>CM057009.1:9413342-14225842 GCA_029891345.1 Dryococelus australis
TCATCATCTCTACGACCAGAAAAGGTGAGGCATGTTCACAGTTTGACGCCCTCTACCCCGCAGTGCATCAGATAGGTCAAATACTGCCTCACTCTTGCACACTGACTACCAAACGCACAAACACCCTTGGAGGGCAGAAAGCTATCTTGGACCCATCAGCTGAGGGTAATATGAATATTCTTAAAACCATAAAACAACAGAGCTAAAAAAAAAGACATCATGTTTTGGGGGGGGGGGGGGGGTGTAGGAGGAATCTACAAAAATGTTCACTGACACCAAAAGTAAATCTCATACTCAGTTTTAATATGTGTCTTTAAGCACACACTTGGTCAACAAGGCTTTGATCAATTTTTGTTAACAAATACTCAAAGGTTATTCAAAAATTACTAAACACAAACTCATAAAAAAATACATTAAAAAATTGACTACTTCACAAAAGTTTGCCAGCAATTTGTATGCCCTGTCTATTGTCCTAGCAGGCCTGACAAATTTATTTTATAAGTCACGCAAAAGAATGATATAAAAGTAACAATAAAATTATTTTAATTACTCTTAACTGTAGCTAAAGTGTGTGCTTTAGAGAGTTTATTTTTCTGCTGCAAATCCCAATGGTTCATTTTCCAAGCAAGACAGAGGCATTCATGATACAGAGTTTGCAGGGGGGATGGGGGGGGGGGAGCAAAGTCTTAATCATACTTGTTGGACATACCTGGGCGGCAGCACTAATCTTACATGCCATACAATAGAACCACCAGCTGAAGATCATGAAACAGCTCTGACGCAAGCCAGCGTCTCTCCGAAAACGGTCTCGGAACAATCAGCTGTTTCCCTCAGGCAGCGACTCCACGCGTCCTCGCAGAGTAGCAGAGTTATGCAAAAGCATAGGCGTTTTCAGCCCCAGGAATTTGATGCAGAAGAAACGACACTGTTTCGCAGCAAAACTTAAGGCAGCACTCAAACCACAAATGAGTACATTATGGGTCACCTGATTATTCTCACTGCAGCCACTCCGTATCACGTGTTCACAATTTTCAAGTCATGACAATACATTTGGCCACGGAGGATATACAAAGTTACGGACTGCACACCACTGGATTCCACAATTTGTCTAATTCCATGGCCTCCCCAGTGAGCCACATGATTTTTATTTTCGGGCGACAAAAATTAAAGTTGAGCAAAGTTAAACATATCGCCGGCACCCAATATACTTGGAGAGTTTTCAATACACCAAAAAATATGACAGCCGCACAACACATTTCTAAATCCATGCACTAAAAAGTGGTTACCGTCCCGATGGCCTAGCAAGTCCCATATTGTCACTACTCACTCCTAATGTCATTGTACCGTCCACTGCCTTACTTGATCCATGAGTTTAAATGTTGTTGCGTCACATAATTTAAGACTTGCGTAAGGCATCGCTGGAATGTTTTGATGCAGGCTTTCCAAACTCACTTAATGCTGATGTGTTAACGTTCAGTAACCCACACACAGTATCTTGCTGCAGCTTTTCTGCTAAGAACGTACATGCTTGCACGTAGCAAGCTCCAACACAGACTCCGCGTAACATATTTGTGTAGACTTTTCACACTCACTCGTTCCCAATAGATGTAAGTTACATTCAGAAGACGACATGCCGCCCCTTATGGCACCAAACTGCTGAGCGCCTGCGCGTAACAAGTTCAGGCAAGCGACTCTCTCAGACTGCCCACATACGACTCCTGCTAGCAACTGCTCGGCTGGCACTGGCCAGGGTGACGTCACGTACTCCCCAACCACACACCCTAGTGACTACTTTTACAACCGATATACATAAACACAAGATAAAAGGCTTTACGTGATATGAAAAATAATTCACAAAATATCAATAAGAAATTATAAAATACGCTCATAAAAGTTTAGCCATATTACTCACCAACATTCATATAGAAATATATCTCTGATAAGCTAGTATAATAATTATTTATTTATTTATTTATTCATATTTATTGAGCCACCCAACAGTTGGGAAACTTTAAAATGGGGGGGGGGGGGGGGCGGCACAGTTACATACAACATGGAAACTAACTACAGACGAAAAGACCAGAGACAATACAATAACACAAAACACATTGGACAGAGACAACAAAAAAATACAAAACATAAACACCTTTAACACGGTAAACAATCAAGAAAATTTACCAAAGTTCTATTACCATAAAAATAATAGTAACATACAATACAATAGTGAATCCCTAAAAATTATTAATATAATGTTCAGACAGATCACTAAATGTAAGTTTTTTACCTATAAATGGATCATACATAGAAAAATATTTATTATAATTATCTACAGATCTACTTACTAGATGATTTCTAAAATATAAAAAAGTGAAAATATGAGAGATTCTATGTTTACAGTTAGGGACCTTTAATGCTACCTTCATTAAGATCTGTAAACAATGCAAATGTGATTGAAAAGAATTTACTAAAAATATTGCATCAATAAACTCTCTACGTAATTTTAAATTTTGAGTATTATATTTTAATAGTTCATTATTATATATAAAATTTTGACTATTTGGGAATCTGTGGTATATAAGTTTAAAAACATTTTTTGTACATTTTCTATCCTAATTGAATCAGTGTTAGTAATATTATTCCAGATCACTGAACAATATTCTAACCTAGACCTAATTAACAAATAATAAAGACATAGCAAGGAGGCAGGTGATGTAGCTGAAAAGGTGATATATTTGATTAAACCTAATGTGTGACTAATGTTACATAATAGACTATCGACATGACAATGAAAAATAATTTACAATCTAAAATAACTCCTAAATCATGAATATACTCTACTCTGTTAATTACAATATTATTGACAACATATTTATGTACAACCGGGTTAGTTTTCCTTGTAAAAGTGATGCATATGGTTTTAGATTCATTCAGTGCCATGGCATTTACTATACACCAATTCCTAATAGAAGTAATATCCTGCTGTAGCATTACACAATCCCGACAACCTTAACACTGCTATATATCTTTAAATAATCTGCTTAGAGAAGTGCAAGAGAATGCCTTACTACACCAGTAATATCATTTATAAAAACATTTAAGAGCAGCAGGGAGAGTGTACAGTCTTGGGAAACCCCAGACATTACTGAATAGGAATTGGAAGAAACATTACCTATTCTAAAAACAAATTTTCCATAAAAAAAATAGTTAGTAAACCAAGCAACATATAAGTCATCGAGGCATATTTCTTGTAATTATTTTTCAATATGATCACATGTTGACATGTGTCATAAACTTTTTGAAGATCAAACAAAATAACATCTATTTGATTTCTAGATAAAACTTCTTTATCTAAGTCATTGACAAAATTAAACAAATTAGTTGTAGCCATTTTTCCAGATTGAAAGCCATGTCGCGATACCGTTATTAAATTTTTGTATGAAAATTTAGATGTTTATGTATTACCTTTTTATAAACCTTGGAGAAGCCATATAATAAAGGTATAGGCCTGTAATTATTAATATCCTGCTTGTTACCTTTATTTAATATTGGCACTACAATTACTTGTTTCCAGATGGATGGAAAAACACCACTAGAAAGAATACAATAAAAAATATGAGTAAGCGGTGCTGTTAATATTCTACCACAGCCTTTAAGAATAATGTTTGTAATATCATCATAACCAGTGGCTTTACTAGTTTTGAGCTTTTTAATTGCCCAAAGTACCATACCTTGTGTAATAGTAGGAGTATTAATAATTAAATTATTCCCTTGAGGTTTACTTCAGCAACAGTTCACAGTTTTTTGTACATACATTTTAGCAAAAAAACTACCAAAAATATTTGCAAGCTCAATTGCATCCTGTATTGTTTTATAATTAATAAACAAAGTTATATTTTCTTTAAAACCTTTCTTCATTGTTTTAACATAATTCCAAAAATCAATCAAATGATGCTTAAAACTATTATTAATATTTGTTAACCAATTTAGCTTATCTGATTTGATTTTATCCTTAACCAATTTACGATATTCCGAGAAACGTTCATAATTTAAAACAGATTTTGTTATTTTATATAACCTGAAAAGATGTTTATTCTTTTTTAATAGTTTTATTAAATCATACGAAAACCAAAAAGGATATTGTATTTTTTTCCTCCTTTGCCTAGGAATATACTGATCAATCAGGAATTGTAAAGTAGTAGTGACATATTCTACCATTTGATCGATATCAGTCATCTGATAGATAGGCGTCCAATCAAAATTGTTAATTGATAAGTACAGAGACAAGTAATCACCTATTCTATAGTTCCTAAAATAAGTGGGATTGTCATTGAAAGTAAATTTAGCAGAATATGTTGTACCATAGCACAGTAAAGCCGGATGATAGATATCCTCCTCCACAATCAGGTCAACAGAATTATCAGCAGTAACATAAGAATTAGAGAAAACTAAATCCAATAATTATGCAGAAGGTTTACTAAAGTTAAATTGCTCCAAATTAAGTAAATTTGTAAACTGTAAAAGAGATTGACCTTTAAGTTTATTGTAATAATGTGTAATATTCTGTGTATGTAAAGAATTCCACTCTATTCCTGGTATATTAAAATTGCAGACAATAATTATTTTATTTGAATAATTTGACAATTTAGCCTCTAAAAATGTAAAATAATCATTAACTACTGTAAATGGCAATTGTGGAGGAAGGTACAAATTGCCAATAAGGATTTTATTTAAATTAATACTAGTAATTTTGATCCAAACTGAATAAATTTTTTCTTTAACCAGATCAAATTTTTGGGTAACATGAGGATAATTCAAAACATTTATTGCAGTTAAGACACCTCCTCCTCTAATCTGTTTAGTTATCTTAGCATCCCTATCTTTACGGAATATACGATAAGTATCTGGAAAATAATGTGCATTAATACTATAGCCATTAAACCAAGTTTCAGTAAGACATATAATGGAGTAATTAGCACTATTAATGTTTTGTGAAAACACTTGTGATTTGGTTCTTAATTTTCTTACATTCTGGTAATAAAGATTAAAATCTCTGGACAGCATTAACAAAGTCGGCTAATAACACCTCCGTCTGCCTCATTTTACTTATGTATTTACAACGGCTCCTCCTACCATCTCATTAGTTTTTTCCAAAGTTTGTTCTTCTGTAGTAGGAGCAATTATGTAACTAAGTAGCTGCTCGTTCTGAAGCCTGCTGTAAAATGGACTGCTTAAACAGCTGGCAGGCCAAAATACAGTGTTGAAAATTTTGTCAAATTCAGAATCTACCACAGAAACATAAAATGAGGAATACGAATCATAGAGAGTTTTTAACATAGCCACTTTAAGGTTGGATACTTTCAGTTCTTGATTTATATAAGTTACTATATCGTTTTTCTGAACAACAGGAGCAAATCTGGACACAAACAGCGCTTTAATTTTGGGTTTAACCACTTTCGGTATAATTTTAATAATAACGTTGTTTCTGACACCCACTTGGATCGGTTTCTTGGAAACGGCCTGCCGACCAGCTGGTGACCCACTTCCAACGGTGGACTTAGTACTGCGCCTGCGGACCAACATAAAGCCGTCGTTGCCAGCAGCTAGCGGCATAGCTACTTCCTGCTGAGTTTCACCTTTTTTATTCAAATGAACAAAGAGCATGGTCTTACCAAATGTTACCTTGCTATTTCAATTGCCGGTCAAGTTTGAGGATGTAGCTGAAATGTTACTATTCATTTCACTGTAGGTTTTCTTCTTATTCATAGGATTGAACCTAGAAACTTCACATTTAGCACATACAGTTTTTTTCATTTTCCATTGTCGCCTGAAAACTTTCAAACATGGCCCTTAAAAGAGAATTATCATCTTTCAAGTCTCTCACTTCTTGTTTGAGTTCATCAATTTTAGTGCAAAGCACCTCAAATAAATTTTTCACTGTAGTATCCATGCTTTCCACTATTTGTCACTAACAACAGGATCGTCAAGCATAATGTTTACAAAAGAATTCTTTTGTCCACTCGTCGAACTTGATTTCTCCGTCACTGAATTTTTACTATTACGTTTTGGTGATAATCCAAACATATTTTGTTGATCCTTACAGTTTGTACATTTATATTCCACCCTTGAGTCAGCAATACACAGATCACGGACGCGTGACCCACAGGAACCCGCACATTTAACAACTTTCTGTCTCCCATAAAATGGTTTACCGCATCTTTTGACATAAATCGGCACTTGGGGGCATATAAAAACCCCTAAAGTTCAAAGGTTCGGGTATAACCGACACGATCTCCACTAAATAAACAACTCTCTCACAGTAGTAGAGGTAGCACAACATCCTTCCTCAAGGAGCACCCAGCCCATAATAATAATAATATATTTTAAAATTTTATTTATCGATAGGCTTAATGTGCCACACAACAGCCAAAGCCAATTACTGAGTGACACAAACATGTGTACAGATACAAACTAAAATTTACAAAAAACAGACACATTTACAAAAAAATATACACTTACAAAGAGAACCACAAAAAAAAATAAAAAAAAGGAAAAACACAAATTCCTTCACCTATTGGAATTATATTACTATAACACTACAAATAGATACTATTATAATAATTTAATCTAGACTTTTTACCGAGCAATATAGTGTTTCCACACGTCTACAAATGTTGACTTCTTATTAATAAAAGGATCATATTTAGAGAACATCTTGTTATAATTTTTTATACATCTGTTTACAATATCTTTTTTAAAAGTTAAAGTTTCAAAAGTGTTCCTAAATCTATGCCTATAGTTAGGTATCATTTTGAAACTTTAACTTTTAAAAAAGATATTGTAAACAGATGTAGAGAAAATTATAACAAGATGTTCTGTAAATATGATCCTTTTATTAATAAGAAGTCAACATTTGTAGATATGCGGAAATACTATATTGCTCAGTAAAAAGTCTAGATAATAATAATAATAATAATAATAATAATAATAATAATAATAATAATAATAATAATAATTAATTTTATTAATTTATTGCAAAGCTTAACGTACCACCCAACAGTACAAGACCATTGACAGGGAGGCACATGGACATACAGCACATGACACATAACGTATATAAAAATAATATACCTACACAGAAATGATTAAAAGAAGGAAAAAATATATACAGGGCACACAACATGAAAATTTCTAACTACTACAAATACAAAATTGAAGTTACCAAGTATGAAAAGAAATTCTTAACTATTTCACGTAATATAATTATATTTGGTATTATAAATTACTGTAATGTTTGAACAGGTCACTAAATAAACTAAATAAAATTTTCTTTCCCATAAAGTGCTCAAAGTTAGAAAAATATTTGTTTTAATTACTAACATGTATTGACTAAATTTTTCTGACATTTTAATACTGAAAAAGTGTGAAGTGTTCTATGCATATTAGCAGGAACTTTTAAACCTACTTTTTTTATTAACGCTAGTACAAGATGTATAATTAAGAAATGAATGAATTAAAAATAAAGCATCTAAAATTTCAAGTCCAGTTTTTAAGGAAAAAGTTTTGAATCTAACTAATTTTAGGTTATAATCGAATCTACACCTAATGAGAATCTATTAAATATTAACTTAAAAACATTCTTTTGTATGTTTTCTAATCTAACCAAATCCGTTTCTGTTACGTAATTCCAGATCATAGAACAATATTCTAATATAGATCCAATTAAATATTATAAAGACATAACAAAGAATCAAGAGAGGTGGCTGAAAATGTGATGAATTTTATAAGGCCTAGAGAATGATTAATTTGACTTATCAAGTTATATATATATGTATATATATAAAAGGGATGTCAAAGTCGATTCCTCGATACCCTCGATTATTACAGGTATCGAAGAATCGAGAATCCAACGGTTAATTGTTGAAAATCCTCGTCCACTTTCACATAATTTTTTGAGGTTAATAGCCTGAACTTGTACTGAACTCGCATGCATTGACCGGAATTAACCATTCAGTGATGTTTCGACTATGAAAGAATTAAGATAGTACAGTAGAACCTCAATTATCTGCGATAATGCTGGGGAACAGATAGTTGGATAATCGAAACTCGTGGTAAACGAGTCTTTTTATCTTGATGGATGCTATGTGGCAGATGGCTATCATCAGTATTTGGCTGCCTCACTTCACTCGTTTTCTTTTTTGCGCACTTTCTGACATGATTCAGTATTACGTGTGTACTGTTACAAGAATGCTACACACACACATGGAAATCTACAGCACAATATCTAAACCTGTAAATGTCTGCGTAGAGGAAACACTAAAACAAACTGGCAGTCATGGATGAAAGACCACCGCCGCACACGCGGATACTATCGGAGATAGCACTTTGTTGCAGGTAAGTGTTGCGATCAGCGTTAGTTGATAAGTCACGTGCTAGAAATCGGCATCTGTCTGCAACCAGATGTGGTTTGTAAATAAGAACCCTCACTAGCGGTAAGCTCTTTGAGTTCCGGTTCGCTGACGTGGAACATGCATTGGCTTTTAGTGTGTTGCGCAATAGTTATTAGTATTGGGAGCAAAATGATCCTGGAGCAGGATCCTTAATAATACCAGGATTCTTGGTATTATTTTTAGGATTTAAAAATTTTTTTTTTACCCAAGAGGTACATTTTTCGTACCATACATATTTCCTGATTGTGACATTTTCATTTTTGATGTAGTCGACATTGAAAGAAATTTTTTTTCGTGTTTACCTTTACCAAAAACGTCCGCCTATTTTTTCTAAAAGTAGGTAGTGTTACAGTTTTCAATGTACTGAGGATTTTATTTTCATAGACGTGAAGAAAATGTCAAACAATTAGTGGAATTAATTTTCAATTGATGTAAATGACTCAAATTACTTATTTTGCAGTTTGTGTTCGGGAAAACTTTCACGGGGTGGGGTTAGTCACACAACTAGTAACATGAGAAAACACTTATGTAAACACAAAAAGTACAAGAAAATTGCCAAAAATTATGATTCAGAATATCTTTTGGGCAAATACGCGTGTAGCAGCAAATTATCCAATGTCCCTGAAACTTAAAATATGTGGTAGAAGAATTCCATTTAGCAATGTTAAATGAAAGGTTACTTGTATTTCAGTTTCATTATTAAAGAGCATCAATATTTGTGTACATATTGGTTAGCTTCGTAAGTTGACCTAAAATATTGCGTTGAGAACTGTTGTTTAAGTTTTTTGTATAATACTGTCTATATTCATTTCAAATAAATCACATAATCATCAAAAATATTGATATGAATTGTTAGGCCTAGTTAGAAAAGTCTGAAAGTTACATAAATATAGTAAATTAACATCACTTAGCAGACCAGAAAGTCTTTCCTGTAATTGTCTTCATATTTGTGTATGTTTAATTTGACCTATACAACATAATTTCAAAAGGATACATTGACTGCAGGCACATGTTGATAATCACTATATTTTAATTTATGTTATCGGAATCAAGTTGGAATCGAGTGAAAGGTTTTGCAGTTGGAATCGAGAATCGGAATTGAGAAAAATTGATATTTTAAAATAAAGTTTTGCATCTAATAATATCCCTAGACCTCTTACATATTCAGTTCTTTTGATTCACTCCTTGTTAATGTGGTATTTGTAGCAAATAGAATTAGTTTTCCTTGAGAATGAAATACAAAGAGTCATATTAATATTTGGCTGCATAGCATTTTCTTTACACCACATATATATAGCTAAAATATCGTTTTGTAGCATTACACAGTCATCACTATCCGTAATACATTTATAAATCTTTAAGTCGTAGACATAAAGAAGTGCACTAGTGACTTATCATGCTGGCCATATTGTTTATAAATATATTACAGAGCAGCGGTGCCAATGTATAGAGTTTTTTCCATTTGAACTACAATGGACCGACCAAGAAAATAATTTATAAACCAATTTAGATAAGAGTTATTAAAGCCAAACTGTTGTGATTTCTGAATTATAATATGATGTTTACAGGTGTCAAAAGCTTTTTTAAGATCAAAATATATTACATCCATTTGTTTTCTTGTTGTGATTTCAGTATAGAGTTCATCAACAAAATTAAACGAATTAGTAGCCGCTGATTTGCCCATTAGAAAACCATGTTGAAAATCCGTTGAGATTTTTGTTACAAACGATAAGTGCTTAAATATTATTTTTTCAAAGACCTTAGGTACGCTGATTAATAATGTAACGGGTCTATAGTTATTTATATTGAAATTGTACCTATTTTTTAATCTAGGGACTACCATACAACGTTTCCAGGCATTGGGATACTCGCCCTATAATAGACTGTAGTTGAAAATATGTGAAAATATTTGAGTAAGGGCATTGGCACAGCCCTTAATTATAAAATTGGGATATCATCTAATCCAGTAGCCTTGCCACTTTTTAGACTTTTGATAGTCCAGAAAACTAGTCTTTGAGAGATTGTAGATGTGTCAATATTTAGATGGTTTATAAATTTATTTTGTACCGAGGAATTAATAATGGTTTGTTCATAGCCTTTAGCAAAATGTTTAGCGAAGACATTAGCTAGTAGAGAGGGATCTTGAATCATATTATCAACAGTAAGAGTAAGGGGTTCTTTATAGCTATTTTTCATCATTTTAACATAGTTCCAGATTCTATTTGGATCTGTTTTTAAATTATTATTTATTTTTGTTTGCCAGGTTATCAGGGATAATTTTATTTGCTCTTTAACAATTTGTCTTAACTCAGAAAAACGTGCACAGTTGATTTCAGATTTTGTTTTTTTTGTAAAGTCTGTGACAATGTTCTTTATTTTTTATTAAATTGATAAAATCTCTTGTAAACCAAACTGGGTATTTAGGTCTTCTGGCTTTTGTTATTGGTATAAAAGTATTAATTATTAATTGAAGATTGTTAGTTAAAAATTCCACCACAGAGTTAACATCTTGTATCTGGTAGATCGGAGTCCAGTCAAAACTATCAATAGCAACATACAAAGACATGTAATCACCTTTCTGATAGTTACTATAGTGTTTTTGATTCTTAAATTTACATTTTGCAGGAATAAACGAAAACTGACAGCATAAGGCAGGGTGATATTTATCTTCCTCCACCAATGGACCAGTGGATTTCTCAACTTTAGTATAAAAATTTGCCAATGTTAAATCTAATAATTCGGCAGAAGGTTTCGTTTTATTAAGTTGTTCAAGATTAAGAGAGTTTATACATTCTAATAATGATTGTCCTTTAAGTTTTATATAATAATGCATAGTATTTTGGGTGTGTAAAGTATTCCAATCAATGCTGGGAGTATTAAAATCTCCTACAATTATTATTTGATGTAGATAGTTAGATCATTTTGATTCTAAAGAGTTACATTTTTTTTTTAATTCTCCACTGATGACTGGGGAGGAAGATACATATTTCCAACTAATAATTTATTGATACTATTACAGGTGATTTTGACCCAAATAGATTCAATATTTCTATAAACAAGATATAGTTATTGTTCAAAATATGAAAAACGTGTTTGGTTGATAGCAGTCAATACACCACCTCCTCTATTGAGATTAGTTAAAATAGCATCCCGCTTGTGACGAAAAATGGTATATTGTTTGCGAAAATAATCGGAATTTATGCTTTGATCATTGAACCGTGTTTCCATTAGGCATATTATAGAATAATTAGTGCTAATCACGTTTTCCGAAAAGGTAACGGATTTCGTCCTAAGCCCTCTTACGTTTTGATAATATAATTCAAGTTCCCTAATTAACACCTACTTTGTGTTTTGACACCTCCAAATGCCAATAACATTATTTATGGGGTTTTCTCAGCTCCTCCAGCCGCTTCTTTAGAATTTACAGTTTCATCTTGCGTGTCATCATCTGGAGCAAATAACTGTTCATTGTAAAATTTCCCGTAGGACAAACTGATAATACAGCGGGAGGGCCAGAAGACTTATTGAAGATGCATTCAAATTCAGGTTCAACCACTGTCACATAAAATGTTGAGTACAAGTTGTACCTTGTTTTTAACTTTGCAACCTTTAAATTTGCAATTTTATGTCCTGGTTAATACATGTTATTATATAACTGTCTTGCACTTCTGGCGCAAACCTGGAAACAAACAGTACCTTCATACATGGGTGAGCAGTTTTTGGAACTATTTTAATATTAGTGTTATTACAAACGCCCAACTATTCTTGCTTTCTTGAAGCGGATGGCTTCGTAGCAGAAGAACCACTTGCCATGGCTGTTTTTGTTCCTCTTCTGCTTACCAGTGTAAAACCATCTTCGTCAGCAACATGGTGTGTCTGTGGTACAGGTCGATCTGTTTCCTTATGGATTGCTCGTGTTGCCAACTGAACTTTGGTATGCAGAACCTTCTTGTTATTATATGCTGAAGCCACAGAATCTGTTGCCTTGCCTATAACGTCACTGGAAAAATTTTTCTGTGAATTATCTTGAGTCGATTTTAAAGCCTATGTTTTTTTCAGTGGAAACACCACACAATGTGTACGCATTCCTATTATTTGTAGTTTGAAGACTTTCAAGCACAGCTCTAAGTAACCCATTGTTCTCTTTAAGGTTTTTGACCTCTTTTACAAGGTAATCTATTTTTTCACATAGAACTTAAAATAAAGCCTTAACACTTGAGTCCATCATCTCAGCAATCTTACTTGAAGTTTCTTGTTCAGACGAGGAAGTTGATTCGTTATCGCCTAGCGACACAATAAAAGATCAATCTTTCATTCTTGTTTTTGAAAAGTTTTTGTCCGCACTATTTGCTTTCTTTTTAGAAGATAAGCCGAACATATTAAAATCGTCATTACCGTTCGCACATTTCACACACGTGTAATGTTCATCAGGGCCTGTACCTGTACACAGGCAATATAGTCTTGTTACACATGGTCCTGCACACTTATTAAACTTCTGTTTGCAGAAAAATAGTGTATTACAAATTGAACATAGATCTGAGATAGGGGGCATGTAGAACCCCCTAAAGTCTAAACGTATGGGAGTTTCCGACACTTTTCACGCAGATATTACCACAAATACATGATACTCATAGGAGCGGCATCATAACACATCCTTTACGCATGAGTGCCCAGGCAATAATAATAATAATAAGACCGATCTACAGAAGGTATAACCCGTTAATAAAATACAGAATTGTCAATCCTGGTGCATAAAATTTAACAAGGTGAAGCAAGAAAATAGGTGGCAATAATTTGATCACCACAACAACTCGATCCAGTGCATGTTCCATTCAATCACAGCTGGCACTGTGCATTGAGAATTTGCACCACAAGGGATTGGAGAATGACCCATCGGTCTACTCCCAACACATGATGACCACAATGAGGCAGGTTTTTGCAGGAGACGGCCCACCTTTCCTTGTGCAAGGCATCTTGAGAGGAAGGGCATTTTGCGAAGGCATCTAGATTTTTATGGCATGAAAATTGGATGCTCCAGGATGACAATACACCCTGTTACTGAGCTCTCCTCACACATGTATTTTTCACTGGAAACAACATAACTCTGATTGTGCACCTATCCTACTTGCCAGATTTGGTTCTTATAGACTTCCCCTTCTTCCCAAAGATGAACATCCAGCTTAAAGGCTGTCATTTTTACACCACTGCATAGATACAGCATGAATCGTAAAAGGTGTTTGACACACGTCAAGGAGAAGACTTTCAGGACACATTCCAGAAGTGGTAGAAATGCTAGGAGTGCTGTATTACTGTGCAGGGAAGTATTTTGAATGCGATAGAGTGTAAATATGTAGATAAATAACATACTTTCTTGTAAACAGAGCTAGACTTGAAACTTTTTGATACCATATTGTATGATGTCCCCACAGAAATAAATCCAAGGTGGTGGTAATGTCTGGACTTTGCAGTGACCACACAATCAGCCCTCATCTACCAAGTCATCTATTTGGAAACTGAGTGTCTAACGCTGCTTGGACATGATTACCATAATGAGATGGAGATCCATCTTGGACTAAAATTGATCCCTTGTCTGCTTTAACGTTGTCCAATTGTAGAAATAGAGAGAGTTATAACATCTCATAGAAAACATCACCAGTAATTTATTTTTCAGCTTAGATAAATGGCCCCACACAATGGTCGTAAATCATGCCACACCAATCATTAACCTTTGGTGAGTTGCATTGACGTTCAATAAATTCATGTAGTGGCTCTGACCCCTAAATGCGGCAGTATTGACAATAAAACCACTCCACTCATATGGAAAGTTGCTTCATCAGCAAACATGACATGTTTCACGAAATCTTCATCCCCTTCAATCTTGCTCTGCATACAGAGAGCGAGCTCAACATTTGCTGGTTTGTTACTAGGTTTCAGTTCACACAAAAGTTGTAACTAATGGGCATACAAGCAAAGCCTTTTATGAACCACTTTGTAAACATCCCACTTTGGATTTGCCAACTGTAAACTGCAATGTGCTAATGATGCTTTAGGGCAACATGTACAGGATGCTCAAAATATTTCTAGATTTTTTATTGACATTGACGGCCTTCCGGGTGAATTCCCTTATAACACACGACTAGTTTCCTTAAATTGCCTTCACTATTGATAAAGTGTTATGCCCACTGGTGTGATACCACCAGTAAGAGAGATTCTTTAAACTAACCAAATGATGCACTGTCTCTTTTGTTGTGGTCTCACCATAATACTGCCCTCACCCAACCAGAATGTCATGCGCACATGCCAACCACTGATGCATACGTTCCACATTAGTCACAAAAAAACTTGACTATGTCCTGCACACACTCTTAAGTAAAGGAATGTTTGCAGCTCATGTAATATGTTTATTATGCATGTTTCAAATCCTGGAGTTGTTTTAAAAACAGCCTTTAGTATGGAACTGTAACTGTTCTTATAAAATAACATTTAAAAGATACTTTCCATTAACTTTTTCAAAGCAACTTACAGCAGGGTATAATCACCTACTTATGAAACGAAATGGCACTAAAAAATCAAAACATCATTACAAGGTGAGGGTATAATAAAAACATTTTACCTTGGAAACCAATAAAATAAAGAGCATGTTTTGGTCGTCCCCCAATAATACCAATACAAGTTTCCAACTGTAACAGGGCAGTTAAACACGGCCCATAAATATAATTCAGCTTCTCTATACCCAGTCTTACTGGCACAAGCAAAATAAGTGCCTTCCACACTGATTTGCCATCATGAGCACTGTTATTTGAATCCACACAATGGTCAAGCACATCTTGGATATAAACTGAAAAAGAAAAAAAGACACAAATAATTTATTTATTTAGAGGTACTGATAATTATTTACATAATAATGAAACACCACAAGAAACTTTTACTCTCTTGTATAACCAACCCAGCAAGTACTCAAAATTTGAGCTGCAAGATACAGTTTTTCAGTAAAACTATAAAAGCATGAAATCTAAAACACCCAATACCAGTATATCAAAAGGCTTAATGAATGCTCTAAATTTACTCAATTACAATAATTGATATTTACCTCAGTGGAAAAGCATTCTTACATTAATTTGCATTGCAAATGTTCTAACCTGAATATTATTTTATGTATTTATAAGTCAAAGAGCTTTTAACTCCATCTGGCCAGCATCATTAAAGTAAAAAGAAAAACATTACAACTCACTGATAAACATTCATACTGATAATAAAATAAACTGAAGTCAAAATCATAAATTTTCTTCATAAAGTAAGGCATTATACATGTAAATGGTTTTCACTGAAAACAAAAAATAATTCTCTAAAACAGCTTGCATTTAAATGTACAGTGGAACAACGCTATTATGACAACTTAATATGGTGAAATAAATTATCACTATAGCGAATTGTTATAACAGAAATTTACTGTGCAGCATCATTTTATACACATTTATCATGCACTCACTTCATGGGCACCCTGCATTTTATGAATGCCATTATGTGCATAGGAACCATAAAATGCAAAACAGCACATCTGATAGCAACATTTTTCCACACAAGACCATTGTTTGTATAAAGATTACTAAAATTAGAATAAGCGATAATGAATAATAACTAGGAAAAACATTTCTTTTGCAGCTGTCCAAACCATTTAAATTATATCATCTTTAAACCTGATCTGCACTATGTAGTTACAAGCCCTTGAACATGGTAGTTACATTTTTCTAGGATAATTCCATGCATACCTGCCTCCAACAACTGTGATACATAAGTATAACAACCTGTTCTTGACTAAGCTGTAATTAGCAATAGAAAGGAGAGAGCAAAATAGCATCTTATCTTAGGTTGCTGAAGCAACAAAAACGGCTGATGTCTCCGACATTCCTGGCCAGCTGTCTGCTGGTGTGCAGCGTGGGATGTGTGCATGGACAAAGTCTACAGTCATATTGCTGGTGTAGTTCTAGTTGCTTGCTGCCACAGCATGGCAATTCCATCTTTAATGGTACCATTATCTTTGATGATTAGCATCATTTAAATTTTTGCATCACCATTAGAACATATAAAATGTCACCTACAGATATCCACCTGCGGTGAACATAAAGACACAAGGTGAGGAGGGGGAGGGGGTGTGCACATGCATGTCTGCATGTTGCTCTCTCTGTACTGGCTTTTTCATATGTGTATAAGATGTAGATTTGTTCCACAAAGTTTGCATTGGCTGAGGAGAAATTTTTTAATTATATTATTTGGATCCCCTTGAATGCTGGGTCAAGTATGGGCTTGGCAGGTTAGGTGAGGCTGTGAGAAAGTGTATTATATCAGGGTCTCTGTTTCACCTTTGTGGGAAGAGTAAGTGAGGCATTCATAATATGTAAATTTAAGAACTACCAGGTTTTTGCTCTTGAGGCATGATGGGGAAATTTTTATATCATGTATAAACAACTTGCTATAAAAATTAAAAGCGGTAAGTTTTGATAAGAATATTGGTAACTCTGTTATTATGAGCTTACGTGCTATATAGTTAATGTTTGCGCAGCTTGTGCCTGCACTGCCTGCATTATAGAGTGCGCTGTTTTGGTATAAAGAACTTGAACTGCTGCTCCACCTGCGATTGCCTTGGCTACTTCTCCCCTCCTGCTTTCCCGCCTACCTCTTAGCAACCCTGACCCCTTCTGCGCATGTGTGAGTAACAGTGTTTTTATTGGTTGCTATATTTTCTGGTTGGGCAAGGCTTGCCTTTGAAAAAAGCTCGTCCACTTCTACTCAGGTCAGCTCAGCGAAAATACCCCTCTGGTATTTCTGCTTGCCAGTCCCCTATGGACTCTGTTCAAAAGCCTAAACCTCGCTAGTAACGAGCGAGCTAAAATGTTTGCAGCAGCATACGATGAGGTGGGTTCGTGACATGTTGCACCGATTGTCTGGTAAATCAAGTTAGGGTTTATGTAAGCACAATTTTACTTGCATACTAAATTCTGTTTGACATTTCCTTGGTATTTTCAAAATTAAGTTTGGATTAACTTGTAGTATATGGTGCCCATAGTTCCTGTGTTTTAAAATGGTCTACCTGTAGAAGTAAATTTAAATTATTATCTGCTGGTAACCTGAAAACTTTATGGCATTGAATTGGGACTGCATTGACTTGCACTATATTGAAAGTTTTAAATTATAACCCATCTGCGAGTGCATTTATATTTGGTATCGTCGGTGCTTGAACTGTTTTAATGGTTTTAAATTGTATTTTTTAAATGTTGTGAATACGTATTGTTTTTAGTTCAGATGGGCTTTGGAAAGGCTATTGCGCCCCATCTGATGCAACTTTCTTTTAAAATGTTCAAAGTTTGGCTGATTGAGATCAAGTATTTATATTTCAATATAAAGTGAATTTAAATTTTTATAGTGTTGCTTGAAAGTAAAAGTCTATCTGTTGTGATTTAATTTACTCAGTTTTGAAGGCTTTAAAGAATTTATAATACTTACTTATCTAATCTCTTATACTTTTGAATGAGTATAGATTTGTTTGGATTTAATTCTCAGTCATTTTGTCTAAATAAAGGCGTATTTTATTATTTTATTGGAGTGCCCTGCTTTGACAGCCATTTGGTGCCAGGGTTGCTTTTTTTAATGTTTTTGATGTTAATAAATTTTGGTAAATGCTATGAACAGAGTTAAAGGAAAACAGAATAAAAGGAATTTTGAAATTGTTTGTGCTCTTGTGCTTTTGTCACATATTTATATAGGGTATATAATGTACATGTAGGTTTTTGAGGTATGCTGGTTATATTATTTGTATAATATTTCAATTACAATTGCCGAACTTGCATATCTGATGGCCACTGGCTTGGTATTAGAGCTGTATACTCGCCAACTAGGCAGGTATCCATACATGTTAGAATTGACCAAATGGAACCAATCTGATTGAAATCAAGGCGCACAAGACTCCAAGCCGTTTAGTCCCTTGTAACCACTAGAACTAGTGTTAAAACAAGCTGGTAACTGGGAATGTTTGAGAAGGAATTTAGGTTTCCTTTATGTAAGGTGGTTATGATAGGCCAAGTTGCTTATAAAAATTTATAATTATGAATCTAATATTAATACAAGACGTATTTTCTACAATTATAAATCAACTTCTATTCAACAGTGCTAACCACTTAGCCGTACATATCAACGGAGATTGATTGACAGTACAATCCATTTGACATCAATAACTTGTACTGTTTACCCAATGGTAAAACATGCAAGCCACTGCCCAAAGATTGCACTGTTCACCGGCCAAGCCACAGAAACTATACATAAAGGACACCTAGTACCATGGTGTGCAGCAGGAAGGCTCTACTAATATGATTCACCGAGACATGTAGCACCTGGTTACGGAGCTGGCCGGTGATGTCACATGCCCAGAGGATAAAGCGCCGCACCCCCCTCCACAACCGACCAAGGGTGAACCAGAAAGACTATAAATATTTAGGCCTGGCCCTTGGAACGCCAATCTGTCCTGTTCCTTCACCGCCCTCCTAGTACAAAAGGAATCTTCAGCTCTGCCTGGTCTTCACCGTGCTTTTGGTGCCGAAGCTCAGGTATTGAGATCTCCTCTTCACTCTGAAGAGCATTGCCCGTTTAAGTCGTCAAACATTTGGACACTTTCCAGCCCCTTCAGGCAAACACCGTACCTTACGGTTAAACTGAGTTAATTTCATAGCCATTTTTCGACCTATCCCACTGACCTAGAAACAGTCACATTTACCTGTCTAACATAGTCAGCTTCCATTAAGCTCTCGTTGAAAGGAGGTAGTGTAACACCACCTTGTTTATTTCCTTCCGAAATAAAAATTTTTAATCCACTTAAGGGTATCTTTCCCACAGCTATAGAAACTCACCTAGAAGACATCAGTCCTGTTGGAGAGAAAACAGGTAACAGGATAACTTATTCAAACTGCTCAACCCACCAGTAGAAACCCACATTCATGTTGGATGGCCACCCTTTTTGTACACCCAGGTGTACAGAATGTACAGAATGGCAGAGCCCATACCAGCTCTCTTCACACCACCCACCAAACTCAGCGGCGTTGCACACCCATACTACTGGCCTATCAAAGTGGACGAGACACGTCCACTTGTGGACAAAGTAATTTGTAATGGAACCAAAGTCTACTGGATTTTCTATTTTTGCTTATTTTTGACCTAAATAGCTGTTTACAATAATTGTTTTTGTCAACTAAAATTTTAATTTTTAAATATTTAATTCTAATACTTATTTCCAGTTGTTTATTCTTCTCATTATAAAGAAATAATTGTTATTCATTATTTTTTGTTATAAAATTGATTCCTTGTTAATTGTTTGTTACAAATTTTATTTTCTTTGGCTATAGTAAATTTTATATTTAATGTTTATATTTATATCTTTTATTTACTAGTCACTAGGAATTTCCCCTTTTATCAGGTACTAATTATCTGGTGGATTAAGAGTCTGTCTTAATGGTTTTATCTCTGTTTTTGATTAAATTACTCTCTACAAATGAACCGTTTCCAGTCGTGTCAGGTCTCGCCTTCAAAGATTCTTATGGCAACCGTCTTGCGTGCCAAGCTGAATATTTTTCTGTCTGAGTGATGCTCTACAGGTATTAGTGTGAATAGGCAGCCTGCTTGACAGCCTGGTGGTCGAGTGAGCTTTGAGAAGCCCCTTGTATAGTCAAAGAGCCTTTGAGAAGTTTGTGTGGGATGCTGTGAGTTTCATCTAGAGTCATAGAAGTGAGGAATTGCTTTGTTTTTCTTTTGACGCATACATACCTATAATTATAATTTTGTGGAAGATGCTTTACAGTTTTTACATTGGTTGGTACGCTAACTTATATTTGTTCCCCACCCCCCATACTTTAGGTTTTGTTGTTCACTTAAGATGATGTTTATTTTTAGCAGTAAATGGCCACTTTGTCACAGTTGGTGTTGATTCATTCATTCATTACTCCCCTTAGACTCTCTTCTAAATGTATATTTTGGAGGTTTTTTTTGACATTTTTTTAAAAGCTATATTTTTTTCCTCTAACCTTTACTAGCCAGCGGTAGGCAAGGTTGCTGATGCAATAAGAATAGTTTTGTAATTTAATTTAGTTTTGTTGATAATTTGGATTGGTTAATTTTTGTTATTTATTCTGAGATTTGCATTCACATATTTGTTGAGTATCGTGTAATTTTGTTGTTCACATTACTGATGCCTTTAGTGTAGTCGGAACCAAAAGTAGTAATGTAGATTTAGTTGAATAATTTAGAAATAGTAGCCATTTATTAGGTTGTTTGGCAAGTAGTGCCAGGGGACAGTCATTATTTACAATTGTTTTGGTACGGCCAGATCTTAGTTTTTTTTTGTAGTTGGTTTTATAGTGATGTTAAATGGTATAAGTGTGTTGAGCCTGTATCTGTTGGGTAATAATTATAGTTTTTTTTAATGGGCATTTTAATCAAAAGTAGATGCAGAGAAAATAAAGTTGATTCAATTGTTTTTGTTGTTGTTGTTAAGTTTTGTTGTATAGAGAAGATTACATAGCAGTTTTTGATAATGGTCTTTGACAAAGTAAAGTCAGCCGTTTTAAGTCATTCATGTCAGGTTCATTTAGGAGGAAGTTGTCAATTTTCTTTTGTTTAGGAACAAGCTAATGTGTTTTCAATACAGTAACGTAATTTTTTTTCTTGTAGCGAACTGTGACTATTGCAGAAGTTGAGAGCACTCGCAGTGGTGCCAGTCGAAATTAGAGGCATACATAGAGCGTGAGACAGCCACGAGGTGTCACTAGACGTCTCGTGTTGTCGCTTTGAAGTTTAAATTTTGGTCTCGCTAATTTTGTTGTGGTTGTTTTACCATCATCATAAAAAAATTTTAATTTCGTCAGGGCATGTTAAATTTTAAGACCAGAAAGGAAAAAATTCACTTGTTCTTTTTTGTAGTTCAGAAATTTTAACAAGTTTTGCCGACTTGCTGCAGTAGCAGATGTAAACAAGAGGGTGGAGCTAATGGGAGGTGTCCACCAGCAATTATCGATAGATGCAGTTTTGGACGTTCAGATGCCATACCAATGTAAACAAGAGAACGTTTCCTGGCTGTGGCTTTATAAGGTGAATGTAAACATTTATGGATACATAAATTATTGTGGTTTCCTGTTATCTGTTTTGGATGACAGATTTGCAGACAAGTGTGGAACTGAAAAGGACATTAAACTTTGGGGAAAAGGAATGAAAATTAAATTAGTCTGATGGAAAACACCAGATCTGAAACGAAGCACAATTTCGGTACACATAAATTAGGAGATGAAACCGTTTTTGGATTTTTTTTGTGTGTTTTTTTCATGTTTGGGTTGAAGCCCCATTATCATCACTTTGTTTACTTTTATTTTAATAACCTGTGGTGTTGATAAGCAGTTGAAATGTGGCCTTGAGTTTTTTTTCCTTTTTCAGGTTAGTAGTAGACATGTGAAAGTTGTGTTGACAAATTAATTTCGTTTTGGAGTTCGCAGGAAATGTTTTGGCTATTTAACATACATATTTCTTTCAAATGAGGGCCATTTTATTGGCCACAATATTGGCGTGCTTAACCAGATGTTCAGAGATGTAAGTAAATATTTTTTTGGTTTGTGTTTGGATATAGGGTGTGTTACTCATTTGTTCTGTTTGGAAGTAAATTTAGATTTTGGATAGTAGAGATTGGTCACATAATTAAAATTCAGTTTCTTTATTGTTGCTTGATTTTATCTTTGTTTTGTTTTAGGATGCCATGTGTGTGTGTGGGTTGGTTTTGTTTATTTTTTGTTGAAAGCTAGTTGGCACAAGCAGAGCACCAACCATGTAGAAGAGTCAGCCGAGGGATTTGAAGTTCTGGTACCGCACTTCCGACCTTGGGAAGGATGGTACTGTTTCCAAGAGTGGGAACATGTTGACGGTGACTGTGGCAATGGAATGCTGCAGTCACATATCCTCTCGAGCGTGACGAGGTGTGCGGGACTGTTCTTGATGGTACCCTCAGTACCAGTGACCCTATAGCACTTTGTGTATAGTTGCAGTAGAGAGGTGAGGTTATGTTAGGTTGTCCCCTTATGCTGGAAAGAAATAGAATAGACAACAGATTTAATTTTTGTTAAAAGTTTTGTTTGACCTCTAAACTGTTAGGGTTTCGAAGTTTTTTTTAATAATCTGATTAATGTAAAGATTATAATATGCAGTAATTTCTTTAAAAAAAAGCCATGATGTGTTTGATGTAATTTTTGCTTTTGAGGTAAATAATCAGTGTTGTATTACAGTTGTGGGTAATCCCAGAATACTCATCTTTTTACACGTTAGGCTACACAGAAAAGAGAATTCTATTGTTTCTGAGAATGTTTACAGACCCTGGAACACACAGTAGTCCTGAAGTTAAGTTTTTCTTGGTAGGGCTTGAAATGTTTTGCTGATGACAAAGAAGTGTAGCCAACCGAAGGATGTGCTGATGTTAATTTGTTGATACTCTCACCTAAGATTCTCAGATGTTTCTTTTGTATGTTTTGTTTTGCCCTAAGTAGTATACTCTGTTGTTGTTTGTTTTGTCGAGACCCTAAGACTAGGGTAGAGCATCTAAAATGTTTGAAATGTTTTTGGATAAATTTTGTCGTAAATTGAGTTCACATACCATTTATTAAGATTAAAGGAGAAGATAATGTACTATAACATATGAACTATAACAGTTTGCATTTTGAATAACAGTGGATTATTACTTTTCTGGAACTGGTGAAACTGATAAACTTATTTTTTTGGAAGTTTTCAATTTTAAGGGAATGTTTTACATAAATATATATTTTTCAATTAAATTTTAATTTGATCTTTAGACTTAATTAATTTTAGTTATCCTTTTGCAACAGTGGCGTATCCAGATTACTGAGTATCCTCTTGCTTTTGATAATTGAGTGAAGTAGTTCTACCTGTTTACTGGTTTAGATGTTTTTTTTTAGTTGAGTGCATGGAACATCAGGTTGCTCCTTAAATAAAACCTGCGGTGGAGAGCCCCCAGTAGTTTTGAAGTATAGTCAGAGATTCGCGTTTGAGTTGCTGAAGACGAGTTGATATTTTGATACTGGCTATGAGTTGTGAAGTAGCCTCGCCATCGGGGTAGTGAATCCTCAAGAAGTTTATTTTAAAGGTAGCCGCTTCTTGCATATCTTGACTTATTTTATTTAGCAGTCCAAGATGAGTATGTTGTTGTGAGAAGTGATAAATTTGAAGTGAAACTGTTGGTTTGATGTTTTATTATAATTCACCCCCCCCCCCCCCCCCCCCTCATTATTACATTTTGTTGTTTACTTGGAGAGATGTTTATTTTTGGACCTTATTGATAACCATAGTTTTCCTTTACGTAACTCTCTCTCTCGCTCTCTCTCTCTCTCTCTCTCTCTCTCTCTCTCTCTCTCTCTCTCTCTCTCTCTCTCTTATATATATATATATATATATATATATATATATAATGTTTATACGAAAGATAACAAAATTTGTTTTATTTTCCCTTACCTGAACAATCTTGAGCTACATAAACTCTTATCTCTTTGAAGTCTTCACTCTCAACTGCAGCTTGCTCAACAGCTTTCCTGAAAATAAAATATTTCACTGTACGGAGTTTCATATTTATTCACATAATAGATCAAAAATGTTGTATAAGTAAGTAGAATTAACAAGATGTTTCCTCAAAAAAAAATATATATATATACAATGAATGCTTTAACATTTATAAAATTTGATTCTTTGAAGTTGATCATTTCACCTATCACTTTTTCTTAGCTGAGCTTGCAAAGAATAACTCGTATTGAAATATGACTGTATATGTATCTAATATTTGAATTTATGGTACATTCTGTATTTCAGATTACGTGTTAGTAAATGCTTAGATTTCAGAAATAAGTTCGTAACTCTCAGAGTGAAAAAGATGTTGGATAATGAAGAAATTAGGCCCTTTTACTCTTTAACACATATTTTATTGGGGCCAATGCTTCACATGTTAAATGATATTGTCAAGTGAGGAAAAATTTAGGTTCTGTATGTGTCCATAGTCTATGTTAAAAAATTTTCTCTGGCATGGCTGTGGGGCTGCAAGTCTTGGGTGTCTGCAGTAGGAGGTGGATGTTGATGGTTTTAGCTGACCTTCTCAAGGAAGTGTATCATTGTCCTGGGGTTCAGTGCACCATGTACATAAAATGGGTAGTTTTCACCAGAGCTCAGAGGCTGCTGTTGTGAGACGGGTGAACAGAAGGTCTGGCCAGCTTTTAGTTCAACTTCAGAAGTCTCACTGGGTCAGCAGTTGTGGGCGTGTATGCAATGTTCTGATATTAGTCCGAGAGATCATACTGCTGCGGAACGGAGAGGATGTGCATGTTGTGCCTATACAGGCATTTGGCCCTGTCTAGGCCTGTTTATAATCTAAAGTTGTTGCCTGATCGTGGTTGAGTGCAGGTTAGTTTCCGGGATGCGAGTGATAAGTTTGGGACAGGACGCCGGCCCGACCCTCGAATTGGATTATGTGTGTGATGGTGGATGTGGCCCTCGTCTTCTAGTCCTTGAAGGGAGAGGAGCTGGGGGTTGACATTAAGGCAGGAAAAATTGGAAAGTGATATGTTCTGGAACTAACCACTGTAGGGAAGTGTGCAATGGTCAATGTAACATACCATGAAAATTGGGGCACCCCTGTAATGAAGCAAAACAAAAGAATTTAAGGAGAAGACATGTATCAAAGGTATGGATGGTGTTAAGATTGTACAACTTGTCTCAAAGGGAAAATTACTAGGCAGCCGTCTTCTTGTCCCAGAGGAAGTAAACCCTTGGAAGTTATTTCTAGTGATGTGTGTGGTCCAATTACTCTTAATTACATTTCTACATTGATGGTTATAAATAACTTCCACACTATAATTGATGGGTTTTCCAATTTCACAGTTGTTTAACTTTTGAAGACTAAAGATGAGGATCAGGAAAAGTTAAACATTATGTTGAAGGAGCTGAGCGGCAATTTTCTGGTGATGGTCTCAAAGTTAGTATAATTCGCTGTGACAATGTGAGCGAAAATTAATCAAAAGACTTCAAGAATTGGTGCTCTGAAAGGGTATTGAATTGGAATACACCCCAGTTTTCTCTCCACAACTAAATGGTAGATGTGAGCAGATGAATAAGACTCTATTAAACAAAGCAAGGTGTATTATAGAAGAATTACTAAAGTATTAGTGGGGGGAGGCTATTCGAACAGCAGCTTACCTTTATAATTGAACCCCTCGAGTGACTGATGATACACCTGCTGAGTTGTGGTATGGGTATGGGGTCAACTACAGTAAAATAAAACTGTTCAGGTGTAAAGTATTTGCTAAAAATAATCTACCTATAGGCAAGTTGAAGAAAACGTGTGAACAGTTAATCGTGGTAGGATATGTATCTAATGTGTACAGACTTTTGACATGGGTCAAAAGAAAATTGCATTATCCAGGGATGTAAGATTCCTGTAGGGGGTAAATGTGAAGCCAAAGACTCAAGCACATGAAAAGACAATACGTTTGAGGAGGTTGATAACCCGAAACAAGATGTTCAAGAGTCAGCTGAACAGGACTCAGAAGGTGAGGATACCAAATCACCTGATCAAGACATCACTCCCTCAGGGAGGGTTCGAAAGACAGCGAAGTCTTATATCACGACAACAGTCAACCTAATGGTAGCACTAAAAAATCTGCAAGAGTAAGGCCAACCCCTAAATGGCATAAAGGCTACGACATTGCACATATTGCATTTAGGGTGTGCCAGTTTCTTGCGTGATATTCCTCAGGCTATGACAGATGTAGAAGAACATCCCGACCGGGAACTGTGGGTGTGTGCCATGCAAGAAAAGGTAGCATCACTTGAGAAAACAACACATGGGAGTTGATAGAATGTACACCTAATGTAAAGGTAATTGACTCCAAGTGGGTGTTTTCAGAAAAAGTAGTCAAGGGGGAGACATAGTGAAGAGGGCTAGACTAGTTGCAAGAGGTTGCTTCCAGAGATCCAAGACAAAGGAAGAGATTTATGAACCTGTTGCCAGGATGACAACATTAAGAATCCTTCTTTTAGTTGCAGTACAGAAAGGATGGCCTATGGATCAGCTGAATGTGAAGTGCGCATTTCTGTATAGTGATCTGGATGAGCCAGTCTACACGAAGGTGCCTGTGGGTGTAAAATCGGAACTTCATGATGGTAACATGGTTTGTTAAACTAATTAAGTCGTATGGGTTCAAGCAGTCTCCTCAATGTTGGTATAAAAGGTTGAGCTAAACTTTACGTCCCCTGATTGTTTATGAAAGGTCCTTTATATGCTTGCATACATAGATGATTTAATGATAATTTCAGACTGCCAACAAGCAATATCACGGCTTAAAGACCGGTTGATGAAAGAATTAGAAATTAAGGAAATGTATGATAAGGGCACATTCAATTTCTTGGGATTAGAGATTAGTTTTCATGATAACACAATGCAAATTAGCCAGAGGAAGTTAATTGACAAGGTTTTGAGGAAATTTAACATAACTGATTGTAATTATAATGATACCCCTATGGAACCAAAACAGCATACTGAACCAAGTGCTACATTTCGGGAAGAACTTCCTTATAAGGAACTCATAGGGTACCTTATATATCTCATGATGGGCAGTAGGTCTAATGTAAGTTTTCCGGTATCATATTTTAGCACGTTTCTAAATTACTATGACACTATTCATTTAAGCATTTGAAACATGTTTAGAGATACGTCAATAAAACTAAAGATTTGTGTTTTCAGTATTGAAAATCTGATATGGTTCAGTGGTTGATGCCTTTGTAGATTATGATTTTGCCAATGACAGACAGGACAGGAAGAGTGTAACTGGTTTCTTTATTAGAGTTTTCGGCAACAACCTAATTTGGAAAAGCTGAGGCAGAATACACTGCTTTAGCCTCTGTAGCTGCTGAATGTCTGTTTGTGGGTAAGATTTTGGTAGAGATCATAAGTGTGTCAGATGTGGTTTGTTTTATTTGAGGATAATAAATTCTGCATTAAGATGGCCAGCAGTTTTGAGACAAAATGCTCAAAACACGTCAGTGTGAAGTAACACTTCATTAAAGATCTTATGCAGGGTAAAGTACTGAAACTGGTGTATGTAGATTCCCACAGCCAAGTAGCTGATGTGCTCACAAAGGCCCTTCCCTATTGTAAATTTCAATTCTGTGTAACTGGTCTGGGTGTGTCAAAATTGGGGGGGGGGGGGGGGAAGGTAGAAAGGGGTAATTTTGATGTGTAAGGTTGTGTTGTAACTGTTAACATTGAGAGGTTGCTAGCAAGTGTTTGTAGTATGTATGTACCAAAATGGAGATACACAGTGTTTGTTTAGTGTATGTAGAGCTGCCATGTTAAATAGTAGTAAACATGCAAGTTATAGCCTCTGAATGCATCTAGTAATTCATCCTTTAATAAAACAGTAAAATATTAATAACCTTACCTGTTTTATTGATATACCCTATTTTCTTCAATTTAAAACAACAATGATGGTGGTGTAAGCATATTTTGATGCCATTTTATAGTTGGGACAGGTTTTAGTATCTGGAGTTTGAGTTATGTGGATGCCTCCCTGAAGCAGGTGTTACCAGAGCAATTAAATATCTTAATACCTTTGAACTGAAGACTGGGAGGGTAATCAGAAATTAAATTAAAATAGAGTTTGGTGACAGTAATCTGACAACTTATAATACAGAAATTAACTCAGACCTTGGTTGCCTTCTCGAATTTTGATATTCTGGGCAAGCTGGCAGCAATAACCAGAGGTAAACTGGACTTGTAAAAGTCATAAAAATTTCTAAGTAGTTTTCACAGTGGAATTAACTATAGAGAAACTTCTAATACTTAACTCAATTATAAATAGGTTTGGTTTTCCTCCTTTAAAAGTCAATTCAAATATGACTGAAATGTTTCGGCAACATCTGAGCTGTTAAAACGTGAACTTGAAACTGGATGCTAATGTGCATTGAATTTTTGTAATCATTTATATTCATCTTTGCCAACAAAATGAGCTGTAAAAAAATACAGGAAAAGCTTATGTTTTTACGAGGTTACAAGTATGACATGATGCTGTGGAGAACATATTTGATATACAGCGGATTCTCAAAAATACGTTTTTCACTGGGCCAAGAGAGAAAAACGACGCATACGGGAAAACAATAAATGTGGACTTCGGTTATAGACCTGAAGAAAAAGATTGATGCACACAATCTTTGGCAAAAGTATCTCCTGTTTTAAATGGAGATTACAGGAAAATAAACTATAGGCAATCGTTGAATGCGGTCAGCAAATATCAGTGCTTAAATGGGAATTTTGACAGGGCCAAAATAAATAAACGGGAGATGTGGTAAAATGCAAATAACGGGAATTATTAATTAAGAATCCACACACATAATTGCATCATCCCTCATTTTAATTTATTTTAATGTGAATTTCACTTCTGATACTGGCCCACACCACAGTGTAAGTCCATGTGCTCATTTATGTAATGTAAAGTCATTGGAGAATTTTATTGTACTACATTCGTAAAACGTGAGCTGCGAGAGGGATACCCCATGTGGCTGTCAACCAACTATCACTCTGAGAACCAGATTACACATGCTCACCTGTGATATAGATGAGTTGGCGCCCTACCGGAATTTTCAACTGATCAGTAATATTTAGCCATGCATCTGGGTTTCTCTCAAATACGGCATCTCTTGCCCTTCACAAGCTGCCAAGTGAGGACAGGGAAGGCTGGAATGTGGTCAACAGTTGTTATTAAAACAATACTCGCAGACAACAGGGACGGTGTCACAACGGTGGAAAGTGTACGGATCTACAGAAGTTTGCAGATTAATTGGGTCTGGTTGACACAGTGGGTTTTGGGCGATTCCATCAGCATATACGTCAGTAACTCCACCCAGGCTACTAGGGAGAGCCAATAGGCATTGAGGACATCGATGAAGGTGGGTGTGAACGAGAAATGTGATGGACATAACAGCAGAGTGTCAGTCAGTGGTGATGCTCCCGAGTCAGCGGTCACCGAGCGGCAATTGGGGGTAAGTTTCGTCTATCTAGGGTGAGAGAACTAGTCAGAACCCTTAATATCTTGTCCTACATCACTGACTTACATAACACTTCCTCAGCCCTAACCCTTCTAGTCAAATAACAATTGTATTATATTGTTATTTAGCTCCAGTAAAGATTCCTCTAGACTTGTTAACCAAAGATTATTTAATAACCCCTTGGATTTCCTATCCTGATCAACATTAATTGTGCTTATAAGTGTATATACTTCTTAGGGGGTATATAACACCATGCAGTTGTGGTTTTATGCTATAAATTCAGCTTGATTTAAACTGAATTTTTCACACTGCTAAATGTACTCAAAACACAGTGTGACATATCTCTGGCCAATAAAATCTATTATGTGCATTTTTAAGTGTTTGTTGTGTGCACTGATAGCTGACCAGATTACAGTGTGCAAACAGGAGAACATACTCCACACTGCAGGCATTACATAAAGCTTGCACTCATCCTGGTTGTTGGATGGATATAATTCTATATGATTGTCAATAAAGTGCCAATAGTTTGGTGCACTTTCAGAGCAAAGACCATGGTACTTTTATCTCACTGTACACGATGCAATCATACACAGCACTTATGTTGTTTGCACTAACCTTATTAAAGGTGACAGTTGTGGATACAGCTTTTGAAACAGGTGGCAAAATATCCTCCTACTTGGCATTATCCTATGCGATGAAGTAACAGCAGGAGCAGCCCCACAAGGTATCTGCCAGCTGGTTTTCAGAGCTGGGCATGTGCTCTACTTCAAGTTATACTTCTGTAGCAAAAAAACCCAGCGAGTTAGTTTGCTATGTGCATGCTGTGCAGCCTGTCCAAGCACCAATTTTCTGTGTGAATAGTGAACCTCTGATATTCGAGGTATGCCTGGTTCATTCATAACATTTTGTTCTAAAAACCATGGTATACCTAAGATGGCATCCTCTCAGATATCACTAGAAACAATGGCTATTGTTGCAGGTTCAATGTCACAGATATGTACAGTAATAGTTGCATATCCCGTGGTTTCACTGGAATGTAAAGTGTGACCAGCTGTATCGTTTGTTGCAATATAAATGTGGTTCCACAAAGCACGGTTGCACAAAATTATGATATGCTATGGTATCAACATGTGGCAATGTTGTCTATTTATGAGCACAAATATCCTGATGTGAAACTGTTCTATGTGACACAAACCAAAATAGATGAACTGGCTGAAATGTTACCAAAATAAACCTGAACGAACTTCCTGGAACACACGTGACCCATCAGATATCGACAAATACCGAAAGTTATATCAACTACCAGCCACTGTTGTGCTTCTGTACACAAAATGAGTGGATAATACAAAAATTATGCAGCTGTCATTTACAACAGAAAGCAGAACATCTAAGCCCAGGAATATCAACATGTGACCAAATCAATAATTATGCAATAGGAAAGTGAACATTGTGCAGTTGTAAAAAACAACTGCCCGTTTGCAAATAAATATATGATTCTAGTGATCCTGATGTAGAAGAAAACATATGACACAAATATCAACATGTGAACAAATCAATAATTAAGCAATATGAAAGTGAACGTTGTGCAGTTGTTAAAAAACCACTGCCAGTTTGCAAATAAATATATGATTCTAGTGATCCTGATGTAGAAGAAAATATATGACACAAATGATGACAGTAAAATCAGAAACACACTAACTTCAAATTTGCCTCAATTCATTCTTGAAGAACCTTCAGTTTAAAAAATTATAACACAGAACATACATTTTGGCATGAATAGATTTTTTTAAATAAGTTCACCCTTGTATGCGCATATGGTGTACTATTATAAAATTGCCTGCACAGCATTTTAATTCTGCTGTTTTGTGATGCAAACCTTCCCCTCTTGTCTTGTGTCACCTTTCCTCCTCCTCATCCTCATTATCATCCTCATCCTCTTGCTCCCACTACTATCCCTTTGGATCTGCACAGTGCCTTCATTGTCTGGCCAATAATTAAGTTTTTCTGTCTTCTCTTTCAGCTGTGTCAAAGCATGTAGTCACTTTTAGAGTCGTAATTTATGTCTAGAGTTGGTGAGCCCTCATGTGAAGCAGGTACAATTGAGTGCCTTAGGTAAAATTGTAAAGTTTTTTTTTTTTCCTCTTTGTGTGATGCTTTATTGCATTTCACTGGGAGTTAGCTCTTCAAAATACCCTAGCTTACTATTGCTGTTTTGGGACCTTCAGCCACTTCCATTATTGTCTAGTATTTTGCCATATAAATCATGTGATAGTGATTCTTGCATGTACATGAAACTTGAACGAATCCCACAACCACTTGTTCCATGGCTGGCTATGTACTTTCTGGACTTCTGCATGAATGTTCAACCATGGACGTTACATGAGAAATAAGTATGAACTATTAAATGAATTAGTGAATTCACAATAGAAATTGCATTCTTTTTCATTGTTGTGCTTTACTGACCTAGGTCAAATTGATATGCAATTCTCACTCTATTCTTATCCATGTAGTGCCTTATGCATTTTGGTATAATTTTCCTTATTGGTAAATAAAGAATAACTAGGCAGGATGATTCTGAACTACAGGAACAAACACTGTGATGTGATTTCCTACACAAAATGAGATATAAAACATTATACAACCTACATCCTACAGTAATTCAAAAGGGAGGGAGGAAGGTGCAATCGAAAATAAATATTTAAAATCGTTTTAATTCAAACTACCTACTTAAGAAGGAAGAACAATTCCGTGAATACCGTTGTCTTTAATTGAGATCTGAAATCTGCGAACAGATGTTGGGTAATATCATCACGTTACAATTTCTCTCTCTCGAAATTAAGTGGGCTGTACCAAGTTCGTTAAGGGATGGAGGTCTTAATTAAATAAAAGAATTAATTATAATTTCCTTATTTACAATAACTTACTGTTCACAAGTAATTACACCAATTTCATACAATTTATAATTACCACAAAGAAACCAATTAAATAACTAAGGGTCAGACCCAATAGACAGTGTGTCAACCTACTCAAATATTCTACAAAATATGTGTCCAAATTGGCAACAGTTCAAATATTTACAATAAAATTCATATTACACTTCCATTCAGTCCCACCTCAGTTCAGTCCACGTCGCACCAGTCGCAATGTTCTAGAGTTCTCCAAGCGCCCTCACATACAGTAGGCTTCACTCGTCGGTTTCACACCCTCTCGCCAATTCACGCCACGAACAACATCTCGCCCGCCGTCATCCCGCAATCTCCTTTCGTTGTACACAACTCACTTCGCTCGTGCACACTAGGCCAGGTGGCCTCCGTCAAAGACTGCCGGATGCTGGGTTGCGGCAGTATATATAGTGTCTTAGGCTGCCACGTAGAATCTTCCACAACACCTGTGATGCATCGCAGAGGGCCGAGGTGCCAGCCAGTCTCACCAGAACATTCTTGCATCGTCGCCAGACCCGTCGAAACCTCCAGCAGGGGAGAGGAGTCGTGACGCATGCAAGGTGCCAAGGAGTGCAACAGCCCGACGACCACTGTCCATTATTCACGGGTTTCCTAGAAAGGGGGTGGGGGGGTCAGGAGGCAAACCCGGGGGAGGGGAGAGGAGAGGTGAGGTGGGTCCACCACCACAGTGCCGGGCAGTAGGGCGTAACAACATGCATGATTATGACATCATTACAAGTTATAAACACACATTTGTTGGATAATAACATGGTACTCATTTTTTCAATGAATATACACAACTGTTCGCAAATTTCAGATCTGGATATTGATTGAAGACAACAGTATTCACCTATTAGTTCTTTCATCTCAAGTAGGTTTTATTATTTTGAATTGAAACCATTTTAAATATTGGTTTTCAAGGGCACCTCCCTAACAAATGAATGTAGGACATAGGTTGTACAGTGTTTTCTTTCTCATTTTAAACACCCCACAGAATATTTTATATTAAGTGTATATTGTGTAAAGACTTTCTGTCTGTATCATTTGTTCTAAATAGTTAACTGTAACAGCAACATTTCATGATTTTGCCAAGTAGCAGTTTACATAGTTGTACAATGCAGTGTACTAAGCAGTTATTTGCTCATTGAGATGACTAATGCAGATGAATGGATAAAAATATATATAATTTGTTTTATTAGTATAATAAATCTGCCATGATAACCACACATTTTCTATGTATTTCTTTAATTAGCTCAAACTGTCATTTTGTCTTGCATTATAGTTACATCCTTTTATTTTCAAATTAGTTTTTGTACTTGTTTTCTTTGCTATGTTAACACTAATGACTAATACAGGTGAAATACTTAGGTGGATCAAGGAAAAAATGCCACGTTCTTAAACGTTTGTGGTGAAAACAAAATGCTGTTTAAATTAAATGAGAATGATCATGATGATATAGATTTTGAGAAAGTTTTTGGGATCCTCCCCATACAAAACTTAGTAGCAAAAGGCAATTGTCTAATTTATAATTTTTTTAAGGAAGTGAAAATGTCTTTGTACAAATACAAATAAAAAAGAAGTGAAAAGGAATGTTAATTGTAAATAAGTGTAAAATAAATATTCTAGTGATACAGTTATTAGAATATTTATTCCTGCAATGACTAACAGAAACAAAAGCTCATGAAAGTTAATTGTGCTCATGAATGTAACCTTGGTAAAAATAGAGGTATCAAACCATAAAAATTATTTTAAAAAATACTTGCATGAGAACAGCAGCAAATTACATTTCTTCATTATATATTTGCTCACACGAAATAAGTTCGCTAAAACCAGATCTTGGAGTAAAAATATAGTTACATTTTGGAAAACTATAAGTTTAATAATCTATTATGAAAGGAAAAATATGCTAAAAATTTAAAAAAATTAAACTTGATTGAATTTGATTAAGTATTTCGAAACAAAATTACTAAATATAATGACCTTTCATATACAACTTTCATTGTTTATATTTTCCAGTTGCTAAATAACCGTAACACTTCTGAACAAATCTCTGGCTATGATTATAACTTTCTGTTCTGCCATGTGTGGAAAATATTTCGTACCATTATAAGTTTTTAATATTAGAATTTATATAAAACTTTATTCCACTGAGTAGTATTTCTAAAATCTGAGTTCATATTTCTTCTGAAAATACAAATTGTTAATATTCATGGTAATATGAAAGTGACCTAAGTGTTGATTTGTATTTTAAACAGCAAAGCATGGATATGTGCACACTACTACAAGGCAGAGTAAATATTATGGTGCAGAAGTATGCTCTATAGCAAATTAATTTACACTACACAAAAATAGGATGTGCAGTGATGAATATGCACTGTACAAGTATGCATAACATTAAAATTTACCTGTATTTTCTTTAAGCATGCACGAAAATTATACAAATGAGTAGCGCACATAGTTAAGAAATTAAAACTATCATCCAATCTCATTCTTCGGCCAGTGGAAGCCTATCATGGACTGCACGTGCACAAGGGGGAAGGTCATGTGATGCATTTGTTGCATGTGTTCATAGCATTCGCACATCATGTAGAATGCACTGAAGATTGGCTCAATGAACAAAGACATCAGTGGAAAAGGGTTTATGTTAGTAATTTAGATTTTTATGTATCTGTTTTACCCATTCACTTAAGTGTCCCGTTTTTGTAAACTAGTGTTACCTTTCTGTTCCTTCCATTTCAATCTCATTTCATTCTCTATGTACGTGCTATGCACAGGGCCACCACATCCGGCAAGGGCTTGCGTCCTCATATCTGACAACCAATGATCAGTTTATCTTTGGAGCTTAAGATGGGCGGGTGCGTGCCAGATGGCCTGCAGGCATAACAACTGTATATCTATTATGTAATTTATTTTTAAAACCTCTTTTAATAACCTCCGCAGCCAACTAGGCCCTTCCATCATATGGAGGGCTTTTAAATAATTATGTCGCTTTATGGATTTTTGCATATGTAACTTAGTGTCTACCTCAGGTTGGTTCAGACCAGGTCTCATGTAAGTGTTTTCAGACCACAGCGCTTTTATACTGTTTTTCTTCATTGTAATTGAAATCATATAGTGTCCTGCGTACTTTGTGTTTTTGTTATGTATTAATTGCTGAATGGCAAAGGGTTTAATATACACATGCTCACCCTTAATTCCTATGCTTAAGTGACCCAGCCAGCCTGTACTTGCATTTGGCGTGATTTATGACCAACAGCAGAGCACAAGACTCCAGATGTGATATTGGCAACATCACGTTCCTGGTAAGAATTTCTGCTCACCGCGTGGCCATTTGCGAAATCACAGCCTGATATCTTGGGATTATGAGAACAACTCCGCTCCCAACTATCTTTTCACTACTTGATGCCGATAACAATGTAGCACCCGGCGTGTGGCAATTCCACCTCTAATCAACACCTCAAGAACGAAATGTGAGTACAGTGAATTATGGAAAAGGGAACAGGCTATATTGTGTGCATGTAGGGTTTGTTTTTTCTTTATGCAATCTCTCTCGCCTGGCGCACTAACACCAAGGCCACGTGCGGAGAGTAACAGTAATTGTGAACACCTGTTGTGGATTCCAGGAAAACTGTAGGACGAGCATGGCAAAGAGTGCAGACCCACACATGCATTATGTGTACGTGGACACCAACGAGGCAAGTGGACTGTACTTTGGCCTGACCCCTGAATCACATGGGCATTGCTCAGCATTAGTGCGCATTATCCTAACTGATGAAGCAGCGTGTTCTATGGGGCGTCACCGCTGTAAGTATGGTGACGGTGCTGGTCACTGTGAATGCTTATCGTTCACGCGCAGGTTTTTCGCTTGTGAAGCATGCTTCAATCTGTGCACCAACTCAGATGCAACAGTAACGAAGCCAGACTTGTCATTTGTGCCACTTGTGCTAGGGGGTGCCAAGCAGGCTGGGCTGCACCCCCTTTAAGAAGATAAAGCTCCCATATTTCCACAACGGCACATATGTCAACACCACCTGCCTTCTGTGGCACAACTTGGCGAGCGATGAGGGCCTACTATGCATTCCAGTGGATGTCAATGGCAGCTGAAGGCGGCCATGGTCGACACAGTGGCAACACATAACTTCATTGCTGCCCTCCTCGTGTCAACTCACCAGCTAATGGCAGAACCAGGGCTGCTCTGTCTCGCCACCAGGAGATGACCGGCAAGGACCCATGGGGAACCACCATCGCCATGCACGTATGGGACTTGTCTACCACCCCCACCCTTTTGGTAGAGGAGCTGCAGGAGGACATCATCTTGGGTCAATCGTGGCTGCATGAAGAAGATGCAAACAACAAAGAAAGCAAGAAGCGACTTAATGTCAGCACTGCTGGTTGATGTACTACATACGGCATAAAGACCTCTAATTACCTCTTAAAGGGCCTGCGTTGCTCGACGAATTGAGTCACAGGGTCCCGCTCAAATATGTAACATTGTTCCAATCTGTGCTAAACCAACACACTAATGTATTTTCTGTGTAGGACTTGTTGCGGCGTAATACCATCACTTGGCACGAGACCCCAACTGTGTTAGATTAACCAGTTTTTATGAGACCCATTAAGTATAACAGCCCCACGCAGCAAGTCAACCGGGACCAGATTACGGACATGCTAAGGGACAGAATGATTGAGATTAGTGAGAGCCCTTATAACTGCAAGTGGTTATGGCAGATAAAGATGGTATGCTTAGGTTTTCCGTTAACTTCAAGTGCGTGAATAAGCTGACCGTGAACATGCCCCCAACATTGCTAAACCTCTAGGACATGTTGGCAGGACTGGGGCAGACTGAAACTTTCTCTGCACCAGACCTCAAGTCCAGCTTTTGGCAAATCCCATGAGACCAAAGGACAGGCCTAAGACTGCAATCACCACACCAGACGGACAACGGTTTCAGCTCCGTTCCATGCTTTTTGACCTGTAGGATGCCCTGCGACCTTCCAAGCACTCATAAAGCTGGTATTGGATGGCTACACAATTACATTCCAGACTTCACCACTGTCGTAACGCTAGTGAGCGATCTACTGTCACCTAAGTATCAATATTGTTGGTTGGACGTGGCTCAACAAGCCTTCGATAAATTGAAAACACAGATTCCCCAAATGCCACATACCCGCCTGCCCCGACTACTCCTGCCACTTATAGTTACAAACAGATGTGAGCCAAGAGGGCTTGGGCGTGGTATTTTACCAGCTGGACAATCAGGACAAGTGCATTGACGTTAACTACGGGAGTGCGAATTTTGGGAAGACTGAGAGACACTACAATGTAAACACGTGCAAATGCTTTGCAGTTATGTGGGCACCTAAGCACAACTGCCACAATCTGGAGGGCAATGAGTTCAGAGTGCAAACAGATAACCAAAACTTTCTCTGGTTGGAGAAGATGCAGAGCTGGAAGACTAAATTCACCCGGTGGGCTCTGGCACTCCAGAATTTTGTAATTGAACATGCTCCCAGCAAGTACAACAAGATAGCTGATGAGTTGTCCTGCCACCCAAACCCTGACCATCAGTCTTGCAACGACACCACCTGGGGCAACATCCTTCCCCATCCTGTCGCCATGAACAAGTAGACCAGCTCCTAAGCCAACCCTTGGAAGCATTGTGCACAATGACACAGGTTAACCCGGATCAAGCTTTCGATAAGGTATGGCGCAAAGTCCTTAAGGTGCAGGCGACGGACGAGTTCGTGCAGGATAGATGGTCAGCATGTGAGTTCGGACACCTAGACCCCTACAGGTTGGTTAATGGATGTCCTCCTCAACTGTGCACATGGTTATGCCCCCTAGAGATTGTTCGTGCCACAGCCAGCCCACAAGGCCATATAAAGACTGCCAAATGACAACACCTCAGCGGGCCAGGACCACCGCTCACCTGCTGCAGTCAGAACTTCTTCCCTGGTGGGGGTACCCCCAGGTGCTCCTGACTGACAATGGCACACAGTTTGTGGACCAAAGATGGTGGACCTGTGCTCACTGGCATGTGAAACACCACACCACCCTTGTCTAACACCCCCAGGGCAACCAGAATGAGCACCATTACCATGAGATGAAAGGCCAGTTGCAGGTCTGCATCGAGGAGGACTACCTGGGATGCACACCTGCCTTGGGGCTTATTCTGCTTACGTAAGTATGCCAACATCATGACTGGGGTATCCCATGTGCAGTTGCTACAAGGGCAGGACCTGCCAAGGCCGGGTAAGATAGAAGTAAGCTCCATACACTGCGGGGAGAGGATGTAGCATGAGAGGGACTTGACATGCACTTATCAGGCAGCATATATAATGGGTCATATGCCTACCACCTTCCCGCCCCCCAAGTTACAACATGGAAAGCATGTGTACATGTGCACACCCCGTCAGCAGGGCAGAGACAGTTTTGTGCGGGGTTAGCCCCTTGTTCGACGGGGCCTGGAACCATAATAGATCATGCAGGCACTTCATCCTACTTCATATGGCATGGCAACAGCAGGCCATAGAAAGTTAATGATAACCTGTGCACAGTAAATAACCCAGACAGTGATTCACTGGACTGGACTCACGTCATCCCCATGGAGCCACACAATCTAGAAGGCAATATGGACTTGGTCACAATGTTTGCAACCCCCGTCTGCAGCAAACCGCAGGACAGCAGGGTTGACACACCCGTTAACACTCACAGGCTTAGCAGATTTCCCACCTGATAGCTTCGTATCTAGGAGCACAAAGCCTGTCACCCCTACTTGTGCAGGGATTCCATCCGACACACTGTTTTTCAACCACATCCCCAGGTTTCAAGGGTTTTTCACTGAGGGCTAGCGAGACGCAGAGTTTCTGCATTAAAGATGTCTCGAGGGACAATATATCTGACAATAGGGCCACCACTTCTGGTGCAGGCTCGTGTTCCCACTTCCAACAGCCATTATGCAGTCTCTCCTTGGAGCTCAAGCCAGATGGGTGCGTGTTGTGTGGCCTACGGGGGCAACAACTTTGCATCCACTGATATTGTAATTCTGTTATGTAATTTCTTCTTAAAACATATTTTAATTGCCCCCACAGCCACCTAGGCCCTTCTGTTGTATGGAGGGCCCTTAAATAATTATGGTGACTACAGGATTTTTTAGTACATAACTTGGTGTTTACCTCTGGATGGTTTGGATGAGGCCTCATGTAAATAATTTCGCACCAATGTAACTTTGTACTATTTCTCTTCATTGTAATTGTGTTCATGTAGCACTCCCCACACTTTGAAGTGGTTTTGTTGTGTGTTACACACCAGATGGTCTTGGATTTAATATGTATGTGGTGACCCTTAATTCCCATGCTTAAGTGACCCAGCCACACATACTTGCGTTTGGCGTGCTCCACGGCCAACAGCAGAGCACAAGATTATAGGTGCATTTTTTGCATCAATTGATCAGCCACATGGCAATGTCACAAACCTGGTAAGAGTTTCTGCTCACTGCATGGCCATGTGTGAAATAACAGTCTGGTGGCTTGAGATTATAACTACAACTGCGCTTCCAACTATCTTTTCACCACTTGATGTCAATAACAATACTTTGACTTTTTGAACAACCAAACAAAATAAAGGGAGGTTATGGGAAATTTATCTCAGAGTACTTTACCAATATTTCAAATTCAATTTTGTGTAATTATTCTGGTAGCACAAAAAATAAAAAATAAGAAGTAAATGCACAGACAAATATTCTTATTGTTAGTCATGTGAATTAACATTCAATAGGCTGACGCTGGCTAACATCAGCAGCGCTAGAGCCCATGACGGCGCTCACATGTCACGTGTTCCGCACGTGCGTAAAGAGGCCGATAATTTTGAACTTTCCTATAAATGTTAATTTTAAGGTAAAATGTGTTATATTGTCTTTACAGTGTTTAATATGTCTTAAAAAGTTATAAAGTGTTTGTGTAAATTTTAATTGTTTGGTTATGAGTATTCAAAGTGCCTGCGGCACCGAGATTAACAACACTTAATATTCCGGCACGAACGCCATCACAAAAAGAAATAAAAATTATATTCAAATTTGTATCAAAATTATAGAAATGTAAAACAATATCTAATTTAATTTGTGCCATTTTTATTTTCAATATAAAATATTTCACTCAGCGTGTATAGCACTTCCACTTATGTGAATCGCGTAGGTGGCCATGGTAGGTCCGTGCGACGCTTGTATCTGGACAGTCTGTCGAGGAGAGCTGGCGAGGTAAGACACTGTCATGTGCGCACTACAACTTCTGTTCACTGATTTAGGTTTCCATAGTCAATGTAGTTTACCGGATAATCTTTGATATTTGCTTGCGTACGTTTTTGCCAGACAATTTCCCCAGCGTTATACTTCGCTTTACTAATTCTTACGCCCTTGTGGCATTTTTAACTTAATCGAGGAACCGGGGGAGAAAGATGTCGGAGAGGTCACGCAACCCGCTCATTTTGAATCAGGCGTCATCTGTCTATGTTTATGGCATTTATTTTTATACATGTATTTAAGGGTAATTTTCGTGTTTGAATATTTTATGGCAACATCACATATAACCACGTGGCCGACTGAAGCCAAGTCTTTGTATACGCCATCATTGCATTTTAAGAGCTAATATATAAAATTGCATGTGCAATCATTTATTTCAAGGTTCTATGTATTTTTCATTCAGAGTTCAATGTATTTTTCATGTAAATTGATGCTTTTTGTACTTGCCCACGCGGTCACAGTAATGTTTGATTTCACCGCCATAATGCATGTTACAAGCCTGTAACAACACTAATCGTAAAGAGAACCACTTGCTCTACACGAATAATATTTTATCTGAATTTAGTTTGCCGTTTCCAAGCAGAAATATTGCGCTTTCCCCTGCACCACGTGGTCCGCTACGAACTTCATCCAGCGGCATCCGCGCCACCTAAGCTTGTTTTCACGCACGTGTGTGTTTATTGTGAATATTCATCTCGTGTCCCATCTTATTTATGTATCATTCAAGGGTCTATGTAATTGTGTAATTAGTGTATGGTGCAATTATTCCCGTCCTAGCTGGCTCTGTGTATAGGCTGTCACCATACCAACCACATGCTGGAGGGCGAGCCCCAACGAGTTTGCGTTAGTGATGCTGAGTAATCAAGCATGTTAATATGTATTAAGGGTTTTCATTTGTAATTCATCATGTCCTGTCTTCAGGGAAAAACCGTCAGTCCACCATAGCGGCTGTCAGCCCTCTTCCCTTGTGAAGGCTGTGCTTTCACGCACCTCGGTGAGATCATCCATTTAGACGTGCACTAGAGTAATTATGGGTTGGGGAGCACGCAAGCGGAATTGGCTAGTCATGACCGAGATAATCATTTCATTGGCACGTTGATGTGTATGAACAATATCAATAAAAACAAGTCTACAGTGAACTCAATTCAGTAGTGACAGTGTCCTAGCCACATATGTTTTATCAATTATTTATTTCAGTGATTTTATTAAAAGTTTAGTATTGCCTACATGTTTGTAAGTATGCAAGGGTGAGACGGACACACAGAACCCACAACATTCCTGAGAACCCCGAGTCTCAATAGTGCGGTGATTGGGAAGCACCGCTGGCACTCAAATTACCAGTAAGTATTTGTGTCATCGTTTGTCTTGTGTTTCACCCGATGGCATCAAGGCCTTCAAATAACAATTGAATTAAAGAATGTATGTTAAGCACAATATATGCAGACAAATTTATTTTCAAAATTGAAATTGAATTTTAGATTATTTGTTATAAGTTTTGGTATACACAATACTTGCACAACACCAGTGTACGAGATATTCAACATAACCAACACACATACGCCCACATGCATACACCAATGTATTCACCCACACACGCATGCACATCTTATGCAATAATACATAATGCTATAAGTGAACTTCAATAAAAGTTTGATATATTTAAAAAAATATTAGTCCTATAAAGACGGTTCTAACTTCTTGTAACAAAACAGAAGCATATAAGTTGTTCCACCACTATGACATTTATTAAAGGAATCATGCTAGTTTATCCTGTCAGACTAAGCCACAGAAGGAGCACCATTCAGAAGGAAATTTCACTAGATAAAAGAATGAGTATCAATGAAAGTATTAAAGTCTTTTGCTACAATACTATAACTGACCTTATTAAGTGAGCAACAGACCCAGGTCCATACCAGTCTCCTGGATGTTTTCCTGATGACTCTCCCAAGGAAACTAAAGCATGAATAGAAAAAGGACTGGTAATAGAAGGATTGTCACCGAACCACTTGATAATTTTTCGATGCAAACAATCTTCTTTGAAAGACTGACTAGATCTTACAGCTTGACCTTCACACCATCTCCACTCTGCAATGAAAAATAAGCACTACAATCAAAATGGCAAAACAATGATCTACGGAGAGAAAAGTAGTATCACCAAATAGTAACACTCAACAAAAATTGGAATATAAAGAAATATTTTAAAGGAAACTACACTGTAAGGAAACAAAGATTTACATGCACTTTTATTCATGCATGCATGTACATATGCACATATACATGCATGTGCACACAAACGCATACATAGAACATCCCACTTATAATACCATAACTATAGGCCACCTTCTGCGAACTTGCCCCATCAAAAATTGCAAGTTTCATTTCAAGCCTTAGGTGGCAAACTTTACTGTGACTGAAGAAAAAGTTATAGAAGTGCATCTTGGTATGCAGCTATAATTTAGGAGACATTGAACCTAGAGGGCTGAGGTATATATTTTGCAATAAAATTCATTTTGGCAATAATACTGTACCTACATCCTTGCAGAGGAGGCCATTGTCAGGATATATAAGGGTCCGTTTTATCTTCTAAAGAGTGAAATATTATCATAATTCCTTTAAAATTGGCTGTCTCCTAAGGTGAGTAATATATTCCTCAAGTTCCAGCATTTATCCTTTACGTAGTTTTGCAAACAACAGCCTATAATGTATTATTTTCCCTTGACTGATTATAGTCATTATCTACTAAACTGTAAAAAGTGGAAGTTCTTTATATGTGAGGCTTTATCAGTAATTATGTGTGTTAATTTTGCAATAGTCAGAACTCATATGCAGTACTGTAAGTTTGGACATGCTATCTATTGATGGTGTGAACTTAATTTTTTATTTCACTCTTAGGGACTGTTGCACTTATGTTAAATAATAATAGTCTGTGTGTGTGCTAGCTACAAAATGCTTTTATGTTTGTTATATTTTCTTTGTTTTATCCTAATCACGAAATATGAGTAAAAATACTGTTTCACAGAAGCTTGCATCAAATGGGGTAAACTTGAAAGATTGTGCATTGTTTATTTCTAGCAGGTGAGTTTGATTTTGTTCAATATTAGTAGCAGTGTTTATAAGTCTATTATTATATTTTTCCTGATTCTGACTATACTTGTTTCAAATTGAAAGTGAGTTGTGGATACAAATAAATGAACTAATTTTAATATTTTGGAGAAGTGAAGTCAATTTTTACAACAAGTTTTTCTTTTGTCCAGAAATTGTCTAAAGTAGATGAAAAAGATAATTTAATGGTCTCACTTATTGTGATTGACCAGTTATGCTCGTTTTGTGCAAACATTTTTCATCTGTAAGCGCATGCACGTGCACACACACAATAAACACACACACACACATATGCACGTTACCCATATATATATATATATATTTCAGAATTCAATAAGAAAAATTATTTGTATTTAAAGATGCATTTCCTCTCAATTTTATCAGTGTTTCGTAACATAAATGTGTTGCCCAAAATGTGAGCTCATGAGGGTAGTTCTATTCATGTATCAAATATTATTTAAATATTAAAGCTGACCCTTTCAAAATGGCCTACAATGTGCACAAATTTATAATTAATGTCTAGGAGAATCCTATGCATATAATGCTATGTAAAATTTTTTAACAGCATTCCTGGCCACAAAATTTAATGTAAGATCAAATTTAATATCAATATTTAATACTAGCAAAATCTGCAACCAATTTTTTTTCCCCAAACTGACAAAATTACCATTGGCTGATGATAATTTCCCATTGGTATCAGCTCAACATTACGTACTTCTCATCTTTACTATACAGTATTTGTACTAGTAACAGTACCTGATTTAGTATTGCAGTAATTTATACTTCAAACATTGCACATTTTGGCACTAACTTAAAATTATGCATATTTTTACAGTGACAGTATCAATGCACTTCATTTGGTGTTATAATCATAGTGTTATGCATTTCCCTTTATAACTACGGTTATTCTGAGTGCCTCTTACATTTGACTAATCATGAAAAATATCTCAGTAAAATGCCACACAAATATATATTTTTATATTTCTCCTCTGAAAATCACATGTCAAAATTAACTGCAGACATGAAGCAAGGAGTTTTATTTGCATCTGCGAAGGGGCTGGCAGAAGCAAACAGATTATTTCGATTTTGAATAATATAACAATTGATACAGGAAAGTATATATTTGCACACCTTTCAGGGCAATTACAAACCATATTTTTAGTTTCAGATAAGAATATATTTTGTTTAATTTATTTTCTTAATTTTGAAAATTCTTTTTTATATTTTTTCAGCACTCCTCCATCTTATGAAATTGCCCTCGACTTACTGAGACTAATTTCTTATTTACGTTCCACTTAAGTAGTCAAATGATGATGGAAATTCTTGTATGAAGCTTCCAATGAACAGTAAGCTGCCATAGGCTTGATTTCCAGTTGTTACAGAGCATGCACATTCTATGATGGACTACAGCAGTGACTCTAGACAACAAGTACAATGTAAGAGTGAGCGCCTGTGGTATTTGCCAACTCTAATCATCAAGCGAGTGACATATGGGTATGCAAGGGGTAAGTAGTAAATGCCAGTGTGGAATACAAGTAGAGCTATAAGAGAAATTAGTGTGTGTTATTTTAATAGGTGACATACGGGGAACGTCAGGTCCAGTGATGCAAGAAGTGAGTTTACATGATCATGTAGTCACCATGCACCATATGTATTTCACAAAAGTGTTCTGTTCATAAGTTTTTAAATAGCAAATGGAGCATTTCACTGTCATTACATGCTTTATTAAAGTAGGTCTTTTAATTGTCTCAAAGACACACAGGAGCTGCAATGACTCATTATGTCCAAGTCACAGCACCAACAACCTGACAGCATGAAACATCCTCACCCAGTTGGCAGAACTTTAAAATTATATATAACAATGCGCAATTAATAATCAGTGTGTTTTTATCACAAACATGTTGGTTTATATATAAGTGTGATCATGATTGCTTTCATCTGTATCATCATACAAATTAAAAAATTTGTTTTATTCACATTTTATACAGTGATATTGTGTTTTGCACACGGCATCATCAAGCCCCAACGCTCTGCCAGTCTGGTTTAGCAGGTCTCATGGGGTTGCACATGTAATATGTGGCACAGGGAGTTGGTATTTTGTTCAATCATCTACTAGCAGCAATAGTATAAATGAAAAATCTTGCAACTTTAGTTTTCTTCCCTCCTCCCTCCCTTTCCCGAAGGCACCATCCACCAGTGCCGACTGCAACCCCACAGGTTTTAACCTTCATTTCAAACTTAATTCTCCCACAAAATGATTTTTACTACAACATAGGTCAGTGTGGGGCCCAAAATCACATGTCTGCTTAATTATATGTATCTATCTGTATCATCTTCACCATCCAAATATTTGTTACATGTAAGTACAAACTGGTATGTTTTGTTGTATACATTATTTTCCTCGTGGTACATTATGAGTGCACAACATAACCACATCCCAGCAAATATTGAGTAATGGACCCTATTCCGTCTCAAGGATTGTCTGAGGGTTGTCCTGCCAAGTGTTTAATTTTACTGTAGCAGCATCTGATGAGCCGATAGTAAATCATTATTCATCTGTGGTTTACACCAGGGTGCAGGGTTTCGCCTGACCATCAACCAGCCCTGAAAGTTCATTAGAGTCTGGTGCAAGTCCAAGCATAACCAACTAGACTAGCTGGTGCCTGTAAGGAACAGTGTAACATCACTTTATTTAACCAAGTATGGCAAAACCAACACTAAATGTTGCCTAACCATATTCCCAGTAAGGAATGTACTGGTCTGTCAAAGGAGTCAACAGCACTACACGCCACTATCAACATTATGATAAAATATTAACAAACTAAATTATACTTACTTGGTACAAACAAAGAACACATGAAACACACACTAAACTTAGACGTACCTAATTATTTGCAATATTGACAATATATTGTTATCTAACTAGATTTATTTTGTAACTGAGATTAAAGTTGTACAGAACTATTAGGTTTGCTAACAACTCTTTTAGATTTACCCATCACCAAAACCAATTCCAAGCTTTATTTCAATATTGTCGTGTGCTTGTATGCCATGATGTTAATGTACTGAGAGTATACTCTTACTCTACTGACATTAGCTATTGGTATCCACAGACACTTTACTGCACAACTTGATTATGCACATCATTTTTCAATGACAAAAAGCCAACCTCCCGTGGCACAGTCGGTTGGAGCGCCACCGATCTGGGGTACGGGAGGCTCTGTGTTTGAATCCTGGGTAATGCATAGGTGTTAATTTAAGTTAGGTTATAAATTAGTCTGTAAGCCATCCACTGCTAAGCTTTCAAGCATAAAACCAGGAGACGTTAAAAAGCCCATTACATTACATTCAATGACAAAAAACATTGACACCATCCCCACTCTAACTAATAACCACTTGACTTGTTATGGCATACCGTTCAAGCATTTGGTATACTGTGGTCATTGTAGTAATATTGTGTATAGGTTGGCAGCAGCGGTTAAAAAATAGTGCAGCAAGATGGAAACAGAGGGCAAGTACCTTCCAAGAGGGAGTCAATGTTTGTAATAAGGTTGTAGGCCTTCACACTTTGAGACGTTACTTGAGAAAGCTAGTAAAATGTATAATGAATACTACAGTGATGAAGTAGACAGAAAAGGCAATGTTTTACTAGTGTCTGTACATCTAAAACACTAACTTCAGGACCTCTAGCAATGAGCTTTTGTGGCTCATATAATGTTCCAACATTTTCTGGATCAGCTGCCATTGATGATGACAGCTTTAGTAAACATTTTTCGCCTGTAGCAACAAGTTTGGCAGCAGATGAAGCTTTCAGACAAACATGATTAGCCAGTAAACATTATATGTATATCTATTCAAAAAAATTCACTCACTGACGTGATTAAAAAACCTGGCTGAAAATGTAACTGTTTGACATGCAATTATGTGAGTGAAAGCATATGAAGAAACTTCCCTACATGTTCAACAGCAAGCAAATTTATATTGCTCATTTATGGAAATATTATCTTTGAGTGTAACTTGTTGCTTATTTCCTGAACCAGAAGCTAGACATTTTTGTTTGCTACATGAGCTACTGTTGCTACAGGTACCTTTTCTAGTTCAATCTACAATCATATAGCAAAATTTGCATATCACAACGCATTTTTCTTTACTGTACACATAAAATACTTCAGGTTCATATTCCCTGGCTTTGTCAAACACTGAAACTACCTTAGTAATTATGCAGCATTATGTAAACATATGCAAACAATAAAATTCTTCACCTCTTTAAATTTTTTTGGTAGTTTTTATACACAATTTAAATGTATACATAATATGTTTAATGAGTTTCTCATTTATTCAATTGACTATTCATGCATACAGTATGACAGTTACAATGACCATCAATTTATACCAAAGATTTTTGCCAGGAGATATTTTTATTTACCTTGGGAAAATATTGCTAACATAATTTTAAATAATGATCTAGTAAAACCACATTCACATTATGGCCATTTTTTTACTTCACATTTAACTCCATTTATGCAGAACATATGTAGAATATACATATTGCATATTTGGTTGGTCAAATCATTCCCTTTCACTCTGTAAGTAAGGGGTAATCACCTCTTTTCATCGAAAAATTTGGAACACTAGGTGATAAAGAAAAAGTAGAGGTACATTATGACCCACCATGGCACAATAAAGACAAAAAAAAAGTCCTCTTGTCCAAACTTGCTCAGGTAAACAATTTTTGAGAAAATGCCATTCAATGTTTTGAATCCCTATAAGGTGTATCCCTATAAGGGTAGGCAAGTCAGTATGTGCCTGTGACTGGCTGTTGGAACATGGAACGTTTTATGCAACATGAGTGCAAAGCAAGCAGTGGAGCTGTAGTGGCTACCCTAACCAGCACGACGTCAACCCTCCTGTGCGAAATTTGTACGGCTCCATCAGAGATTGCAGGATGAAGGCTCAATGATAGTGACAAGGCCAAATGCTAGAGCACCACGGACACGGCAATCAGTGGCATTTGAAGCAGATATGCTTCGCCATCTGTTAGCTCATGGGCTGTGGGCCACGGTGTAAGAGTAAACCTTTCAACGATTCTGCAAGTTCTGCCCGAGAACCATGTGCATCCTTACCATACAAAGAAGGTACACATTCTTAGTAAACATGATTACATGCCACATGTTACATCCTGCGAATGGTTTCTCCAAGAAAACAATGTGCGTCCGCACCTTTGAAACATTGAATGGCATTTTCTTGAAAACGGTCCACCAGAGCGAGTTTGGACAAGAGGACCTTTTGTCTTCATTGTGCCATTGTGGGTCATAATGTGGCTCTACTTTTTCTTTACCGCCTAGTGTGCCAAAGTTCCCTGCGAAAAGAGGGTGACTAACTCTACTTATGTAATGAAGGGAGACAATTTGACCAACCAAATTAACACAGATTTACAATCTCCAATTCATGAAACACTATTCCAATTTTGGTCACTCTATCTCAAGTACTCCTTCAATATTTACATTTATACATTTCAAAATTTGATTTTCAACACTGTACCTCCCTTAATATTCACCACATGATAGTGTTGTCAATGTATACCTCAGTTTATTTTCTATAACAAATCACCTCCTGGAGTTTGGCACATGAATTCTGGTCCACATTAAGTTAGATAGGATGTAGTATTTTTTTTCACTTTTGTACACATGACCAACATAATATGATGCCTATTTAAAAAAACATCACCACACTGCCATTTCTGTTTACTTCATGTGCCAATTTTTTTGTTTACTGTCAAATATGGTGTATTCATAGCCATCAATGATGTTTAGTGCTTCCTTGGAAACAAAATGCACACACTCATAGGGTAACAGAGTTACGTATTATTTAAGATGAATATTAGGTTAGGAGATTGGCACCCTTGCAGATGCCAACTGGTAGTTGGCACTTGGTGGACGTGAGAGCCAGTTAATAGTTGTAGTCATCAGAAGTGATAAGTCAAATAATATAAAAGAAATCTATCCCAAGGAAAAATAAATGTATTTGGCTAACAACAATATCCATTTTGAAATTTAGTGCTTATACAATGCTCTGCCAGTACAAAAAAATTTAAATTTAAATAGGTAGAATGGTTCCAGAGATGTGACATATCAACAACATATATCATGGTGCAGTCAAGTGGAGTTTTGTGTGTACGCGAAGAGATTTGGGTGGCTTCATCAAGGTCTTGAGAGCTGATGAGGGAGAAACGAAGTATGGAGCAGTGCTGGAATGAAAGGGCAGGGGAAATGGGAGATTCTGAGAAAACATGCTAGCCAGCAGCATCATCTGGCATAATTCCCATATGCGAAAATCCGGGAGTAACCCCACTGGGAATCGAACCCAGTTTGCTAAGATGGGAGGCAAATAGTCTAACCACTACATTACCATGGCCTCGAGTGGAGTTGTGTAATACCTACAGGTTACAAGAGCAGGTTATTTTACAGTGTGTGGAACACCTTCTAAATGACGGCCATGCTGATGGGAGCTAATATGAAATTACCCCCCGGATTTGAACCTTCAAATGACTGGAAATTCTGGGAAACCGAATTCAAGGATTATGTCATAGGAACAGAACCGGTCAATGCTAAAGATAAGTTGAAAATCTCCCTCCTTCAGAACATGATGTGAAGTGCTTCTGCTGAAATTCTAGCATTGCTAAACATTCACAAAGACAACGTGAATGACTACAAAAAAAAGTGAAGGAGGCTATTGAACATTAAGTTAACTCATGTGTCAATGAAGTGTTCAAGAGGAAGGTGAATGTTTTGTTAACTATCTAACAGCATTTCGTCAACTGGTCACAAACTGAAATTACCAAATGTTTACAGCAACAAGCAGTACAAATGCAAGTAACCAAGATCAATGAGAAAAAACTGTTGAAGAAAAAATGCTTTAAAATCGAATAGTCTATGGGATACAACACACAGCTGTACAAGAAGCCCTGCTACGAATGGTTAATCTAACTTTGAGCAAGGCAGTGGCCCATTGTTGGGCCTGCCAACAGAAAAAATTACAAGTGCAACACATTCATCAGAAAAATGTTGATGGTGATAGTTTATCATCTGTAGATACGGTGAACAGGAAGTGGGGCAATAATATGAAGAATAGTGATAAAAAGGGGGTAGTTGGAGCAAGGAATATAAGTATATTATGCATCAGTGTATGCATGGTACAAAAGCATAACCAGCATATGGTAATAAATGTGCCAAATGTGGCACACTCAATCATTTTGCACACACTTGATGAGTAAAAAGTACAGATAATTGGCAACATTTAGTGTATAGTTCTGACAGTGGCGTGGGAAAGGGGGAACAGGCAGTGCGGTCCGCCCAACGTGTCATCACTGAGGGGGGTGACAAAATGGTAAAAATAAAAACTAAAAATTTGGCTCCCAATACTTTTTTTAAAATAATTGTATTTAAAACTAGTTAAAAACTTTGTTTTACAATTAATTAACCTCAACCAGTCAATATAATACATATAGAAACTTTTTAGTTCAGTAACAAACGTAAAGAAACACGGCTGAACTCGACGCTGTGTAGTGGAGAGTGTATGGATAAAGAAGGGAAGAGGGTGTTTCTTTTCACAGAAGTCTGACTCTACAGTTTGTACTCGAGCAAGATGTAAACAACCGGTGATTCATCATCACTTAACCCACAACTAATCCTATCCGCTGCCATGCCTGTCAGTCACTCCATATCATTATATTGAGTTGTGCATTATTACTGAAGATTATAAGTGCACTACTGAATTTATTTTTTTTACATTTTTTAATTCACTGATTCACTGTGATCATCTTCTCTATGATAATGAGTTTAGTATGTAACAAACATTTTGATGCATGCTATGGGAGATGCAAAATGCCAAAGTAATGCTAGAAGTAGCACTACCACGTCTAGCAGACAGACGGAATGGTGATAAAGATGTTATTTGCATACTTGCTCTGTGGTGTTTTCTACGTGTTTAGGCAATAACAAATGTGTGGTTCATTTTGTTTTCAGTGACATCGATGGATTTTATTCTGCATGTAGCTTATGGGTATTAAATAAATATTAAAAACGAAGAAGAATTTGTTTCATGAGAAACACATACTATATAGTTAATTTAAAACGAAAAGCTACTGAAGTCCATATTTAGAGTGTTTGTGGCATTAGATTGCAGAAGCTGTCACGCAAAGTGAATGTGTCATAAATAATTAATTATCTTGATAAATCAGTTTTAAATAAAATATTGTATTACTACACTACACAGAATTGCTTATAATGTGTACAAAGCAAAATTGGGCAGTCTATAACATGCAGACAAGAAACTGTGAGAGAGATAATACCACTTTCATGAAAAAAAAAAAATAATAATTAGTTGAGTTAATTATGCCAAAACATAAATTATACCAGACAAATAAGTACGCCTTTCATTTTTTGTATAATGGTTTATTACAGGTTGTATACTTCAACTGGTCTTACTGTGTTTGTTGTATGTTAATGATGTACAAATCAAGGAATGTGTGAAGGACTCTATTTGTAGCAGAGAACCAAGGGATATTAAAGGGACTAGGGTATTTTCCACAAGAAAGTACAATATTAACCAAACCAGGGGCCGAACCTGTTAGTACAGACCCCCTCGGAGAGTTCTACTTGCACTCAAAAAACCACTCATAGATTAACAGATAGGCTAGTTGAGAAGTGAGTAATAGTAAAAGTCAATAAAGTAGATGCTAAGCCATGGTTTAGTAACTTTGTAGTCGAAAAGCCAAATGAAAAATGTATGCTATGCCTAGATCAATCAGACCTGAATGAGAACATTGTAAGACAGTCTTATGGTCCCTATTATAGGAGAAATTGATGAGCAATTGGCAGGTAAGAGATTTTTCACAGTGTTTGACTTGTGTGAAAGGTTCCATCAGGTCAAGCTAAATGAGGAGTTATCACTAAAGTGGTGTTTCTCCAGCTCTTATGGTGTATATAAGTCTCTCAGGTTGCCATACAGACTATCTAGTGCACCCAAAATATTCCAGCATTTAGTATAAACTAACTTTGCAAGTATACCCAATGCAATAATTTACTTGAAAACTTGGGAGAGCCTGAAGAAAGCCATGATGCCACAGTCAATCAGGTAGATGAATGAGCGAGGGCTAGGATCATTAAATTTAACAAAGATAAACTTCAATACAAACTGAAAGAGGTAAAATATATAGAACCATGTTCTCATCAGAAGGCATGAATGTAGATCCTGATAGGGTTACGACATTAGAAGAACTAAAACCACCTTCTAACGAGAAACTATTACGTCTTCTTGGCATGTTTAATTATGTAAGAGGGTTTATCCTACAAATGGCACACATTACAGCTCCATTGTGTAGTTGTTGAAGCAGGAGTGGAGTGGCACTGACTACCCAGTCATCAAATAGCATTTGAGTCACTAAAAGTTGTTTCTACTCCTGTATTAGCATCATTTGACCCCAACAAAGATATTACATTGCAGTGTGATGCATCACAAAATGGACTAATGTGTTGCTTACTTCAGGAAAGGACCTCATCAAAGGGTAATTTCCAGTTAGTTGCTACAGCTTCATGGAGTCTAGGTGAAAGTGAACATAACTACACATAGTCTGAGAACTTCTAGCCATTTCCTTTGCCCCAACAAAGTTTTACAATTTCATCTATGGCCATCACATGAGCGTTCAGACAGATCATAAGCCTTTAGTTTCTATTATCAAAAAGAGTATAGGAAAAAAAATTGGGTCATTAGGCTTCAATGCCTAAGGATGATATTTCTCAAGTATTCTCTTAATGTATACTACATTCCTGGTAGAGATCTTAAATTCGCAGATCTGCTGTCACAATGAAGTGGAGAGGAAACTGGTGATGGCTCAGAAACGAGGGAAATTATATACTCAGTAAGTACTCACTTGCCAATGAGCGATAGCATAAAAGTTGTGTTTTAGGCAGCAACAACTAAGGACCCTTGTTAAAGCAAGTGATCAAATTAAATCAAAAAGGCTATCCTCACCCCACCAAGATTCCTCGTGAATGCAGGTTGTACTATGAAGTATAGGAGTATATTTACAAAGAAGATAATATATTGTTTCTACGTAATATGAAAGTGTGGTCCAGAGTTCACTGAGACCATGTGTGCTACAGCTGGGCCAATGAAGGGCACCTTCGAGTCCAAAAAAAAAAAATAGGGTTTTTCAATTATTTTACTGGCCAGGAATGTCCACAGACAATGAAGCCAAAGTTGCAGGTTGTCCTACATCTGAACAATCCAGGTTCAAGAAATATAGAGAGCCCCTACTTCACCATGAGGTTGGACATATGTCCATTAGCCAGTAAGACAACAGACTCTGTCATAAATGTGATGCAGACTGTGTTCTCAACATTCATGGGTTACCAACGATCCTCATGGCTGACAACGTACCATTCAACTCACATGAAAGCAGCACATATTTCAACAAAAAATAAATAATGCTTAATACTAGTAAACCCTCCCCCTACCCAAAAAACAATGGCATGACAGAGAAAAAGGTAGGAATTTGCAGGAACATTATGCGGAAAATTTGGGCAGAAGGGACCAATTATAAGGACATATTAATTGAACATCACAATGTATCATTAACTGGGTTAAATATCTCTCCAGCGCAGATATTATCTGGTAAGCAGGTGAGAACACCAGCATCAATGAGTCCAGCAACTCTCCATTCAGTGTGCAAAAAGGTATATATGAAGCTCTACTGGCCAAACAAAATATAAAAAAAAAGGAGCTGCATGACAAAACATCTAAGAAGATGGTAGGTAGTTTTAAGGAAGGGGACAGAATTTTCCTAAGGACAGACAGGGATGTCTATTGGGAGTCAGCAGGAGTACTGATATCAAGGTGCAGCACAGAGCCAAGGGCATACTGGGTATGGAGACACAAAGGTAACAGAATAGTAAGGCAAAAAAGTAGTCAGATGAGGCAATCAAGGGCAGAATCCTGATGGAAGGGATAGTGAATCAGTCCTAATTGTGAGGTGAGTGAGGAACATAAGACCAGCAATGACGGGGTAGAGAGGTTTAAAGGAATTGAAACCAGGTTAGAAGATGGTTTTAAAGTTTTTGAAAATACTCATTTGGACACTGACCCTAAGAAGGATAGTCACCAGAGTGATAAAGTTAACAGGTTCAGCAGGCCAGGAAAAACAAAATCTTGTGTCAAGGCAACAGAAAGCTATATCAAATAAAAATGGCAGACAAATTATTGAGAAAAGACCGTATGATCCAATCAAATAAAGCCCTGTAGAGGGGAAGGTGTAACAGAGTTAAGTATTATTTAAGACAAATATTATGTTAGGAGGCTGGCACCATTGCAGAGGCCAACTAGTAGTTCGTACTTGGTAGATGTTACAGCCAGTTAATAATTGTAGACATCAGAAGTGATAAGCAAAATGATAAAAAAGAAATTTATCACAATAAACAAATAAATGAATTTGGAAAGCACATAAAAGAACAAGCTCTGAAGTTCTGTATGCAACATCATTTCATCAGGGTTATAGCAGCATAGCATGCATCCATTTATCTATGATACACCCAAAATCAAGATGGCATTAAAAGTGTTTCTTTAGCAAGGAGATGTCTTTTGGTAGCAAATGTATAACAATTTATTAATTTAGTGTAAAACTGCTGGAATATCACATTTTGTGAATCCATACGAATGTTGGAGATAATAATGGAGTGGAGAGATGAGAGCGGCTCTAAACATTGAGGTCTTGAGAGAGACCCGATGAAAGTGAAGCGAGGTGAGTATGGAGCAGCGCCAGAATACAAGGGTGGGAGAAACAGGAGATCCCGAGAAAACCTGCCGACCAACAGCAATGTGCAGCACAATTCCCATATGTGAAACCGGGAGCGACCCCCATCGTGAATTGAACCGGGTTAGCCTAAGTGGGAAGCGAGTAGTCTGACCACTACACCACCATAGCTCCTTGGAGATAATAATGAATTTTACAATATCTCTGTTTATTTTGCAAAAATTAAATTCTGTAAAACACTACTGATGTTTGAAAGCACAACTGTAAATACTTAAGAATAAATTTCCAAAATTGTTAGTAAAAATCTTGTGAATTCGTCATTAACTAAATTTGATTGCCTTTACTCATTTGTGTTATATTGAAGTCAAAATTACTTCAAATATAATAAATCAAAATTTAATTTTTTTAATAATAACTGTGGGAAAAAAAGCATTAGGAAAAGCTGAGGTCGAGCCAGGAAACAGACTCAGCAGAGAGAATACGCATCACTGTCATTTGGGAACATTACAACTTTCTATAAGCAGTGAAATAGGCTTAGACCTCAGAAATGTGTATGGTAAATTCACCTCAATTTGTGGTGTCAGCACACCTGCTGAGTATGATTTATAGCATGGCCCTCATCCCCCTGGGGCTTACCACACCATCGCCACACAAGAAGAGTGAGACAGTGAGTGCATTATAGAGAAGCATGTAGAACGGCAGCATTAATCAAGTACAGTGCATGATATGGACTACCTGGTGTAGCCCAGGTATCATGTTGACTGCTATAACACTCAGCCTGAGGTTCATACAAGGTTACAGTGCCATTACCTTAGGATGGCAGTCTCTCATCAGTTCCTAAAGTATGAAGTTCTGTTTGTTGCACAGTTATGCAGTTATGAGCACCTTGTTTTATGAGGTATAGTAAGGACATAGTTGGCTGATCAGGTAGATGAGGTGACTGACACAAATAAAACCCAGGTTACCAGCACTGGGCCACTTGGAAAACCACACATCTCTTGGAGGGTCTACTAATATGATAATTTTCAAGCACTGGTTCCATGGTTGTCAACAAACATGTCCCACAACTTGGCCAGCGCCCAACCTATCATGCAAGGATTAGGTATAGGGGTGGATGGACACACTAAACTGAACTTCATACATGCTTCAAGCAGAGGTATACGATAAGGAGGCTGAAGGTTAGATTGCTAACAACATCCAAGAGCTGTTAAGGTAATCTATGATCAATGCTAATTCCCCTGGTGTAAAGTCAAGTAAATCTAATCCCTTAATAGAGAGCTTCACACAGCAGAATGCCACCAAAGGGCTGGTGATATTATTACACGTAGGGGTAGAGCAGGGAACTGAATGATTGTGGAGGTCAACAATTCTTCTTGCAGCTATCGTTTAAGTTTCCAAACAATAGAAATAATAAATCCTCAAGGGGGGGGGGGGGGGGTAGCTAACTAGTAGCTAACTATAACAGTAAAAGAAAAAGATTAAATGTTTGGTTCATGCCTCAATTTAATACACATCAAAGAAAATAACAAAGCAACCAAACTTGTTTACAATTCTGAAAACGCCTCTGTTTACATAATGAATGACGTACCAAGATTATCAAAAGTAACGCCTGCAGATTCAACAAAAATTAACTCATAATAGAATTTTCAAGCTGCCGTGCAGTAAATAAACAAGCTTTAGCAATAAATCCTTGAACTTTTACTGAGAGTTTCATTTAGATTAGCATACAGCGCCCATTTAACAAAACCCAAAGTCAGAACTTTAGCTGCAGTATATGAACACGTAATGGACATAACATTTCTAAAGGACACTATTTATAACTTCTGGTTGTGCTGGCCCCAGAACCTCTACCAATTAACTCTACCTACATAATAGAAAAGTAAAAGTTACTTATCTACATGGCAATACACATCTCTCTGCCGTCTGCGCTGTATGAAATTGTCCTCTTGCCGCCAGCTTATCATACAGAATCAAAGAGCAGAAAGAGACAGAAGACAAAAAGAGAGCCAAGATCACCCAAAGTTAAGTATTTATAAGCTCGTGCACTCCTGTTACGTAAACAGAAAGAGCTTTCACAATGCTTTTTTCCAATCATTCTACTGCTGATCCTTCAAAGAAAATCCAAACAAATATAGCATAGTGAATACAGGAGTGAGAAAGAAAACTCGCTTACTGTCAAACTCCAAATGCATGTGCGCAGCGCACATGTACAAATATGTAGCGCAGAAATTATCACAGACAATCTGTGACATGTTATACCCACTGCAAAGACCCTACCTGCGACAATAAGCATGAAGAGCAGTGCTGATGGCATTCACACAAAGAATAGCAGATCATTATCATAGATCAAGGCCAGCTGATTTAAACAGATCCTGACAAAAATTACCTGAAATCAAGGCTTCACCTGCCAAGTCCAACTTAAGTTGAACATCCTAATTAAAAACAGCAAAAAATGTCTAGCTTCAAAAAATTTGTCATAGCAAAATTTTGTCTCTACTGTTACTCAGAAATACACTGTATTTCAACCAGCGCAGCCTGTCCATGTAGCACAAAGCCTGAAGTCACATCAAATTCTGAATTTCAATAATTCTCAGACTTGGTTCCCACCAAGGCAAACCAGGTTCAATCCCCAGCCGAACCACGCCCGGATTTTCACAAGTGGGATTCATGCCGGACGATGCTGCTGGTTGGCGGGTTTTCTCTGGGATCTCTTGTTTCCCCTGCCCTTGCATTCTGGTGCTGTTCCATTCTCACCTCACTTCACCCTCATTGGCTCTTAAGAACTCATTGTTAAAAACTGTGGTGGATTCTTCAGGGAAAGAGATACTTACAACCTGGTTGCAGCCATCAAGATAGCCTGTGGACACTGAGGCTGCCTGACAGCTCTTACAAGAATTCGAGCAGCACCAGCAGTAGATCATCAATGAAAAGCACAAGTCAGGTTTCCACTAGACAAAGGGTAAGGTTTATCTTAGAAGAACAAGGTCTTTATGTAGTATATCCCACACACGAACCCATTCATAAGCCAAGGAAACCTAACCACCCTCAGCTGGCAGATTTGTGTAGAGGGAAGGACTCATAAGAGTTAGTCCCCAAAGTATAATACATTCTGCTCACACACCATGCCTGGAGCAAATAGAAGAATGGGGGCCACAGAAGATAATAAATGGTGTCAAAAGGAATATACTTCAATCATCATGGCCTTCATTCCTTATTTGAGACAAATAAGCTATTAAACAGTGAGCTGGCCATGACAGCAATGCAGCAGTGTTAAAATTACACAAGCTCTAAATATATTGTTAACTCATGGACTCCTGTGCTGGGCACAGGCCAAGTGCGGCTGTGCTGTCACAATAAGGGGGGGGGGGGGGATGAGTCACCATGACCTGACCACCGTTATGTCGCCTGGTGGGTGGGATGATTGACAACTAGCTGGACTGGAGTCACCATCCCCCCCAAACCTTTATGGAGAAGTTGGTGGCTGCAGACTATTGAATGAACTATCTGGTAATCTCATCCCTCGGCACAACCCAACATGCGAAGAAGATTCTGGACCAGCATTCCCAACAACATAAATACACCCGCAGCCGGAGAGTATGTCGTTTTTGTGATAGCCACCTTGCTAAGCGTGACAAACAGTGAAGGAAGAAGAGGACAGATGGTGACGACGAAGGTGACTGTGGTGGATGAGTGCATGTGCAGTCATGATGGATGAGCGTGCGTGCAAGAGTACTGGGTAGGGCGAGTTATCCGACAAGTAGAGTGCAACTGTGTATGAGAGTGCTCAGGGTGCTCGTTAAAGAACTTGGTTAAACCCACACATATCGAAAAATTGTAACACTGATGAAGCAACTGTGATAAAGGCATTTTGATTAATTAATAATAGGCTGCAAAATTAAATTATTAGAGTTTAGGTAAATGCAGAGTAGAAAAATGGTGGCAAATATGGAAGCACTGCATGCTTTAAAGGAAGGATTAAGTAGCCAAAGGAGTAGTGTTAGTGAATCTTTAAATACCAAAATAGAATGTGTAATGAATCTGTAAATAGTCAAATTGGTAGTGTTAGTGAATCTGTAAATAGTCAAATAAGTAGTGTTAGTAGACTGGTAGACCAGAAAATAATGTGAATAAATATGAAGATAGAAGATATTAGTGAGTTGTGGATAGTAAAACAGACTACGTAAACAAGAAAATTGACAGTGTGAATAAAATAATTTACAGTGTAAGTACAAGAATTGACAGTGTGAGTGAAAGAAGTGACAGTTTAGGTGAAATAATTGACAGTATGAATTAAAGGATATACAGTATGAATGAAAGGATGGGCAGTGTTTACGATAGTTGGACAATGTCGAATGTAAGGTGTAACAGGAGATAAGTGCCCTCAAGAAGAAATTGTCAGCAGCAGGGAAGAAGACATGAAGTGGCTGAGGAGGACCTGAGATTGGCCACCACTGAGCTGATGAGTGCAGACAACAAGGAGAAGGTAGAGGTCACCACCTACACAGCTGTTGTAGCAGAGGCCCAGCAGTTGTTCCATGTAAGTATATACCAGTCAGGGCATTACAATAAAGCCCGCCCCCTATGATGGATAGATACCTTGGTGCAAATACCAGCACCAGTTCGAGATTGTCGCTGTCCTAAAGGGTTGGACTGACAAACAGTGAGTGTACTACCTCACAACTGTACTGAAGGGACCACTACTGAACATACTGTAGTCACTGCAAGAACGATATCGACTGGAGTACTCCACACTGGTGTCAGAATTGGAGCTTCATTTCAGCAACTGTTACCTGCGACACTGCCACCATGTCCAACTATGAAGCTGCACCCTGCAACCAGGGTAACCACTATACAAGAGCTGTGGAAGAACATTGTATGGCTGTCCCACCTGTCTCTGGAGGGGTGCCCCGAGAAGGCATACAACATCATTGCAGTCAACTTCTTTGTGGACGCTATTTTCAATGTGGAAGTGTGCCGAGCAGTACACTTGGCATTGCCACACAGCAAGCAGGTTGCTCTGACCTGAGCACTGGAGGTAGAATCACCGAAGGAGCAGATGCCCCAGCAAGCAATACAGGTGGCTATAATAAGCCATGACGATGAGAGTGATCATATCTGGGCAGTTTTAAATAAATTCAGGCCATCATGACAGAAATAGCTGCCAGAGTCTGTACTAGGGAGTGCTGCTTTTATCCAGCTAAGAGTCAAAAATGTTGGGCGTGTGACTGAACAAGACATCTGAGAGCCCAGTGACCTCAAAGGAACTGCAGGACCCAACACCCAGAAGTAAATACAAATGAGAGGCTGTAAAAGAGGCTGGAGTCTTCAGCAGAGAAACTTCTGAATTCTGTTGAGACAGTGACACCTTTGCCTTGTCAACGGAGGTGCTATGAATGCTCAAAGTGTGGCAAGAAGGGACACTTACAAGTCATATGTCCAGGGATGCTACTTAATACCAGTCATAGAGAAACTAACTAAATGACAGATTTATCAATAATAAAATATGGCAGCAACAGTAATGATAATCTGATGCACACGTCTGTCAAATCTACTGGCAACACCATACTTCAGGAAAGGAAGCAAGATCATTATGAAGTGGTAAGGAGAACTAGGATACCAAAACCAGACTGCCCAAGAAGTCGCCCTGCATTAGTGTGGCTGTAACAGGAAACACCTTGTGGACAACACATCTCGGTGCTAAGGATGTTGGGAAGGCCCTTACCAAATTCTGATTCAAGTAAGTGATACATCCTTACAGATTTATCAGGAGTCCCTAGAGGAAAAACCTATGGTGGTTCACATCAATCAACTGGCACTTTCTGAAGGTCCAGATGTTGGAGAGTGTGTTTTGGACAGACTTGGGGAGGGGGAAGTGTTATGCACATTGCCTCCCCCCTCATGACTTGACCACCATTACGTCGCCTGGGGGGCAAGATGATTGACAGTTACTTGGACCCTTTTGGAAAAGTCGGCAGTGGTAGACTGAGTGAATTTTCTGGTAATCTCCTCTCTCGGCATAACCCAACATGTGAAGACGGTTCTGTACCAGCATGTCTTACAATAAAAATACCCCCACAGCCAAAAGGTCTGCAGATTTTTGCGATACACACCTGGCAAAGTGTGATGAGCGTGAATGAAAAAGAGGACTGTTGGCAAAAAGGTGACAGGGACTGTGGTGGACAAGTGCATGTGCAACCACGACGGACAAGCACGTGAGAGTACTGCAGAAGGCGAGTTACCCAATGAGTGGAGTGCAGCTGTGTACGAGTGTGTTCTGGGTGCTCCGGAACAATCCGGACAGTAAACACTCGTGGCATCTGACCTGAAACAAGGTGGGAATGAATGGAAAAGTGATACAGACTTACTGTAAATACTAGAAGTGGCAATTATCAAATATATAATTTTAAGAGTAATTCAGGAGGTGTTACAAAACTGTTTATAAAGACCAGTTGTTAGTGATTGTTTTAATTTATGTAAGGTGATGGACAATTATGCGACTATAGTTGTACACAGCAAGTGATAATCATTTATTGTCAAAATATTGCATCTAAATTATTTTTTTGATTGTTTGTAGATAAATTTAAACATTACTAGCAACTCATTTATTTTAGACCTAAATCCCTTAAAGAACCTGGCTAAGCCCATAGATTTTGAAAATTGGTAACAATATGCTGCATCTCTATTTTCTGCAAAATATGATGAATTGAGCACTGTAAATGTTGATATTAATATAAAGGGATGTGAAGTTCAACAAATTAAGAAAATGAAAAAACAAATGCTCACACCGAGTTAATTGCAAGTTAAATTAGATTTTTGAAACACAACTATAACAAATAAAAGAAATAAATAATTATACGCAGAAAAGTCTTTTAATCAAGTTTACTGGAAATAAGAGTATTAGAAAAAAAAGAGAAAGAAGTAGTATACTCCCGATTATCCTTGTTAATAATGGGAGAGGTATGCACAAATAATATAAAACCAAGGATAATACAAAATTAAAGTAATGCATGAAATACAATAAGATAAAAAAAAGGATATAGACCATTCTTCTACATATGACTGTGCTCACAGTGACTATAAGTGCTAAAAGTGCCATCTGCAATGCATAGCCCATGGCATGGGTTGGTGAAGCGGGTATATAATGTGACCGACAGGGTGGCCATACATAGTGCGATTTATGCTGTCATGGATAAGGGAAGCAATTTAACCGAGTTGCAAAAAGGGATGATTATCTGATTTTGGGCCGAGCGGGGCAGCATTTAGGAAACAGCGGTGTTTGTGAACTGTTCACATGCCTCTGTAGTAAAGATGTACTGTGAGTAGACAAATGGCACCATTAGGAATAACCGTCATGAAAACTGCGGAGCTCCACACACCATTGATATCCGAGGTTAATGTCAACTATGACGGTACATGAAGGCCAACCAGCAGGCTACAGTGGAACAGCTCACTGTCTAAATGAACCAGGAGGCATCCAGAGACATGTCTACCACAAGAGTTCAGTGAACCCTTCTGCGAATGGGGCTCCGGAGTTGATGGAGGATGACTGCACCGCACCCATGCTAACACAGGTGCATAGACGAAAACGACTGGAATTTGCTCAACAGTATGATGACTGGAGTGCTGCTGATTGGTAACAGGCAGCCTTTTCCGACGAGTCATGTTTTCAGCTGAATAGAATGGATGGACTTCATCATGTCCGGCGAGAAATGTCAGAAAACCGAAACCTTGCATCCATTACTGGACAAACACAAGGCGGTGGGGGCAGTGTTACGAGGCAGGAAATACGGTAAAATGTAAACAATGGGAACAAATCATCGAAAAAAAATTGCTCCGAACACATTTTGGGTTTCGGCCAGAATATATGACTGATGGATGCTGTAAATTAATGTTTTACAAGATGTAGCATGCTGGGTTATTTAACATTGTGGTAAATAAATTAGTGCTACTAATCTGTGAATAATAATCCGCAAATAATGTTCAGATGCTGCTTATGCCAATGGTCGTGGTATTGGCCGGTTAATCGGTATCAGCTCATCTCCTACATTTTTTATTAACTACAATGAAACACTTGTGATAAAAGTTAATTGACAAATTGTGCAGTACTAATGTTTAAAGTTTTTTTTAGGGGGGTGTGGGACACACAAAGCATTCACTATGAAGTTTTGACAGTCTAAAAGGGAGTTTTGGTAGGTCTGAATCCAAGGGTTTGAGGCTGAGGATCTGTCTGCCATGTTGGATTTTGTTACAAGATGGCCACCTGATGGTTTGAAATTCCCAATTTTTCCTTCAAATTGACCTGTTTGGTTTTTGAAAATGCCTGTTTCGTCCTCAGAATTTCCTTCCCCCTGGCTCAATACAGTGGAATTTTCAAACATTTGTAAAATAATAATAAATGCTTGTACTCAATGTGCTTGAGTGACTGCTTAATGTAGCTGAAGATCTGCAAATGTTGTTGAAATGTCAGCTACAATGAGTAGTCAGAATATTGTTAGAAAGGGGGAAAAGGGGAAGAGGGATAACTGAAAAACCTTCACGCATCCAACGACTAATACATTAAAAAGGGGGAAAAATAATGGGGAAGAAAAGAAAAATAAACTAGACATGAGTACGGGGGAGGGGATGGTGGTGATGAGACTTAATCAATTAGCCTAATTCTTACACCAATTATTAATTACTCAAACTCAATGGCAACATTATCTAATATGCCACAACTGTACGTCTGTAACCGTCAAGATTAAACAACTCCTATTATTTATATGACCTTGATGCTCCTCACAGCATCCCTAATAAACGTCTCGTCTGCTAGACATGGGGGCTTCCACCACCAGGCTGTTCTGGGCCACCCAGATGCCCTTCACTACTACCTTCATGTATCACGGTAGAGCATAACTCAGTATGGGAAAACTCATCTTGGCAAGCTTGAGAGTATCTTAACAAATCTTTGAGGGCGAGAGAGACAATGTGATGCAGGGTTATTCAATCAATTATATTACATTAAACTGAAAAAAATATCTCACTGATTTTGAACTGAAAATAAGTATAACATTTATGTCCTAAAGTTCTGTTTAGTTCCAAAAAAAATAAAACAATTGAAAAGACTAAATAAAAATTAGTAAATTTCTGTTTTATTTCCAATTATTTTTCTCAAATAGTTTCAAAGTTAAATTTAATACATCATAGCGTTCATTTAACTGAATTCTACAAATCCGACTATCTTACATTTAGTTATAATCTTTACAAACAAACAAAACCTTTGTTTAAATATAAAAAAGGGTCCACAAATATTACAACACGGAAAGTGATCAAAGGTCCTAAATGGCAAACTGGTAATACAACTCGTAAAACTACCTTCATTTCAAAAGTTGGAAAAATCTCTAACAAACATTAAACTCCCCTAGCGTCAAAAAGAAGGGGGACTAACCACTGACTCTCAAAACCATTCAACACTTTTACGACAAACTATCTGCTTTAACTTTTATCTAACTACATTTTATCTCAACCCAATTTTTGACTTCTGTAGTCTGGAACCAAACCTACAGAAACTTTACACTGCTAGAATAATTGATACTTAGCTTTTCTAGTGTTCTACATGTTGCTAGTTTGTCGAGGCTCCTCCAGCCTCTGCCCCAAACTTCTTACTTCACACTGCTTGTCACCGGCCCAACCGCACGCACCAAGGTCTCTACGACGACTCTCTCCCAACATCAATGGAGTGCATCTCCTTATCGGACATCGCCTGACGTTATACCTCACACCGCACAGTTGCCAACCAATCAGAGTTTTCCATGCACACGTTTGGCGGCTCGCAAACACGGACTCAATACGAAGTTAGCTCCCTTTACCCCGGAGGGTCCTTCATTTGTATTAGCTGTTCGCAGCATGAAACCTCCTCTCTTCCCCCTGTGGGACCTACAATCGCACATTTGTTGAAGAGAAACATCCCTGTCAGTTTAACTCCTGGAACATCCGCAATCAACACAGGATGACACATAACAGTACGTGTTAACGATGATTGCAACTTTACCAACACAGCGGCAAAGAAAAACATGCACAGCCGCAGCCGGTACTAATGAAAATGCTGAGGCTGATCTTAGCTTGAAGTTGAAAAAAACATGCCCAGTACCATCTCTAAAATTTTCTAAAGCTAACTTAAGGAGTATTACCGAGAAGACAATGTAAACCACCTAATATACAAACCTAAAAAAAAAATTAGCCATACAAACAGAATAAATTATAAGACCTTAATACAAAAATATAAAGGAATTTTAAGAAAAAAAATAAAGGCCTCTGCATAGAAAGTAAAATAATAAAAATAAAAAGATTTTAAAATGGCACTATAAGTCAAAATCCAAAGAAAAACATGACTACAATGTTGAAGTCAAGAAGGTTATAAGTACCATATCACTAGAACAAAAGTGAAACTACTACTCAAAATTATAACCAAAACCTGAATTAAAATAAAATAATTAAATCATTACCAAAACACCACAAAAGAAAGACTCGCATCCATTCCAAAAAGGAGGGAATCAACCTAACCAGATCAACATAATTTAATACCTTAAAACCCAATGAAAATAATAAAATAACTTAATGCATGATAACAAAAAATAAAAAGCTTCCAAGAATTAAGGGCTTCATAACTAAAAACGATTTCGCAAAAATCACTTCATAACATAATTCCTGTAAAATAATAATTTAAATATATAGACTTAAATTAAAATTTATTTTATAATTAAAAAAATTTAAAGGCATAAGTATACCACATTACACATCACCATACTCATCACAACTCAACCACCACCCAGTCCTGCCAATCCCTCAATCCACTTTTAACACCACCCCTCTACCACCAAACCAAAACATTTTTTTTTGCTTTTATTTTGATATAAATGTTTATAAAAAGACAAGCAAGTTATAACGCCAAATAATTAGCATTCCACAACAGAAATCTACTCAACCTTCCATGATTGAGAAACCAATATGTACACACCCACCCCTCTAACAACATCCCATCACTATCCTCTCACCCCTTCACCCACAGCAATGAAACCCTACCTCCTCACCACCACAAATTGCATAGACCTCCCCCTTCCCTGCTTGACCCCCAAACCTCTTACCACTCTGGTTGCAAGACAGGTGAGCTTATACAGACAAGCGTGTAAGGCAGGCAGTTGGTCTTGACAAAGTGTAGAATCGTGGTGTTCCAACAACTAGGAAATGAGTTAAAAAATAATTTTCTTTATTTTTATTTTTTGTTTACTTTTGAAAACTCTCCACATTTTTAAATATACTGTGTTACATATGGACCAAATATTTTTTTATGCAAAATCTATTTAATAATTTGAAATTATTTAAAAGTTATGCTTTCCCATGACAGCTGTAAACATTGAAAAAGTAAAAAAAAAATTCATTGGGAAGCATTTAGAATCAAACCTATGACCCTTTGATCACCACATTTTATGAATGAACGACGAATGGCAAATATTAAATGTGTTATATCAGACATCCAAACGAACTTGGCTGATTTCTTCATACCAATACTTTTATTTTTTTGTTTACTGAACACATAATTTTATATATTATCCATAAATTATTTATATTTCAATTTTTTCTTCAACCAATACATTTATGGCTTAGGGCAAATCCATGATGACATTTAATCCAAATATGATGTTATATTTATAAAAAAAACTACATAATAAATTAACCCACTTAACATTTTAAAACCTTTAAAGACATAAGTGTAGCAAGCAACGTAACATGAAACTTGAATTTTGCAGTAGGATTTAAATATGGCATCAGATTTTGTGCCTAAGTCCAGACCCATGTTGAATTATAAAATATTCTTTTTAAATAATAATACGAAGGTATTTTGCAGCCAACCTAAGCTATTTTACAGTGTAACAAACACTTTTTCTAGAGTGGGGTTGTAATCACGGTAGCTAACTACAAATTTTAATTGACAGGCATAGTTGACTATACTTCATGAATTGTTAGGGCTTGGCTCGTGAAATTAAGCATGCAAGAATAATTTTCCGCTTCAAGAACACATGTATGCCTTGAAAGTGCAACTATCTGTTACAGGCATAGGTGAATATAATTTGTATATTGTTAGGGCCAAGCTCATAAAATTAAGTTTGCAAGTATCATTTCTGGCACCCAACAATGTATGTATGGATAAGTCATGCAGCCATTTTAATAATAGTGTTTCTTTCTTTTTTTTTTTTTTTCTTTTTTTTTTTTTTTTAACTAATTCAGTTTTGATACATAATAGGGTGGTTACAAGATATGATCAAAACAATAAATAAAATATAATAATAAAGTTTTTTAAGATTTATTCTATAAAATATTCATTAATACAAAAACTTAAAACAATTATTTATATTCGTCCGTGCAAAGTGCACGACCCTTTAACACATCACCTAAAGACAGTTATATTTCATTAACACAAAACTTATAAACACTTATAAACTAAGTGTCTGCATGAAGTGAGCTTGAAGGCAAAGTTCTTGCAACAAAAGAAACACCAATATGCTATCACCAGTGCTGGAATTGATGCATTAGTGGACCTAGATTGTTTGGCCATCAACACATTCGAAGGAGCAGGAACCAGGGATTTCAGTATCTCTGAATAAGACGCTGACATTGGCAATGTTGTACCCGGTGATGAGTTGGTGGGCTTGTCATTCATACTGGTCATAGCAGCAGAGGGGCCATGGAAATGAAATTACGTTACTGCTGGGATTCTTCATACAGTAACAAATTTAATGCTGTTGTGCACACATTACATCATATGGATGTTGTGATGCATTGTGGAGAGGCAATGACACATGCACTGTTGCATGTGATGATGAGTTTGCAAGTACAGTATTTGCACTCATCATAGGCACTAGCAACATAGGAGCTATAGGGACGAAAGGAAATATCTATTGTCAATCACACTATGATTGAGATTGCAAAAGTACAGATGTAAACTTCTCAGAACTGTGAGCTTTTCAAAGACACAATCTCCTCTGATCCGTACGCTTCTAGCATGCCTACACTCTTGCGTATATACTTTTCTGATAACTGAATATAAAATGTGATATGAAATATGGATATTTTTATGCATTCATAATCTACATTGAAGACAAAGATACTGATTTTATGTTTAAAGTGGGTGGAACTTATTTCTCATTTGCAGATGGTCCACTGAATCTAGTATCCAAACAGAGCCCTTCAATACCTTTTATCCTTCATTGCAGCTTACCTTCTTTATACTATTATCAACACTGGCTTTGATGTCATATGCATTTTAAGACAGGTATATTCAAGGTATTGAATGCCTTATTTTTATGCTAGTCAATGTTTGGTTCTGGTTTGCTATAGCTGTATTCCAACCATATATTATATCTCACAGCACTATATTTTTCCACCTGCTCTATAAATTGGTTTAATAATTTTGTTTCAAATAAGCCAGAAATGACAAATATCTTTCATCAAAGTTCTCAGATACAGTGCAACATACATTTTTAAATGACACCTGAATGCTGATTACTTCAGGGAAAATCAATTTATATTAGGCTTCGTCTCATATGTTCTTAGGATGCAATGTGTAGCCAAATGATGAACTGGCAGCAGTAGCTTCTGATTCACCAGTCGAATCTGCACTGGAACCAGTCTTTCCTGTAAACTGCAAAAAGGAAGAATGAACCAGTTTGCCAACATCGGTGGATGGTGCAGCACTTTTACACCATTGCAAATGCCTTTTTAAAACTGTCGGTGTGCACAAACATTTTAGACCACTTCTCACATTGATATGTCTTGCAGACAGTTCTCCTTACACATACCTTATTTTCATGCCTTCATGCTTCATTAGCATTGTTGCAGTAGCTGCACAGACGTCTTGAAGGAAATAATGAGCTGCCCAAAACATTCACAACAGAAGTTGTCTGCTTTGACGATTCTCCAGTGCACGTAGCATCAATTACTTTCCAAATACAACTCCGATGCATAGTGGTAAATAAGGCTGAGGGAGACCAGTACATTTTGTGAGCTGACTTCTCAAGCTGTATGCCAACCAAACTATGATTTGCATTTTTCACATGTGAAAGTAGCCCACTTCACGTTTTGTTTACTGAGTGTTGTTTCCTTTTCTACCACACATTTATTCAGCACAGGCAGTACCCCGGACAGATACACTCAGCATACATAAGGCACTATACACTTCATCTTAATTTTTTATGCTGTTATATTTGGTATAAATAAACTTTCTTTTTGCTTTTTTTGTTCAACTTAATTTTGGAATTATTTGCCAAATAATATTTTATTAGTAAAATTAAAATTACAATTAAGGTCTTGTTCCAAAATGAAGGTTATAACATTTCACAACCAAAATCAATCAAGTTAACCCATGCAACATAAAAAAAAAAAAAAAAAAAGAGGCTACATGCTTTCAATAGTTATAGTCTAAAAATAAGTCTTACTTTTAAAAAAATGCTACTTTCCTGTGTTGGAGGCTGCAACAACATCTTGGCATTGATGCCATCAGGGAATACAGAAGTTGATCAGTCTTAAGGCCACCAGACTGCAAAGCACATAACAGTAAAATTGCAGGTTCAACATATGAATTGCTGCACGTAACATTTACCAGAAACATTAACATTTTAAAAACAAAAACATAATACTTGAGCAGCAAGTATTATAACACATTAAATTAACTCTCAATGCTTTTAGGAACAATTATCCTAAGATAATTTGCATATCTAGATCAGAGTGAAGAAAATTAGAATTTGCTTGATTATATGATTACCTCCAAAAGGAAAACAAAGAACCTCAACAGCAAAAATATTGTATTCGAAAAGGCCATTCAAAATGTGAGGCTGTTCGATTAATTGAACAGATAAGTAAAAAATAAATGGAATATTCCTGACAATTCTATAAATTTGACAGCTAGTAGTATATAAATGGGGCTATGGGCACAGGATTCCGGTAGTGGGACTTGGGATTCGCCTACCAACACAGTTGGCATCACAAGTAGAGGTCATGCTCACCGGCTATGTTGGATGTTCATTCTCCCCCTTCCCAGCAACCCTTAATCTTAAAATTATTTTAATTTAAAAATTTTTAGTAAAAATGTAATTTATAAAAAATTTAAATATTGGTTTGCACCTTGGGTCTCTAACTATTAAGTTCCTTTTGGAACAGGGTATTAAAAAATTTAATTTTCTTTTTTATATATTTTGACCACAGCTACTTCAGCTTGTTTTTCCATGTTTGTTTCATACCTCAAACTTGGTTTTCTGTGACGACATAGTAAAGCAATGGCATATGTAAAAATATTTCACTTAATCATTAAAAATGTTGTTAAAATGTCAGCCACACTAAGGAGTCAATAAAATAAAATAATTTAAAAATGATTAAAACATATTTGTTTAAATTTAAATTAATTTTATACTTAAAAAGTTTGAAGGTGCAAGTATACTGTGTTATATATCACCGGACTCCTCTTTTCAAGGTGAATACAATCATGAAGTCATAACCATTACTTAACCCAATCACAGGACCACCCCATTGGATTTAATAGGTATGCCCCCACTCCCTCCCAACCACCACCCAGTCCCATTACCCCACCTTACCATCATCCCCTCACCCTCCCTACGATACAGCCACCCATTTTTTTACATTGATAAAAGTGTCTAAAAATAGTTATTTATAATGTTGCCTCATGCACGGTCTTGAGCATTGGAAATGTACTGAAAGGACCAATATACACTATCTACCAAAAAGTAATTGGGCACCTGTCCACAACGTTTGCTTGGTGGTTGTCACCCCATTAGAATCTCGTAGGGCCACCTCTTGTGGCTATAACAGCAGTCACCCTGTCTGGCATGCTCTCTACGAGTGTTTGCAGGACATCCACGGGGATTCATCGCCATTCCTCTTGCAACCATTCCATGAGTTGAGCAATGGATTTTGGCCCTGCCTCACGAGCCCTCACCCAGCGATCCAATTCGTCCCAAAGATGTTCTATAGGATTGAGGTCGGGGCTTTGTGCGGGCCAGTCCAATCTGCGAACATTGTTGTCGGCACACCACTGCATAGTAGCCGTTGAAACATGGCACCTGGCATTGTCATCCTGGAAGTAACATGGGTCCGTTGCGTAAAACTGCCACAACGTTGGGAGCATTTCACTGTCCAGAATGTTACAATAGGCCTTTGTGTTCATGATACCATGGACAAACACCAGCGGTCCTACGCTGAAGGCCGTGGAACACAAGTCAACTGACGTACTGAATTACCTATCTTCATGGGTGACCAATTACTTTTTGGTAGATAGTGTACATGCCCCTTCATTCCAAAGTCCCATAACTCCTCCTTCCCTCATTGACACTGCCCTCCACTCATCCCACAACCATGAAATCCTCCCCCCTCACCATCAACAAATTGCATTCAACCCCTTCCCCCCTGACAACCACCTCTTTTCCCATTCTGTTTACAAGACAAGTGACACCCTGACAAAGCAATAGTGGAGTTATTCGATATCTAGGAATCTGTACATCCATAAATTAATTTAGAATTTTAAAAATGTTTAAATATACAGTTTAATGTATTGAAAAAATATTTTTAATGCAAAATTGATTTATAAATTTGAAAATATGTAAAATTTGTGTTTTCCCACGAGAGCTGGTAGCATTTAATAACAGAAATTTCACATGAAAGGAACTGGATTTCAACCCTTTGGTCACAAACCACACACCTTTATCCACTTAACTACATGAGCAAACATTGACTGGCAATGCTTAAATGTTGTACATTAGCCATTCAAACGAACATGTCACATACCTTCATACTAATACTTAAATTTTTTTATGTATTAAACATATTGTTTTATATATTTTTTGTAAAATATTTTTACATTTATTTTAATAAATACATTTATGGCTCTTGTCATGTTCATGAACGTGATTACTCCAAGCTATGTTTATAAAAACCGCATAGCAAATAAAAAATTTTTTGGTTTGATTTTTCGTATTTAGAATTTTAAAAATGTTTTAAAGGCATGCAATGTATTATATAACGCTTATTTTTCAGTCACATCTCAATCTTAAAAATGATTGTGACTATACCAACATTCATTTTTTAAATATTTGTTTTAAATTATTGTGCAGGGTTATTAGCATTACACCACACTTTCGCAAGTCAGGTTGTATGCATGCTAACTATCTACAAATATTTATATGCATATGTGAATACTATAATTTGCAAACTCTCGAAACTCTCAGGGCTAGGCTCCTGAAATTCAGTTTACAAGCATCACTTCTAGCTTCCAAGAATGTATGCACTGATAAACATGGAGATTGGCTACATTATTTTTAAAAAATATTTGGACCATAGTGTTTTTTTTTTATGAAATCAGTTTTAGTACACAGCAGGGTGGTAATATAGGGTTAAAATAAAAAATCAAATATTCATTTTTTTAATTTTTTAAAATTATAATACTAGATAAGCACTGAAAAAAATTATTCTTATTCGTCTGTGCACACTCTTATACACATCACCTTCAGTCCACTAACACAAATCCAAGGCTTCGAACACTCATTAACTTCGTATCATCATGCGGTAAGCTTGAAGGCAAAGTCTTTGTAGCAGAAGTGACACAGATACAGTGCAGGAATTGATGCACTCGTAGTTCATCCGTCAGAAGGAGCAGAAAACACAGATTCCGGTGCCTTCGGTGATAAGTTGGCGGGCTCATCATTCAAACTGGTTTTTGGCAGTGGTGGCAGTGAGGCCATAGGATAACAATATCAATCAGTCCCATCACTGATAGAGGTTGCAAGAACTCCTTCCTGCAGAACTGGCATTGAAGCAACAATGAGGTTCGCAGTTTAACTTTGCATGACCTTAAATGTTTGCAGAATGTACTGTTACAATAAAAAAGTGACCTGTACCATAAGCAGAGACAGTTAATGCTGTTGGGATTCTTCATACAGCCATGAATTTGATACTGTTGTGCGATGTGTTGATGCAAAAATACCTTCTCGCAGTAGCTGCAGCGATAAGTTTTCTCTGGTGGAGGTAATATAGCTGACGACCTAAACTCTGCTAGAGAAGGGATAACCAAAGAACTGGATGGTACAGTCAAAGAAACAGCTATTGCAGTAAGAACTGTGGTGCTGTCAGTTAGTCTGAAGGTGCGGTCAACTCCATTGAAAACAGCGAAGACATCAACCAAAGAGGTCTATGGTATTGTACTAACCTCGGTCAATGGTGCTACTGCTTCTGCTGGACTCACGACCGAGGTCTCCATAATATCTATGCCAGTTAATGTCACCTGCTGCAACAATCTGCCTTTCATGTCTATCACTATCAAACTAAGCGCCTTAACATGAACCCAGCCATCTATACAGGTGGAAGAAAATGTCATGTATAACGTTTGAGGGATTATAGAGAGAGTCAAGATGAACAACTTTTGTATGTACCAAAATTCATATGCTTTGACTGTTTAGCTGCTAGGGGTGCAGATAATGTAGATGGGTTAGGGGTCAAGGAGTGTGCATCCTCCATAACATTATGCATTAGGTCTTCCTCGTTGTCAAAATGTGATGAAGAGCAGTCTGTTTCTGTTCAAAGACGATCAACACTATGCCTTTGGCAACACAGTGTGCAAGAACAGTAAGGTGCGCCTTCATGTCATACTGTACTGTGCGTGCAGTGTTCATTGTGTCATAACTCTAGAGAGTTTGTAATGATTACTGTACATTACGTACAATTACACTGGCATTTAAGATAGGATTTGAATGACAGACTTCACATTCCCTGAACTGGCAGACACGCATGGGGAGACTCAATGCAATAGCCGTATTGCAAGGCACATGAACGGTGAACAATTTCCGATTAGATGGTTGCCGTCCACGTCTTCTTCCAATGACTGCATGATCGCATTTGTGAGGCCGGATCCTTACATTCACGACAGGAAGTTGATTGCCCTTGTACTGTGCACACTGTACAAATAGAGGAGGGTGTGCTACAACAGTTTTGGCAGACTCCACATAACAGGGCATACACTGTAGCCAGACGTCTCAATGCTACACATGCTACTGTGCTACGTGTTTTGCATCAGGATGGAATGCACCCATTCAAGTTGCAGAAGGTGCTGGGCCTGTCTCCTTGTGACTTTCCCCTTCATCTACAGTTTTCAGAATGGTTTTGTCAGCAAACGTCAACTAATAATGCCTTCCCAACATATTTTGTATACGGATGAGGCCCTGTTCACAAGGGAGGGGATCTTCAACAGCCACAAAAGCCACTGTTGGGATTGGGATAATCTGAAGGATACTGTTGTGCATCATTATCAGTACAGATGTGCTGTCGTGTGGACTGGCATTGTAGCCAACCTCCTGGTTGGGCCGTACATTTTATTGGACCAGTTACATAGTGGCAATTACCATATGTTTGTATATGACGTCTTACCACAGCTCCTGAAGAAGGTTCCACTAGTAGTGAGGCAACAATTATGGTTTTAGCATGACAGTGCTAATTCACATTATGACCTCAACATTAGGAACTGCTACAATCAAAGGTTCCACAATCATTTGATTAGCAGGAGTGGGCCTGTATCTTGGCCACCTCAATCTCCCAATCTCATTCCGAGGAATTTCTTTCTGTGGGGGAAGATAAAACATCTCATTTACACAACCCTTGTAGATACTGTAGAATATTTGGTAGTCCATATTTCTGCAGCTACAATGGTCATCTCGGAAACTTCTGGAATCTTTGAACGTACCAGACTATCACTGGTATACAGATGTCATCTATGTGTTAAGTAAATAGAGAGCAATTTCAACAACATCTTTAAGTTTAACATGTCAAATCTCATTTCATGGAAGTGGTACTTAGTACATAGAGCTGTGACCCACCCTAGCAGCAAAACATACATATAAATATTGTTTTTTTGACCTCCTTTATCACTGCCCAAATGTTGTACACAACCTTTTGTTCCATTCTGTATATCCACATGATAAAGAAAAATTATAAGAATAACCCATCAGATTAAAGACAACTCTTAAGTCATGTTTTAACACACTACCCAACAAGACATAGTTGGTCATCATTCACATAGCAATGTATGTGGTCCTTGGCTCTTGTCAGGAAAACACAATCTGTAACAAGCATATAACATGAATTTGAATTTTTCAAAATCCTCACCTTCTTTAAAATGTCAAAGTTTGTAATTCAAAATTTATATATTTTAATACTTTATTGAAGACATAAAAAGGAATTTCTGTACCAACTGTAAAATCTGTAATCATCATGGATGCAAAAATAAAATTTACAATATCACTTATGACTGCCACATCACCTGTGAAATTTTTAGTTCCCACTGACAAAAAAATAAAATTTAAATAATTTTATTTACCATCAACAGTAAAATCAGTAGCTGCCACTGGCCAAAAATAAAGAAATCTAAAATATATAGAAATTGTTACAAGTATCCCACTAGCAGTGAAAAATATGAAGCAACTACCGACTGAAAAAAAAAATCAATTCCAAGGAAATTTAATATAGAGTGTGTAAAGAAAATATACAGATGAACACTCAGAGGGGGCTCAATTCCAAATCTGAGATGATGCAAAGTTACCTCTATGTAATACATTTATTTGCCTTTGACAAAAATAAATAAATTTGACGACAAAATTTCTAATCACTCTCTCCAAGCTGCAGTACGGTACACCTACACTTCCTCTTCCCACCTCCATGACATCTGTTCAATACATAAGCTGATCATGCACACACATGTGCATGAGGGCAGACTTCACATCACCTTTGCTCCTTACGACCCACATAAAAAAATCTAAATGTTTTCCCTAAGAGGCAAGTGTCCCGAGATACTTACAGAATTATTCCACACTATTCATTCTGGTACAAAAAGGTCTCTTGCAGAGAAATTATCATTTTTTGATCATCTCCTAAACATACACTAAAGGAAATGTCCTAAAACTGTAAACCTACACACACATATGAAAGGAAATTTTATCTAATTACTGCAGGCCACCTTTCACAATACTTCCCAGTTTTCCACACTGAAAAAAGGCATCCATCCTGTTTGTTAATTTTTTTCCCCCATCCATAAAATTAACATTTCTTGTCAATGCAGTGACAATAAAATAAAATAAAATTATTACAATTTTGCTAGAGGAGACCAGCCGAACACAAATTAAATGTGTGCATATCTTAGTCCAGTATAAAAGAATGACAAAAGGTACAAAGTTGTCATGTTTTCTCACTTCATATCAAAACTGTGACTAACTTTGTGCAATCGTAAACCTCATCCACCCTCTACTCTGGGAGAAAACTGAAAATCTTGACACATAAAAATAAAATCATAATGTAAATTTATATGGAGAAAATACCTGTACTGGTAAATATGGAAAAAAAAAAATTGTATGTCTTTCACAGTTCACGAGTTCCATGTATTTTCTTAGGCATACTAAGCAATTCTTTCGCATTCAACTCACCTACAGACCAGTCAAAAAATGATATATAATGAATGGTTCCTTTTTATGCACTGTCATTTTTATATTCCAATGTCACTGTTACTTTTTTTTTCACCTACAATTCACATAGTACCCTTAATATATGTGATAAACTGTACGGATAAAAAACTGGTGGAAGAAGCGAATCACATATTTCCACAATGCCGAAACAAGTCTCCTTTCAGAAATGAAGTGCATGCCTGAAAATAATATACTCCCATTAATATTGAATAAGACAGCAGTGTGGAAGAGAATACTAATACTCTCCCCTTAACAATTAATGCATATTAGTATGTTGCTGAGACCAACAGGACTTACATATTTTGTTTCTGAATGCCAGCAAAATTTCAAGGCAAATAAAACTACAACAAGGTATGTTTCATGCTAGAATTTAATGTGTTAATAAACTTTTCTTCCTACTGTTGTATCTTCAATTTATAGTAATTATTCGCCACCCATCCCACACAGCCTACTATCGAACCATGAACACACATCTCTATAAGTAAACAAAAAAAAAATATCACAGATACTGTAGGTATCTGAACTGAGATTGCATTTTCCTTTCTTAATATTAGATGCGCAAGCAAAAAAAAAAAAATAATTGTGAGTACTAACCAATTGTGCTCTGTTTTCTTCCACAAGAGGTCAGAAACATGAACCTCCAGTGCCTGGTATGTACACAAGACACCATCCAACCAAAATGTGTAATGCTCATTGCAAAAAAAAAATTCAAGCACTGCAAGTGAATATAAACTTTACAGAACGCCACCAATAGAAAAACATCTGACAGAGAGCTGACACACACATGAACAGTGAAAAAATTATGCACAGTCCTCTAACTTGTTTAAAAATACATAGTATGGGGCATTTATAGTGGCAAGAGTCCATTACGATATTTCGAATGCCTTGTAGAAAATAATCCCAGTTCAACAAAAAGTCCTGCTTCTTAAAAAAGAAACAAATGTCAGTAATGCTTCAGACAAAAAAATTTTGTTTCCATAGCCATATGCACAGTAAATTTATCGAATAGCTATAAGAAAATAACTACAACACACCACACCATAGCTTGACTGATCAACTGCCTTTTGCGGAAGCCTCTTCAAAACCTACACATCCCTCTAACTCCCTGGACAGTGTCCCACTGCAGTGCACTGCTAATTTAAGTTTTCAGCACCTACAACCAGAGTGCACCCATGTTGCCCAATTCTGAGCCTTTCCCCTCCAATAAATCCTCCTCTTCCCCCTCCATTGTACACATATACCAGTGTATAAAAAGCCTTGCAACCCAAGTCTCCTGCCTGCTGCTGCCATCATTGTTACCAGTGAGTCGCTCACCGTAAAGTATACAGTTTATTTTTCACATGGATTTTTCTCATCACAAAGCAGCAGATGTTTGATTGCTGTCCCAGTGGGCAGAAAATAATTTCTGCAATCATCGCATATGGAAGGTTATGCATGCAGCTCTAAATCCAGAAAACAAACTCGCCTTCTGTCAAAAAAATTCCTGCTCACATACGCACACTACAAAGTTTGGTACGCATATAAGAGACTTCCAGCCTACCTGCAGCAGAGCAAAGGTATTCGCAACTGCCTGCTATGCAACGAGTGCTTCAAAGGCTGCACCACCTCCATTCCAGACACTCCACATTTCCACGGCTGGTACAAGGCACAATGTCACACAGCAGATAAGTTGTGATGATAGGCCTTGCATAAAATGCTCCACCGTTTGGAGATTTATCATTAACATAATTGGCATGACTAGACTATAGCAGGCAGCAGTACTTACACAAATCTGATTCGGTGTAGCATCCGGGATGAAACCAAAGTTCACACAGACCTTGCATGAATTTCACCTGGCATTTGGTGATCTGCATCACACTACCTGGCAAAAACAACACTTCCTTGTTCCAAGAAACCATTTTTTGTTGCAGTGTCACAAGCCGTACATCTTGTCGCTGTTCTGATCGGAGTAGGAAGCAATGTAGTATCCGACTAGAGTGCCCATCTCAGGTGCGCGGAGCAAATCGATCAGGGGTAAATCATCTTAGTCGTTAGTGATGACCCCTTCTAGATCAGGCAGTTCTGGACTTCTTTTCTGTTTACACGTCTGGGTCTGTCCTTCCACCTTGATTTCGCATTTGATATCCAGCATAGATGAGACATCCTACTGGAATTGTCAACCAAGCCAGTCGGTTACTTATCACAAGTAGATATTTTGCACGAACAGCTTCAATAGACAGTTGCAGCTCAGTCATCAGTTCGGTTCGATCTGTCATCATTCATAGAAACTAATAAACACACACCCACACAGGTGTGTGTGTGTGTGTCTATATATATATATATATATATATATATATATATATATATATATATATATATATATATATATAGACACACACACTTTCAAGTTCAGGAAAGTAATTTTCGATCCTTTCTAGTCAGTCAATGCACACACCCAGCACCTTCTTGCTATGCCTCGCAAGATCAGTTTTCACAGCCAGTTTGGAAGTTAACATATTTTGAACAGCCTTCCATTCTTCCTGTCTCTGCACATTATACACTATCAGGTGTATTATCTGTGCCTCTGTCCCCCCTCCCTTATGTGCTGGTTAACAGTTACCAAATCTTCCACTACTTAGTTTTTCACGCTCTTTAATCCAAGAAGTAACTGGCCCCTGTGAAGAGTGAAGTGATCTTCGGCCAACCCATTCCCATCGTCGTTGGTGCATAGACCATGTCCGAACTTGGAAATGGTGTTATGACTCATGGTCAGCATCTTACTATGAACTGATCAAAGCCACGCCTGTACCTTCCCTTATGTACTGGCAAATCCTTGTAGATCATCAATATGCCGAACTCCTCATTTCATAACAAAGAACACATATCCTTAAACTCTGTGAATGCCATGTCCATATTGATGTCATCATCATACGCATGCCACAAGTTCATATCACCTTTGCAAAACAACAAAAGGAAATTCACATTTTTGCAATCCAGCTGTTTTGGCACACGCGAGTTTGACTTGAACACACATAATCCACATTTGCATGCCATCCCATGCTAAAGCATTCTTGACTGCAAGTCTGTTTCACGCAAGCTACATCATTGAATATAAACACTGAGTTTGGCAATGATTCACTTTGTGGCACAATAGCTTCATTATCGCTGCAAAGGAAGTATTTCATGCTATCCATGGCCTGCAGTACACTCGCCAAATGCTGGTATTTTCCTTGCTGAAGGAATTTGGAGTACAGGTACATGTTCTCAAACCTAAGGTCATTCGGTTCCTCCAGTATACTTATTTAATAGCAACAACCCAACGGTCCGCAAATCAATCCTCTCACCGCATTGGGCAACATAGTGCAGTGATGTGCATCTCATGATGTTTCAACATCTTCCTCGGTGATGTGGATAGAAGAACTAACATCTTGCTTGATTATCTCAATGATACTGAAATGAAAATGTATAAAAAATGGGCATATATGCATTCGTAGTGCATTAGTATGTGATGACTCCTCGAAGAAATATCAAACCTAGAAGAGGCATTGTCAATACGCTGATCAACAACCTACCTTTCAAGCTGCTCATTCCTAGGTACAGGTTCTGTGGAGTAGAAACCAAGCTAGCTAAAAGGCTGACATGCAGCCACACAGGCATCAACGCACTGCACAAAGCATTTAAGTGGCACAATATCGCCTATTCCCAGCACGAGGATATACAAACGAGGCACCAGGCAGACAAGGTACTTGCACATGTGGATGAAATACGTCATGCACCGGACACCTGATTCTGTGAAAGAATAGGCACCTGGGGCATTTCCAATGCGATGAAGTCTAAGCTGAAGATGGGCATGGTGACAAAGAAAGCAAGACGATGTTCCAAGAGGAAGAGGGAATAAAAAGATGGGAAGATACCCTCCTCACCTTAATACTCACAATTGACGCTCTGGCTTATATTGCTGGGGACATAGCGAATATCATTAGTGTGGTGAAACAAGCTTCAAACAAACATTACCTATTTGAGAAAAACTGTCGCCACAACCGTAAACTGGAAGCTATCACCATTGGTAAAAAAAAGGCCAAGGACTTTACACATGACTGCCCTAACGAGAAGGAGGTGCGAGAAGGAAAATGTGTCACAGCAGGAAGAGGCGCTAATGAAATCTCTACAGAAACTGTCGCTCACGAATATTGATTTGGAACTGTTTGCATACATATTGAAGATACCTAACTTTCGCAAATGTTCATATGAGATGCTTTGCCCCCTAAACACAAACGTGAAGAATGTGCCATAATCAACCTATACATGACTGCCAGGCCTGGTACGCACAACTTATATAAAATTTGGAAAGCATATATGGTACACTATGAGAGTTTCTGTAATTTGAATCCTCCACATGAATTGCAACTATAAATGCAAAATTGCGAACTGACATACAACTACGAGATGGAGCAGATGCCGAACACATGGAAATGCGGACACTTGTGTCTTCACTTTCTTTTGCAGTGGAATAAAAAATGTTATGCCAGAGTTCGTTATCCTTTTACATAAAAGGTATTAACACCTGTATTAGCCAGTCAGTATGTCTGTGTCCATAATTCTAAGTGGTAAGACATCCAAGCTGAGGGCGAAGTTTTACCCACCTCTGGAGCTGGGCGGGGAGTAGGTTGTCAGACTGACGGATTTTCAGACCTACAACTCCATATCCACCATAGAAGAAAACGTTAATTTTATGCTTTGGTACATAATGACAAAATACATCAAGGAAACAAGCATTCCCAGTGGGGTAATCTGAAGAACATCACCAATTTCATGAAGAAATCTGTACTGCTGGATGTGACCTTTAAACTACATGATAACCCAAACATGCTGAAGGCAGAATATTTTACAGTGCCAATACCAATTTCATCGAACCGGATACCATCAGGCCCTTGATGGAGTTTAAGCCTCAAATCTATGAAGCTGATAAAACCCACAAATCCTTGCGGCAGGTAAACATATTTCCGGTGCACATGATACGCATAAACTGCAATTTGGCGAGTGGCTGCTACGTCAATGGCAAAACCAGCAATATGCTGCATGAGTTTGCACCAACGGCTCCACCAAGTTACAAAGTCGTCGAAGTTCCAAAAAGCATCATTTACGTTTCTGAGATCACGAAGTGCACACAAAGTGGTTGTGACAATTGTCAATCAGGATGATAAGCAAATTGATTTCTGAAACAAATAATCACTTTGAGTTTGCACCTGAATAGATGGGATTGAGTTTTGTGAGGCGAACTGTGCATAAAGTCTGCCACAGCACCAAATCGATGACCAGTAGAGCTCGAGGCACTAGCATGCTAGCACCTACCTATGAACATTTTCTATGTAGCCTAGGTTTTAAAGTGTACAGGTATGGAAGACGATGACATATTGAATGTAACCCAGCGGGCAAAATTCGATGACAGAATCTACAGGTTTGGCACAGTGCTACCAGTTGTATCTGACTGGCCCCTACGCCCTTGGTTGAGAGGTTCGAATCCCAGTACAGCATCAAGATATTCACACCCTGCCTTTACAATCATTCCTGATCATCCGAGGTATGGTCACGAAAGAAAATGGGACCCATTCCACTCCCAACACATTCGTTCGTAATGGTATACTCCAACTTTTCGAGTGGGTAATGTATAAACTGAATGGTGTTACTATTGATGAAATGCAGAATGTGGTCATAACCACCACCATAAAAAACTATCTCTCGCTCATGCTGAACAATCTTGACATGGTAAAAATGGCAGCCTGGGGAATGGAAGACAGATACAAAGTTCCCATCTTTGCAGATGGCAAGTTCAAGGTGAGCATGTCACTATCAATATTACTGGGTTCTGCCGAAGTTTACAAGATGGTGATGGTGGTGGTGGTGATTATGATGATAATGATGATGATGATAATGATGATAATAATAATAATAACAACAATAATAGGAGCCAAGCAAGAACTGGTGACAATGCTAGCTACCTCGCATCTTGATTCTGTGTTGGGAGCCGGAGAAAACCAGCAGCCCTTCGCTGAAATTCTGACCAACATAGAATGGTTCATTCCCCAGGTGACTCAGAGCACCTGCGAATGCATGAAGCTACTGAACTATGTAAAGAAAGGAAAAATTACTGACATGAACTTCAGGAGCTGAAGTTTGGTTACCTGTCCTGTTGTCCGCCACGCAAAACCACTGTGTCGTAAAGACATCTTCAAGTATGGAAAAACCTTGCTACAACATACTAGCATTTCAAATGAACAAGCAGCTAAATATCTTTGCATTCAAATCAACCTTCAACCACTGCAAAGTGAAAGTTATCCATACATGGTTAACCTCCATTGACCAAGAAGAATTTACATTACTATACTATCTGTATTTGCAGTTTCACGCATCGTACTATGGATGTGAATCCTACCCTGTCCTGAGTCCAGAAAGATTCTGCGAAAAGGTACCCCTGCTGATCTTCGACATGTCCAAACAAAGCGAGCGAGTACAACATGGTATGGTGGATTGTCGTATAGAAATTATTTTCAACAAAAACATGCTTGCAAACACAGCTGCATAATGTTTGATTTTGCATGACAGAGTAGCAGGCTACAACTGTTTTTCAGAGATGGTGAACATGGTAAGCTAATGAGCCACCTTTTGGTATATAAGACTAGAATTAACAAGTAGAGAAATCCCCAGAAAAGAGGAATGCCAATCCAAACGGCTCCCAACCTAAGCACCAAGGTACCCTAGAGGAGAACTAGGAACAAAATCAGCTACAAGGACAATCAATTATGCTAACAAAAGATTAAAACCCCGAGCTGAGCCCCACCAAGTCGTCTTACCTTTCACATCATCATGGGAAAACTCCAAAGCTTGAAAATCAGACTTTAAGCAAATGTATGCATGATGAACAACAGGAACAGTAATTATCAAATATTAAGCTTTGACCTAGTTCACAGAAAGTTACTATGGTAAGTTATTTTACCTTCACTTAATTCTTTAGTGAAAAGTGCTTCTAAACTCAAATAAAAGGTACCAAATTACAAGAAACCTAGAAAAAACACCAAAACAAACTCAACAACTTGTTCCGTTCTGAGTATTATTAGTTACAGTTATTTGTGTGCGCACACAAAAATTTAACTAAATTATTATTAGTTAAGTTATACTTGACGACATCTACCGACACCTTTTATTGAAAATGAAAAGTATTAACAAATGAAAATTCCAAGCCTTTTTTGGTAGTTTTGTAGAATTGATATTCAACTGTTCTAAAGAAGGTGACAAAACGAGCAGCCATGATAGAAGTCTTGTTCTAATAACAGTTCATGTAGAAAGGTAAAAAAAAATTTAGCTGACATTTTCTAGACGATGGTCCAAACTCTGGCACACCGGCGAAAATAAGAAAAGTCAGCTCATGGTCCCATCATACAGCTAGGCCCTGGCACAAACCAGGAAGGTGTATGTGTACTGCACATCAATGTCAGCTACGGGTAAAAGTCCCGGGCAAAATTTGGAAAGCCCTAATTTAACAAAAAAATAGGTAAATAATTTAATATTTGCTTTAAAACAAACAATTATCAGATGACAGAAACAATAAAGCATCCAATTTATTTACCACAAGCGGTCTATGAACTTATTATAACATTACGTTAGAATCAAGCAGCAAATATAAACGCATCATTATATCTTGAAAAAGTGTTGTATAGAAGGTCAAGTCAACACTTTTCTTTTATCAACATAAAAAACTTGGATCATTCAGATACACACAAAATGGCCAATCTATACATCTTGAATCACCATGTTGCTGTCACCAAAGTTTTCAAGAGGCAAAACATAACGTATATTATTTTTAACTTTAAATTACAATATTAATTCCTGTAAAAACATTATAATAATATAGAGTAAAATAACATCAATACATTAAACAATAAAGAGCATAAGATCTGTCATCTGGTGTGACTGAAAACACAGGTACAGACAGCCCAAAAAGATTTGCTACTTTAAGAACAACAAACATGCTGAAAATAAGATAATTACATTATTTTGTTACTACTTATTGAATTTACAATTACAAGTTTCAAACAAGATTTTAAATTAAGTTTACAATTAATTTTTAACATGACATAATAAATATTGAAAGGGAAACAAATTACCATTAAAAAAAGTATTTCAATAATAATTAAGGAAAGAAGATGGGTCATTGCCAAAAAAGAAGGAATTTGCTAACAAAAGCAAATTAGAACAAACAAGATTAGAGAAAAATGTCACAACATGGTACACTATGCATATATAAACAGGATGGTCACTGTTTCGTGCATCAGTTTGCATCTTCTCTTCGAGATGTATTGTAAGCTGCAAGGCTACCAGAGAGGCTATGTGCTCAAAGAGATTGCAGTGTCCTGTGATGAAGATGGCAAAACATGCACGTACTCCTTCCACCTTCCTTGTCCATGTAAACTGTTGGACGAGAAAAGTAAGAAGACGAACGATTGTCTAACCAAGTACTACCATGGACTAGAGTTAGACAAAGGAAAGCTTACATACCATCAAGTGAGATGCTGTGCAGCTTGCTGATGCAGCAACCACAAGGACCGGTTTATGTCGTGGGGTCCAAGCAAAAAATATGGCTGATCGACTTCTACAAAAATGAAGTTGAAATCATCAACGTACAATTCAAATATGTCTGTCCTTCGCTGTGAAAGCTGACAAAACTTTACAATGACCAGCAGCAGCACGTCTGCGACAGGTCAGAACCTGACTGGACATGCTTTAAATGTAAGATAATTTTAGTGTTTGTGTGGTGGCACAACTTATCGGTATCCATATTTTGTAAATGGGAAAAATCAACGAGCTCGTTTAGTTGCTGCCTAGAGGTCTTATTAACATCATGACTTCTTTCTGTCCTATGCACATTCACACAAGCACCAAGCCTGATTATGATAGCATTGAATACAGATTCATTACATAAGAGAAATATCTGCACACCTACACCAAGATCTGCGATTGCGAGGGCATGCAGCACTGGCAATCTGCACATTTTCCAACTGCCTACGAACCATCGTAGTTTCAAGTGGACCGTATGGGAGCATCGCCCTGAGTCGTATTTCACATGATGCTGCAGACACAGCTATCCTGCATGGTGGACCAAATCATCATCCCGACCCAGAATGCCGCTACCATCCATGTGCCGGACTGTCTCGTAGAGCAGCCCCAGGTGGGGCACAAAACATTGATTCACTCCCACGAGCCTGGGTCGAAGAAAAATGTGTCCACACAAATGACCAGATGCCGAACACTCACTCTCAGTGACTTCTTTCAACACTGTCCAAAGCATAAGCCCAATAAGATCGCCCCATCTGCCGTGTGGCTATGACGAAGTGGACAAACAACCGGGGATCTGCCACGAAGTTCCACTTTTACATTGATGGCAATGAATTTTTAGAAGTCCTGATTTCACACTATTGGTGACCCCTCTCTCAACACCACCCTAACTCCATAAAACCCCAGAATGACTCGCCCAAGAGTCTAGTCCATGTTCCCACATAAACCAAAATAATTCCAAGTCCGTGCGCAGCTTAAAACCAACCTAAGTCTGCACATCACAAATTTCCTTAAAGTCTGAGCACGACCAAGAGTTTATTTTTCTAAGTCCTCTTCCTGGGCAGCAAAATTAAGTCCCAGTCAGGGCACAAAAACTCAATTTTTAAACACAATTATTCTAAGTCCCCTATCAATTGCTCAATAATCAAAGTTCAAATCTTGCTCGCAAAAATTCAAAATCCCCACACACGACTTCTTGAAACTTTTCTAAGTATGAATTCATACGGAAAATAGTCTAAGTCCATACATTCGATACTTAAATTCTCTCTCAGCAGACATCCTCGCAGCATCTCCTGGTCTGGCTACAGCCCTCTACGATGCCCTCCTCGCTAGTTCCCAGCCTCCACTGGCGACACTTCTCTTGATACCACACCTAGCACCAATATTTATACTCGATAAAATCCCCACCTGGCATGCTCCCTCTCCTGAAACCACCTGTCGTCAAAAGTAGAGCACTCTTTTCCAATATAATTTCTTTATTATACATCATAACAGACAATAAATGCAAATCAGAAAAAGCGAGCCCATTGTCTCTCTTTGAAACCACCCACAGAACACAGAAGCACTGCTGTACAGGAGCAACACAGGGGGTCAAGCACATAAGGTAAGGAACTCGCTGAAAAAATACAAGACATCTTAAAAACAAATACACATCCCATTATAGTGATGGACACCACTTCATCACATCTCCCCCCGCCTCTTTTTAAAAAAAATTTACATCACCCACATCATAAAATTCTTCTTTTACATCACTCAAAATATTTCTTTACATTACTAATATGCACTTCCTGTCTTTTGTAAGGACTTCCGTGGATCCTCTAACAACAAGGTGACTGGGGTTAAAAAGGACACAATTCTATATGGACCCAACCACTTTGGTGCTAACTTCGAAGCAAAATAGTCTACCTTAGATGACAAAAAGTGAGACTCAACTAGTACGAGATCCCCAACACGTACAACACCTCACCTTTTGTCAAATTATACCTCTTCTCAAGATTTTATGATATTCCTGCAAATTTTAAGCAACCTTCTCCCATACCTCTTCTACATTATTTGGATCCACATACTCTGTTAAAACTGAGGGACAGTAATTACTGTATCAAAAGTGCTTAATCTCTGGTTATACTGATTATAGGACTACCTTAATTGAAATAAATAATAAAACAAATAATCATACAGTCCAAAAATAAGGCAGGAAACTCAAACAGTCAACTTGTGTACCTTTTGATGTCAGCCCTGCCTCCTACCCCTTCTGAGCCACTGTTGACTCCCTCACAGCACAGCACCATGCACATACTACCGTGCATCGCAGCAGCATAAGCAATCTACAATACACTACAGCAGTGCTACTAGCCCACAAGCACAGTGTAATAGTAAACGCCTATAGTCTTTGCCAACCCTAAACATCAAGCGAGTGGCATGTATGCAAAGGATAATTAATTAATGGCAGTGCAGAATACAAGTTCAGCTATCAGAGGAATTGGTGTATGTTATTTTAATAGGTGACACATGTGGAGAACATTAGGCCCAATGCCATCATAAGATGTAAGACATTAGTTTACACTATCAGGTGGTCACCATGCACCATATGTACCGGTATTTCACTAAAGTGTTCCATTCATTTGTTTTTTAAATGTTAAATGGAGCATTTCAAGATCATTACATGTTTTAGTAAGGTAAATGTTTTGATTGCAAAAAAGACACATAAGAGCTTCACTGACTCATTACATTCAGATCACAGACAGCGCCAACAACCTAATGGAATGAAACATCCTAACCCAAATGGCAGCATATTAAAATCTTATATAACAATGTGAAATTAATTGACATTGTATTTATACCATGAACAGGTGGGTTTATATGTAGGTGTGAGAATAATTGCTTTTGTCTGTATCACCATACAAATGTACAAAATAATTTTAATCATATTTCATGCAGAGATTTTACAGGATGTTTCTTAAATACATGGACAACTCCGCATGTGTATTCCTTAAGAAAAAATAAGGTGAAAACATTTATATGACTTCGTCTAAAGTGCCCCTTTGAAGTGAGAGCAGTAAGATCAGGTAATTGCACGTTCAACAAAAATTATGTACAATATAACAGCAAGACTCTGGAAAACGATTAAATTAACAAAGTTCTGCAATCCGCATGATGTTTAATGCCATAAAAAATTTTATTTCTGACAAAATAAGGGTTGCAACCTTTAGTTTATAATAAAAATTAGTGTTACCAGTGGTTTATTACATTTTATGAGGCATATTATGAAGAAATAGGTTAAAATAAGCTAAAAAGGCCTGATTAATTATTGCCCTAATCCCAACTGTTTCCGAGGAATAAATGCATATAAGTACACAACCAAGAAGTACAGTAGCCAGGTATGTAGGTAACAAGCAGTTCACCTGAGATGATAGGAGGTAGCGTAGCATGCCATGTTATCATAAGATCACAAAATAACATGACGGTGGGTTAATTAATTGTGTGAGGTGAGCATGAATGGTATCCAGGTTTTGTCAGTTAACCAGTTTCACCTTGATACCATTCACGCTCACCTTGCACAATTCATTCATTTATTAACACACTGTCATGGTATTTTGTGATCTTATTTTAACATGGAATGCTACGCTACTTCCGATCATCTATGGTGCACTGTGCGTTGCCTACATACCCGGCTATGGTATTTCGTAGTTGCGTAATTTATGTGTTTATTTCTTGAAAACTATTTGGATTAGGGTTATGAGGAAGCAGGCCGATTTAGCTTATTTTAATGTGTTTATTCATAATATGCAACATAAAATGTAATGAAACACTTGTAACACACACTTTTTTTGCAAAATAAAGGTTGCAAACCCTATTTTGTCTCAAATAACTGTTTTATGGAGTTATTACACAGATTGTATAACTTTGTCCAGTTAATCATTTTCCAGAGTCTTACGGTTATATTGTGCATCCTTTTTGTAGAAAGAGCAATTACCTTGTCTTATTTCTCCTAATTCAAAGGGGCGTACCCCCCTTGGGATGTACTTTAGATGGTAAGTCATATATATGTTTTCCAGAGTCTTACGGTTATATTGTGCATCCTTTTTGTAGAAAGAGCAATTACCTTGTCTTATTTCTCCTAATTCAAAGGGGCGTACCCCCCTTGGGATGTACTTTAGATGGTAAGTCATATATATGTTTTCGCCCTATTTTTTTTCAAAAGGAATATGCATACAGAGTTTGTCCATGTACAGTAAAAGCCCGATAAAACGCGGCTGTTGGGGACATAACTCAGACCCGCGTTATAGCCTTCCGTGCTATTTTGGGCACCTATCTGTCAAACACGCAGCAAGTGTTGTTCTTTACCACCGTAACTCGCCAAACGTTTAGCCCCTTGCTATCGGAATTTTATTTTTTTTATCTGCATCACTGGACTTGACAACAGCACACAAGGGAGAGAAACAGAAGAGAAACGCGCTGTGATCAAGGGTCACATGCATTCAAGCAAGAATAACTCAAAAATACCGCATTTTCCGGGCAAAGGATGTACTTATTTCACCAAGGGTGGTGTTCGCTGTGAGTTATTTGTCACGCTGGTTGAAGAAGGGGATTCACCACCAGCCCCCCCCCCCCCCTGCCTCCTGCTGGCCCGGTACAGCAGGAAATGAGAATTAGAAAGGAAGCTCACATCCAAAGGTCGAATGCATGCTTGCACTGCAGATTGGATCTAACAGTGCCTCACGTGTTGTGAAACATGTCGCTTGCTTGTCTGATTTGCATTTTACAAAGGAAATCTAAAACAAAAAAAAAAACCAAATTATTTGTGGTATGCAAAGAAAAATGGCTTGTCCGCTCGGAATTTTTTTTTTCAAAAATCGGAAGACTTACCTTATAGCCGGTATATATACATTATATTTAAAGTGTCTACATCATAATTATAATGACTGTGAAGAGCTATACCCGTAGGAGATTAATTATAGGCCAATAAATAACTTTGAAGCATGAATTAAATTTTGGGATTTTTTTTTCGAAAATAGGAAGACATATTGCGTAGCCGGTATATACACATTATAATAAAAGTGTCTACATCATAATTATAATGATTACATAGAGCTACACCCATAGGAGATTAATTATAGGCCTGTAAATGACTTCAAAGCATCTATTTTGAGGTGCGCCTCAAATTTCAGAATTTTTTTTTCCCCGAAAATATGATGACATACAGCATAGCCGGTATATATACATTATAATCAAAGTGTCTACATCATAATTATAATTATTACATAGTGCTATACCCCGTAGCAGATTGACGCTGCGACTTGCTGTTGTCGCTCGTGCCTAGATCGTCGGGGCTGGGCAGCTGTCCATCTGTCGCTACAAGATTATTCTGGCAGGTGGCGGCCATACAGCTGCCGCCACTGCCGTCATTACAGGACCGGTTCTATTCGTAACAGCGGCCTGGTATTGGGAAAGCATGCTGATTGATGCAATTCATGTCAATGTGTTGAATTTCTATGAAATTTAGGCGGCATGGTGGCCTCTGCACCGGCATGATGAGGTCCGGCAATGTTTACGGGAATATAACAATTTTGTTTGGTCTACTTGAAATATCAATTATCCTGAATTTTTCATCAAAAACTTCTGACGTGGCATATACACGCACATGGCCTTACTCGCCAATATGGTAATATAATAACACATTTTATTTGCATACATGGAAAACCATACAATATTGGATGTAATGAATTAGTAAAAGAGATCTCTGCGCTGAAAGGAGGACGAACGTGTGTCCACTCCCTCCGCCTTGGCCATCAATGTCCCCGACTCATGACCACCCGCTGACAGACCACAGGTTTACCTGACCACACACTTTCCACTCATTTATTTATTCAGGCCGGGGGATAAATTGCCCCGCAGTATAACCGAATCAGCGGTATACTGGACCACGGTATTCCGGGCTTGCACTGTATCTAAGAAACATCCTGTATAGTGATTTGGCATATGGCGTAGAAAAGCTCCATGTCACTCCACCAAAACTCCACCAGTTTGATAAACAGTAGAGAGAATAATGTAATGTTATAACTGAAAATTTTTTCAACTTTAGCCCCCCGTCCAACCATTACACACAATACTGGTTCCTGGCTGCAAATCCCACCAGTTTTAACATCACTTTATCCGAGAGGAGATTTTTACTGGAATACAGGCCAGTGCAAAGCCCATAGCCACATGTCTGCTAAATTTTGTGTATGTGTATCTGTATCATTTTCATGATCGAAGAATTTACTACATGCAACTACAACTGATGTTGTGTATACTATTTTCCTCATGATACAGTATGAGTGCACTATGTAGCCACCATCATGGTAAACATTCGGTAACAGTTCCTCTCCTGTCTCAAGGATTGTCTTTAGTTTATCCTGCTAAGTGTTTAATTTTACCGCAGTGGCATCTGCTGATCAGATAATATGTCATCATCAATTTGAGGTTCATACTACGGTGCAGGTTTTCGTCCGGCCATTGAACAGAGAGTACATTCAGAGTCTCCTATTAGTCCAAGCACAACTAACTACTCACTGGCAGCCCTAAGCAACAGTGTAACATTATTTTGGTAGTTACATAACGCAACACCCACCCAAAACCTCGCTGGCTACATTCCCAGTCAGGAGCCAACGGAGTCAACACCCCTGCAGTCCACCCGCAACATCACTTATTTTACAATGTAATTTCATCTAGAGGTAACAAACAAAACTAGTGGGGATCATGCACAATGATAGGCCTACTGTAACTTTCATTCTGTTCATATTTTTTTTGCAGACCTAATTTTTTACTAGGTTCATTTATTTATTTATTTATAACTTTCTGACTGGGCTTTAGCACTTTGTGAAATCTGTTGGGGTTGTGACAAATAATCAATTTACAAAAATATCTAAGCACATTACATGTTGCATTTTAAACAACTAAGGGAAAGTTACAAATTTGTGACATTAAATTTGATTTTCTTTCTTGGATACATAACAGGATTCGCAAATGAACTTATAATAGCAGTACTACTACTAACACCTTCATTAACAGCGAGTGTTTCCAACAAACTATATCTCGAGAATCTATTTCACTCATGTCTTTTGGTTTTAGGTCTTTAGAATTATTTGCTCATCTGAAGAAACAGAACTCTAAGAAACCAGAGCCAGCTTTTGCAATAATTCCTTGTAGTGCAAATTTAAATAACAATGACAATAATATATTACGTTCTTCAATGTCCACAACTCGTACAGTTCACTCAGTATCATCTTTGTTAATGTCCTTTTCAATGGCCTGAATATTGCGAAACACCTTCCTTGGAAAATAGGAACTTCCACCTCTACTAAACCTGTTAACGTACATATTGACCAAGAAAGACAAAATTGTTGAATTCACAAAAGCAGTTTATGGTTAAAAACATTTAACCATGTTATGAAAATAATAATTACACACTTAACCAACATGTCTACGAAACTGCCAAAAACTGTTATTTCATTAATATATCACTTTGTACATCCAACCATAACAACACAAGCCAAAATATTTTTACACCTGTAGTATCAAAACAAATTTATCATAGATTCATAACTTAACTAGGTAGGTTAAAAATGCAACATGTACACACTATTAGGTAAATTCTCCCTTGGAAGAATTGTCATATCACCACATTTGAAAAATTATAACTATTTGAATATTAAAATTACATTTTAACTATGGATCATTAATTCAAACCCTGCAATTTTATAAGTACAAAATCTGATATAATAGAAAACATATAACTATAATTTTCTTGATCTAAGTGCTGAGAAACATGACACATGGACAACAAATTTAAGTTATGAAATAGAAGAAAAATAAACGACAATTCCACATTTATAAGTATCTCCCCCCTGGGGTAAAAAAAACCCTTGGAGACTGGGGCCTATGCACTGAATTTTGCACTGGTCAGATAATTAAAAAATTTACAATTTTAATAACAAACTAATAAATGTGTTTTGAACAAAGTTACCTGAAAAAGTAATTATTTCAATACTAAACATTTGCTTTACAAATAAAGGAAATGTTTATTATTTATTGTTCCTACAAATAATTTACTAGAACTTAATTTCAAACATTTTAAACATAAACTGTTACTTATAAGCTGATTTTATAATTTATAGACAATAAAGAAATAAACATTTCATTTAATAAAATCTATAAACTTTAAATATGTTTAGGGTATTCAATTTATTTGTTAAAAATAGGGAGAAATTTGTTACACCTGGGGTGATTTTTCAAAGGTTTGTTTCAAAAAGTGTGAAGATACCATGACTGGACTACATTATCTTCTGGAGAAAGTAAAAACAGTTGCAGGGTTGAAGTACGTCCCAGTCCAATTTAGTGTTATCTTTGTTTAACGAAATGCTGAACATCTGGAACAGTAAAGGATTTTGTGGAGAAAAATTATAAAATGTGCATTAAACATGTGTGGTGAATATAGCGGTGTCTCAGCCAGACTCAAAATTTCAGTACCAAACCACCTTCATACCTGCTACTATTCATATGTATTAAACCTTGTAATGCCACGCACCACTCAAGAGTTTACCAGCAAACACATAATTCTGTATTACTACAGCACACACAGATGTTTCACAGGGATTCCCAAAAGAGATTTAGTGTGTACTTACAGAAGAATCCAAGCATATTTTCAGTTACATTTGAAGTCACAAGCCAAAACTGCATTAACAAACCTAGTTGTGGTGATTTGCCAAATTGGAAACTTTTAAAATGAACGCATTCGTATGAACTCGTTCACATTTCATGAACTTTTAAAGAAACTTAATCAATTGATATGCTACGAACTTGAACTTTCATTCCTTCTTTTATTTCACAAAAAAGTATTAATTTTATGACACTTTTTAAAATGTTCTCGTATGCTTTGCCGACGTTTTAGCGATCTCTTTCTAAATTTTGAAAACACGTAAACTGTAGTTACTCTTTCAGTCGCTAGTCGGCCAACAGGCATCCTCGCATAATAATCAATTGTTCTCGAGTGTAGTTCCTTTCATATAACACAGATGCTGCTACAGTTCTTGTCCATGCTGCATATCCACGTGTATGGAAAAAGGGTGTGGTGTCAATAGTCAATGTAATAATTTCGTTGAATATGTGAAAAAGAGTAGAATAGTAATTCTATACCAATCAGCCATGGATTTTATAACCTGAAATATACAAATATATAGTTTTAAATAGTCAATGTAATGATTTCGTTGAATATGTGAAAAAGAGTAGAATAGTAATTCTATACCAATAAAGTATTCACAATTTACAGTGTCAGTGGACAATCAGCAAAGGTAGGTACGTTCAACAGTAATTCCTAAGGCAGTAAATGATTTGGGGAAGAACCAGTCTCTATAACACATGCAGGAATATGAAGTTCACAGGTCGCAAATGGTGGACAAACTATGCTAATTGGCACATAAGGAACCACAACACCCCCTCTACCACCTGCAGGGCCACCTGAGCGCCGGAACCAGGAAATGAAGGCCCAATTGCAAGTACTTATCAACGAGGACCATACAAAGTGGGATGTATATTTGTCATTGGCACTACTTTGAAGCATGCCAATGCCACTACTGGAATGACGCCCATGCAGTTGCTGTAGGAATGGGACCTGCTAAGGTTGGGTCAGCTAAAAGTGCAAGAACAGAAGAAGCTGGAAGAAAAGAAAGTCCCATACACCATGGAGAGAGGATGCAGCATGTGAGAGACTTAACTTGTGCCCATCAGGCAGCCTACACCACAGGCACACATCTGTAAACCCCTCCTGCTGAGCTTAAAACCCTGTACAATGCATTTACGCATGCACACACCTCTTGTCAGCAGGGCAGAGACAGTTTTGCACAGGGATAACCCCCCCCCCCCCCCGGCAGGTCCAGGCACCATCATAGTTAGTGCAGGAACCACTTCCTAATTAATACAGCTTGGGGGCGCAAGCTATAGAAAATCCACCATGACAATCTGCTCACAATGAGTGACCCAGACAATGACCACATCAGGTCAGGTGCAGATGCCCCTCCTGAGCCATACGACCTGGAGGACGAGGACTTGACCAGTGTCCATGACCCCCACTCATGCCGAAGCTCAGGATAACAGGGTCGACATGCCCATTACACTCACAGGTTTTGCGGGGATTCCCACCCAGACCCCCCACCTGGGGACATCAGGCCTGCCTCCCCCATGTGCAGAGGATCTCCACAAAGTATAGACTGTCCTTTGACATCATACCTGGGTTTCTTGGGTTTCCTGCAAGAAGACTGAGAATTTGGTGCCGAGGAGCAGACATCACCAGATCTGGCAGGTTTCCTGCTAGCAGGCTCAGAGCCTATCGTCATGCAGCCCCCATCATGACCCGAAACACCCAAGACAGCCTGGTGCTACTGACCACTGAACGTGCCCCTGGGTTATTCTGTCTTTCACTGCATAGTGGTCGAGGCAGACAATGACCATCTTTTTGTAGGCAAGGCCGGGGAGACATAAGTTTCCTATATAGGGACCTCTCAAGGGATAGCGTGTCCAGCAATGAAGGGGAACACGGACTTAGGACACTTGGGCTCAGGACTCCCGGTACAGACACAACCCCACTTCTCCACAGGACTAGGAGGACCGTCAGGTGCTGTACACCATGCATGGAGGGCAACAACCCCCCCCCCCCCCCCCTTTAGGGATGCAACGCCGAGATGTTATAACTTATGCACTCATCCCCTTCCTTTCTTGCACACATCACACGTGAGCGACACTCAGTGCCACGCCACCTACATACATCAGAACACGTGTATTTTGGTCTCGCACCCATGAAGGACTAGAAAAGGGCACAGGGTGATGTTTGTCATCCAAGCTTTTATTTCAGCTGGTGTAAGCCCATCATGGGTTATGCACGCATGAGGTGCACGGCCGTGTGATGCGTGTGTTAACACTGAAAGTTGGCCGACAGCCAAACCTACCAGCAAAGTGAATGAGTAAAGAGATTTGGGCGACTCTTAACATTGAGGTCTTGAGAGCCGATGAGGATGAAGCGAGGCGAGTATGGAACCATGCCAGAATGAACGGGTGGGAGAAACTAGATATTCCCAAAAAAAACCCACCGACCAGCAGCATCGTCCGGCACAATTATGACATGTGAAAATCTGGGAACGACCCCGCCGGGAAATGAACCTGGTTTGCCTAGGTGGGACGCAAGTAGTCTAACCACTACACCACTGCAGCCCCAAACCAGCAAAGGGTTCATGTTAGTATGCAAGGTCTTTTGTGTATTTGTTTGCCATGCACTCCTGTGGACATCTTTGTGAATTAGCATGTATGGTTCTGATGTATTTGTTTTGCAGTGCACTCCTGTGCACATTCTTGTGAGTTGCAAACAGCAGAAGAGACCAGCAAAGGGTTCATGTTAATATGTAAGGTATTTTGTGTATTTGTTTTGCTGTGCACCCCTGTGCACATTTTGTGAATTATTAAGTAAGGTTTGTATGTATTGGTTATGCAGTGCACTCCTGTGCACATTTTTATGATTATCATAGTGTATCCCTCCATGCTTCATGTCCATGCACGTGGTCAGCCAGGGTTTCCACTTCCAGTGTGGGCTGGTGTCCCCGCTTCTGATGGCCACTAGGCAATCTCTAGTTGTAACTCAATACATGTGCCCGCGTGGCCTGCAAGGGTTTCATCTTTGTTGTCACTGATCCGTAATTCCGTCTGTGTAATAAATCTCTAAAACCTTTTCATTTTGCCCCCGCAGCTGGCTTGGCCATTCCATTGACTTGGAGGACCCTTAATTATTTCGCCTGTGGGCTCCTTTCCTTGGTATCTAACTTTGCATATTTTTCGTGCTGATTCAGGCGAGGCCTCATGCATCTGTTTTGTGCCACTGTGTTTTATGTAATGTTCTGCATCACTCCTTCTGAGCTTGTGTAGCATCCCACATATTTCAAATGTTGAAATATTTTGTAATGAATGTCGGAGTCTATGAATCAAACATGCATGTAGCCATACTTATTTTCCAAGCATAATTAGCCAACCCCCCTGAACATACAATTGGCATGCTCCATAGCTAATAATGGAGCAGAAGAGTTTAGTGTGTGTGTGTTAGCTAACCATGTGGTGATATCACAACTTTTGGAAGAATCTCTGATGGCCACGTGGCAGTGCACAAAATCATGGTCTGGCACCCTGGGACTACAATATTGCACAACTACTTTTACTACTGCCTTGTTATCACTTGTAACAGTGTATGGGAGCATTGTATGTCGGGATCTGAGGAAACAAAACACAGTTTCACCGTCAACTGCAGAAGCAGAGTATAAGACCCTTAGTACAGTAGTCTGCTAATCATTTTTAAAAGAGTCTGAAATGAACTTGCCCTAAATTGCATCACAGTTATACTCTTACATGGATAACCAAGCATGCATGCACCTTGCTCAGAATCTGGAAAACAGTCCCCACATTAAACATATTGACATTTAGACACCCCTTATTAAGAGAACAAATTGAAAAACAGAGTATTTTACTTAAATATGTCCCAAGAATGAATAAGCTGCAGACATGCTAACCAAAGAATCAGAAAGAAAACAGTTATGTTTGTTGAAAGACAAAACAGAAATTTATTAGTGTTAATATGTAAATGTACTATGATAAAAAGTAAACTGGACTTGATGTTGGACTTAACCTGGGTATAGCGTTGAAGGTAAGTGTTGGTTGGGAACACTGAACTGTGATCTTTGTTTACTGTGTTTAAGATGTAAATAGTTAGGTCTGTATGAAGAAGCATATTATATTGTGCATTTTGAATTTTTAAAAACATTCTTGAAAGTGCACCTGCAACTACATTTTAGGTTTATTTATGTACTATACCTTGAATTTCAATGAAGAGATCCAGCACCCAAGTTCATATTGCCTAATTGACAAGAGTGAGTCAAAATAATGCCTTGATTTTACATTTCTAATGTAATTAAACAAGTTCAAGATATTGCTGAGAATTTTTGTTATTGCACAATACTGCTCAGTTACACACTTTCTTAAGTATTTCTGAACTTCTCGCCTTAATTCAGTTTTAAGTGATGTTAAACAATAAGCTTGACTTTTGCACAAACATTATCAAGCATCTTAATCTGATATTTTGACAGATCTATGTAAGTGTCTATAGGAAATACTTTTGTAAACTGGTCAAACAGCATTTGCATTAATGTATGTTCATTCACAGGCAAATGGCCTCAAGGATAATCAATTTTATATAATGGTCCATTTTTTGCTTAGGATTAAATTTTAAAAGGAATTTTTTCTTCTGTAAGTCAAGAAGGACGGACGGACTGTCTTTCCCATGAAGTCAGAACCCAAAATGAAACCTAAATACAATTCCGTCAAGACCAAAAATGGAAAAGTTCAAGTAAAATTTGTAATTACTATTTTAAAAGTGACATACTGAATTGGTATGGGTTAACTAGATGCAGTGAAACACTAAATATTACTGTTGTCAACTACCATGTGGGGTGGCACAGTAACATTGGGGGAAAAGGAAGATATAAAGTGTGAGTCTATACAAAAATATTGCTGCTTACACTTACTATTTATCAAAGCCCGGCAACAAAGAATTTTATATTATTCCTAATTTTTGTTAATGAGGACAATTAAATTCTTCTTCTCTCCTATTTCCTGGAATGCTGCCACATATCCTGTGTCACATATAATTGTTCAGAATTGTAATGTATAGTGATTGGAAATACATACAGGTGAGAAGGTAGGCATGACACTACAAATTATTATGACATACTGTATGGATTCCGCATGCTGTGAGATTTAGTCGCTCCAGACAAGCTGGGCAAGAAAACATTAGCAGTATCTAAAGATATCCTGAAGCAATACTTTAATTGTGGCGGAGCGGTTCACTAAGACAGAAAGAAGATGACACAGTGGCCAAATAATTGGTAGCAATAAATAAGGTTAGCATTAATGTGTAACTTTGGTACATTTTTTAAAAGAGACATTGCAAGACAGGTTTGTGAGTTGCATTTATAAGCATCACATATAGCAGAAATTGATTGAGGAGGAATACATTTTTGAAGAAGTGTATGAGAAGGCTACTATGATGGAACTGACAGAAAGGCAACAAAAATTGTTCCAGAAGTCAACAACAGTTACACTACCGAACAAAACCGAAGTTTGTAAGGTTACAGAATGAACACACGACAAGATAGAGAGGCGAGAGAAGGAAAAAGGTACAGAGGAGAATTGAGTTTTTTCGGTGTGGAAAGGTGGACCACTTGGCAAATGTTTGCCAGTTTATAAAGTTTAAGTGTAATAACTGCAGTAGAGAGAAACATTTATCTCATGAACATTGGAGTGATAAAAACAAGATGTGATACAAACAGTGCATATGGAGGTGTAGGAGATGGGATGGAACAGTATGGACTTGTGGCATACAGACTTGATCAACAAAGTAAAAGGAACATACAAAGTAACACTGGAGTTGTCAGGAAAACCATTAACCATGGAAATCGATACAGAGACTGCATTTTCTCTTATACCATACAATGTGTATTGTTCAAATTGGCCAGACATTCCTTTGCAACAGGCAGATATTTAGTTGAGGTCATATTTTGGGGAGCAATTGCTGCTGAAAAGGACTATTGAGATAGGGGTGCAACATGGCAGTTAAGCTCACAAGCTGGCAGTGTTAGTGGTGGACTTGGGTGAATGGCAGTTATCATCACTGATGGGGTGGGACTGGCTGTCAGTGCTACAACTGGACTGGCAAACAGTATTCACAATTTGCAGTATCAGTGGACAACCAGCAAAAGTAGGTAGGTTCAGCAGTAATTCCTAAGGCAGTAAATGATTTGGGGAAGAACCAGTCTCTATAACGCATGCAGGAATATGAAGCAGTAGTACAGGAACTTAACGGAAATGTGCGGAAGTGTTTAGTGGAGAATTTGGGATATTCATAAGATATAAACAACTTTTGTGTTAAAAAAATATTATCTACCAGTTTTCCAGAATGCGAGGTCAGTGTCATATGCTATACGGGACAACGTAGGAGAACAGTTGGGCAGGCTCAAAAAGGTAGATGTGTTAGCAGAGTATATGGGCTGGTCCATTGGTAATAGTTCTTAAGGCAGATGGAGAACTTAGGATATGTGCAGATTTCAAAAAGACAGTCAACCTCAATGTGGAACCAGAACAGTATCCACTACCATGCACTGAAAACATATTTGGTTCCATAGGGTAGGTGTTTTGTGTATTCGACACATAAAATGCATGTCAGTAGTCGGTAGTAGGGGAAGAAATATGTGAGGTACTAACAGTTAATACACACAAGGGATTGTACCAACACAGATAAATGCCATTTTGGTAGTGTTCCACGCCCAGCACTTTCCGAGCAGCGATTGAGCAGATCCTATATGGAATTCCATGCATAGTTGCATATCTTAATGACATATTGATAATGGGGCCCTTGATACAGGAGTGCAGTCAGATGCTACAGGATGTGTTGAAAAGACTACAAAGTTATGGAGAAAGGATTAACACATAAAAATGCAGATTCCTGGAATCAGAGGTAAAGTTCTTAGGTTACCACATCAATTATAGTGGAATTCGACCAGCTGTAGACATAGTGGAAGAAATTCAAGAGGTTTTAGTGCAAAGGATGTTACAGAATTGAGAGCATATGTAGGACTATAAACTTTCTACTCCAAGTTTGTTCCTCACATGGTAAGCTGCTTGTAGCCATTTTATAATTCATTGAGTAAAGAGGCAGTGTAAAACTGGATGGATCAATGTCAGCAAGTTTCTGAGGCCAGTAAGTCATGGATTTTACAAGCCCCAGTTTTTATACCATATGATCCCAAAAAACCACTTGTAAATTATGTCTCACATTATAGAGTGGGAGCTATGCTTGGTCATAGGATGTACGACAGTACAGAGCAGCCAATTTGTTTTACTTCAAAAAAACTATCAAAGACAGAGAAGAATTATTGTAAAAAGAAGCCTTTAGCATCATTTTTTACTGTGAAGAAATTCCACAAGTATTTGTATGGACATAAATTTGTGCTGTATACAGACCAACGACCATTAATTGTAATTATTGATTCCACTAAATATGTACCCTGTTTAGCAGCAACTAGGCTGCAATGTTGGGCGTTGTTACTGTCTGGTCACAACTACAAGGTGCAGTATCAAAGAGGATGGGATATGGGGAATGCAGATGCCTTGTTGAGGTTGCCACTTCCCAAGTTCAGAACTGGTAAAGCACCCAAACTATTCTGCGAGTGTGGCCCATAACACACAGCTACAGCCAGATAAGATTAGACAGGCCACAGAGGAAGATGACATACTGAAGCTGCTGAAGGAGTATACCATGCATGGGTGGCCAGCAAAGATGAATGAAAGACTAAAACCAGTCTTAAAAAAGGACGAACCGACAGTTAATGTGGACTACCTATTGTGGGGTGATCGGATAATTATTCCAGAGTAGCTTGAGGAGGAGGTACTGCAAATGTTACATGTTGCAGTGGTAAGAATGAACATGTTGGCATGAAGTTACATGTGGTGGGCAAGGATGGATCTAGTAATTGAGACCGCAGTGAAACAATGTGCTTCATGCCAAATGTCTTGATACAAAAACCAGGAAGAAAGTTGTCTAATGTGACCAGCCACCAGTAGGGTATGGGATCAAGTTCACAGTGATTTTGCAGAGGGGGACTAAAGACATGCTTATCATGGTAGATGCATATTCCAAGTGGGTGGAGGTGGAATTGATGAGTTTGATGACAACAGCAAGAACTATTGAATGTCTATGATCCAAATTTGCTGCTTATGGGTTACCGGAGACGCTGGTGGCAGATAATGGTCCCCAGTTCTGGTCTGAAGAATTCAAGACATGCTGTAAGAGTATGGCAATAGATTTACAGCTTATGCCACCCTTTTATCCACAATAAAATCGAGCAACAGAAAGAACAGTGCATCAATTAAGGAGACAATATGAAAACAAGGTATTGAATATTTACTGGAGGATATAGCACAGTCCATTAAAAGTATAATTGATTGATGGTTGTTTGGTACTGCAACACACCACACACAAGTACAGGCAGGACACCCAGCTGAAATGTTTCTAGAACAGAGGCCTTGTACCAAACTACAACTAATAAAACTTACATTGCAGAGTACCGGTATGCTAATAAGCAGAATCCCAGTTGGGTCAATGGGACAAATTGTTTGCTATAAGAAAGCAAGTTCTGGTGCAAAGTGTCAGAGGAGATAGGAGTCTGTGGATACCGAGACAGATACTTCAGGTGGTAGGATGAAATACTTATAAGGTAAAAGTGGGGAAACACATTAAATTTTGCCATGCCCAAAAGGGAATTCACAGCACAAGCAGTCAGGAAGTGGGTACACCTCAATTCACTGAGGTGGGTGGACGACAGATAACGAAGCCCATATATAAACCACAGTCTTCAGAAGGAAATAAGGAAGACAGTACAACCAGAGATGGAACCAAGTCGTCAAGGAAATAAATGCCGTTAGAGGAGTCCATGGAAGAATGTAGGGAAGGGAAAGATAGTCAAGAATTTGATGATTAGGGTCATTTCCGAGGTTTTTGGTTATACCCAAAAATAGACATTAGACATATTGTGAAGAATAGTTTTCAAGGGCTGGAGCATTCCCCGGGACAGACTTTAAAGGTTTACATGGCTCATCAGAAACAAGTGTTGACCAAGGTTTTGGTGGGAAGGCAGAAAAGGAATTGGGGAGGGGGGTCAGACATAGTGGAAGATAGAGACAGCCTCCCAGACAACTAAATTTGTAAGACAAATATCAATCACACTGTGCATAAAGTATAATATAAAAGTTGTAAGGGTAATATAGAGTAATATAGAAGTTTTAGGGTCATACTTTGTTTAAAGACAATTAAACTAGAGATTAAACAAACATTGTAAAGATGAGCAAGTATAGTGTATACTGATTGGAGAGAGGCATACAGGCAAGAAGGTTGGCAAGACAGTACAAAACAAGATGGCGTATGGTATGGAATATAACCAATAAGTTTGTTATATTGTATAAAGTTACGATATTATTGAATGTTTTTTCTCATGAATTTATTATTGTGTTATCAAATAGTTTTAGTGTTATCTAGATGTTTATAATTTATGTTTACTGTAGAGTTATTGTTGGTTCATCTATTAACAGACCATCTCGTGTTAGGACAATGGGGCTATCAAAACGAATCCTCTAGCATTACTTACTATTTCTTAGAATAGTTATGTCGGAAAACTGAATCCAAAATCTAACATTTAATTTTGTTAAGGTTGAACAAGTAGCAAAAGACAAGAGAGTGTGTGTGTGTGTGTGTGTGTATATATATATATATATATATATATATATATATATATATATATATATATATATATATATATATATAATATATATATATATATATAAAGTAGCTATAAAGATATAAAGTAGTAGTTAACATTCCTCCTAACTGTTCCTTTCAAAGTTAATATTGGAAATTAATATACTCATTTTCTCACTAAACTGAAATGTGATATGAATAAGTACAGTTGTTGCCAGTCCAAAGAACTGAATCTCCAGAAACACAATACTTAAAACTAGTTAAACGGTTGACAATCATGAACTGAGCTAATTTAAATTTGATTTGAAGCATGTTATAAAATGATAAACCAGTGTTAAAATGCTACAAACATTTCATTTGAATAGTAATAAAAACAATTTGCTGAGAAAAACATTACATACACTAAGAACTACACATATAGTACACAGCTATATAGTGAGTTTCAAGTATCATGTGATTTTCATATGTCACTGTAATAAATGCTGATACAGCAAAAAGTTTAAACTACAATTACTCACATTTTATCTATATGAAATATGATGAAAACAGACACAGCCAATTACACAGCTGTGTACTGCAAGAAAATGCAAAAACTATTATTTCAGATAATTTATCTGAAACAATGATCTTCACCAGCTACTGTGTAATGTTGCATGCCCACCTCCTTTGGCAAATCACCATTCTTGTTTCAGTGGTTTTAAATGTACTGTTTTTATATTAGTTTTCAACAGAATGATTGATTTAAAATTTAAAATCAGAATAATTTTGTTTATAATGAATATGTTTCCTTTTGAGTGTTAGATGCTGTATGTTTCATATTTTGTTTTCAGCACTAGAGGAATTAATTTTATTTACACAATATTTCTCATTAATTTTCAACATTGATAATATTGCATCAGCATATTTCTTAAATATGTGGACAAACACCGCATGTATATTCCACATGAAAAAATACGGCGAAAACATATATACGACTTCATCTAAAGTGCATCCCAAGGGCCCCTTTGAAGTAGGCGGATTAAGACCAGGTAATTGCACTTTCTACAAAAAGTATGTACAATCTAACTAGAAGACTCTGAAAAACTATTAAATGGATATAGTTCTATGATCCGCATGGTGTTTACACCATAAAAATTTTTATTTGTTACCAAATAGGGGTTGCATCCTCATTTTGCAATAAAAATGTGTGTTACCAGTGGTTCATTACATTATATGTGGCATATTATGAAGAATCATGTTAAAATAAGCTAAATAGGCCTGATTCATCATTGCCCTAATCCCAACCATTTCCGAGTAATAAATGCATAAAGTACACAACTAAGAAATACCATGGCCGAGTATGTAGGCGACACACAGTGCACTTGAGATGATGGGAAGTGGCGTGGCATGCCATGCTAACATAAGATCACAAAATAGCATGATGGTCGGTTAATAAATTAATTAATCGTGTGAGGTGAGCATGAATGGTATCCAGGTTTCGTCAGTTAACCAGTTTCACCTGAATATAATTCATGCCCACCATCTTGTACTTGTGACCAAGAGACTCGAAACCCACTGCCTCCCCTGTGTCCCTTATAATTGCAATGTCAGCATTACAAAACTCCCATACCTAGGGCACATCGTGAATGCGCAGGGAAACAGACCATATCTGGGGCAATTGCAGCTGATAAGACGGGAAGCCTCCACCCAGACAAGCAAACAGCTACAGCAGTACGTAGGATTTTTGAACTGGCTCTGCAACTACATTCCAGTCTATGCCACAGTCGCAGGGCCCCTCTCTGACCTACTGTCACCCAAGTACCAATACCAATGGACAGCCACAGCCCAGCAGGGCATTTGATGATCTGAAGAGTTGGGTTCCGCGTATGCCGCCTGCTCAACCACCCTGACTACTCGAGCTTCTTCTATGTGCAAAGAGATGTAAGCTTGGGCGTGGTGTTATACGAGCTGAACGACCAGGGTGAACGCCTTGTTGTCGACAAAACGAGTGCAAAGGTTAGGAAGACCAAGAGGCACAATCATGTTAATGAGCGTAAGTGCTTTGCAGTCATGTAGGCGCTGAAGCGCTACCACCACCACCTGAAGGGCAACAAGTTTATTGTAAGGATGTAAGACCCACCGCCACGACGGCATTGAACAGCAACGCCCCAGGGAACCAACCCAGTCATTTGACACAGTCGCCCTAGATGTTGTGGGCCCCTACCCTAGACCACCAGGGACAAACACTTTGTCGCCATCGTGACCAATCTCTTCAGCCACTAGTTCTAGACATTCCCAGTCAGTAAAACCCAGGCCAGCACCATCGCCAACCTGCTGGAGTCTGAGTTCTTTCCCCATTAGCATTATCCCCGAGTGCTCCAGACAGGCAAAGGCAACAAGTTTGCAGGCCACAGATAGACTGCGTTCATTGGTGCGTAAGGCACCACACCACCCCTGACTATCACCCGTAGGGTAATCCAAATGAGTGCCATATCCAGGATGTAAAGGCCCAGTTGCAGGTACGCACTGAAGAGGACCACACAAAATAGGATGTACACTGCCTTGGGCACTGTTTTGCTTACGTAAGCACACCAATGCCGAACTGGTGTGTTACCCGCACAATTGCCGGAAGATCAGGAAATGCCAAGGGTGGGCCAGCTCGAGGTGCGGGACAAAGAGGAATCAGAGGAATGTCTTCCCATTCACTGCAGACAGAGGATGCAGCATGAGAGCGACTTAGCACAAGCCCATCAGGCAGCCTAAATCACGGGTCATGCGCCCGTGAATGCCTGTACTACTCAAATGTCAACACGGCCAGCAAGTGTAACCCAAGCTTAGGACACCTGGTACGGACACGACCCTGCTTCCCCACAGGACTAGGAGGGCCTGCAGGCACAGAGGCATAATAACCTATGCATTCTTGGCTGCCAGCAGGCTTACTCCTGCTGTGCCAGTCCCCCTTCATGCGCACGCAACCCACAAGCCAGCAATGCCCACCACAGCACCACCCTTGAACATTAGGATGTGCGTGTTCTGGCCTCGTGCAATCGCACCCATGATGGCTTAGCAGGAGTAAGGGGTGGGGGATGCACTTGTCATCTGACCTCATCCCTCGACCGACATAAGCCTGTCAAAGATCATGCATGCATGAGGAGCAGAGCCATATGATGTGTATGATGCACATTTAAAGTGCACCATAAGTGGGCTACAGCCAAAGCTACCTGCATTGTAATTTTTTTTTGTGCACATCACTGTGAATTAGTATATGAGGTTTGATGTACCCGTTGTCACACTCTCCTGTACACATTCTTACTTGCAGTAACGGCCGACGCCAACAGCAAAGGGTTCTTGTTAGTATGTAAGGTCTTTGTATGGTGGTTTTGCTGTGCAAGTTTTGTAAATTAATAAGTTTCTGATGTGTTAATTATGCAGTTCATTCCTGTGCACATTTTTGTGGTCATTATCATTGCCCCTTATGCTTCATATCTATGAACGTGGTCCAATGGGGTCTGCACTTCTGGTACAGGTCGTGTCCCCACTTCTGATGGCCAATCAGCAGTCTCTCATTGGAGCTCAAGCCGGACAGACGTGTGCTGCGTGGCCTGCAGGGTCATCATCTTTGCATTCACTGATCTATAGATCTGTCTATTAATTGTTTTCTAAAACCTTTCTACGTTACCCCTGCAGCCGGCCTGGCCCTTCCACTTTTAATTAATTATCTTCATCTACGTGTTTGTACTAGTAACCTCTTCATAATGGTTCATGCGAGGCCTCATGCAGTGTTTTGTACTGCAGTGTTAAATAATGTGTAATGGCTAATTTTATTTTGAGTCCATGTAACACCCCACACATTTTAATGTTGTTTTATTGTATACTATAATAAACGTGCTGGGATGGCTCTGGATCTAATGTGCACATGTTCACATTAATTTTAAGTGTAAGTAGCCATCTCACAAACCCCCCACCCCACCCTCTAGCATTTGGTGTGCTCCCTGGCCAACAACGGTGCAGAAGAGACCAGAGACGAGATATGTGTCTGTGTTAGTGATCAGCGAACTGGCTATATCTTGACCCTAGAAAGAGTCTGTGCACGAAATCACGGACTGGCGCCCTGGGAATATTACTGCATCACTACTTCCACCTACTGCCTTGTCAACTAACACAAATAAAAGCTGAAAATGAATACTGTATAAATTAAAAACTTTTATAAAAACATGCACTTACAACTATGTGCTACCAAAATTATATATGTGGTACACACCACTCAATATGATCTCTAATTTTTGCATGCCTATTAAATATTGATGTAATATTTTTGGATTAAAGTGGTAAAATATTAAACAGTTATTCACTCAATTTATATAAAAATTTTAACACCAAATAAGTGAACCACACACACTGCTTTGAAAACATTCACCCCCACCCTCCTTAATCACAGTTCTTGCTCGTATGCTTGTTCACTCCCTAAATATTTGTGCAAATGCATATATACATGCACATGTGTGCACACACGTGAACTGTAGTTTAATATAAATTAAGTTACCTCGTCCAAGCAAGTGGCAAACTAATGCCTGTGCTAACAGCATCTGGCCACTACGAAGCATACAGCCCCAACCACAATCTGTGGTGAAATTTGATCCATTTAATAGTGGAAATTCTCTTCTGTATGTGAGCCATAGTCGACTTGTGAAATCAAACTTGAATTCTTCAATCCCTTCTGCTTCTGTACAAGTTCCTCTTGAATCAGCAAAATTGCTGTCCTCTGTTAATTTATAAGTGTAACATCTGCCCAATAACCATACAGGTGAATCTTTGGAGAAATTAGTTTTTAGCTTCACTGTCCATCCTATAAAGAAAACAACATAACAAAATTACACACAAAAAATAATTCACTAATAATAGTTTACATACAGTAAAACCAAACCACAAGTGTGGATTATAATAGCACATTCATTATAGCGATAACTTTTTAATGCACAGTTGTGTGCATTATTAAATACAAAGTTAATATTTTTTTTTAAAACAAGTGCCTTTGTGTGTGTTCACTCACTGTAATAATAGTAATGCTCTTTCTACTAGTTTAAATATATGTAAAATTATTCATTTTTGTCTGTACAACATACTGCATTCACGTGAGGACAAATAAAAGCTGCTTTTCTCTGAAATAAAAGTAATACCTACAACTACACAGTGAGATCAGATTTAGACGCTGTATCATTCAAATGGTTCAGGCAGCTATAAGGTGTAATGTTTATTTTCTCTGTTCTGCATTCTGAGAGTTTACTAATCACAAACAGAAAAATCAAATGTTTTTTTTTTTTTTTTTCCTTATTATCAGTGATTATTGCTTGTTATAAATGTAATTATCATTACATGAATAATGGTCTCATGTGTGGAAAATGATGCTGTGAGATATGCTACATTGTATTTCACAGTCAACTTGTCAGATAAATGGTGAAACATAAAGTTTGTGACATGCAAGCCAATTGCAACCTGCACAGATGACCAAGACTCTAGCTATGACTCATAAATACAATGTTGTTTTAAAGGGAGGGTTCTTTGAACCATGCAAATTAACAATGGGTAAGGAGAAATGATAGAAACAGGAGCAAAGCCTTTAATTTCCACTGACTATATATGTCGAGAGAGAGAGAGAGAGGGTGCTTTATAACCAACAACAATTTCACCATACTCATACATGCTGTAACTGTGCTATCTAAATCGTTGTTTAAAAACCTCCTTGATTTTAATAAAAATACGTATTTAAAACGGAGAGAAATATACAAAACATATAAAATGCCAACACAAATAATTTTACCTATTCCCACTGCAATTAGTAAATTGTGATTATTTTTATGTAATTTCATAATGACATTATCACATATTTGAAAATTCTTTTAAATACTGTTCAATGCAAGGGTAATGTGTTCATTTCAATTTTAAAGTGTTGTTGTATCTTTTGCCAGTGTTTATTATGTATCATTTGTAAGTATAAATAGTTTAGGCATGCTGCTGGTATGACATCACACAGCCACGTGCCTCAGCCTACCAGTCCGCTTCTTGGCTTGCCCAAGGGAGGCACTGCATTAGATGCTTCGGGAATCATCATCATTTTGTACAACCTGCCATATAGCTGCAATAGTTTATATTATTGGAACCATTTTGTTTAGTGCTCGAAGAAGCCGCTTCATCTCCTCTAGGAATAGCATTACTTGGAGAGACTTAAAACTTCACTTAAATTCCACGTTCATGTGTGGCTGCATGCACAAGTTTTCACAGTGTAGCACACCAGGCGGGCAAAGGCCCTGGGACAGTGTAATTCGTGTTTCGCATGTTCGTGTGAGTGAACTGGATTGTGTATGAGAGAAATATAAGTTTATTATTTCAAATATGGCCATAAGGCATGTAGGGACATGGGACACCATCAAACCACCAACATTAAGTGCAACCTTAATTTATGCATTGATTTTCAAATTAAGTATGTAAGACAAGCAATTTAGCCTCAAATAAATCTGAATAATCAAGTACATTACGCTTCCTGGTGTGAGAGGTGCCCAGATATCACTTTATTCCAGACTACATCAATTAAGCTACCACGAGATAGCAGCAGTACATCTGGGCGGACAGCCACATGACTGTGAGAATTAACTTCATAGCACTCCCATCATTGTCAGCTGGTGATGAGCGACGACTGGCATCTGTCTGATAAAACCTCTCTTTCCTATAATCTAAAATTTCCATTTGCAATCAACCATTCCTAAATCCATGTGTTCCAACCATTCAACACAAAAGTCCATCATTTTCTATTTTGTCGCCCTTCCGTATGGCATACTCCATTTCTCTCCTTTTCCTGTAAAGTTCTGGTCAGAACTTCAGAATTTTCAATCCCATCCTAGAAATTTTTATGGACAATATTACTTCCTTTTCCCCTCCAGACTACCTCAAGATTGCACCACAGAAACAGCATAAGCTGTGTAGTACGTCAGAAACAACACCACAGTGACACCCTGGCAATGTTACAGCACATGGGTAAAAAGTGTGCCAACAATCATCCCAGAATGTCACTGTGCGAAAGCTGAAATTTTTGGGAGCAACGTGACATCATCAGCATTATCATTACTACTACCACCTTCCATCTTGGGGAAGTAGTAGGCCACTGGATGAGTGCAAGCACACTATCCCCTTCCCCACTCCACCACTGTTCCTCTACTGCGAGAATTATTAATCAATGTTGCGAGCTGTACTGCGCCTGCACACAGACCCTCTGCCGCTGGCCAGTCCAGCCCTCCACAGCAAGTCTGCCACGTAGGGCAGGGTTGTCACCTCCTTCCAACAATTGTTTGGCTGCTGTGCTGTGCCACATGAAGCATGGCTGGGCAGGTGTATCAAGATGTACAGATGCTTCTATGCCTGCAGTGCTTGTGCCCTGTCCCACAGGACAAAGTGGCCATGTATGAAGTACGTATCAGCTAGTGCGAGTGTGATAGAAAGACCAGTCCAATAATCACCAGTGCCACAAACTGCCAAGATGTAAAGGACATCTACGAAAATAAAAGTTAACTAAATTTCTCATTGGACACCAACAATATTATTTAGGCCAGCCTACAACAAAATTCCCGATTTCAAAATATGCAACAAAAACCATGAAGTGCAAGCAAGCAGCGTGTTCCCTTAGTAAAATGCAGTGAATGTACACAAATGTACCACAAAGCGCCTGCCTATCCACGATCAAACTCGCGACCATTATAAGGAAGGAATTCAAATGTTAGCAATGCTCCATATCACAAAATACAATTTGTATTTCCACAGTGTACAGAGACTTGTTGTCTGTACCTGGTTATCAACCTACTCATTGCTACAGACCATCATGTGAAGGAGGAGAAAACAGAGACGTGATGCTCTGCCAAGTGTGTGCCGTACATGTATATGTATACGGATGATGCTTGCAACCTGGTGAGAGACTGACTGTACAAGCCAGGCAGTTCACATGCGTCCATCGCACTGCAACAGTGTGCATGCAACTACAGCTGCCACATTCACTCAATGTGCATATGGTAAAAAATAACCACATGCTACTCACTCACTCCATGCCATAGCAACCAGCTTTGGCATTAGCTCCTATCCTTCCACCAAACACCAGCCGCCCTCTACATGCCACCACAGACTGCATATTTTCCCATGTTTCTCTTTTCACCACCGCTAATCCCAATGCCACCAACATTTCCATGCACATTTCCTTTGTCAATCATGCTATATTCATCACAACCAATGCACAACCAGTAATGTTAATGTGGCTACTAAGGAACAGAAGGCAACCGATCGCCACTGCACCATTCATGCCAGGACCAAGTAGTGATACTAACCCTGAAAATTTAAATTGTTGCTTTCACTCTGGGGCCTACCCACAGAGGATCCGTTAGCATTCCTGGAGGACTGCACTTCATGCCTCAAGATGCTTTGGTGTATGCGACAAGGAAAGGCCAAGCTACATTGGCGTGCAACTTGCAGTAGAAGCATGTGCCTGGTTGCAGTTAATCACAAATTACGGCATGCAGGGGAAAAAGAATCTGTATGCCATTCAGTGTCACTTTGGTGGAGCATTCATGTCACTACAACTGCAGAGCAGGTTCACACTAAAGGACCAGCAACCCACGGAGTCACTCATTACAGTCACTACATGGCAAATCCACCTCATCATGTGATTTCACTTGCATCTTCTGCCCGAGTGCGAAATGTTGGAAGTATTAGCAGAAACAGTGAGACCCGAGTACCATACAACATTGATATCCCTGCTGAACAGTGGGTTGGACGAACTCATGTACACCATGTCCATCCCCGAGTGTAGCCCATGTCAACCATGCCATTGCAGCGATGAGTGCCGCAGGATGGAGCCACAAGCAAAACTTGGACATTGCAAAGTGAACCTCCAAAATTTCCTAATAAACAAAAACTCACTTATTTTGACACAACAAAATACAGAATTAACACTGCATCATTCGAGTCTGTTCACAGCAAATCCAGACCCAAAACAAAAAGTGACAGTCCAAAAGTAAAGACTGTAAAATTGGATAGGAACAAGTCACCATCTACTCCACACCATTTTTGTGAAGGAAACGAGTACCACTGACATACGAGCTATAATAATCCCCACCTTTGCAATAACAAAACAGCAAATGGTGCAAACAGTGATTTGGGAAACAACAAGCAGGAGTAAAGGAGTCATACACTGCTGACACCCCAGAACAGTGCAGTGCTACCAACTTGACTATGTAACAAACTCTCATAAATCAAATAAGCAGAAGTCATTCACAGTTCATATGCATTTTTGTTTTCATTAATGGTCACCATTGTCACAAACTCCTTGATTCTACCGCGTCAGTTTCATGAACCTAGCTGATATCACACCATCTGCACATATTCTCTGCTTAGCCACTAATCAAAACACCGGAACTACAACTGGATAAGTAACCATTAAAGTGTGCATAATGTTGAGAGTTGAAAGATTTGGGTAGCTTTTAGCAACTATGTCTTGATAGCCAATGAGAATGAGATGAGGATAGAGCAATGCAAAAATGCAAGGGTGGGGGAAACTGGAGATCCCTGAAAAAACCCATGGACCAACAGCATCGTCCAGTACGATTCCCACTTGCAAATCCGGGAGTGACCTGGTCGGGGATGGAACACGGTTTGTCATGGTGAGAGGCGAGCTGTATAACCGTTCTGCCACAGTGGCTTCTAGTGCTCAAAAAGGACTTGGAGATAACCACAAATGCAATAGTCACTATGGACATTAGGGAAGACGCCATCCTCAGTGTTCCCTGGTTGACGGAACAGAACACCATTATGGAACCTGTGGCCCATTACATCCATTTTGGCATTAGGGAGTGACATACTGTGTACAACCTCGATTGACGTCCAGCTGACACAGAACCTGCATATTCATTGATGGAGTTGGATCATACCAGAACACAGTAAGGCTTTTCAGCAGCTCCTTAGTGAACAACGGGACATGTCCCACCGTACAGTTACCTACCACATCATGCTAAAATCATCAAGCAGCAGAAATGTTAAGTGACTGTCATTGAACCTACAAACAGTGAATTTAATTTATCCATCACCTTTGCAACAAAAAAAGACAGCATGTGGAGATTTTCTGTTAACTTCCAGCCAGTGTACCAAATGATCCACGTTGCCACCTTATATCAGCATCAAGGACACCCTCAGTTCACTAAGGCATGCTAAGTTTATGTCATCCCTCGACTTCAAGAGTGGGTATTGGCAAGTACATGTGAAATTAGGTAAAACAGCAATGTTGAACATCTGTGGTTCATTGACGAGTGCAGACCACCACGCATGCACAAGCAGCTTAGAAAATTCTTTGGACTTGTCAACTGACTCTAAGAATATTTGAAGGATTTTGCTGTCATCACAGCGCCACTTAAGCACCCTGCTGTCATCAAAATGGTGATTCTAATGAAGTCAAGAGGCAGACATGTTCCAGCTTATCAAGTATCCAATGCTTATATGGTATGACCCCAGACATAACCTGTACCTACAGATGGATGCCAGTTAATAGGGGTTGGTTACAACGCTGTACCAGAGTGACGACAGCAGTAAGAAAAAACTCATAGATTATGGAAATGCAAAGTCTGGGACCACCAAATGATTATGACATTAATGAGCACGAGTGTTTGGCAGTAATGTGGTTTGTGGAAAAGAACCAAGCCTATCTCAAACATGAGAGAATCAACCTGTGCATGGATTACCGGTGATTGGTGTGACTTCACAATTTGACGCAATGGGCACTCCTTCTCCTGGCCTATGACTTCGTAGCGGAGCATGTATTAGGCAGTTAAAACCAGCTAACTGACACAGTATCATGTTCCCAGTGTGCTGACATCATTGTGAAAGATGACGTTGAGTGGGAAGATATCCTGCCACCAACCACGCAGGTTCCCATTAGCAAGGTGAGCGTTCATCAGATCAGTGATGCCAAGCATGAAAATTCACTATGCAAGTTATTTGATTGTGTGGTGCAAATGCAACAATCATGTGGTGTGACACGTAAACAATGTGTACATTGTGAAACACAAGAACCTGACTGTTGGCACGTGTTTGTTCCCCCCCCCCCCCCCCCCGAGTGTGTGTGTTGTGCTACGTGCAAAGTAGTGGACTCGCACAAAATTTAAGGCAGTTTGGGCAACGTTGTGAGGAATACAATCACTGCATGGCACGCAAAACTAATGGTACACAACAGCAGCAGCCATGCATAACACGTGAACTGATTGAGACAACAACCCTCGACCTTATAGGGTCATACCCGAGAAAATCCACAGGCAAGAAGTGTATTGTGGTAGTCAAAGGCAATTTCCCAGGTGAAATGAAGCATGCCCAGCATCTAGTGCACGTGCCAAACATGTTGCGAAAGTGCTGGAGAACAACTTTTTTCCATACTGGAGCTACCTACGAACAACTCTTATGGATAATGGCTTGCAGTTTACTGGGCTTAAGTGGCAGGACTTGTGTACATGCTGGGGTGTATGTCACATCAAAACGGCTGTTTACCATCCATCCACAAACCCCATGGAGCATCATAACCAAGACCTAAAAACATAGCTACACCTCCGTGTGGGTGAAGAGCACAACAGCTGAACTGGCCACATGCCCACCTCCCTCTTCACCCTCCATCAACCATGTAAACACAGCCACTGGCAAGTCACCAGCTGACAACTTGTTGGGCCACAATCTTGTGCTGTCCAGTGAGAACATCTGCCCATGGACAGTTGGCAACAATAAGGACACTGACAGTGATGAGACACATGGCAGGAGGAAGATAGGAGGAAGTGCACACATAACAGCAGTGATACATTCAGAAGTGGTTACCTACTACCGACCATCTATCACCCCATTTGTGCCCAGGATAGCAAGTGTACGTCCGTCTCCACACCCAGTTGACAGACCACAATGACTTCTGTGTGGGACTGGATACAAAGTGCAGCGGGCCACACCACAATCTGCAAGAGCTAGGTCCCATATGTACCTAATTTAGATCACCCAATGCAGGCGGGTATGCATATACAGACATGACCTACGTCTAGCACCAGCAGACGGCGTTGCTCTTGACACCACTTCCAGAAAGTGATGTGGCCCACCATAGTGGCAAATAACAAGTGATTGAGACAACAGCTGAGTTGTGTATTAATGCCTCCCTTCACCACCTCTTCACTCCAGCAATACCCAGCAACCCAATGCCCTCCAGCAGTTGTTGTGAGGAGATAGAATCTGCAGATGGCATGGCACCACCAGGTACCACCACAACTACAACAGCAAGAAAATAATGTGAACGGCCTGCCAGAGTTGCGGCACCCACCACAATGGGGTCCACTTCTCCATCACTCCAGTCCAAGATGATACTCCAGTGGTACCTGATGTACTTTCAACGACATTGGGGTGTTCCCTGGAGGTCTCCACTGCAAATAAAGGGATGATGCACAGAAGCAGTGTCAAAGCAGCAATGGCACCTGGACTACCAGAGGGGTCACTGCAGAGTGGTCATTCCCCCCCTCTTTTACCGCCAGCCCAGGCACTACCAGTAGCATTCACCTCTGCAGGATACCAGTAGACAAGTGACAACAACATAGCCAGCCTGCCATCTCCTACTGTTACATCTATCCGCACTAGCACTAATGGTGAGCATCCCTCATGTGCGGAAACATCACAGTGCCTCACACCGCCTGTAGCTGTTCCATGGAGCCTAGCCAGTCCAATAGGTTGCATGATGCCAGACCTAGGGGGCATTGCTACTTGCAGCTAATAAAGTGCAGAGCTGCCGGCCCAAACTTAAGGAACCTAGATACAAACTACACACTGACTGTCTCCATGGAGGGGGGTGTTTGACACATGACAAGCCCAAATCTCTATTAAGACAGTCTGACATGCCATACTGCAGCTTCACACACCAATGCAACTACCAAAGTGCACCGAACATTTCAGTGTAACAATGTGTGCAACAGCATAGTGCAATGTCAACTAAGTGTAAGAAGCCACACAATGCTCATAGTTCTGTACACCACTCCCGGTAAGCTGGACCCTTCCAGCAATGGGGTATAAGAAATTCATGTGCCAGTACGAGTGCAATTGCGAAAGGTTTTCATTTCAAATTGCAAGGTGCAATTTTTGATTTCAATAGAGATAAGTATATAAAACTGGGAGACGTGTGAGGAACAATTGCCTTTAGCCCTTAGTTAAGAATAGAAGTGGGCAAAATAAATGTAAATTATAGGTGTATTATTTACGTTTAAGTTGTTGTAGCATATCTGGTAATGTAAATTAAGGTGTCTTGAGCATGAACATCTAACAGGAGCCAACTAACTAGAGACAGAGATGGAATTCACGGGGGATTGCTTTCATTCTCATCTGCAGTAGATTGTGTGCCAGTTTCATAAACCAGCAAGGCTGTAAGGATTGCATACGAGGCTCCAGCCAGGGTTTCACAACCAAGGCCCAGCAGCCAGACTTAATACATTCGGCATGCAGGCTGGTGGCGGCTGCTGGATACGCAAGTGACTGGACGACCACCTCACAAACAAATTGATATTTATCAGCGCTGTGCATGCACAATTTTTCAAGGGCAGCAATGACTCCCTTCCGCTCGATGGCGCTGCTCGCAGGCAGCACTGAATCCTAATCTTGCGGGTAAAGTGCGGGAAGTCATGTGCAACAGCCATTAATGAGACAGGATGGCCAAGGTGGTGCTATACCGGATCAGATGGGCACATACAGTGACACAAGTTAGGTGCTATATAAGCTCCACGATCGAGCTACTCAGCATCAGTTGCAGTCAGTTTTTCATCAGTTGTTGTCAGTCAGTAACCAGCAGCATGCCAGCGATATGGTCTTTCAGCTTGTATGTAATTCTAAAAACAATTTCTGTAAAAGTCTGGGTCTTATAGAGTAAATTGACTTAAAGCACAATATTTGAAGCATACAGTGTTAATTTGTAGTATGTTTCAATAAGCAATACAGTATAGTCATGCCTGTGTAAACCCCACAAATACAAATAAAGTTTATATCCTGTCCTGCCTGTGGCAAGGATAAATTAGTTTCAGAGTATAGGAGCTGAATGAAGACTGTTAGCAACAGCCTAATTTTTGTAACTCTCTGCAAGGAGTTGTGGTATGATTTCTGTGACTTAAGGAATATAGAGCCGGCAAGGACTTGCGGACAAAACTTGCGAAGCTAAAGTTGTGCCATACTGTAGTTAAGGAAAAAGGCTTAGTTATAGTGAAAGGTAGAAAATAACGCTGTTGAGAATACTGTTAAAATATAGGAAACAAATATTTTTCTCTATTAATGTGCATCCAGAGTAGTTTTACTGTGGTTGTAAAGAGAGTAAGGTAATCAGTTAAACACAGTGTGTTATTTGGTTGTTGTGAATCATTTGTTTAGTTCAATATTAATTTGTTTGGGAGATAAACAATATGTTAAATGGAAGTTTCGCCTCAAAATTGTAATAAATGTTAAATTGAAAAAGAACCAGAGTTTCCTTATAATGAATAATGTCCCAAGACAGCTCACAAACCAGCCATTGCCCTTGCTGTAACAACATAGTTACTGTTAAATCTAAGTGGTTTGTTAGTAGTCAGTCTGAAGTGAACCACAAAGTGGGAGGTGACCAAGATGCTATACCTATTAGAATAGTATTTAAACATAGTTATTTCTGTGGTAGATGTAATTCATTGTTGCAGGGCATCACTCAGCCCTCCAGCAGAAAAAAACACTCATTGAGTGCAGTAACAAGAACCGTATGCTTCTTCAGGTAAACTGTAAAATTAACAAGTTATAGCAGCCAGGAAGGGGTATTCACAAACTATGACCATCTAAGCTTCAACGGTCACATGGAAATTACCAGTTAAGCTATGATGGGATATGGATTAAGAGAGTTTTGTAAGCACGCCATACTGACTTACTGGGCGAGGCATATAAAATGGCCGTAGATGCCACCCCCCCCCCCCCCAGTGACCTAACGATGCTTGAGGTACCACTACGTTAGTTGCCGGAGCTGGAAACCTGAGCATCACGACACAGAGGCCTTGAGGAGCTCTGAGGTCCCTCAGTGTTAATTGGTGAGCATAACTCAAACTAGCGGTTACAGCACAACGTTTCTCTTTGAGACCATGTCAACCCTTTAAGCTCTAATTAATACTGACTGGTAAGGTTAGGTACTTGATTATATATTGTAACTTAACGACACCGAACCGCTTGTGTGTACTTGATATCTAAGTATTGTCCATTTAATTAATTTCTTGTGAAGTGTTGTATCAATTCCCAATATATTATATATATTTAATGTTCAATAAAGTAGTTGTGTTACGAATCCTGAGTTGTTAGTGAACTAGTAGAGTTATGCCCCCGAACATATACCTCTACTCCGACCTAGTCTTGATAGTATAGTGCTTGAGATATTAAAGGTTCAGTGGTTAGAGTAGGAGTTAGGAAGGGGAGACGTTACACTGGTGGAGCCGCCTTTGACCCCACCTTGCGCTTAGGTGAGTTACCTTCACATTGTATTTTTAAACTTTCATTTGTTCGGCATGTAGAATACAGTTCGCAGCGAGAAACACAAATGGCTACACTTCCCATCACCACGCCGCGCTTACGTGTAATTCTTTCACTCCCACATTCCATTTTGCATTTTTATTTTATTCACAGCTGTTTATGTCACGCTAGATTTTCATTCTAACTCGACTATCCTTATTGTTCCCTTTCCAGTGCTAATATAACCTTATGTATTATCACGCCAAATAAGACAACAGCTGTTATCTTCATGTGGCCAGGGCACACGCTGTAAGCAATTAAGCTGTAGGTTAGTTTGCAATGCGCATGCACATCAGCGCTTCACGTAGGAATCCTTGCCAGCGTAGCATCTGACATCACGGAGCCCTCCCCAGCCCATGTAGCTCTGCTTCTGCCTTTCTAGTTAGTGCATGTTAATTGCTTTAATGCATGTGGGACTCTTGTTCCTTTAATAAAGTAAAAAACACCACTTGTTTTGTGTGCTTTAGGAGTGGTTTCTCATCTCTTGTTTTCCTTTTAATTTGTTTTAATTATAAGTATACAAAGTGTGCGGCACCACATACACTAACTACACACACATTTTTGCTAACATGTCGACATGGATACCGAAAACCCATCTACTACACACAACATTAGAAAGCTTGTTAAAAGTCTGCTGATTGATTTGGGTGATTGTAAGTGTGCCGTTGATTTACACGAACAACTGAGATCCCAGTTAGACAGTGATAACACAGAACATCTTACACCGCTTGAACACACTACTCAACACCAACACCTATCTACAGTTAACCCACCTAGAACAAGTGGCTATTATTTGAGACCCTGCCTACTTTCCGCAATACACAAAACACACCTGTTTTTAATTTCAATTCCCAGCACAAATATTGCCATACCACAACAAGAATCCACAACCATAAATTACACAACAGTACAACAGTCTGTAAATGCCACTGACAACATTGCAAATCCACCCAACATTCCACACCCTACTCAAGTCATTTTACAACAGCCACAAAATATCCCCATTTTCTCGGGGGAAAGCAACAAAAGTGTAGAGGAATTGTTAGACATATTCAATGCCACAAGTGAAGTTAATGGTTGATCTGAACTTGACAAACACCGCCGTCTAAAGTTTTATCTGGTAGGGGTTGCAAAGAGAACGTACGAAAATTTATATTACGCTGGAGCGACTGATGTCACTTGGCAACAAATTGCAGACAAATTATTACACACTTTCCAAAACTTGACACACAAGACCAGAACAGACATCTCCTTAACTCAACCAAACAACACACAGGCCAGAATACACACGCACACATTGAAAATCTAACATTCTACAAAAACAAGTGTGACCCCAAAAGGCCCGAGTTAGAATTTGTCAAAATTATTTGGACCTCTCTTTCACCACCCCTTGCTGAAAAACTCGTGCCATTCGAAAACACAACACTACACCAGCTGATATACATTATTAACAACATTGAGATTGGAATGTACCGACACCAACAATCCCTTGAAAACAACTTACAGCAGGCACACTATAACAAACTCCGACAGGAAATCGCTACATTACAAGGTCAGTTACAAATGCTCAAAAACTCAAACAAATATACCGCACCACCCCCATGTCCAGTATGACACATTCAAACCACCCACAAAGACACGCACATTCAGCCCAGGTACCGCTGCCCCACGGTACTCGAGTGGCCCCAGAACAGAGCACAATACAGACACCAGTTCCACACAGGACCCTATAAACACCACACCCACAACCAGGCAGACCCCTCAGGTCAAACCCCACAGCTTACAGACATGTAGAAGGGAAAGATTATAGAGAAAACTATAGGGACAAACATGTATCCCTCGCCCACAAACAGCAGACCCAAATTCGAGACCGGTGTTGTGCATTTTTCAATAAAGTCGTCCCTACACGATCGTATGCAGACATTGCGAAATTTAATGCCTACAATGACCTGACACCACCCAGTGTTTCAACCCCTAGCCCCATTATTTAGAACAAAGTTGTGGTCTGCAATAGCCAGCATTCTCACCTTGCCTCACACATTGCACCACACGCAACATCCATGAGTGCATTTAGGTCAGTTAAAATTCCCCCTCAGCAAATTGCAAGTAAACGGCTGGCGAGGCCAGCGATTACAACTCGGTCACGTGAATTGTCAGCTTGAGTACTGGCCCGTATGCAGCCGGTCACACACACAAGAATCGCACGGGCATCACTTCTCCCCCCCCCCCCCCCTTGCCCACAGCCAGCATGCAGCATTACCGCAACAACCCCTTCACACGTCTCAGATTGCAGCGTTGCCCAACCACAACGAACTGCCGCAACGCAGCCAAAGGTAGCAGGCCCACGTAGTCTTGCCCAAGACATATGCACCCTCTGCTTCTATGTGGGACCTAAAAGTCGGCACTGTACACTTTTCCCCAATCATTATTTTGAATTTTGTATGGACATTGGCGCCCGTTTCAAAAGTTTTAAGAACTCATTCAGGCTGATGCAGCAGAAAGTTTATCTAGAGCAACTGCCGCTTAAAAGCACAGTGGACAATCCTATTTGTTTTCAAAACACTTCGAGCGCATTCCGCAATGATGAAACCACGTTGCAAGACATGCTGAGCGAACCTATGGCTCGAAGTGAGTTCAATAAACATGTATGCTCCACATCCACTGTCACTTATCCGCCACCTAGCATACGAACTGAAACCCCGTGCGTTATTGTTTCCATTAGAGGAAAAGAATACCTTGCCTTGCTTGACACTGGCTGTTCGCGTAACAGCATAGCCACCCTTGGTCACCAACCAGAAGATTTTCCCACTTCAAGAACATATTATGCTGGTTGTGGTTACTTCCATTTTAGAGCCCCCTACATTTGAAACTGTTATTAACCTGGGAATATCAAGGTGCACTTATCCTCACAAATTTTTAATGTTGGACCATCTTCAACAAGATATTATTTTAGGTGTGGACTTTATTACCAAATATAACGTCATCCCCATTCTAAAATACAACATTATTATGCTTATACATGGCCATGATCCCCGCAAACTCGTACAAGTAACACTCCATTCTGCATTTTCCCCACAAGTTACTACTATCACTGTTGAGCACTCCTTAGCCAACTTGAATTCCTTTGAATCACCACGTCCTACAACATTTCATATCAACCTCAAGCTCAATTCTAAACAAAAGGCAGCCATAATCAACGTCATTATTTCTCACAAAGACAGGTTTGCAGATTCTATCTTAGAGCTCACAGAAGCCCGCAATTTTGAAATTAAGCTCGACTTAACCACAGACAAGCCGATCTCTGCGAGGACATATCGCATTAGTCCTAAAGTTAGGGAGGAACTCTTAGTTCAGATTGATGACATGCTCCGAGCCAATATTATGGAGCCAGCGGACTATCATTATTCTGTTCCCAGTCTGGTCGTTTCAAAAAAAAAGTGGTGTTCTAAGATTTTTAACTGACTTTCATAAGTTAAACCAATATCTCACTCGGGTCCAATATCCTTTATCATGCACTGAGGACATTTTTAACAGCCCCCCAAAACTCCCTATATATTATTAGCTAAGATATTTTTTCAGGGTTTTACAGCATACCTGATAGGCAACAAGACCACTGGCCTTTACAATTGATGAGGTTGGTTTATTTCAATATAAAAGAATGCCAATGGGCTTTTCAACCTACCCTCAGTATTTCCAGATGTTTATAAATACCCTTTTACGTCCACTCAGATACACATCAGCAATTGCTTATATTGACAATATTTTTGTACTGGACAATACTTTTGAGGAGCATTTGGACAACATTAATAAAGTATTTGAGAGGTTAAAAATGTTTAACGTTACAAGTCAACACCACAAAATGTACCTTTGTGGAGCAGACCATCAAAGTTTTAGGCCATATCATAATTCCTGACGGCATTTCCACCAACCCAGATAAGGTTTCCGCCATAAAGCATATGTCGCACCCTACCAACTTAAAACAGCTACGTACATTCCTTGGGATGACCTCTTACCTTCGTCGTTACATTCAAAACTATGCCATCACAGCACACCACCTTAAAGAATTGACCAAGCAGTCGGTACCCTTCAAGTGGCAGGACGACCAGGCTAAAACATTCCTTAACTTGAAACAACCCATTTTCAAGCGCTGGTGTTAAAGAAATTTGACAAGGGCAAACCGAACATACTGGCTTGCGACGCGATCTGCGGAGCCCTCCTACAGGAGGAGCCGCAATCCAAACAGCACGTAATCATTGCCTTTGCCTCCAAGAAGCTATCTATCCAGGAATCTAATTGGAATACAACAGAACAAGAATTAGGCATGATTAGGTATTTGTGTACTCATTTCCGTCAGTACTTATATGGTAGGAAATTTAAGATTGAAACTGACCACGCTAGCTTGCGCTACCTACGCTCTATGGCAGAACAAAATATCCATATTCAAAATATGGCAATCACACTCAGCGAATATGATTTTGAACCCATCATTATGTGCGGTAAATTAAACACTCTCCCCGATGCTCTCAGCAGAATTGTCACCACCCCTCCTGTGCCAACGCGTACCATAATAATCAACAACACACCTTCCAAAGTCAAAGAAACATGCTAACCTGCACTTCCCTTTACACAGCCTTCGTGGAAGCCAATTTGCAGGATACACATAAGCTGACGAGATTCGTAACACAGTTGCCAACTATACCAAACATCATTGGGACGATGTCAAACATTATTTAATTTCCCAATACAAAGAACAAGATTGCGATCGCGTCGCCAAAGCACTTGCCAATGAAGATATTTTTCCAATGCACTGTATCAGTAGAATTCTTACTTATGTCAGATAAATATTGAAATCACTAAGCAAGATAGCACCCCATGTTTAGTAACCACTTGCATTGATCCTCTATTAAAATGTAAAATTCTTATTGTTCTAAATTCAGGCAAACATCACTTTTTCCCAGTCTAAACACATGCCCAAGAATACATCAAAATTGAAGATGATTCAATTTTCCAGTTGTGTCCACTTGTGAATACCTCACATTTTATTGGTGAATGTGATAATGATCCGCATATCAAACAGTTGAAATTAACCTTACTTCATCCCTACCAGGCAGATAGCAAGTAAAGCAAATTAAGTCTCTGATATGGCATAGCAGCAAATGGGGAAATAGTTTTGAAATTGAATACTCCCCAGGGCATTTCTAAACTCACTCTTGTATCCAAGTTATATGTTCCAGAAATTATTGAAACCCACCACGAAGCAATATTTGGAGGTAGCCATATTGGCATTTTTAAGACGTTACAGAAAATCAAACAGACGTATTATTGGGATACAATGCACGAAGATGTCAAACAGTATGTAAAATATTGTCCCATTTGCCAGAAAACTAAAGCTACCAATGATAAGCCTATGGGTAATTTAACTTCTATACCACCATAGCCTCTATTATCTATGTGGGCTCTAGATGCCAAGGCTCCTCTGCCTGTTACTGTACGTAAGAACAAATACATTCTCGTTATGATGGAGTACACGACCCATTACGTAGTAGTAAAAGCTGTCCCTTCTATTGATGCCGCCATGTGCGCAGAATTTATTAAACATATCGTATTCCAGCTTGGTTGCCCCAAACAAATTTTGACTGATAGGGGAACCAGTTTTCAGAATAAGCTCATTAGCAATCTTTTGAAATCTCTAGGCATCCAGAAATTAACTACTGTGGCCTATAACCCTAGATGCAACTGTCTCATTGAAGCCTCGAACCATGTCATTTGTGACCAACTTACAGCTTGTGCTAATGTAGTTCAGGCAAACTGGGATTTGTATATAGAGAACATTCAATTCAACTACAACACAAGCATCCATTTCGCAACAAAGTTTACTCCATTTTATTTGCTCCACGGTGTGGAAGCTGACCTTACGGCACAGGTAGTTGCTGCTCAACATTTCCCATGTGCCCATAATTGATGTGAAAAACTATTGCAGGACCGTGAAACGGCCAGGATTAATTTACTGCAGGTCCAAGTTAGACAGAAAACCCAGTTTGACTGCACCCATAGAGATAACACACTGCGAGTAAATGATTATATATGGGTGCGCAATAGAGGCCGGCATAAGGCCCTAACGCACTGATATCGCGGCCCCTTCCGGGTGACTGATGTGTTAGGCAATTCTACTGTGTGTATCCAGACCAATAAATCTGGGCTGCCCAAGTTTAACATGGTGTGCACGTGGCACACAAAACATGCCTTCATGTGTTAAATTAGTGTATATTCAAGTGTATTGTCAGTGTTTTATTGTTCCATGTTTAATATGTTTCAGTATATGTCATTCTTCCCTGGGGAATACACAGTGTTTATACTTGGAGTCCGTTGCATGAGCCGCCGCCTATGCAGCCAGCTCACATCTTGCTTTCAAGTGTGCTGACGACAGACGCAACTTAGCACTGTGTTAACAGCCAGAGCCGAGCAGCGCATGGCACTCGCCAACTTCACTGCCAGCCAACCACTGCACCTCTGCTGCCGGCAGAGTGGGGACTCCAAGCCTTCACACTCCTAGCGGTCACGAAGCGCTGCCTCAAACGTCAGTCGCTGTTGGCGACACTGCACTGGTGCAAGTTACACCAGGCGCATACGCAACCCGTTGCCATGGCGACACCAATCAGTGGCGAGCCACGGAGGAAGAGGGGACACGGCTGCCACCACTTGCCTGTGTGTCCTGTTCCACAGGTAGTAGTTCTGAATGAATCCTGCGGCCAGTTTCTGTTACCACCACTGTGCGGGTGAGAGTTGTACCCTGCGCATGCACACCAATCTTGCAACGACAACGCCACCCATGTTGCGTGCTGCTGCCCAGGAGTGAGAGGCCAGCTGAGCGCCCGGTCACGGCCCTAGTGTGCCTTGCTCTGGTCACACACACACACACCCTGTTCAGCCTCTTACATGGGCAATGTCAGCCTATTAAACTCCATGACCACACTTATTTTCAATACAAAACACGTAAATGTTAACAGTAACAACCCGAATTTAAGAAAGCTACATGAATGGAAGAATGACTGTAGGTGTCGGTCAACAGTGTGCTCTGAGAATGTCTTGTCAAGTGATTAATGCACCTATGCACTTGTTCTTAACTGGCATCTAAATTTAAACGACTTCCCAGTGTTGCAACCTGTTGATGTTAACCACCACAAAGTACTATTAGGTAATGCCATATCTATACTTCTAGCACGTATCACCACACCCCCTAAAAGCTACTGTCATGCTTATGATGTTCACATGATAGTGTTACAATTTTTTCTCATACATTCCCAGCTGTCTACGCCTGCAATCGAGTGTATTCATTAAACATAGTGTTTCTCGCATTGGTAAGATATCTCTGATTACCCAGTTCACATAAGGGTGTAAGTATGTACACACACACCACCACAGGTGTTATAAACATTATTACTATTTGTTTACTTTTACGACAGCATTTCAATGCTATTTCAGTTATTCCAGGCCTACAGGCCTATATGTACATAATTTATTCCGTATTTAAGTATTTTGCTAAACAGTCGCTGCTTCATGGCTTAGCATAATTTTTATTTACATTTAATTACCCTTACCTTTATGGTATAATATATGATTCCATTCTCATGGAACTGATACATAAGCAGCAATCCCATGCTTGCAATCAAGGCTACAAATTATGAATTAAGACCACTAATAGTGGTCCTTACTAGGTTGTTATTTTTTGTTTAATATTCAAGGTATTTTCTTTATCTGTGTATGTTAAATATTGTGTCAGTTGTGTGCACACATTTTTATTTTTCCTTATCTCACACCTGAAGTTTAATTCTGTGTATTTGTAATATTTCACAAACTTTATTGTATGTAAATATGGGGAATAAATATGTTCTGAAACCAAATACCTATAGGGAATGAATGTACAATCTTACAGTACAGGTATCATATAATTATTGTTTACAATTACTTTCTACTTGTGTTATTCATTAAGGAGCAATTCCTTGCTACATGTACTTTTGTGTATTTTGACTTATATTGTTTACACTTACTTCATACTTGTGTTCATGATTACAAACCACTTCCTTATTAAGTATAATGTACATTCATTTCATGCTCTCCTGCATGTATCGTTGTTTATGTTTATTTATACTTGTGCTAATCGCTCATAATCAAATTCTTACAAAATGTGTTTCTATGTAGTAGCCTGCCTATATTTTATGGCAAGGTCAACCTTAAGAAAATAACAATTTCACTTTTGTACTTTATGTGTTCAAGTGTGCAAATCGCAATACTGTCAACTACGTGTCCTGTGTAAAGAGGTTCCCCACAGACAATCTTTCAAAAAGTGCAACCAGTTAATAGGACTCATGTTCTACCTGCGTGCAAACTATAATATTCTAAACTCTGGTGAACACGAACAGTGCAAACAGTTAATAGGACTCACGCTCTGCCTGCGTGCGAGCTATAATATTCTCGACTCTAGTGAAAACACAAGTGCTACCTGGTACTCTTGACTCACGCTCTGCCTGCATGCGAGCTCATACCATAATAAACAAGAGTTTCTGATAGTGAACGCTATTGCCTAAACTATTGGTAAACCATGACACGTTCATGAACTTTTGACTACACGCCATGTGCACCTATTCAGAGGTTATTGTAAACCTCCTTCCACTGTTTACGTATCTTAGTACTATTTATTGCTATGTATTGTTTTTCTCTTCAATATCAGACTACTTATTCTGTATTATTTAGGTTAAGTTTTGTTGCAATTGCTACTTGCAGTAGTTTACTCTTAACACTTTAACACACGGCACAGCCAATATTTGCTATGCATCACAGTAATGACCGCATGAGGTTTTTGTTTTTATATAGGAGTTCTCTCAAAATATGGTTGTGTAAAAATTATGTACTTATCTGTAAGTAGCCAACTGAACTCGTTGCACAAGTGTAAATCAGTTAGTATTTTTACAAGTGTACAAACAAAGCACACGCCTGTAACAGGCTTTAAACTGCCCCATCAGTCTTGCTCTCACAAGCCAAACAAACGACGGCGCAGCTGTTCGGCACTACCAACCTCTGGAGTGCCTCTTACCTTGCTTACTGGTAGCCTCTCCCCGCTTGTGTTAATTTTTCCCTTGTGTACTTTTAACTTTCCCCTCATGAACTTAACGTTCCCCAGTTATTTTTGCTTTTGTTGATTATTACTGTTTCAGCTAGCAGGCACCTTTATTGTTCACAACCTTGCAATTTTTTTTTAAGAGTTCATATCCTGACACGTTGTTCAACGCACTCGCACCACACGCATGTCAGCTTCAAACTACCTCTACCCATGTCCATCATCTAGCTTTACTGGGTTAATTTATTCTTTATAACATTAAATGTGGCATTTCACATAGCTCCTTCCTTCCTGTGGTCATGCTGCTCAACGTGTTCAGATAACTTAAACTTCCTGTGGCCACCTTAACTATGTATCTTGTTCTGTATTATTTTACTGACATTTCAATGTTTACGAATTTCTATTTTCCTACCTTGCCATTTGCAAACATTCCCCCGTAACTGAATTGCACTAATCTTTACTTGCTAATTCATTGTTAGAAGAGGTCTTGAGTTCAGCCTTGCCCCTATGATACCGCTATTAGATATTACAGCGAATGTCACCATTTGTCGTCATCGTCGTCATCGTTCACCCCAACCTGAGCTCCTCGGTCTGCATCACCACAACTACCCTTGGAAGACTCCAACATAATCGCTTGTTTTTTTCTACTACCACGGCCAAGACGGCTGTTATTTTGTCCTGGGGGTAGTGTAGCGGCCTGGAAGGGCCGTTCATGAACTATGACCACCTAAGCTTCAACGGCCACATGGAAATTACCAGTTAAGCTACGACCGAATATGGATTAAGAGAGTTTTGTAAGCACGCCATGCTGACCTACTGGGTGAGCCATATGAAACGGCCATAGACGCCACCACCCCTGCCCCCAGTAACTTGACGATGCTTGAGGTACCACGACATTAGTTGCCGGAGCTGGCAACCTGAGCATCACGACACTAAGGCCTTGAGGAGCTCTGAGGTCCCTCAGTGTTAATTGGTGAGCATAACTCGAACTAGTGGGTTTCTCTTCGAGACCCCGTTGACCTTTTAAACACTAATTAATATTGACTGGCAAGGTAGGTGATGGAATTCAGAGGGAATTGCTTACATTCTCATCCGGCAATGGATTATGTGCCACTTTCACAAAATCAGCAAGGCTGTAAGGATTGCATATGAGGCTCCGGCTAGGGTTTCACAATCAAGGCCAGGCAGCCAGACTTAATATATTCGGTACAACGGGCAGGCCACTGACTATTGGCACTGTGCATGCCCCATGTTTCAAGGAAAGCGATGACTCCTTCTGCTCGATGGCATCACTCGGGCAGCACTGAATCCTCATCCTGCGAGTTATATGTAGGAAGTCATGAGCGACAGCCATTGATGAGGCAGTACGGCCAAGGAAGTGCTATACCGGGCCAGTTGAGAACATACAGTGATGTAAGTTACGCACTGCATAAGTTCCTTGATCAAGCTACTCGAGGTCAGTTGCAGTCACTTTTTCATCAGTTGTCATCAGTCAGTCAACAGCAGTAAGCCAGAGAGATGGTCTGTCCGCTCGTATATAACTCTTATCAGCTTTTTCAGTAAAAGTTTGGGTCTCGTACAGTAAATTGACTTAAAGTGCAATATTTGAACCATTCTTGCACGTAGAAGCCCTCAGAGTATCTATAAAGTTTAAGTCCTGTCCCGCCTGTGGGAAGGACGACTTAGTTTCAGAGTACTGGAGCCGAATTAAGATGGTTAGTAATGACCTGGTTTTTGTAACACTTGACAAGGAGTTCTGGTGCAATTTCTGTGACTTAGGAACATAGAGCTGGTAAAGGTCTAGGGACAAACCTCGAGAAGCTAAGTTGTACCATAATGTAGTTGAGGAAAGAGGCTTAATTATACCTAAAGGTAGAAAATAATTCTGTTCAGTATATTGTTAATCTATGGGAAACTAATATTCTTCATTATTAATATGCTTCATAGTAGTTTTTATGTGGTTGTAAAGAGAGTAAGGTAAATCAGTTAAACACATAGTGTTATTTGGTTGATATGCTGTGAATCATTTGTTTAGTGCAATATTGATTTGTTTGGGAGATAAAAAATATGTTAAATGGAAGTGTCACCTCAAAGTTGTAATAAATGATAAATTGAAATAACCAGAGTTTTCTTATAATGAATAGGGCCCCAGACGTCCCACGAACCAGCCATGCCCTGGCTATAACACGGTAGTTACTGTTAAATCCAAGTCGTTTGTTAGTGGTCAGTCTGAAGTGAACTACGAAGTGGAAGATGACCAAGATGTTATAGCTATTAGAATAGTATTTAAACATTGTTATTTCTGTGGTAGATATAATTCTTTGTTGCCGAGCATCACTGGGCCCTCCAGTAGAGAGAACACTCAAAGAGAGCAGTAACAAGAACTGTGTGCTTCTTCACTGATGCTGCCCAAGTTGGCACGTACTAGGGGTCCATGCCTGACCAAAGAGAATGCCTTCATTATCACATCTTAGTAATGCAGATTGTCATTCACCATCTATAGGTGTTGCTCAGGGTGGCAGTCCTCTTGCCCAATACTGTCAGGTTGCAACATTACCCGTGCTTTTGAACCCATAAAAAGGACCCCCTTCAGCATTTAGGGAGTTGCCAAATATAATCACTACACGCATAGCCACGTAACACATGTACAAAGGACAACAAATGCCAAAACAAATCATTCTACAATTTTTTCCACTGCAAATTGGTATGTTGTTACTGTTTTTATGAAATTTTGTAATGACGCTACATATTTAAAAGTCCTTTCAAATACCATTCAATGCATAAGCAAGCCCACCAATCAGCTTTACAGCTCATGCCAGGCAGGTACTGCATAAGTGCTCGGGGCCCCATAACCATTTCGTACAACGTACCATGTAGCTGCAAACAGTTGAAATTATCAGAACTATTTTGTTTAATGTCCAGAGATGCTCACCTCCCTTACGAATAGCATTGCTTGGGTAGGCTTACAACTTCACTTAAATTCCACGTTCTTGTATGGCCACGTGCCCATGTTTTCACAGCACAACCTACAAGATGGGCACTGGCCCTGGGACAGTGTAGTTTGAGTTCATGTTCATGAGAATTAAATGTGTCGTGGACATGATAAATGTGTGTGTCAGCATACCAAGTTTATTATTTCAAGTACAGCCTTCGGGCGTGTAGGAGCATGGGACACCGTCAACCTTAATTTTTAAAGCAATCATCATGCATGCAGGTATGCCTCAAATAGGCCTGCAATACAAGTAAGATATGCTTTCTGGTGTAAGGAGAGTCCAGATATCCCTTAATTCTGGATTTGAACAACTAACCTACCACAATGGATCAGCAGTACTTCTTGGTGGATGGCCACACAACCATGAGAATTACGTTCATGGCACTCACATCATCACCTGCCAACAATGACTGATGCCAGTTGGGTAAAATCTATCTTTCCTATAATCTAAAATTTCCATATGCAATATACAGTTTCTAGATCCAAGTGTGACCCGGTCACTCAACACCCACACAGGTGTCATATTTTTCTTTCGTACATTCAACTTTTATGGAAATTTCCTAGGACAATATGTATAATAGGAGAGTGATGCCTATATAATAATAGAGCTATAATATTACTTTTATTTAATTTACAAGTGAGGCTTTTATATATCATATACAGTGTTGGCCGGCTGTTTAGTGCATCTGTGTAATTGCACTGAGCAAAACATGTCCTCGCCTCATAATATGTTTCCGTATGGTCTGTGAGGTTACACTGCTCCTCTGCCAGTGTGACAGTTTTCCCGCCTACCAACTGCCGCCCTGCGGAGACTTGCCGTGCAGGGGTTAATATGACGTGCAGTGCACGGAAAGGCGACTCATGGCAGGTAAAAACCACAAGGGTTGCTCTGTTCCCCCCTCCCAGAACTCCCAAGTGCCGTGGGAACCTGGCCCGCAACCACTGAAACCCTCCAACACTAACCAGAGATTTACGATAACCATTTTTAGGTGGCTTGACCAGTTTCAGGCCATCTTCCATTCTGTTCACAACGTGTCGTGTCAGGATTTCGTCTGTATTATGTGAAAGTTTTTTTATAAAGAATTCAGTGGGTGCCCTGTGGGATAAACTGTTCGGACAAAAAACATTTGCAGAGAAACTTGAAATCAAGATGTTAGGCCTACCAGTTCCCAACCTTAATTTTCTGACCAGCTACAAAAATTAAAAAGGTGAATACAAACAATATTTTAATAAGCAGATTTACAGTGAAACATTGTGGTTTTGCGAGTGTCCGGTAATAAATGTACCTGTTTGTTTTCCACGTGTATTGTTCCATGGAGAACCATTGTGGAGTACGAAAGGTGTTAAAGACTTAGAGCACTTAAAAGAATATATTAGAAGACTCTCTGAAAACATGACACATATAGCAAATGTACTTAATCTGGTTGATATTGGTAAGATTAACATAGCAACTCAGATTGATACCGCTTATTGTTTGTCAATACACAGCTGCAGCCTCGTCCCGCCCACTGCCTTCACACGTGCTGGTGGTCTCTACATCACGTAGCGGATTGACGTCATCACAAGACCGTCACTACCCCGCCCCACACACTATAATTCCAGATCCCTAGTAGATAATATCATAATTGTGTTCCCTCCCTTAACGTGTATTTTATTGCCTAATAAGACAATTACTTTTAGACCTATGTCCTGGCCCCATTAACTTATAGGATTCCACCTTGCTTATTAACATTTTTTTAAATTTCAAACTTAATTTTGTGTTTTCTTAACATCACATTCAGTTTGAAAAACATAAACAAGCCTTCTTGTGTACGTATATTCTAATGTAATTTTATTGAGCCATACATTTTGTGTTGACTATTATACCCCTCCCTTGTGTGTACTGTTACAAATACTTGCATGTAGTCATTAATATGAGTATTGCCCCCCTCCCCCCCCCTTTTTTCCTCACATATCTCACAGAGACTTATATCTCAGATATTTTACTCGCTAACCCTGTAGCTCAGTCTATAATTTCATATTTTCGCTGCCTGCAACATTGTGTTATTGAATTGTATTTTCTATGTGCCCTTTTCCCCTGTAGATTGCCTAGTATACGATTTTGTATAATTATGCTTGCCTGTATACCCCTTGATTAATGTTTCACATAATGTATCACTTCACAGCCAGTTTCAATTTTATGTTATTGAGTATACTAAATCAATGTTTCAGCTTAGGCCTAATGATTTCCAGTGACTTAGACATTTAAATATTTCTATACTCGGTGCACCCCTGTTCTTGTAATCAACCAACAGGGCAGTCAATACCCCTTCCCTAGTGCTTACCAGGGTACTTGTGTATTCAAGTGTGATCAACAGTCCAGCTGCTGCCGTCTGCATTTTGTTCCAGCGAACTGAATTTCCATATTACAGGCTAGCCATGGGTCTATATATATATATATATATATATATATATATATATATATATATTAATAATGGTGTTGTGATATGAAGGCATCATGGCAGTTTTTACTAATATATGCTTCTACTTCAGTAGTAACTGTTATTTTCACAGATATTTATTGCCTCCACTTTCTGAGGCTATTTGAAGTTTCAGATAACAGCGTCACACTAATAAAGTTTCCGTGTACAAATAACCAACCTCAGGATTTGACATACTCTTCCTGCCTCAGAGCAGTGCTTATTTAAGGTACAATATTTTTAGTCCTTGCCCCTCCTCCACTGAGGATTGAGTTCACTGTGTTTACTTCTTACAGACTATTATCAATGTTCTTGTTCACAGTATTTTGTTTGGGCTTACAGGCCCCTTCCATTAGCAGCTGTTTTACATTAATTTACATCCTTTAAAGTATTTTATAAGTTCATGGACCTGTCACTTCCACAATTTGATCTTTACAGTCAATTATGTGTATATGTTGTATACCAAGCTCACAGCTCTATGTGAATAGTGTATAGTATTTTACTTCACTCCAGTATGAACACTCTAATTACAAACAGTACACAGGTTTACAAGAATTCTACATTCACCTGCCTTTGGAGCAGTGTTTCGTGTAGTATCAGAATGATATTGACTGTGAATAATTCAATGCCCTTCATACTAATCCATACATACACTCGCAATTAGGCTACCGTCCGGTGGCAAGATCTCTCAACTCTCCTTCACCCAACCAACTCCTTTTCCACACACCTTCCTGAATTTACCAACCCCTCTCACAGATACCAATTCCTCCCTCAACACATTCCACTCCCTCACAGACCTCACAAGCATGGACTGCCTACCCCGCTCCGTTCTCCTCCACACCCTCTGAAGCTTCTCACTGTTGTTTCCTCGTCCCCTAAACACCCTCTTACTTAGCTTGCAGTGTAGCCCTCCCCATCCTCCCTCTTCATTCACCAACCTGTACATCCTGACTAACCGTTCAACTTTCCTCCTGTCCTTCAATGATATCTGCCCCATTTCTTTCATCATCACTGATGGCCTATAGTTCCCTTCTTCCTCATTATCCTGCCCTTGCCTTCTCCACCTAGCCTTAACCCATCTTGCTGCCTTTCTCTGCACCTTTTCCAGTTCTCGCACCTCCACCTCCACGTCCCATACTGCTGCAGCATATTCTACCATTGGCAGTACCATAGTGCTATATACCTTCTCCTTCACCTCACAGCTGACTTTAGCACCCTTCCCAACATACCCAGGGTCCTTCTTCCCTTTGCTACCACCCTCTCTACCTGTTTTTTCCATCTGAGGTCTCCCTGCAGTGCAATCCCTAGGTACTTATAGTCTGCTGCTTCTTCTATATCTTGTCCCTCCCATCTGTACATGTCACTGCTTACCATCATCTTCCTTGTGAACCTCACTACCTTAGTTTTTCTTACCTTTATCTTCATTTTATTTTTTCTGGTCCACAACCATATCTTAGCAATGTCCGCCTGCAAATTTCCACCCCCCTCTAACACCTCAGCATATACAACACAATCATCTGCAAACAATCTGATTTTTCCTCTAATCCCCAAACCCATGTCATTTACCATTATGGTAAATAACAAAGGACCCAGCACACTTCCCTGTGGTACCCCTGACGTAACCACCCCTTCCTCCAATATTGCCTCCCCCACTTTCACCCTCTGCCTTCGCCCCCTGAGAAAGTCCCCTACCCATTCCACTACCCTCCTGTCTGGTATCAGCACCTCCACTTTCCTCATCAATGTTCCATGGGGCACCTTATCGAATGCCTTCTCAAAATCTATGAAGCAGGCATCCACCTGCTTCCCCTCATCAACTACCTGCACCAGATCCTCTAATAACCCAGCCAGCTGAGTCTCACAAGAGTAACCCCTCCTGAAACCATGCTGGGACTCCTCCAACCAATTCCTATTGTTCATTACCCTCACCACATAATGCGCCACCAGCCTCTCCATTACTTTTCCTGTACTTGTGAGACTCACCGGTCTGTAGCTGCCAGGCCTCCCTGGCCTGCTACTAGGAATAATTCACTTTGATCAGAGCTTGGCACTTAGGCCTACATGGCTATTAGGTTATCTACTCAATCAGTGTTAGTTTATATTCCAAAGTTTTGTGACTCAGATGTTCAGTTTAGGATTTAATATTTTATTATTAGTGCTATGCACAGTCACTCTTACTGAGTTAGATAGCATTTCTTATCTCCTTCTAGTGTTGTATTTTTATTTGTATGTTTTGCTGCTATCATGGGTCTGTATTTTGCTTAGGCCAACGGGCAAATATTCAATACTCTCATATGTTAAGCCTATAGGCATGTTTGATCAAGTTAAACATATTTTGCGCTGCCTTGTGAGCAGAGCAGTGGTATACTGAACTTGCTTTACTGTGACCTGAATTTAGTCACAAATTGTAACCAGTATGTTAATGTTAAGCAGGATACGGGGTACCCTGTCTGTATTTTTTCTTCCTTATCTGCAGATAGTGTGTTATGGTATGTACCTAGTTGGAAACAAACAAATTATAAAAATATTGTGGAAAACCTTCCACTAGCATGTACGAATGATTGTACCTAGATATAGTATTGGTTAAGTTTCTTTGTTTTCAAGTACCATGTTTATTATTCAATCATATATGATGATGTTCTCATATTTATTCTGCCCTCGGACACACTACTGTATTACTAAAACAAACATAAAAAGTGGTAAGCCAAACAAGTTCAAATCAATCAGTGGTGACAAACATGACTTTCAACTCAAATAAGTACAAAGACAGTGCGTCACATAAACTGAACTTCAAAGTGGACAAACTTTCCTTCAAAGTGAATTCTAGCCACAAAACTTATACGGTGCACATGAGAAAAGACAATCAACGCTTATACCACGGCTACCACATTTAAAACATTAACTTCCTATCCTGCCAATTGTGAATGGCAAAATCTTAAGGTAGAGTCATGTGTTTTTCTAATATTTTTCTCAATTGTCATTAGTTATGTAACCTAATAAGTAAGGCAGATAACTTAAGCAATAATTTTCCTATCAATACATACACATAGCCCATGTGTGCGTGTATCATAACTGTAATGTCCAGATAACGTATCTGTGTAACGCATGTTAAAGGTAACTGTTTACTTATCTTGTGATGTAGAAATAGGTAGTCCAATTATTTGTACGCTTAAAGATTGCACAACATTAAAAAAAACCAGACTTTATTGCACTTTAGCACTACTTATATAACAAACATCACTGTGCATTATCGACAGTTGAACAAGCACGACGCACAGCCAACTGCAGAATGTCAAATACTGTTTAGGCGCCATGCGTATTGCCAACTGTCAGATGGATATTTTCTTCTGGATTGTATATCCTGATTTATTATATTGCATACTTGGAATATTTTACTACCTCTAAAAAAGATAGTAATAAGGTTTCCATTAAGTTTAATTTTAGGCTACAGTAAAATTAAATTTTTGTTTTTAAAACAAATTTTGTCATTTAGTTCTAAAATGCTGTGAAAACACATTTTAAATTAGTTTATTGCATATTTACCATGTCATACTCATCAGCAAAAATTATGTAACCTATCTGGGTACAGTCTGGTTCCTTGAAAACATTAACAACTAAACTATCATCAACTGTATCATAGTTGTCTTTCACAAACCATACAAATGTTTTGTCTGTACCTCTTTTGAGGTATTTCACTACAAGACCATCCTCACCAAATTCAACAATCTGACAGACATGATACACAACTGTCTTTCCAGCATACTTAACCATCACTGTTTGAAGCCTGTTCTTTTCCATTTTGGGGGGTTTAGGTGCACTTGAGTCAACTCTCGCAGTTGTCCGTAGTTGTGGATTCGTCACTTTCTCATTCCTTCCTTTTGGGTAGTAAGGATTGTCCTGACTTGACTGTCTGCAGAGGCAGAATTACCAGGAACAATTTTCAAGCTTCTTTCTTTAAGTTGACTTCTGTGGATCTGTTGTCTCTGTTCTTTGAGACATGAAAGTAATGCTTTATTGATTACTGTAGGAACACTGGCATCATCTCTGTTGTGGGGTTTCTTTTCAAAAGGCAGTTTTTCTAACAATGTTTTTTTGGACAAAGGAAAAATTCCACAAGTCCTAAATCCACTTACAATGTTCTTTTCATGTTTTCTATCCCAAGTTCTTCGAAAAGTTTCTGCAACAGATGTAGAAATATTCCTTTATCCACACTTAAATTCTGCAGGTTTCTCTTCTTCCAGCTTTGAAGAAGTGCCCTCCACTTTTTTTATTGGCTCAAAAAAGTTGAAATCCAAAGGCTGGCACAGGTGGGTAGCATTTGGTGGCAGGCAGATGAATCCGATAATATTTGCTTTACATAAGGACAAAAGGTCAGTTGTTAAATGTGAGGACAAGTTATCCCCTATTAATGCTTTTGGACCAGGAATGCAAACAGCATGAGGTACTAAAGTAGTTTTGAACCAATCTGTGAAACAGACTAAGTCAAACCACCCACTTGTGGACCTGTTGTATCTTGTACCTCTACCACAACACTTCCTGCTGCAACATGGACTTCCTTTGGGGCCTTTCAGATGCCAAGAGTCCCACAGGTTGACATTTCAAGTTCTTCATGGTATGTTGTTATTAATTGGTCTGGTCCAACTTTGGCTCTGCTGTATTTTATGTTGTTGGATAGTTTTGTGGTGAGAATAGTATGTCTCTTCATGAAACACTACTTGCCCAATCTGGCCCAGGGTAATTATCCTTGAAGAGTTTCTCTTCTTTGCCCAAGGAGTCAAGATAAGCTTTAACAATAACCTGAGATCATGGACATTAAGCAATCCATCAACAAGTTCATTTTCTTTTCTTGCAGTCAACACAGGTTGTCCCCTTTGCTCTTTGCAATGATATACATGTATTCTGTTCATTAAGGTACCCTTTGGAATTTTGCACATCTGTGATGATTTAGTAATTTACATATTCCCAAGAAGCACTTTATAAAGAGCCGTTTCAACTTCTCACAAGTAGTTCTTATTTATATAGTTTTCTTATAGGGTTGCATACCATTATGGAACGAACCTAAAAAAAAAAGTATGACACCCCTGCCCACTGTAGGCTAGTGTATACCATTATGCAATAAACACCTATAAAAAGATGTAGGGTATTTTAAGTTCAGCTCTCAGGGCACCATAAACAATTACCCTTTAATTTCATAACTGTATAGTACTCATAATTAAGTAAAGTGATTGTTGCACAATGTTATATAACAATAGCAGGCCAAAATGTAAATTTTAATGTAGCACTTAATGTTATTTGACTAACACTTACAAACATTGTTTATGTATCAGCTTATATGAAGCTGCATAGGAAACCAGACATTGTTTGGTACTGATACTGTAACCTTAAAATGTTGTAAACTGAAATTGTGATGTATTGGTAGTGAAAATTTGTCACGTTTATAAAATTTATTTCAAGACAATAAGTCTCAATTTCCTATGCCGCATCAAATACCCCACAATTACCTACCTGCAATTCTTTTGCGAGCTACTAGAAGATAGATAATTTCATAAGCATGCCTGAAAAACCATGGCATCAGAAAACAAATTAAACACAAATACCATATGAGCAGGATGGTTAACTTTGTACCTAAGAATAAAGTTTACCCCACAACTTCTGCAAATTTATAGTTTTTAATAAATAACTGTACAAATTGAATGCATAATATGAAATAAAATAATATTTTAGCTTATTGCTGAAGGCAAATGTCCTGTAAAACACATGTTGTCATTTTAAGTGACATTTATAAATACCTATGTTTACATTATAGAAATTTTACACCATTATTAATATTCGTTTATTATTATTATTAGTACACTGGAAAAATATTGACATTCATAATATATTCTATGCATTTCAAATTGAGATTTAAATCTTTTCTTGGTTTTATAGTTAAGTTTACTCCATTCTACGGTAGGCCTATCTTGCTTCTTATTATATACTCCGTGTTCACCATATCTTTCAGCTTCCACACTCTTTATTTTACTTTCCTGAATGTCTGTATTTTTTCTTTCCATTATTGCTGTAATATTCAATACTAAGAGCCAGTCGTCACTTTCTAAGTCACCCCTCTTATAGAAGATTATTTATTAAGGGTGCCGTCTACCCGGTGCTTGAATAGCATTGTGGGGTGTTTGAAATCTACATTTTTTTTAAACCAAACAAACGTGTTCCCATGATCCCAATGTACGAAAAGAAAACGCACTTCAGACGAAGTACACATAACACTCTCAATACATCATGTACAATATAAATGTTATTCCCAAGCCCTCCAACAAAGCTAAAAATGGCTTTTCACACTGTGGTGACTCGTAATGCACTGGTCGGACACATGCAAAACTATGCTGAACTTTGCTTCAGACTTTCCAGCAATTAAATTATAGGGTCACAGCTTAAAGTCCCATAGGTACATGCAGCATGATGGAAACACTGCATGCCGGTTGAGCGCCTTACACGTAGGAGTGATGGGGTTTAACATTTAATTTAATTTGATTTGATTTAGACTGCCCATCATAATGGTAGGGCAATGGAAGAGAGCCATCACAAGTTCTGTAAATAAGCGCAGATGTTAGAAGGAGCCCAAAAGTGCTAGTTTATCTATTTTTGGTGTCTTCAAGAAAGAAGATGATGTCTAAGGGCAGCATACATTAAGATGGTCGTAATAATGTTTTCATACAGTAACTGTATGTCTGGTACGAGCAGAAGTCTCTCACATATTTTAGTTTGCTTGTGATAATCCAAAAATCATGTCAATGAAGGACTTGTACCAAAGAAATTTTAATTTTCAATTTAATTGACCTAGTGGTATAAGGGAGTCTACAATTTCCCAAGCTAGCCGACAGAAAATGAAACTTTACCTGATCTTTTTATCATGTCCATCGTTAGCTATGATGCCAACATTAAAATATTTGTAGGAAGTATATGTGCACTCCCACTCGCTCTCTCATGTGCACCACAAAATATCCATGACAACAGAGCCAACACCCAAGGTGAGTGGCTGGAGCAAAGTGTCAGAGTATAGTGCCTTTAGTGAACCAGGAGGCTCCCACTTGAAATGTCAAACAAGCAAGCTCCAGTGGCTGATGGAATATCTTGCAATACCAAGGACAATCTGCAGCACAGCTAGTAAAAAAAGTTGTCTTGTCCACACTAGAAGGGCCCCACAACTGCTTTTTATTGTGCATATGGCCTGTCTGCATCCAATCATTATGCCACTCGACAACAATATTATACCAACACATATGGTATCAATTACGCTCAAAGGACCTTCTCTTTGCAAGAGAAACTATTCGTAGTAGGCATTACGAATATATCTGGCAAAATGCTTATGCCCTACTACAAAAGGATCAAGCAACCAAACGTCTTGTCCTTTTCAACCAATAATGTAGCTGATAATCCACCAGAACTGGCATTTTTCAAGGTCCCTGCAGAGCATTCACATCTACTGGAGTGGACCACCAAGTTCCCAATTACTTCACCCCTGCAGGCATCCCCTACTTTGTGCCATTTCCCTTCTGCAACTTGGATGTGGGGTTGAGCTTTAGGAAATAACCTGTAATATATCCAAATCTCATGTAATTTTTTTTTTCATATAAAAACAACTATTCCTTTGAGGCTTTATAAATTCTCAAATTATGGTAGGTAAAAAGCTCTTGCAGTAACTAAAAAACTAAATTACTTGGTTTAATTATTGACCAAATTGTAAACTGGAAAGCTAATATGCAAAAGTTTGTTATGTTTTGCTATTTATTCTATTAACAAGGTACGCTGTTTTTCTACTGATCTCTATCTCTACTACGCTAATGTATTGTTATGTGCCGACTGACACACGAGGCACAAGCTCCATACGCGATCCGGCTCTGTGGAGCGTTACCCACCTCGACCCTTCCCTCCCCCAGGCAGACCAGCTCGCCGGCGGAATGATTGACAGTAACAACCTGGCTGGCATCACAGCCCCTCCTCCTCCCTGCTGCTGAAGAAGCAGACAAGTTTGGAGGATGTGCAAGAATATTCTGGGAATTAGGACCCTCTGCATAATGCCGTATTTAGAGACATTTCTGGGCGATGGCAGCGGTCCAAGGGCAGGCAGTCTTGGTAGAAGCCTTCTGGCTGAGTGCTGTAACTGAATGAAGTTGAGAGCGGCCAGCGACATGAGTGAAAAGGATGGACAATGATGAGAGATTGTGAGATGATGACGGACAAGGTGTTTGTGGTGTTAACGGGCGGGAGGGCATGAAACCCGACAAGTGAAGGCTGCTGTGCATGCATGCGCTCGGGGAACTACAGAACATTGCAGACTGGTGGGATCTGGACTGAACTGAGGTGGAACTGAATGAACATTTGATATGGACTTTATTGCAAATATTGAAACTGTCAAATATGGGCATATAATTTATAAAGTAATACAATAAGTTATGATACAATTTTTATTCAGACTGATTTTAGTTATTTAAGTACATTAGTTTCATTGAGGTAATTGTAAATTGTATTTATTTGATTCATTAATTGTAAATAACAAGTTATAACAATTGATTCTGAGGTAAGGTATAATGTCAAAAGAATTTTTGGTTGTAGTTATTTTTAATAAATTAGGAATCTATAATTAACACTTTTATTTAATTTAGACCTCCATCCCTTAACGAACCTGGTTTAGCCCACTGACTTTTGAGAAAATTATAATAGTATATTCCATCCTGAAATACGATATTATTTTATGGGGTTACTCGAGAAAGTATTCATATTGCAGAAAAAATTATAAGACTATTAGCTGGTGTTAAACTTCTAAATTCTTGTAAACCTTTTTTCATAAGATTAAGAATATTAACATTACCTTCTTTATACGCTCATTTGCAAAAAAGAGTATGGAGGAGAATGAAGTGGGGTAGGCAGTCTATGCGTGTGAGGTCTGTGACGGAGTGGAATATGTTGCAGGAGGAAATGGTATCTGCGAGGGAGGTTGGAAAGTTCAGGAAGGGTGTGGAAGGGGAGGTTAGCTGGGGGAGAGGGGAATGAGCTAGCCATCGGGCGGTAGCCCAATCACAGGTGTTGGTTATTATAATTAATATTTAAAAAATTAACACAAAACATTTGCACAAGTTGAACGAAGGTTGCCACACAGTAATTTCAAAGCCCGACATGTGTCCCACTTGCATTTAAAGTAGTTTGCTTGTATGGATGTGCCACTATGGGGCATACAGGTACATCCATAATTTATAGTTGCAAGTCCCAATATAAGACAATGTGAGCGGTACGAGCCACAAAGCCAAGTTCAGAGAAAACGCAGCATGCCCTGACAGTTGAATGAGTTCGAGAGACAGCATCATCAACCTCTGAGAGGCAAGTTGGAAGTTTCGGTGCATTGCTAGCCACTTGAACCATTCTGAATAAACTATGAGTCTGTGTTGGATGCAGTGCGAACCAGAAGGTACTCACACTCGTTAAGAAGGCTTGGGTCGATTCTGGCAGACCACCAGTAGGGAGGATCCGGATCAATTCATTGTGCAACAAGCTGTAAGCACTCCACAGGCATTGCTGTGCACCATCCAGAGACATATCACGGCAACTGGGGATACACCGGTGTCCTCCAGTACTAGTGGCTAGCAGAGAGGAATCTGTCTTTGTGGCATCCCTTACAATGTCTACCATTACGACCTGAGCATTGCAGAGCACACATGACCTTCTGCCAGATACAGGCAGTATGGCAACTTGTGCACTGATGAAGAGTTGTGCTCAGTGACGAATCACAGTTCTGTCTGGATACAGACAATCACGGAATTCAATTCTGGAGATGTCATTCCCAGCGCCATGAACCATGTTTCACTGTAGAGTGACATACTGCCCCAGCAAGAGATGTCATGGTGTGGAGTGCCATTACCTACTATTCCTGCACCCCACTGGTGGTGAGTGAAGGAACCCTGATGGTGCTCAGACATGTCTAATAAATTCTGCAACCATGTATGATTCCTTTTTTTGTGCAGCTTGAATACCCCATTTTCCAGCAGGATAATGCTTAACCTCACACAACACAGTATCTCTGACATGCCTTCATGAAAACATACTTCCTTAGCCAGCAAGGTCAGCAGACCTCTTGCCCATCAAGAAGGTTTGGGACCAGATTAGTCTGCAGCGTCTGCCAGCAGCAACTACAGCATATTTGTAGGGTCAGTTGTGCCAGCTGTAGCAGCATCTTCCTCAGGAGAACATCCAACATCTGTATGCCTCCATACCTAACCATATCGCCGCCTGTCTCCATGCTATGGGTGGTCCAACATCATACTAAGTGCATCCTACAAGTGTTAGTCCCCTATAATACATGCTTGGTGTGGTAGAATATTTTGATGTTTTTCTGTACCATACATACTACCATGTCCTGTGCCTGTACCCACTTACGTGCCCCTATAATGCTACCTTTTTACAAGGTGATAATTTTTTTTTTGCAAATGAGAATACATATACTAAACTGTATTATTTACAATGAAAAATATATAATATCTTCATAACAATACTATATATACTTATAATCCAAGAATCCAAAATAATGGAATTTAAAGCTATTTATAAAGTCTCAAATGATAGTAGGTAAGAAACTTTTATCCTGTTGATAAATTTTTTTAGCTAATAAATGGTAGGATTTGTTACTGTACTATGTAAAGTACTATATTTTGTTACATGCCGCCACTCTTGCATTGTTCTCGTGCCCTTCCCTTTGGTCTTGTGAAGTGCCGTGCTTCAAGGGCATCACCAGTAACTGGAGAATCACGCACACAGAGATTGTGGGTAGCAAATTATGTCTTCGTGCCATTCATCTCACCCTCCTCAGCTGCATGCTGATATCACTAGTAACTGTCGAACATGCAAAATGATACAGACAAGAAGCCTGAGGAAGTTTTATATGTGCCCAGACATGCCTATCTAGACATGTGTCACTACCCAGCTTTGAGAATTGAATTTCTGGGGTTATCATTTCAAGAATGTTCTGGTCATTGCCTTTGCCTCCATCCACACAACTCGAGGCGAATGGAGCCTTCTAGATCAGGCCACCAAGTCTATATCAGCATTGCAGCCCTCCGAGTTGACAGTCTGAAGCCTTGTATAATATCACCGCAGTCATCATGGTAGCATCTGATATCAGGCAGTATTTATGTTTTGTACTTGGCAATTTTTAAATTGTAAAAAGTAATTCTGTAATACATAAAAGCACATGCTAAAATGGGGGGGATAATAAATTTTACTAAACATGTATCATAAAACTATATTGTAGGATGACAATGCAATATTTTCATGACGACAAAACAGTCTATAACTCTTCCTTCAAATAAAAACATTTTCATGAATATTGGAAAGAAAATATAGTGTGATTATTATGTGTAAATCTGCACAATTTTCTTAGATATATATTACAGCTGTTTGCTCCACTAATTACGCTGAGAAAGATAATTGTTTAAGTTTCCGAACAAATATTGAATAATTTGAATTTCTCTTGATATATAGCCAATTGTTGCAAATAAATATAATGTGGTAAAAACATCAAATTCATGTTGAGCTTGAGCTTATCCAATGATATCAGGCCCAATAACACTTACTAATCAAAGCAAATTAAAATGGTTTTTTTTTTTACTTCTATCAAATTAAGTTATAAATGTTCAACAGTAGTATTGTTCTAGAACAAATGACCCAAGATGCCCAATCTGGTAATACCTGGCCTTTAAATCCTCATTTAATCCATTCCACTTGCGTGTAGTCCACATTAGAAAGTAGGTAGTTGTATCCTCTCCCTGCCCTAACCCTTTGTAGCTTCCTTTCTTCCACCCGTCAAACCCCTTATCCTCCTTATATTTCCTCAATCCTTGAATATTATGGGCAACCTCTCTACTTCTCTCCATTTGCCTCTATTCATCTCAAAGACTTCGTTATAATCTGCTGCTACATTCTCTTCTCAATAAAATTGTATCTTCCTCATATTATAATATTTATAACTGTTCAAGTACCATTGGTGTATGGCAAAGTTGTAAAATGCATATTCCAATGCCTATTTATATAAGGAAGGGCTGTATACTTCCTAAAATAATGCTGGAGATGGGATTGTGGGACAGGGGAAGAGTGGAGAGGCTGGTCAGGATGAACAGGATGGTGAATGGAGTAGGTGCATAAGGACACTTAAGTAGACATTTAGTCAAGGGACTGTACAGGGGGAGAAGTATAAACAGTAGAAAGTCTGAGAGGAATGGGCACCTGTTTTGCAAAAAAATTTCAGGCCAAATTGTATTTTAAAACACTTTAGTTCAGAACCACTTACATGCTTGGATCATTTGAATTTTTTACACATTGTATCTGTCTGCCCACGAATCATGGACGGTCAGTCTCAGAGAAAGTTAATTTGGTAATAATCAAGAATTGGGGCTTTTCTGAAAAACCGCAAAATAATACCTGAATATGGTTCATACGGACATTACTAATCACATTTAATACAAATTTCATGGGAGATCATGTAATCTGCAGTATATACAATGAAATGTAATGTTGTGGATAGCTACGCTGATCAAGGTGTTTGTGTGATAAAACACGTAAAATTCATGTCATATATATTTCTATTGTGTTACTGAACAGTGTTAAATGCAATAATAACTTTGGAAACCAAACATTAATTCACAAAACATGATTCAGAGGGCATGTGTTTGCTGACGCACTAAGGTTATACAGATATAAACCACTGTAAGCAAGCAGTGTCTGAATATCATTTAATTCTGTTGAATTATTTTCTATATTCACAAGACGATTTTACTATACAATATATTACTAGTAGAGAAATGTACATGTTTCATACAAAAAGAAGTTAACAGGTGTTATTTACAAGCAGTTGATGTGTATCGCCATGGTACAGTTGTTGAACACACAGAGGTAGGACACAAATGCACATCGATTTTAGTCTTCCGGTTTAATTTTGACCTATTCCACGTGATAGTTGTATGCGGGGAGTGTGGAAAATTTCAGTGTACCGCGTGAAGGCTTGTGATTTACTAGTGCTATTAAGCATGTTCTGTTGCAATAATTTCAATTTGATGTGTTAAATCAAATGATTGTAGCTCAGTGGTATCATCGTGGGTTGATATGCCAAAGGATACAAGGTTGAATCTTGTCTGGGTTATAGAATTTTGTCCACAGGAAGAAAAGCTGAGTAGAGAGGAAGAGTTAGGCAGAATGCAAGTAGAGCTGCAGAAGGAACTGCAGGAGGAAAGGCAGAGGAGGAGGGAGGCAAAAATAGAGGTGGTAAGATTAAGGAGGAGGATAGATGAGTTGGAGGCAGTAGAAAGGGATAAGGCAGTAGGAGACATAAGACAGCAAACAAGGTTAGAGAGCAAGAAATAGTAGCAAGGGATAAGGTGATAGTAGTAGGCAGGAAGCAATCAGGAATAGAGGAACGGGAAACAGAAAGCAGGGAACAGGCAGTAGTAGAAGGTAGGAAGCAGTATGATGAGGCTTGCTAGTGTGCGATTAGCAAAGACCAGCAAGCAGGATAAAGTAGACAGTTCAGGGCCAGAGGGGAGAGAGGAGGGCTGGCCAAAGGGAGGGAAACAAGGGTGATGCAGGAGACCGGAGACAAGGGTAGGCAGGTGGGTGGAAGAGCCACAAAGCAGGAACAGGTTGTAGGAAGGGAGCCAGAGGTAGTTTTTCTAGGCAGCTCTATTGTAAAGGGGGTGGAGCTGAGGAATATCAGGAAGGAAATTACATATATAAAGCAGCGTTTGGGGGGGCAAATACCAGAGATTTGGTGGAAAGGGTTAGTAGTACGAGATGTAGCAGGGTCGCAAAGGTTGTTCTAATTCATGTAGGGGGAAATGACATGGCTCGAAGGGAGGTGGGGCAGGAGGTAGAGTGGGACCTCAGGGGATTGCTGAGGAAAGTGCGGGAGAAGTTCCCTGCAGCTAGGGCAGTAGTCAGTGACATGCTGGTCAGGAAAGGAGAATCCTACGGGAAGGCAGTGGCTGCGAGTGAGGTATATGAGAGGGTGTGTAGGGATTTGGGGGCTACATTTATACATAGTAGGAAATGGGTAGGCTGGGAAAGTGTAAGGAAGGACCATGTTCACATGACCGAACAGGGAAAGAGGATTCTAGGTGATCTGCTAGGTAGAGAAGTAGCTGGCTACATGGAGAGGGTCAGGGCAGAGCAGCAATTGTTGAAATAGCAATCAGTTAGAAGGAAGGAAACGGAAGGGGAGAGAAATGGAGAGGATAGCATTGATGGGGCTGCAGGGGTGGAGATAGGAGGTAAGCAACGTAGGATGGTAAAGCAGAGTACTAGTAAAAGATAACGGTGGTGAACTGCAGGAGTGTGTAAACAAGCTGGAGGGCTTCTGGGGAAAGGTTGAAGGATATGGGCGGATATAATGGTAGCTGTGGAGACTTGGTTGACTGAGGAAGTACTGGACATAGAGCGAAGGATGGATGAGTTCACCATCTTCACAAGAGACAGGGATGGGAGAGGAAGAGGAATAATGGTATGTGTAAGGAAAGGCCTAAAAGGGGTGGTAGAATGGGTTAGTAAGGATGTCGAGGTAATGGAATTTAAATTGAGTGGTGGTAGAAATAGGAAAATTACTTTGCTGGCAGTATATACACCACCAGGACAGGGATGGCAGGCAATTGAGATGATCAAGGAGAGGGTCGATAGACTAAAGGACAGGCAGTGGGTTGTTGTAGCAGGGGATTAGAATATGCCAGGGGTGAAATGGGTAGAGGTTGCAGAAGTAATGAGTAACATGATGCAGAGAATGGCAGCACAGTTAGTCAACAGAGGATTAGTCCAGGTAGTAGAGACACCTACGAGATGGAATGAAGATGATGTTGGGTCAGTGCTGGATGTGGTGTTGGTCAGACCTAGGAATGCTGTAGTTGGTGCAATAGTATTGGATGGTATAAGCAACCATCATATCCCGGTTGTGGAAATTGGGATTGGCAGGATGAGGGAAGTGCAAATGGCAGGAAGATTGGCGTGGCAGTATGGGAGAGGAGACAAAAAGCAGGCAGAAATCTTCCTGAGAGACAGGTTTAAAAAATGGCCTATGAAGGAGGGTATAAAGAGGTTGTGGAGGGAGTTTAGAGGATTATGGATGTTATGTTGGAGAAATTTGTGCCAAAAAAAAAGTTACGGACTGGGGGAGATCCGTCATATTATGGACAGAAGATTTTGAAAATGAAGAGAAAATGCAGAAAATTACATGCCAAGTGGAGAAATGAAGGGATGATGAGATCTAAAGAAATGATGAAACAAATGGGTAGGGAGCTTGAAGGGAAGATCAAACAGACAAAGAATGGATTTCTGGGGAACATGGTGGAAGAAGGAAAAGGCAAGGAATGGGGGGAAATTGTTTAGGTATGTTAGGAGGTTAAGGGGAGGAGAGGAAGGGATACCTCGGCAAACAGGAAGGGATGGTAGGCATGCGACAAATGACCAAGAAAAATCAGAGATGCTGCAAAGGACAGTACTTGTCAGTGTTTGAGGCAAAGGAGGATTGGACTAAGGGGGTAAACAGGGTTCGGGGGGTGTTTAGTGAGTTTAAGATGAGGGAGTGGGAGATAGAAAAAAAGTAATTAGGGGTTTGGAGAGCAGTAAGGCAGGGGGACCAGATGGGATAGGAAACGCAGAACTAAAGTTTGGTGGCAAGGAGTTAACAAAATATTTAGAAGTGCTGTTTAAAAAGTCCTTAGGAGAGGGTAAGTTACCACAAGATTGGAAGGATGCTATGATTGTACCTATACACAAGCAGAGAGAGGATAGGGGGAGGCCTGGCAGCTACAGACCGGTGAGTCTCACATCAAGTACAGGAAAAGTAATGGAGAGGCTGGTGGTGCAGTATGTGGTGAGGGTTATGAACAATAGGAATTGGTTGGAGGAGTCCCAGCATGGTTTCAGGAGGGGATACTCATGTGAGACTCAGCTGGCTGGGTTATTAGAGGATCTGGTGCAGGTAGTTGATGAGGGGAAGCAGGTGGACACCTGCTTCATAGATTTTGAGAAGACATTTGATAAGGTGCCCCATGGGACATTGATGAGGAAAGCGGAGGCGCTGATACTGGACAGGAGGGTAGTGGAATGGAGAGGAGACTTCCTCAGGGGGCGAAGGCAGAGGTTGGAAGTGGGGAAGGCAATATTGGAGAAAGAGGAGGTTAAGTCAGGGGTATCACAGGAAAACATGCTGGGTCCTTTGTTATTTACCATAATGGTAAATGACATGGGTTTGGGGATTAGGGGAAAAATAAAATTGTTTGCAGACGACTGTGTTGTGTATGCTGAAGTTGGAAAAAGGGGGGGGGGGGGGGGGATTTGCAGGCAGACATTGACAAGATATGGTTGTGGACCAGAAAAAATAAAATGACAATAAATGTAAGAAAAACTGAGGTAGTGAGGTTCACAAGGAAGAAGATGATAAGCAGGGACATGTACAGATGGAAGGGACAAGAGATAGAAGAAGCAGCAGACTATAAGTACCTAGGGATTGTACTGCAGGGAGACCTCGGATGGGAAAAAACAGGTAGAGAGGGTGGTTGCAAAGGGAAGAAGGACCCTGGGTATGTTGGGAAGGGTGCTAAAGGGAGTCAGCTGTGAGGTGAAGAAGGTATATAGCACTATGGTACTGCCAATGGTAGAATATGCTGCAGCAGTATGGGACCCGTATGTAGAGGTGGAGGTGCGAGAACTGGAAAAGGTGCAGAGAAAGGCAGCAAGATGGGTGAACAGTAGGTGGAGAAGGCAAGGGCAGGATGATGAGGAAGAAGGGAACTATAGGCCATCAATGATGATGAAAGAAATGGGGTGGAGCTCATTGAAGGACAGGAGGGAAGTTGAACGGCTAGTCAGGATGTACAGGGTGGTGAATGAAGAGGGAGGATGGGGAGGGTTACACCTCAAGCTAAGTAAGGGGGTGTTGAGAGGAAGAGGAAACAACAGAGAGAAGCTTCAGAGGGTGTGGAGGAGAACGGAGCGTGTAGACAGTCCATGCTTGTGAGGCATGTGAGGAAGGGGAATGTGTTGAAGGAGGAATTGGTATCTGTGAGAGGGGTTGGTAAGTTCAGGAAGGGAGTGGAAACGGAGTTGGTTGGGTGAAGGAGAGGTGAGAGAGCTCGCCACCGGGTGGTAGCCTAATTGCAAGTATATGTATGTATGTTGTATAAGTAAATACAAGTGTTTCTTTGCAATTATGTACATATCAAGTGTTAAAATATAATTGTTGTGTAGAAATACGAGTGGTTGTGGAGTTTTGACTAATTGAATAGACGTAAACTATACGCGAGTTATCAGAAATAAATCAACAAGTAGCTATTTTCGCCGCTTATATAGGTAAGCAACGTAATTTATTTATACTCTAGTTACTGCGTAGAAAGTTAAGTGTAGTTATTTGTACGGTATAGCATCGCAGTAAAGGGCTTACGTACTGCTGCCACCTAGCCGTGTCAAATGCAAGAGACCTACCTAAATTAAACCTAACTTCATGATAGGTTGTAGTTTTAACTGTGATCCCGTAAAAGTCAAGCGTAGCCCTCTTACACTTAAACATACTGTTCACATGTATCTAACCATTACCTAATGAACCAGAGCCCCAGCTCAACAGGGGAGTATATCCCCAAAACAGATTCAAGGCACACCGGCTATTATTTTTGTAGGTATAGAACGCGAAGTGCTCTTGCAGCTATGAAGCATGGAATTTGCTATAAAAAAAGACACAACACAAATGATGTAATGTTTTATCAACACCGACACTCACTGTTGTGATTCAACAATAGTGAAGTTACATAAAGTTAGGTTAGGTGTTTCTGCATTTAGCACAAAAAACCAAATTTGTTAACATAAATTACACAGTTTTTTTTTTTACCCAACAATTTTCTCGATCTTCATAGCCCTTCCCACAGTAATATTCTAGAATAGGGGCTTTTTTGAAAATCAGGATTATAATACCTGGATATGTTGGGTATGATTATTATTAATCACACTTAACAGGAATTTTCTCGTGACTTCACGAAATTCGCAGTAAAAAAAGAATCCAACGTGATAGTGCCGATGACTATGACGATTGCGGTGTTTATGCAGTAAACCACGTATAATTTAGCCCCATATATTTATATTGGGTCGCTAAATTATATTACATGTAAGAATACCATTTGAAATAAATCTTTAATGTATAAAACTTCATTTAAAAGGTATATTTATGCCAAGACACCTACGTTAGAAAGGTAACAAACCGCAATCAATGTTGAAACATTATGTAATTCTGGTTGATTACCCGAGGCTTTACATTATATTTACGAGAGGATTGTACTATATAATGTATTACTAGTAGAATAAATATACATATAGTTGATTAGGCCTCCTATACATACAGTGTTCAGAGATAGTGTTTGTATACAGTAGACGTGCATCGCCATAATACATTACAATGCATTCGGTGACCAATGATGCACAGACAAGGGAATCAAATGTGCATCATAATTGGTTTACATCCCAGTTGTATTGCGAGAACTTTCCACGCTTGTTTTATGACTGCAATTTGACCAGCCGGACATGAGATGTAGCAGAGCTTTTATGCATGCTTTATTACAATTCATTGCGTCCGACGAGTTAATTCAAATAATTTTGTGATAATACAAGTGTTTCTGTGCCATTATGTCTATAGGAGATGTTAGAAAAGAATATTTGTGCGTTAATGGGTCTATAGTGTTTCGACAATTGAATATGGGTTCAAGTGTACTTAATGATCTACAACATACGAGTGAAGATCGAATGGGTGAGTAACTATTGGAATTTATTATAGGCCCTATAGATTTAAACTGTGTAGTACTGTAGGTGAGCCTGATAATTGCATGGTATGAGTAAAAAATATGTACATAATCGTAATATTTAATCATGTAAATACCAACATTAAATTGCAAATTATGTTACCTTCTAATTTCCCAGATCTTCATAACCCTCCCCACTATCATTTTTGGGGTTTGTATTGGTTATATCTTAATGCCACTAATAAATTCGTGTTCTGCGTAGAGTGTAGAGTGGAATTATACCACTTTCCGAATTTTTTTTTTTTTTTTTTTTTTTTTCTTTCAAAAAAGGTCCTATTCTAGAATTTTACCTTAGTAATGTTGGTTCATACCATTTTCCGAGATATTTTTGTACTTTTTTGGAAAAGCCCCTATTCTAGCTTCCTCGTAAATCTTTTTGCGAAAAAAAGGAGGTTATATTCTGAGGTCATGGAGGTGGACGAAAATGGGAAAACAGTCCTTTCTGGCTAGAACGGGGAGGGGGTTCAGTATGCTGCAGGAGGAGCTGGTAATGGTGAAGGAGACTGGGCTATTTAAATAGGGACTGGAGAGTGAAACGGGATGACGGCATAAAGCGCTCGCCACATGGCGAAAGCTCAACAGCAAATTAAAATTATTATTATTTATTAATTAAAGGGTAAAACATTATAAACCTGATTACGTTATTAACTTACCGTATTTGACGTTATTCCACAATTTTAATAGCTTAGTTTTAACTTTACTTTCTTCCGAATTTTCACTATCTTTTTGAAAAGAAGCAGGCTCGTTTTGTCTTCCAACATGTTTGGGTTTAGGAACAGACTGGCATAAGTTGTCTTTACTACATTCGCCCGAGTTCATACCGACTTATAACAAGTATAACCATTTTTCTACATTGTATAAAACGAACCTTTACATTTGGCCAGAAACGGAAACAATTTAATTTACAAATACGATTAACAAAACCATACTACATGCCCTTAACCTCATAAGCAACAACAATCAACTTCCACAGTTTACATTGGGGGTGGGCCGGGTTGGCAAGGCCGATTCCTTTTCGAATAGCAGGTGAGTCGATTCATTAATTGCAAATAATTACTTATAACTGAATCGAAGATGACTTTTAGATATATCGTCTAAATCGATTAATTAGTATCGAATTAAGTAACTTTATTTTTTGTTTTGTGTTATTGAACCCATAAGATATTTTTTCAATACATAGCAGTACAAAGATATTGGACAAGTCAAATTACAGTATACAAAATTCATACACTGGTCATAGTAAACACTTACACTCTCACACACACGCGCGCGCACACACACACACACACACACACACACACACATATATATATATATATATATATATATATATATAAGACTACACATGCATGCCTCACATCTTTTCCTCATAATTTGGCCTTTTTTTTCTAAAGTACCTTTTTTCTAAGTATTATGTGAAGTTAAGAAGGAAGGACGGGATTTATTGTGTCTCAGGGCTAACCCCTTACGCCTACTAGGGAAAATCATGCAAGGAGACGTGCATCGCGCAAAGAGGGATTGGGCAGCCATGGCCTGCACTTTGGTGCCATGACTATCTCCCTAAATGTACTTAGAGCTAATCTTAACTATGAAGAGCAAGGGAAAAACCGTCAATAGAGAGATGTAAAAACCCTTGCGACAAAGAAGTAAAGATTTAAAATTATTGCATGCAATAAATTAAATTTAATAGAATGCTACAGGAGACAGAGTATATGGTAAACATGCTCTTAGTTAATAGGGTTGGAAATGCCAGTAGAGAGGTGGCGGGAGCTTTGTTTATTTTGACTTTATGCCGGAAGTAACCAAAGAGGTGTTTGGGCGCCTCTCTGGTGGGAGAAGTGACGCTATTGGGCCTCTTCCCCTGATATCTTCTATGAACCTGAAGACTAAAGGAGAGTAAGTGAGCTGCCAGTAAGTGCCAGTAGGGCTGGCTCAAACTGGTTTTTACTAGAACATTAAAAGATGGTAAGGAGCTGTGGATGAAAAGGCATATTAAGCTAGCCTAATTGACCTATAATAATATTCTAAATATAGTCTATATTAGCATATGTCCTCGGAGACATATGTATCTAGAATAATGCTGTGCTATCACGCAGAAGCCAATCTCTGTAGCCATAGGCTGTGACAGAGCATATGTAGGGCCGTATGCTGTAAGTGCACTGAGCTTTGTTAAGGGGGGGGGAGAAAATACTTATAATTACGGGGAGGTCTCTCACCAATTGAAGCATCGAAATACACGATTCTGCAAACCTCTACCTCTCGGCAGAGGTGGCCTTGTAATCAGCTGCAGCACAGGGCCAAGCATGCTAGCAACTGTCTGGGATGAGAGGTTAAGTCTAAGTTAACCTATAATATCCTAAATAGTTTTTTTGTGAAATATTATTTATTAATTAAACTAGTCTGAGCTGTCCCTTCGGGGCTGCTCAGGTTAAACTATTGTTAATATATAAAAGGCTGTGTAGGGTCTATATTGATTGGCAAGGCAGTGTGTTACACGAAGGGCTGAGGGGGCCTGTGGGTTAGAAGCGACTTGGGTCGATTAAAGCTTTGGGTCTCATCTATATCATAGTCCCCTATGACAGTGATGAGAGGATTGGCATGTTCGCTGAGAGATTTATAAAATGTTTGGGCCTGCTTGAGAATTACATCATGCAGCAGTTCTTGTTTGAGTTCTGCATGCAAGTTTCTGATGGGAATGTAACGATGTGCATGGGCAGCCAATCTGAGGCATTTATTCTTTGTCACGTATAAAGAATTTAAGTGAGTGGGAGCACAATAAGCCCATGCTGGTGCATCGTATGTGATGATGGGCCACCGGGCGGTAGCCTAATTACGAGTGTATGTATACACCATAGTATACTTATGTTCAATATATACTGGGTCCAACCAAGGACTGGTATATTTGTATCCCATTTTTCACTGATAATCCGAAGCAGCGATTTAGTAGTGGATACAGTGCAGACAGGCGGGAATATGTGAGGCTACACTTAGTCTCCACATGGCGGTGCCATGCCAACTTACTGTCCTTGTTAAGGCCGAGATACTTATCTTCATCCTTGAAAGGAATATTTTCCCTAAAGAGGGTTAGTTACAAATAAGGGGGAATAATACAGCGACGTGTGAAGATTACAGCCTCGCTCTTTCCTACATTTATTTTAATGTCCCATTGGCGAAAATAATTTTCAAACTCACTGAGTTGAGCCTGAAGTCACTGAATTGCTATTTCAGCTTTGCATGAGTGGCTGTAAATGACTGTGTCATCAGCGTAGACACCCACTGTAATAAATCGATTATTGGGCGGGCGGGGATGTCGTGTGTATAAATATGGTATAGAACTGGACCCAGGATGCTACCCAGAGGTGTGCCAGCCCTAATGTATTTCTTGGTAGACAGCGCTCCTTCAATGGATACTGGGAAGGAGCGGTGGTCCAAGTATGAGGCCACAAGCTTAATGTAACAGTCTGGGAAGTCAGCCCGATATAACTTATATAAAAGCCCTGTGTGGAACACCCTATCAAAGGCCTTCTCCACGTCTAAAAATACAGCTATCGTGAACTGGCGCCAGTTGAATGATTTAGTTATGTGTTCCGATAAGTGGACGAGTTAATGCACTGTTGAGTGCTTTTTCCGAAAGCCAAATTGCTCATTAGGGAATAAGTTATTTTCGCGAATATGGTGGTTTAACTGGTGCAAGAGTACTCGTTCGTGAATCTTAGAGAGTGTAGATATCAAACTGATGGGATGGTAATTTTGCAGTTGTGTGGGGTCTTAACCCGGTTTGGGAAATACAATTACATTGACACTTTTCCAGGCAGTGGGGAAGTAGGCAAGATTGAAACTTGCATTAATGAAGTCGGCTATAGCCTCAAATATGCTGTTAGGTAGCTGCTTGAAAACTACAGCCTGGAGGGAGTCGAACACAGGTGCTTTCTGGGGTTTCAGACATTTAATTATACACTGACCTCCTCAGCGTGCGTGGGGTCTGGTTCAGCCACAGTGGGCTGTCGCAGGTGCACTCGGAGATCTCTATAAATTTGAGCAATAAAAGCTGGATCAGCTGGAAAGGTATTAGGCTGGAAAGTTAATTCTAATTGATTTGCCATAGTGTCACCTTTTCTCTGGAGAGTATAGGCCACGTCGTCATTGCCTTGAAGAGGCAGGATTTGTGAACGCATTTGAGTAAACGTTTTAGTCATGTTCTACAAGATTTGATCCTGTATACATAGGTGGGATAATTTATTATTCCAGACATTGGACTGCCAGGCAGTTATTTCAATGTCAATACGCTCTCTAAGATTGATAATCTGGGTTTTAGTTTGCCTAGATCAAGTTCGCGAATAGAGCCTGCACAGCATATTTTTGAAACGAGATAAGTTCCCTTATATTATCAGGAAGCTTATCTGCGTTAATCCTCGGTGTCTTTTCCAGGACATAATTATTTACTCGTGTCTTAATTAGCTCTGTGATGTGCTCGACAACAGAGTCTAATTCGTCAGGAGAACTAATGGGAGCTGTGAGATTTATTTCCTCATCTAGTTATACTCTGAAGACGCGCCAGTTTGCATGCTTATAATACTTAATTTTTCGAATTGGTGTATTGTCTGTTTCAAGTTCATTGAAAGGCTAGTGGACAGGATAATGGTCCGAAGCCAATGAGTGAGGCAGTGCCAGGTGGGATTTTTGCATTTAAATCACCTACTGCGAGTAAGACTGGATAAGCATTATAATTTGGCCATTCCTCCTCCAACATGATATAGGACATCGTTGTATAGCTGAAACAGAAGAAAAAGGAAACGAGAAAAACTGGAACAAGATATGCATACAAAGTTATGTTATGTAATCAATAATGTCTTAATTTTTTAAGTTTAGATATTCATCTACACTATAATATGTTGGTTTAGAAAAAAATTCTTTCAGCTGTTTTTTAAACAGTTTTTGATTAGAGAAGCGAATTTCTTGAACGTGTTGTGCTAACTTATTGAAAAGTTGGCTACCAATGTAGGATGGCCCTTTATGAACAAGTTTTAAGTTAACTGAAGCCACATGAAAGTTTTTTTTTAACCAGTGTCATGCATATGAAAGGACTCATTTTTCTGGAATAAATGGCATGAATATAAGTACTGAAAACACACATGCAAATGTTAAAATCTCTGAGCTCTTGAAAATAAGTCTAGACAAGTCTGACTTTCTTTTGCCATTGATTATTCTTACAGCTTTCTTTTGCATGTGAAACACTTTTTGCTGTCAGTGGAATTACCCCAAAAAGTTATACCATAACAGTGATGGAAAGAAAATATGCAAAATATACCATTTTTGCTGTATTTTTGTTCAAGACCTCCGCAACACCCCACAGGGCGAAACATACTGAACTTAGTTTGCGTAAAATATACACAATGTGAGATTTCCAGTTAAGTAAATTGTCTACTATTAAGCTGAGAAACTTAATCACTGCAGTTTCATTAATTTTGTCTCTGTTACTGCTTACATATGAATTAATGTTTTTTTTTTTTTTTCTGTTCTTTGTGAGGAAATTCATAAGATATATTTTATCTAGGTTGAGATTTAATTTATTTGCAGTAAACCATGCATTTAGCTCTGCAAATGTTGTGTCTGTTTAAGATCATTTAGTGAGTCTCCAGAGACTAAGATGCTAGTATCATTTGCAAATAAAATTGGAGTAGTTGCTGGGGTTAAGGCACATGGCAGGTCATGTATATAAACTAGGAAGAGTAGGAGGCCTAATATTGATCCTTGTGGGACGCCATGCTTGATTTTTCCTGGTTCAGAGCAGAATGAAGTATATTTCACTTTGATTCGCACTTGTTGTCTGTTTGAAAGGCATGAGCTTATTAGTTTATTAGATGTACCTGAGACTCCATAAAACTTAAATTTTTCTATAAGTATGTTGTGATTTACACAGTCAAATGCTTTAGTGTGGTAACGAAATATTCCATTAGATGGCATCTTTTTATCCAGTGTATTAAGAATGCCATTTGTTAGTTTGAAAGTTGCATTATTTTTTATATGTTTTTCTTAAAGCCAAACTGGAAATTTGATAAGATTTTGTGATTTTCAAAATGTTGCAGCAACCTCCTGTAAATTAGTCTCAATTTCTTTTGAAAAGGGTGTAAGAAGTGAGATGGGTCTATAATTTTTTACTTCGGTCTTGTCTCCTTTTTCGAACAATGGTGTTACCAAATCCCATTTGAGTCTGTCTGGAAACAATCCTGTATTAAAGATGTCATTACAAATATGGCTTAATGGAACACTGAATTCAAAAGCGCATTGCTTTAATAACCTACAGCTAATGCCGTCGTAGCCACTAGATAATTTTGGTTACAAAGAATTGATTGTTTTCTCCACTTCTTTTGGAGTTGCATTTGTAAAAGTTATAGCAGGGTATTCTGTACCCTGTAGTGTAGGAATATGGTTTATATCTTGTTTGATGTTTTTTTTTAAATCATTTTATCTACGACATTTATGAAGTATGAATTAAATGTATCAACGAATAATTTATGGTCTGAGGATATGCAGTCATTTACTTTTAGGTTTACAACTGGACATTGCTCTATTGTTTTTTCTGTTGTGTTTTTTAGAATATTCCATGTAGCTTTTATTTTGTTTTGAGAATTCATATTGAGGTTACAGAAAAAATCCTTTTTTTGCAGATTTTAATACTTTACTCAAAATTTTGCTGTATTTCCTGTAGTGATTCATTGTGTCGGGGTTGCTGCTGGTTCTGGTGGCCTTGCATATTTTTCTTTTGTTTTTGCAGGAAATTTTTATTCCTTTGGCGAGTCATACATTTTCCCCTTTATTTGTATTACTATGCGTCATTTGGGATGGGAAAATTTTTTCAAAACAATGGAGAACTTGGTTAAGAAAAGAGTAAAATTTTTCATTTGCTTCGCTACAAGTATACAATGTTGACCATTGCTCCCTGCTGAGCTCACGTTTGAATTGAAGACATTTTCCAGCGAAAAATTTCGCATTTTATTATAAGAAATGCTTTTCGAGGGCAATTTTGTGGAGGCATAACTAATATTTGTGCATCATGTTCTGATAAGCCATTTATTATTGGAATACAATGACGCTCTGCAACTGCATTACTATCAATGAAAATGTTATCAATTGCTGTCTGACTAGTTCCTTCTATTCTGTCAGCAAAGTTTACTATGGATTTAAGGTTGAAGGTACTGATTAGACTATCGAGTTCAGTTCTTTGGTTGATTTCTTTTAAATAATCAATGTTAAAGTCTGCACAGAGAATAATTTATAGATTATCTCTGTAAACAGTTTTAAGTTTTGCTTCAAAAAATTTTAAGAAGTTACTAAAGTTGGTAGAAGGGGCTCTATATATAGTGAGGAACCCCACTTTTTAAAATTGGTCAGTTATTACTTCCACATAACTGCACTCAAACACTTGATCTTCGCATAACAAATGTGTGACATTTTTAAACATTAAATTATTTTTGATGAAAATACAGGTACCACCCTTTGTCATTCTATTCATACAGTAAGTGGAACAGAGGGAATAACCAGGAATTTAAATTTGCTTAGCAGAGGATTCAGTTAAATGTGTTTCTGTTAGACATAATATTTATACATCCAAGTTGCATTCTGCGGATAATTTGCCCAAACACACCGAAAGCTCATCAATTTTGATTATTAAATATTTAATATTCTGATGGAATAAATAGAAATTAATTTAATTAATTATCGTAGATTTTTTAATATCTGCATAATTATTGAATGTTTCTGGTATTGAGTGTGAAAGTAAAACTTCTTTGTTACCTGAATTAGGCCTTATGGGCATGGGTTTCTTTAGACTTAAAAATTTCCATGGTTTCCAATGATTACTTGGATATTTTGAATAGAATCATGGTATGTAAGAATCCTACTAGCAATGAGGTGTGTGCAAGTTTCCCACTGCCAGCACGACTCACATGCAGACCATGTCTTGTGTGGTCAGTCCTCGTTATTTCGTGGTTATTATCAGTATTTTGTTTGTATTACCGAATCTTCACAACTTGTTTGCAATCTTAATTTGGTAATATTTGCGATAAAATTCAAGAAAAAGCATTTTTGATAAAATGAAAAAAAAAATCTCAGAATCTCATGGCCCATCGAGAAAAACCTTAAGCAGATTTCTTCTCGATGACATTCTCCATTCCCAAGTGGTTTCTCTTGTCGCCGGCAAAAATGGCGAGAGAATTTGTTGAAATCAAAATGAATGTTGCTGTATATTTACGAAAAAATAAAGCCCAAAACTACAAGTAATTTTGGTTATATATATAGACACACACATGCACACATGAAAGATATAGAGTTTTTTGTGTGCAATGATAAAAAAAAGGTGATTGTTCCATATTGCGTGTCTAAATTGCTCAAAAACCATTGTATTACGTATTCAATGGTAAAAAAGTCGAGATAAAAAACCGCCAATTACGTATCCAACCACAACCGGGAAAAAGCCAAAATAAAATCAAAATTTCCCATAGCATATCCAGCACACTTTGAAAAGGCTGTTTTTTTACCTAAAGTTTCCCTTGCGTAACCAGGTGACAAAATCTGCAGGATCGAAAAGGACGACATTGCTTATCCAAGCAGGAAGGGGGGAAATTGGTGCCACGCTCCACTTGTTTCGAATTGCGTATCCAGCCTAGTCGGTTTTTTTGGTGGGGGGAGGGGGGTGGTTTCGATCCACACCAAATTATTTCCTAAATTGTATCCAAACCGAAAACAGAATATATGGTAAAAGACCCCATTTGTTTCCCGTGGCGTATCCAGGTACCAAAAGTTCCTATCGCGTACCCAAAAATAATTTCTTTTGCCTTTTTCTCGTCCCTGTTTAAATACACGCTATTCTCGATGCATAATTTTTTAAATTTATTTTAAAAGAATATTTAATAATTATTAACATTTTTCACTATCTTAAACATTTAATATATAAATATTCACATGCAAGCAATCAGTAAAAGGTACGGTAAAAAATTGTACAGTTAAAAATTCAATTTTTTTATAAATGTAAAAATTGATGTACAATGTTTCATCTATATATCATCACTTAAGGGTGTACCCAAAAGGGATAACCTTTAAAATTTCAAATTTTTTATAAAAGTAACAATATGATACACGATATTTTATATGTACGCCAACACTAAAAGGATCATTAAAATAATGTGCAGTTAAATATTCAATTTTTTTTATAAATGTAACCATATGGATATTAAAATTTTATATATAAACCATCACTTTTTTTATTAATTACCTCACCACTCGAAACTGGCAGGTCCAAAGTCCGCGAAAGCAACAGTGTATGCAATTACATTTGCTGCCGGCCGAACCGGTCATTAGAGACACGACCGCTCTATACCTTTTCGGGATCGCGAATGAATGTAATTTTTTTAAAAATAAATTTACCTCAATAATTGAAACTGGCAGATGCAAGTACATCCGTCATGGCCGGGCGGACCCATCAAGACCTACTCGACTATTATGGGCTTTTTTCCAGATTCCGAATAAATGTTTGCACAAACAGTATGCCAATGACACTTTTTTTTTTAACCAAAGCAAATGCCATGTCAATCAAACTTTTTTAAACTGAAATAAACAGCTACACTGTCTCACTCGCACGTGTAAATTAAATCAAACAGCAACTCAGTAAACATTAATTGAAACTTGAATCAAATAGCAAGGCAATTAACATGAATTTTAATTTGAATCAAACAGCAACTCAATTAAACATTAATTTAAACTTGAATCAAACAGCAACACAAATAAACTTTATTTTTTATTTGAATCAAACAGCTACTCAATTAAACATTAATTTTATTTTGTATCAAACAGCAACTCAATTAAACTTTTTCAAACCAAAACAAACAACACGTCAATCACACTTTAAACTGAAACAAACAGCAAGTCAATTACTCTTTAATTTTATACTGCAATGGCAACAGCAATTCAATCAACTTTTTTAAAACTACAACATCAACTCTATCTCGCTCATGCCTGCAAATTAAAAACAACTGTAACAAACAGATACCTGTCGAAATTGGGATAGCCTTCGCCACTATCTCCTCTGCGCCGATTACGATGATGCATGTCGGCGGCGTGAATCAGCAAAGCTTGCAGTCGTTCTCCGTACCGATGATTCTTTTTCCAGATGTACTCGGCCAGGGAGCCGACCCAAGATTTTTTCCGTCAGCCAAAGCAAGGAATGCTGTATCGCACAGAACAACTTCACTCGATGTTTTGAGTGTGTGCACCCTCATCGTCTCGCCCCTCTTCATCTTTAGCATGTTTCGAGTGTTTACCATTCCGCTCTTTTCGCTGCACAAGAATTCGCTCCTGGGATTCACGTGCATGTGATGGTAGCCGTGAATGTCCAAGTTGCTATAACCGTGCCATGGTCAAAATACAATTTCTTTTCCAAAGATCAATTACTAGCGCTCTATGGACAGTTTAGAAATAATTTCGTGTCGTTGTTATCTTACAAATTTTTTAAAACTACTCTAATAAAATACGAGTCGTCAACGACAGTAAATAAATATCACTGGATGGTTGAAAGATTGTTTAATTGTGCTAAATGGGGAATATTTGGTCGGTATGTAGTAATTACAAATCATATTATGCTATAATTACCAATCTCGAAATGAATAGCGCGGCAAACAACACCCTGCCACTAGATGAGAGATGGCCCACCATTCTTGAGAAAAATAATGCACACCGGATCACTACATGTTTCCGATTTAATTTTTTCGATTACAGCGATGGGACGGTCTCCATATGAGAATCGTGTTTGAATATCTCTCTGAAAACAAAAAACACTCTTCAAATACACGACCACTCTCCACTCGGCCACACTTTTTTACTAAACAGCGAGTTTTAAAAAATATATTACAAATTAAGCTACGCAAGATGCATATATATATATATATATAAATAAATAAATAAATACATATATATAAGAATAATTGAATAATTGGACACAAAATCCAAATGGCTCCTACTATCGACATTGCCTTGAATGATTTTCATAAATTTTACACTTTGATGGAACCAGTCGATTCAAACAAAGCAAGTAAAAAGCACAATAAATTAAGCGACAAATACGTTAAACTGTTGGGTTTTCGAGAATATAAACTTTCAAACATCAATATAATTTTCACGTACTATGGTAAAACATTTATAAATATTGTCAAAATTAACTTGTTTCTACTTGATGGTATAATCAACTACGAAGCTCTGTTGAAACTCAACCCGAAACTCAAAATCGATTTCATTTTATCCATAGTTCAATATCTAAACAATTCTACGAAAAGTTGTTTTTATGACATGTTTAAAATTCTTCCAAAATGGAAGGAGCGAACATTCGGCGATAGTCAACCAACAACACCAAATTTTTGCGATTTGCCTGACGAATAAATCACCGACAACTAGATGTCTTCACCGAGATGTCTTCAGGCACATGGAAAAACCCAATCAAGTAAACATGGTTTCCCTGGTCAAATCAATTTTCCGATTCTCTATGACTGAATTTGATCAGGAAAGCTCACTATTGCATATATTGTTTGTACCAGTGATGGGTTTCTGCCTAGCGTTCGTGCATGCCGAGCATACATGTGTAGAGGTGCAAAAGCAAAAGGATTTACCTGCGAATCCCGAAGCACAAAATACACCGGGATCGGATGATATTTTGTGCAATTTGTTGTTCAAGTTTTTGAAAAACGTCTTCAAACCCGATGTCATCTTTGAGCATTAAATTTCACCTCTGCTCGGACACGACAGCAGCGAAGAATCCACGCTGAATGTACACAAGTTATTTTACCGACGCTGCAATGGCATTTACCGGAAACTATTTGGACCTCGGGCCAAAGAGTCAATTACAGCAGACCAAGCACACGGATTGTGCACAAATCTGTTTGATAGAAACAGAAATTATTTACTGCCCCTAATCGAAGCCGTCAACAAAAAAACTACCATTTGACAATTTCAATCAACGAATGTTTTTTGTTCATTTTCTGTGGGGAAAACGATCGGTGCCAGAAGCTGGCGATCGTCTATGGTTATTTCCTCACCTTTGGTCTTCGAACGATGAGTGCAAAAAAATGAAAACATTCTAATGAGATCTGTTTTTGAACATATCCTCAAAGTTAATTTACCTAGTTATTCGTTTATGCAATACTTTTTATGATAATACGCGAGCACGTCTCTATAGTGGATGTAATTAAAGAACATTTAAAGGGAAACGAACAGTTTATGGAAAGAATTTAAAGTATAACAGTAAGTTGCTCGGTACCATAACAGGCCAACCTAAAACAAAACGTATGTAATAAGAAGTTTTAATTTTTTTGACGAGTGATAAATTTTTAGATAGTTGCCAAAACTAAACAAACTTAATGAAAATAGGATAAACGAGAAAAACACAAATAACAAAGTGACAATTTATTTTGGTAAAAAAATACGCACTTTTTTTAAATCTAAATTGGTGATATTTTATCATTTTAATCAACTCGTGTTTATTACTCGATAAATTACATTGTTTTTTTTAATTCGCGTTGACAATTTGCATGTTCACTCAACAAACATCTGGCGGGATGCACTGGATCCTTACATACCATAATGTGCCTAAATTGATCACAATGCATAATGTGATCTTCTCTTCCGTGTCGTTCCGTGGTGTTTCAAATACTACAGCGTAATTTTCCGAATCCCGAGGACTCACGCTATGTGTGTGTGTGTGTGTGTGTGTGTGTGTGTGTGTGTGTATATATATATATATATATATCTGTGTGTGTGTGTGTGTGTGTGTGTGTGTGTGTATAACCACATTGTAGTAATTCTTTATTTCTGTCAACCTTAATGTACATGGTTTAGATAATTTGCCAATAAAAATTATAATAGTGTAATTCTTCGTATTTGACAGTTTTCAAATACGTTTCATGTTTGGCATTGCAGGGAATGCTAAAACGCTGAAGATGCCTCATCGCCAGATGCCTATAGTTTACAATGCATAAACTGTTCAGATCCATTGCAGTGTTGTACATGATTCTCCGACTCGTGAATATAGTACGAGTTTATGCAACACCGATAATTATTCTGAACCCCACAAGGAAGTTCCGAAGCCAATTCTCGATGTTCTCGATTCGCACCATACATTAAAATGTTTCGACTGAAAGGTTTGGTCGAAATACTGATCAAGTTGTCGGCTTCGTCGTAATAACGTATTGCAAACACCATGGTTACCATATTACTGACGATTCGCATAATGTCTGCAATTCAATATATAGGAATCGTTGCAAAAAATGTCATTTGTAACCATTAGTAGCGGTGGTGGGGGGAGCCTACATTTAATTTTTAGGGGGGAAATAAATCACCTTCCAAATAAATTGAATTTTTTTTAAGGGACTGGAAATCCCCCCCCCCCCCCCACCAAACCAAAAACCCATTTTGCCGATGGAAAGAATCAACTTAAAAAAATTATATTTGGAAGGTGATTTAATCCCCCTTTTGTTATAAACTATGTAATACATGTCTTTTTTTAAATTTTGTTTGTTATGATCAATATTCATATAGTCGTCTGTAAACACGAGTTTAGTTGGTTTGTTTCAATCATTCAGTGTAATGCCGTTGACGATTCGCATAATGCCTGCAAATGTATAAGTAGGAATCGTTGCAAAAAATTATTTTTTTTTGTAATCGCAGAAGGCAGGGAAAAATAAGTCTACATTTTATTTTAACCCTTTACTACATAATATATCATATATGTGATGGCATAAAACCAAGTCGATTTATAAGAAAGGGAGATTGGATCACCTTCCAAATAAACCGAATTTTTGAAGGGGGCACTTTCGGTCCCCCTTAAAAATTCGGTCAAATTGGAAGATGATTCAATCCCCTCTCTTATACAATGTATGCTTTTACATCCTACATAATAATTATATAATAATAGTTTATTGTCATTTTCTACCAGATTTTAATTTTTCAATTACTAAGTCTTTGTAAACCGAATTCAGCAATTTGATGAAATAGTATTTGGATACATGTTCAATGTTGCATTGTCTGAATTCATTTTTTAGACACTTGACCATGTTGCTGTTGTTTGGTAAATATTTGGAGTGCATGATTTCGTGAATTTTTGGTAGGTATCGTCGTTTCTTTTTCCAGGGTAGTGGACTGTTTCAACAGTTCTGTGCAATGCCATTGACAACTCGCATAATGTCTGCCAGCATATAAGTAGGTATATTGGGAATTTCCGTAGACGTGTAGGTAACCATCGCAAAAATCTTATAGAGTATGACTTCTGACGAAATGCCAGTGTGTATATTGTTTACGTGAATAATGTTTAATAATTTCGAGTAAAATTCTTCAGGATTAATGCTTGCATCTATTTGAGCCAATTCGGACAATTTCTGAAGAAATACCAGTTGAAATGATTTGTTTTCCACTTTTGTTTTTAGTTTGACGAGTTTGTGCAACGTTTGTTTGTTTCGCTAGACTTTATTTAGAAAGGTATCAATTTCCAAATCTGTAAACTTGTTTTTTATTAAATATTTTTTTCGTAAATTCGTGAGAGTACAAGTTGTTTAAGGCGAAATATATAGACACGTTCGTACCATCCAGTCTTTACATCACCTGTTTGTAATATTCAATTTCCAAAAAAAATTGACGAAATATCATTTCTTCGACCGTGGCCTACCACCTTTGCGAGTTTTTCGACACCATCCGTTTATATTTTGTCCATATATATATATATATATATATATATATATATATATATATATATATATATATATATATATATATATATATATATATATATATATATGTGTGTGTGTGTGTGTGTGTGTGTGTATGTGTGTGTTTTTTCCTTAGTTATAAATTAAAGATTTTTCTCAGAGGGATTTGCTTCATAGAAATTATTACATTGTGTGTTTATTTTGTCTTGTATGCCAATCTCAGTTTCATTATCGAATAAAATATGGGTGCCATCCTCAACATCGCCACTCTCATCACTTTCGTCGTAGGGGGGAACCGAAGGTTTTATGAATACCGTTTCCAGTAATACTCGGCCGCCGCAGCAAAACTGAAATAACATGCCATTTTTGTCGACGTAGTCTTTAAAGTGGCCGAAAGTCGAGCGTAGGCACACCAAGCTAATGTGTAAACACGTTATTCTCTCGTAAAATTTCCATCAAAGGATCCATATTGTTTCGTTTTTCCATTGCGAAACATGGTGCTCTTGAAGAGAGGAATCGCCGTGTCTCGAGCCATATCCATCGCAAGTTTTTTTGGCAATATTTTGAACTATCGTAAAGGTAGAATTCAAAGTCCATTTCGACTCGTTTATTAGGGCGAAATATATAATGTAGTCATTTTTGTATAAATTGAATAGCTTTACCGAAATATCATCAAATGCAAAAGACAGCATGTCGTGTTTCGTCGTGGTAAAATTAATATTTTCGTACAAGTTTCGCGAAAGCTCTTTCCATTTAAATTTGTCAACAGACTTTGCATTACAATCAAAACAAAAATTGACAGAGTGATGGGTTACAAAGTTATTTCTGGAACCAAAATAAATATATATTTTATGGCTGGAATTATATTCGGTTGTTGGCGACGACTGAAGTGATAGAGGTAGCAATGGTGGTGGAGACTGATTAGATATCTCTAGAGGTTTTATAAAATGTTCATGTTTTGGAGTATATAAAAACTTTTCAGTTATTATAACCAACAACACGACTATATTAATCAAAAATATAAGCTGTAAAAGAAATAAATACATCTTATTATGGAGTATAGAAATGAAACACCATTGAAAAAATAATTATTAATATTTTTATTAATAATTTTTACTGTATTAGCGGTCCTATTATTAAAATAAACAGTGTTAAAACAGAATGAAATGCCTGGAGGGGGTAAAGGTACCTGTAATGGTATCTGCATAAACCTTCCAGGCAGCATCATAGTTGGTGCGAGAGGTGCCATTCCCATTACATGCGCACCAGCAGAGGGGGGTGGTGGTGCCGATGGTGCCGAAGATGGATTCCTTCTTTTAACAGGTCTCATCCTCCTCCTCTGAGAAGTAGATGATATCATTGATGTTAAAGAAGATGACATTCTTAGTACCGATGGAGACACCACTCTTGACGGCGAAGATGATGATGTCATCGGTATTGAAGGGGATGTCCTCTTTAGTGTCAAGTGGCATGACCTCTTCTGCGTCAAAGGGGATGACCTCCTCGGCGTCGAAGGAGATGGCCTCTTCCACGTCGAAGAGCATGACATCCTCGGCATTGACGAAGTTGGCGTCTTCGGCATCAAGGGCAATGAGGTCTTCGAAGTCGAAGATGCCAAATTCTTCAAAGTTGAAGGTGTTTACCTCTTCAACGTCGAAGATGTTCGCCCCCTCGATCGCCTCTTCGTCACCGATGTTGAAGGCCTCTTCGGCATAGACGAGGGCATCATTGGCTTCGAAGATTGGCGTCTCGACAACTGGCAACCACTACATACAATGCACGGTTTGTTGGCCATCGGCTGATGGTTGATGTTGTTTGTCGCAAAGTACACTGCTTATATACTCTGGCTTCGATTGGAACACTTGGAGAAAAAAAATACTCTGGCTCCTACCCAGGACACTAGGAGAATAAGTAAAAGTTAGACGGAAGAGTGGTATGGGAAGAGTGAGGGGAACCTTCTTTTTGCATCAGAAAAGAAATTATTTCTGCCCCGAGATAATTCCCACATAATAATGAGGCCAAGTTGAGTAATGTATGCCAGTCGCCTCACCGGCCCATCTACAAACACTAGTCATTACTTTGAGCGAGATACACCAATCAGAAAAAAAGTAACATGGATATACGAGTGCGTGAAGTAAAAAAGAAAAAAACTTACTTATAGAGTAATCCCTCCCCACTACCCTGAAATACGAGATAAAAAATTTACTCGGTGTGTATATAAACACCACGCATTTTAGTCTAGAGTCGGTGTGCTAGGGATAGCAAGAATAGGACTGTAAAGATAGCTGTCGCTAATTTTTTATATTTGCAAGAATGGATAAGGTTGTTGGAGCGAATAAGGTGGAGTTAGATGGATTATTTGAAGGAATGGGGGATAAATTTAGAAATATTTATGAAAGGTTTTTGATGCACCATAGTACAAAAAAGGAAATACGATTACTATTAGAAAAATATACAGAAGCAAAGGAAGAGTTGGATAAAATGCTAGATGTTCTAAATAAAATAGGGAAGGAGTTGGTTAAGGAGTATAAAGAATTTCGGGAAGTATGGCACAAATATAAACATTCACGAAAAAGAAATAGTAAAAAATCACGAAAGCATTGTCAATGTAACATTACACAAAAGTGTAAATTTTGTAAAAAAAAAAAAAAAAAAGTAAAAAGTCTGCTTTCCATAGAAGCGAAAGAAACAAAAACTTAAGGGTAGCTTTTTGTTTGACTTTAGAGTGTTTTTTGGTTTAATTTTAGGGTAAAACAGATTGTAACATGTTTCTTTTTTTTCCACAACATGTTCACCAGCCAATGTTGGGGGAAAGGGCGAGAAAGAAGAGCCGGAAAGCAACTTTATCAACTATACAGTGGCTCCTCTTACAACTTCAGTGGATGTCCCTCGTCCAGCCACAGGAGTCTCTCGCCCAGCTGCTCCCCGCCCAGCTGCAGGAGACTCTCACCCGGCAACAGCAGCTCCAGCAGCTGTCCCTTGCCCAGCCTCAGACCCAACAGCAGAAACAGTTCCCTCCTCACCTCCCACACACAATCACTACCACAACCCCAACCACAGCTCTTAGTTAAATTCGAGCTGTGTAGGGAGTGTATGGTGGGAAGAGCAGTGTGGGAGGAGAAGTGTTTCAACTGTTTAATTTCAAATAGTATGGATAACTTTTTTAAATTACAACCTTTTACAAAAATTATATAAATTAATTAATTTTATATATGTTTTTTAAAAAAATATGTTGTTTTATATATGTAATATATATTATTTCTTATATTTGTAATCTTTCATTTTATATATTTGTAATATTTTTTTATAATTACATAATTTTAAAAATAAATTTTATTTATAAAAAAAAATTGTTTACTTTTTTAATCTGCATTACCTTCAGGAGTCATCTGTCTCTTTGAAGTTGAATAAAGTGTTTAAACTCATTCAACCAAACTGAATTTAAGAAACTGTTTGGCGAGCAAAATAAAGTGTGCATTTGTTGGAATGGTCAAACACATTGTAAAAAGCTCGTATCAAATGAGGTTCGAAATATCAAGAATGTTCGAATATTTTGGCCGAATACTTTTCTTCAATCTTTTCTATCTGAACTTGTAAAACACAATTGCAAATCGCATTCATGATTAGTGAATTTGGAGAAGTGATTACTTGTCCCATTGTATCTGAATTTATGGTAACGTGAACACATTGAAAGTCACATGCATTTGGTAAAGTCTGTGAACTGTTACTCTTGATTGAACATGCCAAATTATGAGCTGGTAGTTTCACAAAGTTTCTGTTTTTACAGAAGTTGTAAACTCAGTTTTTATATTTCCAGCATTAATATCGAGCAAGTGAAAGAATACACTTCTCCAGCTAGCGGCATATTCTTCTACAGCGAGAGTGAAAAAAGTAGGTCTGAAAACAGAGTATCAAAGTTTTCCAATTTAGGTATAAAATATACATCGGTTAAATTTTTTGCACTAATGTACTCTTTAAACTGGTTGTATATGTAGTCTCCCGATTGGAGTAGGCTGTCAACTAAATGGATAAATCTCAATGGTGATGTCAAGTATTCGTTTAAAGATAGTGCATTAGGCCTTATTGATACTTTGATCGATCCTCTGATAGAGTTACGATTACATTCGTATACAAACATATTGTGTAATTTAAATTTTGTGAATAGTTCTTGTTCCTTGTCATTCCCGTTGAATGATATGCTTGTTCCATCGTGGTTTGATTGGAATCATAAATCAGGGAGCAGTTGTGCGATGTCTCATGAATAGCATTTTTGTACTTGCACGTGAGTGAAAGCCGATGTTGATGGCCAATTTAGTTTTTTTTTCTGTAAAGGAAACACTATTCATTATTTTTTTTTTTTTTAGTTTACAAATAGGTATATAAATAGTCGCTGTTCCCTCGATGGCCTTATTGTGAAAGTAGCAGCTGTTGTAGCGAGATTAGTTGATTTTTCGAGTTAATTTCAAAAATGCGAGATGACGTCAGTTGTTTGGTGTATAGATAGTCTTCGAGCGTGGGGTTTGGGAACTTGGCCCGAAAATCTTTAGACTTTAACGGAATGTAAGTATTGTTATTAAGATCAGTATCAAATTCCTCTTCAAAATCTTCGTCAGAGCCTTTGTTATCTTCATTTTCGTGAGTGTCAATGCATTCCAAGAGACCGTTGCCAAAATGCATGTAAAACCGCTTAAATTCGTCCAAAGTTTGCAGTTCTGGGTCGTTGTAGATATTTTTGAATATTTCCAATACTCTGATCATTGTAAAACTTAGTTTGTTAGCCATGACTAAAGGCTCTTATATAACAAAAAAATTTAGCCCTTCACATTCTTTAAATCTACAAAATAAAATATTTATATGGAGGTCTTTCATCTACAACAATCAGATAAATGTGGTGGGCATCGATGTCAAAACGATGAAAAGGCATTAAAAAATCTTGTCTAACCCCCTCTAGATATACTTTTTATTTTCTGAAAACCTGAAATACGAAATGTGCCAAATACTGATTGAGTTATGAACCATATATCTATTCAATCGTCGACACGACAATCTCTCTCGAAACTAATTCAAACTCGTTGATGGAAATTTTATCTCAAAATGCGGCAAGAACATTGCACATTTAATATCATATGGTAAAAATTGAATTTCTCACCATGAGTAACTTCAACACAGTCTAAAAAATTTCTCGTGGAAAATAATTGTGAAAAAAAATACTACTTTACCATCCAGTCTACTGATGTGCATTTCATGTTGCAAATTGAGTTGTACATCGATAATGTAACTTCAGAGGGGATATTGCAAAATTCAACCATCAAACTGAATTATCTTGCAAAACTAAAGTTTCGCAGACAGAAACATGGAGTCGGTAATCTCATGATGGAAAACATATTTCGTGCAAATGGTGTGTACTCAGTCACCGAGTCTAAACATCTGATCCTGGTCACGTCTTACGACTATACTTATCATCGAGACCAGTGTGGATAATTTGGGGTCTAGGTCCAGAAAAACTGCTCATGTTTGTGCTCTATTGTGAGTATCTGGATGTCGAAGTGAGTATAATTTCGTACCTAAAATGTCGCGGCTTGCCCGATGATTTCGACGTGGACATGCGGAAGGAATACGAAAGATTGCCTGCGAAATGCATTTGGATCCAAGGTTTCTCACACGAAGCGGATCTCATTACTAATTTTCGCTTTTGGTATAGTCAGAGATACTTGTTGAAAATAATAATGGGATACCACGATTACCCACATAATTTCGTCGACCACAACATTATCTAATACGATTTGAAATTCCTATTTACTCGCTTGCGAGTTCTCAATTTGCAAAGCAAAATAAAAGCATTTGTAACCCTCGGAAAATTAGCCACAACTCCGCTCACTCGTTTTCACTGTGGCTGTATCATATTCGATACGTTGACAATCTTGAAAAAAAATGCATTGGCAAGTGGGAATTTGTCGTTGGGGAACTTGTCTAACAACTACCTGAGCCAAAAGTTTAGGAAAATCTATTTGAACTCTGTTCTTATGCGCATTTATTATATTCTAGATCACACCATCACAGACGATGACTTTTTCACGAGTGTATGAGAAATACCTTTCCCATCGAGCCCTATAAAATGAAAAGTTTGATGCAGTGAATGCTCGATACACAAACATGCAAGTGCGCCACACCGAGTACATTGGTGGTAGCATGTCGCATAAACTTACAGGTGAAACGAATGCAGACTCTATCGTTTTCTACCGCATGGAGCAGGCTTTAATTTACAAGGAGAGGGATTGCGTGGCCGTGGTCGGACTTCACAACAAGTTTTAATTTGTCAATATTCACCAACCAATTGGCCAATCTCCTTAACTGCGGACTCGAAGACAGTTCGATGAGTGCCATTTCTCGACGGATCGCGAATGTTTTCCTGTATCATGTACTATCCTTTGGTGTGTTACCGGGATACCAGAGCGTTTTACTGGCCATGCCCGATCTGAAATGTTTGTCGCTCGCCGAAAGAACGTCCGCGATGAACGTTAGACCAATTTACACCAAACCAAAGTTCAAGTACACGAAAAAAGAATATCCTGGAGCCATGTTGAATGCAAATCACGGTCTTTCTTGGAATGTTATTCAATACGATGTCAATAGTTTCTACCCAAACGTTATCATCTAGAAACGGCTTTCCAGATCGACCGTCGATTGTTGCTGCACCAAAGCATAGAATATAGTGTTTGAAAATGCTCCGATATCCCGCGACGCATTCGATGAAATGCTCAGGAATGATGTAATTGCTCTGTACGTGATAGAAGACAAAAACCAAAACTATTCGGAATACATGAACATGATGTATTCCGGCCAGCCTATCGGGAAGATGATACTTTCCGTCGCCGAACTATAGTCATTGGTTGGCGATACACCAATTCTGATTCGTTTACTCTCACATGCCAAAACTCCGTTCACCCTAAACTTTAGAGTATTTACTCGACGGCAGGAAAACTGTAAAGAAGCAAATGAAATCTCTAAAGACTGAAATGCACAAAAAAAAAAAAGTTTCTGAAGAGAGGATTCAAGACATGAATGTGTCGGTGTTGGATGAGAAGGAGCTTTCGCTTAAAATTATGGTCAATTCGGTCTACGGGCTTTTTGGCACTCCACCTTTCAAGTTTGTCAGCATTCCCGTAGCCATAGGCACGACGTTGTTAGCACGGAAACTTCTCATACATTTATGTCGCAATACACCCATGTTGTATCTACTGCACCCGATTCGTGATCACAAAGTAATAATAAACAACCTGATGGAAGGGGAGCTCGTGCAGTTTGTATATTTCATTCGTTAAGATGCCTACGATGCCTACTTCAATCTGGAAGCAAATTAAAAACTGATTGTGTACGACGAGAAGAAACTCCATGCAGTTGTTTGCAAAATTCTGCGAGAGAATCATGACATGGTCTTTGATGCAGATACCGGTGGGTATCAATTTACAAATATTTTGAAATTGGACAGTAACAGGTCTATCGAACTCATAAACGGGGAAATGAACTTAATAAATTGAAGGGGTATCGTTCTCGAAGGCACTGAGATACTCGCATCTATTTCACTAGTGAAGAAAAAATATTAGCATTAGCCAAAATGTTTGACTACAGTGTATTTTGCAGTAATCGTAACCAAGTTGTGTTGAAACTTTGTTTCATTGTTCATAATGGTTACGAGCGCAATGCATCGTGTTCCGTGAAATAAATCTACAACTATGTCGTGCCACTTGCCTTCTTCTTTGCGAATATGACCAAAGTAACCAACTGTTATAAATTGGAAAAATTCCTCAATTTCGAAAATGTATTGTTTTCCATTTACAACTACCTCTATTTGGTAGATCAGACGGAATTGTACGAAAATGTAAAGTTGGTTAGGCTCAAAAACTCATCTGCACTTCAAAGGTACATTGATGGTCTCGGTTCTTCCTACATTGGCTGTAAGAAAACGGTGCTCTTGTACAATCCCGAAGACTGTCAGGTAGATCACTACTTGACTTTGGAAAAGTATTCCAAATTACCACCGATACAAAAAATAAGCAATGTGCCATGGCCCGAAATGAATCAGATTCATTATGGTAAATATCTACGCAATTACATAACAGTCATACTTGAATTTTGAATTCAGCCATGCCTCAGACTTCCATAAAAACATACACACAAACAGTTAATGAATAGTTTAAAAAATGGTTTGAAAGTTATGAATTTTATCTAACAGAACACAAAGTTTATTTGGATATTGCAAATGGGAAATTTCCAAAAGAATTTTGTAAATGTGTCATTTACGACAAGTGATTCATAGAAGATGTGAAAATAAATTGTAAAAAAATACAAATAAAACTCATGTTTTAAATTTGTTTTATTTGATTTTATAAAGATAATACACATATGAGGTTATTTTTTAAAGTAGAATACTACATATGGATCGACTTGACAACCCTTTAGACAAACCCACATCTACTACATTGTTGGTAATTGATTTTGAGTAACTCCTATGTGTAGGTTCCATTTGTATGAGTTTTTATTTTTCAATTTCATAACAAAAACAAATATGTCAAAAACCTCACCATTAATGAACATATTGATGGTATCACTAACTGCTGTGTCAGATGCGTGATTGGTGGGTGTGTTGGTTGTAATGACTGCATTGTTTCCAACCTCACTGTTGAACGCATTTACTACATTGTCCATAGCCTCACTGTTGAGGAACGAGTTGATTGTGTTGTCACCAACATCGTCGTTGATTGATGTATAGATGTTAGTGTCACCAACCTCACAATTGATTGATGTGTTGACTGCATTGTCACAAACCTCACCATTGATTAATGTATAGACTACGGTGTGACAAACCTTGCAGTTGATTAATGTATTTACTGGGGTGTCAGCAACCCCACTATTGACAAATATGTTGATGGTGCTGTCCACTACCTCATCATTGACAGACATGGGAAAATAGAAGGCGTTGTCATTCATCATTACATGTTTGATGAATGTGTTGTTCACAGCCACACAACCCATATATTCCACCCCCATCGCGGTAGAATGCGTATCTCCCCATTCTTTAGATTTAATTAATTTCATCAGATTAAAATACCACGGTTTTGGTTCACGAACACAATCATTCTTCTTTGCATATTTTATTTTCTTCCGGCCCTTATGTAGGAATCCCGTATAGACGTTATCTGACTACGAATGGTGTATTTGTTTACATCATGTTCTCCACACTCCATGGTAAATGAAAGTAATTCTCGAAACCCCTTATACCTTGCATTTGCACATTTATACAACTGTTCATCTCCGTTCCAAAGAGCTTCGTGTTTTTCATATATGGGAATAAACTCTTTTACATAGTATTTACTAGCATACCATTTTGAATCCATACTTCCAGACTCAGTAGACTGTGGTGACTCTTTGAAGTTCGAGGTCTGAGTGCCTCGGGAACTGTGGTAGCGTTAGCAACAATACACAGTCTTTTATATGTGGCGTCATAGTAAATTAATTTTTTACTCCCCCCTCCACAACATTCTATCTACAATCTGTTGTATTTTTCCTTTTTTAATAATGGAAACCTATATAGCTTCTTGTAAGTAAAAAAAATTAACATTTCAAGCCATGAACAACAACTGAGTGGATGCAGAGACTCTGTGAGTGGAATGAAAAGGTTATTATATCTCGTCCGATATGTGTATGAAATCGGCAAGTAGAGATAGGGGCCATTCTCATATTAAGCAACTATATCTACCAAAATTAGCTAAATTTTATTAAAAAAAGAAACATGTTAGTTTATAACATTCAAATTACCAATCACGTTAAACTTTTGCCATCGTCATTCACAATGAAATACATACGTAAAAATAACATTTTCATTTTAAATTTTGGTAGTATTTCTTTATATGGTGAGAAAATAATTTCAAAATCGAATTCAAGGGATGCAAATTACGATTCAGATGATCAAATATGGCAAACAAAAACAGACGTGTTTGTGCTGGAAGACTCAACCAATATGGTGCTATGGCGAGACTGTGAACCTGTTTACATCATAAAAAAATTCTGGCCGCTTATTCCAATAAATTTAACATTTTTAATCGGTTCAAACATGATGAAAACCAAATAAAAGAGTTTTAAAAACTTGCCACCGAGTTGAAGAGCATGCCAAAAAAATACATAATTTGTGGTGTTTTTTTTATTTGTAACACACTCCCAGCTATAAATATGTGGACAGCTTCAGTAGCCAATATAACAAAGCATATGGTGAAGTGAGATGGATGGCAGCAGTAAGATAAAATATGTTCTTTGCAGCAGGTTTACTGTTTTGCTTAACAAATATCTATGCGAATATATTGCCATTTTGTTTGCCGACATCAACTACAACAGAAGATTCATCCACGGTGAAGGCAATTGATTATCTTTCATTTTTGGTGCAGCAGAAACGGGTCGTCAAAGAAGAATTAATTCGTATAGAGAGCAGAAACTATATTTCGGATCTGGTTGATTCCTATGGCAAGGGTAAAATGTTATTTTCAATGGACGATGGAAGTGTATTTCCTTTGCCATACGTTTTCTGCCTTTTGACTGAAATTTTTTTGACCATGGGCATCATATCAATTTTATTACCAATATTCGCTATTCTGTGAAAAAGTCTCGAACCCAAGACAATAAGTGGATGTGTACCAATTCGACAGAAGGAAAATACATTCTTATAAACATGCTTAATTGAAGAATACCAATGTAAAAAACCACTATATATATTATTATGTAAACGAATGTTATTGTAAATTGTAGTGTATTGTATTGTGTATGTAAATGTAACAAAAATAAATGTAACATTTAAAGCATCCTTTTTTTTTTTTGGTATACAAAACCCTAAATAAAAATATGAAAAGTTCGCATTGTCAAATGAATCAAATTTGCTGACGATATTACACTATTTTATAACTCGGTTGAATGTATGCTGTATTACACATTAATATGTGTTAAGTTCTTTTGCACTGAGCTGAAATACATTTATTTGCAAACTGATAAGAGAGAGCACACATAACTTTAATTTTTATATACTTGAAGATTTTTTTCAATAAACCATTTACTGTTTTTTCTGCAAGATATTTACAAACACGCATATTCCTCTGTTTTTTTTATAATAAACAGATTATAAAATAAGTGGTTAACAACAAACTGGACACCATCATGTTTCTTGTGAATTGTATTTATATCAAAATATGAATTTTCACTAAATTATTTTCAAGGCAAAGTACTTTGGTTATAAGCCATCAAGAATTATTTACAGTTTAGCACTACTTATTATGTAATATACGAACTACATTACTGAAAACATTTTTTAAAGAGAAGAAATGAAACAAATAATTTAGAACGAATTACCCTGGGTGCGCTGAAAAATAAAAAGGAACAAGTCATGTGATTGCCAGAAACGAGTGTAAATTTGACAACTCATCGGTAAATATAAATCTTTAATGGACCTAATAACGTTAACAAGCATGTATCACCTGACATTTTGCATAATAATTATTATTTCCTTCACAGATGCCTAGTTAAATTATTATCATATGTCACCAATGATGTGAGATTATTCAAAAAATCTTACAAATATTTTATCTTTATGAAATATAATATATTATAAAAACTAAATTAGTTCATTCTATTCAAGTTAAAACAAGTTTGCTTATTGAAAAATGCTCCTTTAAGTATAAAATGGAAAAATATGTTGTCATTATTAAAATTAATAGTTTGCAAACAGATAGCATTAATAGGTTAACTACAAAGAATTAAATTAATTAAAATCGTACTCAATGATTGGCTCATTGTGAACAGGAAGGTGAACTCGCGAATTTTCACAAAATGTTCGTAGTAAATTAGCAAGTTCCTTTATGTGATTCATGTATACGGGTTGGCCAACGTGTTCGATAACAAGTTGTTTCATATCATCGTAAATTTCGAAACGATTTTCATGTAAATATTGAAAAAAGAGGTCCACCCACATAGGAATTGTGAAACCCCATATGCAACAACCACGAAAAGATGACGAATGCATTACATACAAATTCATCCTCGAATTTGGTCAGCTCGAAAGACAATTCGACTTGCCCTTCATCACCAAACTTAAAGTTTTGCACCACAAATACGAAATTATCCTCATTGAGCAGCTCGTTTCCACCACCCATTGTAGAAATTGAATTTGACAATGGCGATATTCGAAAAGTGAACTTGGGATGATCTGGCTGTGACAGCACAGCATCTATCGGCAAGGAAGCTGTAGCAGCAATTTTTTCAGTTTGTTTGGCATTAGCCTCGGCAATGAGTTATTTTTGCTTTACGTGCAAAAATTTCTTGATCGTTACATAAAAAGTATTCATAGATTGCTAAGTGTTGAACGGAGTTGTCGTTCTTTCATCGTCATCATCAATTTCCATACCATGATCATGTTCAGCGTCCGAGTCTCCTTCTCTACTGCCAACCCCACTTTTGTTTCTTATGCCATTCATTAGGAAATCATAAAAATAAAGAAAATTTTCGAGTCGAAAATAAAGTTGGCCAAACCGAGTAGTTTCGGCATGTGTTGTCCAAAAATGGAATGTATAAATGGAGTAACTTGTTTCAGGTTCACCGTTTATTTCTGAGTTAAAATATTCAGCAAGTACATAAACATCTTGAAGGCAATCACCAATTTGGGGCCGGTAATAAGCTTTAAGTTTTCTATGAGTGTTGGAGGCCATTTGTAATTTACAGTCAAATCATTGAATGTAACCACAAAATTTTCATCGATGTAGTGAAGGGGTTTGAAATCAGGTTCGATTAATGCATACTGCTTTGCCACTATGCTTGAAAATATCGGGCAGAGTAACATCACCATCAACTTGTTGTATTGCAACTGCAATAAGAAACGTGGTAATTTAAGGTATATGTCGAAACACATGTCTTGTACATGAGGGAAATGGTCTGGGGTGATTATCGGTTTTAGAATGTCGTAGCAGTGCGTGATAGCCACCAGACAAGTCAGGGAAGGCGAAGCTGTTTCAAATACATTTAGTAATGGGTTATACACATATCCATCATGAAAGACTTAATTACCTAAATGGTCGAGAACAGGCTCGTACTCTTGTATTTCGAGACTAAAGGACAATTCGCTTTCGCGAACTATCGAAAACTTTACATTGCTGAACAACAACACCAAGTTGCCACAACGTCTCATCAATAAAATGTTTGAAAAGAAATTAGTTGCATTATAAGATGTTACTGGCGACATTTTCTTTTTTTTATTCGAGGATGAATCCCCATTATCACCACCACCATCTCGACCATTGGATTCACCAAATATGACAAATTTTTACACGTTGAACAGGTTTGTCCAGTCGATAGGTCCTTCACATAAAGATGAAAGCAAAAAGTAAAGAACACCAGTCTCGAATAATCCCACATACAAGTGTTTTATTACATTTTCGTGGGTGCACCAACCACTCAAGATAAACTTTGCATGCCAGTTCGGGTTGAAAAACTCTAATACGCATCTGGTCGACTTTAATAAACTTTTACTCTCGATGTAGTAAACGAGCAATGGCAACACTCTCGCCACATAACTGTGATTCACCATCTCCAATAAAACAAAGATAAACAAGTCGTAATTTACTTTAAACGTATCCAATGATGCAGGTCCACATAACCGTTTTCGTGGAGGATAGTCTTCATCTCCGTCGTATTCACACTCATCACCATATTCTTTGTCTCTACTTTGTTTCGAACCATTTTTGGAATATTTATGTTTATGCTGATCTTGCCATCACAGTTGTTGCTTACTCAAAACCCACTTGTTCTGCCAATCATTTACTTCAACAATGATGTTGATGGTTTTAATTTCGATATTATTTGCTTTTCAATAACACATGTAGAAAGTGTAGGCCACATAAAAAAAGTTTGAATCTTCAGCCAATAAACCATGTATGAGTGCATGAATGAAATTTTCCTTGCAATGATCAAAGTCGATGTTGGGTTGTCATATCGCCTCCTCGAAATGATCAATCATATACAGTTTATTTTTACTAAAGGGGTAAGATTAACGATCGTAAAAAGGAAACTGATGTTCGGCATTTCCCAATGCGTACTCGGAAAAGATGATTTAGGATGAAATGTCCAGTTTTCCACGTTAAACAAAAGGTTCTCCAACTGGTTAATCTCAAACTGAAAATTTGTCTCGATTGTGCTGACTCTATACAATTCGTACATCTCGGTAATTACAATCTCATCATCACTTCCACTTAGACTTCCACTATTGTGAGTTATTTCTCCATTAGCACACACAACACAAAAATCCGCAGCACTATATTCAAATCCAAACTAGTACTCGGTAGATACAATGGATAGCTTTACCCAACCTTACTCACAATAACTGCCATTGTCGTTTCCCGTTTGCACTCGACGGTTATTTACCGCAATCGATTCCTTGTAGTTTCGCATTTGCATGATTGCCTGATCGATGAATGTGTATCGTCTGACGTATACATCGTTCCGAGCGAGTTTTAAATAAAAAACTTCTCGTGATGCACCACAAGTTATGGAAACTACGATGGCTTCGCCCTCCTTGAAGAGATCGTAAAAGGGAAGAAAAGACACGAGCTCATCCTTTAGAGTCCATATATTGATGGGACTTAGTTTTTTTATATGATCATACGTGCTCAGCCATTCGGGAACATAATCTCGGACGGTGGGCAAGGAACACTGTGCCGGATTGTCCAAAACAAACTTGAATGCCAAACCCTCATTCGAATGTGAGTAGATGTGAGAAAGAGGGCAAAAAAAATGCATGCACACTAACAAAATCCATCACTATGGGTAGAATTAAGTGAAAGTTGGCCTTTTCGGGCCGATGTGTCAGCAGACAAGACCCCTTGATGTAAAATGGGAACGTGGCTGCAGTAATGTACTCGACAAACTCAATCACAAAATCGCGACAAATGAGGTTCTCTTTGTACGAGTCGAAATTGTGTTCCTTGTCGATGTAAAGTCCAAGATTATGAGTTGGTAAGCCAAACTTTTTTTTTCACAGCCAGCCCACAATTGTATTCTGCTCCGCATTGTTTTTTTTTGCCGACCAATGAGCAAATATACACTTTAACAAATGATTGTAACCAAAGGGCGAAATTTCTTGTGGGGTTATTTTACAAAATTCACTGGATCCGACAATGGAGATGATTTTCTTTGCGATCTATGCGATCCAGATTCGCATCGACGGTTCTGCACGATCAGGCGCTATGAGTTCTGCACGATGCTGTTCGGGTTGAAATGTTCACTTGCCATGTTTCAGTCCATGATGGTTCGAGTCCTGGATGGACTAATTGGGGAGTGCACATTACAGTACTTGGACGATGTCGTGGTCTGGTCGAATAGCTGTGAAAACCACGTCCACCACCTGTCCATGGTCCTCGAACGATTGGAAATGATCGAACTCACCTCTGCGGTGAATAAATGTCTCCTAGGTAAGAGCAGCTTGGAATACCTAGGGCCAATAGTGCAGGATAACAGGAACCAGCTGAACCAAGAACAGCTACAGGTGATTGTCAACTACCCCATGCCGAAAACCCGCAAACAAGGCTACAAGTTCTTCGGGCTTGCGTATTGGCTGATTGAGTTCATTTAGAGGTTCGCCGTAGTGACAGCGCAGCTTACCGATTTACTGTCACTACAACGCAGGTTTGTGTGGGGCAAGAAAGAGGAGCGGGCATTCCAAGAAATGAATAACCATTTATGTGCATGTCCGATGATAGAAAGGTATGATGCGAGCTGACAATTATACATGCAAACAGACACAAGCCAAGAGGGACTTGGAGCTGTCCTCTACCAATATGGAGAGAACAACATGAGGCAGGTGATCGACATTGCGAACGCTAAGTTGGGAGCAGTAGAGCGAAAATATTATGTGAACAAGCATGAGTGCCTTGAATTAGTGTGGGCAGTAACAAAGTACCGCACCTACCTGGTGTACAGGCAGTTTGAGCTCCACATTGTCAACCGTTGTCTTGTATGGCTCTACAACACCAACAAAGCCAGAATTATGTTAACCTGGTGGCGCTGCTCCTCCAAATGTATGGCTTCGTGGTGGATCACATCCCAGGAAAAGAAAATCAGCTGGCAGATCAACTGTCATGAGACAACCTTAGCACCACGGTCGTGAACAACAACGCAAAATGGGACGAAGTCCTACATCCAACAAACAAGGAACTTCTATACGAGCTAAATGTAAATGCAATGAGCGCAATAGAGGGCGAAGTACTCGTGAGTAACATGTGGAGGAAGATAGTGACAGCACAGCACGTGTGTTTTTTTTACAAATGAAGTGACGACAAAGTGTGAGACGCAGCGAGTATAGTATTGGCACGTTATGGACGGCCGATTGGAAACTTGTTTCATGCAAGAACCAACAAAATGGTGTTTATTTATACAGGTGAATATGATGACACTATCATAACACACACTCGCATAATTGAGACCGTGGGACACCCGGGAACAGCACAGACTGTAATAAATATACATGAGAAATTTTACTGACCTAAAGTGTCTCATGATGCGTGTGACTACGTGCAAAGATGTGTGATGTAACAACAGTTTAAATCACATAGAGCAGCTGGAAGGCAACAACAACTTCCGCGATTTCCTACGCGACAGTACGGGACTGTGAGTCTTGTCTTAATGGGTCCTTATCTGTGCACTTCAAAATGCAAGAATTTTATCCTGCCTGCTGGTAACGAATAACTACTTGCACTGGGTGGATGCATACCAACTCAGGGGTGCACGTGTGCAAACATTGTGAAGGTTTTGAAGGAAGAATATTTCGTGCTTTGGGGATACCCCAAACAACTGCTCGTCGAAAACGGCACACAATTCACTGGCAGGAGGTTGCATGAGAAGTGCACCCGGTGGGGATGTACCAACTGAAGATGGCGGTGTACTATCCGCACGCGTACACCACAGAGTGCCGTAACCAGGAGTTGAAGGTACAAATGTGGCTGTGTGTGGGTGAGCAGTACATCATGTGGGGAAACACCTGCCCGTCGCCCACTTCACCCTTTGCCAATGTGTTAATGAGGCCACAGGATGAACACTCGCCCAGGTCCTGCTAGGCCACAACTTGGCCCTACCGGGTGAAAAGTAATGTCCACAAGAACCAACGTGTAGCAGTGCAGAAAGTATAAAAGGTCAGCAGAATAGTTGATGCCGAGAGTGACACAAACAACTACGACACCAACTGCAGTACGCAGTGGAGTGGGTCACGACAACGACGAGACCACCGCCCACACAGATAGCAGGGCAACAAGTTTGTCTGCAAATGCACCTGTAATCCACAGCAAAGAATAACTTTTGTGTGGGGCTGGCAACAAGATGGAGCAGCCAGCAGCAGGTGGTGCAGAGTGTCGGATCTAACACCTACCTGGTCTGAGTGGGCAGGAGACTGGTCCGGGCACACCGGGATAATGTGAGAAGAGCACCAGGTAGTGTGCCCAGTGAAAACAGATATGGTGACCAGGATGTCTAAGGCAGAGCAAAAGCCGACGAGCAAGGAGAGCAGGGAGAAAGGTGAGGCAGCACATCAGCCGGAGGGACCCCCACCTACTGTGCAAATGCCGTCGAGGCCAGGTGTAGCAACATATACCAGGGGTTGATTGGACACAGGCATGAAATGGGGCGAAGAAAAACTACACGCCGGAACTACCGCCCCGGAACAGCAAACAAGGGAATTTGCAAAAGAAAGTGAAGGAGTAAATGTGCAAACAAACAAGGGAGCAAGAGAGCAATGTACGGGGGAAGGAAGCAGCTCCAATGAGGATTGACAGTGAAGCGCCGAAAAGTAACACCGCATCAGATTCAGTGCCACTACTGGAACTTGCACGGCCAAGAGCAGCTCCAACAACGGATGAAGCAACACCCATCGAAAAGGAACTGCAGGGAGGCAGGGACACTGCTCGCAAGAGACAGCAAGAGTAGTGTAGGAGGTGGAAGAGTCCCACCAGGGTGGTCCACCACACCTGGAAGCCAGTGGCGCGCATTGAAACAGGCACCAGAAGGTAGTGCATGGAGGGAGAAAGCAAAAAGACAACACGAGCAGCAGCAATGACAGCGAGGGCTGCCGTCTCGCACTTATGTACTACTATCCCCACAATGAGGATGAACCAGCTTTTGCACATCCTTTTCCTTGCAAACCACATGGTCCACTTTCCTGAATCTCCCAGGAATCTGGAAGGCATCTCGATGCTGTAGAAGATCTCCTCTGCTTCTTCTCATTGCGGGTAGGATGCTAAACAGGGTTAGGATGGCGTAGGTGGTCTGATTGATATGAAAAAAATTGGAAAATCTTGTTCAAAAATTTAGATGCAGGCTTTGGCAGGAAATCTGGCACCACAGGAGGGCGACAATTTGATGCCTGTCGTGACTTGAAAAAAAGGTTGGTTGTGGTTACAATAGCGGTGAACAATTTGGAAGGAGGTTTGTTGGGAACTTATTACACGGTTGGCGCCATATGTCGCCATGGTGGCGTCAATGATGATGCAGATGAGCTGATATCTCCTTGGTGTTCTTGGGGTGCTGTGGGACGATCACCTGGCCAACTTGATCTTGCTGCTGTTCACCTTGTATGGGGCCATGTTTGTTTGTTAAATGAGAGGCTCTTTGGGTGACTCAATTACCGCATGGAATTGCAAATTATTAAAAAAATACTTTGATTGGTGCAATCAGACTCCCTACATGTGGATTGTTCTTGCCAACCACACACACGCATAAATGCTAGACACAAACACTTTAAAATGCATTGCAGCACACATGAAAAAAAATAGTTACCCTTCAAAATTCACATAACACTAGCATCAAAATGGCGGGTTTAAGGGCCCGTCCCCTCAAATATTGTTCGGCGATCGAAATAAAATGCACTGGCCAGTTCATGCTATTAATTCCGTGACTTTACAATGCCCTCCAGGAGAACAACTGACAATGATTGATCACTTTTGCCTGTGGCGAAGGGTTACACTAATAAAATAGCTCTAATGCTACGTGAAAATTACGTGTGCTGTTAAGTTTACAAACTCCCCAGGAGCTTCGTTTCATGGGGTGGCGAGGGGGAGTGTCCTGGACAGCAGAAAACAAAAATGTTCCAGAAGATTACGCTGTAGCTGAGTGATTACCGGTGATGAAGATGTTGAGAGCCGTCCGGGGGGGAAATGTGACCACGATTTCACACGCAACCTCCCCCTCTGGGCGCGACTTTCTGACCTACCTTCCTGTCGTGGTGCGAGGGTTGGGGAGCGCAGGCCCACGAGCCATGGAGGGATCTACTTGCATGCATGGAAGAACCTCTGCTGTCACATTATGGCAAATGATACTTAAAACCCTGCAGAATCAAATTAAATAAAGATAACTCTAGGCCTATAGCTCTAACATGATGGAATGAATTGGGCAAAACACAGAAGGTGGTGAAAATAAACATTTATGAAAAACACAACATTGTAATAACAAAACAATTAGTAGCATGAGGGTTTCCATGCACGTAATCTTTAATTCCGGTACACACATTCTTATCCCGTGTCCAGAAATTCCCTCAGAATGTTTAGAAACCCTTTTATGAATAATACATGTGTTTGTGTATCACTCCACCCTTGACTTGGGCTGCTCAGCGCACGTGGAGCTGCACCACTTGCACTTTCTGAAGGTTGCACTCGCTTGCACCGCTCCTGCACTGCACACCACTAAACACATTCGACGCCGATCACAAGTCGAGTTCAGGTGCATGCTGCGCTGGGAAAGCGGTCGGTGTAACAAATGTCCTAAGGCGGGGCTCAACACACTTCATTATCCCCATTTGTAACACTCACGTCCGACCTATTTCAACATAACTTTCCAAATTTCGTCCCGAAATAAGTTACCATCTTCATTTGAACTACCAAATATTCACCTATTTTGAACATTAGAAGGCTAGCATGTGGTATTGCAAGTTGCAAATGCAATGAGAGAAACATGGAATTCAAAACGATGAGCAGCAATCTTTAACATCCGTAATGTGCTCCTGTCTGCATAAAGCTGGTTCCACAAGAGTGTTATTCGTTGCTTTGCGATGAGCACTAGCCAATCAGAATGAAGCATATTCTGTCGCAGTGCATCGGCGTCGTGTGTGCTGCGTGAAATTCTTTCATTGTGTATGCCGGTGCCAGCCTGCGATGGAGAAGTATTTACAAAGAGAATAAAAATATTATTTTATTTTTACAATTTGAATAACGATGATCGTGTTTACGCCGATGATTTCGTATTTGTATTTTATTATTGTGCGTGGATGCGCAAAATATAAGACAATGCTTCTTATAGATATGGACAATTACATAAAATTAGTTTATTAACTTCAAAATAATTTTCCTTAGTCTTATCATGTCTTGTTGCCGCTAGTTTTCATCACACTTCGCGTTTATACTGCCCTGTTTTTCTTCTACCACTTAATATCCTACAGTTTAAACTTTTTATGCTTATCTTTTGTTACATTCATGAAGTCTGAAAATGTAGTTTCCACCCTAAAACTAGATAGCAGCACTATCTCAGATGGTGTCCATCGCCGACAGATGATCGCTTAAAGGTGGATTTATGATAAAAGACTGAAGATGATGACTGTGGGGTGGTGGAAATGATGGAAATAGGTTTTCAGGGGCGGTGAATGTGAGGCCCGGTTGTTGGTTACCCGGTGGCACCAGACGTCGGCGTTACGACATCAAAGTGATGATCGACTTCCTCAATCTCAGGGTTGCGGGAATTCCATATGAACCAAATGTCCTCATGATGGTGATGACTGACGAGTGTTGACCTCTGCCCCATTGTGAATTACTCCAGATGAGTAATGTTCGTTAAGCAATAGCCTGCAGGCCGACTATATACCATTGTGAATGTAGGAATGCCAAACTCTTAACACTTGCATACGTGGGCTGTTAGGGCCTTCCACATGCCCATACAGATCGGAACAAATATGGTTACAATAAAAATTAGAACTTACATACTGGTTGAGTGGGGATTATAAGGGTCCGTCCCCTTAAATGCATGATGAGGTCATAAATTAACAACTGACTTGAAAACACATTATTATTAAGTTTACGATTACAACCCCTTTTCTATGGGAGCTTGATAATAAACACTCTTGGCTATTAGAACTGGCCGTGCGGCGAAACAGAAAAGTGTCCTTCGACAATTATAACATTACGTGAGAATTTAAGCTCCCCAGGGCGATGCTAATCCACTGGGGAGTGGAGGTAACTTACCAGGCGACAAGATAACAAAAACGTCCCAGTCTATTGTAGTTACATGTCCAGTTGCAAAATGATGATGGTCGCCCAGCGTGCACGGGAAAAATGCCGGTGCCTACTGCATGCACTCTAAATCCTTCACTTGCTGCGCGTTGACTGACTTCCCACTCGGCGATGCGGGTTCGCCTCGGCTTACTATCACGTCATGATGGGCCTACTTTATGGCATGACTTGCAAAAACTATACTAACGACTTTTTAACAAATAATTAGACCTCTAAAAATTACATAAACACACTTGAAACATAAAACCCTGGTGAACTTATGTATGGACAGAGAACTTGGTGGAAAATGATATAAATAAATACACATTACTTTGCAAAGAAAAGACAGAACAATAAACACAAAACAATCATAAATACTTTAATTATAAATACACAACAACTTCTTTAATGAGGCCTTAAGACATCCCAGTTCAATATAACTGGCCTAATTGTCATCCTCCATGGCATCTTGAATCGCTATGGCAACCATTGGCTACACTGTGCTGGTGTGCCCTTGCGTCTGCTATGTGCCTGGTCGCTCCAGCAAGCGGGTGCACACACCACACATCTATAGAGTGCACATCCCTGCTGCGGAAACATCCGGCCATGGCCAGACTAACTGTCTTAGGGCTGGGGTACGTGGCACACGTCAAAGAATTAAGGATTATACTTAACGACTCAATAAACACACAGAAAATTATGTTAAGAAGCTTTGCAGTTTTTGATTAAATTAACAACTGTTAAGACTAGCCAATCAAACTTGTAGGTGATGCAAGCAACTGAAATAACCTGGATAATTGGACAATTTAATCAAATTATTTAATTATCTATGGCTACTGCTTGTGTACAGCAGGGACCAATGGTCAATACGGTATTCTTGTACCAAAGCAAATTTAAAATTTTCCTCTTTTCTTAACCAAGTTCTCCATTGTTTTGAAAAATATTCCCCATTCCGACTGACACACAGTAATACAAATCAAGAAAAAATGTATCATTTATCAAACGAATAAAAATTTCCTGCGAATCAAAAGAAAAATTTACAAGGCCACCAGAACCACCATCATCCCTGACACAATGAATCACTACAGGAAATACAGCAAAATTTTGAGTAAGGTAATAAAATCTGCAAAAAGGGATTCTCAAAACCAAAACAAAATAAAAACTTCATGAAATATTGTAAAAACACAACAAATAAATCAACAGAGCAATGTCCAGCAGTAAACCTAAAAGTAAATGACTGCATATCATCAGACCCTAAATTAGTCACAGATACATTAAATTCATACTACTTAAACAACATAGAAAACATGATTTAAAAAAAACATTAAACAATATATAAACCATTTTCCTACACTACAGGGTACAGAATACCCTGTGTGTGTTTACTATATCCAGTGTATAAACTTTGTATACTGTAATTTGACTTGTCCAATATCGTTGTACAGCTATGTATTGAAAAAAGATCTAACTGATGGAATAAAACAAAGAAACCAATTAGTTATAAAAAACTTGTGAATGGGGAAGGGGAAGGAGAAGCCGAAGCCAACATTAGGCATTTACATCAAGAAATCTGAAATGGTTAGTTAAAGCGAAATCAAAAACTTCTTCCACAAAAGAAAAAAAGACCATTAACAATTATTTAAATTAATAGGATACTGTCAGTCGATTAAAATAATTTCTTTCATACGATTTCACAATACGATAAAACCTAAATACAAGTTGAATATACAGTTTCCCGCCAACAACAACAACAACAACAGTGGCTGTTCTCTGCTTGGCCACTTCGTTTTTACTTGGACTTAAGATATAAAATATAACGATGTCTTAAGTAACGGCAAGAACGCGCATGACCCATCAAGACCCGCACATGACAGTCATAAACTAATAAGCTTAGAGCATGTATTATGACCTCTAGTTACACATTAGGTTGAAAGTTAACTATTAGCTCGCGCAAAATAGTGTATTACGACTTCTAGTTATTGCTAACTAGAACTGTTATCTAAGGGTTAAACTAGCTATCACTTCCAGTGCCACACAAGCATTTATACCTTTTCATAAGCTTCAAAATAGTGTCTCAAACATAAAATGCTGGTGTTTTACTTATATGCATGCTGGTTTTGAGGTTATATAAAATAAAAATTGAAGTTTTTGGCTATTTTGAGTGTTACGTAGAATAGTTCTGCAAAATGCAAGTAAATCTGACGAATGTCGATAGCGACACAGAAGTTCAGTTTTGGAAATTGTGTTATTTCTGGTTGTGGAAATTTTATTTTGTTATGACAAAAAAAATCGGAAATATTATATTAGCACAGGCTTAATGTCATATTGAGGAATCAGATTCCTTGGAATTTGTGAAATAAAATATTTCCCTCTTCCATTTCCAAAATATTAAAAAATATAATTAAGAAACACAGGCATGAACATCAATCGTGAATGGTAAGAAACCGAGCCTCATGCATTGTGATAAATTGTATGGAGACTAAGCAAGCTGCGAGAGGATTGATATCACCAGCGACAGTAATTATTATGAACAAATATGTTGTTTGTCTGGGTTTGGTTCATAGTTTCTAATTAATTTTCTTTTGCTAAAGAAGCATTATCATATATATATATAATGCAAAACAATTTTCGCACTCATTACTGACAACTGAACTTAAGCCACAATACAACAAATATAACGCCTTTTATTGCCGACATTCACAGAAATGAAACAAAACCTTGGATTACTTATCTAAAGAATAATTTAGCTAATGAAATGTTTATAATACTGGTTACCATCAAATAGTTTATATTTGGAATAACTATTCCACACATTTATCTATAAATCGGAAGACAGGCCCTTAAGTACATGGGGAACTTATTCTGTACAATCTTAAATCCACCTTAATTGTGAAAAGCAAGTATTTCTCATTATAGCCCAATTAATCGCAATGCAACACATCGCTGTTGTGGAACCAGCTATAAATATATTCCCAGATACACTCGTAATTAGGCTACTGCCCAGTGGCGAGTACTCTCACATTTCCTTCACCCTACCAACTCCTTTTCCACTCCCTTCCTGAACTTACCAATGCCTCTCACAGATACCAATTCCTCCTTCAACACATTCCCCTTCCTCACATGCCTCACAAGCATGGACTGTCTACACGCTCCGTTCTCCTCCACACCCTCTGAAGCTTCTCTCTGTTGTTTTCTCTTCCCCTAAACACCCCCTTACTTAGCTTGCAGTGTAGCCCTCCCCATCCTCCCTCTTCATTCACCATCCTGTACATCCTGACTAGCCATTCACTTTCCTCCTGTCCCTCAATGAGCTCCACCCCATTTCTTTCATCATCACTGATGGTCTATAATTCCCTTCTTACCTCATCATCCTGCCCCTGCCTTCTCCACCTACCCTTCACCAATATTGCTGCCCTTCACTGCATCTTTCCAGTTCTCGAACCTCGACCTCCACATATGGGTCCCATACTGCTGCAGCATATTCTAACATTAGCAGTACCATTGTGCCATACGCCTTCTGCTTCACCTCACAGCTGGCTGCATTCAGCACCCTTCCCAGCACACTCAGAGCCCCTATTCCCTTTGCAACCACCCTCTCTACCTGTTTTTTTCCATCTGTGTCTCCCTGCAGTACAATTACCTTGATACTTATATTCTGCTGCTTCTTCTATCTCTTGTCCCTCCCATCTGTACATGTCCCTGCTTATCAACATCATCCTTGTGAACCTCACTACCTTAGTTTTTCTTACATTTATCTTCATTTTATTTTTCCTGGTCCACAACCATATATTATCAATGTCTGCCTGCAAATTTCTGCACCCCTCTCCCACTTCAGCATACACAACACAATCGTCTGCAAACAATCTTATTTTTCCCCTAATCCCCAAACCCATGTCACTTACCATTATGGTAAATAACAAAGGGCCCAACATGCTTCCCTGTGGTACCCCTGATGTAACCCCCTCTTACTTCGGTATTGCCTACCCCACTTTCACCATCTGCCTTTGTCCCCTGAAGGAGTCCCCTATCCATACCACTACCCTCCTGTCCAGTATCAGCACCTCCACTTTCTTCATCAATGTCCCATGGGGCACCTTATCAAATGCCTTCTGAATATCTATGCAGCAGGAATCCACCTGCTTCCCCTCATCAACTACCTGCACCAGATCCTCTAATAACACAGTCAGCTGAGTCTCACATGAATATCACCTCCTTAAACCATGCTGGGACACCTCCAACCAATTCCTATTTTTCATAACCCTCACCACATACTGCACCAACAGCCTCTCCATTACATTTCCTGTACTTGATGTGAGACTCACCGGTCTGTAGCTGCCAGTCTTCCCCCTATCTTCTCCCTCCTTGTGTATGGATACCACCATATCATCCTTCCAATCTTGTGGTAACATACCCTCTCCTAAAGAATTTTTAAACAGTACTTCTAAATATTTCACTATCTACCCTCCACCAAACTTTAGTGCTGTGTTTCCTATCCTATCTGGACCCCCTGCATTACTGATCTTCAAACCCCTAATTACCTTATCTATCTTCCACTTCCTCCCCTTAAACTTACTAAAAAAAAACCCGAAACCTGTTTGCCCCACCCCCCTTACTAAAATCCTCCTTTGCCCCAAACACTGATAAGTACTGTCCTTGAGGCATCTCCGATTTTTCTTGGTCATTTGTCACATGCCTACCATCCCTTCCTGTTAGCCGAGGGATCCCTTCCTCTCCTCCCCTTAACCTTTTAACATACCTAAACAACTTCCCCCATTCCTTGCCTTTTCCTCCTTCCACCATGTTCCCCAGAAATACATTCTTTGCCTGTTTGATCTTCCTTTCAAGCTCCCTACCAATTTGTTTCATCAATTCTTTAGATATTATCATCCCTTCATTTCTCCACTTGGCATGTAATTTTCTGCACTTCTTCATTTTCAAAATCTCCTGTCCATAATATGGGGGATCTCCCCCAGTCCGTAACCTTTTCATTGGCACAAATTTCTCCAACATAACCTCCATTAATCTTCTAAACTCCCTCCACAACCCCTCTACACCCTCTTCCATAGACCATTTTTTAAACCTGTATCTCAGGAATATTTCTGCCCCCTTCTTGTCTCCTCTCCCATACTGCCACACCAACCTCTCTGCCATTTGCACTTCTCTCATCCTGCCAATCCCAATTTCTACAACCGGAATATGATGGTCACTTATACCATCCAATACTATTGCACCAACCACAGCATTCCCAGGTCTGACCAACACCACATACAGCACTGACCCAACACCCTCCTCATTCCATCTCGTAGGTGTTTCTACTATCTGAACTAATCCTCTGTTGACTAACTGTGCTGCCATTCTCTGCATTATGCTACCCATTCCTTCTGCACCCTCTACCCATTTCACCCCTGGAATATTCAAATCCCCTGCTAAAACAACCCACTGCCTGACCTTTAGTCTATCGACCCTCTCCTTGATCATCTCAATTGCATGCCATCCCTGTCCTGGTGGTCTATACACTGCCAGAAAAGTAATACTCCTATTACTACTACCACTCAATTTAATTTCCATTACCTCGACATCCTCACTAACCCATTCTACCGCCCCTTTTAGGCCTTTCCTTAGACGCACCATTATTCCTTCTCCTCTCCCATCCCTGTCTCTTCTGAAGATGGTGAACTTATCCTGCCTACATTCAATGTCCAGTCCTTCCTCAGTCAGCCAAGTCTCCACAGCTATCACTATATCCACCCCATACCCTTCAATCTTTCCCCAGAAGCCCTCCAGCTTGTTGTACACACTCCTAAAGTTCATCATCATTATTTTTATACTCGTACTCTGCTTTACCATCCTGCATTGCTTATCCCCTATCTCCACCCCTGCAGTCTCATCATTGTTATCCTTTCCATTTCTCTCCACTTCTGTTTCCTTGCTTCTAACTGATTGCTATTTCAACAATTGCTGCTCTGCCCTGACCCTCTCCAGGCAGCCAGCTACTTCCCTACTCAGCAGATCACCTAGAATCATTTTTCCCCACTATCTATAGATGTAACCCCCAAATACCTACACACCCTCTCATATACCTGATTCGCAGCCACTGTCTTCCTATAGGATTCTCTTTTCCTAACCAGCACACCACTGACTACTGCCCTAGCTCCAGGGAACTTCTCCCATATTTTTCTCAGCAATCTCCTCAGGTCCTGCTCTACCTTCTGCCCCACCTATCTTCGAGCCAGGTCATTTCCCCTACGTGAATTAGAACAACCTTTGCCACCCTGCTACCTCTTGTACTACAAACCGTTTCCTCCAAATCCTTTGGTATTTGCCCCTACCCCCCACATGAAATGCTGTTTTATACGTAATTTCCTTCCTGACTTCCCTCAGCTACATCCCCTTTACAATGGAGCTGCTTTGAAAAACTTCCTCTGGCTCCCTTCCTACAACTTGTTCCTGCTTTGTGGCTCTTCCACCCACGTGCCTACACTTGTCTCCACCCTTGTGCAGCACTCTTGTTCCCCTCCCTTTGGCCAGCCCTCCTCACTCCCCTCTGGTCCTGAACTGTCCACTTTCTCCTGCTTGCTGGTCTTTGCTAATTGCACACTTGCAAGCATCAGCATACTGCTTCCTACCTTCTACCAATGCCTGTTCCCTGCTTTCAGTTTCCAGTTCCTCTATTCCTGATTGCTTCCTGCCTCTTATCACCTTATCCCTTGCTACTATTTCTTGCTCCTCTAACCTTATTTGCTGTCTTATGTCTCCTACTGCCTGATCCCTTTCTACTGCCTCCAACTCCTCTATCCTCCTTAATCTTACCACCTCTATCTCTGCCTCCCTCCTCCTCTGCCTTTCCTCCTGCAGTCCTACTTGCATTTTGCCAAACTCTTCCTCTCTACTCAGCTTTTCCTCCTGTGGACTAGCTTTCATTTTCCTTAGCACTCTCTTTACATCTTCCAACTCCTCCTCTAACTTATCCACCCTCATTTCTACTCTACTCTTACCCATCTCATTCCTGACCTTTTCCTCCATCCTCTCAATCCTATGCATCATTTCCCTTCCTTTTTCCTGCTCATCAAATCTACCATCTCCCCTTTCCACCTCTCCTCCTTAGCCACTTCCATTGGCACTGGCACACCCTCTACAAAGCTTCCCCTCAGCATATCCCAAATCCAGTTTCCACTTTCTCCACTTATTTGAGTTTCCTTCTCTACCGTTAATTTGTTCCCTACCACCGCCACTAAACCCTTTCCCTCAGCACATTCCTCACACTTCCACTCATGTTCCTGTAGTGATCTCAGTTCCTCCTCTCTGACTCCTATACAGCCAACATGGTACCAGCCGCCACACTGGTTGCACTATACACCACTATCTAAACTTCTCCGCACCTTACCACAGACCCTGCACTTATACCTCCCTACCAATTTTCTATTCTTTCTCTTTTTAAAGATAATTTAACCAACTTAAAACGAAAACTACTCTCCCTTTTATATATCCCAAATACCTATGTATATACACACACTTTCTTAACTAGCCTATTTTACACCTTACACACTTTACCCTCTTACAATACGAAAGGACGCGGCATCGTGCATACAATCGGACACGACGCCCTCCCTATATCTAATTATCACTTGAAACACTAATCTTAACTCTAGTTATACCTCAAACTACTTTCATACCTATATTTAAACCTATTGCTAGAACTAATAACAAGCCAAAACAACCTTAAATACGGAACGACACAACCTGTAGTCCGTCAGTGGTGGCTAACTTATGACATTTTGTATCGCAGGAAACCCTGGTCACCGTGTGTTCACATAATAGCTGTGAACATGAATGCGAAACCACCTATTTATTACTAACCCAACCGTGGAAATACGTCTATTTATTGTTTATCGATTATTTAAATTAAAATAATCGAAAATGCTATTAATCGAAAGTAATTCGAATACACTAATAGAATACTTTTGAATTTATTTTGTTGGTTATGTATCTTGTTTTGAAGTGGAAATGAAACGTGAAAACAAACCCGTTGCTGCAGATGAACGGAATTTTAGATCTTCTTACTATGAGAAAGTAGGCTTTCGCAGTGTAGAGGAAAAACGATCACTAGAAATCATTTTGAAAGAAAAACCTGTGGATGTTTTAAGACTCCGGCATTTCGCTCTAAGATTTTCAGTTCCAGCATCCTTACGAAATTTAGTTTGGAAAATTCTTTTGGGTAAGTGCTGTGCTATTGGTGTTTAGTTTTGGTGATATTGGCTGTGTCCAAATTTAGCTAAGAGCGCTTAACCTGCTTTCGTGCCCCAGAACAGTTCACAAAGTTTTGATGTCACTTTGTCGAAATTCACAGCAAGTACAGGAATGTAGACTAGAATTTCTACATTCTTCAGCCAAGGAGACATGACGCATACTTTGGTCATGTTCTAAATAGCTGAAACATCCATACTTTACACACTCGCACTCGGAAGTGATATCAGAGAGTGCTTGGGGCAATTTGGGAGGGTTCATTGCTGCTGTACAAAGGGGTGGGTTTTTTCAGTTCAGTAGTGACAGCGGCCAAGTGCGACTGGGAGAAAGTGGTTATACGTGTGCGTATTGCTTGTTGAAAAGCGTGAGTCACATAGTGCTTTTTTAACAGGGTGGTAGAGAGTTATGTTATCATTTGTTATATACAGCCCCAGCAGTGCTGTGAGGCTTGCCTTCCTCTAGCAACAAGCTTTCAGGATAGCCCTACCTTATGCTGGAATCAATAGCACGACAGATGCGATGCAACAAGAAAAATTAGTGTTTTTGTGAACACTAGTTTTTTCGCCTACAACAAAAAATATGAAAATTTTGTATGCAAGTTGTTTCTGGCCACTAGCCGCTAGTTTCTTGTACTACAGCCACTAATGTTTATATTTGTTTAAAAGTTATTGTTGAACAACACTATTTTCATGCTTATGGCACTGGTTTTGCATAAAATATAAAAATATGGTTGTATTAACATGAACTACACATCATAAATACATATACCTGAAAATGAAATGTTTTAATGAAATTAATAAACACAACAGTGGTGTTACCAATTCACCAGTACCTCCATCATTCGAGCACCAAATTCTTACATGGTTTTCCAGTTTGTCGCACCCGCGACGTGACAAAGTGAGAAATGTTTTTTATTGTGAAAACCTGTTGCGTCCACCATTTCTGTTGGGTTGACGTCACAGATGCCTCAATGCTGATTGATTGTTATTCATGTGGCGCCCATCGCATCGCGTCTGTCACACTATTGTGATTCCAGTATTACACTGCCTCCCCTATGTTCCGTCCCTCAAAGTGTGTGCAGATTATTTTATACTCCTTCAGGAAGGGAACAAGGGCATATGAATGAGGGCAAGAGGTAGGCCTAATGAATTTTAACATTCTTGGATGAATGACATCACACTCATTACTCCAACTCCCATCCTCACATCATAGCAATACAGCGACAGGAATGTGAAGGTTTTTGGGGTAGATGGTATATGTTTAATGCGTTTTACAAAAATTGGAGAACAATTTTTGAAAATAGATTTTTTTTAGACTCTATAGGAGTTTTTTTTATTTTCTTCTTGGTGTGTTTGTGTATGGGAGCCACAACCAAAGTGTCATAGGAGGGCTAAGGTCATAATAATAATAATAATAATGGGTAAAAAACCAAAGGAAAGTGGGTGCCTGTGTTGGGACATAGCTGTGAGTTTTACATTGATACATTTGTGTTAAGCTGGAGTCATGATAGCCTGACGAACACGACACAACAGACTAACATGACGTCAGAGTCAACGGAATTTCATATTAGATAAATTTTAAGATTTGGGGCTTTTTGGAAGAAAATTTTTTACTTAGGAAAGTGGTTCAACTTTACTAATTAGGGTACACAGAACACAAATTTACTAGGGGCATCACATATAACCAATAGAAATCACAAAAACGATATTGGGTAAGGCTTGAAGATCAGGGAAAATGTTGGGTAAAACGAGTGAAAAATATGTACATAATTGTAATATTTAATCATAAAATTGTTGAATAGCAAAAAGACCTAACTGAACAACACCTAAATTGACTATAGTATCAATACAAGGTACAAATATGATAGTGGGGAGGGAAATGAACATCACAAAAATCGCAGGGTAAAACTAGTAAAAAATATGTCTAGTTTAATGATAAAATTTTGCTCTGCAATTTCCGTCCAGTTCATAGCCCTCCCCACTATAATATTTGTAACTTGTATTGCCAATATTGTCAATTTAGTTATTGTTCAGTTAGATCTTTTTGCTATTAAACATGTTTTTTTGATACAATATTACAATAACACAAAAAGCATGAAAATACATTACATTGTAAAACTACCTAACCAAACAATATCTAAATTCGCAATATTACCAGTACACTGGCACATAATTGTACAATTACTACCTCATCATAGTTCACAAGGCCAAATTATAATACAAGTTCCATAAATGGCACATCCAACATGTTGCCAGACGTAAACGAAGCGAGCGTACTGCTTGTATATTTAACTATTTTATATTGGAAGTTGTAGTTAATGTATCTTAAAGCCCCCGTAGATATCGATCAAGTAAGCCATGCACAACTCATGAAAACTTTTTTAGTTGCTCTACTATATTATTCAGTGTTCACAATTCCCCAACAAAATCTGCCAGACAAGTGTGTTAATTGGCTTCTGGAAAATTATAAAATGACAAGGTATCCTTATAATATCTAATATTTATTTTTTAAATCTCATAATAAAGTGAATAATAATTTTGCCTTTGACAGTATTTAAATTTATACAAGATATTAAAAGTATTTAAAAACAAACTGGAATGTTAATTTGGCGGAAAGTAAGTGTATTATTTACCACAGTATGGAAATACGCACAAAATTTTGTTTTCTACTGTTGTATTTACATTTTTGCATGCCCCAACGAGCCTGACATCAGCTGAAAGTAGAAATAGAATCTACTTTTGTCAGACTGTCAGGGCTGCAATTTTGTCAGTCTGACGTCACAGTGACCTTGCTTTTCATTTGCTGTTACTCAGATTTCGTTGTGTCAGGGTTGTCGTGTCAGGTTCGTTGGGGTATTGTGATTCCAGTTTTAGCAGTTAATACTTTATTTTGGATACAGGAATTAAATGATAGTAATGAAATGAATACTGGACTGTTATGACTTCAGTGAACATATCTAGATGAGATGTTTTGTTTGGCATCAAAATAAGTGTGCTACCACATTTGAGCTGTGAGATAAAGTGCCCAGAAATTTTCATCCATGCACAAAATTGCCAACAGCTGATATGACATGACTCCACACACATGCTTTGTGCATGTGTGTCACTAATTTTTAAGGTAATGCCCTAGGGTGACAGCTTTATGGAAAAAACTAGGAAAATACAGAAAAATCAAAGTGCAGAAATTTAACAGGGAAAACACAGAAAAGCTGTTCACATAAAAAAAAAAAGCTTTCAGTGTTACGATGATTACTGGACCAGAGCGGAACAAAAAAAATGGTGATGTAGTGAGGATGATATGTGTTGATGACACGATGCAGGTTATATATAACAAGTAGTTAGTATCTAGTGAGTGAGCATGCTGTAGTGAAGGGGAGAGAGGCCGGGAGGGATGGATATACCTCCACAAACCACAGGGAAGAATGCTGGGTCCTTCGTTGTTTACCATAATGGTAAATGACATGGGTTTGGGGATTAGAGGAAAAATCAGATTGTTTGCAGATGATTGTGTTGTATATGCTGAGGTGGAGAGGGGGCTGAAATTTGCAGGTGGATATTGATAAGATATGGTTGTGGACCAGAAAAAATAAAATGAAAATAAATGTAAGAAAAACTAAGGTAGTGAGGTTCACAAGGAAGAAGATGATAAGCAGGGACATGTACAGATGGAAGGGACAAGAGATAGAAGAAGCAGCAGACTATAAGTACCTAGGGATTGCACTGCAGGGAGACCTCAGGTGGAAAAAACAGGTAGAGAGGGTGGTAGCAAAGGGAAGAAGGACCCTGGGTATTTTGGGAAGGGTGCTAAAGGGAGTCAGCTGTGAGGTGAAGGAGAAGGTATATAGCACTATGGTACTGCCAATGGTAGAATATGCTGCAGCAGTATGGGACGTGGAGGTGGAGGTGCGAGAACTGGAAAAGGTGCAGAGAAAGGCAGCAAGATGGGTTAAGGCTAGGTGGAGAAGGCAAGGGCAGGATAATGAGGAAGAAGGGAACTATAGGCCATCAGTGATGATGAAAGAAATGGGGCGGATATCATTGAAGGACAGGAGGAAAGTTGAACGATTAGTCAGGATGTACAGGTTGGTGAATGAAGAGGGAGGATGGGGAGGGCTACACTGCAAGCTAAGTAAGGGGGTGTTTAGGGGAAGAGGAAACAACAGTGAGAAGCTTCAGAGGGTGTGGAGAAGAACGGAGCGGAGTAGGCAGTCCATGCTTGTGAGGTCTGTGAGGGAGTGGAATGTGTTGAGGGAGGAATTGGTATCTGTGAGAGGGGTTGGTAAATTCAGGAAGGGAGTGGAAAAGGAGTTGGTTGGGTGAAGGAAAGTTGAGAGAGCTCGCCACTGGATGGTAGCCTAATTGCGAGTGTATATATGTATGTTGGTGACTTGATCACATCACAAACTTTTGAGGAGCACATACAGCACATACATATTGTCTATAGATGGCAGCTCATGCTGTGTTGGCAGGGCGTATCTTACCATCACATTAGTTGGAGTGTGGTGTTTGTTAAAAATGAATGATCTTTTGTCAGTTAATCTCTGAAGTTTTGATGGTGGAATTAAGCTTTATTTTTATTTAAGTTAGTGCATAGACTTACATTTACAGGAATACCTTTTCATGATGGTGGTTAAATTTCCATTTCTTCGTTGTCTTTTAGTTTATGTATTTATAGTAATGATCATTACAATTCAGTTAATTTACACACGGTATCGTTTTACCCAACCCAGGGGCTAAAATAATCTCTTTATGTATCTTTCCGCTATTTCATTTATCATGATTTGGAAAATGTTAAGAAAAATGAAAAAAAATACTTGGGGTAATAAAAAGATTATACTGCATTTTCCTGGAAAAATCCATTAGATTTTACACATATAAGTTGTCATTTTGTCTTAAGGGGATTGTTCTCCTCTCTCTCTCCTCTCTCTCTCTCTCTCTCTCTCTCTCCTCTCTCTCTCTTCTCTCTCCTCTCTCTCTCTCTCTCTCTCTCTCTCTCTCTCTCTCTCTCTCTCTCTCTCTCTCTCTCTCTCTCTCTCTCTCTCTCTCTCTCTCTCTCTCTCTCTCTCTCTCTCTCTCTCTCTCTCTCTCTCTCTCTCTCTCTCTCTCTCTCTCTCTCCTCTCTCTCTATCTCTCTCTCTATCTCTCTCTCTCTCTCTCTCTCTCTCTCTCTCTCTCTCTCTCTCTCAAAATTATTGATATTTGTTGGGGTAGTTGAATATTTTGACAGGATATTAATGGTTTAAGTGCAACAGTAACTATCATGCTGTTTACACAGCAATAATGATACAAGCACAGCTCTCACAATAGGGACTATCACAGTAAAGGTAAATGGTTCTATATTTACACTCACCTGCATTGTTTGGAATATTATAGGAGTGGCTCTCAATATGGCTAGTGGTGGTGTAGCGATCTGGTTGTTGGTCTTTTAGCTATCTCTAATTACAATAACAATTTCAGAAGCCTCACTCATATTTGCGTTATGGAAATGTGGTGCACATAATGTTGGTGTTCTCAGGATACACACATCTGATACAAGAAATATGTTGTAAAATCATTGATGCATTATTGTGAAACCACTTTATCCTGACCTATATGAATTTCATGATAAATTATTTTGGCATACATGTGTGCAACAAACAATGTGTCTACATAAGAAATATAAATTTGCACTGTTTACTACAGGTGCATATATTAGCGGATGTGCTAGGACATAATTTTTCCTCCATTTGAAGTTTTTGAGCATTATTATATTTATAACATTTCAACTCTGTTGTGTGAGGTTGTAACATGTTTTACATGTCTGTTTTTTGGAGGTGTTTTGGGGGAGAGATTGGGGTTTTGGGAGTAAATGTAGGGATTATATGTAGCAGTTTTACAGATATTAAAATCTGTAATGATCTCACCATTTAAAGCTTTTTGTTTATGTTTTCATTTCTTTTGAGTAGAAGGTTTATTTATTTTGAAACATAATTTTAAAGCCCCTACCCTCAGTAATAGCTAGATTTGTATTTCAAGAAATTATCTGTAAATTTTTAATTATATAATTTGGTTTGTTTACATTTCACTATTTTGACAGTTCTGCTTCTTTCTTTTATTTGTTATATGAACTGAGCTCAAATATCTTTGATAGTGCTAATTATTTTGGTCATTTTTTTCTCGTTGCTTTTACCTGGTTTAATCCAGCAGTTTTGGTCACGGAGGAATTTATTAAATTACAGAACTTTTAAGAATGTGATGTATCAGGATTGTTTTGGAATTTCCCTGTTTAATTAGCATCCCTGGGTAAACCCCATTGCTAAGGAATCTCTCCTGAGATGCCATGACATGCGGTACATCGTACATTCTTGTCTGCAAGGATTCTGTTAAGATTGTAATTACAGCCCATCCTAATGATAGGAAAGGTATTTGAGACTTGCCTAGTGGCATTAAATATGCAAGGCACTATCAGGAGAGGCCCGAAACTGCATTGCAATTAGATTTTGAAGTGCTTCATGTATTTCGGCTGCTATCTCTACCGAAGCTCAAGTATAAGGTACCTGGGGCTTGGTATTATCAATTTACGTGATTTTACGTATGTGTACTAACTCTTCTATGGTATTTTGAATTACTAAATTTTATTTTGAAGTCTAAGAAAGTGACATTTGGACATTTAAATTGATTTTTTCAAAATTTACTTAGGGTGCTAATTTTGTTTTGGATTCTAACCAGAAGAAAGTAGATAAGATTTCTGGCTCTAAAGCAGTGCAAAAACCAATAACATTTTACTGCGATATTAAATGTTGAGAAATAAATGAGCCAGTTACCATTTAATTCTCATATAAATTATCTACTTTGTTTGCTACTATTTTGAGAAGTGATTTAGTTCTACCAATTCCTTCACAACTGAATTACTAAGTTGAATGACAGCAGTTTTTCATTAGATTTATCATTAATTAAATATTGCTTTCTGAACTGATTACATTAAATGTAAATTGAATATAAAAGTAAATTTTACTTCCATCAATTATCCTTCACGTATATTTTTCTTAATAAAATTACTATTTTGCTGCACCAATTGAATGTGTTATGCTTTGTGTAGAATTTGAAGTAGTTAGTATTTTAATTTCAAGTGAATTTTCATGTTGGGTGTCCTAGTGTTCATACAAATGGTATGAATATTTGTTTTATGTTCGTATATGTTTCCTGGTAATGTGTTTCACATATTTATATTAATTGTTTCTTTTAATGTGTCTGAAATATTCATTTCACTACTTACCTGTGATTGTAAGTAGGAATGTCATAATTTTATCTCATTTGAAAGTTTGAAGATATTTTCTCATGCTGTGTGTCAAAGGGAAGCCAGCTCACGTGGCATCATTTACTTCAGATAGACATCACGCTCATAGAGAAAGTAAATGGCACAATAGGAAATGTGTTATACATCCCTTGAACGCCCGACAATACTCAAAATAACCACACATAAAAAATTTTTGATAGATTACAAGGCAAACATTTTATTTTATTTGTTAGAACTGAATTCTTTCACATACCATTGTTGCAGTTTTGAAAGAGTGGCACAACAAAGTAAAATTTATGTAAGTAATTATTTTCAGATAAAAATTCAAGTAAAAAACACAACACATTTTACTCTACAAAATTTGGCGCTCCAACGTGTCGGCCTACAAATAAAAACAGGTGATGAACAGTTTTCCAACACGTGAAACTGACCTGAACTAAAGGGTGGACAACAACGCATCAACTATATACTAGTGTGTCAGGAAATCCTACACACAGAAAGGAAACTAATGTTGCAATAAAGGAAAATGCAAGCTGAAACTAAAAATTGTTTCATAATAGAAATTTCATGGAAAATAAAAACGTGAATGTAGTACCAAGTAACTGCAATAACTTAAAATTATAAATGTTGATACAGATTCTTATTCACAAAGTTTATGAACAAAGGGCTGAATTCAAGGCGGCAGCACAAAGCTTTATGTGTGATATTAATAGAATGAGAGGTGTAATCAAATAGTCAACTTTAATTATTACTAATAAATTCGATCCTCACAAAACTAATTTTAAATGCAAAATTTACACTACTTATACTAATGTATAAGAGGTAAAAGCTGAAGTAGCAAAAGAAGTACCTGCCGAGCAGGCAACTGAAAACCTCTCACACACAAGTGGACAAAATTTGAACACTTACAGTAAATGAAATTACACTGGTACCTAAAGCGTGTGCAAATAAAATTCAATCTGAGAATCAAAACCAGAATTATCAAGCCACACACATTCCAGAATCAGAAACACTGGAAACAACAGTGCAGGTGAAGCCTGGAATCACTGCCATCACACATAGTATTTTGCAATATTGCATGCTATGCAAAAAAGTGACCCGTCACACAAGGTACGGAGAAATGTATGCTTGAAAAGTACGAAACCTGTTACTGCCACGTGCAAGAAGAGCAAGAAATCATGCAAATGCAAAGAGAAAATGCACTCTACTACTGAGCAAAAATGCATTTTGGACAGGAAATGCTATACTATGCAGTGTGTGGTTAAGAACCTATCATCTGTGACGTAAAACGCATGCCAGTCACTCGCGGTTGTGCAGGAGGGGCAAAAACACTTCTGGGAAGGAAGCGCTCGCCACACACAAGTAAGTGGTATGGATGTGGGCGGAAGAACCGCCTAATTATGAAAGTCAAGTTCCTGTGGAACGAGAAGAGAGAAGTTTTGTGGTCACTGCTATTTAGGAAGTGCCTGGAAGTGAGGGAAACCGCAGGAAGAATGGAGAGGTTTGACTACAGGTCTTGCACCTTTAGAGGTCCTCACTAATCAGCGCTTGGGTTGCCTATTTCAAGACCTAGACGTCTACCAAATATTTACGCCTGTACACCAGAGAAGGATCCCAAGAAGATACCAAGAGAATTATTAGAATTGGCGAGGAAACTTTTTTTGTCCACAGAAAGCTGCAAATGACATTACAAGTCAAGTAAATGAAGTAAGTTCCAGTTGAACGACCTAGTTTTATGCCGAAGTAAGCCCACTAGTTCGTATTGGGATTTTGTTACTCGCAAGTTGTTCTTGACATTTGAAGGTCTTTATCACTTTACTGGAATCGCCAGAATTTAATTACCAACAAGCTTGTAGTATGGCGGTTTATACACATTTGAATCTCTTTTATAATTGTTTTTCAGTTTCTTTTTTGGTTAAATTCCCCAGTTTCATTTGTCAGTGAGTGTAATTGTCCAAATTTTTTCTTTAATGCCAAACGTAGAAGTAAGGGCTTTATCAGTTTTAGTGCGAGGCTGTATTTCATGTGTTATCTATATTACATGGCTCTTTCGAATTCTCAGGCTTTAGAGCGAGGTGATGCAACTTTTGAGATTAGGTTTTTTTCATGTTTCCCATGCCATCAGCAGTGTTGTAGTTTCGAGCTGCGCAGTGATGTAATGTTCAGCCAATAGGAGGTCGTGAGCCCCGGCCAATTGTGTATTTTTAGATTTGTTTTCTGGTGGGGGGGTAGCTGCACATGCCGAGCAGTGAGCCCAGGGATTGTTCTTAATATTAGTACAACAACTGTAAAGACAACATGTCGTTTGTGAGTGAGATTTTTTCGTCAAGTGAACAACTCGGGTAGAGGCATGTACTGAAGAGAGTAGTGTGGGAGGCTAATAGATGTCAAGGGGGAAGGTTTCTTTTTCTTCCCCCTTGCCTTCTTAATTTTTCCTCGTGAGTCGAGATGTAAATTGAAGTTTCGGTAAATGCTAATGTGATTCTGTACCTGTGAATGTTTAATGAGAAGGAAGGAGAGTCGTGTGATGTCATATTGACATAAAATGTAACTGTTTTTGACCTTCAACAATAAATTGAGTATAATTCCAACTTGGATATTTCTTGTTATTATTTCTACAAAACCAGCTGAACCATTATTTGTGCTCTACATAACTGAGGCTAGCCAAACCCAACATAAGTGGTGAAGATCTGTAACCTTCATTATAGCATACCACTATATCCACCCCATATCCTTCAACCTTTCCCCAGAAGCCCTCCAGCTTGTTGTACACGCTCCTGCAGTTCACCACCATTATCTTTATACTAGTACTCTGCTTTACCATCCTACGTTTCTTACCTCCTATCGCCACCCCTGCGACCTCATCAATGCTATCCTCTCCATTTCTCTCCCCTTCCGTTTCCTTGCTTCTAACTGATTGCTATTTCAACAACTGCTGCTCTGCCCTGACCCTCTCCATGCAGCCAGCTACTTCTCTACCTAGCAGGTCACCTAGAATCCTCTTTCCCTCTTCGGTCAGGTGAACCTGGTCCTTCCCTACACTTTCCCAGCCTACCCATTTCCTACTATTTACAAATGTAGCCCCCAAATCCCTACACACCCTCTCATATACCTCACTCGCAGCCACTGCCTTCCTATAGGATACCCCCTGTCCTAACAAGCACGCCACTGACTACTGCCCTAGCTCCAGGAAACTTCTTCTGCACTTTCCTCAGCAATCCCCTGAGGTCCCGCTCTACCTCCTGCCCCACCTCCCTATGAGCCAGGTCATTTCCCCCTACATGAATGAGAACGACCTTTGCCACCCTGCTACCTTTCATCCCACTAACCCTTTCCTCCAAATCCCTGGTATTTGCCCCTTCAAAAGCTTCTTTATATGTCATTTCTTTCCTGATATTCCTCAGCTCCACCCCCTTTACAGTAGAGCTGCCTAGAAAAACTACCTCTGGCTCCCTTCCTACAACTTTTTCCTGCTTTGTGGCTCTTTCAACCACCTGCCTATCCTTGTCTCCGGCCTCCTGCAGCACCCTTGTTTCCCTACCTTTGGCCAGCCTCCTCTTTCCCCTATGGCCCTGAACTGTCTATTTTATCCTGCTTGTGGTCTTTGCTAATCGCACACTTGCAAGCCTCAGCATACTGCTTCCTACCTTCTACCAATGCCTGTTCCCTGCTTTCTGATTCCTCTTCCTCTATTCCTTATTACTTCCTGCCTACTACTATCACCTTATCCCTTGCTACTATTTCTTGCTTCTCTAACCTTATTTGCTGTCTTATGTCTCCTACTGTCTTATCCCTTTCTACTGCCTCCAACTCATCTATCCTCCTCCTTAATCTTACCACCTCTATCTCTGCCTCCCTCCTCCTCTGCCTTTCCTCCTGCAGTTCCTTCTGCAGCTCTACTTGCATTCTGCCTAACTCTTCCTCTCTACTCAGCTTTTCCTCCTGTGGACTGGCTTTCATTTTCCTTAGCACCCCCTTTACATCTTCCAACTCCTCCTCTAACTTATCCACCCTCATTTCTACTCTACTCTTACCCATCTCATTCCTGACCTTTTCCTCCATCCTCTCAATCCTATGCATCATTTCCCTTCCTTTTTCCTGCTCATAAAATCTACCATCTCCCCTTTCCACCTCTCCTCCTTAGCCACTTCCATTGGCACTGGCACACCCTCTATAAAGCTTCCCCTCAGCATATCCCAAATCCAGTTTCCACTTTCTCCACTTATTTGAGTTTCCTTCTCTACCGTTAATTTGTTCCCTACCACCGCCACTAAACCCTTTCCCTCAGCACATTCCTCACACTTCCACTCATGTTCCTGTAGTGATCTCAGTTCCTCCTCTCTGACTCCTATACAGCCAACATGGTACCAGCCGCCACACTGGTCGCACTGCACACCGCTATCTAACCTTCTCCACACCTTACCATGGCCCCTACACTTACTCCTCCATACCATTTTTTTTTACCCTCTCTATTTAAAAATTAATTTAACTAACATAAAACTAAAACTACTCTCCCTTATAACATACACCAAATATCTACATATACACACAGTTTCTTAACTAGCCTAACTTACACCATACACCCTTTACCCTCGTACAATAACAAAGGCCTCGGACTCGTGCACTCAATCGCACACTACTCCCTCCTTATAACTATTTACCACATAAAACACTAATCTTAACTCTAATTATACCTCAAACTACTACTCCACCTATATTTAAACCTATTGCTAGAACTAATCACAAGCCAAAACAACCTTAAATACGGAACAACACAACCTGTAGTCCGTCTGTGGTGGCCGTATTGGCCGCATGGGAAGACATACTGAACATCTGCTACATATTAATTATAATCAAAGTGTCTACATCATAATTATAATGATTATGTAGAGCAATGTCCCATAGGAGATTAATTATAGGTGTCTAAATAACTTAGAAGCACAAATTTCGAGGCCGCATCAATTTTTGAGATTTTTTAAAAAGGGAAAGACCTACTGTTATAGCTGCTATATACACATTATAATGAAAGTGTATACAGGATTATTATAATGATTATATAGCGCTATACCCAGTAGATTAATCATGGGACTGTTAATGATTTAGTCCTTACCTTATCCCGAATATGAACCCAGAGCCCCTCGCATTGCAAGCCAGTTTTATACAGAATGCGCCACGGAAGTGGACATCCCTTTTACGACAGTTTTCCAGCATATTTTAACTTAGTTTAGTTAAACATTTTGGCATAGAAAAATTGTGATTACTTAAATGTGTAATGCCATACAACGCATGCACATTTAATGTTAACTCGTAAGTGCCAGTAAATGCTTGATAGCAGGACACTTGCGAGTATGATATATGGTTTGGAATATGGCCATGCCATCCCCCCTCCCATTGGTCCAATGCCCAGATAAGATGGAAAGGTTGCCACAGTATCATTTTTTTGGTCTGTTTACTACCAAACGGCAGAACAAGTATACTAGGGTCATATAAAAAAAGGACCACTAGGAATTCTTCCGTCAAATCTTCGCACCTCGCCAACGAAACTCAATATGGAAAAACAAACAATATTGCCTGTAGTGAATCAGTAAAATAGATCTCTGCGCTGAAAGGTGGGAGAATGCGCGCCTACTCCTTCCGCCTCATTCATCAACGTCCGTACACCCCCATACCTGACCACACACTTTCCACTTATTTATTTATTCAGGCCAGAGGACATAAATTGCCCCATGGCATAACTGAATCTGCTGTATATGTATATTTATATACATATATAATATCAATCTAAATAAAATACCAATTAAAAAATTATAACGTTTCAACGGGTTGGAAAACTAGTAGCATTAACGTCATGCAATTAATACAAAGTCTAACCGTTCATGCTGGTAGCACCTGGTCGGCAAAACAGGAATGCCAACATTGGCATTTAATCACTAAAAGTTACTATTCATATACCTGAGACAATCTCATTGTCTCAACACAATATTTAGTAGAAATAAAAAAAAAGCTAATTCCGATATTTATTCACAGTGTATTAAATTAAAATTCTAAATACAGTCATTTAATTAGCAAGTGGAAGTGAAGGACACAGCAGTTATATGATAGTGGTGGCAAGTCAGTGTAATGACAGGTGAGTGAACCGCGTATCTTACAGAAAGCGAGCTTACACAATAATCATTTTGTGGGGCACGCTTCTGAGCTTGGTTGTGTTGAGTTTCTGTATTTATCTGCTGCCCTAGTTTCTCTAAGCATGACTCGGGAGTGCATCAAACCTTCCAGGTCAATGCCAGCAGAGTATAGTGTGATGGACCTCCGGGCCAGCAGTTGTTGAATGGATGAGTGAGTGGCTGAGTTTCAGCGATAGATGATGAGCAGCGAGAGAGTTGACCAACGGAAGGGAAATTTGTGACTGCAAGTATCAAACAATGAAGAGTGCAGTTGGCAGGCTGAACTGTTGGACTGGATGCATGAGTGAAAGACATTACAAATGATGGCAGCCGAGAGACTGAACAAATATCAATGATTGGTATGAGTTAATTGACGATAACCAGAAACATTAAGAACTTTAATTAGAGTAAAAATATACATTGGAGATAGATTAATTCTGTAAATAATAGCTGTGTGAATTAATTATTATTAAGACAAATATCCCTCACGAAAAACCCAGAAATACCTAAAAAATACCTGGGTTTTTGAATAAAACGGAAGTGGGTTAAGCTTTTTTAAAAAAATTAATGGATTTTTTCGAACCTTGGAATTGCCACGTTGGAAGGGGATAGGGGTTTGTACTCTGTGGTGTCTACTGCTGTTCAGGTCTGGCAGCCTTCGCCTCGTGGCTACGTGTCCTGGGGTAGTGCGCTGTGCAGACTCTCCGGTACATACGCTGGTACATGCATCTTGTACTCTGTCATGTGTCAGGTTCAGAGTCGTGAATTCAAGGAAGTACGATGACACAATCAACCAATGCTCACTAACTTTAGCAAACAAGTATTACTAGAGTTGTCCATGTAAACTGATATGTTTTAAGTGTGTCAGACAGTTGTTATCAAAATTGTGGAAATATAAATATATTATTTTAATGCACATCTTACTTTTATCTGATTTTTATGGTGTCCTACTTCATAAAATTTACTCACATACATATGTAGAGGAAAGTAGGCTTATTAGTTAGATATATTGATAAATTTTTGTTTGTTATTAAAGAGCTTTGATCTAAGACTTTGCAGTGTTAAGAGTATTGTCATTTTTGAGTTTTTAACTGCATAGTACAAAAATGTATTTATTTGTTTTATTTTTGTGTGTGCGTGTTTGAGTCCATGGGCACTTTTGCATGTAATATGTGTGTGTGTTATGTAATAATATTTTATTATTTTTTTAGGTGTAGTCCCCGTACATTTGGATAGTTATGACTTTGTTATGCAGCAGAGGCAACAGCAGTATGCAGACCTAAAACATGCACTTGAGGTTATTGGAATAACTTTCGATGAGGTCCCAAAACCACTATTCTTTGTTATTATGTGGTTGCTGGACAGTGGTAAACTGAAGCTAGAGTGGCGTTCTCAGGTACTTTTTCTTTATGATGGCAGTTTTCTCTTGACCAACAGATATACAAGTAGGTACTGGTAAATAACATTCAAAACACTATATTTTACTTCCCTTCCAGAAATATTAATTTTTCATGTATTGAAAATTGTAGAAAATAATATTTTTTGTAATATTATAATATAATATAATATGGAATATTTTATATTTGAACTTGGTTCTTACTATAGTTAAAAAAAATACTGTCTTATAGAAAGATTGAAATGTTTATGATCTTTAAATTAATTAATTCATATAATTGTTAAAGGTGGAGGAAATTTTTGAATATAACACATCTATAACAAGAAATTTGTTAGATTCACAAGTGTAAAAGCCAATTATAAAATATATTGATGAACATAATTTAACTTACTCAATATTATTTCGTAAATACACAAGTATTGCGGAATTTGTGATAATATGAAAGAAGAATTTTATTTTTTATGTTTTACTAAAAGAGTTTTAGTGAAAAAAGTGGATTTTGGTTTTGATTCCATATTATGTAACTATGCTCATTTATTGCTAGATTTAAATTAATGTTTGTATTGCAGGAAAGTAGGTTTGAAGTTCTGCCCAAAACATTTAGTTTTAGTTTTGCTTGTTATAATGGGGAAGTGTGCATAGATGAAAACCATAGTAAAATTTACTTTTCTCATGTTATTTCCGTGGAAGTTTTCATAAATTACTGGCACAAAATTTCACATAAGTTTAATTCGTGATATGCATTTGTTAGATTAAATTTTACCATAAATATGACTGGACTGGAAATGATTTATTGAATGAAATTAAGTGATAAAGTTTTAGAATAATAAAAATTTATCATAATGTTTCTGTAGCCCTATTTTATAATGCTTTTCAGGTTGAAGAAGATTGTTACAAAAGTTTCATACCCATATCAACTTCTTTAATGAATATGTTTGAGAATGATGTAGATATTTACTGGATATCGAAAGGTCTTTTCCAGTGTGTCAACAAATTTAGTGATGACATCTCTAAACTAGTACAGTTTACCAAAAACATTCTTGAGAAGGAAGACAATGAACTTTACTGGTAATATTTTTATATTGTTTGGGTTTATAATATTTGGTTTTTTAGTAATAGGAGATATATTGAGAGTGGTATGGTCTGACCTACTTTTATCATAGTGTGATTTACTTTTATAATCAAACTCTTTGATGTATCGGTTTCACAGTTTATAGCTTTCCCCAGCTTTCCCTGTGCAGCATGACATGTCTCTGAGTGATTGCATAATATTACATTCTTTCTTCAAACATTTTACTTCCAACACCAAATAAAAAAGATCCAAGAGAGTCAACGTGACCTCTGAATTAAAATATTAATACTTACACATCTAAAAAAAGTTTTGAACCCACTATAATTGGTTGCACTTGAAGGACGTTCATTGGGACAGTTGGTGCATTACAAAAAACATTCTTCAAGTCTGGCATGGTATTCTATACAGACAGTGTGAAATTAATTCCATACCATACATTCTCTTTGGCCAAGGGAGCCATGGTGGCTGAGCAGATAGCCTGCTCGCCTCCCACCACAGTGATCCGGGTTCAATTCCCAGCCAGTTCACTCTGGATTTTCTATGTGAGAATTGTGCCGGATGATGCCGTTGGTTGGGGGGTTTTCTTGGGGATCTCCCGTTTGCCCCATCCTTTCATACTCACCTCAATCAAGCTCATTGGCTCTCAAGACCTCAATGTTAGGAGCTGTCCAAATCACTTCACTCACTCACTCACTCACTCACTCACTCACTCTGTAGCCATGAGCCACCTAGTTACTCGGAAATCTCGGTGATATACCTACAGTTTCTAGCATTTAGAATGGAATTTTTCTTCTTATGAGGTGAGTGTATTTTGATTAACCTAAGAGGTTTTACACTATATACATGCATAACCTGAAAGGTATGTAGTTGAAAAATACTTTGCATAATAGTTGTTTGGCCTTACAAGCATTTATTCCAAAAGTTAAAGTTTGTATATTTTGTAACCATTTTCAGAATTGTTTAATAGATTGTTGTATAAATGCAGCATTGGTTCAGGAAGGTTCTCAAAAATGAAGAAAACTAGGACACCAATCATATGTATTGAACAACATGTGTTAGAATTAGGGTTGCCAACTGTCCTGTATGTTATGGGATTTCCCATATCCTGGGATGGAAATAATTAATCTGTATGGACGTAAGACAAGAAATTATATATTACTTGTCTCAGACTTCTTTCAAAATAAACTGAATATTAATATACACAGTATCAGTAATCATTAATTTACCACTTCCACTATTATAGGTACCTTTACTTTGATGCTCTAATCCAAAAGCTACATAATAGTTACAATTGATGCCAAAAGGTGGCATTCGCCATGCGGAGATGTGTACAGTATCTTTGCTTCCAGTGCGTGTTAGTATTGTTTGTTTTAAAGACGATTAAATCAGAAGTTTGAGTTACTCTGAATTCTGACTATAGTTGCAACTAATATTTTGCTGTTGTGAATGTTCATAGACAATATTAACTGATGATTAATACTGACTTTTGCACATTACAGATAGTATTTAAAAGTGTTCATTTTATAACAATTTTTCATAATGTGCACACCAGTTTTTTTTTTTTTTTTTCAAGTGAATCACATAGAAACATTTTCTGCTGTTATTAACATTGAATTATTCTATTTCTGAGTAAATTTAACTTTCTCTCTTATATATTAACTTTAAATTGTAATATTTATATTGTAATAAGTTTGAATTAAAAAAGAGCAGTGCTGTGTTGGCAACAGCTAACAAAGAACAGTTTTAACTTGACGCCATCGGGTGAGACACGAGACGAATTATGACACAAATACTTACTGGTAATTTGGGCACCAGCGGTGCTTCCCAATCACCGCACTATTGAGACTCAGGTTTCTCAGGGATGCTTTTTGTTCTGTGTGTCCGTCTCACCCGTGCGTACTTACAAACACGTAGGAAATATTAAACTTTTACTAAACATCACTTGAAAAACACTTAATAAAATATATGTGACTAGGACATTGTCACTACTGAGTAAAAGAGGTAAGTTCAATTTGAGACGTGTTTTTATTGTTACTATGCATACACATCAACGTGCCAATGAAATTATGATAATTTCGGTCATGACTAGCCAATTCCGCTTGGGTACTCCCCAGCCCGCAATTAATCTATCGCGTGCCTAATGGATGATCTCACCGAGGTGCATGAAAGCACAGCCTTCACAAGGGAAAAGGGCCGACAGCCACTAGGGTGGACTGATGGTGTTTCCCTGAAGACAGGACATGGTGAAGTACAAATGAAACCCTTGATACATTAACACGTGTGATTACTTGCCATCACTAATGCAAATTCGTCGGGGCTCACCCTCCAACACGTGGGTAGTGTGGTGACGGCCTATACACAGAGCCGGCTAGGACGGGAATAATTGCACCATACACTAATTACCAAATACGCTAATAACAGCAGTATTATCGGCCTTCCCTTCATGAACTGAAAAAGTCTTCCAACATATATCACGAGGGTCAATGTCACTAACTTATTTAGGCGCAGGATCCTTTTGAGTATGCGACTTCTTAAAGAAACACATTTCCAACAAACCACTACCTGCTTTCGCGGTTATTCCTTGCAGATCAAAACGGTACAAAAACGACAAAAAAATATAACTCTCTTCTATATCAACAATCTTAACAGTCCAAGACCTATCGTCCTTATTGACATCCTTACTAAAAGACAAAATATTTCAGTATACCTTCTTAGGATAATACCTAGACATGCGAGTATGCCGAGGAATCATTATTGATATGTCTTCTCTAATGACCTGGAGTGAAATGAAATATACGAACAAGTTAAAACCTTTATAAACTTCACAAACAAGTTACAACCTGTACAAACTAAATCCCATAGATAAAACAAAATGAAAAAGATACAAAGCACGAAAAATCACGCAATATCTTATTGCGGATGTTTGCTTATCTCACCGCCCCAGCCATCCTTGACAGGCGAAGGCTTGGCAGCAGGCTTATTTCCTATGTTATAACTTTTAAATGTGGCAAGACAAGTAGTATTAGTGTCTTGTACTTATTGGGATGACATTGTAAATGGTTACGAGAGACGTGCTTTGCGTACATATTTCAATATCAGATTACACCGAGTTCTTGATTTTAATGACATTATACCCATAAGGGCTGGTGGTTTAATAAATCGTGGACCAAGGTAAGTAGTAGTGAAACCAGGTTGCTACATACCATAAAACAGTGATTTAACCACCCCTAGCTGACCCTTGCACCAAACGACCAAAAATGAGTGACAATAAGGAGAACATTTATTCCGATGCGGAATTACCACTATACGACACGAGATGAGTATTTACAATAAACACACACGTGTGAAAACAAGTTTAGATGGCACGGATACTGCTGGATGAAGTTTGCAGCTGACCATGTTGTGCAGGTGAAATTGCAATATTTCTGCGTGGAAACAGCAAATTAAATTCAGACAAAAGATTATTCTTGCTGATAAAATTATTCTTTTTACGACTGAAGTGGTTAGAGGCTTGTAACATGCCTGATGGCGGTAAAATCAAACATTAACATGACCGCGTGGTCAAGTACAAAAAGGATAAATTTACGTGAAATTACATGTAACCCTGAAAAAAATTTAACATAGAACCAATAATAAAGTATTGCACATACAATGTTACATAAATAAACTTTCAAACACAACGATGGTGTATACAAAGACTTGACATCGGTCGGCTATGTGGTTATACGTGATGTTGCTGTAAAATATTCAAACACACAAAAATACCCTCAAATACATACATAAAAACAAAGTCCTTAAAATTGCTTATAACAATAATGCAGAAGTTACAATACAATGAAACACCATAAACATAGGCGGATGGCGCCTGATTCAAGTTGCGCTGGTCACATGACCTCTCCGACATCTTTCTACTCCTTCTCCTCGATTAAGTTAAAAATGCTGTAAGGGCGCAATAAATTAATAAAGCGGAAGCATAATGCTGGGGAAAATGTCTGGCAGAAACGTATGCAAGCTAAGGTTAACCGGTAAACTACATTAACTATGGAAACCTAAATCAGTGAACAAGAGTTGTAGTCCTACGTGACAGTGTCTTCTCGCGAGCTCTCCTCGGCGGACTGTCCAGAGACAAGGGTCGCATGGATCTACCATGGCGGCCTATGGGGTTCACATAAGCAGAAGTGCTATGCACACCGAGTAAAATATTTTATTATTGAAAATAAAATGGCACAAATTAAATAAAATATTGTTTTACATTTCTATAATTTTCTTATGAATTTCAATATTATTTTAGTGTCTCTGTATGATGGCGTTCATGCCGGAATATTTAGTGTTCTTACTCTTGGTGCCGTGGGCAATTAGAATTTTATAACCAAACAATTTAAAAATAAATAGTAACAAACACTTGAACACATTTAAGACATATTAAAACACTATAGAGCACATTTTACACTGAAAATAACATTAAATGAAATTAAAAAATTATTGGCCTCTCTGTGCACATGCGGGACACGTGACACGTGCATGGTGAGCGCTGTCATGGGCGCTGGCTGTTAGCCGGCGTTAGTATCATCCTTGTGTTGTAACAAAAAAACCTATGGGTGCTCAAGTTCACTTCACTAGGATGCAAGATAACAACTGTCTGGGTTTCGTCCACCTGCTCCTACTGCTGCCATTGGGAGTGGGCTAAAGGCTGTGGCCAGAGAAGCTCCGATGACAACCTTATCTGATTGCTTAACTAAATTGTGTGAATAGCATCATCTTTCCTAAGTAGAATTAACCGTACATATTTAGTGAATGCATCAGCCCACACTAATAACACATTGTTTTCCAATTTACTTCTAGGAAAGGGACCAAAAAAATTAATAAATATTTTCTCTATAGGTTTTTCAGCTACATCAGAAGATAGAAAACCTAAGTGTGTATTCTGAGGTGGCTTGCTCAGAGCACAAATTGTGCAACATATTACAACTTCAGAAATTTCAGCATCCATTCCCTTGCAAATGAAGTGCTGACGAATAGCCTGATTGTTTTTGAGATACCTAGGTGACCGCCAAGAGGAGATGAATGAAAATATTCAAATATCATGTGTTTCAGATGATCAGGCAATAAAATATATTTCCGTTTGTCACGAGATCTGCAACAAAGGAGCCCTTTAGAAAGAATATATGGTTTATATTCAGTACCTGTTTTTAAATTTGAGATAATTTATTTCAAATTACTATCTTTTTCTTGGTGTTCTTTAATATCAGTAAAGGCTAATGGAAAACTCAACAAAACATTACAATTTGGAAGAACTTCTGATTCCACATTGGTACCATTAAACATACGAGATAATGCATCTGCCACTATATTTTGAGTTCCTTTAATATGTTGGACTCCAAATTTCAAGGAAGAAATTTTGACAACCCATTGACTGACATTACCCAATTGGCGGGGATGAGCGCCAGTAACCATGACAATACCTGTTTATCAGTTTCTAAAAGAAATTCGGTATGCCCTAATACTGTTTGAATTTGTCAATACCAAATACCACAGCCAAACAATCTAATTCATTAATTTTAGATTATTTCTTTTCTTGGGGATTGAGAGTGCGGAAGCGAACGCAATTGGCTGACGACATCAATCAATCTCCTGAGCCAGGATGGCTCTAATAGCTTGACAATAAGCGTCAGTTTTTAAGTATAAACTCCCTACTAAAGTCTGGCATGCACAACACAGGAGGATGAATGATGTCATGCATCAGAGTGCCAAAAGCCTTTTGCTGCTCCCCACCCCATTCAAACTTGACTGATTTATTTCTTAATTTGTTCAAAGGTGCTGCCTTTTCGCCTAAGTTAGGAATAAATTTGCCAAAATATTGTATCCTGCCAATGAATCTTACTTAAATACTTAAAAGGCTCCTGGGGTGAAATTCTCAGATGCATGCCTGAGTAGTCGATAGGCAGCAGTGGTATGCGGCGCTCCTGCCTGTGAGCCTGCCCGTCGCATTCTCAGATACAAATGAAAAGCCACAGGCGTGTGTTCGCCGATCACACCTGAATATTATCAATTTCTGGGCACCCCAGATGGAAGGCTATGTTCGCTGACCAATCAGAAAGCAATTTTGGGGCACGTGACTTAATAGAATGTGTGCTATACCAATGGAGCTGCGACAGACAAGATGGCGGTCACCCAAGTAACAACCTAAAGGCGTATATATCTGTTTACGATAAGATTACAGGTTCTGTAAAACGTATTTATTTACAAAATGAAAGTGTACATGTAAGTGAGAGGAAATGTTTCAGTTTACTTGCACGGTCATAATAAAACAATAAACACAACTTTTAAAAATATGTGATAACTATGGACTTTGCCATGTATATAATGTTTTACGCGGCAATCTTGCAGGCTGTGTGCTTAGCTCAGTGGGTTTGTGCACGGGTTCGCACTGCGTGATTTTAGGTTTTAGAGTTCAAATCTCCGTTGTAGAACTTTTTTTTAGTTATTTTATGACATTAATGCTGTTTATAAATTACGTTATTGCCAGAAAATGTTTATTGCTAGAATATCTGTGTCTAAAAGCAATTATGCTAACAAATAATACAAAGCAAACCATAAGCAGCCTATTTCACTGTGCAGACATAAATGTTTTGTGGCATTAATTTAAATTACAAACAGCAATACTGTTTCACTGAGCTATGAACACAACTTACGAGTTTATTGTTTAAAAACATAATTTGAGCTTTGTAGCGTGATTAATGTCAATCAACACACGTAAAAGCCTTATTTTTAGTATTGCGATAATTTTGCCTTCTTTCAGTTTTCTAAAAGTTTAAGTTTGTTTAGTTACATAAAGCACAAGATTGATTTTTATGCTTGTTAAAGAAAAATATTTAAATAATTTAATAATGTTTTAATTAGTCAAGTAAATGTCCGTTGTACATGAATGGTAATATAGTAATTTGTTTTTTATACATAAGCAGTACTGTTACTAACATCATTTTTCATACATTAATAATCTAGTACTTGTACACAGAAACTTAAATAAATGAAATCTTCAGGGGGAAAAAATAATATTTGTACTTTTTAGATGTACCACATTGCACCTACATTAAAAATTGGATTCCATTTGTAGCCCTGCCAACTGCAGAATGTATACCATTTGTGAGTTGTTTTTGCATGTCATTTACAATTTTCTGTTAGCACTTTAGGTAATGTGTGGGTATGAACTGATGCATTCTTTCTTCTCTTCTGCTATTGACATTTTTATGCTATATGTTGTGCCCATGGATATTATAAAAGGAAGCAGAAATTGGATATTGTGTAGAGACAGCTTAACAAACAACAATCGGAAATTGGGTGGCGTTTATGATCATGTGGGAAAAGCTATTTTATTGTTGCAAGAGACCGGAATGTTGTCTCCAATGTTTTGTAGAACCTAAAATAAGCCAAAATTGTGTGACGCTAGTACTGTAAATGCCAAATACTGATAGAACAGTTTATATCATTTCATGACAGTATACTGTATCAAAAAATTAACATTATGAACTTTGATTGAATGCACTTAGGCTAACTCATACACATATCGCACTATGAAATTAGTATAAAACATCATAACCTAACATTTTAAAACTACGTAACATACAGTTGTTTCAGTGAAATAATTTCACTTATTGAATTAGTGACATGAAACAATTTCACTGATTGAATAAGTGATGGCCAACTGCAGTGGCTAATTAATATTGTTTTTATTGAATGTAGCAAAATAATTATGTGAAATAAACATATTTACAATAGTTTACTATTTATATTGTGCAATTCACCATAATGTAAAAAAAAGTAAAAAAATAAATTGCAGGTAGCCGGGTTTGAACTCGCACACCCTTTTCAACTTGATTTTGGGCCATTACCTTACAGTCTGCTCTACCAAGACAAGTTGAAATATTTGAGGAAAATACGTGTGTTATAGTTATTATTACATCTTACTTTTTGTTTTTGGTTTAATTGATACTGTGGTTACACGCAAACCGTCTTCTTTATCAACAATAAATAAATATAGGCGATAATCAGGCCCAAAACAATATGGCGCAAACAAATCCATGAGTGAGTGTTTTTGTTCCAGCATTCACCACTAGCCTAGCGCAGCTCGGCAGCTTCGAGAGGCTACGACAAGCAGGCGGTAGATGTGTTCACTCCTACCCGTGTTTCTGGCAGTTTGAGAATACCAATTTCAATTGACGACGGTAGTCTGGAGCCGTAAGTCACGCCAAGGTGAAACTAGCCATTTGAGAATAGCGCCCCTGCACACACAATTCGAACACTAAAGAAGGGAATATTCCTCAAAAATAAGTGTGTTGACGGACTCTTGTAGATAGAAAATATAAGCGAACTACATGCTGTATGTCGAGATGGTGAAGGAGTTACCTTAGTGCAAGGCTATATAAAGTTGGGTGTGCTCAGAACTTAGTCTTACGTGACTAATCGATACATACTCGATTAGAAACACACCTAAAAAAAATATCCAACCTTTTTCATTCTGTTAATTTAAATTAAAGTTTGTATCATATTATTTACCAAAATACTTAGTAAATATTAATAAAATCAATTTTTGAATACAACAATTACTAAGGTAAACAGTACAAGATTTTAGTTGATTACCAATGTTTGACATCTTCTAATTGAACAAACTTATTAATTAAGTATAATTGGAGCACATTTCAAATAAAAAAAATATTTTGGTGTAATACTAATTATTTAAGAAAGAATTAATAGAATTACAATTAAAAATGAAATAAAATTTAAATGTGTGCCAAGTGTAGTGATCCCCCACCTCCTGTATATAGCAGAGGAACCCCCAGTGTAGCAAGTGCTGTGGTAATGCAAGACACCGCAGAAAGAGGGATAGGAGTTTTTCAGGGCAGGCTGGCCAGCTTGCCGAACAAGGCCACGACGATACAGCGGTAAAAGCGAGTGCTGACTGTGACGTCATGCATCTCCCATACTCTCAAATACTGGCAGAGAAATAAAATAAAAGGGATATGTTTCAGATCTATAAACCAAATATAATAAAGGGAATAAGTAATTATATTTTCTCCAGCATTTATTTGTTTTAAATTAGGGTTTGTATGTATATATGCGTAGGACAGAAAGAATGCCGCTAACCTCCTTTTTGCTTGCCATGACAGGCAGCCTGGAAGTAACTGTGAGCGAGAAAAGGGGGTTTGTGTCATGTAGGGGCTTAATCTTAGTCTTTTTCTGATCATGTAGTGGTGTTAAATTTATAAGTAAACCATAACATTATCCTTTATGCCCCAATGTCATCTCACACCACAATGGACTTGTTGAAATTAATTAATTTAAACTCCTGCCCCATGTGCGTGGGCACGTGGAGACTTCCACTTATGGGACCGGCCAAGTCCAGAGTGGGTTTTCAATTGTTTAATATCCTGGCCAGCAAGGATCTTACACAGGTATCACTATAATTTTTGTTTAGTGCACACTTCCTGGTAACCCGCTTAACAATTATTGAATGTGTGACCATTTAAATTGCATTTATTGGAATAGTGCATACCAGATTCAGCAGGGTCTTAAACGCTCAACAGCAGCAATTGGCGCCCAACACCTTGGTGAATAACGAACATAGTGTGTACATTGCGTGCAAATTTTGTGCGGATGGATACGTGGTAAGGAACTGTGAACGGACGTTTCAGACAGTGTGAAGTGCTGGGACTGACACAATGAGACTGGCCAGGTATTAGAATGGGACCAAACCAACACTTTGGCAACCCTGGCATCACATGCGTTCCAGGATGGCTGCAGGCACGTGACCATCCATGGGTGCGGGGTAAAATGGGAGGCGTGGTTGGTGAACTGATCCCGTAAACATCAGTTAAGGTGGACTCAAGCAAGATGTGAACCCGACGCGTGTGTGCCGGCAGTGTCAACAATCTAAGAACCCCAACCTACTGATGGGGAATGAGCTGTGGTGAAACATCTGCATGTGCATGCTATCTGCACGACCCACTGGCACCATTGAAAGGAGTGACAGACAGTCAGGTCGTGGAAACAGGTAAGTTATGTTAATTTAGCTGCAGAGGAACTGTTCTATTTTGGGGGAGTGAAAACTTTGATGTGTGAAGTGGAGGTGAAAGGGACAGTGCCAACAGTCGGGTGTGCAACAGTATCTGCCCTTAATTCCTACTTTTTAACAAACGGACATGGGGCAATGCTAAGGATTGGAGAGATGAACAGTAGATTAATGTTACCCAAGTTTACCGGGTAGGCACACGAAGACCACATAGCGTTTACCCAACAGTGTGAAGTATGTTATAGTGAGGCAGTGTGCCACTAGACAAGTGGATAGACAGGGCATGTGAGTAGTTAAGGGGGAAAACACTTGAGTAATGGTGTATGTGGAGAACTTTAGATAGACCCTGGCAAAAGTTCACAACCCGACTGGAACATGGTTTTGTAGACGTCCGTACAAATACATGCTGCCACGTAAAATTTATGGGGAAATGCAGAGGGAGCATGAGGCAGTGTAAGGGTTCACTGCTAGGAAGGTACAGCTGTTCCAATGCACCTACCCCTCCGAACCCCCGAGGCCACCCTACCCACAATCATTGAATTGTTATGTGACAAGTTACAACTGTTTTTGCACGTACTCAATTCAGGGGATGTTGAAAGAGTGTGTGAGGCAGGCTTCTGTCACATAACGTAACATGCAACAGTGGCTCAAGTACGTGGGTAGCAAACATAGTAGGGAGACTGGGCAGTCAAAACCGCAGCATAGGGAATATCCATAACGTCTCGCCTAACTGTCAGGAACTGAGAAACGACAAGCCATTGAAACAACACAGAACCCAGGGTGAACCATAGGGCCCTTGACAGTCCGATAGGAAAGATAACAGATTCTGCAGTGCAGGTACTGTCCCTCCTTACATACCACTGATACTGAGATTGCCCAAACCAACCTACACTCTTCAACACATCGAGAAATGGGGGCGTGAGTGGTGATGGACACATGACCCCTTTCCCCTCCATTAACAGCAGTGACACAGTGCTGCCAGTAGTACACCAACTAACCACCCAGGAGTTATAGCTCATGAGAATACCGGTGGAAGTGAACGGCTGCCCTGCTGCAGCACTGATAAATACAAAAGCGACCATGTGTTCATAGCTCCACACCTGGTACTGAACAAAGCCCTTTAACCACAACCAGGGATAGTACAGCTGGCCACATATCATGGACAAGGAAACACTATAGGTAAAGTAGCGGGTCCGGAGTTCACACACTACAGTCATGGTCATGATGGGGCTGCGGGAAGAGATAGTGTTAAGACAGTTCTGGCTAGCTGGCCAAGATGCAGTCATAGAAATGGGGCCAGCAAGGGTCCATGTGAGGAAGACAGAGAGGTAAACAGTGTACGCCATCAGACACTCACAACCACCACGTAGGGAAAAAGTCAACCTGGAAAATTTTGTACATGGCATACCGGACACGCAATGACAGGCAGTGCAATGCAATGCGTTCTGGACAGAAGGAGGGGAGTGTTCACGATGGCAGACCCCCTGCTATCAACAACGGTAGGAGTACACCGAATAGCCACTTCTCTCGACCGGCCCACCTACGAATGCCCATGCGCTTACAGGTTTTGTGAGTAGAGGGAAAATGCAGAAGCAGGTGAGCGAAATGTTGCAGGACGGGGTAGTGGAGCTTTCAGAGAGTGGGTGTAAATACCAGATCGTACTTGCAGAAAAGAAAGATGGCACTCTCAGTTTTTGAATAGATTTCTGGCCAGTGAACATGACCATCAATCACCCCCCCCCCCCGCCTTAATCAGTGTTGATGTATGCATCACAGGACTGGGACAGGCAAATGTGTTCAGTAAGTTGGACCTCCAGTCAGAATACTGGCAGATACAGGTGTACCACCAAGACCAACCGAAAACTGCCTTCACCATCGCAAACTTACGTCATTTTCAATTCCGAGCAATAATGTTCTGTCTTAAGGGGGTGCCTGCCACTTTCCAAAGCATGATGGTGAGGGCATTGGAGGGTTACATAGGCCAATTTGCAATGATGTACCTGGACAACATAATTATATGGTCAGAGAACTGGGATGACCACGTCAACCACTTTTGTTCTTAGAGAGGCTATAACCCCACCACTTATCATGTGTCCCCTATAAGTGTCACAGTGGGGGTATCGTAGTTAGTTCCTAAGCCACATGGATAATGGACGGGTCACCAACCACACCCGAAGCAATTTCAAAAAATTTCCAAAGCCACCACCACCAAAGACTCGTAAACAGATACAGAAGTTCAGAGGGTTTATCAGGTGGCTATGCCACTTTATACCAAACTTTGTGTCAATCATAGTGCTAATCTACTCTTGCCACAACAACAATATAGATGGAATGCTAAGGCACAACAAGCTTTCAACGCCATCAAGCACAAATTCACCCAGTGACACACCTTGGCTTACATAGACCCTGCCCGATGACTGTATGCGCAAACAGATATGAACAAAATAGGAACAGGGGACATACTTTACCAGGTGGATGACGAGGGGGAGAAGCAAGTCGTGGATTATACGAGCGCTAAGTTCGGTGAGGGGGAAAAATGGCACCACAGCAATGAACAGGAATGCTTGGCCATTGTCTGGGTGCTCAAAATTACTGGCACCACCTGGGGGGAAAACTGTTTATGCTAAGGACAGGCAACCAGGTGCTGACTTGGCTGAGGATGATCAAGGGGCACAGGGGCAAACAGATCCGGATGGGCGCTTTTACTTCAGTTGTTTGAGTTTGAGGTGGAACATGTCACAGGAAAGAAAAACCAGCTACCCGATGCCCTGTCATGCAACCTGGACCCAGAGCAGACTATCACAGACAAGGAACAGTGAGAGGCCCACTGGAGTGGCAAATGGTGACCCAGTCTGCAGACAGTTAAACCTAATGGACTACGTGACCGAGGCACACCCATGATCTTGGCTGAACTGGAGCAAAAGGTGAACCAGGTGCAACACATCTCTGAGGAAGCCAAACAAGCCCAGGCTCAGTGAAGAAGCGGCATGTGCAAGACCTGGCATGCTATCAATGACATTATCATGAACTGCGCCCGCATGGAAAGGCGACCCGTGGCAGACATATGCACACAGGGAGGAATGCTTGGCATTGTTGACCTTCCACGACCTGGCATGGCATCTTGAGGCCAAACAGATGAAGTGGGCCATTGACGACTATTACCACTGGCCGGGAATGGCACAGGACGTGCGCGAGTACGTAAGATAATGCCAGGTATGCCAACAACACAACTGTCGACGAAGGGATGGGACTGGGCAATAACACTTGTCTCCCATCAAGTCCATTCCAGACGATTACCCAAGACTTTATGTGTTTGTATCCGTGGATGCTGAAAGGAAAGGCATTCCTACCACAGGTCATTGATGAGTTTATATACTGAGCAGCATGTGCATTTCAACAGTGGGGGCTGTGCTTGAACGGGAATTCTTCCCAAGGTGGAAATACTCGCTATCCATCCTCACAGACAATGGGATGTAATTTTCTGGCAGGAGGTGGATGGTGCTATGTCAGTGATGACATGTGGAACACCACATGATGCCGGCCTACAACCAGAGGGCCAACTTCACAGAATGCTGCAACTAGAAGGTGGGAAATATAGCTGCATGTACACCTGCAAGACGATCACATCTAGTGGTAGGAGCATCTAGCACAGAACCTGCACTGCCTCCAGAGATGGATGAATGAGGCCACAGGGAAAACACCAGCAGAACTGGTACTGGGACTATAACTCATCCTGCCAGCCAAATAGAGCACGAGGGAAGGGGAAGATCGGAAGAAACCTCGGATGAAAGGGGAGCAAGGCAGGAAGGTGAGTTGCAGGCAGCACTAAAACACCAGGCGATGTACATTCTACAAATCACTCAATTGACCAGACCTACTAGACACTGGCGACACTGTGAGCAGGGAACGGCTATACGTGAGGATACACCTCATATCATCTGCACCCAAACAACGTGTACCGTAGTACAAGCTAAATACATCCTATAGAAATTTTGAAAAATTAACAAAAAAGACACTCCAAGAAAAGATGGCTTGTTTAAATCTTGGTGCTATATATATTTAAAGTTAACAGTAGTTATGCACAATAATCATTACCATCAAAAAGTACAAACAGCAAATTTCACAACACAGAGTGGCATTAGTACTGGTACATAAACATTCACTATGTTAGATGTAGCCATAAGGGCTGCATTAGCTTGTGCAGACAATACATTCAAAGAGTTTCAATGTAACAAACACAAAAAACAGTAAAGGGATTACCATAACGAAACAAACTAATAACTGAATATAACCAACAGGGCTGTATGTAGCACGTGTGGACAATATAGTCAATGGTGTATAAAGTATCAAAAGGAAAAAGGACAGTAAAAGCATTATTATAATGAAACAAACCGATAAACAATAGAACGCAGCAGTGAGGGCTGTAAATAGCTTTTGCAGACATTGCAGAAAGTAAATAGCACATAGTCGTAACATATCAGAACTTACAGGAAAATCTCTTGCATGCCTAATATATGTAGGTATTGGCCTTGCCATAATGCATTACAAGTAAATCTAAAACATTAAAGTAGCAATCACTCACTAAACATTAACTTAACCTAACCTACCCTAGGGTTGCCAATTAACCACCACAGATGCAGGCAGTTTTTATGTCATTGGACAGAATTCATATATGACCACAAAGTCCAGTAGATTGGGGTATGAAGGGTCAAAATGACTATGTACAGTTCAGGGTTTGAATTGGCAAAGCCACTGATCCTAGGATTGCAAACCCTGAAATGGCATGTTCTAACCAAGAAATTCATACATTCTGGAAAGTAAGAACTCACATTCATGATTGCGAAAAATCATCATAATGCTATTAATCGAAAAAACATAAACTGGGTTGCTCACCGGAAAATGAGGAAAATGGCGATGCTAACCCTAAAGCCTAACCCCTAGCTAGAAAATGCATCATGACAAGATATAATGCCAAACCGTAAAATAGAATACAAGAACTGAAAGGAAATATAAATTACATTTTTTACCCTAAACATAATTTTTACAACAAGCAGAACAAAACAGGAATTTAGAAAAGAATTACTTACATGTTAACTAATTAGCCAGCCATCTCAGCCTACCTAGAGATGGAGTGACACACAACAAAATATTAAGAGAGAAATATGTTACTATAGTTTATCTCATATAAGGTGGTGAGATTTTGACAGTGAGTGAGTGGCAACTTGACCTATACGAAACAAAGTGCAGTTTACAAAATTGTGTATCAGCTGATGCACAAACAAACAAAAGTTAATATTAAGTTTGCTATTCTGAGTGCACAGGCAACGCACATCAGACATGTACAAAATATGCGATAACAAGGAGTTCCTAGATTAATTAATATATTATATTTTACGTGGTCACAAAACAGTTGTTATAAGTAATATAAACTAAACTTCATGCTAAAGTAGTAATGTATAGGGGTTCAAAATGAAATGCACAATAAGACGATTCATAGCAGAATGAAACGCGATTTCAAACCTTAAATATTTTCATGTTGTATTCCCACTGTCCATCCATGTTTCCATATGTGCTTGATATTAATTCCAAAATCCTACAGAAATATTGCATGGTAATATTGAATTATTTTTTCAACTAATTTGATGAAATATATTTCAAATTCATGTCATTTCAAGACATTAATAAGATAAATGTCAAGTTTTAAAAAGCAGGATCTAAAGGCGGCAAGCCTGCTACTACCTGTTGGTACCGCACGCGACTCACATGCTTTACCATTTTGGGTGCGCCATTTATATGTTCTTTCTCGAACCTAACCAGCTATAAAGATCAAATGAATAGGTTTTGTATGTAAAATAACAAATTTATGAACAGATACCTATAGTTTGTTTTCTGCGAGCTCTGCATGATTTTTAAATTAACATATATTTCATGTACATCAATTTTGATTACTACTAATTTCTATTGGGCCAGTAATGGTCCGTCTATGTCCTAAACACGCCATGTTTTTTCCGGAAACCCATTTCCTTGTCTTCATCTAGCCTCCAATTGACGTACGAGCTGATGGCGAAAGGATACATAAACTAAAAGTAAACATTCGTTGAACTGTCAAAATCTCGCCGCCTTATATGAGACGGACAGTACATGGCTCTGAGCTGGAAGAAGTAGAAGTGATTGAGCGACAAGCAGCTCCAACCCTTGTTAGGCAGGCGAGAGGAGGGCACATGCGCATGATGGGAGAAAAGGAAGGAAAAGCATAAAGATAGGAGAAATAGGTAGAAGTGCTTGGAAAAATGCCAAAGTCGGAGCACTGCCGCGGCGATGAAGAAGAATCAGTTACTCTATAGATTCGGAAGTTCATAACTCAAGACAACACAAAAATAATATGGTTCAACCCCCCTTTCTAAATGCACAGTTTAGGGAGGCAACACAGTTCCAACATTCCCAGGCGGGCTGTAACAGTTTGCATGTGCTCTTACTTACTAAAAAAGCACATTGTAGACATAGATACAGTAGAAACATTCACAAAACAGTAGAACAGTACATCATGGTAGACACTATTAATAAAGCAAAGAACATGTATTAGCAGTTACAGTTCACACAAGCCTCTTCATCAAGTGATGGATCATATATGGCAAAGAAAGATTATCTGAAGAATCTTGATGGAAGTAGTGCAGAAGTGAGCAGAAACTGTTCAGTACACAGATGTAGATGAGGATGAAGTAGCAGTAGACAATGATGAAGTGACAGTAGACTATGACAAATTGCTGTAGACGAAGTGCAGCATCAGCAGCAATCTTCAGCCACGCATCACATCCAAAGCAGAAACATGGAAAGAAAAGTGGTGTGCAAGTAAAGAGAAAAAGGGGAAACATAGGTAACAAAAGCTTACAACTAAAGGAGCAGGTAAAGAGTTCGCCAACGTGATCACAATTACATGGGTACAACTTCTGGTATTGATCATGGTCATTAGGTCATCTGATTAGTGAAAGGGTAAAAATTACTAACAAAGTGTTGTCACACAACATACCTGTAATCATCACCACTTCAATTAATTATTATTATCAAAAATGAACATGTCGTTACATGACTAACTCATTATAAGATCATTAAGACTAAATATGACCAAAATAAATAGAATATATATTGACCACACTATTCTTTGAGATACATGTACAACTATGATTAATATAGTAGTATGTGATAAACATCAAAGGTTAATGTATTTCTGATTAACAGAGATAGTGTAACACACAAAACACTAGAATTTATTTAAAAAAAAAAAAGCATCAATAATCAGGTATACACTGCAAACTGTAATAACTAACACCACCAAGATTAGAACAAGGAAGCCCTAAAGGCACTAAATAGAATTAACGATAATCAATATTACACTTCCTTACAACTATAACTATATCTAAATGAGCATGAAGATGAAACCTCATAGACTAATAACATGGCACGTACATGATTAAACAAAATCCTTAAGGGGCTACATAAACTTTTAAGTGCTCAATGTGTGCCTTTTGGAAAGCACGCTGAGTCACGGGATGGACAAGTAGCACTGTGCTAGAAGTAAGAATCTTATTTATGAAAAGCAGCCTTACGAAGGTGGAATTAGCTTGCTTCCTAGTAGATTGCTTACTTACTGTAGGCAGCTGGTGATTGCAACACCACACACAGTCGCAGACGGCAAAATAAGAGGCAATACGTCTGTGATTATATTGCGTGGCCACAGCATGATTCATGGTCAAAAGGTTATGGTGAACATCACTTAACAACTGCTGCCAGGCATCACTGTCAAGAGGGGAAGAAGGAGAAGGGATTCCCAGATGTTAAGGATAGGGTGAATAAGCTCTTGGCCGAGGAATACAGAGGCAGGAGTAGGGAGTGTTGACCCGTGACAGGCCGAATTGAATCCTACATTGATGAAGTCAATGTCTTCATCCCGACATCGCTGATCCTCCCTTTAAACAATTATCACATATGTTTTAAGGTCCCTATTGAATCACTCCTCTTGATTATTTCTCTTCGGGAAATAGCGACTACTGGTAAAATACTTAGTGGACCAGCAAAAACACATGTCTTCAAACAAACCTGACTATAAATAGGTAGCATTGTTGGTGACAATATTAATGGGAGCTCAAAATGCACACCAAACCCTCTTTGTGGGTGTCCTCATAATCATGCTAGCTTTCATGTTATGCAGAGGAAACAACATGACAATATTATAAAAGGTGTCCAATATTAAAATGCAGTTTTTAAATGGTTAGAGCTGGTAAACAGGACCAAAATGTCCAGATGCACAGTTTCCCACACAAACATTGGAGTCAACTGTGTGAAGACTTGCTTGGGCATTACGAGGAGGTTAGTACCGCTGACAATCCTCGCAGGAATGTACGTAAGCACTGACAACATCCCTCAGCGTAGGTCAATAAAAATGACTGCTGATTTTCTTCAGCATTCATTGGACACCCAAGTGTCCACCAAAAGCAAAAGCATGAAAATAATTTAACTACATGGACTGGTGTGAGTCCAGAAGAACAAATTTGCATGCATGTCCCAATTTACCAGTGAACTTAAGAAACCAATATTTAACCTTGTATGAAACAGATAAACCAGCAGCCAGATCAGCATTTACCTTGGTACAAAAGGGATCCAAGAAATTAGTAGCCATAAGATTTACAAAGTCATAAGAAATTAAAATAAAGGTGGCTACCATACCTTGAGGAGGTTCTTGTGTCTCAAACTCAGCATGGTCAAACAAGCATGAGAGCGCATCTCCCACCACGTTGTTCATCCACTTCACATGTTTTACTTTAAACCGGAAACATGTTAGGTGATATACCAGATGGCCTAACTTTCCAAACTGGTTAGCATGGCCTATAAGCCAGCTAAGAGCCTGATTATCTGTATAAAGTGTGAATTTTAGGCCTATTAGTACGTGCGGAACTTCTCTACAACCCAAATGCATGCTAAGGTCTCCTTCTCGTATGTATTTAATGTATGCTCAGTTTCAGTAGTAAGCAACTAGTGATCGGCACAGGAATATCTCCATCTTTCTGAGTTGGGAAAGTGCCTAGGCCCAGGGAAGAGGCATCCACGTACAAAGCAAAATGCCTTTGGAAATGGACAAGATGAATGCCGGTACTTCGAACAGCAGCCTCTTAAGCGTGTTGAAGGCAACGTCTCTCAGAATTCCAGCGAAAAATTTGATCTTTACTTTTTAACTTTTTCAATGGTGCTGCTATGTCAGCGAACTTAGGGATGAATCTTGTGTTGAAGCATACCATACCCACAAACCTCATGACTCCCTTTAGGGTCTTGGGGTGACAGAAAGCCACTATGGAAGCAACTTGCTTGGGGTCAAAAAGAAGATGAATTTCAGTCATGACATGCCTCAGAAATTGTACGCTTTTGCATGTCGAAGTAACCTTATTGGGATTCATGGTTAACCCAGATTGACGTAACCGTCTCAAATGTTTCACATGCTCTTCCAAGTTCTCATATATGGTAACATAGTCCACGTAACTAAACACGAAATTAAACTTTAAGTCTGGTAAAACATAATCCAAAACACTAGGTAACACTTGGCTCCTAAAATAAGCACCTATAGTTTTGCGATTGAACTCATATTGTGCCCAGGGCATACAAAAGGTAATATACTTATTGCATTCTGGATCCAAATGACACCGGTGAAAACTTGGATTTAAATGAACCACAAAAAAATATTTTACCTTACCTAAATACTGAAATGCTAAATCTATTGTCGACATGGGAAATGGGTGTAGATTGAGTTTTTCATTCAACTTTCCAAAATTAACCACCAGACACTACCCTGCATTGTCGCGTTTCTTCCCCAGAAAGGCCGGGGAAGAATAATCTGAAGTGAACGGGGATATTACTCCTGACATCAACAACTTGTTCATGATAGTCCTGAATGCTTGGAGTTTCACTGGACTGCACCCAGTATACAGGACACAGGCTGGAATTTCATCCCTCAGCAAGTTTCTAAGCGAGTTTTGGCAACAGTGTAGCTCTGAGGGATAAGATCAATGGGTGATTCAGACACATAGTTGAATCTTAAACAGCTCTTCTGTAAATCCAATATCGCCTGAGAAAAACTCAAGAACTGTAGACCTTAAATTACCTTGGAAATGAGGTTATGTACAACCGATAACTGAAAGTTCCATGAGAAGCTACGTATTTTGTATTGAATAACAATACTAGAAGTACAAACAATAACACCGTTACCGTGATGCATGCTGTCAGATTATTTTGACTGTTTACTTTAGATTTCAAATCAGGTTTATGTGATACTAGATATAAAGTAAAACACAAATTAAGTACGCTATGTGACACCCCCATATCATTAAGAGCATTTCTATGCTCACCAAACCATTGCGTGTTTACGCTACATTCTTTCAACTTATTGTGCATACCCAGCCTACAGCTGCTTGTCGTGCATACACAACTAGCTGCTGCCCATTTCTCGGGCACGCATTGCGTTGATGACTCAACGCGACGACAGCAAAAACATAGGCGTTGGTCGGGAGGAATCAGTGGTGTTGGACAGTTGGTGGATTTGTGTCTGAACTGCATGCCGTTACTGCACTGGGCATTAACAACAGGTAGCTGGTGGAACAGCAACAGCTTCACGTGGTGGAGTAGTAGGAGTATGAGGAAATGCGTCAATGTATTCACGCAAGGTTAGAATGTGGTTCTCTACCTGCGTGGCTAGCTTGTGTAACTCAGACAATGTGGTAGATGTCATGCAAAAAACATAAGTGTTATCTGGTGAGGGCGGACATATTACTAAGTATGGTCTCTACCAAAACTCTCTCAGACATACATAACTCTAAAGCTTTATCTTAATCATTTATGGATTGCACAAACATGTGGAGCGATTCGTGCAACTTCTGAAACCAGTAAATGTAGTCTTGTTTGCATCACAACAAGACTCGTGGATGACAAAAGAATTCCAATATCCTGCTTTTGAAGTTGGAATAACATAAGTGTGATTTAATGCCATCAATCAAAGTATCGGAGACAATACCTAAACACTATAATGACTGAATAAATACTGCTTCTGACACAAATATCAAACCATGTAATTTGTCAGTTGCTGCCAAAAAGGAAAGAACTGATTCCACTTCAGTGTTAGGTAGGTGAGGTACTGTCTCAAAAGCTTGAAGGAATATCTTTACCAGGAATTGAGTCAAGGTTACACTTACTGTTTCTGGAGCAAGAGTTCTATTTGTCCCTTTGGCAGCTGATATCGATGGGACATTCACATATTTTTTTAAAATTAACATAGTTAAAAAAATTTTGTTGTGTTTAAATTTTTTTTGATGTTGCAGTTATTTTGAAAGGAAGTTATTTAACTCTAACTAGTATTTGGGGATAATAAATTAGTGGATTTGTGATAATTTTGTTAATGATACTGGGACTTAACAATTTAGCTTTAAATGCCAGCAAACAAGCAGACAGGCAGGCAAGAAGGACTCCACGCAGCCTGTATCTGTGAGAACGCCCCCACTCGCAGTGCACATTATCAGTTGCACTGGATGCTGACGTGACTGTTTTAGTTACAGCATTTCTTTTTCCCTGAACTCTTGAAGTGCTCTTTCTCACCATAGTAAAGTTTTGTTGTGTCCACAGTCTGTAGATCTTGCCACAAAAAAGAAGTGCCCTTTGCACTGACCGGAAGAGCATGTGTTCATCTCGGTGTCATCTATCTGCAGTTCAGCAACTAAATTTCATTGTATGCTTCTGCCGGCTATACACTATTTCAAGTATTACTCTGTGTTAGAACATGTTTTTCCCAGACTACTTTGCTACTGGACTTGGTGACAACTAGAAATTTTTCTCGGCAGCTGGAGCTGTTCTGCTTTTCACAAAGAATGTAGTTGTTGTAGTGCACTTTATTACCTCATATGTAAATAGTATTTATTGAAGATATGTAGTTTAGAGCAACATAGTGAAATAGTGTCTTTTTGTCAAGTTGATGACCGGCAGTGTGCTGGCATGCACATATTCCTAAAGCTTCTTCTTAACTGTCCTTAATGGGTAAATCTTCTGACAACAGATTTTATACATTTCTGTAATGAGTTAGGTCACATAACTAATTCCAGTTTGATTGACTTCTCTCTGTTATCCTCGGAGGGTTCTCATAGCAATTATAGTTCCTGGAGTAGTTACGTGATCATTTTTCTGCTTCTTCCCTTTTAATTTGGAACTGCCAAATTTTGTCTTCTCATTGGGTTAAGTTTGGGAAAGATGGTCCCCAATTACACCATGGAGCTCACCGACTAGCATGGCTCATGTTGGTGTCCAGATATCGTTGGACGGGACACAACTAACAGATATGAATACATTCAAAATAATTTTTGACTGTTTCAGAACAATGAATTTTTGTTAATAAGTCGCATGATGGTCTCTGAAGTATTATTTTTATTTCAAGATTAAACAATGTTATTTCTGATTATCTTGGTAAATGGAATGTGATTTTTAATAATGTGACCTGTGTAATAAAATTTTAATGTTTTTTGTTTTCGCATCTAAGGAAATAATGTGAGGGGCCTTACTCCTATTTGCAAATTTCGCATTTTTGAATTAATATTTTATCTCAGTGTAATGAATTTAAAAAAATATTCTAGAATGAAATGTTGTATTCATTTAATGCTTTTATCTATAAAAGATATTTATATTTATAATTTAATGGCAAATGCTAAGGTCACAAATGTTTTGAAGATTTTAATGCTTATTTAATTAATCTCTTTGTAGTAGAAATTGTAGGAATGATCCTCTGATTAACTTTTATAAACAATATTAATTTGGTCTGATGGTAACCTTCATATATTATGATTTGTGCCACTTTTTTTCCAGTAGGCAATATACATTTATTTTATTAACGTCACAAATTGTAGCAGTTTCTAGTTTCCAGTAGTGGCACAATACTGCACCACATTAATGCGCAACAAGATGACGTCAGGTGGGTCATATTCCTTTTCAGAATCTTGCAAATAATGAATTATGGTATTTCTGTGTGTGTGTGTGCATTCTAAACGAAAATGGTGGATCCTAGGCAGTTGCAACAAAGGGACCATTTTTTTTTTTTTCGTAGGTCGTACTACTCAATAAACCAGCATCAAACGTTCATAATTCCTGACGGTATCGAAGTTGCCAGCAATAAGAGGGTGGCCATCCCTGTTATTTTCGTAACGGGAAATGTTATTGTTGTGCATTTGCTCTTAGGTTGAAGATCCCGATAACATAAAACAACGTTCCGCGAATTGTACTTTCATCTCACCTGGTTTTCGATATTTTGCAAAAATACATTCCAAAATCTCCATTTTCGGGAACTTGTTTCGCCCATAATATTTAATTTAGGTACAAAGCATCCTATATATTTGCCACGTGATTTTGCATAAGGAATCACCTCACGAAGTTTGTTGGTCGAATTCAGCCCCATCCTGTATTTGATTAGCTCTTCACAAGCTTCATTGAACTTTTGACGAATAGATACATTGTACCTTTTAAAATACTGATCATAGTACTCATATCTCACGTATAAATAATGCTATAAGGCTGACTGCCCAGCATTATTATTTTCCCCTTCCAGCTATACAATCTTTGTGTGAAACTCTCTTTCATTTTGAGCCCTGGTACAGAGTTATTGTGGGTGGTCAAGAATAATGGGACAGCTTGTATAGCATCTTTTGGTGGCCTTCTTTATGTCCCTGTGCCAACATGTTTGGGCTATCTGTCAGAGAAAAGATATATACCCTGCCATCAATTCTCAAAACTTAACCCAAACATATGCTGTGATTCAGACAGCTGCTTCTCAGCTAGCTTGCTTTTAGAAAAGTCCGCTGTTGGCTGTCTGTTTTAACAGCTGCCTGTCTATGAGATGCATTTATAACAGCAACCTTTTGACTAGCTAACGTGTCTTACAGCTGCATGTCTGTCAGGTGATATTGGACAGCTGTCTGTGGAACAGCTGCCTAACAGCTATCTATCAGGTGATGTGTGAAACTGCTTGTCTGTCAGCTTGCCTGTTGGTCAGCTGACCTGTTGAATAGCTGACTGTCGGCTAGTGGGCCTGTCAAGTAGTATATTGTAGGCCAGTTGGCCTTTCAAACAGCTGACTGTTTTAGCTACAGTGTCAAGCAGACGTATGTCCGACAGCTGCTTGTTGGTCGAATGAAGATAGATTTCATGTCTGTTGAAAATATTACTTTTTGTCAGCTGCTGCATCTCCCTCAAAGCCAAAGAAATATGCAAATTTTAAGTACACTTTCCCAGTGTAGTGATAACACTTGTCTTTCATTTTTATATTTTACAATAAGTTACAGAAAAACTATGTGGAAAATAATCATACAACTGTTTAAGTCAAAATAATGAGGTATTTTTTATTTCTAACCAAAAAAACAAAGCTTCCCCATGTGTACATGCTTGGCTGCTTGTATGCTACCGGTATTTGACAATTTTCGTTCATAATTTACTTTTCAGCCCTGGTACTTTAAGTACCATGTTATATGCATTCTAATACAAATATTTTACGAGTTTTTTTATAATTATTTATTAGTTCTTTTCTAATTAAATAGATAAATTACAGTTTATATATTGAAAAATTTTAGTGTAATATGTTTGAGTGCTTTAAAAGCGAATCACATTCATATTTATGCTATGTTTTAATTTTTCAGCTTCCTTCTTCGTGTTGCTGCCTTCACTGCCATTCCATTTAATAATTGGATACGGTCCTGTTTTGCAAATATCATCACTGACTCATCTGTAGGAAAGTAAGTATATCTGATTAAGGTGGAGCGTAACGTTTTAGTTTCATTAAATATATGAAAACCTTTTGATTTTAAAATTAATTTCCAGCTCATTGAGTTTGTTTCAGAATTTAATATTCTCTTCCTTCTTCATTTGTTTAGTTTTGTTTCATTGTTTTAATCAAAAAATTCCAGTTTTAGTTCTTGTGGTATGTATGTTAAAATTGCTCATTTAGGTATTTGCTACAAAGAAAATGAAATGCAAAAATTAATTAAAAGTATTAAGTTTTGAAATAAACAATTTAAGTATTGTACTGTCAAAAACTAGTATTGCTTTCATATTCAGCTGTCATTTGACACCGGCTAACAGCCAGCGGCAGTCAGACCATGATGGAACTCACAACTTGTCACAACTCATGTAACACTTGGGTAAGCACGTGCGCAGTGGCCATAACACGGACTTTCCCATAACGGGATTATTATTTATAGCAGTGTACTATATGTTTCTCCATTTTCTTTCAGGGCTAAAAGTGTTAAAAATGTATTTTCATAAATGTTGCACAACATTCTTCTCAAATTCAAAATGTGCGCCGCACAAAGAAATGGAAATTGATATTCAGGCATGAACGCCTTAAAAGAACAGTTATATAATACCAGTATTTCACGATTTAAATTGCTAGTCTGAATATGTATAAAAATTATCTTGTGTGCCATTTACTTTCCACAATTAAAGTTATACTCTGCATGCATAGTGCTGAAATTTATTTGATTCTGTGTTTCCGGATCTACATCCCTAACCTCTGAACCTGAAGGGCTCTCTTTCACAATTGAAACATTTAGGTTGATTTGTATAGTTGAGGTCTCAGAACATCTGAAATCTTCCCCCCTCACTTTCCCTTGCTACATCTCCCCCTTTCCAGCATATTGAATTACCTTAATTTAACCCTAATTTCAGATAAATAATTTACATCCAAAACAACATACATATATACAATTGTTAATCTAATCTATCTCGCACCATTTAAAACTTCACCAAATTTTGACTGCAGCGGATACATGTCTCTTGATATAAATACCTTGCAAATGTTGTTGATGACTGTAGAACTGTTTACATACCTATCTTCTTAACTTGTTGATTCAGGAACTGGAACACCAGAATGGACGTCTGCTTCTTCTATAGACACGAACTGATGGACTCTGGAACTGGTGATTTTACTTACTCTGGAACTGTTTATAAAGGAATGCGTTCTTTCTTGTTGTCATTACTGTCACGGATAACTGCTACACAATGTTGTTGTTTGCGTGTGTCCAAATCTGTGCCCGGCGTTGCTGCATCATGTATGTAGTGTGGCAAAAGTCAGCTGCACGTTAAGGCGGCATAAATGTAGCATCGCCCTTTTCGCTACATGATCGACTTAGCTCAGTTGGTTTACTTACATGAGTGTTGTTACCATGGTTGTCACAAAATAAGAAGTTAGTTCCCTTCTGGAATATGATCAAGTTCATTACTGAAGGTCTAACACATTCTTACACACATACCGACACAAGACGACAACTCTTCTCTCACTGTACTACTTGCAGGTTCACAGCATCACAGTAGCATTAAAAACTAAGTTCTAGTGAAAAGCTAGACTAGCGAGTACAATTACGAAGACAAGGAGGAGGAAAAAGAGCCTTCTCCCTTGACGGCTATCGGCCTCCCACACCCGGGGAAAGAATTTTGTAGAACGTTGAACCCGAAAAGTACTTTTGATGAAGGTTAGTTTAAGAAAAAGAGTGTAAGGCCGTCGGCACTTTGCAGGTGTGAGTGAAGTTGTTCTGACACAAAGTCTTCTCTTCAAAGGTGGTTCATAGTATACGGACGAGTTCAGGGTCAGCGGCCCACAGCTCGCAACACTCAGCTCTCCCCGCTCCTCCAAATTAATATAAAAATAACATTTGGCCAGGGCTCGCGACCTCCTATTGGCTGAAACTTACATCACTGAGGGGGCTTCATAACACAAACTGCTGATGGCATGGGAAAAGTAAAAGAAATCTGAAAAAAAAAAAAACGTAATCTCAAAAGTTGTGTCACCTCGCTCTTGGAACCTGAGAACTCGAAAGTGCCACATAATACAGATAACAACTAGAAATACAGCCCTGCATTAAAACTGATAAAGCCCTTACTTTTACAGGGGCATGAAAGGAAAAATTTAGACTTTTACACTCACTGACAAAGAAAACAGGGGATTTTAACTAAAAGTATAATAAAAAAACAATTATAAAAGTGATTAAAATGTATATAAACTGCAATGCTACAACACCCTTACTTAATTTTGCATAATTTGGTTTGGAATGTTCCATAAATTAATTTTTTTTAAAGAGTTTATGATTACAAATCTATTTGCTGTGGTTTTTACTTATAAATGTTAAACGTTAACTGATCTGTCATGGGTAATTTTGTAACGCAACACAAAATATCTCTTTTACTGAATACATCTAATTCAATTAATTTCAAAAGTAGGTTATCTATTCCTGTTACACCTGGAAGAGATAAGTTAAATTCACTTTTGTGATGCAATTGAAACTGCTTAAAGTAGTGCGTTAACTGTTTAGGTGTTACAATATGCAGGTTCATTTAACCTCATTCAGAAAAACCAACTCATATTGATTCCTCAATGTTTCTACCTTGGAATACAGTATGTTTAAAGGGGCCACGGTGGTGTAGCGGTTAGCCTGCTTGCCTCCCACCAAGGCAATCCGGGTTCTTTCCTCAGCTGGGTCACACTGGATTTTTACACGTTGGAATTGTGGCGGACGATGCTGTTGGTTGGCGGATTTTCTCGGGGATCTGCAGTTTACCCCACCCTTTCATTCCGGTGCTGCTCCATACATCAATCACCCTCATCAGCTCTCAAGACCTCAATGTTAAGAGCTTCCCAATCTCTTCACTCACACAGTATGTTTAAATGTTCATCTACTAAGATTCCTAATTTCTGATTGGACATTACTGTGGAAATTTGTCCATTTCTTTTATTCACTTATTCTATTATCTTTTCTAGTCTTATCATTTATTGAGTTCTGCCTTAACAATATTTCATTAATCAGCTGGTTATTTGTTTCTAGAGTGGATTTATCAACAAAAATCTGTTCTTTACTCACCTTAAGAAATTCCAATTTTTCCACTTTTAGTTTAGTTATTTTATCATTATAATAGTATGCGTCTTCCTCATCAAGCCTACCAAGAGTATCTTGCTTAACTGTCCTATGATATTTAAAGGAAAAATACTGTGTTTTTTCCCATTTTTTAGATTTATTTGAAGAACTTATATCTACTGTACTATCCTATAATTGTTAAATTGAATCTAGTTTTGAGACAATTTTGTTTACCCTAGTGGAGCAAGAGTTTTATTTGTAAATTTCATCCCTTGCACTTAGATTACATGTTAAATGTGCATAACTTGACAGTCTTTTAAAGGTTTCCCCATATCTACTTATATTTATGTATTTCACCAATTTTCATATAGTATTTTAGAGCTGGGTTTCTCCAACATATTCACAGTATAGTCCTGGAGAATCTTATTTTTGAACACTAATGTCTAAGTACTTTTAAGATGTGCTGGTAGTGATAAAGATGATGACCATTAATTGGATAACCTTTCTGTAACATATTATAAATAGGGTTTAAAATAGTTTGCATGCACTCTACTGGATTTCTTTTCTTTCCTTAGCAAAGTTACATTTACTCCTACCTCAATTACCATATATGGACCTACATATTGGCTACTTAGCTTTTTAGACTTTCCTCTCCTAACAGTCTCATTATAAAGAAGAACTTTATCTCCCGGTCCAAACAAATTTATGTGTACATTTTTTTCATAATTCTTTTTGCCTTTTTCCTTTGCTCTTAATAATTTATTTTAGACTAGTCTGTAGGTTTCCTGTAGTTTTGCCTTTAGCATTTTCAAATAATCATTGTTATTGTACTTAACCTCAACTGGTTCCATTTGAAAGCTACCTGGTATATTAGGCAGTCTGCCAAACATGATTTCGTAAGGAGTGATTCCTGTAGCCATATAAGGTGTAGTGTTATGCACAAAAGTTGTAAAATTTACCCATTGGTGTCAGTCACTCTGGTTGTATGCTACAAAGTGTCTTAAGAATTCGGATAATGAACAATGCCATCTTTCAATTGCCCTGTTACTTTGTGTGTGATATGAGCTAGTTCTTAATTTTGAGATTTACAGTATTTTACAAACCTTTCAGAACAGTTCACTAGTAAAGTTGCTATCTTGGTCCGTAAGTAATTTTTGTTGATTCCCAAATTTCAAAACTATCTTGTGAGCAAATGCCCTTGCCGCCGATTCTACCAATTTATTTACTAATGGTACTACTGCTGTATATTTTGAGAGTAGATCTTGAAATGTAAGTAAGTATTTATTACCCTTTACACTTTCTACTAACAAACCCACAGTGTTTATACTACACTTTTCCCATACAGATTCTGGAGTGTGTGTTATTTCTAGTGGCATTTTTATGTGTGGTTTTGTTCATTTATTTCTTTGACATGTCATATTTTCTAATTTATGTTTCAGTGTCTGTTTTCATACCTGACCAATTTATCTCTTGTTTAATTTGTTCATACGTTCAGGTCATTCCTTGGTGTCCTCCCACGGGTGTATCATGGAATTCCTTAATAATTTTTTTGTTCCTTTCAGGTGTCATTTCACATATCTGACTCTCCTGTATCTGTCTTACCCTTTACCTCGCTTCGTGTCATTGACCTCCCTTTGGTATTCTACTCAATGCATCTGCATGCCTTATTGTATTGCTTGCACTATACCTAATCTTGTAAGAGTATTCTTCCAATTTTAACATCCATTTCAATAATCTAAAGCTGGGATCTTTTATGCTAAATTCATATTAAGGGGGTCTATTGTCTGTTATTATTACACAATGCCTTCCTAGCAAGTAAGGGCTGAAATGTTTCACTGACCATACAATTGCCAACATTTCTGTTTCCGTAGTGGAATAGTTAGTCTCGGCTTTGTTCAGTGTTCGGCTTGTATAGGCAGTTGGTTTGTCACTTCCTGTCTCCCCTTATGACAAAATTGCTCTTTTAGCTATCTGGTTTGCATCAGTTGTTAATATAAATTGTATGGAAAAATCTGGGTATTGGAGGACTTTTTTAGAGGTTAATGCCTCATTTAGCTTCTAAATTGCTAGGTTGTATAACGGTTTGGCAAAATTACTAAATTTAGGGATAAATCTCCTTTAATAGAATGCTAGCACGCAAAACATTTTTATGTCCTTGGCTTTATTGGGTCTGAGATAATTCTATACCCTTTCTACCAAGACAGGATTCTGTTTAACACCCTCATCACTGACAATATTGTTAAGGGGTGATAAATGGAGGGGAGGAGGCGAGGGGAGCTAGGCTGGCTAGCAAAAGAGTTAAAATTCATCTTGTCAATTATCCATAACATCAGCTTACTCAGCCCATTTGTTACAGTGCGGAGGAGGGGGAGGGGAAAAAGGGAAACTTATTCAAACATTACCAAGAAAACAATACTGGGTGACCCCAAGTCAAATATGTGTTTAAAAAAGGGGGGAAACCATATTGGAGCCAATGAATATGTAAATGTCCGAAAGTATTATTCCTGAACATACAATGAACCTGTTACACAAATGCAAAAAAATAATTAATTCACTGTATCAGGGAGAGTGAGAGGTTGCGTCCACCACGTGTACTAAACAGGATGACTACAAATCTCTTGGCTAGAATGAAACGCTATAAGATCTCATTAATGACTCAAAAACTTTTGTCCATTTATTTCTACTGAGTTTTTGAATTCAATATGCAAACATATTTCAGAAAATTTAAACGAAAACTAAAAAAGGGGGTGGGGGGTAAAAGGGAAGAAAGGGGCAGCTACTGATAGTAGCTTGCTTCGAGAATTACAAAGACAGTTTCATGGTCATTGGTGCCAAAGAGGGGTTTGTTCAAGGTGTTTAAAGTCACTGACACTTTTATGTGCTTAAAATAATTGCAAGTACCCTTAACCCAAAGTAATTATTAAATAAACCACATTGTGTGTTTTGGTGATAGAGAGAGAGGAAGTCGGTTACAAGGAGAGTCATTTATGTCTTAGCAAAATAGTAGAACAAGAAACACAAGGTCTTCAAACTTAACAATAGGTATTTATTAATAAAAATATTAATCAGTAACAGTAAATAGAATTTTTAAAATCCATTGAACAACAAGTAAACAGTAAAAAAAAAATACAATACTTATATAAGAACAGTTAGCATTTAGTTATGAGTTGTGAGTATAAAAGAAAAATGTACCCCTTAAGTAAAAAAAAATCAAACTTGATAAAGAAAATAATTTATAATTTGTAGAATTGCAGCTACATATACATAGTTAGTATATTTGGGAAGTATTTCAATTCTCTATATTTCAGTCAAGGATAGTAATTCATCTAATATTTGAAACGCCATGGCAATGGCAACTTGTTTGTATTTCATATATTTTCGTTTTTCCAAATTTTTTATTTTTCTTTCCTCATTTCATCAGTAGCAACAGACGGCAACAACAGACGTCTTTTCCTTTTCACTGGGTTAGTAAACTAAAAACATCACCACCGCAAGGCACAACATGGTTAAATGAGGACAATAACAGAGGTCACCTTTGGCTGACGTGACAGACTGCTCGAAAACAATATGTTTTCAATGAGAAAACTTTCTACCAATATATATGGAAGTGCAACCTTTCTCGGGTATCACAACAGTTCGTCGCAGCACGATCGTTTGTCAGCTGTCAGTCGGACAGCCTGCAACATGTGAGCACGTGACTCGCACCGATCAGCGCCCGTGACATTAACCTTTTTTTTTTTATTTCGGACATTTCAATTCAAATATCTATTAAATTTATTTTTCGTTGGTGCAAGGGAGAGAAAAGTAACGATTGTCTCTCGTCTTCGTAACTTTCGAAGTGAGAAGTTTTGTTTTATAAAGGCTGCCATTCTGTCTTGGTTTTTTTTGTTTGTGAGCTGCGAGTGTCAATTGTTTGTTTTGCCGAGACGACAATAAATCTCCATATATTAACTTCTTCTTTTATTTATTGGCACTCCTGGTATCAACAAACTTTCATTGTTATGTAGTCAAAGTCTCCAACTCACGCTGAGCTAGTCCATTGGTGTTTGCTGAGAACTACAATGAAAGAACAGGACAGTAACCTGTTACAAATTCTGTTTAAATAATGAATAAAAAAACAGTTTCATTGATTATACGAGTCGAATCACAAACATGTAATTGAAAGAACCAATTATGATGAATTGTTAATCCAAACAAATGCCTGTTGGCCCAATTTAAAAAAAAATCTTTGAGTATGAAAACACTGAACCACAAAAAAAATTGTAAGTGGAAGCTCGTAGGCCTCTTTTAAAAATGCAGTCAAAGTAATATCTAGAGTTCCAAAATAATGAACAATGAAAATGTGCTAACTATTACATAAACTCCATTACTATTTTTTTCTGTGGTTTGCAATTTTTTTTGGCTAGTGGATCTTTCTGTTAAAAGGTTAGTTCGTTAATCATTTTCAAACTCAAAGACAATCTCTGCATGTACACATGAAAAGTTCCCAATGAACAATAAATGGCTATTTACTTCTCCAATTTCAATTTTAACTTTCATTTATTTAGATAGGTATTTTCTTTAAAATTTATTAGAAAGTGAAGAGGTGACATTAAATAAAAAATAAATAAATCTCTTTTTGATGTAAACCATTACCAGGGGAGTGCTTAGCAAAACTTCTGCCGTTGTTCACTTGTTACTGGCAACAAGATACAGAATACAAAAAAAAAACTAGTACCAACTTAAGAACTTGTCCTCCAAATACCCGTGCACAGAATAAGAAGTCTTTAATTACTGGAAGTAATGTAAAGTATTTCCCACTTAAGCTGCATCAGTAGTAACTTCTAGCAGAAGAAAGCCATGGCTCATTAATAACAGTAACACATCAACATTATACCACCTATCTATCTATGCAAGTAGCTTCTAACCAAAATACCTTAGAAAATGACTGCCATGACTTCTCCCTCTCTCAACCAAGTCTGATCTTGAACTACTCTTCTCTTAACCCTTAAATTACGACTACTTTAATGCTAGGCCGGACCACTTTCCTGCGAAGCAGAAAAAAATGCTCCAATCCAGCAAATCAAACAAACTTAGAAATATATTTTTCATATCATGACGATTCTCCAGCGGTCTCCACCAGACCAATCCCCACACGTCCGTTCGCTCCAACGGCTAGTGTTCAATACAGATTGTGCACCTGACCTCGCCTGACGTCATGGCTCGCAGCACCTGGCCTTCAGCCAATCACAGCTCTCCGTGTCCATGTGCAGTTCCTCACAAACACAGACTTAGTACAAAATTCTCTCTCTTTTCCCTTGAGGAGTCTATACTTTGTCTACTAAACACAGTATGAATCCTCCTCTCTTCTCCTGCCACATCCAACAAACTTACAGAAGTCCCCCGTCAGCAGGACAACTCTGAGAACTTGCGAGCACACGTGCACCACAAAAAGAGATAAGCAATGATGGCACTTTACCGGAGCAGTGGCAAAGGAAAACAGGCGCAGCTGCAGCCGGTACTAGAGAAATAGAGGCTGAGAGGTTAATCTCAACTTGAAGTTCAAAACACATCCAGCACCGACTCTGGAATCTTCTTAACCTCAATTAAGAGGTATTCTAAGGAAAACAATGTGAACTACCTAACATCCTAACCTAAAAAAAAATATTTAAAATCATCCGAACAGAGTGAATTTATAAGACCTTAATACCAAAAACAAATAAAGGACTTCCAAGACAGAATATTAAAAGCACCTGTATATAATTTTTTTTTAATGTTACTATAAGTTATATAATCCAAACAAGAACGTTACTTCTCTGTTGAGGATAGAAGGGGATGATGAAGGGGGGGGGGGGGGGGCAGAGTTCTTGAATATAAAAGCAGAAATATGGCTTTCCAAAATTATAACCAAAAACCTGAATTAAAATAAAATTATTAAATCATTACCAAAACTCCACAAAGAAAAATAAAAAGGTCTACCCAGAGAAATTAGGGCTTTTGAATTTAAAAAAAGAGGGATAGGTCTACCGGAAGGAAGACTGAATTTCATCAGGGGCTGATCCAAACAGAAAAAAAAAAAAAAAAAGAGAGAAAATTTTCAGAAAATTTTAAATATGGAAATAAATACCATAAAAAAATGTTGTGCCAATTTTTGCCTTTGTCACAATATGGCCTAAACAGGTAACCTCCATTCTTAAGAATTCACATTTACTGGGCTGTAATTTGACATTGTGCAGTCTTAGTCGCTCAAACATCTCACACAGTCTTGCATTATGCATGTCTACAGACTGTCCATAAATAACTACGTAATCTAAATAGACTAGACATCTAGACATTTAAGGCCTATGAGTCTGGAAAGTACAGTTTTCATTAATCTAGAAAATGTCTCCGGGCCTTCCTTTATCCCAAACATCATACGTTTCATTTCGTAGTGGCTTGAACACGTGTTGAAGGCTGTTTCTTCCATATCTTCCTTCCTCATCTTAACCTGTAGGTATCCACTAGCTATATATAATGTGATAAAATATTTAGCTTGTTCTAATTGATCTAAAATTTCATTTATGCACGAAAATGGGAATACTGAACCTATAGAAACCTCATTTAATTTTCTATAGTCAACCACCTCTCTCCATTTGGGTTGTCCTGAAGCATCTAATTTATCGGGGATCGCAATAATGGGTGTGTTCCATGGACTATTACTTGGTTCAATGACATCGTCTTCCAACATTTATTTTTCTTGTCACCTAACTTCCTCCTTGTGTACTTCTGGTATTCTATATAGTTTTACATTTATAGGGGTTACCTCCTTTCTACTGTGTATTCTATGTTCTACCGTATTAGTATATGTCAATCTATCTCCTGGAAAGTAAAAAATATCCGTAAACTCCTGACACAATTTATCAGTGTCTCGATTTCCTTATCATGCAAGTGATTCAATCTTAATAATTCTACCACTTCTTATCTTTGTATTTGTGTGTTCCTTACATAGTACTCATTCTCACATGCCTGTCATTTTTCTAAGACCTTACAGTAGGGATTTCTAGCTCTACCTCTCTTTCATTAGTATTTGCTATTACGCACACACATATACTTCCCTTGTCTTCCATTAGGCTATTTCCTAAATATACCTCTTATACTAGTTCACATTTTGCTACTATTCCTACAACTTCTGAAGTACTAGTCAATCGTGCAATCCTTTCACATCTCGCAGGCACAGTAACTTTCAAAGTTTCTACTATTTTATGTTCCTGTTTAAAACCAAATAATTATTTTTCCGTCCGTACTGTGTTAGATCTAAAATTGATTACATCTACTGACATCAGAAAATCTCGTCCTAATATACATTCATATAAACTGAATAACACAGCTTTGCATTTTTGTTTTCGTTCTAATGAATTAAAATTAAATTTTACAGTAACCTTTTTGAACATTTGTATTGTAGCTAGACCACTTATTTGAGTTTATTCCTCAGGATTGATCTGTGATACAATATTTCCCTTAAGAAATTCTCATTTATCAGTGTTAGATCTGATCCCATATTGATTCAACATTTTACCTCCCTTCCTATGTCATTCACCTTTACCTGTATCACACTATTTTGCTCATGATATCTGTATCCTTTTTGATCGTTATCTTGTATTACCGGTTTTCCGCTACACTTACCTAGTATCTGCTTCCGTCAGCCTTGCTCCGGGGAGTTCAATTCGGCTTCTTGCCTAACTTCCTCTGTAGTTTCCCTTGTAGTCTCCTCTGTTACCTACCTCTCCATTTCTATATCTATCCCCATAATTTCTGTGATTGTCATTTTCTTTTGGGGTCCCTGCCATTTTGAAATTTATTGTATTTCTGGTCCCTTGAATCAGAATATCTGAGCCCTGTTTTTGCTCGGTAACATGGCCTATCAAAATGTTCCCTTTTTTCCATCTGAGAAACATATCTTATGATCTGATTTTTTTTGTTTAGTTAGTAGGATACACCTTTTTTGTTTCCTCTGTATTACTGGTTTTTATGGACAAATATGAACCTACCTTTTTGTGTTCTTTCGATCTATTTACGTGAACAATTTTACCTGTGTTGTGTCCTCATGTTACCAGTTTCCTCGAGAAACATTTATCTGATATATGTCCATTTTTCCTATAATTCGAGCAGGTATGTCATAATTCTGAACCTTAACTTATTTGATCAAAATAAGCACGACCTTGTTCTCTTTGTGACAACAGGTTAGACTCTACCTTTAACACCGCTTCGACTGCCCTATCTAAGGTTTCAATCTGGGAGCTCGTACTCCTTAAAATTGTCTGGCTCCTTTCATTGTTTATCCCTTGAGTGAAACATGCTCTAGCTAAATGCTGAATTAAAGCTATAGTGCCCTGATCTTGTGGTGTTGTGCATACTTGCAAAGCTGCTTCTGTCAATACTGTTACGATTGTGTCTACTCTGCTTTCCTACTTTGCAACAGATTCAACACATTGTGAGTTGAAAAGCTTACATGCATAAAAGTGAATTGTTCTCTTTACAGAATAATTTTCCTCTAGTATCTCTTTCACATCGTCCCAGGAATTTGTTCGTTCCCTTACTAACAGTTTCGCCTTTGCAGCTCCTACAATTTTAGACTTGACGAACTTCAGTAATACACTATGTTTTACAGGATTTACCAGTTCAAACACAGTATATATGTTATCAATTAATTCCCTTAATTTGTTTTTGTCACCATCAAATGGCTGACTGATAAGTTTCAACGTATCAGTTATTGAAATTAATTTGTCACCATATTCACTTCCCTCTGCGCTATCGGCCATTTTAATTCTCTAAATTATTCAAAACACTTATTTAACTGTCAATCTGCTGTTCTTAATAAACACAATTACCCTCATAACCTTTTCCTTAAACATACCTTACTTGACTAAGGATTCATCACATCTTGTCGGGATGTGAGAGAACCCTATGACCCCCTGCCGGATCGTTGTCATTATTGAGATTGGCAACACCTCAAAGTGTTGCCTCTGACAATCTTGCTTCTCTGCCTGCCCTTCTGACTGTGGGTGGGAAATTCTGGACTGTTGTGTCGACTCTATCTGTGTCAAGATCTCCTCCATGCTATTATCAGCAAACATTGATCCTCACGTCGACCGCAAGTTGTACACCTTTGTTCCTTCTGTCATCCTTATCTTCTTTTGCTGGTAGCTGCTGACGCTCACCTGCTGGACTTTCCTCTGTTGATCCGTTTCTGCTACTAAATGCTTTAATCTTGATATCAGATACGCTGGTTCCAGTGTTGTTAGCTAGCTTTAGGCAATGTTTCATAGAATGCAAAATTTTCTTTTTAATTTGAGTCCATTATTATAATTTGTTCATGGCATAGTTTTCCCTTTACACCCAAGAATTAAAAAAAATTCTTCTTTGAACAGTCATCGTTCCTTTTCATGGCATAGTGGTCATTCCCACTTAATGTGAACAGCCATCACTATTTTCCTGTTTCAGTGGTCATTCCTACCCCACATCTAACACCAAATTGTCATATCCCGAGCGGATGGATATGTATCCTTACACTTCAACTCCTTGTGGGTAAGTGGAATGATTAAAGGCAATAATCTTACCACTGTATGAAGTACTATTCGTCTTTACTATTCCTTTCTCGTATGTACAATATTAATCATCTTCACAGAAAACATCTTACAATGTGCAATATATACTATTAAATCGTGACCATACTAGTATCATGTCACATCAGATGCTCTGCTAAATCTTGAAATTTACATACTTCCTATGCCCTAGCACTTCAGCTCGGCAGCTACATGCTGTTCCTTCCGCTACTGACTAGCTTTTCTTCTTCCCTTCCTTCCTGGCCCAGTTATTATATTCAGTGACCAGAATAATCCCCTCCAGAACAACTTATTTTTCTCTTACTCCACAATACAAACGTTTTATCAACTTTTTGGAATGAATTGTTTAATCACTGCATCATTCCTCGGGCACAAATTACCCTCTTAAGCAAACTCATGTAACGTACTATTTGATCTGAAATCACCAGACGATCATCTGTAGGAATTACTTGTTGTTTCACAAGCTCTGGTTTGTCACGAGCATCTGGCTTGACTCACGCTTACAATTTCCCAACACAAAGGAACACTGAAAAAATATGCTTTACTACCTTTTTCTAAAATTGAATTTTACAATATATAAAAATTCATATTTACAATTTTTACTTAATGCCTAGTACACTCACAACACTAAATTAAGATTTATTTTACTGGCAGCAACTCACAGATTCAACTCTGTAAATGTAATGTTTGCTAAATGCTTTAGGTCTTCTGCTGAATCTCCAGAGACTAGGATACTGTAATGAATGTGGGTCATTTGTATATTAAGTCCTTTATTTTATATTTACTGTATCACTCATTTACAATTTCTCCACTTACATCACCTTTAAACAAGCTTGCCATTCTTTCACACACCGCCGGGGGGTGTCAACTCTCGCACTCCATTTTTATTGCAAGTTTTATATTACATTACATTACATTACATCTCTCTCCTTGCTAATATTAATAGCATCTCTGTAATGCTAATACTATAATCTACCACATCATATTTATAATCTTACAACAGTTACCGAACATGGTAAGCTGCAACATACCTTAACATGAGATTTTGACAGTAAAATCCAAGTTAATATTCCCAAAATTGAGTACTTTAAAGACTTAAATTAATACGTGGTTTAATAACTCTTTTGCACCTTCTTAGTCCTGTGTCTTGTTCATTTTCAGAGTGGATTGGTGACTGAGTTTCAGGGAACCCAAGAAAGTCAGGAGAGCCTGGGGTACATATTATGTCATTATGTACCTGTATTGGTCCTTCATGTTCAGTAGGAGGAGGGGTACACTTCCATGAGGTTTACCTGACTAGTTAGTCACCACACCATCCTCTACGTGTAGGTTCTTCCACAAACCTTCTCCTTCATTCTGGTGTACTAACCTGTTATCAGAAAATATCTGTTCTAGGTAGGTAACTGCAGTAATCCTCTTTTTGATTATACCTTTGACAGGGTCACTGTGCGGTTGGAACTTTACAAGCACTAGATCATGCATATGCATATCACTGCATGCAAAGAACCTACTTACTCCTTCCACATTGTGGCTTCACTAAGGACAACAGTGTGCGAGTCTTTCTTTTGAGCAAAATTTCTGTTGGTCTTAAGTCCCTCTCTGCCAAAGGATTATTTTAATAATAGAACATTACCGTTAATAACATACCCTTAACTTATTTTGTTTACAATGTCCTGGGGTTTGATTTTAACTCTTTTTTACATCCTTTTTATTGACTGGACTGCCTGTTATGCTGACCCATTGGAATTTAAATGATAAGGGGGAGACTTTGTAACTTCAATTCCCCTAGCTTTACAGTAGTTCTTTAATAGCTGTGAAGTAAAAGGGGATCCATTGTCTGAAACTACCTCTACAGGAACCCAAAAATGCTGAAACAGTAGTCAAGCTTAACTGCTACGTGTTCGGCACTTGTCCCTTTGTGGACAACCAGTATAATTGGATTCATCTGCAACAACTGTCTACCGCAACCCTTCTCAATGAATAACTCCATTTGCCTCTTAAAATATGGGTAATCTGTGAATCATTTACTTTAGAAGGCCAAACATTTTTAGTGAATTCTACAACCTTTTGTAGCAGTTTGTCTTGTTTGGTTTCTTCTGCCACCCCTGCAAAACTTAGTGGAAACTCGTCTGAAACAAGTTGCTGTACACTGTTTTCAATTTGTGATCTGCTACAGGCAATCTGGAAATAGCATCTGTAGGACACACTTGGGATGATTTGTGATATTCAGTCATATAAATATACGAAGCCAGTAACCTAGCAGCAACATTTGTAGGGTTACTTGTATGTGGGCCCGAGATGTGTTTTAGTGGCTGATGATCAGATACCAGGGTGAAAGGAATACCGTACAAGTATTTATGAAACTTTTTTAACTGCAAACACTAATGCCAGGGCCTCCATATCCAGCTCGGAGTAATTTCTTTAAGTATGGGTCAATGCACTAGAAGCAAATAACACTGGTTTTTCAATGCCATCAATTACATGACTCAGGGTGGCACCTACTCCAAAGGGGCTGGCATCAGCAGTTACAACAGTGGGTAACTGTGGATTGTAATGAACTAGGATATAAAATAACAGAAGACTTTTCCAATTTTGAAAGGCGTTTTACATTCCACAGACTATGCCCATGGCACATTTTATTTTTTTGTAAGTTCGAGACAAGGGTCACATTACACTTAGACATGTTTGAGATGAACTTATGATAGAAGTTGAGCATATCAATTAAAGACATCAGCTCCTTTACATTCTCTGGCTGTTTTGCCTCCACAATCACCTTTAGTTTATCATTGCAAGGGCAAATCCCCTGTGCATCAATTGTATGGGACAGGTAAGTGACAGTGGTACAGAAAAATTTACATTTGCTGATGTTAACTTCAATGTGATAATTACTCATTCAAGCGAATACTGCATGTATATTTTCTTACATTTTGTCACGTGTTCCCACAGTCAACAAATCATCCAGATAGCAGATCACTCCTGGAAGCCTTTTTATAATTCTCTCTATCATCGAATGAACTATACTTGGAGCACTAGCTATCCCATATGGCAATCTTGTGTATGGTCCCACTGCTAGTGCTGCAAAGACATCTTCCAGCTTAGGGAGTGGGTGGAAATAAACTTTCAGTGTATCATTCATTCAGGGTGACCCCAAAATCAACACAAATTCTGTCATCTCCTGAAGGTGAACTATAGGGGAAGCCCACTCAGAGTGGCACACTGGTATCAGAATTTCAAAGTTACACATTTCATTGAACGTACACATTACCTTTTCCTTCAGAATGTAAGGTACACTATATGACTTGTGAAATACAGGAATAGCATCTTCCTTTACAATCATATTTGCTTTTAACCTCTTTATACAATCTTTAGGACTACTAGCAAACACATGCAGGTACCTAGACTTCTAGTCCCCCATATTGAGTTGACTTTCCTCTCTTAACCATCAGGAGCTCATGTTCCAAGTCAGTATTTTTTGTTTCTGTATCTATATGCCTGCCTTGTTCTGCTTTTTCTAAAAGCTCTGAGATGTCCATGTTTTGACACCACTTTGGCAATCATTTATCCAACTCCTACTTAGCAATGGTGTTATTTTCTTACCATAGCACACCACAAGTTTTAGATTTGTGCCTCCTTGTTAGGCAGCGTGACTGACACCTGAATTTGTCACAGTAGTCATCTACTTCATATCTTATCACCTTACCTTCTACATCTTACTTAACATATACAGGAGGGCTCTTTATGATTCTTGCTGCCTGTTTCAATAACACAATTTACTGCTTGTTTTGTGACTGTTCACCTGTTCACTACTGCTTCCCTTTTCTTTCTTCCGGTTGTAATGACTTGGTTGTTCAGCTGTAAGTGCATGCACTTCACTCCCTTATGCATCTGATGACTCAATGTTATTTGTATTACTCACTTCCTTGAGTCGAGTTTTATATATAGACACACACACACACACGCACGCACGCACGCACAGACTTGCTGAATTGAATGAACTGACATCATTTTATTAACAAGTAAAGACAGAATGACACAAGTTGGATACAACAATGATGATGTTACACACAAGACTACAATGTACGGAACTGATGTGACATCTACAGGATGGGCAGAAAGTCCATCTAGGGGTGTTGACTCAACTAATATTCGAACACCCTCCTTACTTGGTGAGTCTCCAATGATGAATACAATTCTGGAATTTGTCGCAGTCGAGCACCTTCGTCAAGTAATCTGCAACCTTATTTTTTGTGGACACGTACTTGATATCAATTTGCTTGCTGAGAACTTTTTCACGGAGGAAGTGGTGCCTAGCATTAATGTGTTTGGGTCTATCTTGATAAGCCCCATCCATTGCAAGATTTTGAGATCCTTGGTTGTCCATGAAGATGATTGTAGGAGTCTCGCCAGTGGATGGAATTTTTTCTTCAGATAGTCCTCTCAACCATAGTGCTTCCTGAGTTGCAGCGGACATGGACTTGTACTTGGCCTCGGTTGTTGAGAGGGTAATAGTTGGTTTTCTTTTCATGCACCAAGAGATAGAAGCTTTACACTTAAAAAATATGTACCCAGTCACAGACCTTCTCTCATCAGGGTCGCTGGCCCAATCAACATCACCAAATTGTGAGATGGCGCCTTTCTCATTTCCATCAAACTCTAGCTTCCACTGAGAAGTCCCTTTTATGCATCTGATAACATGTTTGACACCAGCCGGGTAACCATTAAATCTGATCAAACAACTGATCGCATAGGCTATGTCGGGTCTAGAGACTTGTGCAGCAAACAGCAGGCTGCCAATTGCTTCCTGATATGGATAATCTCTCATTTTAGCCACTTCCTCTTCTAATTTTAGTACTTGAGACTTTGTAAAGTTTTCATTGGCACTCATAGGGTTCAAAACAGGTTTACACTGATCCATATCAAGATGCTTGAGGTCTTGCTCGATGTAAGCTTCCTGACTGATCCAAAGTTTCCTTTCTTTGTGGTCACGAGTCAATTTGAATCTCAGGACGAATTTTGCTTCTTCAAGATCATTCATCTGTATCACCTTCAAAAGTTGCGATTTCGCACATTGCTTCAGCTTTCCATCATTGGAAAAGATCAAAAAGTCATCAACCCACACAGCCGCAAACTGCATCGTTTTACCATTCACTTTGTAATATATGCATGAATCAAATCTTGATTGCTGAAGTCTGATGCTTTTCAAACAGGAATCCAATTTGTTGTTCCAGACTGTACTGGCTTGCTTAAGTCCATATAGACTTTTCTTTAGGTTTGATTTGTTGTCATATCCTGGAGGCTGACGCATGTAAATTTCCTCGTCCAGGTCTCCTTGTAGGAACGCTGACACTACATCTATCTGGTCAATGTCAAGGTCGTGATCTGCAGCCAAGGCCAGAAGAAATAGTCCATACCCCTCCTTTGGGCACATACCTTAACCACAAATTGAGTTTTGTGTTGAACAATTTTGCCAGAAGCATCCTTCGTTCTGAACACCCATTTGCAATCCAGTGCTTTTGTTGTAGTAGGGAGGTTGACCAATTCCCATGTTTGGATGGCCAAGTTGCAATTTTAATTCACGGTCCATGACTGCGACCCATAGATCCTTGTCCGCGACCCATAGATCCTTGTCCGCACGATTCAAAGCCTCTTCACTAGTAACAGGATTCATCATGTCGCCAATAAAAGCAGCATAGTTGACAAAATATTGTAGGGCAGAGGGAGGTTTACGGTCCCTGTGAGGCGTATGGGTGGTAGACCCTCCACAAGGTACATTAGCAGTCAGAGGTGGCAAGAAATCAGGATCACCAATGGAATCATCAGGAATGTCATCAGAATCATCAAAATTTTGATTCGTGTCCAGATCAGTAGCAGTGGATTCGGCAATCGTATCAGGCTCATCAGGGATTACATAAAAATCTCCGGTCGTTTGCAGTTTAGATTTTGTCAACAAGGAACTGCCCCACTGGTCTTCAGCAAAGGTGACATCCTTTGTCACAAACATATCCCGTTTTGCTGGATCATAAACCCCTGTGCTGTCAAACACAACGGTACTTCCTTTCAAAACAATTTGACCTTCTAACAAGAGGTTTACTTTACTATTAGGTACATGGTAAATATCACTCACCTGAATGTCAGAGTTGTCACCATAAATTTTCACAGGAAGATCCATATTGCCAGCGGTATCTGATGCCATTTAATCAATATTGGTGGCAGTAATTGTCAATTTAGTAGCCTTTTTAGTATTTTCCAGATGCTTTGAGTCACTACATATATGAACTGAAGCACACGAGTCAAGATACCAGTCAACATTAATTTGAGAATGCAATTGCATTGAAAAAGCAGCTGTAAACATTGATTTTGTTCTGTTACTAGGTTTGTTTATGGTCTTTATACTTATTACTTGATCATAGTTCCGTAAAATGTGGCGATACCTGTTACATTCATAGCATGTTTTTCCAGAGATGTGATTGTGACTGGAACTGTTACTGTTATAGGAACAGTAACAGTTCCAGTCACAATCACGTCTTTTGTTGTTCTTTTGAAACTATAGCTATACAATGCCAAATCGCCCTTGTCATATGTTGATTCGGGTTTCACCAATGTAATATTCTGTAATAATTTCACCTTTATTGAATCTCCAGTCACCTAGATCCCTGAACTTTCAATACACATGATCATCGGCTCGTATGTACTAGGTAAACAAGCGAGGAGTATAGAACCAGTCCATTCATCACTAACTTGTAGACCAACTGTTGATAATTTGTGTACCATGTTCACGTTCCTCTTCACATATTCTTCCACAGAATTACATTCTTGCAATCTTGTAGTTATTAAAATATGGAGAAGACAGATTTTTCTCGTCAAACCGTCATCCTGAAATGCCTTTTGCAAATTTAAGTTGTCTTGGCGGAGGTCATGTTTAGAATGTGCACATAATACAACGGATCGACCAATAAAATCAACTTTGATCTGCATTTTGTGTTGCGTTTTGCATCAGTATCGGTACCTGTAACACTATCTCAATTCCATGTGTCACAACTTTCTCTCCCTTTGAGATGCTCAGTGGGAAATGTGGCTGGTTGACTGGACATAGTGGATAGATATTTGTGTTCACACATTTTAGATCGCGAATATCCCTAAAAAAAAATTGCACAGCCCATAACCTGTAGGGAAAGGAATTCTATGGGACTTGCACAGGTAATTGATGTATATACACAACTTGCTGAATTGAACAAACTGACGTAATTTTATTAACAAGTAAATACAGAATGGCACAAGTTAGATACAACAACGACGCCATTGCACACAAGACTACAATGAATGGAACGGACACCACATCTACATGGCAGGAGGAAAGTCCATCTAGTAGTGTTGACTCAACTAATATTCCAACAGAGGTGTGGCCTCTCTTGTGGCAAGTGAAGCATTCCCAGTTTCTTGCAGGGCATAAGGCTTCATGGTGTGGATGGCCACATCATCTACAATTTTCTTCAGCTGTTTATGGTGCTGTTCTGTCTGTTATAAGCCTGCCGTTGTCATCTTTGTATTTTGACAGTGAGTCTCTCTCTTCCTGGGCATAGCTCCCTTTATTTCTACATCCTTCAGTATGTCCCTTGGAAAAATTTTGTAGTTTGTTTACATTTGTTGTTTACAACTTTGCATCCTTCTCTGTCATTGATATTTCTTGTGCTAAACGTACTTCTTTTTCAATTGTTAATGTATCCTCCGATAAAAGTTTTCTCCTTATAGTGTCTGAACTTAGGCCACATACACATCTGTCTCTATGTGCCTCATTAAAAAAATAACTGAACTTGAAAAACTCTGAGACAATTTTTTTAATGGCTATGACAAACTCACAAAAACTTTCACTCTCCTTTTGATTACAGCTGTAAAAATAGCAGCATTCCGTTATAACTAACCTTCTTGGTGCATAATGCAGCTGCAGTGCTTTAACCAGTTCAACATATTTCTTCTTGCTTGGCTTTGCAGGAAACAAAATATTCTTTAACAAGGTATATTTTGACACACCACAATCACTTATTTAAAAAAAAGCAACTTTCACTTTATCATCCATTCACTTATTTAAAATGAAGAACTGTTAAAATATTTCAATGTAAGACACAAAATCTTCCTTTCTTCATTAAATGTATCCATGTGACCTACTGTGTTTTTCTGGGTTGTCATGTTTGTTGTTGATGTTCCTTCCTCTTTTGAATACTGCACCACCTACACTGATTTTACATGTTAATTACTTTGCTTGTTGCCTAATTATTATTACAATGTGCCATCCAAATTTCTTATAAATCCCATTCTTGTTGCCAATATTAAGTCTTTAATATATATTTAGTATTTCACTCATTTACAAAATCTACTTACATAATTTCTTAACAAGCTCGCCATTCCTTCTCACAAACACCACCAGGGGTGCCAACCTCCGCATTCCAATTCTATTACAAGTGCCATAATACATTACATTATATACACTTGGAAAAGCAGTGGGCCTTGAATTGAGCCTTGCTTAACTTACCCAATGTACCCTGTGCTTAATTTTACCAGTTTTAAAGTAAAAAGTTCCAATTGTTTCTTCTTTGATGCACACTTTTTGCTGTCTGTCTGAAAGATATGAGATTATTAGTTTGTTAGTTATGCATGGGACTCCATATAATCTCAATTTGTTTGTAACCAAATAATGATTTACACAGTGAAATGCTTTAGTAAAGTTACACAAAATTCCAATACATGGCAGCTTTTTACCAATTGTATTTAGGATATTATTTATAAGCTTGAGAAGCGCATCATTTGTTTAGGTGTTTTTCTTAAAGCCGAATTGGGTATTTGATATAATTTTGTGTCTTTCAAAATGTTGCAGCAATATCATAATTTTTAATTACTTTTGAAAATGTTGTAAGAAGCAAGATGGGTCTGTAATTGACTACACTGATGCTGTCATCTTTCTTAAATAGTGATGTAACCATAGCCAGTTTAAGTCTGTATGTAAATAAGCCTGATTTGAAGATAGCATTGCAGATTTGGCAACATAGCATTACAGATTTGGCCGAGTGGTGTGCTGAATTCACAGGCACATTCCTTTACCAATTTACAGTGAATACCATTATATCCACCTGATAATTTTGATTGCAAAGAATTTACTGTCCTCTATCTTTATTTTTGGGTTGTATATGTAAGATACATAGCAGGACATTCCCTTCTCCAAAGAGAAGGAATATGGTTTATATTGTGACTACTGGTTTGTGTAACCATTTCTCTATTACATTTAGATTGTATGAATAAAATATATTAGCAGTTATGTGAGGATTTAAGGGTACAAAATCAAATTTGAGTTTTACAACTAAAAATTACTCTAGTGTTTTTCCTATTGTGTATTCTACTCTATGCCATGCATGTAGTTTTTATTTATTTTAATTCTGAGTTTTGAACAATATTACTGAAATAATCCTTTTTTGCAACTTTTAAGACCTTACTCAAAGTTTTGCTGTATTTTTCTAGTATTCCACTAATTCAGGATTACTACTGATTCTGGCAGTCTCATAAAGTTTCATTGTGATTTCACAAGGAATTGTTATTACTTTGGTAAGCCAAGGTTTTTATTTTATTGTCTCTTGGTATGGGTAGAAAATTTTTTTTAATAAAAAAGGAAAACTTGTCTTGAGAATAGATTTGAATTTTTTATTTAATTCTGGATAGACATACATTACTCTTTGGGATGTTCATTTTTGAATTTTGAAATTTTTTCCAAAGAAAAATGTTGCACTTTCATATAAGGATGAATTTTTTTGGGGGGGGGGGGGGGGGGGTATATTTATAGAAGATATAACTACTAATGCTTGTGCATCATGGTCTGACATGCAGGGAGGCAGTGGCACATTGTAACTGAGTTACTGTTAGTAAAATTCTCATAGACACCTTCAGAATCTTCGTTACTCAAATCTGTCAATTTTCAGGAAGCCTGTCTTTTTAAAGGAATTGGACATAAGTATTTTTGCTACACAGATTCCCATAATGAAGGTATTTTTATCAGCTTCTTTCTGTTCTCTAATCTTAGAACACTTTGGCTCTACTGCATCATTATGAGGTTTGGAATATTTAAGAAAATTTTTTCGCAAAACTGCAGGATCATGAAATTACAGTATAATGACAATTTCATCATACATGTTGCAGCATAACAACATGGTTATCCTATAATTGTAAAGATAAAAATTATTTATTTAGTTTAAAAGATAATGATTTTGCTATCTAATCCACTTCTTTATTTGTTGCAGAATTTGGGATAAACTTGCTGCAGGATCTTGCAAGATTCTGGCATTTGTCATAGTTGTGATAATTATGACATTAAGGAGACGCATCTTAAAATGTGAAACAGTAGAGGGAGTTTTAGAGTGTGTGAATAGGGTATGTATAATGTTTTTAAAAAATGTAGTTTCCTTATACTTTTGCCTAGTTGTGTTGAAAGTACTTTGTGTATTACAGAACAGAATTAAACAATGTGTAAATAATTTTACATTAGTGTTGATCAGCACTATTGGATCAGTACATTGGGTGTTGTTAGCATTGTTTTGGAAGCATATATAATTTAATATGATCTAAAATTTATTGACTGAATACTTTGAACCGACTACTGTTTAGAATCCATTACTGCAATACCAGTCATCATAATATTTACAAACACTAACATTAGATAGTAAAATATAGGTGTGTTCACAACTTCAAAACATATTTTGCAAACTTCTGATTATTTGGCTGAGGATTATTCGGTTTTTGGGTTATTCGTGCATTACTTACTACTCAAAATCAAATTTAAGTACATTCGTGCTTCACTTAACCATTTTTCGGCTTATCCATGCAGCTTTTTAACTTTTTTTTTTTTTTTCAAAGTCTACTGTAATTTCTGTGGTAAGACAATACTGTAACGTGTGTCATTTAACAAGCATCGGTACCATGTGCATCTATCTCTGTGCTGCATGAGCTGATATTTATCTCTTTGAACTGTCAGTTGGTCACACAGACTTTTTTGTGAGTCATCCATTTTCACCCTTTGAACTGCCGTGCCACCTGAGCTGATATTTATCCCGTTAAACGGTCAGCCTCATAGAGACCTGCATGAGTCGTCCATTCCCGCCCGTTGAAGCGCGTATCTGATCGCACTTATCTCAGTTACCACCCTAACACCACATCTTGCAAATTTATCGACTGCTCGGGCACTGTTTATGTTCACTATTTGTAGTGTTGTTTCGCAACATGTTAGCAAAGCGTAAAAGGACAGTTTTAACTATAGTGGAAAAATTTAGTTAAAAAATTTGAGTATGGCGAGACAGCTGCGAAATTAGCATTGGACTTAAGAATCGGGGTGGAAATCAACAAAAACAAACAAAGGCTAATGGAAAAAGCTGTTGCGCACCTAGTGGTACAGATAGTTTAAAAGAAGAATGTCAACAACTTTTCTTTTTGCTTCTTTTACACAGTGATATGCTGTTTTTTTTGCTATGTTGGAATGTGACACTACCTTTCTCTCTCAAAAAAAAAATATATGTCGCCACTTCCCTTCTTCTCCCCCATCCGTAGTTGGCTATCCTCTGCCTTACACAGAAACAACGAAGGCTTGGAGGACTGTATTGATTGGCAACATAAGCCTGGAAAGAGGGTGGGGGGGGGCGACTTAAACATATGGAAGCTCTGTGGGAGAGAGAGAGATAAGGGAGAGGTGTGTTGATGAAAGAGCAAGAGATGTAACATACTGTTCCTCTACGCTTCCCTCGAAACATCTCCGGACAGTTTACAACTACCACTTCGCCTTCCTTAATTTTTTTTTCATGTATAGCACGCACCCCAGAAATTTCTTCTTTTATTTTGGGAAAAAGGGGCACGCTATACACAAGTAAATATGGTAGGTTCTGCATTTGTATTGTGAGGGTTATTTTTGTAATGAGGAAAGTAATGTATTGTTTAAATGCCAGGTTGCCTCATTTAAAGTCCCGTTATTCTCATTACTGCATTGCATTCTAAACTTTCAACTCACTCTGCCATCTCAAGGATGGGTCTGTGTGCACCATAAAGCAGCGACACACATACATTACGCTTCGCTTATCGCTCCATGCCACCCACCTGATGCCCATGTAGGCTATAAGCTGTGTATACTCGATGCACCATGAATTAGACTACACTCAGTGCAACATAACTGTCAGTTAAAATATTGTGTACTGTACTACATACAGTACAGTACTTTAAATCCTGCCCATGCAGTGTGTGATTTGTGTTTGCTTGGAAATGTATAGTAGGTACTGTGTTTTATCATAATTTTCGAAGCTAATATCACTGTTCCACTAACAAAAAAAAATGAGTAAATTTGATTATTCAGGTTTTTTAGTATAAATTCGCTTATTCATATGGGAGTTTACTGTATTTTACTTTCATACATAACATTTTTAACTTAAACATTATTCAGTTATATTCATTATATTGATTTTGTATTGTATTATATCTTTAAGTATGTTTTTATGCCGACCTCCACTCAACACACTACCATGGATCTGCAGAAACAGCCATGCAGGGCCGGCCTTAAACCATTCAGCACCCGGGGCAAGGGGCAATGGGCAATAATTTGCCCCTGCAATTATTCTCGTTTAAAATTTAAATTATTCTTTTATAAATGCAATTTTAAGAAATTTGTCAAAAATATAATTTGCGTGACTCTAGCATTTACTAAGTAATGTTGATATACAAAACGAATTTCACAATTATGTAATCACCATAATATCTTAATTTTAGTATCACAAGCTTGCCTAAGTCACAGTATATCTTATCGCTGTCACCTTAGTAAAGAACTGTGACTCCATAATAATTCTCACACACACCACTACTTTGCAACTGTAAAATGAACTTACATTAGGAACAGTCAATAAGTGTGTGTGTGTGTGTGTGTGTGTGTGTGTGTGTGTGCGTGCGTGTGCGCGTGCGTGCGTGCGTGCGTGCGTGTGTGTGTGTGCGCGCGCGCGCGCGCGCGTGTGTGTTTGTTTTTTTTTCTGGGAAAATTAATCCTGTAACTTTCTTGCGATCTCTGCATCATCAATATAGAAGAGATTCACTCATATATACCAATAAATACATAATGTTACTATACAAATCAAATGGCACATATATGTACACTTCGTTGCCCTATAAAAATGGGGCCTTTCTTGCTTTGGCCTGAGCAAATTTCATTGTAGATGAAGAAAGGTCACTCTTGTGAGCTATGTCATTCTCTCTGTACAATATTGTCAACGATGAGAGCCATTCGTCACTCATAGTAAATTGAAGATAATTCTTGATCAGTTTTAACTTCGAAAATGCATTCACAGCTAGCTGTGTAACTGGTAAAGTCAGTAACACTCGAAGCGACACCCAGATATTAGGAAATGTAGTGGTCATATTTATGTCTTCTATAGATTGTAAAACTGTCTTAGAGGAGAACTCTTCACAGATTATTATACATAATTCTTCCTATAGCTCCGAACCATTAATATCCGAATGACTTCCATCTGTATTTGATCGGTTTGCAATACCATACACTTGTCCAATAAAGCCTTATCAGTCTGTTGAACATTATCTAATTCTTTTGGGAGTTGGCACAAGTTATACAAAAATCCCCAAATATTTTTGTATTCGTCGAGTTGCCTAAACTGTTGTTTCAATGATGTTAGTGTAGCATCAACTGTGACATAGAAAAATGTCAGTTTAAACTGTTCTTCTGGACTAACATTTGCTAACTCGTCAAGGCCATCATATTCGGACTACCTCTTCTTTCTTCGCGCACGAGTGGGATGTCCAAACAAAGCATCAGCTCCTAATGTACCTGCTAACTCTTTTGCAGTTATAATTCCGTTTTGATAGCCACCATTTCTGTAGGAATATACAAACTCCATACAATTCTTGATTAAAGAGGTGACAATACAAATATCCATTACTGGGCTTTGCAGTGATTTGCACACAATGTTTACTTGGTACAATATATTGTACACTATAATAAGATAAATCAAAAATTCGAATTTATTTAATTGGTCCGCCAAAGAGTGTGCTTTATACCTCAAATCAGCATCTGCCAAACTAGAGTCAAACACTGCAATTAAAGCATTATACACATTCATCACCTGAAATCTAATAGCCTTGACACTATCAATTCTACTTTCCCAGCATGTAGCACTTAGTGATTTCACAGTGAGGCTGATCACGTGGTCCTTCGAAATTTCCCAACGTTGAACAGTATCTGAGAACAACACATATATTTTCTGCACAACACCAAACAATGTGATAAAAATAATTGTTAATAATGAAGCTGCATCTGAAAATAATAAATTAAAATAACTACAGCATCAAGGTAAAAATGGTGATCTTGGATTTATGTGAAGAATTATTGCTTAAAACCTGTGGTTTTACCTTTCATATTGGCACAATTTTCGTATCCCTGGCCACTGCAGTCTTCTAATCTTAGTTCACTTTTGGCTAAATTTTTTGATAGTTCTGACAAGCCTTTTCCTATACAATTACTGGCATTTTGAAATCCCAAAAAGTGTTCATTTATTGTAAATACACCATTTTCTACATCCACAAACCTTATTGTAAATGACATTTTTTCAGTGTGACATATCAGGGGTGCAGTCAAAAATTATGTAATAATGTTTGGCCTTTGGAGCCTGGCTGTGTTCACTGAACCTCCGGGGCAAGGGGCATTGACCACTTACCAACCACAACATCCTTACATGCTTTAAATGGGCAATGGTCTGCTTCCTAAAGCTCCCCGTTGATTGGCCTCCTTCTGGGATGATTCCCAACACCCAGATATTGCCATCAAAAAGCAGGTGTGTCAGAAATTGGACGAAATCCACCATCATGGTCATTTACTGAGACACCTCACACTGAATGATTTACACAAATGGTAGATGGCAAAGTTAAAACAAAACCATCAAAATTTTACCAAAAAATAAATTTACTTTAGCTACCATGAGCTAACTAGGGTGGGGTGGCATAGGTGTCTAATGACTCTACTATGCCCTTGACAAGCAAACATATAAACTAATGTTAAGAAAATTTACAAAACACTAATCTGTAAATATGTTACATGAACACACTACTGTGAAAACATTAATTTAACATTATCTCAAAAATACATTAAAATTACACAGTCCTGTAAATATGTATATACAAACTTGGTTGAATTCTTTAACCAGCAAGTATCACATCTGTCTTTCCTTGTACCCGTAGCCTGTTTTTATAACCTTGTTACATGGGAGGGGAAAGAGACAGAGGATATGACACATTAATGATGCTGAAAATGTGTATTTGTAGCACATTTATAATACATTAGCGACCTGCCCCGGCCTCGCTCGGGGCAATTTACAAATATGGCATTGTTTAGGTTTACAGCACATATATACACTAAATGCTTAAGGTAAGTAATGTAAGATTAATTCTGTGTTGTTCATAAAGTCTTTGTAAGTGAACCCGTGTAAGACAAAAATGGTTACTTTGGGTCATATGCAGTTGCAGACTTTTAAAGACCTTTTTGAGTTCTAAAATTCTGTAGTACATTAATTTGGTGTATATCTTATGGTTTAGTCAGTGTAAGGCATATAATGCCCAAAAAGTGGCTTTCTCCAACTTTATTATAAAACGTCAACATTTCTCTACTATCCTTGCATTAAATACTAAAATATTATATACCTAACCTTCCTCATGAAATTCTCTAAATGAGGAGGAAAACGGCATCAAAAACCATCAAATAGTTTAGAAGCCTTAGCCAAATACACAGACACACGCATCCAGGCAACTTTGTTTTATACTAGTTATAGATTATTAACAAAATATAAATCTAAAATTTGTGTGTATATATATTTTCTCAAAATGTTATCAACTTTGAAGAATTAAAAATTTCCTATTATGATAATTGTATGGCTGATTAGTTCTCACATTTTTAGTTCGGTTCAGTTCGGTTTAGTTTTTGGTTAAAAATGTCGGTTCTTGGTTCGGGTCAGTCATGGCTACACATTTTTACGAGTACAAAAAAAATTATAAAATTTACAACAGTTTTTGAATTTCGACATGTAAAAATTCAATTAATGAAAGTGTATTATATATTTCGCTGCCCGCTAATATGAATATTTCTATGTTAAATGTTTTTAATTCCGCCAAATTCAGCGGAAAGTCAACTGAAAGAACTTAAAAATATATATGCCGCAAGCAATGCAAGCAGTATAAAGGTGAGTTTACGATTAAATACTGAAGAATTAAGAATTGTACTTAATGACTCAATAAGCATGCTGAAAATGAATAATAAAAAGCTTTGCAGTTTATGATTGAATTAGCAACTGTTAAGTCTAGCCAATCAGAATCGTAGAAGACAAAAGCAGCTGATATAACCTTGAAATATGGACAACAGTGAAGATTATGTACATATATTACATTATTTTTGGTTGATGCTTGTTTAAACATTTAGAAAAACTTGTGATATCTTATAGAAGGGAAAGCTGATGCCAATATTGGGCATTGACGTCAATACATCTGAAAAAGTTAATTGAATCAAATTCAATAACCTCTTCCAAGAAATAAAACGACCATGAAGTGTTCTTTAAATTAAGAGGATATTCTCTCTCAATTAAAATAATTATTTTCATGCAATTTCACAATACGACATAACCTAAATCCAAGATGTAAATACAGTTTCCCGCCAACAACAAATGTCACTGGTCTCTGATTGGCTACTTTGTCTTAACTTGTATGTAAGATGTAAAATATAACAATCTCTTAAGTCAAGCCAAGGTCGCACACGACCCGTAAAGACCCACACTTGACAATCATAAACTAGTATCTTTGAATACATTGAATCATATCTTAAGCACACGGCACACTTATTCTGTTAAGTCAGTCACTAAAAAAATGCCCGCCTGAAGCAAAAACAAAAGAAATGTTCTTTGTTATTCTTTTAACTACACTCTTGCAGGCAATGAAACACGGCCTCCCACAATAGCGAGGCCATGGCTGGTTTCTGGCTATTAAAAAATGTAGTGGTTAACCTAAATTGATTGGTGTTGCCAAAGAAAATGACAAAGCGGTCAGCAAGAAGAGAAACATAACAAGAAAAAACGATCCTGTACAGTATATCGTATGTGCAATGAACAAAACTTGAGTCAGTACCCGTTAACTGGAAAGGGAAAACTGCATGAGCAAGTTTGGCAGCACTGGCTCCATAGCATCATATTTATTTGTTAAATATTTTCAAGTGAACTGTTTACATGCTTCGTTAATATGACATTATAATTTGAGTAATTTATGTTACTAACATCTGTGTACACAATTTGAATATATAACCACGTTTAACAGAATTAAATAAAACCAGACACAATAAAACTGTATTTCTGTATTGGCAATGCATGGTTTGTTGGGAAACCATAACGTCTTTATCCCGGGAACTTTTAGGATGATTTTAACGCAACAACACGTAAGTATTAATATTGTAAATATAATGTCACAGATACCTATATACCGCAATATAAGTGGAAGTGTCATTATTTCGTAAATTGTTAATAATTTATTAGTTTTCACTTGGGTGCAGGAAAAACCCGACTGGTCAGTTTTTTTCTGAGAATTCGGGTTGGTTTCTGTTTTTGTAAAAATAACAGAACCGAAAATTTGGTTAACCGAACAGGCATAAACAATTGTATTATCTGTCGGATTGACACATATATGAGTGTGGCAAAATTTAATTGAAACACTTAAATGGATTTATGTAATAGCTAATTTTTAAAAAATATATAGAAATGAACAAGTGTTAAAAACCACAGTATTGTGCTTTAAAGAAATCTCATGATGTGACAACATACAAAATAAGGGATATGAGCATTAATTAAATTTTTTATAACTTTAATACTGTAAAAAGTTACCTAAACAATTACGAAAACCAACTATTAAAATTTTTTAAATAATTTTAGACCCAAAATATTAAGCTATTCACAATAAATAAAATATGGAGTGCCCAACATATCGCTAATACTCGTGGCCTAGGTGCATAGCATCACGACGTCACAATGCTCTTGTGCCTACAGAAAACCAGTCAGGTCTTCCTAATAAATTACCAAAACTCACCTTAAATACTCTCTGGCCATCTCTCAGTCTTGGCCATACACACTAGAGCCCTTGCAGTAAACAGGCAAAAGTTTGATAGTGATGAAAAAAAGAAAAACAAAGGAGTTTGACATCTCCATGGAACAGCCCCTTTACAGTTTAGTAGTTGGAACAGCCTGAAGTCCAGGTGACCTCATGTGCAGGTCTCAGCATTCTAGATGTTCATGTGGCTTGCGGCTCATGTTTCAATCTGGCAAACAGTCAAACAAGGCACACACTTATTGCATCTTAATAGTTTTCTTCCACTAGAATTTATTGGGGGACAACACATTCGCATACAGGGTGGTATGTAAATACGTTTCATAATCCAGTTCACCAGAATGGAAGCATGACATGATTACATGAATTAATTTGATAATTGTAGTGTCTCAATGACACAGTACACCCTCTGCTGCCAAAACTGCAGACATTGCTGAACCAAAATTCTTCCTGGGTGGCCAATCCAGTCGAATTCCAATTCAGGGGGCCTATGCTTGAAAAACCACTCGAGCATACATATATGAGGAATTTTAGAGTGATAATTTTAGTATAAGAACATATCTGTATTAGGAATTGTGTGTATCACTGCCTATCGTTCGTAGACAAATTTACCATTCAAATTCATTTTGGCTGTCAGTTGATTCTCCCGTCTGACTTAATTTTTGCTGTAACTAGCCAGTCAGAAAAGCAGAATATGTTATGAAATAGGCGGTAACTTTTTGTTTTATCCTACTTGGCAGTGGCAGAGTTTAGGTTTCAGATATTAAAATTGTTGAGTAAGTAAGACTTCCAACTACATTATAGATAATGACTATGTTTTTTAATGAATATACCTACGCCAAAGCAGATAACGTAACTAACAATATTTAATAAACCTATTTTATAAACATGTCTTTCTTACAGGTTTTAGGGCCATATGCATGGACACGCCTAGAAAAGAAGCACCACTAGCATTAATGTAATCACAAGATTTTTAAAGGGATTTATGAGGAAATTATTCATTACTAACAGTATTTCTTATTTAAGTGCTATTTGAACAAATCGATAAAAGTTAAAAATGTGGCACATAAAATTTGAGCGGAAGAAGGATTTTGTAAATATCCTTTGGAAAAATATAATTATACTTTTGTAACATGCTTAATGTTACAGAAAAATACTTTGGTTTTAAATTGTATACATCCTGTAAATCTTTCTGTATTTTATAAACTGATGGGTATACATTTAAATAATTTACACTTACATACAATAACTACAAATCTATATTAATTAATACAATTTATTAAAGTTAGCACTACCTAGTTACTGCAACGTAACTACTGCTGTATAAAAATTAAGTGTTATTTTTGCGATATGAAACTGTATGAAAAACTATGATATAAATGTATATGTAGTGTTCCAGTTCCATAAATACATGCTCTTAACAGGACTGAGTGAATATGTGCCCCATACAAATTAAAATCATTCATTACTGGAGTTCACTCACTCTCGACCACACGGACTATGTTCGTATACGAATATCATCGTTGTTATTCAATCATACCAAAACTGCAGTTCACTCAGTGTGGTAAGCAGTTCATATACAAATGTGATCTCCAGCATAAGCCTCCAGCAGTCAGGGGCCTGAAGTCTACGAGAATCTTACAACATTTGGGGATTGGAATGCCAATCACCAACAGTCTGGTTGACTACCCAATCAAGTAAGCTGCTATGTACAGGTAGTCCAAGTATGCCTGGATGCTGGGAGAAATGACCCAGAACACAGAGTCATTAAAAAAGGTGCCCAGATGTTGAAGATGTCAAAGGTGGAAAATCAAGCAGGCTCAAAAGGTTAATGCCACCATAACTGAAAAGGAAGGAGTACATCAAAACGTGGATATTGTACAAATACAAAACCCCAAAAATAATAAAAAATCCTAAAGCACAATGCATGACATTAACAGATTAAAAAGGCACTCGGGTATATTGACCAAGAACAAAATATCAGTCTTTAACAGACCCTACAAATAGTTTCATATTACATACATGTGATTTAAAAACATAATTATTTTCATCTTTAATCAAAATTGTCACTGGCATTAAAAATTTTATAAGGGTAGTAATAATTGATAGCTAACTTAGCAGAGAATTTATATGCTGCATCACTTAAGTAGTGAAATTTAACTAACATTAAATCTCATTAATTATATTTAACTTCATGTTTTTTATTGAATAACTTTGGCATTCTATGATAATAAGGTTTTAAATTAACACTAGCATCGTGCCAGTGCTGTCAAACTATGGTTTGAGGGTCTAGAGAATCCTCACATTGCAAATACCAAACATTTGCCAAGGGATGCAAAAAATCACAACCAAAACACTAACAACAAGGACTGTTCGTAATAGCTTCACTATAAGTATAATTATGGCTAGAATCATAAAATGTATCTGTAAGTCCCAATCTTGATGTATATCATGATTGAAGGCACACTAAACAATTTTTATAACCCTTATTATTATATCTCTCCACCATGTTTCTCCCTGGGTGGTAGGGATTACTTGAACAAGATGGATGCCCCAAGAAAGGGTAAGATTACACTTCTCATTATTAATTTAATTTTTAGCATTATCTGTAACAATATAGACAGAAGACCCCAAAAAGAGGCAAAGTAAAATCTGTAAATACATGAACAATAGCAGTAGTTTTTTTTTGTTACGAATAGGAAAACCGAGCAAATATTTCGCAGTTACATCCACCATTACCAATGGACTAGTATGACATTCTTTGTATCTGGGAAATGGTCCAACACAATCAATCTAAAGTCTATAATACAAAACTAAAGGAAGAGCCTAAAAACTGATATATATCCTGGATGTTCTTAGATTTACACTGTTGGCAGGTGAGGCAAAATCGAATATCATTCCTAATATACTCATTCATACCAATACCAGGCCAAAATCTTGAAGCAATACTTCACAAAGTCTTCTCTTGCCCAAAATGAGCACCAAAATATGTACAATGATAATATACAAATATCATGTATCTTATGGAACATAAGCAGGAAACTTTGTTGAACGAGAACACTTGCCTAGAAAACCCTTATGTACCTATCTCATATTCAGATGATTTATTGAAATTTATTTTATTAATGAGTTGTTAGTATTTGGGATGACGAAACTGCCAATCTTGAAGGTTTACAAAAAATTTAGGGATATTATAAAATATTCAAAATCTCGATATTTTCACTATCATCACCCACCTTACTATCCACAGGGTAAAATTCAGTAACATTATACACACACGCACATGCACACACTATAAAGCATCTGCTAAATAATTATCTGAACCCTTCATATGAACAATTGTAAACTGAAAATGAGAAAGGCAATTCAACCTATCGTTTTATTTACCTAATTATTTTTTCAAATTTCATGGCCAGGACAAAGCCTGATTTTCAGTGCATGGGTCAAATTCATACTTTTTTTAGGTAATTTGAAAAATTCTGTAATAACCATATCCCAGAAAAAGTATTTATTTATTATTTTGATTGAAATATTAATGTTTTATTTGTTTCTGTTTTCATGCTAACCCTTTGTGTACATATCATTTCACCCTAGTTTGAGTAACCTATATGTTTATATTTCATTCAGGTAATTTAATTTATATTAATTGCAGTTTAATTATGTTTCTTAAACTACCCAAGTGTACAAATTATATTTTTCCATGCAGTTCAATGTTCTTGTTGTTGTGAATATATCAACTTTAGCATCAAAGGTTCAACCTAAATCGAGGATCGCCTATATTTGGACAGAGTAACCAGCAGAACTCTCATGATCAACAGTCCAATAATTTTGTACATAATGCTCATGTTGTTACTATATTTTGATGCCGGCTAACAGCCAGCAGCATTAAGACCATGACGGCGGTCACCACTCACGTGACACATGGGCACGCTCGTCCACAAAGAGGCCATAACCTGAACATTCCCATTACGGGGTATTTATTTAAAGTGTAAACTATGTCTTTTTGTTTTCTTTCAGGTTCCAAGTGTTTTTAAGTGTTGAAAATGTATGTTCCAAAAATGTTACTCAATGTTTGGTTAAATTTCAAAATGTGCGCTGCGCGAAGAATAAGAACGTTAATATTCTGGTGTGAACACCTCCATATGACATTTAACGAATACAGAAAATTCACCATTTAAATGTTTGATGTAAATCCCTATTTAAATTACTTATGTGCCATTTCTTTTAAAAGATAAAAGTTTCACTCTGCATGCATAGCACTTCCGCTTGTGTGAACCCCGTAGGCAGCCATGGTAGGTCCGCGTGACCCCTGCCTCTGGGCAATCCATCGAGGAGAGCTGGTGATGTAAGATGCTGTCACATACACACTTCAAACTTTTTGCACAGATGTAGATTACCATAGCTCACTTTTAGTATACTGGTTAACCTTTGCCTTGCATTGGTTTTGCCAGACATTTCCCCAGCATTATGCTTCCGCTTAACATAATAATTTCTGCCCTTATGTTTTTTTAAATTTAAATGAAGAGAAAGGAGGAAAGATGTCAGAGAGGCCACGCGACCCACACAACTTTGAATCAGGCACCATCCGCCTATGCTAAAGGCGCTTCAGTGTAATTTCTGTTTAATTGCTGTGTGCAATATTAAGGGCTTTATTTCTGTGTGTGTATTTTAGGGTTTTTATCGTGTTAAATTGTTTTATGGCCACATCAGTTGCGACCACGTGGTTAACAGCCGCCATGTCAATATCTGTGCCATCCATGCGCTTTGAGGGTTTATTTGTGTAATATTATATGTGCCATAATTAGTTTCAGGGTTCTATGTATTATTTTATTCAGGGTTCTGTATATTTTCATGTGATTGATGCTTTATATGTATGCCCACGCGGTCTTTTCCATGTTTGATGTTCCCAACCTCAGGCGTTCTACAAGGTTCTAAATGCTTAAATTTTCAAGAGAATAATTTTCCCAATACTGCTACCGCTTTGTCAAATGCCAATTTGCAGAGTTTTATGAAAACTACTGCAATTCCACCTGTACCAAGTGGTCCACCACACATTGTATCCAACAGCATCTGCGTCACCTAAACATACTTTCACGCATCTGCGTGTTTATTGTGACAATTCATGTCGTGTCCCATATTGTCTCATCTTTATTTGTGTAAATTGTACAGGGACATTATTTCCGTCCTAGCCGGCTACGTGTAAAGGCCATCACCACACTCACCACGTGCTGGGAGAAACCCCTTTACAAGTCTGCGTTAGCAATGCCAAATAATCACACGTGTCCACTGCTCATTTTGTAATTCTCCGTGTCTGTCTTTAGGAAAAATCTACAGTCCGTCCTAGCGGCTGTAGACCTCTTTCTTTGTGGAGACTTCTCTAACACCCCGGAGAAGTCATCCATCTAGGAGTGTGCTATATTAATTGCAGGGTGGGGGAGCACCAGACCGAGTTAACTAGACACGTCCGAGTTTTCAATGATAAAATTCATTCTGGCACGATTTTGTATGAGTGGCAAAATAAAAGCAATCTTAACAGTGCATAAAGTATTTCCTTGTAGCAACAGCAACCTCTCGCCTTTTTCAGTGTTAAAATGTTTAGTAATGCAAATTGTTTTGTAAAGTATGCTCGGGTGAGACGGATACACAGAACCCACAATATCCCTGAGAACCCTGAGTCTCACAGTGCAGTGTCTGGGAAGTACTGCTGGCGCCCACCTACTGTAAGTAAATTGTGTCACCATTTTTCTCGTGTCTCACCCGACGGCATCAATATGTTCAATTTGAAAACAGTGAATAAGGTAACACAAACTCACAAAAAAATAATTCTGACCACAGAACAAATAATAAACCAACTTTTCGTGGGTACAACTGTGGAGGTTATCAACGCTTTAACCCCCAGATATCAAGGCTGCAGAGCTAGGAGAAATTCGAAACAGTCACCAGAATGAAAATTTCATCAGAAAAATAACAATGGGAATTATGATCCTTGAGGTTACAAGAAGGAAGGAAACAGTTCTTATAGTAGGGGTACAAACTCACCACTGCAGACAAACACAATTGTACACTACGTCCCTGTACCAAGTAGTTTTCCTAACCTATCCCAACAACATCCACCACTACCATGTACTTATAATGCTGTACCAACACAACCAGTTAAAAGTCAGGTGTACTCAAAGCAATATCATGGTAATCAAAGTGCACAAAAAATTACACTTAAACAATCAAGTAAGGGCCAGCATTCACAACCAGTTAAATGTCTGTTTAAAGAACATGCTCTCAGCAATGCTCGGAACCATTAAAAATTCCACTACCGCAGTTGGATGCAGAACCGATAACAGAAGAGATCAGTCAAGAACAGTTAAAATGGAGATCCAGAAGTTAATAATTGCAAGATTGTATCAAGCATATGAGACCCGAAAGCAACATCAGAAGTTGTCAAAATTACATAAATTTAATATAAATGATTTGGTGTTGAAGAGAATGCATTCTAAGAGTTCTTTTTGGGAAAATGTTACTGAAAAGCTTTTTCTTATTTATGATGGTCCATATCATGTAATTTCTGTAACCAGAGAAAATTGCTATGAGTTACCAGATGTGAATGGAACCTCAGCAGGATAATTTAATATTACGCAACTCTGAGCCTATTGTCAACCTGTGGTTTGATTGCATATTTGTTATGTATTTCTCCACAATCTACCTGGAAGTAGGGATGAATGTTCAACATGTGTAGGTAATGAAATATTCTATGAAGATAAGATGATTGTATAAATGCAATTCAGCGATAAAGCCTTTATGAAATGAATCAATGTCAAATATATACAGTATTTTGGAATGTATAGGTTGTGTGCGTGTAAAGGCTGCACCAGAAGTTTTAGATGAAAAATTAGGGATAATTAATATTCCAAGTATAGGCCGCACTGAATTTTTTATATTCCCGTAAATATGACCGGACCTCATCATGCTAAAGTGGAGGCTAGCCGACGCAACAGCAAACTACTGCAATGTCATACTAATTAGTTGGCCGTCTGGTGTGTTGTTGCTGCGCCGGCTGGCCTCTGTCTGGTGAAAAGTGGCAACAGCACTGTGTTTTGCCAGACAGAGCGAAGGGCGTATGTAACTGCAGGGGCGGGGACTTTGACCTGGTCGCACCCTTTGTTGCCACAACCCCTCCCGCCACTTTTCTTTCACTTATCAGTGTAACCCACGTGTTACTTGTTTCCTCCCCTTCCCACCCTCGTATATCTTACTGTTTGCTATTTTCAATTAGTTACCGGTATTGTTAATGTGAGTTTTGATTCGTTCTGTTGTGTAGTAACATACTTGTTTTACAAAGGTGTGTGTTTAAAGCCGGAAATGGGAAAGGATAGAATTGTTACAGGGAAAACTTCATGTTAAAAGTAGTGCTATATGCACATGAATATGGTACCAGACGTACCCTGTTTACCCTAGTAACAAATATTTATTCCTTGCCTCTTCATCACAAGCTTCTACAACACTCCTAATCACTTCTCTTTCCTTGCTGTGTATAACTTGTTTATACCTCTTGGGCCGTGTGTTCCGAGGAACGAGGGCTAATGTGTTTTGTATGGCATGTAGCACGGCGCGGAGGCATGGCCACTTTCTTCCTAAACCCCTAACCTCCCTTGACATGGGCCTTCCTCACCCCCGCGCAGCGAGCCATCACCACTCTTGGTGACAACAATAGTTACTTTTGGATATAATAAGTGGAAAAGTGGCACAAGTGACATATTATAAAATTTGTTAGCATGTGTTCCCCCTCCCCCTGTGCTGTGATTGGCTGAAGGCTTGCCCCCCCTCCCTCCCCCGAAAGGTGTGCTGGGATTGGCTGATGTGATACCCTCCCCTCCCCTTCTTCTGCCACCCCTGATGGGTGTGTTGTGATTGGCTGTTGGCTAGAGGCTGGGTACCCGAATAGCAATACTGGCACAAGGAACATTTGGGGACTTTGTATCACCAGTGTTCTGATGACCCTGTCGGGTAGGCTGCCGTCAGATGAACTGCCTTCAAAATGGGAGCTCTGGTGACTGGAGTGGTGCAGTACTTGGTTAGAATCCCGTTGAGGGCAATTAAGCATAATTAGGTATAATTGCACAATTTTGCAATTAGGCGTAATTACACACTGAGCACACGTGTTAACCCTTTGGCTGTCCAACCGCAAGGGAGGAGTTTGGAAGGGCAGTGTAGGGTATAGGTGGGTGTGATGGGTGAGTGGGGTTGGAAAGGTAGGTTAGGGATGGGGTGCTTGTTTTGAAACCTGATGAGAGTAAGTATGTGCATTAAGTAATTACAAATTAAGTATGCACAAGTATCAATAGTAATTACAAATTTTATGTACATATAATGAAAGTAAGTATAAATAGTAATTGCACACAAATTATGCATAATAAGTACAGCTAGTAATTGCACAATCACCAAGTACGCACTTGTGTGATTGCACAATTAAAAACTCTAATTACACATCTGCTCCATACCACATGAAACCTTCCTGATATCATAGTACAGTTACTATTAAACTATTAGATGTAAAAGCATGCAGTTTGCAGCATCTTCTGAAGCAATTCAAAAAGTTATTTTGTGTAATTTTTTCTAAGTAAATGCTTTTATTTTGTTTCAGAGGCTGAATAATTACCAAAAATGACTACACCACAAGAGAGGCCCAATGCGTGGTTTGGTATGCGGAAACATCGTGACCAACTTGCTATCCAAAGAAATTTCTGACGTGTGTTTGATAGGATGCCACCAGACATAAAGACAATTAAGGCTTGGTATGACAAATTTTTAGCCACTGAGAGTGTAAACAGACAACCAGGTTCTGGTAGGAAACGTACATCTCATGAAACGCTAGAATATATAAAAAATGCCTTCCAGAGAACTCCATCAAAGTCCGTTTGCCGAGCATCATGAGAGCTGAACATCCCGCGCTCCAGAGTTCACAGGATGCTGCAAAAATTACGTAGTGTACAAAATCCAAATTGTGCAAGCGCTACAGCCAAACGACCATCAACTACGCCAAAGATTTGCTATTGAAATGCTGGACCGGATCGAGGAGAACCCCAACTACCTGGGGAATGTTGTTTTCAGCAATGAAGCAACCGTCCACATAATTGGGAAGGGTAATCGGCACAATGTTCTCATCTGGAGTTCTAAAAACCCCCACAGTTTTCTGGAACATGTCAGGGACAGCACAAAGTTGAATGTGTGGTGTGCATTAATGAAAGACGTAATCGTTGGACCTTTTTTTATTTATTGAGGGAACAATAACCGGAAGTACTTATCTGGATATGCTGGAGCAATTTTCTGTCCCTCAGTTTCAACCTTTGCAGGCAAATGTGATCTTCCAGCAGGATGATGCATCACTGCATTGGAGTTCACATGTTCATGAGTTTATGGACAGAACATTTCCACAGTAATGGATAGGATGAGATGGACCTACCAAGTGACCACCGCGATATCTAGACATAACCCCTCTGGATTTTTTCCTGTGGAGTTATGTGAAAGACACTGTGTATGTCTCACCTGTACGAGACATTGACAATCTCTGCAGAAGAATTGGGATGCAGTTGGTTCCATCACTCCAGACCTGCTTGGGTGCACATGGACTGAGATTGAGTATCGCTGAGACAATTTGAGGGCTATGAAAGGAGCACATGTAGAAGTGCACTGATTTTTGTGTAAAACTTTTTGAGTTGTTTTACAGGATAATGAAAACCGCGTGATTCTCTGTTTAATTGTTTTTTTATGTTATACTTTGAAATCAGGGAGGATGTCATGTGGACACCCTTAATGGCACCCTACTAAAAATAAAATTTAAGCTTAAACAACAAGTTAACGGCGATAACCACCAGAGAGACAATAACTAAAATGAGGAGGACAGTCAGATAAGAAAATAGTGTTGTACTGTGTTATGCTTAGTAGAAAGTGAAACCTTAATTGAATGTACTGTGTGTAAAAAACAATTTCATCTGGCTTGCATGGGCTGGGGAGATGTAAGGAACTGTAATGGAATCACTTACCATTGCCAGGGATGTTGCAAAACAAAAAAAGTTGCAGAGTTGTAAACTGCCTTGGGTAGGGACAATACGAGTTGCATGTGAGAACTGTGACAATTCCATTTTTTCACGTGACTGACATGGCAGGACAAGATTGGGAACATAATAGACCTATGGTTCTACTGTCCAAGGTGCTGAGAGCATGAACCCCTAGGGATATTGAGGATGCAGATCTGCGGAACAGACTTCGCACTGTAGTGCAATAACAGATCCCACTCTACCATTATTGGAATTTTGTAAGGACCATGAGAACCCCATTCTGCTTATACAAAATTGTGAAGAATTATTTACAAAGGGAGTGCTTAGGGGTCAGTGGATGGATGCCATGTAGCATCAGATAATAGGAAAGGTGCTGCGGTAGGGGCACCATTATGACAAATTTATAACACTTAGAAGGAATTAAAAGAACAGCTGCAGGGCCGCTTCAGAGGGGTAAATCTACTCACTGACTTAACCAGGGAATTGTACAGTCGGCCACAAATCCAGGATGAAGAAACCAAAACTTTTATTCTGCACAAGACACAGCTATTCTGGCTTGTGCAAACTAATTAATCTGTCTTGAAAAGCTAGTCATTTACCATAAAATTGTTTAGACCAAAACTTAAGGAGGTTTTTGTGCACCCCTGTGGTGACAACCCTAGAAGAAATAGTGAGGAGAGGCAGACATGCAGAAACGTACCATAAGGCCTGGGCATACACATGCTGAGTCATGAAGGAAACCCTTCCATTTCCACATCCTGCCCATGCCCGACAGAGCACTGCTCTCATCATCTTCCCCGAGGAAGAAAATAATCAAAATTGTTGGGAATATCAGTCTAGCAGACACTGGAGAATGGAATGCCTGGAGCTAATGGAAAACTGGGCCAATAAACAGGCAATGACAACATTATAGACATTGGAAACAGCTGATGATCTCCTGTAGAACCCTTCGGGCAGGAAACCCTGCAAGAGAAAGGCCGGGAATAAAAGGTTGTGGGGCCAGAAAGTGTCCCGCCAGTGTATCAAGGAAGAACAAGGAGGAACCCAGTGCAAAATAAATTACCTTAAAGACAGGCCTTCCATTTTGCGCACCATCAATCAAGCCTTATTTTGGTTGAACTCATTGAAAGAGGAACTTGCATAACTAACAAGATGGATATTACATATACAAGAATTCTCCTTACAGATGGAACACTGCAAGGGCATGGGGAATCAATTACCGGATGCCATATCATGCTGCCCAGAACAAAAGCCAGAAGACTCAGATACTTGGGACTAGGAAAGGATGTTACCGCAGAAAACACTGCCAGGAAACAGGAATGAGAAACACATTCAATACAACGGATTGCTACTCAACTGTGAGAGAAACAGAAAGCAGATTTCATAGACTAAGGTCTGTTCATGAGGGCATAATATCATGACTAAAAGTTAGAAGGGGAATGTAAGAAAATCGTGGAGCATTTCAAGCAATGGGCCAAAGGGGCAGTGTGCACAACAGCCAAACTGCAGAAATGAAAATGGAAGATGTGGGTTCACAGCTAACTATGCCCACCATTATTGTAGCACTTCCATGACCATGAATTGGTGGACATCCTGGAATGCAAGATTCTCTCTACGCCATTGGTGAAATATACTGGTGGAGGAAAATAAGACATGGCGTAAAGCACACATGCAAAGATACTAGAAATCTCTCACTTGTGAGGTCCATTCCTTGCACCATCCTGCCTCATGAGCCAGAAGACTGATGAAAACCATGGCTTGAGTTTGCCCTAGACTTGATGAGCCGATATATTGTATCGAGCAATGAAAACAGTTTATTTTAGTGATCAAAAATAATTAATTTTAGTAATCACTAATCAGTTCTCCTTCTGGATAGAAGCCAGTGTGCTCAGAAATGCAAAAGCCCGTAATATCATCGAGTACCTGGTGACAAAAGTTTTCCTCAGAAATATATTGACAGACAGCAATACTCACTTAACTGGGAAATGATGGCTGGATGCTTGCAAGAGATGACAGGCAAAGCCATACACAACTCTGTAACATATCGCCTGCAGACGAACCACCTTGGAATGAAGGAATCAGGAAACAAGAAATGCGATATAGCTCTGTATGAGTAAGCATCATAAGAACTAGGACCATCATCTTCTTAGCTACTTAGTGGTTGACAGTGTGCTTTTGAAATAAGTATGTATGTAAAAATTAATTATAAATTTTAATGTAGACCTATAGTTAGTATTGTTTGTTACATTTTCTGCACAGAATGTATGTTAAGTGAATTCTGAAGTTTGGGCATCTACTCAGTGTTTTGAATTAATACTAGTCAAACAAAGAATAATTATTTAGTCTTCTCACTAAAAGAGCATGCACCTGATGGATTATAGCCTACCAAATACCCAACTGTAACAAAATTTTATTTTGAAGCTTACCTTTAAATGAAAATTATCTTCGTCCCTATACTAAATGTTGTGAAAGACTTTCAGAGGGACTAGTAATAGTGTGTGAGGCCATGCTCTTGTGCTCTAGCACTGACCAAAATTTTCACACATTTGACCAAATATTTTATTTACTCAAAGTTATAAACCTTAATTAGTATTATTGACTCCAAATTGATGCTATTTTATTTTAACAATGCAATATTGCTTGTTTAGAACTCAATTTTGTGGTTAGAGATAAGTATTTACAGGTTTTTGGTCTCGCACACACTGCCTCAATGCTCTGCCAGGGCTGAGCATGGCTGCCTCTCTTCCACCCAGTCTATCACGCTGGCTAGAGCCGCTAAGGAACACGGGAGTCTTGCCCTTATCTGCATTTCCTCTGTACTCACATAACCTCTGCATGTGGGCAGTAAACTTCAACAGAGCTGCATGCTCACTTCACGTAGCCGAAAAGCTTTCAAACAAAATGTCATCTTCCCTCAAAACCATTCACTCAAATAATTTCAAGATTTTACTAGCAAATGACTGATATTTTATAACAATGATGCAATTGTCATCTTTTCTTTACTGAAAATATTTTCAACGTAAAAAATGGTATAGCAATGGTCTGTTGATTATTGTTCTGGATGTGTACAGGAAAGAAAGTAGCAATTGAGAGACATTTTTTTATGAAATAGATGGGTGATATGCTTATGAAATGAAGAAGAAACACCAAAGTTATTTATATGCTACTCTTAAGCCATTATCACATGATTTTCTTATCACTGTGTGTAGAACGTTAAAAATATTTCAGCCTTGTAGGAGAGTGGCAGCTATGAACTTTATGTTAACATAATATTACTAGTTATTAGTTAACAAATGGTTAGTCTGTAGCATACATTATATTAAATACAAGAATTTCAGAGTAAGTATATTTCATTTCTGCAATTTACAAGATACTTCAATTTCAAATTATACTTGCCTCACCCAATCAAATTCACAATTAACAGTTAAGACAGTTCGGATAATTCATAGTTTGCCGTAATTGTTCTCATTGCATAAACATTCATACTATGCATGCACTTATTCCTCATTAATTCTTAAACATAAAATGTAGTTTACAGAGATGTTTTCTAGATTTTAAACATTTTATTCCATTACTGATTATAAAAAAAATCTTATCCATTGCATTTTGGAATAAGGAAACAAAAAACAATTTATGGAGTGATGAAATAAATATATGTAATGTGGTTTTGCATATGACCATGATTTTGATCCATTCATCCCCAGCATCCACTATTGTTTATGTAATGCACAGGAAAGTTATTTTTTGCTAGCACAGTACTACAAATCTCAGTGTCCAAGGATCATCTGTGTGCATAAATGATATGTCAATTGTGGAGTATGCTATTAGTGTATGTTATAATTGTTCATATTGCTATAACTGATCATGAAGCCTACAGCTCATTTGTTGTGATAATTAAATAAGTGTCGTGTAGACTACAGCACTTTTTATTTTTTGGTAAAACCTAAACTGCGAATTTATGTGGGTCTTAGAAGTTCCGATTTTGGTTACGTAAACGAAAAAACACTTCTTAATCGTCTTATGCAACCCCAACCAATAAACCTAGTATTATTGTTGCTATCATTCAGATTTAGGATTAGAAATCTCAAAACCAAACTGTAGCTTATATTCTGGAATACAATGAATGTCTGTTAAGCTCTTGTTTAGTATTTAGTTATCATTACAGTGCATGTAGTTTTATATTTATTTAAAAGGTACATGGCAACTACACTTTTTAAAAAAATTCAATGAAAAGAAGCTCATATAAATTGTTCAACCATTATGTTTACTCATAGACTGATAGTAATATACAGTTAATAACCCTAAAATATATTATGTTTAATACACACAGAATGTCATATACAAATCATATGATTACATAACTGCTAGCAAATTAATTATTCGTTGAGCACTTCTGCAAGGTGTCTTGAGAAAAGACCGAAGAGTAATTGTCAATGTTACATTAAACATATTTGTGTATATCGCTTGTTACTGCCCTTAAAAATAATGCTCAAATTCTGGTTTGCTTGTAAAATGCACTTGTTTCTAATGCATGTCAAATAATGAACTTTGATTATCTTGTGCACTCTTATTTCTTTGGAAGAAAAACCATTTAAACACATTAATGCTTATCACTTGCAAACAACATCACAAAGCAATTTTTTTTTTTTAATAGCTTACAAAAAAATCCAGCTTTGTATGTGACAGTTATTAACACCTTTATTAACTTAGACTCGAAAAACATCATAACTACATATGGATTTTGCTGCTAAAATACAAGAATATTGTGATGTTCAGCTTTACAGCATAGTCACACCAAAGTTGTGTGCAGTATAAAGGCTCAGATTTCTTATGTTTCAAATTGATATTAGATATAAAAGTTTTGTTGTGCATTTGAGTTGAAACAAAACATAAACATTCATTGTCTACCTGACAAAGTGAGACAATTTTCTCAAGAACAGAAGAATGTAGGCAACATTAAAGAACCATTTTTGAAAGAGTGATATTTTGTAAAGTGGAATTAATAAAAATTTCAAAACTGCGGTTCTTAATTTTTGAGTGAGTGTGCTATGGTTAGATGATTTTTAATGTGTGGCATGAGTTCTGATCATTTGATCATTTTCAGTTCCACTACAGCTTCACTGTGTAAACAAGATTTAAATTTGGAGGCAGAGTATGAAACTTGCTCGTATCAGTGCTGAAATATGTGTACTGTTTATAATATGTTTTTCTACTTCTCATGTACCAGTCAGATTTGTATTTTTTGGAATGGTAATGGCAGTTATCTCTATGACTACCCTGCAGGTTTTTAATCAATAAAAGCATAAAATTAAATTGGTATACAGGCTAAATTTTTTTGTATGAATACTATTAAATTTACAAAATGAAATCAGTTATGAGATCGTTAAAAAAAATATATTGTTTTTCTAAAGTAAAACTCTCCAGCATACCAGCAACTGAATTAAATATATAACATTTCTCAGCGTCAAAATATTGTTTATTTTAAAATCTTCCTCTTCAGCTCCAACAAATTAACATAATTATTTTCTCATCTTCTCAGACACAAAGTCCTCAATATAATTGGTTTATCATTTTATAATAATCATAAAACATATTGCAATAATTATATTAAATATTAAAATCTTCTTCAAGTATTATATATTTGATTAAAACTTATGAATCTCATGTCCATGTCCATCATTGGAGGTGGTTGGTAGTGTTCTGAAGAAAAAATTTGTTCTATTTTACATCTGCCTTACTGATGTTGTCTGTTGGCCTCCAATTGTCTGTTGCCTGACCATGGCACATCTATCCGCCATCAGCAGGCGAGACACGAGACAACCAGGATAATTTTATTTAGTATTTTTGCTTAATAAACATTTAATGCTAACTACTCGCTAGAAAGAAATGAAAAAGTACATTCTAGGACCTAGTACAATGTGAGTGAATTGTTGAGTTTACCTGAAACTTATCAAAGTTTGATGAAAGAAAAACAAGAACCGAGTAATTAAATTGGCAAGTTAAAGTGAGAACTTATAATGATTACTGAATACTGCTTAAAAACAAATTTAAAATACTTACACATGATCGCTGCAATAATAAACTATTAACATAACCAAAGATTATACTGTTAACTCATATAATAAAGCATAATTTGGAAATTATATTAAAAGAAGGGACAATATAAGCCAGTACTCTTTAATTATTTATAATGATTATGTCTATTACTAATGGTAAACATAACCCCTGAAACCTGTAATGTTACAGTATATGCAAACATTTTCATAAAATATACATTGATGGCCATGTTGTAACCCATCAAATCTAATTTTTTTCGGAAAGGAGAGGAGGGGAGAATGAGTTCTTTATTTACCCACATGCTGGGGAAAAAATTTTTGGGGTGTGGGGGAGGGTTGAAGATGGTTACAGCCACAGCACGGGGCTCGTTTCAACTGCCGTCCGCCACTGAGGGTGGCACTGGTAACACCGTAATATTTGAAGCATCAGTGTTTGAAATAAAATATGTCTGGCACAGTCTTGTTAGATTCAGGAAGTAGTAGCATTTTCCAGATCAAAAATTGTGTTTGTAAGTGATGTTTTTAAAAGTTTTGTATATATTCATATCCTATCACATTTTAAAAGAATATAATTATTTCAAGTTATTACTTTGGTTATGTGTTTAGAGAAGTGTCTCTAAGTGCAATTTTTCTTTGTTAAGCTGATAAAGATTGCTTACTGTTGATAGCAGTAAAAATGAAACCAGTAAGATTCTATTTTTATTTCCATTATATTTTTTGTAGAAAACTTGGTTCCATTAATTTTTAGTATAACATTTATTCTGGTCATCACTTAAATACACCTTTGTGCCTGTATGAACACTAACCATATTTGAAATATAAATTATGGGAAGCATTAAGGTTAGGTTCATTATTGCTTAGCATGTCAATAATTTACCAAAACCATGAAATAAGTTAATTACACATTATCCTAATTGACAGACCTAATAATTAACTGTGTCATATTCTTTACATGCATGTCTGAATCACTTAAGGCTAGGCTGCTACCCTGAGCAACATGTGACACTGAAATTTATAATGCCAACATTACCAGGTAAGTAAATAATAATTGGTGACATGGTTAAAGTCAAGAATTAGCATAAAATGCTGACTAAATTACCAATTAAAGTTCCAATTGGTTTGTCGCTAGTTCACTGGAAATGGAAAATGTATGGATGTATAATGAACATTGTATCAACACTTTCTTTACATATCAATCAACCAGTTGGTCATAAAAAATTGTTGAAGTAGTGGATATCAAAATTATCAAACAATGTTTGGTATTTAAATGTTTGTTTCATGGGAAGAAAACTGAACACACAAGACACTAAGCTCTTACAGAGTCCAAACTGGGAGACTATTCGTATTCATCCAAAGTGTTCATCATGCTAGAGCCAGACTGTATACTTCACTGCCAGTAAAAATACATTCCATGTAAATAAGCATTCAGCAGTAATATTATGACATTGTTGGCATTTCAAAGTCTTTGTTGTGTTAAGGAGGTTTTTTTTGTGTTAATACTGGGCTTTTTGGGAGTTTGTGCAAATGTTGCAGGTGAGGATAGAGTAGTATTTACAGGAAGTTTTAGAAGGTTTTCGACAATGTTTCCAAGTTTTACTGTGCAATTTGTTCAAGAGAAGGGAGGCACTAGTATTTTGAATGATTGATAGTGATTCGCTACCACCGACTCCCACCATGCCTGATAGGCTATTGGAATGGCTGTTTTTTTGACAGCGTGTAAGGAGGGTGCAGGGAGAGAGATGCAGCAAGATGTTTTTTTATTGGAGTGTTTTAACGGGAAATGTAGAGATAGAACGTTGACATTGTTGAGTGAACATTTGTTGGTGTGAACTGACTGTTTGAATATTCTACTGCAATATCATCTCAGTGACTATGTTTATGAAGCTGTTTGGTATGACGTATTTACAATTGGAATTTGAAGTTGATGTCGCCCTCGCTGTCCAGCTCGGGAGGCAGACCAATGCTGCTCCGCTCGTGCACCAGCAATACATGATGTGCATTAATGTATGTGTCTCCAGACATTTCAGTGAACTGCTCCATGACCTGAATGACCCGCCTCACCAAGAGTAAACTACAGTACACTCCCGTTTATTTGTGCTTCGCTTAACCGGTTTTCAGCTTATCCGTATGTACGGCTTTTTGGCTTTTTTCAAAGTTTACTGTAACTTCTGCTGCAAGGCGATGCTGTAACATGTGTCTTTTAACAAGCAGCGGTTCCATGTAAGTCTATAGCTGTGCCACGTAGCTGATGTTTTGTTTCTTTAAACTGTCAGCCATTTCCGCTTGTTGATTGAAAAGCATATCTGATTGCAGTCATTCAGGCCGTGTCTGAAATGGCAGATTATGTTGACAAAATGATCACGTGACTCGATTTTGTATACAAAAATAGTGACCTGTTTGGTAATTTGGTATTTTGTATCAAGTGTATGTTAGCAAAAATACAAAATTATAAAATCAGCTCCATGTTACTTTTTACCTCCAAAACACATGCGCAAATACGTAAATAAAATATGAAATCTTTTTTAAAGCAAATAATCATTTATAAAATGCACTAGGTATGTGTTTAAAAAAGCTAGTAAGTGTTGGGTTTTGTTTTTATATTTAGCAGGTAATTTTTTTTAAGTTGTTATTGTATAATTTTTTTATTTATTAATGGATTCACAGCATCCCAGTGATGATTGTAGAAATATTACGTTGGTTTAAGAATAAATGCCGGGTTGCTTCGTTAAAAGTCCAGTTGTGGTCATTACTGCATTGCATTCTAAATCTTTAAACTCACTGTGTCATCTCAAGGATGAGTTTGTGTGACGTGCATTGAGGAAGCGACACACAGATACACACTACGCACCGCTTATCGGCCCGTGCTGCCTGCTTGGCACCGCACCATTGCAGGTTATAAGCTGTGTATACTCAATGCACCGTGAATTACTCTACACTCGGTGCAACATAAATTTCAGTTAAAGTATAGTGTACTTTAAGTACTGCAAATACAGTGTGTGATTTGAGTTTTTCTTTTAAATGTGTACCAGGTACTATGTCTTATCACGATTTTCAGAGCCAATATCACTGTTCCATTAATAGTAAGAATGTGTAAATTCCATTATCTGGGTTTATTAATACAAATTTGTTTATTCGTGTTTTCTCTGGTCCCGGTTAACTGTGTTAATTGGGAGTTTACCTTACCACATATGTGTTTATTGTAGTGAAGTTCTGTTTTCCCCCAAAAGCAGTGTCTAATGTAAACATAGGAAAGTATTATCTCCCACTTGCTCCCTATAATTAAAATGTAATACATTGTGGAGTGCAAAGCCACGTGCTCGACACAATATTACTAATCACAGACTTGAGTCAACCGTAAATTCATATTTCAATTTTAAAGTATTTATGTCACTTTTATTTTGTTTAAAAATATCACCTTGCATTTTATTCAGTGTGTAAAATCTAAAGTAAATTGGCCTCTGCAGTTCTGACGACCGCCATGCCATGTACTCAAAATTGAAATTCTCAAGCATTATATTAAGTTAATGATTTAATTTAATATTGATTGTTTTGAGTGTCTAGGGAAGTGTTACATGTCTTTTGTAATTTCTAATAATTTTCTGAATGCTTTACTCACCTCTTCAGGCTTTTCCACGTAAATTAATTTTCACAGACGTGCATAGCGACAAGTACTCTGGACATTATTTAAATAAAATTTCACATCGGAATTACTGTGTTAATTCCTCCTGTTCTTGTCATGCACTTTGATTGCTCTTCTATGTACTCTTGTTAAAGTGTATGTTTTATGTAACTTTCGTCACAGTTCTGGTGGAAGATCTCCGTTAGGTAAAGACATATCTGAGCCATCATCTTTAGTCTTGACCAGCAGGCCGAAGGGGGTGGACGCACTTGTTGCGTACACAGTGGGGGCATCATCCGTTTGCATCATCAATAGTAACTACAGTAGTAAATCTTTAATTGCCAGGACCTTTTTAATTGTTTTTACTCCTCCCACGTAATCACCCTCCTCTCCATCAGACTCGTGGCGCCAGCAAGTTTAACACTTGTAATTTCCACGTACTGTTCATTACCTTATTCCGTGTCGGCCTATGGCAGGCCTTGTGTGCCATGCCTGCTTAATTCAAGGGACAGTGTATTGTTTTGTATGTGTGCTCTCATTATTCAATATACAGAGTTCAAACAAACCTTGTCTTATTTTATTTCTTAATGTTTAACATAATTTTTGGATCTGGGCCTCTCCAGAAACACCCACGTGCTCAGCTTCTGAACTGTAAAAGTGTGCTAAGTGACGCTTGTATTAACTTCTTTCATTAAGATGTGCTGTGAGGGGATCACACATGGCTGTCGATCTGCTACTGCCATGAGATATTGTCACCACATGCTTACCCGTGTATTAAATGAGTTCGCCCTGGGATATTTTAACATATTTACTTAATTTTATCGCCATGCATCAGGGTTTCTCTCAAATACTATGCCACCTCTTGCTAGTAGCCAAGCCACGTTAAAGTATGTACAGTTGGAATTATATAAATTAATGACAACCAGAAGTACATCAATTTTTTTTTCTTTGCGCCGATGTAATTCAGTAATCAAAGTCTTGTAATACTAACTGGGTTATGTCGGTATTACAATGTATAACCTAAAACTTGAAATGTCTACAGTTTGCCTCGTGAGGGATGAAACAAGATACACTAACATGCAACGTGATAATACTCATTTCGATACAACTCACATCACCCAACAGACATTATAAGATGTGAACACTATTCATTAGCCTGCCAGATCTCTGTATTTGTCTTATATTGAACACGTATGGAATGGGATGAGACCATTTTTGCACTACAATTTACCACCTGTCCAAACAATGGCTGATCTACATGTGCAGTTACAGGAATCAAGGGGGTATGTGCCTCAGGACACTATCTGCCACCCGTATGATGGAATGACTCAGTGCATCACTGCCTTTATAACTGCAAGAAGAGGCTCTACTCCATATTGAACATATATTTTATGGATACTAAACAACCAGCTGTATGCGTGAAAGACTAATCACTACTCATTTGTACTACTATATCATCTGTTAGCCAGTGACCAGTTTAACAAAGATTCACATAAAGAAAGAGGGTATAATGATTTACATGCAGTGTATTTTATCACATGCTCACATGTATGCGTACATGTAGTTTTACGTGTTTGTTTACATGCAAGTACTTATTTTAGGGTCTGAAATTGAAAGAAACCAAACAGAAAAATATGTTTCTCAGCGGGTGATATTGCCCACTTGGCTGAAGACATGAATTCCCCTTCAGTGAAATTCCTGAAGGTCACTATTACATGTACATGGTAAGATGATGTTGGGCATGTTGATGGAGGACCCATGATGACAGTGGGCCATATTTAGTAGTATATATTATGACTTCCAACATACTCCGTCCTAAGGCTAATGGACAGGCATGAAAAGGGTCGCACACCAGTCATAGTACGTATCACCAAAGTTCAGTTAATGTTATTTATTATCACAACAAAGTTACACCAGAAGATGAAAGTGTGTAACACATGTTAAGTGGATAAAAACCCATAAGGGCACTAACTAATTTATGTGATGTAACACCATGAACACAGGGGGGGACAGCACAAATTGTGATATGTGATAAAATTGGTAGTTACTCGGAAATATAATACTTAAAAGCCCCCTTTGTGAGGCAGGTTCATTGCCAATACTGAGGGCAAAACTGAGAAAGGTTCTGTATAATTTGAGCAAACAGAACTACTTGATCAATTTAGAAAAAAGCTGAAGTTCCCAGGATGTGCTGTCATGACCAGTCAATAAGAATGCAGTAACAAGACTGATGCTTCCCAGAAGATCGTAGGTGTTTGCACTGCAAGTATAAGTATACACATTGTGACTATAATTGTGAAATGTGTAATGCATAAATAATTTAAAAAGTTGTAGTCTTTAAAATGAATTAACACAAGCAAAATCACAAAAACAGATATAAAGAGTTTGTCCACAATTACATATCACAATTACATAAAATTACTCTTTGCCCAAGTAAAGCTTAACAATTAATTGGTCCCTTTTTTTATATAAATAACATCAGTCTTGAAAAAGTCAAATAGTAATACAGCACCTATAAATAACATTTGAGTGTCAATATTAAAATATTTGTTTATAAGTAATGTGTAGTTATAGTGAGCCAAGAGATAAAAATTCTGTTAATACTCAATATTTGTATAACAGTGTTTTTTTTTAAAGAAGATCATTATTTTTTAATTGTGAACTCATTTCATTGTTAGTTTTGTAAAAGAGTCATAATTTTTAATATTTCTTTTGTACCATTACAGATATCTGATGAAGATGCTGATGTTAGTGTAAGTAAGGCTATCAAAATGTGGCAACAAAATGGAAGTTCTCTTACACCCTCCAGTGGCTTAGAACATAGCAAGGGGCATGCATCCAGTCTGTGGTTGTAATTTGTTAAGAAAAATTGGTAAGTTTACTTTTCTTTAATCCAGTAATTCATTAACAATTTTTTGTAACAGCATTTAATGAAATTATGTTGAAATGTATGTGAAACAAATAAAAGTTTGATAGAAGTGTTGATTTCAAATCAAACTTGTTGGCAGTGGCTTGTAATTTTATATTTTTACATAATGGTTTAGGTAACTCGCAACATATATAGATTATCATGCTACACATTTGTTGTACAAACAACCTATCTATATCACAAGCAATGACAATGCATTTTGTCAGCCTCTAAAACATAAAACAATACGAGTCACACTTCTCTAGTGCCAACTTCCTAAAACCAAATTTCTCAACCAAACGCAACATACCACACACTTGCCCTCTTCTCAATAAAGCAGGGTATACCTACTTAACCTTAATCTTTCTCAGTGAATCTCTTGGGAGGCACAACCACTCTGGAGCTCCTGCGTAATCCTGATGTGTGCACCCTGCCCGTAACAGGTGTATCATTAACACTGGCTGATGTGCCAACAGATTGGTTGGGTCAGTTGCTTTCCCATTACATAACTCTTGATTTGATCTACTGGACATATTTCCTTCTCCCAAAACCCTGTACTTCTCCACGCTTGGTAATTCTGAATTTGGCCTACTGGATGCTTTTCTGTTCCCAAGTTCCCTGTATTCTTCCATTTATATTTAATCAAAACTTTGATTATATTTAGTATAGGCTTGAAGGCTGAGTTCTACTCTCTGGTAGACCCCTTAAGTGCCCAAGTTGATTAAGGTGTGCTAATTTTTTAATACTGTCTACAGTTACTAGGTATGTTGACCTGCTTAGCTGCTTTTTGATAACAGCTAACAGCTTCCCTAGGAAGCTGTTTAGTCTGAAATCTTGCCAATACATTATCACCGTGTTACAATACTGGGATGTTGGGATCAGGACTGCTATATGTTTTTTTTTTTTCCTTTGGTAACTGAGGTGGTTGTGCACATGACAACAAGGTCCTAGGTTTCTTCCTTAATAATATTTCTGGTGGGGTCCTTAGTGTACTAACCGTTGGGGTGGTGCAATAACCAAACAACAGATTATCAAACCTCAACTGTAAGGGTGTGCTACCATTTAGCCTTGAGTAATACAATGCCTGTTTAGTCAAGGAGTGCTTTATTGTCTTCACTGCCATTTCCACCATACCATTAGAACATGGATAGTAAGGAGGTGATTTTAACACTTTATTGCCATTGGATGTACAAAATTTTGTGAATTCTTCTGAAGCAAATGGGGACCCATTATCTGAAACAATTTCCAGAGACAAACCAAAACAATAAAACATGACTTTAGCTTTTCCGTTACATTACCTGCATGGGTGTTTTTCATTTGCCAGACTTCAGTCCATTTGGAATAACTATCAACCAAAATGAAAAAGAATGAACCATCTTTAAAAAAAAAAATGTACATATAGGCCCATGCTCCATTTGGCGGTGGCCAATTGTACACAGAACTACTTACAGATTTTTAATTAACCAACTTACACACTTCACGCAACCTGACTTTGTTTTCAATTTCCTCATTCATCATATGCCACCACATGTATGACCTAGCAAGCATTTTCATACGTAAAATACCAGGATGTTCTTCATATAATAAGTTCAACATTTTTGCCTCAAATTACCTAGTATAACAACTCTATTATAGGCTGTTCACGGTAAAGTGAGCACTTTTTAAGGCCCTTCTAATTTTTTCCTTTCATCGTATTTCCATCTTCCTGCTGCTGTTTAATATAAACATTGCTTTGTGACGAATAAACACAGTGTAAACATTCCATCACCCTCAAAATTTATTGTCTGATGCTGCAATAAGATATATTTATTAGTGGTTAAAGCCTGTTGGGAGGGCCTTAAAAAGTGCTCACTTTACCGTGAACAGCCTATACCAAATATTACACAGCCATTTTCAGCAATTAGCAGGGATCTTTGAATAAAATATGGCTTCAAGGGTACATTAGATATATGAATAGGCCAATCTTTTTCTTTGGCACTGCTACCACAGGTGATGCCCAGATGTCTCCCTACTTAATATTTTAACGTAATGGTACACTGTATGCCTTTTAAAATATAGGAGCACAATTTTATTTTAAAACTAGGGTGGCCTGAAACCCATAAAATAACTAATGAAAAAATTTGAGCGAAATCTGTCACCAGGTCTTTACTCTTGCTTGTGGAGTGTGACTCCCACAATTAGTAGCAGCTTCTTCCTTTTCACTCACAAGCTGAACCATCTTGCACCATGGCAGTCTCCGGGATGGGAACAGAGCATCCAACCAAGATCGACCCAGCAAAGGAACGAAACCGCTTCCTAGGATAGGACTGCCAACCAACACCACCAAACATGGCAGTCTCCAAGATGGGAACAGAGCATCCAACCAGATCGACCCAGCAAAGGAACGAAACCGCTTCCTAGGATAGGACTGCCAACCAACACCACCAAACATGGCAGTCTCCAGGATGGGAACAGAGCATCCAACCAGATCGACCCAGCAAAGGAACGAAACCGCTTCCTAGGATAGGACTCCCGACCGACACCACCAAACAGTGCATCTTGCCATCTTTATCTTGAACCTTCACATTTATTTATTCCGCTACATACAAAGGGGCCCCTGAAACAGTTTTCAACTTCACACTGCAATTGCTTAGTCTTTTGTGCTGAAAATAACTTCTCCACTTTTCATAAGGTATGATTGACACACTAGCATCTGTGTCCACCTCCATCTCTAAGAGTTTGTTATCTACGAATATTTTTGTCAAAATTGGAATGCATGACTTGGCACCCAAGGTGTCAACCACATCTTGTTTCATTACATCTTCGATATTATTAATTATACTCACAACTTCACCTTCGCTGTTGGAACTTTCTCTTCCTATCTTCTTTAATGTGGTATTCTTGGACTTGCAAATACTAGTAGTCTCTCCCCTTTCCTTTTATGACAGTTAAAACACTCCCAGTATAGCTGGGCAAGTAGCTGCATCATGATGGCAGCCACAGCGGTAGCACGCAGTTCTGGATGTTGACTTATTATAGAGAACTGGCTGTCGATGTTCCCTTCTGCAATCCACTGATGACTGCTGCAGATTCTGATGTTTTTCCCTTAGGTTTTATTCGTATGTATTTTACATCCTCTTACGAATCTGTTGGTTACAGTAAGGCTACTTCTGACACTGCTCTGAGCTATGTGGCAGGCACGATCAGACGTTAAGTCTGAGTCCGCTGGATTTTTTTTTTTTTTAATGTTCAGTTTTCAACCCATACACAAAACAGTCCTGCAGAGCATCATTAGGGAATTCCTTGAAATCACACAACTTAGCAAATTTTTTTAATGCCATAATGTAATCACAGTCTCATCTGGCTTTTGATAACAAGAATTATACTTGTAGTGCTCTGATTTAACCATTAACTTAGGGCTAAAGTGCATTGGCAGAGCAGACACGAGCACAGCATACAATTTTTCTGATGAAAAATCGGCGACTAACAGAAATTTTAAGATACCATAAATCTCTGCTCGCACAACAGTAAAAAACAACAAAAATTCCTTATCTTCACTGATTGCATTTAGTATCACAAACTGTTTGAAACACTCTAAATAAGACAGAAAATATTCCCTTTCCGATGCAAATTTGCCTATGGCTCCAATTAGTGGTACGGCAACAGCCATTGTTAATAAAGTTGTTCAGCTGCCACTTGTAAAATGTTTACATTACCACTGATAATAATGCATAATCTCATCCTTGTCGCCACATTTACATAATGGTTTAGGTAACTCAAACACATATAGTTTCCTGTGCAACATGTTTATTGTACAAACAACCAATCAACATTACAAGCAATGACACCACATTTTGTCAGCCTCTAAAACATAAAACAATACGAGTCACATTTCTCTAGTGCCTAATTCCTAAAACCAAATATCTCAACTGAACACAATATACCACATATATAAATTTCACAACAAAATTTATAATTAACTACAGTAAAACCTTGATTATCAGAAGTAATGGGGGCCGAGCTCATTTTTGATAACCAAGATTTTTGATAATGTGATTTTAGGATAATCATGGTAAAACTTCACTCAAATCTGCATAAGTATATTTACATATTTTAATTATGTACATAGCGTATAGTGGTAGTTATTACAGTATGTACTTGTGATAGCTCAAACTCATGATAGCAAAAACTTCAATATGTAACACTACAGAGGTAGCCTTAAACTGAATAAGGAACACATGTACTACAGTTGTTTATTAGTTAAATGGCATTGACCGGTAACAAATACATTTCTGATAAGGGGATGTGGGTTTTCTCAGAACACAATTTTGGATTTAGCAAAAAATTATAAATCTCAAAAAATATTAAAATGACAGTACAATGGTAAATGCTACAGGTGAATTGCAGTGTAACATTGGTATTGAGAATGGGAAATCTCTGTCTACTAACCAGGTCCAACACGTATTGTATTAATTTAATAAATAATCAAATAAATCCTAAATACAACTGTGGACACAAGTCGTAAGTTCGCAAACATTGAGACAAGTGTGGTGATTTGACATGTGTCATACTTTATTAAAGAAGTAATTATTTGGATAAACCCTAAATATTATGGTAGATACATGTGTTGGTTAGTTAGCAGACCTGGAAACAAGTCATGCCAATGTTTCACATAGAATACTTATTGTGTTAAAATAATTGTTTAAATAAATCTGGAAAACTATGGCAAACACACACATTGTAATTTAGCAGACATGCCATCATATCTATTGTAAATTAGTAGCAGAAAGATTAGTCTGATAATTTTACATATATCATAATTTATTAAAATATATCCTTAATGCATGCCTACGATTATATATATATATATATTACAAACTTAGGTATGAGCACATTGAAGAATTTAGAAATTTTTTAAATGTTAGTTGCATTTCTCTGGAATAGTCATGTGTATTATGACTACAAAAATATTTTAAAAATTGTTTCTATTTTACGTTCTTTTAGAATAGTCATAAAGGCTACAAGAATTATATAAAAATGATTATGCATTCTTATTCTAAAATAATTATGAGAGTTATATGAATATATATATATAATTTAAACACAATAATCTAAAATAGGTATAAGGGATATAACTATAACACCAAAGTCATATAATTCCCCCTACACACAGTGTTACATAAATAGTTGTCTTAACACATGTCCTGATAGCTCAGTTGGTTAGGGTATTCACCATGGTGGCGACCTAAACTTTGGCAGTTTGATCCCATCCTACTGTAGACAATATTTCGAGTCGTCTGACCATAAAATATATACATAAGGGCGAAGCCCTAATAACACATATATCAAAAGACGACCTAGCAAATGAGGAAGCAGCGCTGCCTAACAGGCGACAAAAGAACCAACATGATGGAGACCAGTGGTGCACTCTTATCAGTCATAAACAATGTGACAGACATCAGCGTCACTAGCAGGCGATGAGAGTAATACAGAAGACAACATCCAAGATGGCAGATGCCGGTGGCACACTCTAGCAGTCATAAACAATTATGGTTGACACTAACGCTCCTAGCAGGCAATGAGGGATTTACAGCTGATGACATCCAAGATGGCAGATGAAGAAGGTAACAGAGACGAGAGAGAGGAGAGAAGAATGAGGGAGGAAAGAAGGAATGATAGAGCATGAAGAGGAAAATTTAGGTCAACAAGAGGGTGACCAGAAACAAGGTGACCAACAAAGTTCAATGTCAAGGACACAAGATGGCAGAATCCGAGATGGCGGCCGATCTGCCCGATCTGCATCTCCCTCCTCTTGTCCTCAGAAGAACCAAATATATTTAATTCATTAGTTGTAGAGGGAACTTAGTAGATGAAGTTTTGAATAGGAACCAATTTCCGGAAATGTACCATTTCGGTGCTACAAGAATGACGCAATTCAAGTTTTCAAATCTCCCTCCTCATAGTAGGCAATCTAACTTGACAATGGTCAATGTCTGAAATCACCTGACATTATTTGGGATGAAGAAATTTCTTCTGCCACACGTTCCCAAGGATATCAGCAATGTTTCAGCATCACTGTGTGGGCAGGTTCCACATACTTGACTTTCCTGCAAGAAATGCTGGTGGAGTTCTTGGATGATCATCATGTTGGAACCACACTTGCTCAAGAATGTTCAGACATTCGTGAGCAAGTGTGGTTCCAGCATGAAGGCACACCAACACACTTTCCACTTGCCGTCCAACTTCATCTCGACTGTACTTTTGAGACACGATGGAGGGATCACAGTGGAGCTAGAGCTTACCCTTAGCTGTCACCTCGAGCCAATTACAGCGGGGAGGTGCAGCAGACTGCCCCGGGTTTGTCTGCAAGCCCTATTTATACTTCATATTTGAGCTTGTATATCCTCAGAAGGGTGAAGGGGGAAACTGTCCCTGCCGCCAGGGGGGGTTGTTCTTTCTGACGTCACACATGGATGCCTGGATCCCTTATCTGCTTGGCATGGAGGCATTGACATATCTTTGCCTTGCTGCGAGCTAGTGGAGGCCGTAATGATCCAGTGGGCTGTGCTGCTCTCCAATGGCATGAAGGTGATATACTGCAACCATCCTGGAGGAGCGCTGGTGAACTCGTAGATAGAGCCATTTCCAGCGGGAGGGGGGGGGGGTGTGACAGCTTGTGGGCGCATATTGAGAAACAGTAAAATCTGGGATCATGTGTCTTTATTATCAGTAGGGGCTGTCCAGTGTTCACCTGTAGGCATGTTTCCCACCTTAATTACTGTTTTAAGAATGGTGTCACTGGCCCATATGGATTAATGCTTCCCAAGATAGGGCGCAGTCATAGCATAGAGAACGCTTCCTAGAAGTGCAGAAATGTGTCAAGCGTCACCGTGTTGAACTAGTTGCTGGCCTAGTTAGTTGTGGTCAGGACTTTGCTTGGCTTTCATGCCAATACCAGTTTTGGGTTTTTGTCCTTTTCTCTGTGTATGCCCATTTTCTTTGGGGTTGTGGAAAGTTGCTTGACACCCTATTTCATTTATTTGTTGCCAAGTTTTGTCTCATAATTTGTTTTGACTCATTATGACCCTTGTGGTTTTCTTGACTGGTTTGTCCTTGGTACATGCACCTCTATTATTGAACTCTCATTACTTAAGACTTTTGCAAGCTACTTTTGTGTTTATTAAATTCTTAATATTACTTACTACTTGTGCATGTTAAATTGGTTTTGCCTAATGTGTTATCTGCACGTTTTATCTATTTTCTGATATGTCAAATATTCTTTTATATACCCAAGGATCTCCTCTGAGGGCAGGCGTGTTTGCCATTTTAAATACGTCACTACTACTTTTAAATACATCACTTTATATTTAAAATATGTTACTATTTATTAATATGTCTCTTTATGTTTAAAATATGTTATTATTTTTTAATATGGCACTGGATTTTTAAGTACGTCACTTTGTTTTTAAGTGTGACACTACTATTTTTAATTGTCACCATTTTTTTTTATATGTCACTATTGTTTTTATAATGCGTCACTGCCAATTTATTAATGTGTCACTATTAATGAGCTACTTTTAAATTGGCTTGAGATACTAATTTTCAGTATTCATGTAATTTACTACTTTGCAAGTAATTTTATTAAATGTCTCATTATATATATTTTATTATTGCGGTAGTTAATACCTTTATTTTTATTTTTAATTATTTCTGATGTATTTAATTAATAGTGGAAGTCTATTGATCAATTAATTATTTATGTCCGTGCTGGTTTTAGTAAATGCTTTACATATTTTAACATATTGTTCATCTGGCTACATTAAGAATTAATTTTACTATTTTAAGCTATTTAATAATTGCTTATTAATATTTTATCATATAATAGATTTTCTTGTTTCATTTCAATTCAGTTCAGGATTTGTACTCTCAAAGTTTTGTTTTTAAACTTGTTAGAATGCTACAATCCCATGTCTCTCGCAGTTGTTTTTTAGTATTACCGGATGGGAATTGCAGCATTGCAAATTCTGTTATTCCCATCCATAGTTACCCTTCCACTCTCTGTTTTCTGCCATAGTTGCTTCTGCAATTTTCTTGCTATGCTGCATTTTCACCTTTTTCGGACCTCCCATGCAATCTAGCAGCGACTTTGGTACTGTACCTTTCCACTGCCTTCGTACAGCACCAGGCGGTTTTTCTGCTCACTTCGATTCTTGGCTTGTCGCCACCATGCTGCATTTTCAACATGTGGCTGCAGTGATTGTCCGCTTAGTCTCTTAAGTTTTTCTTTCTTTCTTTCTTTCTTTATTTATTTCTTCTGTCCTCAACATTATTACCACCACGTAGGTTTTAGCCAGGGTGTAGTTTTGTAGTGTTGTGAATTGTTTATTTATTTAATTTTTTTTGGGTGTTTCGTCATTTAACTTTTCCATCATGTGATATGATAATTTTCCTTCACCCTCCTTGGTGAGTACTGCTTCACTTTTCTTTCTCTTCACTTCGTCACATGCACCAGTAAAAATTCACTCACTATTTCATTCCATTATTTTTTGTTATGTTATAGTGAGAGTGCACGGGCTTCGAGTTTCTCTGAATTGCACAAGTTCCGTGCGTTTGCACGATTTCCCATTCCATTCGCCATCAAAAGATGTTTCAAGGTGTTTTCCTTCCTGGGGATTGAATTGTACTGGCCACTAGTCAAGATGCATTTGGGATTTTCTCTCTTTCAACCGGTGCTCGTGGACATACTGCATTTTCTACTATCTGCTTTTTTCAGTATGAACTCCTTTCTTTCTGCTTCACTAAATGGCTGTATATATAAATAACTTTCATTTAACAAAAAACAACAAATACTCGAGATACATTTTGTTTCTCTCAATTCTATTTCAGCTAGTGTTTGTGGACATAATTCATTAAGCTAAGTCTATGGACACATTTCATATTTCCTTAATAAATGTCAGTGCCTAGATAAATTTTATTAAACAAAAAAAAGGAAACAATTATGAACTTTTATATTCATATATATCCTAGTTATATTACGTAAAACTTAATTCTATCAGTTTTGGTTTTACTAATTTCATTTAGTCCATGCTGGATGCATCCTAGACCTAAGATATTGAAATTAAAATAATGTTTTCATGATTGTCATAATTAAGGATAATTTTATCCAGGTAGAAATTAATATGAATATGAATTTAATATTAATACGATTTTAGAAGTGTGTCTCAATAACGTAATAAATATAGTTTGGAAGTTTTTATGATTAACCATAATTTTATATCATCTGTGAGTTGGTATTTTTCTCTATATTATTTTAATAAACGTGCATTCTGCCTTATTAGGGCAATAATTCTGTACTTTGAAGTTCTCATGGTTAACAAATACTGGCCTAATTTTCACTTGTTTTCTTAATTAAAATGTTGCTGCAGAAGTATACGGATGTTCATATAATTATGTTATATTAAAAAATTATATTTCAAGGCTGTGGTTAACTGAACCAGTTCATTTATTTGATATTATTTATGTTTCAATTGTGATATTATATAAACCTAAGATATAATTATATCAACCTTCATAATACTTGTTACGTTCAAATTGTTATAAAACAAATTCATTTCCTTTACTATTTTAGCCACACCACCAAATATAACATGTTTTTATTTCTTCACTATAGATGAGTTAACTCTGGATCTACATTTAATTACATCATACAAGCAAGTATTAAGTCTTGCATTTTTATATGATATTTCATCATCTTTTTGTGCCATGTACGATCACCCAGCATGAGTGTCTATTACATTTGTTGTTTACACCACATCGTTTTATTATATATGTTGGGCAGTCCATAGGTTATGTTATGATTTTTTCAGTAGCCAATTTTATTGTCAATTTTTGTGGTGATTTTTCTTTACCAAGGACTGTCTTTACTATGAAGTCGATCAAATTATATTTCTTTTGGTCGTACATGCGGCACACTTTACTGCACCTGTAATTTTGAATTTTTCAATTTTAGAGTTGGTACTCATATCACTTATAGCTTGGTAATAGCTGCCAGGTTGGCAACATAGAATATAATTGGATTGACTATGTCTGAGACACAGTGGCGAAGCGTGACATTGTAGTTAGAGGAAGCTATCAATCTTTTTTGCTTTCCCCCCCAATTCCCGCTTCCCCCTAAAGCACCCATACAAAATTTAATGGTGACATGTCTACAGATGACGCAAGCAATGATTTTTACCAGGAAAGTTTTTGAAGATACCAGTTTGTAATTGTAAACCTTCCAATTTAAAAAATATATATCATGAGGTTAAGAATGCACATTGCAACCCCCTGTGGATCACACCTGTGATGATATATTTTAGTTAAAACTATCTTTGATGCCAACGATAGAGTTGTTATAGTAAAGGTTGGTGACACTTTCAGCCAGGCACAAAATCTGTGATATTTTATAGTGTCCAACTTTATCAGAAATTCACCTGAAATGTTAGCAACTCCAACTATTTATTAAAGATATTATTCATCTGCATAAATAACTGATTTTTTTTTTATTTTACGCACAGAGAGGGCTAGCCATCCTCCTGCCTGTCTGTGTATTTAAACATGTGGTTGTGGAATAAGTCAAGCTTAAAACAAATTATAGATGTACCCATTCCCCTTTATTAGTATGAAGAGTGGGGCAACTTGTGTGGGCTGTGTATTCTGCCACCAAATGGGAGCTCAGGTATTTAACATCTGATCCACACTGTACTAACAAACTATAAAGTTCTATAAGTAACTCATAGTATATAAAGCAAGAATTTTTTATATGCTAGCTCGATTCTGTAGTTTTTCGTGGTAAACATATTAATAACATAAGGCGTGACAATCTGCCCTGCCACTGATTGTTCCACAAATAGGGCTTTATATGCTTTGAATTTTTTGACTAAAGCACTTGTAGCATTAACTGTCATGGTGAGCTTTGTGAGTTTAAATGTTTCTAAAATATCTCACTTAGTCTTGATATTTATAAATAGCAGTGAAGCTCTATTTCACTTTTTTTGTACATATCATTATCTGTGAACACAACATGCAGCTCACTTCTTATACTTGGAAAGTCAAACAAATTTCTGTAACTCTCTTTTTTAGAGAGATACAAAGGCTTCTTCTGGAAATTTATCTGTATATTGTTGAAAATGTTTACTATCCAGAAGGCTTAAGAAATTTCATTTTGGAATTTCAGTGAATCTGTGTGATAAATTCAAAGTTATAGTGTCAATAATTTCCGAAAAGTCTCTCTTGTATGCCACCTCTTGTTTCTCATCTGTAGATGAATCTACATGAACATGTTTTGCTGGAGGCTAAACACACTATAACACTGAACAAACATTTTCCCAGGCCCATTCAAAGCCATTTCTTAAACTGTTTAAAAATATTTTGATAATTTCAATTTTCTTTATGCAGAAATCAATGTCACTGATTTTTGCTTACAGGAATTTGAAATAAAGAACCAGAATGTGGGAAAATTGTTGAAAATATGGTAAGAAAGACATTAAAGTCAAAGCTTTGAAATGTGATGCAAGCCACTATTACAACAAATAGTTTCGGAATCTTATTTGTGAGCATTTTATATTATACCTGAAAATAGTTCTAGTGTTTTCTGTGTGTTCAAACACAGTTTTCACCAGTTTACTGCTGTAATTCCAATGAGTGCAGGAAAACTTTTTTGTGCCTCTATATCTAAGGCCTGTGTCCCCTTTGTTTATTTCCCGAAAATTTGCTGAATGTTGTTAGTGAGATAAAGAATATATTGCACTGTTTGGTGTAACTTATAGACTGAGAAAGAACCAAATTTAATTTATGATATTAACAATGAATAAAAACAGCTTGAGCACAAACAACTCATTTTTGTTTGCTATCCAGCACATTCTGTGTCCATCACCACAGCTTCATCATAAGTCGGTGCTATCAACTGCTTTAGTGAGTTAAAGTCTTCTAGAATTTTGACAGCATTTTAATAAAGACCATTGGCGATTTGATAATCACTTATGACACTAAATTTCATAAACATTTCCTCCCCATCACAGTGCTACATATAACTGTGATTTAACTGTTATGTCTGGTGTTTCATCTAGAATAAATGCAACAAAAGTGGTTTGTGATATTGTTACGCCCTTAAAATTGATGAGTAATTTTATCTATTTTTTTTTTCGGATACAAGTTAGGTTTGGAGGTTCATTTTATTAGTTTTCAGGATAGGAATTGTTTTTGAAGATTAAATTTTATTTTTTTGTTTAGAAGGAATATTTATTTTTGTCCCTATGGTTTAATTTAATTTCTCCCTTCAATTCTCGATTTGGGACACCTTGATTTTCTTTTTGATCAGGTTATGAATCTGCTTGTTATTGTGTTAGCTGTAAATTTTACTGTTCTCAGTATTGAACTTTGTCGGGCGCAGTGAAGTTGCAGTTTCGATGATGACAATCGGTAGGAACTTGGTATGCAAGGAATTGAGGCTTCAGCAGAAGCCAGCTGTGCCTCGCACATTTTTTGCATGCCGTGTAGAAGGTTTGAGGCGAGCTGCATCGCAGTGTTTTGCAGCTGTGGCTGGCCAGAGTTAGGGTCGTGCCAGCGGCAAGGGGGAAGACTTCCTGCTGATGCCAGCCTGGCAAGGTGTGATGGTTCCGGGGAAAGGGGAAAGCAGTCACATGCCTTCTTTGTAGGCTGGCTGCGGCCAGAGGGGGGATGCCACCCGCTGATTGGCTGAAGGGGAGGTGGACAAAAGGAAGTTCAGGATGAGGAGAGCAGAGAGAGAATGGATTGGAATGAGTGATGTCAGAATGAGCAGAGTTGGTGTGTACGCAGTTACGAGACGAGGGGTGCAGATACTGTTGTTGTTTCAGAAGTATTGTCGAAGGTGAGTTAATTTATCTTCTCAAGGTGTAATAGATGTTCTTTTTCAGAGGGAAGTAGTCGATTACTGGTGTGTAACACATTGTTGTTGGTTGGTCGTGTCTGTAGACCATTGTTTATTAGAAGTTTTAGCAGTTGGCACTCCTTGCTGTTACAAGTTTGTTTTGTTCTCTAGGTACAAGGTAAAGTTGTGGATATTATTTGTGTACTAGGAAGTTGTTGATTAATTTTAAGATCTAGGTTAATTCAAATATATGATCCTTTTATTTAAGTATAATTCCTGCTTTTCTTGCCAGTCCTTTGAAGTAATTAGCTATTTTGAGAGTCTGTTGTGTATACAATTATTGGTCGAAGAGCCTAGTGTTTACATTTGGAAAGTTAGTCAAGTGAGAGACTATTTTCAGTTAAACTTTTATTTGTTTTATTGATTATTTACAAGTTTCATATACAATCCTTCAAGCTCATTAAACAGTTTTCTTATTCTTTATTTATTTTATAAAAACAACAATAAACTTTGCCCAAGCTATAAAAAACACTACTCTTTGTGTTTACAGTATAATTTTATATTTCTCTTGGCTCATGTTGTCTCGAGCATATGAAAGATTTATTTTTATTGCCTGATACATACTTTTGAGACATTTCATAGTACTCAGTAACTTGTTTTAATTCTTTTGGTTATTAAATTGCAAAATAATACTCATTGGCAGCCAAGATATTATACACATTTATATTTTTATTATCATCTTATGCCAATTGATAGTTGTTAATAAAATTGTTTTTCTTGTTGATTTGAAACTGGCGAGTGTCATTTGTTTCAGTACTCTTACCAGGTAGTCAATCAATTTTAGAGTTTTGAAGTTTATGATAAGAGCTTTTCTTATTTTCGTTACAAGTTTATTGGGTTACACACTACACCTGAAATACTACAGATTTAATCATTTATAATAAGAGAGAAAGTTGTCTGAATACAGGTGGATGCATTCATAGGTAGGACTTTTAAATAGAACCACCCTACAGAGTCATTACACAATCCCTGTATCTCCTTGCAGCCTGTGCGAGTATTTTACCCCCCATGTTATCCCCGAGTGGGAAAGATTATTGTTGGTGGAATGAGATTGGTCGCAGTATCTATAAATGTATGTTAAGAGTATTTGAGGGCACCCTGATGACCCCTATTATTAAGGTGAGTCGTCGACATTAAGTTTGGATTGTGGTAGTGGATGAATTATTTACCATTTGAGACTTCGAGGTGGAGTTTCTGTAATTTGAGTTGAGAAGTCAGTGAGGTCTCCTTTCTTCTACCTCCTTATCCTATTCCTCTTCCTCTCCTCCCCTTGTCATGTACCTTTATTTCATCCCCTTTTTTCTCGTTTATTTTTTATTTTCCCCATTTATCCGTATCCTTTCCCCTTTTTCCTTACCCTCTTTCTCCCTTTCTCCCTACTTCACATCATCTGGTTTGAGACATTGGGCATCATCTGATGTAGTTCGCCGGGTATTTTCTCCCTCTTCCCGGCATAATGACCTCCATCCTCCCTCCCCTCCCCCCCCCCCCCCCCCCCCTTTTCATTTCTTTATATCATCTGGTGGAGGCACCAGGTATTTACTCCCTCTTCCCAGCTTAACGACCTTCATCTCCCCCTCCCCCCTTGTTTCTTTATATCAATATGATGCCTGCTAACAGCCAGCAGCGTTAGAGTCCATGACGGTGCTCACCACGCACGTGTCATGTGTCCGCACATGCCCAAAGAGGCCAATAATCATTCTGAACTCCCACATAAATATTATTTTTCAGTTTAAAATGTGTTATATTTTATTTGCTGGGTTTTATATGACTTTAAATGTTTTAAAGTGTTTCTTGCTAATTTGAAATTGTTTGGTTATAAAATTCAAAGTGCCCACAGCACCGAGATTAAGAACACTGATATTCTGGCATGAACGCCGTCATAAAGAGACACTAAATTCATTTGAAAATTCATAAGAAAATTATAGAGTCGGTTGAAGAGAGCTGGCAAGGTAAGGCACTGTCATCTATGCACTACAACTTTTGTCCACTGATTTAGGTTTCCATAGTCAATTTAGTTTACTGGTTAACCTTTGCTTGCGTACGTTTTTGCCAGACATTTTCCACAGCATTATGCTTCCGCTTTATTAATTTATTGCGCCCTTGCGGCATTTTTAACTTAATGGAGGATAAAGATGTCAGAGAGGTCACGCGACCCGCAGAACTTGAATCAGGCGCCATCCGCCTATGTTTATGGCATTTCATTGTAACTTCTGCATTATTGCTACCCGCGATTTTAAGGGCTTTATTTTTATGTACGTATTTGAGGGTAATTTTTTGTGTTTGAATATTTTACGAAAACATCACATATAACCACGTGGCCAACCGATGCCAAGTCTTTGTATACGCCATCGTTGCGTTTGAGAGCTTATTTGTGTAACATCATATGTGGAATATTTATTAAGGGTTCTATGTTAAATTTTGGTCAGGGTTCCGTGTAATTTCACGTAAATATATTCTTTTTCTACCTGGCCATGCGGTCATGTTAATGTTTGATTTTACCGCCATCAGGCATGTTACAATCCTGTAATCATTTCAGTCATAAAGAGAATAATATTCTGAGCAAGAATAATATTTTGTCTGACTTTAATTTGCCATTTCCACTCAGAAATATTGCAATTTCACCTGCACCACGTGGTCTGCTATGACCTTCATCCAGCGGCATCCGTGCCATCTAAACTTGTTTTCTCACATGTGTGTGTTTATTGTGAATATTGATCTCGTGTCCCATCTTGTTTCATGTATCTTTTGAGGGTTTTTGTAATTTTGTAATCAGTGTACGGTGCAATTATTCCCATCCTAGCCGGCTCTATGAATAGGCCGTCACCACACTACCCACGTGCTAGAGGGTGTGCCCCAACGAGTTTGCGTTAGTGATGGCGCGTAATCACATGTGTTAATGTATCAATTGTTTCATTTGTAATTCACCATGTCCTGTCTTCAGGGAAAAACCGTCAGTCCACCCTAGTGGCTTTCTGTCCTCTTCCCTTGTGAAGGCTGTGCTTTCATGCACCTCAGTGAGATTATCCATCTAGGCGTGCGCTAGATTAATTGCAGGCTGGGGATCTCCCAAGCGGAATTGGTTAGTTATGACCGAGATAAACATAATTTCATTGGCACGTTGATGTTTATGCATAGTAACAATAAAAAACAAGTCTACAATGAACTTCCTCTTTTATTCAGTAGTGACAGTGTCCTAGCCACGTATATTTTATTAAGTGTTTATTTCCAGTGATGTTTAGTAACAGTTTAGTACTTCTTACGTGTTTGTAAGTACGTACAGGTGAGACAGACACACAGAACCCACAGCATCCCTGAGAACCCTGAGTCTCAATAGTGCAGTGATTGTGAAGCACCACTGGCGCCCTAATTACCAGTAAGTATTTGTGTAATCGTTCGTCTCGTGTTTCACCCGATGGCGTCAAATATTTATTTCCTAATTTCACTTATCATTTTATCAGACAATAAAAACATTACTTAATTCTGTATTTCACTGAACAAATGTGTAAAGACTGTGGATTTCTCAAGGTGAATTTTCATCCCAGTGTTGTAATCAGCCAGCTCATTCAGGGATTTTGTATCATTCCCTTTGTTGAAGGAAGTGGTAGGTTTGTCATAACCACGAAAAGCCATTTCTTTAAGGGCAAAAAATCATATTCCTCTTATAAATGGCTCACAATCCACCTGTGTTTCCTTACTTTCTCATTATGGTTCTTGATGCTGTGAATTCATTATGTATTTTGACAAACTGAGTTCTTACAAATAAACAATGAGGTTAAAAGGCAATTTGTGCCATTTTTCTGTTTTTGTAGATTGTTTAAATCAATAAAACCTATTGTATTCCACACCAAATTAATGCATGCCACTCTCGTGTATTATGTATGGGGTTTGAGGCATAAGTCATGGCAGCTATTAAATTTTGTGACTAACTGTTATCGATGCACGTAATGGTATGTGTCGCGGGGAAGACAGGCGGTCATAGTGTAAATTGACAATGTCAAATGGCGCTGTGTTTGCCTGTAGGAACGCAGAGAGCAATGTGAAATTGGTTGTCTGGTGACCGCCGTGACAGATGGATGTAACCTTTGTTGAGCTGCGCTCGTACATCATAATAGCAGTTCTACCTGTGAGAACTGCCAGAGAATGTCACAGGGAATTGGTAGCAGCTGTTGGGAATAATGCCTTGCCATACCGGATAGTTGCCAGGTGGGTAGGAGCATTTCAGCGGGAACGTGTACAATTGTTGGCGTGTTCTTTATTGTCCATACACGTAGTGCTTACCTTGTCCTGTCATGTGTCTATTTCACATTATCCACACATGCCGGTATTCTCACACTACAACATAGTTGCCATGACTTATGCCCCAACCTTTATATACAGCTATGACTCATCTGACTCAAGTATTTCTACTTCACCCGCGAGAGTCAAACCTCGCCAATTTATAACATGGGTGTCTTGGATCGACACTGCCCGGGATGGCGATTCCAAACACGTGGAAAATAAGGTTGCGCAAGCCACCAAGCACATGCCCTCCCTCCCTCCTCCCCCTCCTCCCTTTCCTGAGAGGCTTGGTGCTGCACCTGTCCTTTGGACTGTAAAGATTGGTGCATGACCGGGCTCACAAGCTGTTCTTCCTTATCCAATAGCTCGCTCCTTCACTTCTATGTTGGGATCTTCTAATGCTCAACATCCTTTAGAAGCCACCAGAGGCTGTTACCATTGCCATCACCAGAAGCTCTTTTGCAGCTTGCAGTTACAAAAGACTTCGTTGTCAAGAAAAACAACCACCACCAGCTACCAGAAGCTACCATTGTGGACAACCGCCACCATCTACCAAAAGCTCTTCTTCTTCTGCACCACACCACACTATCCGCTGCTGCTCCTATTGGACCAGCAGTCATCTCTATTTGCTGGTAGAGGCAACTACACACACTCCTATTAGAGTAGTGGTCCCCTTTTATTATATTTGTCTCTTCTAGACTCCCCTTGATGTAGTTAACTGTGACCGAGTTGTTTTCATAGCAGTCAATGCTACTAGCCTTCTTGTGTAGCTGGAAGCAGGTCGTTTACACTGTAAAGTGTTGATTACTTCCATATTCACATTTCCTTGGTTAGGAGATTACATGCGTCATTGTGTTTATTACATTAGTAATAAATACAGATCTTTTCCTTCACCGTGGGTATTTGTTCTAGACCACTAGGAATAATACTTACTGTGCATTGCCAACCGAGACAGGGATTGGATATACCAGTACAAAATAGAGTAGGACTGCGGATGCCCTTCAGGAATCCGTACGTTTAACACACACACCATTTGACGGCCACCCATTCTAGAACTCTGGGGATTGAATGGTAGAGTCTCAACCACTAGTAAGTCATCCAACAGAGAAGAAACAGTCCTCTTGAGTTGTATCCTATAACCGGAGCACGTAGGTGCTGGCGGGGGTATTTGTCCCTTTTTACGACCTACACCCAGTAGTGGCAGAAAGGCAGCCCAAATGGCTCATTGCTTCTAGCACGCCCGCCAGTGATTAGGGGCTTTTTGAAACACCAAGCTCATGCCGGCAGCCACTGCTGGAAATACACTAAGGTAGGGCACTGTCTCGTGTTCAGGACACACAGTAGCTATCGTTAAGTGTCAACCCAACCTCTATGCCTTTTGGATAAAGGCACAGCTCACGGAGGGAAGAGCAAAGGATGACCCATATTGCCACCAAGCAATTGTTTATACTAGCCCCTCCTACTCCTAGTAGGCAAGCTGAATGTGACAGCGCTACACTTACCCGTCTTTTAGAGAGGCCTCTCTCTACTGTGTATGTGTAAATATATTTCCCTCTACTCGTTGTATTCCTAGGGAATATAACCCAGTGGTGCAAGGATTAATACAGGATACCAAAGTAAGTTACGGGGTAGCCAACCCCAGGTTCTGGAGGCCAGAGTCAGCAGTGTTTAATCTATGGTACCATGTTAGACAGAACGGTATCAACGTCTTACAACCAACTGCTAGCATCAGCTGTTCCAGCCAGCCTACACCAGCTACACCGCCCTCGGCTGAAGAACTTCCTAGGAAGGCAGGTATGCTAGAAACGTCCCAGTGACCAATTAACTTTGTACCAAAGCCTGTCCAAGTCTCTTCAAAGAAGCCAGTTACCATTGCAGTAATGAGCACCTTCGTTCCCAGTCGCCAACTGACGCGTCCAGCAAAAGTGGATGGCTCCAAACAAATCTAGATGCATAAATAATAACCCGCGAGCGCGAATTGTCTAATGCTACTTAAACCACATTGACAGTTCAATCAGTTCTTATCCAGGCACACGTCAGATTTTTCTTTTGAAAATAATAACCAAGGCCAGCAAAAAATTTTCATAAATGTCTTGCAGCCACACAACCAAATGATATCTGCGTAGATATGCTTGTGGAAATGTTGTGTGAACTGTGAAGGTTTTTGTTTTGTTTGTTCGTTGGAGTAGAGGAATAATCCTACTGTTAAGAATTATTTTATGTTTTTCTTCAAAAATTATAACATGGAATGGAATATTTTTTCAATTTTTCTACTATACATGCACAGTTACACAAGAGTCATCCAATATTACTGTTACATTGCCGTCGGCTATTCACGGTAGAGTGAGCACATTTTAACGCCCTCCCAATAGTCTTTAACCACTAATAAATATATTTTATTGCAGCCTCAGACATTAACTTTTGAGAGTGGTGAAATGTATACAATGTGTTTCTCAGTAACCTAGCTGTGTTTATATTAAAAAGTGACGGAAATATAGATATTGGCTGAAATGAAAAATTTAGCAGAGTCTAAAAAAAAGTGTTCATTTTACCTGAATGGCGTATACCTGAACATACGGGATGTGAAGCATCACTGAAACTCATGGTTGGAAGCTGTTTCCACAGCAATGTCTCTTCTACAACCCAGCAAATTACACAGGCATAGTTCGCACTTTAATATGAATTTTATGTTCCTATTTATAATATACCAGTTTTTTTTACTTTTATCACCTGTTCAGGAATAAACATACTGCCGAACAGTTGTCTTAAAGTATGGTTAAAATGGAAAAAGTGCATTTAGTTAGGATAAAATAGTGTATAACTTATTGCTCACTTTTTTCTACTGGGCACTAGTGATAGAACAGCTTCCAATGTAGGAAATTTACCCCATCCATACACTAAGTTCATTAGCTCATTTATGCAATGGAAGTGCCTCATCCATAGCTTCCATGGATGTTTTGCCACTGCTGAGACACTATTATTATGCTATGCAGAGATGATGTGAATAAACTGATTCGTGATACTTAAACTGGTGAGTTTTTATAATACTACAGTTGTAACATTAGTATTAACATTCGTAAAGGATTTTTTATACAGGTACTTCAATACATAAATGTATGTATGAACTAAACATTTGTCTCATTAACAGAACATTTGTTTTGTAGAAACAGTCATAACAAAGTATTAATTGTAATATGTGTGTATCTACATGCATGTGTGCACACATTGTAGTGCATGCTTACATTGGCAATGTGTCTTCATCATAATAAGGTACTGCAGAAATTGTAATATTGGATGTAAAAATCTCCTCTGAAGTTTTTCTGTCATAAGAAATTTTCTTTCCTACAAGTATGAAGAGTCTTAAGTTGTTCAGCCAAATTCATTTAGTTCTTCATACATCAGCGTTAAATATGCTTATCAGCTATTCATCCACATTAATATTCATTTATAGCATCCTTTTTTATTAGTAAAAATTATTGTGGACTTGTCAAGTACAATAAACAAACAAGTTTTAATGTAATAGTGCAGTGGTGACGGGTCAAGCTATGTTCTACATCAGAACATTAACTAACGAGAAACTACTCGACAGAAATATACACACAAAAGTTGTACATCAATTTTAAGCATCCTTTTTGAAACAACAATTTGTATGAAACTATAAAATAAGAAAAACCTAATGATAAAGAATTCATTAAATGGATATAGACAAATATTAATTAAATAGTTTTTTAGCTGTCTTTTAAATGCATTGCTAGATTTAGTTTTTAGAACATTGTAAAGTATTGTAGGTAATATTTTTAAAAGCTTCAAATGCATGAAATAAGTATTAGGAGTACTATGTACTGAAACGTTTTCTGTGAATTGTTGTTTGCACCTAAACATGTATCTCGGTAAATAAAAGTTCTGCAAGTAAACATTTTTGCCAGAAACTATTTAAAAAACTACTGTCTATATCCCCATTATTTTACTTTTATCATATTAAATGTATCATTGGAGAAAAAAATTTGTGAAAGTGGTCAAATATAACATATTTAAAGCTTGCCTATGCAGTTTCTTTAAGTGGTAAGAGAAAAGTACGATTTTATGCACGTATTTTAATCTGTGGCCTTTCATCGCATGTAATAAAGTTGCACTGTTACAGATCTAATTTGCACAGTAAAGCATTACGACGGAAACACTGCAGGCCTTGCATGTAGGAGCGAGGTGCTAGGCATGCATGTTACAGTCACCCGTATCGCTCCCTCGCTTCTTGACCTTGGATGCGCAGCTACATATCCTTTTAATTTCAAATTTCATGGCTGTGTGAATGGGAGTGTGGTTTTTATCACTTGTTCTAGTTTAGTAATTGTGTATATCATAATTTTTTTTGTGTAATTTTATGTCCTTTTGTGTAATATTTCAGGTTGATATGCTTTGTATATTGAATGGAAAATTGGGAAAGAAGCCTTTATAATAAAGAGACCATCACACAGAAATCCTAAACTAGTTCACTAATGGTTACAATGGCATTGTAGTTTTACAACAACTTGACAGGAGTCACGCTCCAGAATACAGACAACGTGGTTTTACAGAGACGGGGTATTGTTACCAAGAAATTAGGTAAGAAATGCATAATTATGTTAAAAGTTTGAGTGTAGAATAACTCTGGAGGATGGACTGTAGAGTTGTAGTCATAGGCCTTTCGCCTATGTGGTTCGTCCTGGAGACTCCCACTGTGTCTCAAAGTGAAACACCTTATAGTTGGTATGATGTTAAGTTTCCATGGCTGCCTGATGAGGGTGTTGGCCCTCTTGTATGCCAGTAATGAAATGAGGCTGTTATGGTCAGCTCACATGCCAATATCATTGTAATTGCTGAAATACTATAGCCAAAATATGTCACATTAAAGTAGAGTGGGTTAAAGGGTCCCAACGTCCTGAAGCAGTCATGAAGTGAGTGAAGCAAAAATAACACACAAACACATTTTTGGTGCACTGATGGATTATTTACCATGTTGTACATGCATAGTTTGGTGAAGCTATACAGGCTCATCACTAGGCTAGCTCGTGGTCTATACTGTTAAACAAAAATGAATGCATAACTCAACAGAAAATTATAGAAATGAAGCCCCTACGGCACGCGAGTCTGCAGGAGGCAAGGGGGTACTACTAACTGGGCTTATAAATGTTAAAAGGTCCTATAAATTGAAGTCTATTGCAGCTAGTGATTGGTATAAAAAGTGTGGACCTGGAGAATGTCTGACGCACAAGTACCGAGCTTGCTGAGGAAACTCAGAAGGCCAGTCTTGTTGTGGCAGCAGAAGCTTGCTCCTGTCCGCACCACGATAGTTATGGAGCATTGGGAGGAGGGTTTAGCCTCTCCTAACCCACTGCACACCAAATAATACAATTGGGTGGACAACCCTCCCTCTTGGGGTTAGTACCATCCCCGCACTGAGGAGCTTTGCTCCCATGATGATAAGTGGCACTGATGCACAAACACCCTCTTACGCGCCAGTTTCCAGACTAAAGAAAATGGCACAGGGCCATGCAAATCTTGGATGAGTTCACACAAAGTGGCAGAAATTTACAATACTGTAATGATGTAAAATTTTATTTAAAAAAAAAATTTTTGTTTATTTTTGTTCTGAGATTTTTCTTTATTTTGTTTGGGAAGTCTATTTGTTTTAGTATTTGGAAGAGATTTTCTATTATGTTCCATGATGATTTCCATAAAAAATTATAGAAGCCGAATGCTAAGTTGTATCTTGGCGAGCTGCAGGATTTCACTTTTTCTGCAATTTACAGAGTTTTCAAGATAAAAATGTAGTTTACCTTTAGTCTTTGAATTTTTTTCAGGAGGTTTCCACAATTTTTTTTGCCCTGAAAGTTTACTGAGTAAACTCCGAGGGTGTGGCAGACAGCGGTTGTTTGTGCTTCGGCAGCCACAAACTTGGCTATGTCACCGGGGGGTGAGAGGAAGGCAACGTGCTAGTATAGCAGAGATTTTGTAGGCTGCTGAGGGGTAAAGCAAGTGTCGCAGTGAGGAGTTTTACCGGACCAACTGTTGCTAGGGCGAATCCGTGTGTCCTGATTGACTGCAATCAGTGATGTGTTTGATGATGTATAGCAAGGTCAGGCATGGCGGGGAGGTTGTTGCAACGGAGATGGTGAACTAGAGGGATGTGTTTTGGGAAGCATACAGCTTGGAGTATGCCATCGAGAACCTAAGTTTTTGATTTTTTATTTTTGTTTTGATTGACCGGGACATTTTTTCCTAACTTCACGAAGAATGACCCTGGTCAATCTTATAAATAATTCTGGTTAGATGTAGTTAAGGTCGTAGTCGTTGAGAGAGTGGCATGAGGGGAGAGACGAGAGAGAAGCTAGGCATCTGTGCTGATTAATTTCTTCTTTAGTTAGGACGTTAAGTTTAAGAACAGCTAGCTGTAAGTGGAAGCCATCAAGTGTGTAGTTGTAAATAAGTTGAGAGGTGTTGAAGTGTAGGAGTGAGCTAAGTCTTAGTTACTTTTATTTAATTTTAAGGTTTTACTTGTGGGTTTGGTTGACAAGGTTGGTACCCTGTTTATTGTATGTTATAGTTTTGTTTAGTATAGGTAACCTTAGTCTTTGTTTATTTTTAATTGTTATGTACAGTTTTCAGACAATTACTGGTCATCAATGAGATAGGTAACTTGTTGTTTTCTTTTATTTCTTGTTCAAGTATGAAGTAACTCTAAGACTGAATGCTGATACAGTTTAATACCTTTTTTGTAAGAGATTTACTAATAATTGTATTTACTTATTATTATTATCATTATTTCCTTTCATTGAGGTCTGTTCTAATGTTTAACTTAACCTCCAACTATGACATCTCTTTGAAGGATTTGGAGAATTAGGTTTAGTACTCCCGTATGTTGTTAGTTGGTAATTTTTTTAACTTTGGGACACCCCTTTCACAGTTCTTGAAATTATTATTTTTTTTTTTTTTATTAAATTTCCTTTTGGAGTCAAAGCTGAATGCTGTTTTGAATTGTGCTATACAATTATCATAAAGTAAACGGATAAAGTAATTGTATTTTCCTTTTCACAACTCTTTATTTCTTTTCATATAAAAAGGAGCTTCATGTCTCCAGTTTGTCTAAGCAATTAAATGTTTTATTTTTTTTTTAAGACTATTTTGACACCAAAAACACTATAAGATTCAGTGTACTGTATGTTGATGCAGATTCTTACAGTAGCTTAAGCCAATAACTATCTATTTTTTAAACAGGATAATTTCCACTCCAAGAATACTCATTGAAGTTTCCATTTTTTTCTTTGTTTATTCACTTCTTCAAATTGTTATGTATTTATAGTTGAATAGTGTTGTTGCTTATTACCTAGAGTTTATTAATTGTTACCTATTGCATAATCTGTTGTCTTCTTGTTTTTTTTTTACTTGGATTTGATAAATTAAGGAACTAACATATATTTATTTTTATAATTTTCAAGTTTTTGAATAAAGACTCCGCAATCAGCAGTTTTACTGTTGTGAAATTCATGTTTTCGTGTCACTATCAAATTTTCTTCAAAATTTTATTTTTGACTCAAATTATAATTTAATATAGTTTCCAGTCTTTTTTGATGATTGCTCCAAGGTTCAAGTTATTCCTTTGGTTTCTCTCGTCTCACACGTACGACTAAAGAGGGTATAGCTTAAGAGTTCAGTGATCTGGTAAATGGGGGAAATAGTGTTCGACAGATTCACCAGGTTATCTTTCTTGACAGCACCCTTTAATAACAAAACAATCCTATCCCCCTTTTTCCTGTACCTTTGGCTAAGTAGAGTGAGTGTTACTCCTCCCCCCTTTTTTCTTCCCCTGTATTATTATTATTATTGTTGTTGTTATTATTATTATTATTATTAATGGCATCGACACTTGACATTATGGCATCGGCGTTTGTCTGAGAAGGATGTGCAGTGATTTCTCTCCTGTGTTTCTCTGTGCTTCTTTGAGGAAATTGCAGGAAAAGTGTCGGAAACTCTGATCCGTTTGGGTTTTAGGGGCTTCTACATGCCCCTTAGTCAAGATTTATGTGGCGAACCATTTTTGGCAGACAGAAATTTGTGGAGTGTGCGGGCTCGTGCGGGACAAGGTTTCTTTGCAGTTGTGCTGGCACCAGCAGTGAAGAAGAATATTTTTGTCAGAAATATGTTAAGAGTAAAGATGATATGTTTGGTTTTTCATCTAAAAATAAGGTAAACAACAGTGGTGATAAACATAATGATGTAAATTTAATAATATCTCTTAGGGGACCAAGACTCTTCCTCGTCTACCGAGATTGAAACTTCAACTCAAATGTCGTCAATAATAGCAGAATCCATGGATTCCACTATTTTTTCTATGTTTGAAAAAGTTTGCAACAAGATTGATGATTTTTTTAAAGAGGTTAAAGATGTGAAAGAGGACAACTCGCTTCTCCGAGCAATGATTGAAAGCCTTGAAACGGCGAATAACAAACATTGTGTCAACTGTGGGAATCATTCTGAATCAATTAAATCCTCTGTTCTTTCACAAAATACTGTACATAAAAAATTGTGTAGTGAAGCTATAGGTAAGGAGATTGACGCCTCAGGCACTAGCGACAAGAGTAACAAACCCCAGCAGGGTAAAGTCCAGTTGGCAGCACGGGCAAATGTAAAGGACTCTTATTACTCTGATCAGCAAGAACTACGGCAGCCAGCTACTGACGACGGCGGCTTCATCACAATCAGCAGGCGTGGCACGAAGGCCTCAACAACCAGCGGCTCATATCCAATCAAATTTGCGGTGCCTAGAAAACAAGTACAGCTAAGTGTCCGTAACAATGATAACATTAAAACTGTACCTAAGGTAGCTCGGCCGCCTGTGAAAGCATTGTTTGTGTCACATTTTGCCCCAGAGGTGCAAGACAGCAACATAGTTACACATATTAATCAGGAAATCAAAGTAACTATTTTGATGGTGGCTAAACTCAAAATTAAATATGATTCTTACTCCTCCTTCTACGTTCCAGTTGCAGAAGAGGATTTTGAACATATTTTCAATACTGTGTTTTGGCCTTCTGGCTGCCTTATCAGCCCATTCTACTGGAGACTAATGAACGATCAAATATTTACTTCAGATAAGGATTCCTCCCCCGCTTCTTCTGAACAGTGAGCAGAAACTGCGGGAGGAGCTGAATCCCTTCTAAATAATGTTTAGGCAATCGGAGGGGCTTTTAAAATTTATAGATTTCGATGCGGGATTTTGAATTGTATTATCAAAATGTAAGGGATCTTAGAACCAAAACACTAGATTTTTCCCAGAACATACTAAGTTCCGATTGCTCATTAATTTGCCTGACAAAAACCTGGTTTAATGAGTTCAGTATAAATGCATAAATGCACATTATTTCCCTGATATATATATATATTTTTATCGTGATCTCAAGTTAACAAACCTCAACAGAGGCGGCGTGTATTAACAGCGGTTAATGAAAAGTATTTTCCTATGTTTGAACAAAAAGTTTAATTTTTCTCTTGAAAATATTGAATCAGTTTGGAAGGAACTTATTATTAATAGTACCAATAAATTACTTATTGGAAATATTTATCTCCCTCCCCAATTATCTGTAGAGACATTTCAAACTTATTTCATGTTTCTTGAATCTAAATTAAACAGCTATCTTTTTCAAATAATTATTGTAGGAGATTTTAATCTCTCTGGTATTGATTGGAATACTTTTCACGCACAAAATATTCCTTATTATTATAATAAACTAAAAGGTCAATCTTTATTATAATCAGTGAGTTTACTTAACTTAGAACAGTATAATTTTACAAAACCATTTTCTGAATTATTATATTTAGTATTAGGTAATTTTTATATTACTGTTGAAAAATCCTTAGATCCACTTGTGGAGGAAGATAAATATCATCCTGCTTTATGTTGCCAAGTTTCTTGTGACATGGAGAAATTTAAAAAATAGTAGTACAACATATTATAGAAATGATCAAAAGGGTGATTATTTATCCCTATACTTGGCAGTTAATAGTTTTGACTGGAGCCCTATTTACTCAATGGAGAAGGTGAATGTTATGGTTGATTTCTTGACTAATAATCTACAAAATTTAATTAATGCTTTTATACCAAAATTTAAAATTCACAAAAATAAATACCCTGTCTGGTTTACAAAATAAATTACTTTAATCAAAAAGAATGAACACTGTCATAGACTTTTAAGAAATTGAAATCTCAAGATATTTATTTTCGTTTTTCTGAATTAAGGAAACTGATTAAAGATAAAATAAGATTGGCAAAGAAAGCTTGGCAAACTAAAATGAATGATAATTTGAAAAGTGAACCTAATAACTTTTGGAAATGTGTTAAATTAATTAAATCTGGGTACAAAGAATCCCTTACATTAAATGTGGATGGAAGTACAAGTCAAGATCCTGCGTGTCTGGTAAATATTTTTGCACAACAATTAATTTGCTAAAGCATATATATCTTCTAATATCAGTTTCCAAGACCGTATTAATGATAGATCAAATAATATTAACATTGATATTTCGGTCATAACACAAGGACTAGTACTTTGGGCCGTAAAAATGTTCAAAAGCAGCAAGTCTACTGGCTGAAGGAAATAGGTGGGATTTGAACAACTATAGGCCAATATCTTTGTTATGTGCTCTTTCTAAAGTTTTCGATAAAGTAATTTTTTAAACATCTTTCTTTCAATAATAAAAATTTAATTAATGAATCCCAGCATGACTTTCAAATATGCAAAACCACAGCTACTAATTTATTTAGTTTTGTAGATAAATTATATTCTGAAATTACTAGTAGATGCAATTTATTTTGATCTTCAGAAGGCTTTCGATATATGTCAACACTATATTATAATATTATAATTCAAAAATTACAATCTTTTGCCCTTAATACTTCATATATTAACTTGTTTACAAATTATTTCTCTAATAGAATTTTTGTTGTTAAACTTGAAAATTGTTTTTCTGATTCTTACAATGTTGGGTTCCTCAAGAAAGTACCTTAGCCCTACTACTCTTTACTATATTTATGAATGATATCGTCTTTGTAATAAGGCACTCTAGTGCACTTATTTATGCCGATGATTTAAAGATTTATAAATGAATTAAAAGTAGTGCTGATTGTCTAAGGCTACAAGATGATATTTTTGCCATTAATAATTTGTGTATTAAAAATGTTATGAGGTTAAATATAACAAATACAATATTTATAAGCTATTCTGCAACATCACCAGACTCACTTTTATGTTTGTATAATGCATTAGCTAGATCCAAATTAGAAAATTGTTCTGTAGTATAGAATTATATTACTTCAACTGATGCTAGTAGAATAAAGAACATACAAAAGAATGTTTTTAGATTATTATTTCATATATATTCCTCCCAATTAGTTTTTGATTATAATAATGAATTAGTAAAATATAAAACATTGTCTTTAGCTGATCGTAGACTTATTATGGATTCTCTTTTTTTAATTAATGTGTTATTAAGTTATTTATCTTGTCCCTCTATAAGTAAGAAGGTTGGGTTAAAAGCACCTCTGTATATTCATAGAAGCTCACATACTTTTTCTGTTTTGGGTCATTAAAAAGATCTAGTCGATAGATGCGTTGGTAATTTTAGTAGATATTTTTTCTAATTTTGACCCTTTTTCTGGTAAAAATATTTTATTTCAGGAGCTCTATAAAAATTTTTGTAATTTATAGGCTTAATGCAATATAATTTTTGTTGTACCGCTGATTACCTGGACATGTACTTATCTGCAAAGTTGCATTTGAGATTGATTAGCTCCCAAAGACATACTTCTGCTACCTTGCCAGCCTATTACAAGCTGACATCACACCTTAAATACTGCAATAAATTATATCACCACTTACAATTGATCTTAGTACCCTGATCGAGAGTGTAATGAAATGGCAGGTTACGGGGTACCAATCCCCCTAAATGCACAAGGCGCCACTGGAAAAAATGCACAATGGTGGATTTCACTCACATCCATATTTTCCTGCATGAATTACATGGCTATTCACACACATAAAACAAAACAAGTTAAGCGTACCTTGGTCCTAAGCCAGCCAAGTAGGCTACGCTGCAAAGACGCGGGCATATATGCGACCATGCTTGCGTGAATTCACTTGTGAAATTTAAGCTTCCCGTGGCAATGCAATTCCTGCAGAAAGTGGGCAGCATTTCCAGGCACAAGAAGTAAAGGTTCCGTATTTAATACAATTCAAATAGGTAAAAGTGCTCAGAGTGTGATGTATGTATGCTGGCCTTCACGAGCCATGAGTTCTGACTGAATGGCGGGCAGTGTGCACCTGATTTCCTTGCAATTGGCCGCTCACCAATATTATGCAAATCACACAAATCACCTTTTAATTGACAATAAAGATAATTTGGCCACACACTGCAAATTATGAAAGACAATTTTACGAACAAAAAACTTGCAAATAAATCCAAAATACAAAAGTTAAATGCAGGCGTGAAATTCCTTTCATGCATTAAAACTTGAATAAAACCCTGGAATGGCTGAATAATTTGTTATGAGTGTCCTCTATGCAAAATGTGCATCCTTGTGTTTAATATTAAATTTTATTTATTATTTCAATATTGCGCCCTGAAAAATCCATTGTAAAACTTTGCATACCGCTCTCTCGCTGGGTGCAGAAGAATTTTCCATACCTCCCTGGCCGAGCCTATTTGCTAGGGGAGGGGGAAGGTGTGCAAACACTGACATTGAAAGCACTACACTGCACTTACACTGCACTCATTCATGGCACTTGTTGGACCATTCTGAGGTTGCTGAAGTGCGTGATGCTGTTGGTGCACCTGGGGATGCATGCACTACAGGATAGATTATCTAGGGATAGGCAGGACATTGCCCTAGCTATGTATTTTACTGTGGCTTGGTCTTGAAACATAATAGTTCAAGAAAGGTTCAAGGCTATGGATGACAACCTTGTGAGCAGTATTAAATAACATAATTATTTATTTAACAGCTTCCACATATTTATGTAAGGTTTTTAAAATTTATTGAACACTGAAAAGAAATTTATTTATATTTTCAATTTATATTTTTTTGCATTTTCACCTGAAAAGTCATTGAGCATTGAAGGAAATAGTTAGCAGTAGTAAATAACTTTGCTATTCCCAAGTATGCAGAATACTTCATTTGTAAGCATCACATTATTATGATATTTCAATTTTTAATTTGTAGTGTTGCTATAATACAGTGCATTCCTTCAAGGAAATTACATACATAGATGTTAAAAACAGTCTGTAACCTAATCTCAAATGTCAAATTGAAGTTATTGCAGGTGACTGTTTAATTTGGTCAAGTACATTTTGAAACAAAAACAGAGAAGAAAATGATGTAGACAACTTCGTTAAATTTTTCAGAACATCTGTATTATTATTTTTAACTTTGCATAATTCATAAATTTGCATTCTTGTTATCCAGAATAAAGTATTATTAAAACTCGGTCTTTTATCGTGTTTGCTGTGTGTGAGTTACCAGTGCTAAGAATTTCCAGTGATAATTCACCTTTACTGTAACAAATATGTAATCAAATAAACCCAGTAACCAATTTTGATTTATCTATATTTAAATTTGTTTTTTCTGCATTTTTGTCTTGCAGCTAGAAGCCTTACCCACAGCACATGTGTCTCCTGTGAGTTGGACTGCCTGCTAGACATACCCAAATGCTCACCACTATCTGAGTGGATATAGTTGAAAGAACAGGTAGCCTTTGTCTTCAAGAAGCAAGCTTCTTAACTATTAACCAGTGGCAGCTCATAGGTCAAAAGGGTGGTGAAGCATTGACTGGTGTTGCTAAAGTTATATAAAAATTAAAAAATAAACCAAACTGTGTTCGAAGAGAAGTTTTGAGGATGTGATTGCAAATGAGACTTTTTTTATGCACGGCTAACTGAATGACTTTTGTGCCCTAAATATTTATAAATTTTAGAACTTCTTCCACAGGCAAAGCATTCTGTGTAATGGAATGTTCTGATATGAGTTTTACCAATATGTGAATGTTTATTTTTTGTCAAACGTCAGACAACATGGAAACCTGGAAAAATATTGCTTAACACTTTGTTCAGATAATTCATTATTCATTATCCAACTGAAAATACCAACATTAATTACTGATATGGTAACAATAAAAGCAAAATGCAGTTAAAGTATTGTTTGTTACAATGTTTTTGTACTATCCAAATTGAGTATATTAGTACAATATTTACCTAATTAATAATTTTGAATTCTTCTCTTACAGACCTGTCCTTGAAGAAAAAATTGCTTGTATATTGTTTCTTAACGGTGGGATCCTAATATTACATAATGTATGTTGCGTATTTTTGTCTCAATCAGTGTAAATTTCATGTGTTCATTTGATTTTGAAGGAAATTGCCTGGATGGGGCAAGGCATTATCTCTGTTGTGGAGTTGAGAATACTGCTGGTGGTTGATATAAAATTGGAGTTTGGGTAGGATTGGTGTGATAAGGGCCAAGCATCTGAGATTGTGCAGAATAGTACAAAATTCATGATATTGGGGGCTTAAGGTGTTGTCAACCCGGGCAAAAGTTATCCCCCCTCAATTTGTTAGTGTTGATGCATAGTGGTGGTGAACGGGTGTTAGATCCATTCAGAACTGTGGTGGCACATGATGGGATACTTTTCTAGACTGTGCCATGCACCTCTGCCAAATCATAGTTACAATTGAACACACATGTGGTTATGAGACTGCAAGTTGTTGGGACCTGTGCCCTCTAGAATTGGAAAGTGACCCAGGTGAATGAGTAAAACACAGTTAAGATTGAAGAGTTTATATTGTTAAAGGCACTCAATACAATATAGTATAGTATGGTCTTTTTTGACCATTTCTGTTGATCCAGAGCTATTGCAGTAGCAATATGTAAACAAGCATGGAAATTTTTAATAGTTATGTCTATGAGTGCCAATAAACCAGCAGGGAATGAATGGCTCTATGGGGACTGAAATAAATGAAAAATGATCCAGAATTTGGTGCTAACTATTGCATAACCATGAGTGATGATATTTGGATGGTTCTAAACAGCGAGGTCTTGAGAGCCAATGAGGATGATTGAGGTGAGTATGGAGCAGCACCGGAATGAAAGGGCGGTGGAAATGGGAGATCCTTGAGAAAACCCACCAACCAGCAGCATCATCTGGCAGGAAATCCACATACGAAACCTCTGACTGTGGCATGGCCTACCCCTAGCTGCATGAAAGTACAGCTGATTTGCACCAAGGGTAGAGGTGGTCGTGCATCAAGGAATTTCTAGTGTGTTTATTTTTAACAATGAAAACACAAAACATCTTAAATTTGTTACAAATTCATTGAAACAAAAACTTTCACTAAAATATTATGTTGGATTTTTGCATTTGTATAAAAATCACAAACATTTTTTATCTATCCATTAATTAGACAAATTTATGACACCTTATTTTGGGGCAATTATAAAAAAAAATTATGGCATTCACCTCTTGGTTTTAAAATGTGTCTGTGTAAAACTAACAAATTCACAGTACTTAAAAACAGATTCTCATACTCTTGTGCCTAGGCAAGTCCACTTATTGAAATTGGGGTGTAAGTGTTGTATTCTTTGTAATGTGAAGTGCTATGTCTTGTTAAGTATGTTATCCTTGGTTTTATCAGCTGTGAGATCACTGTAAGGTTGTAAGTAATAAAACTGTGAGTAGTGAGCCACTGAAATGGTTGTTTGTCTTGTGACTTATCGCTCCCTACTAATTATTGTACTACGATTAACATAATCATGAAACATGGTGGCAGCGGGTGTTTCTCGTCATTTTTGGCTTGTTTGTGATTTTTTGTTATGTGATTTTGTTGGTGTGTTTTCTTGGATATTCGGCATCCACTTAGTGAAATTGGGGTGTAGGTAGCTAAAAATATATTGAATTTAGTGTGTGTATTAAGTAATTTATTTAATGCAAAATATGATGATTCTTTCTATCCTCCTTTTATTTTTTATACACTGTATTACTTTTCTCACCAGAGACACAGGAATACATTGTATAGCACTCCACTGTTCTCTGCTTGATTCCAATGGACTGTGGAAGTGTGCAGTGTTGCCATAATTTCCCCATATTCAAAGGACCGCCAGGTATACTGCATCTTTAATGTTTAGCTGTGGGATGCCTATAGAAGCCTATGTTCTTGTGGTATGCACATGGTGGGTATCTTCCAGAACAAGTTGTTGGCAGTGTGCAGGTGCAGGGTAGCATGCACCATCATGAATGCTGCTTGTGCAAATTCATGGCACAAGAGATGATCTATGGACATGTGGGATGCAGGCCCACATAATATTATCTATAAGAAGTATAAAAAAAATACTCCACTCAACATTTTATGCAGTTTCAAAAATTAATAATACTTATACTAATAAATAATAATAACAATAATACTGGCCATTTGTGCAAATTTGTAAAATCTGTTATAAGGGCATTCTGGGAGTTATAATAATAACCAGGCCAAATAATATATATTTTTTCTTATTCATCTATTTAATAGCAGAGTTGCTACATGTATAGGAAACTGGGAAAAGTCAGGTAATCAAAAATGATCAGGGATTTCCGGGGAAAAAAGGAAAATTTTAATTTCTTCCTTGTTTGCTTCATGTCTTACCGAAGTCACATTTTCAGTGGCTTATAAAATTAAAACAAAGCTATGTAGGATAATAGGACCTACCACACTTTATTCGCAAGACAGAGTAGTATAAGGTAATATTAAAAGATCTTATGGTCTTATCCCCAATTTCTTGCTATAAGCCTTCAAACATTGGACTTTGTTTACATGGGTGATTCGAATTCGCATGTTCGGAGTCTTATAAAATAAAAACAAAGCTACATAAGACCTACCACACTTTATTCACAAGACAAAATAGTGTAAAGTAATACTAAAAGGTCTGGGGACTTGTCCCCAATTTTTTGCTATAGACCTTCAAATATTGGACTTTGTTTATACAGGTGCTTCAGAATTGAATGTTTAGAGTCATATAAAATAAAATCTAAGCTATGTGGGTTAATAAGGCCTACCACACTTTACTCGCAAGACAGAGTAGTGTATAGGTATATTTAAAGATCCAGAAAACTTGTCCTCAATATTTTGCTGTTAGCCTCAAACATTGGACTTTGCTCACACAGATGCTGCAACTTATAGCAAAAAAGTGGGGACGAACCCCCCGGGCCTTTTAATATTATTTTGCCCTACTCTGTCTTGTGAATAAAGTGTGATAGGTCCTATTATTAGTTACAGCAATGTGTTTGCCAGAAAGCAGTATCATGTAGCGTACAGGTGGTTACAAAACTAAATATTTTCATATAGGTACATTTCATGGTTGATTTTTTTTTAATAGTTAAAGGTTTTACATTAATCATATTTTTGTACTTAGCTCTATTAATAACAAAATTCAACTAGGAAAGCAGCAAGAGACTGATTCAATCGATGAAGATAGTAGGAAGATCTGTGGTGCTGACAGCTACTTGTAACCCCTTTTAGTGTTGTGTCCTCCAATCTACTGAACATTTGTGTATCATGCTAAAATGGCATTCAAGATTTTTTTTTTCTTTCATGTCATGTTCTTGAAAAATTTGAGACAGGTTTTTATTGTGTTCTCCTCTGCATAATGTGAACTCAATAAGAATTAATGTGAAAAATTTATTAAATTATTTGCAACTGAGGATCATTAATTGATGCTGGAATTCTTTCAATATTGTCTTGTGTTACCTAGGAAGTTTGTGGCACACAAGAGTTTAGTTTTGTGTATTTATCCAATCTTCAGTTCTGCTGCAAATGGGATTTCATTTTTTAGTGTCAGTGTTAGCATGATTATTAGATGAGAAAGTCAGGGAAATTTGTTTTGAAGTTCTGGAAAACAAGGAACAGTCAGGGAATATTGTTAGTGATTATCTGTAACAACCCTGAATAATGTGCAGCTCATGTTATAGGAACGTTACCTGATCCTCAAATACTATAATTTTCATTAATTGTGAATACAGTGGAACCACATTATTGCGAGTATGGTCTATTGCATCACGTCCGCTATTGCGATAGTTTTTTTATGCAACCGCCATTTGCTCTATCATTTGAAAGGCACTTAATTTTGTTTATAATGAAAACCCACTAATAAGGCCTTTCACTATAGCAATAGGAACATTTGTAAACTGTATTTTTAAAATGTTTAAACATGTTGCATCGCAAGTAACATCCACCCATTTGCCACGCCCGCACCAACCTTTGTTAGTCTGTGTCCCATGGCGACATTCATGTCAGATGTAGAAGCGGGCAAATAGGTGCCTGTGGGGGTACTAGTGAGAGAAAAGGAGGAGGGGTACAAAGGGGAGATGTACGAACAGGAGCTAGACAACGACAAGAAAAGGTAGGGGAGGATGTTGGATATTATTTCCCGTAATGGTGAGGGGGGCAGAGGGGAATAGTAAGTACTATTGAATGTAGGTCGTGGTGGGGAGGGGGAGCATCTGGCAAGGCTTGGTCCGGGAGGAGTGGACGACGAGGAGACGGAGAGATGCTATCCGCTTACCTTGTAGGATAAGTTTTGTTAAGTAAACAAATTGTAAACATATGCCGGTAATTCGTACTTTTCTGTAGTAAAACCAGTTCAAATCATAAGTTTTTCATTTTTTCTAAATGTCTGTTTTCAATGTTGACATTTTTCATTTCTTTCAAAATATTATTCCTGATTGTCCAAATATTTTTCTAACCTACCATAAAGCTACCTTTCTTTACGTTTGAACAGATACCTTTGTTGTCCGCGGGTTGGAACAGAACAGGAAAGTAGCATCTGTTCATGGTGCCAGCCCTTCCCTTTAGAAAATATACTGTGTCTATACATGGGACTGCTGTTTGCTTTGTGAGCGCGCAAGACATAAGTGTGGTGTTGGCAAGGTAAGAACATTGTCTCTAGGGGTCGGGTGGAGAAGGGAAGCCGGCAAAGGTCTGTGAAAAAGGGGGGGCGCAGAGACAGGAGGAGAAAGAGAATTGTGAGAGGAGAGAGAGACAGGAGTAATGTAATAGGAAACAGAGGGAAGTTTAGCTATCTCCGGGCTGTGTGTGTGTGTTAGAGACAAAGAGTTAAGTAGCACACTGATTGGTAGGCAGCTAACTCCCTCACATCAGACAAAATGGGGAAGGGGGTGGAGATTGGAGGAGGAAGCAAGGTCGGACCAGCTAGTCATTACATAATGCCGCTGTCAGACCGTCTGACTTCTTGATTTTTTTTTTGTATGAACTTGTTGCAGCACACGCCTAGTTTTACGGCATTCCTTAACACAGGAACAGGATGTACTGCTTCTATGTCCAAGCTCCAACTTGTTTGCATTTTGCGCATGCTGGATGGTTATTTTATGAATATGAGTGAACAAATTATTGCACAAGTGATCAATACTATAAAATGTACAGCCACACTATATAATTTTTGTGTCTAAAGGCAGTAATAACTTGATTTCATTGTCTATAACCGATATTAATGTATCGACCAGATATCATGCCCGATACAGATACCTCGGAAACAGGTTGAGTATAGGCAGATACCAATACCAAGTATCAGTATCGGAACAAATTAAAAATTATGGGCCACAGTAAATTTTTTATAGCGATAACTCGCTCTAGCTATAATTTATTTTGCCATTGTTGGCTATCGTTATAATGTGGTTCCACTGTATTATTATAATTCAATGTTTACTTTGTATCCAAACATTTGCTGTGAATTTTCACATGTTTAAGTTGCCTGAAGCGCGAACAGATGTTGACAGAAGTCTGTGAATGTTATTGTTACAGTTACAGTAGTCAAACACACTACTGCCTCTGTCTGCATAAAAATTTTGTTTGCCCATATTGAATTTTTAATGTCAGGTAACCAGCCAGCAGATGGGACGTTCCCTCAGTAAGAATAATAAAAATAATATACCCAGTTGTGAAAAAATTGATCACCATGAACAAATCCCGAAAATACAATGAAGGTTGCCACACAGTATCATCATAGCCCAACATGTGTTCTATTGGGGTTTGATGCCGTTGGCTTGTGCAGATATGCCACTAGGGGACATACATGTCCCTCCATCATTCATAGCTTCAAGAGAATGAATAAGGCTTTAGTGGCAGTGTGAGCCACGCAGCCAAGTACACTGAACACGCAACATGCCTCAATAGCACAATCAACAAGCCTTTGCCCAGCTAGATGAGTTTAAGAGAGGCCACACTGGCGGCCTACGAAAGACGGGTTGGACATTCCGGTGCTTGGCTTGAAGCCTTTTGCCTACACTGTGAGTCAGTGTTAGATGCAGTGAGAACATGAGGGTACACACACCTGTCGAGAAGGCTCAGGTAAACCTCGACAGACCACCAGCAGGAAGAATTGTTTAATCAAGCAACAGACTCTAAAACACTCCATGGGTGTTGCTGTGCACCATCACAGAACATGTTATGGCAGCTGGGGGTACACTGTCTCCACCAGCAGAGTGGTATCGATCGTCATGGCATCCCTTAACGACTACCATTATAACCTAAGCATCGCCAAGCATGTGTGACCTTCTGCCAGGAACAAACAGCATGGCAGCTTGTGGATTGGTGATGGTGATCAGCGACGAATCTCCGTTCTGCCAAATTTGAGTCTGGAGACTTCCTGACCAGTGCCTTGACCCATGCTTCATTATAGAGTTCCACACCGCCCCAATGAGATATGTCATGGTGTAAGGTGCCACTTCCTATGATTTGTGCACTCCACTGGTGGTGATTAAACAAACTATGACTGTACGGCGAAACGTCTGGGAAATTCTGCGACAATGTGTATTCCCCTTCTTGGTGCAGCTTGACAATACAATTTTCCAGCAGGATAATGCCCATCCTCACACAGCATGTGTATATCAGGTCTGCCTTCGTGATGTCAACATGCTTCCTCCGCTAGCAAGGTGCCTAGACCTCTTGCCTGTTGAGAATGCTTGGGACCAAATTGGACAGCAAATTTGGCCATCGGTAATTACTGTGGATTTGGAGGGTCAGTTGTGCCAGCTGTGGCAGAATCTTTCTCAGGAGTACATCCGACATCTGTGTGCCTCCATGCCTGACCGTATCACCACATGTCTCCATGCTACTCTCTGTCTCATATAAGCTGGTTAGATTTTGACAGTTCAACAAATGTTTACTTTTAGTTTATGTATCCTTTCACCATCAGCTGGTGCATCTGTTGGAGGCTACAGGAAGACAAGTAAAAGGGTTTCGGGAAAAAACATGGCGTGTTTAGGACCTAGACTGACAATTACTGGCCCAATAGAAATAACAAGTAATCACAATCGCTGTACACAAAATTTATGTTACTTTAAAAAATCATGCAAATCTCACGGAAAAATAAAGCTATTGGTATCTGTTCGTAAATTTGTTATTTTACATACGAAACATATTCATTTGATCTTTATAGCTGGTTAGATTCGAGGAAGAGCACACAGATGGCGCACACGACATGGTAAAGCATGTGAATAGCACGTGATACCAACAGATAGCAGGTTCGCCAGCTATAGATCCTGCTTTTTAAAACTTGACTTTTCTCCTATTACTGTCTTGAAACGACACGAATTTGAAATATATTTCGTCAAATTAATTGCAAAAATAATTCAATATTACCATGCAATATTTCTGTAGGCTTTTGGAATTAATATCACACATGGAAAGCATGGATAGACAATGGGAATACGACATGAAAAGATCTAAGGTTTGAAGTCGTGTTTCATTCGGCTATGAATCGTCTTAGTTGTGCATTTAATTTTGAACACCTGTACATTACAATTTTAGCATGAAGATTAGTTTGTAACACTTACAACCACTATTTTGTGACCACGTAGAAAAATATATATTAATTCATGTAGGAACTCTTTGTTATCGCGTATTTTGAACTTGTCTGATTTGTGTCGCCAGTGCACTCAGAATAGCCAACTTAATATTAACTATTATTCGTTCATGCATCAGCTGATACACTATTTTGTAAACGGCACTTTGTTTGTTTTGTATACGTCAAGTTGCCAGTCACTGACTATCAAAATCTCGCCACCTAATATGAGATAGAAAATAAGGGCGATTCAACATCATATTAAGTGGATCTTGCAAATGTTACTCCCTGCAATATATGCTTGGTGTGGTACAACATTTTTATATTATATGTATACATACTACCATGTCCTGTACCTGCACCAACTTACATGCCCCTGCATTGGCACGTTCAGGATAACCAATTTTTTTGCAGATGGGTGTATGTATTTTTTTTATGCACTGTTATGTAGTTATTAATGTATAGTTTTATTATTAACAAAACCAATATTTATATAACATATATTCTTAATTTATATTTAAGAGCAGACTAAAAAATAGTTACAATTGAGTATTGTAACCTATCAGTAGAGAGAATTTACGCCTTGAATTATAAATGCAATTAAACTTGACCACATTACAATCATAGATGACCAGTTTAAAAAATGAACAAAAATTAAAAGTGAAGAAAACATACATAAAAATTAAGTGTAAGCATACCAATTGAACAAAACATGTTTTCCTTATAGATTGGTTTGGTCAGTATATTGTTAAATGCAAAAATTAATCATAATGTAACAAGAGGAGTAACAGTGTGTACCGGTTCATTTCACCATCATATCCAAATATTTTTGCCCATCCTATTCTGAATAGTCCATTTTTGGCAATAATTGAACATGACATCTGACAGGAATCATGCCATACCACTGACGTAGTGGAATGTGATAAAGAATCTGTATGACATGTGGTTACTTGAGAGAATGATACACACAGTTTAATATGCTTCTACACTGACAAGATTCTCGAGCAGTTTTCTAGGTATATGGGACCAATTCCTGCACCCCTGCATGAAGCACCAAAATGGTTTGTAGAGTTGCTGGGTGCCCTGCAAAATTGATGCCTAATGCAGACCAAGCATGCTTAATAAGTGTGAGATTGGAGGACCTGACTGGCAGTTAAATGGATGATGTCCTTGATTTCCAGGTAGTCATTTGCTACATGAGCCCAATGTAAAGAACCATCTCCCTATCAGACCAAGATGCCATTACTATAATGGTCCTCATCACTAAACTGTACCTACTCCCCAGTTCTCACCACATGTGAACATACCAGTAATCACTGCAAAGACAGAACCTGAACTCATCTGCAAAGAGGATGGGTAGCTTCTCTGTAACTTGGTCTAAGTTCTTGATTTCTCTATCACACTAATCAAGAATTTTGTGGGTACCAATCAATGGGATGCATCATATGATTGAAAACATGCAATCTCACATTATGCAAGCACTGGTGTATAGTATACATAGAACTGTTTGTCCCTGTGGCTATCTTTAGGTCCCTAGTAATATTCTCTGCTGTGTTGTGACTGCATCATTTGGCAACTAGGGCTGAGTAAGAATTTTGTAATACTCTAATTATTTAACTTCCAGTTAAGTATCAATTGACATTTCTGCCCTGTCAAAACATCTGCCAGACCCTAGAAATAACATTTATGGGATATGCAGAGTTTGTGACATCATGTGAATTTTGCAGGCCCCCATTCACATTGCATAACATTGTTGATAGTGGTTTTTTGAGCCACTGTGCTGTAATATACATAATTTGATATCAACAATGTACACATTACCTGCTCTGATCTGCCTGTTATGGTGCTACACACTGCTTCTGATTGTGTTTGCAGCATCATATTTCAGCTTTTGTATACACCACTTAGGAAAATAACATTGTGGTGTTTTTAATCCAGTATTAATGTTGTAGTTTGCCTTTACATCACATTTCATGAATAGAATTAATTTTTTACAAGGTCATATCTGAAATCATTTCGTCACTTGTGTGACATTTCTAAATTCATTTTACAATTTTTCTTTATTATTTAATTACTAAAGCCTTTTAGGTTTCATGTTAATTATTTTGAGTCATTTTGGTCTCATCCTCATAATAGCAGCAAGGGCAGAAGTGATGCCAACAATGGACATGAAACTTGACAATGGCCTCCTATTCCTTAAGGAAGGTTACTATTGGTAACTGGTGCTGTACGGAATTTGGTGATAAATATCAACGTAAGTTACTACCAGACTGCCGTACAATAATGTATGTTTTTCTTAAATTATATTTCACAGCTGTGTATAAAGGATTCTGCTGATTTTTTTTGGGAATTATATGCTGAATATACGAGATGTCAACTCACAGAAAGTTGAAGTCCTCCAAGGACAGGCAAACAAAGTACTTGACTTTATTACTAATTTGAGAAACATGCTACAACCAAAAGTTCATAATAAAAGAGGTACGATAAATTTTGGAGGTAAGATCCGCAAGTTCCAATGTCGTGTGGTCCACACGAGAAGGCATCCCTATTTCTCTGCAGTAATTCATAGATAGCCTTCTCCTGTCACCAGTTGTGGTTTTCTCTTGTTCTTACTAGCACTTCCTCCAATACTTATATGGTGCTATCAGACAAATTAACTAGAAAACTGTCAGAATTGGAAGAGACCAAAGTCCTTGCTACAATGACACCTGTCTGTAATGACACTTTCAATTAAAGCGGGTAGCACAGTGGGTTGACAACAGACTACTGAGCAGCTCATTGGTGAAGACAAATCCTGCCATGGTGACATCACCAACTTGGTACTGCCTACCTGCAGCATACCAAGTTGAGTATCGATACAGCACATTCCCCAAAAGTCGTTCACCCTCTATTTCTGGTATGTATGTATTATGTTCTAGACTAACGTCATCATGTTTCAAGTTCACTTTTACTTTACCTTTAACTGGTGAGGTTTCACCTGTTACCTTAGTCAAATAGCATAATTCCCTACTGTCATCGGGCCATTACTGGGGGGAGGCCTTAGGATGTCTGGTCTTACTATTCTTAATGGTCGTCCAAGTGTTGACGGCCATACGACTAGGAACATCATTCAGATTCTCCTCCACCAGTATTGTATCCAAATCCTGTTTTTCCGAGTGTAAATATAAGAACATTGTTGTCTTGCCTTCAGCAGTCGCTAACCTTCGCCACCCAAGGTCGTTGTTTACAAGTTTTTCCAATGTGTTATACCCTCGCCTTCCTCTTGCTGCCTATTGTTCCGCTGCTACTTCTGTTGCTGCTGCTACTGTTGTGGGCAATAGGCTTTCGGGTGCCCTGGCTGTTGAGGCCATTTGGGTGAGAGGGCTGCAAAGCTCTGTAGCAAGTACCCTGGAGGCCATGTCCATCACAGCGATTTGCAACTCCTCCAATGTTTTCTTCATGCCGTCTGCAACATCATACAAATTGTATGAAATTATGTTTTTGTGTGCTTATATGTTAATTCAAAGGGTAATTGTGTTTCACGTAATTTGGCTTTATGAGGGGTTTTTATACCACATCACAATTACCATTTTTAGCAAATTTTCTGTGGTGCATCAGGTAAAGGGATACCAACTAGCATCATACTGAATGTCAGGGTGTAGACTCCTGTCTTGCTGACGCCACCTTCAGTACCCAGACCAAGGCACCCTGCATGGTATGGGGTGCAACCAGACACACTGCTTGCTGTACCTCTGGCTCGGCGATGGCAGCGATCAAGAAACTGATGTGATGATGTTTCACACCTCCTCGGGTCACCCTTCCGGAGATAGGGACAGCCATACAATGTCTTGCCATAGCTCCTGCAGTGTCTTTTCCTGATAACTGGTTGTAGCTACGCAATTAGGCATATTGGGAATGTCACGATATTGATCTCCAAAACATAACTCCAAGCCAGAAATCAGTGTGGGGTGCTCCAGTCTATGTCGCTCTGGCAGAGATGTAGTATGCTTAGTATAGCTGCAAGGTAGTAAGCCCACTGTTCGGCTGACCAGCCATTCAGGGTTGCAACTAGTTCAAACTGGTGTTGGTGATCCTGCCAAGACGTCTGGCTATCGTAAGGGGCTGTCTTAATTCCAACCCCCTTCCTCACTCCTGGTTGTGGGATACCAATGCTGCAGATCTGCTGACTATCCTCCGAGGTTTCTGTATTGGTTATGACTTGCACTGCTTCCCACTTTTCTTAGCTGCTGGCACGATGATAGTAGAAGTCTGCTGCTGAAGAAATTCCTGCCATTCCTCCTTCATTGCACTTATTTTGATCTCAACACTGTCCATCGTGTCGTTTACACTGCTCGCTATTTCATTTACACTGTCCATTCTTTCACTTACACTGTCAATTTTCATTCCAGGCTGTGTCTTCTTGTATTCTCTAATTTGCTAATGATTTTTATTTTCCTGTCTACAATTTATTTACTGTGTTCATTTCCTTATCTGCTAAATCACTCTTGCATTAGTTATATGGTAGTTTACAGCCTCGTTCACACTTTCTATTATACTACTAATTTGGGAATTTACTGTTTCATTTACATTTTTCATGTTTTCTTTTACTACATTATTTATTTGGTTATTAACATCCTCTTTCGAGCTATTTACACTTGTACTCACACTAACCATTCCACTACCTAGTACCACAATGCTTGCATTGCTTATAGTTCTGCAGACATTTTTCTTATTAACATTCAGTGTGATGGTTGTACAAAACAGCCGTAATATTTTTTGCCTACAGCTATTACAATTAATAAATTGGTTATAATAGCTCTAGTTACTAGACCATTGCCTAACCTGATTCACAATTGATTAATTAATAGAGGCCTCCATCTCACTTCTGACACCAGTGTTAAAGGCTGTTCATGGTAAAGTGAGCACTTTTGAAATCAACCTTAGAAAAAAGTCACTGCCCCTACCTGCACATATTTTAACGGGCACAATGAGTAACGTGTGCCCAGTAAAGTTGGTAACAATGGAGGGGAAAGTAGTTTCATATATTAATGACGAACAAAAAGTGTTAGGTAACCATTTGTGATAAATTATTTCTCCCACTTTCATTATTTTTTAATGCATCGGCAAAGTATAAAAATTAGTAGATTTGAACAATAGTTACTTTTCTAATAATTTCACAGATTCACTTAATCCACAAATGAATAAAGTGATGAGGCCCATGACAATGTTAATTTTACATAAGGTGGAAGAACACGCGTGTATACATGTAGATTTTAAGCAGGGCTTTCAAAAGTGGTCACTTTACTGCGAACAGCTTATACAAGATGCCATAGGGGCATATCCGAGTTCATAAGGGATGGTAGTCTTAATAAAAATAAAAGCACTAAATTGGTATTTTATTTTTCACACAACTTTTATTTACAACATTAAACTAGCTTTCTCCGCAGTTACTCTTGTTATTCTAAGTGAGCGCAATATTTTATTTCTATCTTGACTCTAATTAAAGTACTTATCAATCTCTCTATATTAATTACAGTCACTGAATTCACTCCCATTAGTTATACATATTCAATCGGCTAATGCCATCATTCCAAATGTCTGCCACTCATGCATCAAGTTCAGTAGTCCTGCTTGCCATTCTCACTCTACTGTGCCGGTGCTTGAATTTTACAATCTTTACTCCTGCTAGTCACTCTTACTGCCGTGACAATTGCTGAATTGTTTCTTTGCTGTCTTTGCCCACCTATTGCTTAAGAATGTAAAATCCTCTTAAGTTCCAGCTCCTCGGACTGACAGCTCAGAGGCTCATCATGGCTTAAGTAATCTCTCTGGCCCAATCTATAAGGTTCCCCACATCCCAAGTCTCGCTGAGAGAGGCTATGGCAATGACCAGAACATTATTTTGTAGGTAACCCCAGAAATTCAATCCACAGAAGGTCAGGAGCGGCACAGGTCACAATAGGCAGTAGATGCTGTAGCATGTCATTGAAAATCTCCGTGCACTTTCATGTTACCAGCATGACCACACACTGATTTGCTCGCTCAAGCCGTACCGGGCAATGGAAGTGATGCAAAGCAGCGAGCACATAAAAATACAGAAACATATTTGGTTGAATATTAATAAAGTCATTATACAGGTATTATACAGTCAATGCTCAATTTTTCGGGAATGGATCGACTGGTTTACAACTTAACCGGGCCGTGTTTCCTTACAGTAAGCAATTTCTATTTTATTGACCTAAACACAATAATTTTAGTAATATTTGTGTATATACATAACCATACCCTTGTGATATGCACTTGTGATATTAACTGGAAAATTTATATGACATGATCGTCATGTGAAGGCAAACTTACTATGATAAAATTAAGATGTTCAAGCTGTAAATACAGGTGCAAACATAATACAGGGCAACCATTTTGTGGATAAGTACAATATGTTATCAATTTTATTACATAATGGTGCCCCATTCACATATGGATTCTTTATTTTCATGCTATAATTCTTGTTCTGTTAGCATGCTATTGATGTGCTCCAGGCTCCCAGGGATGATGCGTTTGCCCGTCTGATTTCTCAGACAGGACTAAGTGGTTAGTATGTCCAGCGCCAGCACTTTTTGTAGAACATGAGTGGGATCATCGGTCTAAAGGCATCCCTGGTGTCTGCAACATTGCTGATGCTGTTGCTAGTTGTTACGTGCTCTTACAAACACTGAGTTTAAGGTGGTAGTTTCTACTACCATGATAGCATAGGATGTAGGCCGCCTGTGCGCCGTTTAGTTACACTGCTTTTACTCTGTCTAGAGGACAGGACTCGTAATGTACATCTGAAAACACTTCAGTACTAAACTATAGCCTTAAGGAAGCTGTGCACAAAGTTACCTTTCAGGGTAAATCAATGAAACATATAGATTCATTACATACATTTTATTGCAGGTTAAAATATCTACTTGCACACAACATGTTGAAATGGGTGTAAGTTAAACTAGCTCGGCACTGCAGGACTTGCTGATGTCCAATACTGTGAAGGTAGGCGAGGCTCTTTGTAAATTACGTGCAAATAGCATTCCCACTCGCAGGAAAGGCAGACAGTCTATTCCTTGGTACTAGAATAAGAAAAAGGTTCTGGTAAAATACTTACTATGGAGATTGAATGAGTTAAGGCCTAAATGCTGCATACTGAGAGTGGTCCTAGGAGCATACCTCTCGTGCTGCCGTCTTCTCTACATGCACAGCCAAAGATGCCATCATGGCAGCCGCCGCAATGGTGTCAAGTTGCTATCTGCGTGATTGTGAGATGCATGCCCTCTTAAAACTAACATGATACATGGTATGCACTGAATTACTAAGACATATTGGTGACATCCCCACGAACAAACAAGCCTCTGTTTAGTGGCTTCACAATGCATATGCGAGGGATGTCACCCCACTTACATAACAAATAACACTTTAAAAGGCTGTGCATTACAGTTATTTTCATTTCATGTACTTACACATTGAAATTACTATTACATTTAATGCATGCGTGTCTTCTGCTGGTATAACATCGCAGTCAAAAGGCATCACTTCTGCCACCATGGCGCTGCAGAACGTTGCTTCCGCCGTGCTCACGCCATGCTGGCTGACATCACCACTTATGAGATTCCATTGCACGTGCAAAATGGGACTAAGTATTACTTCATTTAACGCCATCTACAAAAGAAACTCTTAACCACTTCATTTTCGTATGGACGAAAGTTGCATATACGCAGGGCAATGCTATTCCCTGCCTATATTGTTATACATAGGGGCTGCGGAACACTACACTTAATCCAACAGGCCCGCCTACGTAGCACAAATTGGAGGAATGCATAAAATTGCTGTGCGGGCAGCCCACTTGTTCCTACCAATGTATGTTGTTCCTGGCGGTCATGGTTTCATGTAGACGCCGTGCCAGATCGCTAACTTATTTCCCCTAGAAGTTACCTCGTGGAAGAAAATGATTAAATTGACCATTGTGAGATATGCAATCCAGGTCCCCGAGAAAAATAACTTACTTGTTTTTGGCGACCTACACCAGCGTACTCTTGTCTGTTCTTGTTGACCTCAGCATGGTGCATATGGTCAGGGAGATGATAGTTAACCCTGGGTTCATGTCAAACTCCCCCCCTCTTCAGTAACCATTTGACCTCCCAATCCCACATATGCTCTACCACACATTCAGGCACAACACTTTATTGGTCCCTTCAGCAGGTGGCGAGGTCATAGACGACAAGGCCCACATCGCTGCACGTCGGTCTTGCCACTCGTCGTATGGGGTCGTAGGCGATTACTCCCATGCCACTGCACGTCATCTTGTTGCCTCGCTGCACTCTCCTCCTGAGTCTGTGGTGCCAGGCGAGTTGTGGCATGTGTGCATAGGTGGCGGGAGAGCCCACCACAGCTAATGCATGCTGTGCTGGCCAAACGGCGTAACCATTTGTATCTTCGTGTGGGTGTTAGTCTCTCTGCCGAGGACTTGTTCCCACTGCTGCTGTTGCTGCCTCTGCTCCGTCGGCCGTTGCCTCTTCTATTGCTCTCAGTGCTGCTCATGCTCTCCCGAGGCTGTTGTTGGATTCCTGATGCTGGCGAGGGGGGGAGGAGATGGTGGCCCAGACAATTGCTCGAGCAAGTTGGTTCTTCTCCTCCCCATCGCTTTAACTGTTGTCCCTCGATGCTGCGGCTGAGCCAACTTCGTGGCTTCCTATGGAGTGGCCACTCGCACTGATGTCCCAGCTGACTTGCTTTCTGCAACAACCTTAATGCCTGGCATTATGACATGTGTCTTCGTAATGCTGCAGTCAGTGCTTGCTTCCTCTGTGATGCCATCCTCTGCATCCTCATGCTCCCCCAACGGCTTAGACACCCCTCTGAATGGTTCATCTTCTGCCATGTCCCTGACGGGCGTTTGACAGCTGGGTGTCGTGGATGGAAATAACCGCCAAATTGTGCCTTCATCACTTTCTATGCTATGCACCTCCCCACTTTCTTTTCTTTCAGTGGGTCCTATCGGCAGTTGTCTCTACCTACTCCCTTGCATGCTCACCACTGCCCCTGGCACTGCAGTTGTGGGAGCTGCTACTGCTAAGCGAAAGTCGTCTCTGTGCATTGCTGCTCTTCGCCTATTGCTAACCTGATGAGATCATCGTATACTCTAGAGGTACCTCATGCAGGCCACTCCACTTGGGTTTGAATCCAGCACAGAACTTCTTCGCGTTATTTGACAATCAGTGCTCCTTTACATTTACAATTTGCCCCGCGGTTAGTCATCGGGGTACATGTGTGTTGCTTGGTATCCATTGAGCCACATAACATTCTTGCACTCTTCGAGCTTCCTCTAGCTCCATATGCCTCTGCTACTGCCTTGGGTCTAGGTCTTCGGGGCTTTCTCCTCCCTCTTCCTGCCTGCTTGGGAACTCTACTGGGGCAGTCAGTTCTCGACCCTGAAATATGCCTGCTGGTGTTTGCCCTGTTGCTAACTTAACTCTGTACATTATTGTAAATAAGGCTGCCGGTAGATGCTTTGCCCATGCCGTATGGTTATGCCCTACCTGGAGACGCAACTTAGTTTTGAGATCCTGGTTGCACCTCTTGGTCGGGTTCGCCCTCGGATGGTAAATGGCGGTTGTCAGGTGCGCCACTCGCCAGTGTGTGCACAAGTCCCTCCATAGCCGACCAGTAAACTGGGATCCATTATCGGTGAGGATATTCCTCGGGTAACCCCAGTGAGGATAAAACTCGGTTTCCAGTGTTCGTGCAATTGTTCATGCTCACACATGGGAAACCGGGTATGCCTCTGTCCACCTCGAAAAGGAATCGTTTACCACCAGGTTAAATCGTTTACCTGTGGGCATTCTCGGGTATGGTCCAATCAAGTCTAGGAAAAAAGTCTCTTGCAGTTCCTTGGGGACCCTGGGCTACTATTGTGTAATGCCGTCTACTCTTCGACTCTTAAATTGGTTGCATGCTACACACTCCTTTACTTGCCACCTGATGTCGTGGGTTGCTCTTGGCCAGTAGAAAACTGAAACAGGTTCCTCGCAGTCTGTGCTGCTCCGGGGTGTCCAGAGAACTGACTGCTGTGTGCATATCGCAATACCTGCTTGCAGGCTTCTTTAGGTACATAGAGGCGCCATGGAGTGCCTGGCTGCTGTGATCGACTCTCAATGTTGCCCTTCTTTATGCGCCACAGTTCACTGTCACCTTGTGTGAGCTCTTCCCTTTTCCGCTGCATGAAATGGCATTCCTGTTGGCTGTTGGTCACCAAATCCTTTACCTCATCAATGCATAGCTCTGCCTCTATGACATTACACTTGACTTGGTTCTGCTTGTTCATTTCGACTTCTTCCCTAATTAGGGGCAATATGTCATCCCATTCGGTTTCATCCACTGCGATAGTTGCTCCAGGTGCTCATGACAATGCATCAGCGAGCTGGTTTTCTGCTCCTGGCTCATGCTGTACCTCAAAGTCATAAATTTAGAGCAACATAGCCCAACGTGCTAGTTTGCTCCGAGCTTCCTTCAATGAATGCAGCCACAGTATGCACCTATTATCTGTTCTTAACATGAATCTTTGGTACTCACGGTAAGCGCGGTATCTCTTCACTGCCCAAACCACGGCTAAACACTCTCACCCATTCACGTTGTAGCGTGCCTCGGTTGGTCCAAACTTGGTGCTCCCAAATTGAATGATCATATTTTCTTCAATGTCTCCCATTTGAAACACCACCACCCTAACCCCTTTTTGCTTGCGTCTGTCTGCAAGTAGAGGTCCTTCCCGGGTCATGGTGTGCCAGTTTGGTGCAGTGCCGGAATTCCTGTTCTTTGAAACTCACCTCATCCTCCATCGTCCACACAAACTTGCAGCTTGTATATAGTAAGTCTGCAAGGAATGCTGTGATGGTTGCAAATCCTTGTATGTTGTAATGCAACCAGTTCACCAACCCAAAGAACTTGCGCAATTGCTTGCATGTGAGCAGGGGTTCATGGTTGTCTGTCAGTGCTAACTGCTCGGGTGTAGGTGTACTACCCTTCTAGGAACTGGATGCGCTGCTTGCCAATGTGGCACTTCTGATTTGCGCAAGTTAATTTATTGATCGCCAAGCGGTCCAGTACAAGTGACAGCTGTTGGATATACTGTTTCGAGTCCTCAGACCAGATGATCACATAGTCCAGGTACTCAAGTATAAAATCTCCTATGTATCCGTTGAGCACCCTAACCATCATGGCCTGGAACATTACTGGTGCACACTTCAGCCCGAAGGGCATAGCACAGAACTAGAACCTTCGCCCATCCTGGGTGGTAAATGTGGTTTTGTGATGAGTTGCTGGCTTGATGGGTACCTGCCAGTACCCACTGCACAAGTCCAGAGTGGTTATCACCTTTTTTCTCCCCAAAGTGTGTAAGGCATCTTTAACACTGATGTACGGGGTTGGTGCACTCTGCATAATTAGGTGTTTAGGATGTCACAAGGCATTTTTGCATCGAAAATCGAATTAAATGAACTGGAGTATGTGGAAGTTCCAAATAACTGTTATTCTGAAGTCAAGACGTTTATTTGATCTAGTTTCCTGGAAGGATTTGACTCCATCGGGTGAGACATGAGACGAACTGTGACACAATAAACTTACTGTAGGTGGGCGCCAGTGGTGTTTCTCAGTCACCGCACTGTTGCGACTCAGGGTTCAAAGGGATGCTGTGGGTTCTGTGTGTCCGTCTCACCCGAGCGTACTTACGAAACACTTTGCATTACTAAACACAATTACTAAACTTTTATCACTGAAAAACAATGGCAGGAGGTGACTGTCACTAGAAAGAAATACTTGATGCACTGATATACTTGCTTTTATTTTTACCACTCAAACAGAAATTGTGCCAGGATTCTTAGGTTATGAAGTACACTCGGATATGTCTAGCTAACTTCGTTTGGGTGCTCCCCAGCCCTCAATTAATCAAGCGCACTCCTAGATTGATGACTTCTCTGTGGTGTTAGAAAACACAAGGCAAGGAGTCAAGCAGCCACTAGGGTGGACTGATGATTTTTCCTGAAGGCATGGCACAGAGAATAATGAAATGAATGAGCGAACATGTGTTATTATTTGGTATGACTAGCCCAAAAACTCATCGGGGCTCATCTTCCATCATGTGGTTAGTGTGGTGGCGGCTTATACACATAGCCGAGGACAGAAATAATAACACCTTAAAAAATAACACAAAATGATACATTTACAACTGGAACAAAGTGGGACACAACATGAATGGTCACAATAAATATGCAAGCGCGTGAAAGCAAGATTAGATGGCATGGATGCTGCTGGATAAGTGTTGCAGCGGAGCATGTGGTGCAGGTGAAATTTCAGTATTTCTCCGCAAAAATGACAAAGTCTAGTCAAGCAAACTATTATTTCTGTTGAGGAAATTATTCTTTTGCAGATTGACTTGGTTTTGGACTTGTAACATGATGGATGGCACGGAATTCAAACGTTGAAATGACTGTGTGGTCGAACATACAAAGCATCAACTACATGAAAAATACGCGGAACCCTGAGTGAAAATTACATAACACCCTGAAACAAATTTTGGCGCAAATTATATTACACAAATAAACCCTCATAATGCATGGATGGCGCAGATATTGACTTGGCGGCTATGAGCAATGTGGTCGCAAATGATGTGGCCATAAAACAATTAAACATGAAAAATACCCTCAAATACACAAATAAAATTAAAGCCCTTGATATTGCACGCAGCAATTATACATAAATTACACTGAAACGCCTGTAACATAGGTGGATGGCGTTTGATTCAAAGTTGTGCGAGATTCGTGGCCTCTCTGACATCTTTCCTCCCGTCTCCACATTTATATTTTAAAAAGCCACGAGGGTACAAATTATTACATTAAGCAGGAGCATAATGCTGGGGAAAATATCTGGCAAAATGTACGCAAGCAAAGGTTAACCAGTATACTAAGAATGAACAATGGTAATCTTCATCAGTGGAACAAGTTTGAAGTGCGTATGTGACAGCGTCTCACCTCGCCAGACCTCCGACAACGACTGTGCCGATGCAAGCATCTTGCCTACCATGGCTGCCTACGAGGTTCACATAAGCGGAAGTGCTATGCACGCCGAGTAAAACTTTATATTTTAAAGAAAGTGTCACATCAGTAATGTAAATATTTATTTGCATTTTAGATTTTTCTTATGGATTTTCTGTATTCTTTGAATGTCTTTTTATGACGATGTTCACGTCAGAATAATACTGTCCTCAGTCTTCATGCAGCACACATTTTGAATTCATAACCAAACATTGTGCAATATTATCAAACATACATTTTAAATATTTAGACACTTGAAAACATGAAAATAAAACAAGACACATTTTACACTGCAATTAATATTCCGTTAAGGGAAATCTCAAATTGGAGCCTCTTTGTGCACATGCATGCCTGCGTGTCATGTGAGTGGTTAGCCCCATCGTGAGCTTAATGCTGCTTGCTGAAGCCGGCGTCAGATTTAAAACCTGGTGTTGAAGATGGTGTTTCACAATCGGAAGTTAACACGCATGTGAAGGAGTGGTTCACCAAAGATAGCAAGGCACAGGAAATAATAGTTACTAGGTTAAAAGAGGGGCCTATGACACACCTCCTAATGTGTGTATCAGCGAATGAAATGTGGGTCAAGCTACTGTGCATCTTCGTACAACAGTCTGAGGTAAGCCTGCACCAGTTGCAACAAAAGTTTTTTTTACACTCAAATACGAAGGTGAAGGAATAGCTGTTTTCGTCTCCAAATTACAAGAGTTGGCGGGCCGTCTGAAGCAATACGGGGAGAAAACTGTCGAAACAAATGTTAATGACAAAAATACTAGTATCATTGCCAGAGCTATATAGGCATTTTGTGTCAGCTTAGGAAACAGTGTCAACGAAAGACGAGAAACTGCCTGAGTTAACAGCACACCTGTTAATTGAAGAAGAGCGTGTTTCTGGCAAATGCAGTCGTGAGAATGCTCTGCTTTCTCAAAGACAAGGTAAGCCTAACCATATTAAGTGTTTCAGTTGTGGCAAACCTGGCTACACAAAGGCAGCTCGCTTCCAAAATAAACAAAGACCAGATAATGGCGGAGGAAAACCTCTTTGTTTTTATTGCAAGAAACCCAGTCATTTTATTAAAGACTGCAGAGTGAGGTTATTGAAGAAAATGGCTCTAATGTGTCTCCTAACAATGTATATCGTAATAAAGGGAGCAATGTTGATGCCTTTTTTAAGTGTGGCATTGTTGAGTGAAAGTGCAGATTGCCAGAGCTGGTACATTGGCAGTGGAGCCTCAGAACACATGTGTGCCCAAAGAAACCTGTTTACAGACTTAAGTACTTGGGACCAAGAAAAACAAATAATGATTGGTGATGTGTCAACATTGTTAGCTGAAGTTGAGGCTTTTGATGTTGACTCATGATATTTGGCTGAGATAACAGATGTGTTATTTATTCCAGAAATCAAATTTAATTTATTTTCGGTTGGGGCAGCATTAAAGATTATGAGATCGAATGAAAGGAGGGAAAGCGGGAGCTCATTAGATCTGGTAAAGATAGTGCACTAAGTACATAAAAAGGCAAACTTTATAAAATTATTTTCAGGTATTTTCCAGGCAGCGCTGCTGTTTGTATTGCGACTGTACCTTCCATAAAACACTGGCATGGAAAATAAGCGCATCATAACATAGAACAAGTGAGGAGGATTTTGAAACATTATTGTATAGCTGTGCAAGAAGTAGAGAACTTCTTCCGTGAGGCCTGTGTCAAAGGAAAATAACAGAGACTGCAATTTCCAGCGAATGATAACAAAAACCAGTGAGACGTGTAATATTTTACATGCAGATATCTGTGGTCCGATGGAGACAGCATCATTGAGTGATTCAAGACATTTTTTGTTATTGAAAGATCATTTTTCAAAGTACAAGTTTGTGTATTTTCTGAAGTGCAAGTCAGAAACTAAAGAAAAGAATTGAGTGTTTCCTTGCCTAGCACAAAATGATACAGGTAATTATGTAAAAGTTCTAAGAACAGGGAATGATACAAAATTGAGAAGTAGAGAAATTTATAAAATAATAGAAAAGCTAGGGATACGCCATCAGAAGTCGGCGCCCTACTCTCCAGAACAAAACGGAAAGGCAGAGCAGGCAATAAGGACAGTTTTCGAAGCAGCTAGAGCCATACCATAAAACTTTGTGGGCTAAAGCAGTTAAAATTGCTGTGTATGTTCTCAACAGAACAGGAACAAGTTATCTGAAGGAAAATACCCCACACAAACTATGGTTTAATTCAGAGACTGGCATCAGTGTGTTTCAAGTGTTTGGAACCGAAGTTTACTTACATGTTCCAAAAGAAAAGAAGGAAGAAGTGGGACTCCAAAAGCAGAAAAGGATTTTTTGTGGGATATCAAGAAAACTCGAAGTCATAGAGGCGGTATATACCCAACCAGAGAAAGATAGAAATCTCAAGAAATGTAATGTTTAGGCACAATGATGAATCCGAGAAAGCGACAGAAATATCAGTCAGTATTTAAAATAAAAATTCCTTGGAAAAAGAAGATTAAATCGTACTTTCAGAAGGTCTAAAAGAAGAGACTGTAAAACAGTACTCTGGAAATGATAACTCTGAAGATGAGGAGTTCAGGAGCTTCGAAAGAAGAGAAGAAAGTTTTAACATCCCGGGCACACAGAAGGTGAATCCAGTGACAGGAGGCTAAAAGAAAGGGGTAATTGTTCCGTATTGCGTATCGTAATATGAAAACCATACAAACACTCAGTGTGTGCTATAAAGTATCCATCCCAATTGTTTGCTTTGCAGTCTAGTGCCGTATCGTGTATCAGGCCAAGTTCCGTTTAGCGTATCCAAATTCAGCAACAATTGTTCTGTATTGCGTATTCAAGCATTTTTTTCCGCAAATTTTCTTTCGCCAATCGCAAGATGGCATGCGCAGGATGTAAAATCACAGTATTGAATTCCAGGCAAGTTATTCATTCCTCGCCGGACATAAACACGTTTCTCATCGAGCACGACATTGTCAAATCGACGATGCGGTGCGAAAAATGCGGGGGAAGGCGAAGCGAAATTGTTGGAAAACAGGGGATTGTTTTACTGGTGCCGATGGCGAATGGAGGACAGTACCAAATGCAACTTTAAAGTGTCGGCGAGAAAGGGTAGTTTCGTGGGAGATTCAAGCTTGTCTCTGGGCAAGATAGTTGAGTTGTGTTTACTCTGATGCCTGATCAAATACCCTCGACAGCAGACCATAGTGAACGAACTTTTGTGCTCTGGAAAGACGGTCGTAGCCTGGTCGAGTTTCTGCCACCAAGTGTGCGTAGACTGGGTGTTGATGTACAGGAAATGCATCGGTGGGCCTGGTAATGTGATTGATATCGACGAGTCGAAACTGGGCAAACGCAAGAACTGGAAAGGTCGCGAAGTTCACGGCCAGTGGGTTTTCGGCGGAGTGCAGCAGGACGATCTGACGAAATTCTTCCCGGTGCCAGTAAAAAGAGGAACGCGACGACCCTGACCAAAATCATTCGCGAGTGGATCGCTCCGGGCACGACAATAATTTTAGACTGCAGGCGCGATTACAGCAACTTGGACATTCATGGCTACCGGCACGAGCAGGTGAATCACATGAGGGAATTTGTATGCAGCGAAAAGAGCTGAATGGTAAACACTCGAAACATGCTGACGATGAAGAGGGGCGAAATGTTGAGGGTGCACACTCAAAACATCGAGCGAAGTTGGTGTTCTGTGCGATACAGCATTCCCTGCTTTGGTCGACGGAAAAAATCTTGGATCGGCTACCTGGCCAAGTACGTCTGGAAAAAGAATTATCGGTACGGAGAACGACTGCACTCTTTGCTGATTCACGCTGCCGACATGCACCATCATAATCGGCGCAGAGGAGATGGCGGCAAAGGCTATCCCAATTTCTACAGGTATCTGTTTGTTACGGTTGTTTTTTATTTGCAGGCACGAGCGAGATTGAGTTGCTGTTGCAGTTGCAGTTTTACAAAAGTTTATTGAGTTGTTGTTGCCATTGCAGTACAAAATTAAAGTGTGATTGATTTGCACATTAAAACTAATGTTTAATTGAGTTGTTGTTTGATTCAAGTTAAAATTAATGTTTAATTGAGTTACTGTTTCATTCAAATATAAATTAATATTTGATTGAGTTGGTGTTTGATTGAAGTTAAAAATTTTTTAATTTAGTAGCTGTTTGATTCCAATTAAAATTAATGTTTAATTGATTTGCTGTTTGATTCAAATTTAAGGTAATGTTTAATTTAGTTGCTGTTTGATTCAAGTTTAAATTAATGTTTAACTGAGTAGCTGTTTGATTTAATTTACATGTGCGAGTGAGACAGTGTAGCTGTTTGTTTCAGTTTAAAAAAAGTTTGACTGACATGCCGTTTCTTTTGGTTTAAAAAAAAAGTTTAATTGAGTTCCTGTTTGTGAAAACATTCATTCGCAATCTGGAAAATAGCCCAAAATAGTCGAGTAGGTCGTGATGGGTCCGCCCGGCGACGACGGGTGTACTTGCATTTGTTGCATCCGTAAAACTTGGATTTGCCAGTTTCAATTATTGAGGTAAATTGATTTTTAAAAAAATTACATACATTCGCGATCCCGAAAAGGCTTAGTGCGGTCGTGTCTCTCATGAATGGTTCGGCCGGCGGCGGATGCAATTGCATATGCTGTTGATTTTGCGGACTTTGAAATGCCAGTTTCGAGTGTTGAGGTAATTAAAAAAAAAAGTGATGGTGTATATATAAAACTTAAAAATCTATATGGTTAAATTTATAAAAAGTTGAATTTTTAGCTGTACACTGTTTTACCGTCCCCTCTTAGTGATGGGTGTACATATGAAAAATTGTGTATTAAATTGTTAAATTTTTCAAATTTTGAAATTTTAAAGGTTATCCTTTTTGGGTACATCCTTTAGTGATATATAGATGAAACATTGTATAATAAATTGTTACATTTATTTTTAAAAAGTCGAATTTTTAGCTGTACAATGTTTTATCATACCCTTTTAGTGATTGCTTACGTGTGAATATTTATATAGTAAATGGTTAAAATTTAAAAAAAAGGTTAATAATTATTAAATATTCTTTTTAAAATAAATTAAAAAATCATGCATCGCGAATCACGTATATTTAAACAAGGACGACCAAAAAAATACGAAAAAAAAAATTATTATTTTTTGGATACGTGATAAGAAACATTTAGCAATAGCTACTTTTGGCACCTGGGTACCCCACTGGAAACAAATGGGGTCTTTTACCCTATATTCTGTTTTCGGTTTGGATATGCTATAGGAAATAATTGGGTGTATGTCGAAATTTCTCCCCAACTCGGCTGGATATACAATTAGAAACAAGTGGGGTGTGTCACCAATTTCCCCCCTACACCTTCGGTCCTGCACGTTTTGTCACCTGGATACACAAAGGGAAACTTTAGTTAAAAACTAGCCTTTCAAGGTGCGCTAGATACGCAGGGGTAAACTTCGTATTTTAATTGGGCTTTTTCCTGGTCGTGGTTGCATACGACTTTTTAAATCATTGGATACGTAATACAGTGGTTTTTGAGCGATTTAGATACGCAATACGGAACAATCACCGGTCTTTTGAATTTTTTACCCACAGACCCCTGGTAAATATCTCGAGTTCCAGCCAAATGAAGGTTAAAACACATACGGAGGATGTGGAGGAACTGGGCGAGACGCTTTCGGCTAAAGATAATGACTCATCAACCTCTTCAGTTCCTAGCCCACCATCTTCAGCCCCGGGACCATCAACCGCTTCTTTCCCTGGACCAACAACTTCTTTGAATGAATCTATGTAATTATGATTGACATTTATTATAATAAGTTTTTCTAATGTGATTGTAATTATTATATTTGAGAACAATTTTTTTTTGCCAACAGAATTGTTCGAAGATCGTTAAAGTCACAGATCTAAAGTCGTTTCCCACGAGTCGAGACCTCAAACAACTTCTGCTGTCCATCAACAGAGAGGCACAAAGCACAAATCGGCAACCGACATCACTCGTGCGTAGCAAAAACAAGCACCGAATAAGCGTTCAAGACAAATACGAACACAGATGTCTCCCACAATCGAAGAAAGAATCCTAAAGCAGCCATGATAACTGATATTTCTCGCAGTGAATTACAGTGAGAAACAAACCGAAAGACTCGTATAAGTAGTATAAAAATGCCGATTCAATTGCAGCCCCCAGTTATCAGAAAAACAAAGGCAAATTAAATGGTCGAGCCATCAGAAAACCATCAGAAAAAATTACTCTTAATTTTCTGATCCAAAACATCAAATGACGATTCGGACGCAACCGCAAAAAACGGCTCAAAAAGTTGCATTTGGGAGCAGTTGCAAAAAAGTGGCTCCAAAACTTGCGTTTCGGAGCAACTGCAAAAAAGTGGCTCAAAAAGATGCATTTGGGAGCAGTTGCAAAAATGCCCGTAAAAAGTTGCGATTGGTAGCAGTTGCAAAAAAGTGGATTAAAAAGTTACGTTTGGGAGCAGTTGCAAAAAAATGACTCAAAAAGTTGCGTTTGGTTAGATTGTAGTCTTTAGGAAAAAAAGTTGTGTTAAATTATGTGTTTCAGTGCATCTGCAAAATTACACGTAAAAACATGCGTTTGGGCATAGTTGCAAAAAAGAGGTTCAAAAAATTTGAATATGTAAAAAATAAAATATTGTATATATTAAAGATGGATCAGTTGCTAAGTGTATTAAACGGAACCAAACAATTTAAGAAACTTTCCGAACTTACAATTGGACAGTCCTATCCCATAAATCATGCTGAAATAAATGGTACACTGTATAGATAAACAGTGGTAATTACTTCTGGAAATTTTAAAGTAAATTTTCAGATTTTCAGTGAAAAAGTTTTAAATAATGTTAATCGTGGAGGTATAAGTTTTTCATATGATGGAATGGTGGATTGTGGTGTTAAACGAATGCATTCTATTCGGTTTTTAAAAGAGTAAATAATCGTCGTCATATAATTAGACATCAGTTGATTTTTATTCGTGCTCATATCTCTATAAAGTTTTAATGGTTATCCAATCATTAAAACACAATTATTGCTCTGACTTTGACAATGTGCTACAACATAGTCTAATTAAAAATTTAGATACACATCTCCAAATTCAACATAATAAAGTAGCCGAAACATTGAATTCTTTTTCAGAATCTTTCATTGCACTTTATATACAAATATTATTCATCTTTATCACATGAAACTTTAATAGTTTTTAAATTATTAACATTATTATATATAGAATATGACTACTTCCAACCCAAAACATATCTATGGTCTCATCTCTAATACCACTGTTCTTTCAGACAAATCAAGGTTAATTAACTTACCTTTTTCATCCTTAATTTTAAATATTATTTCATTAACTTGATTTGTTTGCACTGGAAAAAATAATGCATAAGCTGGTTCGTAATAAATTGTCTCACCAAATCCAGATGTTGTTCTTGTTTTAAAAGTGGTAATTATGTTAGTTGCTCTATGATTATATTCATCATGTTTTAATATCATACCATTTACTCTATTACAGTGTATGTTTATTGTTTCAAATAGAGAAAATTTAATTTTGGAATTGTATCACCATAATGGTCCACATTTTCTTTCAGGGTTTTATTTTCTACAAAACTCAAAGGTTTTCCTATTGATCCCCGTTTTCCAAACTGTAATTTGAGCATACATTTTACTTTCACTCTGTTTGTTATTTTATCTAGCTCGAAAGATATATCATTTTCTTTCCTACCCATTGAATCTACACTAAATAAAAAAAATTGCTTTTATAGTTTTTTCAAGATATTTTAAGCTATATTGTCCAACCGGAATGTCGATTGCTGGTTCCATATCATTCTGCCCCACAAAATATATCTCATTTTTTCAGAGATAACGTTATGCATTAGATAAGTAGTATAGAACTGAACTAAAGCCAATGATTGCCCCTCTATCTCTAAAGGGTAATGTAGTCTCTTCTTCAACACTGATTTGTTATCTGTTAGTTTGAATACTTTACTCATTTATTATATTATTTAAAAAATCTATTAATAAATGAGCAAGAAAAACATGAAACATATAGACTGGGATATTAAAATAAGAATACCAGACAAGACTGTATCGACAAAACGTCATGGAGAATTATTACCTAATAATATTATATGTTTGATAGTGGGTCCTAGTAACTGTGAAAAACTACACTTATGATAGATAATTTTATATATACTCAGGGATGGTTGGACTTTGGTACTCTCTATGTATGTTCAAAAAGTCTGGACCAAACAAAATATATCAATTTAAAGAAAGATATAGACGTAGCATCAAAATTACAATGAACTAATAGCATAGTTCTTTCCATCAAATGAAGAAATGGTTGATGTAAATGAATGTCATAAAGAGTCTGTAGTTGTTTTCGATCATATCATACTTGAAAATCAAAATATGGTAAGGGATTACTTTACTCGCGGCAGACACAAATGTATTGATTGTTTCTATTTAGCCCAGACATACTCAACAGTATCTAAGCAGCTTATAAGAGACAATGTCAATTTTCTTTGCATATTCAGGCAAGGCGATACAAATCTTAAACATATTCATAATGATTTTGTTGGTGGTGATATGTCGTTTGAAAAATTTAGGGATACTTTTTCAAAATGTTGGAATAATGAATATGGGTTTGTTACAATAGATATGACTTCTAAGTTAAATAATGGAAAGTATCGTAATAAAATTAAAGACTTTTTAAATTCTTAGATTGTAAGTTTTGTTTTTAATGGAAGTGTTTCCATTAAAAACTAACATAATCTGATCTTTTTAAATGTATTCATATACCATAGCTATTTCAATAAACACAATTGTACCTTCGGGTAAATTGTGGGTTTTTGGTATTTTAAAATATATCCTATCATCAGGGTATACTTCAAAAGTTTTATACATGTCAATTTTTTTCCATTCTTGATAACAGTTGGTAACACTTATATTTTTCTGGTTTTATTATTATTTCAACTATAGTTCCATCTCTCATAAAAAAATATTCTATTCGATTATCATAGTAAAATGCTTTTTCTTTGAATTGTATTTCCCAACTAAACAAATAATGTTAATTCTGTTTTTCTGATAGTATTCTAAATTGATTACATCCATCGGTGCAATGAGATTTCCCACATGTCTTAGTCTTTTTTGTTAAAAATCTATATTATTATCTACTTCCAAGTAAGTAAGATAGGCTTTATCCAATGATCTTTTATTTCTTGTCAGTGTGACTATAAAGTCGTTGAACTGTGTGTTGGGAACAAAATCATTAGGACTGATCTTCTCAGTAGTTGTATCATTGTTCGTGTATTCTTTAATTTGATCTTCAATCCAAGAGCTCATTAATGCATTTCCGCATATATCCATTGTTTATTAATAGTGAAATAATTTTTGGAAATTTAAAATTATGTGAAAAGTGATTTAGTACAATTACACGCAAATGACTACAAGTTACTTGATTGAAATTTTGAATTCTATTATCGTTATAAAAAATATTACTTCCGAGATATGCTATTAAATCTCGCGGTGGATTTCCACCAAATGAATAAAAATCATATTTGTTGTTTGCTTTTTTCCAATAGCATACCCAGTGTGTACCAGAGTTTGTCGAAACATCTAGATTAACAATCCCACATTCATTATCGAGTGGTGTGTTAAGTAGCTCATTGATCATAAATACACCCCGAAAATTTTTTATGTTTAATTTTTTAACCTTTTTATCAATATGAAAGTTATTGAGTGGAGTTACTTATTTTTTAACATTCTTACCCCACTTAACATTCTTCAATCCCTTGCCGTATTCCTCAATAGCTAAATTATGTCTGCGTTGTTCTTCCAATTCTTGGTTTTTCTTCTTAGCATTAATTACTGATGTAGCGATAGATGATGCACCACCAGCTACCGCTTCTAGAGCTCCCAATGCTGCGAAAATTAAGGGTAAAAATCCACCCTTGTGAACTGTCAAACCATTTCCAGTTTTAATTTCTTTGGACATTTTCTTTAGCTGTGGAACTGAAATTGTGATAGTCATCCCTTTGTCCTCCTTTAATTTCTTGTTTTTATTATCCAGTTGGTCTTTCGTTAGGAAAGAATCAATATTCAAGCCCTTCAACTCATTGTTAGGAACTTGAAATACAATGTTTTTTTACTTTCATTTATTATAACAATTTTTTTTTTCATTTTATTTGAATTCCCCAGCCAAGCTTACGTTTAATATGCATCGCAGATCCAGTAACACCAGCCCACAATCTCTCATTGAGATCAGCATCTGAACTTAACAATCTTTTGAACACTTTCTTTTATAGTTCTTTGTCAGCTACATGTCGTTCAGCTAGATCTTAATGATGATGATAAGCTATATCATGTTCCATTGCAGCCACATGCTCAATTCTTTCTTTTAATCTGGTACCCGGACCTAAGTACTGATAACCGGGTGCATGCAACTCAAAAGATAGTGAATTTATTATGTCATTGAGTAACCCTTTTCCGTGATGCTCCGACTCCCAAAAAGTATGTGGTATTGTGTTTAACACTCGTATCAGGTATGGTATACCTTTTGTATTATTCACAACAAAGTCACTAAACTTGCTGTTGAGTAGATTCATTATTCCAACTTTTTCATTGTAATATTTATCATTTGAAGCATTCTCTTCGCCATAAATAACGAGAAGTCGGTCAATAAGCATCCTAACATCATCCAACCATATGTATTCTTAGGGATAGTCTGTATACTTGTTTATACCTTTCTCTTTTTAGGTGAGGGACGTTTCTTTTTAATTGAATCGTAAATAGGTTTAACAATAATTTTCCATTTATTCCCTTTACTCGATTTGGGCATTCCCAAGTTTGGATCATTGTTTTGAAAAACTGTGTTTGTATCTGCTAGGATATGACTATAGTGTTCATAGTTGGTTGCAGTGTAGTCACTTTCTGTTTTTTTTTCTTGCTTGTTATAATTTCATCAAATCATCAGTTCCAGTGTATGTCCAGCCTTTTAGAGTAAATTTGTCATTGATGAATGTTACTTCGCTATCACCAGTATACAATCTACCTTTATCAGTCTTTAGACCAAAAACATCGTCTTTGCAGTCAATTAAAAAATCGGCCACTTTTTTATCAATAAATGTTGTTCTGTAGTTCGTTAACTGTGAGATATCAGTTTTCAAAATGGCCCAATGCTTCGCCATTGCGTTCGTCATCGTCATAGTGTCCATCGTCATCGTCAATGCATTTAACACCATCGTCATAGCATTCATCGCCAGAGCATTCATTGTTTTAGCATTCATCGTCATCATCAATGTGTTTAATGCCATCGTCATAGCATTCATTGTCATCGCCAATTCGTTTAATGCTATCATCATAGTGTTCATCGGTGCCTGTTTCACCAAACAGTTTTCTTTCAAAAGATGTTTCTGTTGGTGTCTGCAGGGAGTCTGAATTCTTAACAGCAAATGGAACAAGTTCTTTTATTAAGTTCTTATTCTCATTTGTTACATGTCCAATTTTTTGTTCCAAATCTTCTATCGCATCTATCAATGGTTGATCAAGTTTTTTATTTTTATCATATTAATTTTGGTGAAATTTTCTAAAAGTTTTAAACTTTTCAATTAGCTGTCTTCTTCTCTCTATATTCTTCTCTGTATTGTTTGTAATTTTTGGTTGTCTCATTTATTATATAAATAAATAAAATGAATATTGATAACTTATATGTATACTGTCTCAAATGTATGAAAAATACACTAAGTTCACATGAACTTAGAAATAAAAATAAAGTAAGAATAAAAATGTGTTTGTAGATGTCGTGTTACCAATAACTCGATATTCACTGGTGGGGATATAAAAAAGATATTGTAAATGACATTTATAAACCAATACAAAAAAAACTTGTCCAGAAGAACTGTTCTATCTTTTGGTATCGATGATCTTTGGCAAGCTGATTAGTTGAGATGAATTCTGGATCTTTAAAAGGTATACATAGAATTAACAAAGGGTTCAAATATATGTTAACCATGATATATGTTTTTTTTCTAAATATGCATGGGCAATACCAATCAAAGATAAAACTGGTGAAAATGTTACGTTAGCATTTAAAACTATTTTGAATGATCACAAAACCCATGCATTTTCAAACAGATGAAGGGAAAAATTTTTACAATAAATCATTTAAGACATTAATGTCCAACAACAACATAACACACTATTCAACATACAGTGAAAATAAAGCTAGTATTGTAGAAAGATTTAATGGAACATTGAAGGAGAAAATGTGGAAGATATTTACTATGCACGGAAACTATAAATGGATGGCAATATTACCTAAATTAATAAGTGAATATAATAACACTGTCCACAGTACAATCGGAATGAAACCCACCAATGTAAATGCAAAGAATGAAAGTTCTATTCTAAGCAACATATATGGGGTAGAAAGAAAAATGGCTAAACCAAAGTTTGCAATAGGAGATAAAGTTCGTATAAGGAAAAGTAAAATTACTTTTAAAAAAGGATATACACCAAATTGGTCCACTGAAGTATTTGAGATGTGTGAAGTATTGCACACAAACCCCACGACATATAGAATAAAAGATTTAAAATTAACTTATTAAATGTATTTTTTGTGCCAGAGCTGCTTAAGACCAAATATGATAAAGACTACTTAGTGGAAACAGTTTTGCGAAGAAAATGAAATAAGCTGCTAATTAAATGGTTAGGTTTTGATATTAGTCATAATTCTTGGGTTGATAAGAAAAGAGTAGTTGTTTAAGAATTTTTTTTCTATATAATAAATGGATCAACAAAAAATGGAAAGTTATGAGCGTCAATTGTTTCCACCAAACAACCAAACAAAAAATAATTTGAATGAATACAACAAGCACACTGTGTTTGATATTCCTATTGGCGATGCATTTTCACATCCGAATGAAGCTTATGTATACCAATAGTATAAGATAACTAAAAGAGATACAAATACAGATTATGAAATACTTCAACTATTGATCTTTGTGAGAATCTCTTCCCATTCCAGTTCTCAAGAATAGAGATCTCTAAACATGGTTGTATAATCGAAAGTATTGACATCACTTCAACAATGATGCATACATTGCTAGGTTCGGAATAAGAATCAGCATACTCCCAAATGTCGGGGATAGAACTAGGTAAATATGTTAGGAAAGATAAGCTTAACGAAATTACCTATCCATTAAGATATTTGTTGGTTTTATAAGAGATTATAATGAAATATTCTGGAAAGGTGGGTAAAAGATCACATTCATTCGAAATTCTAATGATGGTGTTTCTTTTAACAGAAGACCCCCAAAGAAAGCAGATGGATCTGATGATAGAGATAATATACCAGATGCTGGTAAAATTGTTATTGAGAAAATGGAAATTCTGTGGCCAATTGTTGAATACGATCCTATTTATGGAGACGAAATTAAAGCAATATTATACAAACACCCCAAAATTCCAATTAGTTTTAGTTATTAGCAATTTTCTGAAAAACCAGTACCTACTAATGCAAACTCATTTCAGTTCGATATAAAAGATCAAGTCAATTCAATCCAATTCGATATGCCAGACTTTGTCATTGTTGGTTTTCAGCACAGCAGAAAAGAAGATCCTGGGCAATTCACACATGGTTCAATGTTTGACTCTTGTTTTGTCAAAAATATTTCTATTAAGAATGGCTGGAATGAAGTGTTTCCCAAAGAGAATTGGAATTTAAACATTGATGATAAAATTTTTGGTAAGATATACATTGCTTACAATGATTTTAGAAATTCAAAGACTAAACTAGATACCCCTTATCATAATAATGAACTGCGTTTTAACTCTGGGTCATTTATTGAGAGAAGACCATTGTATGTTATTGATTGTTCTTACAGAAAAACCGTTATTGTAAAAGATCGAACTAATCAGAAACTTACAGTTGATTTTAATAAACCAATATCGGCTGCAACTATTTTTAATGTGATACTAGTAAGCAAAAAAAATCTAATTTATGATGTTAAAAGTGAAAGAATCACCGAAGTCCAATAGTGCGCAAACATGTATGGTTATTAGTTTTTAATGGATGGTTATCCATTAAAAACATTTACTGTTATATAATATTTCATAGTATCACTCTTTTTTCAATTTTGTAGTGCCCCCATGGTAGTGTATTAATGCCATCTTTAAGAATAAATCTTTTAACATCTTCAGGACTTAATGCTTTTTTTCTCAACTCAATCGTATAGAGTTCATGTTTCTTACTTTTAATACGATGCATACTTTTGTACAACACTTTTTTTTTTATCAAACAAACACTTTTTGTAGTAACCAAAACTAATCTAATTTCTGACTACAGTGTTTTTCAAACCCTTTGCTCTTTTCTTTACACCACCTTCCACATTTATTGCATACATTTTCTATTTCAATCCTATAAATTCTTCCATGATTTTTCCATTACATTCATCTTTAATTTTGCCAATAATCGTTTTGTTAACTAACTGTATACCATATGGATTATCTTTTTTATAGTCAGAAGTATCAAAATGATCGACCATTTCTTTCATGTCACTGTAGAAGTCTGGTGTTTTTATATAATAGATGTATGAATCAGTATCTTGGTAGCACAGTTCAATATTTTCCCCATACTTTGGTTTCATTATATTATAGTGAAAATCGTACATTAAGACTTTCGATAAATCAAGTATACTCATTCCAACAAAAATGGGTTTGTTAAAGCACACTTTTGTTTTAATCATATGAACTGCAACCAAAGAGTTAGTAAATATAGTTACATCTTTAAAGTTTGGCTTAGCCCATAGTTTATCCATTTGCTTAGTACTTGTGCACAACCGTATATCCACTCTGTTTCTAATATTTTCTATTGTTTTTCCAAAAACGGAATTGTTCATTAATTGGTGGAAATCTTTTTCAAAGTGATCTGTAGACTTTTTTTCGCATATTTGTGTTTAGATCAATATAGGACTTGAGCCAATCTGATTGATCAAACTCCAGAACTCTATGGATCTTTTTCAACTTCATTCTGAGAGATAGATATTGTTTAAGATTTACATAGTGTAATACACATTTTTCTTTATCATCCAGATTAGTTAAGAGTGTGGGATTTTTTCAACCTTCTTGTATTTTATTCTCTGGTGCCAATGGCAGATCTTTATGGAGATCGTGTAGTTCATGTGGATATTCAAAATCAACTTCCAATATATGACCTTTGTCAGAATCATCTTCTATTTTTGTTACATCTATAATTGTATTTCCCCACTTAAACCCACCATAGGGTAAATACCGGCTCATAGCCCATTCATATAAGTTATTAGCGTCTAGATATGTAAGATAAAAGATTTCCTTTGTACTATCATAAGCATTCATATATTTATTATTTGCTTTAGCATATCGCTTACAACATTGTGAAATTCCACCACGAACACCTTTTTCTATCATCAAAATCATGTAGTAATCAGTTAATAATTCTAGTTCTGTTTTAGTATGTTTGAGCAAAGCATCCCACGGTAACCCTGGGGCTGTGAATTACCATGCTGGATCTAGCTTATATGTTTTGAGACACACATCTCTAAAATTTTCCATTATATCAGACAATATCAATACATCAGATTTGTTATAGAGTTCTGTGTACTCTATTAGAGATTTTATGTTGAATTTTTCCCACACCTCTCGCAAATTCGTAATCTTCGTCTGTAATGTCACATTTATTGAGTTTGTTGTAAAATGCATCTTTGGATGGAAATGATGTCTCACAACATTTTTCAGCACTATCCATGTAGTCATATGGATAAAACACCTTTTCTTATAACAAAGTCAAGAAGTTCATTGGAAAAATTCTTACATGTTTCTCGGAATTGGCTCCTGGAAAGATTGCTAGAGAGTTTATCTATACTACTAGCCATAAATTTAAATGAGTCAATAAATCTAAGATCTACACTTTCACATACTAGTTTCGTTAAAGAAATATATTTTTCTTCGTTGTTGGGAAATAGATCAATATTATTTTCATAGATGCCAAGATCTCTTATGAATAAATGTGTGTCAGAACCAGATAGTTTGTGTATAAACACTGGAATAAAACATGGATTTCTATACGATAAGTTACAATCCCTATGTGAAGCTCCCCATAAATTTCCCTGTAAGATGATCATGGTCTCTCACAGAATCACCATTCAAAGACTTTTCACATATATGACAATGGGTAGCTGTATCATAAACAATTTGTTCTTTCTGAGTTAGTGGAAGCATTGGTTTTTTATTTGTGTATATATCACCAATAGACTTTGTTTCTTCCATTAGCATTTTAACGAATACACTAGTTGCATCAAATCCTTCATAAGTTACTTGTGGTTTATAGTTTCCATGTTCGTATTTTGCACAGTAACATAAACTAATAGGCTCGTGTTTTTGTTATGGTTTCGTGTAACATTCGTCGGGATTTGGTTGGCAAGTTTCAATTTTAGTCAACAAACATTCAAAATCAGCATATATCACAAATGGAACACTCAAAGAATGATTTTTGTCTTTAAATCTTAATATGTCATTTTTTCCTTTAGATGGTAGTTTAACTCTAACACCATCGTGATCTCGATAGTCTTGTTCGTGATCTTTTAGCTTATTTACAGAGTAGAAATATTGCAAACATCTATCGCATATAAATATTTTGTGACCATTATTTGTTACATGCGATGCGATAAGTCTCGAAAGACTTTTTATCCAGCAGTAGTGGTCGACCATTTCGTCTTTGATATAGAGTAGGTTTATGTGCTTATCCATCTTATTTTTTGTTGTTTTTAATGGACAGATTATATATTTCTTACCACCAATTCTTCTTCATGTGCGTATACATTAACAGAAATTCCACTTCTTTTCTCAAAGGTTGGTATGCTATCCAATTTCATTGGAAATTCCAAATCCTTAAGTGCATCAACAAACTCATGTTCATAAGCTATGTATCTATTCAATCTTTGAGGGTCTCTTTGAACTTGATGCAATGCAGATAGAACAGACCACAAAAAAACATTTTTTATCCTTGTTCTTAACATTGATTACTGCCTGCTTAGTTTTGATTTTTTTCTGGGAGATCAACATAAGAACTGCCCTTGAATTGTGCATATTTATTTATTCACACTTCTAGTTTAAAAATTCTGTCGAGTACCCACTGAGATCCCTTTGCTTCGAAAGCCCTCTCAGCTATGATTTTCGATATGCTGTTGGTATAATATTCTTCCACATTAGTCGATTTAAGTATAATTTCGTTCTTTGTTTTAAAGGAGCTTTCTACATATTCAATATTCTCACCAATTCTCCTTTTGTACTCAGTCAAGAATTTCATGTTCACTTTGAGTGATTTTAAATGTTTTCTAATTAGTCCTGTGACAGTTTCTTTTACATCGTTTAGGAAATGATTTGGGTCTTCGTATGCATTCACATTCTTTACAGCATAAGTCTTGATCCTACTTTGAAATGCGGTTTCGATTTCTTCTACACTAAATCTGGGAGTGTAATTATGAATTTTACTTCTCAAGTGACTTCTTATGAGAGACGGTTTGTAATAGTGACTACACGTTTCACATTTCACTTGTTTCTCTCGTGGGAACTTCTGTTTTGATATTAAATGTTGTGATATTTTAAAAATTTCCCATGCACTTGTTAGTTCATATGATTTATTATGTATTGGTGCAATCTACTTTTAAGATGACTTCTTATGAGAGATGGTTTGCAAAAGTGATTACAAGTTTCACACTTGACATACTTCTCTTGAGATTTCTTCTTCTTTCTTTCCGCAAAAACATCTTTCTTAAATTTATATTCTTTCCAAACATTACTAGTTGCATTAGCCTTTTTCATTGCCATGGTCGTCATTATATTAGACATCAGTTGATTTTTATGTGCACCCATTATTATATACAATATTTTATTTTTACGTATTAAAATTTTTTGAGCCACTGTTTTGCAACTATGCCCAAATGCATGTTTTTATGCGTATTTTTGCAGATGCACTCAAACGCAAAGTTTAACACTACTTTTTTTTCTAAAGACTACGACCTAACCAAACACCTTTCTGGGCCACTTTTTTGTAACTGCTCACAGACACAACATTTTAATCCACTTTTTTGCAACTGCTCCCAAACACAACTTTTTGAGCCACTTTTTTTGCGGTTGCTCCCAAACGCAACCTTTTGAGCCACTATTTTTGCAGTTGCTCCCAAACGCAACTTTTTGAAACACTTTTTTGCGGTTGCGTTCGAACCATCATTTGATGTTTTGTATCAGAAAATAAAGAGTAATTTTTTCTGATGTTTTCTGATGGCTCGAGCATTTAATTTACCATTGTTTTTCTGATAACTGGGGGCTGTGCTGAATCGGCATTTTTGTACTACTATTATAATATTAGAAAAAAATCAAAGAATGTATCAGAAATATGGTTCTGATTTTGTATTATAATTGACCTGTATATGTTGTTTATTTATTATATATATACACACACATAATTTTTAACATATTATTTACATTTTGGTTAATATTTGACAATTTTCATTCAAAAAATATATACATATAGTCGATTCCAGATTGGAAGCGATTTATGAAAATCAATCCTTGAAAAAACACTCTAGGCATAACATGTCACCTGTTTTTTCAATAACCGGTATTCCGCAAATATATAACACTGTGGTTAACTCTAGTGTACTGTACTATTGAATAAATGAACCTTTACATTAGTATCTTCTATAACATGTAATATTTATTTATTTTTAAATATGAATTAACAACAGCGAGTGCAGCGACGTGTTGGCAACAACCGGTAAGAAATAGTTCACAGTTAAATATTATTTTAACCTCGTTTTTTAGTATACTATTTGTAAATTAATCGGTGCCTATCAACATATTTAAACATTTAAGTAGCCCCGATTGCAGCATTTCTCATTTTTACAGTTTAAAATAACAGCAGAAAAAATTGTGAGTAGGCCATATTGATACGGTATTGTTTCATCGAGCGAGAAAGCTATTGAAAAACTTTTTGCTGGCGTGGCTTGTCGCACTCTTTCTTTTTCTTTGTCTCTTTCACGCTCGGGAAATTTCACTTCGCTATATATTATTACATTATGCATGTTTTCAATTGTAGCATATTTCATACTTATTACAGCAAAATTATGATTATTGAATTTGTAATTTACAACTGAAAAGAGATTTTAATGTTTGAATACGTATGTTAATATATATAGATATGATGACGAGGCAGTTACCTAGTGAAGTTGGCAGACATGGCGAGCCATGACATGGCGTGTTGCTTTTTGTCAAACGAAACATAACTTTACTTACTCCAAAAAATACTTCTAATTAATACATCACGTTTGAAGACGTTGTGTTTTTTAAACCTACCTATGCAAGTTACGATGTTGTGATAAATATGTGTTTCCACGGCAGTAATAAATATACTGAGATGCGTGTTTCGTTAATCATTGTGTCTGTGAAATGGTATGCCTTTGTGCATCGTGGTCGATATGCTGGCCTTGTGTGTGCGTGATTTCAAATATTTGATTAGCACTATTTATAAGCTTTAAATGTGAACTGTTTATATGACGAAGTTATTTATTTACATCCACGTCTGTTATTTATCATAATGTTGTACCTTTGCCCTAAGGGGTTTGAAACACAGTCATGTAACGTAATTGCCATGATCCCATAAGAAAAATATTATGCCCAGCCTGATAAGTTTCAATAAACCTAATAAACAGAAAGAAACATAGAAATATGAGCGGAATAAAAGTTATCATAGGCTTATTTGTGTGTATGTTCACCGCTAACTTTTAAAGTATGTACGACAAAAATAAGCAACATGAGTTGCATGCCTGAATTTATGTGCCTTTTTCACTGGTTATTCCTTCTTTTAATATTTATTGCAACTGAGGTCATCCTTGTAGAGAAATGACCCAACACATATCAATAACAACTGTAAAAATGAGATATGTTGCCATCGGGGCTTCCTGAATATTATAATATTACAATAGGCACCGTTTAATTTACAAATAGTATACTAAAAAATTATGTCAAAATAATATTTTAACTGTGAACTATTTCTTACTGGCCGTTGCCAACATGTCGCTGCTCTCATTGTATTTAATTCATATTTTAAAAAGAAATAAATATTACTAGTTATAGAAGATATTAAGGTAAAGTTTCATTTATTCAATAATACAGCAGTCTACAGTTAACCAAATTGTCATATATTTGTGAAATACAGGTTATTGAAAAAAAATAACAGTTTGATATGTTTTGCCTAAAGTGTTTTTTTTCGAAGGTTGATTTTCATATGTCGCTTCCAATCGGGAATGGACTATAGATTTTTAGCAGGGCTCTGAGAAAGTTGTTTCAAATGGGGAATGGACTATAGAAACCTACTGGCATGCCCAGAAATAACACATTGCCTAATTTAGTCTTGTTTAGGGTTTTGTCCCATGTTCAATTAAAATTTCACAAATTTTGTTCGTAGTATCCCACATAATTGCATTTTCACGACACAAATCCTCAGTACTTAGGAAATCTTCAATTTTTTCCTTGTTGTAATTCAATGCTTTTTTTATACTGTCCAAAACACACAAAACTATTGATTTATTTTTACTAGATACAGTTTCGTGTAATAATGTAATGTTATTACGTCCCACTAACAAAAAATTTGCTCTGTTTTATAGCAGATAACCTGCCACTTCCACGATGCCATCTTGGGCTGCGAAATGCAGTAACAAATCCTTTTCTAAGAAAACAGGTTAACCCAAATATTCTTCAATTAGGTAACGCAAAATGTTTTCACAATCTGCATTAGCCACTTTCACCAACAATTTCCAGTCTTCGTGAATCCCTTTCATTACCGCGTCCATTGTTTGCAACAAATACAGAAGTACGGGCCAATTTTCAAAATAATAATTGGCATACCCCAATACGGTTATACCCGCTGAATATTTGGCTAAAACTTTGACACCTTCTTCTATTAGGAATTTTACAATTTCCAAATTCCCCGCTGCTGTGCTGCTCACTGAATTGGAAACTTACCACCAAAATCCATTTCTTCAAAATTCAATTTCATCTCCTTCATGCGTACAAGTTCATCTATTCAACCACGATAGGCAGCTAAACTCACCATTGACAGTTCCTTCCTGTCAAACAAGTCTTATTTGTCTACATTGGCTCTCATGGTGTCTTCATTTGCTCTGATGGTGTCTTCTCTTGCTCTGATGGTGTCTTCATTGGTGCTGATGTATCTTCACTGGCTCTCATGGTGTGTCTGCTGGCTCGCATGGTGTCGTCACTCTGTAGTTTGCAGAGAGTGAGTTTTATCCCTTGGTTCAATCGTCTCGTTTTATACACGCACTGTGTTTTTTTCCCAAATGAATGTACAGATTGGAATTACAATAATAAAACTAACTATGAGTAGACGTAGTCCCAGGTAGAGTTGTTTATTTCCTTTATTCATAGTTCTTATCTATATATTGGCAAATGATAGTAAAAAACTCAAAATTACATTGAGCGATTGTCGGTTGTATAGCTGTCTATAGTGTGCCATGACGACCGAACTCGGTTCTCAAATGATTGCGGGCAAACCATAAAATACTTGCCGGACTGATGTTTGAATGGCGTTTTCATCGTATTTTACAGACAGGTAAGTGAGGAATACAGACATTATTTCTAAAATTTGAGAATAACTCAAGGTATCGATAAGAGGTGCCATAGATTTATGTATTTTTTGGGGATCGTTTGTCTCTGGAATGCCCTCCCATAATGTCTCTACATCAGCCAATACGTATTCGCGGTAATTTGAAAAGAAATTAATTATTTTCATGTGATTGAATATTTTTTCGTACTTGTGTCGTACAGAACAAACTTTATTCCTAAACTCCTAAATTTGAAATGATAGTGAATTATCTTTGTATAGTAATTTTGTCAACTGTTTAATATTTTCATTTTCTGCCTGTTGTTCATCTCTCAAAAATATTTTATAATTTTCGCGAGTGACATGCGGGCCCAAACAATTTTATTGGATAGTATACTGCTTAAGATATAGAAAATGTAAACGATGGGCTAATTGCGAAATTTAAAATTTAATTTCAGAAGGGAGTTTATCACGTTCAGTCATTAACGAATATATATTTACGCCTTTTAACCTCAATACGGAATCGTTAAAATGCTTATTATTTATGATGACTGTCAGATGTAAAAAAAAATCCAAGTACAGTGGCGGATTTAGTTTTATAAATACAACCGATTCCATAAATTCAGAATTCGTCATGTTTTTATTTAATTTTCTCCATGCTTTTAACTTAAACAACTCTCTAATCGTAGAGATAAAAACACAAAGTATTATTGTTTTTTTTTTCATAGCGTAATATAAATTTACTTAATTACAGGCAGCTGCACCTCCTGAGTTAGCAGTACCTCCGAAAGAAGTACTCGCACCAAATTGTGTATTCACACAGTATTTGACTTTACTTTTAAATTTCCATAAAACAAACCCTAAAATTCCAATTAATTAAATAGATCCTATAATGGTAAATGCATATATTTGCTGTTTTTTATTCATTGTCTTATATACAAATACAGCATGCAAAAAATGTTTCACATAGAGGTGGGAAAAGTAGGATAAAGAATAGGGTTAAGACAGAATATTACAACATTCAACTATAAATTTTGCTAGACATGCGCTTATTATGCTGTATTCGTCAACAAACAAAACAATGGGTGAATCGAAGGAAATTGAATGGTCGTTGTTGCATTCCACAAAAAAACGAAGCAGTGATGTATCTGATATCGCAAAACTTGACCAATTCTTGTACGACTGTAGATATTATGTCAAGATCAATCAGTGGCAAGAACTGCATGAATTTAGAATATTCACAGTAACTGAATTTAGTTACCCGAATTAGGAGACTTGATAACATCAAACCATTTGCTAGTTTCATCTGTCGACAAATATTTTACAGTAGAATGTGTTGCGGAGTCGTGTAAAAAACTCTGTAATTTTTTTCTTAGAGAAAAATATCCAATAATGTGAATTTCCCACTCCCGGCAGGACCATTTAACGTTATGTATTTAAATGTAGCCAACTCACCATTATTCTCATCGAGTCATGTTAATCAAGTTGTTTTAACAAGTTATTGTTCCATTGAAAGAGTTAACTTTTCCGAAGTAAAATTTGTCATTATTTCCAGAGCTTGTGGTTCGGAATTTGATGAATATACAAGAGTAATTAACTTGTCCTCGGGATTTTCACATGGAATTTGTTGCGCCCATAAACACATTTCATTACTACTCAACACATCTCTTAAACATAAACTCCAGTCTTGTTTAGCCAGAAGGCCATGCTTCACTCGTAATTTATACTTGACGATTTTTCCAAAGGTATTGATCAGTGAAATGGGTTTTTTATGTTTGCTGAGGAGATTTCGAGGAACAGCCAAAAAAATAGAGGGACCATTGTGATATTTTAAACCTTTCACTGTGGATGTTGCCGGTATAATAAACCAAGTTACTTACAAACTGAACCTTTTATAGTATATTTTTTTATCCATAAAAAATACAAAACAATATATTTTTATTTCGATATAATGTAATGTAAATAAAAAGGCTATCAGTTGCAAAAAAAAGTAAAGTATGTATTTTTATTTTGGTATTAAAGACTTAATTAAGATTTGGGAAGTTCGCAGAGTTTTCAAAACAATAACAATTTAGTTGTTGCCAACTTAAAAAAAAGTGCTCTTTACAATTTCAGAAAGTTTTACAAATGAATATACGAAACATTTTTTATTTTTAACACGATAAAACTAACCAATTATAAAAACTTTATTTACAGTTTACAAAATTTACCATCATTGAATGACTATACTTTTTTTTTAAACTTTGCGGGAAATCTTCCGTATAATTTATATCAAGAAGAGGTGGGATAAAAGGGACATGGGATTAAACGTATTAAACAAAATTTTTAAATTATATCACAATGTTTATTTAAATTGACAACAAATTATGCGAATATTAATCCTTCGCACGGTGGTCTATTGGCCAATGACCCACACCACATTATTTGTGCATTAAACAAAAATTGCGCTGAACCATTTGATTTTTTATATAATGCAGATACCGTTTCTTTCGAGAATATTATCGTCTTGGCGGAAATCGAATCAGAAAATAGACAAATATTTCTAAATCTACCCGAATTTAAATCACTTAACGTTTCTCAACATCGATTGAGATTTAATAATTTCGATATATTGGATAGATACAATAATTACATAATGGTTGCCGAATTGAATTCGTTTAAAGACATTGCCAAAATAATTAATAGTTTTGACAAGGTACTCGATATTAGTAAAACTGGATTCGTGATACTTAGTGGAAATATACAACCTCGTGAGACTGTATATTTAACCAGGTTGATGCAGGATGTTATTTCTAAATCGGGTAAATGTGTAAAACACGATTTTTAAGGTTATATAGTTTTCGTGACGAACTACACGAACGTAAATAATTTGATTATTAAATTTAAAATCGCGATCACTTTACAATTATTGATGTCCACCATCAGCCAAATCGATACTGATTTTACCTACGGGTTGGATGCTCAAACTACGGCGGCGGTAAAGTTATATATCAAGGGTAAAATTCAAACACCAAATATCATAAAAATTTACTAAGAAACCGATCGTGGCGAAAACGTTTGAGTACACAGATAAAGAAATTTGTTTACAACCCAATAGTGAATTGGGAAAGTTTTCAATTTCTGTTCTCGATTAAGACAATGACTGGTTGGCTGCACAAGCCATTAATAATTTACAACACCTATCAAACAAGCACTTGTTGTTTATCAAATGCAATTCTCAGATTTAAAATCCGACACTAATTTGAACAACCTTCCCATCGAGTATTTCAAGCTACAAAATAGTTTCGTTTTCGTCGTGTAGAATAACTTAAAGAATAGTGTAGTGGTGATACCGAATAACGATTTGGTCAAAGTAGTGATCGATAATTCTACATCACTCAGCACGGCTCAGATTCCCGTTCTCGATTAGTTAAAAGAAGAACAGGTCGTTGTTTATGTTCCATCGGGTAAAAATTCGTACATTTATCCCTCTTGTAGTTATACTGTAGATTATTCTTTGAAATTCCAAAATTACAATTGAATATCAAATACAAAAACTATCATGGTGTATGACGAAACTGAATGTACTGATTTGAATACTAAGAAATAACAGTTATTTTTACTCATTCGATCCGTTTCGGAGCTTTTAATAGGAGAGGCGTTCGAATTGATCAACAAGTACAACATTACCTTTTTGTTTCAAGTCGAAAGCAATTCAGTATCTCAGATGGACAATCCCAGGTTCAAAAAGTACATTTCAAATGCACAATATCAGCACGAAATGTTTGTTCTTTCAAACACACATTATTTTATGATATGCCATCCAAAAAATATGTCTGTTACTAAGCGACTAAATGACGATCAAAGTTTCCAGTTTTCCTAACCGCCATGCTCATCCTCCTCTTCTTCCTCCACTCCTTCCACTAATACATTAGTATTTGGTTTTTCCAAATCAATTTTAAACAAGGCAAAAATTTTGGATTTGGATGTAAGTACAGCTAATGTTATCTTTTCGTTCGAACCAAATAACTACGAGCAAAATAGTAAAGGGGGGGTGTTTGAATCCTCGGGCGGAAGCTGTTTATTCCCCAGAAGATTTGAATTGGCACATGGTAAACAATCACGAATTACAGTTGGTGGATTGTAGGAAAAATTCATGTAATAGCTATCAATAAATTGCGAAATTCGTTAAACTCGAATGATGCGTTAATCAATTACTGTGCGACACTTACGCGTTCTCTAATTTTCATCTTTTTTCGTAATGTTTCCGAACAATTTGTCCGAATTTTAGTGAGAATTTGGCCACGTTAAAAAGCTAATGGACCATATGCACACGCCCATTTTTGTTATGACGGCTAGGCTAAACGATAATTTTCAGGAAAACCAACTAAATACACAACTTACTGGTGTTTCATATAAAATAGTGCACCACATCATATAGTTCCATGTATCAATACATTTGTATAGGAGATCTAAACACATCCCTGCACTATGACAGAAACAAAAACGAAGCGATTGTCCAATCGACCAGGTCAAATAAACACTACGATTTGTCATTAGTGAAAACCTTAAAAAATATGTGAATGCCAACAACAATTATGATTTTATGGTCACAGCATCTTTATATAAACCTTCGGTGAACGAACAATTTCCATAAAATGCTGAATATATGTAAAGTGCGATTGATATTCAGCATTATGTCGTAAACCTCTTATCCTTTGTTGGTATTACAGGGATTTCTGCCATTTATGAGGATAAAGATCCGGGAGAAATAACCATTGACAACACGCATGACAATCATGGACACTATTTTCATCGAAAAGTACTATTCAAAGCAATTTTATTTGATTTGTATTATTTGAGGAAGTACTCGGAAGCCATACCTGACAGAAAATACACACTAGTTGTGAAGATTATCGATGCATTCACGGGAGACAGCTGTATCGTTAAAAAAAAAAAAAACCTAGCCAATTTATTTAACGAAAGTAACGATTTCCAAGTCTTTGAATATATTCAAAGGAACCTCGTCATCATTTCAAATGCTTCTCCCGAAGTTCTAAACGATTGTTTGAAATTCGAGGATGGTGCTAACACAAAAATTGGGTTTTGAAGAGTTCTGCCCAAAACACAATGATAAATGCGTCGGTGTTGCAAACATTACCAAAGTTCCATCTTCTCATGGTTCGTCACCTATTTTTACATTAACAAAACACCTTCGTAAAGGTAATATATCGGGAATATTACCCTTTGTCATCACTGATTGTTCAACCTCTGACAAGTAAATGTCGGCAAAAGGACATTGAATGATTAGAATATAAGGATGGCATTTACTCAATGTGATACTGTAAATTTTTTTGTTCTTTTGTGAGTTGGTGGATCTTTAGAGAATGTTTCGGTAAAACATAGTAGCAGTTTTCTTTTTTTAAAGTAACCAAAAGTATCGATGGTGTATTTTTTGTCGCAAGTTGAAAAATACATACAGGAGCAAAATGGTTAGCTCATGTGTGGTACTTGACATTGTTGTAGGATATGATATCATATGTATTGAATTGAGATTTTTCAGCCGAAGCTGATAAATCACATCGTCGATTGATATCCTTGAAAAATCCTTCATCGAGCTGTTACTATATCATCATAGACAACGTCGCAATTGAGATATATGTCGGGAGTGTATCGGAAATGAAATGTTTCGAGAGAGTATTGAGGACCTAATGCACGATACTTGTTAATGAGATTCTCATTCAAAGATATCGGCTAGGCGATATTTTTAGCAAAGTCGTGAATTTATTCTCCTGTATTTTTTGGATTGAGCATTTGTGATGTTAGATGATTGTTTCCATCGAGATGTGTCAACATCGGGGTTATGAAATATGTTTTGAAATTACATTTGTTGAGATGTTCTTCGTCAACTGGTTCAATGCGATTTTTGTGGTAATATTGAGATAAATTTTCACAATATAGGTAATCGAGATATTGAGGATTTAACGAGTAAATAATTTCACCCCATGTAGGAATTTTTTTTTGGTTATAAATGTCAGTATGCCACAATATGCAAAACTGGTCTCTTAATATTGGGTACAATGGTATTGACTAAATTATCGAATTCGTAGTGCATGAATATAGGTCTTACATCCACGATTTCAGGCTGTTCATCGATGGGTGCATAATTGAGGTCTTCTGTAGGAGCATGGTAGAAAAATACCAAGGACAATAAGGATCTTGTTGTAGTGAAAAAAGGATCACTAGGAATTTTTAAAAACTCTAAATCAATCAATATGGTTATCTCTTCAACTTCGAAAGCATAACCAATTAAAGGTTTGTGTGATAAATTTTTTGGACGGCATGTGTTTTGCTAACCAATAAATAATATTGTGAATCTGAAACTTTAACGATTCCATTTGGTTATGGACCGTTTTTGTTGAGCAGATAATTGTGCTCAAAAGTGATGGGGATGTAACATGAATCGTACGAGTAACATTCAACTGTGCCTTTCCAGTTCTGTGAGCCGACCGTATCACTGAGAAACCATTCTCCAAAAAAGTCATCAATTTTGTAAGGATCTGGTAATTTTTGTTGTCGAATATCTATGAATAAGGATTTGAATTTTGCATCTAGGTAATCAAGTCTTATTGGTATGAAATCGATGACATCATCACGTGTAGCCTCGAAATATGTTGGTTTTGTGCATAAAGGTCCGCCATTAGCAATGGATTTAAACTGGTGCGGGGGATCACATTAGCAGGTAATTTCCTCAAACGAGTTCCATTGTGTCGGATAGTTGGAGTTTGTAGCCTTTGAATTGAACAGACAAACAGAAAATATTGTGCAATTGGTGTACAAATTAGCAGAAATGAAAATTTCCTGATATTGACAACCACAAATCCACAAGTACCTGTTATTACCATCCGAGTTAAGCATCCATTGTGCACCGTTCTTGGCCGTGCAAGTTTTTCGGCCTATATCATCCAAATACATGCAATTCCACTTACCTGGCTCTTTGTTGTGGGGAATTATTTTAATAAGACTGGTTTTGTGATCTATGAAAGTGACGTCGGTATCAAAATGATGGCGCATTGATCTACTGTTTTTACAGTTTAAGCAAGTGGTGAATGATTTAGAATTGCATTCGATCAAATTATCACTTTTACATTGGTCATTTTTATTTTCAAATTTCAATGTATCGAAAACCAGTAATCTGAAATTTGAACAGTATCATTTGTACTTTGCCAAGACTGAAGGTAAAGCACTTTCAAGTTGCAAGTACAAACATATTATTTCTAAAATAAAAACTTCTCTCTCCAAAAACTGCAATGTTTTACTTAAAATAAATTGAAGTTGTTTATCGAAAAACAATCAATGAAAAAATACATCTTATTCATTGTATGTAAACTTGTAATCACACCCCCCCCCCCCCCAACATCCCAAACTACGCACTTTCTAAAAAAAATAATCGTGGTCTACTCTAATTGGTTGTTCATATCCCCCACTCCCATCTTCAACAACTAATCATGTTGCAGCATTTCATTTCTCCCCTCTCTGCTCCTCATTTGAGTATATGGCAGAAAGATCTGGAAAAACGACTTCAGTCGACGGCGAGAGCCTGACAGAACAACATCGACCTTCCTTCTCTCCAGAATAGAAGAGAAACAAGGTAAGAACAAAAAGGTAAGCCAATTGATATATATATATATATATATGCTCTCACCATCGACTGGAAATGTCATCAACTTTACATCGACTTGGTGCCAATACTGCATGATGACATACCTATGCTACCCATCTGAATGTTTGGACCCGTGACCTCATAATTCATATATGGTTGGTGTTTTTTTTGTAAATAATTTTTTATATTTGCATTATTATTTTTGTATTTTTTATTCCTATATATAAAAGTGGTTTATTTCCTTTATTCGAGTCATAAGCTTTGTGGTATTTGGTATAAATACAACAATCTGGAAACATTCTCCGACCAGATTGAGCAACAATGAAAAAGAAATATTGTGCACAATCGACAAACTGATTAGTGTTTCGATAATGAACTATTTTATTTATTAAAATAAACATTGATACTTCATCGTTATATTGTCAAGGGAATAGTATTTGTCTTTCTGATAGTATTATATTTTGGCTGTTGGATGTTAACTGGTTTGAAAGCTATTCCCATTAGTCATTAAATATTTTTTGCTATCGCTGATCTGGCAACTTGATTCCCATTGCTGGTGTATTGGGTACAGTTTTTTTTCTAATATATGAAGAGGGACGTTACCTTTATTTGAGTCATAAGATTTGCGGTGTTTGGTATGAAATGCAAGAGTGTTAACAACAACAATCAGGAAATATTCTCGAATGGATTTCCATATGCCCTGGAAAGGTTAATAACGAAAAATGAGTTTTCAATCGAACAGCCCATCGCCCTCACAATTTTAAGAAGTTTGTGGAAAATACCAAGCCTACACTGATTAAAACTTTGTACAAATTGTCATCATCATCACCGAGCCACGATGAAGAAACTTGCCTGCGAAATCATTTTGAAATCCCCCAATCGGCAGAAATCCAAATCCGAAGTTTAAATAAGTCTGGTATCATTACCGATCAACTCAACATTTACGAGGAGCCACCCCCAAACTTTCCTCCAAAATAGTTCGTTGGTCTCGAAATGCGAGACATCCGGGTCCTACCAGTGGGGGTGGCGAATCCACTGGCCCAGGAGTAAACGCTGACATCAGTGGTGCTTTCAAGATCCGATGCATTCCATTCCATTCGTCATGCATCCGGAGTCGACAGCCAACAGAATCCAGCAGTGAGAATCGCTACACTTCGCATGTTTCAGCACCTCGAGATCGCCCCTGCCACCTTTATTGTTGGACCATCCCCAGCAAATGCGCTTCACCATCTTTTACTGAGCTACCGAGGTTTCAGACGTCCACGACGACGGCGCTTTCGCACTGGCCTGTTGGTCTGTGGGCTGGTGTTGGAGTATTCCCAACCACTCCAGAGTCTGGGGATACTCTTTCTGCCACCTGGGGACGCGACCAGTTGCAGAATAGTCGCCGCACCCAAGCTGCCATAATCCCATCGCACTTGCCGAAGCACCTCATATTCCCTGGTCCTCAAGTCGCGGGCAGATCTCGGAGAAAGCATCTACGAGCACGATGTTCATCCCATGGATCTTAGCTCTTTCAAAACATTGTAAATGTTGAGACAGTTTTTTATATTTAATGCATGAAATATGTTGATGCTTTAAAAAAAAAAAAGTGAAATTAGTATCAATTTAATTGTTACAAGTTAAGGTTCCAATTATGTGGGCGTCACAATCTGTGACAGGCTTAATAATTTTTCATGCAGTTCTGCAGTTAAAGACCTCATTTGGTTTTGATATCAATTTTCGAGTTCAAAAATCCACCGCTAGGTGAAATCCACTTTACTTTGAGATCTAGCGGCTTTGTATCTTTCATACTTGCTCTAAGGTGGTTGTATATCGGTTAGTTTGAAAGTAGGGTTGTTTTTGTATTGTGGATGACATATTTGTCTCACATGTAGAGATGAATCGCATATATTTTATTACGTTGTGGCATTCCGATTTGTGTATTTTTATTGATGTTTGATTGACTAGTTTCAAAATTGATCTCCGACATTGACAGTTTTGGTTAGAGTGAAGGTGTATATTCGTTTCCACGGAAAGTACACACGTCGAAAATGAAGAGCGTGAATTCAGTTTATTTAATTTTCGTCATATTAAGGCTTAAAGGTGAGTTCCTTTTTTCACCCCAAGATTGTATCTAATTTTTTTTTTTGTGTAGCCGCGGTGTATGGCAAGGGAAAGGGGAAGTTTCCGCAGAAGAAACACAGTAGAATAGTTTACATTTATAAGTCGCAATTTCAGGGGTGCGAAGTCTGTAAAACCAGTAAAAGTATGGTGTTTGTTAAACCATTCTCAGTAATTTGCCAGTTAAAAAAAAACAACTTATGTGACATCATTCAGTTTTGGATAACAATAAAAGTTACATTTCTAGAATAGAGGCTTTTTTGAAAAAATAATCTCGGAATTTGGTAGGCTCATAATTCCACTCTACTAATTATGCACTGAACACATTTACTAGGGGCATCAAGATATAACCAATACAAACAAAAAAATGGTTTGGCCAGGGGAGGGGCTATGAAGGTCGGGGAAATCGTGGGCTAAAACGAGTTAAAAATGTGTACACAATCGTAATAGTTATTCACAAAAATATGTGAAATTGCAGAAAGACTTAAACAAATATTGGTAATTTTGTACAATAGGGGCTCTTTTGAATTAAAAAATCTCAGAAAGTGGTGTAATTCCACTCTACTTATTACATGGAACACAAATTTGCTAGGGGCATCAACATTTGACCAATAGAAACCCCAAAAACGATAGTGGGGATGGCTATGAAGATCAGGGAAATTGTGGGGTAAAACAAATAAAAAATATGTACTTTTCATAAAAAAATCTTACCCCAAAACATTTCCCTCCAGTTCGTAGCCAACCCCACTATTATATTTCTAAATAGTATTGGTAACATTGTGAATTGAAGTAATGTTCAGTTATATATTTTTGCAATTAAACCTTATTTCATGAAAAAATATTACATTAATATTACAAATAGCATGAAAATATGTTAAGTTGCAAAGCATGCACACATTATTTTCCAGTGCAAATGCGCTATGGATGAAAATTATTTGTGAGGAAACTCCAAACTTTGCTGATGTGTGACACCTCGTCACCACTAAAAAAAAAAATAGCTGGCATGCCCTGAATTATTGTTTTGGAGATTTACACCCCTGCTAGTGCTGGGGGTAATTCTTAGGACTAGGGGCTTTTTCAAAAATTGAAAAAATAATACTGGGATATGTTAGATGTGATTATTAGTAATTATAATTACTAGGAATTTTGGAAGGGCTTCAAGTAGTTTTCTGTAAAAAAAAATTAAAATGTAATACGGAAGAGGGTTGTCAACTAAGCTGTGTTTATGCTATAAATCACGTTTAATTTATGTAGAATATATTTATATTGGGTCACTTAATTGTTTTACATTGAAGAATACTGTTTGCAACTAATATTTAATGTGTAAAACCTCATTTACAGGGCATATTTATGACACCTCGCTGAGGTTATATAGTTATACAACACAGGTATCAAACAGTGTCTGAAATCTGGTGAATTACTCAAGGCTTACTTTGTCCATAGTCACGTACCTGATTGATAGTACGGGGGCGTGAGTATACAATAACTAGAACATACAAAATACAATAGTTTAATATACGAGTGTTCCGCATTGTGTGTTTACGCTGGCCAACATGTTTGACGTACCAGTTATGGTCTACTGTACGACGATGAAGATGGTACAAAATGTACCATTATGTTGTATCAGTGTACCGTAATATTGTATACCCCCCTCTACGATGGAACAGTGCCGATCGACAAGCGTGTGCCGGTGTTGTACTTTAGTTTCTGGTTCATGCCAAGTAGTGCAGTTTGTGGTCAGGAAATGTTGTTGCAATTCTTAAACGCGTGTTTTATTGCGATTTATGTTGTTTGACGTGTCAAATCTAATAATAGTGAAATTACGAGTGTTTCTATGCTATTTCAGCAAAGGAAAAGTTTAATTATAATATATGTGCGGTGATTAGTATGACTGTAGTGTGGTCTTATGGATAGGCTGTGGTGTGCATATTTATATACGCTGTATGAATGGCGAGGGATCAGGTGAGTATCAACTAAATGAAATTAATTTTTCGGAAAAATAAGCTTGGAAAGTGGTATAATGCCACTCCACAAATTACACAAAACACGAATTTACTAGGGGCATCAACATTTGGCCAATAGAAACCCCAAAAACGATAGTTGGGATGGTTATGAAGATCAGGGATATTGTGGGGTAAAACCAGTGAAACATATGTACCTACGTAATGTAATATTTATTCACGAAAACATGTTAAATTGCAAGATTACTGTACAAGCATAGCCAAACATAATGCACCGAGCCAGAGTCCCAGCGCCAGCAGGGGAGTAAATCCCCAAAACAGTTATTCAAGGCACGCCTGCAATTTTTTTTAGTTGGTGATGCAAAGCATAGGAGGTTATGTTGGAGAAATTTGTGCCAATGAAAAGGTTACGGACTGGGGGAGGTCCCCCATATTATGGACAGGAGATTTTGAAAATGAAGAAGAAGTGCAGAAAATTACATGCCAAGTGGAGAAATGAAGTGATGATAAGATCTAAAGAAATGATGAAACAAATGGGTAGGGAGCTTGAAAGGAAGATCAAACAGGCAAAGAATATATTTCTGGGGAACATGGTGGAAGAAGGAAAAGGCAAGGAATGGGGGATATTGTATAGGTACGTTAGGGGGTTAAGGGGAGGAGAGGAAGGGATCCCTCTGCTAACAGGAAGGGATGGTAGGCATGCGACAAATGACCAACAAAAATCGGAGATGCTGCAAGGACAGTACTTGTCAGTGTTTGAGGCAAGCGTTGGAATAGTGGGACAAACAGGGTTCGGGGGGTGTATAATGAGTTTAAGATGAGGGAGTGGGAGATAGAAAAGGTAATTAGGGGTTTGGAGAGCAGTAAGGCAGGGGGACCAGATGGGATAGGAAACGCAGCACTAAAGTTTGGTGGCAAGGAGTTGGCGAAATATTTAGAAGTGCTGTTTAAAAAGTCCTTAGGAGAGGGTAAGTTACCACAAGATTGGAAGGATGCTATGTTGGTACCTATACACAAGCAGGGAGAGGATAGGGGGAGGCCTGGCAGCTACAGATCGGTGAATCTCACATCAAGTACAGGAAAAGTAATGGAGAGGCTGGTGGTGCAGTATGTGGTGAGGGTAATGAACAATAGGAATTGGTTGGAGGAGTCACAGCATGGTTTCAGGAGGGGATACTCATGTGAGACTCAGCTGGCTGGGTTATTAGATGATCTGGTGCAGGTAGTTGATGAGGGGAAGCAGGTGGATGCCTGCTTCATAGATTTTGAGAAGGCATTCGATAAGGTGCCCCATGGAACATTGATGAGGAAAGTGGAGGCGCTGATACCAGACAGGAAGGTAGTGGAATAGATAGAGGACTTTCTCAGGGGGTGAAGGCAGAGGGTGAAAGTGGGGGAGGCAATATTGGAGGAAGGGGTGCTTACGTCAGGGGTACCACAGGGATGTGTGCTGGGTCCTTTGTTATTTACCATAATGGTAAATGACATGGGTTTGGGGATTAGAGGAAAAATCAGATTGTTTGCAGATGATTGTGTTGTATATGCTGAGGTGGGAGAGGGGGCTGAAATTTGCAGGTGGATATTGATAAGATATGGTTGTGGACCAGAAAAAATAAAATGAAGATAAATGTAAAAAAAACTAAGGTAGTGAGGTTGACAAGGAAGAAGATGATATGCAGTGACATGTACAGATGGGAGGGACAAGAGATAGAAGAAGCAGCAGAATATACGTATCTAGGGATTGTATAGCAGGGAGACCTCAGGTGGAAAAACCAGGTAGAGTGGGTGGTAGCAAAGGGAAGAAGGGCTCTGGGTATGCTGGGAAGGGTGCTGAATGGAGTCAGCTGTGAGGTGAAGGAGAAGGCGTATGGCACAATGGTACGACCAATGTTTGAATATGCTGCAGCAGTATGGGACCCGTATGTGGAGGTGGAGGTGCGAGAACTGGAAAAGGTGTAGAGAAAGGCAGCAAGATGGGTGAAGGGTAGGTGGAGAAGGCAAGGGCAGGATGATGAGGAAGAAGGGAACTACAGGCCATCAGTGATGATGAAAGAAATGGGGCGGAGCTCATTGAAGGACAGGAGGAAAGTTGAAGGGCTAGTCAGGATGTACAGGATGGTGAATGAAGAGGGAGGATGGGGAGGGCTACACTGCAAGCTAAGTAAGGGGGTGTTTAGGGGAAGAGGAAACAACAGTGATAAGCTTCAGGGGGTGTGGAGGAGAACGGAGCGGGGTAGGCAGTCCATGCTTGTGAGGTCTGTGAAGGAGTGGAATGGTTGAGGGAGGAATTGGTATCAGAGGGGGGGGGTGGTAAGTTCAGGAAGGGAGTGAAAAAGGAGTTGGTTGGGTGAAGGAGAGTTGAGAGAGCTCGCCACCGGGTGGTAGCCTAATTGCGAGTGTATGTATGCATGTATGCAAACAGCAAAGTATTTGTGTTAGTAGTTACTAGAACATGCCCTCTCTTCGAGTACCATGTATATGGCAACTCTAGTTATGACAGCAAGTTAATAGTATTGTGAAATTGGTAAAAAAATGTTTTTAAGGACTAGTAATGAACATCATGAACATTTGGATAGATTATACAGGTAAATTGAGCTAGTTAATATACATTTTGAGGTATTACTGAAAAGGGTTTTAAGTAACCAGTTATTTACCGTAGCTGGGGCTGCCAACTTTTTTATATTTGCCACGAGGGACACATCTGACAATTCAACACTTACATTGCAGTAAAATCACCAAGGAAAATTATAATAAAAATAGTTTTAAATATTATCTGTAATGTACCAAAATCAGTAATAATCATCAATCAGCATTTTCTCTGAATATACACAACAGCAAAATATTATCTTCTTGTATATAATTTCATATTTACCCAATTTTTTGGCTTCAAATAGAAGTTTTCCATCAGTTATAGTATAGTTTTTATTAATATTTAGTTTATTTTCCAAGAATTCTGAAATACTTGATATATGATTTATCATCCTATGTTCATATGGGATAATTCTTTCAGCCTTAGGATACAGGAAATCCCATATAATACGGGACAGTTATCAACCCTAACGTCAGCCCAAATTATCTTAAACTTTATAACCATGCAACCACACCTAGGCAATGGAAATTAAAATATTGCATCACCAAGTGTAAGTTATGGTCCTTTGCTGTTAACATTTTTGGAATTATATTACTTTTAAATGATTTTCGAGATGTGTTTTGAAGTGTCACTTAGGTATGGACCAGAAGAAGTTTTATATAAGGCTATACCATCACAGTTTCATGTCGAGAACACTACTGCTTAATTTTCCCCTACATCAAGCGAGAAGGAATATTTGTTTATAGATCTATGCAAGTATTATTACTTTAAGGGCTGGTTTCAACAATGAAGATTAACTTTTTGGAATATTGAAATAGTTTTATCCAGATGAGAGGTTTAACTTTGATTTTAATCTCGATAATGTTGAGCGTGTTTCACCAGATTTAATCGCCTTAAAGAATATCTCGATAAAATTATTTTGATATTCTTCCTTAATCGTGATTTTCTCTTGGTAAGAGAAATTTTGCTTTGAGCTTGTACGGAGAAATCATTTTGAGAGAATTATGGCAAGTTATGTAGGTATTTTGGTCGTAAGGAAACAGTGCAGCAGAAATCTCATCCATGAAAAAAACACATTTTGTTGGAGTTTGCAACAGAATATTTCAATGTCATTGAAAATAAACAAACTGGTGCTGTGACACAACAAAATAAAGCAAAACAGTGGCAAAGATTGTGAATAGTTTCAATTGTACATCTTGTGAAAGCGTTGTGGGATAACATAAAATATCTTGTCCAAAAAAACATATGCAGGCGAATATGTTCAAATAGTTACTGGAACAGGTAATATATTATAAGTCTGTTTGCCAAACATGTGTTTGACTTAAACAATCAAGTTTTTCATGTAAGGCGAAAGTGTACTTTAAAATCCTCTTAATCATCATAAAGTTCAAAATAATTTATTCTTTCACGTAAACATAGCAGACGACGAACAATAATATCCTCTTCATCACTTTCCTCTTCAAAAATTAAATTGTACATTCCCCGAGCCATTTTCTCTTTATTCTCGATTAAATAACTTTGCCCTCTCGTCACCTTCCCAAAGTATTTGTTTATGTTTTACAGTTTAATCCCGATAATGTGACGTAAACCACCATAATCTAGATATTTTGAGAAAAATGAGATTAAGGTGTGTGGTGAAACATAAAATACAGATAATTGAGATTGTCAGTTAATCTCGATAAACTATCATCTCATGTGGTGAAACTGGCCCTAAATGATATATTCAATATGCAAGTGGAGTTTAGCTTCACAGTTGGTGTTTGTAAATAGACTTTGCATAAAGTTATTTGAAATATACCTAATAAATATGATTGTGAATTATAATATAATTAGATGTATTGAAATATGCAAGGACAGCATGTAGTATGTGATGTTGAACTGAAAAATCCAGTGTATGGTTTTTTGCGACACTACAAGATAACAAATGTGAAAATCAGGATCCCACTGCATTTATGTAAAAATTCCTTTAAAAAAATGTGGAGGATATATTTTAACTTTTCGTATTCGATCTCTGTTTGTCACTGAAAATAATGTTACCATGTGGACCCATATTTTATTTGGGACATGATTTTGTTTTATAGATAATCAAAATCTAATGATGGTATTGTTACAAGATGCCAGGAGGGAGTACTCAATAAAACTTGATAAAATTAAAAGAACAGCATTCTTATTTATTTACACTGCTATTATTTACAACTTTAACCTTTCTATATCCACTATTATTCATTTTATACTCAGTAATTAGAATCCTCAATGCATCTATATTGGTTGTAGTCAATTCACACTTGTTAGTCTGTCTAGTGCCATTATTATCATTCCGAATGTCTTAAACTCATGCGTCCAGTTCAGTAGACTTGCCCATCAATCTCGCTCTCCACTCTACTGATGCTTGCAGTTCGCAGACTTCTCTTTCGCTACCACTTGACACTCTGCTGGCTCCTCGCTTCATTATCTTTGCACATCTCTTTTCGTAGGTCGATTCCAACCAGAGAGAAAGTTTGACCCTGGGACTTATTAATAGTAATCGCGAACGATGTTTTTACGGGAAATTGCAACCGTTTGAAAGATATTGGCAAATCTGTGGGAATCATGGGAATTCTCAGGATGTTTGCCAGCTGGCCGGCTGCTGGACCGGTGAGGATGGTCGCGACAATCAAATTTTCTTTCAAGTCTTTAATGAGCAATCTTGTGCCATTACACATGTTAGGAGGGCTTATATTCATTAAAAGCATGATAGGAGTACCGACTTTTAATGATAGTTTGTGAGGTGGCAAGCCAGAAGGATTAAGCGAATTTAGAAAATCTTGAGGAAAGTGGACGACATTGTCAACATTGGTGACTGTGTCAATCGACTTATAGGTTTTGACTTGGCCGGGAACTTTTTGTATAGTGAGATTGTTGATTTCATTGACAGTGTCGTTCCTAGGCGATACTATTGCCCTGGAACACAACCAGTGAAAGTCTCTTTCTAGTAAATTTTCGAGGCCTGGATATACTGCTTCTATAAGATGCTGCAGACTGTGGACTATCTGACCTAATGTCTCATTTAAAATGATTTCAGCAGAATTAGTGCCCAAATTTAGAGAAGGTAAAACTCCTTCTCCAAGTCTGAGCATTTGTCGTGGGAAATCTTTATGCGTGTCTCCGCCAAGATAGGCTCTCATATTCGTTCGCAAATTTAGGTGTTTAATAGAACTCCATAAGGGAGATGATTTAAGACATGCTTTGATGATATCTGCACGCGTCCCTTTTGTAACTACAGGGAGTGTCTGCCGAAAATCCCCAGCAAACACAAAAGTAACTCCCCCCATAATGGCAGTAGAGCTTCTAAGGTTGGCGCCTTACGCAGCACACAACACGTTTTATTTTCCGAATCTGTCCGTCCTGCAAAGCCATAGTACATTATTTTGTTCTATCATCAATAGTTTTCGCAGCGCACGCAATGTAAGGAATTTTATAGGTCATTTATTTACACTTTGGGTTACATTATTGGAGTTTTAGTATGGATCCCTAATGATTTTTAAAATAAAATATAGCCTATGACACTCAGCGATAACGTAGCATTCTACTGGTGAAAGAATTTTTAAAATCGGATGAGTAGTTTCGAAGATTACCTCCTACATCCAAACACACAAACACTACCTCTTTATAATATTAGTATAGATGTAGACACTTTAATTTTATATATATATATATATATATATATATATATATATATATATATATATGTATATATATATATATATATATATATATATATATATATATATATATATATATATTGGCTATGCAGTGTGTGTTCCTATTTTCGAAAAAAAAAAAAACGAGTTTGAGGCGGGCCTTAGAATTCATGCTTCAAAGTCATTTACAGGCCTATAATTAATCTCTTACAGGGTATAGCTCTAAGTAATTATTATAATTATGATGTAGGCACTTTTATTATAATGTATATATATATATATATATATATATATATACATATTGGCTATGCAGTGTGTGTTCCTATTTTCGAAAAAAAAAAACGAGTTTGAGGCGGGCCTTAGAATTCATGCTTCAAAGTCATTTACAGGCCTATAATTAATCTCTTACAGGGTATAGCTCTACATAATTATTATAATTATGATGTAGGCACTTTTATTATAATGTATATATATATATATATATATATATATATATATATATATATATATATATATATACCGGGTATAAGGTATGTCTTCCGATTTTCGAAATGAAAAATTCAGAGCAGATGAGCTATTGTGGACAAGGATTAATGCAGAAAAATTGCCTTTCTTTGCATGCCACAAATAATGAGCTTTTTTTTATTTTACTTTTCTTTTGCAAAATGCAAATCAGACGAATTAGCGACATGTTTCACAACATGTGAGATACTGATAGATCCCATCTGCTGTGCAAGTGTGCATTCGACCTTTGGATGTGAGCTTCCTTTCTCATTTTCACTTCCTCCCATACAGGCCCAGCAGGAGGCAGGGGGTGAACTCCCTTCTCTTACCTGCTTGACAAACAACTCACAGCGAACACTGCCCATGGTGGGATAAGTGCATAGTTTGCCTAGAAAATGTATCGACCCATTTTTTTGTACCTCAATTATGTACCATAAAAGTAAATGTCAAAAATCATATTTGTGGTATTTATGGGTTGCCTAAAAACACTCAAGGTGCTCGCAGCTGTGTAAATATTATGCTATGAACAAAATATGGTATATTGTTGTACACTTGTATTTTAAAATTTAATAACTTGTTAACCGTTAGTCCGATCTCAACCCAAAAAGGCTTTTCGGGATGCTTGTGGGAAGCTTTTGAATTCTCGCTACTAGCCAAAATGATTATGGTACACATTTAAAAGTTTCTGGTAATATCTTGCGAACTGTTGGACTTAGGTCAAATTTAATGGGTGCTTTGGAATGCCCGAATGATGCAGATTTTGAAATCAGCGTACACATGATAAACATTATGGTATGCTTGTACCATAATTATGGTACGAGAAAATGGGTGTTAAAATTTGATACTTTTGGACATTCGCATGCTGTACTCGATTCTATAAAGTGTTCAGGGTATCGAGATATTGTGGTATTGAGGATCCCATCCCTATTTAAGTGTATGTATTAATGTTGCATTATTAACAACATACTTTAAGAATAATGTTATTGTAGTGTATGTAAAGTCAAGCATCATAGGAGGGGCTCAAGCACACTTTGGTCAGTCCTTGCCAATGCAGACTAGACTAATTTTATTTAAAGGGAAGTTCTCATCTCTCATGATTTGTTGTGACCAAGAGAGTGGTTTCCTGAGGGGAAGACTACCCCAAAAATCTTTAATATGAAATTATGTAAGTCCAATGATAACAAGTGGGAGTGAGATACCAAGAGCTCAGCTGTGGCACTGGTAGCATTACTCCAATATCAATGGTATGTGAAGCTAAGAAAAAGTGCTGTTAGAAGACATAGCATGCATTGTAGTTTGCAGCATTTATGCTTATGGTGTTGCTTTTAAGAAGTTTTGAGATGCTTATTGAGAACAGTGATGATATACAGCAATGTGGGGCTACATAAAATTCTTGGGGATCAATCTAGTTTTACAAATTTTGTCATGAATGGGCTTTGTGAAGTAATTGTGAACTACTTGAATCATTGCATTAAATAATTGCAACATTTCTTAAAAAAAAAAATGGTAATATCATAAGTAATCTTCAAGTGTTATGAAATTTTAGTTTTTCATCTCACATACTTGAGGTTATCTTTTCTTTTGAACTGTATGAATATTGTTCATTTAAATTTTTCAAAAGCTCTTTTATAGTAGGTGTTTGTTTGGATAGATAGATGTAAGAATTGTGACATACTGATCTCGAGGCATGGAGGTGAGTCACTCTAATGGAAGCTTCTCCTTACTCGTACTTGGCTGTTATAAATTATACATTACTCTCCCTAAATTATGCGATTTTTTGGCTCCTGAATTTAACTCTTAAGATGTAAACAAAATTATCTTTTGCCAGGAAGTTATAAACTACTAATTTGAATATATTTTTATACAATATTTTTACAGTATTTAAAATTTTGCTTATATTATACTGCTAGTGAATTTGTTTATCTAGACTTTGTTTTATTGTTTCACAGGTGTGATCCATGCCATAACACCACAAATTGAGATAGAACCAAAACATGTAATGGTTAAAGCTGGTGAACAAGTTACTGTATTGTGCCGGGCTGGTGAGCCTACTCAGTATTGCCGTATCACAACACCATTTGACAGAGTTCTTGTTCTTGGACCTACAAGACCTTCCAGAGAAGGTTATGTTTATGTAGGTGAAGGCTTGGAGAATGGCCAGTGTGGCTTCAGAATTAATAATGTTCAGGATCAGAATAATGGGATTCATGGCTGTTATATGGGCCTGCTTTCTGATGAAGCTTCAGCTAATATGACTGTTGTCGTCGCACGTAAGTATATACTATATATTTAATGGAAACTGTTTTTTACACTGTTGAAGGGATTAGAAAAAATATAATATACAGTAAACTCCCGATTAACTGTGTTAATCGAGGCCGGAGAGGACACGAATAAGCGAATTTGTATTTAAAAAGAAACCGGATAACGAATTTTTCACATTTATGCTATTAATGGAACAGTGATATTAGCTCCAAAAATCGTGCTAAAACAAATGATCTATTATACATTTCAAAGCAAACACAAATCACTCACTGTATTTGCAGGATTTAAAGTACATGATACTTTAACTATATTTAGTTGTGTAGTATTTAGTAGTAGTTGTGTGTCGCTTTCTCAACGTGCATCACTCAGACCCGTCCTTTACATGGCAGAGTTAGTTGAAAGTTTAGAATACAATGCAGTAAAGATTATAACAGGACTTTAAATGAGGCAACCTGACATTTAAACAATACAGTACAATACCCATTACTAGGATCTTATTTAAATTTTACAGACTTATGCACACACACAAGTTTAAAACTTAGGGAATGTTAAGTTTTTTGTAAACATTTAAAACACTTGATATGAAAAAAATGTAAGAAAAGTTAAACCGTGCTTTTATTGAAAAAGTCTTCTTTTTTTTTCCTTGGAACCGGGACTGTTTTTGTTGATGGCGCCCCGTGCTGAAAAAATTTTTTCTATCTTATCCGCGATAGTTTAAAATGCCCTTTTACACTTTGTTAACATTGAGAACACAACACTACAAAGTGAACAATGACCCGGGCCGGCAGTCGATAAACTGGTAAGACATTGTGTAGTAATTTGTTGCGCGGGGGTGGGGGAAGCCGCATCCAAAATAATGACAAACTTATTTCGTAAGTTTCACTTCGGACATTGTCAGCAGTCACTTGTTTTGAAGGCAAGAAAACAACATGGCGCTTTGTAATTTTGCATTTTTGCTAACATCCGCAAAATACAATATATAAAATTACCAAATTTCAAAATATGCCACAATTTTTGTAAACAAAATCGGTTTATGTGATCATTTTGTGTACAAAATCTGCCATTTTGTACACAGCCTCCAGGTGGTCAGATAAATGCTTCACAACGGGCGGAAATGGATGACTCACACAGGTCTCTGTGACAGGCTGACAGTTTAAAGAGATAAACATAGGCTCACGTGGCACAGCGATAAATGTAATGGTACCATTGCTTGTTAAACGATACATGTTACAGCATTGCCTTGCTACAGAAGTTACAGTAGACTTTGAGAAAAGTTAAAAAAGGCCGCACAGATAAGCCAAAAACCGGTTAAGCCAAACATGAATAAGTGGTAGTGTATGGTATGTACAAAATGTATGAAGAGGATGATTTATGTTGTAGGAGTGCTAAATGGCAGTGTCTATATATATGTTTATATAAACATCAGCAGGTGATTCCTTAGGAACATATAAAGTGATTATTAAGAGAGCTGAGCGCTTCTAAAGTCTGATTTTGAAATGCCTTAAGTTGAATATTTTAGAAATTACTTACGACTAATCAGCGAATATTGTTTTATATAATGGAGATTGTTCACTTCGAGAAACGTGGTTGGTAATACCATCCTCTTACATTGGGAATTAGGGGGTTGCAACCCTGCATATGCATGTGCTTCAAACAATTGTAAGTGAATTATTGCATGAATTTATTAATCAGCAGGTCTACATTAACAGAAAAGGTCGTCTTGTCCAAACACACTCAGGTGAACCGTTTGCGAGAAATCCGAGGTGAAATCATTCAAAACAGAAAGCGAGTGGCCTGGCAGGTAGGCAATCTTCATCACACGGGACATGTTACTATGATGAAAGACGGACAATGTCGGTGGTTTCAGACTACTCTTGACATTTTACATTTAATTCACAAAATAAAACGTGTACATAATACGCGATGAACAATTTAGGAATCTGCCTCCTTAACTGTATGATGTGACACCAATAGCGCGCGTTGTAGAGTATACGTGCAAAGCGTTGTGTACATTCATGAATTTAGGTAATTTATAGTGACTGTTCAATGAAACCATTGTCTATAACACCCGCCTGACAATGGTGCAGGATGTGTATATTCGATGCGCCGTGAATTACACTACAATCAGTGTAAAATAGATATCAGTTAAAGTATAGTGTACAATACTACATACAGTACAGTACTTTAAATCCTTCACATACAGTGCGTGATTTGTGTTTGCATTGAAATTTATAATATGTACTGTTTTTATCATGATTTTTATAGTTAATATCACTGTTCCATTAATATTAAAAGTTAGAGGTGTAACGATACCACTTTTCCTAGATTCTCGATGCCGATACCACTCTCGATTCTCTATTTCAAAACTCGCATTCCTTTAGTTACACACACTTACTTTACAGAACTAATTAATGTATAGGAAGGTGTGAGAATTTAATTTTAAAATGTAGTATCATTTTGGTAAATCAGAAACAATTTTTCTGAAAATGCAAAGAAGTTTAAAAAATATATATTATTTACACTAATAAATTGTAATGAAAAGGAATTATGAGATACATACATTAACTAGACAAGCAGTATCCACTAATATCAATATCATCTGCATTTTTTATTTTTTTTATATATTTTTTTATTAAGTCTCAGACCAATTCAGGTCTGTGTTTTTATTAATTTCTTGCACACTTTACATTCACCTTTGCACTTTTATCTTAACATAAAATATCCAAATAATACACCTTTTATGGTCTTTTACATTGGCTGCAGCATCTTCCATAATTTATGAGACTAGATATTTTATGAAACAGTCCGTTTAATGTGTCAATTATCACACATTCGTTTCACGCATGGCACATCTGTCAATGTTAGTAAACAAGTGGTTGCTATAGATTACTGCACACATTTGAGTTGTGTGTGTTCACTTTGCACGATTGGTGGCGGTTTGTTGTCAAACTCTCTGTAGCTTGTCTCGAAGTACATATTTTAGTGCTAGTGTAATCTTTGAAATGTTTGTTTTAGTTTTGCAAGAAAAAATAATGTATTTATGTGTTTTGTTGCATTTAGAACTATGATTTCCTAGATTTAAAAATTGTCTCGAGATGAAATAAGGAATATTTTCATCTCTAAAATTTTTTAATATTCCCAAGACTCGCGCGTATCTAGATTTTTACAGTGCCGAAGTAAATTCATGATATAATATAGGAGAAGCGTTTATTTCTTTTGGAGAAAGCTCATTTAGTGAGATATCGCACATTTGTTATATTTCATGTTATTTCCCATTTTAACTTGTATTTCAGTGTTATTTCGTATTATCGTGATTTGTAAAATCGTGCCTCTAGTGATAGGTTATGTAATTGTAGGAATCAGTTTTTAATGCTTCGATTCTTCGTCTTCCGATTCTCTATTATACGTTTCTTCAAGAATTGCGGGTATCGAGGAATCGATGTATCGAGTTTGACATCCCTATTAAAAATGTATAAATTTGATTATCCTAGTTTTTAAATACAAATTCGCCTATTCATGTTTTCTCTGGTCCCGATTAAACCGGTTAATGAGGAGTTACTGTATTTACCAAACTGTTTGCACAAATTGTTTCCACTGGTAAGGCTCACAAAGTAGAGGATGAACACACTCCTGTCAATGTATGAAAGTAACCCCTTATCATATACAAGTTATATTTATTTAAATCGAAACATACATGTTTTCCTGGCCAAATTATAAATCTAGGTGCACAATTAGAATAACGAAATGGTTGCAGGTTCCTTAAACTCGCTGCTTGCTGAATATAACTGACGTAAGTATCAGTAACTCATCACCATGTGATGCATACAACTGTACTTGCAGCTACTACAGCCATCATGAAACAGACTTCGTGGCCATTAGTACACACAAGGTCATGTTATTTGGTCTTGTCACATGTATCGATGGTACTGTACACCAACCAAATGACTACAATTTGTATAACAGATACATGATTTACTTATCCACTACTTAACCTCAAACACAGCAACTGGGCACAACACCTTTAAACTTCACAGATCCACTGAATAGATCACTGTTGAGGGCAAGGTCAGCTCCCTATATACGGATGGTAAAATGTAAATTTAGCAACTTCATATCTCTGATGTTTCATGGCAGGTCAAAAATTTACTAACGGTTTACATATCATCTTTATGCACAACATATACTTTATTATACCACCAACAACATACATCGAAAAAATGTTATTTATGGACTAATTTAAGAAAAGGAATAAATGCAATAACAAAACATAACCGATTATTACGGCAAAAAAGATTTATTATGGATTACAATACAATTCACCATGACCATGAATATGCATGTCACCAGTCATACCAACCAGCTTGCGATACAACCAAATCTGATCACCAAGTTCAAACTTAAGTTTCTTACGAGAAAATATGGGAGCGTTACCAAATACGCTTATAACAGCAGTATTATCGATCTTCCCTTCATGAACTAGAAAAGTCTTCCAACATATTATATCACAAGAGTCAATGTCACTAATTTCCTTAGGCGCAGGATCCTTTTGAGCATCCGACTTTCTGAAGAAACATATCTCCAACAAACCACTACCTTCTTTAGTGGTTATTCCAAGGCGTGCTGCCTTGCTACGTATTTCTGTTCATGTTCAGTCATTAGAAATTGATAAGTTTAATGTTCAGGTTAAAACTACTCCTAAGGATTACGATGCTCGTTTGAAGGAGCATATGGATCATCGTGGTGTAAAGAGACCTTATTGTGATGTTCGTAACATTACAAAGGTACTTCAAAAATTGTTAGAGGTGAACCTTCTTGTTTGTACAATGATAAGGTTACGGTTGATCCATATAATAAGTTTGATAAAGTGTGGTTAACCTTTGCCTTGTGTATGTTTTGCCAAGTATCCCAGCATAATGCTATCTGCTTAACCTAAGAATTTACAGCCTTTAAGTCTGTTTGGAGATATAAACGAGATGAGTGTGTCTTGTATCGGAGATGCCACGAAGCCCGCGCTACTTGAGTATCAGATGCCATCCGTCTATATTCAGGGTTTTTCAATGTAATTTCTGCTTTATTGTGACGTGTAATATTAAGGGCAGTATTTCTGTTTTATCGTTTTGAGCATTTTGTAATTATTATAATGTTTTACGGCCACATAGCTTGTGGTCATAAGGTCAGATACCACCAAGTCCGTATCCACGCAATCACCACGTTATGAGGACTAATTGTCTTTCCATTTTATGCACCATAAGTTATCTCAGGGTTTTATGTGATTTGTCAATAAGGGTTCATGAATTTTACATGTTTTAACGCAATTTGTTGCTGACCACACGGTCCACCTATGTACTTGTATTTTTCCACCAACTGGGATTCCAAGGGCTTTACACTAATTTCTAGCAAATATAATTTTCCAATGCAGATGGAATTATTTAAGAAAACTATTGACAGGATTTCCAGCTAATTATGTGTTTTTACACTTGCCCATGTGGTCCACTATGAGCCCTATCAAGCGGCACCGGTGCCATCTTAAAGTGAATTCTCATGTTTTGTGTGTTTTATTTTCCATCTCATGTCATGCCCCATATTCTTTAAGTGTTATTTTATATTTTTGTTCTACATTATTGTTTGGCACTAACCCTCTATGTGTGTGATTTGTCGCCACACTGCACGTGGTTTTGGGACGAGCCCGACGAGTAGTCATTAGCTGCTGTAGAATACATGTGTTCATTTCATACTCTGTGCCCTGTCTCTGGGAAAACCTGCAGTCCCTCTAGCGCTGTAGGCCCCCTTGCTCTGTAGAGACTGTGCTTTCAGGCACAGTGCAGCATCATCCAGTCAGAGGTGCACAAGTTGAGTTACGTGCTTGGGGGACTCACCCACCGGAACTTGCTAGACACGCTCGAGACATATTGTAAATTTCATTCTGCCACAGATTGTATCTTGGATAATAAACCCATACCTCCTTAGTGTAAAATGGGAATGTTCTTTAGTAGCGTCAAATACCCAGCCCAGTCAAGGTGTCTTAATTGCAGTGTAAAGTGTAAAAGTTGTTTAGTGAGTACACATGGGTGAAATGAATACATAGAACCCACAGCATCCCTGAGATCACTCTGAGTCTCAAAGTATGGTGCGTAAGAACCACTGCTGGCGCCCGTTAATCAGCAGGTAAAATGTATCGCAGTTGTCTCTGTTTCTCACCTATCGGCGTCAAGTAGATGTTCAAAATGACCATTATTTACCTCTTTGCACTTGTGGAGACGTTCAACAAGAGAGCATTGCACATACTGCAGTGGTTCCCCAGACAGTGTGCGACATGCTGCATAAATACGCTGTTGCATATCTTCCATGGTTGTTGGGGTTGCATGACACACACTGTCTTCCAATGTGTCCCAAAGAAAGAAATCTAAGGGTGTTAGGTCGGGGAATCGAGTTGGCCATACCATATGATCACTGTGCCCTATGTACAAATTTGGAAATGCGGCGTTAAGTACCTCTCTGCTCACATGTGCAGAGTGGGTGGGGCAACCATCGTGCTGGAACCACATTGAGAGATGGGTGTCCAGTCCCACATCTTCAAGCATACCTGGTACTCTCGCTGAGAAATGATGCGTATTGTGCTCCGTTTAATGTTCCTGGAAGGAAATACGGGCCTATGATACAATCGTACACAATACCACACTAAACATTTACAGGACATTGTTGTTGATGGACAATCGGACAGAGCCAGTGTGGGTTTTCAATGCTCAGTAGTGCATGTTCTCTAGTGCAACAGGAAGCTGGAACCCACAAAGGTTGCAACGTTCAACGACTGCAACTAATGAACTAATTGTGACTGGTCTTAAGGAGGGGGCCATAATATGGGTTTGCATGCAGGTAACACACTTCCAAATGTTCCAGAATATTCTGGAGTAAAACTAATTGAATGTAATGAAAAAACTGATTGTAAGAACAATAGGAAACCTCAACTGGCAACAGGAGAAGTCTATCTCCGAATTACTGCAGAGAAATAGGGATACCTTCTCATACTGGTCGCTGTAGCGCACAACCCACATGTGAGTACACGGCAGATTACACGTGGTGCGGAAGTAAGTCACGCTAGCATTAGCTGCATTTTACACCGTCATACATTTCATCCATATGACTTGTCACTGCATCGAGAGCTGCATGGGCCCTTCAGTCTCAATCCACAATACAGATGCTGGCAGTCTGCAGACTTTACTTCAGATAGTCACTTTTGTCGCCACTTGCCTCTCTGCTGGCTTGTTGATTTGCTGTCTTCACACACCTGGTGCTAGGTTGCACAACCCTCCTAACTCTAGACTGTCGGCTCGGAGGTCTGTTGTAGTTTAAGCAGTCTTGCTGTCCCAATGTAGCAGGTTCTCCACACCCTGAGTCGTGCTGAGAGTCTACAGCAATTACCAGAACATTCTTGCATCAGTAACTCCTGAAATTAAATCTGCTCAAGTTCGGAAGTGTGCAAGTCTTGATAGGCCTCTCTGGTACATGCGGTGGCTTGCCTTTGTAAATCTCTATTTACTCCCCAGGTTCTTAATCTGGCCTTGAACATTTATTTGGTGTTTCAAGCAGGACAGGGCAAGGGATCAGATCAGCATGCATGTAAGAATATTTAAAAAAAATTGTTTCGTTAAATTTTTTTAATTTGCGTAATAGGAAGGTAGTATTGCATGTGTTTTTGTTCTGTATGTATGTTTATACTGTAAAATATTTTAAAAATTGTTAGTTAAAATTTTGATTAAATACATTTTATACTTATATGTAATAAGTAATGTGTAATTTTCTTCTATATGAACATTTACGAAATCAACTAGTAGAAAATTTCAAAAAAATAAATTTATACATTTGGACAATAGTTGTGAATTTCAATTGAACTAGTGTTTGCTTAATTTGTTTCCAATGTGGATCTTAAAGTGGAAAATCTTGCAGGATACATGGGAAATGTATAAAAAAAATTGGTGCATAATGGTTTTGAATATGCTTACACTCTGAAATTGCACCCATTAAAAAATATTGTATATTGTATTTGATGATTCTATTTTATTCTTTTCAAATTTGTTTTTAGGTTTTTGTTACTTATATTTCATTGTGATTGAAAGCTTTATTCCCACATAAATAAGAATATATTGTGTTAAAAATTAAATTCTAAATTTTTTTTTGTGGAGTTGAGAAACTTTCTTTGGCTTATCTTGTAAAAGCTAAGTGTTTAATAAGCACTGAGTATTCTTTTGGTGTAGGGGATATATTAATATTCTCATTAAGTGGAAAGTAAACATGGTCAGGTTATTTTAATATATAATTCTTGAACAAGATGGGCACATTTATATAACTAGTATATTTAATACTTGTTAGATTAGTTACTTTCTTTTTAATAAATAATATTGTAATTTCTCTTGATCCTTTTGCTGGCATGACCAAATAGATGACATAATGTTAAATGTAATTTGTTCATGTATAATCCTTTTGGTGCAACACCATAAAGACTGGTCAGTTCTCATTTACAAATATATGTACAAAACATTCTGAATCACTGTTTTGCTGTAGATGATTTAATATCTTTGTGCTGTTTTTTGTTGATATATTTTTTCTTGTTGGGAGGTTTCTTATTCTTAGTTGCATTGTTAAGTTTTTATTTTATTGTTTTAGAATTTTAAAATTTTGTAAATTTTTATGTGTATTTTTAACTTTCATAGTCATTAATGGTAGTGTCATAATTTTGCACAATATACAAATAACCACCATTAGGTTAATTTCAGTTTTTTTTTGTGAATATAAGCATTGGTATATGCCTTACAAGAATATAAATAAATTTCAACAAATTTGGAACAAAATTAGTATGATTGTAAAAAGTAGCCCCCCCCCCCCCCCCCAGATCGTCACTTTTGTATCAAACATAAATATTATTTATATTTTCATTTCAGTTACAATTTTTATATAGTTTTTTATGCTATGTGCAAAATTTTGATTTTTATGAATTATATTTAAAAGCTATGTTACACTATACAATTTATTTCAACATAGGGTAGGGTTCTTACATTCCTTGTAGAAAGACTTTGAATTTGAAAGGTTTAGTGTAATGGTGTTGAAATGTGACATAGAATTTTCATGTTATAATAGAATACATAACATGGAAATATTAGCTTGACTATAAATAAAAAAAATGGTAATAATTTTGTTGAATAGTAACTGCTCTGGTTTCTTTTATCAGGGTTCTGTTAGTTGTATTGTATACTTGCATGCACAATATCTGCTAAGGTATGTAGAACATTACTGAAAATCTCCAAGAATTAAATGGTAATCTTGTGACATTTATGATGTGTAAAATGTCTGGCAAATTTAAGCTGACTAGATGCTTTGATTGTACATTTCACCATTATGAAAGTGTCTTGACCAGGTTGGCATGCATGCTGCCAGATTGGGTAAATTCACATAATTTATACTGCAAATGTTAAGTAGCGGCAAGATACTGAATAAGACTTACTAGCAGTATGAGCCACAGAGCCAAGTTTATTGAACATGTGGCGTGCCCTGATAGCACTTTTGACAAGCCTTTGCCCAACAGGATAAGTTTGAGAGAGGCCACATTATGAAGTTAGATATTTTGGTACATTGCTCGCAGCTTGAACCATTCTGTCTACACTATGAATACGTGTTGGATGCAGTGGGAACAGGAGGGTATATACACACACACACACACCCATTGAGAAGGCTCAGGTCAACCCTGGTGGACCACCAGCAGGAAGGATTTTTTCTTCATGTGATAGGCTGTAAGCACTCCACAGATATCGCTACGCACCGTACAGGGACATGTCACAACAGCTGGGGATTCACCTTTGTACACCAGTACCATATCCAAGTGGCTATCAGAGTAGGATCTACCATTATGACCTGTTCTTCTGTGGGAATAGGCAGCATAGCAGATATTGGATTGGCGAGGAGTGTTCAATGAAGAATACAGTTATTTCTGGATACAGACCATTACCAAATTTGAATCTGGAAACATCCTGGCCAACGTCGTGATCCACGCTTCATTGTAGAGCAGCACTCTGTCCCAATGAGAGGTGTCACGGTGTGGGATGCCATTTCTTAAGATTTCCTCATCCCACTGTTAGCGATTGAAAAAACTCTTGACAGCACGGCAATACGTCCAGGAAATTCTGTGGCCATATGTGCCCTTCCTGGTGCACCTTAACAACCCCATTTTCCAGCTGGACAGTGCCCGGCCTCACACACCACCAATATCTTTGGCCTACCTTTGTGATGTCAATGTGCTTCCCTGGTTATCAAGGTCCCCATATCTCTCGCCTATCAAGAACGTTTGTGAGTAAACTGGACAGCAACTTGAGTCAACGGCAACTCTGGCAGATTTGGAGGGTCAGTTCCAGCTGTGATAGGACCTTCCTCAGGAGAACATCTGACATCTTTATGCCTGTCTCCAAGCCAGACTATATTGCCGCCTGTAAGCCTCCATGCCAGACTTTATTGCTGCCTGTCTCCATGCTATGGGTGGTTGAACAGCACACTAAGTGCATCCTGTAAGTGTTTGTCCTATGCAATACATGCTTGATGTGGTACAATATTTTGATGTTTTCTGTATAATTACTACCATATCATGTTCCTGTATCCACTTAGGTGCCTCTGCAAGAGTCCCTACAGGGTAATAAATTTGTTTTGCAAATTAGTATATTTGCAAGTTTGAAATTCTATTTATAACTTTTCTGAAATATGTGTGTGTGTATATGATTGAGCAGCTATATCAATCCCTTTTTTCCCCTATGAGCTACACTTTACAATTTAGTGTCACATAGGTTGTTTCTAATTTCTTCCAGGCTAATCGATCTTGTGCAATGTTCTTCCAGTTCACTCCTACTACTCTTCGAATGTCTCTGTCCCAACGATCTGGAGATCTTCCTCTGGATCTTTTCAGGTCTCTTGGTATCCAATCCATCACTGCCGTTGTGCATCTGTCATCACTTCTTCGATCAATATGTCCAGTCCACTGGCACTTTAGAGTCTTCACTCTTTCTAGGATGCCCCTGACTTTAGTTACTGATTGAATGTAGTCTGCTCTCTTCCTGTCTCTTGTAAACCCAAGCATTGCTCTTTCCTGTCTCTTGTAAACCCAAGCATTGCTCTTTCCATACCTCTGTAGACAGTTCTCAGTTTTTGCTTTGTTTGACATATCAGGGTCAAAGTCTGACAGAGGACAGGTAATACACATTGATCAAATAACTGCTTTTTAAGGTATATTGGCATGTTTGATTTAAAAACTATGGAATTTCTTCAATATGCTCTCCAGCCTAATTTTATGTCGATCTCAGGCATTGAGTCGCCATTCATGTTGACTAGTGTTCTACAGTCTCAATATTAATGTCGTTGGTGATCACCTTGTCTTTTGTTATCCATTTATTTTGCATGACTTTAATTTTAGAGAAGGTTTTTTTTTAATGTCTTCTTCTCTGCATAATATCTCTAGATCATGTAACAGTTGTTTAAGCTCATCCAAACTGCTTGAGAGTAAAACTATATCATCAGCAAATCGTAGATTATTAAGACTTCTTTCATTTACCCTTAATTCTCTGTTTTGCCACTCAATCTTTGACATAGCCTTTTCTAGGACAGATCCCATTTTTAACATCCTATAAATAAAAAAGGGTCGATAACACCTTGAATTTTTTCCCATAGACTGACTAACCAGTTACCATTGTTATTGTAAACAAGAAATTGTTTAGGTGTTATGTCCCCTTGGTGAAATGTAACCTCAAAGTCAGAAAAAAAATTAAGTTCAATGTCTCAAATTTGTGCTGCAAAAACTTGACAACCAAATACACTAAGGACATGCCTAACAATACTTAATAAAAGAGCACTTCATGTTGAACAAATTGGTCTTTGTTTCGTTGGATTTGTACAAAATTCGCAGGAGGTAGAGCATTTTTAGTGAATGATTACAAACACCAAAATCACTGCGCACGACACACTAAAAATGGCAGTCACAGCCAAATGAGTGGCTGTATATTTTTTCTGTAATTGGTTCCATACTCACAAATTATGTAACTAATAAACTGGGAAAAAAAAAATCTTAGAGCAACAATTTTTTTAAAAATTTGTTGAAATGGCATGGAATGCCCCTGTATAACAGCTGAGTGGTGAATCAAATGAAGGCTTTTTCAAAATCAATGAAAACCAAACAAAGGGGCATTTGATATTCATTTGCACAGCTTATTACCTCATGAGTGACTTGGATGTGATCCACTGTGCTGAATCCTGATCTGAAGCCAGCCTGTTCTATTGGTTGCTTTGTATCCAAGGTAGAACTGATACGATTATGGTTGACCTTAGTGAACACTTTGTAAATGAGGGGAAGTAGACTGATAGGGCGGTAATTCCTTATGTCGTACCGACTACCTTTCTTGTGAAGTAACACAATCATTACTTTGTTCCAACTGGATGGAATATTTTTCTTTTTGAGGCATTGCATAAATATCTTGCCTAGATGTCTGTAAGTTTCTTCCCCGGTGAGCTTAAGAACATCAATGGATAGGCCATCACAGCCACTAGCTCTCCCAGTTTTCATTTCATGCACTGCTCTTTTAATTTCTGATGGGAGGACTTCATGAAGTGGTAGGTCTGGTATTGATTGATAGATTTTCATCTTGTTTTTTATATAGGGTCTAGTAAAAATTTCTGATGTGGTCCAACACTGCAGCTTTGTCTGTAATACATTTATTTTCGTCATCTAAGGCTATTATGTGATTCCTTCCAATCATAAGTCTTTGCTTTGCTTTCTTGTAACCTTTCTTGTTTTCTATGACTAATTTAACCAGATTTTCATTGTATTTCTTGATGTCAGCTGCCATTTTTTCCAATGGTCTTGCACAATTCCACATGTTCAATGAGGTTCCTTTTGGATTCAACCTTCATTTTTCTACGTTTATTCAAAAGAGCCTTTGTGTCATTACTGATTTTACTTGCTTTGTTAGTTCTAAGTGTGCATGCAATTTCTTTTGCTGCCATTATAATAATAGTTGCAAGGCTGTCGTTGGTGGTCGTAACTACTTTTTCTTGTAATGTATACTGAAAGATGTCCTCCTTTCCTGTGAGGTTAATTATATCTATTAATGTTCTTTTATTGTTGTTTAATATTTTCTGCCTTTCCTGTTTTGTACAGATACTGAGTTTTGCTCTGACCAGTCTGTGATCACTTCCAGTGCTGAATTGATTTAGAACTGTAACATCTTGTACACAATGACAGCTGTTGGTAATAAATAAATATATATATATATATATGCTGACCTCACTATCCCGCTCGGGAGGCAGCCCACTGCTGCTCTGTTTGTGCACCAGCAACGCATGGCCGTCCATTCAGTGTACGGGTCACGCAGGTAATTCACGTGAGAACAGGTCAGTGAACCGTTCTATGACCCGCCAGACCCGTGTAACGAAGTGTAAACTCAGCCTAGTGTGCTTAAAGTGATAATCTAATCTGGGTACCTGGAAGCAGAGTCTAATTCTTAAAGTAAATGTGGAACCTGAACTCTTTTCTTAATTTTTTACGTTAACGTATGCTTGTGAGGGAACTGCCACATGGCTGTCGACCTGCTACTACACTGAGAAATAGTTTCCATGTGCTCACCCGTGTTTCAGATAAGCTGGCGCCCTTCGGACATAATGAACTCATTTTGTAAATTTTCTGTTAAATTCTAGCCATGATCCAGGGTTTCTCTCAAATTCGGTACTTTGTCCCTCACCAGCAACCAAGCCACGTTACATGGTGACACAACATGATTGGTGTGAAGACGTGCAGCATGTAAAATGTGCATGTGGCGGAAAAATTCATGCTCGATATTTTAACCATTGTATGGAATAACCATGTGAGCATACCCTGGAGTTACCCATGACATCACTGCCTATCTGCAGCCTGGCATGCGTGCATGGTCCGTCCAGGCGTGCGTTAGCCACCACACCCCTTCAGGTCTGGTATACCGGGTGTGATCCTACGGAGTCCCTTGTGTGCATGGGCAACTTCCGTGATTCGTAACAACCGCGGACAACAGAGGCATGGAATTTTCAGCAAACGTGTGGAACGCAAATGAGGTGTGCACAATGTGTGGAAAACCTGAATCATTGGACCCGTTTGCAAAATTCGACCTTCAAGCAAACATCTGCCGCTGCATACATCAAGGCAGAAGTGTGCTATTTGATCTGACAGTTACGACAACAAACATGGTAACATGCTGTTCACGCCCTTTGTGCGGTGACCCTAACAATGACACCATACGCTGTGAACTGTGCCAGCTAGGAGCGTACTTCGCCTGTTTGTCAGCGGGAGAGTGGCCATCTGTATTACACGTTTTCCTGTGCCAGAACTGCACTTTCAACCAGACCAACCAACCTGCAGCAGTGCAGCTGATTGCACCCAGTGAGTTCCTGCCACCAGAGGAATGTAATACAAGTATGTGTAATGTCAGACTGTGCCATGGAACAGGGTATGTTGTTACGTGCAACTTGTGTGACAACAAATACCATCCTAAGTGTGTATCGGACAGTGATTGGAACAGTTTTCGCGAGGGAACATTCCGCTGTGAAGAGTTTGTGCCGGTCTTTCTCCACGATAACAACATGCACGTGGATGTAACCAAACACCATGACATCATACAGCTCCTGCAGATAGGGATGTGGCGCAGCTCACAACTGCTTGCGCTGCCCACCCCACTTCAGAGACTACCTGTGCGAGTAGAAGTACCAGAACCACATCGAGAACAACCTGTAGTTGGCACCGCATCTCGTTTCCAGACACACTCTATATTTTATGGACAGGGAACAGAGGACTCAAGCATTTTTGGCAGAGTATACTAGCAGTCTACAACACTATGATGTTGGTGTGGAAGAGTGGCCAAATGCCATAGGTGCAGCTGACAGGTGACACACGAACTGGTGGTGCCTCGCAATAGAATACAACATAACCTGTACTCAGTTCGTAATGGAATTCACCGCCCGATATGAGAGCACCTACACAACGCTCAAACATTCGCTGTTCACAGAAGCTGCAAGAAAACCTGCAGGCTTTCTTTGGCCGAAAAATCAGTTTGGATAACCACCACTACCAACATCTGTCTCCTGAAGATGTGTTAGAATCAATAGTGGAAACAGTGCTGCCAGAACACAGGCCAGCACTATGCCCCATGGTTTTCATTGGCTACCATCGTTTCATCAGGGCTGCCATGAGTATTGCGTGCAACTGAGAACCCAGTCGCTACTTTTGGGACTTTTGTGATGGGAATAGTAGTGCTAAAGACAGTGACAGTGCCACGAAATGCGTAAACACACTGTGTTAGTTGTTGAATGGCCCGGGCATCCAGCTTGCATGTGCAGCTAATCCCACATAGGGAAAGCAGTCCACGTCTGTGCTGGGTGACAATGAACTAAGTGTCGCGTCTACCCAGTTGCCGAGCGCTGCCAGCGCTGAGGTCCAGTGTCAGGCACCACAGTGCAATATATGCCGTGACAAACAATATCACTGGCACAGGATGTGCCCCAACATAGTGATAACGGTTACGGGAAATGCACCAAAGGGGTAGGACCACTGCAGAGGCCTACCTAATCCGTCAAAGTGCCAACCACTGCACCCCCAGAGAAGGTAAATAACCAACCAGCTGCCTACTTGTGTCAAGTGAGTACAGCCAATGATAAACTATTAAGGGTACTTGTATGTGTTACAAGTGTAGCCTTATTTGACACCTTGGCATCTCACAACTTTGTTCGCAAGGAACTGGTAGAATATTTAGACATCCAGTGTACTGACTTACCTGTCGAGCTTGCCACACTAAATGGCAAAAGTGACATAATTGGTTCTACTCTACTTAACGTAAAAATTAGGGACGTATAAATGTGTGTTCCCGCCTTAGTGTCTTGAGAATTCCGCGAAGATATCATCTTCGGAGTTCCTTGGTTAATCAATCATGATGTAATTATGTAAATTCCTAGAGATATGATACATTACAGCAAGAAACTTACAGCTCGTAACCTTAAACAACTTTGATCACGGTGTTCCGGCTGAATGTCATGCATCCTTTGAAAGCATCTTGAACAAGCGAAAATACTTTTTGCACCGTTTGACCCACTTAAAAGAACCAATGTTGCCGAACATAAAATCAAAGCAATACACAATGATCCACTCTGGATGTCTCTAACAGACTACGATGTACACCACCTGAACGTCATAAACTAAAACAATGACACTACTACAGTAGTGCTGCAACAAATCAAAGTGAAGCAATCACAACAAAGCCCACTTGCATACATGTGCACAGACAATCTTTACGTGTTTGTGTTAAATCAACAATATCTGTGGAGGTAAAGGAAATAAAGACCCAGTGCAAACAGGAAGTGGTAGAAGGGTGGAGGATGATTGACAACCGTCTCGAGACACACAACAACAGCTGGTCAAGAGGTTGGTGGTGCCTCTACGTACCGCCAGGGGCGTGCACTACTGTTATTCATGTAGTCCATAGCAACAACCTATCCGGACACCCCGGCGCAGCACAAATCGTGTGTAGCATTACATCATCATATTTTTGGCCCGGCCTCACAAAGGAAGTGAGAGAGTATGTGCGCAAGTGCCATGTATATAATGTTTACAAAACACGTAGATCAGATGGGAATGTCCAACCAACCGATACTACCCCAGCGTCCATTCAAAGCAATCACACTATATCTCATTGGTGTATACCCGCGATGACCAGACAGTAAATTGTTCTTATTTGTGGTAACTATTTTGTTTACACGTTGGTGCAAACTGTATGCATTGCAGAGTGCACACATACGATGCGTTGCTGCTACTTTGAGAAATGAGTTTTTCCCCTGATGTTGCTATTCTAAAATGCTTCTAAGTGACAGTGCCACTCAGTTCTCCAGACCACGTTGGAGAGGTTTGTGTACAGAATGATATGCCGAGCACTTCAACATTGACATTTTCCATGCGTGTGCAAACCCGACCGAACGCTGCAACCAAGAATTAAAAGCACAACTGTGCTTAAGAGTCGGCAAAGATCACACAACATGGGCGCACCACATACCAAAGATAGCATCAAAGAAGCCACCGGGTAATGTTCTACTGTGTTTTTGTATGGCACAGGCTTGGCACGCCCAGGGGAGTTTGCCTGCCGTGCACCAAACTCGAACCCAGGTGCTGCAGACACTAGGGTAAGGGAAGGGGGAAAAAGGCAGCACCATCCTCAAGTGCCCGAAAACCAAAAATGTTACGTACAAAAATGGTTGTCGCAAAGAAAATTACCACCCAAGCCCTTGTTACCAGGTGACTTTGTCAACAGCCAAACAGAATTTTACTGCTGGACTCACCTCTAAATGGACTTGATCACGCAGGATCCTGGAGAAAATAGGTTCAACTTCGTGCCTGGTACAGATCGGACATACAAAAAGATGTAAAGTTCACAGGGATTATCTTTGTGCAGCTTTCAACCCCGACGCAGAATAAACACGTCTACCTGACAACCCAGAGGACGTAAGTGTGCAACAAAATGCCAAACTTGCAGCATAAAACGAGACCATGCTTGTAAACACCAATGCGATCTGGATGTCCATAGGGAAAATTTTCGACCGGTCGACCGCTCAGTGCGGTTAGAATAGAGAAACAGTTTCCGACCGAAACCTAGGTAGTGCTGCAGAGACAGAAATGAGTGATGTTTATCTGTCTAATTCATACCAAAGCAACACCCAAGGTAGAAGTCAGACGTCATCATGAGGGCAGTCACCCCTCAATTTTCTTGGCTTCCCTGCTGCCACACCGCCTGCTGTTGCTTCCCCTTCCACAATAACACCACCACCACAGTGGTCGGCGGCAGAGGACATTAGCTCATAAATAATAACATAATTTTCAATTTTTTATATCATGTTTCATTAAATTTAAAAGGGCATATTTCATATTCTCAATTTTGTTAATAAGTAACATAAAATATATTGGGAATTTTCCGGCATCTGCCATGCCACGTGCTCAAAACCAAATTCTTATTAAATTCTATCCGTAATTTAATAAGAGGATTTTAATTGTCAGCGTATATGTAAATTGTCTTGTATTTTTTAATGATTTCTGAGAGCCTTGCAGCCCATTCTGGCTTGTTTATCTAATTATTATTTTCTGGCACAGAATGCAAAAATGAACAAAAGAACGGAAAGTAAGCGTACTCAATTGTTGGAATTTTTGCAATAATTCCTCCAGTGTAAATTGTATCTTTCTGTGTTTTTGTATGTTACTTGTGTCAGATCTTAACAAATTCCCCACATGGTCTTAGTGGGAGATCTCTGCAAGGTAGTCGGATGTCTATGCTACCGTCTTCAGTCTGGACCAACGGGCCAACGAGAGTACACATGGTTCGTGTCACAGGTGCCCTCAACCTCTTTTGTACAGACATTTAGCTGCAATAGTAAGTTTTAATTACACCGGAACCTTGTTAATTGTATTGCTCCTCCTGCGCTCGTACTCTTATCTCCGTAGGACTCGCGGCCCTGGGGATATTTACACCATAATTCTTTCATGTGCTTAAACAGTACTTTTGCAGCATCGGCTGATGACAGATCCAAATGCTATGCCCGTTTAAGGCTAAGGTAGCTTTATTGTGTGCGAGGGTATCTCTCCTCTGCTCAATACAGACATTTATGATCCTAGTCTCTGTGTTGTTATTTGTATGTTTTGTACCTTCGGGATCTGGCCCGTTCCAGAAACCACGTGCTTAATTTATAAACTGTGTGAATGTGGAACCTGATCTCTTTTCTTAATTTCTTACGTTAACGTGTGCTTGTAAAGGGACCACCACATGTCTGTCGATCTGCTACTGCCCTGGATTTCTAAGTGAAAAGTGGCAGTATTAATCTTAGTCACTTGTTAATTTAGGTAATTTAGTCCTTGATATTGAACATTTCAGTACTTGAGAAGTTCTTGATTTTACCTGTAAAATGTTTTTAAGAACTCTGTAACTTGTTTCCAGTACCTCCAAGTGCGTTACCTGGTTTAAGTGTGGCATTTAGCACTCCAGGTAAGAGTACAAACTCAGATGCATTGCAAGAAAATGACACTTTTAGAGCATTTTGCAAAGTACCCAAAAGTCGACCTGCAGCCAACATTACTTGGTTCTTGGGTAAGTATTAAAGGCACATTGTTTAGTTATATTGTGTTATTTGTGAAAATTTAATTTTTCTTATAATATATCAAATGTACATGTTGTAGGTACCAAAATCTTTCCATGAAAATTCAGAGCCTGAGTTTATTGTGTGCCTAGCATGCTGGTCTCCCACCTCTGCAATATAGTTTTTCATTCCTGGTCATATGAATAAATGTGGCTATTACCTGGCTTATTTTCCCAGGGTCTTTGTGTTGGCCCTTCCCTTGCATTCCACTGCTGTTTCTTTTCCATCTTGTTTCACACCCAAGGGCATTAAAGACCTAGTAGTTAAGCACATTCCAAGTGTCTCATCTAAAAAAAAAAGCTGGGTCATTCCTCCAAAAATCATCCAATATTTTTGTGTTTAGTCGCTGACCCATTTTGAAAAAAATTTAACAATTTTGGGGAAAAAAAAAAAAAATGGAATTTTCTCATACAAAAAGTTAATATTCCAACAATGTAAATCCAAAAATATTATTTTTTCTGCTGCCATATTGCATTTACAGAACAATATGGTTGTATAGGAAAATTGACATTTTCGAGCATTTACTATTCTTTTAATATCCTAATATCTTTAAGAGCTACAAAGTCATGTAAGTTTTTATTGTAAAGATGATATTTAGAGCTATTTAGAGTATCACTTAAAATAAACAGAAGCTTTTCCTTCTTGTCTTCTATTTCGACATTACCATTACATGTGGTCAAGAAATGATGACATAATATATTCTTGATGACCAGAGTGGTCTTTTTAAAAATGGTGTTATTAATCATAGATTTAACCATATTGATAGTAGGTTTTGGTATGTACATGACAAATTTTCTGAAGGGTTGGTGAAACTTATACTGTCCAAGTGCAAAATACAAGGCATATATTTTCACTAAACCACTCTCCAACATCAATTTCAGAACTCTTGTGGAAAAAAATGGTTTACTAAATAGTTTCATTTCAAAACTGAGAATTAAATGTGTGTGTTGGAAAACACAATGTTTAAGATGAGATGTAATTCTCAGTCTGGGGTTTGTAAGTTAGTTTATGTTTGTATTTTCAAAATCTTCTAAAACATGTACTTGACCATTGTAGTGAATAGTAGTAAGAAAATATGGCGGCATTGTTTGTGAACATGTGGAAGAAATTTTCTTTGAATGTAAATTACTAATAAATTAATATTTTAGATTAATTAATAAAATAATACAATAACACAAAGTATACTTTTATTGGTATGAAACCTATGGCAGTAAATAAAATAATGAAAAAATGTAAAAAAAAAAAAAAAAGAGAATAAAATTTACTCATTGAACCTAAATATAAAATCTGTGATATTGTTAGGATACGTAAACTGAAGAGAATATTTGAAAAGGGATACACTGCTAATTCGTCAATAGAGTTAATTAAATTGATAAATTTTTAAAATATTTTGTCGGTAAGGGGGGGGGGGGGGGTGGTGGTTTATAATGATAATAATTTTCATTAAATTTAATTTATTTACACACATTTAAAGTGCCCCTGAACAGCTGAGAGCCTTTGTAGTAGAAAGTGTAAATTTAATTTGCAAATAAAATAAAATAAATTGTAATAACAGGGGAAAGACTTTAATCACAAATTTTAGTAACCCTAAAATTGATACTATTTCTCTGTTTTTTCAACAAATGTAACAGCTAGGAAATGGGGTTTGGAATAAAAGGGCAAATCGCATCTAATAACATCTTGTGATAACATCATCTTGTGACTCTTGCACTGTCATAGACTAAAATCGATAAATAAAAAAATAAAAAAACTAATAAAACTAACAACCAATGTCTGAAAAATCTAAGGGGAGTAGTTCTCCACCTCAAGACTGTGAGGTGGGCCACTTTGAATCCCTTAACTAAACACACTTAAACTTTGTAAAGCCTTCTCAGAGATAAAATACTAGTTTGGCTTGCTAAAGGAATACATGAGGAAATCTTTAAGGGCAGATTCTGATGCAATAAATAATAATAAAACAAATAATTCATTTAATCTAAAAAAATTATTTATTTATTAATAAAATGAGGTTTTCCACTAACAACTACTTAATAGTAGAAATAGAGTTCTTCTCATTAATTTACTATATCAAAAATAATACTTTTCCAAAAAAGAAAAATAACATTAATAACAATCATAAAAAAAACTTTTCAGTTTTATACATTAAAGCTTGGTTTCAAAATAAATAAATAAAGATTTTGAAAACTGATTTAATTTTGGTATAAAAATAATAATGGACAAATTTTAAGATCCTGATAGTAATTACAAAAACAGTAGCAATGAAACATCTTTTTTTAAATTCATTACAAATTTAACGGCAAATTATACGTTTGCCATTTCATATCCTAATTTCATCTTTTAGCAACTGATTACAACTGTTTTCTGTAACATAAAGGTATTATCCTTTATACAGCTTCATATGTAAAATTTATGATTATCGGCTCACAAATCTATTGACGAGAGGAAGATTTCTGTTAACCAAAATAAAATGCCTCAACAGTTTCACTCACTTTAATGGCAATAAGGGCTCTGACCTCCCAACACAACAGAGCTAAACTTATGCCAACGTCAACTAAAAGCGTCACTCAAAAAAACAACATAACAGTTCCTCCTCATCGAAGTAACAATAAATTTCAAAGAAAACTTCTAAACTTTAACTCCTAAAACAATCAAAAGAAATGTATGCTGCCTACAGCAGCCCTAATTTACATCAAACTACAACTACAGAACTAAAGGTACATAGGCAAGTCGCTGGACTAATTCACAGCTGTCACCGTGAAGCGCATTGATGTTAAGGGTCATCACCATTATAGTCTAGCTGACCTTCCTGCAACAATCTCCATGATTGGCCCCCTGAACATCCAAGCCTTCCAATAGCAATAAGCCGTCCAGTCAGCCCAGGACCTCTCCTCTCACATATTGGTCACCTCGGAGAAAACAGCCGCAGGACAGCAAAACAGTTGACAAACACCAATGCATGGTTGACCTCAGGTTCTAATACACAACTTCTTTTGTTCTAGTATGATATCAAGATGTTTTACTTTAAAAATATTTTTACAGTTTCACTTGACCTACGCATGAATAAAGTAATGAGGCCGATGACAATGATAATCTTACATAAGGCTAAAGAATACACAATGTGCATATAAGCTGATACTAAGCAGGGTTATCAAAAGTGCTCATTTTACCATGAACAGCTTATATGTATGAATACCTTGTATAAATGATATTACTATATCAGGACGGTTATATCATGAACAAATTTTATATTTGTAGGTTTTCCCCAAATGTTGACAGCCTTTTCTATTATTTAAAATTCTGTGTTATTACCCAATGCCAAATACCAGTAATATTAATTTTATTACATTTTGTTAAAGTTGTAGAAAGAACTGAAACTTCATCTGGTACACTACATCTTTATTTTTATTAATTCCACCATGAAAGAATCAAGAAGTGCTTATGATTTTCACAGACAATGTTTAATAGTGTGTGTTAAGTTATTAATATTGTTAAGAAGGTTATTGTCACATTGTCGGTGTCCACTGCTTTAGATTATATTTGGTTTGTAGCCCATACACTGCATTAGTTAGTCTGTAAAATATGTTATGATTTTTCCATGGTATCAGAAATAGTATTTTTGAAGATAAACTCCAAAGTTATATTGTCAGAAGTAACAGCAGTATCAACAAAATGATCATTCAGTTAATCAAGTGGTACAATAGGAGCAGCATTTGTATTTTGTTTACAGTTCACCCCAAGTAATTTAAGATCTGCCACATGGCTCACAGAGATGACAAAACATACAGTAGTTTTTCTGTGTATTTTAGTTTAGCTTCCCTAACAGAAAGTGTGTGTGTGTGTGTGCGGGTGTTTAGCACACACTATTAAACATTGTCTGTGAAAATCATAAGCACTTCTTGATTCTTTCATGGTGGAATACTTACATGGAAAGTACATAAAACCATTATATTACAGTATAACCAACTAACATGTCACAGAATCAGGGGTGGATCCAGAAGAGGGGGGGGGGGGGCATAGGGGCCATGGCCCCTCTCGAGACTGCTCTAAAAGAATTAATACCAAGTATAAATTGAAAAATAGTACCTACTTTAAATTCACACTTTACCCAGCGCTTTAGAAAAGGTAAAGCACACACTCAGCTACTCTGTTTTGTGTTGCAACAATATATTTAGCTCTGATAGTCAAGTTAGCATGGCACGGAAGGTTAACCCCTCCACTCTTTGTTCTTACCATTTCCAGCGTCACACAGTTGCACTTGTGTACTTGTTCACTCTCCTCTTCGACCTTAATTCCTACTCCTGTCTCTTCTTTCCCTTTCTCATTCCGGCGTCACATAGTTACACCAAATGCAGCAGAGAACTCTACTGTATTCGGTTATACTTAGCACCTGCTCAACGCCCTTCTCCTTATGACCTTCATCAATATTGTTTACAACAATCCTTCAAGAGTATCAGTAACAGTGATTAGACGTTTTGAAAGTGTCAGTAGCTACAGGTGTTTGTGTTTCCATTGTCCAATCTTTCAGCTAGATTTTCAGAAGCATTTCTACAAATCTTTAAACTTAAGACTTCTGATGCCAAGTAGTATTTTAAAACAAAATACATCAAATGAACGCGTGAAGCAAGAAATGAAGTCACTTGCAAAATAATACCATTTATTTTTGCATAAAGATTCTGCATCAACAGTATCTGAGATTTATCTTCTTGGGGAATTTAAACTATGAGAAACCAAATGGAGAAGACCAAAAGATCAAGTAAATACCAGAGACAGTGCATGAAGTATACATGACTGTGATGCTGACATATTGCCTACAATTTGTTCGCTACTATAAATTGTGTGTACTATTCCGAACAGTGTTGCTACAGCCGAATACTCTTTTTCTGCTCTCTGGCGAGTCAAAACTTGAGTTAGATCAAGAATGACCAAGAAGTGGTTGAATGGTCTTTGCCTTTTACATGTACGTAGAGACTTGAAAATTAACCCTGTAAAAGTTATACATAGATAGATTTGCTAAAGAGAAAATTTGGTGCCTTGAATTTGTAATGTAACTGAATTATTTTGCCACATGTATCATAAGTCGAAGTATTGTAACATGTATAATAGTAATTTTTACAATATGTTTTATTTTTATAGTTTATTGCCCACCCCCCCCCCCCACCACCCCATCACCAAACCTGAACATCAAGCCTGGATCCGCCCCTGCACAGAATAGAACGTGTTATACCTTAGTAATTCAGTTACCCATAACTTTGTATTAATTTTGATTTTTGTTGGCTTATAAAAATTTTAGAATTAATAATATAGCGCATAAGACTGGGTCACCTTCATCTCAAAAAGAAAGCTGATTAGAATTTTATAATTACTTTTTAGTTTAATTGTACTTAAATTTTGATGGAAACTTAATTTGTGTTGAAAACATTTATATCTATCATAAAGTTTTTACTAATCTTGATGGTAATTTTTTGAGCCATTAATTAATTATCTTAAATGTAACTTTAGGAGCAAGTAGTATAAAATTTTTACTTTATAGAAATAATACCCATGTTATAATTTGTGTCCTGATTTAGATATTTTAACTTCTCATTTTAAACAATCTGCAGTATTTGAGTGTACACTTATGAACATGTGTAATTTTAAGTATGTATTGTCTTTATATGAAGGTTGCTCATTAGGGTATCTTCTTTCAGTCATACTTGCATACTCTGTTAGCATTTAAATTTCCTTGTCCGTTCTGAAAAGTATTGACAAGAAAATTACTTTTTGTTCCCAGATGGAAATCAGATATTTGAAAAACTCTCCCAAGTAGCACATGAACCTTCAAATTGTAATGTAGAAACTTCTCTGTGTACATCAAGTCAAAATTTGACAAGAAGTGTGACTTGGAAAGACAATGGAAAACAACTGGCTTGTGTGATGAATCATTTTGCCCTAGAAATTGGATCCGAGAACAGAACAACTTATCAGTTAAATGTGCAGTGTAAGTATCATATTAAAACTAATTACATTTCTCTTTTTTTTTTTTTTTAGTCTGTTTTCCTTGTAAATATTATGTGATTATATATAGTACACTTTCTACCTTATTTGAATATTATGGGAGATAGAGCCTTCAAAATCAATATTTTAAACTGTGTTTTTCCAATATATCAAAAATTGAGTGAAATTATACTACAGTTTTTTTATGTTATTGGGATCTTCAACCTAAGAGCAAACTCTCATTAATACCACCTTTTATAATAAAAATAACAAGGATGGTCACCTTCTTTTTGCAGATAACCTTTTTTACCATCAAGAATGATAAATGTTTGATCCTGGTTGGTTGAGAAAAAAATGGTCCTCCTTTTGCAACTGCCCAGGACTCATTTTCATGTGAAATGCTCACAAAGCTTTTGTTGGCAGCAATACAGTTCCAGGCACGTAAGCAATACCAGCCTTTCCTACAGGGAATAACATACTGACTATTGCCAGAAACAGACAGACAGCTTCAGTACTATAAACTTAAGGTGCATATTATCTAGAGCTAAGTGTTAAAAATGTCCTCCACAATCATCTGTTCAGTGGACACAGCAGCATACCATAGATGCATGCACGGTAGTATTGCCTACATGCTAGGCACTGTATCTTTGTAGCCAAAGATTTGTGTGTGTGTTACACGAAAATGGTGCCTCGTGCACAGTTGTAACAAAGGGATCATTTTTGTTGATAAGGTCATACTGCTTAATAAATCAGCATCAATAGTTTGTAATTCTTGATGGTAAAAAAGTTATACATAATAAGAAGGTGGCCAGATCACATGGTCAAGCTTTCATCAGCTTCATAATATGTAAATATATTCAGTAACCAACATAAATAAAGATTGTATCACAATCTGTAAGTGTTTCTTTTTACATGTGGGATAGAAATTGCAATATTTTCTAAAACGATTAAACATGTTTGTCTCACTTTGAAATAATTTCTTAGACAAACTGGAAGGCTATAGTCTCCCAGTATACAGGTTTATTCTCAACTCCAGGTACAATCTTTTTGAGATGATTTGTTATGGAAAATGTGGTAAAAAATGTAACACATCCTATAACCTAATATAATTATTTAAAAAAACATGTGTTAAAAAATAGTGTATATATACATATATATATTTTGCTAAATCCCTGTCATTTTCATTACAGGGGAAGGTAGTAATGAAATTTTGCTATTAGGCTGAAGATCCTGATAACATAAAACTATGTTTGAAAATTTGGAATTTAATTTCACTTTGTTTCCAATATTTTGTAAAAATAAATTTTAAAATTTCATTGTTCAGTTCAAGTATAATGTGTTATGTATTTCCCACTTAATTTTGCATAACAAAATCTCACAACAGAGTTTGTTGTTTGAATTCCATCCTAACCTATACCAATTACCAACTTACTTTTAAAATAGTTGTTTCTCACAATATTAAATTTTATGTGGCATTATCTCTGTAACTGTAAGAATTAGTTGAATGGAACATTGTATGTTGGTAGTACTCAGTTGCCTAATTAGGGTTCACTAACCTGATCTGTTAAAAATAGTCATCGTAAAATTATGTTTAATCTGTTTGTCAGACTGATATGCAGATAAACTGCAAGCATTGATTTATATGTACCCTGTAGAAAAATATGTTTGTAATACAAAATATTAGGCATTTGGTAATCATAATTATGGCCCTGCATAGCACATTTTAGTTAATTTTTTTTAACTTTGGGTTTATTTTATGATAACCAAGTATCCACATTTTGTGGAAAAGTTTGTATATTTCAGAATGCATTATTAGATAGCACTACTATTACAGAGCTTCCCTTGGCCACCTTGTCTGTTCTGGAAAATGAATGAAAGGTGACATCTTGATATTTGGAAAAAGTGAAGGAGGGGTTTATGTGAGACTGTAGAGCTGACATTGCTAGGTGCAAACTTGAAACATGTGTGTTAGAAATGTCGAAACCTTTTTTTATTTACTGTTAATTTAAAATTGGAATCTCCTAACACACAGTAAAGGAAATGGCCAAACCTTTTTTATTTACTGTTAATTTTAATAATTTATACTCATAACAATTGATTATTTTTAGTGAGTGCAAGAGATGGGTTGGCACCAATGTTTCAAAGATTCCCAATCATTAAGGGTAACATAATACCAAGGAAATGGAAGTTAAATCTCGTGAAAGATACTATGGCAATCCAGATAAATGTAAATTAGAATTCTTTATTCTTATAGTTAACATAGTTTTGCACATTTTTGATTATTGGCTGTGAAAGCTAATAACTATAAACCAAAATGTTGGTGGTTGAACCAAAACTTATTTACTTATGGCAGAAACTCATTGTAGCAACCTTTTTTATAATGCCCTCCTCTTTTTTAAAATCCTTTTTTAGGAACTGCGAAAGATTAGGTAAAATGTAGAAAATTTGAAGGAAATAGATTGAAAAATATGTTTGTTTGTCACACTTTTTTTTGTTTGCTGTGCATTCCATTTCTCTTGGCAAGCACTGTATTGCAAACTGGGAATGTCTAAAAATACATATCCTCTCCAGGTTATCAGCTTGCCAATACACATAATGTGCCATTGACCCTGCCTGCCCCATCCTCATCTGTCAAGAATGCTTCCATGCACTACACTGCCATCAGGTGTATGTAATGCACTTATCACTGTGATGTCACATGCTTGTAGATATATTTTCTCTCTCTCTCTCTTTGCTTGTTATGATATGGATTTATGCACATTTTTTAGATTTATCTTGGTTTCGATTAGTTTATGAATTGACCCCCACAATATTTTATTTCAATGTGGTAATGGTTTTGACTTGATTTTGTAAATTATTGTTGATGAACCGCCTTTTTTTTTATTTTTAATATACAGACCTCCAATTTCAATAAAATGAGTCAACTTGTTGCTCATGAAAAAGTATCTCCTGTGAAGTTGGAAGAAAGAAAAGAAAACTAAACATTGATCAGCACTGTCACAAAGCCATCACAGAAGCCACCCAACATCATAGATTTATTTGGAAGTTGAGTAGATAAATAACATTCATCATGGCCATATTTATTTACAGCCAGTTCTGTGCTCAAAATACCCATAATGTTGGTAAGTGTAATGATGACTGTGGAACTGTATCATAGGTCATATGTTTTCCCACACTGCAGTGCTTTCTGTATCTCCCCTCTGTGTTGACAAAACTTGCCATCAAGGCGTAGGAGCTGTCTGGAAGTAATATTGAAACAAAAGGAGGGTTAGAGTGAAACATTTTTTTGTCCTGGCTGGTAGCATGGTATCGTCCTGCCTTAGGCAGTTCTCTGCAAGGTCATTATCTTTATTACACTGTATTATATGGTTACAGCAAGTGAGTAACAAAAGGGACCTGTTTTGTTAAACAAGTATGCACCACCTGCCTGAGCAGATGCCCCAAAAACATGCCTTGGTGTCCCCAAACGACCACTTAAGGGCCAGGTGATACACGTGGATTAGGTTTTGGTTACCCAAGATGTGAAAGATAACTCAATAGTAACAGAAGGCCAAGCAGCCATCCCATAAACCCTTTATTCACGCACCACAATAATAAAGAAATATATCAGTATCGATAAAAAATCGAACTTCAGAGTAGTTAAATGAAAAGCAAGTCCACATACTCCTAATCATAAGATATGTGAACTTTTTTATAAATAAAGATATTTCCTTCAAAACACAAGTATCTTAGCTTAGTAGTTGTATTACATTTTCTTAAAAAAAAATATTTGTATTGACACACAGTGCATACTGGCAGCAACAATTGAATAAAAGTTAGTCAATACAAACCAGAAGTTACTGATATAACAAATGAGCCTACTTTCCTCAACATGGTGAAATTTATTTTTAAATAATTTCATAAAATCTGATTTGCTTGGAAGGACTTGACTTCTCTTGGGAAGCAATAACTTTATAAATGAAACCAGAAACTTGTGTAACAGTAGTGAGACAATTACAAATGCACACATTCCTTATTCCAGACTTGAACCCAGAAAACCTCTTACAATAAGCTAGCGTGCAATCCACTGCATTATGGAGTTTGAATTTGGAGCATCAACTTTGGTTTTAATCAGTCTAATGGTTTAAATGATAAGGTTTACTAATCCAAAATATTGACAGGGCTTTTATATTGAAAATAAGACACTAAGCCACATAAAACATGTAAGTTTACAAGGCCTACCATAGCGGTACTTATGGGAATAATTTTATGGAAATTAGTTGTTTGGTCCCTGAGATACCAGATAAAAAATTAATTTTCTTATTTGATGCTATTGTACTAATTTGCCAAAAAAAAAAAGGCTCTATTATGATGTTTCTAATGTATACTGTTTACATACAAATTTTGGTCAAATTTGGTTAAATTTAATATATATATATATATCAAACTTACCAAAATGATTTATGAAGCTGCCATTTAAATCATCAAATTTTAATTAACCTTCTTTATAGCATTTATGGTGTGCACAATTTGGTACAAATTTATTTGAAATGTTCCAGCGTAACATTTGGTGAGGAGCGGTTGATTGGTCCTCAAGACATGGCTTAAAATCTCCATAATTTTCATGTGGTGATCATCATAAATGGAGGACAAAAAAAAGCAATGTAGTCGCAATTTCAGTGATTGTATACTGCCAATTTACAAAGTTAAGTTAAAATAGATTACATAGTTTCATGAATATTGCCCACAAAACTAAAATGGGTTTAAAGCTGCAATTTTGAAAATAAGTGTGGGCTAATTAAAATAAATTAATGTATTATTATGGCCTACCACAGTTCAACATCTTCACCAAATTTGGTAAGAATGGGTTCATTGTTTCCCAAGATACGAGATAAAATAATGATTTTAAATTGGTAGGGCTATCTTACAAAATCGCAGAGAAATAAGGCTCTGCATAGACAAATTTGGTGGTTGTAATAGGTTGTGGTGTCTGAGCGATTAGGAAAGTCACCAATAACTAATAAAAACCAAATGATAGAGTATTAAAGATTTACTAAATTAAAAGCAATACAAATATAACACTGTAATTACTCACTGTGACTACTCTGTGAGTTTGAGAGAGCTGACTTGGCTACCAAAAGAAAATATACGAAATGAAACAATTCCATAGTGGTTGATCTCGCAGTGACGGAGGAGAAGGCTTCTTAGGTGCTGTCAATCGGCGTCGTCCCAGGCAGGTGAAGTGTACTCTTTGGCGTCTCTGGATGTGGCGAGGTATAATACAGCAACATGACTGGAGTGGGAGAAAGTCTTCCACCAAGGAGGAGTCAGAGCATTGGTCATCCGCCATTTTGAATAGAACGAAAGAACTCTGCAAGCGGGCACGTACACACAACTCTGTGTTGGTGATAGGAAATAATGTAGTGGAAAATATCTCGAAAATCAGGATGTAAATTCCCGTCAAATATTGCTATGACTTCCTGTCAAAAGTGGCTGTATCATACTCACATGATTGTATTATTCATAACAGGCAGTATTGCAACAGATGCAGGTTTCCATCGTGGGAAATACAGAGCGTGAAAAATGTTGGCTGCCTGCCCTGGAAGGCCCGTGGCACTATAAGGTAATGTCAGTATATTTATATACCCACCATTTGGAAAATAAGTGCCTGAACTACATAAAACATACCAGTTTACACCACCTGCTGCAGAGCTATTTGTTTATTCAATTTGGAAGGAATCCATGGATTGTTTTGCGAGATATGACAAAAAAACTTAATTTGCTCATATAGTACTATCTTACAAAATGGCAGACAACAGATTGTCTGTGTACATACAATTGATAGTTGTAATATCTACTGCCAGCATACAAAGTTTAGTTGAAATTGATTACGTGATTTTGACGATATAGCATTGAAAGCTGAACATGGCTGTATGGAGCCATTTTGAAAATAAATATCTGGCATGCTTAAAATATACCACTTGACATCATCTGTATCAATATTACTTGTTTGCCAAATTTGATAGGAATTCGTTAATATTTCCAGAGATATGACATAAAGAACTTTGTCTAATCGGCAGTCGCCTTATTTTCGCACACTAGACGTGTGGCGCACGAAGATTAGTTCCAAGCCGAAAACTGGACTGCACATGAGGGTGGTCGCGTGCCCTTGAGAAGGCCGACAGGCTGGCAGCTGTGACGCGCTAGCTACTTGTTTTCTTATCCCAGTAGTAGTAAGAGCGGATTAATTGATGAATTAATGGCTAATCCGATTTCAAATAGTTTAATTGGTTAGCCTTAATCTGATTGGCTAATTCCTTATTGGATTAAGGCTTATCTGTTTTTGGAAAAGTTTGATTTTTATGTTTATTTAATTTTTCTATTTTTGGAGTGGTATGTGTACAGGGATCTATTTTTGGAGAGTGATGTTCACTCTCGGACGCCCGGTAGCCGACTAAGTGGAGAGGTGTAGTGTAATTTAAATATTATCACAAGAACGAAATGCCCGTTACACACTAAATTACTCACTTATCGGCCAAGCAGGCCTAATAGATTTTCGTATTAATTTCTACCAAAATAGTGTTTTACATTTGTCTGGGCCCCTAAAACTGCAGGTCGCCTTATTTTGGGTCGTACTCGGAATTAAACATTATAATGTAGAAAATTGATGATAACGACAACATTTATGGTTAAAATTACGCTCATATACTAACACACAATTTTTCTGAGTTATAGAGCAAGGGCTTTAAAAATATTTATAAATATTATGGTACAGCATACGAACATCAAAGTTATGTGAAGGGTCTCCACCAATCTCCGTTGAGTCTGTTGTGTAATGTCTCCACCCGCCCGGAGAAAAATCATCATTGTGCTCTCTTCCGTCATAATATGCAAGAATTCCTTGCTCGTGATGTCGGAATATTATATATGCAGTTAAATAATTTTTGTATTTACGTATTTCATTAAGTGTAATTAATCGTATGTGCCTTTTTAGAAGTATCCTCAGTGAAATGAATTATTGACACGTGTCTGCTGCTTTGTAAAATTGTTTGTTGTGTATTGTGGGCCACCATGTTCTGTGACCATTACGAAACCTGAGTGAAAAATGATTTACTTTGTGAAGTTTGAATTTGTTGGTTTCAAGAAATAGTTCAAGTGGTTTGTTAATTACATGTCAGCAAATGAATTATTTCGTATCAGCAGCAGGCAAGTGATTTTAGTGAATTAATCATCCAACGTTCAGCACATGTTTAGGAATTACGAAGTGAACAGTAAGTTTGTGTGTTTTGTAAATAATGTTTTCTTAAATTGTTGTTGGAATATTTGAAATGTATTTGGTCTTTTATTTGTTTGAAACTCTTAACGATTTTTATGAAGAAGTTAAATTTGCTGAACATGTTTACATTGTGCATTTCATACATAGGTATTACCAATGACGTAATTATTGTGTTTAGTTCTCGCGGGATGTTTTCAAATGTACGTTTCCTAAATAAGGGCACTTTTAGTGTAGTTCATTATATAAAAAGTGCAATGATATTTATCTGTTGAGCATTTATTGCATTGGTACGAACAGCGACACATTTATCACATTTAGTTCTTTCGAAGAAGTTAAAACTTTTTAGTTACAGTAAATTGAATACGGTTTCCGTACAAACTAAATTTTCCATTGCATCATCAAAACAATGCAAGTTCCAATCTCCACTCTTTCATATGAAGAATCACAAAAATCACGTCTCATAAATTACGTTAATCTATAATTACCCACCCCACCAATAAATTAAAACATCCCTAACTAGTTTTATGTTTGTTTCTCTACAATTATGTAAACCTTCTAGAATAATTGTATCTGGTGATAATACTTTTAAACTAAATCACAATATGAAATGACTCAATGCACTTAAACTTATTGATTCCACAAATAAACATGAGCCAAAACATAATACAAGAGCAACTTGCTACCAAAATGGATTTCCACAATAAGACAGAAATATCAAGCCAAAAAGTTCATCAAAGTATAAATAAAATGGGCAGGCAGTGTGGCACACCTAAATAAAAAAGGCACAGTTTACATTAAAATTAATAATAGTTAAGTTATTTCATTAAATAGTGGCACTTCAAACACCGTTAAATTACTGCAACACAAAAGTAAACAAAGCCAGACACAGCCATAGGGCTATAAATATGGTCAGGTTGGCATTACTGTGACACTGAAAAATCACTAGCAACTAACGCTGCCATGTTGTGACACTCATCACAAACTACACAAAAATAATGCCGTGAATGTTATGTGATTGTAAACACAACTACTAAATGGGATATTACACAATAATATTAGTGCTTAGAAACAACTGTAAGAACAAAATTACTTACGATAATAACTTGTTGATACAGAATAAATATAACATACCAAAAATGCATGAACACGAGTCAAGGGCTAACAAAAATTGTGAATGTAGCTCACTCGGGCAATCGCCTGTGTAAAACTAAAAACTTTATCAGTAATAAAGCATAGTAAACACCATTACACGTAAACTTATAACTCAAAATTAATCAATTAACTTACGTGGTATGACTTTACATAAACAATATAAACACGACCACAAGTAATGGTAAATAGATAATAGAACAATGTTACTAAACTTGTATCTTAGTGAACTGAATAACAAGAGATTACAATAACCTTTAAGCATGCAATCTGCTACCAGTTGTGCCTATGTACAATAATAAGGAAATATAATATAATGCATTACAGTATAAATCCACTTCATAAAGAAAGAAAATCAGTTTTTATATAAAGAAATCACCACATCAACACATTTTAATAAAGTTTGTACTGAAAGTATAAGAAAGGGGCTGAATGGAAATCAGCTACAATATTATATAATTATATAAGAAGTGGCATAAAAACAAACCATAAGTCAAGCTGGAAATTGTACATGGCACAAAAATATGATTATCCTATAAATATAATAAACAAGAGTTATTACTTGCTTGTTAAATAGTAATAAATTTTAGGTCCAGAGGTGAAAGCATATTAAGTTAAATAAATAAAAACTTGTGCTAAATAAAATATTTTTTGTAAATTTACCGAATATTTCAGTTATAGCAAATTCAATTAATATCAAACGAAGAAATGCAATTTGTTTAGGAAAAAGATCTGATTACACACAATAATATCAAAAACAATTTCAAATGATTTAATATAAAATGCTTTAGCTCGTTGTTGAAATAATGAGAAATTTTAATATTAAATAATAAAGTTCCTTTTCATTTTGTTAATTATAAAGTTTCAAAAGTTTACTTGAAACCCCAGATAAATGAATTGATTATCAAACTGGAGAACACATCAGTCCAGCAATAGACTCAAAATTTGTTTTTATGTTAACGAGGGAATAAAATATGATAAAACAAATGAACACTATCTCTTAAAAGTACCTAAATGCATCTATACATATTAAATTGTAATGAGTATTACTACAAGTGTCATGGTGTCCAAAATGTTAGGTAATGAATGCAGTTGCAAAAACATAGCAATATGTGTTTGTATCACTTAGCTTCATGGCATTGTAATGCGTAGAATAAATAACGTTTATCAGAAGGCCTGTAGAAGTAAGTGGCAGGCTCGGCAGAGAGATTTGCGCAAGGAGAATTAAAGTTGCTTGAGAAAAGCACGGAGTCGGTGCAGTTCACACAGCTGAAGTTAAGCCCGTGCAGATGGAAAACACAGAAACTCGTTAATCCTCACTAAAACATACAAAAGGTACACTGTAGTGAGTAAAAAAAATTACTAAAGCATGCGACAAAGCAAAAAGTACCAAAATCGGTACTCACCAGAGGAGGGTAGAGACTAAAATTACTGCATTATCCAGAAGATTGCCAAAATCATGGAGAGAAGCACAAAAATAAATAGGTTATATCACCACAAAACTACTCAGACTCCACCACGTGATGCAAAATTTGTTGTAATACACCAAACCGTTTCGTGGCCGCCTCATGTCGCAAACGCATCATGACGGCAGCGAGCCTGAAAACAAAGTGTGTGTGCAAAACACGACCGCAGGGGGACGCCGTTGCGGCAAACCCAGGTACAGATAGTTTCGGAACCGCCGCAGGATGTCGTAGACGGTCCAAAAGGGATGTGAACAAGAGATACATCTGCAAAACTGGCAAGTGTGGACATGAATGAAGCACGTTTTTTATGCGAAATCACATGCTGAATGCATGATCACCTGAGGACTTTGCAAACACAGCCAGCGAACGCCAGGGAACTACTCCTAAGTGCAGAAAACCCTTGTGAAGATGGGGTTGCAATTATAAACTTTATTTAATTACACTGAAACCATGTGATATTACGGGATGCAATTCTGTAGACATGCCAAACAATTCAGGCATTGTAGCATGCACATACCCATGTTAACCTACAGCATACCCTACATAATAAAATGGGGGTTGCCACCCCTTCACATAGTGAAAAAATGGGATTGTACATCGTTACGTAAATTATGATCACTGCCTATGAATTACCATTGCAAGACGTAAATAAAAGTCCTTTTGGTAAGAAAACCTCTGACGAATGGTTTGCGAGAAAACAGACCTCCAAGAATTTAAATGCCACATAATGCTTATGAGGTTGGCTAAATGGTGATAACGACCCACACATACTGCTGTAACATAATGACAATTGTTTTATTATGTGAAAGGTTGGTATTAAATGTGTTCTGCTAGGATTGTTTTAATTTAACTAAATGGTTATTTGGTCAATGATTGCATCAAGTACATGTTTGTTGTTGCTGTTAAAGTAGTAATGCAATTGTCTTCATAACGTCAGTTTATTTAATGTTGGTTTATTTGTATTAGATTTATTATGTCGTTCTTACTTTATGTGATATGTACATTTATTGTTCTGTTTACATTGCATTACATTGTGATTACATTGTAATTAAATTACATCACATGAGGGTGGGTGTGCACCTTTGGGGCAAAGTTGGAGGAGATCTCGTAAAGAACATTGTTTTTGTAACAACCAATGACCGCCGACGAGTCATGTAGGAGGGAAACACCAGCAATGGAAACACAAATGGTAGTGACATATTATAAATTGTGACATAACATTTAGTGTGCAAGTTACCTTACCAGAGGTGTTCAAAGTGTCCTCCCTGAATCACATTACACTCAGTACACTGCTGTAGCATTGACTGTCGACCTGTAGCAAAGATATCAGGCCTCTGGCGCAGTTGGTCACAAGTGGCGAATATTTGCTCCACCAGTTATTTTTGTGTAGGAACTGGGATGGAGTATACGACACTCTTCACATGGCCCCAAAGAAAGAAATCCATGGGAGTTAGGTCGGGTGATTGTGATGCCCATGAAACAGCTCCCCCTCGCGCTATCCAACGCCTCCTGTATGTGTTGTTCAGATGTTCTTGTACATCACGGCCGAAGTGCGCTGAGGCACCATCATGCTGCAACTACAGATCTCTGTGTGTTGCGAGGGGTATGTCCTCCATGACCAGTGAAATCGTGTTCTGTAGGAAGTCAAGGTAAGCTGCCCCATTCAAACGGGTTGGCATAATGACTGGACACAGTACATTACCACCAACAATTCCAGCCCAGATGTTGATGTAAAATTTCACCTGGTGGCCATGGATGAACCTGGCATGTGGGTTTTCTGTTGCCCAGATGGGGCTGAACACGAGGTGCGAAGTCATCCGGCCCCAGTGCGTGTTCTTTCTGAAGGTGGTATGCATGGAGAGAATAATCCTGCATTACGTGAGATATGGTTGATTGGCTTGTGCCCATAGTAATAGAAATGGCATGTGTGCTTGTTGAGGGCTCATTGGCGACTCTGGAGCATCTCTTCATCAAATGCAGGTGTTTGCACGTTGTACCATATGGCACCAGTGTGCCTGGGATAAAGCGTCCCTGTCATGAAGGCGTTCATGCATTCGCACGAACATGGTGTGGTTTGGATGACGTCTGTGTGGAAACTGCTGTTTGTAAATGCAGAGAGCCCGTCGTCCATTCCCTCTAGCCTCGCCGTAACACATTATCATGTTGGACAGATCAGGGAATGCATAGCCTGCCATTCTTACTGTATCTATTCATTACATTACATACACATTCAGCATACAGGGATTATATAGATGGCGCGTTCAACGCCGATAACATCACAAGGGGTGCAATCAGAATCGGTGCTCAACAAAACAAACTAGGTGCACTATAATGGGATGTGATACACAACGTCTGAATTACGCGTTGTTGGCCGTAGGTTGTTTCACAAACAATGTTCGTCCTTGAGCAATCTCTTCCGACTTAAGACGTCGCAGAGGTGCCATTCGTAGCCTAATAAGGCCAAATAATTCCTCCCAAGTAACATCAGGTCAAACACGTATAGGCGAAATAACTGTCTCAAACTGTTGTAGGCAAAACACGTTTAGGCTACATTGTGCACACCCCAGACTCTCACTAATGTAATTTAAATGAAATGGTAAATTTAGCAGTTGCATAAAGTAACAACAATACATTAATATTTATTAAAGGTAAAGGAACATACATCACATATAGTGGCATTATCAACTAACTTACATTGTGCATTAAGCATACGACATTCAATAAATTACACTTAATACTTTAACAAGAAAATAAACATATTTGATGCAGTCATTGAACGAATAATCATTTAGTTACATTAAAACAATAGTAGTAAAACACATTTAATGACAACCTTTCACATAAACAAAGTTTGATTTATGTTACAGCAGTACTTGTGTGTCATCAACCATTTAGCCAACTCCGTAATCATTACATGGCATTTAAAATCTTTGAGGTCTGTTTTCTTGAAAACCATTCATCAGCGGTTTTCTTACCAAAATAACTTTTTTTTACATCTTGCAATGGTAATTCATAGGCCGTGATCAGTATGATGACTTTTATTTCACTATTCAAGGGTGGCAACCACCATTTTACTATGTAGGGTATGTGGTAGGTCAACATGGGTACTTGCATGTTACAGCGCCTCAATTGTTTGGCATGTGTGTGTGTGTCTATATATATATGTATGTATATATATATGTATGTATATATATGTATGTATATATATATATATGTATATATGTATTCTCGATTATCCGCTTTGCGGCTTAACCACGACATATTCAGAAAGATAAAAATAAATTTTGGAAACGAACTCAAACACTGCCAGAACGAAGTTATTTAACAAAAGCCCCATCTTAATTAATGAAATTCGTAACAGGTACTCTCTGAAAATTACTGTGGAATGAAATATGTTTGTTTATCGATGCAAATACACGTCAAAATGTGTTTCCAATGGTGCAATGAGCTTAGTTACGTCACAAGACAGCGAGCTGACAACACCGCACAACTTGCTAGCCTAGCTGCCGCCTGCCAGGTATAGCCAGAACCTGGCGGGACCGCCGCATTCCTCCCGCGTATTGCATTCCCATGGTCAGTGTCAGTTTTATCTCGCCAGTCAGTAGTTATGTTCGGTTTGGTTTATGCTCATTTTCAGCCGAAAAATGTCTGCAAAACATCAATGTGTGGTTTTAAATTTACAGCAGAAGCTGGAAATTATTAATAAACTTGAAGGAGAAAGTGTAATAAAACAGCTTTCATTTATGTGTGGAGTGGGAGAAACAACAATTCGGGATATACGAAACAATAAATCCAAACTTATTGAGTTTGCGAGCAGTGTGGATTTGACAAGTGGATTGGCAAATATGAAAACGAAACTATCGATGTACATGGAACTAGATAAGGTATGCTAGAGTGGTTTAACCAGAAACATGCCACGGGAACCCCAGTGCTGGGCTTAGTATGTGGTAAACAAGCCTAATATTTTTTTGAAGAACTGGGAATGGAAGGTGAAACTTGTTTCCTACATTAAACACTGTTTTCCACGGGCTGAAACAGCGGGCTGTATGCCGCACGCCCTAGACAGTGTGGGAGCTGTGTGTGTGATACAGGTGACATGCAGTTCGCTTTGCATGTCTTTGTTTCCTTTCTCCAAGAGGTGGGGGGAGGTGGTAGGGGGCCTCTAGCCTATCAACCAAGTGACTTCAGCCTGCCTTCCCTCTTACGCAACTTCAGATTCCGGGTCGCCATCTTGCTAGTCTGCCAGGAGCCACTCAGCCAGCAGATGCCTGGCTTTGTTGTGTGTGGATTCGGTAGGGGCTTGGCTTCGGTGTGTGGACTCAGGTGCCATTTTGAAAGTCAGTCAGTGGGAACGCCATATTGCTAATCTATGCCAGCCACTGTAACAAACAGCAGGGGTGCACATGGCTTCAGTGTGGACTCTGGTGCCTGGCTTCGGTGTATGTGGACTCTGGCACCTGGCTTCAGCGTGTTGATTCTTGACGCCATCATGAAAGTTAGTGGGGTGCTATCTTGCTTGTTAGTGCCAAGATGTTACAGAAATTTCTAGCATGAGCCGCCAGTCCTAGTTATTAGCTGCCATCTTGCTAGTCAGTACCAGAACTTTCTACCATGAGCTGCCATCTTGCTAGTCAGTGCCAAGATGGCCACCATGGAATGACAGAGCAGACTGCTGCACTTTTTTGCATAAAATTGCCCATTTTTGTGGAAAATTGCACATTTAGGAAAATCCAAGATGGCGCCCAAGTCCGCTGAGTCCGCAGCCAGGAGCCAGTTGTTCTAGAAGGAACTATTTCTAACTTCTGAAGGTGAAGGACTGCCTTGGATGTTAAGAAGAGGATGAATTAAAGTTCTGCCCAAGGGCATAATCAATGTAGTGTATTCGGTTAAACTGTGATGTGTTGAGTTGAATCCTACATTGATCAGTTCTATGTCCTCATTTCATACCAGTTGGTTCTGATTATGAAAAGTGGGAGGCAAGCCTTCAAGTTACATTTGTATCTCTCTACCTAATTCCCTTTAGGGAAATGTGGGCTGCTTATAATATTCTTTGTGGACCATTTAAAGTACATGTTCTTAAACTGTTGAGATAGAAAGTAAGCTGCATTGTCCGTGACAAATGTTTACTGGTGCTCCAAATATCTGCCATATCCTTTGTGTGAGTCTTTTAACTAAATTACCTGCTTTTATATTCCCCAAAGGAAATAACATTACAAACATCTTTAAAGGTATCCAACAAAATCAAGATACAGTTATTTCGTTTCTTTGATCTGGTTGAAATACTAAATACATCAACATGGACAGTTTTCCAGGCAAACTCAGGTATATCAGCCATGAGGTATATCAGCAATGAAGTATATCAGCCATGAGGTATATCAGCCATGTCAAGTCCCACCAATATTTTTTTTTGCAGGTTTACACCTCTAACAATAGTGACATGAACATACCAAAGTTGTTACATCCTGCTTCATGCTAGGTTAAAAGATGACTGGAGATTTTCTGCAAAGTTTTCTGAATTCCGACATGATCACCGAAAACTGAAGAATGATAATTCAAACTGCAATACCTGCCGCCAATCACCACATATTTTCCCAAGTCCGTTTTTCCACCACAAATGCACCCAGTACTACCAACTCCCACACAACAATTCCCACAGTAAAACCCAGCCACGTCATTTCCTACACCCAGCTTCGCTCAACCAGCTGCAACCACGTGGCCGCACGGCATCAGAAAGCAACAACAAACCACTGCAGCCATCCCAACTTCCACCTGTATCGACTGCTACAACCACACTGTCACGGTTCCAGTTGCTGCCAACCTTTGCAGCATTGCCAAACGAGGACACATCAGCATTTTTAGGTGATTGCACATCATGCCTAAAACCATATGGGGTGTGCGTGGAGGAGTGGCCTAGCTGTGTGGGAGCGCAACTCTCCGGAGAAACGTTCCTGGTGGTAGTTCATTAACCACCACAGCCTGCAGTGGGAGGAGTTCCTTCATGCTTTCCAGTGCCACTTTGGAGGGGCGTTTACATCACTCCAAGCCCAGAACAAGCTGACACTAGAAGAGTGCACCTTGTCCGGTGTTTTCACCACACCTGCCTAATGCACATTCCTGGAAGTAGTGGTAGAGACAGTGTGCCTGGAATATTGTTCTGCGTTGATGCCACTGCTCAGCAGCAGTTTGGAAGAACTGATGTGCACCACGATCATACTCGAGCGTAATCCGTGCCAACTGCTCCGCGAACGGGAACTGAGTGCTGCATGATGGAGGCCACGAGGCATGCTTGGACAATGCGAAGAGACAAACACCATGCAAAACAACAGGAAAACAACTTCTTTTGGACTAACACACTATAAAAATTCAGACTAAAGAAATAGTGCAACCATCTTACCAATGTAAACAATAACAAAGAGAACAGTGTAAGTAGCAAGAATGTGAAGTGGGACAGAAGCCAACCTCTGCCAAGGCCGTCTCGTTATTGTGATGGCTAAGTGTACCATTGGCATAGTGAGTGCCCAAATAACCCCCCCATCAATTCAGCCACCAATAATGCATACAGCGACACGGGATACGGGAAGCAGGAGTAAGGGAGCTGGACATTCCAGACTCCCCAGTCCCAGAGAAAAATACCAACTTGACACAGCAACAAGCACTAGTTAACTAGGTCAGTAACAGTCATTCACAGTTCATCTGCATTTTAGTGTTCATTAATGGTCATCATTGCCACACCCTAATAGACATCGCAGCCTCGCATAATTTTATACAACCTCATTTTGTGCGTCCGACATACATTACTCCAGCCACTCACGTAATCCGTTTAGCTACCAATCAACACACGAGTACCGCCCTAGATCAAGCAACAGTAGCAGTTCACATGTGTGATCTAGAGACCATTACTATCACAGTCATTACCCCATACATTAGGGAGGATGCTATCTGTGGTATACCATGGTTGACAGAACAAAACACAACAGTTGAACCCGCGGTACATCACATCCATTTTGGTTTAAAGGAGCGATGCACAATGTACAACCTTGACCAGCTGAACACCAGGCAGCTTTTTGGTGGCTTCTCAGCGAACGCCGCAACATCTTTGCCACACACGATGCCCTTCGCCGAACCACTGTCGTAGAACACACAACACCGTTAGTGCAAGAGGGGCCTATATACATGCCACCTCGTAATTATTTACCTCACCAGGTACACATCATTAAACAAATCCAAGAAGTGTTGAATGCTGTTATTGAACCCACTAGCAGTGATTTTAATTGCAATTACACTTGCGCCTAAGAAAGATGGCTCGAGGAGGTTTTGCGTGGTTTATTGGCCAGTGAATCAGGTGACATGCAGTGCATTACCACCGTACATCAGTGTGAAGAATGCACTCAGTTTTCACAGACAAGCCAAGTTCATGTCATACCTTGACCTTAAGAGCAGATATTGGCAAGTTCCCGTCAAACTGGAAGACAGTGACAAGACAGCTTTCACTGCCCCTGATGGCAGACGTTTCCAGTTTTGTACCAAGACCTTCCAGGCGATGATGGTCATGGTTTTTGAACGGCCTTATTGGGGAGTTCACACTCGCCTACCTGGATGACATGTAATATGGTCGGCAAGTTGGGAGGAGCACCTTCACTACCTATCACTTGTGCGCGAGAGGTTAGCCATCAATGGCCTCACTTGTGCCACAGTATTGTGCCACTTGGGTAGGACCAGCATAGATTTCTTGGGGTACATCATCAACGAAGAGGGCAACAAACCAAATCTCAAACAACTGCAATTGATCGACGAGTACCCACCACCATGTACATGCAAGTAGCTCCGGAAGTTTTTCGAACTGATAAACTGGCTCCGGGAGTACATCCAAGACTTGCAGTCATCACAGCACTGCCGACCGACCTGTTGTCAACACAGCAGTGTTTCCAGTGGGACAGCTTCGCCGATGATGCTTTCAGAGAAATTAAGGTGCTTTTCTGAGTGTGCCAAACCTTGGCGAGGTACGTCCCCAACAAACACCTGTACCTGCAAACCGAGGCCAGCCAGGAGGAACTTGGAGCAGTGCTCTATCAGTGTGATGACAACGCCAAACGTGACATCATTGACTTTACCAGTACCAAATTTGGACTGATAGAGCAAAAGTTCTAAGTCAACGAACGTGAGTGTTTGGCCATACTATAGTCCATCAAAAAGTATGAGGTGTACTTGAAGTACTAGCACTTCACGCTCTGCACGAAAAACCGCTGTCTGGTCTGGCTCCACAACATGCGTGAGGCATGCAGCAAGCTGATTTGATGGGCATTGCTCCTCCAAGCCTATGACTTCGTCGTGGAGCATGTCCCGGGCAGTGAAACCAGCTGGTGGATGTTCTGTCCAGGTCACCAGGTGCTATCGTCGTGGTGGATGATGACTCAGAGTGGGAGGAGATACTACCACCAACCACGCGGGAACCACTGAGTGAGGTAAGCTGGACCTAAATCAATGTCAGCAACAATGAAGTTACTGTGAGCAGTTTGTACGGTGATGTAGTGCAAGCGCAATTAGGATGCACACTCACTCAGGAACAAAAGGACTGTTGTGCACACCAAACAATGGAGTGTTGGAGAGTGTTAGATGGCTGGTTAGAAACTTGTTCCCCCAATGATCACACAAGATGGAGGCTGTTTGTTCCCCCCAGCACGAGAAAGCAAGTGTTAGAGCATGCGCATGATAGTGTGGCAGGGCAAGCGGGGACGGAACAGACAATCCGTAATGTGCGGGAGTATTTTCTTTTGGTCCAGGCTCACCAGATACACTGCCAACACTTGCAAAATGTGCACCATGTGCAATCATTTTAAAGCCCGGTGAACTGACAAGGTGCAGCAACAACATCCCTGACTACCGAGGAAGCCTTTTGAGATGGTGTGTCTGGACCTCATGGGGCCCTACTCCAGATCCTCTGTGGGCAAGCATTTCATTATCGTGGTCACTGATAACTTCTCAAGGTGGGTTGAGGCCTACCCAGTCAGTAGCGCGCGAGTTAGTAGCATTTTGAAAGTTCTGCAAAATGACTTCCGCAGGTGGGGCTACCCGTAAAACCTGCTCACCGATGATACACAGTTTACTGGCAAGAGATGGAGGGAACTGTGCATCTGTTGGGGAGTTCGGCATTTGAAGACAGCAATTTTCCATCCACAAGTAAACCCCACGTAGCACCACAGTCAGGAGTTGAAGATGCAGCTGCAGTCCCCTATGGGTGATCAGCACATCACGTGGGCCTACCATCTGTCCTCTTTACCTTTCATCGGCACATCAAAGTAGCAACTGGAAAATCACCTGCCAACGTCCTACTGAATCACAATCTCACCTTGCTGGGTGAATTCAACTTTGAGCCTATGGGCAGGGGAAAATGCAGACCCAGTTAGCAGCAACGCCTGATGTGAATGATGCCGAAGGGTGTACTAGGAGGTGCGTGAACATCAGCGGAGGATACACCACCCTGTGGCTGTTAGCCATCACACGGCCACCTTCATGATTGCAAGCAGGTCAACAAGTATATGTCCGTGTGCACCCGCAGTTAGCAGGCTGGAGAGATTTCTGCACGGGCTACGCGGTAATTTGGAGCAGGCTACACGAGAGAGTGAAGGACATCGGACTTACCTCTTACCTGGTACGACTTGGGCGGAAAACTATTAGGATACACGGGGGTCACCTGTGACTAACATCTGGTGATGTCGTTGACGACGACGCACCCATAAGCCATGATGGCAAACCCGCTGTCAAACTCCCACAAGCAAATGAAAGGGCAAGGAAGGTACATCAGCTGTTTCCTCAGAAGGGACTCTAGGAGGGACAGAAGACTCAACGGCCCCGGCACACCAGCGCCCTCCAGGGACCATCAGAGTGAAAGTCCAGACAGCACGGACGGTGCGACGCCACCTAGCGTTGCCGTCCCGACACCAGTGCCACCCCAGATGGAGGCACAGCAAGTAGCATCCCGGTCTGAACGCATCACGATGCCTGACGCCGTGATGCCCACCTCAACGTAGACGTCCACCCCTCCTCCACCCCACATTTCGTCTGCACCAGGTGACATCCCGGAACCTCCTGGCACTTTTTTGATGGAGTCAGGGCGGTTACCGGAGGTGTCCACCGCTGATGAGGGGTGGCCAATTGAGAGTAGGGCCACAGCAAGAGCACTGCCACCATCAGAGGGGTTATCACCAGGTGGACAATCCCCCTCTGTCGCTGCATGCCCGGGTTGCTACCCGTAGCAGTGGGGTCAGTGGTGTAGCAGTAATAAAAGGAGGCGGCATAAGTGAGGACATCAAGGCACCCAGCTCGCCTCTCCTCTGCTGGTCACGGAGGAAGTTTTCACTGGCACGGGCGTACCTGACCTGCAGTGATGCCACAGTGTCCCACACCGCAGATCACCCACATCAGCCGGACCTGAAGCCGAATTTGCAGTGTACTGGCCGGCCAAGAGGTCCGTACACCCTGCGGCCCAGACGCCAGGGAACCAAGGCGTGTGTCTGCGGCACCTGAAGGTGCGCTGCCTGCAAACTGTTTTCCACAGGGGCGAGGGGGGTGGGGATTTAATGCATGATGGCATCCATGACCTTCAGGCCATTTGCCATGCCTCACATCCACTGCAATGCCCAACACTACGCACATCCTATGTGTTAGTGTAGTACAGAGTGCGGTCTGGAGAGAACATAACCTTGAGTAAGTAAGTGCAGTGTATTGTCACGTCAAGTGTTCCTCCTCCACCCCTACCCCACTCCACAGGAGAGTGAGGGGGCACAATGGCAAACTCAGATTACACTTTTGTAGGGCAAACTAAATACAAGTTATTTATTAAAGTGAAAGACCCAATCAGCATGGGAAAAGCAAAGGACACCCCTCCATAGTTTTCACAATTTTTATATTTTATTTTGTAAAAATGCACTTGTTTTCATTTCACCTGTTTCATCCATATTTCATACCATCGCAGGGCAAGTGTGGTTTTATGATGTTTAGCCAGCAAAATTCAGTGTATTAATCTTTATATAATTTGTATGCAAGTGCTCACATTTTTACATCATTTGTATGCAAGTGTTCTCATTCTCTGCACTTTAATAAAATGTTAGCAAGTAGAAAGTACTGCCCAGAAAGTAGTACCAAGCAAGTCACATGCCACCTAATCCGTGCCACGTGCGCTCATTGGGACTAGTTGCAGCTCTGCACTCTTCTTAAGCAGATGGTTGTGTCGCTTGCGTGCAAGGGGTGGCATACATCATCTTGCAATGCTGATCATGTAGAGTTCAATAGCAGTAAATAACAGAACCTTTTTATATTTAACGTTACCCGGTGTCACCGCCCCCTCTTCCTCAGTGCTTGAATCGCCTGGGGATGTGTAACTTTTCCAGCTAAGTTCATCTTCAGCTTCACTCTTTTTTTCTACAGTGTAACCCTTCTGGGAGGCCATAGCCCAGAATCAAATGGAAGTTTTCAACAACGGTGATGTAAGTTATTTGTGAGAATAATTACATGTGAGTTTCGCAAACGCAGTCTCTTTCATTTCAAGCACCGTCTTCGGGTGTTTCGGGACTTGGGTCCTGTACAACCCGTGTTACCCAACTATATGTCAACCATTAAGTAATCAGTGCACTTAAATAACAGTTAGTGCAGTGTAAGGCATTTGGGTCAGCCTAAATAGTGTCACAGTTTGATGCACATAAGTACGACAAAAGAGGGTATCCATCATTTTCACAGAGGAACTGCATACATCCAGGCGAATAGCCTGTTATACTCTGAGAGATTCTCCACGTCACTAGCAACACCATTTTTGGCACAGCCTGTCTACGGTACCTGGCACCTAGTAGGTTATTCCAAAAATCGTCACCTTCCTTAATAATGTGTTTACCGTCCCTCAAAATTACCTTTAACCCCACAACATACATCCAAAGATATCAAGTTCTATATTACAGCAGATCAAGCATTGGCTATGTTTTCTTTATGATCAACTATACTTTTACACATGACCGATTCCATTACACATTACTGTTAACGTATCCCTAAGGTGCTACCAAGCAAGGTACAATTAGAGAGGCTAAAATTTATGAGATTTAATACATTCACAAGGAGAGGTGTGGAAATGTTTTCTACTATAGACAGACTGATATCTAAATAAACATAGCTTCAGCTACCTTTGACTTATCATTGAAATGTGCAGGTGCGTGCATTTTCCTCACTATGACTTTGTATCAAAGATATGAAACAATAGTTTTGCTTACATTTATACTCCATAACTGTATGTACATACTATTCAATTACATTTCATTTATGCCCCAGCCTCAAATATCCCAACAAATATGGGAATAATTGGGGGAAAGCTGATGCTTGTAGTTCTAAGTTGCACACTATATGACAGCATCTCTTCGGTATCCGTTATTGATACGCAGATCCGTTGGCAAAGTTTGGTGACTGTAGATATGCACAGAGTGGAATTTCATCATGGGATGTGGTAACAGTAATTTTGTGCAGGTTGTGGAGGAGATGATGAGAAAGAGGCAGCTGTTACCTGTCTTGTTGACTACCCCATGAGAATTTGTTCGTACACATCACACTGCTTTCCACATAGGTACATGAAATTATTAATAGTTTAAGCTTCAAGCTAGAAGTAATGCCCATTTTATATTTAGCAATTTAAATAAAAATAAATGACTTATCTATTTGTTTTTGTTTTTACTGTCAGCTCCAGGTGTGAATCATCCACAATATGAATTAAAAAAACTATAGATAGTGGCCCCAGACTGAAGTGAGATGTGCCATAGCAAATGGTTACATATTCTCCATACAGTATGCTATTTATAATATGCTAAGTCTGTTATCACTTTATTGTAGCAATTGTATACACTATTTTTTTTTTTGCTGATGCACAACCAGTGTAAGCGGATGTTGTATTAAAAAAGTGATGGACTTCTCTATGTATGAGTGCACATGATCTATTTTAGTCAATATCTGTTTCGTAGTCAAAGTAGACCTTTGCGTTTGCTGTTTTAAACTATAAAGCTTGTGCGAAATGATTTATTATTTTGGTATTGAATTTCGTATCACATCTAACAAGCATAAATCAGTATATGCTCTTGCATGAATACAATTGCAACTGAGTTCTAAAATAACAATAAAGGAGTTTAGTGCGCATGTCCCTGAACATTTTCTTTATAATTTCAGACATCGGTGAATTTGCAGAAAACATTTAGGAAACTGGTCTGCCACATTTGTACATTTACAAAATCAACTGATTTATAACACCAATTCAGTAATTAGCTGAAGTGAGTGAAGAGATTTGGGCAGCTCTTAACAGAGAAGTCTTGAAAGGGTAATTGGTTGAAAAGGCACTGAAGTTTTTTCTAATGGTGTAAGAATCACTGCTTCAGAGCAGTCAAGTACGTCACTGGTTACGTGAGAAAACATATTCAACTGTATGTTGTTTCAAAGGAAGATGGCACTAGAGCTACAAACAGTAAACACATTTTTTTCACATAGCACTGGTACTTGCAGTTATCAGTAAAACTTTCATCTGGAAATTGATTGTTATTATGGAGAAGAAGAATGCAATAATACATGAGACTCATTATAGGGCTGGTTACAAATTATTTTTGCAAAACCTTATTTCCATAATACGTTATCAGGAAACAGGTTTACCCATAACCGATAATTGATGTATCACAAATGTGCCACTAGATACCTCAGTAGTTTTATTTAGCGAGAGTGGGAGAAGGGAAGTTCAAGGGCACCGTCACTGATCTTATCCTGTATACTGGTTTTCTACCCATTGGAACACACAATATACAATGATGGAAGGAATTTGGTCTTTTTAAAATAATCCTACATAATTTTCTCTTCCAGAAGTAAAGAACGTTATGAAACTAGTGGCCAAAATATCTATACAATGCCAAAAAAAATATTTCAGGATTTTCCATTTTTCAATTTTTTTTTCTGAAATAATGTTTGCAACAAATGAAATAAAAATTTCAAATAAAATATTTATATTGCTTGTAATAAACACTGGCTTTTTGTCTAGATGTACTTATATTGTGTTACCAAAAGTTGCTTATAATAAAAAATAACACATGAAAAAAATTAGAATTTTTAATGCAAATATCCATTTACTCAACTGTGCATGAAAACATGTGCATCTGATATTGCACATGTTCTGTATGACACAAATAATCAAGAAAAATTGAACATGTTAACTACAATTTCAGATATAAAGATGTATAAATCCCCTGTCGCATGACTGACAACTAAATTCAATGAAGAATGATATGACAATATGGTCACCAGATTTTTCTGACAATGAAAGTTGTTCTTATATCCATTCATTTTTTTTGAATAGTATTTGCACAAGTTTCTTTTGAATTTCAAATTTAAATAGTTAAGTTTGTGATTAAAAATTTTTAAACAAATGCTGATAGTATTATTGTGCTGCAATGGAACACAGCATACGAAAAAAGCCAAAAGCAATGTGATTTCATTACATTACACATTATATATATAGGATTATTTACAGTGGGGATTTTCAATGTAGAGAAATGTAATGCCTCAATTCTTATAATTTTATGTTAACATTTTATAGCATTCATACAAAAAGTTTCAAATAATTATTTTAGATATATTACTATATTGTTTAGCACATGCTGTTCGCCTTTTGTGGAGTCAGATAAATCACTTTTTTATGCAGTTATTATTGGCTGAACATGTGAAGCATTTTATCAGTTGCTGTAAAATTCAATTTTCACTGAAAACTACTAATGCTAGCTGTTGTATTATGAAGCATGTATCACAGGAAGCACGTGTCTGAAAATAAGAACAAAATTAAATATGAAAGATAATGCAGCATATGCTTTTTGAACAGTCCAAAATGTAGAGTGGGAAATATTTTACATGTATCACAAGAAATGTTTTGCACATCATTGATGGTCATCATTATTACTTGTTCATGGATACAGTGCTCATATTAGACGTGGCAATTGAGTTATATAAGCCTGATACTTAGTTTTTCATAACGTGGATTACATTTAAAATTGGCGTAGAATTTGTTAGGTCTTGCGTGTTGTGTGTGTAGGTTTGTGTGCATGTGTGCACATACACTTTGGCCTTTTCATGTGAAATGATAATTTGCATATTATTTTTAGTGCACACTTCCTTTCTGGTCGTGTACCTCACTGAAAAAATTTACCAGTTATTAGATATTACTACTTAACAGTGCCAGTGAGAATAAAATTCACAGTTTCGCAACCAAGCTTGATTCATTACAGATTTAATGGTAAAGCACTGTATCCTCCCCCCCCCCCCTTTTTTTTTACACAAGCTGTCACCCTGGGAAAATTGCACATCATTAGTATGGTGTGTGGTATATCTTACGTTACTAAATTGTTCTTTACATAATACTAGAATTATATTATAATTCAAATGATTTACAATTACCAGGCAATGCGTGCAAAATTTTGATAAATTAAGTTAGTTTTTAAACATCACTTAACTTATTGTAATATTTTTGAAACAAATGCCATGCAAAATTTTATAATTACTTTAACTGTTCCTTTAGGTTCGTATTAATTCCCTTCATTATTCTTTTTTTTTTTGTGGGTTCAAAATGACACTACTTAGCTTGCAGTACTTCCTGTTGTGATCTTTTGATGTGAAAATATCAAACTGTGCAAGTGTATTTGCATCTGCCATAAAACTCTTTGCTCCCCTGAAAAACATGAATGATTGGGGGAACCAATGAGTGTTAATAAAGTGAAATTTTTGATATTATAATATTGTGTGTGAAAATCAGGAATTTCTTCGATGGTGTTAGAATTAATGCTAGAAACAATACAAATCAACATATATAGGCATAAGAAAGAATACTAAGTATGGGAAAACCATAAGTTCACAGTTTTTCGGGAAATAACAATAGGTGTCCAGTACTCCTTGACAAATATGCATATACTTCAGTTTGTGTTAAACTTGAGTGTATTATGACAGATGTTAATGAAATGCACCATTATATACAACCTATCAGATGGAACAATTTAAAAAAAATCATGCAAACATTCAGTCTTTAAAAGGCTGAAGCATATTATAGTTTCTGTGACAGACTAAAAAAAAAAAAAAAAAAAAAAAAGTGAGAGAGATTGGTTTTGGAGAAAATATCAGACCTCCAAAGTGACATAAGGTTCTTTGACGGACATACTCAGTTTTTGGGTATCATGTAACATTTGTGATAAAAAAAATTGCTGTTGCCCTCACTGTCCCGTTCGGGAGGCATCATACTGTTGCTCTGCTTATGCTCCGGGCACGCACGTCTGTGCTCCTCATGCATGGGTCACCGCTACTGTTTGTGCAGGAACGGGTCATTGAACTGAGTCTCGGCCTGCCAGACCCCTTGTTACCAAGAGTAAACTCAGCCCATTATGTGTATAGTGTAATTGTGATCTGTTCTCCTGAAAGCAGTCTAATATTCACGAGGGAAAGTGTTTCTCTCTTTTGCTCCCCTTAAATGAGGCGTAAACAGCCTGTGAGTGTGAAGCCATATAGGTTTCGTTTTGACATGGAACACGAGCTAATAACACTCATAAATCTTTATTTAATTTTACAGTGCTAATGTCATAATTTGTTTGTTAAAAAGGGCAGTTTTCTTGTTTTGAAAACGTAGTAAATTAACATGTAAATTATCGTAGCAGTTCTTGTGTCCGTCATGCCACTTGTCCGAAGTAAAAATTCTTTGCTTTGTATTAAATTATTTTCATAATTTAATGACATGTCCTAAAGTGTCAACATAAGTACTAAATGCTGTGTTAATTCTTTCGATAGCCTTCATATGCTTTACCAGCATATTCCGGCTTATTTTGCTAGTAACCTTTTCCAACCAAAATACATAGAAAGACTTTGGGACTCTTATTAACAAATATTGCTTGTCGGAAATATTGCATAATTTATCCCAGTGTCTCGTATGTATTTTTCAATGCTTATTTGTGTATTTTTTGTCAGTTGTATTATTTATGATCTCGGTGGGCCTAGAGGAGACATACATATCATGTCGCGGGAGCTTTCAACTTTGTTTGTCTACTCACATAGCTGCAATAGTAAGTTTTATCATACTGGAACCTTTTAGTGGTGTTTGCTCCTCCCGTTTGAGTATCCTCCCCTCCGTCAGACTCGCGGCTCCGGAGATTTTTAATACCGAAATTCTACCACGTAGTTAACGGTACTTTTTGCCGCGTTGGCCTATGGCATGCCCAAATGCCATGCCTGCTTCAGACTAGGCCAGTGTATGTTGTGTAATGAGTGTACTACAGTTTTTGCTAATATATATATATATATATATATTGATAATTCTAGTCTTATTTATTTTGTTCGTAAGTAACTTTGGGATCTGGCCCACCCCAGATAACCACATGATTAAGTATTTACTGATTGTGTCTAAACTTAATTTCTTTCTACCTAAAGTTGCATTTGTGAGGCGTTCGACGCGTGGCCATCGACCTGCTACCGCCCTGAAAATAGAAGTCCACGTGCTCACCCGTGCATAGATGAGATGGTGCACTCCAGAACTTTCAAACCATTTCTAAACTTTTCAATCATGAGGCAGGGTTTGTCTGAAATCTGGCACATCTCACCCCTCGCCAGTGATGGAACCACATTGTATAAATGGTGCCGCAACTTGAGTGGCTTGAATACGCGTGATGCATGAAATGTGCATGTGGTGAGAAAATTATTTTCTAGAAAATCTCCATGGTACAGGAAAATTGCACAGGAACTGTGAAATGGCTGCCATATTGTGTGCGTATATACATCCCTTTGTCCAAAAGGCTGGAGATACCCATGATGTCACAGCGTGCCTGCAGCCTATCATGCATGTGTGTGTGATCCGGTTTGGGTGTGCACAGACCACCCTTCCCCCAAGCTAGGACCCGGGTTTAGTTCTGGGAGCGCTGCATGCACGTGGGCCCGCGAGCATCCACAATCCGATCAATCGCGGCATGGCATTACCATCAACCATGTGGGACGCAAACAATATGATTGAGGTGTGTGGAAAAACTGTGTCACTGGACCCTTTGGGAAATTCGACCTACAAGCAAACATCTGCCGCTGTACACCCCAAGGGAGACATGTACTATTCACTCTGACAGTTACAACAAACAGCAGGGTAACTCGTTGTTCATGCCATTTATGCGATGACACCAGCAACAATACAGTGCGCTGTGAACTGTGCCAGCTAGGAGCCACCTTCGTATGTTTGTCAGTGAGAGAGTGGCCATCTGTGCAACATGACATTTTTCAGTGCCAGGCACGTTAAGAACAGCCTACAGCCAGCACTCCAGCTCGTTTTCAGACACTCCCTACATTCTCTCATCAGGGAGATGAAAATTGAAGGGCATTTCTGATAGAGTTCACGAGCCGGCTGCAATGCCATGTCATTGGGGTAGAAGAGTGGCCAAATGCCATAGGTCGACAGCTGACAGATAACGTATGAAACTGGTGGTGCTCCGCCACTGAGTACAATATGATGTGGGCACAGTTTGCCCTGAAATTCACCACCTTCAACGCAAGCACTTACACAACCCTCAAGCAACAACTTTCGCTGTTCACCAAGGAGCAGGACTCACAAGAAAACCTAGAGGCTTTCATTGGCTGCAAAATCAGCCTAGTCAACCGCAACTACCATAACTATCTCCTGAAGATGTGCTGGAGTCAATATTGGAAACAAATGTTGCAGGAGCTCAGGCGTGCTCAGCACCCCATGGTGTATAGTGGACACCAGCGCTTCATCAGGACCGCCATATCATGCTGCTTCAGAACTCAGGTGCAATTATTATCTGAACACTAGCTACGGAGAAAACAGGAGAGATAGTGCAAAAGACAGTGACAATGCCTCGAAACGCATAAGCGCACCACGTCAAGTTTAAACGACTCGGGCATCTAGCCTGCCTGTGCTGCTTAAACCGTGCAGGGAGACCAGTCTGCATCCGCGCCGGGTAAAAGTTAAGTGCCACGTCAACTCCGTTACAGAGCGCTGCCAATGCCGAGGTCCAGTGTCAGGCGCCACAGTGTCGCATATGCTGTGTCGAACAATATCACTGGTGCAGAGTGTGCCCTAACAGAATTTCTATGGCTACCGAAATTGTATCAATGGGGCACCCACAACAGGGACCTTCCTACTCCGCCAGTGTGTCCGACAACTGCGCCCCAAAAAAAGGTAAACATCCAACCAGCTGCCCACTTGGGACAAGTGAGTAAAACCATTGATCAACTTTTAAGGGTACCTGTACATGTAGCAAGTGTTTATCTGTCACGTTAATTGACACCGTGGCATCCTACAATTTTGTTTGTGTGGAACCTTTAACGTTTTAGGACATCCAGGCTACTAACCTAACTGTTGAGCTTGGCACACTAAATGGCAAAAGTGATATAATTTGCATTTGTCAGCTTGACGTAAAAATTAGGGATGTTGAAATGTGTATTGCTGCCTTAGTAGCAAACAAAATTCGCGAAGATGTCATTTTTGGAATACTTTGACTTACCAATCAGGAAGTAATTGTGGAAATTCCAAGAGACAGAATCCTTTTTGGGAAGCAAGTCATACACACTGTTTACACTCAATGTAGATGTGTAGAAGTTAACCTAAAACCCGTAACTCTAAATGTTTTTGGTCACTGTGTTCCGGCCGATTACCACACTTCTTTTGAGAGTATTCTAAACGAAAGAAAATACATTTTTGCACCATCTGACTCATTTAAATGAACAACTGTTGCAAAACACGAGATCAAAACAATACATGATGATCCACCCTGGGTGTCTCCAACAGATTATCATGGACACCACCTGAACGTCATAAACTGCCACATTGTGGAAATGAAACATGACGAAGTAATCGAGCTGTCAAAAAGTAGGTACAATTCGGCTATCGCCTTGGTACCGAAAAAAGATGGAGGGTGGCGATTTTGCATTGATTTCAGACAGATATATCAAATCACAGAGTGTGCCCCACCCCCATTTATCAGTTTAAACATTGCACTTGACATCCTTGGCAATGTGAAAATTCTGTCATCTTTTGACTTGAAAAGTTGATTTTGGCATATACCAGTGAAACCTGAAGACAGGTACAAAACAGCATTCATGATGCCTGACGGTCGTCGATACCAGATCTGCGCCATGCCCTTTGGGCTTAAGTGCACCCCATATACTTTTAAGAACATGATGATAAAAGTCCTTGATGGCATAATTGAATATTTGGCCATGGCGTATTTAGATAACGTGGTTTTGTGGTCGGAAACCTTTGAATATCACCTATGGCACCTGACAATTTAATTGGAACGACTAGCGATCAATGGCCTATCCTGTGCCAATTACAAGTGCAGCATAGGGAAGGCTTGTATTAAGTACCTTGGCAACCTTGTCAATGGGGAAGGGAAACACTCTACCCCAGAACAGTGGAATATCATTCAAGAATATCCAGTTCCTACCTATGCGACAATACTTGCAAAAATTATTTGGCATAATAAACTGGCTCAGACAGTACATGAAGGATTTTGTAGTGATTACAGCGCCACTCATTGAAATGCTCTCGCCCACAAAAAAGTGTAAATGGGATATAAACATGCAGAACATGTTCGAGGAAGTCAGTACCGTTTCTCACAGTGCCACGCACTCTCATGAATTGGCACTACACGCTACCTATACTTGCAGACTGATGCCAATTAAGAAGGCATCAGTGCAGTTTTTTTGTCTTTATGATAATTAGGAGAGGTGTGTTATTGACTCTTCCAGCGCCAAACTTGGTAACACAAAAATGTTAAGATGTTAATGAACGGGGATGCTTGGCGATCATCTGGGCCATAAAACGGTATCATGTTCATCTGGAATACCGATGTTTCATGTTAAGAACAGATAACTGCTGCTTGTTGGGGTTGTACAAAATGTGCAAGACCCGTAGCAAACACACTCATTGGTCGATGTTGCTACAAAACTTTGGCTTTGTTTTCAGACATGTGCCTGGCAATTACAACCGGTTAGCTGACGTCTAGTCACGTTCCCCGAACGAACATGAAACTGCCTTTGACAAGGAGTGGGAGACCGTCCTTCGTACGGAAAATAATGCTGCTACTACAGTAGTACTTTAACAAATTGTGGTAAAACCACAACAAAACCTGATAGCAGAAACGTGCGCAGATGACTTGTACGTGTTTGTGCTAAACCAACAACAGATATTTGTGGAGTTGAAAGATATGAAGTCCCAGTGCAAACAGGAAGCGGTCGAAGGGTGGCTAGTGATTGAAAACCGCCTCGAGAAATGCAACAACAGCCAGTCAGGAGGTTGGTGGTGTGTCTACGTGCCGCCAGGGGAGGCATGCTACCATTATACATTACCTATAGCAATGGCCTGTCTAGACACCCAGGAGCAGCACAAACAGTACGGAACATCACATCATATTTGTGGCCCGGCCTCGCTAAGCAGGTGATCGAATATGTGCGCAAATGTCATGCATGCAATGTTTAAAAAACACGTAGGTCAGTTTGGAGTGCGCAACAACAGCAGTGGCTGCTCCAATGTCTATTAGAAACCATAGCTCTTGATCTTTGGGACCATACCCACACTCGTTGGACGGCAAACATTTTCTACTAGTGGTGACCTATTTCTTTATACATTGGTGCAAGCTGTATGCTTTGCAGAGAGCAAGCATATGACACATTGCCGCCACACTGAAAAAGGAGTTTTTTGCCCGCTGGGGCTACCCTAAATCACTAAGTGACAATGCCACCCAGTTCTCCAGACCGCATTGTAGAGAATACTCACAGAATGGCATGACGAACAACACACTGACATTTATCATGCACGTGCAAACATGACCGAATGCCAGAGCCAAGAAATAAAGCCACAACTTCGCCTAAGAGTCTGCGTAGATCACATAACATGGGCAAAGCACATTCTGGAAATAGTTTTTTGTGTACGCAACTGCACTAACAAGGTGACTGGAAAATCACCTGCTGATTTACTGTATGATGCCGGCTTAGCACGCCCAGGGGAGTTTGTCTCCTATGAACTGGACTCAAACCCAGATGCTGCAGACATCTGAGGTAAGAGGAGGAGGAAGAAGGCACCGTCATCAATAAGTGCGTGAAAACCAAAAATAGTACATTCAAAAATGGCTACCAGAAACCAAAGACCACCTAAACCCACGTTACCAGGTGATTGTTTACATGCATGCGCATCACCTGTCTACAGCGAAACAAAACTTCTGTGTGGGATTTTCCCCAAATGGACTGGGCCGTACAGGATACTGGAATGAATCAGCCCAATGTCGTACCTGGTACATATTGGGCCAAGGAAGAGGTGTAAGGTCCACAGGGACGACATCCACACCACTTACTATCCCGACGACGTTGACAATCCTCGTCCACCTGACAACCAAGAGGATGTAAGTACAGCCCAGCATGTTGATCCTGCCACATCGAATGAGACCGCGCTTATGAACACCAATGCGACTACAACCTGGATGTTCAACAGTAAAATTTGTGACCGATCAATCACACAGTGCAGTCAGGGTGATGGGACAATTTCCAACCGAAACATAGGAAGTTCCGCATAGGTGGAAATAATTGACATTCTGCCGTCTGAAGTAAATCAAGACAGCAACCAAGGTTGAAGTCAGACGCCATTGCGAGGGCAGTCACCCCTAGATTTCCATGGCTTTCCAGCTGCCACACTGCCTACTGCCGCAACTGACACAGCTACAACATGGTGGTCTGCGGCAGAGGTCATCAGTCACGCGTAGGAAGAAGCGTCACCTCTCAACTACTGCAGCTTTCCAACCAGTACACAGCCTACCTACATGCTCAACACCACTGCAGCTCAGTGGTCAGTGGCAGAGCACATAGATGATGTGTTGGGGAATGTGCTACCACTGGGCCCAACAACGAGTGGCAACAGACACAGAAGAGAGACAGGAACAGCTCTTCTGCCGCCTCCACTTGTTCGTCGGTATATCACCGCCCGATCCTCTCACAACAACGTTGCAGGTGACCGATGCGCTTTTGGCACCAAGCCCGCACCAGCCAGTGCTCAGGCATGCCACCTCACGCTGCCGGCATGTGTCCTCCTGCAGGTCCTACAACTGTGGCACCTGCAGCAGTTACGGAAGTCCCATGTCCTTAAAGTTATCAGCGACCGCCCGATACGTTCTAACACAAGGTAAGAAACAGACCCTTCCTTACTTACATCCTGAGGCAATGTCCCTTGCATTGCCCCACCTCCTGCTGCACTTTAGCGTAGCCAGCACTATGAGAGGTCGCAGCATCACATCAGTGGTCTCCCTGGGGGGGGGGGGGGACTGCATTTGACATCACCCTCACTGTCCTGCTCGGGAGGCAACCAACTGCTGCTCCGCTTGTGCACCGTGCATGCATGTATGTGCACCTCGTGCATGGGTCACCGCTGCTTTTTGTGCAGGAACGGGTCATTGAACTGGGTCACGGCCTGCCAGACCCCTTGTTACCATGAATAAACTCAGCCCATTGTGTGTATAGTTCAATTGTGATCTGTGCTCCTGAAAGCAGAGTCTAATATTCACAAGGGAAAGTGTTGTCTCCTTTTTGCTCCCCTTAAATGAGTCATAATAGCCTGTGAGTGTGAAGCCATGTGGGTTTCATTTTGACACGGAACACGAGCTAATGACCCTTATAAATCTTTATTTAATTTTACAGTGCTAATGTCATAATTTGTTTGTTAAAAAGGGCAGTTTTCTTGTTTTGAAAACGTAGTAAATTAACATGTAAATTATCATAGCAGTTCTGGTGTCTGTCATGCCACTTGTCTGAAGTTAAAATTCTTTGCTTTGTATTAAATTATTTTCATAATTGAATGAAATGTTCTAAAGTTTCAACATAATTACTGAATGCTGTGTTAATTCTTTCGATAACCTTCACATGCTCTGCCGGCATATTTTGGCTTATTTTGCTAGTAACCTTTTCCAACTCAAAATACATAGAAAGACTTTGGGACTCTTATTAACAGATATTGCTTTTCATAAATATTGCATAATTTATCGCAATGTCTCGTATGTATTTTTCAGTGCTTATTTGTGTATTTTTTATGAATTTTCCTATTGATATTGGTGGCAGATCTCCAGCGATGTAGCTGGATGTCTCAGCCGTCTGATCTCGGTGGGCCTAGAGGATACACGCATGTCGTGTCGCGGTAGCCTTCAACTTATTTTGTCTATTCACTTAGCTGCAATAGTAAGTTTAATCGTACCGGATCCTGTTACTTGTGTTTGCTCCTCTTGTGTGCCTATCCTCATCTCTGTCAGACTCGCGGCCCCAGAGATTTTTAATACTGTAATTGTACCATGTGCTTAACAGTACTTTTCGCCGCTTTGGCCTATGGCAGGCCTAAATGCCATGCACCCTTCAGAGTAGGATCAGTGTCTGTTGTGTGACAAGTGTACTATCGCTTTTCAAAACATATAGGTTTTTGAGGATTCTAGTCTTATTCATTTTGTATGTAATTACGTTTGGATAACCACGTGATAACCACCCCAGATAACCATGTGCTTAAGTGTTTACTTACTGTATCTAAACTTACTTTCTTTCTACCCAAACATGCATTTGTGAGGGGTTTGTCCTGTAGTTGTCAACATGCTCACCAGTGCATAGATGAGCTGGCACCCTCTGGAAGTTTTAAATTGCTGAACTATTCAAACATGAGCGTGTTTGTCTGAAATCTGGTGGATCTCGCCCTTCACCAGTGACCGAACCACGTTAAAATATATGATTAAATGAAAAATCATTTCAGACACATGCCATCGCAGATATATTTCACCAGTGAATACACACAATCACTTACCCCCATAGCAAGTATCATTCAAAAAAGTTTGAACGCATTCATTTTCTAAACATGCTATTAAAGTAAAACCATTATGGGTTTAAATTTGTTTGTTTAATCAATCTTGGTATGTTCCATAAAAAAAGGCAAATAATTTGTTTTCGCATATAAATACATTGACAAATTGTAATGCTTATATATTCTTACTCAGCACAACTAAACATATTTTCTGGCATGAATTATTGGACAGTGCCCAAATCAGAGACAATAACTTCATAAAATCTAGTAATTAGCTGCATTGTTCCTATGCTGCTGTAACTGATGGATTTATGTTCTAATTCAATCTTGTTTATTTAAATTATTTTGATTCAGTGTAAAATTGTATCTGAAAGATATACAGTGAACATAAAGCCCTTTTATGAGGTTCTCCTTTAAAATGTTTTCCTGCTTAAGTTTACATCAGCGCCTGATGTATGACACCAATGTAATTTGACTCTCTTCAGAAGTTTTCTTGGTTAATAAGTGTAAAGTTTTCTGTTACATCAGAAAATAGGGATTTTCTTACTTTTTTTTTCTGCCTACCATGGGATAGTATGATAAATTTTAAGGCTCACGCTATGTTCCTTTCTTTATTTGTGTGTGTATAATTCGAGAATAACACATTGTAAAATAGACCACAATTTTGCATGGGAAAAATGGTTACCACCATGATGATGTGCCTGTTAAACCACAGTACATGTTTTTTTTTTATTTACGTGCAGATTTCTTAGCGATTTAGATGTGCATTTGGAATTTTTATTATGTTTTTGGTTTTGGAGGATGTTAGTTATTGCTGCATCACAGAACACCAGCAAGTATTGTATAGTCCCACTATACAAGAATACAATGAAATGTACTCCTAATAATATACCTGCAAATATTCCAATTGAAAAAACAGTGTGTAAAGCATGTCTAAACATGGTAAGAGCAATAAAACACTAGGCAGTTTGTGAGAAAAGTTCAAGTTTTGTATGTGAAGATCATTTCAGTGGTACTTCGTTACACAGTAATATTTATTTTAAGGGCGGTATCAGTATGGCCAACCAGAAATTGCTGTTATACACTATAACACATGTTTGTGTTTCGCACTTTATTATTAAAATATGAAATGATGTAAGATTCATTTATTGACTTATTTATTTGTTCACATTCTGTTTTAATCCCATATAAGCTGTTTTGTTCAGAGATATGGAACAAGTTAAAGACTGACAATTACAAGATACGATTAAGTTTATATATTTACACTATCAATAAAATAAATACAATTTAGGAGTCATCATGACTGAGTGAGTAAACTATTATATTTAACATTAAATGAACAGTGTGTGTGAGATATGTGTTTGTAGGAAAATATTAAAATGAAGTAGAACAACATGTTTCTAAAAGAAATGTGATTTTCATGAGAATGATATTCTTAAATAAAATATTTACCTGGAAGTTTAAATTTGGTGCCTTTACGAAAATTGTGTTTTGAAATGTCAACAATATTTAAAACTAGTGATAAATTTTTCAAGAAACATAAATTTCCAAAAACAATTTCATTCATGTTTCAAAGTTTCTCTGTAATCCATGTCAACCGGCTGACAATACATTTGCTAACGCTGAGATGGCAAAACCAAAATATTTTGTTCACAGGGTAATTTATACTCATAAATATTAACAAATAAAAAATAAAATTTAAACACAAGTAGTGAAAACTAAGGGGCTTGAACAATTCCCTATAGACAAAAAATTAACCATTTGCTTGTTACAGTATCAAAACATAAGCAATGGAAGCAAATTAAATATAACCACAGCTGAACTAAATTTATTGAGAAAATTAATTCATTGATAGTGGAGTTTGTTATGCATGAGCATGAGGGATGATGTGGCATGATTTATTGTGCATGACAGAAACAAGTGGCCCTGGAGGTGGGAGAGATGGGGCTGGTGTGAGGCTGGAGGATTCCTAGGAGACTGGGTCTAAGTAGCAGTCACTTACGTGTTGCCAGACAGTAATAAAGTTGTGTGCGCAAACATCAGTCCCCTGTTCTAATGTTTCTGATATTTTCTTGAAACGTGAGTTTTGTCAATGACTCGTCTGAACATTAGCAAATCATGCTTGCATAATAGTGCATTTTTTCTTTAGAAAATTTAACTAATTTTATGAGTTAATTTATTCTTCCGGCCATGGCTTCAAGTAAAATAAGGAAAGTAATTCACAGTGAGGGACGTGAAATTATAAATACTGTAATAGAGAAGTGCGATGATGAAGCAAAACAACGGGTTCTTTCATTACCGGTACATCAAGCAACTCATAGTGCACCTTTTTACACGGGTGTTGGTGTATACACCATAAAACAGATAGGAAAATAAAATAAAACTAGAATTGAAACTGATCCCAACAGATTATTATCTACACCTGGAAAAATCCACTCCACTGTAAAAAGACACATTCCTTTGAAAGTGGATGATTTTGATAAGTGTGTTATTAGAAACGCTATCCCCATTTCTATGTGCGGGAGAACAATGTTCCAACTATTCCAAAAATGTTGCCAATAATCAAAAATAAGATATATTTTCCACGGAGATCAAGAACACTTCATCGCTCAAAAAGAAGTGTAGGATTTAAGTGGTGAAAGTATAGGTCAAAGAGGAAAATATTTGTTGAAAGAGCCAACATCATGACATGGCGTAATGACTACATACGTAAGATAAGATTACAGTACCGTGAATTTGGCAGAGAGATAGTTTACCTTGATGAAAGTTGTGTTGATAGTAATTTTACTTTTTCCATGTGTTGGCAGAACAACAAAGTATTTGGAGTACAAGCAAATTCAAGTGCAGGTAGAAGACTAATATTGCTGCACGCAGGTAGTCAGGATGTATTCCTTCCTAATGCACTACTTCTGTATAGCAGCGCCGGAACTCTCACTGGAGACTATCATGGCCAGATTAAGATTAACCAGGTCAACTTTGAAAAACGGATTGATGAGAAGTTACTACCTAACCTCCCACCTTATTCCATTGTTGTAATGGATAATGCACCTTACCATACTGTGGAGCTCAATAAACCTCTCTCAAAATATTCTGTAGAAAACGAAATATTATTGTGGCTTGAAAACGGTGGGGTAGAGTGCAATGAGAGCATGCGCAAAGTTGATCTGTACAAGCTCATAGAGATGAGTAAGCCGAAGGAAAAAACATTTAGAATATATTAGAAACTCTTTCGTTTTGGACAAACAGTTCTCTGACTTCCGCTTTATATGTGTGATTTAAGTGCAATCGAACTAGCATGAAGTAAAATCAAGAGGCTAGTTAGGGACAGAAACTGTACTGGCGACTTGTCACGAAAATGAAGCAAATGATTGAAACTTCAATCTCATCGGTTACAAAATAAGACAGGGCAGGATATTGTAGCCATGTTCAAAACGTCGAAAGCGAATACTGGCGAAAGAATGGAATTATTCCTGGTGTGATAGCATAATAATTAACTTGGGCGACGATGACAGTGAAAGTGATTCAGAAAGGGAAGTGTCATCAGATGGTCAGCATTAATTAACAACAGTCATTCTGACGCAGAATCTGCATGGCCATTATGAAGGTTTTGCAAGCAGATAGTTTGGTAATTTTGTTCAGTGAATGCTTAGTATGGTTCATTTTATTAATTCTCAGATTAAATTATTGCCTGAAGATAAAAACTATAAGCCTTTGACACCATTGTTGTTCATGTTCCTGTTTACGGTCCAGCAGTCTAAAGGACTTGGTGAGTAGATACTCAATATATATTTAATCTACATGTTTAGCTGTTTGTGTGTCCGTGCCGATTCAATTTTTTTAGCTGATTTTTAGAGATGAAATTAATTTTTACTTGTGCATATGAAACTGCAAATTACTTTGACTGGATAGCCCTTTTATTGAGCGCAATAAATTACTAAGTATATTCCCAAGTGCATCTTTGTGTAATCATTATTAAAAATAAACGCTTTTATTTACGACATATTTTCAGTAGTGATTGCATAGAAATATGAGTAAATGTGTTTTATTTGCACGTACCATATCCTAGACTGCTGGCCCAGACACCATGCCGCCTCCTCTCCTCTGCTTGCCTGCATACCATCCAGAGCCACTCATTTCTGTTCACGCACAGTTCTACTTGTGCTAGTGAGAGTATAGGAGTTAATAGGTTTTACCTGCCAGTTTGAAAGGAATCATTGTTGTAACAAAGTATTAACTGTATTGTAATAAAAGAATGTGCCAGCTATTAATAGCATAATATTGTTTAGATGTTGGTATAACAGGACTGGATTTTAACTGACATTTAATGTATTTAAAAATTTTTCAATATTCAGATTTTAATGTATAGTTGTATAATTGATTATTTTTTGTAGATAAGCCTCATGATGACACTTCAACACAGCAATTTAGTTTTGAGATTGGCAAACCAGGAATGATTACTAAACAGGTATATGCAAATCCCAAGCCAACTTTCCACTGGAACATTGGAAGAGGGGTATGGCTAAATGAAAATGAGGAATCTGGACATTATAAAGCAGATGAAGCTGTTAACAAAGTAAGAAATTATATTATTTCCATTGTATTAAAATTCTTGTGACACATGTAATAATGAATATACCTGACTATTATGTGAAACTTTTCAAACAAGTTGTTACTAAAGAAGAAAAGCACACTCTTTAATATCTATATAATCGTATGCAGGCTATTGGATAATTATATTTTTTTACGCCATTAATTTTGTGTTGCAAACTATTGTATGATGTTTGAAATAAAATATATTCAATATATTTATATTACATAAAAAATATATTTATAAACTTCAGTGTGTGTGTATGTGTATGTACATTTAAATATGTGCATAGTATACTGTTGACTATCCATCTTAATTGCAACCTAATAATTCCCAGATAACCAAGTATGTCAAAATTGTACATAATCCTGAATCTATTCCGCCCAAGAAAAAGTGAGACATGTTTATGTACATGATGTATACATGCAATGGAATGATTTCAAACAGTGTGAAACACATTTGAATATACATACTTATTTATTTACAACTTCACCCTAAAGCAAATTGATGAAAGAATAGTATTTTATGTGGTGTAAGTGGAAGTTGTGGATTTCACTTTACATGCCCAACTATTCTTAAGAAAAATTTTCAAAGGTTAGAATGCATAGTACAATAAATATAGTTGCAGTTTCTCAAAGTCAGTGGGCTTAGCCAGGTTCATTAAGGGCCGTTTTAAATTTATTTTCTTAGTCATTTGTTGGTATGTATTTATTGTCAGTCTGTGCTCGCCCGTGCCATAGTTGTAACAGAATTAGTCAGCTAGTGGGTACCAGTAGTCAACTGGGTCTCACCCAATAAGTGTTTTGCATGCAGGGTTTTTTAAGTGTTTATATAATAATACTATGCTATGACCTTCAATTTTATCACATGTTTTATGGTAGTGTGTTTGTAATATTTTTCAACATGCATTGCTGTGATTATTAAATAAAATGATTAATTATAATTTCCTAATTTATTTACAGTAGCTACAAAGCATGCGATGTACATGCTACTATAAATTTAGAAAGAAAATTGAAAGAAATACTGTTGCCAGATATTTAATCAATTCTGAAACACCAAACACTAATGTGTACACAAAACCACAATGATTCTTTCAAACAAACATATATCTTAGATTCAATTAGAAGTCAATTAATATCCATTAAAGAAATGACTAGATAAGTTAATACTCACAGAAGTGGTTGACTGAATAATACGTAAAACATCTAGCTTTCCAAACACACTCGATAGCAAGCTCACAACACTGCATGTATTTAATAGTAGGATTATCAGAATAATACTTAAAACAGCTTGCTGTCCACACTTTCAATATAGTTGCCAACTTGTACAATTTTTTCGTATTTTGTTTTAATTTTTGCAATTTGTATGATTTTACGAATTTTCTACGAATTTCAATTATTCCATTTCATGTTTACTTTGTTTGAATTGCAGTACTACTAAGTATTACGGATTTTCCTTGATTATTACTGATTTAAACATCCAGTCATGGAATTACAGAGGCTTGCTTTTTTTTAGTTCGTTCATATTTACGGTACAATAGATATTGTCTGTCATACAGTAAATATTGTACTCCTACCAGAAGCATGCATGCGAGTCGACTATTTTGGTATTCTCTGCGAACAGCGCGATAAATATATCACGAGAAATAAAAATCGCGGCAACGTCAACACTCTAGCAAAATGGTGGACACAACGTTGTCAGCCCGGTTAATGCAGTTGTGCGAGTGCCTTTTTCTAATCGTGTTTATATGAGTATATTGTTGGTGTTGTCTGAATATATTATCAGTGGTCATTATTTGCTTTCTTTAAGCATAGTTGGTTGTAGGTACCATTGTAGTGTGTTGTCTGGATTGAAATGTAATATTAGTCTGTTCTTGTTTACCGTTTCGTGAAACTGCTCATTCCACCATTTTCATTAATCGCCACCCGCAGTGAAGTGACACAAATATAATTTATGTATCTAAGTTTAAGTTTGTTGTTTCCAAGAAGTGTTTATTTTACTGAATTATTCTGCAAAATAATTATTTAATGCTATTGATGAACAAATGTGATTTTAGTGAAGTTAACTTGCAAGGATTTCCATAAAAAAATGTGTTCAAGTGGTTATGAATTTTACAAATAGTAAGTTTGCATGTTTTGTAAATAATGTACTTGGAAACCATTACTTTATTATTCAAAGGCACGCGGCCTGAAAAAGCTGCACTTTCAACACTTTTGTAGTGTTTAAATAATACAGGGTGAGTATAAAAAGAATACCCCAAGTTTGAAGGTCTATAATATCAAAACCAAATAACCTACAAACTTCGGTGACCAATCAAATGAACCGTGGAACCGTGAAGTTTGTTTACCATATCTTCATAACTGTTCAATGTGACCACGAGCGACTGGAAAATGAAGTCCCCCGCTGCCTCTTCTAACTGAGGAAACAACCACTCTGTAAGCTTGTCCGAATAAGGGATTCCAGTAACAGTGGGCTCATGAAAAAAGAAAGGGCCAAAACCGTGCCTTTGGGTACAGTGCAAAACACATTCACTTTGGGGGAAGTGCGCTCCTGTTTGGTGGTTTCATGGGGATGCTCCTGACCCCATATCTGCACATTGTGCCGGTTCACCTTACCATTTGTAGGAACGTTATTTTCTCCAAAGTGAACTGGTTTTGGATTGTATCCAAAGACACTGTTTTTGGTCCTTTCTTTTTTCATGAGCCCACTGTTACCGGAATTCCTTATTTGGACATGCTTGCAGAGTGGTTGTTTCCTCAGTTAGAAGAAGCGGCGGGGGACTTAATTTCCCAGCAGGATGGTGCACCATCCCATTGGCACCTAGCTGTTCGTGGATACCTGAATGAGATGTTGCCACAATGCTGGATTGGTCTTGGTGCATCTGGTGACCAGGTCCTTCATCATTGGCCCTCAAGAAGCCTGGATCTTACCTCGTGCATTCTTTTTCTATGGGGGTACATAAAGGATCAAGTGTTTTGTCCACCATTGCTGGCTAACATTAATGTCCTCAAAACGAGAATTACGGATGCTATCCAAACTGTAACACCGGACATGCTGACAAGAGTATGAAATGAGTTTGAATATTGCATAAATGTCGCTGGGGCCGCTCATGGTTGTCACATTGAACATTTATGGAGATATGGTGAACAAACTTCATGCTTCCACGGTTCATTTGATTGGTCAACCAAGGTTGTAGGTTATTTGGTTTCGATATTGTAGACCTTTAAAGTTGGGGTATTCTTTTATACTCGCCCTGTATTTGTTTATTTGCCTATATTGTAAATTCAAGTGTAAGATTAACTTCAAAGTGTGTGTGTGCGTGCACGCGTGCGATGGTGGGTGCATGTGTGTATGTGTGTGTATATATATGTGTGTGTATATATATATATATATATATATATATATATATATATATATATATATATATATATATATATATATATATATATATGCTGCATCTGTACAAATACGAACAGCGACGTATTTATCACATTTTGTTTTTTCATTGAAGTTAAAATTTTAGAAGTTACAATAATTTGAATTGTATTTCCGTACGAGCAAAATTTTGCATCTCGCCATCAAAACAATGCCAGCTCATGAAAGATTATAAACTAAAGCTTGCCCCCCTCACTGTTTCTCTTTTCCCCTCAAAATAAAATAAAGAGAACCCCAACAAACTTAACTTGGCAATTACAAAAATAAAACAGGTTGGAATACTAACTTAGCTATAATATCCTACATTTATTAATGGACGGAAGTTAGCTAACATCGGTTTTTCAGTGCCTGTAATTACAGGAAACACAAGGAAAGAGGAAAATGCAAGTGTGCATTGGACTCAAACCTTTGTTTATAAACGTCTTTTTCTTCAGTGACAAAACAGTTGTGGTGAAAGAATACATTGTGGCCGCACTACTTTTCTAGAACTCAAAATTTAACCCACTTACATGAAATGGACAATAGCTGTTTGCGCAAAAACTAGGTGGGTAATGTGTAGTTGCATACGTAAGTTCAATGTATTGTAAGTTTGAATAACGTAAAACACTCAAAAGAACTCAAATTATTCCAATAAAACCTCTACAATTTAAAAACACATTACTGTAAGTTTCCTAGCGAGTGATAAGTAAGAAGGTATGGGTGTGTCTTATTTATATTTTTAACATATCCTGCCAATTATTATATTGTTGAAATCAGTTTTCTGGTTCACCCATGTGCACATGTGTTGGTGTATAACTGTATTTTGGAAAGAAATTTTATCACAAGATTTATGCATATTTTTGCATATAACTGATTACTGATGGGTGTGGTTGGTAGGTTGCAGCTCTATATTTATTTTGTAATTTAGGGTTAAAATGTTAAATTAACATGTAAGAAAGTAGGCCTGTGTGGAAGAAATTTTCTTGAAATTAAGTACTGTAGGTTATTGGAAAAATGCATCCAGTTTACGTTAAAATTTACATTTTAAAAATGTTGTGCTAATTGAGTATTTGAAAAGATGGCAGGTACGCAATAGTAAGCTCGCAACATTTCGTAACTTGAATAGTAAAATCATGACAGTGTGACACATCTTGCCTAACAGAGCCAGACATAGATTATAAAGAAACTAATGATAAATGAAAACATTACATTAAAAGAAACTGCAGCCTACGGCCACTTTATGGGTGCAAAATACAACTTTCTAAAAATTATAAAAATTTCAGATTGTGGGACAGGCACTTAAAAAGGGCAAATCACAGCAGTACATGATAAAAAATATTACAAAAACACTACCATAAAACATGTGATAACATGGAACGTCATGGCGTGGTATTATTCCATAAACACTAAAAAACTCTGCGTGCGAAACACCTATCAGGTGTGGCCCAGTTGACTACTTGTACTCGTCAGTTAACTAATTCTGTTACAATTATGGCATGGGCGAGCACATACTGACAATAAATACATACTGTTGTGGGCAAACCCTTGCTGTAGTGCTTGTATGAACACACCAGCACACCTCCAAGGCGAGCGAGGTCACGGAAGCGAAGTGCGGCCGAGACAATCAGAACACGAGCCACAGGAGTAGTTTGCAAACAAACTGAGTAATCTGTAAACTACAAAGTATATAAAGAAGCCTAGGAGTTAAGCTCAGATCTGACAACATCCAGCCGACGACGGGGTAACATGGTCCAGGAGATGGGGTTTTGTCTGCCATAGCCGTAATACCATTCAGCCTTTGGCAACACAAAGGGAAAGCCGTTCTGGCAGTTAGGAAGATGACACTTAGCTCGATGCATGGCCTGCTTTATTGGATAATGTATAAATACGTGCAGGTAAAGTGTGGCTTAACGTAACATGCTCCCCTGGTGCAGTTTAAGGTATTTACGTAAAATGTAAAGTGTTTTGTAATTTATAATGTAACAGTGTGTTTTATAATTTATAATGTGTCAGGATGTACAAATGTACATCCTGACACATCATAATGATTTTAATTACATGATGAAGTGAAATAATATTCTCTATCAAAGTTACGTTTCCCCACATAACTTGTCTCACCCCCATAGGGGACTACAACATTGGTGGAGGCTAGGGTATTTGCCACCTTAAAGTAGCCAAATTTAAAAGCTCTGCCAATTGCATTAATAGTTTATGTTTTGCAAAATTAAATTGAGTAAGAAATAATAAATTGTTGCGATGGATACAGTAGAAAACCACCTCCTCCTAACTATTTTAGAAAATCCCCTCCCACCCACGCATAATAAATAATACAATTTTAATCCCACTATAGATGGATAATAAATATAGCGTGCAAAATGCATAAGTTATAAAACGTTACATTTCAAAAGAAATATGATTAGTTGTGCAGAATATTTTAAAGTCTCTGCGTACGACGGACATATTAGGAAATGTAATAGTATAAATGATTATTTTACAAACTTAAATATTATTGTCTGGATGATAACGTGAAATAAGGTAGTGATAATAATAAGGGAATGTGGATATTATAAATAAAGTGCATTAGGGATATGCATAACATTTGAAGTTAATTTATGAAAGCAATTTTAATGGCAAGAAGCATTCAAGCCAACCATATGGTAACTTCACTAGCGGTCATAGAAAGGCGTACAACGTGGGACCGAGTGGTGATGACGCTGTTACGTGGTATTCGTAAGTCAGCACTGACCTTGTAAGCAGGCAGTCTTGAGTATGATGAGAACGAACGGCTTAACCAAATGACACAGCAGATATATTGCATTAACTCACACATTTCCGTTACTGTCAAGTTTCTTTTTCGTTGTATGCACATCTGGCACATATAGATAGGAAGCAACCAAGTCTTAACGGAACTGGGATCCAGGAATTAGTTATCCCGTTGTTTGATTCCAAGCTTGAGACATGAATATCCGGCCCGCAGGGGTGCACAGATTCTTGGCTTGGAAGTGAAAGCTAGCATATTGTGTGGAACTGTAAGAAATGAGAAATAGTGCATGAGATACATCCATTCTGCCTGTGATGCCTGTAATTAGGCAAACTCCCGTAAATGCAGTAGAATGAAGTATATTGTCTAAGACATCAATCAAAATGCATTGTTTTGCACACAAGCGTGAAACAATTTGGACTTTTGTCGGGAAGCTGACCTGAAACTTAAGGGCCCGAAATATTGCACCATTGACCCGTAGACGGAGTCCAGGTAGTATAAGGACATATGTGATGAGTCAAACTTTCATACTGTGGGGGTCCTGTATCTAAGCAGTATGCCACGAGGGCACTGCATTTCACCTCTTTTGATAAGCCCTTGAGAGCAGAAAACTTGTGTGAATTGATAATGTTCAAGATGATGAATAATTGCAAATATTGATAAGAGATTGAAATACCTTAGTAGATTAAAATATTTTAATTATGTGTTTTCTTATGTGAAACTGGAATCATCACTCGTAAGGTAAATGCCACATCAATACAGAAAATAAGTGAAACAATTCTATGTAATAAGTAAAGATGCAGTGAAATATAAAATTATGTAGATCATTTAGTAATAAAGGCAAAGTATTAGTGTAATAAAATAAAAAATTTGTCCACTGCCGAGCACAAAGAGAGTACAAATGGACTAAGAGAGGTGTAGTAGAAGAAAAAGAAAATTTCATAAGTTAGAAGGATAAAGAAGAAAATTGTTCGGGGAAGCAATTAATTAAATATGTAGTGAATATAATATAGATCATAGACCTGTAAGTATAGTAAATTAGAATAATAAAATAAGTGTCTGAAGTAAATAGAATTATTGAATTAAATGATTAATATAGATATAATGGTGTGCTAATATAGAATTAAGACATATTTAATTAAGAATTAGGGTATGTTATATAATTTTATATGAAGTCAAATTAAATCTAGATGTCTGCGCCCGTCAAATATTATATATATATACCTATATATATATATATATATATATATATGTGTGTGTGTGTGTGTATATAAAGTAAAATAGATGTTTCAAGCTACAAAGAAATATAATTTAGTGCTATATCTAGCCATTTAATAAAATATATTCACTTTGCACGATGCTAAATATAAAACTCTAAAATGCTCACACTTGAAAACATATCAATACAGAATAGAGTGCTGTATTAAGAATACGGTTATTTATTGGGTTCGATGAGTAAATACAGTATCTAATTATAAAATGTGTTGGGCACTGTAGTTTATAAATGCACGTTTTCTTTCGGCAAAACGCTGCAGGAACACAATCATGGAGGCAGCCCATGGCCGCAGGCAAGCACGATCCAGTTACGTGTTACGGTTGCACTTGCAAAACACCTCACCTCCCTCTTTCCACCTCACTGCATGTCAGCATCGCATAGCGGACAGCGACCAGCTCACGCAATATGTTGCTGCACGAGACACAGTGTTGTTATTACAAGTGTGTTTACAGTGTTGATATTACAAGCGTGTTTGAATACACGCTCTACAGGTAAACACTGCATGGCTCATTCAGGTTGCACCTAGTATTCAGGTTGAAAACTGAAAGATAAACTTTCATGCACTTAAAGCTAGTGGATTTCAATATGGATCAGGATGATAATTACACAGGAGTTCAACATTTCTCGCGAGAGAGCAGGTATGGGGGCATAAGGCAGTCTAGCCAATCGGCCAGCCCATTGGAATCAGGGTGATACGAGAGAGATTTGAGCAAATAAAAGACTTTTGCTGTGGGTCACCAGTATTACACAACAGGGCACAAGTGTTCCACGAGGATACAGTGCACATTATAGATCTCCTGAGGCTAATACATTCCATGTAAATTACCCAAAATCAAATATTCCAGAGTGTGGCAAAAAGTGTAGTAAAAAGTTAAGAGACAATTTAAAACAGCCAGCAGTATTTTATCAATTGAGTGATTTAATATAGTGAGAATAGATTAAAAGGCATATGTATAAGAGAGCAATAAATTAATAATGATGTTAAAAAAAAGGTTTTATGATAGAGTGAGCAAATGAATTTTAATTGTAAGTTTTGAGCATATTTTGTATGTATGGGAAAAAATTGAAAGAAAAGTGAAAAAACTTAAGCAAACTCAAATTAAAGGTTAAATATTTTGATATTTAATAATAAATAAATAAATAAAACAAACACAGACCCACGCATCAGTTAATAAAATGTAGCAGTAAATAAATTAAGCAACACTTGAACAGCAGTCAAACAGCACACAGGCAATATTAATAGATGGTACATTACATGAGAATATTAATAAGTTAATTTAATAACAATATTATTGCAGGATACTAAGATGTTTTGAAAGTCACATTGGGGCAGCACGCTACTTCATTGTGACTGCGAAGGACGGCGGGCCAGCTGGCACCACAGATTGACATCATGCGCAGTGAGCATACATCACGCGTGGCACTGCAGTAAATATTACAGCACGTGTAATTAGAAAACCAAAATTCTTGCTACGATACCACACTACACACACACACAGCCGGGCCCAGAAAGGACACCAAAACACAAGACACATAAATTATATACAAGCACACTTATTATAAATACACACACACTTAGCCATGTACTTCAAAAACAAAGATTACGAGAAGTGCTACAGTAAATTTTAAGTTACAGATAAACGCTCAATTGTAAACAGTCTCCAGAAATGAGCTAATAACATTACTTGTATAGCTGTAATGGCCATTTCAAATAATAAAATTTCAAAGCTAATATATATAGTTTAATAACTGAACAAACAGGAAATATAAATATATATTCATTAAATTATAATTATTCTCATGGTACAGAATTAATTCAAATAATTATTTTATCAATATTGTATATAACTAGATGATAAAACATAAATCAAGGAGATAGCTTTCTCAAATTATATTCAATCATGTAGGAGTGATTCTTGAGAATGAATTAAAATTAAAAATATCAAATGGAGTGAATATAAGAAGTCAGATTGCATATTGAGAAAAAAAAGTGTATTTAACTTTGAATTCTATACACAAACTATTTTGTAAAATAAATACACAAATCCATTGACACATTACTATAATGGAAAGATTAGTAGTACAATTTTCTTAGCAACAATCAAACATAAAGCAGAGTCATAAAATAATGATTATTTATATTATGTAAAGTGCTGTGACCTCTCCTTAGGAAGCAGGCCACCCATTTGCTAGGGGGATCAAGGGTAACTGAAAGGATAAGCACTCGGATACCAAAGACTATGTTTATTAAATACTAATTCTTTACAATTCTGCCTCAAGTAGGCATCTCAATTAATGCTCTGCTTCTACAATTAATCAGCAAAATAACAGCTATATCTTTTCAATTAAGGTATTGCAAAAGGGCGCTGATGCTCTTGATCATGCTCAAAATAGCTTAACATTAATCAGGTAAACATTGCTCGAAGGGACGTTAACACAGTCGCAAGTCGTGCGCCCTATCGTGCCTTAAGTCACCCTACCAGGGATTTAATATTTACCCTCTTTGCAGTCGTCGACTCTTGGCAGCCTCTCGATGGCGGGCTCTCGTCAGATGCCGAAGGCGGACCACGGGCTGCGGTCCTCTCGTCTGGGTATCCACGAGTAGAGCCTCCAGCAGCGGCAGGCAAGATGGCATGCAGAGCCTCCATCGCTCTGATCTTATATAGTACTTGCCTGACCTCGTGCTCGATCCCCTGGTATGTGTTGTTTAAAACAAGGCTCAGCTGACAGAAGTCGCTCTGTGCCTTGCCTCAGCGCAATGCTGAGCTACCCTCGAAGGAGCTGGCCCCAATAAGGCCCCCTCTTTAATGAGCATCCAGGCGCCCTCGTCTGTAGTATGAGGTTGAACATTGCAGGGGATCGGCCGTGTCAGGTTAGGCTGTCTACCCAGGAGGCGATGTTGTAGTACATCGGCTGCCCAGTCCCGTTGTAGTCTTGTGGAGCCCGCCGGAAAGAGCTTTGCAAAATGGAATGGTGACAAATTTGAAGTTTTTACTGACTGAATGGTTTCTTTCCCCTCCATTCATAGATTCCCTAAAGTGGTGTCAGGCACGTAGGGTTGGGCTTGCGTTACATTATTGGCAGCCTAAGGAATGGCAATGCTAAACCATTTTCGTATCTTCAGTGCCAATATGGCAGAATTAATTCATTATACATAATTTTCTTAGTAAGATTTGACATTATTTCACAAAATGTTCAACATTTCAAAAGTGAAAGAATTACAAGTTATTACCCCTAAGACAGTTTCGGTGAAATTACCATTTTCACAGTGTATATTTCATGAATATCCTACAATATGCAATAGTTATGTACACTAAAATTTTATTTACATCTGGTGACATGTTGTTCTGGATTTCCAGAATATAGAAAAAATTTAATTTTATGTTATACTATCATTCTCCTCCTATTATAGTGTTTTGTATCGTTTTATGGTTCTGTACACACACATTTTGTGAGATTTCTTTATCTATTAATAGCATGATTGTTATAAATAATTAACAAGATATCTCAATGGTTTATCTCTATAGTTTACACGAACAAGTTAACCCTAATATTTAACAATTTCAATACTTAGTACTGCTACATGTGTTGTGCCGGCACCTTAACTTAGTTGGCGGCTGCTATTGTTTTTGTGTTGGTTCACAAGGATATGGAAGGTAGTGTTCGACTCCGCTTAGAAATTATTACCCCTTCAGGAAAATGAAAATGTATTTGTTAAACCCAATGTCGAACACATTAGGTGGGGACTGTAGGTAGATCGCTCGTAAAGAACACAACAGTCGACAATAGCTTTGTGATTTCAGATCAGTCTTTTAAAAGTTATTAAATAATGTAGTACGTCTAGTTACGGAATTGTGTGCGTGTGTCATATATATATATATATCTCTTTCTTTCTTACAATGTGGTGCAAGTCTACAAGATTATACGTCAGTGACATTCATATTTACAGACATATTTTTGAAAGTTCTGGGTATATACATTTTATACTCTTATCCTGATGTAATATTTATATGAACAGAATTACTTATATGATTTGGGGCCCCAAGCTTACTTATATGGCGAGAGTCACCGTGCAGCTTGTGAGTGCCGCCTGAGCGCATTTTAGTGCACGATTACAGTACTGTAGTAAGCCGAGTGCCTAACTGCTGCACTCTACATTTTTGTTGCCGCTCTATTGATTGTGCTGTTGTAACAGTATTGTCAGCACTTTGAACTCTGCCAACTATAGTCCATTCCCGATTGGAAGCGACTTATGAAAATCAACCTTTGATAAAACACTCTAGGCATAACATGTCAACTTGTTTTTTGAATAACCTGTATTCCACAAATATATAACACTGGTTAACTTTAGAGTACTGTATTATGGAATAAATAAAACTTTACCTTAATATGTTCTATAACTTGTAATATTTCTTTCTTCATAAACATGAATTAACACTGTGAGAGCAGCGACGTGTTGGTAACGACTGGCGAGAAATAGTTCACTGTAAAAAAAAATTTTAACCTAGTTTTTTAGAATACTATTTGTAAATGAAACGGTGCCTATTGAAATATTTAAATATTTAGGTAGCCCAGATGGCAATATATATCATTATTATAGTTTAAAATAACAGCTGAAAATATAGTGAATAGGCCGTAATGGTACGGTGTTGCTTTATTGAGCGAGAAAGTATCTGAAAAACTGTCTGCTGGGCAAAGCTTGTCGCGCTCTCTCTTCTTTCTTCGTCTATTTCAAACTCGGGAAATTTCACTTCGCAAGTAAGCAGCGAAATTATACATGTTTTCAATTCTACCATATTTCATACTTATTACAGCAAAATAATGATTTTTGAATTTGTAATTTATAACTGAAAAGAGATTTTAATGTTTGCATACTTAATTTAGTATATTTAGATATGGTGGCAGGGCAGTTACCAAGTGAAGTTGCAGACGTGGTAAGCCATGACATGGCGTGTTGCTTTTTGCCAAACGAAACGTAAATTATTCTTACTCCAAATAGTACTTCAAATTACCACATCACGTTTGTAGACATGTTTTTTAAACCTACCTAGGCAAGTTACAATGTTGTGATAAATCTGTGTTTCCACTGCAGTAATAAATATACTTTGACGTGTGTTTCGTTATTCATTGTGTCTGTGAAATGGTGTGCCTTTGTGTATAGTGGTCAATACGCTGGCCCTGTGTGTGCGTGATTTCAAATATTTGTTTAGCACTATTTATACGTTTAAAATGTAGACTTTTTATGACTTATTTATGTACATTCACATCTGTTTATTTATCACAACGTTGTACCTTTGCCCTAAGGGGTTTGAAACACAGTCATGTAACGTAATTTGGCACAATCCCAGAAGAAAAATACCAAGTTTAGCCCAATAAATTTCAATAAACCTAATAAACAGTAAGTAACAATACATAGAAATATGTGCGGAATAAAATTTACTGTAGGCTTATTTGTGTGCATGTTCACTGCTATCTTTAAAGTTAGTATGACAAAAATGAGAAACACCAGTTGCGTGCTTGAATTCAGTGTGCCTTTTCGTTTGACTGGTTGTTCTTTTGTTTTAATATTTATTCCAACTGAGGCCGTCCTTTTAAAGAAATGACCCAACACATATCAATAACAAAAGGATAATTAGTACAGCCCTTTACCTCGCAGTTGTAACAGTGTTAAACACAGTCGTGGCAAAATACTAACGTGCATTACATATATTGAGCTATGTTGTGGAAACCAAATATGTTAATGTAAAATAACCGTAAGAACTGTAGTCAATTCAGGCATTTTAGAAAGTCATAAAGCTGACCTAAATAATGTTAGAGGCCTAAACTGTGAATATTTGTACGGAATGGTTTTTGGAATATGACAGAATTCTTTGAAAAGCTGTAAACAATAAACAATGCATTTGACAGGTATAAAAGTAGGTCACATTTCAATGTTTTTTTTTTTTTTTCAGGTGTAGCGAAAGTATACGAACATATGTACACACACAGTGGAATGTAAACATTGATTTTGACAGATGCTACATGGCAGTCACATGGCAATGTTTGTTTACATTTGGCAGAAGGATACGAAACGGGCCTGCAAGTAGATATTTAACAGGGCTCTGAGAAAGTTGCTTCCAATGGGGAATGGACTGTAGGTAGCGCTGAGTTACACTATTTTCAGTCCTTCAGAATCTTTGTGCGCGCACCTAGACGGCATTCTGCACTGTGCTACCACACATCAGATCTGTATAATTACGTTGCAAATTTTCTTTGCTTAGTACGTGTGAAAGACAATTATTACTATAATTATACACTCTTTCATCCAGGAATTACCTCCTAGGCGGTTTGAAATGCCTGAGTGTTACGCTCTGTTTCCGTGTGTGCACATGCTTTATACGTTATATGTATCTTTGAGCTCTGTTAATTATTCTCCTTAGAGAGAGAGAAAGACAATTTTCCTTAATTTCCTAATTACACAATGGAGGAGTTTACTCCTATTACTTAGCTGCCTACCTTCGTGAACTGCCTAACTTTACGGGTGTGCCGCTTGTGCCATGTTATTCGTTAATATAGCAATTTTTATTAGCTTGTAATATATACCTGCTAATGCTATCGCTAGAATGATGATAGCCGAAAAGCTGATATAATTATACTAATCTAGTTAAACAATACATACTTTTAAAGTGAAGTAAATAGTTTCAAATTTCCATATCTCTCGTGTAAAAATATTGACACTATTGGCTTAGAACAAGTGCGGAAGCCAATTATTGTTTACACTACATTATTAAACAATATCACCTCAGCCACCCTTGGCTACGATCGCTGGCTCCTCGCTTGTATGCTGCAGCTGAAACGAAAGGGTGGGGTACACACATTGCATTCAATGTACACATTGTTTTATCTCTCTTTAATTGGAATAGAAAGATTTCTCTTGTGATATTGGAGTTCGCTGTCGCCTAAGTCTCACGCCGGCAATTATGCCCTGTTGCAGCCGAGCGGGGCAATTACTCCTCCTGCGGAAATTGTGATGTTATCTTTGCCGGGGGTTGATGTGGAGTAGCAGCTGACTTATTACAACCATGCGGACCTTTGTTGTCTTACTGCCGGCTGGTGTGGGCTATGGAAAGTAAGCCTCTGTGGACACAGACACTGTGTGGCACGTGATCAACAGCAGCAACCCTATACTCGTTTTACTTATTGCGGAATCCTGTTACCTGTAACACACATGATACTATAGCCTTACATTAGCAATTTTAATGTTTCTTGTATTAACTGTGTTTATCTTAGTTAACCCTCGTTTCCTAATTTCAATAGCAATAGTTGATGGGCCAAACATGTCATGTATCTGGTACGGGCCTTGATATTTGAAGGTAAGAGCCTTCTGTCTGGTATTGTTTTTCACCCATATTGAATTATCCTATTTTCAATTCATCAGTCAAAATTTCCTGTCACAAATTTATTTTTGTAATTTTTGGGATTCGAGTAGGTTAACTTGAGCCTGTTCACAGTCTTGGTGGAGTTTTTCACACCAGTCAGCTGCACGTTGCGAAAACGTATGGGAGACGACGTGGCATGGCTGGACGGCCTCAATACAGTGAAGTAGTAAAAACGGGGAGAATTTTGTACTGTTATTTATAGTAGAATTATAGTTGAAAACTATATATTGGACATATTTGTCCCAATGTGTCTGGTCCTCATTGGCACATGCTGTGAGCTGTTGGGATAGAACATTATTAACCTATTCTGTCAGCCCGTTGCACGCTGGGTTATATGCTGTCGTTTGCATTTTTTTTATTTGTAATTTTTGTAAAAGCTCAGCGATGAGCTCATTGTTGAAGGAAGTGCTGCGATCAGTTAAAATAGATTTAGGACACCTGTAACGTAGAATAACGTCTAATAAAATTTGCACAGGTTTTGGCGTCTATTGTTTTTACCGGTTTGGCTACTATGGACCTCGTGAAAACTCTGGCATCACTAGGATGTATTTGTTTCCTGATGCCACTGTTTATAGTGGGTCTTTGGCATAGAGACCCCAAGAATATAATTAGGGGGGTTCTTCAATGGGGGTCATGAGGCCTATGGGTTTCTGATTACTGTGTTTGACTTTCTGGCACATAGGACAGTTTTTTATGTACTTTTTAACATCCTTAGCCATGCTGTCCCAATGGTATTGGTTTTTAATTTTTTGTCAAGTTTTAAACTGGCCAAATTGCCCTCCGCCTAGTAACGCATCGTGATGGGCCATAATTATTTCTGGTACTTAGTACTGCAGTATTAAAGTTAAACGTTTTTCCCCAATTAGGGGTTTGAGCTTTGTAATATATTTCACCATTTCCGGTGACGCCATACTGCCTCGCTAGTCGTATATATTTTGAATTGGTGTTCTGTGGATTTGTGAGGGCGGTTTTGAGTTGTGTGAGGTGAGGGTCGTTCGCGTATTCAGCTAGAAAGGGCAAAGATTGTACTTGTGTGATGGGTGCCAGGAATAAGTGTGTGTCATCTTCAACCTTGATATATTCCTGGTCGTGTATGTAAATGGGGTGGTAATGTGGTTTGGAATTCTTTATAGAAATAACAATTTTACAATTTAACTGTGGGTCGATACAAGTGGATTTAATTTTATTTGTGTGTCCTTCCATCATGATTTCAATGTTTACTTGATATACGGCTGTCATGATTTTAGAGATTGCTTCTAGGGGTACATACTCTTGGTTACTGATTATCTTTGCTACGCGGGCTTTGTCAGTTGTAGCGATCTCTGGTTTGATTAGTTTTTTAATCTGATACCAGTTATTGGTGACGTATTTAGCTATATTGGTTTTAACTTTGTTGCTTTGTGCAGATTTTGTAACAGTGTTTCCGCGAGTGCTTTAAAAATGATGTACAGTTGATGTATTCTTGTTTGATGGGGTAGTATTGATTCTCAACGTGAATATGTGTTAACTCAGCCTTTCCTGTCGCAGGAATTCGACTCATGGCGTCTGCTAATGTGTATAGCTTCCCTTTAACTATCTTTGGTTCAAAATCGTATTCTGTTAGTGCTATTGCTAATTTTTGGATTTGGTCGTTATGTTTTGGCCATTGTCTTTAGGTATCGAAGGCTGGCATGATCTGTCTATTATGAATTTACGTCCATATAAATATTGTTTGAAGTATATTACAAAGTATTTAATGGCCAAAAGCTCACATTCTGCTGCCGACCATTTCTTTTCATTCAATGAAAGTTTTTTTGATGTGAACGCGATGATACTACGGTCTTTGCTACCTGGTATTTCCTGCATAAGGATGGCGCCTATCACTGTCTGATACGCGTCACATGCTAGTATTGTATATCGGTTCTCCTGAAACTTTGCTAATATGGGCGGGCTTAGTAGGGCTGTTTTTAGGTTTTTGAACACTAACTGGTGTTCTTCTTTCCATAAGAGTGGGGTTGATTCTTTGATTAAGTTGGTAAGTGGTTCAGCTAGTTTGTCAGAGTTAAGTATATTACTTCTTAAGTATGATATTAATCCCAAAAATGTGCATAACTGTTTGAGGGGGGGGGGGGGGTCATCTGTTTAATTGCCTTGATTTTATCGGGGTCTGTATGTTTCCTTTCTGGTGTTATATGGTGCCCTAATATTTTAATGTCTTGTTCCGCGAAGTGACATTTCTTGGCGTTGATTTTAACATTATATTAACATAATCTCTCCATTACCTTTTTTATATTGTCCAAGTGTTCCTGAAAGCTATTTCCTATAATAAAAATGTCAATATAGGCTACAGCTGTGTTCCATTTGAGGGACCAGAGTATGATGATGTCCACAAAATTTTGAAAATAATTTGGGCTTGTGGCCAACCTCAGGGGCATATGGGCATACTCGTGTAATCCTACGCCATCCACGCTAAAGGCAAGCTCTCTATCCTGCTCCCTTACTGGGATAGCGTAAAAGCTAGAATTTTGCAGTGTATTGGTTATGCATTTAGTCCTGGGGATGGGGTATTGAACCGTTTTGAGTTGTTGGTTTAGTAGCTAAAGTCCGTTAATAATCTTATGCTGCCCTGACATTTCTTTATTACTAGGCTTGGCGCAGTGTAAGGGGATTTGGAAGGGGTTATTATTTGTGCATCAAGCATCTGCTGGATTTGTACTTGTTTGCAGAGTTGTGGGTTGATTCTGTAAGGTCTGGTATGAATGGATTTATTGGTTGTTAATTCTAATTTTATCTCATAATCTTTCGTTTCTGTTAGTTTAGTTATTTTACTTGTGAAACTGTCTTTGTAAGTATCTAGAACTTCTCTTAATTGTTCTTTCATATGTGAGGGCAATTTTTGATTTATGCTACCTGTAGCGGTCGAATCGCTTGGGTTGTCTAAGGATTCAGTTTTGTTAATATAGTGTTCAATGCAATTATTTGTTTCGTAATACAGTTGATTTGTGTTTATTGGAATTTCAATTACACTTTTGTTATGATATGATTGTACGTATATTATATCTTTGGTGAGTACTGGCACTATGTCCTAATATAATGTCTAATTTTAAATTGTCAATCAGTAAGAAGTCTTGATTGAAGTTTTCTGTTATGTTGATGTCGAGATTTGTTTTATATTTGTGTAGGTCAATGTCTGTCATAGCACCCAGTAATGAAAACTGTTCCGTAACTGGTTGCCAGTTAAGTTTGTTTACAAGAATTGTGGCTATACAGGAACACGAGCATCCCGTGTCAAGCAATGTGTTATACGACCTGCCCGCGAGCGAGACAAGGATGAGCGGCGTTGACGTTTGCACGTATCTAGCACGACATTCGTCCTTGCCGGTCAGCAGGTCTTGTATGTTTAGGTAAACTGATCTGTGGCTCAGTTTCTCCTTTTCATCGCCACTTTTTTTCGTGTTTGTGTTATGGCAGATATGTTGTGTGTTGTTAGTACTAGTTATCGGGATGCGTAATTTTACTTCCACTTATCTGAAACAATCGGTCATTTATATTTGTTGATTGTTGAATATTTACTTGTGAGTTGAATTAGGTGATTTCCACATATGATCGCATCGGAATCCTCTTACTGAAAAGCACCTTGCAGGCGTTAATTACACATCTTACCTTTTGTTTGGGAGGGACAGTTCTTTGTACATGTCTTTCTGGGCGCATTTTGCCCCGCAGGCAGTCCTGAATTTCCCGTGGGTCTCTTTAAGGACCCTGCCGGACTCTTTCCTATGTGAACATGTTGTTGTGTGCAATGATTCAGCGGGTGTTGTATTTTTACACTTTGTGCCCTTAAGGGGCCTGTCGGTTTGTATGATGTGTACGGGAAATGGTTGTGGTATGTTTGTGTTCTGTAATGATTGTTTCTCTGTGGCCTGTATAATTGTGTGTGAGACTCGTTTCTGACGTGAATTGGCATAACGCCATGTTTGTGTTGTTTTTTTTTTAATGTTTACATGTTTGTGTAGGTCTTTCTGTAATGTTATGTCAGTGTTTGTTTTGGTAAATTCTTAATGTAGGTTGGCCAATTGACTTTTCAACTTATTTATCTCTGTCTGAAGTGCTGTGTTTTCAGTGTCTTTATTTCGGCTCTCCATGAGTTGGTTATGATTGGGTATCCCAAATTCAACATTTTTCAGATTCTGGAGTAGCTGTCTAGTGTGAGAGTAATACAAGTTCTTGTATGTTCGCTTAGTCGTGCCTTGCAAGTAAAATGTTATCTGCCTGCGGTTTTCAATTTCTGACCACCCATTTATTTCACTTGCGGAGTTGTCGGTGTCCAGAAATTCGTGAATGTCTTTGTCATTTTCCCCTGTAAATGTGGGAATGGATTCAGTGAACTCGACATTTATTTGAGGTAGCTGTTGTGTTTCAGGGGGTGGAGGTAATTGTGGCACGTCTTTATTTTCATTAGTGTTGGGTGGTTGAGGGGTGTGTGTCCTTTCATCAGCGGCATTTTCATAGTGGTGTTTTGAGTTTTCATTTATGTTAGTGTATACGTGTTCGGTGGGCGGGATTGAAATTAAAAATGACTTTGTTGTCTGGATTGATTGTAATAGGTAGGGTCGCAGATACCCACTCGTGCTAGTTTGGTATAAGGTGTATTCACTGGTGTCCGAGAAGGGATAATCAAGTGCTGCCTCTTGTTGTGTAGATACTGAGTGTAAATTTTTCATGTAGTGATGAAAGTTGTCTTGTTAATTAATTTTGTTGTTCTTCTAATTCACTCTCGGGTTCACTTGTGCTAATTGTTACGGTTTTAATGAATTTTGTAATTTCTTGGAAGTTGATTTTCCTAGTTTGCTTATGACTGCATGTTAGATTAGTGTATTGTAATGTAGCCTTAGTATTTAACATTCACATACAAAGCTTGCTAGTGTTTACATTTCCCCAATTGCCACATTGTTGTGGAAATCTGCAATAAGTGAAAGTTAAAATGTGGTCCGAAGAGCGGATCCTTGTTTTAAATATGCATTAATTTCTTTAGGCAAGGCACACACATTCTACAGCATAAACTGGGTGACTGTCTCGCTTGGCAACTTTTCGCAATGGCGCATTCTTGCCCACGTGCTCTGGTGCAGCCACGATTAAAGTGCTGACTGACACAACATGCACCATTAACGAGTGCTTACAATTCTTTTCAACGTTTACTACTTCGGATACATTGACCCGTTCTATTAGATGGAATTTAACCCTGAAAGTAGGTGGATGGCGCTACACTTTATTATGTGTACCTCTACTTTATTTTTGCAAAATTAATTGAATTTTACTTTAAAGGGGTGGTGGGAGAGCCGAGCACCTCCACCATTTGCTGTGACCTCTCCTGAGGGAGCAGGCCACGTATTTGCTAGGGGGATCAAGGGTTACTGAAAGGATAAGCACTCGGCATATACAAAGGACTTAAGTTTAGTAAATAATAATTCTTTACAATTCCGCCTCAAGTAGGCATCTCAATTAATACTCTGCTTCTACAATTAATCAGCAAAATAACAGCTATATATTTACAATTAAGGTATCACAAAGGGGGGCTGATGCCTTTAATCACTTTCAAAATAGTGTAACAAATCAGACAAAAACTGCTCGAAGGGAGCTTAATGCTGTCGCAACTCCCACGTCCTATCATGCCTTAAGTCACTCTACCAACGATTTAATATTTATCCTCTTTGCAGTCGTTGACTCTTGGCAGCCTCTCGATGGCGGGCTCTCATCAGATGTCAAAGGCGGACCACGCTCTACGGTCCTCTCGTCTGGGCGTCCTCAAGTAGAGCCTCCGGCAGCGGAGGCAAGATGATGCGCAGAGCCTCCATCGCTCTGATCTTATGTACTACTTGCCTGACCTCGTGCTCGATCCCCTGGTACGTGTTGTTTAAAGCAAGGCTCAGCTGACCGAGGTCACTCCGTGCCTTGCCTCAGCGCGATGCTGAGTTACCCTCGCAGGAGCTGGCCCCAGAAAAATGGTTATATATACTAAAAATAATAAAAAATATGTCGGAAAATCTAGAATTTGTGTCTAGCAATAGGATATAGTTAAATATTACTAATGATGTTTTAAAAAAGAGTTAATTGTAAAGTGTATAAAATTATTAATCTTAATTTTTAGGAACAAAGCGTTTAAATATATGTGTATTAATTATATATTACACAAAATGACTAATGACGCAAATTTTCAGCCACATACAAGTAAATAGTAAAAATATTTTACAGTCTCATGAAATATAAATTAAATTATGTACATGTGTAATATAATTTGTAATGAAAGGAGCATTTTATAGTGTACAATTTTAAAACACTAACTCGTAATGTAAAATTTGCTTGTGGATTCATAAAAGTTTTTAAGTCTATTATTAAAATAAATTTTATATTTGCCAAGCCACGTGAAATGTAGGTAGATCAGGACCTCAAGAGAGGCTTACACGTTTGGTTCCGCAGTTCATTGTGACAGCCGTGCCTTCCACGAGGAAGAGTTTATATACCCCTAATACGAAGCAAGTTCATAGCCATGAGCAGGGCCACTTACAATAAGCAGAAAATTCAAACCAGCAGTAGTAAATCAGACCCATATACCAAACATACACTTCAATGGTAACGCAGTACCTTAACACTGCTTTCCTTGCATCGTCACACTTTCCTTTATTATATTCCTATCCAAATTGAAGAGGCTTCAACCCAACCCTATTCCCGCTGCCGAGAAGCAGACAAGGACATCCAGGAATGTTCTAGTAACATTACCACATCATGAAACTGTTTAGGTGTCTTTAATCAAGTTCTGTCTAAACCACATGTAGAGGGATCACCGGCAGCTTCTGGGGTCCAGATGCTGGTGTCTTGCCACTGCCGCCCCTTACTACTTCACCCATCATCCATCAATCAGAGATGATCGATACTCCAGAGGAGGAGGATATGGTTATGGGCAAGCCCTTGCTATGGCGTTTGTATGAATGCACCAGCATACTTCCAAGGCGAGCGAGGTCATGGAAGCAAAACGCCACCGAGACAATCAGGATATGAGCCGCAGGAACAGTTTGCAAACAAAGAGTAATTTGTAAACTACCAAGTACAGTGGAATCTTGTCAGTAAAAGTTTGGTTACAGCAAAGAACTCATTATTGCAAAGTGATTTTGTGGTCCCTTGAACCTGTAGTATGCAATTCCAAGGTGTAAAAGCTGTGTAAATCAAAATATGGATAATACATATAACAAAGTATTTTTTATGCTCCACATAATTATTAGCCTGAAATTCCATAAGTTTATTACAAATACATTAAAGCAACACATTAACCAATTTCGGTTCTCTTAACGGTTCAGTACAATTAAACTCCACATTTAACAATAAATTTCTATTAGTGCCAATTCTTCAGTCTTCTGGGAAGCCACATTAATGACAAATTTTTTTCCAGCAGAAAAATAAGCATTTGGGTACATGAACTTCGGACAGGTTACTTTTTTCAGGACATAAACTTTTGCTACAGTAATTACAGTTTTTCTTGATCCCTCAGATAGTTCAATACATTAGCTTGACAGTCTCAAAATGAATTTAGTGTTTGTCATAAATGCGATGGAAGCGCTGCACCGTATTACACGTTAGAAACTACTGATGTATGCGAGACTGTGATCTCAAATATATGTGCTTAGTTACAATGTGACTAACTTGTGAGCACTGATATTGATAGGGTTTTGCTCTCTTATGATGGTACTCTTTGTGCATACATGGATGAAAACATCTAATGTAGTTTGTAGTTAACCTGTGGAAACGTCCTATTTGTTTGAGAGCATAGAAAACATTCCTGTGTTATGCAGACATAAAAGTTAATATAAAGTAATTATTCTTGCATTTCTGTTGTTTTTCAGGATTTGATCAATTGTATTCCATTGTTGCTTCTATAGTTCAAAAACAGTTAAAACCAAAATTGAAAATTTCTTAAAACAAAACCTTGGTATGTAATGACAGCAGAAAATGTGTAAAATTAAAAATCTTTTTGGGGATATTTTTTGGTTCTTTATGTAATGGAAGGGTTTATTTTATTGAAGACTTAATATGATATTTAGTAATTCTATAAGTACATGTTTTCCTGAGTAATGCTGAAATGAGTGATTTATTTTGCTATTAAAGCTCAATTTTGTATATAAATTTAGAATTCTTAGGTTTTTGGGCTTGTAATGACATAAAAAAAGTCTGCAGTTTTGGCCGAACAAACCTCATTATTACAAAGTGGCCAGATTTAGGTTCCTTCAGGTTTGTATTAATGAGGTTCCATTGTATATAAGGAAGCCAAGGAGTTCGGGTCTGACAACAACCAGCCGACAACGGGGCAACATGGACCAGCAGATGGGGTTTCATCCGCCATAGCTGTAATAGCATTCAGCCTTTGGCAACGCAAAGGTAAAGCCGTTCTGGAAGTTAGAAAGATGACTCTTAGTTCGATGCATGGCTTGCTTTATTAGATAACGTATAAATATATGCAGATAAATAGTAGCTTAATATAACACTCTCCCCGGTGCAGTTTAAGGTATTTATGTAAAATGTAAAGTGTTTTATAATTTATAATGTAATAGGATATACATTTAATCGTTTTCATTACATGACAAAGGGAAATAATATTGTGTTCTTCATCAAAGTTACGTTTCCGCACAGCTTGTGTGACCCCCATATGGGACCCGCAACAAGACCAACAAACTACTAGGAAAATTAATTTAAAATGTGTGACCACTTTGACTCATGATGTCTTTTATACTTATAAATAAACGACTACTACTCATCATTGTAACTATACCACCAGCAGTTGTCAACGGAGTTGAGTCACCGCTGCTGCCTACAAGATTGTTGTATCTACCGTGCCGGGACAACCATCCCAATAATGGAATTTATTTTCGCCTGATGAGCCACCAGGACCATGTAAGAGGTTCAGAGCTAATACAGCAGTGTGCCACGGGATGTCACCACAAGTATGATGCCTAGATCCCACAACTCTTCATTACGCCGCTTGCACCGAGGATCTAGGCATTGGGCTTGCACCTGCTAACCCCCTCTTCAGATGCCCTATGCCAGTAAAGGGACGGACAGCCGAGGACTATATAAGGAGATGTGCCCCGGCCTCCGGATCGTCAGTTCTGCTTCCATTCTCAGTCAGTCTTCTGATTCCTCTATTGGGCTCTCATCACACAAGCAATCTGTGCCGAGGCCTGCACCTCTCCAGTTAACTTCACCGCTACCTTGCAGGGCCGAAGTGCCTCTGCAGCCTTTGACTAAGGAAGAACTAACGGCATCGCCAACTCAGCATACTAAGACACATTCTGTCCCTTCCGGACAACCGGTGGTGAGTAGAGCTCGCACAGAGGAGTAAACTGTTTTCACACGCACCAATAACTGCCTACTCCCATAGCTTTGCACAGGGTGCCTTCCCCTTTTTTATTCTAGGGTTTTAACTTCCGCCAAGCCTGAGTGGATAGGCGGTAGTGCTTCCACCATCTTTGTTTATTTTCTCCCACTGTAAAATAAACGTTGATCTTACCTAACTTCTCGAGTATCATTCACACTTCATACCTCTTGTCATCATCGGATCTGATGGAGACAGCAGGAGACCGGGTTTGCTATTTCAGTGTCTACACTGACAACAGACCAAAACATTCTTGGAAGGCCACCCATTCTCTGCCCCGTGCAGTAAAGGGTAGAGTCATGACACTAAAATACCATCTCCTGGAAGGTGGCTTGCGAGCTTGAAGTTGTCCCCACCTCACCACACACTTAGCGGTGCCGAGGAGGGGAACTTCTTTGGGCTTGGTGAGACCAGTGACCTTGGGACACTCACCTCACCAATATTGGAAGGCCACCTGTTCCTTGCACCCAGGTGGGAGGAATGGTAGAGCCACGACATTAGGTACGCTCCTGGTGGGACCGGCTTTCCGGCTGGGGTGAACTCCCCTCATTGCACACTTTGCAGTGCCGAGTCAGGTTTACACTCTGGAGCAGGGGAAACAAATTCATTGGGACAACACCATGCAATTCCTGCAACCAACAGTTTGCAGCTCGAGACTCCCACACCTCCAGTGGGGACGTCAAGAGTGAGGTGCAGAGTTTGCGGTAACAATTGGCACCTACACGTGCTCTCCAACACATTGACTGCGAAACTTCTGCAGGCCTGATCTTAGTTTAGAGCCGGATGCCTTACACCCATAGGGGTGATGTTCAGGATAAGGTTAAGAAGGCTAAGGCTATCTCTGAGGATCCACAAGGGCTTAACATCCTCCCCAGCAGATTTGGGCTACTGAGTCCACATGAACAAGCTGCTTTGCAGCGATGATTCACGATACCCGGTACCAACCGTCACTCCTACAGCATTGTTCGAGTCACCTACATTTGTAGCGAAAGGATACCATCCAGTGTTACACGAGATCCTGTTCGGCAAGGGGTCCACTTACACTCTGACTGTACCTAGCGGCTCCACGCCCGTAGTAAACCCTAGCACCCCACATGCACACCCCACACTCCAGTCAAGTGCAACCAGGGCTGAGGGAACAGTGCTAGCGAAATCACCCATGGGCCAGACACACCGCTACGCTAGCTTGAACTCTGTCCCACACCCTAAGCTTGCACCATGCACAGCAGTATTGCCAGAGCTGGACTTTGTACCAAGATGGCGGCCTACTAGGCCAGTACTGCTCTCTGGTTGGGCACCAGTGCTAAGAGATGACTAGTCACCTAAAGACGCGTCTCACCTAGTATCGAACAAGTTGCCCAAGGACGCGGGCAGCCGATCAGCCGGGTCTGTCATGCGTCAACTTTCTAATTACACCAAACATAATTTTGAAATTGGTGGCCGAAAAGGAATTTTACAAGAACAACTTTCACAGAAGTTTAATTTTACATGGCCTACATCACCCAACTGCACACAAATGCAACAATTACATGACTACAATATCACAACTCACACCATGACCAACCTTTTAAGAATTGTAGCACCGGATCAACCCTGTAGTTGAAAAAATTATCACTTGTTATTTCAAATTAATGAATTCAATCAATGCAACTTACAATCACCTCAAAGAAATCAGTGTAATTAAATAACTAAAATCATTCCCTATGAACAGTGCATCAAATCCTATTAAATTATTTTATGAATTATATATCCATATTTGACAGTGCCAATATTTATCATAAAGTCCTTACCACACGTTCATACAGTCTTACCTTAGTTTAGTCCAGATTCTGCTGGTTCGTAATGTTCTAGAGATTTCATGTACGCCCTCAAGCATAGTAGCCTTCAACTCGTATACGACACCCTCTCCATCCAAACTGTGTAAAATCTTCTCTGCTGTCATCTCATATCCTCCACCATCGTCTGTCCTCTCTGCTCATGTTCCTCGCTGCACCAGACTTTACCTGATTACTGCACTTCAGTTAGATGGCTCATCCACTGTTATATTTATAACGTAGTCAGCCATAGCCAAGAAATTTCTCTAAATGCCGTGTTGCGCCAAAGGTCCTAGTTCCCAGAATATTCTTGTGCATTCTCCAAGTTGTCTACTCCTCCGGCAGGTAGAAATAGGGGCTGTGATGCCAGCCAGGTTGGCTGTCAGTCATTCCCCCAGCTGTTGGGTGACGTAAAAGTGAGCACGGGGGGTTGTGTTGAGGTGGCCACCCCCTACATTGCCAGACTGTGTATAACCAGGTAGCCCAGTGAGAGATTCCACGTGCATAATAATATGCTTTACTTTTATTACAAATTAAGCTGTGAATGCACTTTTACAACCACACCACGTGTTACATTATTAACACAAAATTTATCCACTTTTCCAGACAGGTACTTGTGGATTTCCACTATGCTGTTGGGTAGCAACAATATGTGCGTGATGTGTAATGCAAATAAATCTGTAACCAACTTCTATGCAGATTTGCCAACACGCCCACACTTAGCTTCTCAAGAATTGCTTTGTTTACACAGACTGTACTATCTGCAAATTTAGCACTCGGAGGTGTAGAGGGTGTAGCCATGTACATGTTGATGTGTTGACGAGGTGTTGGTGTGGTGTAGTGTAGTGGTTTGATTTTAGTCCACCCTCACATACCCTTGTGACAGGTAATTGCACCATCACAATACCTGTAGCCCTAGACGAGTACTGTACTGATGACTAGAACATCGGAAGTGGCATTCAGCAGCAGTATCTTGTCAGTGTTTAAGAAATCACCTGATTCACCCAACACCGTGCAACTTAGCTGCTGGCCCTACTTTCACCCGACCATGTGGGTGACACCAGGACAACCCCATGGTTTGGATCCCAAACAATCAGCACATGTACTTAAACTCAACACTCTGCCGTAAAGTTGTATCACACATGAAGGCATCACCAGACATTGTGGCGCCCCTGATCAGGATGTCTATGACCAGTCAATACCATTAGTGCTATCCGGGGGAATGTGTGTGTTTGCGGGCCCCAAACAACAGTACAATATGCAATATTAATTATTTCCAGTGTGTGCATCAAGTTTAAAGTGCATTTGTAACCTCAAGTTCATCAAGGTAAATGCAACACAACTCCAGAGTTGGCCACTGGCTTCACCTATGCCAACCAAGCAATCTGATCTCCCAAGTGTCACATGACAAGGGGCATTAATGATCAACTAATTATGTAATTTACAAGGTTGTAAACAATGGTTTAATACAGTTCTTTTCAGTCAATCATGTTTATGAACCAAGACAGACAACCTAAAATGATTTAAGGCACTAGTTCCCATGGTGGCAGGCAGGTAGATTTGGCAAGTAGCGCACCTGTTTACTGATATCAGAGACGAAGCTTGAACACACTCCTGTTATTTCAGTCTTTTGATGAAAGATGGAGACAGCAGCGATACGTCTTGGTAACAAAACACAGTCACCATTCATGGGAAGGCACGTGTCTCGCTTCTAAGAAACACTTCCAGGTAGTCTATGGCCAAGGATGAGTAAATGTGAAAAATGAAGAAGGGGGAAGGGGAAGGACGTGCTTTCCCTCCTGAAGTGATACACAACACGATGATGGTCTGTAAGACAAAATACTTGTTGACAATGACCTTCACATTTCTTCCAACTCTCGCCCTCAGTCATTAGCAACTGTATCTACACAAAATAACGGGCCTTGCTCATGACTTCGTTGAGCCTGCATTTATTTCCTTCCTGAACTGTCTCATAAGAAATAATTTTTAATAAATTATGGTACACTTCACAAACAAAATATTAATGTGTGGTACACTGAAAACATTGAAGTAGGCCTAAATGTTATATTAAATTTGAGTCAACATTATTTTATGGCAGAAAGTACAAAGTGAAAAAGAAAATTATGTTTAACATTGATATTTACGTGTGATCATTATTCAGCGTACACATTTGCACTGTGGATCTACTGCATTAAAATAATTATCCTATAGAAAATCAGCAAGTTGTTTGTTTTTTTCACATATTCTACACTGGCTAAAATGTGTAATTTTGGTTGTGTGATCAGAACGGGGAATTGATTATGATCAACATACCATTCTGCATATATTTCAAAGCTATTACAAGGGATAGAAACATTTTGCGAGTTCAATGACCTGTAGGCTAGACTCATCAGTCCTGTGTATACTGGAGCCTTAGCTGCGTGTTAATTGGCTGTTGCCCCACACTTGGCAGTTATGGGATTTGCAAGGTGTTTCCTTGCAAGTCTGTTATTGGTTCAGAGGCATGCATGGCGGGTCTAATAATCTGTGATCCAATTGTGAAGGTGACTTCAGTGTATATGTATTGATGTGTTTATGGTTCCAAAATGAATTCTCAAAATTTTCCTATTTATAGCCATTAGCTACTGTAATTGAAAAATAACTATTGCTCCGCCTGGATTGTTTGTATTTCATAACGTAATATTAACTCTGATTATTATATATGATTATATACAAAAATATGAAATTATTAATATATACCATTTAAGACTTTTAAATAATATACATTATAATATGTATTCGGGAAATAAGTAATTTTATTTTACAACAGTTTCATAGCTCGTTAACTTTTCATTTGTGGGGACACATAATGTAGTAGTCAGATCGCTTGCCTTCCACCAGGGCTATCCAAGTGCCGGATTTCCGCATGTGGAACACCTGGCGGATTTTGCCATTGATCTGTAGGTTCTCTTGCGGTAATCCCATTTCCTCCAACGAAGTCTTATCTATATATTTTGTAGGACTACGGCCAGAAGTAATTCGTGCAATAGTATTGTAACCTAAGTTACGTCACAATAAAATAAATTTGGGAAGCAGTAACCAAATTTGAAACCAAAATTAGTTACATTACTACACGTATTGGTTATATCAGTGAGTGAGGCAGTGTTCCAATGGGTTGGAAATATTTCGCGTTTAGTACTTTGTAAGGTTTTAATTAGAATACATCAACTTCCATCTGTTAAGAATGCAATAATGCTATTTTGTTGTGCTCCATTTCTTAACATTTTGTATATACGGGTGAAATATGAGGTATTAAATTAAAAATCCAAGAAATTCTTAAAATAATTGACGTTTCGATAATAAACTTTTTTATGGCAATATTTTGCTCGGAATTAGCAAATTAAAATAAACGAGACGATAAGATATATAAACATTTGATGTATAACGTGTTTCTGAACAACACCGACGAATTTCGGCAGGTTATTCTTCGTAAAAAAATAAGACTAAAATGTATGTACCACTTTTTCCCTAAAGTGATAATTAAAGGAGCTACGCGCCCCTAAAAACCACAGCTGTGAATATAATTGAGTTAAAAAATATCAGGAAATTTGATTAAGCAACAAATCTGTAAATTGTAGAATGGAAATTTTACACCTACGAAAATGGGGTTGGTAATATCATCCCCCATCATCATGAAAATAGTGGTTGACACCCTGTTTTTGTACAAAAATGTGAACAGTATGCTGTAAATGATTTGTTGACATGACTTGAGAATCAGCACATCATAACTAACGAAAAATGTTGTCTTATGAAACCAGTTTTCTAGGAATCAGCATTTTACTATAAGCCAATAAGCTCCAATATTTGCAACTTTTTTTTTTTGTAAAGGGCCTAGTGTCTATTTGGTGACTTAATTGTTTTAAAATAAAACTTTGAGTATGCTGAACATCGTGTGAATGGGAGTAATAATTAGCCAAAAAAGATCAGAGATTTTCAGCCAGTGGTGTATCAGTATTTGTTATAAAAAGCTAATCTAAGTTGTAGAAAAATGGTTTTATATTGTTAATAAACAAATTTACGGTCACAACAAACATTCTTCGTTAAGTGTGCTATTTATTTAAACACATGGCATAATAATTGGCTTTATTTATTAACGACTGAGTTTGTCTATTTATTTTTATAACGCCAACATTGCCATAGTGTTAAGGATGTCACGGTGATCCAAGGAATCAAATTTTAAATAGCTACATACCTTTATAATCTAGGTACTCTTCTTGATTTTCTTTGCTTGAAGCCTTCTATTATGTAAGAGCCTTTGATTTTTTTCTTACTTATTGACGGACACGTTCTAGTCTTAGGCATTGTTTAAACATAATTTACGATTATGCAATAACACGCAACCCTATAACAGTAAAAATAACACTGTAAATGGTTTTATATAAGCTATATAAAAAAAGGGCTTTGGAATGATGCTGCATCGACCACAAAAACGTCCAGGTAAAGCAGGCAAAGGCCAAGTGACGCGTAACAAAGGTTACTTCTCAGGTAATCCTGCACATTCGGTTGCTATGAATCACTCTGTACCATTACAACTACTGTTGTGTTGTACACAACAGCATCGTTGGCTTGCTGAAATCAATCTGTGTTGGTGCACACGAATCTCTGGTGCCGCTACATCACTGCTTTGTAGTACCATGCTGTCAGTTGGCCAATGCACACATGCGGTTATTTGCCATAGCTATGAGATAAGACAGTCATGGGCTTGATGATGTTTTCAGATTTATATCTCTTCATATAAGACGTAGAAAAGCATAGTGAGTTTTAGAAAAAATGCCTTCGAAGAATTCCGTAAACGTACCAAAAACCAAAGCTCTCGGATTTTCATTTACAGACATTTTTGCTAAGGATCTGATAAATAGGAAAAAAATTGTTTTGAGTAAATCCCCCAGTGTTTTACATAGTTGAAGTTTAGGAGTACATAATACTTACCCAAGAATATGCGACTGAAATATAACAAAAATGAAAATTGAACAAAGAAACATTGTTACCGTATTTTATCGTTTGGACTTCCCTCATAAATATCACTAAACAAATGTTTTCGATTTTTTAAAACAATTATACAACGTTTACATGAATAAAACTACCTATTTTATTCCATTGAGTTTGAAACTAAACAAATAAAAAACTCATAGTATTTTTATAGTAAAAAGAAACTAAAAAAATTAATATTTGGTGATGATGAAAAAGGTAAAAGGCAACTATCATTACACAACCAACAAGCATGCATGTTACTCAGTTAGCTGTATTGAAGAGCCTACTGATTATTTATATCTGCCATTGCATACTCGCTGTATTTTGGAGGTTTTTCAGTGAAAGTGCATTATACATCATCAATATCTTTAATAAACTTGTGTACATGGTACGCAAAAATTAATCATTTTATTAACTACTGCTCACCGATCTCTTTGTAAGGAATAGTTCAGTCTGAGCAGTATTTGTGCGCAGTATGTGAACAGATGTGTAACATATTAGCTGCCGTTTTGCTGTTAAATTCACATGTCAAAAATATAGACAGCGTAATATTTATGACAAAAATATAGACCGCGTGATATTTATGTCATAACCAAACATTATATTTTCGTAAACCAATGTTGTATACTTGATGAACTTTTATAAATAGTGTTGTATTGAGACATCCTTCTACCCCGCAGGGGTGTCAGGTGTGTCAATCTCTACCTCACTTCACGAGAAACTAATATTACCTAAACTACCCCTACGGGGCAGAAAGCGATCTCGTCTTGAAAAACCCAAATACCACGGCCAATGCTCTTTCCCTTATAAATTTCTACAATTGGATTACTACCACTCATGTGACAGCAATACAGGTTGTTCGTAAATTGGGGGGGGGGGGGGGGCATTTGCAAATAATATCTCTCTACTCTTAAGTTTCACTATCTGTTTTGCACCAAAACAACTGTTTACAGGTACTGATTTTACTTATAAAGAGACACAATAAAAGTTACTAAAATATTTTGCACTCAAATTTACATATTGCGTGGGCATACCCCTTAGTAACGTTCAACGTCTTTTGTCCTACGCGGTAACTTTCAATAACTGGTTCTCATTAAATTAAAAACTAAAATTCTACCACAAACAAGCATCGTTTCCGCAGCGCTTGATGTGTTTCAAAAGTGTTTTAAAAAAAACAGAGACGACGGACTCTGCATGTACAAGCTGACTATGCCGATTATGCATAACTCATACCTTAAGCTCAACCTTCATACAGAATACCATACAGCTGATCACCAGGCCATCTCGGGGAACATCCTTGCTGTCCGGAAGCACCTCGCTGTATGCTCCGTCCACTCGATGCCGTAAAATGGAACAGGTGTCGGGTCATTCACCTTGGGGCCTCCACGCAACTATGCACGGTTTTCTTGCACTCACTGACATGTAGAATTGCACTGACACACTCAGGAATATTCGGCATATTTAGTCGTTTCACAAAAGTACGGGCATGTTTCTAGCATTCTAACCACATGAAACACCATTCCGCAATAAAGCCTGCGTAAGTCAAGCTGCAAAGAAATATTTAAAGTGACTTTCCTGGTCTCCAAAGAAATATTGCAAAAACACAGGCCATTGATATTCGTCGCAGTAACCACACGTATGCTTCAAAATGCTCGTCAAGCCACGTAAAACGGGCAGTTTAACCGGCATGGCAAAATACAAATTCACGAGCCATCAGTCACAAGTCGCTGTCTCTCAGTTATTTCTGCAATTTTCAGTACGCTTGTATTAAAGTGAATATTACTCGTACATGCAGCATTTTCACACAAAGTACATCAGCACCAAGTTTACATCTCTGCGATACTTGGCTCATATTTCACTAGCAGGAGCTGCGCGCTGCAAGCAAACATAGCAATATCGTCTCTATGTTCACGGTGGGCATGTTCTCATAAGATTAATAAAACAACAATTTATTTAATTGCTCCCGTAAACGCTGCAGCAATGTTCACTTGCTCGCGTAACACACTGCACATCGCAACCGGGGAGGAATTACATAGCAGTCCCATACTGCTGAAAAGTCCGCCCGACTTCCCGATACTGTGTCCAGCTGGCACACGAAACCACTCGGTCCGCAATCAAGCGCATACTCCTTGTGGCCATCCAAAAACCATGGCTGACTCTCTCACACTGGCTGGCGGCGCTGTCATCGGCACTCAGCCAGGTGACGTTGCGGTCTCGTGCCACTCCAAGCGCCACGGTCGCGACTCTTTACAAATCGATTTGCCAAATAATATTGATTACAAATATTATACACAATACCCATAAAATATGTGTACTAAAATTCATAATAGATTAATAAATACTAATAAGAATATTTTTATCATATAAAATACATAATAGCAATAATGAATAACAATGAGATTGAGATATACCGGTTGGTGTATAACCCAATATAAGTACACATAAAATTAGTAAATATGCAGCGCTACCAACTGTGGTGCAAAATCAAAAGAACCCATACATTTTACTAGGTGACGTAGGTGCTCCAGTTAGGCAGCATCATGTGTAAAGTTTAGTTTTAATAACAGTAAGGTATAAAAGCTAAATAAGTCTAAGGTTAATTATGAAATAATCGTCAGAGACGAGGACTATCAAGTTTTCTTTTTGGTAAGTGATTAATTTGTGAGGGTGACACCGACGAGATAGAGAGAGAGTTTCAGTTGAGTCTGTAGGTTAGGCCATTTGTTATCAGTAATGATCGTAAAAAGTATAGAGAATTTATTCTAGTTGTGGCTAATTTCTAAGAATTTATGTAAACTACCCCTCAAGACAGTCAGCCACAAATTTAGCTTATACAGAACATTAGAATTACCATCAGCTGAATGGGCTGAATAAGGCCAGAGAAACCATATTTCACTATCAGTAACAAACATTTAAAATTGGCAGAACTTACTGAGGCAGATTTGAGGAACTATGTGAGAGAAGAGTAGAAAATATGCGAGCGTAGTTTCCCTATTTACAGTACTAATAACAAATCATGTGTTACGGACGTATGGTGGTGTTTAATAGTAATGCTCCCTTATCATTAGATAAGATTGAGTATATGTTGTGCCTTTTTTTTATTGAGTATATGTTGTGCCTTTTTATTTTGTGTTATTTACCTGCTTAACTTTTAATTTATTTTTCCTGTATATCATAGCAAAGTCCTGTCGTATTTTCCTTGTCCATTATTTGTTTCTTTCACTGTTGATTATCAGTAATTTAATTGATTTGTCAACTAATCTTATCTGAAATTTTAATATTTTAGATTTATTTTATTTATGTGTTTGTTAGTTGTGTGGTTTTGTAATTATACTTTAAATGGTCTCTATGCTATAACCTATTCAAGAGTGTTAAAATTTCCTTTCAGTTATCATATTCACTGAATATTGCTTAAGGTGAAAGAACTATTTTGCTTCTGACTAATTATGTCATACTGCTTTGCATGCATCACAGTTTGTAGTGATGTGTTTCGCGAGTTTATAATATTTCATGTGTTAACTGCGTGTTAGTTTTCCCTGTTTTTTTTTTTGTAATTTTGGTGGATCATTTTACTTTATTTTGCTGTCCACCACCTATGGCTTGAGTGCTCAACTCTGCGACCAGGAGGTGGCTCAATATTTTAGGAGTGTTTTCAAAATTTCACTCCTTTTTCATGTATTGTTGACTAAGTTCATTGGATATACAGTGTCCTTATAAAATCTCTCTTGACTATGGCAAAGCCTGGTCCAGACAATGAAATTGCAAGGGAAGTGAGTTTTGAAACTAGAAGCTGATTGTAACTTGCATAGCACAAATTTTACATTATTCTCTCAAAATTTGAGGGAATAACTGCCCTTAATGTATCTAATGATTTATTAATGAGTGTCCCTGTTTTCACAGAATTTAAGGTACCACCATTTTCTAGCGTGTCTATTGGAGGAAAGTCCATTGAAGAGGAAGTAATGGAACTGAATGAAATTGCTAGCATGATAATGACTGAAGATAAGAATCTCCTAGTTATTCCCTAAAAGAATTTAACCACGAATCAGAATTTTTTTGCTTGTCCCATAGCTTCCAAGAAAGATAATTTTTTATAATTAATTCTAACTCATTAATCTTGCAGCATATAGTTGATATGGTTTTCTGTGCAGTCCTTTTGTGCTTTGTGCTTTTTGATTTTTGTACTGTGAGAAGCCAAGGACATTTCCAGAGGCTGGGCAGATTCCTAGGTGCTGGATACAGATGAGGTTACGATGTAGAGATGGCAGAGTCGAGTGTCGGCTGGCCAGTCACAACTTGATGCCTAGTATGTGGCTGTTCTGTTTAGATCTGGATTCTTGGAACATGACTCTCAAGCATAGTACCAGGAAGCGGGCACTAGGTCACACGTAGCTCAATTCGAAGCTACTGTCACAACCTGCAACAATCCAGCATGCCAATGTGATTTGCTGCCGGTGTTGGAATTGGAGGGTCGGTGTGAGTAACTGGATGTGTTAGGTGCACTGTTAATCTCTTTCTTATGACCACAATATCGTCTAGGTACACCTGGCAAATGTCGTGCATTATCCCACTTTGATACTCATTTTGTTTCACTGCAGTGGCTCATACTGCTGAGTAACGATGTAGTTGGATGGTTCTAGTCCATATTCATGGCTTTTTGAGTGGTTACCTAAGTTCACACACAATCATAGGTTGATGATCCCTGGATCCCCTTGCCATGAGGGCCTAGGCACATGTTGCAGCGTATATCAGCCCTCTTGATGGAAATACAGTATTTCACTTCCATTTCTCTGTGTTAGTATGTTGTGGCTGTCAGGTGTAGTACCAGCTAACTTATCACGAAGATGTAGCATAGGTTACTGGACATGCTTGAGGTGTCTTCAAAGTACATAATGGAGGCAGCTTCATGGTGCAACGTTGCTAGCTGATTGTGTTAGCTTATGCTCATATCATTTGTCTTGAGTCTTTTGTCCACTGCCATTCTTGAGTCTTGTTAGGCACCAGATACTGCCCATATGCCACCAACCACTTGCACATACATGCCAGCTGATTGTGCTGCACCCATCTTGAGGTGTGATAGGTGTTGTCCGAAGCCATTAATTAGCCTTTATATTTATATGCCTGATGTTTCAAATATGGTGGTGAAAGTAGTTTCCCTTGCCAATGTCAAAATGTTGACTTTCTCTGTGTGAACATGCTTGGTGAACAAATTCTGGCCATTAATCAGGTGATTTATGTGTTTCTGATGTATGCCTCATGAAAGGGCAACATTTGTTACAGGGTTGTCTTTATATGGTGGAAAATTGGAATTTTGCTCATAGAAGCTTACCAAGCTAGGTTTACAGATATAATCATGGCAGATTGGAAGAGGTGGTGGTATGCTTCTTCATTAAGATTAGTACATAATTACAATGAGTTATAAAATCATGATAAGAGGATAACATTGTTTTTTTTTTTTTAATTTATTTTAAAAACATTTAAATCAGTTAATAAATAATATGGATAGCGATAATGTAGTTACATGTAACTTTCAACACATTGATGGTGGCCATTTTGATTATATTATAATAGTTGTATGCAACAACATATTTGTAAATTGACTATCTTAAATGTAGTTGCTGAAAATATAAATTAAGTCCTTTACATTTATCCATGAAAGGTGCCAAAAATATTACATGCTTACATATGCTCCTTGATTGGAGAACTTTATTGTGAAGGTTCTTTTTAGATGTATTATATGTTGAATGTGTATGTTGGTATAGAATTTACATCAAACGATTTAAGTTATATGTGATCCATGTTTATGTAGTATTTCTATTAAAGATAAAATAAGTTTTTTTAAGTATATACATTAAAAATTGAAGGAGTGGGCAAATGCTTGTATTTTTCCCATATTTTAGCACTATATTGTTATGCTTTTCATAATTGTTTGCAGGGACTTGGGGCATGGTTTGCAACCCTTCACATTGATCCTTTGACTGAAAATGATGTTCCGAAAGTGTATCAACTCCGAGTTACAAACAGCATTGGATCTACTGATTTTGAAGTTTCAATTTCTACGATGGGTGCACCTGGAGGTATATTTAAAAGAAAATTTTTTTAAATTAAAATACTTTACAAAGTATCTTTTTATAAATGTATTTAAGTATCTAAAATGTGTTTTTTTTTCACAGGATACTTGGATAATAATACTATTATGTATTGTTTTTATAAAACCACATGAAATTATCCTTATTATTTATTAAATATAAACTATTTTAAGTTTTAAATGATAAACATTTAAGTATGTTACAAATAAATGTTAGGAAAATTATTATAAAAGTTTGGGTAATTTGGTAAGGAACTTGTAGGGACTAAATGCCCTCTCATGCTAGTCCTGTATAGTATTGTGCTAAAGAGAACAGTCCAGGCGAAGAATTATAAAGCGATGCCATGGCGGCAGATACCTTATGCTAAAAAGGGCCTGTGACCATATAGAGCAGAGGAGGGAGAACAAGATCTTATAGTATAATGACTAACCCCCTGAAGCTGACAGCACCCTACTGCCGCTAAAGGCTTAAAATTAATTCAAATGTTTGTTACGTGATGGCTTACAGGATCTACTGGCAAGGCAAGTAGGGTGGCTGAGGGACACCGGGGGAGCCGTGGACCAGGATGTTGCAACCAAAAACGAGGGTGGGGGCTAAGTGTAAGTGGCAGAAAAGTACTGTCTGCAGTCAGCAGAAATACTGCCCAATACATCTGGTAGCAATAGCAGTGCTTTACAGAACATGGGAGAAGATGCTGTCAAACTACATACAGTCCTCATTGCAAAAAGTCACATTCCTGTGACTTTGATATGTCACATTTACTGATAGCTATGTGCAGCCTGCTGATGAGCAGTGGAGGTTAGCTGGACCATCTGAGCTGCTTAGAAAAAATTACAGCAGGGAAATATCTTGGAGTAAATAAAATATTTCCCTCGTGTTTTGATTTTAAAAAGATAATCAATAAATGTTTCAAATACCACTTAACCTGGTATTTCCTTATATTACTACATTTGTTTCACATTCAACTAGATACATTTAGGGGGTGGCACATACTCCTCCTCTCAAAGGCAGAGCCAAGGGTCAGCACAAAGAAAATCGCTAAGTGGGACCCTATTGTCTAATGTAAATAATGTGAACAGTTTAAACAGAAATATTACACTGTGTAACAACTATAATCATTAACTCTATCTTCATGTTAGGAATATTATTTACTAAGCTAGAGGTCTCTTAAATATTCCATGTTCGTAAAGGTTGTTCATGATAAAGTGAGCGCTTTTGGCACCAATTGTTGGAAAATGTCGCTCTCCCTGCCTGCATGTATTGCAACAGGCACACTGATAGAAATGCACCTTATAAAGTTGGTAACAACAGGGAGAAAGTATTCCCATATCTTAACACTAAATTATAATTGTTAGGAAAATTTTTGAGAATACTGAACTTATTTGTTTTACTTTCTTTATTTTTAATGCATATCATATTTGAGAATACTGGTCTTATTTCTTTTACTTTCTTTATTTTTAATGCATATCATTAGTAAAATGGTAAAATATTTACTTTTCTAATAATTTCACAGTTTTACTTGACCGACACTTGTAATGTGAGCAGTGCCATGGCAATGTTAATTTTACATATGCCGGAAGAATATGAAATTTGTAAACAAGTAGATATTTAGCAAGTCTTTCAAAAGTGCTCATTTTACCTTCAACAGTATTTACCTAGGTTTTTTTCAAAGTGTGCTTAAGAGTTCTACCTGGCTGCAGCTGTATTACAAGTTCGAGGCCTCAAAATGTGCAAACGGTAGGGCCAATTCTTGTTCACTCCCCATTTGCCTCATCACCTTATATACAAGGTGCTCAACTGGCATGAAGTCTTTCCCTCGATGACTCACCTTAATCTGACTTGAAATGGTGGGCATGTATGGTGCTTGTTTAAAGACAACTGTGAAACTGCTGCATAAAGTATTCGCCATTTAAAACTAATTCTGAAAACACTAATTTTAGCCATTTTCACCCACAAAAAAATAATTCTTCGAGTTGAAATGAGAATTTGAAACTTGTCTTTGGGCACAAAATATTTGTTAAATACTTTCATGTTTAGACACCATCACAAAATTGGACTCAAGTAAAAGGATGATTGAATTTATTTTTAACTTCACCATGCACTATAACTTATATACGCTTCACCACAATTTTGAAACAAAACTCCATAGCACCCATAACTGCTACTGTCTTAGAAAATACAGAAAACTGCTACTGTCTTAGAAAATACAGAAATACATCTCATAAAAGCAGAAAATGACAACAAATATTTAAAGTTGTGTATCATAAATATTTTAAAGTACTGTATTCAGCCTCCCATTTGACAAACAGCCACTAGAAGTATTAGATCACAATGAGGGCTTGTTTAGTTTTAGCACTTCTCTTTCAAAAATGAAAAACATATATAAAAGCAGTTATGTAATGAATTTCACTCATAAAAAATATAGTTATACCAATAATGATGTGTCGGATTGTAATGCTATTGGGAAGAAAGACAAATGTCACCAAGAACAAGAAATGATTACAAATTAAGATTTGCATGAGCAATATTTATTGTGCTACACATACATACGTGTATCAGTATGACCTTGGGCTGCCATGTTTGCTAACGTATTTTGACAGATATGGCGTGGAGTACTCCTTTAACTCGTTAATGCAAATGTTTAAAAAGGCCACCACATTTTTTTTTTTTTAAGGGTTTGGTAGACAACCTGTATTCGTGCTTTAATTGGTTAATGTACCATTATGTAATTTTTCATCAATTGTCACTGTGTTTATACTCAAATATCTAGTTGTAATTTTGAATATTTTCTTCACCATTCCAAATTTAACCACCAGTTACTGGATTGTTACCCTTTGAGAGGTTTGAACTTCATTGCCATTTTTGTTGCTTCTTTCATTTACCTTTTATTTTCTAGGTAAAATTTGTTGATGTGCGATATGTCTTACTCCATCTTTAGCCTACTAAATTTTTGGTGTTTCTTGTCAATGTCAAATTACCCTTTATGCATAGCATTCACTCTCTGTCCTACACCTAAACTAGTACAATCCTATCTTCAGTGTGTTGGTTTTCCTTAGGTAGTGTTATGTTCAAAGTTAATGTAATTTGGATTCAGTTGTCAGTAGTAATGCTAGTATTCTTATTCTGCAGTTATTCTTCAATTACTTTATTTGTGTTACATCTGGAAACCTTTCAGTTTAATGCAGTCATATATACTTAACGTTTAACATTACAACTACACTGCCTGGGGTATAATTGTGGAGCAAGTTTCTCGATAACCTATTTTAGCACCTGTCATATTTACTGCCATGTTAATTTATCACTGCCTATTGATATTTCCACATTACCACAGCATTAAAAATGAAGCCATTTTCATTTTTTGCTTGGATTATACAAAGTGTCCCAAATTAATGTTTACACTCTTTGTACCTTAATAACAGAGAAATCATTAGACATTTGTATGGGACTGCATGTATTTGATGTTATAAGGACAATGTTGGGTGTGTGCAAGCACATGTAGCCATCCAGTTGTCGGTTACATTTACAGCCACGAATGGCAGCACTATAACTGTTGAGAAAATGTCAGAGGGGAGAAGGTTTCCTTTCAAGCAACATAAGTGGATTTTAAAGTGTTATTAGAAATGTGAGAACATGATTGAAGTGCAGAGGTGGTGAACAGAATTTGATACTGCGTCATTGTCGTGTGTAACTATATCACAATTGTGTGACAAGTTTAAGAGGGATGGAACTATGTATGATGTGAATAAAGGACGGTGTGGCAGAAATAGAACGACTATGGAAAAAGGAAGTGTTGGGGGCTATGTTGCACACATTTACATATTCCCCTGGGAAGTCGGAAGTCTGTATGGCAAGCTGTGTGTGAGTCAGATATCAGTCAATCATGTGTCCATCACATTTTAAAACAAGTGGATACAGTACTTTCTCATGTTACTTCACACTATGAATGAAGATGACCCAGATAGGCATGTCAAATTTTGTGACTGAATTTTTATCATGTGCAATGACAATTAACATTTTACCAACATTATGGTTTGGTTCAACGAGGGAACCGAAAGGAACTGTCTACCACTACGATAGTGTGTACTGGGCTGATACAAATCACCACATTGTGGTAGAGCACGCAGTTTATCTTTGTGGGTTAAAAGTGTGGTGTGGTACATCTGCCAGAGGACTGTGGAGCTATTCTTCTTCGACAGAACAGCGGCAGGTGAAAGTTACCATGCCATGTTGCAGGAAAACATTGTACAAGCTGTTCAACAACTCTACCCAGATAATATTTTTTGGGATGTCCTGTATATCCAAACATTGTCTTTTGACATCATGTGAATAAAACACTTAATAAAATATACCTATGCACAAATTTTTATAAACAAAATGTTAACGTTATTCTTTTTCCACCACATATATTTCAATTTATTCTCTTATTCCAGGGAATATCTGATTTTCCACTCAGTGTGAACATATATAATTTCAATTTTTTTGCCATGTGAAACTAAATTTTCTCATTTACTTTGTTACATTTTTAAGAGTAATGGCTGATTGAGTCTATGCATTCGACATTTGTGTCATTGAAGTACAACATTCTGTAAATTACTTCCTGCATTTGGGAAACTACTTTTTTCCCATTTGGTTTTTATTAACCTAAAGGCAATTTTAAAACACTAAACAATCTTTGTGATTGTAAGTGTAATATGCACATGGTCAAACATATATTTTCATCTTCGGAAAGTAGTTTAACTTTGCAGTTCTTAACTTATTGAATAGGTCAATATTTTCCAATAAGTTAGTCAGAAGAATCCTCCACTGTGTTCTCAGGTTACCTTTTCCTCTGTATGCATCCTCTAAGAGATAGTGGCAGATAGCACTATTTTTTGTAAACATCATCCAGGCTCGCAGATGGCACTCTGTGTTGAAAGTTTAACATGGGCCAGGAAGTGAAAGTAATAAAATGGTCTGCAACACATATTTGAGGAGTTAGTGTATAATTGGAAACAGTGTGTAGTGCGTGAAAGTCACTATTTCAAGGACACCTATACTAAACCTCATACTCACTCGGACTCTGAATAGCTAACTCTGTCCACGTAAAATATGTAGGTGGAAAAATTGCAAACGTATGTTATGTGTACTTTTCCGTAGAAGCAACTCTTAAAAATACATATTGTGTTATAATGACTCTTTGCAGAATCTCTTTGCTACAGAGAAGTGGGGTTCAATGCTGTTAATTTGTTAATATGAATTTATTTGTTACATTTTAAGCATTCTGTAATAGAGGTTTCTAAGTGGCCCTTTAATTCACATTTTCTATGGCAATGGGCAGCTGTATCTCATTTTATAAAATTCTTAAATGATTAAATTAGTATTGTACTATGTAATACCAGTTACCACTTAAGTTACTATTGTATTATAATGTATCAAACAAAATATATAACTTTTTTTGTACATTTTTTGCTTCTCAGCAGCACTTTATGGCACAGAAGTTAGAATTCCAGTCTACAGTTTCAGGTGTCACAGGTTTGGCCTGCATCCAATGCATGGGTGTGTGTCACATAAAAAATGTATAACCATGGTGTGCAAGTAGTCTTAATTTAGTCTTAACAATTGTAATTGCCACATGTTACTAGTTAAATTAACAAAAGTTTGATTGTATTTCATTATTTAAGTACATTGTGTAGTTTGTTCTTTTCTGTAACACAGCATCTTTTTTTCTCAGCCTTTTCTATGATTAACAATTAATTTTGAAACAGTCTAAATAATATTAAATATTATACATTGTCTAATTTTGTAGCATGGAGAAACTTCTAAAGTTACATTTAACATTGTATAATTGCTGCAAGAAATTATTGCTTGTTTCAACATTAAATTTATGTAATTTATTTCTGTAACACCGACATGCAGAATCATTAAGGGTAACTGTATGACTTTGTCACTCTTAATAGGAATTTAACTGACACAAAATATTTGAAAATATATGTTTTTATTTTTGTTTATTTACATAAGTATGTTTTATTTTGTGTTAAGTTTGTTGTAATTTTATGCATTTTTTCATGGAAGCGTAACAGAGACTAAGTATTTTGAAATTTGTTAAGTATTACTATCCCAATGTTTCTCTTTTGTTTAGCCAGTGCAGAAGAAGTCATTGGATTATATTTCCACTTCTGTTTGGTTACTTGTATTGGATAATGTAATTACTACAGCAGCAAAGGATGTGCCATGATCACATCAGTCGTAACCATTATAGGCATTTTCATTAATTATTCCAAACTAAAATTTATTCTCAGTAGTGTGTGTATATGCCAGTTTGTATTAAATTGTTAAAAAATATGAGCGTGTTTACAGAAATGTGTTGTCAGTTTTGTGTGTTTTCATATGTGTTAAGGAATCCAACTCTCCAATACCTGAATACCCTAGGCAATTTGTAACAAAACAGATATTATTGCCAACATATGTTTGTACTGCTCAACAAATCACTGCAGTTTAGTTCAGTGGAGTTTGTTAGTGCATGGTGTGGAGTGGATTTTTGAAGATTGTGGTTTTGGGGTTTAGGAAACTTGGGTTAGAGTCATGAGACATGCCTATTGGCAGGCAGCGTTGGTAGTAACAATACGTGTTTGCAAGTATTAAAAAAAACTGTGTATTCATGTTGTAAAACTAGTAAAAGCTATTGTCTCAACTGTTTGGTAGTTCTCATTGCTCTCTCCTGGTAAGTTTCATGACCTTTAATTGCATAAGAATGTGTGAAAAAATTTAGTGAGGGGGAAAAATTTATATTGGTTCATGTTAATATAGTATAGCATGTGTTTTATACAGGAAGTGTAACTTTAATAATGGTAACACTTACGTTTCAATGTATTTTTGTCCTTTGATGTAGTCACTAGCATTGTGTAAAATCCATTACCAGCAGTACGAAGTCGTAGGATATCTGTAGCTGTGCCAGTTCTGATGATAGTTTGAATGAAGTGGTTTACTACTTGATAAATTTTTGAAACAGTTCTGAAACGAAGGCTTCATCGTAGGAATCAAGTCAGAATTACAGGAACTTAAGTGAAAGGAGTATGGTAGCTGGAAGAGCAACTTTCTGTCCTCAAAGTACAGGATGTGTTAGGATGGCAGCATCACAGTCATACATGAATATCATCATGTTTTGACAATGCTGGGGGTCTGATGAACTTTGGGCTTTGTGATAATATGTTTTGACTCTATTTGTTTGATTGGTGTTTTCTGTTGGAGCTTATACAAGTTTGTCCATATGTCATCCAGCACAATTATATGATGCAAGAAAGCATTACATTTATGCTACTAATACTCAAAGTGATACTAGCTGCATTTTTTCATAGCCATTTGTGCATTTCATTTCAGTAAGTTCATGCACAACCCATTGTTATGCATTTTTTCTCATCCAGAGGTATTCCTTCACAATGTGAAGCATAGTCATATGTGCTAATCCTGTTCCTATGTTGTTGCTTCATCTCCTTTTACATGGTAATAACATGCACTTAATCATCACTGACACTAAAACAACATGGTCAAGGTATATCCATCACACTTTGGCATCATCATGTTGAATGCTTTTACCCACCTTGCTACTGTTTTGTAGGATAATGACTCCCTTAGGCCTCTTGCAGAACTTTACACTGTCCTTCTGTAAGGCCTCTGGTACATTAAGTCATTATCCAATTCTGCTGTTTCTGTTTAGAATATATTGTATCTTCTTTATAATAGACTGCCCAATATTATGTGGCTCACACGTGATGTGTAAAGGAATAGTTAATTTTGCAGCGAGGTAAGGTCAATATATAACTAACGAGTGGTATAAGCAACATTACCTTGTTTCATTGCATGGCCCCTCTACAGCAGTTTAGGGGTCATGGTGGTGTAGTGGTTAGACTATACTTGTCCCCCACCTAGGTGAAGCAGGTTAGATTCCCGGTGGGGTCGCTCCCGTATTTTCGCATGTGGGAATCGTGCCAGATGATGCCACTGGTCGACAGGTTTTCTTGGGCATTTTCCATTTATATCGCCCTTTCATTCCAGTGTCTCTCCATACTCAACTCACTTCTCTCTCCTCGGCTCTCAAGACCTCGAAGTTAGCCACACAAATCTCTTCACTCACTGTACAGCAGTGTTACCACAATTTAAATTCCAGCACTCATGTGTTTTCATGAGACAGAATTATTTGTTTTGATAATTAATGTTTTATATAATAATGAATAAAAATTTTTTTATCAGTTGTGTAGTTCAGTTACATTACCTACAGATACAAATAATTTGGTGATAAGATTGTCTTTTTTTAAAATCAAAGTGATACTTAATCCAAATATAAACCTAGAATTTCAGGGTGGTCACTCGCCGGGAAAACTGGAATTTATCAGGGAATTTGTGGTCATCTGGTAATTTCAGGGGATTTTAATGACAACTGGGAATTATTACATTGTAATACAAATTTAAAAAATGATTTCTAGAATATAGTCTTAAAGATACTGAAATTTCAGTATATTTGTAAAAAGAAATATGGTTTCTGCTCTACTTTATCCTGTGAAATAAGTAATGAATACAATGTGTGATTATTGAATCAACATGGCACGTTAATATTGCGTCACTCATATATAATCAGCAAATCTTGTCTTTTCTGGGTTTTCCTAATGTACCAGAGCTATTTTACATGCACAAGTATTTAGGGTCTGTATATACCATATAACGTCGGCTTTCATCTTGTATGCTATTGCATAAGAACTTTTGGAATGTAAATTTTTGAGGGAAAGCGAAAATGAGTCCTGTTCCGGCAGGGTTAAAAAAAAAAAAATTGTTTTTAAGTCAAACCCTTTTGGGTTTCATTAAAAAAATCCAGGTTTCATTTTAGTGTTTTTGCAGGTTTTTTTTAAATAAAAAGCCAGGCTGAATATAAATATGTACATTCTAAATATTTATTGTGGGTAAGTTTACCTAAACTCTTATATATTTTACTTTATTTAATCAAATGCCTGTATTTAGAATCTGAATTTAGTACATTGTTGATAAATATTTGAATTTTTTTAAATTTCTACTTTAAATTGTATGAAGTAAACAACATATATTAAAGCAGTTTATGTAATGTATCTAGTATTATACACAACATGGACACATGTTAATTTATAACAATTTATATAACAACTGTCATATTTTTTTATTGTCAAATATCACCATAATCTGCAATTCAGTTTTGTTTTTTGAAAAATTCTTTTCATAAGTTTTGTAAATAGAATATCTGTTTCTATAGAACACTTGACATTTATTGTTTTGTACACATTTCTTGTTACCAAGGATCAGAAGTAAATATCATGATGAATGTGCTGAAGAGGTAGTGAGAGGAATATGAGTTTTCCCTATAGAAACAAAAATTTATTCCTCATCACTGCATCACATCATCAAAAAAGAAAAAAAAAAAAAAAAAAGGAAAGTATTAAAATAAATGCTTAACAGTTACAAGTGCCAGAAATTCATACTGCATCAGTCTCATTCTCACAGATATCAGCAAGTATAAAGTCTATTTTTTTTAACTTGGTCATTTTTTAATGCTATTCCAGTACATGACTCAGTAGTCTGTTACATACAATAGGCAGACAAATTGAACATTACACATTAATAATTCAGTCAATCTAAACTTCTGCCTGAAAGATTTGCTCATAAATGACAATACACTTTAACTAGTTTTGTTGCTTTATCATTTGTATAACTTGCACCAAACCAGTCCAAATGTAGAGATGTATCACAATTGAAGCAGAAGGAGCTGGTGCTGAATGCAAGCAGAAGAAAAAGTGACAAAACCCAATAGAGTTTCTTTCATTTTTTTTTGGCATGATCTGCCATTATTTTTGTGAGGAAAATTCTTGTACAAAATTTGCATGTATCATATAAGCAGGATAATATCAAGGATCACTTATCTTGAAGGCCATGATGCCAGGCAGAAATTCAAGATGGTGTTCAGCTAACCACATTTTTGCATTGGGTTCTTGTTCTTCACTTAAATGTCGCCCTCTGAATTTTGGATCCATAAAGTTTGCGAGGATATGTGGTGGTTGGATTGCCTGTTCAAATCTTTTCTTGAAGTGGTGATGGTAAGTCTCCAGAATATCAGAAAATATAGCTTGACAAGAAATAAAAGATTCTTCTCTGTTTTCCTTCTGCGTAGCGGCAGCTTCCCATACCTAGGCATGGCTGAAGGGGTGTAAAACCACTTCTCTGCATTTGAGTCCGTATGACATGAGCAAAACTAGAACTCACGAATTTTATTTAATTATGCGTTCATCATATTTTGAAAGATGTTAATTTTTTTTAATGTATCCAGCATATATAAAATGGTTTTCCTATACTTCTAGTGGTAATAGAGGACTGAACAAGTGACATTAAACGTTAGTGTCTTGATTTGCTGTTTGCGCCACAAATCAGTATATAAACGTCTTTCAGGCGAGCATAAAAATGTATAAGCACCTTCAAGTTTATGTAACAGACCATGATTTGTTCTAGCCCAGTCTTTGGTGAGCTAACAAAACAAAAGCAATCATGTCGAGATGGTGCTCTAGGACTCGTTAACCCACTAACATAGCAATACCGAGAGAAGTTAAATAAAATGTTGACGTGTGCCACTTTCCTGTATAATACTATGACTACGACTCATCTGATCTGACTCAAGTATTTATACTTCACCCGAGGGAGACTCAAACCCAGCAAAATATTACACGAGTGTCTTGGATCGCCATAACCCTGGACAGCGATTCCAAACACGTGGATAATAAGGTTGCGCAAGCCAGTGAGAATGCGCCCCCCCCCCCCCCCCCAGCTGAGAGCCAACAAGCAGTCGCCCACCTCGGGACTAAACCGAGCACCACCGATTATGCACGAAGTCGAGTGCGAGACAGAGGGTAGCTATCTCCAACCCGACCTCACACGAGATGGTCGTCATGAAGTGACGTCACACCTCCCACTGCGGCCTGGCGCTGCACCTGTCATGCGGACTATAAAAGTCCGTGCTTGGCCAGGCTCGCGAGTTATTCCTTTCTCCAGTAGCTTGCTCCTACACTTTGTGTGCTGGGGCCTTCTACTGCTCAGCAGTCTTCTGAAGCCACCAGAGGCTGCTACCATTGATGACACCAAAGGCTCTTGCAGCCTTTACCAGAAGCTTCTGCTGCAGCCACCTGCAGATACCAGAGGCTTCATTGTCGACGACCACCACCATCTACCAGATGCTTTTCTTCTTCTTCTTCACACCACACCTTCCGCTGCTGCTCCTCTTGGATCAGCAACCGTCTCTACTTGCTGGTAGAGGCAACTACACCCACAGCTCTTAAAGTAGTGGCACCCCTTTTCTATTGTCTCTTCTAGATGCCCCTTGTATAGAGTAGCTGCGACTGAGTTGTTGTCATAGCTGTCAATGCCCCTTGATATATTATGTAGTTTAGGAACAGGTTACCTACACCTGTCTAGTGTAGGTTACTTCCATACTCATCTGCTTGGCTAGGAGGAAGCATGCGTCACTTGTATTTACTACATATAATAAAATTATATTTATATTTCATACATATAATAAATACAGTTTGTTCCTTTCTGGGGAAGTATCTGCTCTAGAGGTATTTCCCTTGACTACTAGGAACATATCTACTCTATGCTGTCAACCGAGACTGGGTTTTGATACTAGTACGAACCATAGAGTAGGACTATGGAGTCCCTTCAGGAATCCGTACGTCTAAGACATACACCATTTAATGACCACCCATTCTAGACCACTCTGGATGGAATGGTAGAGCCCCGACCACTAGAAATCATCTGGTAGGGGCGAGACATTCTCCTTGAGTTGTAGCCTACCACAGCGTTTACGGCACAGAACTCATGTCGCCAACTGCTATTGGAAATAAACTAAGATAGGGATGTGTTGTGTTCATGACAATCAGTGAATATCTTTAAGTGTCAATCCAATCTTTATGCCTCTTCATAGAAGGCAAGGCTCAAAGAGGAAGAAGCAAAATGCTGCTTATATCGCCACCAAGCAAGAGTATGTATTAGACCCGCCTACTCCTAATAGACAAACCGAGTGGGACAGTGTGTCACTCACCAGTCTCCGTGTTAATTATAACCTCTGGCTTCTGCCAAGTTGTGCAGGTATTATTTAATCTATTTTCGAGGAGGGGGAGGGTGAAAAAAGAGAGGAATAAATATCGGGGAAACAATGAAATTTTTAATCCAGCTACAATGACGGCAAACGCAAGTGTTTTGATGGTAAGGGGGGGGGGGGGTGTTAACATCTCGTTTCAAAAAATTTGTAAACAAAAGTTCTACTATTTGTCGGCATTGTCAAACAAATGTAACAGCTAGGAAATGGGGCTTTGTATAAAAGGGCAAATCACGTCTAACAATATCTTGTGGCTCTTGCACAGTCGTCGAATAACCCAGATAAATTTAAAAAATAAGAGAAACTGATTTCTCAACCTGATCAACCAAACACATCTCAGCTCATCATAGTGGCTGCACTCTTACATTGAAATAAAATGACTTAGTCTCTTCATCATCATAGCTCCAACAAGATAATAAAACAACCTAAGTGTGAAAAAACTAAGGGGTGTAGCTCCACCACTGGGCAGTTAGCAAGGGCCGCCCGGATGCCCAAATACTAAACAAATACTCAATCTTACTGTAGAGCAAAACTCAGACGTCATAGAACACTCACTTGGTGAACAAGAGGTCAAAATGTGTGGTCTTATAGCAGGCAGTTCTCACATGTAAATGAAATAGAATAAATAATTATTCAATTAATGTAAAAAAATTATTCATTAATGAAAAGGTTATTTCCACTAATGACTACTAAATGAAAGAAATAGATTTTGTTTTATTAGTTTACTATATTAAAAAATAAATCTTTTCCAGAAAAATATATAACATTAATAACAATAATTTCAAAATGTTACAATTTTGAACATTAAAACTTGGTTTCACATTAAATAAATATAGATTTTGAAAACTTATTTTACTTAGGTATAAAAACAATAATGGGCAAAATTTATGTTTGTGATAGTAATTACAAAAAAACAAATAATCCTTTTTTTTAAAATTAATTACAAATGTAACTGCAAATTCTACATTTGACTTTTCATCTTTTAGCAACTTATAACTATTTTCTGTACCATAAAGGTATTATCTTTTATACAGTTCAGGATTATCGGCTTACAAACCTATTGACGGGAGGATGACATCTGTTAACCAGAATGAAATGTCTCGGCAGATTCACTCACATTAACGGCATTAAAGGCCCTGGCCTACCAATCTAACAGGGCTTATCTTACGTTTACCTCAACTATAAGCGTCCTATACTAAAAAAGAAAAACGTAAAGGTTCCTCCTCACTGAAGCTAAAATTAATTTCAGAGACTTCTAAACTTTTAACTCCTAAAACAAACTTGAAATCTCATGCGCCTACTGGAGCTCTTAACTATAATTTACATCAAACTACAACTATGGAACAAAAGGGTACTTATCTTAAAGTTCTACATATTGAATGCCCAGTCTAGGCTCCTCCAGCCTGCCTTCACTTGGACCTAGCAGTCTATGCCTTCCCGACTATGATGCTTCCATGCGGCCGTTCAGTCACGAATACAGATAAAGATTCTCCCATAACAATGCAGTGCATCATCATATCGGGCCTCATTCCTCTTGCCCCCCTGGGCGTCAGCCAATCGAAACAGTCAGCACACATGTGCGACAGCTTGTAAACACGTGTTCAGCACCAATTCACTTCCCTTGCCCCCTGAACACCCTACGCTTTGTCTACTGCCTACAGCATGAGTCCATCTCCCTTCCCCTGACAGCACCCATAAACTCATATCTGTCAACATATTTGACCATCAGTAGAGCATCTGGAACTTATGTTGCCAATACAGAGTGACTCAAAAACAATTCTGGTAAAGATGATCGCAAAGCTGCAGTGAATGAAAACATGCCCAGCTGTAGACAGTACAGAGAAAGTGCTGGGGCTGAGCTCAGCTTGACAAGATTGACAAACACTTCCAGCACAGACTCTAGAATTCTCTACAGAAAACTGCAACCTAAGGAATATTCCTGACAAGACAAACTGAACATCCTTATAAAATAATTTAAAATCATCTGAACAAAATAAGTTATAAGACCTTAATCAAACATTAAAAAAAAATTAAGGGCATCCAAATAAAAAAAATTAAAATTTTTTGAAAAGATGCAACAAGTTAAAATCCAAACAAAAACAGGACTATCAAGTTAAAGCCAAAAAGGTTCTAAGTACACAATACCAAACAAAGAACTAACCAACACCCGAAAAAAGAAATTATAATCAAAACCTGATAAAATGATTGAGTCATTTCCAAAACCTAAATAAAAGACTTGCGTCTGACCAAAAAAGAGCGACAAACATAACATGTTGCCACAAGGTTGTAACACTTTAACCCTACATGCTTTTTTTTTTGAAAATGAGATAGTTCAAATGTTGCAACATGGTTATCTTTTTGTACATTTAGGCATGGTGATTAATAAGTTGTCTTCAAAATAAATTAAGTGCAGTGTTATATTTGCAACTCCTACATATGTCGTTACTGTTGGGGATGTTATTTGCACACAGTTTATGAGGTTGCTTATCTTATTTCACTGGTACACTGTCTACATTTTTTTCATTCACCCTTAGTAGTTCGTAATATTTTTAATTATAAGCTTTTTACTTTCTAATTTTTAGCAGTAGTGTGTATGCCAATTATGGGGAAAAGTATTTTTAATGGGTGTGTGTTTAGCTGTAGCTTGGAGTCTTAGACTTGACTCATAAGTGCTCGGCAGGCCTCGAAGATCTGGGGACTCCTACTTCGGTTCGATTCTGGATTGCTGGGCTACCTGAAGGAGCTAAGCGGTTTCATCCTCAGACCCTTCAAGTTTATATGTCTGTTTCTGGTGGCTGTATTACTGTATAGGCATAGATTATCTCAAAACATATTATGAATTTATCTATTTTAAAAATTAAATTTATATTGTGCCAAAATTATACATGGGGTATTGTAGAAACATTCAAAATTCTCTTATTTAACTATTAACATTTCTAGTTCCCTCTCTTGAAGACTAATTAACGATTCCAGAATCTGCAAATTTTTCACTGCTTCATCTGTTTTGTTGGCATAAGTATGCTACTCAGAATTTTTTTACTGTATGTACATATGACTAAACCAAACTACATCATACTAATAGTGACCACATGTACAAGTATGTTATATTCATGGTATATATCAGCATCTACCAACACTTTTATAGGCATAATTGGAGTTAATTTAAATGCCAATACTGCCAGACCCTAGAGACTTGGAATGTACAAGGGTGATAAACAGACTTAACTTTCATGATTTTCTTAACCATCAATCCATCAATTGTCCAATCTTTCTATTAACCTTTCACAATTTTTCCATCAATCATCCAATCTTTCCATTAACCTTTCGCAATTTTTCCATCAATCATCCAATCTTTCCATTAATCTTTTGTAATCTTTCCATCAATTGTTCGCCATATTTCCATCACTCTTTTGCCAATCTCACCAATTGGCACCACATGCTCTTCTTGTTCTGCAGTCAACTCTGCACACTCCACAATCAGCTCAGTAATATCTCCACAATCAGATCCGCACATTCCTCAATCAGCTCCGCAATCTTTGCCAATCCTCGCCGATATTTCAATCTTTTGCATTCTTTCCATCAATCTTTCATAATCTTTCCATCAACCTTTTGTAAGCTTTCCACCATCTTTCAATCTTTCCATTAATATTTTGCAATCTTCACTAAACAGCACCGCAATGAGCTCTGCAATCTTTGCCAATTCTCACCTATCTTCAAATCTTTTCATCAATCTTTTGCAGTGTTTCCACCAATCCTTCCATCAGTCGTTCATCAATCTATTTTTAATCAATCTTTCAATTTTTCCTTTAATCTTTCCATCAATCTTTCCTTTGCTCTTGCAAATCTTTCCATAAATCTCATAATCTTTCCCTCAATCTTTAAATCTTCTTATCTATTTTTCGTCCAATATTCCAATCAATAATCAATCCACATTAAATCCATGGGTTTATCGTCTGTAAAGTCTTCATTAAAAATTCTGTATACAGATCTTTACTTTGGCAGTTGAGTGCACATAGCACCACTTCGTTGTTAGTGATGAAAGGATACGACACGAAAAATAAAGAAGGAAACAATTATTTTATAATAATAATAATTCATAATTTTTTTATAATTGCAATTTCAGAAGAAAGCAGTTCATCACATCATATGATATAACCCCTCCCCTCCAGTTCTCTAATGATCAAAGATATCTCATTAATGTGCGAGAAATCTCCACCTTGAAAAGCAACCCAATGTCTGAGTCTATTAACAAGTTCATGTCGTCTTCAGGAAATATGTAGCCAGTATTTTCAGAGTTGTCTGCCTTGTTCATGTCACTCAATGTAGCAAATGTAGTAAAGAGGTTTATCAGTGCATCAAGATAAACGTCATTGTCTTCACTGTCATCATAGTCATTATCAGCAATGCTGTCTTCATGATCATTTTCACCTCCTGTTTCATCCTCAATATCAAGTTTACGTTTCTTTGTAGCCGGAGTTGTTTGGTCATCAGTATTTAGAGTCTATGACTGTTTATGTTGAAGTCTATAGATTTCACATGAAAGTCTTGTAAGTGTACATTCTATACAAACAGATTTTACTGCACGATGCACGTCACTCATTCCGTCTTTAGCATTAACTTTCTCATCATAATCGCCTATCTCATCAATACCCATTGATGCAGCAGGGTGTATTAGCAACATCACTTACTGGCTCCCAGTACAGGAATCCTTGCAGTTCTTGATATGGTTCTAAATGTATCATCGTGCATAAACTGCACGGGTCCAGTATTGTAATTCTTCCTTATACGAAGAGTCCCTTCGTACAGATGATTCTTTCATGACAACGAGCATTTTGACTGAAGGTAAAAACTTGATTGCAGAATTGATAGAGTCTGCAATTAGGCAGCGATGATGCAGGTCACGGCTCCATGTTCGTTGAGGTCAAAGGCAGGACTTCATATTCACAATTCATCTTCACTGTATAGCAAAAGAATGATTCCAAATTGATGCTAACTTCTCAACGTCTGAACATCAACTAAGGTATAAGCATGCATCAGCGCTCTGTGTACACTTCCTCTCATCATTCAGAAAACCTGTCATATTCTTTCAAAGTCCGATAGAAAATTAATATTTTTATGGTTTCAGGGTCTCAAACTGGGTGCCGCACGTCATACCTAATAGATGAATATGGCTTAATTGTGGTTTAAGATTAAATGGCTTTAGATGTGTATAAGCATGCAAACAGAAAATAAAAAACACACAAAGTTAGTAAAAATGATCCAAAACTCTTGCCATTAATAATATTGCAATACTCTTATTTCATTTTGATTCCAAGTTATTGCATTTCACCTTCATTATATATTCCTGAAATATTCTTTCATTACTAGTTAACCCTTTCGCTGCTATAGATGAGATATCTCGCCCTTCAATGTAGGAGCTGTGTGTGCTATGGACAAGATATGACGTCCTCAACTCAGCGTGCCACTAGTGCAAAGGACGAGATATCTCATCTCACTGTTAATACCCACCCGCTGCCTGAAAAAGTCCAACATTCTTTAGCCATAGATAAGAGTATTTTAAAGGGTCTTATTTACATTGAAATACTGTAGTTCTTTTTCAAGCAATGTCAAGAGGAAGTGTGTCGCAGACACTGTAGTTCCTATTCCATGAACGAGAGTGGCATGGGTGGTGATAAATGTCAGTTGGTGAGAAAGGCCAGCTGTCTGCTGCCTCCTGCCGGGAGGTCTGCTGGACCATTTAGAGAGATAAGATGAACATTTACAGAGATAAGATAAACAGGGATGGCTGGAATTTTATGAGGGGTAGGGAAAGGATGGAAAAGAGCAGTATGGCAAAATGTGGGACAGTCTGCTAGCTACTTAATGTTGTATGTTTTGCTGCGAACTGAGAACGTTTAAGATAGTGTTATTAAGCTAAAGTCTTAGTCTTTTTTGTAACATTTTTTGTGTTTGTATATCATTTATTTGTAACTACAAAAATGAAGAGGCACTGCTATCTGACAGACCAGGAAGCACTGGAGATGATTCTCACAAGGAGTGATAGCGAAGAAATATATGTTACATTGAGTGATTCAGATGTAGAGTACACTCCACAACAAAGAAAACTCTCCTCAGCCAACTACGTCTACTGGGATTACACATAGTACTTCAAGAACAATATTTGAAGAATCGTCTTCTGAATTGAAGGAAAATAGCAACAATGAAGAAAGAAATTAAAATTTTGGTACAAAACAAAGTCGGTGTGGAATAAAAACTTTTGGGTTGTGTGTGACTGTCTGACTGTATATGTTCTTGATTTCATTGCATACACTGGTGCAAATAGTAACATTGACGAGTCAAATCTGGGAAATTCTGGTGATACTGTGGCTACTTTGTTGAAACCATACTTGGACAAAGGTCACATGTTATTTGTAGACAACTGGTATTCCAGTCCAAACCTGTTTCATTGGCTTCATAATCGCATAGCAAATGCATGTGACACAATATGAAAAATATGCCGAAAATAGACATCAAACTGAAGAGATGAGAGATTTATTTCAAGTTATCGGGTGAGTTACTTACAATGAAGTAGTGCGATAAACGGGATATATGGATGCTCAGCACCTGCCACAAAGCAGACATGAAAGAAAGTGAAAAGATTGACAGGAAGAGTGGATGTAAAATAATGAAACCCACATGTGTTCTGGACTACAACATTAGCATGGGATCTGTCGACAAAACTGACATGGTTATAAGTTCTATAGAATCAGTGAGGAAAACTGTGAAATTGTATGAAAAAAAAACTGTTCTTTCATGTATTGGATCTTACAGTTCTGAATGCCCATGCTCTTCACAAAAATGTTACTGGTAATTGCCTCTTGCAACATTCCATCTAATACTATCAGACACATTCTGGAGAAATACTCAAAACAGAGAATCAAGTCTGGAGGGGGAAGGAGGTCATAAAAAGACACTCCCATGTGTTTATCACAGAGGCATTTTCCCACAGCCATTGAAGCAAAAGGAGTAAAAAAAATTTTCCACCCGGAAATGTTTGTACCAAGCACAAAATTCATATAGAAACACGATACTCGTGCAGAGACTACAAAGTTGCACCGTGCATCACACCATGTTTTGAAAATTATCACACCAAAAAAAATTACTAAATGTTGGTGTAATAACATATAATGTCAATATGTCTAAATAGTATAATTAGACTAAAATATGTGTAATAAATACCAAGGTAATGTATTGGAACTTTCATATGTTAGTGTAAAAACTCTGTTATTTTATTGAGTGAGTATTAAAATTTTGTTTTTTGAAACTACTATATATACTTTAAAAAGTTAGTGTAATATCACTATAGTAAATGTGGTGTCTGTTTTTTTAAGTCAGGAAAATAAATTATTACTGAAAAGTACCATAGATCTACTTACTTGTATTCCAGATTTCATGGAAATCTGTTACATAGTTCCTGAGATTTGATGCAAAGTCTTAATTTTTTCAAGTACTGCTGTCTTTTGAAATGGTACATTGACCAGGACGAGTGTTTCTGAATGTAAGCTGATATGTTGAATGGTCAGCGTACAAAATTTGGTTTTAATTAGTTGAATAGTTCCAGAGATATGCGGTACCATCCAAAATAAATTAAAGAAAAAATTCTGCCATTTAGAAAATAAACATGTGGCATGGTTGAAAGGAAATCAGGTTTCATTATTGTGTACTATAAGTTTATGAGTTTGTTGGAATTTGGTGTACGGGTGCACAAGTTTTTAGAGGGACACTCGCACACCAACAAACACACACACACACTATGCGGGTAGGAAGATGACGTCCTAAGTCTATTTTTCCTTCAGAAAGTAGGTTGGGAAAAAATATATTTTTTATAAGTTAGCAAAATAAAAGAAAACAGTGCAATGTCACTATGCTAAAATTAATGTAGGCATTATAAATTACAATTAATTGTAACATTTAGATAATACATCTGCCAAAATAAGATAACTATTAAAATTTCTCCAAAAAGGGTACAAAAAGTGGCTATACAGGCCTTGTCCACATTTGCTGAAAAAAAGTATTCGGCACAGGGGGTGAATTGGTGCTTTGCGACTGCTAGTACTACAGAGGTGACACCATTAATAAGCATGTAGCAGCAAAATGGTTAAAAACAGGATTTTTTTTCTGAGTCCGATAGAAAATTAATATATTTTAAGGGTTTTGGGTCTCGAACTGAGGGCTCCACACTATGCCTATCCAGTGGTTGTGGCTTAAATATATATTTTAGGTGCGTTTAAGCATTCAAACCTCTTATTGCATTGCAACTCTAGAATTATTCTTCTAAAACTCATTTTCACCCTTATTGTATACTGAAACATTCTCCCATCACAGAGTGAAAACAGGAGATTTTTTTTCCAAGTCTGATAGGAGAGTTGTTTTTTAATAGTTTCAGGTTACGAACTGAGGGTCCTATGATATGCCTAACCAATGAATATGGCTTAAATTTTTATATTAGGCACATATAAGCATGTGAACAGACATAAAATCATGTACAAAGTTATTTAAAATTAATCTGAAACTTGTGTCAGTAATAAAATTCCAAACATCTTATTGCATTGCAAATCAAGAATTATTCATCTCAAACTCACATTTCATTTTCATTATATATTTCTTCCAACAATGGGTAAAAACAGCAGATTAATTCGGATAGAAAATTATTTTCTAATAGTTGAAGGTCTCGAACAGATGGCTTCTATGTCATTACCCTTCAGTCAAAATACTCGTCAACATAAAAGAATCACCTGTAAGAAGAGTCCTTTTCACATGGGGAAAAAGTATAATACTGGTCCCATGCAGTTTATGCATGGTGATACATTGAAGAACCATATCAATAACTGCAATGATTGATCTACTGGGAGACAGTAAGTGATGTCACCAATACCCCTGCTGGATCAATGGTTACTCATATGACAGGTGATTATGATGAGACAGGTAATGCTAAAAATGGAATGAGTGACCTGCATTGTGCAGTAGAGTGTTTGTGTCGTGTGAAATCAATGAACTTCAATATAAAGAGCCATCAACTCTAAATACTGATGACCAACCAACTCCGGCTACAATGAAAAGTAAACTTGATATTGATAATGAAATAAGAGGTGAAGATGATCATGAAAAGAGCATTGCAGATAATGACTAGGACGGCAGTGTTGAAAGTGAAGACGATGACAATTTTCTCGATGCTCTGACCCATATTCTCCACCACATTTGCTACAACAAGCGACAAGAATAAGGCAGAAGTTGCTGAGAAAACTGGCTAAATATTTTTAGAAGAACCCAATGAACTTGTTAATAGACTCGGATATTAGGTTGCTTTTCAAGGTGGAGATTTCTCGCACATTAACGAGATATCTTTAATCATTATAGAACAAAATATTTTTACAAAATAATAAATTATTATTATAAAATAATTTTTTTCTTTCATCTCTCACAACTTTAAAGTGGTGCTATTTGCACTCAACTATTAAGGTGAAGATCAGTATACAGAATATTAATGAAGACTTTAATTACAAAAATGCATGAATATGGGACTGCGTACGAAACATTAAGTCTGCCATCGTGTACAAATTTTGAAGACAGTTGGATGTTTTTTTTAATATGTATAGATGGGGGACAGATGACAAACCAAGGATTGAATATGGATTGATTATTGATTGAAAGATTGGACGATAGATAGATGGGAAGATTGCAAATCGAGGGAAAGATTGCAAGAGTGACTGAAAAATTGATGGAAAGATTGATGTAAAGATTGGAAGATTGGTGAGAATTGGCGAAGATTGAGGAGTTGAGTGTGGTGCATGCAGTGCTGATTGGTGCATACTGCAAAAGATCGATGGAATGATTGAACGATTGACAGATGATGGTCAAGAAGAGCACAAAAGTTAAGACTGTTTATCACCCTTGTACATTCTAAGTCTCCAGGGCCTGGCAGTATTGGCATTTAAATTAACTTCAATTACACCTAAAAAATTGTCTGTAGATGCTGATCCATACCATGACTATAACATACTTGTACATGTGGTTGCTATTAGTATGCTGGGATCTGGTTTAGTCATATATACATACATTAAAAAAATTCTGAGTAGCATACGTGTGCCTACAAAACAGTTGAGGCAGTGGAAAATTTGCAGATTGTGGAATCATTAATTAGTCTTCAAGAGAGGGGACTGGAAACGTAATAATTGAATGAGTGACTTTTGCATGTTTCTTCACTATCTTGTGTATTAGTTTGGCATAATATAAAAAAATAATAATTTTTCAATTAAAAAATGAATTTATAAATTGAAAATAAATTGATAATATGATTTGACATACCCTATGCTTATAAAAGTAATATGGCTACCAGAAACAGACTTATATGCTTGAAGGGTTTGTTGGCGTAAACGCTGAACTTCTTTGAGTGGTCCGGCAATCCTGAGTCGAACCGAAGTAGGTGTCCCCAGATATTCTGAGTCTTTCCGAGCACTTTTGAATTGACATGAAGACTCCCAGCCACAGCCACACGCTCCCATTAAAAATAATTTGCCCCAGAATAGGCATACATACACTACTTTGAGAGTCTTGCACATCTGCCCTTAAAAAGAAGTTCGCTGTGGCTAGTAATGCTATTGTCTTTATTGTTTATAGTTCACTTAAACTATTAACATGCTAGACACTGAAATGGTAATAAATTTACGTATTTTGGCGTATATAGATCACCAAAAGTTTTTGATGAAAAATTAGGGATAATTAATATTTCTTCAAGTATAGGCCACACTGCTTTTTTGTATTCCTGTAAATATTGTTACGTCACAATTCTGTACAAACATAAGTAAATTCAGTCTTAATTTCTCTCCTACAAAACATTTATGGTAGAAAATTTGTGTTATGTTGCAAAGTTTACGAATATACATTGTGCTATTACTATTCTACAGATGGTAACGTGACTTGAGAAAGCAAAACCACAGCAACATGTTACACAAAATGGCGCCTTGTCAATGTGTACTTGTAGAGCCATGGCGGGCATGCAAACTACGTAAGATATCTTTCTCCTGTACAGTAGAGAAATTATTTTGTCATGTATGACATCTATGGACTAGCTTCAACATGTTTACATTTTACATGTGTGGGATGAAGGTTATTTTGTTTATGAATGCATGCAAACAAATAACTGCACAATTTTTATATTATTATTCTTTCCCTCCCCCCCCTCCTGTCACGCCTTTAAAAATCAAAAAATTAAAATGTTCTGCATGTTGACAAATTTCCAACCATGTTTTGCGGAAAAGATTTTCAAAGAATTTTGTATGCCAATATCTCGTATATAAGCCGCACCCCACTTTTTGTACTTGTTTTTTTTTGTAAAAAATGTGCGGCCTATACACGCCAAAATATGATACATTTACGTGTATAGCTGTCAGTATAAGTTGTACTTCTTATCATGTGTGTAGAATTGCCAGCATTAATTTATTAATTATTTAATTTCTGATAAATAAAAAACTTAAAAAATGACGCACCTGGCATTTTTGCACAATTTCTTTGTTTCAACTTTGTATTATCACGTTCACCCCATGTGCCCCAGAGTAGATACAAACCATAACTGGCTGCCCCTAAGGCCAGCATTTTGTCTCCTTGGACACATTGGACATCAAGAGAGTGTAATGCACTTCAAGAGATATAGTCACGCATGGCCCCCCCCCCCCCCGACTAGCGAATTCCTTTGAGAAGGAATATGAGCCGGCAACATGGCGGATACAGACACCTTACACAGAAAAACTACCCTCTTTCCAGCCTTCCCTGAGAGATTGCAGCAGACGCTTACTGCACACGAAGGGAGGAGCCACCTCCAGAGTTAAACAACAGCCGAAGGAACCTGAGGCACACCCCTGGTCAGGTGTATAAACACCCTACACCGCCGAGGAATGGTAGTGTATCTCAGCAGCTCGCCTTGACACACATCATGTCAAGGCTCTCTGCTATTTTTCCTCCACATGAGGACCATCTAGTGATTTACAGTTACCAACACCCTACATCTTCACCACATGCCGCACCCCCGAAGGGTTGACATCCCCTCCCCTCTCTCTCTGGATGACATTGCCAAACACTTTATTATATACCTCTAAGTCCCCCTAAGTCCCTTCTGGGCAACATAGTTTCTGACAGTGTTCAAGTTGTTTTAACAGCTACTTCATTATTGCTCTTGCTCTTCCAGCTGACAGACCCCTTCACCTGACTTCTTTATTTTTAACTTCCTTCCTTAGATTTTTCAGCGCAATGTTTCTATGCAGGAGAGTACGGGTCACTGTATCATATTCTGGGTGGAATAAAACTCTTTTACAGTCTAACCAAAGTTGTCCTTTTTTGAGTGAACTGTTCTATGTCTATATCCTGGTGTCAGCCTGTAAATGAGTGGCAGGGAACTGCAGCTTATGAACAGATTTCCAACTTTAGAACAAGACTGTGGACTGTGACTTCATGAGGACTGGACATAAATCTCCACACCACAGATACGGCTACATATACGTAGACCAGGAGTGTAAGGCACCTAGTGCACACATACTGTAGTGCCGTGCCCCAACCACTAGTTACACACACAATGAAGAGCCTAGACCACCCTTGTCAGTTAACCCACTCCAACCACTGGGTTTAGATTTGCCATAAGGAGTGACAGGCCTGACAAGGAGTGGCCTACCATTTTTGGTTCACACATGAACTAGGTGAAACCATTGCCTGCCACCCCAGTGCGGAAGTAAACTGTTGAACCTCTTCCCTGTGCATGCCGTTCATCTACAGAAGGGGGAGTAAGTGGAACGACTGGTGCACAGTTGCTGCATAATCATCCTTAGTCAGACCTCAGTTACTTAACCCCCTGGGAACGGCTAAACACAGCAATAAAATTAACATAAGCATGTGTGTTGTAGAGGTGAGCAAATACATCAATTTATTTACTAATTAATACCGCAGAAATCATTTTTTTAACCTAATTTTCTGCTTGTACCAGTTACGTCATTCACAAAAATTGCAAAGTGAGGTAGCGTTTTGACCAGCATATATGTGGCAAACTGTTCTGTTGTGTGCATGCTATGGCACTTAACAAGAGTTATTGCTTTGATGGTAGGTGGGAGGGGGATAGTTGTACATGCACATCCTTAGATATGAAGTTCTAAGCTACGTAGTGCCAAATTTGTTCTGGATAACTGAAGACTGGAAATTTTTGAGGTTACTGAAATACTTTCTCTCTATTTCAAAACAGAGGAGAAAAGTTGTTCCTTATGGTTTTCAGATTACTAAGGATACTAGGTTATTAATACTGCATGGAGAACAATAGAATGTGTTTTATTGAAATATATTTCTTATGTTAAATATTTGTTTTGTCATCTTTGAAACATTTTATACTTTGTTTTTAATTTTCTGTTTGTTGATAGTAATTTTATAGTGATGGATTTTTGTTTTAGGGGCAGATTTCCTGTGTCTTGAGTGAAAACAAATATTCGTATAAGATTATGCTAATACATTATTTGAACATAATACTCCAAGAAACAATATGGTTTTTTATTATATAGTCATTGTTTAATGTATTGAGATTACTTTTAAAAATATAATTTTTGGCATTGACTAATTTTCTGCAGGTGTGACTCTTGGTGCTGATGCGATTGTGGGTATTGTGGCATCTATTATGATTGTTTTTACCATCATTTTCCTCGTGATATTTGCCAGAAGGACGGGTCGCTGGTGTTTTTCGCGTAAGTAAATATTTATATTTATAAGGAAGTTTTTCTGGGCAAACTTAATTTTTAAGTTGTGGTGGTGGTGATGCTAATAAATGGTGCTGGTAAATCTAATCATATCCTACAAGTGTGGTTGTATTCAATAATTATGGACCCTTACTTATTCCTTTTGGCTTAAAAAATTTATACATTAAAGTATGCCTCTTTTGTATATCATTTTCACATAAAGAAAGAAATGGAGAAAGTATTTTTCAGTGTATTGTGTAGGTGTTGGAACAAATTCTTCAGTATTAAAATTTTTTTTATTCAGCTTACTTTGATCCCTATATACATATCTTGAATACCTGAAAAACCTGAAAAAAATTGGGGGTAGTGAGGGAAACTGGGAAAATTTGGGTAAATTCATGAATAATGCTGGAAACGTAAACTGGGAGTATGTTTGTAAACTTTTGGGCATCAAAGAATAATGTGGCATCATAATGTAGTCCAGTCACAGTATCTTCACATTTTTTTTAAAGAAATCTTTGAAGAAATCATTGCAGGTGTAATATATTTCTGTTCTGTAAGTAAATATACCACAACTATTTAATGCTCTCATTAACATTGAATTATTTTGTTTTTGATTAAATGTTTCTTTCACATACATTATAATAATAATTATTATCATAATAAATTTGAATTAAAAACAGCAAGATCAGTGCTGTGTTGGAAACGACTATAGGCCATTCATTGCAAAGTAAGCACTTTTTAAGGCCCTGCAAAATTTTTTCTTTCAATTAATTTCTTCCTTTCTGCCACTTTTTAATGTAAACATTGCAATATGACTAATAAACACAGTGTATACATTTCATCACTCTCAAAAGTTAACATCTGAGACTGCAATAAAATATATTTATTAGCGGTGAATACCTTTTCGGTGGGCCTTAAAAAGTGCTCACTTTACCGTGAACAGCCTTTAGTAAGAAATAGTACATGTAAAATGTTATTGTTAAAATATATTTATAAGCAGCTCTTTACTGTGAAACTGACAGACTTATATATAGACCATAAATCATAATTCACAACAACACATTAGAGTATAGCCAACATACACACAAAAATATATTTGTTTCTAACATACTTGCTCAAATAATTTTTAACAAACACTTGATATACATCATATGATAAAACGCCATTGTCAGCTTAAAGCACACTTAATACAAAACAGATTACCGAAAATAGTTTCAGACACAATAATAAAGCAACACTTAAAATTTTGTTGTGTTTCAAATAAGTTAAAAGGTTAAACCTCATTCCTTCTGTAAGAGTTCGTCTGCCCAATGAAATAAGTTTGACAAATGTAATGTAGGCAGTGTGAAAATAAAACCACACTTAAAAGATGCTGGCAAGCAACTTTAAATTTTAATTGTTTGTGACAACAGCAAAAAAATGGAAAAACTTCCATAGATTATACATACAAAAAAGATGAGACACTCAACAATCTTTATAAACATATTTTGTCCATTTTGTTAAAAATAATTTAGTGACTTTATGATTTTCGCAACATCCTCTCACCTTATGTTCCTGATTCAATAAATAAAATTTACAAGAAACAGAAAACAAGGCATACAGTTATATTTTGTATCGAGCTGTTACTACAATATTTCGTCCCATTATTGATCTTTTAGCCTCTTGTGGCTGTTTAAGTGGTTTAATTTGATCTTGTCCATAGTTATTTATCGTAATACCTGCAGTTTCATCACTGGTAATAATTTTTCCACATATTCCCCTCAAGAGGATACATCTACTGAACAGATCTTGTGACCACACCATATGCCGTCCTTAATCGCACAACCCTGGTAAACCCATCTTGTCCAGGAATCAACTCTTCAACAATAGCCAATGGCCAGTCCAGATGTTTTTCTTAATCGCTTTCAACAAGTACCACTTCAACCACCATTATGGAACTCCCACCCTTGGACCGGTGTTTTGAAACAAGTTTTCCCAAATAATCACTGCAAAATCTCTTCCTTAGGTCCTCGTGCAGTTTCTGTATATACTGGAACATGCCTTGAGATCAGCCAAATCTACTTTATCACAGTCAGGTTCTCAAATTTCTTTAATGTCTTGAAGAAACATGGCAGGAGTTAAGGCAACCAAGTTCCGAGGATCTTCTGAAATGTAAATGAGGGGCCTTGAGTTCATTACAGCCTGAAAATTACATATCACTGTGAGTAGTTCTTCAAAATTCAGCATCACCCTACCTATTATTCTGCAAAGTAACAACATTAGAATGCCAATCAAGCATTCCCACCAATCTCCCCACCAGACTGCAGTGTCAAGGGATTGAACTTCCAAAGAAACTCTCATGGCGAACAGACACATTATATTTTTGTCCAACCCAATCTGAAAAATGTATTCTCCCACAAATGTCATTCTTTTGTCACTGTAGACAACTGCTGGATGTCCACAATGTATAATGAATCTTCTTAAAGCTTAAATGAAAGCTTCAGTTGACAAAGAAATGACTAATTCAAGATACACAGCCCTGAACACTGTGCAAGTGAATATGCAAATACAAGCTATCCTTCCATCTTTGAGGTAAAGAGGACCTGCCATGTCAACTCGGATGACTTTGAAAACTGCAGCATCACGAACGTTATATTCTGGCAATGGTGGTGTTTCTTGATTGATATTATGTCCCATAAATCTTGTGCATACAGTACATTTCCTTATTACTAAACTAACAGTTTAGTCTCCCTCTTACTATTCAAAACTTCTCCCAAAGTAAAGACAAAAGACCTTGAGCTCCTACATGTTTAAATTTTCAAAGAAGTTCATATACCAGCCTCACAACATGGTGATACCTTGCAGGATGCCTAAACTCTAGGACATCTGTACATTTAGATATCTTTGTCTTTATGTGCAAAATTCCATGTTTGTCTTAAAAACGCATGAGGTGTGTTACATGTTCATCTTCAACACCATCAAAGGCTTCCTTTTGAATAAGTTTGACCAAATTTTTTTCTGCATTACTAATCTCAATGGCATTTAATTAATCTGATTTCTTGTTCTCATGTTGTTGACAATTATGCAGGAGCCTGAGCAGCCAACCCAGAAGGTGCAATATTTTCAAGTATTAGCAGAAATACCGGTAGTACCATCAATGATTAGTGCTAGTATTAGTCAGGATCATAATAACTCCCATGTTTTTTCTCTAGGTTCTATTCATCTTCATTTACCCGACACACAAAAACAGGCCACTCAGATGGAGACTGCATTGGCCATTCGTGCCTCTCCCACCATTTCGACTGAATCAACACATCTGCAGAACAACCCGACTTGCTAGGTCTGCTTGATTTAGTGTTCCTGCAACATGTCTTTATGATTTCTTATTAGACAATTGCCTGATCTCTCACACCCTGTTATATACAAAAACACCCCAATTTTCTTCTCACTCTATCCAAGTTATTACAGTTGCTGAATCACTCCAAAAATGAATATCAGAAACATCAATCCCCATATTATATGCTGTTTTCGATTCTTGCCTTGTCATAGTTGCAGCCAAAAGCTCAAGCCATGGAATTGTTGTCAACTTAATGGGCACAACCCTAGCCTTTGCTTCAATAAGATGAACTTTGATTCTTAAAGATTATTAAACTCTTAAGAATACTATCTCAGCATATGCATATTGTTACGCATCACAAAACGTATGGAAACTTAGCTTGGTGTCTTTTTTGGTGATACACCTGGAAATTCCTATCTTGTTCAACTAATGAAGTGATTTGACCCATTTCCTAAAACTCTCTTCAACTGCCCCTGGACAGGTGCATCCCAGTTTAAATTGCATTTCCATAGTTGCTGGAGCAGCAATTTTGGGATAAATACTACAGTTAATGGTAAACCAATGGTGTCAAAGAGTTTATGTGCAGCTGAAAGGATTTTCCTTTTTACCAAAGGCTCTGGACCTATTTCAGCAATCTGTGCATTGACAGAAATTGTATTTGCTCCTCTGCTCCACAGAACACCTCAAATTGGAGTAACGTCACTTTGATCAACTGCAGGGTTTGGGTGATCCCTTCCTCAGAAGTTCAAATTTTGCCTCAAGGAAAATATCTGTAGACTCTTCCATGAATTTGAGTTCATCCTGTTTGACACTTGTGACACTATTGTTGACGTAGAAACTTCTCTGCAGTCTAGCGATAGTTTACTTTGAATAGGCATTCTGGCCACATTCACAGTCCTGCAAATCATTGGCTTAATGATGTTCACAACAGCCCACAACAATAATGGACTGGAAGTGACATTAAATGCTACTTGTGTATGCCTGAAGATGATTACTTGCCTATTCTTATCTTTCCAGAGAAAACTCGCAAAATCTCTCTCTCTCAGAGACTGATTTGCAAGAAGGCTTTCTTGATGTCTGCCATAACTCCACAGGTTTTAGCCTGAACTGTAACATTAAGTGTGGGATAGCCTCTATCAAATTTGGCCCTTCTCCTAAAAAGTCATTGTGAAATTGGCTGCTGGAAACCTTACATGAAGTATCAAACACAGGTGTGACCTTTTTCGTGCCTTGGTTCTTTATCACAGGTCTGTGCTGTAAGTAATGTCCACTTTCTAGATTAAATTTGTCAACATCTTCTAACATGCCCTTTTTATTCCGTTCCTCAAAAATTTGTGCAAGCCTATTTCTGAGTTTCTAGATGTTTTCGTGCTATGTTATAATTTGAAGGAAATGGGGGAAGACCTTCTCTCCAAGGAAGTTGAACCACATACCTGCGATCCATGTTTCCTGACATTTCTCTCAAAAATATTCTTTTAAAGTAGATATTTGCTCTTCCTTTAACTCTGGGTCCTCAATACTCAACAGATATAATTCACACAATGCAGAAATAGGCATCTGTGAAGAGAACAATGTTGACACTATCATTGTCTGTGAACATGACTTAAAATCTGAAACTGTTCCCATTAATGTCAATCCGAGATATATATTGACTGCAGCTAACCCATTTTCCAAAATAATCTCCCCCCAGTCAACAATTTATGAACTACATCGGCTCCCACCAATACTTCTATGGGACTGCCATCATCTTCTATTTCTATGCCAATTTCTTTTAGTATTTTCTGACATTCTTTTCTGTCAGCTGTAGGTATAGAACAGTAAATTATATCCTAATCAATAACATCAAAATTGCAAATATAGTTACTACAAATATTTCCAAGTGTGACACGAAAACAAGTGTGATGCACCTTACTAAACTTACGGTCATCAAAGAGACCACGCCTTAGCTGCTCTTCTCCAGTTGTCTGATATCCCATCTCAGCTGCCAATTCCTTGGTAATGTAAGAATTCTTATTTCTCATTCACCTGTCTTCTCTTTTGTTGTAACGATGAGTGTTTGCAACAGAATATCAGGTGAAGAGTGGTTGGCTAATTTCATCCCCTTTTTATCTATGGAAAATTTTCCTGGAGGTTCAGTTTTAACCTGTTCAAGCTTAGGGCACATAAGTTGTATGTATCTGGCACCACAGACCATACAAGTCATTTTACAATTTTTTGCAATATGGCCACTTCTTAAACAAACAAAACAATACTTGTTCTTATCTGTAATTTAGCATTTTTCAACAACAGTTATTCACAGTGCTTTGAAACAATCCCCAGAAATATGGGCACCTTGGCAGAAAATACATGCTGCAGCACTGATCCTACCTTTTGTGTTAACCAAATGTGTAGCAGTGGCTGAGCTTGCTTCCATTGCAGCAGGACCACCTACCATCGTCAATTTACTGTTACTAGTGTTACTTATGTTGAACCCCTTCATTGCAATGCTGATTCGCTCTTCTTGTTCAATTTCCTTTCAAAGAAAGTCCATTATACCATTAACTTACTTTCACCTTTATGTCCAACTGCACTACATTTTCTGGCACGCAGTAAGTCCTCAGCCAAGCAGGATTCCACTAAATGGAATAACATGACAGCATACTTGTCTGATGTAACACCCAGAGTTTCAAGAGCCCTAAGTTTTGTTTCCAATTGATCATACAAGAAAGACAGTTGATGGAAATGCTTTGTATGGTGAAATTTAAAAGTTTGCATATGTAGACCTGAATCAACATGTCTTCACAACCAAGTCAAGATTTCAGACACAGCAATAATTACAGTCTTGCAATAATTTTTTCTCATCAGCAGAAAGCTTTCCACAACTTCTTGAGCTCTAGCAGCAGATACCGTGGCTTGAATCAGATACCTACTGAAACTTATCAGTGTCATCTAATCCAACATCTACATGGATTTTAGAAAACTTGCTCCAGAACCGCAACCATTCTGTCAACTCCCCTCTGTACATCTTACGTTCGACCTTTGGTAATTTATATTTACATTTTGATGATGCAGTCACTAACAGCTTCTTCAACAGACATAAGTGCTATGATTTCCATACACAGAGTACTATATTTAGTTTTATACAAATCGGAGTCATTTAATTGCACTTCCAGGTCATCCTCATCCTTGCCAGCTGCTAAACTTAAGTTAAACACACATTCATCAAGTGCTGAAAATCCGGAAAGCTTCCCCTGCATCAATTCTTGATTAACTTGAATGGAAACTAGGTCGACCCTATCTTCTGATCCTGCGGACAGCAGTTGTCTTGTTGTAGTGTCAAGTTTCATGAGTGAAGATTGAATCACTGCCCACTTCTTAACAGCTACTTGCAATTCCATGTTGTGCACCAAAACAGCCCTGCCACAGTCACCACTTGTCAGAGCTCATCTACCCGACGAAATAAGGGTGACAAAAATAATTTGCGCAGTGTGAAAATAAAACCACATGTAAATGATGCTGGTAAACAACTTTATATTTTATTAATTGCTAACAACAAAAAAAAAACAGGAAAAGAACCTTCATAAATTTATACTCACAAAAAGATGAAAGTCTTAACAATCTTCATAAACATATTGTGTCCATTTTATTACCAAATGATGTAGTGACTTTATGCTGTTGACGTCAACAAAAGTTTACTGAAAAATTGACTGTGGTCTAATTAATAATATTATATATAATTAATATTGCAATAGTATAGATATTTGGATTGTTTTGTTTAGTAAATAGTTAAATTTCTATATGTTGTGAAGTAGCTCAAATTAGTTTTGGTTTTGTCAACTGAAGCTTTCATTCAAGCTTTAAGAAAATTATTTGCATGTCTGGGACATCTAGCAGTTGTCTACAGTGACAAAAGGATGTAATTTGTGGGGGAATATATTAGTCACTTCTTAAGGGTTTGATGTATATAATGTTAGTTAACATAATAGTTACATTTTAATAAGTTTGACAAGAGTGGAGAGTGGAGTGGAGAGATTTGGTTAACATTGAGGTCTTGCGAGCCGATGAGGGTGAAGCAAGCTGTCTATGGAGTTATGCTGGAATGCAATGATGAGGGAAATGGGTCATGGGCATGCATTGGTGGTAAATATTATAGTGTTTGCTTGGTATCATAAGCTATCCATCCATATTCTTTTCCTTTTTTCTGTGAACAGATGGAAATATGTTTTTTTTCTTTGAGAAACAGGAAACGTACAGTATAACTTTATGAAAATAACCCCTCCCGGTTTCCAGAAATAAGGTCATTAAGACAGGTTGGTCACTCTATAGATATTTTGGGAAATTTTGACCCAACACCTATACATCAAAATTTGCCATTTTTGCTTGAAGTCTATATTCAATCAACTCTAGTACAAATATGACACACTTTTTAAATTAAATATAAATTTATTTTGATAGGCAAATGTCTTCTGAGAATGTTGATATCCTAGAGGTGTATATTTAGCCTGCCCTTGTCTCCCAAAATGTAAACATCGAGTGGTGCATTGTTTTACCAAGCATTGTAAGTCCATGTTCAATCATCTCTAGCATGAAAATGACATGTATTTTCAATTAAATATAAATTTACTTTAATACATAGACATTTTCTGAAAAAAAGACTCCTGGTCTCTCAAAATTTCAAAAACATGGAGCAGTGCAAGGTTTTACCAAGCATACACGTCTATGCTCAATTGTCTCTGGCGTAAAAACCTGATTTTTGCATGTACTACTAGTTTAATTCAGTAGTTTGATGACTTCTGAATAAAATGCTACCCCATACAAGTGTCATAAATGTTTAAATATTGTGTGGCGACGAAGTGTGAAGTCAATTGTCCGGGGCCTCTTGCAGGAAATTCTGATGATTTCTTATCACACCCATGGACTGCTTGCATCCCCTCCCCCAGGATTTCTCTCCCATAGCTCACTTCACACGTGACCAATACTGCTCTCCAGGCATGTACTGCAGTGGACATTTTGATACATCTGCACTATCTTAATACCATGGACAAATGCATTTTTCCACTACTCTACTGAAATCAAATTTACACGTCATTTCAAAACACTGTAACCTGCAAGCTATTTTAGTAATTTTTATAGTACTCTATGCAGTAGGCCTATGTATTATTAAAATAAAATTGTTAACCGTAACTGATTATAGGGTGGTTTTTTATTTATTGAGTAAAAAAACAGTAGACTTGTGTAGTTGATTTTATCGTTATGACTAAGTGAAATTGCATGGCAATTTTGATATTAATACGAGGCAGAAGGATATGCAAATGGAAGAAAGAAGAAATGACAAAGGCCTTTCAAAAGGGCTAACTTTACTGTAATCTGTCTACATATAATGCAACAAGCTGGTTCTCTTTCCACTCATGTTAACAAAATCGCAAGTCCATATAAAAGGGCTGGTTGTCGACAATTGTTCACAAAATTAAGCCAAACACATTACTAAATCAGAATCCGAAAAGAACTACAAGTGTAATAAGTTATCAACAAACAGTAATAACATCAAGAGAAATCCAAGTTGTAATAACACAAGCAAAGTGCGATGGCAAGCCAGCAAGAGCACAATGGCAGGATAAACACATGATGGTATTTGTGCTCAGAAACATTGGGCTGCCTGAGGAGTTGAGGGTGGGCGGAGAGGCGGAGTAAATGGTGTTTGGCTAGTGCTGCTGGCCTAGGGGGAGGGTGTGGTATTTACATTTAGATATATGCTACATCCAGTATAGTTCTCATCAAGAGAAATGCAATATGTAGCTACCAAAAAAAGTGCAACAAATTAATTTTTCTACACATTTCCCTTAAATTTGCTTTGGTTACGACCTTTTTACCTGTTGCCTGCAGCAGACAAATAAGTTCATATAGGGACTTTTTTTTACACCAGCATTAGAGTAACTATTTGTATCGAATATTGAAAGGACATTGAATCTAGAGTCATTTTTTCAGTTAAAATGGAACTAAACAAAAGCAAAGGAAGGATTCACACCAGTAGACAAAACTGTGGGGATCCAATAAAAAGTAGATGCTCATTTAATGAGAGAGAGGAATTAGATAGGAAATGAAGAGAAAACGTAAGGAAGTAACATCTGCATGCAAAAGGAAATTAATTAATTAATTAATTTAAAGTTGAAAAGATTTGAAACCTGGAACATATTTTTGGTGAATTTGGAGGACTAGAGGAAAAAATCAAACTCATCATTATGTAGATATGTGCAAGTAGCATGGATAAGGAAAGTAAGGTAAAAATAAAGTTTTTGGAGAAATGTTCTCGGAAAAATTTTATAATGAATGAGAAGCCACTTCTTGTATGCTAGTGCATTAAACAGTGTGTTCTTCCAAATCTGAGTTTAAAAAGCTGTGGGAGACATAATTTGTAATATGTTTCCATCATCATTGAGCAAACATAATTTCATTTAAAACTGTGAAAAATATAGGTGCGAAATGTATCTACGTGTATATTTATTTACACTGAACAAATAATAACTCGTAATATTTGAAATTGTAATGCAGTGTTGCATTTGAACTGTTTGTAACCTCTTTGTAGAAATGTGTTTAGATTGTTTATTTGGAATAAAATCACTAGCTATTAAACTCAAATAGATACCTAATAAAACTAATGTACAGAGATTTCCTGTATATTTTAATAGAAATAAAAGATGCAAAGTTAATGTGCATAGAGTCACGCCTATAACAAATACTTTCACACCCACAACTCAGTTAAAAAATTTATTTTCAATTAACTGTGCTTACTACCATTACATGTTTGACCTGTATATAAAACATTTCAAGTAAGATTGCTAAAATCAGCATTATATTTTGTTTAACTGAAACTAGTTCACAGAATTTGTGAGGAAATAGATGGGCATGCATAACACTGTCCAATATTTGTTACACACAAAAGGCTTGGTGACCAAACCCAAAGAAATATTACTTTTCGCTAAATTGAAAAAAATAAAAGAATATTTTAAGAACTGTCGTACTGTGCTTTAAAAATGCACATTAATTGATTTGGTGATAAAAATAATATAGATGTCAGAAAGTGACACAAATGTCAACACTCATGTGCATAGAATTGCCCTTCATTTGGAAATATTATAATACAACTGCTTGTATTTACTCACATTTGGTAATGTGTCCCCCCCCCCCCCCCCCCCTTCAGCACTTCCAACTACTCTCTCGCACATTTGGTAATGCCAGTTTTGTTTGGTAATTTTTATCCCATTTAGTCTTATTTGTTAAAGGGCGGTATTATTTTTTTTAGCTCTGTCAAGTTTGGTTAAATATTGTTAAATTTGGTGATGTTTATTTAGTTGCCATGTTTTGTCATTTATGCCCTACATTTCTGAACTCCTTGTTTATTATTACATGCATCTTTTGTCAGGTTTATGTGGTGCTATATCTCATAAAATGGCACATTGAATGGAATACTATTATGTAAATGAGTTCATTCTAGAAATACAACACATGGCCTTCAAAATGTTTGCATGGTTACCATTGTGAACGTTAGTGTAAGATCTGTTAGAATAACAATTATAAAATACCTTTTCTAATACTATTTCATTGTCAAATTTGATACGGATCACATAAATAGTGCTTGGAAAATTTTTGTTAGCTTGATTTTTCGTATGGCACTTTTCATCATAAACGGTAGAGGATAGATGCTGTTCTCATTTTTTATGACATGTCTTCATTAGTATTGCCAAGACACAAAGTTCTATTCAAATCTGTGGAGTGGTTATATAGTGATGTGTAATATAGCTGTTTTATATTTGTATTGTTGCCATTTTAAAAATGGTAGATCTGTCAGAATTATGAATTTATTTTGATTTTCTTTATACTTTTAAGTGCCAAATTTATAGGCAATTAAATGTATAGTTCCTAAGATATATAGTCATGTTTTAGTGGTGCTATCTTCCAAAATGGTACTTCACTATGTATATTTGCTGTTCATGACCTTGAAAACTCAATATGTATCAGTGTGTGAAGAGGCCATCTAAGAATACATAACATGCTGTTGTGTAGTACTACTGCACACAAACTTAAGTGACAACTCGGAAAATATGTTAAACACCAGCCCTTTGTCCCCTTCACTCTTTCTTACCAACCCAACTTCAAGGCATTGCAGACACAATTCTGATGAAGGTTTCCTACTGTTTGTATTAGTACGTATATGACCATGACACAAGAATGGTGTGCTAAAATATAAGGTGAAATTATTTTATTAATTAGTGTTGTATGTAGTAGTTGTATCACATTCAAACTGTAATGCAATAACCAAATATAAGATAGTGGTTCATGATGACATATGAAAGCAGTATATAGTGTAGCAAGAGAAAAATATAAAAAATGATAAAGAAGTTTTTTTTTAAGAAAAGAAATAAGGGTGTGTTATTATTCCACTTGATTGTGCTGTAAATTGATCATTTGGTGGCTTTTACTGCCCCTAGTGTCATTATCAACTTGTGTGGCAGTGATAATGACTTTAACAGTGATTTCAGTAACAGTAACACAGGGGAATGTAAATATCAGTGGAATCTAAGAAATGGTGTTAGGTAAGGAAAAGTATGTCATACATTTTGTATCTTGTAGTAGTTGGTAGGAATGTGTGTACACTGTTGAAAAAAAAATCAGAATAACCTTTGGGAGATTTAGAATAGCAAGAGTACATGTGGAATACATGAAGTGATTTCATTTTGGGATCAATAGCACAACCGGTCCCGAGGTACCCGGTAGGTACCCAAGCTGGAACATCCAAACTAGTACACAGTGTAGTACACACTGATTTTTTATGCAGTTGATTGTACAGAAGATGAATACTGTCTTTGGATATATTATTCCATTATTCATGCAACTCTACTATTGTTGTTGGTGGGCCAGTCACATAGAGGTCAATTGCCATCCCATCATGTCCCATACATGCTCGATAGGAGAAAAGTCTGATAATCATGCTGGCCAAGAAAGTTGTTACACATTTTGCAGAGCACGTTACGTTGCACGGGTAGTTTGGGGGCAGGAATTATCCTTCCTTCCAAAATTAGTGGCACATAAAATTCATTATTTGTAGTATGCTAAAATGCCTAAAGGTTACTTGTTTGATGTACATAAATGCATGCACTTTCAACTTGGAAGAACCGTAACACAAAATAGCCACTGCAATGCAATACACACTCAACTACAGTTTCTTCAAGTTCTATCCTAGTTTTATTAATAAATAGTAACTTTGGCCTGTCTATAAACATGTTCATGTCAGGTAATGTATTGTATTTTGTTGTAGCCAGAAATAAATCCAGAGTACAAAGGCAAGCAGTGATATATTTTATTTTGTTGTGCCTGGAAATAAATTCAGAATAGAAAGGCAAGCAGTGGTAAAACATAGCAATTCACTGAGAAACTGTCTTACAGTGTATGATACTTTTTTTGGTGATCTCCATAAAGGATCTGTTTCAATAGTTTTTGTATGTGTTAAAACTTGTATTTACTGAACAGCAATTGAGTGTTAGCTTTGAAACAGGCAGTTTACGCAATCTATAGGTGGAACGTTGATTTGTGTATGCATAAGCCAAGTTAAATATGTGAGTGGTTAGAAACCTAAATATCTTAAAGGCAACACTATATAACATTTATAAAACAGAAATTAACTGATTTAATTGGCCAGCAGGTCCATGTCATTTAACTACAAACAGGGGCTGCCAAAGGTTTTGTTGCAAGGGGGGGACAACTTTATTAGTTGCAGTGGATCATAACTTTGTATTTTGCAATGTGCATCATGGCGCAGTGGACAATCCAGCTGAAATGGACTATAAGAAGAGTGGTAGAATAAGAATATTGAATATAACTGCCGAGATGTTATGTAAGTTTGATGTCGGAAAACAGTTTTTGCTACCTTGGATTTCCTACGGATACTGATTACATCATCCGCGAAGGAGTAACCGAGTTCTATCCCTGGCAGACCAACCATCTGTGGAGAGCCTTCCGAGTTCTACCCGAGGTGGACCAGGCCATTGTGGAAAGCAGTCTGAGTTCAACTCGAGTTACAGATCCATTCAAGTCCATTTTCAGGAGTTTAATTTAGCTGTGGAGGACTGGGAGAGTCGACTACAGGAAATCATCCTCACCACTTTCATTTTTCGAACCGAAATCAGATAAGTTAAAGAAGTGTGATAACAGTGTGCAGCTTTCGACACCAAAGACTTAAGATATAAGTAAAGGCAAGGAATTAACAATAGATTGACTAACTGATGTTGGCTGATAAAATTGGGGTTAAATACTCAATTTTATTTTCCTAATGTTTCCTAATATTCTTAGTAATGTTCTTAACCTTGTTCTTATCTAGTTATTTAATGTTATGAGCATATGAGCTTAATTTTGATCCATGAAATCAGTCTTTTTTGTCTAATCTTCATTAAACTTCCATAAAATCAAGCTGTCATGGTTTGTCTTCCCTTAATTTGAAAGTAGTTAACATTTGAATGTTCAGTAGTATTTGTTATGTAACACCCTCGTGTAGTTGATTCCAGCACCGATAGGTACTCTCATCATGACATGAGGATGATACATGTGGAAGGGTGGATACAGATTCCTGTTGTAGTAGTGTTTGCAGAATTTAAGTTAAAGATGTGCTCAGGTTTGTAGAAATATATTATTTTATCAATAAAATAGTTTGTTGGTTGTCGTTTTCTTTTGTTATCCACATAGAACAACTGTTGAATACATATTAACCACACCAGTGTACTTATATTTTAAGAGGAGAAATTTCAGAAAAAAAAATCATAATGACAAAATCTTGGTGTGCGTGCGTGCGTGTGTAATCTGGCATACAACATAAGTATATATACTTGAGCATTTTATATGAGTAAAATAAATATTTTAATAATTAATTTAAATATCAAAGGATCTTGAGTATTCAATATCTTTCACAACCAAGGTCTTCTCTTTTCAAATTACGTTACTTTAAAACAAAACAATGCTATTTTCAGCAAGACAGCAAGTGAAATCACCTCCAGGTACCCGTTTGCTAGTATAAGCCATAAGGGCACATAAACTTTTCTTAATTTTGTAGGTTACATTATTTATCTTCCTAAAAAAACATAATCATTTTAATGAGTTGCCAATGTTAAGAAAAATTTAGTTCAACCAGTCTATGAACAATTCATGTTGATAAGAGCTGTAAGCTCGGAGCACGTGGCATGCAAACAAAATTGTTCGATTTTATTTGGTGCTGGAGAGAATCAAAATTTCATCTGCTGCGTAAGCCAAGAAGCAGCACTCAAGAAGAAACTAAGAAAGGCTGTGAAGAAATCATCCCAGGAGGGATGTTGGCCACGATCTACTGCATCATAGAACGAAACTCCAACACATGCACCACTACAAGATATATCAAAGAAAAAAAATAATGTGGCTCGGCACACACAAAAATAACACGAAATGGCAAAAAAAAATTACTAATCCTTATCGGCGGGTGAAATGACCAATTACATGGAAAAAAGAGAGAACACAAGTAGATAAAAAAATCGTAGAACTACTACATGCTGTATGGTTAAGTTCAACAAGGAGGCAATAACCTCGCAAGCAGGAATAAATATGAAATTGATCGTGCTTAGTCAGGTGTGACTAATCGATACATAATACAATATTTAGAAAGATGTATAAAACAGAGATAATTAACAATTATTTCATTAGGTTATTTTAAATTATGTTTTCATCTTGTAAATATTAAATACTCATTAAATTATTAAGTAGAATTTCATTTTGAACACAACATAGACATATATCACATAGTAAAATTATTTAAATTTACATAAAATAATTTGCGTCTTCAAGTTAACAAGACTAGGGCAACAGTAAAATAATTGAAATAGATTCTCAATGTTTTACATTTTGAATAGCATAAACAAATCAAATAAATATAACTAGAGCATGTTTTAACTAAACCATTGATTTATTGTGAAGAAGTAATTAATGAAAAACTTAAATTAATAGTAACCAAAAAAATTACAACTGGCACATATTATATGTGATGTTTCAGGTTGTGTTACTAATCGGTGACAAATAACTTCACCAATGCATAAAGATTATTATTAAGGGAGGTATGAAATAGATTGAAAGAGTATCTGACTCTAATCCTAACACAGTAGGAGCTAGCCGAGGTGATTGAAAACTTAAAGGTTCCTAATTTTCTAGTTGTGTGGTTTTGCATAGGTATGAACTACACTATCGTATGTAATATCAAGTAATATGTTGCATAAGTTATTTTGTTTTACTCAATGTGCTGGCATTTAATATGTTCCTACCAGTGTTTAATTTAAGTGGTATCACATCACAATTTTTAATGCAAAATTCACACAATGTGACACAAATTAGATTTCGCATTACAAAGTGTGATGTTTTAGCAGCTATATTCGGCACATGATGCTCAAGGTTGGCGCATTGTTTGAGTGAAACTGAGTTAACTAATCCCTCGCATTCCACGAAACTTAGATATAGGCAGGAACTGTGCTGTCATTCTCATATTACAAATGAGTCCCTTTCCCGCAATCACAGTGCTTTGTCGGGCGAAGGGAGGACAAAAAAAAGTGACATCAGCACTCCTCATCAGTTACATTCGGCTGGCTGCAGAGTGCGAAACAGTAAACAACAGCGTTTAAAAGTGGCATAAGTGATGCATTTTGGACTTGTCAAGTGAGTCGTTTTTGAACTAAGCTGTTTTAAGAAGTGCTGAAGTGCTGTTAATTTGTGTAGTATTTATGTTCATACCACTGTTTGAAAGTGCACAAATACATAACTAAATGCCACTAAGTTCATTGAAAAAGTTGTCTTGTTTTCCTTTTAAGTTTCTGATTACACCACCACATGTCTCTGCTGGAAGATAGACCTATACAGGTGCGGGACGAGGAAGCGGAAGGAGGGAATTTTTGAGTAGGCGAAAAGTAATTTTTGACTTGGTTTCCTTTCGTGTGGGCTAGTGGTTGCCAGACGCAAGTCTTCTTTATTGTGACAAATAGGCCGACCAGTCGCGATCGTGTGCGCCTGTGTTCTTCTTCTGCAGTATAATAACAAAGAAGTAGGCAGTAACAGCCTAGTGTTAAGTGCAAACAACTCTTCTTCTGCATTGATAGAAACCTGTTGTGTTTAAAATGGCAAGTGGTACTGTAAGAAATTGAAAACTGAACTGTATCCCCAGGATACTCGGCTTAAATGTGCTGAAAATGCAGGAAATGTGACTTTTGTGAATTATGCCGTAAAAGTGAAATCTTACTTCGTGAGTTGCTCAGTTTTAACACAGCATTCATAAAGGGTATAAAGACTCTGCTCTAAAAAAGGACAATTGTGTTAAATATGCTTGAGATTCACAGGAATATTCTTTGCAATCTTAATAAACATGCATCAATTCAAGAATTCTTTGTTTAAACGCCTTGTTGGCAAGGCAATGTCATCCGTTAGTGGTGAAACAAAACATTGCATTGGAAAACTTAACATTGCGTATGTCTTAGCTCAAGAAGAAATAGCATTTAATAAATTTCCAAAACTTGTTAACCTAGGAAAATGTCATTGGTGAAACACGTCACTGTACCAAAGTGCAAAGAATTCACATCTTGCGTTGCAACAACTTTGAGAAATGAGATGATAAATAACGTGAGAAATACAGATTACTTAACAATTTGTTGTGAAAGAAATGATTTTTGCGATGTTTACTAACCAAGATACTTCTGTCGAGTTCAAATACTTGAAAATCGCTGATTTACCTAACTGCTCTGCCTCTGCAATTTTTAATAGCTTGAAAGAAATGTTGATTGAATTTGGTGTTGAAAATTTTGAAGGAAAAAAATTGTTGGTTGGATTGGTTGATTGAAGGAAGGAAGGAATTTTGGACATATACATGGTGTTTCTGCTGAACTTAAAAAAACTATGCCCATGGTTGTTGGCAATCCATTGCCTTAGCCATTGCCTCAAGTTAAGTGTAAAATGCTACTTACAGTCAACATATCTCACCAATGTATTTGAAATACTAGGTGAAGTTCATGAGTTCTATTCAAAAAACCCTCGTCACATTCATCAGTTTCAAGAGCTAGCTGTAGTTTGGTGTGAATAAAATGTGACTTCAGTTCCAACCGGCAGAGTACAAGGTGTAAGATTGGTTTCACATCAAAAGAAATGTTTAGATGTCTTGGTAAGGAACTACAATGTTATTGTGAGTCAGTCGGAAAATTGGGCTACAGGAAATAATTCTCAGGCTGCCAAGCTGTCTGGTATAGTAAAAACAATGAAAAGTGCAAAATTTGTTGCTTGGATCTTGTTTTTTAAAGACATTTTGAACCATTTGTTAAAACTCATTGACACTTCAGTCAGATGACATCGACATGCTGTATGCTTTGACCATTTTTAAACAGTTGTATTCATCACTTGTCAGTATGACAGATGGTCATTTTGGTCATGCTCCGAGTAACTTCTCAAGCTTAAAGTGGAAATTTCTTTGTCACACTGCTCAATTGACAAACTTAAGGAGAGTTACAATGACATTCTTATCCAACTACATGATGTAGTGCTCAAGAGATTTCCTGATCTGCACGAGAACAATCTCATAAAATTTGGAATGAAAATTTTCCATTGTAAAATGTCGCCCACTGACGAAAAGTACCTATGTATTTATGGTGATGAAGAATGAATTTTTTGTGCACACATTACAAGGACGTGTTAGAAGAAAAAGGCATTACAGCAGATGGTGTATGTGAACAATGGAAAGATTTCAAAACATTGTGGTAATCTAACTTGAGGCACATAACAGGAAATGAACTTTGAACAATGGTTTGCAAAAATCACAAACAACATTGTCCAAATTCGGTACACATCATTTGCACTCTGAGACTCTTTCCTGTCTCAAATGCAAAGGTATAGAAGGCTTTTTCTACCATGAAGAGAGTTAAAACTGACTACCAGAACAGGTTGTAAACTGCAACCCGAGACAATTTGATTAGAATTTCTATATTGAAGGTCCTGAGTTAATAAACTTTTCTTCTAAAGAGACTACAGAAATTTTTTTTAACAAAAAACCTTGCTGTCCATATACAACTCCATACGGACCATGGCCATGCACATCAGATGAGATTAATGTATATGAACTTTATGATAGTTATTTAAGAGGCTGTAAATTAAACTTTCACAGACATTTCTGTTTCTCCAAGTTGTCGTTACAATATGTTTTATTGAATAATATTTTTTAGAATATGTTTAATGAAACACATTTTTAGAATAGGTTTTATTGATTCACATTTCATGCAATAGTATTTATCCAAAAAAACAAAGAAATATGCATGAGATGTAGTACCAAGAACCCTATTAGGTGGTTTTCCTAGGATAAAATAATATAAATAAATTTTTTTTTTAAATTTCATTAAATACTTGAAGTTTTTTTTGCATGAAAACTGCTACACAATCCGCCTCTAATGCTGTGAATTCAAAATTTTGTATAGCACTTTACTATAGACGTCCAAAAAAGTTAATTAAACACTGATTTCTACCTTACCACTCTCCTACACTACTGGTAATAATGCCAAAAAAATATGACATTTACTGGACAACAGCGGTTTTCAAATACCTAACTTTTTGCCAATACACTGCAGGTGCAATTAAATAGAACAATAAAACTGCAGTTTTACCTTAATCTACTAGTGCATTTATCAACAGAGGACAATACAAAGAAAACCCAGCAAAATCTGTAACAGGAGCAAATAAAAAAATACAGCAACACACATTAAAACAACGAATTTACAAAATTGTTAACACTTGCAATTTTTTTGGCACGTTGTTTCCCACATCTAATGAGGAGGTTGACATGTTGAATCAATGTTTACCTGAGTGTTGATCTTATCTCAGGGTTGTACATTTTTCTACTGCCGAAACAGAAGTTCTGATGACTGCTACAACTCCTTTTAAGCCCTACATTGGGTGCCATGTTGTTATACTCCTGGCCTCGTGGCCAGAGCGTAAACAGTACATATGATATGATAGCCAGGGCGACACAGTTGTTTCCAGCTACGGTAATATTATGCTTACCATCTAAAATGAAATGCACATTTGAAACACTGCTGCAATTATTACCTATTCACTGGGTGGTAATTAATTTTTTATAAAGACGTTACAGTTTTAAAGTGAAAAAAAATCAAAATTTAGTTGTTTTTAAGGTTTTTTTTTTTTCCATGACACACTCACTACAGAAAACACTTCACTTTGATCTACGGCCGACTTTTATCATGTGGCACTTGCCAAGTTGTGAAAATTGCACCACCAAGTTACTGCCTTACTTCAAACTGAGCTGATGAAAGTCATGTCCGGTTATGCACACGCATTCCGTATGAGCTAAGGCATGAGGCACTAGCTTAAAGGCCTTTATGCCATCTCGTGCAGATCTTACTAATTTACATGTCTAACTTTCTTGAGGTTAGAAGTCCAAATGAAGAAAAAATTTTCTCGGCACTGCTTTCAACTTACATACGAGTGAAATTGTTCCGCCCGCTTACATTACTTTAGAAGGATTTTCACCAGGCTATCTCTACAACCACCGTCCTATTCTATGTCTTGACAATTTCTGTTGCCCACATCATGGCACCAGGCACCCACATCGACGAACAAGTTAACTCATGATTGGCCCAGTCCGCTCGCCTGATGTATCGTCCCACCGACAACCTAATTGCCTGCTGCCAACGTGGCACCAACCTTACTTTTTGCCCCCCTACGCAGCAAAAAAAAAAAAAAAAACTAAATGCCACAGCTGAAAAATATCAACTATACATCCCAGAATTATTACGAAAGGCGTGTCTCATGAAACTGAACAGCCTTTGTTTCACAAGTACAAAAATAATCTACATTGCCCTTTACAAAAATTATATCTGACAATTCACCTTTTATATATTATACAAGTCTAAAGGCATAAACAACGGTTACCAGCATGATTTGCAAGATTTGTAAACAAATTTAAAATACAAATATTATATTTTTTAAGAGATGAAAAATTAAACCAGTAACCTTAGTGACTTGCACAAGTTATGTAATCTAATTTGTACTGTCACCCATAGCTTTATTAAAATTTGTTCATCCATCATACCACATACGTTAATAGGCATTTATTTGAGAGCTAGCAATGTTTAGTTTTGTATTGGTATGTCATTCTGAATAAAGTACTCTGTGAAAAGATCTTTTTCTATATTGTTCGCCAAATGCAAAATTTTTTGTTCATTGTTACATACAACTGTACACCTAATGTGCATGATTTGTTGCAATATTTTACCCTCGCCAATTTCCCGCAGTGCGCCCAAAGGTATTTTGTAGGGTTGATCGGTTCTTACATTTTTAGTTTGGTTCGGTTTTTGTTTTAAAATGTCGGTTCTTGGTTCAGATCTGTTTTTGAATTTCAACATGTAAAAATCAGGTTTATGAAACCGTATTATATATTTCGCTGCCCGTAAAAATGAATGTGTTATTTGTCCAAGCTTCTTACTATGGCCGAAGTGGTACCACGAGTTTATATAATTGTACAGCTGTAGTATTGCTCAGTTTGTAAGCATGTTTGTGTGCATGTGTGAGTTTTGCTACACCCACTCACCCTGAAATGTTTTGTGGTTTTTAATCAGCATACATGAAAACAACTGCTCTGCATTTTGCTCTTATCTTATCTACACCTTTTATCAGATGTCTCGTAGACACTGTCTCTTCCACAACTTTGTTGCCCTTACACATTTTCAAAACGACAGAATTGGGACTGGTAACATTTATGATTTGAAATGGTCCTACATACTTGAAGTGGGGAGCTTTATGATGTGTTTTACATCAAAGCCAAACCTATACCCATTCATCTTTTTTATATTGAGGTGTCTTGTGCCTTTTGTTGAAGTCCTTTGCTCTTAATTATATTTAATCAGGCTTTGTTATTCTCTATGTTGATTCATTGTTTCCATTATGCTGTACAATCGGGAAATTTACCTAGAATCATATGTGTAAGCTGGGGTGCGTTGATTCTGTGACACAAATAAAATGGCGTCTTTTTGGTGCTTGTGTTTATGGTGTATTATATTTAAAAATGAAGAATGGCAAGTATTCGTCCCATGCTTCCCTTTCTTGTGCAGCAAACATTGGCAATTGTTGGCGGAGTGTTTTATTAAATATTTCAACTAAGCCATTGCACTGTGGTTAGTAACCGTTTGGAGCAACCATTTTGCAAAACAAAATGATGCCCTTAATGAAGTGTGCACAGGTTTTCATTTCAAGGTTCTGCTTTTGTGACTGCATACTGAGATAAGCACTCATACATTACTATAATGTAGAAATTACCTCGCTTTGATTTTGACTGTGAAACTTTAGCATCGAGATCCAACATTTCGAAAAGACCTGATGGCATGATAAGTTGTAATCGTCCTTGTGGTTTAGCACAGTTAACCTTAGTTTTTTGACATACCTCATATGATTTCACATATTGTGTGATGTCATGACTCATGGTGTCCCAGTAATAGGCCTGTTTGGTTTTATTACGTGTTTTAAATATGCCAAAATGTTGGCAGCCTAAAAGAGTGTGATATGATTTTGTATTGGAAATTTTTTGGTGCGTCAGGTGTTTTTCACTTTTAGGTGTGAGCAGTTTGTAATATATCTTGCGTGTGACTTTTATGCTGTATCGCAGCGCACCAAGCAATGCAACTGTTAGCTTCTGAATATTTGTATTCCTTAAGTAATCCCTTATAAATGTTGTCAGTTGTGGTTGCTGCTGCACTATTGGAAACAAAAGTAATTCAACATTGTTTTCAATATGTATGTTAAAATACTCTTCATGAATGAGTGGTGTGAAAGTAGTGTGATTATCTTCTGTGGGTTGTATTATAATGATATCTTGGTTTAGTGCTGTGTTCTTGTGATTTTCTTTGCTACCTAGTGGTTTGTGGAAAATGAGTGTATTTGTTTGAGAAATTTCAGTGGTGGCTTGTAAAAGTTATATGAGAGGTGACGTATTTTCCTTAATTATGTCCTTCACGAGTCCTTATTAATGGTGTAATATTTGTAGTTTTCATATATATTTTTTAATTCCTCCCAATTTTCTGCTATATGTTTGGCTATGTTGTTTTTTATTTCTGTCCATTTGTGTGCTGTAAGGAACAATGTTACTGACAATGCTTAATAAATATTGTCTGAGTGGTGTGCTGCAACCTGTATTCTGTACTCCTTGCTCCCATTTTTCACAGAGGTGACAGGCATGTCTTGTTCTATCAGCATGCGCGATAGCGCGTCCGCAATATCTCTTTCCCCTGCATTATTTTTGCTTAAAAATCAAACTCTGTGAGTGTTGTCTCCATCTTTTGTATACATGTGTTGTTTTCAGCCATGTATTTGAAGTATTTCAGACTGCCATGGTCTATTTCAAGAGTAAACTTCCTGCCATACATTTCCTGCCATACAAATACTGCTCGAACAATTAATAAAAATGTTCAATAGGTCTTAATTCCCGTTCAGTGGCAGACCAATTCTTTTCGTTCTGCATCATATTTTTAGAAGCAAATACAATTATGTAATGTTTGTTTGATTTGTTGTCCTGTATAAGTGCAGCTCCTATTACAGTCTGAGATGCATCACATACCAAAATTGTTTCCCTATTATCTCTGAATCCCTCTAGCAAGAGTGCATGCATTATAGCATGTTTAAGATTTTCAAACACTGTGTGATGTGTACTGTCCCACGTGAAAGTTTTGTCTGCTTTTATGATCTCAATTAATGGCTTTGCTATAGCTGTATAGCCCTTAATGTATTTTCTAAGAAATTAAGTAATTCTTAGAAAAGAATGCACTTTTTTGAGATTATTAGGTGGCCTCATATATTGGATAGTGTGACTCTTTCTTCATCGGGATTAATGCCATCTGGAGTTATGAAATGCCCTAGTATTTTATGTTTTTGTGCACACACTTACATATTTCCAGGTTTAATTTAACACTGTACTCATTCATATGTAAAAGTACTTCCTCCGATTTTGGAATGTTTCCTGGAATGTTTGACCAATTATGTTAATGTCATCTGCTTATAAAATTGCAGCTTACCAGCAATGCAGGTCTAGTAATATGTTGATACTTTTTGAAAATACATGGGATGGGTTTGACGTCCCATTGGCATCCTCTTATACTGAAATAAACCCATCTTGTCTATGGTGAAAGCAAGTTTGTATCGGCTCCTTTCATCAATTGGAAAAGCTAAAAATATCTAATAAAATTATATATTTGGCTTCTTGCAGCATCTGGAGTATTGTCGTCTTTCCTTGGTAGCAGATAATGTGATCTTTTAATGTATTGGTTAAGTTTACTAAAATCTGTAGAGAGATGTATACCACCATTTCTTTTCCTTATAACTAGGGATGGTGCTGCATAACTGCTGTCTGAGCATTCAATAATTTGTGCCCCTGCCCCTTCCATTAATTTTATTTGTTGTAATAATTCTTCCCAAACGATATGTGAAATTCTATATGGTTTTGTGAAAATTGGCTTATCCTTTCTCAGCTCAATTTTTCTTTTATGTTGTTTGGTTTAAGTCAGATCAGACATTTGGTATGCAAACCTATATGCATATTTGTTCAACAATGCCCTCATTTGTGCTTTTTGAGTGTTTTTTAATTGATCGTTAATTTTGTCAGTTGGGTTTGATTTTGATTGTGGGTTCAGCTCCTCTGTTTTGGTTAATTTGTGGATGAATGTTTGATGTATCCATATATGTGAGACTATAGTCAAGTGAGATTTGAATAGTTTTTGTTTATTGCGCAATGCACATATTTAATGTTTTCACTTCAAAATGTTCAATAAAATCGCAATGAATAACCATGTCACGTGATAAATTATCTATCACTAAAAATGTATGTTTATATTTACTTTGGCTATATGAGTTGGCAACTAAATTTTGCTAGTTGTTCCTACAAGAACTATATTGTGCTTTATTTTTTTTGTAAAGTTTCTCACCTGTGGGAACCATAGAAGCAATACATGACTTGAAATAGCCATTTTCTACTAGAGCCGTTCATTCTATGCCGCATATGGTGACCTTAAGTTTTGATGTCTTCCCTCTCTGTAATGTGGCTTCATCGTCTTGAGAAATTATATCATTGACCAAAACCCTGTTGACAGCATGGCCGCTAAATGCGTCTTTCCATTCTGTATACCTTGCATTTGTGAGGGGGTTTGTCCTATATTTGCACCGACTCGTGCTCATTGGCTGACACGACAAATGTGGTCGAAGTCCTGCTGACTGGTAACATGTTGTGTCCTACTTCCTCTTTTGTGCCGCCCGCTTAAAGTGGATAGCTGAAATGTGTGTTAGAAGTTGTGAAACCTTTGTGCTATATCAGTGTTCTACTCAAAGTCATGATTTAGGAATAAAGGACAATTTTCTAAATGGGGCCCTATGTAAAAGCATCCTGTGCATGTATCATAGCTTTGATCATGCTGTCCTATGTGTAGTGTTTTGGTAATGTGTTTATTTCTTGTTTCATGTTGTTCCAACTCCTTGGTTTTGCTAGGGGACTGGAGTTTTTCATCACTCCAATTTTGCTCTTTATGTGGAAAGTGTTTCTTGCCTGCAAGCTTTTGCATACTTGCCTTATAGTCTCATTGTTTGTGAAAGGAAATTTCACTGCATATTTCAAGTTCCCTATGTGAAATCAGTGCTAATTTTGCTGGCGTGCTAGTAGGTTTTGATGGAAAGCGTGCTGGGTTTGTGATTGTATTTTTGTTTGTAATGTGGGCATAAGATGTTTTATCATTGACAAACCTATGTGACCCCTTTGTGTTTCTGGTGTTAGAAGGGATGGCGGGACCTGTCACCGCATTTGACTGTTGGAACTGTTTTTCGTCTGTGCTGCCTGAGTGTTAATAATTATAGTGACATGTTTTTCCTTATCACAATATTTTCTGTTTGGCCAGTATGTGCAATGGTTTCACCCACTGTTTTGTTTGTTAAAACCACACCAGAATGTATTCCCGTTGTTTTCGCGGAAAATATGTTTTTTCTCCTGTTGGGGTATAGGTTATAAGTGGAATAACACCATTGTGGTTGTGACGTGTGTTGGAACTGGCACATAGTGTTATGTGGAAACATATATTGTGTTAGTTGCTGATACTGCATATATCATAAGCCCCTTTTATGCCTGATTTGTTTTGGCCACTACATATTTTTGTAGTGTCTGTTCTGTGTTATGTGACTTTGTCTGGTTTAACTGAGTCATGTCAGTGTAATTTTGCATATTTCTGCCTTAAGCTCCTTTATCTGTTGCTCGAGATGGTCTGTGTCAGCTGTTGTATGTCAAATGTCTCCGTGGTACACATGAATGCCTAATTCAATTTGTTGTAAATTGACTTTCATTTCCTCCAGAACTATAATCTGGTCTACAACAGAGGATGTTAATATTTTCCATAAGATCTCTAGAATTTCCTTTTCCGGTAATGCAGGATTATATTTGTTTTCAAGGTACAGAGTGTCCTCCATGTGTATCAGCAAACTCTTGTTTACATTTTGTCATTTCTTGTATAGCTGTTGTTTTGCCTGTTCTGTACTATCTAGGGTTGTGAATAGTTTCGTCATGCACTATTTGATGATAGACCATGTTAACTGTTGAAACCCTATTTCTTTTATGAGGTCCTCGTATTCTCTCTGCGTGGAACCTACAAAGTGTAAATGCAGCCATTTCTTCATTTTTGTGTCTGTCCACGTGTTGATTTTAATTACGTGTTTGACTTTCGTAAGTAATTTATCCATGCAGTCCCTGCGAACATGTCCAAATGTGTTGGTGTATTGATTCTAGCATGTATATGTGGTTGTTCCATAGTGACCTGTTCCTTTGTGTCAAGTGAATTGTAATATTCCTTCTTGCTTAGTGTATTGACATTACTAGTATTTGGTAGTTTCTTAATGCCTAGTAAATTAATTGGTTCTTCATACTTAGAGTATAATTTCACTGTCCAAGTTGTCTGAATTGATACCTTCACTGTGGAGTTTATGTGAAAATGCTCGAGTTACACGTCTGGCACCAAGTCAAGATTTTTTAAAATTTCCGGATTCTGAGAAATAAAATTGTCCGCTGCACATAAGTATGGAGAATTAAGGCGCAGGCCTATCGAGACTACAAAATTCTACTCTGTCTCCTGGGTGTATACTCAATATAATTTTAGATCCCAATCGAAGTTTAAATTTGTTACCTTGTGACAGTGAATCAAGCTACAATCATTCTAAGCACTATAATTAATACTAAGGAGGCAGAGCTACTACTGTGTAAATACAGCATGCCAATTTGCATACGAGTGTGGCATGTAAAAATTAACACTAGAGTTGAAGACTATATGGTATTCTCTCACATGAACTAAACTGTTAGATAACTAAATAGACCTATGTGTGTGTGTTTTTATTTATATATATATATATATATATATATATATATATACACATATATACACACACACCAACATGGGTGGATAGTTTTGGGAAATAAATTATAGGTGGGAGGTAGAACTCTTATTGCTCATTTGCAATGAGAGCAAAAACAACAGTGGCCTCTGCCACTGTTGTAAATCTTCTTTTATTTACCTGTTAACTCAGAATTGGGGCTAGGCTTCTAAGTAAGTATGCAATCTAGCTTTAATCTTTTATATTATATGAAAAATAAAACACAATACAATACCGCGATTTATACACAAGATTCTAACCTTTACTCTTACCTCTGCCACAATTATTAAATATTTTAATTCAATGCTCTAATTGACAAGGTCACAAGCTAATCACAATTCTCTCTACTGCTCAGCTGACTGCCCTTATATACTAATATCAACAAATCTAAAATATTCCTACTTGGGGCTTTTTCTAAATTTCTTCAAAGACCTGCCACACTGGACGTCTACTTTTAAAACTGCGTAGTGTGCCATTGCTCAATGTCACTTACCTTTTATGTCCATAAACATGCATTTTCGGAATCATTTCCGAATCAGCTGGGGGCAACTCAGCAGGGGACCAGTGTTGCGACGGCCTGTGGACTACTTGCCGCTCAGTGCGAAGGTATGAAAAGTTGCTGCTCTTCTGTGATTACCACCTTTAATAATCTTGGTAGGCATCTTTGCCACTGGGTCATGGGGTAGTGTTTTGATTCTCTGTTTGCGCAGTCCAACCACCTACCTGCCCAGACCTGAATTTTGTATCATGATTTGCTCTATACTGCTCCATGGGCACGCCTCAGTTCATGTCTTGCAATACCCACAGGAAATAAGTGGGGCTTGTCGTAACTACTACAAATTATTATGTTGACAAAGCCCCAAAGGCCTTTTATAACATTGTGTCAAGGATGGACTCTTATGTCACCCCCACTTTGGAGTCACTTACTGACAGGTTAGTGGATGGCAAGTATCCACATACTAGTTTCCTTCTGTATGAAGGTGACACAACTAGGGTGATATACACAATCCTTCCTCAGACAACTATAGTTCAATGACTGGTCAACCTCCCATTATCTATCATCAAGGCTTATTTCCCATCGGGTATCCTCATCTTCAAGGGGCAGTAGGGGTTAGTATTGGGCCGGGGACGTCAGTGCTGGTGATTTGTCGCCCTTTCATATCTTCTGGTTTGGGACGGCTATGTGTGTTGGGCTTGTGCTAGGTTATTCTTGCCATGGGTTTCCTCTCTGTCCCCGCTTTACTGTGATTAGCAGAGCTTGGACTCTTTATATTAGCTTTTTTTTTTGTGTTGTTGCATGCTCTCCATTGGTGCTTGTTGCTATAAGTTGGGTCTGGTCACTTGCTGGAGAGGTAATATGAGCAATTTGTTAATTTATGTCTCTCGAGGTACGGCATCCAGTTTACCAAGTGGGTGCTTCCAGCTGGAGTGGACTGACAATGGCATATTTTCATCTGTCTGGGTTAATATTTTCCTGAGCGTTACCTGCTCATGCATCGAAAATCCCTGAAAATCTAACTATCCAGATGAGGTGGTGCTGCGAGTGTCTTCCTTCGAGGCAGCACATTTGTTCTTCGTACTCTACCCTGCAGATAATTCTGACATTAGTAAATTGGTAGAGGGTGTTTGCATCACTCCTATAGGACCAATGACTTCTTGGTCGACCATTCTTCCTGGTCAAATTTTACTCTGCATCCGTGTATTCCATGGTCCCTTTCATGGCAGAAGTGGGCTTTTAGTCTTTGTACTGCCTAAGTAGCAGTACTGCTTCTAGATATATATTTTTATGGCTGTTGCTTTGCAGGGTTGTGTTTGGGGAATTTTGCAAATTATCCATGACCATGTCAGCTGCCCCTTTCTGATATTTCAACAATTAATCCATGGTGTGTCATCAGGAATACAGAAAGTGTTCCCAGTGGGGTGTGGCTAATACTTTGATTACTTTAGCTTGCTGAAAATGACATTTTTTTTCTTTTTCTGCCCATTCCCTGGTCAAAATTTATTTTCTAAACATTATATGCTTTCTTCTTGGGTATCCTCATCCATTCATCTGCTTAAGTTGTCATACTTTGTAATTTTTCCTTTTCAGATATTCTCTGCCTTTGATTTTGCAGAAAACACAACTCTTCTGGTCAGAGGTGACAAAGGAGCATTTTGGCAGGAATTTAGCATCACCTTTCTCAGCAGATGAGTTTATATATAAAACATTTCTACTACAGGGATTTTGTTTTGTCTACCTGCTTCTGGCTTGTGGTAAACAACCTGCTTATAAAACATGCTTGTGGTGCTTGAGCATGGACATTTCTTTCATTAGCATCCAGGTCCTAATCTGCATGTTCACCTCATTCCTGCTCCCCAGGGAGTGCTAGTTGTCTACCTAGCAGTAATTCACTGGGAAAACATGCATGTCACAATGTTTATGGATCTCACTGACTCGTAATTTTATTCTTTTTTTTTATACCTTCTTTTATTAAGGTTTGTCTGGGAGGACTAGGTTGGTGTAATGAGGTGTGCAGTTTCCCATGTCTCGCAGGTCTTATTCCACTGTCACCAAGGAATTGGTTGCCATTGACAGTAAGTAGGCTTTTGGGTACCCTCGCCTAGCTCAAGAAATGCCTGATTTCTTTCATTTTGGTAATTATCAACCCTATGGCCATGACCCAACAGGAAAATAAATCAAACTCTAAGATATATTAATTGCGCATAGAGCTGGGCACTATCAAGTTTAGCACTATTGCTTGTCATGGTATAGCCAAATATCTAGTTTGCAGGAAAATTTTGTACAGGAAGCCTGTTTGTTTCATGACTAACCTTATGGTTATATAACTTCCTGTGTTGTGCCTGTCCACCAGTATAATTTTTGTTACCTTGCAGAAATAAGCCAGTAATAAATTTGTTAGCATGGGTGATCTCCGTAATTTTCATTCGTCGAGGTTTGCTTTATGTTATTATATGATACACCTTCTGTCGGAACAACTTTAGATGTTTGTGTTGACGCCGTTGGGTGAGACACAAAGACGAACAAATACACTTTTTACTTACTGGTAAATGGGCGCGAGCGGTGATTCCTATGCACCGCACTTTGAGACTCGGGGATCTCAGGGATACTGTGGGTTCTGTGTGTTTATCAAACCCGTGCGTACTTACAAAACACATTCTATAATAAATGTCACTTTCAAACTTTGATGAGGAGCCGGGTTCTAACGCTACAAGAATACATAAGTTTACACTGGTAATATTGGGTTTATTTAACCAAGTTACATCTCATGCCAAAATTGGTTTTACGGTTACCTCGGACGTGACTAGCCAGTTCTGGAGAGTGATTCCCCTAGCACGTTACTCAACTTGTGCACTCCTAGATGGATGGTTTCTCTGCGGTCTATGAGAACACAGTCTCCACAAGGAAAAAGGTCTATAGCCGCTAGGGTGGACTAGAGAATTTTCCTGAAGACAGGACACTGAGTATGAAAATGAACACTTCCACGTGCGTTTATTCTTGTCACTAACGCCTACTCGTTGGGACACGTCCCCTAACCACGTGATGTGTGGTGACAGTCAATACACATAGCAGGTTAGGACAGAAAATAATACAGCCATACAAAAATACATAAATAAGTTATCACTGGGTGAACATAGGGCACAACATGAATAGGCAAAATAACATTCAGAGTTGTGAAACCAGCATTAGATGGTGCGGATGCCGCTGGAAGAAGTTCTAAGCGGACCACAAGTACAGATGAAAAATTCATTTTTATTGTTGAAATGTTGTCAATTTTTACCGGCCAAAATGAGAATTGCTTTAGGAAAATTGTTCCCTTCAAGAAGCGAGCATACAAAAGCTCTTAGCGTGCCTGATGGTGGGAAAATCCAAACATATGAATTGACAGCGTGGTCATACACAAAAAGCATCAAACATTAAACATACAAGAACCCTTAATGAAAACCATACATATAACCCTGAGATAAATTACAGCGCACATGAAATTACAAGAATTGGCCCTCCAAACACGGTGATGGCGCAGGTATGGACTTGGTGGTAGCTAACCACGTGGTCGCGGACGATGTGACCATAAAACAATTACAGGAGATGTGGCCATAAAACAATTAAATATGACGAAAATCTTGAAATAAGCACATGCAAATATTACCCTCAATATTGCTTGTCGTACTTACGCAGAAGTTACAAAAAAAAACCTTAACATGGGCAGATGGTGCCTTATTCACAAGTTGCGCGGGCCATGTAGCCTCTCCGACATCTCCTCTCATCAAGTTTACGTTCTTTATGTTCAAAAAGCCACAAGGGGGATAAATAAATATTTACGTGGATAGCATTATGCTGGGGATGTATGGCAAAACATACGCGCAGTAAAGGTTAACCGGTATACTACATGAAACTATGGAAATCTAACTCAGTGTAAAAATATGAAGTGCGTACGTGACAGCGTCTTATCTCGCCAGTTATCCTAGGACGACTGCCCAGAGGCAGGGGTTGTGCGGTCTACCATGGCTGCCTATGGTGTTCACACAAGCGGAAGTGCTATGCACGCTGAGTAAAAATTATTAATATATGAAATTAAATGGCACACAAGACATTTTTAATACAGAATTATCAAAGCTATTTAAATCTGTAAATATAGTTGTTAATTAACTGTGTTTTGAAGGTGTTCTTGCCTGAATATCAGTGTCTTGTTCTTTGGTGCAGCTCGCACTTTGAATTTGAAAAACAAAAATGGCACAATATTTAGGAAATTAACATATTCAACTTTATAACACAGTTTTACCCTTAAAAGAAATATAGCACAGTTGCAAACAATTCTTGGACCCTGAAAAGAATACATAACACGCTGAAAATACTTATCCCGTTCTGGGAAAGTCTGTGGTCATGGCAGGCTGCATGCACATGGTTACCCACCTGTTATTGCGAATGGCGAGTGCCGTCATCGTCTAACTGCTGCTGGCTCTTAGCCGGCGTCAGTGTTGCAATTTATGTAATTCAGGGTCACACTTTTGAGTCTGCCAGCAAGCCTGCTTCTTCTTCCTTGAGTCAACCGACTCCCCCAACCCCACCATCGTTTTCCTTTCTGAAATTCATGGGTGAGGGGGTCACTTCAACCTCCTTTCCTCTTAGTTTGGGATGGTAACATGCACTCTCAATCCTGTGTTTCTTCTGTCCTCTCTTTGTGAGCAGGGATTCTGCAATAAGGTCTCTGGGATAATTCCAGTATTTTTTTTATCTTACAAATGATTGCCAGGCACTTTTTTTTTTGTTTATATGGTATAGTGACTTTGCTTCAGTGAGTATAGCACTGGCATAACTCTATCACATCTTTTACTTTATGCCCTCTAAGATGCTCATAGAGGAAGACAGCCCACATTCCAGTTATATTGTCATTCTGAAATGCTTCCTATTGTGTGGGTGCCTTTAACGGTGCACTGAGAGATGCTGCCTGGTCTGTGAGCCTGGGCATGTATTCACAGAGCTGGTTACACACCCTGCTCATATGAATTGTGGTATAACTTTGTTTCCTTCAAGCATCACTGTGTGCCCCAGGTATTTAATTCTTTTCTTGCCAAATTTTCATTTCTGGGATCTGCATTATGCTCATGGATAACTGGTCATTCTGATTCAAGGCCAAATATCATTGTTCCTCCCACATTCTGTAATATATGGTGGTGGTGGTGGTGGCACAATGTGGGTAGATTGAACAGAATTTTCACAAGTAGTCTAGGAGTATCTCAGAGGACACACATTTTTGAAAATACTTAATTCTTCAGCAGTGGCATAGTGCATGAGTTTTGAAATGGGAACACTTGATAGTACACGTACTTCTTTAAATTTGTCGAAATGAATCCATGGGTTTCTCTCAGGAAATAAGAACATTTATTTATATTAGGTAACTGGTTTAAGCACATTTTTCATGTTATCTCGGTGTTTAAGCCTAGTCTGGTTTTCAATTATAACATCATCAGAAACCTGGAAATGTACATGAAACTGATAGAGTTCTCAAAGTTAGTTTGGGTAGAACACATGGGCGTAGGGTTTGTTACCAGATATGCGGTAATCAAAAAGGGGACACATTCAAGTAACTGGCATTTAAAAAAAAGATGACATTTGCAAGAAAATTACATGAAGAAAGACACATAATGTTACAATGGAGATTTTCGTTTATTAGGAAACTTAGTTAATTATGTCACAGGTAAGTTAAATATATATTACATGCAAAATTATATCAAAAAATGGGTTCCATGTAACTGTTAGTAATACAAAATATTTTTACAGCTAAATAAATTGATAATCATATTCATTCTGAGCATGCAAATCAATTCCATTTAGTTTGTAGGCACTACAGAATATTTTACAAACAAACTATAAAGTACACTATCTACCAAGAAGTAATTGGGCACCTGTCCACAATGTTTGCTCAGTGGTTGTCACCCCGTTAGAATATCGTAGGGCCACCTCTTGCAGCTATAACAGCAGCCACCTTGTCTAGCATGCTCTCTACGAGTGTTTGCAGGACATCCACAGGGATTTGTTGCCATTCCTCTTGCAACCATTCCTTGAGTTAAGCAGTAGATTTTGGCCGTGCCTGACGAGCCCTCACCCGACGATCCAATCTGTCTCACTATGTAAGCACTCAATGACCTCTTTCCTATACTGGTTGGGTATACACAAAACCCACTTTGCTCCTGTAGTACTAACATTCTGGAACAAATTTAAATTCATCTTTAATAATATTTCTGCACTCATTAGTTTCCAATTCCTGTACTATGTGGTGGAGTCGAGAATCCTCTCTTATCTCTAACTTTAACTGCACTGCAATTTTTGTTGGACCTGTCATTCACCTGTTGCATGTGTTTTCTCAATGATCTAATTTGAAACTCTTTGGCTTGAGCCCCGTGGATATCTGCCCTACCTCTTGACAGTGTATCTGCCACTACCTGAACCTTGCCAGTGACATGTTCAATATTTAAATTATATTCCTGTAGGGCTAGTATCCATCTGGTAATTCTACCATGTAAAAGTTTACAAGTATTTAAGTGGCATAAGCCCTTATGATATGTCAATACAGTGGTCTCCCTGCCATATATGTAGGTAACAAATTTAACACAAGCTAACACAATGCTGAGTAATTCATTTTCAATGACTATAATTAATTTCCCCAGTATTTATGCCCTACTTGCAAAACTAATTGGAATGAGTTCTCCTTCATCAGTCACTTGGAATAAAATAGCCCTTACAGCTTCATCTGAAGCATCACAAGCTATGATGAACATCTTTTTCTTATCTGGGATAGTGTAGCAGAATTTTCTTCTCTAACTCTCTTTTTAAACTACCAAAGCGGTTTTCTGCTCATATCCCCATTCCCATGTCTGCCCCTTCTCCTTCTGTAACAAACTCCTTAGTGGAGTAAAAGTTTTATTAAAATTTGGAATGTATTTCCTGAAATGATTAAGAAATCCTATTAGTCTTTGTAGCAGTTTACGGTTACTTGGATAAAGGTACACCTGAATAGCTTTTAGTGTATTTACATCTACATGAATACCCTGGGCATTAATTAAATTTCCTAGGAAATTTATCTCCTCTTTTAAAAACTCAGATTTTTCAAATTAGCATTCATTTGATCCTGCCTCAATTTCCTAAGAACCAACTGGATAATATGACAATGTTCCTTAAAAGTTTTGATTGCAATTAAAATGTCATCAACATAAATAGATACTAAACTAAATACTTCAGGTCCCAAAACTTCAAGTCCTTGAATGAAATGGCTTTCAGAAACATTCAAACCAAAAGGCAACCGTTTGAGGCAATAAGTTTTTCCTTGATGAGGAAAAGCAGTATGATGTCTTGATTGCTGAGCCAGAGATATTTGCCTACATGAAGCTACTAAATCAATTTTCGAAAAATATTTGCATCTTTCAAAATTGTGTAAAAGTTCATCCATTGGCTCTGGTTCCCTATCAGGAACAATAATCTGATTTAACTTTCTGGCATCTAAACATAACCTAACCCCCCCCCCCCCCCCCCCCCTTTGTGTTCTTTTTGACAACTACAATTGGATTTAATGTTTCTGAACTTCACCTTTCAATAATATCTGTATCTATGATGACCTGTATTTTTTTGTCTATAGCTGGCCTAAGTATATGCAATTGGATATGGTTTCTGTAGAAAAGAGTTTGTGTTTCCTAATTTCTAATTAACATTCATATTTATTATTTAGCCCTGGAAAATTTGCAAATGCCTCAGGTTCATCTCCTAAAATTTCTAACATTCTTTCCTTTTCTACACATGTTCTCCCTTTAAAAATTAATCTTGTGACTCTCATCGTTAATCCTGTTCAATAAAGTTACAACATCTGTTTACATTTGCTATCTCCTCATCCTTACAAACAACTTGCATTTTACGAGAGTTCTCTTAAACTTATTTTACCAAATGGAATTTTGATGCCTAATATTTCTACACAATTCTGTGAATAATTTATGATTGCCTCATGATGTTTTAACCAATCAGCCCCTAATACCACATTTATACTGAGCCTTTTTACTACCAATAAAGCAATCTATATATTTTGTTGGGGTATAATTACCTCTAGAATAATTTGTTTCTTAATATTCCTGTTTTTAATACCGGTAGCCCCTACAATTGTGACATTTGATACTGGCAAAGTTGCAATGATTTGTATTTCACTTTACTAAGGCTGTTTAGGAATTTCTCTGAAATAGCAGTCACAGTGCTTCCCGAGTCTACTTGCATATTTAGTTCAACTCCAGTATCTGTAATAAATCCCTGATTATATGGGCATATTCCCCTTTTCATTTGTACTAGGACTTCAGTTGGATTTTTCTCTAACAACATGTCACCTTCTGACTGACATTCTGAATTTTGAATGAACTCTGTATTATTAAAAGTTTGGTCATAATTAGTTTTAATTACTCATCTTTACGTTGTTTGAAAGTGCGGGAGGCATCCGATGAAGTCAAGTCCAATTGTTCTGTTATCACAGTTTACTGCTCATCTATTTTTCCTACAATTTGTTGAAATTTATTGTCCTGTTTATAAAATTTTTCTGCTATTTGTTATAATTCATTTTTCATAAACTGTAACAGCATATTGGTGTCTGTCTGATTCTGTGTTTCCTGATCTACATACCTAACCTCTGAACCCAAAGGGCTCTCTATTCACACTTGAAACTAATTTCTATAGTTGACAACTCAACCCTCTGAAATCTTCCGCTTCACTTTCGCTTGCTACCTCTTCCCCTTTTACAGTCATATTGAATTATACATTTAACCTAAATCCTTTAGAAATATATTACACACAAAAAACAACGTACATATGTTAACCTAACATATCTCGCACCATTAAAATTTTGAACAAAATCTTGACTGCAGCGGAGTGATGTCTTTTGAAATAAATACCTTGCAAATTTTGTAGATGACTGTAGAACTGTTTACAAGCCCATCTTCTTGACTTGTTGAATCGGGAACAGGAACACCGGAATGCATATCTGCTTCTTCTATAGACATGAACTGATGGACTCTGGAACTGGTGAATTTACTTACTCGGGAACTGTTCATACAGGAATGTGTTGTCTCTTGTTGTTACTGTTGCGGATAACTGCTACACAATGTTGTTACTTGGGCGTGTCCAAATATGAGCACGTTTTTGCGGCTTCATGTATGTGGCATGCCAAAAGTCAGTTACGTGTTACGGCGGCATGTATGTACCTTTGCCCTTTTCACTATACATTCAGCTTAGTTCAGTTGGTTTACTTACACAAATGTTGGTACCCTGGTTGTCACAAAATAAAAAGAAAGTACTTCCATTTTAGAATGTGATCAAGTTTAGTATTGAAGCTCTAACACAGTCTTACACACATCAACACGAGACAAACAGATCGCTCTTCACTGTACAACTTACAGTATCACAGTAGCGGTTAAAACAAAGTTCTAGTAGAAAGCTCGACTAGCAAGTACAAATACAATGACAAGTGGGAGGAAAAAGAGCCTTCCTCCTTGATGCCTATTGGCCTCCCATGCCCGTGGAAGGAATTTTGTAGAACGTTGAAACCTAAAAGTACTTTTGATGATGGTAAGTTTAAGAAAAAGAGTTTAAGGCCATCGGCTCTTGTGGGTGTGGGTGAAGTAATTCCGACACAAAGGCATCTCTTTAAAGGTAGTTTCTTTAGTGTACACGAGTCCAGGGTTAGCGGCCCGTAGCTTTCCACATGCAGCTCTCCCCACTCCTTAAAACAGAACAAAAAATAGCATTTGGTCGGGGCTTGCGACCTTCTATTGGCTGAAAATGACATCACTGCGCTGGCTTCTAAACAAAAACTGATGGCATGGGAAGACTAAAAGAAGTCTGGAAAAACCTTTATCTCAGAAGTTGCGTCACTTCACTCTCGAATCCTGAAAATTCAAAAGTGCCACGTAATACATGTAACAACTTGAAATACAGCCCTGCATTAAAACTGATGAAGCCCGTACTTCTATATGTGGCATAAAAGGAAAAATTTAGACTACTGCTCTCACTGACACAGAAAACTGGGGATTTTAACTAAAAGAAAAATGATAAACAATTATAAAAGTGATTAAAATGTACATAAACTGCAATGCTACATTATCATGTACTTTTCAAAGTAGTGCTGCAGCTCGTTAACTTTTAACATCTTATACAGGGCTGCTGTTTTTATCTTCAACATACTGAGAATATTTTCTTTTTGATACACTTTTAATTTTGGAGGGGCTGAGGTGTTTAAGCAGTTAGACTGCTCGCCTCCCACCAAAGCAAACTGGGTTCAATCCCCAGCTGGGTCACTTCTGGATTTTTGCAAGTAGGAATTGTGCTGTATAATGCTACTGGTCGGCAAGTTTTCTCTGGGATCTCCTATTTCCCCGCCTTTGTATTCCAGTGCTATGCTATTTTTACCTCATTTCACCCTCATTGGCTCTCAAGAACTTTTTTTAAAGAGCCACCCAAATCTCTCAAATCAGCTACTGGACTAATTTTGGAAATCAGGTAGAAAATACACTGTGCCAAATATGTTGAATATAGGGGATGTTCAAGCAGAGGGATTATTTTGACATTAAAGATGTTATTCAGAGTTGTGAGCAGGTGCATTGCCTTGATGCAGAATCCATAAGTTGTTCTTCCAGAGATCCTGTCATTAGTTTCTCATTCTTTGAGCTTAGTACAGGATCTCAATTTCAAAGGATATTTCAGGTTCACGTGCTGCTTGATATTTACACTAATCATGATCCCAGCAAGATAACATCTTTCTCTCACCACAGCCCAGAGACAAACTAAACCAAATAAAAAGATGGGCTAGAGGTATCTCATTCCAGAAGCATCATAAAAACCATGCCTGCAACAGCTTCATTCCCCACCAGATTATAGCCTCAGGGGTATCCAGTCCTAATACTGAATGTAGTCCACTGTTCCCAACTCAAGGGCCTCTTGCCAGCACCAGAGTACCACTGCCCCCTCCTGTTTGATCAGCTATTGCACACTGAAAGTAATATCCTAATTTAATAGTTGCACTACAAAATACTAAACATTTTTGCTATGTTCCTGCGTACTGCAATTGGGATACAAATCTTCGTACATAAGAGGAAGGTTGGCATCAGCTAGGGCTAGGTAAACTAGCTTATCAGTGCTTTTTTTTTTCGTAATGCATCAAGACTTAAAATCATCCATTCTTAGGAAGTTGAAGGGGAGGCAGCAGTGTCAAGCATCTTGTTAACCTAAATTAATGAAAGTTTGTAGGGCATCTTCTTACATTCTGTCATGCAACTTCTCTGTGTGTCTCCCATCAAGGCAAACAGGGCTCAATTGGGGATCTCCCATTTCCCCCACCCCGCCAATCTGGCATTGCTTCATACTCAACTCATTCACCCTCATTGGCTCTCAAGAGCTCTATGTTAAAAGCCACCCAAATCTCTTCACTTTTTACTCCTTTGTTTTTAGGGGAGGGGGGAGACTTCCTTAATCTTTCATCTATCCCACTGGTGCTCACACAGTCTATAAAGTTTATAGTTTGGAAGAGGCATCTTGGGATCCTAAGGGTTTACATTTACTGTCATGTTGATCTTGAGTTATTATTTGTTTGCATCTTCTTCCTTCAGGAGGGTGATTTATAGTGATCGTTTCCTTTTCTGCATTTTCTTTGCTGCATCCCCAAAATTTTTTCTCTCTCTTGATTGGTGAGTGAACAGATTTGGACTGTTCTTGACATCAAGGTCTTAGACCCGATGAGGGTGATTGAGGTGAGTATGGAGCAGCACTGGAATGAAAGGGCAGGGGAAATGGGAGATCTCCAAGAAAATCCACCAACCAATGGCATCATCCGGCACAATTCCCACATCGAAAATCCGGAGTGACCCGGCCGAGGATTAAACCCAGACTGTCTTGGTGGGAGGCAAGCAGGCTAACCACTCAGCCACCGTGGTCCCCTATTTCGTGGTGGCAGTTGGTTTTTCCCTGCTCATGGTTGCTTATTTACACTCCTTCCTTGGTATTTCCCATCGGCTCCTCCCCCTTCCAGTTTCTTTCCACCTTTCCACTGACCTTGTTCACCTTACCAGTACCTTTAAATTTCAGGGGTCTGTTTCCCACAGTGTATCTCCTCCCAGATTTCTGTGATTAAAGCTGAATGTATATTACATTCTGCTGCATGTGGACAGGCTTAGCTATCTCTTGCACCTAAAAAAAAAAAAATTCACTTTCTTCCCTCTCTCGTTGCCAATCATGTTTCTCTTTCATCTGGGTATTGTTTAGTAGTATGCCTGTAAAAAGGCTGCAGAGCCAGTCTTTTAGTTCATTTAGATTTTGAACAAATTCTCCATATTTTTACCACCATTTTGCAGCTTCACCCATGAGTTGGCGGCATACAATATAAACTCGTGGAGTTTTGGTTATCTCTGCAACTTGTAACAATTCTCAACAGTAGTTGGCAAATTCCTGTAATTTTCTCATTGTTGCTAGTGTGGTTGAGGTATTGTGTACAGGGGGTGAGGTGGTGTGTTGTTTGCTACACTGTGCCATCCTGGACACTTGAAATAGAATGTGAGTTGGCATACTTTACAGTCTACACTTTTGGCCCTCCTTTTGGCATGCTCTAAACTTGCAGTATTTTTCCTTTCGTTGACAGTTTTGATAGGTGTAGCTTATTCCTTCCACCTTGGGGGAATTTTAGTACAGGTGAAAGCAGTTTCTGTAATGGCATTATACTTTTGCAGCAGATTCTGTTTCAAGACAAATTGCCACATCACAAGAGTCCCTTGCTTCTGTTATATAATCTGCCATGGTTGCATTTAACAAATGTTCCTATTGAGCTCCATCAGGTGTTTAGTGTGACTGTGAAAGTTCTCACTTTTCTTAGTGTGTGTTTAATAGTCTGCCATAATTGCGCTAAAAAAAATTTCCATTTGGGCTTTACTGGGTGTTTATGTAGAAGTTGTCACTCATCTTAATTGGCTTTTGAATGTCGTCAGATAAGTCATGCATTCCACATTTGTTTTTATCTCAGTTGTTTCCTCAAGCTAGTGCCAGTGTTCATGGGAGGCTTAGAAGCCCAAGTCTTAGAATAATATTCCATGAGGGTCTCTTCACAAGATGATGTTACCATCCTCTGTAAACTGGGATTAGAAGTGAGTGAGGGAGGGGAGTGCTGTGGCCAAATTTGATTTTAATAAATTGCCTCAGTCACTTAGAGGTTTCTGAAAGTATTGGCCTCTTAATAGTTATATAGTTTTTTGTCAGTTAGATAAAGTTTAGGCTCTTCTGTTCTAGTAACTACCCTCAACCCTTCACAGGTGGGAGTCAATCTTACGCCCATAAGAAAGATAATTTGTTTGCTCTGCTGGGCAATGAGTCATCTTGCCTATCTTGTTATCAGGAGAGTGGTAGTCAGCTTAGGTAAATATGTGGGTTACTGCTGAACTGGAACTTGTGGTGAGGTCAGTGGAGTTACTTCACTTAGGTATCCATTGGTCTTCATTAGAAAACTGGGTGGTGGTTTTGAGCATACTCCTAGTGATTTTACTGGCCTGGCAACTTTGATGCTTATTTTGGCTGTGTGACCATCACTTATTGGGCATGCAAATGGGCATGTAAGTGATTAATGATATTTGTGTGGCTGTTAACAGCGAGGTCTTGAGAAGGGATATGGATAGACATCACCACCGTTTCTGAGCCCTTATCACCACCTATACCTAGCCTTGTTCTTCTCTAGTTGGCCCTTTGTTATGCCTGGGAAATCTAGGTTGCCATGTGCTGAAACATTGATCCTTTCCATATATTTCCTTACTGCAGATTCTGGGATGTGTGTGATGCACTCATCCAGTCCTCATACTTTGATTAGCACCATTTTAACATCTTGAACTGTCACTCTCCTCTGTGCTCCCACTACCAAGAACAGTTAAATGGTGAGTTATTGTTGTCAGATGGCTATTGATATACAAACCTTTCAGAGGATTTATTGCGGGGTGAGAATTGGTTCAGTTCCAAATATACTTTTCTGTTGGGTTTATGGTTGTGGGATGTGTACTGTGACTTCTCATTATTAGAAGGACCATTTCACATGTTCACTCTTAGTGCCATCCATGTGCAGTATCATATGACAAGCAGTGGTCAGAGATATGAAGCAGGTCACTATATGGATCATTATATACTTCCCAGAGAAGTGGCAGCTCTTAGCAACAGCATTCTCTCTGCCAGAAATGTTCTCCACTCTCCAGAAATTATGGCTGGTTGCAAAATAACACCTAATTCACTACTGTTCCAAGTCACAGCAATAGTTTATTATGCCCAAGGCCAATAACTAGGACATTTATAGTGCAAGTAATCTCTTAAACGTTTATTATTGCTGATACTTCTTGTGGGTTATGCGCATCCTGCAACAATACCACATGGAAAATAGTATGTGAATGTTATGATTATAAATTATTTAATATATTCATGTTGCTAATATTTTCTCATATTTTGACTAATGTTATGTATAAGTCAAAATATAATGTTTTAGTGGAAATTGTTAGATATCGGTTTTTTTTTTTTTACATCATGAAACAATAAATTAAGCTACTTGTATGTTTTCTCAATTTATTTAATGTATTAATGACTTGCATTAAAACTGTGATACCAGTTATAGGCTGGTAATTGTTACTTGAGCACTTTTGAAAGCCTTGCTTAAAGTCTTAAGTTTTTGCCAACCTTTATCTTCTCGCCATATGTAATATTAATACTGACATTAATATAACTTAATTCATGTGTCCAACAAGTGTAATTATGAAATTGTTAGGAATATAAATATATTTCTTACATGAATTTATTTCAAAGGTTGATTTAAAAAGTGCTCAATTAACTCCATACATTTTACATGTATTTTATGTAGTTTAACTTACTGTTTGCTTTTTATTTATATACTTTGCTAAATTATGATACAAATGCAAAATATTTTTTGTACTTGTTTTTAACTTGCAGTATATTAAACCATGTAAAATGAAAGAATGTTAGAATTGTAACTGTTTTTTTTATTTATTTATATTTTTTAGTAAACTCTGTATAGAATTTTTACCAGAGTTAGGTTGATATTTTGTACTTTGATTTCCTGTAATATTTTAAGTAATTTTGAATATTATTACATTTATGTTAGTTTTTTAAGTTATTGGCCTTCATTAGAAATGTGGTTATTTCTTCCAGCAAGTAGCATTGTGAAAGGAAAATATGATCATTTATATGGTGAAGCTCTGATTTCCTTTAGTATTTTAGACCATTTTGAAGACTATTGCAACTATTTTTTGTTTTTGGCCTTCATAGAAATGTGGTTCTTATTTTCTTGCAGCAAGTAGCAGTGTGAAAGGAAAAGACCAATCACTCAAATAGTGAAGCTCATATTGACCCTGAAATTCCTCAGCCAATGAGTATGGAAGTGGCTCAGGAAGATGTAGGAGGAGGCATGGACAATCCAGCAAATCACAGTGTCAGTAATAAATACATTGGAGATAGTGATGATATTAAGAAGCCTACCGAAGCTGACGAAAGACACACAAGTATAATTATAGCACAGCTAATATTTGTTGTTCAGTTTTTGTATATTCAAGATGCTGAAGTGTTAAATGGAATGTATATGTTGAAAAGCACTTAATTATGGACATCACGTATTTAAGGTTTCCTTTGTAAATGGCAGGTACATGATGAAAAGCACTTAATTATGGACATCACGTATTTAAGGTTTCCTTTGTGTCTGAATGTTGGTGTAAATTTTGCATCAAGAACTTTTGCTTCAAAAAATGTCTATGTGGCTGTGTTGTTTCCACAAAGAAATTATCTCAGGATTGTCAGATTTACTTGTTTCCTATATTTTTTAATAATGTTATACATATCAGTAGGTCTGACTGTGGGCACAAATATCGTTATAAATGTCTTAACAATGTTGTTGTACCCGCATTTTACTCAGTTAGGTTTTTAATTGCTGAAGTAGTTATTACAATGTTAAATATTTTTGATGTTTAACTTTATGAAGAAAGTATTTTAAAAATTGTGGCAGCTCTGTAGTGTTTTCATAGATACAAATGTTCTTACCAGAAAGTATTTATATATAAGCTTTAATTTCAGTTTTGTGTTTTTAATAATTATTGTTGATATTTTTGGTGTTTCTTGTAATTTGTTTGATTTTTGTAGAAACTTTTTTAATTAGTTTTTATATGTAATTATATTACAATGATATTAAGGTAAATGTGATTCTTTTGCACTCAATTGTCATTTTAAAAAGTGTTGATTTTTTAAATAAAACATTACTGTTCACAAAGTGTTAATCTATGCATTATTATTACAATTGAATAATGAATTTAATTTGCGAGCCTAATGTTAACCAGAAATTTAAAAAATGCAAAAAAAAAAAAAACATGCACATTAACTGTAAAACTGTCCACGTTAGGAGTAATTTTCATAATTTTGAATATGTTGAATGGTGTATTTGAGCTAAACATAACGACCTAAATGTTACTCTTACACAGTCAATTTACTCTCCAGCAAGATAATTTTTAATCATAATGCAATACATTCAGCCCCATAGTTTTATTACAAAATGATTTAGTCTTAAAAGTAAAATTCAGTTTGGAAGAAAAACTTATGATTCAATTGTTTTACTAATTTATCAGTCCTGTTGTAAAGTTTAAGCATGAAGTATTGTATAATATGATAAATCCTAGATTTAACTATCCTGAAATAGATATTGAATGAAACTACCAATGTTTTTTAATGGGCAACTTTAAAATCTGAGAAAATTGAGATGCATATTGGTTAGTGGGGACTGACTGTAAAAAATGTCTTATGTTGTAATGTTTATATTATTAGTATTATTGTACAGGGTATTATTGTTGCTCAAGACTACTTATCGTAACAGTTTTGTTTACAATTTATCAACAGAATGGCTAGGATAATGCTAACTGTCAACGGAAGCAAAATCCAACACAACATACACTGGTTTGTTTACTTATTTTCTATGTACATAAAACAATCTCTTTTACATTATTACATAAATTATATGCAATATTGATTTTTTTATTTACACCAAGTGAAATGTTGTGGTGTTTAAAAGTATTTTACTGCACTCATAATTTTATAAAGGTGGTGCAGATGGCAAGGAACTTTGAGCACAGTAAACAAAGGATAATAAAACCTTTATGTTGAGGGTATACTCTTATTACACATAATTGACAGCTCATGATAGCAGTAGTCTTATCTCCCTTTCCTATCCTCTGGCTGACATTATGTAACATTAATGAGGATTCTGGCCATTTAACCACAATACAGACTTGATCCATAATACGTTAAAAATGGTACATTCTTGGGCATTCAAAACCATTTAATAATCTCCCTATGCTGGTACTTTCCATCTTTATAGGCTGATGTAAAAATACAATCATAAAACAGCCTTAAAAGTATGACTTTCAAAACTTTTGTCACAGCATGATTCTTACATAAAAATATAAAGTCTTGTTTAGGAACTCTGACCTACATGTAATATTGTCTGTTCGGACATTTTCAAACATTTGTCTTAATTTTCTGTGATACTAAAACTTACTGTACATTGGAAGTTTTAAATGACATCTTTAGGGAAAATCGGTATCATTTTCAATGCTTATGACGTTATGTTTCCATAGAAGGTGAATGACAATTAATTCCATTATCATTATTTACTTTATGTATCCTAACTTTTACGCGTGACTTTTGGTAGCGAGACTGAAACATTTATCAAAAGCTTCACTAACAGCCTTAATGCCATAAAATCTTCTACATTTTTATATTCAGAATATTTTCTTGAATATCCATCAGAGTTCAGTTTTAGACTACTGAACATAAGTTCTACCAGCAATAATGACATCAAGAAGTCAATTTCTACCTTTTGGCCTTATGGGCTCTACATACACATAGTTTTTTCTTATCTTTTTGGCCCGGTCCCCAGCAGCCAAGTCTGTGATGACCTGTTGGTTGCAGGGTTATTTATACGACTTTTGGTGGAGGATTTCGCCCCACCATCTTTAGGAAAGACAGCTTGAATTTAATTCTGTCCAATAAAATTCATGGTATATTCGACAAAATCATGTTTTCCAAGAATTCAGACACTCATGGCGCAGTCTATGCATTGAAACTTTGTGCACCGCTATGCGGGTCGTGCTACTGCAGTGCTCCAAAGTAGGAAGGCCACGAACCAACATCACTGCCGCTTAGTATAGCTAGCACCTTCATGCTGTTTGGCAGCCGCGCTCCGCCCTCCGATGAACCTTACGTTGCAACACGTAACTGTTCTCGCTCACCGAAATGCACACGTCAGTTCCAGTCATCAAAGGTAAGGAAATAATCCTTCATAACATATTAAAGTCTCAAATGTAGGTATTGTTATGGAAATTAATCACCGGTAGATATTGTTTCGTAAAGTAGGTGTGTAGGCAGGGACAACTAGCAGGCATGATGATGTAGTTGAGATGCCGTGAAGCACTCAGTGGGGGTAAATGGCTGGTGATTTTCCTCTGGTAATGAGACAACCCATCTCAACATCTCCCAAACACTGCAACTCTGCTTGTCCCCTTGAGGCCTCGGCACCACCGTTACAATGTGTATTCCACTTCAAGATTTTATTATGTAACATAAGACATGCAAAATGCATGTTCCTGTTTAAATCATGAAAGATATGCTTACTATTTTCGTAATAACTAGAGCTAAGCAAAACAGAAATAAAGCAAAATAAAAGTAGGTAGACAAATGAGTAATATATAAGGACTTCAAAAATCGAACATATTTAGCAGTGAAGCCTATGCTAAATACAACACGTGACACAATGAACTGCCAAGTACAATGGTTTAAAATCAAATGACTGTTGTATGAAAAATAAAGAAAAGAATGCATCGTCTTCAGCTATGACTACACCGGTGAATTCAAAGAGCTGAGAGTTTGTGCTCAGAGAAGCAGGAATGGGGAAGGAATCTGTGAGGGCCTGTAGTAAGGAACAATCCCAGTTTCCACCTGCAGTGATTGATGGCCAGACTTGGATTTGACCTAGGTCTCAATAATGTAAGTGCAAAGATTTTTCAATCTTCTGCCTTGTTTATGTTTACGAAATGAAATATTTATTTTATTCAACATACAGATGTTTTCCAAATTTAATGATATCCCACAAAATTATATACATACTTGTAATTGCCCGATACAGAAAAATCTGATGCAGGTTCTTATACTGATATTTTGGAATATTCTGATATGGTGGTACCCAGTAACCGATACCCAATATCTTCTGTGTAAAAATTTATATTTTGATACGTATTTCAGTTATACCGATAATTGAAAAATTCAATTAAATCATCAAATATAAAATCTTAAGAATATCATTTTTCTAACTATAAATATCTAAATAATAGTTTTCAATGGAACCTACACCAATTAAGAAATTACTATAGGTTGAAGTTAGATTAATTTATATTTAGCTTAAATTTGTAGCCCTTCACACCATGCTCAAACATTATTCACCACACTTGAAACTACTGAATATGATTCAGAAGAAAGACTCTTCAGAATAAAAAGATATCCCAGAAGCCCTGACATCCCTTTATGACCAACAATACCACCAAAGTTTTTCTCAGCATGAATTCTGTTTTCGGTGGCTTTTTATGGGAAAATAAAAATATGTGTTGTGGAAATATTAATTTATTTTAATAGATACTTATCTCCTGAATAAATCAATATTGTGCACTTCATGTATACTACAGTGATGTACAAACATGCAGCATGGAGTGATAAACTTTGGGTGATACTAGGCTCAGCCTGCACAATTTAGTTTCTTTCCCTTACATAGCTAGCGAGGTAGGAGAGGGTTGCCTAGCAACCAGCGCATCATCCTTGTGCCCATGCTCATGTAACTGAGTGGGTAGGGGTGAAGGTAGCATATGGAAGTGTGATCACAGTTTCCCCTCCAATCTTCATTGGCACACATTGTTTTATGACAACATGTACTCTGAACAACCTGTCACAATTTTTGACCAATTGTATGTATTTTTTTTAATATTGCAATATATCAATTTCAGAAAAGACATAACACCTATATTTTGTTGCTAACAAACATATTTTCAATCAATTTTATTGTGACTCCTTGCATTTTTGCAGCAATTGATTTAATTTTAGGGTTCTCTGGCAGTTCCTGAGAATGATCTCGTAAATTCCCTACCCTCATAAAATCTGTAGAGTAATACTCCCTTACCAACCGTGGGGGTTCAAAAACACTACAGTTGATAAAACAGTGATAGGTTGATGCAGGATCTTGTAGGCAACAGAGGGATATGATATGCCTGCCAACTAAGTTACGTATCAGCACATGAAATCAGACACAGGGTGGATAGTAACAACATAAACTTGGAAAGGCACACAATTTTTCAGGCTTTTAATAATCCGTAATTTTACTGATCAAAGACTGTGACTTCAATGGGGTAGCAACTAGAGTAAAATTTGTGCACTGATTGTTGATTTCTAATGATTTTTATTTGTTCAAAAAAATTTTAGTGATTTTCTGAGTTTCTATTATAATTTTCAAATTCTTTTTTTCCCCCTTTGTAATTTTCAAACATTTTCAGCAAATTTTTAAGATTTGTAATGATTTTTTGGCAATTTAAAATTATTATTTCTGGTTTTCAAATGTCTTTTGCAATTTTCAAAAATTTTCTTGCTGTGCCACCTTTGGGACAATAAACTGCTACCATTTGTTACATTAAAAAATTATTTTAAATTGCATGCGGAGAAAACTGCGGCACAAATAATTATAACTGCGGTTTGCTGAAATATCTTGCAGATATAATTATTTGTGAAAGTGAATCAGAGGAACTCTCCTACAATTTATACCACAAGGAATATAATCATACAAAAAAAGTTCTTTAGCAGATTTGTAAACTTTTTATTTGCAATCAGATATATACGGGATGATTCACAAGCACCCATATCACCCCTTTTTCTCTGCAACAACACGACACCAGGGGTTCACGAAAAAATTATGATAACTTTACCCTATATGAATCATCAATTGGTAGTAATTCCATTACCCTGAACATACCTTGGGTAGTGGTATGGGGGGTAAGCTTTGAAATGGCAAATAGGAACAAGGGTTGTATATGGTATCCTTGGATAGATTGTCTAAAAGGAAACATCATTTACTTTAATAAGACAGTTGTTTTCTGATGTGCATAGTTTATGCAAAATAAATAATGTAATCATATGGTTTGTGACATGCGTAGTTTTGGCGCAATGAAACTGAACGAAAAATATTTTTATTCTTACCACATTCAAATGGAAATCAATGAAACAAGTGGTTTTTCTGGCATGCATACCTAGTTTATGTACAGTCAAAAGTATGTCAAGTGTACTGTAAATACCGGTATGGTGTGAGAGAAGTACTGTGAAATGAGAATTAGGAACACTCATTCGCACACATCACTCTTCATGAGTTTTTAAATGTTGACCATCCTGTATCAGACATGACTCTTGCTCTCCTTCTTACGTTTGCGGTTGCTCGGCAGACCTCAGCACAGCTAAAAGATCCACATGCTGCTCTGATTCTGTCTTTAATGTCTTCCCTCGTTGGATGCACACCGTAGACAATGTCTATAATTCTCCCCCATGAAAAGAAGTAATTTGGGGACAAGTCTGGAGAATGTGGTGGCCAAGCTACAAGACCCATTTGTTCAATCACCGTCTGGGGAATAACTTGTCAGCAAGTAGCTGAGCTCTGCATGAAAAAATGAGTACGACAGCCATCCTGTTGAAACCACAGTGTTAATCTCAGAGCGAGAGGGGCATCCAGCTGATGTAAAATATGGTCTACGAAGTTTGCATATGCTGCACCATTCAATTGCCCTTCAAAAAAAAATATGGTCCTATGACACAATGTCCAAGAAGGCCACACCAAGTATTAAGGCTCCATGCATGCTGGTTATCCACTTGACGGAGCCAATGTGGGTTGACTGTAGACCAGTAATGGGCATTATGTATGTTTACGTCACCATTACTCTTGAATGTGGCCTCATCAGTCCACAAAATGCTGTAATGAAAAGCACTGTTCTTGCTCCGGTACCAGTTTCTGAAATCAATGCGCTTAGGGAAGTCATTATTCCCAAGTTCTCGTGCAGCTATCTGCCATTTCAACACCACCATTACATAATATTTAGCTGTTCAGGGGAATCTTTGCTACCCACTTAAGGGGGTGGTTGACTACAAAATAAAACATTTTAGTGCATGAGATTTACGGTGAATGAAATTATTTGAAATATAGAGAAAGGAATGTAATTTTATATGAAGTTTGCCTTGTGACTGGCCTGGTTTGCACATAATGGGTTGATTAGTTTAGAGGATTTTTAATCAAGGTGATTTATTAGGCATTGAGTCTTAATGAGTACATCATCCTCTGTATATATTTTCAACACTAGGACTGTACAAAAGAAGAAAAAGATTTGAACCACCTTTCTGGTGCTTAATTACTAACCTCACCTCCCTGCACTGTACACTATGGCAATAAGTTGATGTGCGGGTTCAATTCTCTGCATGGACATGTATTTGAAAAGTTGCTCTATGTCTGATTGGCTTGATTCTGTTAGTAGTCTAGCTGTAACATACAATTGTAAGCATACGTTTTGGCAGCCGCAGCATTTTAGGTGGTTAAATTTCATATAGTGAATATTTCATTTATACTGCAGATTACTTATTATGAAATATCTGTAACATAATTAATATTAAAAAATTCTAATATTTAGGTTACATATAAGAATATGTGCATAATCTGCAATAATATTTGGCTTCTTCGCAGACAAAAATATTTGGAATATGATTTAATTCGTAACTGAATAATATGGAATAACAATTTGTTGTAACATTAGAAAAAAACCTCTCTTTTTATAAATAATTAAGTTGGAAAAAACAAATAACTGTATGGCTAAGCAAAAAATGATCGCTCAGTTAATTGATCATTGTGTGTATTTGTTTCAGAAAATAACTTATAATTCTGACATGTTTAGTCGATAATGCAATGAAAATTAATATAGAAATAATTTTAATGTGAAGTAAAAGAAAAAGACAACATTGCTATTTCAAGAGTTGGATAAAGGAATGAGTCCAAAATAATTATAACGATGCTAAATGAGAGGTTTAGAAATACTCAATATTCAAAGTGTGCAAATCTTATAAACTAGATTTTTTAAAACAAGAGTTTAATTATTTATTTTTATATACATATATGAAATACTAGGTATTATAATTATTAGTTTTTAAGTGATATGCTATGTGCTCGCTATAAAAATTTTATTTCTTTGCTTCTTTCTGATATAAATTTAAGGTATGGCTGTAAGCAATGAAGTAGCTAATAACAGAATTGTACTTTCCTATGAAATGTCACATTTACATTTATTTTGTTCCAGTAATTACCGCAGCCATATGCACAGAATGAAATCACGCTTGTGGAGAAATTTACTAATATTCTCTTCCTATTGGCTAATGTACTCTCCTCTGTTCCTCTTTCAACCCTTTTCTCCCCTGAACTGACTTCACCCCCACCCTGACTTGCATCTCTCCAGATGTTTACTGTATACAACCTCCTTGGTGGTGATGTAGCTAGCGGAAACATTGTGTTTACAATAAATAATGCGTAGAAGAAAACGTATTGCCACAGTTCGAATAAAAGTAAATTGGCTTTAGTGATTGCTTTATTGCAGTGAAAACATTATCTAACAACAAAAAAATGAACACGTATTGTAAACTACGTCATTTAAAAATTTGGAAATGTTGTAATGTTCTTTCTGGAGTTCATTTTTCCCTATAATTATACAAATTGCACTGGATGTTGTTTCTGTGGCTGTGGGTACTACTCGGTGTGTGCGTGTTTCTGTGTGTGCAGTATGTAGAAAAGTCAGAAAAATAAGAAAGTATTTTTACTGACCGGCCAATACCACACTTGTGCTACTCTTAGGCAGTCTTACAAGCCATTAAAAATTTTAATAGACTACAGAAATGTATAAATCACACTAAACACACAATCAAAGCATAGGACAATAACAGCACAATTCCAGTAAGATATCAATAAAAGAGCAGTTTACAAACAGTGAAAAAATACACACATTAATTTTAAGTGAATGGTTAGTCATAAAACGATTTCCTTATCATAGAAAAAGTTAGTCTTTTTTTTTTAAGATAATGCAAAAAAATAGTGCTATGACCACACCATTAAAAATAAACATATGATATCATAAAAAAATTATGACTGCATTGATTAGTGAGTACTGAAAATTATCATTATAACGTTTACCAGCATTTGTATGTAGGCCCTGTTCCACAAATTTATATGTAGGCCTACTGCTTTGCTACAAGTTTACTGTCTGAAGTATACTTCAAAATATGAATATTTATTTTTCCACAGTAGACCTAGCAAATTATTGGTATGCCAGAAAACATGGTCTCACAAAACCAACATTTCATAAAAGAGTTGTGTACTGTATTCCAGTAAAAAAGAAAGAAAAAAAATCACTTTTCATTCCTCCTCAAAACATAATCATGAACGCGAGTAATGGGAAAATTGTGATTTTGGGACGGAAGGTTGCAGAGAAAGACAATTATATTTTAATAGGACTGTGCTTGTTCCTCTTTTGGAACCTCCGTCCGTGACCGGGATCACAGTGTGAATTGGGCTGATCTTTAGACCTTAACATCATGGCAACCTTGTTCTTAAAAAAGGTTGAAAAAATAAATTAAATTTCTTTGGCTACACCCGTCATTTGCAGTTACAGTAAAATCTTTTGTTTCAAAATTATTTCAATAAAACCATTACAATAATTTTTTAAAATAAATCTTCGTTGTGTGTATTGCTTTAAAAAATTTCAAAAATTTCTTTAAATAACAAACATCATTGTGTCCTACCATCCCTGATGTACAGCCGCTGTCTTGAGTTTCGTTTCCTTCATAAACCTTTTCTAAAATGTTGTAATTATTGTAAATAAAATTTATAAAATGTTTTAAAAAAATTAATGGATTTAACTTTACTCGTAATTCACTTACACGCATTCCCTGGTCCTGAGTTTGAATCCCGATGAGTGTAAGCTATCAACGAAAGGCCCAATTCGACAGTATGACTGCTGTGGTCTTAAGTAAGTACTGTATATAAATTACATATTTTTCCTACCATATATATTTGGTATTACTAAGCAACACCATTACTCTTGAGGGTGGCGAGAAATAGAGGTTGAAACAAATGTGATTGAGAAGAAGGGGTAACATTTATGTATTACATAGTGTTGAGGTTATCAGTGTATATGTTGTTAGTCGACATTAGAGTTTATCGTCAGAAATTTGCACTCGCCAAGAGTCGAATTCAAATCCTGTATCATAAGTAGTTCAGTTTAAATTATTTTGTACAAAATTTTTATAAACTTTTATTGCTTAATTTGTTTTCAGTTTGTTATTTTAAAATGTTTTTTGAAAGGTGACGAAAAATGAAACAGCTGGAATGCCTTAACACTATTCTTTTTTCTATGTGAATTACTAAACAAATTTTGTGGTTTAACATGTTATACAAATTTGTGTAACAGTTAAAATGTCATAACAAAAACTGAAATGGCCAGCGTATAAAAATAATTGTAAAAAAAATAAAAAAATTTTAATTATTTTTGTGGTATGTTGGAATTTTTTTGTTTTTCTAGTATAAAGGGACAGGTAATGGTTCAGAAGGGTAAGTGACAAGTCCAGCTTGTTCTTCATCAAGATCTCCCACATCAATAATGAGAAGTTAAATAAATACCGTCTGTACAGTTTCCCCCAAAGAGTTAAACATAGTTAAGACAAGATATTAACTTGTCATCAGTAATGGATTATGCACATTACAAGCACTGAGATCACTGATAGCTTATCAGTGTTCCTCAGCGATAAGTGAGCAGTTTGCAGTAAACAATAAATATTTTGTATCAGTAAGTTCATAGTTTTGGTACACTCGACAGTGATAATCATTAAATTTACAGAAAAAGGGTTAAATTATCAATGTAACTAATCTTGTTTCTCACTTAATTTAAGAGAGTATTTACGCGTAATTAGAAAATTATACTTTTTTGTCTGAACAAAATAAAATTTTAATAATATAAATTCTGCAATGTATTTAATTGTGTATTGTTTTTGTGCTGAATTTCAATCTGGACTATTTTGTATTCAATTATGCTACCATATACACTTACATAAACAACTCTGATGAGAACTTACAATTCGAATCGGCTGCAGATATCTCGTTTCACTGTCATTGTATGACCTTTGAAGCTCCAGTAAAAACTGTCTCTTCAGTAGTAATGATTATAGCCTCGCACAGGGTACCACACAGCAGCTTGTAGAAATGAGTGTCAGTGGTCATCTGTGAGTATTGAATCACAATACGTATATCCCCCTTACGCTTGGAATTCTCTATTATGTGTAAAGTTACCACAGTTTACAAACAAATTAAAGATATTGAAATATATTATTCAGTTCATTCCATCGCCAAATTATTATTCCTTACTATAGTTCAGTCACGATTACTTACAACTTTTTTTAAAGCCCTGCTTAAGTCTACTTCCCGGATATTCATCCATATCATGTAAATAAAGCTTAATTGGGTCTATAGAATTACACCAAGGGGACTCAGTGTAATATTTTGTATAAGAACTATTTTTCACTTGGCATTGCTAACACAAGTATTTCCTTTCTGTTTATTCATTGTGATTATAAATTAAGTATTATAATTTATTAATTGAATAGAATTATTCAACTTTAATTTAAAAAAAAAAAGGTATTTTTTATGTTAATCTGAGTATAAAACGCTTTTAATAAATGACATTTAGGAAACAACCGAGCACGTCAGACATGGGGTGATTTTTCAAAGGTTTGATTCAAAAAGCATGAAGAAACCGCAAATAGACTTAAATCAGAATTTGAAATATAGAAATATTAGTATTTTGTTTAAAATAAGTTTGTGTTCATGCGTACATAAAACTTGACATTAAACATTTTATAATGATATTATTTCACATAAGATCACACCTTTATTTTAATTTGTTTCTGTTATGAGCAAAATACTTATTGCTCTATTTTTCTTCTATTTGTAAATAAATTGGATTTGCCACTTTTCTCATTCTTTTTTTTCAGCTCTATAAAAATTTTTCCCTTAACATTGATTGTTAATCCACATTATGTTTTCAGTGTAAACAATTAATTATTAACAGATAACCATTTCACTTTTTTACATTATCATTTTATTTCTATGAGAGGAGAGAAATTAATTTAACTCAATATTTCCAAGCCATCTAAGTTTCTTGTAAATTTTCGCCAACATACTATATAACATAAGTTTGTAATACATTTGTTATGTAATGTGAAAAACCCGCATTAATACAGTAAATAACAACGCAACTCGATTCTGCATGTATGTGTGTGTGAGCACAGCTGATCGGACGCACCCAGTCAGCCTGCCTGCCTGAGCGAGCGGGTAGCACAAGGGCGACAGTCAAAGACAGGGAGGTCTGGCAACATTGCTGCATCAAGCTGCCCGATCTAGGTGCGGTGTTGAGGGAAGACTTTCACAACTGCGCAAGTGCTGAGGTTTCATCATGGAGCAGGGTGACGCACCATCATCTCACAGCTCTCTCACTACTAAAAGTTTCCTGGAGGTCGCCTGGTGTATATATTGGCCTGCGAAGTGGTGGGTACATCATTTCGAGACCCTCTTATAATTTTATCAGTAGCATAACAATTTGTAACAATGACAATTTTTATGGCGTGAATAACCCCCTTCAGCCTTATAAGCACTGAAGCATCAACGCATTGTTCAGGATGTGAATCTGGACCCAATCAGTTCGAAGTCCCCTCATCCTCGGACCAAGGTGAACTATCACTCGACTGAGTCTCGGAACAAGGAAAATCTTTAATCCTGATGTTGGTCTGCAGACTAATATTTTCTCTGGGAGTATCACTGCACACTTTTCCGGCATTGATCAGTGAAATTAGCAATATGTTGCCATGCTGGTTGAGACTGCATATGCAAATTACTAGGTTGATCAGATCATTCTGTTCGCTTAGCTGTCCGTCCCAGCTCCTTACCATTGGAAGTTGGAATTTTGTTCCCGCATTCTCAACAACCTATTCGAGCGTTGGCTATACTGCTCGAAAGCTGCAACATGTCATCCTTCACAGTCTCTGCCTTGCCATCATTTCCTGTCCTGGCCTTTAATCCCTTGGCGCTATAATCCCCCTTGAACCATTGTGCATCATTGCCTACGGTTACCACTTTCCTAATCCCTGTGTTATCATGGCTAAAACTTGCATTTGATACCATTATAGCGCTAATCCCTAGGCTGAATGTGGCCCACTTCATCTGTGGACCAATTTCCAGCACAGATGTTGTCCATATCTGCATAGCTACGCTCTTAGCTTCCCCAATACCGTTGTTTGCCCTTACATGAACAAACTTTCTATCGTCCCTTCCTGACTGCGAACTAACACTTGTCTCGTCTTTTAAAATAATGCACGTGGTCACCTTAACACAATGCTCTCTTAAACAAATAACTCTTTAAAGTTTTCTCTATCATAGAAATTTTACATTAAAAAATTGAACCCGAGAAAGCCATTAACATTAAAAGACATTCTATCTGAACAAATTATGCATTCATACCGATCAATTATGTCCCACATTTCAAAATTAACTATTTCCCAACCAAATCTGCTTTCTATTGTTACGTGAAGTTTGATAACCGCTCATCTTTAAAATTTTGACTGATTCAACCATTTCTGCCTATAAATTATATTTTGCGCCATAAATGAACACTTCAAATAATAAGCCCGGGTGCATTCTTAAGGCATACACCCATGATACTCTCTTGCATAAGTCTGGCCATCTATCTACCTTAATGGCCTGTCTGTGGATGGTGAATCTTACATGCCTTCTGCTTTTAAAACATTCTTTTTTAAACATTTTTCTTCCACATACCCCAGCTTTTTACAGAAGTTACTCATTGGGACCTTACAAGTTTTCATGCAGTGGCCATTCCTCCCGAACTTCTTGCATCCTGTTTTCTCCTACAGAACTATTCGCTGTGGTCAGATTTGCTGCACTTCCTGCATTTTTACGACCTGCAATCATGCACAAAATGCCTAATAATTGTATGCATAAGACCTCTTTCCTGCGCTGCTCTCAGGACTTGCCTTGTAACTAGGAAATGTATGTCCGTTACCCTGTGAGCCAGTCTCTTTTCTGCTGTAACAATAATTAGAACCCGCGGGTAATACTTCACCCTCTGCTAATGTCGCCCTCTACTATATTTTCTACAGTGTGCGCAAAGTTCTTCAACTCATTGTTTTCCTCCTCTTGGGCAAACTATACAGTCTGCTCAAAGTTTTGCTATGCCTGTAGCGCTTACCAGGATGACACAAAGGAGCAAAACTAAACTTTCAAAACATCTCTTAATGACAGTATTTTCAGCAGAGTTTATGCATTTGTTGACTGTCTTAAAATAAACACTAGTTATTTTGTTAAGAAAGTATATTTTTCATATAAGAAACAACTCGATGTCATACAAGAAGGTTTATGTAACAATTATAAAAAACAGTGGAGGTCACCCCTGAATAATAATATATTTTTACATTTTTTATAGCAAAATACTTTGGCTTGTATTGATTATTTTCAAGCATACATACAGCCATTTACAATACATTAAAAGAATGAACTCTATCCAGAAAAACTGTTACTACTAAGGGACTCCCAAATGTTCCCTTTTAATTCCATGACAAAGGGTCTGATAATACTTATTTTAACATGAAGCTCAGGAGCTGCCTCTCAATGAGCCTGCAGCTTACCCTTGCTTACATAGCACCAAAAAACATAACTTCCCTCCTCATTCAGGGGCTTAAAATGTTACACTTTTAATTTAGCCAATCAGAGGTTTGAAAATATAAGAAAATAGTCTCTTTTTCTTGTATATATTGCCGCATTTTGCACTGCGGTGCTTCCATATTGTAGCGGCCAGAGGAGAGCTGCACATGAAAGTACATGTTAAGGTATGACGCACTATGGATTTTGATGCTTGTGAAACGTCACGTAAACCTTATGAGGGCACAGCGTATATAAGACCAGGAACGCTGCCCCCCTCCACCCCAGAGTCACGCAGACACCAAAGGTATGACTACGTTAGTTGCTGGAGCTGGCAATGTGAGCATCAAGACAGCGAGGCTTGGAGGAGCTTCCAGGTCCTCTCCTATGTTATTGGTAAGCATACCTCATGCTAGCAGTTAGGGTGCAAGTCAACCTTCGAGATCCTGTAAAGCCCCCTTAAGAAAATAATAATAATAGGCAAGACTAGGGACTTGAGGTGTTTCCTGTATTGTGACTTAACAGCACCGAGACGCTTGTGAATAATTGTTAATTGAATATTGTGTATCTGGTAATCAGTGTGAAGTATTGTATCATTCCTAATTGCATTTCTATATAATTATGTTAATAAAGTGTTGTTTTTATGAACCCCGGTTGGTTAATGATTCTATAAGCTACATCCCATTTTCATATGTACGTTCTCCCCTTCCCTTGTGTTGGAAATACCTTAATTAAATAACTTGGTTCAGTGTTCAGGGATAGAGTTGGAAAGAGGAGACATTACACTGGTGGAGGCATGGTTTTATTCCCACCTATTTGCAGCCAATATCCACCTCTGTTCCCAGGTCATCTCATAATTGTTTCGTTATGTGTTTTCATGCGATTTTTCATCATTTTGAAAGCAATCAGTGTACGCCACCTTCCTCCATCTGTATCTGACAGCCCCGCCCGCCCACGCTGACAGCTGTTAGTTTCACTTGCCTAGGACATGCGCTGTAAGCGAGCCAGCATACAGTAGGTCAGTTTGCCTCGTGCATGTGGCAGCTGCTTGTGTAGCACGCCATGCCTGGCCAGCCTTGTCGCCCTCCAACGTCCCGTCTAGCTCTGCTTTTGCTTTTAATTAATGCATGTATTCGCTTTTTGTAAATTTGGAACTCTATTCCTGTAATTGCAAGGTTCTCTCCACTTGTGCTGAGTGTGTTTTTCGGAGAGCTCCTATATCTCTTACCCTTGAAGCATTAAGTAATTTTAACTATACAAATGTGCGCAGCACCTCATACTTTGACTCCACACGTTCTCGCTCTCATGTCGCGCTGAGCACATTCCATTACGTCCTTATGAGGTAACTCCCGACCTTAATTGTTTCACGCCAGAGCACAGAAACGAGGGTATCATGTTGGAGGAATCAAACGGATATTGCGAGTCAGTACCCAGAAACATTATCACTATGAATAATTTCGGGCAGTTTAAGGGCATACTGGAAGCAGGGAACTTTCATTGTAAGGCGCATAAATGTTTTATTTGCAGTCCTTAGCAATGTACCAAGAGAGCGGTGCAATTGGCTCCACATTTTTATATAATATAGTCATATAGAGAGCCCATTATACTAGTGTTAATTATTGGTAGTTTAAGGAGTTCGTGGGGTCCTATTAGTATAACTATTAAAAAGATTTCCATAACATGATTGCGCTAGTGTAGACGTACTTTATTATGTGTTTCAGTAGACTGCAGGTGTAAGCACATTATTGCAGAGTGCATTTCAATGGCAGTACCTTAAGAACGTAATGTAATGATTTACTGAACTTATATATGTAACGATACTTGCAAATACCGCTTTGACGATTGAGAAAAATATTTGGTATTATTTCTGTGTGTCTATATAACAGTAAGAAGTATGTCTCAGATAATGAATCTATATTATAAAGTATGTGCGTGTTGTGTGAGTCAATTGAGTTATTTGCATAAGGTATTACTTTGGGAACACTATTGTCATTCATTAATTTTATTTTGCAGACAAGTCCGGGATCTTGAAGTGGCATACTGATACCATAAATTAAATAGAGGGAGCTATCTAGATGATTTTATAACCATTCCTACGATAAAGTATAGAGTTACGCACACTGTGAACAGGGCATTGTAATACACGAAGGCCAAATCATTATATATATATATATATTAATTTCCCCTAAACTACTTAAGTAAGGAGTAATGGCAGCACTTTTATAGTTGTAAGATTTACATTGATATGTGATGGCAGTGGTGTTGGTTCATTGTGAGTAAAAGAGGTAACAAAATTAGGTTTGCAGTAATGTAGCATATACTGCAGTGCATATCGCACGTAAAAATTAAGAGATAACCAACACACAAGTGCATGCACCTGAGCGCATTCCGCCCTCTATGACGCGGCATGCAGCTCCGGCCTCACCACCGCCTCCCCCCATTGTGACACTTGTTAAGACGCAGCGCCTCGCATTGCCACCCGGAAGCAAGTGCGTACTACGCCTCCTTCCCCATGTCAGCATAACTTATTTGTACTGCAACACCACGCTTAAATTAAATTTTCAGGTTATAATTACATTACATTCCTGCTTAATCGTGCTTTGCTTAACCGGTTTTCGGCTTATCCGTGCGGCAGTCAGGCGATGCTGTGAAGTGTGTCGTTTAACAAGCAGCTGTAAGTTATGTCTATTGCTGTGCTGCGTGAGCTGATGTTTATCTCTTTAAACTCTCAGCCTCTCACAGAGACCTGCATGAGACATCCATGTCCAGCCATTGAAGCGCGTCAGACTATGATTCATCTCAGGCCATGTCCGAAATGGTAACGTTTTTGGTAATTTCATATTTCATATTTTTTATCTAGCAGCGGATGTTATCAAAAATACAAAATGAACACATGCGCAAATGTTTTACAAACCAAATAATTGTTCATAAAATACACTAGGCATGTTTTAAAAAGCAGGTAACTGTTGTGCTTTGTTTATATATTTCACAACAGATTTTTATGACGTCGTTATCGCATAACTTATTATTTTCTTATTTATTAACGTATGCGCAGCATTCCAGTGATGTTTGTAGAAATATTTTTCAATAAAATGTGTCATAGCGAGTGCTAAACAAGTGACTGTCGAAAACTCCTAAAGTAAAACTTCCAAAATGACAAATTACAAAATAACAAAGTCATTTTGGTTTTGGACATGGCCTCAGTTATCCCCCACCCCTGGGAAGGAACGTGTCTTTCCAGTTTATCGATTGCCGACCCGGGCCATTCTTTACTCGATTTTGCAACGTCAATAATACTTGTAAGCTGGTAAAATTTTAATAATTGTATTATAAGGGTTTTTATGTGGATTGTACTGTATTGTTTAAATGCCGGGTTGCCTCGTTTTAACTCCCGTTATAGTCTAGTCTTTATTGCATCACATTCTAAACTGTCAACTAACTCTGCCATCTAAATGACAGGTCTGAGTGATGCACATTGAGAAAGCAACACACAAAACACGCGTCAGCCCAACGTGCTCGCCCGGCGCTGGTGAAAGGCTATGTATACTCAATGCGCCATGAATTAACTACACTCGGTGCAACATAAATATCAGTTTAAGTAGCTTGCACTTTAAATCCTGCACATACAGTGCGTGATTTGTGTTTGCTTTGAAATGTATATTAGGTACTGTATTTTATCACGATTTTCGGAGCCAATATCACTGTTCCATTAATAGTAAAATGTGTAAATTTGATTATCCAGGTTTTTAAATACAAATTTGCTTATTCGTGTTTACTCTAGTCCCGATTAACGGGAGTTTACTGTAGTTACATTTCCATTATAAGTTCTCAGCAACTTTCCATTAAATATTTGTATTTACAAACTCCCAATAATCTTTATAGATTAATTTATATTTCTCGATTAATCTATATGTTTCTGGGTACCTTATCTTAGGTGATAATACCTCTGTGTGCGTCGCTCGTACTTTCGTTCCCACATGTAAAGTTCATACATTCCATGTTCATTTCTTTCCATGCGACACTTATCAGTGTTCCATGATTATACACGGTTTTTAATGCAGTGACAGTTCATATAAATAATCCGTGTTGTCAGTATAATTTCTCCAACGTGCACTCACCACCATTCCCCCCTCCCCCCCGGTTGTATTTCATTAGTTTATACGTTCTTCCCCAGCCCCCTCAGTTCAACTACATGACACGCTACCCTTGAGTACGACATTAACAAGGATAGAATGAACCTTGAAAGGAAATGGATTGCTGCGGCTAACTGTTTTAGCCAAAGTTGAATGGATAATTTCCCCCGAGGCCCTCCCTTTGAAACCCCCTATGTTTCGCGTGAGAGATGGCATTCTGGGTCTTGGACGGGAGGAGGATCCCGCCTTCACTTTTCCCCTTTCTTTTTTCTGCCTTGCTGGCCTTGAAGGAGATTCAGAAAGCAGGGGTCTTGGACCTTTTTTACTGTGGGGTTCATACTTACAACACAGTAATGTCCCTTGGCAGTGTACACGAGTGCACTGGCCGTTTCTGACCTCGGTGTGGGTATACCATGAGTGCAGTTTTCTTTGTTCCGTATAGTATTCCTGTGTTAGCCATTGATATGAAACCTTCTCATTTTCTCAGCTTTCCCATGATTGTATCATCTACATCTCCATGTGCACAGCCATTGTGCTATATTTCATTGCAAACCATTCGTTTATGTTTAATTATTTATAACGATTTCATTTAATATTAATAAGTATTATCATTTCATGTCACGTGATTTTTTACCTCTCCAATAATGTGCATACAGAGGGTAGTCACTTGGTACAATAGGTTCCCAGATTTCATTTTGCATAACGTATAACATCGGTGTCACACAGTCTTTACAAGTGCCAGCTCATTATGTTTGATTCACAATCATTCTGAACTTTGATATTCCCTATATGACATTTTGCAAATTCTCGGGGACTCCCGCTTGGGTTTTTAATACGTCACGGAATGTTTTCTCAGACTATGTCTCTAAGTTTCAGACACCCGAGGGCAAACCCAACCGCCGAGCTTTGGTCCCGTTACAGCCAACAGTGTCCCCAGCGTGGGCTGACAGCCGCATTCCTGCCACTTGCCACGAGTTTGAGCGACTGTCTTCTGTCCGCTTCCAGTAGCAGGGATCCAGGCTTACCAACTACTCTTCTTGCCTCTCGCAGTTCCCTTAGCAGCACTATGCAGGCACTTGGCGTTGCCGGGGCAACGGAGTTGTGTTGCCTGCAGGGATTGGGGGCACTTTTCCCCGCCCACTCCGCCTATGCCGGCACTGCAACTTTGTGCCTGTATTTTTTTCACAGCTGGACCCTCCCCGCCGGCGTCTTATCACCAACGTGCTGGCATTGTTACATCACGGGGGAACTGGCCGTTCTCTACACCGGCATTCCCCTGCCATACTCACTAATTGTTTACTTATTTCAGAAGTTACCTGGATTCAGAATTGTTTTCACTTAAGCTCCTCTGTTCCTTTTACTACACACGATTGTCATTTGATTTCCTTTTACATGACGTCTTAGCTGACTTTTGCAGCTTTCTTTTGCTAATACCTCCCAAAGATTTTAAACTTACACCTAAGCAGACTTGCCAACTTTTATGATTTTTCCATAAAATGTACGTAAATCATACCCTTTCTACGATTTTACGGAAATGCCTTGATTTTTTTCGAAATGCGATATTGGAAAAATAATTTTGTGAATATTTACTTAAGAGACGGGCTATCGATTCTTCAATACCTTGATATCAGGACGTATCGAAAGTATAGAGTATCGCGACATGTGTATCGATACATTTGTTTGATGTGTGAAATGTTATATTATTGGCACAAGAATGGCTTGGTCCGTCATTTTCCCAATTGTCAAGAAGCAAAGCAACAGTCTTTTCATTCTGCAGTGTTTCATTCTAGTTTCGAAAAGCCGCAGAAATGTCGTCTTCATTTATTGATTCAGCAAATTAATTTGTATCGATGGCAGTGAAACGTGTACTTAGAACTGTAACAGAACGTATATTCAGGAGCTGCAAATAGGAATTACAAACAGTAAGTCAGTGTGTATTTTAAATAACGTATTTTGAACGGTTATTAAAATGTTTGACATGTTCGTGGCATAGATAACTATTATTTCAGATCTGTTTTGCAGTGTAAAAATTAACACTTTTACTGTATGGAAAACTAAGTTCGCAAAAAATATTTACGTCTCAAATGTGTTTAATATTCGGATTATTACTAACTTCATATTTATCATTTTTTTCTTTTGGTTAAAACTTGACATGTTATATAATAATTTGAAGCAGTGCCGTAATTGGCAGATTTTGTTAACAAAATGATCATGTGACCCAATTTCGTATACAAAAATGGTGACGTATTTGCTATTTCGTATTTTGCGGATGTTAGCAGCAATATAAAATGACAAAATCAGTGCCATGTTTGTTTTTACTTTAAAAACATCTGAATGCATATGTAAAAGGATTTTTAAAACAAATAATTGTACATAAAATACACTGGCATGTTTTAAAAAGCAAGTAAGTGTTGTGCTATGTTTATATATTGCGCAACTAAATCTTTTAAAAGTCGTTATTGTATAATTTATTAACGCATTCATAGCATTCCAGTGATATTTGCAGAAATATTACGACCTTGTGAAGCATTACGTTTAGATAAAATATTTTTCACTATTAGCGTAATAATTCATTGCCGCGAGTGATAAACCAATGACTGTCGACAATGTCACAACTGATACCTATCAAATCACGAATTTACAAAATAACGAACAAATTTTCGACTCTTCCATTTAAAGAGTGTATAATTAAAAATATAGTCTCATTACAAGAGATGCAAACAACGCCGTCTCGTGAAAGACGTTAAACTAAGTCTCTCCCAACCCATACAATCCACTGTCAATAAAATTAACGGAGCGCCAGAAGTATGACTTTGCCATAACAAAAACAAGGTAGGTTGGAATGGTAACGTACTTTGATACAGCATTTATTTACTCTCATTGTTTTCTTCATAGACAGAGCAGCTGTTTAATAAGGATACATTGCGGCCGTGCTACGTTTCTAGATATCTCAAAATTTAGTTATCTTACATTCGGTATCCTGAATGCAATTACATATTTTGATTTTTTTTACATGCCATTTCTGTTTACAACCGATAATTAATATTTATTTTACATGTTTTGTGTGTGTACAGTCTGCGAAAATGACCGATACAAAACTACAAACAGGTAGCAGTAGAATTGGTATTGTTTTTCATCCGGTGATAAACAATTCCCACATTTCCTCTATCTGACTTAATCCAGAAAAATTAGGAATGCTTGTTGTTCTAAATAAAAGTAGGTTCACTTGCCTTACCCATGTATTTGTGTCCAACAGTGATCTTATATATATATATATATATATATATATAATATATATATATATATATATATAATAATATAATATAGAAGAGAGAGAGAGAGAGAGAGAGAGAGAGAGAGAGAGAGAGAGAGAGAGAGAGAGAGAAGAGAGAGAGAGAGAGAGAGAGAGAGAGAGGAGAGAGAGAGAGAGAGAGAGAGAGAGAGAGAGAGAGAGAAGAGAGAGAGAGAGAGAGAGAGAGAGAGAGAGAGAGAAGAGAGAGAGAGAGAGAGAGAGAGAGAGAGAGAGAGAGAGAGAGAGAGAGAGAGAGAGAGAGAGAGGAGAGAGAGGAGAGAGGAGAGAGAGAGAGAGAGAGAGAGAGGAGAGAGAGAGAGAGAGAAAAAAAATTGAAATAGCATGCCTCCTGGCATTATGTGTGGTTACAAATACTTGCTCCTTTGAACTTATTATTAATGTTATTACTATTTGATACTTTTGACAATCTATTTCTGCCTTCACAGCAGTAACTAGTTACTGCATCGTAATTTTTATGTGATAAATTTTGATTATTAATATCATAAACACTTAGGATTGATTGCTTTTACTTCCTATCGAGGAGAATTACACCATTATTATTTGCACTGCTTGTCACTTAGGCCTAAAGGTCTATAAATATTTTTTCATATGATAATGGTCAATATTATTTTGCTTTACAAGGTACAATAATATATTGATTTTGGTTATTTACCAGTCAATGCCTGTTTGTGTGAGAGGATTCGAATTTATTATCTATGATGTTTTCCAGATATGACATAGTCTTCCTTTATGACAACAAAATAAAAGAGAATATATAACAAACAATATAAAAACAAAATAAAAGAAAACAACTGAAACACTAGTAATGCTCTGCCATCAGGTAATCTTGCATACTACGTAATGAACATTCAAGTCCTACTTGGTGTTATTGTGTTCATGCATATCTGCTCTTGGTGCAGACATATATATATATATATTTTTTTCCTCCCACTGGAGAGTTACACTTCTGTGTATTTATACTTTGGGTACCTTCCAATATTTTTCACTTAGGTCTACAGGTCAGCGTTTATTATCACTTATGATATATTTTTAACGTGCCTCCTGGCATTCTGTACTAACAATTTATTAATGTAATGCTCCTGCATTGTGTGCAGAGATGTGTCGTGGTATATTGCATTTACCGTATACAGAACGTCATGTGTTCTTTCACTTAGTGATATTTCCCCTAGTTTGTAAGTAGTACTCCACCCTTTTTACTATCCCACTCCCATATCTGTATATTTTATTATGTTCTTTTGTATGTATGATGATCAATAAAATTTTTATAAAAAATACCTACCGCTAGCAAGTAAAATGTTTAAATATGCTCTAGTGTTTAGGTTAGTTGCTATTCTAATCATGAAATGTTTTTATAAATTTTTTCCATAATAACTTATATGTCATTTGTTTTGTTAATATTGCCTTCGGGCCTGATGTTATATTTCTTGCCAACATGTAAATACTTATTCAATGTATCCATTTTGGTGGAATTCCCTATCTACTTCTCTCAACAGTGACGGACTTTTATGACAACTTTCAGTGCAGTGAACTTTCGTAAAAGACAGTGCCCCGTCCAGATAGTACTTTCATGATGTGTCTCCACGAACTACACTCATGCGTGTGTGTATACTACATGTGAACATGGTGACATAGAGAGGTCTGAACTTTAAGCGCAAAGAGTAGGATACCACCTTCACAATTTCTTGTTTTTTCAAATGTTTTCTGTTTAAACTCAGTGTTTAGTTCTTACACGAGGCATTATATAACATAAACCTAACTTGCCACTGCTATTCCATGTGTGTATCAATTCAGGGTTTAATTTTAAAATATGTGTTCATTCTTTCTATTGTGTTACCATCTGTAGTAGCTAGAAATAATTACCCCAACATTCACGTATGTATTTTAAGAACCTACTCACTACACACTATTATCTCCACTAAAGTGTATCATAATACTTTCCTGGCACATCAAGTGCATTTCATTCGAGGTTATTGTCTATCTCTATAATTACTGTTCAGTATTAGTTTCTATTCATTGTTCACTACTTATTGTGTATTTTTTACGTTACGTTTTTATTGCTATCACTACTTGTCGTGCATTATTAAGTTTCAAACTTCAACATATGGCTACGCCATGTTGTCCATCACAGTAATAACCACCTAAGGTTTTTAACAAAGTTTTCTCATGTTGTGTCAATATGTAACAATTGTTGTACTTATCTGTCTATAGCCCCACCTACTCGTTGTTCCAGTGTATGTTGGTTATTTTTGTGCACAAACAAAGCACGCACTTGAAACGGGCTATAAACTGCCTCATAAGTCTTCTTGCTCCTGCAAGGCAAACAAAACACAGCGCAGCCATCCGGCACTATCAATCCCTGGAGTACCGCCCATACCTTTCACACTGGTAGTCTTACCCCGTTGCATTAACTTTCCCTTGTGTACCTTGAATTTTACTTTTAAATAATGATTTTATCATTTCCTTTTGTCATTTTTATTGTCTACTTATTATTGCTTTAGCCAGCAGGCAATTTTTCGCTCCTACCAACTTGTAAAACTTTTCTGTCACGTTGTTCAGCGCACCCATACCTAGAGCGCGCCAAACTTTCAAATTTCCTCTACTCATGTCCATTGTCTAGCTATAAGGGGTTACATTTTCTTGACATTAAATGTGGCGGTGGACATACTTCCCTCCCTCCTGTGGTTGCATTGATCAACATGGTCAGATAGATTAAAGGTAATTTTAGCCACACTCAGCTTGTAAAACTTTTGTATATTACTTTATTAACATTTCAATTTATGGCAATTTTTAACTCTCCCTACCTTACCACTTGCTACCATTTCTCCGTAATCAATTCTCTCGTACTTATTCTATACGTTGTTGTTTTTTCAATGAGGTCTAGAGTTTAGCCTTGCCCCTACGATACTGCTCTTAAATATTACCGCAAATGCCACCATTCGTCGTCTTTTGTCCCTGACCTGAGCTCCCCAGCCTGCATCACCACTACAACCCTTGGAAGGCTCCATCTTGTTTTTTTGGGAGGTAGTGTAGCGGCCAGAGGAGAGCTGCACATGAAAGTTCATGTTAGGTATGATGCACTATAGATTTTGATTGCTTACGAAACATCACACTGACGTACTGAGGGCACAGCGTATATGAGCCCAGGAACACTGTCCCTTCCCCCCTCCCCTAGAGTCATGCTGACACCAGAAGGACGACTACATTAGTTGCCGGAGTTGCCAATGTGAGCATTGAGGCTTGGAGAAGCTTCCAAGTCCTCTCCTGTGCTATTGGTGAGCATACCCCTTGGTAGCAGTTAGGGTGCAAATCATCCTTCGAGATCCCATCAAATCCCCCTTAAGAAAATAATAATAATTGGCAAGACTAGGGACTTGAGGTGTTTCCTATATTGTGACTTAACAGCACCGAGACGCTTGTGAATAATTGTTAATTGAATATTGTGTATCTGGTAATCAGTGTGAAGTATTATATCATTCCTAATTGCATTTCTATATATTTATGTTAATAAAGTGTTGTTTTTATGAACCCCGGTTGGTTAATGATTTTATGAGCTACACCCCATTCTCATATGTACGTTCTCCCCTTCCCTTGTGTTGGAAATACCTTAATTAAATAACTTGGTTCAGTGGTCAGATAGAGTTAGAATATGACAATGCTCCAACACTTCACGGTGACACTAGCCCTGCTAAGGGGTGGGCTTGGGGACTCTTCGCCATGTCATCGGTATAGTTCTGTGCTTGGCATAACATCCATCCACTGTGTCTTAACCTAGGAGTACTGCCTCAACTTGGCCGGTCACAAAGGCTGCCTTGCCTAAGGCAGCACAGGAAGACAATGTGGTATTTCCACATTAAAAGGTAGAACATCTGCTTTATGTTGTTGCATATCATTTCGCAAGAATTTGTGAAAAGTACTGGCGTGGATAGTAAACATTCGAGATGTGTTGCTAAGCGGGCTGTACATAGCTGGCAGGTGGAAAATTTGACGAAAATGAGACTCCCTCTCCCAGTTTCAAGAAAAAAGCAACAAAACAAAATGCTGTACTGCCACCCTAATTCCTATAAGAAATTCTGTGATAATATTTTCCTCCGAGCAATCTAGCTCGGACAGCAGCTTCCTTAGGGGTACCACTGTAGCATTAGCAGCAAGGTGTAACACAGTCGTGTATTCTCTGACACACTCATTATTTTCCTGTGCCCAATTACAGAATTTTTCATAACAGCTTACTCTAGTTTGTGCACCTGAAAATTCTCGTACAGTAAATGTTTGAATTCCTGCCAATTTTGACAATTCTTCATATGCTGCTGCACATGAAGCACCATCAATGCTTGTCCCTTGAGCTTAATTTTACAACACATTAACTTCTCACTATATCCCCAGCTAATCACGATTGCTATGTTGGAACCACCACAGTAATTATTTAGGAGGCTGTTACAGAAACTTAATCTGCAAAAATGATGAGCGTAGATGTTTTAATGCTCTGTCAGAGAGATGCCCAGCGAGGCATATCTTTAGAGGAGGTGAATTTACAAGATTTAGGAGCTTGGGACGTATCTGCCTCGAATGGTTAGGCTACAAGAGACCTCAGCATAATTTTCCTGTTTTCACATTTATATGACAGATTTATCAGCGCTTGAATAATTAATGGTATGTGATGTGTACAAATGAACATAAATTTCTTTTACCTAAAAATTTTATCTCAATTCGCTTATTAAGCTGACCAGGATACCAAACGGTGTTCAAATTCACATGAAAGGCAGACGCATATTCTTCACCAAATCAACTTAGTCGGCACAACCCTGGCCTAGCAGAATACTACAATTGAGCTGTAGCTGTCTCAAAAGATTGACATTTTACACACCTTGTCCACTCTGAGTTCTACCGGAGCAATGATTAGTTACCGACTTTCAGATTACCTTGGACAAGAAACTCACATTACGCAACATACCTATGCAGTTATATCTGATTTGATCCTATTTAAACTTCATAAAGTTACTAATCATGAAAAGGAGAAGTCCAGGCTACCACTTTGTTAACCAAATTATTGTCTGGGTCAAATACAAAAATGTTATGTAATGAAAGTTGAACCCTGTTTTACCGTCGTCCCATGAAACATGGTTCTCAAACAACTATAACACTTGTACCACCTGAAAGAGGCTTATTGGTACCGCACTATCTGAGATTTTGCAACCATCAAAATACTGCACATAGGATATATTGCTAAATGAGTGAAAAGGGGAGGGGGGGGGGGAATTAGGAACCATCTCTATTCTCCGACACTTTATCATATCATGCTTATAAAAAACTGAGTGCTCCTCAGTCAATATATTTATGTTATCATATCATGCAAATCTTGTTTATTCCTGTCACTTCAATTCACTTCATTTACTAGCAATTAAAATGAGAATTAAATTGGCCATATTTATACTTGGTGAAATGTATTCATTGACTCAACCTTTTTAAACATGTATGGTTACAACATATGCTCTCTTGAGACACTTCAAATTTAATTTATGAAATTTAAAATCATACATACAATCTATTATTCCCTTTTAACAGTAGTGGTCCACCTCTGTTAACTATTCAACATTCAACAACCCTTACTCAAATACAATGAAGAAAGGAATTCACTTAACCCTTTCACATCCCTACCTATACTATTAAGGTTACATGATGCGACTCTTTAAAGAAGATATTAATTCTGAAGTACAGTAAATAGGCCATTTAAAATACACTCTATCACACTCATTTAACATGGATCGGCTTTAACAGTTTGGAGAATTACCACACACAAGATCACCCCACAACACTCATGTCTAGTCTACACATTGGAAGAAGATTCTCTAAAGATTTGGTCTAATTCTTCTTTGGCTCATCAAACCATATTGATGGGTAGTCAATAGGGATTGCCACCATGACAAAATGGTGCTTGCGGGCCCCACAATAGCTCTTCATTTGACATACACTTTAACCTTGCCCCTTCAGTAATAGCATGCAACATTGACCTCAGTACTCATGGTCACCTGTGATGTTTAGCTGCAGATGATACACCCTTTTCCGGAATCCATAACATCAATTCTCAACACCATTAATTAATTTAACTTACAAAATTTGAAATAAGTATAAAGAGTTAATTGATTATATCATGCCCCAAAGGGTACAGACACATCCCTATTTCAGAATTGAATGCACTATTACTTCATCCAAGGAGACATGACAAAAATGATTGACTTTACTTACGTCGAGTTAGCATATTGTAGACTAAAATCTCAAATTCTAGTTTTAATGTCACTTAGGATATGGCCCAATATTCCCAATACGCTACTAAACTATGCTTTTGAGCTCCCATGAGTTCCCCGTGTGTTGGAAGACCAACGCTGACACTCTTCTGTGCTGGGCTCACACTCGCAGGCTGACCCTGATCAGCGCATTACCGCCACCTCTATCCAGTTGTCTCCCAGCTGTGTATCACCCCCAGACCCACCCGGCAGCAACACCTTAACTCTTATGGGTTATGAGGTGCCATGACACATGGCCACCATATTTCCTCGTAACTAGTGATATAACATTAATCATAAACAGAGCCTTGCTACAAAGCCAACCACAGAGATGTCTGCTATTAAAAATTGAAAAATATATAATAAAATCACATTTACTTGTCCACAATTATTGAGTCATCATATATTATATAAATATTGTTTTGTTTTTGTACATTCCATTACATTACTGTAACAGAAAGCTGCATGCACAATTATTATTTAACACTTGAATTGTTCGTAAGTATTTACAAAGCAACTTTTATAGTAGTTAATTATAATCTTAATAAAGTGTATTTTCAGCTAGTTAGTTTGTAGTGGTTCTGCTATACGAAACTCGTGGGAGTTTGCAGCAAACTCTAGCTCGGACTACCTCAGTGAAAAGTTGAGACTCTCTCTAAACACTTGAAAGTTTGTTGATCCAGGAGTGCCAACATAAAATAAATGAAAGATGATGAAAGTTAACTGAAGTTTATTGCTCTCTCCCCACAAACAATTGACACTCGTAATAAATAAAAGAAAACAAAGCAAGAGAGAGAATGACAGCATGGTCACTCGCTGCCCTGCATGAACACTACATAGCTGAACTTGTGATGATGATGAGCTTAATGTGATGTGACCACGAGAAAGTCATGCTAACCCTATTTATGCTACCTGAAATATTGCATTAAGTAAACGCCCAATCATGACTTCGCAAAGTGCGCTAATGTCTAAAAGTAGCCTGTGAACACTGACGTGGGTCTCAAATCAAAGTATTACAATGCGTGCGCGGGCTGTCACGTTGGCCTACTATGACATCAGTACACTGAGTGTCGTCAAATGGTACAACACACAGACGTGACTCTCTTACTAACTCCTTGAAAAAGTTGCAATGTCATCCTGTGATGATGTTACTACTGATGCAATGTCTCCAATAAAATAATAAATTTGGAAAAACCAACATATACAAAATAACAATTATTATTGCCACAATCTTCTAAATATTAAATGAACTACTATCCTTAACACAAAAATATAGCAAATAAAATTAATTCCCAAAAATATACAATATAACATATTGCAATACTATATAACCCCCCTCGATTTGGGGAAGATTTCGAAGAAACCTGTCCCAAATCGAAACCTACATGAACGTTGAGTGTCTTATGCTAGACTGTGATTCCCTCTCCTGCAAGAAAAATTATCTGATTACATAGTTATGCATCCATATACAAATTTAAAGTCACAATTACATGGTTGTTCATTCATATACAAAGTTTACATTACGATAAAGTACATCATATTACATTAACATATAAAGTAAATAAATCAAAATTAGTTACAAAAGATAATACATATCACATGTCTCAAATTCATTACACTGTTACCTTTATATTCAATTTAGATTGTTTACATGGTTCATTAGTGGAAAAATGAATTTAATTAATATTCAACATGTAAAACAGGATAACAAGGTCCAGTTAGAATACAAGAGAGCTACTGTCTTTAGTTTGGAACAGTGTTCAATTTAACTCGGACTACAAGATAGCTACTACCTATCCTATGGGGTCAGCGCTATTTAACTCAAGACAAGAGAGTCCCTGCCCTTCATATTGGGTTAGTACCACATTTAAGTCTAGGGACCTCAGACCTGTCCCAACATATTAATAAATATTACTGTTATAAAAGCATGGACATTGTAAAGGGAATGAAATCAATCTTACACATATTACACAAGTTCACACTTCATCATTATATTCATCATATACAAATTCAAAATATGTTTTGATGGGTTCCAAAATTAATCTACAATATACATTAACACTTTTCAAAATCAAACTGCAATTTACATCCACACACAAGCAACATTTTCTTAGAATGACTACACAATACCCTTAAAAATATGCTTTCGCAAAAATTTACATCATTAATAAACAAAACTTAATGTGCTCCTGATTTTAGCACAAAAACAAATTAAAATACAAAAGCATTTTCAATTGTTATCAACATTATAAAAAACACATTGCTACTCACAAAATTCACCCCTTGCAAGATGCACATATACAGCCAATTTAAAAATGTCTGTCCCACAAAACACCATTATTCAAATTCATAAACAAATATACACATCGTATATAGTCTCCTACTGCATTATTAATTATCACTTTTCATACATATCAACCCTAAATAAAGTTTAATTGTAATCTCTCTTAGATTAAAAAACATAACTATAAAAATTCCTTTGGATAGCAAGTTAATTTGCTCCAATTTTTAAAGCTCCATATAAAATGTTATTTTCAATTAAATGTCTTGATGACAAATAGCCGTTAAAAATTAATTTCATTTGTGAAAATAGCTTTAATAGAATAAATTCTTCAAATCTATCAATAGGCTCAACTAGCCCTAACAAAATTAATTTCAACAGAATAATGGATTGTATTACTTTGTGTTACTTAAATTTTTCTCATATTAACTTCAATCAATGTAACCTCATTTTTAATCATACACAGACAATACATTACGAAAATTACCTTGTATGAATAAACACTTATTGAATCATATTAAGGTAATATATAAACACAATAAAATACAAAATGATCTTGTGTACATGAACACTAATTAAATAATTAAATCATCTTAAGCTACCCAGTCACAAACTAAATTATGTTTATTCCTCTTTCTCCTCCTCATCCTCATTCTCCCCAGTACACCCTTCTTCTTTACAAACCTTCTCAACATGTACTTTTACAATTACCTTACACCCAGTGCTCATGAAGTTAAATTTCGTTTTTCTCTTACAATTCATCCTTACCCCCCTAACCTTACCTTTCTTTCTCTTATTTTTCCTTAGTCCCCTTCCTGGACAATTCATGAACATTAAACAAGTTTGTTAGGCCTACACTTTCTACTCATTTCTCATTCGGTTCAACACATTGTCACTGTTAGGTTTGCCAATTTACTAATTACTTTTTATTTTGCCCCCCCCCCCCCCCCCCCCCCCCTTCCACACGCCCCCATTTTCTAAATAATAATAATCTACATGTGTTGTGTTCTCAACAGTGTCACAAAAAATACACGTACTTGGGTCAGCTCTCGGTTGGTGAAAAATGACTGCTAAACCTAATCTAAAATTCAACTCAGTTTTTTGTGGATTAACCACCCAAATTTTTGGTTGCACTGCATGAATTCCTGTTATATCTGTTGTTACATCCTGACAGTTTTGCACTACAGTTTATACATTCGCCTTCACATTGACTTCTGGAAATATTCTCTGATAATACAAAAACATTTTTTATCTTCTGAAAAGGCCACATCATTACATCTGAACATAATTTACAGTTGAATGTTCATCAAATACTTTCCCAAGATCTGTTTTAAACCCATCAAATTTTCCAGTTAACTGTTGAAACTCATTTTTAAACTCTTTGTTTTGTTCTGTAATTATCTCCATAAAAAAATTGAGTTGATCGTTTACGTGTGAATACTCTGTCATACTGCCAAAATTTCATAACCTGCATTATTAGGTCTATACAACAACACAATCTGCCAACAAAAAAAAAAAAAAGGATTTACAGTGCATACTCAAATCACAGTGAAATTAGTAACCAAAATAATGACATTAGAATTTTACAATCTTGATTGTACCTGCAATTTCTTCAGTGGAGAAGTTTATATTTACCTCAATGCACTTCACTGTCATTTGTTGACTGGACACTGCTGGCGGTATGGAAATTAACATAATAATATATTGCAATGCTACTACTTTAGGAGAATTTTTTTGTTACTATTATCATAATTTAAGAGATGTTCAAATCATATAATTTTTATACAAAATTTTTCTCAATAAAATTTATTTGAGGCATAACATTGCAAGCTAGTCTAGTACTTTAAAGAGAGGAGAGAAAGGTCATCTTCTTACACAGTAAAAGTAAAAAATATCTCTTTTGACATTATATCTCCAAAAAATGATTTTCCCAACTTGAATTGTTTTACCAGTATTCTCTTAGTTTAAATTTCATCACGCATGCCATTAGTAAACAACCTGCCAGAAAATAAAACAATTTGTCATTATATTGTGTCTTCCTATTGTTTTGTAAGGGAATGGTAACAAAGTTTGTGGTGCATTTTCAATGGCATACTTGTAGTATCTGTTAAATGAATTTATAGTGTCATAAATTATACATCAGATAAGAATAGAAAAAGTTTATGTTTAGGGTGACATTATAAAAATTAGTTTTGCATCTTGAGTTTGTATCGTCACATCGATGAATTATAGATAGTCAAAATATTCAAAGACCACTCTAATGTTTCACACTTCCTTTTCGTACTGGTACCACATTTTTATTTGTTATATCATCACTGCTTTTGTCCTCCAATTCAGGATTTGATTCTTTAGATATTGTTCTTGAAGCACTTTGAAAAATTCCAGCAGATGTAGTTGGCCGAGGACTTTTTTTACTGTCTGAAGCATGCTATATATTTGAATCACTCAATGTTATCACATCTTCCATGTCACTCCTTGTGAGAATAACCTCCAGTGCTTCTTGGTGTGTTAGATAACATTGCTCCTTCATATTTTTATTTAACTCATGTGCAAAAAAATTTATTACCCTGAAGATGCCATCGCAGAGGCACGTAATTGGGTAAAGGCACACGACATGGTTGTATGTATAAAGAAAACATCAAAATATTGTAGCACACTAAGCATGTATTACAGGGGGCCAACAATTGCAGGATTCACTTAGTAAGGTGTTGGACTACCTGCAGCACCGAGAGAGGTGGTGATATGGTTCAGCATTGAAGCACACAGACATAGGATGTTTTTCTGAGGAAGATCCTTCCACAGCTGGTGCAACTGACCCACCAAATCCGCTGTAGTTGCTGCTAGTTGAAGTTTCCGTCCAATCTGGTGCCAAATGTTCTGGATGTGCAAGAGGTCTGGTGATCTTGCTGGCCAAAGAAATACCCATGTTGTGTGAAGCTTGATATTATCCTGCTGGAATATGGGGTTGTCTAGCTGCACCGTCAAGAAGAGCACACATGTTCACAGAACTACCTGGACATATTGCCGTGCCATCAGGGTTCTTCAATCACCACCAGAGAGGTGCAGGAATCATAGGTAGTTGCATCCACACCATGACACCTGTCATTGGGGTGTTGGGCCACTCTACAATGAAGTGTGGATCACGGTGCTGGCCAGAACATCTCCATACTCAAATTCAGCGGTTTTCTGTTTCCAGATAAAACCATGATTCGTCGCTGAACACCACCCATCACCAATTTTGGGGCACATGTTGGGTTATGATGGTACTGTGGGACAACTTTCCTTGTACTCGCACATTTCATTCATGGTAATCAATTTCTTTTGCAAATCAGTGTAGTTTCAAATATATATTATACAATCTCAAAAAGCATTAGCAGAAAAATTAAGTACAAATGAATTATTCATTTTCGCTTTATAACACTATCCAAAAGTTCAGTCTTCAGCAAACCATAAAACATTACGTAGCTTGCAAGCTGTCCCACATGTAGCTTTACTGCCCTTTTCCTTCTTCTAGTCCCCCCCCCCCCCCTCCTTTGCAAAATCACTCATACCACTATTTATTTTATTGGTGTGAGTGGCTGGTGGTGGAATTTATCATCGCCGCCATACCTCAACAAAAACTACAGAATTTGCCTGTCAAAAATTGGCAGTTGAAAAACACTTCCTCTGAAGCACACACTAAATTGATAATGATGTCCACTATGAACAATAACTTCAGAATTTCAGTGTAAATGATAGAGTTTAAGACACACTTACTTTGATGCTAAAGGAAATTGGACATTTATCAACGCTGCCTGAATAGATACCCAAATGAGATATATTGCACCGCTGAATGGAAAATTACATATCTGGTCCATAAAACACAGATATTATATACTAGAATGCAAGGTATCTCGTCAACAGCAGCAAAAGGTTTAAGTAGCTATTTAATTTTAATCTGATTATGTTATAGAATGCTTTCAGAGCTGATTAAATGTTTCAGGGGACATTGTCTTTTGAAACATTTGGGCTTCCTATATTTTGTATGTTTCTCAAAAAAAATATATTCAGGAAGTGTAACAATGTTAGAGAATGAGAAAATGGTTTAATGTACTTTTGTATAAGGACTATCTTTCTTGTAAGTAGGAGCCAGACAGCATTTCTCCCCTCCTCAACTTGCTGAAGATGTGAACACCTGATAGTGTATGCTGATAGGTATATTTTGTGGATGCTCAATAGATATTTTATTTTTTATTCTGGTTCTTACTGATAAAATATTGTGATGCAGCAGTTGTCTTTACCATAAATTTTGGCCATCAAATATCCTCAAAGAGCATTTTACTGTTGGCCACCAACAAAGTTCAGAGACCATCATTAAATCAGATAAAATAAGCTTTTGCCAGCTGAAATCACAGCTAGCTGTCACAGCAACCTGATCAGCATCTAGGAAGAAGCTTCTAATAGCCATCAACACTAAAGAAGGAAGAGAATTTTCCATAGCCACCACTGAAATATTGCAGTTAGAGTAAAATGCGAGTCCTTTTCGTAAACAGTGGCTCATAGATTTCACACCACTCCGGTATCAAGAAAAGGATGCATCTATTTCATCATTGTGCATGAATGGAATAATAGAGGATAATTTAAAGTTATAAACGTGGTCATTATATGTTTTATAATGTTGATGAATTTCATACCTGCCCAAAGAAACTTACAAAATTCCAAGTTCATAAGAGTGAATGAGTGAAGAGATTTGAGCAGCTGTTAACATCAAGGTCTTCAGAGCAGATGAAGGTGATTGTAGTGAATATGAAGCAGTGCCGAAATGAAGGGGCGAGGGAAACAGGAGATCCCCGAGAAAACCTGCGGATCAATGGCATCGTCTGGCACGATTCCCACTTGCAAAAATCCGGTAATCTGGCTGGGGATTGAACCCAGTTTGGCTTGGTGGGAGGCGAGCGTGCTAATCACTTAGCCACCATGGCCCCAAGTTAACAAGAAGTTTGCTTCCCATATAGAAGTTGTGTACGAGTTAAAATCGCAAAAACATTCTAATTTAGTGTCATAATACCTCATGGTAAACAGGATCGCAATCAGAACATGCTAAACTTTTGTAAACATCCGAGAAATATTCTTCCATTGTGAATTTATGAAGGGGAGGGTAGGCTGCCACCACAATAATTTTCGAAATTGGGCGTTACATAATAAACCCAGATCTACAGGGATGTAAGATGTAGATTATGCTGAGCTTAAGTCAGGGGGAGGCCCTGCAAGGCTCCTTTTTTGGAGGGTAATAAAGGACACGCGAGACTACATAGCCTGGCATGGGTTTGGTCATGGATGACTAGGCTGCAGGGAAGGCAAGTTATTAATTTAGCAATTTTAATTAGCAGTTTCAAACAACTGTTTCCAAAATTTAATTCTCCTATTCATTTCAATATTATGTCCTCATTCATTGTTTAAATTGTTAACTGATGTTCACTATATTATCTTGAATCCCCATTAATAAGGTGATCATGGGTACAAAACTTGGTAAATTCCATGATCGCTACAAACATTTTTCTTAAATGTTACCCTCAAACTCATGTACATATTTTTCAGGAGGGTTCGGGAACCCACTCTGTCACACAAATCTATAACTTTAATTCATAATATATTACATTATTAGTGATGTCACTAGAAATTGAGGTAGATAATTTTATCACTAAGACCTGCCATTTAACTCTAATTATCCCATAATGGATGAGAGGGCGTGAAACCCAATGAGTGAAACCTACTGTGCGGGAGGACACTTGAAGGACTCTAGAACATTGCGACTGGCAGGAAATGGACTGAACTGGGGTGGGACTGAATGGAAGTGTAATACTTATTTTATTGTAAATATTTGAACTGTGAAATATGGACGTATAAATTATAAAACAATAGAATAGGTTGATACACTATCTATTGGGACTGATCTTTAATTGTTTAATTTCATCAATTTCTTTGTCATAATTAATAAATTTTATTAATTGGTGTCAATTGTGAACAGTAAGTGATTTTAATTTATTGTGAGAATTTAGAGTTCAGAGAATTTTGCTGTAGTTATTGTAAATAAAATAAGGAAGTTATAATTAATTATTTTATTTCATTAAGACATCCATCCCTTAACAAACTTGGTATAGCCCACTTAATTTTTAAAGAGAGAAATTGTAGCAATATGTTTATATAATATCCACAAAATGGGTTCCTCCCGATGGGAGGTCTTTTTATACTTCTTTGTGGTACCAATCTCCTCATATCTCAAGAATGACTTATGGTAAATAAGTTGTCATAGTAAACAAAGATTACTGAAACATAATTTATTTGATCAAAATCAAATATAATTAATTTAAAACTTTGATTTAATCAAATGTTCAGTTTAAAAAAAGTTTACTTTCTCACAAGACCATACGAAGCATCTAAGGTATATATCATTTTACTTGGCAACAAACACAATTAAATTATCCTTAACTGCCTAGAATTGTACCACGTAAATCTTGACTAATATTGATTGCTAAAATGGGACCACACAATGTCTTACACCACAATTTCTTAGTTCATGTTACTTATATCATGGAACTAAGAAGGTGAAAGTGAAGAGATTTGAATGGATCATAACATTGAAGTCTTAAGGGATCATGGAACTAACTTACTTCAATATTTAAATTCAAATTTATATTATATTCAAATTTGAATATCCAAATAAAATTGCACTGTGCATCCATGCCCAATTTGGCAATGGACCACCTACCCTTATTCCCTCTCAGGCTCCCATGAGCCTTTACAGACATCGCCGTCAATCTCACCTTCTCCAAGACACAAACAAATGCCTTAAGCAATGGGCAACTACTGCCTATATCTAGTTGCATCATCAGCTGCGCAGCACCCAGTCACATCCTGCAGGTGACACCCTAATACCTACAGGTCACAAGGTGCCAAAACATGTGGTCGCTGTATTTCCTTGCGACTCATGACTCAGAATTAATCTTAACTTCTGCACCATGTAAAAGCTTCCCTTCTAGTTTACCAAGCAAGCTGCAAAGATGCTTGCTATTACAGTTTTAAAATAATGTGAATACAATTGTATTTAATACCAATACAATAAACTTTTTACATAGAATAACATTATATAAATTCTGTTAATTGATTTACATTATGGTTGCAGACAGCTGCAAGATGATTTATTATAACACAAGGGAATATTTTATAATTGCTTAAGTTGTCAATAAAATAACATTTTTAATAACATAAATTCTAAAAGAGTCTTATTCCAGAAATTCAAAATCTATACAAGCTTGACACGAGACAATTCTCTATACAAACTAATTGATGTCAGATATCAAGAGTACTGGTTTAATTTCTAATATAAGGAAGGGGGCCGTCTCCTTATAGTAGTTGCTCATCTCCTATCACAGCATACTCAAAAAACAAAAAAAAAACAAAATTATAGGTACTGTGGTCTTTTGAAAATTAATACAGATATTTTATTTATTCAGGTATGTAAGTAGCAACAATGCTCTAATGGTCAACAGGGAACAAACAGTCTGTACACGTTAAACTGGTGGTGAAAGCTGAGAAATATTCTCACGTAAAGATAGTAAAAGGGGAGAGAGTAGCTGCCACCATGATCATTTTGGAAAAAGGGTGTAACCGAAATATGTTCTATTAAGATTGCGAATGCAGAAATATTCTAGCATTGTCAGAGAGAAGCCCTGCCAGGCATATCTTCGAAGGGGGAGGGGTCACAAGATTACATAGCCCGGAATGGATCCATCACGAGTGATTAGGCTACAGTAAAGTCATCCATTTAAATTACCTACTGGCACAATCTATCTGAATATTTTACCCATTGCACAATAACCTTTAATGCATCTTACCAGGTGTCCTGAAATACAGTACACGACACAGCAAATATAAATAACTAACTTGTGATTCCTGAAAATAATTGTTATAACATCGTATAACTGACTCCTATTGATGACTAAAAGGGGCTATGACTTGCACAGCCAATAATCATAATGCAATATTAAAAAAATAATATATATCCCCCCCCCCCCCCCCCTGCTTTTCTAGCTGAAGAATGCTCTGGATTACTCACTTCAATCTCTCAGCATGACTCAGGGTGTGTTGAACCTTCCAGATGGCCAGGGCGAACAATATAAAAGTGTGACAGGCCTCCGAGCCGGGAGTTGAGTGTTTTTGTTGAATAGATGAGTGGCCAAATTCCGAGTGATAGAAGACGAGCAACGAGTGAAGTTACCAGCGGAAGGGAAATCTTTGACTGAAAGTATCTAGCAGTCAAGAGTGTGGCTGGCAGGCTGGACTATAGGACTAGATGCATGAGTGAAAGAGATTACAAATGATAACACCAGATAGACTGAACACATGTTAATTATGAGTATGAGTTAATTGACTGTTACCAAACAGAGACATTAAGGACATTAATTAGAGTCGAAATAGACATTAAATATTGCACCCACTTTTAAGTAAAAAGAGTAACAGTTGAGACATAATGTAATGCTGTAAAGAATAACTGTGTGAATAAGTTGCAAATAAAATTTAGTTATTTTATATTTATTAGGACATCCATCCCTCAAACATAGATAAGCCCTCCAGGCATCCATGTAGCACTGGTGTCAGAGTTGTAAGTAAAGATAGACTATAGGCAAGTAGTTAGTGATTTCACACAAATTAATTAATTGGAATAACTCTTTCTGCAAATAATTAAGACTGTTCTGTACAATCATCACTATGAATGTTAACTAGAAAAATGTGTGCAGAATTAGAAGCACTTTGAGCAGTAATCGAGGAGCTAGGTAGCCAGATGGTTAGTGTGAGCGCAAGTGTAAATAGCTCTAAAGAAGATGTAAATAACCAAGTCAGTAGAGTAAATGAAACTGTAAATACCCAAACTGATAGTGTAAATAGCAAAATTAGTAGTGTGAAGGATAATGTAAATCAGTGTGGTCCGTGGGCCAAATGTGGCCCGCGCGGCCATTTTGTCTGGCCCGCTATAACATTAGCTATTTTACAGGGTTATTGCAAATGATTCATCAGGTTTTAAAAATCAGTAATTCACCAAGTACTTGTCAGAAAGTTATGAGCAATACATGAAAACAACCAGAAACTCTCCAAGTTTTTTTCACAAATTTCTACAAATGTTCAATGTGAGCTCCTTTCGTCACACGACACACATCTAATTGGTAGTAGCGTTCACCCCCCCATACTCATTGCAGCATGTCCCTGTCGATGGCCATGACAGCTGTGGTAATGTGGTGTCAGAGCTCGTGCAGTGTTGTTGGCAATGGTGGCACGTAAACAGTGTCTTTCATGTATCCCCAAAGAAAGAAATCACATGGTGTAGGATCGGGAGACCAGGGTGGCGATCCCGACCACAGCGTCCAATTCAGCAGCATGGGAGTTCATTGTTAGGTGGCGATGCACTTCTGTGTGCCAATGAGGTGGGACCCCATCCTGCTGGAACACAAAGTTGGCAGAATCCTCTCTGATTTGGGGAAATAACCACAACTCGAACATGTCGAGATAGGACAGACCCATCACAGTGTTTTCAAGGGAAAAAAACGGCCTGTACACATTTGTCTGTGAGATTGTGCCGAATACATTAAATTTTGAGGAATCCCGTATGTGTTGCATAGAAGCATGGGAATTTTCAACACCCCATATCCAAACATTGTGACGGTTCACCTTTCCACTCACTTCCTGCATAGCTTCCTGCATGTGCTCACAAAATTCAACACTGGAAGCATAATCTTCTGGCTGCAAGTGTTGCAACAACTGCAAGCGGTATGGTTTAAGTTTTAACCGTCGTCGCAAAATCTTCCACACAGTCGGCTGAGGAATCCCAAGCTCCCGACATGCTCGGTTAGTTCATTTTCAAGGACTACGCACATAATGTCTCCTCACTCTCTCCACTGTTTCTATAGAAACATCTAGCTGCCCTGTGCTCTTACCTTTAAACAAGCATCCTGTGTCCTGGAACTGACGATACCACCGCAGAATGCTCTGGTGACCTGGTGGTTCTGTGTGGTAATGCCCTCGGAACACACTCTGCACAGTAACAACTGATAAACATTTTGCATATTCCAAAACACAAAACGCTTTCTGTTGATTTGTCGCCATTTTGTGAACTGAGCTATTGCTGTTACTTTGGTGTGATAAAAAGGAAGTTTAAACTCGTATAAAAAACTTGAGGTGGTGGTTGCTGCTGCTGCCTTTTTTTTTTTTTTTTTTTTGCATAAATTTCAGATTTTGAAAACTCGATAAATCATTTGTTTTTTCTACCCAATATTTAATCGAAAATAATGTTACATTTTAAATGCGTAGAAATTAGATGTTTGTAAGTACAATTCTAATATGGTTAACTCTTGAACTGTTATGCTGGCCAACAGCATATCTTAAGAATAAATTTCTGGCCCGTGACTGAAAAATAGTTACATTTTTGGCCCGCGACTGTAAAATAGTTGGACCACACTGATGTAAATGGTGTAAATGAGAATGTAGACAAGAAAACAGATCATGTAGATAAGAAAATAGAACACATTAGTGAGTTAGTAAATACAAGAATTGACTGTGTATACAAGAAAATTGACAGTGTAAATGAAAAAGTGGACAGTGTAACTGAAGTAGTGGACAGTGTCTGTGAAAGAATGGACAGCATCAAGAATGATGTGAAAGAGAAGATTAGGGCAGTAGAGAAGCAATTGGAGGAATTTCTTCAGCAGCGAAGGTCCAGTACCACACCATCGACAGCCGAGAAAAGTGAAGCAGTGCAAGTCAAAACCAATTCAGCAAACTCAGAGGAGAGCAAGAAGGTCTGCAGAACTGGTGTTGCGCAGCCAACAGTGGGTGAAAGGGTTTTATTTAAGTCCACCTCTTAAGATGGCCAGACTTCATGGCGAGAGTACCAACACCAGTTTGAAATAGTCGCAACCCTGAATGGCTGGTCAGCAGAGCAACAGGTTTACTACCTTGCGACTCTACTGAGAGGCCCTGCACTCAGCATACTAAAATCTCTTCTAGAGTGACAGCGCCTGGAGTACTCCACACTGGTGTTGGCCTTGATCAACGTTTCGGCGACCGGTACCTTCGACATGCCCACCATGCCCAGCTGTGAAGCCACACCCAGCAATCAGTGGAGTCACTGCAGGAGCTACGGTGAGACATTGTGCGGCTCTCCCAATTATCTCTGGAAGGGTGCCCTGAAAAGGCGCACATCATCATCGCAGTCTGCTTTTTTATCGATGCCATTGCAGACACAGAGGTACATCAAGTAGTGTGTCTGGCTGCACCTCACACCATGCAGGATGCCCTGGCCTGAGCACTGGAGGTGGAGTCAGCAAGACAGGTGCCCACACCCCGACGTCCGGTACGGGCAGTGGTACTGAATAAAGATGAAGACGGAATCAAGAATACACTGAATGTGGTGCATACATTTATGAGGGACGTCACTTCCAGGGTCCATGCTACAGAGTTTCGCCGCCCCACTACATAAATTGCCTGAGTGTTGGTCCTGTGGACAGCCCCAGGGCACCTGAGAGCCTACTGCCCACAGCAGTAGCAGCGGGAAAAGTGGCAGTATGAGGCAGGTGAGAATACAGCACTCTCGGAAAACTCGTAAACACCTATCTTAAGGGGTGAAGGTCGGTGAATGCTGGAAGGAAGGCCCAATGTTCTTACATATACGTCAGTGAAACAGGATTGGAATGCAATACTGGTGGAGGGGTGCTGGAATTATGTTCCTTGCCAGATGGTCTTCGACACTCGGCCGACCATAAGAGTAGTAAGACCAGACATCTTTGGGCCTTCCCCCAGCGATCGCCTGACAATAGCATAGAATAGTGCTATTTGACCACAGTAACCGGTGAGACCACACCAGTAAAATGTAAGAGGAAAGTGATCTTCAGGCTTGGTGACTTTAGCATAGCAAATGATGTTTTCATAGCAGAAATAGAGGATGAATGTCTTTTGGGGCTTGATGTTCTACATAGGCTGGGGTGCTGTATCAATACTCAACTTGGTGTTCTTCGGGTAGGCAGTACAGAGTTGGTGGTGTCAACACTGCATGATTGGTCTTCCTCAATTAGCTGCCAACAGTATGTGGTCAACCCACTGCGCTGCCCGCTTCTGGTGAAATTGTCATTTCAAGCAGATGTCCAGGAAAGTTTGTTACACATTTGGGTATAATTGAGCCAGCATAGAGGATTGGTGTCCTGTCAGGTAAAGTAGTTGTCTTAAGGAATTTGGTATCTTCTAATTCTGACAGTTTTCCAGTTAGAATGATAAATTTGTCAAATAGTGCCATTTGTCATGAGGAGGGGGCTGTGATATGTGTTTGCAAGCATGTCACATATGTACTTAAAAATGTTCCAGAAGATTCTAGAGTAAAACAAATAGAATGTCATTTACCAGAAGTACTGGAGGAACTACTACTAGTAAAAACAAAGGAAAATCTTAACTTGGGACAGGAGAAGGCTGTCTCTGATATACTGCAAAGAAATAGGGATGCCTTCTCATGAGGACCAAATGACCTTGGAAGGACGAACTTGGCCTGCCATCACATTGATACAGGAAATGCCAAGCCCATAGAGCAGCCACAAAGACGACTGCCACTAGCTGGTCACTAGGCAGTTGAGAGATTTGTGAAGTAAATGAAGGAGTTAGATGTGATAGAGCTGTCAATTAGTCCATGGTCAACACCCATTGTACTTGTAAAGAAGAAAGATGGCTTTCTGAGATTTTGTATAGATTATCTCCAACTTAGTAATGTGACAAGGAAAAACTGTTATTGACTTCCAAGGATAGATGACACATTAAACAGGCAAGCAGGTTCGCAGTGGTTTTCTACTTTGGACATGAGAAGTGAGTACTGGTAGTGCGAGGTGGCTCCAGAGCACCAAGAGAAGCATTTTGTGTCCAGGGGAAAGGAACCTGGCAGTTCAGAGTTATGCATTTTGGGCTAAGTTAATGCCCCTGCTACCTTCAAATGCCTCATGAAAAAAGTTTTGCCTTTTTATATCTGTGAAGTTTATGTAGATGACATTGTTGTGACAGTAAGGACATTTGAAGAACACCTATCATGCTTAGACTCTGTATACCAGAAAGTGGCTGCAGCCAACTTGAAACTGGTTGCTAAGAAGTGCCACCTGTTCCAAAAGAAAATTAATTTCTTGAGACATGTAGTGACAGCCCACGGCATTGAAACAGACCCAGAGGAGGATCAAGCAATAAGAATTTGGCCTACATCAACTGACAAAACTGAAGTGTAGAGTTTTCTAGGATTATATGCCCATTACCATCAATTTGTACCTGGGTCGTTACGATCACCAATCCACTACATGAACTGACTGAGGCAAAAAAGAAATTTAATTAGACCACTGAGTCTGAAAATGCTTTTAGTATACTAAAGAAAATACTGATATTTCACCAGTTCCGTGTTTCTCAAAAAGTGAAGGTGTATTCATTTTGGACACTAATTCTAGTAAGGTAGGAATTATTTAAGCTGTGTTATCTCAGGTTGAAGATGGGAAACAAAAACCACTAGAATACTTCAATAAGGTATGTCATAAGTTGAGAGAAATTACTGTGTTACACTGTCTCCGAGGAACTGGTGCTCACGGGCCGTGCTTGCCCGTAAGATCCCCCCCCCCCGAGGTGAGAATAGAGAAGTATTACACGTTGTGCCCGGTACCACCAGACATAGCCCAGCCTGGATGGGGAGCGCTAGATTTCAAGAGTGCAAGGGTTTTTTGTGGCAGTTCTCACTCTGCAAAGTACGTAGGGCAGGAAACTAGTTAATGTTGCGTTGTCGGCCACAAAACATGCCAATATCCACGTACCACAATGTTTCAATGAGCACACTTGTTTCCAACGTGTGTGCATGGCACACCCACGCCATCCAGCTGGAGTTGGCCTGGACCACACATGTTCGGATTACGTCCTCAGAACCCAAGTATTCCTACACAGCTCGGCAGTGGTAGGGTTCAACATGGGAGACGGTGTAACACAAACCTGTCTGAAAGTCACGGTAACTACATCATACTTCGTTGACCACCATCTCCAGGATTTCCGCTTGCAGAATGTGCTCTACCTTGCTTGTGGTTCCAGCGCTACTGCTGCCATCAGGTGGACGCTTTGGGTTAGCCCCCTCCCTGCCCGCACTCTTTGGAGAAGGGGGATTTTGGCAGGAACAGCCCTGGTGACATAATGCCCAACACTTAACACAAATATAAAATAATAACTAACAACACTCTTTTTAATGGCTCCCTAGCATCATTACAATACTACTGACACCTGTTTATACATCGCACATTGTGTATCAGGTTTGTGCTCAAGTTGTGGAGGGAGGAGATGTGCAATGACATATGCCCCCCTCCGGGTAGCCCCAACCTGACTGCATGCTTAGTGCCTCTTTCCTCCTCTGCCATTGTCATCATCTGTCCCCGGGCAGCACTCCCACCGCTTTCCACGTGGCCTTGTCCGCAGCTGGTACCTCGGGGCAGCCAAGGTCGCCAGTGCTGGTGACTGGTTCACTTCAGGTATTTGTTCCATTGATGAACCAATCAGGCGGCCATCACTGTCTTTGGGGTCGTCTCTTTGGGATTTCCTCTGGGAGCTCCTCCACCATCATGCGGAGTGTCGCATTGTTTAATGATGTCTCTGGGTCTCAGTAACCTCTTATGCTTCCCGTGGGGTTTCCATTTCCTCCTCCGGCTCCTGTATGACAGGTGTACTCTGCCACCGCTGTACTCCGGGTCGGGGAGTGAAACAGCAGTTGTGATGTGTCCCCAAATTCTGACTGCGACCTGACTAGGTTCGCTTTGTCTGGGGAGCTCTGTTCCATTTTTTGTGCTGGCTCAGTCTCAAAGGGGCTTCCACAGTCTCTTCTGGTTCATACAGCTCTTTTTCCACTCTCTGCAGGTCGTCTCTGAACACTTTCCATTTCTTCCCTTCCTCACTTCACACAACATATGTGGTGCATTCTCACCAGGCTTTAACCTTGCAAGGGCCTATCCAGCGAGGAGTGAGACCTGCACAAAAGTTGCAGGTTCCTGCCGAGAGGGGGTAGTTCTTCACGCAAACTGCCTCCCAAGGCCTTAGTTGACTTGGGGGGACTGTCATGGTAGGCATTATTGCCCCCACATACTGATACTGTCGTTGGCGTGCGACTTCAATGTGCTTCCCCTTCTGTCCTTGCCATTGTTCTTTGTCTGGTCGACACGGGTTCCCCACCTGCACTGTTTGCCCGGCCCGGGTAACTCTAACTTATGAGAGGGTGGCAGATGTTTCCTCTATCACTGCGTTCACTCTTTGGCGCAAACAAAACAGAGTGTCATGTCTGTGCGTATTCCACTGCGTGTGGTATTCTCCTACCCCTAACTTGAGCTGTACTTTGAGGTCCTGATTTTGCCTCTCGGTGGGATTGGCTGCGAGGTGATATACTGGTGTCATGAGAGGTTTCATGTTCATTCTCTCCCACCACTGTCTCCACACCCTTCTTGTGAACTGACTGCAATTATCAGACAGTATTGTAATCGGTAAACCTCACTAAGGGAATCATTTTTGTTGTACAATGGCGCATATGGTTGAAGTGCACGTGTTACTCACTGTGTAGGCTTCTGTCCATCTACTAAACAAATCTGTAACCATTGCTATGAAAGGTTTTCCTCGGGGTGTCCGCAGATAGGGTCCCGTGATGTTAAGGGCCACAAATCCTGTTTTTTTTTTTTTTTTTGGCAGTGGTAATGTTGGACCACATGCCTGTGTGTTTGATCCACCCCTGGATACTTGGAAAGCCGATGATCATTCGTGTAGTGGTAGACATGTTCGCGTTCCTCTGGGGGTACATGTTTTCCATTCCTCTCTCCCTTACCCCTTGGGCACACGGTGTGCTCAGGTCATGCAATGTAGAAGATGTCTGTTGAGCTCTCAGGATGTGATTATTCACGTCGGTCCAGTTGTTTGGCTCGGTATGTGCAGTTTTTACATACATCATGAGCACTGCCTTGGGGGTTTCTGAGATCTCTCCTGCCTCTGTTCCCAGCAGTCTCTCCAGGGGCCAGAGCAGGTCATGATCTGTATCATCCATCACTGTTTCTGCTGTGTCTGGTTCTTGGGAGAGGAGGTAAGAGAGTTCATTCCCCGCCATGTGAGGCACTTACTGTCTGTGCAGAGAGTGAAGGGTCTACCATCTAACACGGGGCAGAAATGCCTCGGGGCTCACACTATTGCAAGACACACCCTCTCATTACTGTAGTATTTCTCCTCCACTTCGCCAAATTTCACACTTGCATACTGGTTCACCAGGCGCTGTCCCTGTGCATCCAGCTTGTACAGCACTACCCTGGCTTCGATTTGGCTTGCGTCTGTGTTTCTGTGGGTCTATGCATATCAGTATATGGCAGCGTGTGAACTGAGCCTTAAGTTCATCAAAAGCCTGTTGGGCCTGAGTCGTCCAGCAGAAATTAAATTTTGTGGACAGTAAGTTGGTCATGGATGCAGCAAGCCGGGTGAACCGGAGAATGTAATTGCATAGCCAGTTGGCTTTCCCATTGAACTCCAGCAAAATCTTTCGGGTTGTGGTACCTCTGCTTCCACAATTTTCCTTAGGTGTTCCGTATGAGTGTAATTTCCCTCACCACTTACAATATGTCGCACAAAATTGAGCTTGGGCTTTTTGATATGACATTTTCTAGTTGATACAACCAACTGGTGTATGGCAAGTCTTTCTAGTACTAGATCTAAGTGTCTTACGTGCTCCTCCCAACTTCGCAACCAGCTAATAGTGTCGTCCAGATAGTCTGTTACAAATTCGTCAATAATACCCTGTAACACTCGTGCTTTCATATTCTGGAAAGTGGAGGGTGCACATTTTAGGCTGAAAGGCATGGTGGGAAAATAAAACCGGCACCCGTTCAGGGTGGTGAATGCTGTTTTCTCTCAGTCGCGTCCTTTTATGGTTACCTGCCAGTATCCCGACCGAAGGTCCAGAGTCGAGTATACGCGAGGTCAAGAGTCGAGAGCATGCACACATCTTGCACACTAGCCAGAGTATCCTCTGTACTAATTTGCGAGGGGGGAGCACTCTCAGTCACTAAGTTTAGTGGCTGAAAATCCACGCTGAAACGTATTCCACCATCCTTCTTCGGCACTAACACAATTTGCGAGTTGTAGCGGCTCTTAGACAGCTCTATTACTCTCTCCCTCCACTTTTTGTACACTTGTTCCTGAATGACTCTCTGCTCCTCAAATCCTCAAGGCCTAGCTTACAATGTGTCACCCTCTGAAGTCGGAATCGTGTGCTCCGTGGCTGTTGTAGCATGCAGCAAGTCTGAGAATGTGAACACGTCCTACCTTTCATCTAACATCCTTTGCGCCCTTGCGCGGTACATCACCGGTACTCTCTTGGCTAGATCATTCAGTTGAATACGTTGAAGCAGTGCACGTACCTTTTCATCCACACCATATACGGTGCATGTTCACCCATTCCCAGGTGGACTCGATGGTCGGCGACCATTATGATGGCTTCTTGTTCTTCCAGCCAGGGTTGCCCCAGCATGATGGCCTTGCGCAGGCACTCCATTACGATGGTCTGGATCTGGTTTGTTCATCCGCAGTGTGGCGGTCCACAGCATGCTGTCCGTATTGTCCTGCGTGGCCAGTTGTAAGTGGTCCGGGTTCGGTGCTATCTTGCCCGTCTGTATGAGGGTAGGCTGTATGAAGGTGTGGCTTGGGGCAGTGTCTACCAGTGCTGCCACTGCTTGCTTGTTCACATCCACAGGGATACAAAGTGTAGTCAGTTACCATCGGCTGCAGTGAGTGTCATTACTAAATAGTCACAGATCTGTTTTGGTACATGGTCTATGGGTGCGGGGAGTCCAGCGTCATGCAGGTCTCCCCTCACCGCGGATTTTCCGACTGGTTTCTGTTCCTTACTGGGCAGTCCTTATGCCAGTGGAAGGTGGGTGCAGGGCACATATGACACTGGGGTGGGTGGTTTCTGTCCTCCCTCTGCCCTGTTACTGCAGTGGTCGGGGATGGGTGGCTTCCTGGGCCTCTGCAGTGGACCAGCTGTTCCTCCGCTCACCCCTGCCTCAACCGAACAGGGTGTGTTGTCCCAAGTAGGGGAGGTTCGCCTACTACCTATCACATTGGCGTGAAACAGCTCTTTCAGTCAGTACTCTGCACTCACTGCTCTGCATACATACCCTTCCACGCTTTCCCCCGTCACCACACAATGAGGAATGGTCTCAGTAACAGCTGTAATGTCCGGTGATGCGCCGGTAAGCAGTGCATTCGTGTTCAGCTGCCTAAACAGCTGCACTTTCTTGGTGACAAACTGCTCCACAAACTCGCCTTCCTTCTGTGTTTCCCCATAGAACTGGGCATAACAATTGGCACAGGCTTCCACGGCTGCAAAGCGCTCGCACAGGCCACTGGCTAACTCGGCCCAGGTAACTCGGTCACGTGCAGCACCACATATGGAGGCCCCTGCGTGTTAGGACCACTCCTCTTTTGGTATCCTCTATCAAACTAGTCTGTCCTCTCACCTCCCCAGGAATAAGTACAAGTCCTCGACGCACCTGCCGGTGTATTCAGGCAGTGTGATTACCTGGGGAGGGAGGTGTAGTACATGTACTGCAGTAGCTCGATGACTCGAACTCAGAAGTTTTACATTTCATCACAGCATGCATGACCATTCCATGTCCGCGTGGAAGTCAACCTCGGGGCTTTGCACTTCCCGACCAATTGGCGCGGCTGGTCTGTGCTCTAGGCATGGCTAGTGGGAGTGTCAATGCATCGCACTCCCCGGTACACTGTCTGCATGGACATCCCTTCCCCAATATTTATTATTTCTTTGGCTTTGACACATTTTCTGTGGCGTACTGTCCGACATGTCATGCACACTGTGGTCTCGCAGCCCATCAGATCCCACATGGGTGCATGGTACGCTATAGTCTGCGTTCCTTTCCCACCCGTGTCTACCAGTTGTTCCGTTTTCATGGAACTGCCCTCTGCTTGTGCTAGGGACCCACACCTGCACGACAGTCCCTATACCAAGTCCCTAGTGAGCAGGTCTACGTCCCTGGATAGCCTGCACCATTTACACTTAGTGTTCTTTAGTAGGAACATAGTGGTGGATGTATGTCACTCTTGTACACCATTTGTGAGTGTTGTGCTGGCAAGTAGGAGGGTGGCAAAGTCCCATTTAGGGGTGGCGGCTGGAATGTGATATGCTCAATGGCTGCCGAATGTGTCCTGCTCGGCCTCACTTCGAAAATGGCATAGGTGAACCAAGTGGTGTTTTGTGGTCCCGTTTTCAGACTTTCTCGTTTACCGTCGAGCTTTTTGTGATGGTTTATTTGCTTGCGACAAAATTGGGACCATTTGTCACCCAAGGGTTTGGGCGCAAGGGCCATTCTCGCCTGTAATTTCCAACCAGAGTGAGAATAGAGAAATATTATGCATTGTGTCTGGCACCACAGGGCATAGCCTGGCCTGGATGGCGAGAGCTAGATCTCAAGGAGGTGAGGGTTCGTTGTGGCAGTTCTCACTCAGTGAAGTACGTAAGGCAGTAAATTAATTAACATTACGTTGTCGGCCCCGTAACACGCCAATACCTTAGGACTGTTAAGCAGCATTCCCTGGTTGATCAATGCTTCACATCTACACATCACACACACTTTTATTTGGTGAAGGCAGGTTTTATTTCTTGAAGCTTACACTTATGCACTAAAATAACAGAAAACAAACACAACTTTTTTGTCCTCGTGACATGTCTCCTACGAATATCCCGCTAGTTCTTTGTCCCTCTATACTCCAGCAGTGGGTCATGTACCACAATGTTACAATGAGCACACTCATTTTCAGTGTGTGTGCTTGGCACACCCACGCCATCCAGCTGGAGTCCGCCCGGACAGCATGTGTTTGGATTACGTCCTCAGAACCCGAGTACTCCTACACAGCTTTTTGGTGGTAGGGTTTAACACAGGAGACAGGGTAACACAAACATGTCTGAAAGTCACAGTAAGTGTATCAGACTCTGTTGACCACCAACTCCGTGTGCAGAACGCACTCTATCTCGCTCGTGGTTCCAGCGCAACTGCAGCCCTCTGGTGGGTGCTTCAGATTAGTCGCCTCCCCGCCTGTACTCTCTTGAGGGGTGGGGTTTGGGCAAGAACAACTCTTGCAATGTGATGCCAACACTTAATACAAATATAAAATAATAATTAACACCACTCTTTTTAATGGCTTCCTTATTTCATAACAATTCTACTGATGCCAATCTATACATTGTGCATCGTGTGTCAGGTTTGACCTCAAGTTGAGAAGGGAAGGGAGGTAGGGCAACAACACATAGGGGGCTTCTGGCCATGGTGAAGGTAATTTCACACTTCGGCTTGTACCTTTATTGCAGACATTTCATTCTAAGAACCAACCATTAATCATTACGCTGGCTACAAAATTTTAAGAACCCCGAAGATCAAAAAGCCCAGTGAATACAGCATCTTCAAGAATATGACTTTGAAATACAGCACAGATCTAGTAACCTTCACAGCAAAGCAGATGTACTTTCTAGGAGGCCATGTGAGGCATTTTGTCATCATTGCAAACACCAGGAAGAAAAGAGTGGTGAATCATTGAAGGTACTGAGGACAAGAATTCAAGGTTCTCTATCTTGTGATGGGGCACCTACCTGACGTGATGAAAGTATTAGGAAAGATCAGCTGAATGATCATTACTAAAGTGGAAAGAAGCTGGCTGTTGGTCAAAATGGGAAGACATTCCAAGCCTGAGCACACCAGTCGAAGTATACTGGGCACAATGGAATTCCCTCGTACTGAGGAATGCCGTACTTTACAGAAACTGGGAAAGTAATAATGGAAAACACATACATTTACAGTTGGTCCTTCCAGAATGCAGGGTTCCAGAAGTCTTGAAGGAACTGCATAATGTAGCAAGCAGTGGGCTCTTTGATGGTAATAAGACCTTTGACAGAGTTAGACTGAGATTCTACTGGTTTCATTATAAAGAGAATGTTGAGAAGTGGTGCAGATTGTGTTACACCTGCACTGTGAGGAAGGGCCTAAGAACCAGAGGACAAGGTCACCTACAGAAATACCATGTTGGAGCCCCATTAGAGTGGATGGCAGTAGATATTATGGGCCCCTTGCTTTTCACAGAGAGAGGTAATCGGTATCTAGTGGTGGCCCTAGATTACTTTACTAAGTGGGCTGAGGTAATTCCCCTCCCAAACCAAGAAGCACATACTGTGGCTGAGGTATTCATAGAGCATGTCTTCTTGAGGTTTGGAGTGCCAATAGAACTCCATTCTGATCAGGGAAGAAAATTTTAAACTACGGCCTTCCAGGAGGTGGCAAAAATTCTGGGGATGAAAAAGACTAGGACTACAGCCTTACATCCTCAGTCGGATAGAATGGTCGAGAGACTTAGCCACACTCTTGAGTAATACCCGTCAATCTTTGTGCAGACAAAAAAAAAGGACTAGGATTCGAAGGTGTCATGGTTTCTTCTTTGTTACCGCTCAGCAGTTCACGAGTCCACAAGTGTAACATCATCAAGGATGTTGTTTGGAAGATAGCTATGCCTCCCTAGTGACCTGCTGTTTGGCCGACCGACAGAAGAGGAAACTGCACCCCCTGACAGCACCTCAGAATATATAGTGACAGGATAAAGATGCTGTATTTTAGGAGAATGTTGGCGAGGTATTTCAAGAATTACAACTGGTGTGGTGGCTGTACAACCCACAGAAATGAAAAGAGTAGTGCCCAAAGCTACAGAAATGTTGGGAAGTCCCCTGCAGGATTCTGAAGGTCAATGATGTGGTGGTCTTTCGGATTTGTCGTCAAGGCTCATGGGTGAAACCGAAGGTTGTCCACATCGACCGAATGGCACTGTACGATTGTCCAGATGTTCTAGAGTCTGTTTGGGGCTAAAAGTCTTGAGGTGGGGCAGCGTTACTTGTTGCTGGTCTGTGCTGCTGACCTTGGTCCGTCCAGTGTGACCGGGCAGAAAATAAGGACAGAGTAGTGATAAGTGGGACGGCAAATCGATGGGATGTTTGAATGTCAGTTGAGTGATAATACTACCAGCTATTTGAGTTATGAAGATATTCTGCCATGATAACCCTTTGTCAGCTCATTGCTCCTGACCTTCTGCGGATAGGATTCCTGCGTTTATCTGAATATTGCTCTGGATTACTGACCTTATTCTCTCAATGTGACTCGGGGTGCGTTGAACCTTCCTGATGGTCAGGACGAACAATATAGAAGTGACAGGCCTCCGAGCTGGGAGTTGAGTGTTTTTGTTGAATGGATGAGTGGCTGCATTTTGAGCAATAGAAGACGAGCTTCTTCAGAAGTGACCAGGGGAAGGGAAATCTGCAATTGCGAGTATCTATCAGTGAAGGGTGTGGTTGGCTGGCTAAACCATTGGACTAGATGCATGAGTGAAAGACATTACAAATAATGGCAACAGATAGACTGAACATGTGTTAATGATGAGTGCAGTAACCAGAGACATTAGGAAGGACGTTAATTAGAGTTGAAATAGACATTAAATTTTGTGCTCACTGTTAAGTAAAAAGATTTATAGTGGAGACAGATAATTTAATGCTGTAAATAACAGCTGTGTGAATAAATTAGAAATGAAATTGAGTAATTTTGTTTTTATTAGGACCTTCAGCCTTCATGAACTTAGATACGCCCCTCAAGAATCCATGTAACAATACCAATGTGGGTCACTTATACCTCCAAATTATCACTATATAACTTCCAGAATTATATGATCCATGTAAAACCATTATCACTCCTTGAACATATCTCTGTATTTTTCCTCAAGCCTTAAACTAATACCTTCATGTATTTTCAACATATCAACAAATTACTTCATACATTGAACTAATAAAACCATGTAGATGTCTTGACACTGGATTACCAAACTTACATCTCCAGATTACCATAAAAATGTGAGAACTTACAAGACTACTAATGGAATCAATCTAACTAGAAAATTAGTATACTTTATATCTTGAGTGTACAGAATAACTATTTATTTGAGCAAAATCAATTACAATAATAAATTAAACTGGCCACCCTTTTACGAGCAATGAAATTCTATATGCTGTTTCATACACATTATCCAGGATCAACCTAATTTTCTTATCGACGATTAGATACATGGAACATTCATTATTACTCATTAAACACCACTATTCAATCCTTCATAAACTAATACTATTCAATTATTTCCCCTTTAAAATAATTAACATCCGAGATATTGACGTGTTAAACTGAGACGTATTCATACAATCACTTTGATAACTTTCTCAATGTGCACTATTAACACACCATAATTTAAGGAGACCCAAAATCTTAAATATTATGTATCAAACCTATTAACAAACTGACATGAAGAATGATTTCAAAATCTACATATGCTAATAAAATTTACCTTTGGTAGGGTCCAAACAGTCTCTTTCAAACTATCTGCCATAATACTAAACTCCTGCCTTTGTCATACCACCATACCTTACTGTCTGTGACCAACATCTTGGAATCTACTTACATTACCATCATCACTACATATATTTGACTAAACAATTTTAATTGTCAATTGAAAGTGCGCCAATAGTCCATGCTCAGTTCAGCAATAAACTGGCTAATTTAATCTTTTGAGCTCCGGTGAACTCCTCCTGGGCTGAAGACCCTCAGTGTCACATTATTGACTGCTGGGATAACACTGACCAAGAGCAGTACGTGCGCACTGCCTCTATCTAGTTAACAGAACTTTGCCCTCACCCTGGCTATGCCCTGCAGGTGTCGCCTCTCGCTCCCCATTCACAAAGGGCGACTCGTGCAGCTGCCAATGTACTAAATGAAAGAATAAATAAATTAATGAATATATTTAGAAATTAATTTTAATTGATTGTAATTTTTTAATAAAAACATATGAAGACAAAGATGGAAAATAGTAGACCTTAAAAAAAAATATTTCATGGGAGGTAAATGAAATCATTTGCTTAGCAGGAAACTCTTGTTTGAAGAAAAAAAAAAACCAACAGATGATGTGAAAAAAACATATATTTTCTCACATTGCTGATGAGACATCAAATGAAAATTGCACAGAGCAGCTTGTTTGATTTATGTGGTGGATTCAGCATTTATTGCAGATACATAAAGTTTGAGTTAGTTTGTATCAAATGGATTCCACTGATGTTAAATCCACTCAAAAATCAATATGTATGCCCTAATTCATTTGCACATGAATGTGAAATTACACTGACAAAAAAATAAATTTTCAAATCTATACAGAGTGCTGTATAATTAAATGTAGTTACAATAATTGCATGCTAGAGGAGTGTAGTTAAACTGATGAACATTTCAAAGACATTGGCTAACAAATGGCTTTGTCCCATTCACTTCATTGCACTATGTATGTTAATACACCAGACAGTATTGTGTGTGCCTGAAAAGTTGAATGTTGAGTATGTATGTAGCAGTGAAGCTATTGCCATGCCTTGAAGATGTGTGCACATATAGCCATTTGAAAGGGGCTGCATCGTGGGACTTCACAAGGCGAGATGGACATATTGATGGATTGTTACACATGTTAGTCATAATGCTTCCATAGTGTGGCAATGTTATCAACGGTGGTCAGTTAAACAGACCCAAATCTGTATTATTTAGGCAGCACTGCAGATATAAGAGCGAATGTGACACAGGGTTGTCCACATATGCCATTGGGAACTATCTACTTGCAGCAGGACTACGAGCACTGGTGCCTTTGGCCAGACTTCCTCTTCTGCCTCAACATCATTGTGCATATATTTTCTGGAGTCGTGAAAAAATCGCCTGAAGAATAGAGTAGCACTCTGTTGTGTTAAGTGATAAGAGCATGTTCTGCCTTCATGCAAATGATGGCAGTTTACATGTTCAACATTGACCTGGGGAGCATCATTTTCCAGAGTGTATTTGTTCCTGACATATAGGCCCAACTCCATGCATTGTGGTTTAGGGCCCCATAAGCTACAATCTCCGTTTATCATTGGTATTTGTGGAGGGTCCGTTAAACAGTGCCCGCAACATCCAGCACATTCTTCAACCCATTCTGGTGCCATTCCTTCAACAGGAAGTTAATATATTGTTTCAGCAGGGTAATACTCATCCACGTACTGCTGCTACTACTTGACATGTTCTTTGTGTTGTTTGACAACTGCTCTGGCCAGCATGATCCTCAGAACTCTCTGCTATGAAACATGTTTGTAACATGATAAGACGACGTCTGACCCAGTCTGTATGGCCAGCTATTAACCTTGTACAATTGTGACATCAGGTGCAAGAGGTTTGGAACACTATACCTTATGATTGTATTTGTCACATTTACCACCATGTATATGCTAGAATACACACCTGTGTTTATGCTTGAAGGGGGTATTCTGTGCAATATATTGATATGGTGCTAAGCATATTCTGTACTTGGCTTCTATTGCTTCGTTTGATCTATATTGTTGACGTAATGTCACCATGCTATATTACTTCTAGGTTGAATTGTGAATAAATTTACATACACAGGCACTTCGTTGCTATGTTATTTTCTGTCACTCTATGTTGTGGGCAAGGTTATGGTGGGGCAGCTAATATGAATAGTAAGCATTCTGGAGTTCCAACACATACAATAAGAAAATAACCAAACATTACATATGTTCATTGTGCTGCTCATACCGTGACCTCATGCTTTAGGAATTTAGCAAAGGTTATGCTTTAATCAAGGTAATCTGGTGATCACTGAAACAACTTGCACAGTTCAAGAACATCAAAATTTAACATACGTAGAGCTCAAAAATATTGCTACTAGCAGTTCAGCTTTTCTTAGACCATTTTGTCTACCAAAGTGGACTGTTTCCACATCATCAACGAAAATGTGATTTCAAATTTTAATACTGTTTTAGAACAACTTAGCAATTTTGCGTATAAATTTCTGATTGTGGTTTCATGCTCTAGTGAGCTGCCTCCTTGACAGACTAAAGTTACAAATCATGATTTTTGCCTTAGTGGAGGAGACAAGACAAATCACAGCACGCCACGTATGAAACGAAATTCTGAGCAGTACATAGTTTAATGAGCTATTATGCCACAAAAGTAGCAAAGAATTTTTTCAAACACTTTAATTCTACTGGTTTGAAAGCTCATAACACTTTACTGAGCCATAAGTTCTACGAAAAAATTGGCAACTACTACAAAAATATTATGACACAGTTTTTTCTCTATGGATTGTTTTGGGTGCATTGAATATTTTTTAGGTAACAGCTCTGTGAATCAGTTACATCAGCTATATAGAAAAAATTAATTGAGAAATCTGCTTTGAATATCCTTAACGTAATAGAAAATTTGCTGTAGGAGGAGGCTATTGAATTAAATCTGGAAAATATTTAATGAATTTCTTGATACTCTGGAATTGGCAGCTGTTATGTATCAAAATGTTAGTGTATAGTTGTGTACCTCAGAGGCAGAAAGTGTAGGTTGGCCATTGTGTGTGTGTTACCACGAGTGTGAAACAGAACAGCAGATTGTTTGGGCGTGCGTTGATGGCGGACAAGCCGACAAAAAAGGAAACTTTGTTGGAACACATCCACGCAAGTTGAGTAACCAAGTACATAAAATTGGTGACCAGGATTGTGGAGCTGTTTTGTGAGTACAGTGTTAATTTTACGAAGTAGCAGATATGCTACAATTGGTGTAATCTGAGAATTTGTGCCAGGTCGGGACACGTGGAAAACTTACCGCGAAAGAATACAGTTTTTATTTATTGCTAATAAAATTGAAAATGATGAACCAAAGTATGCTGTATTTTTAGTCTGTGGAATTGAATTATATGATTTGGTTACATCTTTATTGGCACTGCGGTCAACGGATAAGGTATTAATAAGTGAGGTATTTACAAAACTCACAGAACATTTTGAGCCAATGCCTAGCGAAATTGTTGAAACCTACAAGATTCTGAAACATGGTCAGCATGATGGGGAAAGTATTGCAGTTTATCTTGCAGAGTTACGGCTCTTGAGCACACATTGCAACTTTCCTAATTTGGAGCGGATGTTGCAAGACTGGCTGGTGTGCATATTATGTGACATGCAGTGCTGCACACCTCACTTGCTAAAGACCAACTTACATTCAAAGATGCAGTTGCCATCGCCATGGCAGCTAAGGCAGCAGGAAGGAATGTTGCAGATTTATAATGTACTGACACAGATGTAAGTCCACTCGGGGAGGACCAACATTCAGTGGTGCATGGAAGACACACAGACAGATGCACTGACTTTTAGCTGGTAAAGCAAAAGGTACAGGAGGGTTAATTTAAACAGTTGTGTTGATGGTGTTCTGGGAACCATGCCCTAGAAACATGTAGGCATGTGGCAATGGTTTGCCAGTATTGTTCAAAACGGGGTCACTTAGAGAGAGCATGCCTTAAGAAGAAAAAGCAACAAAATGTAGATACTAGGCAACAGAGTAACAACAGAAGCAAATCGCAGACAGGTAGGACTCATACAGTGTTAGATACAGTAGAGGAGCAAGATGATGAAACATTAGCAGTGTACAGTTTATACAGTTTGCAGGCACTGAAAAGTAAAGCACCCTTTGTTATTGATTTGTGTTTGGATGGTAAGAAGCTTCACATGGAAGTAGATACTGGGGCAAGTTTTTCTGTTATTAGTTAGGAAACCTACAAGTCTCTGTGGCCTACACAACCTCCCCTAGACAACTGCAACATTGTCCTGCGCACTTGGTCACAAGAACAGTTGAAGGTTCAGGGAGCTAAGCCTACTTGTGTGGAAGTTAGTGGAAATGCATCAGCAGCAACCATCCCTTGTTAGTGACTACTGGAAATGGGCTCAGTTTATTGGGGAGAAATTAGTTTGAGGCACTGGGTATTTCAGGGGAAGATATTTTTATAGTTCATAGTATTGTGAGATAGATGAACGTACTGCAGGGAACTTTTACATGTGAGAAAAATTGTGAAAACCAGTGAATAAAGGCACTTATAACAAAGCATCCAAAGGTGTTTGATAACCGTGATCTGGGACAGTATAAGGGCCCACCAGTCACTCTTGCACTCCAAGAGGGAGCCACACCAATTTTCAGAAAATGTAGACCAGTTCCATTCGCAGTGAGAGAGAAGGTAGCACAGCAATTGACAAACTTGTGTCACGGGGGCCTATGAACCAATGGCACATTCAGCATGGGCAACACCCATTGTGCCTATCATGAAAACTGATGGCTTGGTGTGCATATGTGCTGATTACAAGAGCACAGTTAATACAGTGTGCAAGACTGAATGCTACACCTTTCCGACCATCAATGAAGCACTGGCATCACTGGCTGGAGGGAATTTCTTCACAAAATTGAATTTGGCAGATGTTTTTCTACAGGTTGGGTAGATTAGGCAACAGCCAAGCTGTTAACTGTATATACCATCAAGGGCCTTTTTAATGTTAACCGCCTGCAGTTTGGAGTGAACAATGGTCCAGCAGTCTTTCAAAGACTTATGGAAACATTACTAGCAGGGGTAGATGGAGTGGTGGTACTATTAAACAATGTATTAATAGCAGTCCCAAATGAAGAGGAGCATTGGACATGAGTAACAGATGTGGTTGCTAGAATCGACAAGGTAGGGTTACGACTGAAGAAGTCCAAGTGTGTTTTTGCTTCAACTGTGGTCAAATTTTTAGGATGCTGAATAGATGAGGAAGGTTTTCACTCCACAGTAGACAAGGTGGATGCTATTCGCAGGGTACCAGTTCCTCAAAATAAGGACCTGCAGGCATTTTTGGGGTTACTGAATTTTTATGAATGATTCTTGAAAGACAAAGCTTGTGTACTGGAACCATTACATCGTCTTCTTGACAAGCAAGCTGCATATGAGTGGAAAACACAGTATTCTGAAGCATTTACCAGAGCGAAGTAATTGTTGCAAGCTGAGTGTGTGCTTGTACATTATGACCCATCAAGGCCATTTGTGTTAACATATGATGCATCTGAGTTTGGGGTTGGTGCATTTTTGGCACATATTATGGATTAGTGGCTTTTGGGTCACGCAAATTGCAGAAAGGTGAATGTAACTATGCTCAGATCAATAAGGAAGGAAGCCTTGGCCTTGGCCGTAATTTTTGGTGTGACGAAATTTCGGCTGTACTTGGCAGGCAGATCGTTTACAGTGGTTACAGACCACAAACCGCTCCTGTGACTGTTGGACCCAAGGTGCCCAACCCCAGACAGTTTATCACCACGAATACTACATTGGAGTCTGTTAGGCATGTATGACTACAAGATCATCTACAAGCCATGAGTTTGGATTGGACGTGCAAATGTCTTGAGCAGGTTGCTTCATCCAACACCCACATTTGAAGTTCCGGAGGTGGCAGAAGTTCTCATGTTAAAATGTTAGAAGAGATGCCGGGGACACCCTTGGATGCCAAAAATTGGCTCAATGTACCATGGAAAACCCAGTCCCAAAGTATTTCAAACAGTATGTGCAACAGGAGTGGCCATATTGGAACAGACAATTGGAAATCTTTATCTACCGTGATTGTTTGCTGTGGGGCACTCTGATGGTAATTCTGCATCTGCTGCAAAAAGACCTGCTCCAGATGCTACATCCATTACATAATGGAATGGTGCGTTCCAAGGCCATAGAATGAACCTATATATGGTGGCCAAGAATGGACAAAGAGAATGAGATGATCATCAGCCACTGCCAGAATTGTCAGGCAGAACGTAGAGCTCTGGCAAAAACATGGGTTAGTACAAGAGCTCAGGAATCTTTTCAGCACCCATGGTATCCCTGATATGATTGTGTTCAATAATGGGATTGGCTTTTCATCTTATGAGATGAAGACATTATTAGAGAGAAATTGCATCAGTTACAGATACACGCCTCCATATCATCCCACTAGCAATGGCCAAGCAGAATTGACCATTCAAACAGTCAAGGACAAACTGTGAAAGTTGAAGGCATGGGATTGGAATATAAGGCTACAAAGAATGCTGTTTTCATTACGCATAACTCCAAGCACAGTCACGCAAAAAATTCCTGTATAACTGTTAATGGGCAGGAAGTTACAAATCATTTTCGACAGACTGCATCCCCATTCATCTTCCTGTGCGGCAGAATAAATAGGTAATTAGGTTGGGGGTGGTAACATGAGAGCGTATAAGGAGAAAGACAGTGTTAATCTGCAACAATGTAGCAGGAACAAAGTGGTTTCCTGGAGTAGTTTGCACCAGGGAGGGCCCAGTGACTTACTAAGTGCAAACAGAAGATGGTCATATGACACAGCGACATACAGACCAGATGCTGCAGCACCCTCTTCAGAAAAGGCAGCTATACCCAATGTGTGGGTTCATCTTCCAGACCATGGAACAGCCGGTCAGGCCCAGTGGATCATGGAAAAATGGGTGTGAAGTGTTGAGAAGATTCAGCTTCATCATTCGGCAGAGCTGATCAAGTTTCAGAATGCTTGCCCGAGCCTCTTCAGCGAGATAACCAGTATCCAGTGCCAAGTATACCTCACCAGTTTTGGGAGCCCCAAGATGGACTAGGTTATCAACACCAGCAGGAGCATCGGGGACATGGATGAACCAAGAGGACCTCACTTACCAGGGGACCTGGAGGCCCATTTTTGGGGTTTCCCTTGAAAGATCGAAATGAGCAGGTGGACCATGTTCTTCCTGGGAGGCAGACAGCAAACAAAGGAACTACAGGGATGCCTTGAGTTCTCATTATAGAGTGTCCCAACAAGGCACCGTGAACAGGACCAGGGGCTGGAGATTCCACTAAGCAGCAGGAAGCAGTCTTGTCATGACATGGGTTCGACAGAAGCCAAATAAACTGAGTGAATATGTCCTTTAGTGTATGTAACACAGATCTTGTAGTGTTTATTATTATAGGATAATCATCATTCTTGGAGGGAAGGAGTGTTAAGTATCAAAATGTTAATGTATAGTTATGTACCTCAGTGGCAGAAGGTGTAGGTTGGCAACTGTGTGTGTATTTTACCACCAGTGTGGAATATAACAGACTGTTTCGGCGTGCATTGATGGTGGACAACCTAACACAATAGGAAACTTCATCGAGACACATCCGCATAAGATCAGTAACCAAGTACATGTATAAAAGCAACACTTTTGACAGCACAAATAGATCTTCCTACATGTTTTCAGGAACTGAAAACAGTACAATTTCAGTCCTACACAAAGTCAATAAAAGGAAATGGAAATAACTGAAGCTGCATTGTCTGAGATCATGAAAATATTTGGGACCTTTTTGGCACAACCTGTTACACTGCTGAGTATTAATTTTCTTCATTGCAAAATTTAAAAACTTTCCTGTGATCCACCATGACACAGCCACAAATAAGCCAGCTTTTCTTGCCAAACTTTTGTAAGGAGAAGTTTGAAAGATGAAATGTGGAGAAAGTGGCCCAACATTTTGTTTAGAGAAATGATCAACACTGCAGTTACTTGAAAGTTTCTGCAGCAATTGAATCACACAATGTTCACTGAAATAGTTATAATCCAACAAAATGAGTGTTTTTTGTAAATTATGTGTATAATATTAATCATTGATAAAACGAAATAAAAACTCTTCATAATTTCATTTTGAATAAAAATGGGAAATAAAAATGTGCTTATGCCCCAAAAGATATCTGCTAATCTGCTAAGATCTGTAATTTCCTGCCCATTGTATTTTTAATTTATGCTCTCCCTAGGAAAAGCATGTTCTGTCATTCGTACAATTACAGTATATCCTTCAGTTGTACTGTAATAACTATGCAATCAGGGATGCCTGGTATGCATATTATATATATATATATATATATGGGTATTTGGAACCTACATTCTCACCAGTAGGTTGCTTTTTTATGTGGGAATAGGTGGATATTATATGTTATTTTAGCTTAGCTTGGAAATAGGTGTAGAAATGTTTATATGTGAAGGAAAATAGTTAGATATAAAACTTTCTTTCCTTTAAAACCCATTTTGTTAGTAATAAATATAAAAAACTATCTTAATATCATTATCTCATCTGTGTTACACAGAAGAGTTATCAGTTTTGTGCCAAGCTGGTATATATTAGTACTTCATGGAAATCATTGCTACATGAAAATATATATCTTATTTAATATCTTACTGTTATTTTAATTAAAAATTTCTTTTTTTGTTTCAGATTCAAGCAGCAACTTGATCAAAAAATCGTAAGTATTTGGCATCATTGTTGTCATCATCATAATCTACATCATATCATTTCATCTAATACCACCAACACCACCCACCTTCATCACCTCCCCCACTCCCTCTGCCACCACTACCCCACTAACTCCATCTGCCCCCACAACTTACCCCACTCTCTCTCTCTGCTGCCACCACCACCACCTCCCCACTCTCTTTGCCACCACCACCTCTCCCACTCCCTCTGCCACCACCACTACCCCACTCTCTCTGCCAGCACCACCTCCCCCACTCTGCCAGCACCACCTCCCCCACTCTGCCAGCACCACTTCCCCCACTCTGCCACCACTACCTCCACCCCACTCCATCTGTCACCACCACCTCCCCCACTCTCTTTGCCACCACCACCTCCCCCACTCTCTCTGCCACCACCACCTCCCCCACTCTCTCTGCCACCACCACCTCACCCACTCTCTCTGCCACCACCACCTCACCCACTCCCTCTGCCATCACCATCACCAAACTTGCCATCATCACTGCTGCCCCCACCACCACTGTGCCCATATACAACCAAAAGCTTAAAGGGAAAATTTTTTTATGTATATATCAACTTCCAACAACACAGAAATGCGTTGAGTCCTTGGCACAAACAATATAAATAAAATGCCACAAATACATAACAGTCAAAGTGGCATAGTAAAAGAAACAAATTACCAAAGAACCCAGACAAAATAGAAAGAAAAAAAATAGATATATACAAATAATCAAATATGATTAAAAAGGCTAAAGACCTTGCAACTAGGTCTAACATATCAAAATAAAGGAAGCGCTAATAAATAATCATGCTGGGATGTCATACATGGCACAAAAAAAGAGAAACAAAATATAAATACAAGACTTATTTGAATAATTAAAATTATACATCGGCCCAGAGAATGACTTAGTAGTATATAAATAATAATATTTGAATTGTGGTTGTACGTGTTACTAATTTTTTAATTTATTAATTCTATCTTTTCGATAAACATAAACAAATAACTGTCTTTTTTTAAATTAGAATTATCTTCATTATTATTTTTAATAAATTGACGATAATTTCCAGTTTCCATAATAAAGAGATGCAATGAGACAAAGATTAGTCCTAGAAAAATTGCAGGATGGAATACAAAACAAATAAAAAATTAGCTTTTCAAAACAAATATATAAAACTTTAAAACAAAATATTAAACTGTTTAAAAGTGTCTTTTACGACACAGACGGATAGGCCTTTAGGCAAGATATAAATGAAATCAAGTAATTGGCATAAGAGTATTTAAAAAAACCATAACAACTAATACTGATAATTCATATTAAATTAAAACAAACTTGCAGCATATAATCAACTTGCTATGCTACAATGCAGGTTACAGATCTTCAGCATTTACGTTGGGTTTGGATAGCCTCAGTCATGTAGAGCAAAAAAATTGGTACACCCGATTTTGTAGAAATAATAACAGAAAATATATATGTCGGAATTATACTCAATTTATTGTTGAAGGTTAAAAACAGTTACATTTTATTGTCAGTAGGACATCACACGACCTGTCTTTCTTCTCATTAAACACTCATAGTTACAGAGTCACAATAGCGATTAAGTTCAATAATACATCTTGACTTATGAGGAAAATTAAGAAGGAATGGGGAAGGAAAAAGAAACCTTCCCCCTTGATGCCTATCGGCCTCCCACACCCGCGGAAAGAATTTAACGGTAGTTGTTGTTGAGTTCTGAAAAGTACTTGTTGAACGAAGAGAAAAAAGAAGAGTTCTGGCTGTCTGCGCTTGCGGGTGTTAGTGAAGTTGGTTCTTCACGAGGTAGTTACCTTTACAGTGGTTGTACTAATAAGAAATATCCCTGGGCTCGCTGCTTACAGCTCGGCACATGCAGCTACCCCCCCCCCCCACACCAAACTTCAAATCTAACAATACACAATTGGCCGGGGCTCGCGACCTCTTATTGGCTGAACATTACATCACGACGCGGCTTGAAACTATAAAACTGCTGATGGCATAGGAAATATGAAGAGAAAAAAAACGTAATCTCAAAAGTTGCGTCACCTCGCTCTGAAGCCTGAGAATTCAAAAGTCACGTAATACAAATAACACTTGAAATACAGCCTCACATTAAAACTAATAAAGCCCTTCTAACGTGTGGCATGAAAGGAAAAATGAGGACAATTGCACTCACTGACAAATGAAACTGGAGAATTTATCCAAAAGTGAAACAGAACATAAATTATAAAAGTGTTAAAAATGTATATAAACTGCAATGATACAAACTCAACACAAATAATGTTAATATAATTGCAAAACACATGAAAACCAATTAACTGTGAGCAAATTCAAAAAAGATAATACACATTCACATTTATATGTAATAAAAAAATTAATTTTGCTTTCAGAAGGAAATTTTATAAGTAAAGTCTTGTTGTAACTTATCTGCCCTAATGGCTAGCACATTGCATTTTAGAGCCAGGAATGCAGATGTGGGTTCACACACAATTCCCTGGAGGCTGAGAATCAGAGATGTCTGCACACAGTTCCACCAGTAAGGAGAACTTTTAAAGGGCTGTGTGCACCCACGCATCAGGAGCATGCCAGGAAATGTAGTCAAACCAGGACCTGTAAACCAAACGTTTTTGAAGTAATGGGTCCGCGAATGGAAGTAGGAATGTAAAAGTGAATCTAGGAACGTGAAACCCTCATTAAAATAAAGTGATACCTGGTTCATGATGGAGAACAAACTAAGCAATTGTAGCCTTACTTACCAAGGAGGGAAAACAAAATATATATAATCTACATGTTGGTGTAACTTGCCAAACAAACATGCATGCCTCAGAAAATAATAAAAAGAAACTATAGAAAACTACATTTCCAGAACTGCAATGAAACTATAAACTCATAAATGGAACTTCGAGTTCTGAAGAACATGAGCACGGCAGCACGCCATCTTCACTCTAAGATTGGACAGAAAGTGGTGAAAGGAGAGCTCATGGAGTAAATAGAAGACAGAAACAAAACCCGAGCAAAAAGGTTAAATCTTGCTGCTAGATGTAGCATGCTGTCCGGAAGAGGTGAATTGTGCTCAAGTGTACAGAAGTGGGGGTACCTAACACGTGAATAGAACATTTTTTCTTGGTGAAATCACGTACTGAGTGCATGAGAGATGTGCAGAATCTCGGGCTGCAGGGAAGTGAGTTGAAGTGGTGCCTTAGATTGCGACAACTGAAAGTATTGGCACTGCTTCAATCAATATCCGCTCAGTAGAAAAGCAATCTCTCATAACACACATGTCTGTAGGCAAGACAGGATTAAAAACGTTATCAAAGTATGGATCAAAACTGAATCAAAATAAAACTAATGAGAAGTACAGAGTGTCCTAATTATCTTGACCATCCATAATAACTCGGTACTGGGGCTGCAAATGTAAAAGTGTTTCACACAGATGTTATATAACTGTAAATAATACTGCTGGGGAGTCAACCTTATAGCATTATTTATTTGTGAGCTACGAGTACTAACATCAGTTTTTTAAATGGCACCATGTATCGATCGCTCTATAGTTCAATGAAGCTCATCAAGACCTATTCAAAAATGTTTCTCAATGTACAATTATAATAATCAGATAGTTAAATACCGCCACAGACATTGCGACTCGTACAGGTACATGAAGACCCATTATGTTATGCCTTGCGGCACGAATGTACTGCATGGTACAGTACAATATGACTGATACTCTGCATTTTATTTATAGGTGATGTAAACAGTGCTGGTATCCACAGTTGAGTGCCCCATTTCACAAAGGTTGTGCTTAGAGGACACAAAGGAACACACATGACGTGGTGACTACAATAAGTCATCCGTGTGCACTCAAATACAGTATACTGCAAGGTGAGTTATTGCAACTGAAATGTACTCCAACAATGAGATGGTATAAATGTTTCTCATTTATGGTGAATGTAGCAGAAGAATGGGTTTGTATTATGTTACAGTACAGTATAGAACATTCAAGTGAGTTGTACTGAAACACACATACAGTTCTGTTATTACCATAATCAATAGCTTTGTTTGCTCACTCATTGTTCATTCTGTCGAAGGTCTGTGTAATGCTAGTCAGTTGGAGCAACCCACTTACAGATGAATGTTTTCCCCTCTCGTCGTGAAGGTTTGTGAAACAGGCAATTTGAACCCACAGCAACACAGTTGTCATAGAGCTCACACATATGAAGCTGCCAAAGTTGCTATTCATTCTCACTGCTGTAGCGGTTAATCTACACGTCAGAATACGCCAACTTGAAGCCTAAATCAGCATTCCGAAAATTACTGCACATCACATTCTTAAGCATCATACATTCCATCCCAATCATGTACACGTACACCAAGAATTGCATGGGAATAATTTCCAGAATTGTTTAGAGTTATGTCAAAAGGCACAGAATCAAATTATTACCACTCTGAACTATTTGGGATGTTCTTTTTACTGATGAATTGTCGTTCTACAACTCAGGCCAAGTGAATACGAGGAACATGCATTATTGGGCCATCGAGAATCCATGATGGCTTCGACAGGTGGACAATCCATTAGTGTCAATGGAGAGTTAACGCCTGGTGTGGGATGGTTTTTCAATAAGGTTATAGGGCCATATTTTGTGAATGGTATCCAAAATGGTATGACGGTGATTGCCAACACGCTCAGGACAATGTCTTTGTCTCAGTGCTTCCTGAACGTAGGTGGTTAAGTTTTAAAACAGCTGAGCCCCCTGTTAATGGTGTCAAAAAGGGATTTGAGTAGGTTCCAGTGAAAAGGTTAGAATTGTTCGATACCTTGGTTTTGTATTACCATTTGCATCATTTACAGTTTTCCCCCCAATCTCACAATAAATAATTTTGTATAAAAATACTAATTTTTTGATTTTCCCACGGATTGCATTTGGTATTAAAATAGTTATTTCCCCAGTATTTACATGATATATAAAATATGTCTTGCCAGTATTTACATGATATATAAAAATATGGCTTTACCAAATATTTACATCATACTTAACTTAAATAAAATGGCAGCAACCCCCTTTCCCCTTTTTAAATGTTGATGGAACAGCAGTTCCTGTCCAAATGAATACTCTGTGTCGTCTCCACGAACCTGGGCGAGACACTCCTATTTATATTTTATTTAAAACCATCGAGAATAATACCAAATTATCTTCACTCCGTCGATATCCAGAAGTCCTGGAAGGGCAACCTGGTGGTACGTGACTGACTGGCTGGCATCATGTGGTCAAGGTGACGTACAAGGAAGGGGAAGCCAGCCCAAAATTTTGCGGGCGGCAGTAACCACGTGGTGCCCACACTTGCAGACCAGCAGGCCCGCCCAGTGGACGTGAGGCGTGGAGCTCATCAAACACACCCCCGTCGCAGCGAAGGTAAGCCGTCCCAAACGACCAACATTTCCTCAACTTCATATGACTCCGTTTGTTTTAGCTTTCGTTTGATGTGCAGGGATAGCCGTCACATCCCTCCTCCCCCGAAGAAGACCCACGAAGTTGATGTCGAACACACATCCAGAAGTTAAAGCATAGGCTGGCCAGTCCCTTACCCCAGGCTCCTTTCTGAATGGGACATGGGTCACGTTGTTAGCAGAAATCATAAAACAGGCATGCACCAGGGCTCACTCGACGAAGGCGTAGAACATTCATAACTCTATTTCAAAATTGAACTTTGGGTAGGTTTGCTTAAATTTTGAACCATTTTTCCATTTCCCTATAAGATCTTCATTAATTGCTTCATGATATGCAGGTATACCTTTAAATAATTATGACTTTACATATTCGTACATTTTTATTATGTACTCATTTAACTTTTGAGTAGAGTATACTTGCTTATGTAGAGTATACTTGCTTACAGAATGTTAATACTCTCTCTTTTAATTTTCCTTCAAACATATTGGAAACTAGCATATTTTTAGAAGAAATAACAATATTTTTAAAATCTTAGGATGCTTAACAAAACAGATTGACATCCTTCAATGAAGACAGTGTAGATTTCACAAAGGAAAGGGCGGGGGACAGCCCTTTCATGTTGTAAGTACATAATATCTTTTACATTGGGAGATATGAACCTTTTCTATTTGTTCGGAGAATGTGAATCTTCTATCAATACTATCATGGGCTAAAGGAACCTCACTATCTGAAATGGCCCTTGCCTGTTCGCTGCCAACTTAGCACTAAAATAATCAAATTTTGAACTGAGGTGGTGAGCCTCTAATAAAATTAAATCACGAGGTTTAAAGGTTACATCTTTGTAAACAACATTACTTTTTTTTCCATTTTCTGGTGATACACAATTAAATTGCATGTCACCTCCGCCCAAATTTCTTCCAGTTTTTTATCATTCACATTTTTCAAACAAATACCACGAAGTGACCACACATTTGTTAAAGGGTGCATCGATTTCTGCCCCAAAAACACTTCAGCTGGTGCATACTTGTGTGCACTATGAATCAAATTATTTAAACACAAAAACAGTAGGTATAATGTGTCCTCCCAGTGACGTTGCGTATCTGACTGAAAACAGCATAAGGCAATCCTAATGTTACGTTTAACATGTTCTACTAAATTTGCCTGTGGATGGTACAGGGCAGTTCGTACCATCTTTACCCCCCAAATGAAATTCCGATCTTTGAATTCTTGCGACAAAAAATGCGTAGCGTTATCTGTTACTACATATACGGGTGTGCCAAAAACACTGTACAGGTGTTGCATTACAACTTTACAGATTTCAACAGCCTTTATGGTGCGTAATGGGAAAAATAAACAAAATTAGCTGAAACTGTCTATTATTACTAGGACATAGTCATAACCTGATGTACTCAGGGCAACGGACCCATGATGTCTAAATACACATGTTCCCAAGGATACGTGGCTACTGTACCCACACAGTCGCCTTCTGGTTTTTGATTTTTGGGTTTAGCATGTTGACACGCGTCACAACCTTTTACCCAGTTTCCAAGGTCGGTGCATACTCCCGGCCACGTAAAAATTTCTAACACGTGACAAATGGTTTTATCACACCTTACGTGTCCTCTGTAATAAGATTCATGGTAATATTTAAACACCATCGCCCTCAAATTTTCAGGTACAAAACTCTGAATTTTCCTCGTCTCGTCTAAATCACCTAGAAAACCTGTATGGATAACATACAGCGAAGTTCCATTCTTAAGTTAAGATAAAATTTGCTTACATTTCTGATCAGCATTTTAATATTCTTTAATGTCAGTAAACACGCTGATTATTGACACTCACTACACTCTTTACAGGTGTCTCATTCTTCACCTGCTCGTCGCCTTGCTCAAACTCTTTGACGCAATACATGTGAGACAACACGTCTGCTAACGAATTATTGATCCCACAAATGTGTTTCACATCAAATTGAAACAGGCCACTCTTACCAACCAGTGTGCCAACCTGCCTGCAGGATTTTGCAATTAATAATAATAATCTCAGCACTTAGTTATCCATGTACAACGAGAACGGTGCGTGATTCAAATAATCTGCTAACTTTTCCATAGTCCAAATACAACTTAAGCATTCTTTTTTACAAATAGTATATTTACGTTCTGCTTGAGTCAATAATTTACTGGTGTACGCTATTGGTACAAAATGACCATCTGTCTTTTGATTTAAACATGCTCCTATTGCTACAGAACTGGCATCGCAGTGCAAAAAGAACTCTTCGGAAAAATTATGTAAATGCAATACAGAAGGATTTGTTAACATATCTTTCAATTTTTGAAAAGCATTTTCCTGGTCTTCGTTCCACTGAAACGGCACGTTTTTCTTTTCAATTTATTTAAAGGCTCTGCAAGATCGGAAAAATTTGAAATAAATTTACTATAAAATGCTACCATACCTAAAAATCTTTTCACTCCTTGTATAATGTTAGTCTGCAGAAAATTTATGATTGATTTTACCTTTTCCGGATCTGTTCCTAAACTCTCCTCTGAAATTATAAATCCCAAATAACACGTGTTGTGCCCAACTTATCTTTTCTGGATTTACCGTCAGCCCGGCTTTACGCAACGCATCTAATACTAGCCGCAAGTGTTGAAGATGTTCTTCTAGCGTATTACTGTAAATGCACAGGTCATCTACTTATGTGAATACAAACTCATATACATATTTTCTTAATACGTGAGTTAACACTCTTGACATACACTGGGGTCCTGAATTTACTCCTATCGGTAAACGTGTTCACTGGTACAAACCCCACGTTGTGTATAAAATGCTAACTGTGTCCTACTATTGGGATGTAGCTCAAACTGTAAGAATGCTGAATTTAAATCTGAAATATTGAAATACTTTACATTTTGCAAATGTTGAAATACAGTTTCCATGATGGGTACCGGATAGGAATCCACATACAAGTTTTTATTTATTTTCCTATGATCACAGATAACTCTAAACTGTCCCGGAGTTTTCTTGGGAATTAAAAAAGACGGGCTTGCATATGGACTTCTGGATATTTGTACGATTCCCTGCTCTTGCAATTCTGTAATCAAATTTTTAAATACTTTAATATCAGGTGCTGACACATGATACGGCACACACACTACGGGCTCATTATCTTTCAGTTTTAATTGTACTGGAATCTCTTTACAATGCCCTAACTTCGATGTAAGCACATCTTTATATTCCATTTTAAGCTGTTCTGATGCTTTCGCTACCTCTTCAGAATGCTAAAGTAACTGAATTTTTACGGAAATGAGAAGGTTTTACTTGCAAATTTACTTCCATTTCTGGGGAAAAATAAACCGTAATTCTTTCTTTGCTACGTCAACGCATGCGCGCATACTACCCAAAAAATAGATACCTAAAATAACGTCATGTGACAGATGTTCAAAAACATGGAACACTACTTTCCATGAAAAATTTTCTATTTTTACTTTCATTACTGCTATTATGTTTGACTTTATCAAACGTTCGTCGGCTAAGGAAAATACCACTGACTCACCCCGTTTCAACTGCACGGTTCCAAGTAGCACGTCCCACATTATTTTATTCAAAGTCTCTTGCCTTATAAAGGTCGCTGAACCACCCAAGTCAACCAAGCCTGATATCGTTAAGTTTGCAATCACAAGCTGCACATACAGTAGACCAATTTTGTTTCATAGATTTGTGTTTGTGACGGCACCTATTCGTGCAGGTTTTCCCTTTAATAGACAATTTAAAATGCCCAGAATTACCGCATCTGAAACAAATAATTTATTTTATGGTTTTACACCCTTCAGACTTTGTAACACTTTCTGAATTTACTTTTACGTCTGACTGGCCCCCGTTTTCAAGCAGCTTTTCTTTCCCATCACTATCCATTTTCTTATAGAAACATTTTTCCGTTGGATGATTATTTCGAAAACAAATTTGACGTTTTTGTTTTACCATTTCCTGCACAGAATTTCCTTCGCCTTTTTGCATTTTATAAAAGCATTTAGCCATCAGATGATTTGTATGAGAACAGATTTGGCATTGCTGTTTAGATGTTACTACTTTAGGTTCTCTTTGCTTACAATCACCAATCGTTAATTTCACTTGAATCACTAAAGCTAATAATTCATGCAACGTTTTCGGCTTTGAAGCAAATTTAAAATATTTGCTATTTTCCGGCAACAGATTACAAAAACAGTATTTCCACCAAATCCGCTTCCACGCACGGCAAACCTAACACCTCTACCCATCTAATAAGCTTGCTAACAAACTGCTGCATTAACTCATTGGGACTTTGAAATCTTTCCAATATTTTAATATGTACGTGCGCTATAGCCACTGATGAACCCATCTGTCTCAACATTACCTTACTAAACTCACTAAATGGCATACATTCATTGATTGCCTGCCCCACTACATTTTGCAAAGGCTCTGGCACTTTAAACATTAAAGCGGCATACAAAAGCACAATTTCACAAATATGTAAAGATGCAATTCTAGCCATTTACACCAAAAGATTTACAAGTAACTTTAAATTCAGGCTGCGAACTACCTTTATACTATCCACCAAATAAGGTGGCAAATGTTTTATATTTTTAAGACGCCAACTGCGTCTGACTCACCCGCTTGTTGAGCAGCTACTTCACCTTTCCTAACTAGCTCTCTCGTATGTCGTCAGAGGGTATCTATTCCATCATCTGGCTTGAACAACACCCCTGCATCGGTCAAACTTTTCTGGAGAGCTTCTATAGAGATTCTCTGAATCCACAATGTATGGATACCTGTAGAAGTCATTTTGTGAATGAGTTAATGCACAACTATTAATAAAAGTCACTCTCATGACCACTGGAAGAAACCCAAGGGAGTATGTATGATTTTGCAACTTTACAAAATTACTATCTTTACTTTCCCTTTTAACTTCTCTGCATTGAGGAAGAAGAGTGGTGCAGATTTCTCTATTCTGTATAGTGAATACCCTATGCTGTCTCCCCGAACCTGGGCAAGACACTCCTATTTATATTTTAATTAAAACCATCGAGAACAATACCAAATTATCTTCACTCCATCAATATCCAGAAGTCCTGGAAGGGCACCCTGGTGGTACGTGTCTGGCTGGCTGGCATTACGTGGTCAAGGTGACATTCAAGAGAGGGGAAGGCAGCCCAAGATTTCACGATCAGCAGCAGCCATGTGGTGCCCACACTTGCAGACCAGCAGGCCCGCCGAGCAGACGTGAGGCGTGGAGCTCGTCAAACACACCCCCGTCACAGCGAAGGTAAGCCGTCCCAAATAGCCAACATTTTCTCATCTTCATATGACTCCATCTGTTTTAGCTTTCGTTTGATGTGCAAGGATAGCCGTCACAATGGCACGAAGTTGACCGTCTTCATGCAAACAATTCTTCCTGGTCTTCAGGAGGAAATACCTCTAAGGAACAGAATGATAATGTGGTACCATCTTGATGAATGCCCACCACTGTGTATGCATGTCGTGTTCTGAACCGAAAACATCCTGGTAGGCGGTTTGGTCATGGAGTGACCTGCTCGGCCTCCGGACCTTAACCCACTAGACTTTTTTCTTTGGGGTTACCTCAGAGGTGCTATCTATAGTGATATTCCAACAACTCCAGAGAACATGCAGGAACGTATTGTGAGTGCTTGTAATGCTCTTCAGCAGGCAACGCTGGAGGAATCAGTGTTGTCATTCATCCAGCAACTGAACTTGTGTATCGCTGCCAGTGATCACCACTTTCAACATCTAATGTGAATGTTCTACCCCTCGCTGTGCTCATATGGATAGTATTACAAACAGGCAGTAGATATCCACTGTCTGTGTTGTATTTAATGTTCATATTATGAAAGCGTACATTGTGCTACATGATAACAGGTCTTGACGAGCTTCATTTAACTTTTAGCCAATAGATACATGGTACCATTTAAATAACTTATGTTAGTACTCATATCTCCCTAATGAATAATGCTATAAGGGAGACTCTCCAGCAGCATTATTTCCTACTTATACAACCTTTGAATGAAAAACATTTTTTCATTTGGAGCTCCGATATGGAGTTATTGTGGGATGCAAATAAATAGGACATACTGCATGTGGAAAATGTAAAATTATTATGACAATGGTTAAATAAACAGTAATATATGAATAATTTCCTATATTCACTTTGATAAACAATTAAATAAAAATATACAAATATTTACTTTAATGAATTATGTCATAAATAAATACCTGACAAAGTAGAGGCTATTAAATCAATTGTAGATGCTCAAATAGAGATTAAAAAACATTATTTGCTGCGTTAATTAAATACAAAATGTAACAATACAATTAAATATTACTCATAATCATTTTTACTGGATTAAATTCTGAAAATAGGTTTCAAAACTGTTTAAACATAGTACATTAGCAGTGACGCAACTATAAAATGGACATGATGTATTCACACTCCTGCCCTCAAAGGAGACACAGGGGTGTAAAAAAAATTAATATAGGAGACAGCGGACAAGAAGTTAAGATGAGAACACTTCTACCAAAATAAAGTTAACATGTACATGTAGTAGACAATAACAGAACAAGAAGTTAAAATACTAAGACTTCAGCCAAAACAAAAAGTAGCTTGCAAAGAGTGCAGACAATGACAGATCATTGGTGGAGGTACAAGTACCCAGGACAACTATAAAAATCCACAGAGGATATACAAGTTAAAACAAACCTAGGACAAAACTTGATAACAAAATAAATAAACGGGGTGCCAAGAAAATTCCTGCACGATCCCAAACAACAATAGCGCAAGTCTAAGTGCCAAGGAGTAAAACAAATGCGTTATGCAGACCCAAAAACACAACTCCAAAACACAGATACAAAGAGGACAAAAATCCAAACTAGTGCTGATACAAAAACAAGCAAAAGTCTTGATGGGTGATCAGTCTGCAGAAAACAAAAAAAAAACAAAACAAAAAAACAACACTAGACGAGTTCCACACAGAAACTGACACAAACCACAACACAATCCCACAAAAATTTATATGCAACCAACTAGACCACAATAAAATTCTAAATAATGTTCTTAATTGTAAACGGAAAGTAAAGATAAACATCACAAATTGAGGTTAGGTTGCCATTAAGGATTCAGTGACATGAAATGTAGCAACAAAGTCCTATACCAGAGTCACTACACAACATCCATCAAACAAAGAAATATAAATTAAAATAAAACCCAAAGTAAAGAATAGAAAATACAAACAAAATTTTTACCAAACTGGCAATCACTCAAAGTGTCCACAGAGCCGCAGAGACAAGGCAACACGAAGAAACTGTGTCCCATACCACAGCTCTCAAAAAACATGCTCACAACACATCCGAAGACACAAGTACTGAAGTAAAAAAACTGAGACTGAATCCCGAAAACCGAGAACACACAGGTACAGCAAAAAAAGCAAAAATTAAGTGATTAATTCACAAGTTAAATAAGACGACAAAGAGAAAAAAAATTCCAAACATTACCGTAAATATGTAGAGGGAAAACCTGGCACCTCACAGCAGTCTCACTGAGCAGAAGGTCAGCAACGTGGAACCCACCATTAGTAGCTCAGAACAGTGCGCCATCTGCTGTGGTCAACATTGGAAAAGTAGCGGCTACTCTGGTGAACTCCACAAAGTTGACACATTCCACTGGAGAATAGCCATGGTGCACAAACGTTATAGCAAAATCCAGACAAGGCAGTTATCCAAATACAAAACAAATAAAGCTGACAAATAATTCATTACGACAAATTTGATGACCCTAGTAAAATTAAACCAAACACATAGTACACATATTCACATGTCGCAACTTTTGAGGACCAATACTCTTTGCAGTGTTATCACAGATGACTGAGCATACAGCAGCCCACAAGGGGAAATAGCCAAACCTGGATACTGACACATAGCCAGCCTCGCACAAAAATGCAATAAACTTAACAAAATTACAGAACAAAACAATTAAAAGTTAGGCAAATTCAGATGATCTTAAATAAACACATTATTAAGCCAATAGTTAAATCAATTGAAATCATTCAGAAGTAAATACTAGTAGTAATTTTCAAAGGAAAGAAATTGTGTAAAAAAAAAATTGAAATTATAAACAAACACACTGTAAATACATAATCACAAGCATTGGAAACAACAGACAAAATAAATACTTAACTATAGTATGAAATACTGTCAAACTGAACAATAAATACATCAAAATAATTATCCTCAGAAAGTATAAACAGATGCAAACAGTGTCAGAAGTGCCGCCAAATATTAAAATTTGCAGTGGTATTAATGAATCAAATATTTTGTTATAGTATTTTACACACTTAAATAACTTCCTAAACATTTTAATACACCACCATGGAAAATAAACATTGACCATGTATTCAGAACAGACAGTGCACTGCTGTAGGACCATAATATTAAAGGCTGTTCATGATAAAGTGAGCACTTTTGAAATCAACCTTAGAAAAATGTCACTGCCCCTACCTGCATACGTTTTAATGGGCACACTGAGTGACATGCACCCAGTAAAGTTGGTAACAATGGATGGGAAGTAGTTCCGTATATTGACGTTGAATAAAATGTGTTATGTAACCATTTATGATAATTCAAATTATTTATTTTGCTTTCTGTGTTTTTATAAGTGCTGGAGTGTAAAAATGAGCAGATTTGTTAAACATTTACTTTTCTAATAATTTTACAGTTTTACTTGACCGGCACATGAATAAAGTGTTGAGGCCCATAGCACTGTTAATCTTACATAAGGAGGAAGAATACAAGACGTGCATACAAGTAGATCTTAAGCAGGGCTTTGAAAAGTGCTCATTTTATTATGAATAGCATATACCTAGAATGGCAGTAATGAAGCACACTAGTGGGGCACCATCTTGTAAACAAAATGTTCGATACAACCTTATTACACAAATTACAGGATTCTAATACAAATATTTAAATATAATTTTAAAAAAATTTCAGATCAAATTAATTGCAACATACACCAAGAAATATATTTAAAAGAGGTTATGTAATCGCGTAGCAAGAACAAACTGTATCGTAAAACCAAACAACATGCAAAGTCACCATTCAAAACTGAATTTTTAAAATATTATAAACTATGTGTAGCAAAGAACTACCTACCTGTAGAAAAATAAACCCACTTTCAATTATAAAAGGATACATCTGGTCAACTTGAATCACAGTTATTGAAATATCAAATTTTCGAAGTGGAAAATTTAAAAGATGTGATGAGAAACCGTATAAATAAACACAGAAATCACTGAATTAACTTTCAAAACAATTAACAAAATCAAGATGAATTATTAAATTAAGAGTCACACCACTTATTAAAAATAACACATAAACTTAGAAAACTTTACGGCACGATAGAATAACTGTGTGTGTCACCCGCGCGAACAAGTAAATACGGGAAAGAGAGGATGACAGTTAACACTTGACTTCAAGATCAAAACACGGTAGAACTTGTGCCGTGGCAAAGGCCAGTTATGTGCTCTGCTATCATCACAGTTCACACTAGCTTAGTCGGTCGATACATAAAACTCTGGCACCATGTTGAACAAATGAAAAGAATGTAATTCCAGTTTGGAATATTTGTCAGTTTTATTTAGTTTCCAAACAGATACAACATGAACATGGACACGAACAAGAACAATTTACTCAATTTACGAACTTGGAATCACAACAGTATCACAGTACCGGTGGATCAAGCACGTCACTCTCCATGTTTCCTTCCTCCAGGCCGTGAGGCAAATGATTTTCTAACAAAGATCCTGGGAGCGCAGCTCGGCTTGTGGCTACCCCCTCTCCTCATACTATAAAGCTAAATATAGGTCGTGACCAGGGCTCGCCGCTTCCTATTGGGTAAAAAACTAGATCACTGCGATGGTTTAAAAACAAATACTGCTGATGGCAGTAGAAAATTAAAAGAAGCTGAAAAAAACCTAATCTCAAAACTAACATAATCTCTCTCCAACTCTGGGAACGCGATAATGCCAACACACTACAGATAACAGCTTGTAATACAGCCTCTACATTAAAATTGATAAACCCTTACTTTTCCATGTGGCACAAAATAAAAATTTAGAATATCACACCCACTGACAAAATAAACCAGGAAATTTAAGTAAAATTCAAATGAAAAATAATTTAAAATTTAAATTACATCGTAAATTTAAAAATTTACGATGTCACATGGTTGTTTTAACTTACCACAATTTCACACTAATATTCAGTTCAAAATCTTTTCATTCATTGCTTAGCTAATGTTTAATTTGAAAAAAGTGGATCTTAAGTCTTAACTTATATCCAAGAAAACAAGGTGGATTTGTAAACACTTTAATATACTGGTAACTAACCTGAAAAAAAAACATTTGAACTCATGTGGTATACTGTGAACCTCAAAACATCTTTTAATTGTTATACATAATCACTTCAACTTTCAAACAGTATAACAATAGAACAATATTAAACATCACTTACAGTATTACAATGAAAAACTATCTATAATATTACTCAATATCAACATTACTTTCAGTAAAAAATATGAAACATGGTTCACAGTATTCATACATATTATCTCAAAATTTATCTTATATCAAATACTATATTTAGAAGAAAAAAATTTGAATTTTATAGTTTACAGTTAAATTGAGTGTGTATCAACTATAAATGCCATAATATCTGCGGTTAGATTACTCATATTTACTTTAACTCCTCACTAGGATCAGCACACAACATTTAAAAAGGAAGTGAACCAAGGTCTGCCCCAAAATTATAAAAAAAACCACTACCCCATTTACTTTAATACTTCTTAATACGTATGTCAGTGTTCGCAACAAAGAGGACTCAGGCCTGTCCCACCCCAAAACTTACTCTAAGTGCTAAAATCCAATGATACAAACTGGAGCAATCTGTCACTACTTCATCACTATTATCTTTACATCCAACACACTTTACAGCACCTCAACTTAATTTTTTGTCAAAAAAGGAAAAGCATAAAAATAGTGTTCAATTTAAATAGTTTTCCTTTATTTTTCAAAACATTATCATTTTCAAAACTAGCCACTTTTCAAAATTTATAACTGTTTTAAATAAACTTCCAATGAATTCTAACATTTGAAATTATTGCTATCAATTTTTTAATATTTATGGTTACTATTTGGTAGTTTTAGAGTTCAAGTAATAATCTTCATAATTACACACAACCAGTGGTTTAACCAGAAAGGGGGGGGGGGGGGGGCGACACACAATTTTTTTAAACTCTATTATCAAAATGTCAATCATTATATTTATATATTTGTTAATACCCACATGACACATTTTTTAACATCCTATATTAAAATGGCAATCATTATATTTATTTATTTGTAATTAACCACACATATGATTACATCTTATACATCAAAACGTCGTTTTCTGAATAAAAAGGGGGGGGGGGGAATAGTAAAGTGCAAAGTCCCTAAAATGATATGGTACCATGTATACATGTGAAATAATTATACTGTGTTACCTTCTTATTGTAATAAAATGTGGTGGTGATTAGCTTACATATGCGAAAATATTAATGCTATATTTACTGATTTAAAATGTAAGATATTTAAAGGACATAGTGATGCAATTTACATATGACTATTGTGTTGACCTATTGTAAATTTGTGTGTACATGTGAGCGAGTTTGCGTAGATAGTTTCTATCCTTCCTTTCCTTTTCTATCCTTCCACTGTGACTTTTGAATGATGTACTACTAGTGACCATACAAATGTTCATCAGAATTCCCCCCCCCCCCCCCCCCATCTAACTATTCACTCACTGCATCATAAAAATGATTAAAAAATGGTACCCTAAACACATTAACCTATGCCAGGAAATATACACAAAAAACCTTAATAATCTACTTAACCTAAATTGCAGTGTTTCTTCCTTAATTTCTTTGCTTTTTCCTTGTTTTTCTCCACAGAATTTGACACTATCTCTTTTACTCCATCCCTTCTAACAACCTTCCTCCCACGATATTTCATAACTTTACATTTTCCTACTATCTCGCATTTACCCCTTTTTTCCTCTCATTTTTTCTCATCACTGGTTTAACTTTGTCTTTCAATCTTGTATTTTGACTTAAAAACAGTTTTCTGGATGATACCTTGCAACAATTTCCTTGAGAGTACCCCCCAGTTTCACAAGAACCTTTTATTACACGTTCAATACGCTCGTTGACCTTTAACTGGGACAACCTAACATCTGCAATTTTAATTTGTTCCAAACATATTCCCCCCCCCCCCCCCCCCTCCCGCATCACCACCGCACAGTTTGTTTCCCTACCGGACATTTCCCTTCATAACTGCATTTTCCTCTGACACACTTCTTTCGGCACAATAGTTCAGTACATTTTCTTCAAAATTATCCCTTTGCCTCAGCAATCTATTTTCACTTTCAGAAATTGAGTAACCTAAAATTTTACTACATTCAGCACTATATTCCTGACAAACAATTTTCACTTCTTCCCTAATGTTTTATATGTTGGTCTATAACTGGGCTTTCCTAAAACATTTTTTCGACATTCTCTGTTAAAGTCTGTTCTACCTGTTGTATGTGTAATTCATTATGTTTTACCCTTTTATGTTTGTTCATTAATGTGTACCCATGCTCTTTCTAATTCCTGACTGTTTTCTAACTTTTTTTCCTCTTGAGTCAAAACAGTTTCCTTGCTGTGCTATCTGAATTTTTTTAACCATCGTTTCCAAACCCTGATAATTTTGTTCTACAGTTTCTAAATTCTTTAGACATTTTACCAGGTCACTTTCATTTACCAAAACAGATTGTGCCAACTCTACCACCCAATTTTGATACTGGTTTATCTTGGCTGTGCAGTCCTCGCTAACCTCATTTAATTTATCATTTAATTCTAATTTCAGTTCTGCAAAACACTTTGTATTCTCCTTTACTGTACTTTGCACTTTGTTCATAGTCAATGTCAATTGTTAGAATCCATTTATAAGTTCATCAAATTTTTCCTCGAAATCAGTTTTGAACCCATTGAACTTCCCTGCTAATTGTTGAAATTTTTCAGTTAGCTAGTTTTTCTGTTCATCCAAGTTTCCTGCAGTTCATTTTTCAACTCAGTACAAGATTCCTAAGATTAAATGTTCTATTTATCAAATTTTGTTGTTAGTTCATCAAATTTTTCTGTTATGAGCTGTAATAGCAAGCTTGTGTATATTCAAATCCGTTTTTCCCTATTTACATTCCTAACCTCTGAACCTGAAGGGAACTCTTCCATATTAAAAAAATTTAGGTCGGTTTCCTGATTCGGTACATCAAACCCTAAGAATTCGTCTCCCTCACTCTCATTGACTACCGCTTCCCTTTTCCAGCCACACTGAATTACATATATTTAACCTGAATCACTTTGAAACAAATTTACATGTAAACAAACTGCCCCATGAGAAACACACAAACGAAAACAACATAAATTTAAAGCTTATCATCACTTTAACATAAACCTCACTATTTAAATTTTTAAAAAAATATATGTTTACTTGTTATCTTTCTTGATGAATTCCCTGAAGTGAAGTGATACTCTGTGAATAAATACCTTTGCACATGTTGTGATGATTGTAGTCAGTTGCTAAATACCTGAATTCCTTGCATTTTGCTGGAAACTGGACTGGAACACAGGAATGGACATCTGCTTCTCAGGAACAATCAAAATGCTGGACTCTGGAACTGCTGAATGCACTCGTTCGGAAACACTGTTCAGAAAAACTGCTGTAGAATCGTAATTAAAATTCTGCTTCTTCATTTACAAACACTTCATCTTCAGCCATGTTAAACCGTGCCCCGCAGTTGGACAACCAAGAATATGGCGTGGTAAAGGCCAGATACGTGCTGCACTACCATCACAGTCCACACTAGCTCAGTCGGTCGATACATAAAACTCTGGCACCATGTTGAAAAAATTAAAAGAATGTAATTCCAGTTTGGAATATTTCTCAGTTTTATGTAGTTTCCAAACAATTTACAACATGAACAGGAATATTTCACCCAATTTACAAACTTGGAATTTAACAGCACCGCAGTAGTGGTGGATCGAGCATGTCACTCACCATGTTGCCTTCTTCAAGGCTGTGAGACAAATGATTGTTCGATCAAAGATCCTGGGAGCGCAGCTTGGCTCATGGCAACCCCTTCTCCTCGTACTATAAAGCTAAATATAGAACTTGACCTGGGCTCGCCACCTCCTATTGGCTAAAAACTACCACACTGGAAAGGAGGGTTTAAAAACAAATACTGCTGATGGCAGGGGAAAATTAAAAGAAGTTGAAAAAAAAACCTAATCTCAAAACTGACACAACTTCGCTCCAACTCTGGAACTTGAAAATGCCAACACAGCTTGTAATACAGCTGCTGCATTAAAATTGATAAACCCTTACTTTTCCCTGTGGCATAAAAGAAAATTTATGATGTCACACCCACTGACAATTTAACTAAAAGTCAAATGAAAAATAATATGAAGACAATTAAAATTTACATAACATGCAGTGTTACAAACTGGGTCACGTGGACAATGACAAAAGTGGCAAAAGGAGACTTTTTATGCTGAAATAGACACATTATCATGCAAAATTATGAATTAAAAGTAAATTAACTTAAACCCCAGTTACTTAAAAATATATCACAGTACAGCATTAAACAAATATAATAAAATTAATCTGGTATTACTTATTAAATTTATGCTCATAAAACTTGACAAAAAGCATTCATAAATTAATGTTTTACATTTAAATTATGTTTTTCAAAGAAACTTTGTAAACATAATAAATAGAAACACAATCACAAGTAACATGTGAAAATGAATCATAAAAGTGTTACTAATTTTTTACATAGTGAATCTTAAACAAAATCAGGCCAAAACCAGGCCCATGTACAACCAAAATCTAAAAGTGCAAATTATATCTACATATATATATATGTGTGTGTATGGCTAAGAGCCAGCGGCAGTTAGGCCATGACGGCACTCGCCGCCCACACAACACGTGGGTAAGCACGTGCGTGCCATCCGCCACAACCACAGACTTTCCCAACACAAGATAATTGTTTCTAAATGCTATGTATTTCTTTTCCTGGGTCAAAATATGTTATAAAGTGTAAAAATGTTATTTTATCAATGTTGTGCAATGTGTGCTTTTGAAATTTAAAGTGTGCGCTGCGCCGAAGAACAGGACACCGATATTCAGGAGAGAATGCCTTCAAAAGACATTTATTTAACAACAGTATTTTTGGATTTAAATTGCTTTGATAATTTTGTATTAAAAATACTTTGTGTGCCATTTAATTTCACATATTAATATTTTTCACTCGGCGTGAATAACACTTCTGCTTGTGTGAACCCCGTAGGCAGTCATGGTAGGTCCACGCAACCCCTCCCGCTGGGCAGTTGTTTTAGGAGAGCTGGCAAGGTAAGACGCTGTCATGTACGTACTTCATTTCTTTGCACTGAGTTAGATTTCCATAGTTCACTTTAGTTTACCGGTTAACCTTTGCTTGCATACGTTCTGCCTGATGTCCTCAGCATTATGCTTCCTCTTAACTAAATAATTTGCAGCCCTTGTGGCTTTTTCAACTTTAATGAGATGAGGAGAGGAATGTCAGAGAGACTACGCGGCCCGTACAACTTTTGAATCAGGCGCCATCCGCCCATGTTTGGGGCTTTTATTTGTAACTTCTGCTTAATTGCGACAAGCAATATTAAAGGTGATATTTGTATGTATGTATTTCAGGATTTTTCTCATGTTTAATTGTGTTACGGCCACATCACCCATGGCCACGTGGTTCGATACCGCCAAGTCTGTATCTGCTCCATCCATGTGTTTAGAGGGCTAATACTTGTAACATTATGTGTGTCGTAATTGATCTCAGGGTAATATGTATTGTTTTAATTCAGGGTTCTTGTATTTTTCATGATTAATGCTTTTGTGTATGACCACACTGTCTTTTCATATGTTTGGATTTTCTCGTCATCAGGTGCACTAAGAGCTTTTGTATGTTCACATATTGAAGGGAATAATTTTCCTAACGCCATTATCATTTTTTCCGGGTAGGATTTACTGATTTTCATGTAAAGTTGATGCAATTCCCATCTGCACACGTGGTCCACTAAGAACTTCATCTAAGTGCCATCTAAAATTGTTTTCACGCATCTGCATGTTTATTTAGCCTATTCATGTCATGCCCATGTTCATACAGTGATATTTGTGTCTTTTGTATGTCAGTATTATTTTCCGTCCTAACCCGCTATGTTTATTGACCATTGCCAAACATCACATGGTTCGGGGACGTGTCCTGACGAGTAGGTGTTAGTGGCGAGGATAAACGCACGTGTAGTGTTTTCGTGTTCATTCTTTGTGTCCTGCCTCCGGGAAAAATCTATAGTCCATCATAGCAGCTGTAGACCCCTTTCCTTGTGGAGACTGTGTTCTCAGACACAGTGGAGATATCATCCATCTAGGCGTGCGCGAGCCACAGGATGACTTAATAGTCTATTAAAAACTAGAAATGACTTGTGGTTGTGCGTCTCACTAATTTTTCATTGTTTATTAATTTTTTTTCTTTCCATAAAACATAAATAGCTGTCATAAAAAAAGAATAATTATTTTAGTTATCATTTGAAATAAATTATCAACAATTTTCAGTTTCCATAAAAGAGAAATTCAACGAGACAAAAATAAGTCCTAGAAAAATTGTGGGATGGAAGACAAAACAAATAATAAATTAGCTTTTAATAAGCAATATAATTAAAATTTTAAACCAAAATAATAAATGGATTATAAATGTAGTTTATGACACAAACTGATAGGTGTTTTGGCACGATATAAATGAAATTAAGTAAGTAGCTTAAGAGCATTTTAAAAAAACCTGTGACACACCACAAACAACTAATGCTGATAATTCATATTAAATTAAAACAAACTCAATAAAAATATTGTTAATAGAACTACGAAACACATGAATTCCAACTGACTGTGAGTAAATTCAGAATAGATAATACACAATCATATATGTGATAAAAATATTAATTTCACTTCCAAAAGGAAATTTAATATGTAAAGTCCCATTGTAACTTAGCTGTCCTGATGGCTAGCATGTCGCAGTTGAGAGCCAGGGTAGCAGAGATAGGTTCACACACAAATCCCTGGAGATTGGGGAAACGGAGATGGGTGCACAGAGTTCCACCAGTAACAAGAACTCTCAAAGGGCTACATGTACTCACACATAAGGAGCAATTTGTGAAATGAAGATAAACCGGGACCTGCAAACCATACGGTACAGGAACGGGAATTCAGGAACATGAAATCCTCACTGAAGAAAGTATTCCAAAAAAATTAATAAAGAAATAAATACCTGGTGCGTGATGGAGAACAAGCAAAGCAACTGTAGTCTTTATCACAAAGGAGGAAAAACAGAAAATATCCAATCCACATGTTGGCGTAACTTGCCAAACAAACATCAATAAAAACAAACACCACAGAAAATAATTTTAAAAATCTACAGAAAACGATATTACCACAACCACAATGAAACTATAAACTCATAAACAGAACTTCACTTTCCGAAGTATACAGTCATCAGAGCACAGCACATGCCATCTTGACGACTCTGTGGCAGGACAGAAAGTGTCAAAAGGAGAGCTCTTGGAGCACATAGAAGATAGAAACAAATGTAGAATGAAAAGGTTAAATCTTCCTGTTGGATTTTTCATACTGTTCAGAAGAGGTGAATTGCACTCAAGTTCACAGAAGCAGGGGAACCTGACATGTGAATAGAAGGCAATTTTTTTTTGTAAAATCACTTATTGACTGCATGAGAGAAATGCAGAATTGCAGGCTGCAGGAAAGTGAGTGGAAGTGGTGCCTCTGATGGCGAGATCTGAAGGAATTCGCAATGTCGCAATTGACATCCGCTTGGTAGAAAAACAATCTGTGATGAAATCTGTTCTGCAGGGGAGATGGGATTAAAAATGTAGATATCAAAGTACAGATAAAAACTGAATCAAAATCAAACTAATGAGAAATATATAAAAATGTAAAATTGTTACAAACAATGATTAAATAAACTGAAATGCATGAATACCTTCCTATATGCACTTTGATAAACTATTAAATAAAAATGTACAAATATTTACTTTGATTCATTATGTTATAAATAAATACTGGACAAAATAGAGACCAGTAAATAAATTGTAGATGCTCAAATAGATATTAAAAAACATTATTTACTGTTTAAATTAAATACAAAAAGTAATGAGACAAGTAAATATGACTTGCAATCTTTTTACTGAATACAATGTGATACAATGTTTTCCATATTCCTCTACAATCTAATGTAACGAAATAGGAACATTCCAGATGATTAATTAACACTCTTAAATGGTTTACAAATACACATAAAATTACACATCATAGTGACCACTGATAGGTAAATTATTTGTTTACATAAAAATTTAGTATTTTAATCATAGTTACTTTTTTCACCATTCGCATATCTTAGTTAGTAAATTTTTTGTGTTCATTGGATATTTGTATGTGACACTTGGCACAAATCCTCTTAGTTCACCTGTTCTTACGTCTAGGTCATATGCCATAAAATCAGTGCGCTGGTGGTGGCAGATTATTCACAACATGCAAGCCAGCAACACGTTTGATTGTACACACTCATTCTCCTGGAAGGATGGGAATGCAAGCTCCTGTAACCAAATGTTTAACGATCCATTTGATGTCTTTTTGCACTTTTAAATTATATAACGGTTTATGCAGGCTACATTTAACACCTGCTTAATGTGGTAGGAAAATGGTCCCATGCTTGGGAAAGCCATTTAATATCTGTTGGCAGGGTGAGAGTGGGTTAGAGACATTTTGAAGGGTGGTGAAAGCATTGGAAGTGAGGTTGTGGATTTTGGATACCCAACTAGGCACCAGGCACCATCAACAGGAAGTGCCAATTGTTGTTGCTTGTGATGCTGAAGATGATCTCAGGGTAATGGCAGGCCCTTTCAACTGGACGTTCGACTAGACGTACACAGTCCCTCAATGAAAAATGATGATGAGAAGCCCCTCGCTCGTGGTACTACATGGAGTACACTGCGAGCCTCTTCAGGCTTGCCCACATGCCTTAAACTGTGCAAACTGCTGGTTGAGCATACCGATTATTAAGTGGTTGATGTAGAATTATGTAAAGTGGGTTGTAAGGGACCCAGACCCTGAAACGCCCAAAGGCAGTGTTCGAAATGAAAGACATGAAGTTTGATAACCCACATGTAATTACTCTTGCACAATGTTATATCACACTGAATGTAAGCTGAAAATCTTCCTGGCCTGTGGCCCGCCAGATGGACTAAACAGAGAAAGTGGTGCAAAAGACAACATGGATTAAAATGTAAAAAATTACGCCTCCCCAGGCGATGCAAGCACTGGGTGAAACAAAAGCTAAAAGGTTCCAGAAATTAAAGTTTCTGTGGTAAACTACATGATCAGTGCACAAAAGTTGAAGTCACCCTAAGCGTGCGCACGACGCGACCGACCCCTTGAGAAGCTGAACTGCAACTAGTTCTGGTGAGAGCGCTTGGCATGGACTAGGCGGCTTGCCCTACACTACTTTCTGCTTGCAAAAGAAATTTATATATTTGCAAACACATGAACCCTTGCATAAAATGACACAAAATAAACACAGATTTTTGTTGACAAAAATAAGAATAGATTACCTTTGAATGATGCAAAATGGGGGTGATACAGGCAAAGTGAAAATATGTGCATTTTACAAAACAAATAAATGTAAACTTGAAAATGCAAGTAGAGGTATCCTTCAGTGTTTCAATCCTTAATGGGTCCTTATTTGCTTTTCAAATGGGTGCTATAATTTGCCCTACTAATTATTAAGCCTGATTCAGACATTATGTCCCCTCACCTGCCCGTGGTAGGGGAGACTTGCGATTACACTGCACCCGGTACTGCCCGGTGCGTAAAGAGCACACTGGTGCTGCACATCTTCAGATGCCGCAGGGTCAGGCCATGGTCTCTCAATGTCTGGGTTGCAGGGTGTATGGGGCCCTTGGTGGCTGGCATGATGTTGGTGCTGCTACTGCAGCTGCAACGGCTGACTCGGTAGGGCTGCTGTGGTGTGGGATGTGGTGGCGTCACTGCAGGTCAGGCACGCCCGTGCCGGTCAACTTCTTCTTTATAAGCGGCGGAAGAGAGGCGAGCTGGGCGCATTGCTACTTTCACTGCCGCCATCACTACTCTTGCTGTTGCAGTTGCTGCACCATCGACCACACTGCCATCGGTAGTGACCCAGGTAGACAGTGACCGATGGAGATTGGCCACCTGATGATGACCCTCGGCTGGTGGTGATGCTCCTGCTTAGGTGATGCCCTCGTTCGTCACCCTCTCATCAGCAGTGGACACCTCCGGAAACCAACCTGATGCCATCGACAAAGCAGCAGGGGGTCCCTGGGTGTCACCTGGAGCGAACGAGGTGGAGGGGGTGGAGACCCCATCGAGTTGGGGGCCGCGACCAGTGACCCCCTCCATAAATAAAAATTATGATGCACCAGGAAGGGGAGTGAGGGTGGGGAAGAGAAAGGAAGAAGGAGGTGGATTGCGAGTTATCCAAGGAGAACATCTCTGTGTGCTGCAAACAGTGGCAGTAGCAAAACTAACAACGGTGAGTGCAGCATCGTTGAAACCCCCCACCCAAAGCAACCCTTATTTCTTTAAAAAAATTAACTCAAATAGTTCCCTACTCTGGCAACCCAAACTCGAAACTCAAAACTCAGAAATACACAGTTCAAGAAACATGTGAAGAGAAGAAGGTACAAGACAAAGTAGAAATCTTGTAGAGTAAAGAGATGGCAACAGTCTCCCAAGCCAAACAAACAGTGTGTTTCACATTCTCAATACAGATAGAGCAAACAATATCTTCTTTGTCTCTTCTTGAAAGCCAAAATGAAGAAAGTCATTCCTCTGGGAATACACGGTAGATAGCCAGGAATATCTGAGCACATTGAGCTGGGTCTCTTCTCGAGTATTGAGTGGTTGCATGGGGGGCGATGGCTTTCAGGCAGCTGAATCCTCGAACAGACTTACCGTTCTCCTCACAAAGCGATGACCAGAGGGCCTCGTCGAAGCAGCTCGGGGGAAGATGAGTTAGAAACAAAATATTGTTTAGTTAGAATAGGGAATAAATAAAATATAACAGTAGAAAGGGGAGGAAAAGGTAAAGGGAAGCAGGGGTGCACACTAACACAAACACCAGTACAAATGCAGATATGTAACCTGAAAAAGCCATCATCTGCACTAAACTAAGGCCTGGTGGGAATAAACCTTTTAAGTTGATAGACGTGGGCCTTTCGGTACAATCTGCCTCACTACGGGAAAATTAATTTTACAGTATTGGACCCCAAATATTTGGAAAATCTTAAATGGCCCGTCAAACTTTGGCAAAATTTTGCCACTTATATCACTGGCAAGGTCAGCAAACTGATAGCTCTTCACGAGCATGAGGTCACCTATGCAGAATGGCGTGGGAGAATGGGAGACACATAACTGTTCATTTACAACATTCTCTGCCATGCCCAATCGCTTATGGACCTCACCCAGTAATCTATCCTGGTCAGTTTCAGAAAGGGGAAAAGGAAATGGCGGAATGTTCCAGAGATGTAACAGTGGATGGGTAAGAGGTCGCCCAAGGAAAGGTAAAGCTGGAGGAGCCCCAGTAGAGCCATGCAAAGCACTATTAAATCCAACATTGATGAAATCAAAATCCTCATCCCAATGGGTATGAACTTGATTATAAAATATGGTGAGACAAGCCTTAAAATCTTCGTTAAACCTTTCCACTTAATTATCCTTAGGGTAATAAGGGCTGGAAGTGAAATGTTGTATCGCCCATCTAAAACACATGTACCTAAAAACTGTCAATATAAAGTACAGAGCGTTGTCTGTCAAGATTTCCACCAGAGCACTGAACACCTCCTAGACCTGTTCACAGAAGTCCTTAACGATGGTGGAATTTTTCATGTTTCTAAGCGGTAATAAAATTACAAATTTGGAAAAAGTATCTAAAAGAATCAGCACACAGCCATCCCCTTTCCAGGATCGAACCAGGAGACTGAACATGTCATGGTGGACAGTCTTCTATGGAACTTCCAGCAACTGACTGGATCTCTGCCCCACATTAGCATTCTGCACCTATTTGTACTTTTGACATGTCTTGCAGGAACGCACAAATGCAGCCACATCACTCCTCAGTGTTGGCCAGGCAAAATAGTTGACGATTTTGTGAAAAGTTTTACTAATGCCTTGATGACCATCAAACACATGTCATGAAAGTATGAAATCACCATAACATGCAATGACTGTGGGATAACAATCTCACGAGCTCTTCCATTTTTGCCGGTACTATAAAATGTCCTTCTCCAGCACGTAGGGTAGAACTTTACCCCTATTTAGATTTTCACCACTTGAGAACAAAAATTATCATCTGCTTTTGTCTGATGCAGCTTTACGAAGAATTGGGGAAACCCCTGAATTTAATTAACAGAAGCTGCAGGTACCTCACTCCGACTGAGTTCAAAGTCATCTGTGTCATACATGCGCGAAAGCACGTCGGCGACCTGATTATCCACACTGCGGACATGGTGTACTTTAAAGCAGAACCTAAACAGACGTAAAACCCATCATTCGAGTTTCCCTAGTGGCTGAGGATGGTTTAAGACCCAACTCAGAGCCTGATTATCGGTAAATAAATCACACTCTTCATGCTCAATATAAGATGCGAATTTCTCTAGATCAAAGATTCAGGCAAGCATTCCTTCTCATAAATCCCTAAATTACGTTTACTTTCTGACATGGTACAACTTACAAAAGCTACTGGTGCAAGACCGTGTTCAGTACGCTGGCTTAGGACTGCTCCCAAAGCCAGGGAGGAGGCATCTACCTGTACCACAAAATGTTTAGAGAAGTCGGGAAGATGAAGGACAGGTGGCCATGACAAAATTTTCTTCAACTCAAGGAAGGCGTTTTCCTGATCAGGACACCAAACAAACTTGACGCCCTTCTTCTTTAATTAATTTAGGAGGGCAACAACTTTGCAATAATGGTAAATGCAGCACGAGTAATAGCCCATTATACCAAGGAACTTTTGAACACCCTTTACTGTTTTCGGGCGTGGAAAATCCAAGATCGGAGTAACTCTGTCTGGAACAATGTGCAAAACAACCCTCTCACAACAAATACCCTAAGAACTTTACTTTATTAGAACTAAGGGTGACTTTCTCTGGATTGACAGTGAGCCCAACTTCATGCATCCGTGTTAAAACTTGCCTAAGATGATCCAAGTGTGACTCAAGGTCTTCACTGTAAACAATAATATTGTCAATATAGTTGAACACAAACTTTAATTTGAATTCAGACAAGATGTGATTGAGGACACGAGATAGGGCCTGACTTCCAAAATTGGAGCCCATCGATATTGATATCCGCGTGGACTTGTACTGATTCCAAGGTGTGCTAAATGCTGTGTATTTCCTGCAAGAGAGGTCTAACAGGCACTGATGGAAATTGTTATTCAGGTCGAGAACAAAAAACCCTCTGGCCTTGCCTTGGTGTTGAAGGGCGCAATCTATAGTCGGCAACAGAAAATAATCCTTATGGATTTTTTTATTCACTTAAAAGTGATTCACTACCAAGCAATATTTATCACTGTTCTTTTTCTGGTCTAAAAAGCCAGGTGAACAGTAATCCAAGTTCGATGGCACAATTACACTCACAGCTAAGAATTTAACAATTATTTTGGGAAAGGCCTGAAGCTTTGGAGGGGGGTACTTTAAGTTTCGATCATGCACTGGAATATTATCAGTCAAGGTGAATTTGTAGGGTAGGATGTCACACTTCCCAATTCTAGACGTTATAACATCACCAAATTCTTCTCTCAACCATTCTAGGTTGACCTTGAAGTCGGCCTCCTGGTTGTGATCACTTTGAGCGACAATAGTAAAAATCGCCAGAACATCATCGGTGTGGAGACCTATGCGAATATTTTGCGCAAAGCCAAAAGACGAGTAATTAAAATCAAAGTTCACAGTTTACCTAGTTTTCCCTAGGAACTCCAGCCCTAGAATAAGATTGTTGAAAAGATGGGAAAACATCCAGAATGGAAATGTCCAGGAGTATCTGCCAATTTTTAGGTGTAAATTTACAATAACATCAGACCTGTTAGCAACACAAAGGCACTTTTCCGGCATAACACTGATGCGCTCCTTCAATAAGATTTTTGTATCCAAAAGGCAATTTAAAAAAGCCTGACTCATCACAAAATGTGTCGCCCCAGTATCTACAAATGCAGGAAAGTATTAATCACCACAGATGACAATAACAACACACTTCAAAATACTACGTGGATTTTCGCGGCTCCCTCGACTGGTGCAACCATGCCCCTGACCAGTCACCGTCTATTTTCCGTTTATTTACAAAAGTGACAGACATGGCCTGATTCACTACAACGAAAGCATCGTCTTTCCGCCAAACTACATTTTTCTTATTTACAGTCGGCCGCCAAGTGTTCCATACAGGCGCAATTTGCATAGCGCACAACCGGACCACACTGTTCATGCAGCCCGATGCCTTGCATAGGTAAAACTTGCCCAGATATACTCATTATTGCATTTCTGCAAAAGCAGTCGGCTGGTGAAAAAGCTGTCTGGTAGTGATGAGTGGCTGTGACCCTGCCCCGGACCTCGGGGGAAAGTTGGCGTAGTTTTGTTAAATTCCGAGGGGGGTACAACATCATGCGGTGTGAAATTATCCACTATAATATTAATTAAATCTGATGCAGTCGGGTGAGACACGAGACGAATGAAGAGACAAGTTACTTACTGATGAGGGTGCCAGCAGTATTTCCCAGTCACCGCACCGTTGAGACTCAGGGTTCTTAGGGATTGCATGGGTTCTGTGTGTCCGTCTCACCCAAGCGTACTTACAATACACTTTGCATTAATAAACATCATTACTAAACTTTTAGAAAAACAATGGCAAGAGGTAGCTGTCATTACAAAGAGAAAACACTTGATGCATTGTACTACTTCCTTTTTATTTTACCACCCATACAAAGAAAACGTGCCCAAAATTTACTTGTGAATTACACTCGCACGTGTCTAGCTAACTCTAATTGGCTGCTCCCCAGCCCACAATTAATCTCTGTGGTGTTTGAAAAACCCAATCTTCCTAAGGGAAGTGGGTGGACAGCCTCTAGGTTGGACTGACTATTTTCCCTGAAGATAGGGTGCAAAGAATAATGAGATGAGACAAAATGAACAAGTTACTTAAACACATGTGATTATTTGGCATCACTAACACGGACTCGTCTGGGATCATCTTGCCGCGCATGGTTAGTGAGGTGACGGCCTATACATACAGCCAGCTAGGACAGAAATAATGTCACCATACAAATGACATACAATCATAGAAATACACTTGGAAAATGATGGGGCACAACATGAGTGGCCACAATAAACACGCAAACACGTGGCAGCAGTATTAGATAGCGTGGATGCCGCTGGATAAGTGTTGCTGCGGAGCACGTGGTGCAGGTGCAAAATGTTGTATTTCTCCGCAAAAACGGCAAACTCTGGTCAAACAAAATATTATTCCAGTTGAGAAAATTATTCTGCTGCAGATTGAATCAGTTGTGAGCTTGTAATATGCCGGATGGCAGGAAAATCAGAGATTGAAATGACCGCGTGGTCAGACATACAAATCATCAATTACCGAAAAATACAATGAACCCTGAACAAAATTGGCAAAGAACGCTGCAATAAATTATGGTGCACATGATATTGTACAAATAAGCCCTCAAACTGCATGGATGGTGCAGATATCGACTTGGTGGCTATGAACCACGTGGTAGCAAAAGATGTGGCCATACAATAATTAAACACGAAAAATACCCTTGAATACATACATGAAAATAAAGCCCTTAAAATGGCATGCAGCAATAATACAGAACTTACAATTATGCACCTTTAGCATAGGCAAATGGCTCCTGATTCAAGTTGCGCGGGCCGCATGACCTCTCCAACATCTATCTTCTTTTTCTCCTCGTTTAAGTTTCAAAGAGCCGTAAGGGCACAAGTTATTAGTTAAGTGGAAGCATAATGCTGGGGAAATTATCTGTCAAAAACGTACGAAAGGAAAGGTTAGCCGGTATACTAAGAATGAACTATGGTAATCATCATCAGTGCAAAGAGTTTGAAGTGTGTATGTGACAGTGTCTTACCTCGCCAGACCTCCTACAATGACTGCACCGAAGCTAGTGTCGCACAGACCTACCATGGTTGCCTATGGAGTTCACATAAGCGGACGTGCTATGCATGCAGAGTAAAACTTTTATATATAAAAATTAAGGGGCACAAAATAATTTAAATATTGTTTTACATTTTAGAATTTTCTTATTACTTTTCTGTATAATTTTAATGTCTCTATATGACTGTGTTCACACCAGAATATTACTGTTGTTAACCTCCCTGCAGGCGAGCATTTTGAATTCATAACCAAACATTTTGCAATATCAACACATATTTTCAAACACTGTAAGACATTCTTGACCCTGTAAGTTAAAAATCCACATTTTTACACTGTGTATAATATTCCGTTTTATGAAAGTTCAAATTGGAGCCTCTTTGTGTAAGTGCATGCCCATGTGTCGTGTGTGGTGAGCGTTGTCATGGGCTTTTGAAAATGATACACTAAATTCATTTCGCATTGACATTTAATGCGAGGTGGGAACAGGGCGTACAAAACATGCATCTTAAAACCTACAAATGTGCCACACTGTAGCGACAATAATTCCTCATGTAATAACTGTTAAATAAGGCCTTCAACTGTAACAGTTAGGGCCTCTGAGCAGGTGGTCCTCAGGACATTGGATTAGACACGCCACCTTAGAAACGGCAATGAGAAATATAAGGGAATTTATATGGTTTAGGGATAACATGAACAATTTATTGGCAGATATGAAAGACTGACTCATGGGTCAGATTGCTTGGATGAGGTCTGCACGGCAGCTGAATTTTCCAGAAGTCATTGAACAGCAAGATGGCGCAACTGCGAGATGGTTAAATTCTCTTCTACGGTGACCTCGAGGTCCTGAAGCATGGTGATCAGGTCTTCTTTTGCCACTGTATAAAGGAACCCAATGGTGGAACTCATCATAGGGTTGCACATGAAACAGAATAAATACAAGTATGAATACAACAGCAGAGTAGCACAGATTTTATGCTGGAATCATCAGCAGAATTTTACCAAATAACATCAAAACACTTCGGTTTAACAATTATTATTATTACAAATCTGCAATACAATACAAGAGCGTTATCATTCACTTGGATATATTGCTCAAAATATTACTGTCAAATATTCTTAAAGCACAATTTAAAATTCATAATTGATGCCACAATTGCCTTTAAAATCATGTAAGGGCAAAATTTAAACACTATATTATAATAAATTACTAGAAGCCTTTTGAATACCATGAGTTACCCACGCTTTATTTGGTGTGTACTATGCCTTATACCAATATTGCATAACTCTACCACCAAAAGCATGGCAAACAAAAATATGCAAATCACTGCTTCAGATAATGCAATAAAATTTAATTCAGGCAATGTCATAAAATTGTATTCATGCAACCTAATGTGTGCTCTGCATCTAATCACCAAATTGAAGATTTGAGTAATTAATGAATCCGAAACACACTGGTATTTATACTTTAAAAAGTCATGGCAAGTGCACAGTATGAATCCTAGACAAATTTGATTCATAAAAAGTAATTAAATTACAAGTATGTTTCATATAAGAAACGATGGCAATTTATTGATTAAAACTATAACTCTTAAGTGAGGCATAATGCAGTTCTATAAATAGATTGTTAACAAGTCTCAATGCTTTTAATTCTAGATTCTTACTCATAAAAGGCATTTCACTCTGTTCCCATATAGCATGAACATTTTTCCATCTTAAACACCTTTTATCATTCAGGCAGCGTGCAAATGCACCTTTAAGAAAAACCAAATATTTAATTATTGAAATTATCCGATAAACTATTTCCCTCAAACGTGAAGGTAATGCTGAAGCCAGTGTAAGGCCCATCAAAGGGCATTTGCCATTAAAATATCCATATTAAGATTAACATTAAAACTGTGCTAAAACGTAGTAATTTATACTGCGGCACCCTGCAAACTACAGGCCGATCATAGCACCGTGTAATAAAATTGGCGATGACACAATTAAAATATTCTACCAAAACATCTGCATGAAATGTGGAAACCGAAAGCATAACAACAACCACCTTGACGGCCAGGCCAGCCAAACGGGGCAGCGGTGGAGAAGTGAGCTACATGTCTGCACTAGCAAAACAATGAGACCAACAAACCAACAGTTATTATACATAAGTTTAAATTTTAAATGTGCTGGCCAAGATATTCAATCAAAAACACTACCAAAACTCAGCTTGCCCCCGTACGTTAGCACTCACTACACTACTAATACTCACACAAAATCTAATGTCCAGATTATTAGAAATGATGTCCACCACTCACCAGTTCTTCCTATCTAAGGCTTACAAAAATTCTAAAACTCTTCAAAAATATTAACACAGAAAAATAATTTAAAGTACGTTCTGCTGATATTACAATTTGAAAAGGCAGTATAATTCCAATGCCTTCTTAGAAGTGAGCAGTTCCAATCATTGAGGTAGAATGAATAGGGGGCACTACTTAATCCAGTCAGCAGAATAGACCATTGACTCCCTCTAGAATTAAAAATTGTAACACACTGGGAAAGGGTGTAAGGGTGGAGAAAAGAAAGGAAGAAGGAGGTGGATTTCCAGTTGTCCAAGGAGAATGTATCTGCATGCTGCAAATGGCAGCGAGTAGCAAAAGTAACAATGGTGAGAGCAGCACCGTTGCAAAATTTTGGAGAGCTGTGAAAAAAAAAATCAGAAATTCAGAGTAAATCAATTGGATAAATAAAAAAAGCTCCAAAATTTAAAGAAATAGCTGTCAAAATTTGTAAAAATATAGTTACATGACTACATTAAAAATTGGTCGAAACATAGTCACATGCCTGCAGCAATAAAGGAAGCTTTATTTGGAGAGTCACCTCACATATATGCTACACATCAAGGTAAAACTCGAAACATAAAGGTGAAATTCTATTAAAATGTACTGTTCCTACCAGGCTGCAAGCAAGGCTTTGGCTTGCCCGTTGTTCCTTGGTTCATCCCCTGCTGGTGTAGTTTCCTTTGCCTTGCCTGCCAATATCAGCATCAATGCACAGAGTAAGTGATGGATAAAACTCCATATTTTACCTTGGCTTTTCCACTGACTTTAACCTTCCCATTTAAGCCATTAAAGCAGATGATATGAGCTTCAGTAATACAGCTACTGGGGGTTTACATGTTAATACAGAAAACATCTTACAGTACAAATATTTTAATTGCCATCTTCTCATCTTTACATGAGAGAGTCAGTAAAGCCACAGTGTTGGGTCAGAAAAAATTAATGGCCACATCTCTGATAATAGAAAATTGCTGTCTGGATTTTGCTGCTTATTTTATCATGATAACTGATTACCTGTCACCAAACTTTATTAATGCCCAGCTTTAATTATAAGAAAATTCAAACTATTTTGTTACGAATTGAGGGTTGGGGTGGTAAACTCTGTAGTAATTCCCTCTCGTAAGGAAAGACGATTCAAAACAAAGACACTGAAGAAAGCCTCATAGCTCAAACTGTATGGTGACGGAGTGATTGAGGAATGCCAACTGATCAGCATCACTTTTGTTTCTGCCAAATCTTTATACTATATAAAAGTAGTGTCCTTTCTGAAACTTTCCGGCTAATAATCCCTCTGTTATATCCACTATGATATAAAACTGCTGATCTCAATCACTGTACTAATTCCTTATTCACGTGTTCGCCACCGCATGTCATCATTTACGACAAAATTACAGGCCACCCGAGCCACCTAGCAGGGCTACCAACCTACATACTTCAGTACACAACTCCCACCATATTCTAACTCAAACACGTGTGTCGGCCATGTGTGCAGTTAATTTCTATCCAAGCAATGATTATGAAAGCCAGCTGGCCACCTTCTCTCTCTAGACTTTCACTTCTACAAAACTGAAAACTATTTTACAGACAACAACTTCAGAGTTTTCTAATTATCGAAATTAAATTTTGAGAGATATTAAATTATATACACATGTGCAGATACCTGCAAAATTTGTATTAGTCAGCAGTAATAATCTTGCTTCACTTATAAGCTTATATTATTATAATATTTTTTTGCCAGAAACTTGTAACATAATTTTTTGTCTCTTTGTGCCAAATATTTGTACTCAGAAATCAATATGGTATTATATGCATAAGATATTCACAGAAGAAAATTGAAAAATAGCTTGTGGATATATCATTAGTTCTCCTAGCAGCACAAATTTTTTCTCGTAACTATCGCTAACACAATGCTAAAAATACAAATTGGCCTACTCTACTCTATGTTTCTTTGTGTCTCATCTTATGAGTACCTGCATATACTATCTAAAAATTTAAGCTTGACAATGCCTATCCAATAGATTGGATGCACACAGAAGGCTTTAAATTTAATTAATTAATTAAGGTTAAACAGTTAGACTAGGTTTTAGTAAAAATATTTGTAAAATACTTATTATTGTTAGCAAAATTTATAAAGTATTCACAAGTGTTTTATGTCTCACAATAATTTTTTTTGTATGCTTTCCAGCTAGCCTTGGCATTTTAATAGAAATAATGAGCTGTTAACACATTTTCTTAACAGTAGTAAACATTTCAGTGAATTCTGTTTCATTTGTGTTTCTTGAACATCTGATGCAAATCATTTTCTATATGAATGTGGACAGAATGTTGTCAATGTCTTCAATATCCGCAGTCTGCAACATGTTGACAAAAGAGTCCAGGTAAGAGGAATATCTTAATATGACTACCAAACAGAGGGCAAAGATGACTGAAGATGTTCCACTGTTTAACTGTAAAGCACAACAACAAGTAATTTGATTGGCATTTATGCCTGATGAGAGCTCCATAGAGCTTCTTTTATTTTGTCAAAAAACATTGTGAAAATAAACATTATTGACTTATATCTTACATGGCACACTGCAGGGATGTTTGGTACCATTTTTCTATGCAAAACACTTTCTCTGAAAAATGTTATAACTTTCTGCACAGTTCTGATAGTGTTCCTTACCTCTTGCACAGTATTCAAATCACTAACCACCAAATTTAATCTGTGAGATAAGCAGTGAAAATACATTGTCCACAATATTGCTCCTGTATTATTTTTAGGACTCCACTTTATATACCTGCCATCATTGAGCATACATCAAAATCCAACTCCATAAGTTTTGTCAATTTTAGATGTAGTTTATCTGTAAATTTCAAAATATCTTCTGAAATACCTTTACCATGAAGATCACCGAGTTCTGCAAACCCAATAGGTTCCTCTTTGATACTCAAAGTTAGCAAGCTCAAAACAGAATTGAACAGGTTAATCCAGTTAGACATCATTGAGCAAGTGTTCCTTAAGGTGAGACAGTGCGTATTTGCGGAGACTACTCAGAATTAAACAACCATATCAGATGTCCACATTTCCCTATATCAAGTATAGAAGCCAAACTGGCTCACCTTAAGGGTGCCAAATATTTAAAGCTAGATATCAACTCAGGTTTTTACCAGATGGAGCATGATCACAGCAGTCGGTGTGACGGCCGGCAAGGCCTTAGCGACCACAACTCGCCCTGTAATGGCTGCTGCACGAACAATGATATTCTTCGCGGTGTTGTTGGCAACACCACATGCCTGGATAGTTTTGGGAACAAGGAAAACAGTGACACGGAGTATGATGATTACAGGACTTTGTTAACTCCATCTTCGAGTCACTATACATACATAACGATCACCACATGACACGTTTTGTTTTGTGTCCTAGTCAGCCATACCAACCATATCACATGCCTAATGATAGCAATTTTTGTCATTAATATCAGCTTTTTCATCTGCAGTCAAAGAAAAGGCCTTGTTCTTGTTTACCTTAGTCACCACATATATTTATTAAATAATTTTGTACTCTGTGCTAACTATGATTTGTTTCCATGACTTAGTGTAAGATTTTCTTCAAGCACTTTGCCTCCAGTATCAGTTCTAAAGTTCAGCAGGTCCTGGAAATTTCCAACCTGAGAATATTTTCCGCAAAGTGAAATGTTGTGAATGGCACAAAAATAATCAATCTCAGAATGGACTTGAGTTTCATTCTACTATAAATCACTATCTCAACAGCACCAGAGTCTGCTTTCTCAAAAACATTTTTATTTTTCAGTCGAATTGGAATCGCAGTAGTGTTTGGCATCAGTAACTGCTTCATGGTGTCATGGGAATTTCGCATCAGCATGTGCATCTTCATGAAATCTTGATGGGGTTTTATCATGATTGCACCAAAAATTCCTCATTTTGTAGCTGGCCTATAGAGAACACGATATATTTGCAAAGTCCGCCTTTCAAATAGGGAGAATAGACAAGCCATGTATATGCATTTAACCAAGTCTTCTTAAATTGTTCAACTTTATTGTCACCTTTCACATAATTTTTTACAAATTATAAGAAAAAATGTGGACATGAGTTTTGTTATTGCAATGTCCCAAACCAAAACAAATGTCATCATCACTAACAAATATAGTATTTCAGGATGTTGAAGGCAGTTGCATATAAGTAAATGTTTCTGTTTCATGAAAATATAGCATCGCAAATAAAGAGGATGAGTGTTGTAGAAAACCCAATATTTTGGGTTTTTTTAAAGATAATGAGAAATTATGTACATGAAGTTTGTCAAAGAGGAGACTATGAGGTTGTTTCATGAACTGATGAAGGATTCACACTAAATGGAGGCTTTGTTAGAGAAGCTGCTGCTTCTGTTGTTTTATTATCAAAGGGCAATCTTGATATTTCATGAAAAGATAAAATCTTTTCAGAGGAAAAGAATTGCCGCTACATCTGAAGAGAAGCAGTTTTTTCTTTTGTTGTGTTAGAAGTTTTCAACTGCATTAAATATATTTGAAAAGTTGATTTTGACTGAGCTCTCTGTTTCTATGCTGGGCTTTTTTGCATCTTTAAAGAACTTACAAATGGTATAAGTATAAACAATTATGATTACAATAAAAATTTTCTGGTTTCAGTGGAATTAAATTTAAACACACATTGTAAGTCATACAATAGGCATACATAAAATAATAACATAGTAGATATTTAAAATTTCCCTTTTTGGTTTTAAGCATATGTTTAAAATACATAAATATTAGATTATAATAAAGTAATTATGCAAGAAAATAATTTATGTTTTTTAAAGACTTTTCTAAAAGGAACTCAAGTAATAATTTTTAAAGACTACTTTAGTGATGATTGCTCTTAAGTTCTTTGGTAAATTGTTTTAAAAAACTTAAGCCAGCATTTTTTAATAATTTTATGGTTAGCCTCTTATTTCTGTGTTTAACATGAAAAATTTTATTTATACATAGTTTGCTGTATCATAAGCTGGTTTTATTGGCTTCCCATTTTCATCAATAAATAATGGGGTTTACTTAATAATATTTGATTTACCATTTGTTGTGTTTATGTTCCAAATTTTTTTAGTTTTAGTATCTGCAAAGTTAGCAAATGTGTTTTCTTAATTTAGTGTAGCCCTTCATAAATATTAACACAGTATTATTTTTCAGTTTATAGCAATTTATTTTCAATAGCTTTTAAGGGATTCAGGGTAGGTTTTGGAAATAATTTGGGTATAAAATATTTAATTCTTACCATAATTAAAATGCTCTATATGTCCCATTTTATGATTGTGCTATATTTTTAGAAACTAGATTTTTTGTGAATCTACATTAAAATGAGATGTAAGGGAAAGCTGGTAAATTCTCTGCTCTTAACATAAAATGCTCCTAAAAGAAAAAGTGTTTTTCTTAAAAATTAATAATATATTTACTCATATAAAATTAAATCTTTAATTTTGCTGTCATGCACAAAAATTAACTTTAAATGTAGACTCATGAAGGCAGATTAGTGCACATGCAAAAATTTACCCTACTTGTAGCATAAAGCTATGCATATAATACTATAATTCTGCACCCTACTAAATAATTTTGGTTCAACTTTAAATTATGCCACATAATAGATTAAATAATAGCACTCAATGTTTTGTTCAGAAGGTTATAATACAGTGCAAAATTACAAAAACCATAGGTACTATAAATATTTGAAAGTACAAAAAGATCTGCTTTAATGCACAGTGGTTTAAAAAGATACAGTTTGTTAATCTTGATGCCAGCTAACAGCCAGCGGCGCTAGAGCCTATGATGGCGCTCACGTGTCATATGTCCCGCACGTGCGCGAAGAGGCCGATAATTTTGGACTTTCCTATAAATGTTAATTTCAGGGTAAAATATGTTATATTGTCTTTACAGTGTTTACTATGTCTTAATGTTTTAAAGTGTTTCTACTAATTTTAATTGTTTGGTTATGAATATTCAAATTGCCCGTGGCACCGAGATTAAAAACATTTAATATTCTGGCATGAATGCCATCACAAAGAGACATTAAAATAATACTAAAATTCATAAGAAAGATATAGAAATGTAAAACAATATCTAATTTAATTTGTGCCATTTTATTTTCAATATAAAATATTTCACTCGGCATGCATAGCACTTCCGCTTATGTGAACCTTGTAGGCGGCCATGGTAGGTCCATGCGACGCTTGTATCTGGACAGTCTGTTGAGGAGAGCTGGCGAGGTAAGACACTGTCACGTGCGCACTACAACTTTTGTTCACTGATTTAGGTTTCTGTAGTCAATGTAGTTTACCGGTTAATCTTTGCTTGTGTACGTTTTGCCAGACATTTTCCCCAGCATTATGCTTCCGTTTTATTAATTCTTTCGCCCTAGTGGCATTTTTAACTTAATTGAGAAGAAGGAGGAGAAAGATGTCGGAGAGGTCACACAACCCGTGCATTTTGAATCAAGCACCATCTGTCTATGTTTATGACATTTCTGTGTAATTCTGCATAATTGCTACGCGTAATTTTAAGAGCTTTATTTTTATGTATGTATTTAAGGGTAATTTTCGTGTTTGAATATTATACGGCAACATCACGTATAACCACTTGGCCGACTGAAGCCACGTCTTTGTAAATGCCATCATTGCATTTTAAGAGCTTATTTGTATAACATTGTATGTGCAATAATTTAGTTTAGGGTTCTATGTTGGTTTTATTCATGGTTCAATGTATTTTTCATGTTAATTGATGCTTTTTGTACTTGACCACGCGGTCACAGTAATGTTTGATTTCACCGCCATCAGGCAAGAAGTTACAAGCCTGTAACAATGCTAATCATAAAGAGAACCACTTACTCAACAAGAATAATATTTTATCTGAATTTAGTTTGCCGTTTCCACGCACAAATATTGCAATTTCACCTGCACCACGTGATCCGCTACGAACTTCATCCAGCGGCATCCGCGCCACCTAAGCTTGTTTCACACATGTGTGTGTTTATTGTGAATATTCATCTCATGTCCCATCTTATTTCATGTATCATTCAAGGGTCTATGTAATTTGTAATTAGTGTATGGTACATTTATTCCCGTCGTAGCCGGCTCTGTGTATAGGCCGTCACCACACTAACCACGTGCTGGAGGGCGAACCCCTACGAGTTTGCGTTAGTGATGCCGAGTAATCACTCATGTTAATGTGTATTACGGGTATTCACTTGTAATTCACAGTGTCCTGTCTTCAGTGAAAAACTGTCAGTCCACCCTAGCGGCTGTCTGCCCTCTTCCCTTGTGAAGGCTGTGCTTTCACGCACTTTGGTGAGATCATCCATTTAGGTGTGCGCTAGGTTAATTATGGGCTGGGGAGCACTCAAGCTGAATTGGCTCGTCATGACCAAGATAACAATTTCATTGGCACATTGATGTGTATGAACAATATCAATAAAAGCAAGTCTACAATGAACTCAATTTTTTATTGAGTAGTGACAGTGTCCTAGCCATATATGTTTTATCAATTGTTTATTTCAGTGATTTCATTAAAAGTTTAGTATTGCCAACGTGTTTGTAAGTATGCACGGGTGAGACGGACACACAGAACCCACTACATCCTTAAGAACCCTGAGTCTCAATATTGCGGTGATTGGGGAGGACCGCTGGTGCCCATATTACCGGTAAGTATTTGTGTCATCGTTCATGTCGTGTCTCATCCGACGGTGTCAATCTTACTCAAACAAAATTTAATATCATTTTTTGAACACCAAAATGAATAATGTAAAAAAAAAACTGTCACAATATTTTTAATCTAAACCATTTTTAAATCCGTGGAGTCTGCTTAAACACTGCAAAATTTAATTTCCTTCACATGAGCATTTTATAAGCAAAGTAAACCTGGCCAATATTAAGATTGATGAATGATACCATGTTTCTTTAGGAAGTTATTAAAACTATGATTTACGTATTCCTTCCCATTGTCTGACTGTATTCCTTTGATTTTTCTGCCTAAATGATTCTCAACACAAAGTTTAAATTCCTGAAATTTGATGAATGCCTTATCCTTGCATTGAAGGAAAAATACAAATGTGTTTCTGGTAAAATCATCTATCATAATAAGGAAATACTTTGCCCCATTCCAAGTTTCTATCTGCAATGTCCCACAAATATCCGCGTGTGAATTAATTCTAGCGATTCAGTTGCCCTTGTGGACCCAGTTTCTTATATGGTTGTTTCAGTTGCTTCCCCACAAGACATTCTACAAATTCTTGGTTAGGTCTATCCCCTATAAGTTTCATGCCATGTGATATACTTATCAAGTCCAACATGTTCGAATATCCCAGGTGTCCCAATCTCCTATGCCACAGTGTTATATCAATATTTTTCTCACTCACCACATATGCTTTCACATTTTGACAATTTTCTGGGCACAATGTGTACATAACTTGTTGCTCTTACCATTGATGTTTAGATCCTCCTCCTTATATATCATGCAACCTGCACTGGAAAATAAAACACTCCAACCACAACATACAAGCTTGCTTACACTAAGAAGGTTTACTGTTATGTTGGGCACAAACATGACATCTTTAATGGTGGTAATGCCAGGGATATCTTTAAGATAAACTTCTGCCCTCCCCAGCCCTTCAGCTCTCAGTTTTTCATTATTGGCACAACTGTTGTTGCATTTACCTCACACAAGTCCTTAAGTATGTCTTTGTTGTTGGTCATGTGTGCTGTTGTGCCTGTATCTAGATACCAACTTTCTACCTGCATATTTGCGATTACTGCTGCAAAGAGAGTAAAATCTTGATTTCTTGGTGTGCTATCCATGGTTTTCTCCTGTTGGGATTCTTGTAGCAGTTAGCAGCATGATGTCCAGGCCTTCCACAAATGAAGCAGCCGTTTCTGTTTTTTTGTGTAACATGTTGATTGTTTCGCCCACGGTCTTGAGTGAAAAATGCACGGTCCAAGGTGTTGCTTTCTGTTCCTCCGGATGTGTATTCTTGCTGTAGCAGTTGTCCCATAACATAATCAGTTGTGAGCGGGACACTAGACGTCCGGAGAGTGATTCTTAGTGGTTGAAATTCTGATTTCAACTCTCTTAAGCAGTAGCATAACAATGAGAGTGTCTTCCAATTTACACCTAGCATCCTTAACCTCTTGTGCCGCGCCCAATATTTTTGTCACATATTGCTCCACACTTTAGTATCTCTTGAGCTTGATGTCAAACAGTCTTTTCAGAAGTATGCATACTATATTTGCACCATTGCCCTCATAAGCGACCTTTAACGCTTCCCACCTTTTTTTGCAGTATCTTTGCCTTCGAGGTGAATGTGGTATTGTGGGTGCACAAGCATACCAATGTTACACCTTGCCTTTGTGTCCCTCTTGTGCTGTGCTTCTGTAATTTCTTCCGTCGATATGTTTGAATCTGATACCAAATCCCATAAATCTTCATGACCCAAGTAATATTCCATTTGAGTACGCCATTTCCGATATTTCTTTTTTCCTTCCAACCTCTCAATCACAGAGAAATTGTTCCAACTGGCCATCATAGCAAACGATCAATTTGAAACACGTCCAAAACACAACACAGCTACTAGAAGTACAATTTTTTACTCCTGGAGACAGACATGAAGCATGTCGCCATTTCGTTTGACTGAGCTTTTCATTTATTTTCTTTGCCATAAATATATATATAGATATCCCACAGAACACACACCCATTACTGAATGTTCTGGGCCTATAACCTGTTGAAATTGTAAATGGTTACAATTTGAATAAATAAATGCACCATGATTTCTATCATCTCTCTTTAATGCTACCACCATAGACACTGGATAATCACGCCACCATTAGGTTATATTACTACTAAAACAAAAGAGGAAAGCCAGAACCAAAGATATAACATAACCAAAGATATGATATATATACCATGTAATAGCACTATAATTACATCTAGCAACTTCAACACAATCAATATAGTCTCAATTTTAATTACATTCAGACAATACATTACCAAAATGACCTTTTACGAATGAACACCAATTAAATCATATTAAGTTACATGAAGTCACAATCTATACTATCTTTCTTCTTCTTTCTTTTTCTCATCATTCTCACTTTACACAATTTCCTCTTTTTCCTAACAAATTTTCTCACCATGTATTTTGCCATTCCCTTACTCCTAACTCTAATGAAACTACATATATTTTTCCTTTGTTTACATGTCATCTTCACCCCCTTAACCTTGCCTTTCTGTCTTTTATTTTTACTTAAAACACTTTTCCTGGACAATACATGAATAGTAGACAAGTTTGTTACTTTAACATTGTTCAGATTTAGTTCAACACTGTCACTATTAGGCCTACAAGATTCACAATCAATATTTTCTTTTGCACAAACCTCCACTTTCAAGATAATATTCTATATCTGTTGTGGTCTCAGCAGTGGCACAAAAAATACAAATATTTGGATAAACCCTTGGTTGGTGCAAAATAACTGCTTAACCTAACCTAAAATTCAACTCCCTGAGAATTTTTTGTGGAGTAATCTCCCAAATTTTTGGTTGTAGTGAATGAATATTATTTGCCTTAATTTCCCAATCATGGCAATTGTACTCTAAAGTTTCTAATTTACCTTGAGAATTTACAAATTTACATTCACTACTGGAAATATTCTCTGATGACAGTATGTTTTTACCTTCTGAAAAAGCTGTATTATTATTATTTACTATATGCTGAACATCCTTTACAGTCTAATGTTTGTCTGATATTTACCCAAGATCTGTAACTTTTCCAGCTAACTGTTGCAATTTTTTTTTTTTTCTCAGTTCTAAATTCATGAATCTCATTTTGAAACTTGTTTTGTTTAGTAGTATGTTCATAAAATTCTTCATGTTGTTGAGTCCTAAATTCCTGAAACTCGTTTTTCAACTTTTTGTTTTGTTCTGTAACTATTTTTATTAACAAATTTAGCTGATTGGTTATTTGTGAATACTCTGTCATACTGCTAACAATTTCTAACCTGTATTATTATACTTGGGCACAATAGGCTTACAAAAAAATTACAATGCATACACAAATCATGGTGCTATTAGTAACAACAAAAAAAATAACATTAGAAGTTTACAATCTTGACTGTATCTGCAATTTCTTCGGTGAAGAAGTTGACACCATCCGTTGCTCGTGATACAACAGCCCTTGTTGATCCATGCGCTATCTCTTGAGGAAGGTAAGCAACATGGCGAAGTAGAACGCTGGCCCTGCAGCACACTACCGAAGTCCATCAACAGCATACAGCGTACGTAAATCATTGTAGTGTTTGTGAAGTGTGCAAGGGGTATCGTTTTTATTAAACCTTTGTTCACAGTTCCACTATGTGTAAAATTAACTCCACTAATATATAACATGCTGCAAATGAATGTGAGAATATCCTACATAACATAAAATAATAACACATGTGCCAAAGTCGACACACGTGGTTGTTCAGAACTCAGCAATCCTACAATATTGTGAGAAACTGTTAAGCACATTGTGCTCAGCATATTTGAAATATTTAATAGCCTTATATGAGCAAATTTATTTCAATAAAATAATAAAATTTTAATATTGACATGTTGACACTGTTAGTACAAAGCGGCACGCTCGTACCGAGCAGAACAAAATTCCTTTTATATTTTATTTTAACATTAATATGTATTCAGTGTGATTCAAATTTTATGGTCGACCAGCTGGGAGTAGCATTTGAAACACCCATCTGTTATGTCGGAATGACTGGCTTTAAATGGGCTAACTTGTGCAATGGGAAAAGTTCATGTGGGGGAAAACCAGCCTCGATTTCCTGTGACACGTAGTGGATGAAATGGGAAACAAGCCAAATCCGGAACAACTCTGGTTAATAGCGGACTATCCACCACCGCTCACCCGAAAACAACTACGAAAGTTTTTTGGATTGATTAATTAGCTGATAGAACACATACAAAGTTTTGCAGTGATAACAGCGTCACTGACGGACTTGTCACCACAATGTCGTTTCCAGTGGACCAGTGACTTGGAAAAAGCATTCAAGGAAATTAAGGGAAAATTTCAATCCTGCCCTACGCTTGCTATGTTTGATGCAAGCAGACAGTTGTACCTGCAAACGGACGCAAGTCAAGAAGGCCTTGGAGCTGTCCTTTATCAGTATGATGACACCGGAAATCGAAAGGTCGTCTATTTTGCTCACGGCAAACTTGGCACAACAGAGCATATCCTGAGTACCAACTGTTCACCCTCCTTACTGATAATAGGTGTTTAATTTGGCTCCACAGTATGTACGAAGTGTGTAGCAAGTTGACAAGGTAAGCTTTACTGTTGTGAGCATATGACTTTGTTGTGAATAACGTGCGAGGAAAGGAGAACCAGCTGGCAGATGCTCTCTTGCGCACCCCTACCACTGACGTCATTCAAGGACGATGCAGAGTGGAATGACATACTGCCCCTGGTCACGCAAGCGGCATTCCAATAAATCAGTGTACAACAACTCAATGCAGAAAATAATGAGGTGCTCATTTACGAATTATACCACGAACTGGAATGTGCACAGCAGCAATGTGCATTCACACAAAACAAAAAAATATATATGTGCACAACAAAGCATGGAAAATTGGCATATCGTAGATGAGCGGTTAGAGACATGTTCAACAACTGACTCTGCTAAATTGTAATTGTTTGTCCCCATATGTGTGTGAGGGAATGAGTGCTATCCTAGCCTATTCACACAGTGTCAACATGGTGGGGCATCCAGGGTGTGACGAAACAGTGTGAAACGTGTGCGAACACTTTTTCTGGCTCAGTCTGACAAAAGATGCACAGAATTTTGTACAGTGTTGTGTCACGTGTAATTTGTTCAAAGCAAGGAGAACAGATGTCAGGCAGCAACGACAACCATGAGCCCCACAAAAGCCCTTTGAAACAGTGTGTCTCAACTTAATTGGACTGTACCCCAGGACATCTAATGAGGAAGCACTTCATACTAGTGATAACTGATAATTTTCGAAGTGGGTGGAGGCATAGCCAATTAGTTGTGCACTCATAGTAAACATTGCAAAGGTGTTAATTGACAAGTTCTTTGCAAGGTGGAGATACTACAAGTACCTTCTGACAAATGATAGTTCTAAATTTACTGGAAGGAGGTGGGGAGACCTATGCACTCGGTGGGGGGTTAAACATCTCAAGATGGCCAACTACTATCCTCGCCCCATGGGATGTCGCAACCAGGAATTAAAATTTCAGCTGCGACTCCATGTGGGCAATTAGCATGTCACATGGGCAGACCACCTCCCGGCCGCCTTATATCCCCTCTGCCAATGTGTGGATGCCACCACCGGGAAGAAGCCAGCGGATGCCCTACTGGGACACAACCTGTGGTTGCCAGACGAGGCATAGTGCATATGGGTAAGAGAGGGCAGTGAGCCGCCCAGTAACAACACGCAGCGGAAACGCAGACGCCAACAACTGCATGATGTACCTCAACACCAAGAGCATTACACCGGCAAATGGCTGCAAATCACAACGCGGCCACCGCCAACTTTGAATGCAAGACAGATGATCTGCATGCGGGCTCAACCACAATCTACTACCTGCAAGGACTTTTGCACGTGGTTTGCAGCCAAGTGAAGTGGGCTGCACAAGATCATCTGAAGCCACGGACCAACCACCTACTTGGTCCGACTTGGGCAGAGAAGGGTCAGGTTACATCGGGATGACATCCAACTCACGCCGGCTGACGTCGCCGACAAAGTCGCACCAACACCCTGCAACCCCACGACAGCAACAGCAATACCGAGCTCCCCCGATCAGCAGGAGGAGCAGAAAGTACATCAGCACCTCCCGCAACAGGATCTACAGTGGGCCAGCAACTTCACGATGAGGAGGAAATACCACCCCCGGTGAGCCTGGATGGCGTCACTTTTGCCAAGCAGCCCGGGGTGGGAATGGAGGAGGAAGTTACACCAGTACCTCAGCAAATCGCCACCAGCTGGGGCAGAAAGCCCAGGGTCGCCCAGCGCACCAGCTCCCTGCAGGGAGTCCTCGATGGTCGAACCAGATGTCAATGATGGTGCAGGGCTTACATGCGTCATCCCTCAACCACCAGCGCCTGCACAGGTGTCAGCACTTCCGGTGGTGAACCAGCCTACTCACGTCACAATGTCAACATCATCAGAGTCAGATAGCTTCCCAATGTTGCCTGCATCAGATGGCAACCTGGGTTCCCCTGCCGCAATGTTGATGGCTTCAGGGCAGACCTCGGGAATGAGCACCACAGGCGAGGAAGTGGACGTCCGAAGCAGGTCAGCAACAAGTGTGCTGTCACCAGCTGGGGGGTTTACCAGCAAGTGATCAACCCCCACTGGTCACTTGTCAGCCTGGGTCACTCCCGGCGACAGCACTGTCGGCGTGACACAGACAGCAGAGCAGAAGCAAGTAGTGATGGTGGCAGTGGGAGTGATGAGTCGGCCAGCTCATTTCGCCTCCGCCAGACATGTCGGCGGTGACAGCCACCGCCAGCGTGCATAACATGCAGGGGCATTCAGATGCCCTGCATAGCAGTAGGCCAGCATCTGTATCAGCATCAATGGCTGCCACAGCCATCTATGGCTCACGCAGTGTGCCCATGCTTCCTGCAGCCGAGACAGCGAGGGAAGCCACCCACCTACTGCAGGTAGCAGCACCTGGACAGCAAACTGTCTAAAAGGAGGGGGGGGTTTGACATGTTCTCGTGTCCCTCGCCACGTAAGACCATTTGCCCGGCCGTGTACAAGTCTGCACAGCCAGTGTCAGCGTTCTTTGAGTGTTGCATGTGTTATGCGCCCATGCACTAGTGCAATTGTGCAATGCACATATTGCATAGAAATTCGTGTCCTACTAGTGCAAGGTAGTGCACCTCGTAATGAGTGAGTGCAGAGTGAAAGTAGGGCCAGTGATAAAAAAAGCTTAAGGCTCTACAGCATCCAAGCCATAAAGACAGGGAAAAAGTGTCTTTGTCGCAAACAAAGCCCAATCAAGATAGAAACGTGAAATAAACAGAGTATGCAAGAATTTTACAACACAATTACTGCTACATGTATGAAATTTAATGTTATATAGTCTAACATTTGATTTTCTTCTTTTTAAAGTTTGAAGAACTCTTTAACTAACAGGCTAGCATAATTACATAATATTTCTCTATACTGCGCACTCAAGCAGAAAAAATGCATAAAAACCATCACAAGGGTATATATCTAGCATTAATAATGTAGCAACTGTGTCTAAAACTATAAATTGTCGAGGTCATAGCGGCGGGCGGGATTAATTCTCCGTACGACAAACACGAATGTGGATTAGGACGGTGGCGAGTCAGCCCACGCAGGGTTGCCAGACGCTGACCAAGCCAGCGCAGTATTCGCTCCGTCCTACACGTAGCTCAGTCCTAGCGAAGCTTCTCCATGATAAATATGTTTCCAACTACCAAACATGAGAAAAAGAAGCCAAGCAAACATCTTTCATTATCAGTGGAGAGAAAATCGGTGAGGAACAAGATGGTTTGAGTTCGTGCTGCTAAAAGATTATAATCCAGATAATGTGAGCACAGTTTCTTGAAGTAGTGTGTGTACCGATATAAATATAGATACATACATACAGTAAAATGTTATGAAAGTGCATTGCGTACGTGGCGTTTTCAGCTGTCAATAGTATTATAAAATAACGGTAATCGATAACGCTGTAAAAAATTACGCGGGTCTTTACGAACTGATATTTTTTTAAGCAAGAGATAATGTGTGCATTATACTTTCTTGACTGTAGGTTTTGCAAGGTTATGGGTTGGCTTGGTGGAGAGCATGTGCGCATTGTAACAAAAATCAGTGAACACTGTTGATAAACTTCGCTCAAAAATATTACTTTCCCCTGCTAAATATATTTACCATTTCATTATTATAAGACGTGCAGCCAAGTAAAAAAGTTAAAACACTAAATAAATAAGCAAATAAAACCATAGAATTTTATTGCGGCTTCAAAATATTTCCACAAAATGTACAATATTTCAGAATACAATTATCCAGGTATTATTTTGTTCACACTAATTATTGATAAATCCATTATGTAGGTATTGGCTATAATATATTCCCTATAAATATACACGTAGCTAAATCTCTCTTTACAAGTAGCTCGTTACCATTACGAGTTTTAATTTAGGTTAAAAACTGAGTAAATGATGAGGAAATATTTGCAATAATAACTATCATTTTCAAAATATTTTGTATATCACCCACGCAGCACATATCTTCAAAATAGTTTAACATTGGTTCTTATTTCACCAAATGGTTTTTACTGGCAAAAATGGCAATATTTTGTATATAAAAATATGGTTTGTATGAACATTGTGTTGCTACCGTAACTATTACCTTAAATGTTATTATTTCCTCTTCTAACATATAGTTTGTAACAAACTGTTTCAGTTACCGATCAGTTGTAGGATTCTATATACTAGAAGACGATTGTTATTTGGTGATACTTTTATAAATTACAGCCCATAGTATATCCAGGCAAATCAGTTGAACACGTTTTATTGCAGACATTTGGAACTTCAGGAATGAAAAATTGTCTGTGCTATTTCATTTTTAGTTAAAAATTAATAATTGTGTGCAGTCTTCTGGTTTGTATGAACAAAAATAATCAGTTACAGTAGAAAGATGAAGTTTGCTTGTGTCAGAATGGAACCATATTTGGTTGCAAGTCGTAGATGGTCTAGTGGGCAATAATGGGCTTGTTGAAATCAAAAGCATCCCTAAAATTGGAGACAAGTCTTTGCTAGAAGCAGCTGTTGACCAGAAAACTACTATTTGCTTGGAGTTGAGAAAAAAATGGTTGCTTGCAGCTCAAAAAACATTATGACTATTACTTCCAAGTTCAAGGCTGTATAAATATCGCAAAGAAGAGGTTTTGTGTTTTTGTTGTGTACTCTCCATCCAAATTTTTTGTAGAGCGTATTGAAAGAGATGTAAAGTTTTGATAAGAAAGGATGCTGCCGCTACTCAGTCTGTTTTATTTGAACTGTATGCTTCCAGAAATAGTCGATGGAAGGATCCCAAGAAAACTTTCTGCCAGGGAACATACATACATATTGCAGGCGAGAGACCAAATTAATTGTAGTAAAAAGAAAAAGATGTAGGCCATACAATTTTATATTTTTCTGTCTGTGGAAGCGTCCATGGATGCTTGTTTGATCCAAAAAAAATTTGTATCTCATTACAATATTACAATAAGCTAATAATAGTAACACTGTGCGCTAACTTCTTCAATTGTATTTGTATTCTTACTGAACTTAAATTAATACTGCCAGGGCCCGGGTGATTTTGCGAATAAAATGACATGTACACTAGATAGACTACATTCTCCAATGCATACTTGAACCTCATAAATTTATTCAATGCTAGATTCATCTTGACTAGGTATCATGGATCTAGATCTTAGTTTAATTAATGTTTCTCGCTGTCTCAGAGTTTTTCAGGGTATGTCAAATGGAGCAGCAAGCCCATTAATGCCTGTTGCGAGATCCTTAAAAAGTGCTCACTTTGTCGTGAAGAGCCTATATAGGTATATATAGACCTATGTAATGCAACATGTTTTATCAATAAAATTGTAGGCGCTCGAGAGCAGAGCGTATTGTTCGTAGGCTATAATATATGTTAATTAAAAAGATATTTTCTATTAATTTGCATACTTTGTAGTTTAATTAATTTTATTATTATATCACGCGAGTTCTTTTCTAAAGCTGACTGCGTTGTTGGGAGGAGGGATTAACTAGTTTGGAAGGGCCTCGCAAAAGTTCTTGTATCCGGTCTCGCTTTCGCTAGGGACGGCGTTGCCGGCATTACAGTATTTAATAATCCCTCTTTTAAACAGTGTTCTTTCCAACATTTGTCCATCACTCCACCAATGATTAAAAAATCACAATAATATTTTTGTAACACTGTTATTTTATTTTAAGTAATATGTTAATATTTGTATGTTATTGCATGTTTAGCATTATTCTCATTAAATTTATTAAGTTGGATTTTGATTGTTAAATAATGTTGGCCCATCACATTAATATTTCTCAATAAACCAATCGTCATTCCGACATTTGTCCAACACCGTACCAACGAATGAAAAATTACAATAATCTACATTTTAACAGTTTTCTTCTCATTAATATGCTATCACATGTATGTTATTGTAGGTTGTAACATTATTTTAATTCAACTTATTAACGTAGATTTTGGTTATAAAATAACGTTGGCCGATCACATTCATATTTGCTAATAACCAACCTTTGTCTTTCCAACATTTGTCTAACACTCTACCTACGTACGAATAGAAAATTAAAATAATCTATGTTTTAACATCTTTCTTTTAATTGATAGGTTAACAAATTGTATGTTATTGCATGTTTAAGCATTATTCTCATAAAATTTATTAAATTGGATTTTGGTTGGAAAATAATGTCGGCCCAGTGTTAATTTTATATTGGTATTCGTACGCAACCTATTTCTATCCTTGCCAACCAAGAGCCAACAGTTGGCCTAAGGTATATATTCCATCACAATGTATTTCAAACCTTGCCAACAAATTTTCAACCTTGGCCCAACGTACGTGGATATTGGGGGTGGTATGTACTGTCTTTACTTAAATTGTTACAAATGACACTAGTAAATTTCCTAAGTAGAATTAAATATATAATGCTTTTAAGATTTTAACATTCTGGAGGGTGCTTTAGATACCAAATGTACATAAAAATTACACCTATAAATGACTGCCCCCTATGGGGGCTTTCCTGTATATCTAACCAGTAAACTTGTGACCCTAAGGTAACACTTCAGTGGCGTTGACAACAGAGTTGTACCTATAGTCATATTTATTATAAAGTATAAGGTAAATTTGTGGTGGCATCAGAGGAATTAAATGATTTTTTCTCAAAAGAAATTAGAGGGAAATAACAGAGAATGAGTCACTGGTGTTACAGGTTGTAACTAAACTCACAATTTTCTGTAAAGCATCCAGGCCTATAAAGTAAAAGTCGCTTACCAAAATAGACAGTCGCCAGCCAGCGCTGTCAGTACTGTGTTTTGAGAGGTATGGCAGTTCTTCTAAGGTACAGAGAAATGAGGGTGACATCATGTGAAAATGGAGCAAGGGAGGAATGTAAGGGCTTCACTGAAAGGAAAGTTAATAAAATATTTGTTTGTACAGGGCCAAGCATATATTTAGTTGCTCTAACAAAATAGTTAGTTGAGTAAACTAAACTTGAAAAACAACAAAGTTAATTTTGTTCATGTAGCGAAATACACGCTTGAATCAACAAAAACTTGATTTTAAGCAAAAATAAATTAGACTGTCAAATATTTTGTTGAATGTACTTTATTTGGCCACTCATTTGATTGCCTTTGTTCAAAAATACAGCTTGAGGGTTTTTTTTTACTTTTTTTGTGACAATTAGGATATTAACACTTTTAATTAGTGCATATATTGATGCTTAGTAATGGTATAAAGATCCTAATAAAACTAGTTCAACAGGAAACTAAAAAGTAAAGCTGCAGAAATTGATATATTTATTTGGGTTCGTTTTCTGGTTTTCAAAATGTTAGTATTTAAAAACGTTCTAATTTCATCACAATTCCTTGTAGCTGAGGTTGCCAGGGCCTTGCACTGGGGCACAAGGGATCTAGGTTCAAATCTTGGTTGTGATTCCAGTTATTTTTCTACTAACCAAAACTGTTTAATTTACTTAGAGCTAAACAAATATTTAGTTGCACAAACCAAATCTTTGTTTGCAGCAAACAAATAAGAACAACAAAATAATTTAGTTTCAACAACGAAATATTTCATTGCTCTTATACAAACAAATAATTTGGTTACACCAAACAAACTTTGTTTGATTTAACCGAAACTTTTTCTCAGTGTAGGTCAATGGGTAATTCCTTATACAAACCCGCCCACACAATTCTCACATAGCCAAATGCGGAAGTGAACTCTCGGGCGATCCGCCTTGGTTAAATGACAAGAGAAGGGGGCGGAAAGTTATGTCCTGAGTGAATGGCCCATGATCTAGAGATCAATAGAGTCTGCTCTCCAAGAACTTCATGGCACCACCTTAACGAGCGATGGCTGGCACCTACCGCGTAACATCAGCATTCCATCCTAACATAAAACCTTATCGCCTCTCAACACACACCTCGACCCCGTTTGTCCAACCACATGGCTTCACTTATCACGAATGGGTTAAACTACAAGCAATTAATTATTTTCCAATTGATAGCAAAGCCAATTAAGTTAGCAATTATAAAATGTGATTTATTCAGAAAAATTTTGTTATTAGTATATTTATAAGATCTTCACACTTTGAACTGAAACCTTTAAATAATCATACCAAGTACAACTTGTTTTGTTATTTTATAAGTAAATTACATTTGTATGACCTTCTGCAAGTTCACATCACCATTTCCATTATTTTTGGACAGAGATGATTTTTTGTTTGTATACATACCCTAGCCTTCTGTGAGTGTTAACAGATTCTGTGTTTTCTGCCCACAGAAAACAGATAATCGTGTGCACCTCCTCCCATGATCACTCGTTCAGTACCTTCAACATTTTGCAACTGTTGCTGCCCCGAGATTCTATTTTACCAACTTGTACACCTATGCACCATCTATTAGTGGAACTGCAAACTAGTAAATGCATACATTGTTGGAATCTACGATTCTTTATTTCTGAGTAATCAAATAGGAAAACAGTCTTATTACTCTTTATAAAATATATTCAAAGTCATTTTAGCCTGAGTAGTAATTCACTTATGTTTTAGTCATCATTAGTATTTGATTCAAGTATTAGTGATTAGTCACAAAAGTAACTATAAGCACTAAGGTCTGAATTTCTGAAGTTTTTCGCAAGCTCACATAAAATCTAATACTACTTTGTCAGTTTCATTATATCTACCTTTAATGCACAGCCCAGTCCATAAATGCTGCCTGTACTAACAAAAATGTTCTTAAACATATCAGAATGATTTAAGCGTGATGCTTTTGACATTAACTTTCAACACTGAAATGATAACGTTTCATCAGTGCCTCATACATACATCCTTTGTTTTTTTAATTAAGTTATTCAGTGGCTATATCATTTACTTTTGTTAACTGTGAAATCACAGACACAAATTATTTAATAAGCTTTGGAAACTCAGAAATTCAATTTTATTTATGGGATGTGAAATGTCAGCAGAAGCAGTCCCTTAGCTCAATATAACAGCAATACTTTCTGCTGAAATTATATTGCCCAAAAATGCATATAAATTTGACAAGACAGCTATCAAGTATAAGTTACAAATATCCACAGAATGCACTAAACAAAGTCAACAATAGCCCTCAAAAGAAATATATGGCAACCAAAAAAAAAAAAAAAAAAAAGAACTTCTTTATGAGACAGATGTAACGAATAGACTGCAATCTCCGAAAAGTACATTAAACAACTTTAAACAAATTTCGGTTTTTTTTTTTTGTGTATTTTGCTTAAGGTTATTCTTGATATTTTCTCTCATTGTTGTACTTATGAGAAATTAGTTTTAAGTAAATGAAACTATCATGTTTTAAATTGTCATTGACATGCATTTTGCCACCGTAATTCATAGGTATGCAAACTTGTCTGTAGTCTTCATTTATGTTGGCTGAGCAACTCATTTGTTTATGACTTGTTATAATGTCACTGGTAGCAAAAGTAAAAATAAAAAAATATTAATGATGACCTATATGGTGTAGTACATCACATTACACAAGTACATCTTGTAAAACAGAATAATACATTTATGAATGCAACTGTTGAACATCTTTAAAATAACAGTTGCATTATTAAACTTCTGAATATAATTTGAATATATTGATACATTGGAAAGCATACTATGCATATTCGGCATGTTAAAAATATATGCTAAAATCTTATCGCGTGTCAATAGTGGTATTTCTTGAACTACAGTATACTTGGAATGACTGACTGTTAGAGAAAACATTAATACTGTCCAACAGTATCATTGTTGTATATAAAAAAATATTAATTTAATAAAGAGTTAAATTAAAATTTTTATCTAATATATGTTTTATTACATATTATCACAATTGTACATTTTTGAATTTGAACAATTAAACACTGACTTCTGGGACTACCATTCTATCAATTTTTTTTTATAATTAGGTAGTACTGGATGTATTTTGTAATAATTAACAGCCTCTTATGTAGAGTAAGCGGTCACAATAAGCACCAGGTGCACACCAATGCTTTACCCAGAACTCAAACCCATAACATCCTTACACTGTAAGCTAGTGTGCAGGCAAATACGCTATGGAGGTCAGCATCTTAAGTGAGCTACCAAAACAACTGATTGTGTTGACTTAAAATGTAAAAGTTTTTTAATTTTATGCAACTTAATGTGAGTATGTTTCATGCTTGGTACCTATTCAATGGAGTGTTTCACATATGTATAACATTACGTATAAGTGTTCTCAAGAACTACTAGAAACTCCCCACCAATCCTGTTTATGCTTTAGCCATTTCAGAGGCAAAAGGGACCAAGTAACATACTTGGAATGTTGCTCATTTTCTTAAAATAAATATGAATTAGAGTTTAAAATATGTATGATTTAATAATTTTAAATATGAACTTTTTGGATGTGAGGTAATTATCACTGGAAAGATTTCCTATGGATTAAACAAAATGTTCTTTAGGCTGTCGGTACACTAAAAAACACACTGAAATGTACTACTGTTTGTAATCTTCATGTTCCTGATATAAAGAGAAAATTTCATAAAGTACCACCTAAAATCAAGATTCTGCCACAACAATGTCATCTTCCAAATAAAACAGGCAATCTCAATTGGTACAAGAGATGCCCTTACAATTGCAACACTTTCATACTTATCTGCACCTACAGTGCTGAGAGCAGGAGGTGGCTATGTCCTATACCATACAGTGTGAACAAGTGAAGCCAGTTTAGAGCGTGGAGTTAGGCATTTGTTTTCTGGTAAAAAAGGTCACATGACCAACAGTAGACAAAAACATTGTGTCTGCCTATCTTTTACGTGTATTTTGATGAGTATTAATATAGACATAAATTAATATACAACCATTTTTGACCATTTTGTATTACATAACTAGATATAAATTTCACCGTTAAATATGTAAAGTTATCAATTATTTACATTTAAATGGGAGTGTTGTATACTGTGTTTTTGTTGATTTGCTTCTCATTCCCTATATATTTGCCTTAAAAATATTCCAGGAAATAATTTTCTGACTATAGGAGCTTTTCAAAGTTATGATAAAACTTTAACCATACTAAAATCGAATTAAATACTCTATTGAAGTCTGCGAGTGCGTTACAAGTGAAACAGCCTTGCGAGTGCTATTGAACTCACTAGTTGTTTTGAATATTCTCTAGATTTGTGTTATTCTTGCGTTTGTGAAATGTGAATTTGGCATGTAAACACGTCTTAAAACTATAATCTATTTTTATCTATTCGGAGACCATGCAATTACAATGTTTAGTGTATTCGTTTATACAGTGGATACATTCGTGAAAGATATCGCACAATTATTGTGTGTGTAGGGATTTTTTTATCTGCCTAAGTTTTTAAATTAACATTTGCAGTGTGTTTAATTTTTGCAAGTGCGGTTGCGATTACTAACGTGCCGTGAATTTAAGGTCTAACCTGCAAGTTGCGGACTCATTAGAGGTAAATACAGGCACGTTTATAGACTGCAGATACGTATTTTTCTAAATGCCGATTTGCTATTTCAGTGTAGCAGTTAAATGGAATTCATTTGTTAGTAATGGCAAATCATCTCGTAAACCAATACCTTATAAAAACTCCACTCTTGCAATTTTTTTCTCCCCAATTCAGCAGAGTTGCAGTGACAAACAATAAATAAGCTGTTTATCAATACCAGAATATAGGCCTACAACCAAATCAGTTCTCATAATAGCTATTAAATGTAGCCTTCATGATTTGCAATTTCCATGGTTTCTCGAACTCACTCCATGCAATTTCTGGGGTGACTCAATAAAGACAATTTGACCAATTCCTTTTCTGATATTCCCTTCATTATGTTCTTGGTTTACCATTCTCTAATGAAGTTGCTGTTGACAAGATGTTAAGTTAAATAAATAAAGTTTACTTGTGTGTTTATATGGTTATGTATTTAACGGTAGGCTGTAATCATTACAGTAAATGACATGTTTATACATTTTATCATTTTCCAAAGGTAGTCAAAATAAAGAAAACTTAGATAAAGCCAATCTTTTCCTATAACTACACCATTGCAAAATAGAAAAACATAGCGTGATTTTCTTTAAACTCTATTTCACCCTTCTTAATGATTTTTCAAATTCTAATTTTGAGGGCAACTGATTGGACATAAGCTTATTCTAATATTGATGATGAATCATGGATATTTAGAAGAAAATGTTAAATTTTTTAAAAGCCTACTTGTAAATGGAAAATGGGATGATGTTTACAGAACAACCACGGACACTGCAAAACAATCACAAACAAAATTTTCTACAACCACCATGAACAACCTCTCCAGAACAAACATCATTTATACATTAACTGAACCAAACATTGCCTGGAACAGTTTTATTAAAACATTTCTTTGTCATTTTAATCATGCCTTTCCACTCTTTTGTAGAAGTAGCTCAAAAATAAAATGGATTAGTAAAGGTCTGACAGTCTCAGGACAGAGGTTAAAAACAATGCGTAAAATGCTAAGAACTCAGGGGAAAACAAAAATTATACTGTAAGCAATACGAAAAATTATGTAACAAGTTACTTGGAGTAGCAAAGCAGAAATACAATGGGGAAAAAATAGCCTCCTCCTCAAATAAAACAAAAGCAACATGAAACATTATTAATAATGAATTGAAACCTAGACAAGGACATGTTAAACTTTCCTTGAAAGTTGATGGTATTAAAATCGAAAATAGCAAGTAAATATCTAATAGATTTAATGGCTATTTCACAATTTCACAAACATCCCACTAAAATTGCAAAATGAACGCAGAACTACAAATATTAGTCCTGCACACATACCCCAACGACCTAACACTTGGAATACTAGCACGCTGTTTTTCACACCTATCTCTGAATAAGATATAATAAATGTAATTAAAAATTTCAAAAGTTGTAGTTCTTGTGGAATAGATGAGGTACCTATGAATCTGCTAAAAAAGTGTTCTTATTTAATAAAACTGCCTTTGACTTACAATTTCAATGATGTCTTGCCCAGGGAATTTTTCCTGATAGAATCTAATATGCAAAAGTAGTACCAATACATAAAAAAGTGACAAGGCATTGATGGATAACTAGAGGTCTATTGCTCTTCTTACGTCCTTTTCAAAATTTTAGAGAAATTGATAGAAAATAAATTGACACACTTCTAAATAAAAAACAAGGTTATTTCATTGCATCAGTATGGCTTTGTAGAGGGTAGATCCACAAAACAAGCTATTTACAGTTTTACTGAAAAAAAGATTAACTTCTTTTGATAAAAAGACCATTCTCAACAGGTGTATTCGCAGATCTTTCAAAAGCTTTTGATTGTGATGACCACAATATTTTATTGCGAAAACTTGAGAGGTGTAACCAATATCATATCTTGAAGACAGAAAACAGATCACCTCCACAAGATATTATGACAAAAATCACATTACAAATGTTACGTCCAATATCAGAACTACTCGAGTGGGAGTGCCACAGGGAACAAATAACCAACGGCTCAGCTATAATGTTTGCAGATGACACAAAACATTATAGTAACTAGTTCAAGTAACGCTGTTCTTGAAGAAAATATAAAACATACAGTGACTGAGGTGTCCAGTTGGTTCCAGTACAATAAATTAATACCTATTAAATGTAAACACGTATGTGCTCATGAATTTCATGCAAAGAAATAAACATTCAATGCTGGATGAAAGATGCACAGCAATAGAAGAAGATGGGTTACAGACAGTAAATAGTACTAAATTTCTAGGGCTCATTGTAGACAGTAATTTAACATAGACCGAGCATGTTAATAGTGTCTGTAAAAAATTGAGTTCAATGTGTTTTGCAGTACATACCTTAGAAAAGATTTGTAATAATAATACAATACTTGCATACTATTTCTCAAATATCCACTCTATAGTAAATTATGGAATAATATTTTAGCGTAAATTGACAAAATGTAAAAAGGCTTTTAGATTACAGAAGAAAATAGTGAGATTAATAAGTAGTATGGGAAAAAAAGCCATTGTAGGCCGCTATTTATAAATAACAAAATTCTCACTCATCCGTGCATGTATATGTACCGTAGTATTCTTTTTTTTACATGGAAAACATTAAAATAGTGATATGCACCATTACTACTCCAGACAAGCTAATCATCTTCACCTATTCTCTTAGAGAACCTCAAAATTTACAACAAATCCATACTATGCTGGGGCAAAACTAATAAATAACCTTCCCAGTCATTTGAAGTAAATTAATAGTTTACGGAAATTAAAAAGAGCTGTTAAATTATACTTTTTAAATAAGGCCTTCTATTTCGTAGAAGAATACTTACGTAACGATAAATTTCTATAACGTAGAACAAGACTGGTATAAGGATACTTCATGTAATACCTTGTTTCAATCTAACATAGACTTTAAATATTTATACTTTAATATCTATCTGTACATGAATTGTAACAACTTGTACTGTAACCTAGTGTAGTCTTAACATGTTTGTACAGCTGCTAGAATTAATAAGTGTGTCAATTATATTATTAACCTGTCATTAATTTTTATGTCAATGCAATTATGTGCAAATATCCATATTTGCATAACAAAAAAAAATTGACAAGTCATTTCCAAATGATACTGGATGTATATGGGATGCAAAAAAAAAGGTGTGCTACGAATATTATAGCCGCCACACCACCATGGCCTCCATCATCTTAAGATTGGAGGAGTTGAGAGAGGTTTGGTGGTTTCTAACAACCAAGGTATTAAGAGCCAATGAGGGTGAAATATGGCAGATATGGAGCAGTGCTAAAATGCAAGGGTGGGGGAAACGGGAAAACAGCGAGAAAATGTGCCAGCCAGCAGCATCAACCACCACAATTACTATATGTGAAAATCTGTGAGTAACCTCACAGGGAAACCAAAATGTATCACATTAATGTAAGGCAAGCGTCTTACCACTATGCCCACCGCAGTCCCCCCCCCCCCCTTTTCTTCTTGGGAAGGGAGAAGAGGAATTTCATTTCTTCAGCGATAATGTTTTTCTTAGAAGAGTGTTTGTCAAGTTTCTGCTGCGTGGTTCCGAGATATTGAAACTGAATAGTTTTTAATGTATTCAGAGGAAAATTTCACACTAAAAATAATAATTGCACAAGTTGGTAGGTAACAACAAAGAAATTTTGCCACAAGTGTGTGTCTGTGGACCACTTTGGCAGTGGTTAGTACATGTGCTCTTGTTATCTATATCATTGCGGTGCATGCGTCTTTCACCCATTGTAGTTCAACAATGTATCCTAATGTAATTAAACTACACAAAGTAACCTAAAATGCTGGCAAAAAGTTCTCATACATTTTAATCCTAACCATAGGGTGGTTCCTTTATTATCCCTAAAAGTGTATTTATAGACGTAATATCCTAGTGTAGTTTTCTCTCCCAATGTGAAATTTTTTAACATGTCGGGCTGAATTAAAATTGTGGCTACTGACTAACTACAGCCTATGCTACAATCACCGTAGCGTTCCCATAGCAAAATAACAGTTGAAGTATGAAAATGAACTGGTTACAACTGCAGTAAGAAAACTGTTACACAACTAATGAGAAATGAGCACAAAAAAAAAGACAGACTGTACGTGTATCGCGGATATTTTCTAACTGTGTGTTGTTAATGTACTTGTGATGAAAAAAGTTTTGTGGGAATCGTGTTTTGGGATATTTAAAGTGTGGTATACATGTTAATAATTGTATTGACTATTTATATAAATGGAAATATGAACTGTACCACAAAATTCATTTAATAGCTATGTTTTTGTTATAAGCTTGCATTGTACTGACACTCGTGGTTGGAAATGTTGTCTCGTGATTGGCCGGCATAGAAATTGGCGTAAAGTAATTGAAAATATTCAGTCCTCTTAACACCGCTACCGCGAGCAGGCCACCATCTTATCCCATTATGTTGTGTTGTAGCTGGTGCCATAAACATGTGTGGATTCAATTTTTTATTGTTAATTGTTGCGGTGATTGTAGCCGGGACTTAAGCCCTTGGTACTAAATTGCACTTTTGGAGAAAGATATAACACAATTTTTGTAGATATAGGGAATAAAATTATCCATAAATGTCTCCTGTACCTCCCCCCTTTTTTTTCTCCTGAAAAATTTCTAAAATTGATTGTTCAGTGCAGACAATTGAGAAAAAAATTTAATTTCTGTGTTTTAATTATGTACCAAGGGTAACTTAACTCTGTTTAACATTGTAGAAGCAAGAAACAAAATTTTACCTTACAATAAGGGATAAATAAGTATAAAACTGTATCATAACAGAGAACTACTGTAATGTAAAGAGAGGGAATAACTAACACGTGATTTGAATTTATTTACCAGAAAACATTTGTTATATTGACAGTAAATATGTATAACGAAGATGAAGTCATATTGGAAACAAACCTCTCAAGGCATTGTCAGTGTTAGGAATTTAAATATAAATGCCAGCAAATAATTATTTATTCGTGGCTCAGGAACATGTGAACTTTGCCTTCCAGAAATATAGTTAGGCTGCTGGTCGCCGTTTTGTTGCACTCATTACTGATATGCAACCTGCATAACATGACAACGGTAGCAGCCTTGTTATACTTCATTTATTCAGACAATAGTTTTCCACAAATCCTGATATATGTGCACTATATCTAAAACACGTGCTTATTGTCACACACGACCCAATACTGGTCCGCAGTACACACTCACGATTGCTAGTTTTATGAGGAAATTATTTGATTGCACAACTAACACAAGCCAATAATAAACTAGTAAAACTTCCCACGTGAATTGTAATATATGTTTATTTATTCATCAGCTCCTTTGTTCAACACAAAATGATTCGAATGTAACCTTTCTCTCAACGTCATTCTAATGTAAACACAATATTTTGGGCTCCTGTCAAGATGGTGACTAGAGTCCATAGTAAAACCACCTATCTCCAGCGGCTTCACCTACGTCACAACATGCCATCTCCTGTATACTCCTAACTCCATGGCTGAGAGCAACTCTTCCTTCAGCAACAGCTTACCATATGCAGTATATGCTCTGGAACTAAAAGACAGCAAGTAGATACTGGTTATAGGGAGATGCCATTATTATTGCACAAACCTTAATAAATAGGTGACAGACTATATTATTGCTGGGCTGCTGCTGCATTTGTAGGTACATATGGGAAATTTGAAGTTGTGTTTCATACTTAGTTGGTGGCAATGAAGCCATCTTAAAAGTTATCACTCCTGGCTGGCAAGCATTGATATTCTTATAAGTAAAATGTCTTTGTGTATAAATCATCAGTAATATAATCTTTACCATACAGAGCTACCACAAACTTTTCCCCTGCGATACAGATGTCGTAATGTTGCAGTATACAGTAATTGACATTTTTGGGAAATTTTTAATTTTTCAATATTTCTGTTCAAGTTAGTCATTAATTTAGTATATAAAATATTGTGGTAATAATAAATTGTTTGTGTTCTATATATTTTATTTTCTCCAAATTTATTACTTTATTTGAGTCATTCAACAGTAGTAGTAGTAGACATCATAGAATGACATTGCATTTATTCATTGGCTTAGTAAGCTTGACATGTAGCCATCGTGTGGTATACTTGATGAAATAAGGAAAGTGCAGGAGGTCACATTTGGCGGACGTGACCCACCACATGAATGCAATACTATATTTCCAGAGCCATGTCTGCGTTTGTGTGCTATTTTTAGACATTACCACACCATGCGATGCCACAATTGGGCAGTGTTCAGATGACAAAACTTTTGATCAACATATAGACTTTTCTAATGTAAAAGAAGGAACATTAACCCAGTAACAGTGTAGCACAGAATTCAAGAACCGATCATGTAGAGCAACGAGTAACCATTGTAACTCACACCGGCAGCACCCATGACTTCAACTTCTTGAATAGTGTGGACGTTTAAATACTACTAGATTTATTTCCACCGGTGTGAGGAGTCGTTAGGGCACCGGAAGAGAAAGTAGTGTCTCTCTCCCATATTCTTAGTTTAATTATACTTGAAGTGAAAAGTTTTTCAAGTGAACTTTAACAAGCTGCTATTCTCTCTCTTTCCTGTTTTTTATTGCCGCGAGTGATAAATGTTTTTGTATGCGGATAATGTAGATGAAACTGTAATGAATCTTCAGTGAACAGTTTACCGCAGTGTCCTTTTATTTATTTACTTTTGGTGCTCCTTATCAATTAATTTTTGTTTAAATTCAGAGTATCATGCTTTTAAACTGAACTAGTTCTACCTAATGTTTATTGCGAACTCCATTTGAGTCTCCGTACAAGAAACATATCAAATGGTTCCTGTACGCTGGGCACAAATTTCAATATGCACTGTGCTATTGTGAAGCTTGTTGGCACTGGCTCATAAATTATTCACACCCCTGAAGCAAGATGACTAGCCCCTGAAGGTCAACTCAGTGGTCGCCTGCACACCGGAATTCATCACTCGTGTCTACTGCCCATGTGAAATGAGTGTTACCTACATCAACAACAATCATCTAACAACAGTTACAGTTCCAGACAACGAGAACATCAGACAGAATCCACTCACCACAACCCCTGTCCCAATCAACTAGCAACCTCACACCAAGGTAAAAATAAACTTCTTTGCCGAAAAATTGCAGGTGTTAACAATGTGTTGTAAATTTGTTTGACAAATGCACTTGTAAATTAAGGGAAAATTATATATGTATTATTTAAGGCCTATATGTATATGTAGGCTAAGTGTGATCTAATGCATTGATAAAGGTTAGGTTAGGTTATTTTGGCATATGTAATCAAGAAGAAACACAATTAAGTGAAGGAGAAATCAGTTTGGGTTTTGATACCAATATGTCAAATCAGGAAACCAAATTCAACTTATCTAATATGAAAGTGAACCAATCAGGTACAGGTCTTGGTAATACAAATGGGGAAACTCGGGATCAGGGATGCCTGAAATAAGTGATCGAAATAGGCCTGTTCGTAAGGTTAATGACAGAAAAAAATGAGTTTCAACAATTAGCAGGCAAATTCGATGGGTTCAAAACAGATTTTAATGATAAGGAAAATAACCTCTAAACAAGGTGCCAAGTGGATTAAATGATATATAATAAGATATTTTCAGAATTGAAGATTGACCTAAATGTTAAATTGACAGGTGTTAGGGAGGAATATCCAACCAATGTAAACCAATGAGAAAACAGGTTTGTAGAATTATCAAACAGTATATCAGTTAGTGATTGTGAAATTGTAAAATGTCAGAGTAGAGTAAAAATTGTAACACAAAATTGCCAAGGTGTGGAAACTAATATAAACAAACTTCAGACAGCACAGCAAGAGGTTTGGGGGGTTTAGCCACAACAGATTTGTTATGAATTAAAGCTGCAGCTAGTTGTGCAGCTGTTGTGACATGATTATGTATTATGTAAACTGAATAAGGACTATGCTGAACTGAATGTGGATCATCTTAGATAAGAGTCAAACTCGTTTACTATTCATGAGCTGATGAGAAAACCAGTAAGGCGAAAGAGAAGAAAGAAACACAGGGTAAAGAAGGTAATGATGAATAGAAAGAAGAAGTAGAGATTTGGATTCTTGAGAGTTAGGAGTAGGAAAGGAGTAGAATATATTGTGAGAAAGTTTGTTAGAAAAAAAATAAGTATAGAGTAAGAGTGAAAGAAAAACGGAATAAAAAGTAACACAGATGAATCTGTGATTTCATGTAACATAGTATGATTTAATTATTGTTTATTCATCTGATATAATTTTCATTACTTATTATTTTCATGTAATTTAAGTAGAGAAAGTTATGTTGAAATTTTTATGAGGTAATTTCATCAGCACAAAGTAATATGCTCTAGTAATTCTGTAGCAATATAGTTTTATTGGGCTAGCTGAAGCTATTATGGTAAATCAAAAGAAACTAGAAATAGTTTTTATGAATGTAATGTATTTATCATGATTTTTTGTCATCATGATATGCGATTGAGTGTAACATTATATATGGAATATCAGATAATTGAGTGAATTAATGTTGTTTATAGATAATATTAGAGATATTAGAGCAATATAAAGTATTATGATTATGATGTTTTTTCTTGTATGAGGAAGACTGCAAATTAACATAATGTAATTTATATTAATCAGACTAAAGCTATGGTAATTAAAGAACACGAATCTTTTCATGAAATTGTTAATGGATCATGTATTAATGATAAATGTTTCAGAATTAATTGTGTATATGCATTATATATATTGCAAATTATTGTAAATGTTAAACTTAATGGAATGATGCTATGTTTATACTATTATTATGATTGAAAGCGATGGTGTATGGTAATTTGTTTTTGTGTCATAATCAAAACATATTATGTTTTGTATGAATTTAGTTAAATTGTGCAAATGGACACCTTGTAATTGTATTCTGAATCCATTCTTCTATAATAATTACAATAAAAGTTTTTCAGATATTATAGATTGTACAATTGCAATTCTTCTAATGTGGCAGATTTAGATTTTTTTACTTGTGTTTAATAGATAATATTGAGTGATTAATTTTGTTGGGACAGTTCTGAGACACCTTGTGTGAGTTTTAGCACTGACCTAATGTGAAAGGTAGTAGTTCTTGGCCAGACCTTGGGTCCCCCTTTTTTTATGTTGAGTGCTGGTTTCAAAATCATCCTTGACACTAATCAAACTAGATAACATGTACTGAATGTGAATGTAACATTGTAATTGCTTGGAAGGAGATATGTGATGTGTGCTATTTTATTGTAACATGTTTTAATTAATTAATTTTTTTTTATGATGGAGTGTGATGTACAGTGAACTCCCGATTAATCATGTTAATCGGGGCCAGAGAAAACACGAATAAGCAAATTCGTGTTTCAAAAACCCGGATAATCGAATTTACACATTTTTACTATTAATGGAACAGTGATATTGGCTCTGAAAATTGCGATAAAACACAGTAGGTCTATTATACATTTCAAAGCAAACACAAATCATGTACTGTATGTGCAGGATTTTAATTGCATGATACTTTAACTGATAAATATGTAGCAGCGAGTGTAGTTTACTCATGGTGCATCGAGTATACACAGCCTTTTGTGGCACCAGGTGAGCGCGTTGGGTGGGCGACCCGGAGCAATAGATAAGCGTTCCGTAGTTGTGTGTGTCGCTTTATCAACGTACGTCACTCAGACCTGTCCTTTAAGGGCAGAGTTAGTTGACAGTTTAGAATGCAATGCAATAAAGACTCAATTGTAATGGGACTTTAAATGAAGTATCCTAGCATTTAAACCATATAGTACAGTCCCCATTTAAAAAATAACCCTTACAATACAAAAGCTTATTAAAATTTTACCGACTTACAAACACACACAAAGGTTTAAAATGTCAGAAATGTTTAGTTTTTTGTTAACATTTAAACACTTGATATGAAAGAAAGTAATAAAGGTTAAACCATCCCTTTCTTGAAAAAGGCTTCAATTTTCTTTTGTTTGGCACCAGAATTGATTTTTTTGTTTGAAACACACCATGCCCAAATTGTTTTATTATTTCTAACTTTTCTGCGAAAGTTTAAACTGTCCTTTTATGCTTTATTGATGTTGCGAAAATGAGTGAACAATAGACCAAGTCGACAAACTGGAAAGATGTGTTTCTTCCCGGTGGTTGGGGATAACTGAGGCTGTGTCCGAAACCAAAATGGCTGTGAATTCGTTATTTTGTAATTTGTCTTTTTGGAAGTTGTCGACAGTCATTTGTTTAGCACTTGCGGTGACACATTTTTACATTAACAGTGAAAAAATTTTCTAGAATCACTGGAATGCTGCGCATACATTAATAAATAAGATAATAATAAGTTATGCGATAGGACTTCAAAAAAATTTTTGCGATATATAAACAAAGCACAACAGTTACCTGCTTTTTAAAACATGTCTAGTGTATTTTATGAACAATTATTTATTTTGTAAAACATTCACGCTTGTGTTCATTTTGTATGTTTGCTAGCATCCGATGTTAGATAGAAAATACCAAATTACCAAAAATATCACCATTTTTGTATACAAAATTGGGTCACATGATCATTTTGTCAACAAAATCTGCCATTTCGGACACGGCCTGAGATGAATCAGAGTCCGACTCGCTTCAATGGACAGAACTGGATGTCTCACGCAGGTTTCTGTGACAGGCTGACAGTTTAAAGAAATAAACATCACCTCACGTGGCACAGTGATAGACATAACTTACCATTGCTTGTTAAAAGACACACTTTACAGTATCACCTGACTGCCGCACGGATAAGCCGAAAACCGGTTAAGTGAAGCACGTTTAAGCGAGAGTGTCCTGTACTTTACTATGACACATACTTTGTATGTGAATGTATAACAATTTAAACAAGTAATTTTTTGTACAAGAGATGGAAATGCAGTACAGCCATCATACAGTCGCCATTCAGGTAGGTTTCAATTTGGGACAGGTTTATTCAAATCTTTCCCAAACCAAAGGGGGTAATGTAATGTTGCAGTACACAGTTTCTATATTTCTGTAAAGGATAGTAATTCATTTAGTGTCTAGAATATTGTCGCAATAATAAATTATTTGTATTTTATATATTTTTATTTCCCCAAATTTATTATTTTATTTCAATCATTCAACAATACTAGCAGACGTCATAGGATGACATTGCATTTATTCATTGGCTTAATAAGCTTGAGATGTAACCATCATACTGTGTTACATAATGAAATAAGGAAAGTACAGGAGGTCACATTTTGCTGATGTGACCAGCCACATAAATGCAATACTGTATTTCCAGAGCCATGTATGCATTTGTGTGCTATTTTTTGACACTACCGCACCACGCGATGCCACGATATATATAGTGTAGGCACGACCTTTCTCATGCTGCAACAGTAATCCAGTAACACCGTAGCACAGAATTCGAGAGGTGCTCGTGTAGAGCAGCAAGTCACCATCATAACTCACACCAGCAGCGCCCATGACTTCAACTTCTTTAATATTTCGGACTTTTAAATACTACTAGATTTATTTCCGCCAGTGTGAGTAGTCGTTAGGGCACTGGGAGATAAAGTAGGGTCTCTCTCCCATCTTCGTAATTTAATTATCCTTGAAATGAGAAGTTTTTTCAAGTGAACTTAAACAGGTTGCTATTCTATCTCTTTCATGTTTTTTTATTGCCGCAAGTGATAAATGCTTTTGTATGCCGATTTTGTAGACGAATGACAAATCTTCAGTGAACAATTTACCGCATCATCCTTTTATTTATTTACTTTTGGTGCTCCTTTTATCAACAAACATTTTTTTCAATTCAGAGTATCATGCTTTCAAACAGCGCTGGTTTGATCAAATGTTTATTGCGAACTCCCTTTGAGTCTCCGCATAAGAAACATAACAATGTTCTTGTGTGTCACTGGTGGGCGGTTGAAAACTCATTTGAATATTGGCTATCAAGTGAATATTCTCTCTTACAATAGAGGTGACCACATCAACAGTTCTCCAATATTCATCATTGCTGTCAGATTTTTTAAAATCTGTTTTATATTAATTACTTTCTCAGCAGATTCATGGAAACAAACTATATTTGAATGCCAAGGAGATAGGTGTTTTAATTGTTAATCTACCATTATAACTTTAATTCCTTTTGGAATGTTCATTCACGCAACCAAGTAAATCTTTGAAAATGAATGAAGTTCTTCAGCATTATTCACTTTGCTAAAGTTAAAGAAAAGTTAAAGAAGTTTTTTTTTTTTCATATATCTACTGTTCTACTGCAAACTGCACCTAAAATTTGCTCTGGAGCTTGAGTTAAGCTCAGATAACATTCATGATAATAACATCTTTCCTCTGGGGGGAAGATAATGTACACCCCTAAGCCATGAAAAAACTGCTGTCCCCATTTGTCTCCTTATACATTGAAATGGAATCTTCAATTGTATAAATAATATGTCCTACTATCCACATGAATTTTACATCTATGCACTCACCTTTTATCTATGTTTACATCAGCATCCTCACCATACATCAAACAGTGATTCTTGAAAATAGAGTCGCTCAACATCATTGTTAGTAGGCTATGTATAGAAATAGCTTCTTCATCAGACCTGAGTGGAAGAAGGACATGTGTATTTTTTCCCCCTTTACTCTGAATTCATATACAGCAGTGGAAAAGTGCAAAACTGTTTTTTGCATCAATTTTGAACCTGACTTTCTGTCCTGTTCTCATCACTGCCTGTCACCAAAGTAAAATTGCTACCAGATGGTTCACAAAAAGCATGTTCCATGTTATATAAAGTCATTACCATGACTGTTGTCTGCAGGTTACAGTCTAACAGGTTGGAAAAATATAATCTCACCATCTTGTATTTTGTGTTGACTGGCTGCCGTAGACTAAGGAGCAGGGTAACAAGTAGTGAGAATTTACCGTGTCAGATTTGAAGAAAGGTTAGTTCAATTTTGATTGGAATTTCAAGGGTGCCAGCTCAGTTGACCAGTGAGACTCTTCTCTAGGGACGGACCTTTTGCCCACTTGGCTGCTCCTGAATTCACCCTGTGCCGACGCTGATGTCATATTGTTGAAGTAGCAATCCTGTATGCCTGCCTAACGAGGATGTAGGCCTCCCTCATACACCGCTAATTTCCTAGTGAGATTGTTACGGCCATCTCACATGCCGGTAGAACTTATGTGCCCCTACAGTCACGTCACTTATGGGGTGCATTAGTTGAGTGGGTAGAGGACCCAAAATTACGTGGCTGTGAAGCTATTGGCAGTGAAATAAAATACAATTTTAAGAGTAGGATCTTTTACTCACTGCAATAAACCCTCTTGAGAACCACTTACAATTGCCCAACTGCTACGGTGCGTTGGCAACCCATGCTGTACAAAATCAGCACGTGGCAGATAAAGAAAATTGCTTTGGATTAAAATCCCAGTGCTTTTGAGTTGGCAGGATGTGGGGGTAGGGCTGACTCTGGGCAAAAAAATTAAGTTAAGGTTCCATTACTAAAATATGACTATTGTAGTTAAATTGTGAATATGGCAAACAATGAAGGCCTAGAGGCATGCGGTGCACGGCAACCCTCGCCAAGCGCTAGAAACCAACTGAAGAAAATGGCAGAGGCCTGCCAAGAGCTCAGCCTAAAATAGGGCAAGAGACACTGAAAATACAAAGTGTACATAAGAAACAGAATAGACAAACAAAAATAATATGACCTTTCATTATAAAGTACAAGAACACTTATTAATTACATTCGAAAAGCAATTTATTAAAAATTTATAGAAATGCATTGGCAGCAAATATGTTATGCAACGTGTTATGAATAATCTGCAAGTCTGTCTCTCCCAGTCCATTGCCTCGTTCATTTGATTAAACACACAATAAACACTGTAATTAAAAATACTTTCACAAAATAATTCTGTCCTCAAGTTTTGAATTGAGTAAGGTAGCTTGATCTGAGCAAGTTTAGTTTCACCCCAGGACGGGTGCGGGTAGCCATACCTGAATGGCTACAAAACAAACTTTCTGTTAAGACTTGTTAAACCAAATTTGAATGTGACTGAACACTCGTAAAAATTGCCTTGACATTATACAACACTCACACTGCCCACACATGAACATACGGGGACGTAACGCGTATAGAAGAGGTGTACAAGGTTGCTGGAACTCTGGAACCATTGTGCCCCCCTTGTGGCAACTTTACTGGAGTGTTATTTGGTGGTAGGTCGGCCCAAATTATTATGCTCTCAAAATTTGTCTCTTGAGGACATGAACGTGGGATGGTCACCTGACTCCGGCAGTACCTCGGATGACAAGCAGATAGGGTGCACTCCTCACACACAGCGCCGAGGCAGGAGCCATGGAGGTGTAACTGCCTTGTTCAGGCCGACTTAACCCAGTAGAAGGCATGTCATAGCAGCACAGTTGTAGCGGGACGAACGGGCTAAGGGAGAGAGATGCAGCGTGCATCAGTGTATGAGGGGGAGAAAGGGTGATGATGTGGTGGCAAGGTGGAATGCACTGTGCAAGTATAAAATGCCTACCAATGCTTTCCTTCTTTTCTTATAAAATATAAAGCTACTTTGTTTTCATCAACAAGTATTCCTGAGTTGTCTATTAATTTTTATTAACTTTGCATATTGTCTATTGTTAAGCCTTATTGTTAAACTAAGCAAAAATTGTAGAATCAGCCATGTTGTTTAACTGATATTTAAAACTGAGTATAGTGAATGCTGTATGATGGAGTAATTGTGAATTTTAATATATCAAAGAAAAAATATTACACAAGATGTGATATGTGATGTTTTCAGAATCCCATTTTAAATATTAAAAGTTTGTGAAGCTGCAACTTTAATAAATTTTTTTGTGCCTTCTGTGGCTGAAGTTTCAAAAGGTGGCAAGGTGCTACCATTTGATCATGAGTACAGGGTTTGAATCCTTGGTAATTCAGCATCTTAAATGAATCTTAAATTGTAACATTGTTTGTAGTATGTGAACTGCCCTCCTGATAGCAACAAAAATGAATAAATAGGGGGCCATCTACAAGCAGCATTAATAAGCTGACTAAACATTCCTAAAAAATGTTTATTTTCATCATTGCTAGTCCAAATTAGGTTAGTGATTGTGTATTTTTTTTAACTTGTGCTTTTTTCCTTTTTTTTTTTTCAGTGATACAGCAGCACCAGGAAATAATTGTAATGAAAAAATGAAAAAACAAAAATTTAATTTAGCGGACATTTTCATAAAGAAAAAAGACAAAGTTGCTGATAATTCAGAAGAGTTACAGGTATTTATTACATAGATATATATATATATATATATCATGCATGTTTGTGTTTTATGTATTGTAGGTTGCTATATAAGTGAACTACAAATACTTGTATACTGTACTCATTTTAACTGTCATGGGTTAATGAAGATAGTTTTATATGATCAAAGTGGGCATGATTGTATAAACCTGTAAATTTGGTCATTCCATCAGAGAGATTTCTCAGCAGCTAAATGTGTCTCATTCTACTGTCAGCAGTTTTATTGGTTAGTAAAAACATAATGGAAACATTGGCCTCAAGTCATTGCTCTGGTAGGCCCAAGAAACTAACTAGTCAGGTTTGATTGATTGGTTGGTTGATTGATTTTCATCATGATTCAACGTACAAATATGTAATAGGCAGAGTCAAATATAACTACATATAACGTACATCATACAAACAGTAAAAAAACATTAATGATTTATAATGAAATACATTAAATATTCAAGGGGACATCCACTATGAAATTTTTCTTTATTATACAAACCAAATTTTTATCTTATTTTTGAATATATCAAATTGCAACAACTTAGTCTCATTGTTTAGCCACAAAAAAAATTCATACCCATTGTATAATAATGATGTGTACTTTTCTTTAGTCTTGCTAGGAACATAGTTATTATTCTCATTTTTTTAAATAAAGGTGTACAATGACCAGTTAAGGTTGACTTAGTTATGATTCTTGAGGATTTTTTCTGCAGTATTAAAACTTATTTCACATGGCTACTACCTCCCCATAAAATTAATCTATATCTTAGAACTGAATTTAAAATGTTTAAATAAGCTGAGCGTAGATAAAATTCAGGTACTATAGTAACAAGGTTTTTTTAGAAGATAAATAACTCTTGACAATTTTTTACATCTATAATTAATGTTTTTTTCCCATATTAAGTTATTGTCATCGATAATACCTAACAAGTCTTTATTTCCTTGGAGTCACAATTTTCTTAGTCAAAATTCACTTTTCTTAAACTACATATTAATTTCTTGGTTTTTTCTTTGGTTAATACAAGACCTTTTGCTGTGAACCATTCACAGACCTCATTCATTGTCATATATACATCTAACTTTAGTTTTTCCCATTTAGAATTAATATTTGTAAATGTGGTATCATCCGCAAATCATTGACTGAAATAAGAAAATTAAGAGGGCTCAATATGGATCCCTGGGATACTCCATTATTAACTTTTATATTGTGAAAACATTCACATTTGACATCAACATACTGAGTACTACCACTTAAATATGATGTAAAAATTTTTGGAAGAATGCCACAAATACCATAATACTTCAATTAGGCTAAAATAGGTAACTATAAGTCACAATCTGTAATTTGTATAATATTCCCTTCTTCAAAAGCTTGCAAAACCGTAGATACTGAAATAACTAAAGCATTAGTAGGGGGCATACTCTTACGGAATCCAAATTTTGAGTTACAAAAAATGTTATTTAATTTAAAAAATTGATAAATTTGTGAGTTTACAAGAAATTCAGAAGACTCCCCTATTGTAAGAATTAAATAAAGGGGTTGATGATTTTCTATACAAGTCCATGCCTGCATCTTTATTCTGAAAAATAGGGATCACCCTGGCTATTTTTTGTGAATTTGGAAAGTTGTTCTCTAAACAAGCATTTATACATAATTCTAGGGGCAACTAAATTACATATATTAGATACTTAATAACGCTGATAGCTAACCCTTACTTATCTTTACTTTTAGACATATTCATACCGGATACTACTGTAAGTATTTCTTCCATTGTTATATATTTCCATAAAAAAATTGTAACTGATTTCTTCATCTGCTGTAAGAAATCCTAAGAAGTTCTTAAAAATAAAGGAATTTTATTTTTTACTTATCTATAGACTCAATGAAAATTATATTAAAATCCTAAGCAGATTTTTTTTTTAATGACATCTTCCTCCTTCTGTGATGATGCCATTTTTGTCAATTTCCATGAAGCTTTGCAGTTATTACCAGGGATGGATAACTTAAGAAAATGTGCGGCAGTAACACCTTTTTTTCCATTACGTTATCCACCTGATACAGCTTATTAAAACTGAGTGAATAACGTTATTTGTCGTAACACATTAACAAATACTCATTAATGCATGATACTGTTTATAACATTACTGCAAAAATGGAAATATTTCTGTTATTTCAATAACATTACTTACTAAATAACGTTATTATGCAGATCCAATGAAAAGTTATTTTCAACATTTCATTACAACATATACCGTTTCCACAAAAACCTAAAACATTTTGTTATTTTTAGTGTGTTACTTATCTGGTAACTTTTTTCAACAGACCAGATATGAGCATATTTAGAACATTTAGTCACATTCTATACCATTTCCGCTAAAAGAGTGTTTTTTTTTTTCAGCGTGTTACTGATTCAGTAACTTTTTTCGCAGTACCCGATACAAAGGTATTTGACTGTTATGTTACAATATTTACAGTCTCCACAAAAACAGAAAGAGTTCTGTTATTTCACTACTGTTATTTATCGAATAAATTCATTTGCCGAACCCACTGCAAAGGTATTTTGAATGTTTTATTACAATCTATACAGTTACTACAAAAACAGAAACTTCATTTGCCGGAAACTATATAAAGATACTAGGAATATTTTGTTACAGTCTGTACAGTTTCCGCGAAAATGGAAAGATGTCATAATTTCTATGATTTTGCCGATCATAAAACATTATTCATTGAACCCTTTATAATTGGTTATTTTGAAGCAGTGGAGAGTGTTGGAGTTGGCTGACAACGTTATTAAATAATCACAAGATATCAATTACACCCACATATATTTGGCGAAGTAAAAGATTAATATGTTTCTTCAAAATGGGATGTACAATGCAAAATGTTACAATTTGTCAGTATGGTGATGCTGAATCTTGAAGATGATTTATTATAATGCATTCAAACACAATTATTGAATTTACTGTGACAAAAGTTTTTTTTTGGGTCAGTAAAATGTGATATTGATCGTTACTGCCACTAGTAGTAAAACATACCAAGGGAAATATTTTTTCAGCTTGTCATACTGTATTCACGGAACGTCATGCTGCAGTTACAATTATTACAGATTACTTACAGTAAATTATGTATCTCCCTAAATGTTGCTGTAATTTTGTGTGTAGATATGAGCATACATTAATATAGAGTACAAACCATGGTCACAAATACTCCAGCCCTTTTTGGCTGAATCTCTCTTGTAGTGTGAAGACTATGGCATTTTGTGTACAATCCACTCTGCGTACAGTATCTGCATTACTGCTTTCTCTCCGCTTTTGGCAGCTGAGTCAGGGACTGACACCGGAATTGAACTGCGTGTTATGGTGGTACAGCAGCTAGAGGACTCGCCTCCCACCAAGACGATCCGGGTTCAATTCTTGATGGAGTCACTCCCGGATTTTCGAAAGTGGGAATCATGTCAGACAATGTCTCTGGTTGGCAGGTTTCTTCTGGGATCTCCCGTTGGCTCCATCCTTGCATTCTGGCAGGGCTTCATACTCACCTCGCTTTACTCTCATCGGCTCTCAAGACCCCAATGTTAAGAGCTGCCCAAATCTCTCTGTTGGAACTGAACGTAACATGGAAATAATGTATCCAAGAAAAAATTTCATTTTTATGTTGTTGAAATGTAAAGGGGGTAAATACGTTCATGTAGAAGTAAATTCAGAAATAGAGTATGTCACTTCTTTATTCATACAATTCAGTTTTATGAAATATCTTTGTTCTTCATATTTAATGTAATAATTCTGTGGCTTTCTTTAACAAAAATAATATTCTGGGTAATTTACTTTATTTATTATAAACAATTACATAGTTTGTAAGAAAATATAATACAAACACAAAATATAACTAAGGAAATTTCATTTGACCATGACCCATTGTTATAAATACAGTAATGACAGGATTAATTTATGAAACCCACAAAACAGATTATTTATTATCATTTGGAGTAGCATTTGATTTTAACAACTGCTTGGCATCTGCTATTAATGGAGTTGATTAGTGCCTCACACCTTCTACGGCTGATGCTGTACCATTCTTCAGTCACTACTATTTTTATCTCTTGTTTCGAAGAGATATTGTTACTGTGTGCTCAAGACTTTGCAAATGCCCATATAGATGTTAAATGGGGATAAGGTTGGGTGACTGAAGAGAACTTTTCATTTGTTTTGGAATGTCCCAAATTAACCATTCTGTATTAAGACCAGCTGTAAGCTTTGGGTTGTTTCTATGTTGAAAAATGTAAGATGGTAACATTCCTTATTTTTTGCACTTCAATTGACATTCTTCTTTAGAATGTCATTATACTCAAACTAGCTCATTGCACCATCAATAAACTAAATATTCCTGATTCCTTTCACAGACATATAACCGCAATCCATAAATAAACCATCCACATTTTAAACTTTGGATAATCTATTGATGACATCATAAATTGTATACAATTTCACCAGATCCTGTAGACACCATTTGAGCCAAAAAGGTTTATTTAATTTAGTCTTCTCTGACCAAATTACAGTTTTCTGAATCTCCTGGTTTATATTTAGCTGCCCTTTTAGCAAATAACAGTCTTGTAGCATGATTCTTCTTACTGATGTAGGGTCTTTTCTTTGCTACCCTACCATTATATCCATGCATACATAACATCTTGCTAACTGTCTCAGAACTCATTTTATTACCGGTAGCAATTTCCAATTTGGTGCGTAGTAGGAGTGCTTATACAGGGACTGGACTTGAGGACTCAGACATTTCTGTTTCGGCTGTCTATGAATGTTCCTAACTGAGCCTTGATTTTTAAATTTATAAATACATACTGAATTCTTGCATGACTATAATTTACAATTTGCCATTGTCTCTTTCAACTTGGAGTCAAATTTCCTTACCCTTATACATTTTACTGATGTGAGACTACTGCATGTTATATGCAAAACAGGAACAACAAACTATGCACACATACATGCCACAGTTGTTTAAGCTAAGCCAGGGCTGCCACCAGCGTGAAGCTGAAATTCTGGTTCCTGTAGATAAAAATCCTGCAAAGGCCTGGAATAATAGGGTCAAATCCTGTAAAACCCTTGGAATTAAAAAAATTGCAACTACAGAAGAAAAGTGGATATGGAAGACGTTTACATATTTAATGTAGTTGTTTTGGTTGGGAATGTATAAATCATGGTAGTTCTTTTTTCATTTATAACGGCTGTATCTGCGATAATTTTCGTTTCCTCACCATTGTAATATTAATGCCAAATGCAAAACACATTCACCCAATTCGGATTGCATGAGTAAAAATGGAAAATTTTAGGCAAAGGTTATTTTCATTCAGTAATGGCCTTCGCTTTTGCATGTGATCATACAGCCAGGAACAGAAATCTGTAGATAACTGTATACCTGCGCCAGTGAATAATTAAGCAAAATGTTTTGGACATACGCTATTGAAGCAATGGCATATATCCAAAATATTTTGCTTAATTATCCACCTCCATCATAAGAATCTTTCAAAGAAATGTGTCACTGAAACTGTGGGCGCTAGTGTCGCCACCTTGAGCAAAATGCTTATATAAAAAAATTTGATTTGGATAAAACCCGTTAAAATGGCAGGCCTGAGCTAAGCTCAAGGCCAGCAAACAACTAAAAGTGACCTACTGTATGGATAGCAAAGTAACCTTTATTTGGGGTTTCTAACATTTTTTCTTTCTCTTCTCAGACACTGCATTTGAAAGGAAATGTTTTGTGCACAGAATTTTTACGTTTTGCTCTTTTCTGTAATATACAGAACTTTCATACAATAATTTCTATAGCCCAATTGAAAAATTGGCTATTTTATAATGCAGAGGCTGTGTGTGAATAAAGACTTTACACACTTTATGTTCAATTCAGATTCATTTCCACTTGAACAACATTCGGAACAGCAGTTTGTATATCCGTACACAGAATTGAACTGTAATATGCGAAAAGGCTTTCCATAGGACTGAAATTTAAGTAGTTTAATTTAAATTCAAGTTGGATCTAAAATAAGACAATGATTATCAACTTTTCTGAGATGAAAATTGTTTTTCTGAGTGGTACGCAATACTTAATACAAGAACAAAAATTGAACTGATTTTGTTGAAAATCCAGTTTTCCAGACTGTATCATAATGTGGTTTCATTTCAGTTCAAGTTTGACCTGAAATTAAGTGACCCCTAAATTTTCCAAACTGAAAATAAATGTTATATGTGAAAATATGTAATATGAAAACTGTAATTAGTGTATATGTTTAGCCGGTTCTAGTGCAGGGAATGACTGGTATGGATCGGGGGTGTGTATGTCATCTTTGATAATGTTATGATGACCATCTTGCTGTGGTCATCTTGAACGTCTTGACCTTGGGCTTGTCAGCCATCTGGTTTTCGGCCACATTATTGTTTCCAGTCACCATTGTGTTTCTATCCATCACCTTGTTTTCTGTCACCTTTTTTTTTCATACTTCATGTGGCCATTTTTGTTTCTTTTCAACTGACATGGGTTTACATCAGTTATTACTAACGACATTGCATTTGTCTAATCCACCATCTGTGTACAATAAGTAGTGTGTGCTGCTGTTGTCCATCTTTGTTTATGATCTCTCAAGACCTCGCTGTTAAGAGCCACCCAAATATCTTCACTCGTCACCCTCTTTGTTTATGACGTTCAGAGTGTGCCACTGGTGTCTGCCATCTTTTTTTCTCTCTTCCGTAAGCGGCATTGCTTCGTCCCTTGCCATACATAAGGTCAACATTGACATGTGATGTGTGTCTATATATAATATAGTGGTTAAGAATTTTGCCTTTACTTGCATATTTGTATGGTAAGACAGCCAAGATAGCCATCATAATATGGGGGCCATAATCACATCCAAGATGACAGAGACACCACCAAAACCACACATCTCCATCCCTTATGAAAAAAACGAGCTAATCCTATTAACTGCAATTGATCTGATATTTCTAAAACTCCAGCTTTCAGGACTGTAATTAACTAGGTGGTTTCATTTCAGTGCAATTCTGAACTGAAATTGGGTATTGGTTGCCACATTTTCAAACTGAAAATAAACTATTAATTTGTAAATAATTAATAAATATAAAGTGATCAAACTGATACTATTGAGAATCCTTTTTCAAAAAACTTTAAGGCAGTTTGTATTAGGTTAAGTGAAGTCTGAATTCCTGAAATGATAAACATATGTGTTAATATATTTAACAAAATTAAACTAAATTAATAATTTACATATTCTTCTGAAAATAATTTTTACTGAATTTTAATTTCAATGTAGTTCAGACTAATGTAATATTGTTACAAAGTGATTTTATAGAGTTTACTTTTTTATTAAGATACCCTTATTTTCTCTGGGAAGTTCTTAATTTTTTTTTTAGGATGAGTTACATTATTTTCAATTTTTATGTTGAGTTTGATCCTAGGCGTGGTTAAGTTGGTTGTTGTCATATTGGGGTTACGTTTGTCCCTCTTTGTTTCGTTCATTTGCGAGTCTTTTTGTTGTGGTGGATTTAATAATTATATTTGAATTCAGGTTTTTGGTTATAACTTTGGAAAGCAGTTTTTCTGTTTTGCTGTTCATGAACTTAGGACCTTTTTAACCTCAACAGATTACTAATTTTTTTTGTTTGTATTTTAACTTATAGTGCCATTTTAGATTCTTTTTATATTAATTTTCTATACAGAGGCCTTTAATTTTTTTATTTGAGGTCATTTATAATTCTTTTTATTTTTTGTGAGTGGTTCAGGTCTTGTAATTTTATTTTGTTCAAGATGAGTTTAAATTATTTTAGAAATGGAATTGGATATAAGATTGTAAGGTTGTTCACTTTGTCTTCCCGGGAATTTTCCTTAGACTTGCAGTAGATAGTTTCAGAGAGCTGCTGCAGGAATTGTTTGCCCATCGTATTGGGCGGAGATCAGCCTTCACCTGTGTGTCGGCTACATCTGTGTTCCACTTCTTGTTTTCACCACTGCATCGACAAAGTGCCATCATCGTTTATCTGTTTTGCAATGCATGTGTGCCCTTAAGTTCTCGGAGCTGTCACTGACGGGGACATTTTCGTGTCGACAGCTGTGAATTTGTAAGTCCCGCAAGGAGAAGCGAGAAGGATTGATGCTGAGAACAGCAGAGATAAGTGTAGGACTCTCAGGGGTAAATGGGGGCTAACTTCTTGCTAAGCCTGTGTTTGTGAGCCATCGCACGTGTGCGCGGAGTGCTTGGATTGGCTGAAGGCCGGATGACATCGCCTGAAGTCAGATGTTGGGCATGGTTGATGGAAGCCAGCTATGGAGAGGTGATATTTTTAAAGAGTATTCATAGAGACGGTGCAGGAAGAGTCTAAGAGGAAGTCTGAGTCAAGTCAGTTGGAGTCCGTCAGTGAGTCAGTCGACGAGGGATGTCGAAAGCAAGCTGGAGGAGCCTGGGTTGGTTATATAACATGTATGTCTTTATAAAGATAATTATTTGTTTTTTCGTAGTTGTAGTCTTTGTTTGTAGAGGCTCCAGTAGGCGGCATCAAGTTAAAGTTTTTATCATGATTGTTTGTTTTAAGAGTTAAAAAGTTTATAAGTCTCTTGGAAATTTATAACTTCGGTGAGGAGGAACTTCTTTTTTTTTTTTTTTTTTTCCCCCAGTACATGGCCTTTAGTAGATGCCGATGTAAGTTTAGCTCTGTTGGGTTGGTAGGTCAGGGCCTTTGTTGTTGATAATATGAGTGGAACTGTTGAGACTTTTTATTTTTGTATAATAGATGTCTTCCTCCCATCGATAGATTTGTTAGCCAATAATCTTAACTTGTACTTATGAAACTGTAGAAAATATAATACCTGTATGGTACAGAATACAGTTGTGATCAGTTCCTAAAATCTATCAGGACCATAAGTTGTTTCCCAGTAGATAGAGATGTTTATTTGTGAAAATTTTAGTTTGAGCCTGTTCTGTTTACTAAACCTGATATGAAAGTATAGAAATTGCATTTAAAATTGAAAAGAATTCATTAAAAGACATAAGTAAGTTCTGATGTTTTCAAGACTAGTCTTAGCAGTTTTAAAGTTCTACTAGAGGCTCAAAATTACATTTTAATTATTTTTATTCTTATCTTTTTTGGTATTCAGAATATTTATTATTTTTTTATAAATACATTTTATCCTGATATATTAAATTTTATTGTGAAAATCTTTTTGAAACTATTTTGTGGAAATTTTGTAAACAGCTTAAAAAGACATAATTTGTAATGTTAAAAATAATTTTTTAGTAAACTGATTACTTAAAAATTTTCTTCTTTCATTTGTAGAGTTTTAGAAGTTCCCCTTTTAACTGGTAAAATTTTAAAGTTGAGTATGGTGTTTTTCTATTTTATTTATTGGTGCTGCAACATTTTACAAAGAGCTAGAATCTCATTTGAATTTAATCGTAATTAATTAGTTTTTCTCTCATAAACTATTCCTTGCCATCTACGTCCGTGACACCTGTTCCCAAGTTCCTAACATTTATTTTCATCTCTCCCTATGAAGCGAATGAGATAACTGATCTGAGCAACAGCAGTGTGAGTCAGACGCAAGTTTTCCAGTTAAGGGCATTTCAGGATGGCCCCCCTCTAAACAATCGTGATGATGGATGCCCCCAGGTACTCCAAAGGTTGGCCGACGTAATTTTAGACATTCATTCATGCTCAAGTTGCAAGGTTGTTGACATGTCTAAAAGTTGTGCGAGTATTTGAGGGTTGTCGACCTTTGAAGTAACCACATGTTTGCATGTTCTCGTGGAACCAATTGTTGTTGTGATAGTTAAGTTGTCAAGTGAGCAGAAGTTGCTGAATTAATTGATGATTGAAGAGAGTGAAGTATTACTTGTTTTTAGAGAGTCCAGTTAATCCCCGCCCTTTCTCTTCAGTGTTTGTCGTCATTGCAGCTAGTTTTCAAATTGCACTGTTCCTCTTAATTTTCCCCTTCCTTTTTTTTTTTTTTTTTTTTTCACTATTTTACACATCTTATATTTCTTTGTTTCACACGTTAAGCTTTCTTTTATCCCCCCTCAGCACCATAATACTATGGACACAACAAGCAGATACCAAAATAATTTATAATATGAACATTGTATTTCCACTACAACTAAACAAAAACCTTGGGGGGGGGGGGGATATTTGGAAGAATACCTACTTAAATTATTCAGAATTATTTATGAAAATGTGTAGTAAAAACTACATTATTCACTAAATGAAATGAAAAATCATTTTCAATAGGATTAGACTGAATTTGAAAAGTAACACCATAACAGACTGCAGTCTAGTTAAAATAGTACTGAAATTCAACAGATCATTACAAATTAATGTGTCAACTTGGCAATTTTTCATTTAATATTCAGATATAATGCTAAGTGTTAGAGAGACATTTTCTCCAGCCATGATTTAAATGTAAAAATTCTCTCTAATTTGAGACCAGATTAATATTAGTCGCAGCATGACAAGAAATGTTTTCATACTATAATAATGTAATTTCTTCATAAATATTACTGATTTTTGCGGTAAAGAATGTTTGTGGATTAGCCTTGCCATTTTTATTGTGCTTGTTTTTGTTGGCAGCAGCCATCATTACTGCACATGAGCATTTTCACCATGCTCTTTTCAACCTATTATATCAATTTAACAGGGCCATCTAAAATAACTTAGCATGGTAGATTGATAAGATAACAATGTTAAAATACGTATGTGCAGTAGCCATGGCTATGTCCGTCCAAAGACGCTTAAGTTAAATACCATTACTTTTTTTTAAATAAAAGCGATGTCGATGATGAAACCAATTTCAAAAATATCATAAAACATTACTTCGCTATTCAATGAACTGCACATGATATAGGTAAATGTTCGCTAAAATTGAGGTGCTGAAACTAAAGTATTTCAAAATTAGATGACATTACATCTTCAGTTGTGGGGATGTTTCAAGAAAATTACTGCAAATTTTCCAGATTCCCTATACAATTGTTTGGCCCAGTGTCATAGCAGACATGCATTACGCTCTATAGACCAGCTACCATCCAGCATTTGAGAAATAAGCTAGTGAGAGCTGCCAAGTAGTGGCAACCTCTCAAAGCCAGACTGACTACATAGCAATTGAATGGGGGAAATCACCTGACTGTGTGTTTTTTTTGGTCTTGGCACAAGATGCACCTTGCTCAAAATACACGTCTACTTGACTTTTGTTAATAAGTAACCAATTTTCATATTGTTTGTGTTACGCAAAATATCTTGGGAGTTCACAGCGAAGTGTAGGTGGAAACATGCTAAGATTGTTCAAAATATGTTGTTATGCAATCAAAAAAAAATTGTTGTAACATGAATAGAAATAGTTTAACAAAATGATAGTTTGTCTAAACGCAATACATTGCAGTTACACAACATTTTTAATGTATGTATATACTTTTGCACACAGTACATCATCTCATTTGTATTTATTATTATCATCATCATCATCATCATCATCATCATCATCATCATCATCATCATCTTCTCACCAATCTTTTAATATTGGGGACTTAAATTATTAGCACTAAACAAGAAAACTGCTCTATATTGCAGACTATAAGATTTACTGTAAGCTGAGTATTTGTGAGTTTTATAAAAAAAAACACTCTCACAATTATTTATGGTTCCGAATACAATCATATTTAAGCAGAAAGTTTAAACATATCGGGAATTTTTCGCGAGGTATGTGTAAAACCAGTCTTTTGCAGCATAGCTATTTACGTGGCACCTATAAATTCCATATGATATTTGACTGCCATAAAATTAACATTAATTGAGAACGGAGATGAAAAATTTTATTTTTAATTTTCTAAACTATCGAGGTCTCTAAACACTACACAATATGTTCTTTATGTCATGTAACAATTCACTGTAGTTGTAAAATAGATGAAACACTATCTTCAGTTTACCAAATGACGACAAGACATAAGCGACTCTTAACAGCTAAGGTCTTCAGCACTGATTGTGGTGAAGAAGTGAAGATGGAGCAGCAACAGAATGCAATGATGGGAGTATTGGAACTACCCCGTTACTATCCACCGGCTAATGGCAATGACCGCCATGTTTCTTACAATCAAAAACCTGTGTTTAACCTTGCTGGAAATTGAACCTGGTTTTTTGCGGTGTGAGGTTAGTTGTCTGACAATAACATCACCTCAGTCCTTACCAGCCATTAAAATATAAAAATTAATATGAGCTTTTCTTGGTTGGCTGGAATTTCTGAAGCACTAGCTTTTCCTTTTCATAAAGCTCCATTATAATGTTGTTTGTCTTGTATTTAAGTGCCTTATTAAGTCAACAATGAATGCAAAAGATCCTACTGTCTTTAATATTGCTATTTAAAAGCATACTCCTACCCGCGTCAAAGGTTGTAATGTAATTTTGTATTAAATTCTTTTAACCTAGACAGTGTACGTTGACCTGTAAGCATTTTGAGTTAATATGAGTGCTAATAAATTTTCCGACTTCATTTATAGAGCACGAAAGCGAGATAATGACTATGAGATATGTAAACCCGTACTACCATGTTAATAAACAAATACACTAATTTTGACTGTGTATAACTGCTGTGTTAAATGAACGAGGAGGTGTCAGTTCAGGTTGCAGAGACATGAAGCAGTGAAATGAGTGCTACAGTTCCAATCATGATGTTCCGGCTTTAGGAAGAAATAATATATATTTCGGATGAATAAAGGACAAACTTATAATGTTTTGAAATCTGGTACTTCAAATTGTCAAGGCTGTAAGAAAACATGCTGATATTCCTCGAGACTCTTAGTTTTATGTCTACTTCATTGCAAAATGGCTGCCGGTTGAAATATGTAATCTAGTTTTTAAGAAACAGTTACCATAGTATTACTTACATAGAAAATTGTATGGGACGTGAATGAATAGAATAGAATTTTATACAAAAAATGTTATGATTTACTGTATCAATATATTTGAATAGCTGAAAATGTATTCACAAACTCTGAGAGTTTGCGCATGTGCGTAACCCACTTAATCATCAGTGAAAAGAAAGCTTCTAGAATAGCTCTTTCTAGATTTTTCTTTATCTGCTTCCATAAATGTGTGGAAAACGATAAACTTTTATAGCTCTGATTTATGTCATAAACACTCTTAAGCAACATTTAATGTATCAGTAATGGTGCAAAAACTAATTCTGCTGTGTATTCTTGAATGCTTAAAATGTTTGTGTGGAACACTGATCATATTCCATTATATTCTAAGGTTTATTACAATGTGCTGCACTACATGTTTGGCCATCATTTGTATTAAAAATCACACTATGGTGACACACAGCATTATGTCAGATTATTTGCAACTCTGAGGCCGAAAATATTTCACAGGTATTTCAGAAAACATTCAGGAATATATGTGCAAAATTTCTAAATTATGTGATGTTTACCAAAACCATCAATTTAACTTTCTTGTATAGATGGTTCACAGTAAAGTGAGCATTTTTTAAGACAAGCTACGACAGAAATATACGGCCCTTAATAGCATGCAATTTAACTGTCATGCTGACTGACATTTTCCCAGTTAAGTCTCTATGCCGGGAGTCGTGGCAGGAAACAGGCATTGGTTGGCACCCTCATTGCTTTCAGAACGTTGTGTTCGGTTTTCGCCTCTTACTTTGACTGGCGTTGCTTGTTCTGGTGTCTGTGCACCGCCTTGATTGCCTGTCATGGCGCTGTCTCCACTGTGAGGCGGAGGTCGTCGCGGTGTATGGCAACTTTCCGCCTGCTACTTGCTGTGATGAGATATGCAATGTAGCTCAGTGGCTTCATGATTGGATGCAACCCACTCCATTGTGGCGCGAACTTGGCACAGAGTTTCTTTGCCTTGCTTGACAACTACTGTTCTCTGATGTACACTAACTGACCTAGTGTTAGGCGGCGAGGTTCACACGTGGTAGCTGGAACCCACTGTGCAATGTAGCAGTCCTGGGTCTTGCAAGCGGCTTCTAGCTTGGCTTCCCTCCATTGCCATCGTGCATCGCTGTCCTCTGGCTCACCTGTGCTCTTTACCTGCCGTCTGGTGAACTCCTCGGGCACTGTTAGTTCTCTGCCCTGCAATATCGTCGCTGGTGATTGACCCGTGGCTAGATTTATCCGCCACCTGATGATGAACAGTACAGCGGGTAAATTGTCCGCCCAGGTGGTATGGTTGCTACCTATCCTTTGGCGTAATTAGGTCTTCAGGTTTGATTTCTCCTTTCTGTCTGATTTTCCCTTGGGTGGTACAACACTGTCATGTGATTCATCACTCCCCACCGAGTGCACAGATCAAGCCAGTGTTTTCCTATGTACTGTGTGCCATTGTCAGTGAAGAGTGTCCTGGGGTACCCCCAGCAGGGGTAGAACTTAGTCTCCAGCAGCTATGCAATGGTGTGCACACATCCGCTGGAGACTGGGTACGCCTCTGTCCATCTGAAAAAGTTATCACAACCAGTATGAATTGTTTCCCAGTAGGGGTGTGGGGTTATGGGCCCATTAGGTCTAGAGACACCATCTCGAATAGCTCTGTTGGTACCCTTGGCTGCTGCTACGTGAACACATTAGCCCATCTACTCTTGAACAGATTATAAGGGATGCACTCTTTTACGTGTTTGTGCACATCTCTGGTTGCTCCTGGCCAGTGAATGTTTTTGAACAGGTTTCTGGCTATTTCTGCTGCCCTTGGGTGGCCTGAGAACTTGCTACCGTAGCATGTGCCCACACATTAATTTTGGTACGTAGTTTCCATGGTGCGTCAGGTTGCCACGGCCAGGTTTCAACATGCGTTCCCTGCACGCACCACCATTCGCTGTTGTTTTGCACTAGCTCTGTGATCCTGTTCTGCATGCCTGCGCACTGCTGTTGGCTGTCTTCTACCAGTGTCAGTAGCTGGTCGAGCTTGTGTGTGATTCCTGGTGAAGCCTCTATGAGAATGCAGTATGCTATACCCTCACCAGGTGGTTGCAGTAGGAGGCAGTGGGTCCTCCCACTTGTCCACCACTACTGTTTCACCAAGCATGTGTGACAGTTTGTCAGTGAGCTGTTTTAAAGTGACTGTCATTCTTGCTATTTTCCATTGTAGATTCATGATTAATTGGGGTGTTGGTAGTGCATGTTTGTTTTGTGGTGATGTCAGTGGTACGTTCTGCTTGATCTCAGGAGGTGTCCGTGGTGAATGGCGATTTTCGTTCCTGGGGTAGTGAACATATAGCTCACCTACCCCTTTTGTTCATTTCCTGCCGGTGGTGTTTTCTCCTCACTACTTTCCTCCTCTTTTGTGTTACGTGTGGGACACAGGCTGTGCCAATGGTATTGCTGTCCTGGACAGTATCGGCTTTGGAATGGAGGGTGTTCTTTACGGCTTTGCGTCTGTGATGTTGGTAGAACCTTTTCCGTTCCCTCCATTGTACCTGTTGGTCCCTGTCAGTTTGCTCGAGCAGAGCAGCAGACTGCATTAACTCCTCCATACTGCTATGTATTAGGGGGCTAGGGCTAACATACACTCCGGTTTGACAGTTGAGGCGACTACTTCCAGAATTTCTGTCTCCCTCATCTGTGGGTGGAATTGTCTTATCAGGTTGATCTTTTGAGTGGCATACGCAGTTAGTGTTTCGTACTGACCTTGCTCCTCTAACACAGCGCAACTTTGAGCCTGAAGTAAAGAAAAAGAGTTCTCAAATCTGCACTGGAACACGCTCAAAAATTCTTCCCACTGCATATCGTAATGCTTGACTGAATGTCACCAAGTGCATGTGTCACCCAACAACTACTCTCCAACACAATTTGCCCATTCCTGTTGACATACCACATTCCTGCTCAAAGCATCCTATGCAGTCTCTCAGGGATGCCTGTGAGTCTTCGTTGTTGTTGCTGGAGAATGTTAGCGGCGACTAGAAACGAGCAGGGGTGGTGTCCGTTCCTGTTTTGGTTGGCATGGTAGCTGCTACTGGTGTTGTTGTGGCTGTATAGGGTGTCCAAGGCCACACTAAGCAGATGGAAGTGGTGGGTTTTGGTGGGCTTTCTCATTGTACTGCGGCATTGGCCATGCCAGTTGAATGTGCCAGTGGAAGGTGATGGAGGCTGGCTGTGTAGCTGCTCATTGCAGGTTAGTGTAGCACTGTCACTTGTGATAATGTAGTGCACTGTTCGCATCGGAATTGTCCCGTAACAACATTTGCCACATCCCGTTCCATGGTGCATTGCCAGTGTGTCACTCTCCCACACTGCTTGATTTCACTGTTTCCTTTTGTCTGCGTACACACATGTCCTGGTGACATTGATGCAGTGTTAGCCCATCTCCTGTAATGAGATCAGTGGGGGTGCGAGTTATCAGAATCAAAGTTTGTATGCACTCGTCACATATTATATTTTCCCTTCTGTTAGTGGTCGCATGCTCAGTTCCTGTGAGGCACTCTGCATGATAGTTTTTGTTGCAAATTCCACATGGAATTGCTCCATCACCAAGACCCACATAGAGTATTTCTTTGCCACAACGTCAATCACAATAAAATTGTAGGGTTTTGGTTTTCCGAAAATTGTTCTCTTTGTGAAACACGTGGGCACTGGAAGGTGTATTTATTTACAGAACCAACGTTGCCCTGGACCACTTGCAGTCTACTACACTTCGCACACAGTGCTAAACGTGTGCCATCAGAGGTACAACTCCATGCTGTGCTAATCCACTCGTGTTTGGCCTGGTTAATATCTTGTGCAAGACATCTCACGGTTTGTGGCACAGGCATCTGGATTCCCAAAATGGATTGAGTTCAGATATGGGGTGCACGCACTTTAGGCATTAAATGTTCTGTTTGCCATTACTAGTGCACCAGTTCAATTTGTATTTCCCGAGCACTGGCCAAGCCACGTGGCGCTGCGTGTATGTAATTGTGACAGCTGTTATTGTTTATGTTTTTGCCACCAGCCCGCTCCCTGATATGCCCGCCTGGTGGGGGAAATGGTCCCATTACATTCGAGGTGCGGGGGGAGGTGTTAACAACTCGCACGCTCGCCCGGATGGGGTGCATCACACTGCTCCCCCTGCTCCGCAATGTGGGTGGAGGGTGGTGCTTTGTTCGCCAAACTGACCTCTGCCCAGCAATGGCAGCTCTGGCGTTGCTGGCTTTGACTGATACACTTGAAAATGGTGTGTTTGCCTCAAAAAAAGGGAACTTAAAAGTTTGTTGGTACAAAATGTGTTTTTCACTTAAATTTTTGTTGAAGGTTGATAAGCATGTGTCCTTTCCGACTGATATTTCTCCTTGGGACCACTGACTGCTTGCATTGCTTGTTTAAAATATTGCATGTTTAATGAAACATAAACAAAATAAATTACTATTTTCTTACACAAATTTTTCCTCAACGGTGTTTGCATGTTTCGCAACATGAAATGCATTGGCAACTTGTATTTCTTTGTAAAAAGTTCCATGTCATATGTACACGAACAAACTAGACATTACAGTTCTTACACAAAATTCCCTTGAACATATTTGCGTATTGTACATGCATGGATTATGCACTGAATGCTTACATTTTCCTGTAAAATGTTACGTGCCTCGTGGCACAAAGCAATACAAAATTTACAAACTTGTCTCTGAAAAGCCTGCATTGGTTTTGGCAAAACTCTTCACATGATGTAAGATACAGACAAATAATTATGTAGCATTTCCTGCAAATTCACTCTTTAAATTTCGGCAATCATTACACATTGTGCGTAGCATGAACAAATTAAAACCCTTCTAATGTTAAAAATTTTCTCTGAAGTGTCCTGCGTGTTTTGCAGACATAAATGGTGCACTGAATATTTGCTTTTGACTGAAATGTTACATGTTGTGCGTAGCTAACAAACAAGCACATTGAAAGTTCTTAAAGTTACGCTTGATTTTTACGTTTCTCTTAAAATGTACACAGCACACTGGAATTTTTTAATTGATCTATAACGCCATATGTTGGATATAGTCAACACGTGTACACATTGAAACTTTCTACAAATTTGCTCATCAATTTTTCACATAAAACATAAACAACACACTGGATTTTTGACTGCTTTGTAATTCTTATATCTGACAACTGAGTAAGTATGCTAAAATCTTGCAGAGCATAAACATACATATAATCACAAAAAGTCCCCTTTTTGGGCTGGACAATGTTGCATTTATGATTTATATTTACTTGAAATGAACTGTCATGGTAGTGTGCACTTTCTTGTCATTTGTGGACCAATGCAAAGCATGCCGAGCATCCTTCTTGGGGCAAGATGGGCATATAGCGCACTGAATTGCCACATGGTTCGTGAATGCGGGAACATTTACACTTGATTGTGGCAATTTAAATGTGGTACACTGTGATGTTGCCGTACGTGTACTCTTGTTTTGTTCTTCTTGCACGTTCTTATGTCCCTAGTTGGGAAAGCCATTTTTGACATGGGTGGCATGGTCCAGGACGGGGGGTGTTAAGGTTCACCCTGCCTGTTACCTCAGTCGCGGGGCTAATCTGGTGAAAACGTCCCGGTGCCATAGCTCGGTAGAGCTAGTAATGGGGTCGTGCAGTCGACGGCCTAAAGGAGCCCTGGATGCCTCTTGTCAGATGATGTTGAATTTTGAATGCAAACTCACCACTACATTTATCACACACTCATTTACCTACCAACGAGACTATAAGGCTGTCTCATACGCTGACAACTACACTGAAGTTAACACTTACTGGACGGTTGGCCTCCCTGCACGCCTGCAAAGGAATACATGGGTGCCCTTGGTGTACTGCAAGAGGGTGCATCACCCTAAATGTTCCAAAGAAATATTAAGAAATACTCACTTAACCAGTAAAGATATTTACTTCACGTGAAAATTACATAGTCATGAAATATTATGTGACTGATTTACTCAAACTCTGCACTCGTGGTCTGCCGATGATCGTATGCTGTGAAATTTGACCTAAGTCCAACATGGATTAAATTGTTACGCTGTTGCATCAAACTCTAATTAAGTGAGAGAGCAGGGGTCCGCCTCTTGGTACAGTGAAGAGGGTGCTGATTCCGAGGGTGTTTGCACTGAGCAAACTCCCGATGCTGCTGGTCTGTTCGAGTACCCAAGTCAAAATGACAAATGGCATTGGCTTCCGCGCCAAGCTATGTAAGCCAACGTCAAATGTCAACTAGTGAAAATGTAATGTGGCACTTGATACAAGATTACAAAAAAATACATTGAATACATTGATGATAACCCCGTTATCTAACTATAGCATCTGCTATGCTTGATGAAGTTACTTTGATGGGGAGTGTCACAGCACTTAAAAGAACACTAAAATAATTTAGGCCTTTATAGGCAGCATTTTGCTAAAAAAAAAGAACATTTGCCCTCCTACAATTATAATTCTGATCCATAATGTTTTATTACAGTATGTCTCTGTATTTCATTTCCTGTTAACGTTGATTGACATCACTGAATTTCACTTGTTACACTGTTGCCAGGTGGCCGTCTTGTAAGGGAGTGGACGAGTCCACCTGACAAAAGAGGTATGGCATGCCATGCTCGATGACACAAATTACAATAGAAAAAGACCCTTATTGATGTTTGATGTGAAAGAAATACTATGAACACTTCCCTAAAAATATGCTATATTGTTTTGTTGCACTGAGGGGCACATAGCATTTCCTAATTGATCTGCAGACCTGTTGAGGGTACGATGTGGTTGTACACGTTGTGCATTGCGGTTCCTGCTGGTGTAACGTAACGACCAATTGCCCACGTGCCTAATGGCTGTGGCCATTTCTGATTGTTACTAATTGATTACAAGAGTTGCCTCTTGTAATAAATAAAGTAAGACTGTCACTTGAGCCACGCAGTACCTGTTGGCTGGAGGGTGTAGATTCCGTTCCTGTCAACCTGCACTACGCACTCTTGGCCTGATGTTGTTGGTGCGGCCCGGTGTAGCTGGTATGGTTGATGTGACTACAGCGGTTCACGTGGGCATGAGGAGCACATAGCGTCAAGTTCACGTCAGAGTCACTAAAAATTATCATCATATAGTTTTGTGGGCTAACATAAACAAATTGTTGTAAAGTGATTAGCTCAGTTTTTTTTTTTAATTGAGTCCATCATCATACCAACGAATCTCTCAGTGATACTGACTTTTGTGCAGGGGTCAGAGTTGTTTCAGAACTATGTGGAATGACTGAAATTATATTTCAAGGTGGTGGGTACTAAGGAAGGTGATAAAGTTGCGGTGTTAGGCATAACATTATCCCCAAAGAGCTGGAGGATGTTTCATTCTTAGAACTTTCTCAAGTTATTGGCACCTAGGAATATCGTTGTAGCAGAACGTTTCAATTTTGGCAATGCTGGTAGCAGCCAAATGAGACTGTAATTGTGTATATAGCTGCTATTAAACTCATTACAACAGCATGTTAGTATGGGGATTTTCTGGATGGAGCTCTGATGGGTAGGTTAGTTTCTTATATACTATCAGAGAAAATGGTTTGGAGGCTCTTATCAGATACAGAGAAACTAAAATTTGCAGAGGCAGTCAAATTCATCACTGATATGGATGCACTGGCAAAGTTGGCTGCTTTCATGAGCAATGTTGAGTGTTGAAAAGTGAATGTGGTCGCAATCCTACATCAATTGAGGATATGTAGTATGTCAGTTCCAAAAAAAAATGACAGTGGCCATTTCAACGTGGTGTTATCTGTCAGCCTTCTAGGAAGGTCGCCAGCCAGAACCATTTATCCTCAATGAAGCAAGGGTCCCAGAAGTCTGGCTTTAGATGTGGAGTCCCTCATTAACCAGGCAGCTGGTGTGTTATAATTGTGGCCATATAGGTCACATTGCTAGGGTATGCTGAAGCTCCCAGGGAAAAAAGTTGTCAGTTTTTAGCCTTGTGTTGCATGTGCCTCAGGTTTGTCAGTTTAACCAGCTTTAACACAAGTAAATGTATACAGTGTTGAGATCAGTGTTTAATTTACTTTTTTGGACATCTATAGCAAATTGCTATACAAAATTTTGAGTGCATAATATTAGAGGCAGATTTTGTAGCAGTTTTCATGCAAAAACCAACATAAAGAATTTAAGTGAAATTGAAACAATATATATTTTTTTATTTATGTTTTTTTAGCCTAGGAAAAGCACCTTAGGGTTCTTGGTACTACATATCATGCATATTTCTTTGTTTCTGGGTACATACTACTGTATGAAATGTGATTTCGCAATAAAATGTATTCTAAAGACAATTTACATAATTCCTTTAAAATATATGCAAATAGAAGTCACCACATTAACATTTCAAAACAGTAATGTAGCTTGGAGAAACAGAACTGTCTCTAAAAGTTTAATTTGCAGTCTTTTAAATCACTGTCATCAGATTCACATATATTACTCTTTGATGTGTATGGCCGTGGTCTGTATGGAATTGTATTTGGACGGAAAGGTTTTTTGTAAAAAAAAATTTCTGTAGCCTGTGTATAAGAAAAGTTTAACTAAAGGACCTGCAATAGAAATTCTCATCAAGTTGTCGAGGGTTGCAGTTATCATTCTGTTCTGGTAGTCAGTTTTAACTTTCTTCATAGTAGAGAAAACCGTCTCTACCTTTGCATTTGAGACAGGAAAGAGTCTCAGAATGCAGATGATGTGCACCAAATTTGGAAAATGTTATTTGTAATTTTTGCAAACCATTCTCCAAAGTTAATTTCTTGTTATGTGCCTCAAGTTATATAACCAAAATATTTTTGAAATTTTTCCATTCTTCACATACACCATCTGCTGTAATACTTTTTTCTTCTTACACTTCCCGTAATGTGTGCATAAAAAATTCATTTCATCACCATAAATGCATAGGTTCTTTTTGTCAGTGGGCCACATTTTATCCTGTAAAATCTTCATTATAAATTTTATGACATTATTGTTATGCAGATCAAAATATTTCTTGTGCACATCATGCAGTTGGGTAAGAATATAATTGTAACTGTCCTTAAATGTGTCAATTGAAGAGCAGTAAGTGAGACCTGGTAAGTGAGACCACCATATTCTTCCATTTCTGTTCTAGGCTTAGGAAGTTCACCCAGAGCATGATCGAAATGACCATCTGTCATACTGACAAGTGATGGAAATATTTTTCAAAATGGTCAGAGCATACAGAATGTCGATGTCGTCAGACTGAAGTACCAATGAGTGTTTTGACAAATGGTTCTAAATGTCTTTAAAAAAAAAGCTAGATCCATGCAACAAATTTTGCACTGTTCATTGTTGTTACGATATTAGACAGCTTGGCAGCCTGAGGATTATTTCCTGTTGCCTAAATTTCCAACTGATTCACAATATCATTGTAGTTCCTTGCTAAGTAAGATATCTAAACATTTCTTTTTATGTGTGAAACACATCGTACACCTTGTACTCTGCTGGTTGGGACTTAAGTCACATTTTCTTCACCCAAAACCATAGCTAACTCTTGAAACTGATGAATGTGACTAGGGCTATTTGAATAGAACTCATAAACTTCAACTAGTATATTTAATACATTGGTGATATACGTTTATTGTATGTAGCATTTTATGCTTAGCTCGAGGCGATGGGTAAGGGAATGAATTACCAACAGCCATGGGTATAGTTTTTTAATTTCAGGAGAAACACCATGTATATGTCCAAAATTCACCAGAAAACCAACCATTTTATTTATTTATTTTTTTGAACACCAAATTCAGTCAACATTTCTTTCAAGCTGTTGAAAATTGCAGAGGCAGAGGAGTTAGGATAATCACTGATTTTTAAGTATTTGAACTCGACAGCAGAAGTATCTTGGTTAATAAACATCACAAAAACAATTTCTTTGTCAGTAGCACTGACATCAGTGGAGCCATCACAACAAATTGGTAAGTAGTCAGTACTTCTCAAGTTATCAATTAATTTTTCAAACTCGTTGCAATGCAAGATGTCAATTCTTCGCACTTTGGTACAGTGGCATATGTTTCACCAGTGTCAAATCCGTGACATTTTTCTAGTTCAACTAGATTCGGAAATTTATTAAATGCTATTTCTTCTTGAGCTAAGACATACACAATGTCCACAAGTTTTCCGATGCAATGTTTTGTTTCACCACTAATGGATGACATTGCCTTGCCTACAGGTATTTTAACAAAGAATTCATGAATTGATGCTGGTTTATTAAGAATGTTAAGAGCAGGCTTGTGCATCTCTGATTTAGCATGCTTAACCCAGTTGCCCTTGCTTAGTGCTGAGTCTTTAATAGTCTTTATATATGCTGTGTTAAAATTGTGCAACTCACAAAGTGAGGTTCCACTTCTACGACAGACTTCACAATACACAGATGTCACATTTCCTACATTTTCTTCGCATTTAAGCAGCATATTTCGGGGATCCAGTTCATTTCTCCTTTTCTTAAAAGTACTATACAGCACGCCTACAGTACCACTTGCCATTTTAAACACAACAGGTTTCTATCAAGTTGTTTGCACTCAACACCAGGCTGTTACTACCTACTGTTTTGTTACTACACCTCAGCATTAGAAGGCAGGCACACACAAGTGTGACAAGTTGGCCTGTATGTCACAATAAAGAAGACTTATCTGGCAACCATTGGCTGGTCCGAATGGAAACCAAGTCAAAAACTACTTTTCACATACTCAACACTTCCCTCCTTCCCACCTCCTTGACCACCCTCCTGCATAGGTCTCTCTTCCAGCAGAGACGTATGGTGGTGTAATCAGAAATTCAATAGGAAAAATACATTTTTCAGTGAACTATGTGACATTTAGTTACATATTTGTGCCCTTTCAAACAGTGGCCTGAACATAAATACTGTACATGTATAGCGTTTCAGCACTTTCTCGAAACAGCTGATAATATGTACCTCCATGCCCTATCCACAAACCAAGAAGTAGCTGGGTGAGCTTGCCTAGCCGCAAGCGAGTAGTGAGTGGGGCACCCATCATGCTGGTACTACTTACCTATGTGAGTTTCAAATGGCACATCCTCTAGGAGACACGGTAGTACATCAGGAAGAAAGTGGGTGTATTTTTCACCTGTTAATGTTCCTTCAGTGAAATAACGACCAATAACAAAGTCTCCACCAATCCCATACCAAACGTTAACACTCCACTGCTGCTGATGTTCAACCTGCCTTAGCTAATATGGATTGTTAACCCCCAAAAATGCATATTTTGTAGATACATATTTCCATGTTGGTGAACGATGTTTCATCTGTAAAGAGAATTTGTTATAGAAAGTACTTACTGTCCCGACAATGCATCAGAACCCACAGACAGAATTCCATATGTCTTCTGTAATCCGTTGGTTAAACTGCTGATAAAATGATGCATGATATGGATGGTATGTGTTTCTGTGTAAAATGTGAGTAATGCCAGACTGACTTATCCCAGAGGCACCTGCAACTTATCTTGAGCTACAAGCTTGCCCCATACCCTCTATGAAGCATTCCAATGCCCATTCAGTAACGATTTCCTGCAGATTCCCAAAATTGTCATATCTATGAACACTGTCTGTCAGGATACCTTTGTGCATAAATTCCATTGTTATTGTAGCATTCCCCCTGTATTCTCTGCAAAGAAGTAGCATATCAAGTTTCTCTTTATTTGTGAAAGACATTGTCGTCACCCTAGACAGCACTGGACACACTAGTGCTACATAGATAGAATACTAAGCTGCATTGCTGCACATTCCCACTATCCCATTATACTGGTGTTGCAGTGACCCAACATTCCTTTACAAGTTTATGAGTGAGTGTCTGTGTCGTGTGACACGACAATTCCTTGTGTCACAAACTTCTGTGTTATGCGTCACCCTGCCCAATGTTTACAAACAGAGAAATCCTTATGTTTACGTACTGTATTTCTCCACAATACCTGGTCAGGTTTTGGAGAGAGATACACCGTTGAATTCCTCTCTTTCAGTCATGTGATGCAATCAGCAGAAATCACTATAGTTCCATTTGACAAAGCTAAGTTGATATCACTATCTCAGTAATTAATAACACTATGACAAGATGTGGCATGTAATTTTGTGAGGAATTTGTTGCAATTCATTGGGCTGAAAGCAGAATAATGATATCTTCAGCAGTTCAGGAGATACTTGCGATCAACATCTTAAATGACTCATCCTTTATATCTATAATTTGACACGAATATTTCATAAGCCCATGGTCTCTGCTTTGTTTACTTCATGTACTCGTTAAACAAGCATGGCAATTTTACATGTGTGTTTGCTTTAATTTTGTGGAAATTCTGTGTGAGTCTTGATCACAGAATATGTCGAAATGTAAAAATACCTTGGTGGAAAATATTGTGAGCTTTCAAGCTCTAAGAATCCATGTGGGGCACCAAATTAACCATTCTGGCACACTTACACAGATGAATATCTGTGGTAACAGCTAGCAAAAACGTAACTATACCTCAGTGGCATGTAGTGAGTTTTTTTATACATGGTAAGCAATATAATAGCCCTACATATTTGAGTGTTTTAGTTAAATGCCATTAAAATATGATACATTACATACTTTACAGTTGAATAAATGGTTGATGCAAATTTACGCTTTAGAAATTCACATATTTTACACTTAGTCTTGCTAGTACCGGGCTGTGGTTCCTTTTTCAATTTCTACTAACGAACACAACTTCCAACTTTGCTTACTCTCAACATGTATTTACAGTTTTATAATACCTAACATTAGTTATAAAAACGAAAACTAAATGAATGTAATAATAATTGAACAGAATATTATTTAGAGAGTATATTACAAATTATAAGAAAACGCTTGTTTTCCCGAACACTTTCATCCAATGTAGGACTGGAGGATGCAAACAGAACAACTGCTTACTGTGCCAAAGGAACGCGGTTGGTGATGGAGGTGCGTTGTTGGTTGCGAGTTCAATTCATCGCTAGTCATTCCCATTTTTGGAAAATAAAAACTAGATTGCAGCACTACATGTGTAGAGTACAGGAGTTACGAAAAACAAAAACTCTGTTTCTCGAATCAGAAACGAGAAACTCAGAATTAAATGTGTTTAAAGTTAAGGCAAAAACTATAAAGGGTCAAACATTTCCAATATTTATAGGGTAATAATTGATTACCTTGCGTGTATGGAATAAATGCCACTGCTATACCTCATGTTTTGTTAAACTTTTAAATATGATTTTTTATGTAAACATATTGATGCAATCCAAAAACATTAAGGAAATGGATACCTTGGAGGACAATGCAAACTAATCCCATAACTTTTTACAACTATATGTGAGTTGTTGAGAAGTAAAACACTAAGTGCACCAGAACAGTTTTGTCAGCAAACACAAAAAAAATGTAATTGTGTGTGGTGGGTTACACACAAAAAAAAGTTTTATCTAAGAATTATGTTGACTATAGGAGCATTTCCTGAGAATTGCTCAAATGTTAAGCTGTAGTAATTAATTGGTATTATTGCATGACATAATTTGGATTTACTGACTTTTGCTTCTGTAGTAAGTAGTTTTGGCTTATGATACAACTGTAACAAAACCTGAATATTGCTTCAAGGAACAACAAAATCAATGTAGTGAGACATAGTGGAGTGGAGTTAAGTGGTTTTGACAGCTCTTAACATCTGGGTGACACACATGGAACTTTGAAAGGAGGAGGAAAACCTACAACATGCAGGTATTCTATTGAAACCATTCATATTGATAGTGGATTGGTAAAATACAAGACAAGTAAAACTGTAACAAATAGTCCTTTGAAATTCAGCTCTTAATGCAAGTTGGGGGGGGGGGGGGGAGCTGTGAAGGAGTGGTTGTTGGGAAAGGTTACCCGACTAGGTGCCAGACACCGTCGGCAGGCGGGTCGAGGTGAAGTTGTTGGTACTCTCAGAGTCGTGCGGCTGATCGCCCAGACTTATGCCATTCCCTCGGTGGCTGTATTATTGAAAATTCCCCAAATGGGGCTGAAGAAGGTAGACCTCTCCTCATGCCTAGTACTTGCGTCTGAATGAAGTGGGCCATTAAGATTGACCCACCTACCTTGAACTGTGATGAGCACTGAATTAAATTAACTGTACATACGTAGGTGCTGAGGACATATTTGGATGCGGGTTGTTATGAGATGTACACAAGAAACTCACATAAACTATAAACAAAACTGAAAAAATACTGCAGGGGCATCTCTTGCGTGTTGTATGCATCCCTCGTCTCTTTGTAATCAAAATAAATTTTCTTTTTATTTGCCCCTTGACATTGGTTTGAAAACCCTTCCATGCCTCCCTTCTCTTGATGAGGGAAGGGGATGATTAATGACACTGCCTTGTTGCCACTTGCACTACACCACTCACTGATGCCTCACGAAGGTGCCATGCACTCATGCACACCATGTAGGTTGATGCAATGAAGTTGGGCACACGGCGTGGCAGATGGTCTAGAGGGCAGGACGTCATCCTGCATAACACTATTCCTTTTTACCTAGACACTATCTTCAAAAAATCTCAAAAACTAAGTCATCTTCTGCATTATTCAGAGATGGTGTGCTTTGAGGATCAATCTTCAATATATTTCCAACAGTTCAAACAATGTTCTCATTTTCACCCATCATACAACATCATAAGCATGACGTGTCACTGTTATGATATTTCGTGGGTATGTTCATGAAGGATGGAGAAGTAAGAAACAAAAGATAAATTGATAGTTCCACAGTCACCGCTAGATGTCGTGGCCAGTCCACAATAGGCAAAAAGTGCTGAAGTACACAGCATGGATGGCAAAAATCACACAAACAAAAATAAATTTTTATGAGGAATTATGCACCAAGTAGCATGGATATACCGAGAAAATTGCAAGAACTGCAGTAGCAGGAAAGAGAGAGGAACGGGTAGCTACAAACAGCAGCAGAATGAATTTGCAACACAGCATTGCACAGCCAATTGGTAGAGAAACAATTGCAAGAAACATGGGTCTGCAGGCTTCTGACAAGAATAATGTAGTGTTTAAAGCACAAATCCAGAACTGATTTGAAATTAAACTTACAGTAAAAATACTCAAACAATAAAATAGAGACAAACAATGATTAAATAAACTGAAATAAAAAATGCAAAACATTTACCAATACAAGACATGACATAAATAAATATCTGACAATAGAATTCAATTATTAATTAAATAAATCTTAGATAGTTGAAAAGGAGACTAAAGGTATTATTTACTACAATAATAAAAGTAAATAGACATTTAATAATAATACTCGCAACAGTTGTAAATGACTTAAAAGATGAAAATTTTTTAACAATAGTTCACTAGCAGTGACACAATAATAAAACTAGTTGTAACATATTTTAAAATGGCAGACAGGTGACATCCCAGGGCCACCTCCTTACGCACTGTCGATGGCATCAGGACGCCTTCTGGTGGCGTCCACCACAGACGAGGAAATGATTCACTGGGGCAGCGCCACAGCAGAGACGTCACAGCCAGCCGATGGGACACCCCAGAGTGAGAAACACCCCCCGTAACTGCCAGCCTGGGTCGTAACCAGTGCCATAGTCCCTAGTGGGGATTATGCCAGAGATTGCCCCCTCCCTACCGCTCACGATGACCACAGCGCAGGACAGTGTGGGCGTGTCTGGCCTGCATCAACATCACCCCATCACACACTGCAGTGGACAACACATGCAAGAACAGCAGCTGTCAAAAATGCTGCACCCAGACCAGCATCAAGGCGCAGTACAACCTACAGCCATGGCATTGTAGAGCTGTTGCATGCTCCTGCTGTGCCTGATGATGGGCAGCCCACAGACTGTCTCCGCAGAGGGGGGAAGTTTGACATAGGATAATATCCTGCTCCTTTCAGACTATCTGCCACACTGCGCGTCCACCTCCACCAGCTGCAACGAGTGCAACGTGTGCTATACTCCAGAACATATTTGTTGTAACATTCTTACTTGGACTGCCTACTTTAACGTTATTACCATTAAACACAAGTTTATATTCTAGGCAACTCTCTGAGGCTAATCTTCTTAATGTTACTGTACTCTAGAGGGAATAACTCTAGATCATACGACACAAGACAACTACAAAAACTACTAATTATTTTATTACACCTTCTCATACAATAAATTATCTCAAATACATTAACAACAATTACTGAATGAATACTAGATTTAAATATCTCATCAAATAATATGAATAAATTTAGACTCTTTAAAGCTATTAATTATGTTAACAAATACAGGCTCTTAATTGGGGATCTCTAGGGTTTGCTGTGCATAGTATAATTTTTGGATCTATCCTGCACCCAGAACAGCATATCTCCTTACCACTGGTAATTAGCAACACATGACCGGAGCTCCTCCACCTCTTGATGTCGTGCTGTCATGGTGTGGTGATTGGTCGAATCTGGAAACGTCTCTCCAAGACATCAGTATCTCGGCTCGCCCTGCAGTGTTGCCCTCATGAGTTGCTCGTGCTGACCTCTGGCATCAATGTGCCCTCGAGTAGTGATACCAGCAGAGTGGGTCAAAGAGTGGGGGCTTCGTGAGGCCCCAGCGCCCTTATATATGTTGCACTGGCCAACATACAAAGCTGCCTTCTGCCACCCTTGCTTCTCCCTAGCTCCCCTCACCACAAGTGAGCCAGGACAGTGCTCCGTCATCTCATGGTGCGGGTTCGACTCCTGTGCCTGCAACAATATGCAGTGCAGTGTTATACAGGGTGGTGCAAGTCAGTGCAAGTGATACTATGATACCCATCCTCCCTCCGTGCATCAAGTCCATCTGATGGGGAGTGGTATGACAAATTCCCCTTCACACTAGGAGAACAGAATGTAAAATGCACATTACATTGTTACAGGGTGGAATATTATTTTTTTCAAAATTATACTTTACAAGAAACTTAAGGACATGTGAACGACACAAGGGACACTTTAGCCATTTAAATTTACCCATTGAATTTTTCTAACAAGTGTCTGTCTTTAGGTAATCTCACCTCGTGACATCACCCAAATTTCATTTTCATTATCTGTATGTCAATTGCAAGATTTAAACGTACCTATGTTTTTGTTTTTAAATTTCAGGATTTGTTACATTGTGTTGCGTAATTTTAAGTTTCCATTTGCAAGGAAGTAATTCTGGAGCATCGCCGCCTACCACACACATGGCCATGCACTCCCGCCAGATCAGTTAGCATCCAAGAGGCATAGGGGATGGCACGCACCACTTGCGCTGTAGGTACATTCATCTTGTCTGACCAGTCTTTAAGTATGCAATAGCAAATCGTAACATCAACCAGAACCTTTGTTTTCATTTAAGTACCCGGATACACCACCCCGGGAGTAGCATCGCCCGGGGAAGCATAATTTCACATAATTTCATGTCTCTTTAACACATTTTGCAGTTGAGCCCATCTGGCAAGCAAGAATGGCCAGGAATCGCATAAGTGTTCTAGCAAAAATGAGCAGTTAATGTAACTGCCAAGGAAAATATACATGTGTTATCATACCGCATGTGTTATTTCTACGCACAGCCTCCTCAGTATTAAGGGGTACAGGACCTTCACAACCCACCTTCCAGAAGGATTTCCATAAATTGGTATTTGATCAACCTTGTCAAGATTTCACTTTACATCTGCTTAAGGCATGTCGTTTAGCTTGAATAGACCCACAAGGTGAATGTATATATCAGGTGTGAGAAGAGCCTGACATCACCTTAATCTTTGGGACAACTCAACAATCATCACTGAGGGAACGGCATACATCCTGGCAGACGACCACATGGCCTGAGGTCACTATAATCACCATCATCACACCCTGGCGGGTTACCTTAACTTTAAATTTATTAGTATACTTGGTTACATCCCCCCTCCCCCCTTTAAACCAGTATGCCACCATTCCAGAGCATTAGAAACATGTATTTTAGCTGGTGGTCTTCATTTTGAACACAATCTATGAAGGGCAATTTTCTCTTTCTGCTTCAGAATTCACAGAATTTGTTTATTCACTTTTGTATAGCCTGGAACCATACATCTATCATCTGAGCTACACACACTGTTAAAATGTGTAATTTGAAATAGGGCATATAGAGTTATAGTGCCACAGTCACCTCTTATTCTTTAAAGTTGTGTTTGTTTTATTATGACAGTGTGAGGTGTTTTTTTTTTTTGTCATTACTTGCACTTATATTAACTTAAGTTTTGTACAAAAATATGTTTTTACAGAACTTGTGATCTTTCATAAACAACATTTCCTGCTTAAGGGTGTTACTTGGGTGACTGCAGTTTGGCTGTCGCAGCTTCTTGGGTTTAACAGAAAAACACATTCCTTTTTCAGAGCTGTCATAGATATGATGGCTTGCTTATGGTGGGAGAGTTATGACAACATGATCCTTCCTCAGATTTTTGTGTGGCTGTCATAACACGTTCATCATCCGTATGACATGTCATAACTATGACAATTCTGTTTAAAAGAACCATGCTTGGCCTGCAAGTTTGACCAAAATACTTTCTAAGTAGAACATCCATATACTTCAATTTCTCGTAATTTAAGGTTTTTACAACTTTGATGACATCTGGTTTCACATAGGAGTAGGTTTTGTCTTATTTGCAAATTTCCTTCCCTTCATCAATATCCATTTTATAGGCCACGTCTCCTCTTAAAAGGGCATTGCCAAGTTTACTTCTAGCAGTGACAACTCATTTCACAGTGGCTGTGGTGGTGCAGCGACTAGAACGCTTGCCTCTCACCAAGGCGAACCATGTTTTATTCCTGGGGTTACTCCTGGAATTGGGTCAGTTGATGCTGCTGGTCAGCTGGTTTTCTCTGAGGTGTCCCATTTCCCCATCCCTTGCATTCTGGCACTGCTCCATACTCACTTCGCTTCACCTTCATTTCACTGTAGCAAACTGGAAGTGCTATCAATTAAATGGACATATGACCTCAGCAATGGCATCTCTCATATTTTGATTGCTGACATCTGTTCCCAGTCCAAAATACTTGTCCATGATCTTTGAATGCATAATGCTATTTGTTTGGTGAAACTATGGTGACTTTTGTCCTGCAAAATTTTTTTTAGTTAATAACATCCATTTGGTGGTTGAAACTAATGCCCAATGACCAGATAAAAATGCCCAATTAGACTGTAGTTTTTTATAACAGTTAGAAGCATGGAAGTGCATTTTTTTTTACTGTATTGTTACTTGAAGATAATATAAAGTACTAGATACCTATTACACACAAAGAACATGCATGACTTCATATGTGGTTTTGTATGTGTGTTTGGGTATTATAGCAGCTTCAACTAATTATATATTTATTTTTTTAATTTTTGTTAGGTTGTGTGATCTGAAATACTTACCATTTTTTTGTATTTTAGGGTAAGACTGTGATGGCTGGCCACACAACACCTGAAGAGAAACAAGAACATGATATAGTCTATGCAGAACTGGATTTACAAAAAGTAATACAGCCACCAGTTATGCGTCGAGGTGATGACAAGACTGAATATGCTGAAATTATTCATACAAAGAATAAGGTGTACAATGGAAATTAATTTTAGTATTTTTTTACTTTGGTGTATTTTACAATGATTAAGGGACAAAACTTGTTTTTGAATGTGTTTTGTAAATTTATCATTAAAAGTGTAGCTAGCCATAATGAACTATTCAGTATGCAGCACGTTTTACAACATGTGGGATCCACTCTGTTGGTGGACAGGAGACACTAAAACAATGAAGAATTTATACACTGGGTGTAATAACATTCAATACTCAAACTTCTAGGGATGTTATTAGACACTAAAACAAAAATGTTTTATTAAATAACTATAGGTCGTAAATTAATAAGTCAGGTACATTTTGACGTGATTGAGAATTAAACAATTACTTTTCAATTTAATTGTAAACCTTTATTAATATTGTTCAATAGTGCTTCCTCCTACTTCAATTCAAACTCTATAATAACGTGCCATTGCCTGTTGTATACATTCAATGATACCCGGTAGTTCTGAGCTGATACAGATTTTTACAGATACTGGTTTGAACCAATACTTCCTTGCCACTACAATCGATATCTGATAGCGATATAATGCACATATGAGTAATGGACTGAAAAATTTCTACTAGTAGTAAAAGTATTTTGGGAAGCTGATGAAAATCTGTGTTAAAGTCTAACGTGGTCTGGTTGCTAGCAAGGGGTGGAGTATGCTGGATTTGAGAGAAACTCTGGTTCGTGATTGCAAAAATTCAGAAAAGATATTAAAAATGTCCGTAGGGTGCCAGCTCATCTATTCATGCGTGAGCACGTGGACTCTTATCCCCAGGGCAGTAGCAGGTCAACAGTCACGTGGCGGTCCCCTCACAAGCTCACATTTAATTAAAAGTAAGTTGAGTTCAGAAATTACACAGTTACACAGTCAATGCACCTAAGCACGTGGTTGTTTGAGTGAATCAGATCCCAAAGATACGTATGTATGAGAGCAAGGAAATTAAGACTCTGATCCTTTGAAGGCATATATTGGTAGAACGAGATTACATTCAAAGCTCAATAAACACTATCTCTCATCTGAAGTGGGCATGGCATTTAGACCTGACATTTGCCGAAGCTGCAAAAGTACTGTTAAGCACGTGGTGAACTTTAACGTAGTTAAATCTCCAGGGCAGCGAGACTGACAGAGATGAGGATACATACGTGGGAGGAGCAAAAACTAATAAAAGGTTCCAGTACACTAAAAACTTACTATTGCAGCTATGTGATACGACAAAGTAGATGAAGGCTCCCGCAACACACATGTATCCTCTAGGTCTGCCAAGAACACACTGAATATGGTGGCTCAGACATCCAGCTACCTGGCTGAGATCTCCCACCAACATTGTGAGGGAAATTAGTTAAAAATACATTTGGTATAATGTACACAAGAAAACACTAGGAGAAGACATGAATTGGGAGGAATTTGTACAACAATTCCAACAATATTCTTAGTCACTTTCAGTCCAGAGTTCATGTATGCACTGTATGTCGGAAAATAATAACTGAATTAACAGGCTGGAATGGGCTGGCAAGGCATGTAGAAATCAATTTAAAAATATTACAAGACATTTAACATATGTGTTGATGCTTAAAACCCCGTTATTTAATTATGAACATATTTTAATATTACATTAAGGATTTTAACTTTGGGCATGTGGCATGGCGGATGCCGGAAGTGCCAGTGTCTTTTCTTTTATGTTATGAGTTAACACATTTCAAGAAAATAAAACATGCCCTTTTAAAACAAAATAAGCATGACACAAGCACTAGAAAATTATATTATGAATTATGAGTGTCTCATGTTCGTGTTTAGTATCACACATAACCCAAGTGTCTTCGCACTCATAGGCCAATTGTACTTCACTTAAGAGGAGCAAAAGGGAGATAACACTTTCCCTTACATATTTTACACTCTGCTTTCTGGGCCACAGAGTAAAATAGCACTGTAAACACACTGGGTTGAGTTTACACTTGGGAAACATAGTTTGGCGGGTCATGACCCAGTTCAATGATCCCACTGATTTACATATGATGCAAATAGCACACTGGATAGAACATTATGGTCAAATCCATTCCAATTAAGTATTTTTCTATTCCTGGCATTTTCTGTAGTTATATGATTGATAAAAACACACCAAATATTTTTTTATAATAACATCAGTAATCTTTATTGAATTCAACATTGAAAATCAGTAGCAAAAATTAAGCAGTCAAGTTGTAACTGGAAATATTACACAATAAAGCACAAAAAAATTTTGCATTTTACAAATTATTAGACTCAGTGACAAAGGTATTTTCTTCATATAGCTGCACAACTTAATATGCTCTATTATAGCCTATAAATTACACTCTAAAGTAAGTACCATAGTTACAAGTATCAATAAGAAAGCTGCCACATCAAATATGAAGAATGACTTTGAGATAATACTGCATCGAAAAATGTGAACATTAACCAACTATTATTAGCATCAATAAAACAAGACCTACCCTTTTATTACTGCATGCACATGTGGGACCTACTTCACCAGTGGACAGGAGACAAAACAATGAAAACAGTTCATATAAACATGGGGTCTATTTGACTTTGTTTCTAAGTTATAGTCTTATTTTTACTGTAATAATGTGGCACTGCTTATCATTATAAGAAATTATCAAAATGCCCACCTTAAAATAGGCCACATATTTATACCAGGCGTAAAAAATTCAACACACAAATTTCGAGGAATAATATAAGAGACAATAACAAACAATTTTTTGTTAAATAACCATTAGTATTACACACTCCATTAAACACACCATAACATCAAAGAGTAGCAATGTCAATTTTTAGGTCCAAAGACCCAATGCTGGTTATCAGCACACATCCCGAATGAGGAGGAGGTTTTGGAACAAGTCGAGAGCAGTCCATCAACAAGCACATGTGTTGCACAGCAATTGCAAGTTTACCATATGGCTGTTCTGTGGGCATGGCATGAACAACAGCTGCATCAATTTCATCCACAAGGGATACAAGCATTCTAACTAAATGACTATCCTCATCGGGTTGAATTTTGTCAATGGTACCTACAGAGATGTGCTACAGAACATTTTGGACACTTTGTTTTGTCATTGAGGAAGCATTGTTTATTTGAGATGGAATAGCCAATTAACACAACCATCACCTGTAGATGGATGAAAACACACCAGCTTCATCCGTATCAAACAAAAATCTACTGTCAACATGTGGTCAGGTATTGTTCGGGATAATTTGGTTGAACCGTACGTGCTGCCATCATATCTCAATAGTAACGTGTACTTGTGGTTCCTGGAGAACATATTGTTAAGCTGCTTGAAGATACTCTTCTTGATATTCAATGTTGGTTGTGATTGCAGCATGTGGTGCAACTCCTTATTTCTTTCATGACTTCTGAGAACATTTAAACCACAGATTCTCAGAGCAATGGATCCATTGCATGGCGTGCTTTGCCCCACTCGACTATTTTGTGGAGGGGCACATTAAGAGCCTGGTGTACGAGTCTCCATTGAATTAGAGGAAGAGCACAACAGTTGGGTGCTTGCAACTGCTTATTCTCTACACAACACATGCCTGGTATTAGTGCTGAGCTGATACCGATACCCAATATTAAATATCAGCCAATATCCAATATTAGAATTGGAACATGCCCAAACCAAATTTATTTTTAGCCAATATTGAGACTGATATTTTCATTTATGGTCGACCATTAAATAAGAGGATGATTGGGAGCAATATTAGAGTAAGAAAGGCTCAACTGCTGTCGTTTTTAGTCAGCAGTTGCCATTCTTATTCCAAGTACTATACTGATATATTATCACTCCAGGATGAGTAAGGGAGGAAGGAAGGAAAGGAAGGGAGATGCCTCCCTGTTGTGAGATAATAATGTACAGGAAAAGGAAAGAGTGAGGAAGAGAGAGAGAGAGAGAAATTCTACTCCCACCCCACTGTCGCCCGCTGTGACAGGCACTTTGTAAGACATAATCATCTATAGCTTGTATTGCAGGTCGCCGAATTACCAGCTTTGCAGGTTGCTGAATTACCAGCCTTGCAGGTTGCTGAATTACCAGCTTTGCAGGTTGCTGAATTACCAGCTTTGCAGGCATCACATTTCAGCAACACCATGTCATTTCAGTATTTAAAATTAGATATAAGTTACTAAAGTATATTTTGAGTGCTGCTTTTAATCTCTGATTTTGAAGAATTAATGTGAAATTAATTTCCCTAATATTTTGTATGTTTACATAAAGGATCTAATAGTACATTGTGTGACACTAACTTGACATTGCCCTCACTGTCCTGCTTGGGACGCATCCTACTGATGCTCTGCTTGTGTACCAGGCACATACAGTCGTCCATCCCATGCACGTGTCACCGCTGCCATTCGTGCTGAAAACAAAGTTATTGTGTATGTACACACAAGCACACAAACTGAAAACCAAAGGTTTACGACAAAAAAACTGGTAACTGTCACCTGTTACAAAGATACCTTATAAAAGTAACTGTGTGAAATATTTTGTGTGCATACTGGCATGCATGCATTATATGTATGTTTTGGGGAGGGGATGGGGTTTGTTGATAGATTGGATGGTAATGGAGAAGTTGGGCGAATCTTGACAACTGGATTTTGACAGTCGATAAGGGTGAAGCGAAGCGAGCATGGAGCAGCTCCGGACTGCAAGGGCAGGGGAAATGAGAGATCTCTGAGAAAAGCCACCAACCAGCGGCATCATCCTGCATGATTCGTATGTGTGCAAAATCCAATAGTGACCCTGAGGAGAATTGAACCCGGTTTGCCTTGGGGAGAGGAGAGCACCCTAGATGCTGCACAAACTGTGGCCTCTGGATGGTAATGTCAGTGATGTGATAAAACATGGTAGAAACAGTTGCTTGAGTCCACAAACTTGGAGGAGAGGAAACACTAGTACCAACCCTCAGCTTGTAACTCAGCAGTATGGTTGAAAGGGAATTTTGTGATGATGTTCTCATAAACAGTGGATTATGTAACAAACTTAACTTGAGCTAGAATGGCTTACCTTTCAGCTCTGCACCTGACATTACAACCTACAGACCTCACTATGATTGTATGGAAGAAAATATCAGAATTGATTTGTACAAATATTTTTTAATCATTTATTTTCTGAACATTCGTTTCAGCAATGACATTTATTTTTATGAGCAAAATGGATGTCCATTAAATCAACCCTTAAAACACTTTATAAATATTAGTATCAACATTTTCTTTAATACAACCATGATGATTATTATGATTGCCCTGCTTACTGTTTTTTCTTCAAACAAAATATGTATTCTAAAGCATTCAGAACAAAATAATAAGCTTAAATATTGATAAAAAATTACACTAGTAATTGATTGTTTTAACAATTGAAGCACTACAATACCATTCTTCTTTCATTTACAACATAAATTGTACTTTATTAACAAATTTGGTAATGACTGTACTATTTTTTTTTAATGAGTTCTACATGTTGTACAACCAGGTGTAGTACTGAAAGGAAAGCCACTCTACTTCAAGCTGAAGGCTGTTGGATACTAAAAATTAATAATTTTATATTTGTACCAAACATTGTTGAACTTTTATGCATTGTATGTGATGACATTTTCCTAGAATAAAAAATTTTTTACTCACTTTATATTTTTTTGAATAATTTGATCTCAAATCCAAATTTTCTCTGTTTTTGCAGCCATAATAGCACGAAAAATGTACAAAGTAAACTGATGCCATGATCTACTACATGACACATATGTTATCACCAAATAACAGACCATCTATGTGAAAAAAAATGCTAAATATAAAATTATTTTTGCATATTTTTCACATTTTTTTTAATGCATGAACTGTTTTTTGGTGATTAATTATATGCCAAGCTGTAGCTCACTGCATTAGTTTATGTTGTAAATTTTTTCGTTTGAAAAACTTATTTAGTATTTTTTATAATGGCTGCAGAAAAATAGTAAAATTTAGGATTTGATATTAAATTATTTTTAAAAAATATGTTGTGTAAATTTTTATTATTCGAGGAGAATGTCATCACAGACAATGTATACAAGTTGAACAATGTTTGATTCAGTTATAAAATAATTAATTTCTAGGTATCCAACACTCTTAAGGGCTCATTCCGTGCCTTCGCCGGCAATAGGATAGTATAGAAATTTCCATGTAAAAGAAAGTCGGCGTGTCTTGGTGACTTTTTGTCCTAGAGATTTCAAACAAACCCCATTATAGAGATTTTGCAGGGAACAATAGTGTTGCAGAGCGAAATCAAGGTATTTGTAATTATAAATATCTTAAATTCTGAAGCAAAACATTTGAATATGAATAGAGTTCAGACTGTTTTTTGTATCACTTAAATAATGCAGCCGCACAATTGGTACAATTTGGCTGATTAATAAAGTCACTCGCCGATTTATAGCTCTTAAAACAAATGAGCTACGCTGGCATTTGTTAATGAACGTGGACCAGGGCGATTCACGGCACAACGTGTAGCATGGGCTCACGCAGACTGGGCCCAGGCCGAAGGGAGAACCTGCGGCCCCCTCCCCTGTTTCCGTACCCTATCGACCAGCTTAGGTACCTACTTTTCCCGGCCTTACTGCACCGGTGAAGTATGCCACAATAACATGAGAGATATACAGTCGTCATACATGATAAAACAAAAATAATTTACTAGTCGCTTAACGTAAGTTCCAAAGAAAAAATGTATATAATCATGATGATTTTGTAGCCTATCTATAAGTTACACATCGTTATTCCCAATACATATGTTTATATTCTCGAGAATGATTTTGTACATAAAATATTTTTACTGAAATGTACCTTGAGGGTGCACCCAGTGCAATTTAGGAAAGATTAGGCACAACGGGGGAAACAAAATTCAGCGTCTACATTTCGAGTGAATTTTCTTTTTTGCTCACAGGCATTATTTAGACAGTAGTGTCTGACTTTCTGTAATGTTTTGTATTCCGGTTGGCTGGCGTGAGAATCCTCCGCGAGATAAGGAAATGTGTACGACACATTTCCGTATCCAGAAAATTAATTCCATCAAGGGGGGGGGGAGGGTATGATGTGGTAGTTTAGACTTGACTTTTTTAAACACATGTTTTATGCAATGAAATTAATTGAAATGCAGTGTAGTGTGGAACAGAAAAACAATATATTGACCTAATCAAATGTGTTGTCAGGGTTGATGCTGCAGTGTTGGTTCAGTGTAGTATGGTATGCCTGAGGGCAAATTAAGATTAAAACCAATGTGTCCAGGAAGAAAATACTAATAGTAGGAGAATGCTGGTATGAAAATACATATACACTCAAGAACGCAATTATTACAAATGCTATAAATGACAAAAACACAAAAATTACTTTCTAAAATAATGTGGGTTAGTATTCAAATAAATGTGTTATATTTGGAACAACAAATTTACTATGTAGCACACAAATTATTTCATTAAATATGATTATTCTCACCAAGGAGCAACTGATTATAATAGAAATACTGATTTTAATATTTATCAACTTTAAAATATACTTTCTTTGATTCTAATAGGTTCAAAGGCCATTCACAAGATGTATTAAATGATCTGATATGGTACTCTTTTAGTACTGATTTCAGAATTAAAATTTTTTAATTTTCATTAAATAAATGCTTTAATGTTCTCAAAATATATATGCTCCGGTTAGCCCATGTTCCAAATTTAGCTGTAGCACGAAATCTCCTTAGTCCCACGATGCGTGGTGCAACTGCACTAGGTAACGAATTAAAATACAGTTTTACTAATATTGCTGCAAATTCCGTCTCAAAGTTACATTTCAACTCAAGGAAACTGATGAATGTCACAATAAAAATTATGATTTGGTACAATATTTTTAAAATGTAACAATGCAAAATGAGTTTCTAGGTAAAACTACGACCCTTGCAATGTCTCATGGTCGCATTGTCGCCGCACATTATCCCATTGAAATGTACCCCCTCTGCAAAGAGATTGTGTAAAACACTAGATTACAGTTCAAAACAAACATGTACAATATATACATACAACCCAATATGAAACATATAAATACTACAGAAAAACATGAATGGCTGGACAAAAATCACATTAAATATGTTAAACATGATAAATTACAATAGTCAAATAATCAGATCAAAATAAATAAATCACATCTCTATCACGATTTACAGGCAGTTCATATCGGGCGTGGCAGCGTTACTATGGTAATAAACAAAAAATGCTTGGAGCAAACATGGCGGCTTTATACTGGTGCTGTCCTCAAATTACTCTAATATTACCTGAACATTATACTGCTCAGGCAGTATAAATAAAATGTATCTAACAGATATTGAGTTCTGCTGTTTATCTTGATAAGTTTTCAATATTTGGAGAGGGGGTGATTAAATACCCACTCTCGCCTCCCTATTTTGAATAGGGCCTACGGCCATGCAGGGGTGCCATAACATTTACTAACGCATGAGGAAAGTAGGTAGGCAAAACTGTACCTTCCGCAGCATAGCTGACTGTGGTACCAGCTTCCGGTACAAGGGTCATGTGTTCGAATTTAAAATACATTCAGCACTGCTAATGCGCTTTATAACTATCTTATAACGGTTCACAAATGTGAAGTTGTTGCAAGTGATGAGTGTCATGGTCACCAAGATATACGCTTCTCGAACTGCGAGCAGCAGTGAGTCATGTTCACACCTTCAAGATTCAGTGATGGCTCGTGGCCACTTTTAGTTCATAAAAATACAGTAATAATAATTGAAATTATAGCATGTACTTCAAATTTAGGAATTATTCAAACACCATATTTATAGATCACAATCATAATGTAAGTAGTTACATTGATAACATAAAATAAACAATCGTGTGTGACATGTCACATTATTTTTTATATGTTAGTTTTAGATAAAATTATCACTTTGGAGAAGTTTTGGACAAAATAATTTTAACTAAGAAGCCGGATGTTACAAGTAGCGTGAAGTTGCAATGAAAATCAACATGTCTCTCACAGCACAAGTAATCTGTGCATGATATTTCAGATGTAGGATTTCTTTGTAAACCGTTTTTAAATTGAAGAAGTAAAGAAGCCCGAAATACAACACAGCCAGAACTGTCTACAACACAGTTAAACTTTACATCATAAAATAATAAAGAATTAAAAACAATTTTATGTACAAATTATATATAAAAATACATCAATGAGTTTGCATATGTATAACACTTAATATTCTGAACACATTAATGAAACCTCGAGAAGTACATCAGAACTGCGAATTGATTTCAAATGTACTTATTATATAAAAGGTAAGTAAATGGGAAGCCAAATAAGAATTAATTTTTTCTTCTTCAATTCTTTGCATGCTTCCAGAATATATAGTGGTTCACGGACAGTTTTCCTTGTCAAAAAAATAGGCGCTACTGTCTCAGGTAACAAACAATTGATGTAGAAACGTTCAAGTTTAGGGAACATTTCCTTTTCCCACAGTTCCTCATCTCTGTGCACCTTCTCAATGTGGAGAGGTTCGTTTCAGTCGGACATAGCAATTAAATAACAAACATTTCGCTCTGTGATGTTAAGGGTGCCCTGAATTTGATAATAGTAGTGATGTGTTTTTTTTTCAGCTTCAACCCATCAGATGTAAGTTCCAGGAAAACCCCCTTTTTTTTTTTTTTTTTTTTTTTTTTTTTCTGTTTTACTGTTTCCTTGAGGACAACTGTTCTTGCTGATGAAACGCACTCTTTACCTCTATTATTGCATCTTATTTAGTAATCAAACCGACAGGGCTAGCACCCAAGAAACCATGGTGTAAACTAGTGGACAAACCGCACCTTGTAACTGTTAACCCAGTTTGACTTTCGAAATGTTTCACAGCAATATATTCACACCTGCGACCATATTCCATTGCTGCTGTAGAAAAGTTAGGGACGTATAGCAACCGTTTGACAAGATTTGCACAGGATGTTGTGTCCTTCCGTCTTCACACTGCACCGAAATTGCTTGTAGTGAAGCAAGAACGTCGCATGTCGTGCCATAACTCGCTATCTTTTTGCCCAGAAGTTTCTTTAGTGATTTTGTCTCGTTCATCTACAGAAACTTTTAGTGTAATGACAAATTCTTTACACTTACTTGTCAGCTCCAACTGATCTTCCGGTTGTTCTGCTTCTGGACCGTAGTCAGTGTCTGGTGGGGCAGATACTTTATAATGCTTTGCTGGTCTGTTGGCATCGTCGTAACTTAATCTGCGTCTCTTTTGTGCATTTTGATGTTCAATTTTTTTGTTCAATATTTTCATTTGTGTCTGTCCTGGACTTCGAACAGTTAACTTTTTAAATGGGCTGAGTTCCCATGAATGCCGCTTCTGAAATTGTAGTCCTGCAACATAGCATCTATGCTGGAAAGAGCCTTTCTGGGTGAAGTTTATTCTTTTTACCATAATTATATTTTGCTACAAGACTCGTATAAAATTCAGCTGCGTTGTTAGTTTTGTGTTGTATGAGCCTTGGAGCTTTGGCAACTAGACGCTGAACAAGACTTGAAACGTCTTCCAGTAGTCCTGATTTCTTGATTCTTTCTAATATACCCTTTTCTTCTATTTCCTTGTTACAAAAATAGCTTCTACATCGTTCATGTTGTCCGAATACATGATACGGACCATTTTCCAAGTCACAAACCAGGTCTGACACTTGTTCGCCTGCACAGCCACAGTGCCGAATAGCATTCCTACCCGCGGCAGTCAGGCGAGGGATAGACGAGACTTCAGAAGTTTTCTTGCATCCACAGCAAAAGTCTTGTCAGCAGCTAAAGTATGAAGATAACTAGTGTAGTTTTTTATGCAGTGGTTTGCGCATTCAATTTTATATATGGTACGACCATAGGGCACATTTTGTAACAGCCTCGCATACACACTGGAATCGCCGTCCCTACAAAATGTTTGTATCACATTCCATGCATCTGTTCACTGCTTCTAAAACCTTCTAAAATAATGTCTTGCTCCATAGCAGTTGATAGCTTATTATTGTCCCAGTTTTTGTAGCACACATTAGTCTTTGCCGGCACATTTTGTCTCGCTGCCCGTTCATGCCCTTTCACATAAAGAACAGTACTTGTTCCTTACTCCCAGAAATAGGAGCTTGCCTGTTAGTTCACCGATGACATCCTTAACTGATATAAATTAACATTATAATCGTGTCCATTTTCTCTCATTTTTTACATAGGTAACTATACACCTTATGCTAGATTCAAGTCTATTCAATTTACAACCAATTATACATCCTTTGGATTATACATCCTTTGAATTAAACAATGAAAACATAACACCTTGAGAACAAAAATTAAGAAACGAAAACAGATTGGGGGGAAAAAAACAGGTACTTCTGGTAAGTCAAAAACAGGTTCGACGCATTATGCAAAACATTTGCTGCGGAGTATACTTTTTACACGCACAATGTGTCGTTTGTGCAACACAGTGAAAAATAATACTGCATGTAATTTTGGAGTAAGTTCTCGGACAGAAACAATTATGCATATGTGCAACAAAATGTTGGCACCATACCGTTAAGATGGCAGGAATGCCTATTTAATACAAAATCAGTTGCCATTATTCCATTGTTTTTATTTTTCTGTATGATTATTGAAATATAAAATAATTTTTTAACACCATACGAAACTTAAAGAGTAAGAATAAAATATTCAATTTTTAAATATGTATTGCTTTTCGTAAGTTGCTTATATACTATAACTGTAGCGACATATACAAGATCTATGGGGAAAATGTCCTCACTAGTTATGAATTAAATCTTCTTTAGGAGGTCTCTGCAATCGAGTGTCTAGAGCGCTTACCTCCCACCAAGGCAATCCGGGTTCGATTCTCGGCGGAGTCACCTCAGTTTTCGCATGTGGGAATCGTGCCGGGATGATGCCACATGAAAGTGGGTTTTCTCGAGGATCTTCAATTTCCCTTGTCCTTACATTCCCTCATCGGTTGTGAAGAAAGCTGTAGTGACACACGAAAGAAAAAATTAGTACTATTCGTCAGTGTTTGCATTTTCATAAAACTTAAAATAAAAAAAATAGTTTTACGTTAATACTCTAAAATTGTTTATTATCAACCTTTTAAACAGAATGGAAAATGTTAAGTCATGTATTCACAAGCAGTTGATGATCATTTGTCCCTCTTCGTAAGACTGATCGGACTAACTTACTTTGCAAAACGCTAGAGCGGAAATCCAGGAGTCTGAAGTAAGTTGTGCAGATCCCCAATTAAAAGTGAGCTGCTCATTCTCACTATACACACCGCAATTCGCATATTCTGGCCCACTATGAGCAGACTGATACGTCCACTCTACCTAAACTTCTTGCATTTTCTCTCTAGCGAGAAAAGGCATAGAAAAGTTTTGCTGACTTTTTTAAATCATGGATGTAATTATAAATTGACAATCACAGTTATTAAAATATTTTATATGAAATATATTGATGTTTTCCATGAAAGATTATGTACATTTGCCAGTATGGAAACTCATTGATATACATATATGCATGAGTTTACAGGACCAATTATTTTATATTATTTTTTATTATTTAATTTTTAAACTTATCGTAATTAGCAAAAAAATATTTAAATATTACATTTTATATAAAAAATTGATATGGTTTATTATGATACAATTCATTTTTAATGTGGGACATGTTTAAATAGTACTGGATACCAACGTAACTTAAATAATTAATTTGAGATAATAATTCCAAACGTCAGTATATGTGTTGCAGGGTAAGCAAGAGTGTATACGTAAATTGTCTCACACTCTCTCCTTTGCGCATTCTCTCGTGAGTTGGCAATCAGAGAGAATATCTTTGAGTTGACGAGAGAGAGCTCTTTAGGCGAATTGGGACACACCCTTCCTTTGGGTTAATATTGCCTCCCCTCACTGCCAATTTTTTCTTTTTAGCATTTAATGACTAACCAAGATAGTAATTTCAATAGGGCACCATTATATTGAATCAATTTTGTTGTAATTTAAATTTAAAATATGTGTATAAATAATTACTTCTGATAGTTTTATACTATCGAATAGTTTGACAATTATGTGGTAAAGTACATATGTTAAACATAATTATGCCGCTGCTGATATCCAAAAAGCGCTATACCTAATTTTCGTCAAGTTCTCAATGTTAACTACAATTACGCATATCAGTAAAGCAGTTTTAACCAACTGCTTACTAGCCGTGTGCTAGCAATGCGGGGTCCTAGCGGAAAGGAGGGACGGCGATGGCATGCGTGGAATTACTCAAGCCCATCAACATTCCGTCTGGCAGTGCTTTTCGCTCCTTTGACAGGACGTTCCAGGTAAACAAAGCTCTGCCAATAGTGTGGCTAGAGAACATATTCCGATCTCTGCAGATTGTTTCAAATAAAAACAATCATCACTATAAATCACCAGTCAATTCTGCAATATATAAGTTATTCGAAAGAGTTATAATACCACAAATCTAAAAGTTTTTCCATGTTGGTAGACCACTAGCCTTCCACGAGAGCAATCCGGGTTTGATTCTTGGTGCGGTTACCGCAGATTTTGGCGTGTAGCAAACGTGGCAAATGTTGCGCCTCGTCGACGGATTTTCTAGAATTACTCTCATTTCCCTTACCGTTGTATTCCGTCATTGCTACATTTTCACCTTGTTTACACATTATCGGCGCTCCAAGAGCTCGGCTGTTAGGTGCAGCCTACTTCTCTTAATTATTTTGGTTTTCATAGAAATACCTGCACCCTTTACGAACAAATGTCCGTAAATTATAAAATATATAATTCATGGCTAGGCACTTGTAGAGCCAGCAGGGACCAATCATTTGGAGCCAACTATATTGATAAGTGCCATGTACATTTCTGTACATAACCTTGTGAGTAAATTTAAAGAGCAACTGAATATGCTACTCGTAAAGCGCGCACACATGTACTTATACCCCTTCCAAAAATGTGGATAATGAATATTGAATGTGGCAGTGGCAGTTTTTTTAAACATGATTTAATTTCGGAGTTGGGGCAGAATATGCTTTATGTGGGCATAGTCCCAATTGTTAGATTATCAGCAGTATACAACTTAAACTTGTTTGTCTTAGGGAATACCACAGTGGTAACCTCAAAATGTAAGTCGTGGGTGTAAATTAAGCACCTTTGTGTTATTGGTGTGTGCTATTTATGAATGACAAAAAGACCTGTTTACGTTCGTTGATACTATTGTACGTGCGTATGTTTGCATCATGCTATTGTATGCACATTCATCAATGATTTTGGACATTTATTTATGCCGTACTACAAATTGAGATAATTTTCGTTACTTTTCCAAATTTGTATGAACAATTCACATTGTTAAAATTACTGACTAAGGTAGCTGAAGGGCGAAATAATTGCTTGTCGATCTGATTTTTCGAAAATGAAAAGTAGTGACACAGTTATCATTAATTGCATCTGTTTAGTCAAAAATGGTTTTAAGAGATGATAGGTGAGAGCTGATACTTGTTGGCATGTGCTGAGCATTTGAATAAGACCAATGTAGTTTCTAAATTGGTGCAGGATGCGTATGTCTTTTTGATGAACAAAAGTTAAATTTACATAAAGTATTCTTTCCGTAGGACAACGCATGCAAAATAACTTTCATTGCTGAATTTGTACGTGGCATTGTTATTAGTGTTTGATAATATTATCGTATAAGCTGAGCTACACAACACAATTACTTGACATTTCATATCGCTATAAGGTACAGTCAGTGATGGATAAAATCGTATTTATATTTAACAGAATAGTTGACGCAGTGTAACACGCACCTTGTAACACAAAAGTTTATGTAGATTCACCACAGAATGCAGCAGAGACACACAAGATATTGTATGGCCTAAACTCTCGGAGCACCCTGGCCCCTTTGCTCTGTTGGAGGCAATGGTCAGAGCTGGAAGACAAGGGTATTGAGATGCGACAAACCTGTCAACTTCTCGTTCCTGTTGTCCTGGCCATCCACCTATTTCCCAGTAAGCCGCCACCGTGAGTCCCCGAGTGAAAGACAAGCGAGGCAATGGCACATGAAGCGGGGTTCAGGCGTCACAACTGCGACCTTGGAGCCCGCTGTTAAAGACAAAGATAATATACAAATCATGTCAATCAGGTTTTAAAATTATGTTATTATTGTGAATGAAATGGTTAATAGTTCTGAAAATGTATTTTATATTTTTGTTTCCTTGGTGCTGCAGCCCTCTAGACATTTCATTTTTTCATTCTGCTCAATTATATTTTCCTTCTTGCATATCATTATAACTATCTCAGGTATTTCAGTATTTTGATATCTGCTGTTCATGTTGGTATTGTAATTGAATTTTCTGAATGTCAGTAAAACCATGTGAATTTCAGCCGTGTGCACAGCGTTTACATTCCCTGTAGTGGCATGCACAAGTCAACAAGTTAGGTGGGTTACTTTAGAGGTGGCTCAAACCAGCTGAATGCTCGACCATAGTTCATAGAAATCAATATAATAATAGGAACACTAATTCCATAATTTGCAATACTTGTCACTGTTTTATAAAGTCATTTATTTCTCATCATTTGTGTAACACTTCCCTTCCTGAATCAGGTAATTAACATCCTTCCTCCAGTCCCCATTCCCTTGCAGTCACTATAACAAGAGGCCATCTCTACTCTTTTCTTGGAAGTAACCTATGTAGAATATAGCCACACATCCCATTTGCTTTTCTCTTCATTCCCTGTTCTTTTTATAATAAGTAATTTTAGTGTATAAATACAAACACCTGACAGAAAATGCTCTACTATGAAGGAATGCTCAACAACAGGCTATACTGGACACATAGACAGGTGCATAAAAAATAATTTTACTATCACAAACAGACAAGGCTCCAGTGGCCTAAAATACAGGATGATCAGTAATTAGTGGAACATCCGTGTTGGGCGATACATTGCTGAACCCGATGTGGCATTGATGTATTGTTGATTTGAGTCCTCAGTTCATCTTCATTTCATAGAGGAGGGTATTCAACCCACATCCATTCTGTCCAACAGATTCTCAATTGGCAAGAGATTGGAAGATCACACTACCAAAGGGAGAATCTGTACACCTTGCGAAGCATTGAGTCTAATCTGAGCTGTGTGTCACCGGGCATTATCCTGTTAAAAAATGTGCATTTGGGATGCCCTACAGATATAGTATTGTTGCAGGTCACAGCACCTCATAAACATAACGGTGTGTCGTTAATGTGCCTGTAATAAATACTAGAGGTAAGTGGCTGTAGGCTTTAATAACATCCCTAAACATGGCCCACGTTGGCAGAGGAATCCATCCGATGGCTATGTTGCCACCAGACACTCACATGGTGATCATCATTGGTGAGACAGAAATGGGACTCATTGCTATTCTATTCTTTACCCCATGCAGCTCTGGAGTATCACAATTCTAAGAGATGATGGCATGTTGTCAAGGGTAGCCTTCACAACAGACAGCTGGTCAGCAAACCTGCCTCATCCAATTGGCACAACACTCTCCATGTTTTATATTGGAGCATCAAAACCACCCCGCACACTTCGCGAAATCACGAGTCGTGGATTGTGGTTGTTGTGCTACAGCATGACATCTGATGCAACGATCTGTGTGCTTGGACATCCATCTCTAACCTTTGGTCTCACTATGAAGCTTCTCTCCTGTTGTCTGCATGCATTCTGCAGATCTTCTCCCCGGCACTGTCGCCTACCTGCTGCACTTTTTTCTGCAGCACTGTTTGGTTGCCTGATCTGAAATTCACCAGGAAGGGGCAGCTCCCTTCCCTGGAGTATGGCAGCTGGTGAATGACCTGTTACCAGGATCTCCCTCCATCTGATGGTAAAGAAGGCCGCAGGCAGATGTTCAGCCCAACTTGAATGATTTTTGCCTACCTGCACACGCAACTGAAGTCTTGAGGTCTTGATTTCTCCTCTCAGTTGGATTGGCGCATGGGTGGTACACAGCCGTTGTGTGATGTTGGGCTACCCACTTGGTACACAGTACCCTCCAATACTTCCTTGTGAACTGTGTACCATTGTCCATCAATAACGTTTGTGGGTAGCCCCATCGGGCATAGAATTCTGTTTCCAGTACATGGAAACTGGGTACCCCTCCGTCCATCATGAAAACGAATCACTGACTACTAAGATGAACCTTTTGCAGTTTGGGGTGCGAGGATATGGCCCCATCAGGTCCTGTAAGATGGACACAAATGGCTCCTGTGGCTTCTATGGTTGTTCTTGTGTAACTCCATCTGCTGGTCGACTTTTGAATAAGTTACACTATACACACCCCCCCCCTCACTTATTGTCGGATGTCTCTGGTGACGCCGGGCCAGTGTAAGTGGCTCTGCACATTCCTGGTGGTCTGTGATGCTCCAGGGTGGCCTGCAAACCATTCATTGAGTGCATAAAGTAGCACGTATTCTTATGCACTCTTGAGCACATAAAGCTGCCATGTTGCTTCTGGCCATCATGGTTGCATCTCGACACACGTGCCGTTCATGCACCACTACTCTTAGTCATTTTGAATAATGGAGGTGACACAATGTTTTATTTCCGTACACTGCAGTTGCGCAGTGAGAACGCTTTCCTGCAAGTCGTCGATCTAGAGTTCCGGTTCCTCAGGAGCCTTGATGATGGCGCATCTCATGCGGCTTTTGCCTATTGTTGGACGGTTGGCTGTGGTAGGGGGGAAGTAGGTCATCCCACTCTTCCTGGTCTGCTGCTACCGTTTCGCCTGGCGTGCGTGATAGCTAACCTGCTAGCTGATCCTCGGCTCTTGGAACATGTTCTACCTTGAAATTGTATGCTTGGAGGAGGAAAGCGCAGCATGCTAATTTGCTTCTGGCTTCTTTCATTGTGTAAAGCCAGAGAAACCAGCAGTTGTCAGTTCGTAGTGTGAACCACTGATACTCCAGGTAAGCTCAGTACTGTTTCACGACCCACACTACTGCCAGACACTCCCGTTCATTTATGTTGCATCTGCCCTATGTTGCCCCAAATTCTATGCTGCTGTACTCAATGATGCATCGTTTTTAATTGTCCCTATCTGCCTGCCCCCAAGCTTTCTACTTGCCGTTTGTTTTGAAGATATAAGTGACGACTTGGATTGTGACGAGCTCACGTCTTGCATTGCATGAACTTGTCTTTATTTCTTGGAGACAGGCTTCATGTCCTGCTGTCCACTGGAACCTTCCTGTTTGGAGATAACATATCAGTTAATGGCACTGCGATGGTTGCAAAATCCTGAATGTTTTCCCGCAATCAGTTCACTAGCCCAAAAATCTTCCTTAGCTGTTTCCTCGTGCGAGGCACCTATTAGTTGTTAATGAGAGCTAAATGCTCTTGTGTTGGTTAGCTTCCATGCTCATCGACCATGTGCCAAAGAAATTGTATGCATGGGTGGCCAATGTGACATTTGCGGTTCGCACACGACAACTTGTTGATGGCTAGTCTTTCCCGGTCTAGTGACAGGTGTTGGCTGTGGTCGTCCCATTTCTTGGACCATATGACGTCATCCATGTATGCGAGGGCGAAGTCTCCTATGTACCCGTCGAGCACCTGGAGCACCATTGTCTGAAAAGTTGCTGGTGCATACTTTAAGCAGAAGGGCATTGCACACAAATGGAATCTTCTTCCATCTGGGATGGTGAATGCCATCTTGTGATGGTCTGTGGGTTTTATTGGTACCTACCAGTACCCACTGTGCAGGTTCAATGACATCTTGACCTTGGCTTTGCCTAAGGTATGCAATGCGTTCTTGACACTTATGTAGGGGGGCAGGCTTCTTAATGTGATTTAGTTGATTGCCTTGAAATCAACACAAAGGTGCCGAATTCCGTCTTTCTTGGGTGCCGAGGATATCACATTGTTTTAGTGGCTGTGAGTGGGTTCTACTACACCCTATGCCAACATTTTCTCTATTTGTTCTTTGATGATGGTGCATTGATGCAGCTTATAGCTTCTGGGTCCAGAGTATATCGGCCGGTCGTGTTCCAGCAGAATACTGTGCTCGGCCACTGTCGTTTGACGGAGTGGGTCTCCTGCCGCAAATACTTAGCGTCGTTCGTCCAATATACTCTGCACAATATCCCGGTATTGTAGAGGGACCGCACAATCAAGTTCGCCTAACTGTACTCTGGGTGCACAACTAGTGGGTCGGGATTTGTTGTTGTACATGGTTTGCCTTTCTTTCTGGATGAAATGGAACCTACAGGTGGCTAGCTCAACAATGTCTTTGTGTTCGGGGAGCCAGGGGATACCCAAGATGGCATCTTCCCATAGGTCTGCATACACGAGGGCTGTGGTGATGATGTCCACATCTCTAATATGGACTGTTATCAGTGTTTCTCTCATTGATTCCCCCGTGTTCTGCTTCATTGCGAGATGTAGTAGCTGTGTACTGGGTGTGAATTCACAAGCGTCCACGAACCCAATGCGCACAAAGTTGTGGCTAGCATCTGTGTCAATTAATGCATAGCATGGTTGTTGATTGATGTGAACTGCAATCCTGATCATCATGTTCTGTTATTTATTGATTTGTTGTACTATGGCTTGCTGATGTGTACTTTCTGCCTGCCCGACTTGTTTAGGAGGCAGTGTTACATTGAGGTTGTTTGCCCTGGGGTAGTGAACGTCCGGCTCGTCTACCCCAACTGTCCTTTTCCCGTCAGTGGATTGCTGTTGTTTGGTCATGCATTGCGTTTTGGACATTGATTATGCCAATGCAGCTTTCCCTCCCCTTTGCAATACCTGTATGCTAAAGGTGGTTCTCGTTACCCTCTCGCCATGACCGAGGTTGCCTCTGTTCCCGCTGCTATTCTGGGTTCCAGGTTTGTTTGCAAACAAGTAGTGCTTGCTCCTACTACTTTGCTCCCTGCTGGTTGCACTTCTATCTGCACCCTCTGCTCTGCCTCCCTTCTTCGGCGTGAATGGTACCCGTCTCCTTCCCTAGCAGTGGTACTCTGCTCTTGGCTGGCTTGGTCCAGTAAGGCGGCAGAGCGCATGAAATTCTCTGTTCTAAAATGGATAAGCGGTGCCATTGCTGGCCGGTTCTGTGCTCGTACTGTTGAAGCGACTACTTTGAGTATTTCATGCTCGCTCATGCTGGGATAGAAAGTCTTATTCGCCCAATTTTCGGCATTGCAAATGCCGTCAGAGTATCTTGTAGTATTTGTACCTCTAGCACGCCCTTACTCGGTGCTTGCAACGAGGAATATGTTTTGCTAAATCGGCTCTGGAAACTGCTTAGAAATTTTGCCCACTCAGTACCGTCGTGGCTGACTATTCGCTCCCAGTTACTTGCTTCGCCTGCCAGCTGGGTTTCTACACAATTTGGCTACTCCTGCTAGCACACCCTATATCACTCCAGAGGGGCTATGCAGTCATTTAGGATGGCCTGTGGATCCTCACTCAGCAGTCCTGCAAATGTTGGTAACCGCTGAAACCGTGCAGGAGTCGTACCGGCTTTGACGGCCCTTGTGATTGCTGTCAACATTTCCGGTGTATGGTCGGGTAGCTGGGGCCACATAAAATGAGTGAGCTGTGATGTCTCCTTCAGTTGCGCTTCTGTTCTTCCGAGTAATTGCATTGAATGACCCAGTGGACTTTTGTACACACTGGATAATTCTGAATGATCCCGCACACAATTATGTGCACCAGACAATTCCGCTCCTACTACTGACTTTGCTGTTTATGACTGTGGCGATGGAAAAGTACATTGTCTGCACCGACAACTTCCAGCTGCTTGGTTTGCCATGTCTTGCCCGGTCAGACATTACCAGATCGTCTTGCGCCTGCACGTCTCACATCCTACGGTTTTTTGTAGTCCCGGCCTGCAAATGTTCTGATGACATCACTACAGTGTTAGAAAGTTACCCACCAACAAATCCTCAAATTTTTGCCCGGGTCTGAAAAGAATGCATTCACATGTTTTGCATAAGATGTGGCCTCGCTGGTCTGTCATGGCCTTTACTGTCCGGCTTAGACATTCTGGGTGATATTTCTGGAGACACTGTACACAAATTATGGTTCCATTTCCCCTTCCTGCACACATAATTTGTTTAGCACACCTGCCATTCTGCCAGTCGGTTATAATGCTTATTGGGGTTTGCAAATCTATTAACTGTGTTGGATTACATACACAAACAAATTGACTGGGCAAACCCTGCTGATTTTTATTGGGTTATAATTTGCCACGGTCGGCGCACAAAAGTGCGGGTGTACCGTCTGAAGTGCGACTCCATGCTTTACCCACGCTAGTTCTGTTTGCTTTTGTGATCTGTTGCCTACGAAGTTTTAATTTGTTTGCTTCCCTGCACGGGCATGTTACTTCTGCAAATGGATTGGTTCCTAGCATGGGTTGCACACATGTTAGGCACAATGGCTTCACTTTCCCTGCACTTGTGCACCAGTTCAGATTATTCCTGTTATTGTCTCTGACAGCCACATGTTATGGAGCGTGGGCTTCAGGGTCAAGCATTTTGATGGTGCGGTACGCGACCAGCCCTGTGTACAACACAATGTGGGGAGGAGGGGTATTTTACCGCTCATGGCCTTGCTGTCTCATCTGTTATCAGGTAACTTCTGACCGCTTGGCGTTCACGTTTTTCCCGCACCATGGCTGCGAATATCCTGAAACGGCTTTTGAAAAATGCTGTAAAACGTTTTGAAAATGTTTTGGAAAAATGCCATAAAAGTTAATTGTTTATTTTTGAAAAAGTTTTGAAACTGCAAAATAAAATTAATTAAACTTTGTTTTGAAAAATTAAAGAAAGCTGATTCGTTTCACTCGAAAATATTGCCATTATCTTGCATGTTATGCCTGATGGCTATTACTGGCACACGCTGTAGTTGCTGGTTGCATAACTCTTGAAAATGACATGTGTTCGTGTTTACAAATTACTGTTGCACTTACGTTGGCATGTCTGGTTTGCTGCTTGACTTGTGAGGTGCGGCACTGAATACATGTACACGTAAAATACATACATTGCTCTTGTTACACTTTCAGTGCCGAGCGGTTGTGTCTGGTTTGCATTCGTTTCCGACTATAGTTGTTTTAGGTTGGTGATATGTATTGCCATGTCTAACATGTGTGTTGTAGAAAACTTTAAAATGTCAGTTGATGTTGCAATAGAACAGCCCAGCTCTGTGGGCTGTTTGTACAAATCAAACCCACACAATACGTCTGTTGATGTGTTTCAATTTCCACTCGGGACACTGTACATCTGTTGATATTACACATAAACAAAACACTTTTCTGCTAATAATATAAAGCTGACAAGTTGTGTTATTATTTCAAATATTTTGCAATGAACAATTATAAACAAAATGCACTGACATTTAATGGCTAAAATGATTTGACAGTGCTCTGAGCATCTTACGATGCAATTAAAATGTATTTTGCTGAAATGTTCCCTGACGTGATTTTGTTGTGTTATGCATGTCTGTTGATCTCAGATTACTCACCAATTGATGTATCTGACTGCTGCTATTCGGTGCTGTGCACTATTTCATCGCATCCTTACCCATGTGCTATAGTTTGTTGATCATGTTGTTTTCTGGGAAGCTACTTGACAGAAGATGGCCTGCTGAGACTTACGCCCCTAGTTGGAAAAGCTACTTGACGCAATACGTCCCCAGAGGTGATGAGCTGTGTATGCGCCCCGCCTGGTGTTGCAGGAACTGTTGATGTTGCCTAGCGCTACATTTGGTAGAGAATAGTGATGTTAAAGGTTCGTATGGTCGACGGCCTAAACTGTCTCTGTATCCGCAGTTTGTTTGAAGTAAGTCTCGATGGATGATTAATTTATTGCGTTAATTCTGTATAAAGCCCCTTTGTCAGGGACGAAGTTGTCGGCCACTTCTCACACCGATGCTAACACTGAAGTTACTCTGCTTGTGGGAGGCAGGCCCTGTAAAAGCAATACTTTACACCAAAAAGTACACTGATGAATAAATCTGCATTAGGGCGTAGTGCCCAATGATACCCAGGAGAGTATAAGTCAATAAGTCACCTATTCAATATGTGACAGTTTTATTGACTGAAGGGTACAAACCAATGTCACTCTACAAAATTATGTGGACCCTAATTAAGTGGACCCAGCACTCGTGACCTGCTAGTGGTTGTTGCTGCGAAGTAAGGCGAGGGCCTTAAGGTTGCTTATGTGAAGAATGCGTCACCGTATGCGTGTAGTCCTAGAATGTTACCTCAGGATGCAAGCCAGGCCTCCCCTCAGCTAAATATAAGTTTAAAAGGTTCTGGTGTTATAGTAACTATTGCGATGAAAGTATCAGCCTAAATTTTTGTTCCAAGAGGGGTAACGTGGGAGCTTACCGCCTGTCCTGTTGGGTCGTTCAAGTGCTTGAGTCTGACTGATTTAAGTTGGCCGCAGCTTCCCCGAGCTCGGTGAGACTGCCGCCAAATGCAAAACATGAAAAAAATGTCACTTCAAAATTTACATGTTTAAAAGAATGAATACTGAACATAATTATTATTACTGACTATAAACACGTTGGTGACATGCCCGTGAATGTCTGAGCCCCTGATATGGCTGAGATGATATGGAATGAAATGATGCCTTACACGGCTGATTATCGATGAATGAAGACATTTTCACTCTTAAAACTAACATGTATGCTGTAATAGTGAAAAAGTCGAATAACGGGATTAAGTGTTGGTATTTCACTTCCAGTGACATCAGGTGTATTTCACCATTGTGGGCGTGGCTTTGCCATCATCTGTGGGTTTTCTCAACCCTCTATGGAAAAACAGGCAGCTTCTCTAATTAACTATGGTGCAATACGTGGCAAAACTTGCTGTATTGCCTCATTAATTACTGCTGCTTGGGAACCGCTCGTCACGTTAAACTTGCTTTGGGAATATTATTCCCCACCTTTTGAACCCTCTTGGGCCATGTAGCACCCTGGGTTCGGCCACAAGTCCCGCTGACATCGGGCACATCGGAAAGGTGTAGGGTAAAGTGGCGCCACTTACCCCCATGTTCCTTCCAATGGCTGTTGTTCCTAACGATCGTCACTTCACAGGAAACAACCTTTTAGGCCACATATCTATTTATTATGAGTGTTACCTCTTGTAATCAATGAACAAATATGATGGCCCGCAGCCACAGGTTGCAGAGCGGCAAGAAAAGTGTAGACACGCCATTCTTGTCGACCTGCACTGATTGGGACAGCGACCTAATGTCGATCATTCGGATGTTACTGTTGTGGTTTATGCTTCTGCAGTAGTACAAACGGACACAAGGGATACAAAATACACATCAAAGTGCTAAACAGCCAACCGAATAAGGGATCTATAAGGGCTAAACTGCTATAGTAGACTCACGATACCTTCAGCCTTTTCTGAAGCCCTGCTAAATATCTACTTTTGGTTACTGATTATGTATCCTTCCGTTACATATAAACATAAACACTGCCATGTGACTTCTTCTTTTATAACTGACAAATGCGTTGGTTGCTGTTTACAGCCGTTCAAAGAATTCTGTCATATTTCCTACGTATGTTCACAATTTAGGCCTATAACAATATTTAGGTTGGCTTTATAACTATTTGTTACACACGATATAGTATGTTACACATAATACACATTTATATTTTGCCATGGCACTGTTTGTTACAACTGTGGCGGAAACAACAATAGTATTTAACCTGTTGTTATTAATTGATATGTTGGGTTATTTTGTTAACAGGATGGCCTTATTTGGAATAAAAATTAAAATGAAGGGACAACCAGTGTAACGAAACGACACAATAAATTCAAGCACGCAACTCTTGTTGTGTATTTATTGTATATAGCATCGACAAATGTAAGAGATAGTGGTGAACATGCAAACAAATAGGCCTACCATAATGTTTATTTTGCTCATATGTACATGCATTGGTACTTATTGGTTTTTAGGTTTAGTTTATTATTTAAATTTATCTGGTTGGGCTTAGTATTTTGTTGGGATTGTAGTAGACATTCAAATCACAGAAATGTAAGCTCATTACACAACTGTGTTTTGAACACCTAGCCCAAAGATACAACGTTGTGATAAACATGATAAACAGAAGTGAATTAAAATTATTAACTTCAGTATAACATCAGTTCATGGTTAAAATATAAATTTTGCACATCCAATATTTGAAATCCACACACATACATCTGGCCTGCATAACCCTGCGTAATGATTACAATGCAGCCACCATATACGGAAATGGTGGCCATGCCCTTTCACATGCAGCGATCACAATACTCATTACAGTATATTTAACCCTGCTGTGGAACATATTCATCACAACATTATAACTTGCCTAGGAAGTTTAAAAAAACACGAGTACGAACTTGAAGCTTTGTTCAGAAACACGCTGTGTCACTGACATGTTGTCACATCACTGCCAGTCGTAAGGCACTATAAAACTGGGTATAATCGCCCACCATATTGGGACAAGTGCATGAACATAGGTGGCTAGGCTATGGGTAAGCCGATCAAATTCTAGATTCTCCTTTCCACTCCACTTCTGCCAACCTGCTGGAATTGTAAGTTCCGCACCATTGCTTTTAAATATATAATAAGTATTTAAACAATACAATCTCGTTTCAGTTGTAAATTACCAACTCAGAAACCATTATTGTTGTTGTAATTAGTATGAAATTGCTGAAATTACAAATAAGAAAATGTATAGTTTTCCTGCTAAACAGGTGGTACGAACTTTCAGAGAAAGAGAAGAGAGAGAGACCAAACGAGAGAGAGCGCGACAAGCTCCACTTTGTCTATTGAACCTTTCTTCCGGGCAGAAAAAGAACACCATGTCACTAGAGCATATGCACAACAATAATTTTTGCTGATATTTTTAACTGCAAAAATGAAATGTGTTTCCTTCAATGCTACCTAACAATTCAAAGATATCAATAGGAAAAGTTTAATTTACATATAGTATACTTAAAACGACTATAAAAAATATTCTAACTGTGAACTATTTCCTAATAGCCGTTGCCAACACGTCGCTGCTCTCACTGTTTTAAATTCGTATTTAATACAAAATAAATATTACAAGTAATTCAAGATACTAAGTAAATTATTAATATATTCAAGAACGCAGTACTTTGACGTTAATCACATGGTTATCTAATTGTGGAATACAAGAAATTGAACAAATCAGGTTAACATGTTACGCCTACAGTGATTTTCCAAAGGTTCAATTCCAAATGGCCGAAGAAAGCATGAATGAACTATATGCAAGTTAGGGATCTATAATGGCTAAACTGCCACGTATATAAGGGATATATAGGGGCTAAACTGCAATGCAAATATGGGATCTATAAGGGCTAAACTGTTACCCAAATAATGGATCTATACGGGCTAAACAGCCACCCTAATAAGGGATCTAAAAGGGCAAAATTTTCATTCAAATAAGGATGTATAAGGGCTAAACTGCCATGGAATTACGGGATAAGTGTATGACTAAATTGGCATGCAAATAATGGATCTGTATGGGTTAAACTGCAATGCAAATAATTAATCAATAAGGGCTAAAAATGCCATGAAAATATGGGATTTATAAGGTATAAACTGCCACACAAATATGGTATCTATTAAGGCTGAACTGCCATGCTAATAAGGGTTCTATAAGGACTAAACTACTACTAAGGCAGGATTGTTTGTTGAGACGGGATATAATGGAGTCAGCTGGATAGCTGAGGTGAAGGACTGCTTTGTAGTTCTCAAGTAGGTTGATTCGTATGTTCGGAGTGGGGAAGAGACGTAGAAGCTGCTGTCAGCCTGGAAAAGTGCTGTTGTGCCAGAGAAGTGCTGCAGTCTGTTTATACTGAGGCCGGTTGGACCTTGAACTTGAATTTTGCTGGGGTGTGCATACTGGCTTCCACGCGGATGCTGCGGCTGTCACCACGATGGTGATTCGCGAACGTGACAGCCTTTTCTCTATGCTTGGTGGTTCACTAACACTACTAGGCGTATCTTCTATTAATAATTTATTCATTAAAATAGAAAAATAAAATATTTTGAAATTAATTTGAAAATTTTGTACTAGTGAAAATTTTATACGATAATAATTAAATTAAATAACTTTAAAATTAATGTACAAATTAATTTCTTCCTGCTATGCATGATTAATATGTTTTTACAAAATGTATGAAACCTTTAAGAGAAATACATGTTATATCTGGAACATAATTACAGTCTTATTGCAGATATTACAATAGAAAACCACAATTTATTTTTGTTTTAAGTTCCTTACATTATTATACAGTACATTGACTGTGATGTAGGCCTATTATTATGTGACGTACATCAGGATTATGGATATAGGATGGTATTGAAATGTAGCACATTAATTAACTTTAAATTATAAAAAAAAATCTGTAAATATAAAATTAAACTATGCCGGCGTATTACACTATGTTTCGACATTTGAGTGGGAAACGGAAAGGATACTTAAACTAACATGTACACAGTTATATAAATTTAAGCCATTATTTGTGAGGTAATTACTGTCTAATTTATACTTATTTACCAATAAATAGTTTTGTTTCATAAGCATGCATGAATATGCAAAATATCAAATAAATTTGAGGGTGTGTCAAAAAATGTTTTTTTCTTATAAGAGTTCTAAATTGTGTGTATATCTTCTAAGTATTATAAAAGTTTTCTTAGATATATTAAATTGTACATGGAATATTAAACTATTGTGTGATGAATACAATTCTTTTTTGTTGTAAAATAAATTAGCTTCTTTACTGTTTAGCCATAACAAAGAAACATGTCATATCTATATAAGAAAACACTCAAATTCGGTACTTTGAGGTTGCTTTTTTTTCAACTACTTAATACTGGTGTAAAATGATATTATAACCTCTATATATAACTTATGAAACCTTAAACATATGACAACTACTGAAAACTGTCATAAAATATTATAGTATAAACTCTACATATTTCTATATTGTGTCAGTATGTCTTATGTGTAATTAATCAATTTACCCATTCTATTAAATTATTTTAATAACACCTGTTGCATTACTATTACTTACAATGACACTAATAACTGTAATTAAAATACTGAGACCAGCACACACGGGTATTAAAATATGATTTGACGTGTTCCAGGCATCCACATATCCCTTGGGCCCGTTTTTACCATCGCAAACGCCTCAACCACACAGCAACACTCGACTGATCGTCATTACGTTGCAATCCAGATCAGTGCAGGTCAACAAGAATTGCATGTTTACACTTTTCTTACCCCTCTACAACATGTGGGCATTGGGCCTCCATATTTTAAATTTATTACAAGAGTAAACTCTCGTAATAAATTGATATGCAGCCCAAATGGGTGTTTCCCATAAAGTAACAACCGTTAGACACAACAGCAATTTGAGGGAACATTGGGATAAGCGGCACCACGTTTTCCCAAGCCTTTTCAATGTGTATGATGTCGACCGGCCTCGTGGTCGAATTCGGAGTGTGACATGGCTCCAAGAGGTGTCAAAAGATTGGGGAATAATATTTCCAGCAAAAGTACAAAGTGGCGAGCGGCTCCCTAACAGCTTCATTTAATTAGACTAATTACAGTGAGTTTCAGCAACTATTGCACCATAGTTAACTAGGGAAGCCGCCCGGTTTTACATAGAGAGTTTCACAAATCTCACAGTAAAAAATGTGTCTCATCACAGGAAGTAAAATACCTTTTCCCAATGTTACCATTACAACAAACCAAAATTCATGTATTATTTATAAGAGCATACATGTTTACATCCATCTAGAATCAGCAAAATAAGGCAGCATTTCATTTAATATCACCCTTCAAGTGCAGTGACATACTCGTGATGTCACATTCTTAGCCATATCTGGGGCTACGGCGTTCACGGGTATGTCACCAACATGTTTTTAATCATTTAAGATGTGCAGTTACTTTTTTTCGTGTTTGCATTTGGCATCGGGCACGCCAGATGTGTGGCGAGGCCGCCGCCATGTTCTTCGGTCAGGCTTCAGCACTTGTGACGACCGGCAAGACAGGCAGTAAACCCCTGTGTTACCACCCTCAGCTCTTCAACTTAGGCCGTATATTTTCACTGCAATAGTTTAACTTTGTTCAGGAACATTTAAGTTCACTTTTATAGCCAAGGGGAGGCCTTTCTGCATCCTGAGGTAACATTTCAGGACTTCATGCATCGGGATGCGTTTTTCCATTTATTCGTCACCTAAGGCCCTCACCTTAATTTGCAGTAGCGACCACCGTCAGGTTGTAGCATATGTTTTCAATTAGGAAACACGACCTTTCTCGGGTATCACAACAGTTCGTCGCAGCACGATCCTTTGTCACCTGTCAATCGGACAGCCTGCAATGTGTGATCACGTGACGCGCACTGACCAGCGCCCGCGACTTTAACCTTATACTGTATTTCGGACATTTCAATTCAAACATCTATTAAATTTATTTTCTGTCGCTGCGAGGAGTCAATAAGGCGCCGGGAGAGAAAACTAGCGATTCTCTCTCATCTTCCTAACTCTTGAAGCAAGAAGTTTTGTTTTATGAAAGCTGCCATTCTGTCTTGGTTTTTTTTTTGTTTGTTTGTCAGATACGAGTGTCAATTGTTTGTTTTGCCGAGACGACAATAAATCTCAGACATTAACTTCTTTCATTTATTGGCACTCCTGGTATCAACAAACTTTCATTATTATGCAGTCAAAAGTCTCCAACTAATGCTGAGCTAGTCCATTGGTGTTTACTGAGATCTACAAGCGAACAGGCAATAACCTGTTACAAGGTATAGAGTGCCGGGTCCGCTTTTAAAAGGGTAACATTCATTTGTACATTAACATTCTGTTGTACCCTTTCATCAATAAAACTGTCACACATTGACGAGGCAGGTTTTATTGACTTTACTCTCATGAGTACATCAGGTGCTGCGTCCTATAGCAGAATCAGTAGTGTGTGTACTTTCAGTGTAATAAGTTTGGTTCTTACGGGGCCTGCCTCCCTTAAGCAGGGTAAACTCAGTGCTAGTATCGGCGTGCGAAGTGGCCAACAACTTTGTCCCTTAGCAAAGGGTTTGATATGATAGTAAGCATAATTAATCAGTAATTACATTAACTCTCCTTCAAATTGACCGTGTATCCAGATATCGCCGTCGGTTGTACGACCCCATCATCATCGTTCGCTCTACTGAACGTGGTGCAGAGCAAAATCATCAGTTCCTATCCTCCATCTGCTCCCAGGTGGGACCACCATCTTCATTTCTGGGGCATGCCGCATCAAATGTAGCTTGCCCAACTAGGGCCACTCAAACATCATTGTGCCAGCTACTTTCCAGGCCGTCAAATGTGGCCTGCCCAACTAGGGCAAGTAGAACATCAGGCTGCACCAGCAAGCCAATTGCCTAAACGTCAATATGTCTTTCCCAACCAGAACATCATAGTGCAAGGAGAGCACCAACATCACGTTAGTAGCCTGCTCAACACAATAAAAGTCATGTCAGGGTTATTACAGCCAAATACATTTTAAATTGTGTCACCAGATGCCCAGAGCAACAACATTACAGTCATTAACATTGCTTGTTGTTCATTATTGTTCTTTGTACAGTTATTTTCAATAATATCAAAACTTGTTAGCTTTGTATACACTATAGAGAGTATATGTGTTACGTCAACACACGTACGATGATCCGAGTGGGAAATACAACACGCCAACAGACGTATAGTGTTGGCTTGCCTTTGTTTAAACAACCCACTGAGCTGGGTTGTTACATTGCAACGTCAGCTGAAGTTTTAAAGATTGCAAAAACACACTGGTTAGTTGTGGCAACACATGATGCATAAGAGAACAACTTTAAGCTAAAACAAATGCATGTCAGACAGACCCATTCGGCACTGAAAGTGTAAAAAGGGCAATATTTGTATGTCAAAGTGTATATGTACTCAACACCGCATGTTAGAAAGTCAACAACACAGCAGATGTGCCCATGTAAGTGCGAATAATTTTTGTAAACAAATGCACATGTTGTTTATCAAGAGTTACGCAACCAGCAATAAAAACAGGTGCAGTCATTGGCCCATAAAACATCACTACAGGAAAAATAGGATGGTATTTACAAGCAATGCAAGTCAGCACAGTCTATTTTCAAAACCAATCCAAATTTAATTTAATTATTTCCCAAATTTTTTCGGGAAATATTGCTTCATTTATCAGAATTATTTTTAAATCCTTTCAAAATAAGCAATAAACTTTTCAGTGTTTCTCCTTTGCCAGTTACAAACTTAGAGTGCAATGGTAATTGAGAACAACTTTTCAAAGCTGTTTTTTGAAACATTAAAAAATTTAAAAAAAGGTTCACTGAATTTTCAAGGAGAGTTTAGAAGAGCCATTTTTCAGTTTTAAACAAGCAGTGAATGGGAAAACATGTGCGTTCTGAAGGCAGCTGTGTCATGCGATAACAGCAGGAAACAGTACTCCGGGAGAAGCTATAAATATTCCCCCCCCCCCCCCCCCCCCCATCAAGGCCCACGCTTTGTGATGAACCGAGTGACAGCCGGGACTCAGAACGATGTTTGACCTTGATACAAGAGCTCCACAGCATGTGGCAGTAAGGGATACCAACTGGAAAAATCTGAACTGGTGCACTAGCACAGGCTAAGCTAAACCATTATGTTTGACGTGTGTTCAACTCATGTTAGGTACAAACCAGTTTGCAGAGATAACATGTTCATGTAGGGAAGTACATAAATTAAACACAAAGGTAAACAGAGGCAGAGTGAGCAAAGCGTGGAGTTCTACATCAGATGGTACACCCACTCTATTTGTTTAGCAGATATATTTGCCGATGTAACCCACCTCAATAATTTGATTTAAATTCAACAGTTAATATAGTTACACATTGGCAAGATGGCAGGTGTGTAAAACAGATCATGTGTGCAGGAAGAGGAAACGGAACAGTAATTTTTGTACAGCGTGTATGTAACTTTCACCCAGAAAGCTTAAGCAGAACAGAAAAAGAAACCACTGACCAGCAAGGCCATATTTTATGCGAGACGTGCGAACGCATTCTTTTCCGACCAAGAGCATTTTCAAAGGAATTAAAAACAGAAAATTTGCAAACACAGAAACAATGTCAACAAGATATTTGCAGACCAGGGCTACAGTAAACCGTAGCAATGTCTGACTGGACATGACATGGCAAATCAAGCTGCCGGAAGATTACACTGTGGGCAATGCACATTTCCATCGCCACAGTTAGAATCAAAGTCAGAAGTAGGGCTTGAATAGTCAAGCTCACATCACTGTTCGCGGGAACATTCAGAATGGGCCAGTGCGTACCAAAGCTTATTGGCACAGTCAACGCCCCTACTCGGAAGAACAGAAGCACAGCAGAAGAAGACGTCACAGCCTTCACGTTTTACATGTCCTCAACAAAACAGCAATAATCCAGAATTATTAACCGTCATTACAAGAGCCGTCAAAGCAGGTACAACTACGGCACGATTTCAGCGGTTGGCAACCTTTTCAGGCCTACCAAATGAGGACCCGCAAGCATTCCTAAACAACTGCATATCATGTTTAGAGAGATACAGGATGTGCCAGCAAGAGTGGCAAAACTGTATAATGACTCAATTGGCAGAGGAAGCAAGTAGTTGGTGGTGAAATGTCAGTCGCTATGGTATCAAGTGGGTAGAATTTCTCAACAGCTTTCAAAGTAGATTTGCCAATACCTACTCCTTATTTCAAGCACAGAGTAGGGCTGTTCTGGAATGGCAAAAATCAGGTGACTCACTGGCAGCATTTGCAACGAGGAAGATAGGGCAAATTAAAAATTTCCATCCACTCATAAGCGAGTATGAGATTCTTCAGGTAGTTGCGTCTATTGTAAGAGCGGAGAATAGACTAGCAATGGTATCGTTAATACACAGTAGCACAGGGGATTTCATGTGCTCTGCCACATTACTGGCCCAAGTTAGCCGAGAGCAAAACACAGCGACTAGAGAGGGTGACTGGTATCATTCGCGCCAGAGAAAAGATGCAGAGCAGAGGGAGTATACAGAAGAGCAACCGGCAACGAGCAAAGTATTAGGACCAAACACATTCTGGTCAAGAACATGCCCCGAACCCAGAATAGCAGCGCAGACAGTAGCAACCTTGGGCATGGTATGAGGCCCACAAGAACCACTATTTGCATGCCATTACTGCAAGGGGGAAGGAAAAATACACTGGCACAACCAGTGTCCAAATTGCAAACAAACGAAAAATACCACCAACAGGAAATGGACCGTCGGTGTAGGCGAGCCGAATGCTCACTACCCCAGGGCAAAGGGCCCCCGTGTAACACTGCCTCCACAACAAATCGAGCAGACATAAACCAAACATCATCAATTCATCATACAGCAAATTAACAAAACTCAAAACAGGATGATTCGAATTGCAGTTCACCTAAATCAGCAACCATTTCATGCATTGATTGACGCAGCAGCTAGTCATATCTTAGGGCGTGTCGGATTCGTGAACCCGAGCGAGATTACACCCATTACACAGGTACTACACCTCGCAACGAAGCTGAACACTGGGGAATCAATTGGAGAGATACTGATTACCATCCAAATTCGAGATGTGGACACCATCACCACAGCCCTCATGTCTGCCAACCTACGGGAGGAAGCCATCTTGGGTATCCCCTGGCTTACCGAACAGAAAGCTATTGTTGAGCCAGCCACCCGTAGGATCCATTTCGGACTGAAAGAAAGGCGAACAGTGTATGATAACGAATCCCGACCCACTGGTAATGAGCCCAGAGTACAATTAGATGAACTCGATCATACAGTCCCACCGGAATACAGGGATATGGTGCAATGCATACTGGACGAACGAAGGGAAGTATTTGCAGCAGGAGACCCATTCCATTGAACGATCATAGCGGAACACAATATTCCACTGGAACATGACCAGCCGATCTGCTCTGGACCCATAAGCTACCAGCCACATCAGTGTGCCATCATTAATTAGCAGATTGAAGAAATGTTGACTGAGGGTGTGATGGAACCCACTCGCAGCCACTACTACAGCACAATCACTTTGGCACCCAAGAAAGACAGGATGTGGCACTTTTCTGTGGATTTTCAAGCAATCATCAAAATCACACTGAGAGCCCCGCTCCCTACATAAGTGTCAAGAATGCATTACATATTTTGGATAAGGCTAAGGTCAACACATAATTGGACCTGTGCAGTGGGTACTGGCAAGTAACAATCAAACCCATAGACCGTCACAAAACGGCATTCACAGCCCCAGATGGAAAAAGGTTCCACTTCTGCGCAATGCACTTAGGCTTGAAGTGCGCACCAGCAACTTTCCAGACAATGTTGGACCAGGTACTCGATGGGTACATAGGAGATTTTACCCTTATGTACCTTGATGACATGGTCATCTGGTCTGAGACCTGGGAGGACGACATCCAACACCTGTCACTAGTCCTGGAGAAATTGGCCATCAAAACATCATATGCAAACCGAAAGTGTCACATCGGCCACACATACATCCAGTTTCTTGGGCACATGGTCGATGAAAACGAGAGCATTTAGCCCTCATTAACGAATATGAGATGCCACGCACGAGGAAGCAGCTTAAGAAGTTCTTCAGGTTGATGAACTGACTGCTGGAGAACATACATTATTTCGCAGAACCACACCACTCACTGATATGTTGTCACCCAACAGGAAATACCAGTGGACAGCGGAACTCCATGCAAGTTCATGGAGTACAAGACATTAGCTCATGACGACCCAAGTCACCACTTATATCTACAGACAGACACAAGTGAGAAGGGCTTGGGAACAGTTCTTTATCAGATTGGAGACAATTAGAAAAAATGCATCATTGAGTACAGCAGTGCAAAATTCGGAGCAACAGAGGGTAGATACAATGTGAACAAGCAAGAGTGTCTGGCCATAGTGTGGGCCGCGGGCATACCTGGAGTACCAGCGATTCACATTACGAACTGACAAACGGTGCTTACTCTGGCTTCACACCATGAAAGAAGCCAGGACCAAATTAGCACGCTGGGCACTCCTCCTCCAAGCGTACCATTTCGAAGTAGAACATGTTCCAGGAGCTGAGAATCAGATAGCAGATGAGCTCTCATGTGCACCAGGCGAAATTATAGCGATGGACCAGAAAGAGTCAGATGATCTACATCTCCTACCACACCCAACCGCCCAACATCTGGTGAAGGCCGTGTAAGTAGCACCATCACTGAGGCTCCTAAAGAAGCAGGACTCAGGATCGGCGACTTGCAGGACAGCGTTTTGGCTGCACAACTGCAGTGCATGGATGCCCAACATTTGGTCACCTCCATCATGCAGAGTGACCAGGAATGGTGGCGCATGAACAGCACGCGCAACGAGACACGATTGTCCCGACCTGAGGCAATCTGGCAACTGTACATGCCCAAAAGTACATGCACATAGGTACTACATTATGCACGATTTGCAGGCCACCCTGGCGCATCACAAATCACAAGGAATGTACAGAACCATTTCCACTGACCCGACATCACCAGAGACGTCTGGCAATACGTGAGGGGATTTGTAAATTGTAACCTCTGCACAAGTAGGAGAGCAGATGGCATCACTCAACATCAGCAATGGAAGCCACAGGAGCCATTCGAGTCCATCTCACTGGAACTGATTGGGTAATATCCGCGCACCTCTAATGGCAAGAGGTTCATACTTATGGCAAGTGAGTCATTTTCAAGATGAACGGAAGCATACCTAGTTTCCAGTGCATGGGCGCACAACATAGCCTGTGTACTGGAGACCGAATTCTACCCACAATGGGGTTACCCACGCACCCTTTTGACAGACAGTGGTACACAATTCACAGGGCATTATTGGAGGGAATTGTGTTCCAAGTAGGTAGTCCAACATCATACAACGGCCGTGTACCACCCGTAAGCCAATCCAACTGAGAGGTGAAACCAAGACCTCAAGACTCAGATGCACCTGCGGGTAGGCAAAAATCACACAAGTTGGGCAGAAAATCTACCCGGGTCATTGTTTACCATCAGACGGAGGGGTAAACCTAGTAACAGGTCGATCACACGCTGCCATACTCCAGGGAAGGGAGATGCCTCTTCAGGGAGAATTTCGAATCAGGCAAACAAACAGTGAAGCAACAGAAAGTGCAGCAGGAAGGGGACAGTGCCGAGAATAGGATTTCTAAAATGCATGCAGATATCAGAAAAGGTACATTGCACAATGGGTACCAGCAACAACCCTCTCACCAAAAAGACTCAGGCCTGGGAAACATGTCTATGTCCGTGAGCATCGACTGAGTAACGCAAAGCAGAATTATTGTGCAAGATTTGCCCCTAAGTGGAGCGGGCCTCACGTTGTTAAGGCACTGGTGTTCACTACTTACCTCATTAAGGTCAGTAGCAGGTAAAAGGTGGCCTTACACCGCAACGACCCAGCATCGAAACTCCAGAACAAGAAGAAGGGCGCCATAGCCCGGAGCAAGCAGCAAGAACGCCTAATGGCGAAACAGGAACAAGCTCCAAGGGGGTGCTCTTCTGCACATTTTCCCCACTGCCATACCCAGGATCAATACGCCCAAAAGAATGGCAGGGGAAGAAGGGACACAAGAGGAAGAGGTCACACCGTCCCTATTAAAAGAAGACATTAACATCGCAGGTGCTGCAAAACATAGTGAGCCAGTCTGGAGTGTCACGACAAGTGGTGTAGGGACACTGACTTCGAAAGATGTCGCACAAAGCGAGTCATTGGGGGCAACTGCTGGCCCGATCAGCCCACAGAGAAGCTGCCCACAGGACTACGCTACCCCTGCCATAAGGCAGGGGAAGGTGCAGCACGAGGAGCATCAAGTCCTACAGTGGACAACATAACTTTCCCCTCGCCAGAATCGGGAGTATCAAGAGGTCCAAACAGCAGTGGTAGCATCAGCAACAGCAGTGGTGAATCGACGGAAAAGCGGGTCTCGGCCCCTGCCTGCCGCTCCAAGCATCAGTATCATCTGCATTGGCTGACTTGCACTACTTGGGATTGGACAAACCCCCTTCGACGAGCACGTGCAGCGGCAGTTCATCAGAATCAGCAGGGTCATTACCCTGGACCATCTCAGGCAGTACATTACAGCATCATAGAGGGCATTACAACCTGATGCCCGGCATGCAGCTGCAACCACCGGCATCCTGTTGTGTCTTGTGGCTTGACAGTGCCTTGGGGGTCTGCAAGGACCAAACGGCCACTAGAGAGGGGGGTGTTTGACATGTTCCAGGGGTCCACGTATCCTTTATGCCTGTTTGTACCATCGAAAACCCATCAACCAAACAGCATCACTTGACCGATCATCATTAGGTCACAGTCCCGATTTGTGCAGGTCGACAAGAACGATGCATTTACACTTTTCTTGCCACTCTGCAATCTGTGGGCCGCAGGCCACCATTTTTTTAATTTATTACGAGAGTAAACTCTTGTAATAAATTGATATGCGGCCCAAATGGGCGTTTCCCACAAAGTCACGACCGTTAAACGCAACAATCATTTGAGGGACCACTGGGATAAACGACACATCCTTTTCCCCAAGCCTTTTCAATGTGTGCGATGTCGACGGGACTCGTGACCGAATCCGGAGTGCGACGTGGCTCCAAGAGGTGTCAAAAGATGGGGAATAATATTCCCAACAAAAGTACAAAGTGGCGAGCGGCTCCCTAGCAGCATCATTTAATTAGAATAATTACAGTGAGTTTCAGCAACTATTGCACCATAGTTAACCAGGGAAGCCGCCCGGTTTTGAATAGAAAGTTGCACAAATCTCATACAGGACAGGGCATAGCCCCACCCATTTCCATTAGAATATGTGTGACATAACGACACATGCCAATATTCATGTATTAATTATAAGAGCGTACATGTATTCATCCATCGATAATCAGCAGAATAAGGCATCATTTCATTTAATATTACCCTTCAAGTGCAGTCACATACTCGTGACGTCACATTCTTAGCCATATCTGGGGCTCCGGCGTTCACAGTTATGTCACCAACATGTTTTCAATCATTAGTTATAATTATGTACAGTGTTATTTTCTTTAATCATGTAAGACGTGCAGTTATGTTTTTCATGTTTGCATTTCGAGCCAGGCTCGCCGGACGTGTGGCGAGGTCGCCGCCATATTCTTCAGCCAGGCTTTTGAACTCGTGATAACCGGCAGGGTAGGCGGTAAGCTCCCATGTTACCCCCCTCGGCTCTTGAAATTAGGCTGTATATTTTCATCGCAGTAGTTTAACGTTGTTCAGGAACATTAAACTACACTTTTATAGCCGAGGGGAGGACTTTCTGCATCCTTAGGTAACATTTCAGGACTTCACGCATCGGGACGTCACCTAACGCCCTCGCCTCATTTTGCAGTAGCTACCACAATCAGGTGTCCGCTTTTAAAAGAATAATATTCATTTCAACATTAACATTCTGTTGTGCCCTTTCATCAATAAATCTGTCATACATTGACGAGGCGGGTTTTATTGACTTTACTCTCCTGATTATATTGGGTACTGCGCCCTACAGCAGAATCAGTAGTAAGTGTAATTTCAGTGTAATAAGTTTTGTTTTTATGGGGCCTTCTTCCCTTAAGCAGGGTAAACTTAGTGCTAGTATCGGCATGCGAATTGGCCAACAACTTCGTTCTTTAGCAAAGGGTTTTGATGTGACAGTAAGCATAATTAATCGGTATATGCTGTTCATGGTAACGTGAGCACTTTTAAATGCCCTTTCGACAGGCATTAATTACTAATAAATATTTTTTATTGAAGCTGTAAATGTTAGATTTTGAGAGTGGTGAGGCATATTCACTGTTTTTATTAGTCACATGGCAATGTTTATATTAAGAAGTGATAGGAAAATAGAAATCTGATGAAAAGAAAAATATAGTAGGGCCTTAAAAAGTGCTCACTTTACCGTGAATCGCTCATAATTGCATTAACTATCCTTCAAATTGACTGCGTATTCAGAGATCGCCGCAGGCCGTCGGCTGTACGACCCTATAATCATCGTTTGCTCTACCGAACGTGGCGCCGGGTAAAATCATTAGTTCCTGTCCTCCATCTGCTCCCAGGTGGGACACGCATCACCATTATCATCTGTGGGACATGCTGCGTCAGATTTCTGAATTAAATTTTGCTACAAATATATTATATCTTTATATTAGTAGAAACCTCGCATATGATATTGAAATCACACAAACAAAATTGTGTCACAAATATGTAATTATATTATTTGTTACTCGTAGTTCATATTAATTCTGCTAACCAAAGTGCGTCAAAATCATTTTATATGCTACAATACGTTTTCTTTTCATACTAAATTCTGCAAAATGTGCCAGTGTTCATAATGACAGTTCATTCCATTGCCTGTAATTTAGATAGCAAGTGGTACAAATGAATTATTACTTAAATCTAATAAAAATTAAAAGCAAGTGAATAAATTAAATAATTCTATTGCAATGTGACTCTGAACCAAAGTTGACATGGATGAGATTGAAATTATAAATATTAATATTCTGTAATTTAGTGTGGGTGGGGACTTTAATGAAATTAAATCCACGTAAAAAGGGTTTAAGGGCGTAGCTGAAATGATAATTAATGGTAGAGCTTTTATGATAACTGAGGGGTTTTATTCATGATATATGAGACACAGACAATACAATACTAAATGAGTTACATAACGAGGAGCGACTTTAAATGTTATTAAGTTATTAACATAAATTAAGCTATGGCTATCTCGCGCCTCTTCTATTAATATCTAAATCGGACAGTCCCTTTCTTATTCTTTATGACAGAGGATGTATCTAGCTGATAATCAGAAGGTGGAGGACGGACACAGAAACACCCATGTTGTGATCTTGCCTGGCTGCTGGTCGGATGTGGAACGATGTCGGGTCCTGCCTTACAGTGGCCTATATCGGCAGGTTGTTTAAACATACCTGTTCCCAATTGCCGACTGGTAGAGGGGGATATTGCTGTCGGCCCTTCTTTTGAAATATACTGTTGTAATTTCTGGTGTCCTGGTTTATTGAAGTTGTGATGCCAGGGTTATACGTGAATTACAAGTTAGGGCTCTTTCATACCATCAGAACAGTTAGCATCGGCATGAGAAGTATCCGACAACTTTGTCCCTTACAAAAGGATTCTATACAGAATTAACATAATAAATTAATCATCCATCAAGACTTACTTCAAAGGGACCGTAGATCAAGAAACCCTACACTTGTAGTCAGCCAAGAGCCTTAAGCCAGTTTGCCACGCACAGTGTTATGTTTATGTTTTGGAGGGTTAAGAATTGCATATGATTTTGTCTACATGTGAGAGAACGTCGTAAGTGTTGTGTTTTTATTTATTATTTTATTATCTTGCATTGCTTCACTAACCTGCATTCCGATTATCGCACAAGATTCACTAATGCATTTGAACTGTGTTAAATAATATTTTATTATTATTTTCCACCAGTGTTTTATGTTCAATTAAGGGTTCGTGTACACGTGTGTCTGTTTGTTTATTTATCTTATGTTCCTATACCTGCATGTAAGTACCAAGGCAGTTGCTAAGTGCTATGTTAGTTATAAGAGTGTTATGTTTTTTTATTATTATTTAAAAGTGCAAGTGTGTGCTCACTGGTGGTTGGAGTCGCGCCGAGCTCCCACGTGTGTTTGTTTACATTTGTTGTGTTGCGCAGAAACTAAAGGCTCTTACACAATTGAAAACTTTATAATTTGACTTTAGGTTTGCTTTCCTACATATTGTTTCATATGAAGCTTGACACAATGGTACTCTCAAATGTAAAGTTAATAACTATTGACTTAACAATTTCCAAAAGTTAATATTTAAAGTCAGTCGTGCAGACATTTTGCCGATAATCTAACAGAGGTTATGTGGAAAGTGCGTTATTTTTTAGTAGGGCGATTTTAATATCCGTATATTATACAAAGCTCGTCTTAAATTAAATAGATGGTAAACAAATATAACGTGAAGAGGAAATATATGAATTGACATATTTTAATAAAGGAAAGAAATGAGTTTTTTGTTTTGAAATAAACTTTTGATGTAAATTTTAAGTCTATTTTTAAACCTGGTGCGTAAAATGCATTCCTGGATAATATAATTATGTACATAACGAGATACACATCTTTACAAAGATCGCAGATCCAATGTTCAATTGTCAGAACTCTGACTTTACAATAATGTATATTGTTTTGGTGCTTTCGCCAGAGGAAAGGAAATGTAAAGTCAAATGCTCATGTTTTCTATTGTGTAAGAAGCTTTAGAAGCAAGCTAGCGCCATGGAACAATAGAACCAGGTGGATACATTTTCATCATGAGACTTCACGTGCAGTTGGGAAAGATGGGGTCCTGAATCGTATCAAGTGACTACATGAATATGTTGTGACACTTCAGAATGGCAACAGTGTAAAGCATCTGGCGAATTATTTCCTTACTTGACTTGTATTTAAATCTATAATTATTTGAAGTGTTTTATTATGCATCACAATTTTTACTAGGGTTAAGTGTTTGTTTAGGTAATAAGTTGTAAGCGAGCCATTGGCTAATTTCAAATATGATCACCAGATGTAGGTTAAGTTTCGCGTGGCAACCGTGCACACCACAAACATAATATTTATATTTATATTTTATCAAAGGGTTTTTGTATGTTTGAAAAGTAATGGTTAGAGTGTTCACCGCATTAGCTATGACAAGAGCCATTTCTGTTGGATAGTTGGAGTTGGCAAAAGTGCACGGCTTATGCCAGCAGTTGTCATCAACACGGCAGCAGTGCAAATCATGAGAACATGTAGTAGTGAGTGTATACAAGGAATGTAACGATGTATGTATGTAATGAATAAAGGGATATACTAGTCACATGAGTATTGCACATTAAGTTAAACATAATATGGCACAGTCGTGTGGGGTTTGAATGACCTTATTACGTGTCTGGGTTGATGTAATTCCTTTCAAAGGAATCGTGTTTTCGGCCACCAGCGCCGTTGAGTCTGCTGGGTAATATACATGATAACTGGAAAAGTTTACGGCACAATTCGATAATTTCATCAGTGTGGCAGCCTTGGAGTGTGAGTCGTTTGAAAGAAAAGTGGCGATTCTGTTAAATGTGGTGGGGGAAGAGATGGTAAAACTGTTTGAGACATTTGGGGTGTCAGATGAAGATAGCAGAAATTTGATGTTATGCTGCAGTCCCTTGATACACATCTGTGCCCCAAAACCAATGTGGTAGTGGAGCAGTTCGAATTCAACTCGAGAGATCAGGAACCGGGTATGGTTGTTTGACAATTTTTTAACAGAACTAATAAAGTTGGTTAGGTGTTGTCATTTTGGTGTCTTACATAATAGCTTATTTCGAAATGGAATTGTGCTTGGCATTAGTGCCCGCGGCTTACAGGAGAGGTTAGTAAGGGGAAAATAGTTTACCCTACAGAAGTCAGTGGGCATGTGTCGTGCAGCAGAGGAGAGCAGATGTCAGGCAGAAACAATTATGAGAGCACATAAACTTCTACTGGTGGCAGAGGTGAAGTCTAGCACAAGGAACCAGGGGACACTGCGTACCACATCATCGCGGGGCCCCTGGCACTCTGAGTCACCAGGTGGAGAAGGGGACCTGGACAGTTCTGCGAGTGGTAAATGTGGGTCGTAACACCCCAGGTTCAAGTGTCCGGCCTTTGGTAAAATTAATGCTTCAAGTGTGGTAAGTTGAATCATTTTGCGCACCGTTGTAACAACCCTAAAAAGAGTTCAAAAGGTGGCGTCGTTAGAAGAACAAATTGTTGGCGGCGAGGACGAGGAGTTTGTTATAGCGTTTGTGGGTGCAACTGATCAGAGTAAAATTTGGGTTGAAAATATTTTGTGTCAAGAACAGTGAGTGACAATGAAACTGGATATGGAGCCGAAGTTAATGTTTTGCCTGTCAACGTCTTAAGTAATTTAAGACCGCCGGTGGGACTGAGTGAGGGCCGTATAGTATTGGAGGTGTTTGGGATCTCTAAAATTAAAATGCATGGCACCATGGTGCTCCAGATCGCTGTAAACAATGGTGCTAGTGTACCAACCAAGTTTGTGGTTGTTAATGATATAATCAATAGTGCGAGAGTGCAACCCCTCTTGGAGCTACACAGTTGTTTGTAGTTGGACTTAGTTTTAAGGAATCATGTGACTGTTTTACATTATAGCAATAAGAGGGCAATTATAGAGAGTAATAGAGAGTTATTTGAGGGAGTGGGGCATTGTGCTGTTGAATATACAATAAGGATGAAAGATGATGTTACCCCAGTTGTGAAGCAACCCAGAAGGATGCCCCAGGTAGTCAAAGACAAAATATATATTGTTGGTTCTTGAGGAGCAAGGTATCATTAGCAAGTTGGAACAGCCACAGGGGTGGGTGAGTAACTTGGTGGTTGTGGAAAAAACTGATGGGTCTATTAGGCTTTGTTTGGACCCTCGAAACTTACATTACGTAATGCTGAGAGATCCGGTGCTAATACCTACCTTTGAGGATCTGATGCCCAAGTTGGTAAACAAGTGTATATTCACTGTACTAGACTTAAATTATGGGTTTTACCAACTGTCGTTTGATATGAGGGCAAGCTAATTATGTACTTTCTCAGCGCCTTTTGGGTGTTTTAAATTTAATAGATTGCCTTTCGGACTCTCGTGTGCACTGGAAATTTTTCAGAAATGTAATGAGGCCACCTTTGGCGATATCGAGGATTTCATCATATATTTTGACGACATTTGCATAGCATCATCAACACAGGACGAAAATATTCAAATCCTACACAAGGTACTCACTAGTGCTAGGCACCTAAATGTCAAGTTCAATTGAGATAAGGTGCAGTTTAAGGTGAGCGAGGTGAGATATTTTGGTCATGTGTTCAACAAAGGAGGCTGTTTACAGGATCCAGACCAGTAGTGACGTTTGGTGTGCTGTACCATGGGGGGAATGAGGTGTGGTGGATATGAAATGCTATTTACCAGGGTTAAGGGCGACATCCCGCAGTGCGAGCACGAAGATACACTTGTTAGAAACTTCTCCCGGGTTGTGATGGCCAACGACTGTTGGCCTGCCCCCATGTCCACAGCTTGATGTATGTTACAAGTTGGAATATCTTTCTGCCAATCGTAAACTTCACTCCAATTGCCTCGTCTAATCTGGCATATCTGCCCCCCTGATCCGCCAGCTCACTCCCACAGGGTTATTTTGGATACCCAATGCCATTATTACAAAACAAAGGGTGAATACAAAATTACGAAAAACGTTAATTAATCACAATCAAATGTCGGCATCTCACCAGTGCGTACTTATTTTATGTTCTTCCCCATCGGGGCACTGATATTTACAAACTGCCATTCTAGTCAGGCGAGCTCTAACACAGATCAAATAGCAGTAGGGCCTATGAACTTAAGTGGTACATTGCGCCTCGGTAGTGTAAAAGACGAACCAAAGGGGAGAGACTGAGTACTCCGGGCGAGAAGTAAACTTAAGGTTCCGGTATACTAAAGTGCATCAAGCAGAATTTCATGATGGTTAATGATCAAAGGTGAAGTGCCCAGAGCCCCACGGCCTGGTGGTACTCTCGCGAAATCTAAGACACTACTACTTTCTCGTTTGGCATGGAGGCCGCTCACTGGCCGATGCTCCCTCCCAAACATCACGTGTCATAGTTTTATATAAGGTGAAATAAAATTAATGAAATTAAATGGGTTCTTTTATACCGATGAAATGTACATTTCAATAAATTCTTAACAACAAAACGTAAAAGCACACATTAAAAGTATAAAAATAAATACACACCTACCAGACCGCATTGCTGTGACAACCTACCCTCAATATTGACACATACAAATAAACAATAATATCTTTAGAGGGTTTGCCCCCAGTCAAGTTTATTATGTCCATATGATTTGTGTTTGTGGCAAAACATGTGAGTTCAATTTACTTGGCATAAAAATAGTTCAAAAATATTTTTCAAATTTATAGTGGCTGTTTGCCAAGTGGCCGTATGTACAGGTCCATTTTGATGCATCGTTTTGGAACTTGGTAGAAAAGTCCAGTATTTCAATACTGCCAGTACTGGTCGAACACACTTTAAGAATATAAAATAGAAAAGAATAATTTACAATGCATAAAAGTTACATTAACAATTATTAGTAACATTATACAGACATCTACATGTCACAGTAGCATCGTCTGTGGCTGTTCAAGTAAATGCACAAAATGATGCCTCTAGTGCACGAGTTGTCAACAAGTTAATAATTTCAGACATACAGGATTACACTTAAATACACTGAAACAATAATAATAAAATTCAAAGAGACAATTTGTCTCGTACTTACGTGACATGGGTAACATGGGAAAATAAAACACTGACATAACATATGGAACTAAATATACATTGACCCTCAAAATGCAAACACTAAAAGCAAACAAAAGCATATAGCATTCGGCCTGACAGTGGTATTCGTATAAGTACCTATCTGGTTGCATGGTAACCTAACTTTGCATACTTCTGCACACTGATGCACGATAATAAACACTGACTCTTGTGGCATTAGAATATTTGACTCTGCACAATATCCCAGTATTCCGAAGGACCCACATGATTAAGTTCGTCTAACTGTACTCTGGGCACACAACTAGTGGGTCGGGATTCATACATTCATAAATAATATGTTTCATGTAGTGTATTTTAGTACTCAATTGGGTACCTAATGGCCCGATATGAGTGTCGTGAGAAAGTAAGGTTATCTTTTCTTTTACATATATATAAGAATCTTAAAATCAAAAGTGAAGGTAAGCAATGGGAAATTTTCATATGAATTTGTATGAATCGATTAGCTTTAGATATCTTGCAAAACATAACACATAAAATAATTTCATTTTATATGAATACATGTTAGAGCAGTTGCTAGCATTCTAGACTGTGCACAAAAAGTTTGCGAGTTTGATTCTAGGTTCTTCCAAAGATATTTAATAACTGTGAAAAAATGTTGAAGATAACGTATACAAATATAGTAATTTAATCAGTATTGTTTGGGGTAAAACATAATTATATTTTGGCTTTGAAAATGCATGGCAAGGTGCTTCTATGTGGGCAGGCTTGGCACAAGCTAGCTGGGGCAGGCTTGGCTCAAGCTAGCCGGGGCAGGCTTGGCACAAGCTAGCCGGGGCAGGCTTGGCACAAGCTATTCGGGTTAGGCTTGATTCAAGTTTGCCATGTGATGACTAGTTAGCTTTATTCCAGCTTAATAGCTTGTCATGGCAAGCTTTATTTAAACATACAGGCTTGTCAAGACAAGCTAGTTTCATGCTTGAAACAAGCCTGTTATGCTATGTGGGGACGTAATTGACATATCACTAATATGTTTTACTATTCCACATAAATATACATCTTATTTATAGCCAGAAATCGTGAACATAAATCTCCACAATTGATTGAATTTGGTAATTGTTCAGTTTTTTAATTGTATATCATAATTAGGTGTTTTTTAAATAGTTATTTACTTCGTTGGAGGACATAAAACCCCGAAACTGCCGTAATACTATAATTGATATACATTTTTAATTAATACAACCTAATATGTTCCTTAGTTTTGTTTTGAATCTAAATTAACAATCATACATTCACGAAGGTTTGGTTACTTTGGTATATCTTCTCTCATATACACACCTCGATAATAGGGAATATCCAGTTTCTTTACAAATACCAGAATGTCTTTGTTTGTGAGTGTATGTTTTAAAAGACTATTTAGGACTTTCTGCAGTTTCTCCCCCTGTGGCGTTTTATCATCCATGTCAAACGTTATGTGGTTTAAGATACGTTCCTTTGCCAGTCGATTTAACTGCTTTTCTGATTGCTGAAGCTCTACTGAGGAGTGATTCGAGACCTGTTAATGCTGGAAATGTGAATGGCAATATCCTGCCTTTCTCAGTTTATCATTTCGTTTTACATTTTATGCCCATACCTCTGTTCACTTTTGCTTGCATCACTTTGTCTACGACCCAAGCGCCGAGCTTTTAAAGACTTGATGTGGATGGATTCTTCCTTATATTTGCATCTTTAACGGATAGAATTGTATCCGCTATATGTATTTCTTTCAAATCATTGGTTTAAACATAAACTATGTCATGCTCCTTACACGTGTTATCCAAAGAGTTTATTCCTTGATTCTTTTGTGACAGACATTTTGCATGCTTAGTTCTGGGCACACACACTGAATGCAATTCAAATGGTAACTTATTAATCAATGTATTCAATACTCATCTTCCTTTTTTGAAGTGTTTAGTACGAACCTTTATTTTCAACTGAACGCGAACCTATAAATAGAACTGCATTTATAATTTTACATCAGTGTGTTACGTTATACTGTGTAGAAATGAAAGTTGTAAAACATAATGTGCATCTTCTGGTAATTGTAAATACGAAAGAAAATGTAATTAAACAGAAACATGAAATTCGTTTACCAACAAATATATGTTTATATTAAGCAGTACTTCTTCAAGTGGAAAAATGTGTGTTATTATGTCGATGTTGGAACATCCGAATGGACTGAAGTTTGAAAATGTATATGTGTTTCTTAAAACAATACAAGAGAAATAACAACAATTAGCAACCAATTTGTTGTTAATTGAAGGAATGTGATATTTCCATTTTACTAACAAAGAAGATATTGTACCTCCGAATGAAGCATTACCCAATTCCATATTTATATTTGACGATGTTTGGTGCGAACCACAGGGTGAAATTCAATGGTATTCCAGTTTTGGTAGGCTTTCAAATGTTGTTTGTTTTTATCTATCACAAAGTTATTCATGCATTAAACACATAATTTGTGGGATAATGCAAATATTAGTCCCCGGCTGTGAACAAACGGACTGGGTTACGAGACAGCCCTCACTCCAGGCGAGCAAAAACAAGGTTCTGATATACTACATTTAACGACTAACAGAATTATATGATTATTGAGTTGAAATTGCTGAAAACCTGGAGCAGCACAGACACATGGCTGTCTCGCTACATGCCCATGAAACTACTGACATGGTAACAGGCGCGAGACCCTGTGATTGGTCGCTGCTGCGGCCGAATGTCATGTGACTTATGTGTCTTTCATATTAATGAGAAAAATTTGTAGTGGAATTATACAACACAATGTTACATTAAAAATTAAACGATCTGAGTATTCAATAACTATATCATACACCTTTTACAAAAATAAAAAACTTCTTCACTTGGCCGCTGAGGTGTGGGGTTGCCATATCAGCAATTTAACCTAAAATGTCCCACTTTTGTAGTGGTGGGCGCACGGCCGACAGAAATGTTACCAATTGCAACTTACTACGCTATTACACTTAATTCTCAGGCAGAACTCTCTGAAATTAACATTTACATATAAAAGACCCGTTAAATATTTTTCCTATGAAACTCGTGGTTTCTCGCTACGTGGTTAGCAAAATTGGCATATATATGGTGTATAACACCTATGGACCAGGCGAGGTAGCCTCTCTCGTGATGCGGCCAACACGTAGTTGCAAAACAAGTGAGCATCAAAAGTAAACAAAAACACTCTTAGCCTAACATGACACTATGCGGTGTTTGCCTTGGTACTCACGTGTGAGAGTACAGGAACATGAAGAAATAAATAACAAACACAGAGCACTCACATATAACCCTTTCAATATGGCACTCTAACCAGTAGTACTGTCAGTAGAATTGTGGCATCACTGATGTATACCAATAACAAGCGTGACACACTGACGAATAAACATTATCTGACATACACACTATTACCCTTTAAAAGACAGTTAATAACATAACCCTGAATAAAACTAACAAGGAACACTCGTTGCACACAAGTAGCACTTAGCTGCACACACGTAATACTTAATATATGAAAAAGGTCATTGGAAAAACACATTTATACACTCTCTTGTCCTCGTGTTGCACACACTCTTCACTGTTATGACGTGATGCCTGATGGTGCTGCATGAAAAGTGGCATGGTGAATGACACCTTCAAAAAAGTAATATTCACAACGCTATGCTATACAACTTCCCAGTGGTTTTTTTTATGCCATATTTAAGCTTGCAAAGAAATTCCGGGAATTACCCTTTATTTCTAGTCAGCAAGTGCGTAAAATGTCTAATTGTAATTTAATTGTCGATTATTTTGGGAAAGTATGAGTGATATTCCTTACTGCCATTCCCTACCACAGAACTTTGTTTTGAATGATATAAAAATGGCAGTCTGAGTCCAGTTGTTCTCGTTTTGGAAACGTTACCGCCACTCTATGTTTACTATATAGCTCGTTGGTTTTTGCCCATGGAGTTAGGTGTATGCAGGATATGGCATGTTGTGACGTAGGTGTAGCTGCTGGAAAATGGTAGTTAATCTATGAACCTAGTTGCCATCTTGACAGTAGCCCAAATCATTGTGTTTACATTATAATGACGCGAGAGAAAGGTTACATTCCATGCATTTTGCGTTGAACAAAGAAGCTGATGAATAAATAAATATATATTGCAATTCACATGGGAGGTTTACTAGTTTATTATTGGCTTGTGTTAGTTGTGCAATCAAATAATTTTCTCATAAAACTACCGATCGAATGTGTACTGCAGACCAGTATTGGTTTATGTACGACAATAAGCACGTGTTTTAGATATAGTGCTCATATATCAGGATTTGTGGAAAACTATTTTCTAAATAAATTATTAAATAAAGAATAACAAGAGTTCTACTGTTGTAGTATAATACATTGTAGGTTGCGTGTCAGTAATGGGTGCAACAAAATGGCGACCAGCAATTGATAACAAGTGCATATGTAGTAACCACTGCCAAAGTGGTCCACAGACACTTGCGACAAAATTTCATTGTTGTTACCTACAATTGCACAATGTGTGCAATTATTATTTTTAGTGTGAAATTCTCCTCTGAATACATTAAAAACTACTCAGTTTCAATATCTCAGAACTAAGCTGCAGAAACTTGACAAACAAACACGCCCTTTGGCTAGCCCTCCTCTTTCCCCTATGGCCCTGAACTGTATACTATGTCCTGCTTGCTGGTCTTTGATAATCGCACCCTCGCAAGCCTCAGCATACTTATTCCTACCTTCCACCAATGCCTGTTCCATGCTATCTGATTCCCGTTCTTCTATTCCTGGTTGCTTCCTGCCTACTAGTATCATCTTATCCCTTGCGAATGGTTCTGATCAATTTGCAGCCATGAACATTTTGCAGACTCCACTCTATGTAGTCCTTTGTTATTCATTTTAAGTTGTCTATCACAGTTTACGGTTTGGTTTGATTTGGTTATAAATATATAGTTAGTTTTTTCTTAATTAATGCTTAATTTGTTTTGTTCTAGCCATTCGGTCAGTGTGTTTATAACTTCTGTATGTTATTAATAAGTTCTTCAGCCTTATCTTATGTATAGAAAATATTTGTGTCACCTGCATATAGAGTAATGTGTACTTTCAGTTTACAGTTTGCAATATCATTTATGTAAATTAAAAATAATATAGGACCCAGTACTGAGCCTTGTACTACACCATGTGTTATTGTCTCTAGATTACTTGTGTAGCCAATCAAAGCGACATATTGCTTCCTATCCTTTAGATAGTTTTTATACAGTTTAAATGCTACTCCCATTATGCCTAAGTGATACATATTCTGAAGAAGTATTTCATGGTCCACTGTATCAAAAGTTTTTTTTTAAGTCAGTGAACGGTCCTACAGCAATTTTATTATTAGCATTTAATGTTAGTTTAATATTAGTTTTCGTTGGTCGCCGAATAAATAAAAAATAGATTATAGTTTTAAGGCGTGTTTACATGCCAAATTTATATTTCACAAACGCAAGAATAACACAAATTTAGAGAAAATTCAGAACAACTAGTGAGTTCATATAGCACTCGCAAAGCAGTTCAATTACAATGCAAACAAAAGCTGTCTCTCTCCCGCATAGCTGCTACACTTGTAACGCACTCGCAGACGACATCAATAGCGTATTATATTCGATTTTAGTACGGTTAAATATTTGTCATAACTTAGAAAAGCTCCTATAGTCATGAGAAAATTATTTGCTGGAATATTTTCAAGGCAAATATATAGGAATTGGGAAAAAATCAACAAAACTCCTTATACAACACTTCCATTTAAATTTAAATAGTTGATAACTTTAGATATTTAACGGCGAAATTTATATCTAGTTAGCTGATACAAACACACTCACGCTTTATGTATATTATCGTTTAGGTCGAAAACGGTTATATATTAAATGATGTCGTTTTTAATACTCATTAAAATACACGTGAAAGATGGCCGATACAATGTTTTGATTACTGTTCAACACGTGGCCTTTCTTTTTTTACCGGATAACAACCATCTATCTCCGCGCTATAAACTGGTTTCTCTTGTTGACACTGCACGGTATAGGACATAGCCACCCCCTGGTTTTTGCCCATCTCTAGTCGTATCTATGGTTCTGGAATGGAGTTGAATTCATAACAATTTGATGTTCGTTTAAACTTAAATGTTTTGCGTTTCAAACTGAAAAGACATTTAAAAAAATGGACGTAAGTCTGTTACATTTTAGAACTGATGTTCTCTTTGTGTGAAATTAATGTGATAAAAACAGATTAAAGTAATAATTAATTTTAATAAACTTTTGCCGGCATTTCCCCCGCCAAAAAGGAGTTTAATTTTGAACATGTAGGTTATAGGAAATTTCGTTCTAATTTCGAGAGGGGCGTGATGTTTTGAACGGCTCATAACGGGGTTTTGATAGTTTTGATTTACAGTATTTTGTTTAATAATTTAGTGACGATATAATGCTGTTTGTTGCAATATTATAATTAGGTGTATCTGGTCGTGTGTGAAACCGTCTTGTATACACTACTTGTATATACAATTACCCAATTGTATATTGTTAAGAATAGCGGCTTTTCCAAAAATAAATCCTGAAAAGTGGTGTAAGTACACCTTATTACACAACATGAATTTACTAGGGGCATCAACATCTCAAACAATACAAACCACAATTACGATAATGGGGAGGGCTATGAAGATCAGAGACATTGTTGGGTAAAGCGTGCGAGCAAAATGTACATTATTGTAATATATTATTATGAAAATATGTTAAATTGCACAAAAAAAATCGAACAATATCTAAATTCACTATTTTATCAATACAAGCCAGAAATACAATAATGGGGTGGTCTATGATCAGGGAAAATGGTGGGGTAAATGTGCGAAAAATATGTACGCAATCATATTTTATCACGAAAATACATAAAATTACAAAAAGACATAACTGAACAATATCTAAATTGACAGCATTATAAATACAAGCCAGAAATACGAGAGTTGGGAGGGCTATCAACATCAACGAAATTGCAGGGTAAAACAAAGAAATGTACGTTATCATTTTATTTTATCATGTAAATATTTTGTATGCGAAAAGACCTATCTGAACAATATCTGAATTCACAATATTGTCAATAGAAACCACAAATATGATAGTGGAGAGCTGTGATGGTTGGGAAATTTCAGTTTGCAGCTCTATATGCATGAAGACCTAACCTAACTTCATGTAATTTCACAATATGATTGAATCACAACTGAGAGAGTGTGCCAATGTACTATTGTGCATCGGCACACACACCCTATTTTGGTTTTTATGGTAAACTTGAAGCTTCGCAGCTGTAAGAGCGCTTCACGCTCCATACCTACAAAAACAGCCGGCGTGCCTTGAATCACTGTTTTGGGGGTGCTGGTGCTGGGACGCTGGCTCGGTGTGTAATGTTTGGCTAAGCTTGATCATTATGCTTCAGTGCAAGGGGATATCATTTACCTGTATACAGGATCACAGTAATAGCTACATCATATCGTGAAGTTAGATTTAATTTGGTTATGTCTTTTGCATTTGACATGACTCACTGCAAAATTATGTAAGCCCTTCAATCAACACACTAGCACATACTCAAAGTTAAATTCACTACAATATAATTACTGCCAATGCTAAAACTCCAACTGTATTATATTACCCCATCAATAGGCATTGATACGTTGTAGATGATTGAGCACGGCACGTTAATGTGGAGTTAATAGAGAGCAGGGGCATAGCCAGGAATTTACTTCAGGGGGGATTAAAAATTTCTGTATTTTAATAATATTGAAGGCAAATATTGGAAAAATTAGTTGAAAAATGATTTACAACCAATGGGCTTAAAATACAGAGACAGAATTACAAATACTTTAAACCTAATTCATAATCAAGGGAAATAACAAATTTATTGCATTAAAAATAAATGATAAAATTTAGAGTATTAAAGATGTATATTTCAAAATTATATAAACAGAATTCATATACAGATATGCAACTACTAATGCTATAAACATGTTTCAGATTTAAGTTGGATTACAAGTGTTTTGGGGGGAAAAAAAAAGGTATATAAATTAACAAATTTTTGGTGAAAAAAAAAAAACTATTTTCTACCAATAGGCTAATATACAAAAATAACACCACAAAATGTTACAAAACTCCTTTGTGTTCAAGAAAGACTGCAAATGTCTTATATTTGATTTTAAAAAAAGTTGAAAAACAATCAATGTACTAATATTACAGAGCTGGAACCACGAGATATTAACATCATTCATGTTCAAGGGGGATAGCAGATGTCTTGTGTTAGAAAACAATTGTAAACTTAAAAGTTAACATATCTTTTGTTTAAAATTTTTACAATTTAAGATTAATACACAAAGATGGGACGACTAACCTCCGTGTTTATGTGGGCAAACAAAAGTTTTAATACTACTTGAAAAATAATACAAAATGTTTTATTTTTCATAATGTTAGTTTAAAAATTATTTGCAATCAATAGACTATTGTACAAAGATGGAACTACAAAATACTTTAAAACTCTTTCATGTTCAAAGGGGATAACCAATTTCTGTATTTGAAATTAATAAGTTATAATTTCACAAATTATTAGTTAAAAAATTATTTACAATCAATAGAATAACATACTGAAATAAAAATATTAAATGATGTAAACCTCATTCATGTTTAAGGGTGATTACAAAGTTCTTATATTTGGAAAAATATCATTTATAATATTACATTTTATTAGTTTAAAATAATAATTTGTGATTCACGAGGTAATAAACAGAGCTTTAGACACTGGATTAATCAAGAGTATCTTGCACTTTATAATTAAGGGATATGTATATAATATTTAATCTTTTTATTAGATTGTAATATTTTATATTTGAATATTTTATTTTCATGTCGGTGGTGGGGGGACATATCCCGATACCCCCCCAACCCCCTTGGCTGTGCCCCTGATGGAGAGCTTCCCATTAACTGTTTTATAACATTGCGCGAACATCGAGACATTTAATATACACATAACAAGATCGAAACCGCTTTACGTTCTTTAGAAGGATTGAAAATTAACATTAAAGACTGCACACAAATTTTGACACTACTGGTCGAAAGTATTTTAATTGATGAAACATTACACACATTTTGCCACAACCTGCCAGTTGAAAATCAAAAACCACAGAAATGTTTAGATGCTCTTTTGGATTTCTTAAAGAAAGAGATTGAAACTGAACAACATGTGAAGCTGGCCACTCAAGGTTTCGATGACGAAAATGATAACTTTGCCAAGTTCCCGATGGCCCATTTTCTGCATTCGTTGACAAGTACAAAGTTTTTTCTGTGACATACCAGGACACAAAAGTGGCAATTGTTGAAAATTTGCGAAGACTTCAATTGAGGAAATCTGAACTACTTTGCTGCCTAAAGGAGCGTGCTCTGTGTGTACCGAGCTGCATCATTGAGCCACCGATTGCCTGGTGACACGTAAGTGTCCCCATTGTGACTGCCGACATGTTCCAATTCTGTGTCCGAAGAGATGTTCCTTAAGTAACCAAAATATAGATGGATCTCTCAAGAAAAAGAACAAGTAAAATTCTAGAAAAGACTCGACACAATCTGCTGAACAAAAGAAAACATCAACAGCAGTCACTTTGGTTACTGAAAAGGGGGCAAATAGTTGTCCCCACTTGACGATTGTAGTACGAGGAAGGTGGGGACAGTTAAGAAACATTTGAGCTCTCTGCGACAGTGGAACACAGAGTTCATATTTATTGAATTCAATTGCAGATAAACTGTTTCTGCTGGTGACACACACAGAACCGATCAAACACCTATTATTTGGAGGCACTGAAATACAAGAAGAACAGAGATCTTGTTTCACTGTGACAACAGAAAGTAGGCATGGGTTTTCTGCAAAATATAACTGTTGGGCGCAGACACAAGTTCGAAGTCTGTGATCACTGTTGCTCGACTGAAAGATAAAGGTATTTTGATTTTGAATAGTAATGGACCCATTGAGATGTTAATCAATGCAGACCTACTAAGTACCGTTCTGACGGAACGTCAAGATAAAATTGAAGAAAGCTGATTGCTATTGTGACAGTATTTGGGTGGATGATTATGAGCAAAATGTGAGGTTCCAGCAACAATGCATCATACATGAATCATGTGACTGTCATCCGAATGACTGAATTTAAAATTTTTGGCAATTAGAAATACTTGGTATCAATGACCCCATGCAGCAGGTGACCAAAGATGAGTGCTCTACTACTTTAGAAAAGTTTCAAAAACTTTGTTATACAGTAGCACTACCATGGAAGAGGGAAGATATGAGAACTCCAACAAATAAAAATATGGCAGAACACAGATTGTGTACTGTTTCTAAAAAAAATGTTGCCAAGTTTATTTGAAGAGTACAGTGCTGTTTTGTGAGAATGACTAATAAATGACATCATTGAACCAACTGAAGATAGTGATGTTGTGCATTACCTCCCGCACAGACCGGTAGTGAAAGGTAGTAGTTCATCTACATGAGTATCCTACTTCCAGTTTTTCATATTTCTTCCAAGACCAAATTTTTGCTAACAATAATGATACACTGGAAGAAGACATAAGCTACATAGAAAAGCTACCATCAATTCTTTTACAAAATACAGACAAGAAAAAACGCACTGTAATTTGAGAAACAAAAGGAAAATAAGATGCAATCCCCGACCACTTTGACGACATAATAAAATTTTTAAATAAATACCATTCAAATAAAACTTTTAAAATACTGTAACGTCAATACATCTAGCACGATGTTCAAGACCAGACTGAACAAAATATAACTGTAGAATGGTGATTCACACGAGAACAATGTCACTCTGTGAGACTGCGACTGTAAGTATCGATAAGGCTGGTCGAGACAGTGGTGCTACCAACAATGTTATGTGCGACTCATCTCACTTCATACAGATAGTGCTAGTGCCAATATTTGTGTAGTGGTTGGTGTATCTATCATGCAAAAATACTGTTTGCTATTTAAATTATTTTTCGCAATATTAGTCTTCCAAGTAGTTATCTTCAACAGCAATCATCGGCCACCGAGACATCGAGAAACTAACTATTGTTAATTTTAATTGTTAACAAAAAATATTAACTACTAAAAGATGAAAGTTATTTAGTTTCAAAGGTAATGGTTAAGTTGAAAAGTTACCTGAATTTTTAACGATTAAGTTTAATCATTAGTTTTTTAAATTGTTAATCCCAAGTATGCCTATCTCGCTCTCTCTTGCACCAAGGAATAAAAGAGGGAAGGTTATTTTTGGCCGGCTACAGGAAGGGTTTATAATGTTACCTAGTGTTGCACAGCATGATATTTTTACGTCTTTTCTATTCACAAGCTTAAAGGTTTTCGACGGGGATCCCAGCGTTGTGACTTGTGGGCATCTTTCATTACAGCGTGCATTAACAAATTAATTCTAACTTGGGAGACTCACAACAGCAAACACGTAAACTACATGCGAAAAGATTCGATTGAGAGGGAACTCCTCCGCTGACTGGGCTGCGTTGGGAGTCCAGGTGCTCGTTCGGGTTGCAGGCGTAGTATCTCAGGGCTTCGACTATGCTGCTAGGTCGGCCACAGGATCAGAAGTGGCAGTGGTGGTGAGCAGGTCCGACGTAGGTAGCTAGACCTCGTGGACGCTGGGTGCTGTCCCTGTCAAAGACTGCGACTGCTCTGCAGGTGTTGTCGTGAAGACATCAGTCGTTGCTGGCTCCTGGTAGGCGATGCTTGCTCGAGCTGGAGATGCAGTCTTGGCTGGCGATCTGGCGGTACTGTCTAAAGCGGTTCGGCTGGTGTCGGCTGATGGTTGGTCTTCCAATTTGCTGGACTTCTTCAGGAAATATCCATAGCTGTTGGAGTCCGCTTCTCATGGTAGTGGGTGAACTTCCTTTGAAACTCAGAGGGTGTGGATGGTACAGTCCTTGCAGAGGCATCTACTCTGTTAATGTTAGGTGCACTTATTCTAACTGGCTCAGAGCAGTAGCTGCACATTACCTGTTGTTCTTCTTTGTTCACTCTGATGGAGAGAAATGTCCATTCTTCCTGGCCAGTGGACTTAGAGACTTCTTCCTTTGCATCGTCTGATGTGTCGGGGTGATAACGAGGATGGTGAATACTGAACAGGTGCTGGGGCAGACTCAGGGTACGGGTGTATCTGGCCTCTTTAGGTTTCCTTATCCTTCCTCGGCTATTTTCTGTTCAGTAAATGTATTCTTGTCCAATTATTCTGTAGGGTCCTTCCCACTTGCTCGCCAATCTTGCACTGAACTGATTGCCCCCCTTTGCTCAGTGGATGGCTGTGAAGTAGTACAGCTTCCCCCATTGCAAAAGGATGGACTCCGGTGCGGGGTTGCCGATACTTCCAGATTACATATTCGCCCTGCTTCCCTGGGGCTAATTCGAAGCGGCTTGACGAATAGCTTTGGGTTGTGGCATTGTGGCGGTGGGGGGGTTTCTCCCTTTGCCATTCACCGGGGCGTTGTAAAGTGCATCCTAGCAGAAACTGACTTGGGCTTGAAGCGGTGGCTTCGTTGGTTCTTCTGCTGAGGGCCAAGAGTATCTTCGGCAAGTGGTGGGCCCAGTACTGTTGGTTTTCTTCGAGACTGAGGCGTAGCCATTTCTTGAGTTCTTGATTGCACTGTTCCGTAGGGTTCGCTTGAGGATGGTACGGCAGTGTTGTCAAAGTCTCTACTCCCCAGTCTTGGCATGCCTTATGCCATAACAGACTGGGTACACTGGGTTCCATTGTGCGTCAGAATTCTCTGAGGATATCCCCAGCATGGGAGTACTTCCTGATCAAACTTGGCTATGATATGCCAGGTCTCTTGGCTGGGTAACAGGATAGCTTTGACCCAGCGAGAAATCATATTCGTGACCACCAGCAGGTAGTGATTTCCTCGGGTGCTCCTGGGATAAGACCCCATTAAGTCCACAGCGATTTGATTCCATGGGGCATATGGTTTACGCGGGTTTACCATGTTCTGCCAAACAGAGTAGGCTTTGTGCTGGCATCATTTGGGGCACCGACTCACGTATTGGCAGACGTCATGACTCATTCTCTCCCATATGTAACAGATGTTTATGTGTGAGATCGTCTCCCGTGTGCTTGGGTGTCCTGCATCCAGGTGATCGTGGAAGTGGTGGCATATGACTTTACGCAGAGCTTGGGGTATTTAGATCTTCCATGGGGCATCAGTCTGACGATTGCGCAACCACACAACGCTGTCACCTCTGGGTCGTGTTGCTGATGCCGTTCAATTTGATTGCGTGAAAGCTGTAGCTGTAGCAATTGTATCTGTTCTTCAGGCTGAAACTTCACAGGTTCTGGAGGGAAAACCTGGTCCATGTCTTCGTGTGGCTTGGCGTCTTCTCTGGAGCTTGGCTGTCAGGACAAAACGTCGGGTAGGTCGTTATGAGCCTCTGAGCAGTGCTGTACTTTGAAATAAAATTCCGATAGCAGGAGGTCCCATCGTCCTAGCTTGGCTTTGTTGTGCCTGGCTCCCTAAGCCACTTGGGTGCCTTACAATCCGTTCAGAGAATGAAATGGTTCCCTTCCAGATGATACCGAAACATGCGTATTGCCCAGATAACCGCTAGACATTCCTGTTCGTTTATGTGGTACTTTTGTTCCGTTGGGTTCAGCCTTTTACTAGCATAGACTATTACCAGGGGTCTGCGTCTGCCTTCGGGGTCTTACTGGTACAGAACAGCTCCCAGTTCATTGTGACAGGCGTCAGTTTGAAGAATGAGAAGTCCTTCCTTTTGTGGACGGTGCAAGCGGTCAATATGCTGGAAACTCCCTTTCAAAGTGTCGAAAGATGCTTGGTGTTCGGGTGTCCACTTCCATCGGACGTCCGAATTGAGGATTTAGGGGTGCCATTATCTCTGCAATGTTTGGAACGAAGTCCCTGAGTCAGTTGCAGAGTCCCAAAAATCAGCAAAGCTGCTTCTTTGTATGGGGAACCTCTGCTTCTTGTATGGCTCGAAGTAAACGATCTTGTGGAAAGTTCCCTTCCAGGGACACGACATGGCCTATGTATTCTATTGTTCTATGGAAGTTCTTCCGAATGACTTTTAGAAAGTTTGGTCGTGAGTCCATGTAGCTCTAAGTGTTCCAATACTCCCTGGAGGTAAGAGAGATACTCCCCCCAAGTTTTGTAGTAAATTATTATGTTGTCGAGGTAGGTGAAGCAAAACTGGTCCAAGTATCCGGTTAGGTCTTCAGAAGACATTAGGTGCTGGAACTTAGCAGTGGAGTTCTTCAATCCAAACGACATGACTCGGAACTGTAGGGTTCTCCCTCGGGCAACGTGAAGGCGGTGTACGGTCGGTTATCCAGACCTCGCTGATGTCACATAGCATGTGCACCAGGTCAAGAGCTGGTGGGCAGGGTGGCGTCATGCAGATCTTTGTAATTCACGCAAAATCATAAATGTCCATCCCTTTTGTGTACAAGTACCACATGAGAATTGTAGCGTGTGTTCGACGGCTCGACAATCCCTTGTTGCTTCATCTCGTCGATTTTCTCCATGATAACCCTCCTGCATCTTGTGGAGACCTTGAACGGCCTATTGTAAATAGGCATGGAGTCATTGACTAATATCTCGTGTTGAACTGTGTGCGTCTGGCACAAGTTCCTTTTGGTTACGAAGGTGGTTGCATGTTCGTCTAAGACCTCCTTCAGTTGTTTAAACTGCTCTTTTGTTTTTGTCAGGTCATGCTGGATTTCTTGTGCATCTATATTGAGAGCTTCTTGCTGTTCGACAGGGTACTGCCAATGTAACATGACTCGTCGCCCAGGTATATCTTGCGCTTCCCATAGTCCATTCTGCATTGCTGCTCGCGAAGCTATGGATGTCTAAGGATGATGTCTTCTTCGATTTTTTGAGTGACGAAGTCAGTGTGGGTTTTCAGGCTGTGCACTTTGAAAGGCAAGGAGATTTGTCCATCGACGTCGAGGGTGCAATTTGGCGTGGTCATTCATACTGCCTTACTTTAGGGTTCCAGCTCTCGATACTGGTGTTTCACAAGTAGATTGCGGTGAATAAAGTTCCCCGACGCAGCTGAGTCCAACAATATTAAGGCGATTTTGCCCTTTATCCTGATCTCTACATAGGGGGCCATAGGCGCTTCTGCCTACTCATCTAGGAGCTTGACGGTAGATTCTGTTTGCCCGGCGGAAACGCTCCTTTCTTTCCGCCATCATTGCCGTTTGCCTTTGCTGACTTGGTTGGCTGCACCTCTTTGTTCTGGGTGCGTCGTGGCATCGGGATAGCATCCCGTGTCTCCATGTATTTTGGCAGTTAAGGTGCTGGCTTTTGAGGGCAGTCTTTTTTTGACACCAGTTAACAGCCAGTCACGTTAAGACCATGATGGCGCTCACCACTCATGTGGCACGTGCTCAAGGAGGCCGTAACCTGAACTTTCCAATAATGGAATATTTTTTTGAAGCGTAAAATTATGTCTCTTGTTTTATTTCCAGGTTCTCAAGTGTTTAAATGTTTAAAATGTATGTTTCATAATATTGCACAATGTTAAGTTATGAATTCAAAAGGTGCACTGCGCGAAGATTAAGAACATTATTATTCCAGCATGAACGCCATCATAAAAGACTTTTAAAGAATACCAAAAATTCACAATTTAAATCTAAAATGTAAATCCATATTGAAATTATTTATGTGCCATTTATTTCAAAATATAAAAGTTTTACTCAGTGTGCATAGCACTTCCGCCTGTGTGAACCCCGTAGGCAGCCATGGTAGGTCTGCTCGAACCCTGCCTCTGAGCAGTCCGTCAAGGAGAGCTGGCAAGGTAAGACGCTGAATCATGAAAAGGTCAGAGAGGCACCAATTTAACTTGTCAAACGCTATCCTTTTGCTCAGCCGGTTCTGCTCTAGGCTGCATCCTTAATATGTGCATGTTATACTACAAGTCATGATCATGTTATTATACTGTAAATTTCATAGATATGAATGTCTATGTAACTTTCAACATCAAAAAGATAATTTCAGGTTAACCACATTTATATAGTTTTGTGCATACAGTTTATACAAATACTAAAATACTACTTTGACTGAAATTGTTACCAATTCTAATGGTATTTCTTCAGGAGACACTCATGTAAATGTCTGAATGCCAACATAAACTTGGATTTATGCAACAGAACCTTGAGTATGTATTATAAAACTTGATAAAAGTTGTCATCCTACCTTGCTCCTCAGTCGGCATAAGCCCATCATCAAAGATTGACTGCTGAGGACAATAGTGGAAAAAAAAATGGTTTTGTTAGCAATTAAGGTTTTGAGTTATTTATTTTGCTATGCACTCCTGTGCACATTTTTGTAAATTAGTGTAATTTGTTTTCCTTTCATTTCAATCACACTTGATTATCTATGCACGTGGTCACCACTTAGAAGTTTGGGCTTTCTTCTCTGCTTCCAACAGCTATACAAGCAAATAATGGGCATGAATGGTTAGCTACTACTTTGTACAATGTTTTGTATGTGCCAAATATAAAAATAAATCTTTTCTCAGTTAGCACTGCTACAGATAAAGGTTACCACATACATATGAATAGTGAGTCATGTATGTTCCTAAAACAGGAAAGCAGTTTGATTTATGCTACTGCTTATTGCATAGATAAACTATATAAAATGAACTTTAAGTATACAGATACCCATGTTTGTGTTGGTAAAGTAAATACACATTTTATTGAGTGTCATGAAAAGTTGGGACATCAGAACATAGAGCAGGTAAAGTCAATTCTAAAAAGAAGTCAAATAGACTGTACAGTAGGTGGTGAGCAGTCAATATGTGTTCCTTGTTTGATAGGGAAGTCGCGCAAACAGCCATTTCCTTTAAGTGAAGCAAGGGGTGAAAAACCAGGTCAAATATTGCATATGGATTTATGTGGTCCATTGGAGATAGATTCCTTAGGAGGTGCTGGTTATTACTTAATAATTAAGGACGACTACACATGTTTTAAAACAGTTTATTTTTTGAAGAACAAGGCTGAAACTGTAAACAAAGTACAATTTTTCTGAACTATGCCGGAACAGAACGGTAGAGCTGAACGAGAAATACGTACCATAAACGAGTCAGCTAGAACAATGTTATTGTCCAGCAGTTTAGATAAGAATCTGTGGGCTGAAGCAGTTAATACTGCAGTTTATGTCTTAAATAGGACAGGTACAAGTAGCAGTGAAAATAAAACACCATTTGAATTGTGGGCAAACGAAGGGCTATTTGACATAAATAAGTTGAAAATTTTTGGGTCAAAAGTAATGGTTCATATTCCTGGCCAAAAAAAGGCAGAAATGGCAAGTAAAGTCAGGAACAGGTTACTTAGTGGGTTATGGTGAAAACACTAAGGGATATAGTGTTTATTTTCCTGACTTAAGTGATGTCTTGATCAAAAGAGAAACAATATTCATTAAGGAAAGTGGAAATGAAATCAAAGAAAAATCTAATGCTGGGATGCAAGAAGGATTTCCAGTTGGAAATACAAATGTGAATATGGGATATCCAGAACAGGATGTCAGAGAAGAAAAAACAGATGAAACAGAATACGATTAAACCAGTGAAAACCAGGTGCGTCCAGAAACCGAAAACCAAGACAAAATGGAAATACCTCAGGGAAGATCAAAAAGACAGAAGAATAAGTCAAAATGGTTTGAAGAGTACGAGACAAGTTTCATATCACTTAATAGTGAACCATTGATCTATGAAGATGCCATGAACAGTAATGACAAAACAAACTGGGAGATAGCTATGTATAAGGAGCTAGATACATTGGAAGAGAATAATACCTGGGTAGAAGTTACTGAGGTCCCAGAGGGAGCTGATATTATTTCTAGTAAATGGGTTTTTAAAATAAAAGAAATAAAATTGAGCACAGTACTAGTTATCCAGTGACAGTGACAATTATCCAACATGATTAATATGAATACTCAAGTAAAATAAATAAACTTAAAAAGAAATTTCCTACATTGTTTGAATAAAATGCTAGAGGCAGGTTTAGGCCTTACTAGTACATGTATCGTGTTTTAAATAAGTGAAGTCTTATAATATTATTTTCTTACCAGTAAAAATATATTTTCATCTATGATGTTTTAATTTATATATGTTATTTTTTTTTTTTAGGAAGAAGAGGAGAAGCTTTTTTCTCCATCATCATTTCCATCATTCCCATATGTGCCTTATGATGTTCAGAACAGTTTTATGAGAAGTTTGTATGAGACCATTGAAAATGGCAAACTGGGAATTTTTGAAAGTCCAACTGGGACCGTGAGTATTCAATGATTTATCACAAGCTTGATTGTATTCATTCAATTATTTTTAAAACTAGTTTCAGTTTTATGGTGTGTTATTAATGTGATAAACATTCTTGGAAGTATAGCATGTTGCTAACTAGGCAGTTGTTAATTTTACAAACTGTTTATTATTAGTTATATGTTAGGTTTAGTTAGTGTTGCTAGATATTTGGTAAGAAAAAAGATTATGTGGAGACATTGTTTTTTTGTCCCACCCTAAATTAATAAAATTTGTATACACACAACAAAAGCACATTTAATGAATTAGACTTAGAAATTAAAACATGTGCTGGATAGAGCCAAAAAATTATACAACCATGTATAAATATTTCTTCTTTGAACATGCCCTACTGAGCATATTTTTATCTGCAAATACATTTTTATAAAATGAATTAATTCATGTCTTATTTTAATGGAAAATATGAACAACTTGTATTTCAGTAAGTTAAGTAAACTTCTAAGGTTGGAAATGATTATATTTTTTCTTTTGAGATTATGTATGATGAACAAATCTTAAGTTACCAATTATTAATATGTTACGAGTGTGCTTAGAAAGTAATAAAGTGTATATTTATTCAACTAATGCTACAGTCATTGCCAATTCAATAATTGCATCAATTTTGGTTTGGTTTGTGCATCTAAAAAAAAAAAAAAAAAAAAAAAAAAAAAAAAAAAAAAAAAAAAAAAAAAAAAAAAGACAACATTTAGCGTACTGTTAGAGACAATAACATTGTGCAGAGCAAAATATGCAAACTCTGAATTGTGCATGGTAAAACAGTATGTCTTGCAACCCTATGTTTATCCCAAAATATTTTTTAAATGCAGGTAACAACCTTAAAAATGTGTATTACAAATTTAAAAAAATTGAGAATTTTCAAAAAAATTACAGCTATTTAAAGAAACACCAAAATCTTGGGAAACAATGCAAAAGCATTCCTCAAAATAAAAAATATAGGAAAATGACAAAAAATAATAATTAAAGAATCAGAGAAAAAAAATGTTTAATGATCTATTATGGCAGCAGTACCTGATTAGGGTGGGATAAAGGCTAGAACTGAAACCCATGCCATGTCAACAGACAGAGAGTTTTGGTTCTGTTTATGAAGGGCTGGAGATTAGATATCATCCTTAAGGGGACCTGGATGCCAATTGCACAATTCCTTTTCCTGGACAGGTCAAAGAGCTAAGGCTCGCAAATGGGCTGGCAAGGTTAGTGCCTTGCACTCCCATATCTCCTCAGCTCTGGCCACCACTTGTCAGAAAGGGGTTGGTTCTGCTTGCTGTGGGAGATGGCCTGTAAAATAACTGAACTAGATAATAATTGGAAAGGTTAATTGTTAAAAATAGAAAGCAATTATGAGTGAAATACTGTTGGTTACAAAATAGATTTATTGGCAAAAATATACGGTAAAATGTGTGGTTTGTCACAGGATAAATTCCTTGTTGTGCTGGGGGGCTACGGTTACAACTCTTATCTTATGAGACCTGATTGTTTGATTTTGTTTAGGTGGGAGCTGTGGGCAAATGTTTTGGTGTCAATATAACAGTAGGAGTATGAGGATAGCAGTGGAAACCCCTGTTGTGGAGTGTTTCTGGGTTTTGTGGCTCATTTATGAATTGAATAATTTTGTGAAAGGTGATCCAACATGCCTCACCAAGGGTGCATTAGCATTTTGCAAGCACTTGAGGAAGTGAATAATGGGAGTTCGGGCAGCAAAAGGGCATAACAAAGTGTGAGTGGGATAAAGAATACGTCAACAATTTTTATGGATAGTGTACAACCCATCCTACATGTTGAAGATAATTAACTGAGCTTGTCGTGACACCAAGAATGATGTGTGAAGCCCCCAGTCAATGCACATTACTTTGTAAGAAATAATTACAGATGTGAAGTAACTACCAATGTTTGATAAACATTAATTTACACTGGGTTTCTGCACATTGCAAAAATATTTAAAAAAATCACAAATATAATTACTTTGTAAACAATAGAAAATTTGATACAGTAATATTGTTATGTAAGGAATACTGTTCTCATGTTAACCTCCCTCTGAGAATGTAAAATAATTAATTATTACATAATTCGGTAAAATCCAATACATCTATCTTAAAAATAGGTGGTCTATCTTTAACATACGTAAAGACTCAGCACTCTGACAGTCCTCAGTTATTACAGTCTCTCTTCAGTATCTCCATGCCTATTTTAAAGGAAGTTTAACTCAAGTTGTGAGAGAGCACAAAATAATGTGGAGGTTGTGAATTCCTGAAATTCCTCATGGCTGAGACAGTAGGGGACCAAGTGATTGTGGAGGGCAGCCAGTTTGGTTACACTCCACCAGGCCATTCTACTACTAAGGATTAAGTTATCAAACTATTTAAGTAGAAAGCCTAAAAGGTTAGATAATACATAATAATAAAAGTTGTAGTGGCAGTAATGGCACCGAGTAGTTATTCTCTCATTGAGATAGAGGGCAAGAAAATCAAGTTTAAATATGATGCAAAATGTAGAAAAATTGTCAGAAATGGTGTGTTATGTGAATTGTGCAACCTCTAGTTTCATTATCGATGCGGTAACTTTGACGTAGAAGATGAAGAAATACTGAAAAGTGAGGATGTGGCATGGTGCTGTCCTTCATGTTTAGAAAATGGCATAGTAATTGCGACTGAAGAAAGCCACTCAAACTATGAAGAATTAGTGTCGAAGTTACATGAAGAGGTGAGTTCAATGCGCATAATTATAAATATATTACAAGAACAATTGAGATTGATGCAAGCTAGGCAAAACTCTGCTGAAACAAATCAACCAAAACAAGTCTTGTGGACTGAGGTAGTAAATAAACAGAAGGGTAATAAAGTTCAGAAAGATTTGCCAAATATCTCTATATTACCCATTAGAAATAGGTATGAAATTTAACACCAAAGGAAGCCTGAAACAATTAATACTTGTGTTCAGAATGCGGGTAATGACACACTGTTAAGAACAGGGAGTGTAGCTATTTACTCAGATAGCCATGGTAGAGACCGAGCTTGTAAATAAACTGATAGGATGCCAGAATAGTGTGTCATAGGGGTAGTACAACCTGGTGCTAGAATGACCAGCATATTGGAGGGTAGTGTGAAAATTTGGGTTGTAAGGATGCTGTGATTATAATAAGTAATAATGTAGCTAAGAATGAAGGAAACAAAGCAGTAAGTTCTTTGATGCTTAAACTTGATACATTTAATAGGGAAACAAATGTTGTTGTAGTAGCAGCAGGACCTACCTCCATGGTCTTGTGTAAATTTGGCTACAAAAGAGACTAATTAGAAAAATTAAAAAAGTATGTAGCCTCTACAATAATGCAAAAGTAATTGACGTGAGCACACTCAAAAGAACTATGTTTACAAAATATGGACAGCATCTAAATTCACAACGAAAATATAGACTAGCTGATATTATTTGTAATAATATGAACTGGTTATATAGTCGAAGGAACATGATGAAACGGCGATTCCACTTGGTATGGAACAAAAAAACTAGGTATGAAAACTGAACTCTCCAAGATAAAGTGTGAAGTTTGGTACTTAAACACACTGGGTAAAAAATGCTTGGTAAAAACATATATTATAAGCATATAAGTCAACCAAAGTCCAACTCTTGTCATTCTGCAACAAGTAATTTTTTAGCCCCCAACAGTAACATAAACATACTACATTACAATGTACAGTCATTAAGGAATAAAGCAACATTAAGTGAAGTCTTCCTAAAAATAATAGTTCATAATACTCAACTGCAAATATTATGTTTTACAGAACACTGGCTAACCAACGTAGAAAAAAAATTCAATGGATTACTGACTATCAAATTGTTAGCGGTTTTTGTAGCTGTAGCTGAATTATGGTTGATAAAGAGTATAGCAAAGATAGTTAAAAGTAATGAAAAATTAAATGCACTAAGTGTGGAGGGGTTTTTTGAGTGTGCTGCAGTTGAAGTTCCTGTAAAAAATCTCAGTGTTATAATTTCTTTGTATAGGCCACTAAATGGTAATTTATAAATATTTTATGACAAATTAGATTGTTTATTGGAAACCATTCATAAACAGAATATAAGTAAAAGGCTTTTAATATGTGGTGATCTAAACATTGATTTTAATTCTGACTCAAGAGAAAAGGCCTATTTAACTAACTTCCCCAAAATTTATAACCTGGAAAACAAAGTTTTTGGAAACATGCGATGCACAGCAACATCAGCTACAGCTATTGATTATGTAATAACAAAATCAAATATGTATGTTGAAACTATAAATATTGAACCAGGTCTGTCTGATCATTGTATACAATTTATCACAGTTAACACTGAAAATAACGTGAGAATTGGTCTGAACTTAATGAGACAGATGATATGAATACAAATTTTAACTTATTTTTAAATATATTTTTAAGATACTTTGAAGAATCATTCCCGATAAAAACAAATTATTCTTAAGCCAAGCAAATCAACTGTACTAAAAGGCCTGACTGGCTTAGTACAGGCATTATAGTTTCAAGTAATAAATTAAAAGAACTCTATAAACTAAATAAAAATACTAATAATTATTATTTAAGGGAATATATAAAACAGTATAAAAAATATATCATAAAGTAGTTAAGCGAGCCAAAAAATTGTACATTAGTAAGAAAATTAGAGAATGTAGAGATAGACCTAAAGAAGTGTGGAAAACAATAAACAAAAAATGGGCAAAGATAAGAATGAACTGAAAATTAAAGATAAATTACTGACAAATGATAGTGACATAGCAAATGCTTTTAATTAATATTAACGCTGGCTAACAGCCAGCTATGTTAAGACCATGACGGCACTCACCACTCACATGACACATGGGCATGCACATGTGCAAAGAGGCCATGACCTGAACTGTCCAATAACTGAATATTTATTTGAAGTGTAAAATTATGTCTCTTTTTTTATTTCCAGGTTTCTCAAGTGTTTAGATGTTTAAAATGTATGTTTGATATTATTGCACAATGTTTGGTTATGAATTTAAAATGCACGCTGCGTGAAGACTAAGAACATAAAAATCAATATTTGAAATTTTTGTGTGCCATTTATTTAAAAATATAAAAGTTTTACTCAGCGTGCATAGCACCCGCTTCTGTGAACCCCGTAGGCAGCCATAGTAGGTCCGCACGACCCCTGCCTCTGGGCAGTCTGCCGAGGAGAGCTGGCGAGGTAAGACGCTGTCACGTACACACTACAAACTTTTTGCACTGATGTAGATTACAATAGTTCACTTTTAGTATATCGGTTAACCTTTGCTTTGTGTACATTTTGCCAGACATTCCCCAGCATTATACTTACACTTAACTTAGTAATTTGTGCCCTTGTGGCTTTTTCAATGTAAACGAAGAGGAGAAAATGTCGGAGAGGCCACGCAGGCCGCGTAACTTTGAACCAAGCACCATCCGCCTATGTTAAAGGTGTTTCAGTGTATTTTCTGTTTAATTGTTGCATGCAATTTTAATGGCTATGTTTTTATGTATGTATTTAAGGGTAATTCTCATGCTTAATCATTTTCCGGCCACATCATTTGCGACAACGTGGTTAACAGCCCCCAAGTCAATATCGGCACCATCCATGCACTTTGAAGGCTTATTTGTGTAATATCATGTGCGCCATAATTTATTTCAGGGCTTTTGTATTGTTTCATTCAGGGTTCCGTGTATTTTTCATGAATTTGATGCTTTGTATGTATGACCACACAGACTTGTTCAAGTTTTATTTTCCCGCCATCAGGAGTGCTAAAAGCCTGTAAATGTCTCATTCTGCAGGAGAACATTTTTCCCATCAGTAATAATCATTTGTCTGACCACAATTTGCCGTTTTTATAGAGAAATAGTAAATTGCACGTGCACCATGTGATCTGCTACTAATCTTATCCAGTGGCATCCGTGCCACCTAAGCTTGTTTTCACGCACCTGCATGTTTATTGTGACCATCCATGTCTTGTCCCATCTTGTTTCTTCTGTATTTGTGCCATTTATGTAATTTGTATGGTGATATTATTTTCGTCCTAGCCGGCGACGTGTGTAGGCCGTCACCACACTAACCACGTGTGACAAGGCGAGCCGCGATGAGTCCGCATCAAATATGGTAGAAGGACAATATGGGAAACTGAGGTGTTTTAACATTGTCAACATGCGAGACACGCTACAACAGCGCTCCTAGCGGCTTGTGCTGCCGAATACCTGGGAAATTAAAATTTTTCATGGCTCTGCATGCGCAATTTAAGTGCAGTTGTCTCGTAGTATTGAAACGTGTTGTTTTACAGAATGTAATATAATAGTTGCTTATTCATATTATTATGCCGTATTTAAAAATTTACTTAAAGCATAAATATTGTTACTTATAACAAGGACAATCAGTTGTAACAGAATCATGTTACTGGGGACAGACTTAGATGTTGCAAGTTACAAAGGACAAATGTTAATCAATTAATAAGTAAGAGAATCAAATGGTAAATGGTATTTCATTTGTCAGATACATAATCGACTGCATTTATTCAATAAATCCTTGAGAATGGAGCCGTCAGCAAGCTTATTTTTCTGTGAAAAAATCGGGAATGAACATAATACATTTTTTTTTGGACAGAAAAATCTCCACAACTTATCTGTATTTTATTACCGAAAGATTAATTAAAATTAGCTCTACTACAGTTAGTGATTTAACACTGTGGCTTTTATTAGCTCTATAAGTAGCAATATCTTTTAGATATTCAAGATTAACCTAGCAACAAAATGAGTTGCCTAAATATTAAGTTATTGCTTTTTGAAGTTTTTATCATTAAATTAGCAACAAAATAAATAGTTCACACATTTCTATTCCTAACAGATATGGTTTTTATTCTGCTTTCTTCTTTCGTAGAAGGTATATTTTGGTTGGAAATACATTTTCAAGAGAAAAACTTTTTGGGAAATAAATTTTTATGTGATAAAAATATATGCTCAGTTATTGTTTAAGTTTTAATTTCCTGAATTTACAATCAAGATAAATAAACACATCCAGCATGTTGCATTTTATTTCAAAGTGCGTATTCGTGTCTACAGAATCTTGTCAAAAGGTGGTGGCCCATCTGTCGGTCCGTCGAAAGTTAAAGTTTGACGCGTAGAAAAACATTGCCCTGCGATTGGTCGAAGATCATGTGACCGCCTGACAGTTGTGACGGGTGGTTGTGAGTCCATCTTTACACATATAAATCACTTTTGTCATGCAGTTATGCCACAACTACACTGCCTCTAGTAAAACACAGACAGTTATGGTTAACCCACTGGCAGCCATGCTTCAACCATAAGTAACAAATTTTTGAAATCTCAGTCACTTCTTCATAATCTGATTGAACCAGTTATGAAATTTTGGGGGCTGTAACCAAAAATTATACACAAAGGACTATTTTGTAGCTTGGTAATATCTATTGCCTGTTCATCAACAAAACAAAGTATCTTTGTAGTTCAGAGCAATTTGAGACTGGGGGAAATTCTAATCGAAATGGGTGTACTATCAAATTTGTAACTATACTAAAGACACAGTTAAGTACAGAAGGCGCAAGAGTATTGCCTCCTCCCACTCATTTTCAAATGGTGGTTTCATAGACACTAATTGATCACGTCTTCATTTAGCAGGTTTTTATAGATTGTGGTAAAACTGCTCACCTCACTCCTTTTAAAATGTTTTATTTGTATGTATTTATATAAAAAGAAACAGACACACCCAAACATACCACACACAGTGAGACTGTGTTCAAAGTTACCATTTAGTACAATAGTATTTTAACATGTAGTAATGTTCAGTTCGGATGCTATTAAGTCACTTGTTCAGAAGTGGTTACAATTTGATAATTTAGGATTTTAGTAAGTATCGTTCCATAGTAAAATATCAAATGTGTCATTATTTTACTGGACTAATTCAGGTCGCATTACCTCTTAGAATACTACGTCAAATTAAACTTCGTAGAACTATTAAGTTGGATCATTACTTTGACCACCATACATGGTGTGTTCATATAGTACTACATGCATTGGAACACAACTTCCTACTTAAGACATCCATTTTCTTGGCTAGTGTAGATAATCCATGGAGGAAGCAGCAACATTGACTGCAAAATGCTTACAGCTTTCAACAACACAATGGTACGCCTATACCAAATATGAAAATGTACAATCGCCTCTAATATCATGCCACTTAAGTGACATTTGAGAGATTATAGATGAAATAATTAATTTAAATACTACACAGATTATAAATAAGGTCTACTGTATTAAGGAGAGTATTTCAGAACATAACTAGCTGACAAACTTTAAACATTTTAATCAATCATTTCCCAGCATTTGCTAATGAAATTTAATGAAACTAGTTCTCTGGGTGGTGTGGCGACAATGCTACAAAACAAAAGCTGGCGTGTCTGCTATCAATATGGCACTGCAAGGTGGTAGCGCCTCTTCCCACTCAGCATCATCTTTTAACCGTTAGGTTCGGTCAGGGGTTTCTGGACAGTGCATCCGTAAGCTCGTTGGTTTACCCCGTCACGTGTTCTACCTTGAAATCGAACTCATGGAGCAGTAATGCCAGCGGGCAAGTTTACTCTTCCCATTATGCATACCTTCCAACCAAACTAGACAGTGGTTATCCGTTTTCAACGTAAACTGTCTCCCTAGCAGATACGTCCGGTACTTTCTCAGCGTGTTTAATGATACGCTTCTCCCGTGTCCTCCCACCTGGTATAACACTGCTCCAATGCCCTCTTGACTCGCATCTGTCTGCATGACAACAGGTAACTATGGGCTAAACATGGCGAGCGGCATACAATTTTGGAAAGCAAGTTTGATTTCTCCAAATGTTTGGTCGGCTTGAGGTGTCCATACAAATTTACGTTTTTCACATAGCAATTCAGTCATGGGTGCAGTTATCACAGAAAAATTTGGAACAAATTCCCTAATCAATTTAACAACCCAAAAAATTTTCGAACTTGTTTGTGTGATCTGGGTGTGGGTTTGTTTTATATTGTATTTCATGTACATGTTATTGTTCTGGTTCATGTCCATTCCTTGTTACATAGTGTCCCAAGAACTCCATTCTACTCATCCCCAACTTACACTTGCCAACCTTATATGTGAGTTTGTTGGGTTCGGGCCTCTCAAACACAAGGCTCAGGTGGTGTAGGTGCTCTTACCAACTGTTTGACAATAAAAGTACATCATCAAGATAAGCCATCACAAAGTCACCTACGTAACCATCTAACACATTTACCATGAGGTTTTGAAAAGTGCATCAAGGGAGGTACATATAGCGCAAGAAAATTCCCCTGATGCTGTGCAATGCCGACAAAACTGTGCCACGAGGTACTCGGAACAATGGAGAGTAGTAGACCAGGAAATTCAGACCACCCCCCCCCCCCCCGGTAATTGCACAAGGTGGCGAGCGTACATGCCGTAAGAAATGTGGGAACTTGTACTTAAATATGGGCATGATAGTTTAGAGCATGGACACCTGGGTTTCGAGCAGACACGTCGGAACATGCAAAAGTTTTTTCATTGGCCAGGAGTTCAAGGGGACATATGTAAACATGTGCAGAGTTGTGTCATGTGCAACACCCGGAAGCCATGGAGAACAGACGGCAATGCTCCACAACAACCAAGGTTGCCGACTGAGCCATTCAAGACTGTAGCACTTGACATCATGAGCCCATACCTGTGCACCAAAAGCGGTAAAAGGTGTCTCATTTTTGCCATGGATTTGTTTACCAGATGGACCGAGGCGTTCCCAGTCAGTAATGTTTGCACACACACGGTTGCACGGGTCATGCAAACAGTATTTTTCCCCAGATGGGGGCATCTTGAGTACCTACTGACCGACAATGGTACATGGTACGTAGTTCGTAGGGAGAAAGTGGAGAGATTACTGTACCAGATGGGGGACTGAACACCGTACCACCCCAGGGCCAATCCAACTGAACGCCGTAACCAAGACGTAAAAAGCCATTTACGCGTTATGCTAGGAGACGATCATACCAGATGGACAGGATTTATTCTTGAGGCCATGTTTTGTTTGCGAAACAGAGTAAATGCGGCAACCGGGAAAACACCCGTGGAAATGGTACAGGGTCGCGAATTGCGTGAACCCAGAGAACCCTGCGGAAACCCTCCAATACCACCTGAGGGGATATCCGTGCACCAAAAGCAGGCAAGGGCGAACCAAGAGGATTATTGCAATGTTTGTGTACCAGAAAGCAGAAGGCCACCACCAGAAGTAATACCCGGTATGTATGTGTATGTAAAGGAAAACCCGTTATCAGCGGGAGCAAAGAACCGTTGTTCAGGACTCACATCCGAGTGGATTGGGCCCTTGTGGCTTTTTCAATGTAAACGAGGAGGAGGAGGAGGAGAAAATGTCTGATGGGGCAACGTGGCCTACACAGCTTCGAATCAGGCGCCATCCACCTATGTTAAAGGTGTTTCAGTGTAATTTCTTTTTAATTGCTGCATGCAATTTTAAGGGCTTTGTTTTTATGTATGCATTTAAGGGTAATTCTCATGTTTAATTGTTTTACGTCCACATCACTTGCGACCACATCATTAATAGCCGCCAAGTCTATGTCTGGGCTATCCATGCACTTTGAGGGTTTATTTATATAATATCATGTGCGCCGTAGTTAATTCCATTCTATGCAGTTTTTCATTCAGGGTTCCGTGTATTTTTCTTGTAATTGATGCTTTGTATTTATAACCACGCTGTCTTGTTCAAGTTTGATTTTCCTGCCATCAGGCATGATACAAGCCTATAAATGTCTTAATCTGCAGGAGAACATTTTCCCATCAATAATCACAATCTGTGTGACCACAATTCACTGTTTTTACGGAGAAATATTGAAATTTCATCTGCACCACGTGATCCGCTACAAATCTTATCCAGCGGCATCCGTGCCATCTAAGCTTGCTTTCATGCATCTGCATGTTTATTGTGACTATCCATGTTGTGTCCCATCTAGTTTAATTTGTATTTGTGCCATTTATGTAATTTGTACGGTGATGTTATTTCCGTCCTAGCCGGCTATATGTATAGACCATCACCACACTAAACACGTGCAGCAAGGCGCGCCCCGACGAGTCCGCGTTAGCTATGCCAAATAATCACATGTGTTTGTTCATTTCACAATTCTCTGCACCCTGTCTTCAGGAAATACCTACAGTCCACCCTAGCGGCTGTCAACGCCTTTCCTTGTGAAGATTGTGTTTTCTAACACCACAGAGAAGTCATCCATCTGGTAGTGCGCTAGAGTAATTGCGGGCTGGGGAGCACCTGAACGGAGTTAGCTGGACATGTCCAAGTTCATGCATTAAGTTAACCTTAGCATAATTTGTATGAGTTACAGAATAAACGCAAGTCCTACAGTGCTCAAAGTATTTCTTTGTAGTGACAACAACCTCTCGCCCTTTTTCAGTCATAAAAGTTTAATAAAGCTGTTTGGTAATGAAAAGTGTTTTGTAAGTATGCTCGGGTGAGACAGATACATGAGCCTACAGCATCCCTGAGAACCCTGAGTTTCAACAGTGCGGTGACTGGGAAACACCGCTGGCGCCCATCTACCGTAAGATTATTGTGTCACTGTTTGTCTCATGTCTCGCCCGACAGTGTCAATATTTTAAAAATATAAGTTCAATGTTGGCCCCATCTAACTTTCAATCTAATGAACCACTAAAGATACTACAGGTGAATTTCCCTAATAGTGAAATATTGTTTAAAGTGAAATTTTACAAATGAAAATGAAGTAAACAATATAAATAATTACATGGAAAAGAAACACTCAACAGATACATATGGATTATCTAACAATATCATTAAATCTGGTAGAATAAATATAGTTCAGCCTTTAACTTATTTAATCAATCATTTGTACAAGGTTGCTTCCCATATAGGCTCAAATTAGCTAATTTTTTGCTTATACATAAGAAGGGAGATAAACTTTTAGCAGAAAATTATAGACCAATAAGTCTCTTGCCAATTTTTTCAAAAATTTTTGAGAGGATCATATATAATAGACCTGTTAGGTATTTGGAAGACAGTAATTTATTAAGTAAAGAACAAAATTAATATCCGAAGAATAAGTCCACTATTACCTCTGTTTTTCAAGTCATAACATTTATCACTGATGCTCTAGATGAAGGAGATCTAACATATGGAATCTTCTGTGATCTTTCCAAAGCTTTTGATTTAGTAAATCTTAAATTATTGTTAGATAAACTGGCTTATTATGGTATTAAGGCCACAGAGCATAACTTATTAAGTCATACCTTACATCTAGAAAAAACAGAGTTGAAGTTAATGGGAATAATGGCACTGTAATATTTGATTGGGAAACTGTTATAGTTGGTGTCTCTCAAGGAAGTATCCTTGGTCCATTGTTGTTTATTTTATACATTAACGACCTAACTAAAGTAATTAAGAATGGAAAGTTAAGCTTATTTGCTGATAATACAAGCATTATACTGGGAGCAAAAAATATTGGATCTTTAAAACATAAATGTGAACTTACTCTGCAGATGAACGAAAATTGGTTCCATAAAAATAGCCTAGTAATAAATTTTTGTAAAACAGAATTTATTTTATTTTGCATAAATAAAATTGTCAATTTGAGCATATTAAATAATTATTATCATAATATTATAAATGAATCAAAGATTGTTAAATTTCTAGGGCTCCATATTGATGAAAACTTATTGGGAAGCACATATATCATTATTTGAAACAAAATTATCATCAATTTGCTTTATGTTGAGAACCTTGCAAGAAATAGTAGATTATTAAGCATAAAGAGTGATATATTATGCTTTTTTCCATTTGATCATGAGGTATGGTATTGAATTTTGGGGCAGTAAGAAAGGTAACAGAAAGATTTTATATTGCAAAAAAAAAAAAAAACATTGCGAATTTTAGCTAATGTAATGTACTCAACTTCCTGTAGGAACCTTTTTAATAATATAGATCCACTTTATAACAAATACTGATTAAATTTAATGAAACATGTAAAATTTAGTATTGGACAATTCCAAACAAATGATAAGATTCATAGTCATCATAGTAGAAATGTTCACAAACTCACAGTTATCCCACATAGAAGCAATATGTTTCATAGTAGTACATACTACACTGGACTACTTTTGTACAATAATTTACCTAAAAATATTAAAGATGAAAATAAATATAAAAAAAAATTACTAATATTGTAAAAAAACTTATTGAATCCCAATCCTTTTATAATACACATGAAATTAATGAATTTCTACAAAACTTTAGCTAGTATGCATCATAAGAAATGTCTGTTTTTTGTATATGTAATTGTATGTTTACCCACAGTTGTTATGCTATTTAAAATATGTGTTATTAATTTATGATTAATATAATTAATTAATATTGTGTTTCCATTTTTATATTATGTAACCACACAATATACTGTATGCAGTTATTTTGTAATTTTTATTGTATGTGCTTTTTATTGTATGTGATTTTTATTGCAAGTATTTGTTATCTTGACTTATTCCATAGCCCTGTAGCTTGGCTACAAAGTGGGCTCCACGGAACTAAATAAATAAATAAATAAATTGAAAAAACTGGTAAATGTTAATATTGTAGAGGAAGTTGAAAAAGAGAGGTTGGCAGAAAGGAAGGGATAAAGTCGTGGAGCATGTTGGATGTTGTAACCTGGTTTTGGAAAACATGTATTGAATTAGAAATAAGAAAGTACAGTGGAAGCCCGGAATACCACAGCCAGGTATACTGCAGATTCTGTTATACCGCAGGGCAATTTGTGTCATCCGACCTCAATAAATAAATAAGTGGAAAGCGTGCGGTCAGGTAGGCGGTTGTTCGTGAGTTGGGGACATTGATGTATGAGGCAGAAGGAGCGGACGCGTGTTCTCCCTCCTTTCAGCTTAGAGATCTATTTTACTGATTCATTAGAGCCAATATTGTATGGTTTTTCATATATGCAAATAAAATGTGTTCTTATATGACCATATTGGCGAGTAAGGTCATGTGCGTGTATATGCCACATCAGAAGTTTTTGATGAAAGATTCGGGACAATTAATATTTCAAGTAGACCGCATTAAATTTTTATTTTCCCTTAAACATTGCCAGGCCTCATCATGCCAGTGCAGAGGCCAACATGCCACCTAAATTTCATATAAATTCAACACATTGACATGAATCACATCAATCAGCACGTTTTCCCAATACCGGACTGCTGTTATGAATTGAACCAGCCCTGTAACAATGCCAGTAGCGGCAGCCATCTGGCCGCCACCCGCCAGAATAATCTTGTAGCGACCGATGGACAGCTGCCCAGCCCCGACGATCTAGGCACGAGCGACAACAGCAAGCCGCAGCATCAATCTCCTATGGGATATAGCTCTATGTAATCATTATAATTATGATGTATACACTTTGATTATAATGTATGTATACTGGCTATGCGGTATGTCTTCCTATTTTCAAAAAAAAAAATTCCGAAATTTGAGGCGCGCCTCAAAATTCATGCTTTGAAGTCATTTACAGGCCTATAATTAATCTCCTATGGGATATAGCTCTCCATAATAATTATAATTATTATGTAGACACTTTGAGTATAATGTATATATACCGACTACGCAGTATGTGTTCCTATTTTTGAAAAAAATTTCCGAAGTTTGAGGCGGGCCTCAAAATTTATGCTTCAATGTCATTCATAGGCCTATAATTAATCTGTTACAGCATATAGCTCTACATAATCGTAATTATGATGTAGACACTTTGATTATAATGTATATATACCGGCTATGTGGTATGTCTTCCGATTTTCGAAAAAAAATTTCCGAGCGGACAAGCTATTGTGGACAAGGCTTAATGCAGAAACGCAGTCTTTCTTTGCATGCCACTAATAATTAGCTTTTTTTTTGTTTTAGTTCTGTGTAAAATGCAAATCAGACAGGCAAGTGACATGTTTCACAACAGGTGAGGCACTGATAGATCCCATCTGCAGTGCAAGCGTGCATTCGACCTTTGAACGTGAGCTTCCTTTCTCATTCTCTCTTCCTCCCAACCATGTCCAGCAGGGGGTGGAGGTGAACCCCCATCTCCAACCTGCGTGAAAAACAACTCACAGCGAACACCGCCCTTAGTGGAATAAGTGCATCCTTTGCCCGGAAAATGAGGTATTTTTAAATTATTATTGCTTGAATGCATGTGACCCTTCATTACAGTACAGTTCTGTTCTGTTTCTCTCCCTTGGGTGCTGTGAAGTTCAGTGATGTAGATAAAGAAAATAAAGTTCCGCTAGCAATTGGCTAAACATTTGACGAGTTATGGCGGTAAATAACACCACTTGCTCCGTGTTTGACAGATAGGTGCCACGCCACAGTAGAACACTGGCTTTTTTTGCAACTGTACTCGGTCACTCCCAGAATAGTGCGGACAGCTATAAAGCGGGTCTGAGTTATGTCCCCCAACAGCCGTGTTATATTAGGCTTTTACTGTACTTGCAAAGAATGAAGATATGGGAATAACAAACAAAATATGGCGTAGTTGATGAGAACTAAATTTTCTGGTCAATTAATATACTGATTGAGAGGTCAAATTCACTTGCGCTCCTATTATATTTGCTTCACTCGTGAATGATGGTGGGCACAAACAAACCCAATATTTTGAATCTTGGTAGGTAATCTCAGCGAAAACTGGAGATCCATACAAAACTTTGACATTGACATGATTGCTTCCAGAAGGTCGGAAAAATCATCTGGAATAAATTCTGTTTAATCTCGTGGGTGTTGTGATTGTAAGTTGGCAGACATGCATAATGTTTGTATAATGGCAGACCTGAGTGGTCTTGTTTATAGAGTGGTGGTGTTAAATTAGCGTAATGTTGTATGACATTTAAGTAAAGATAATAAAAGATTACAAAAACATAACATGGTGCAGTCTGTAGTCAGTTCAGCAGTTAACAGAAGTGTGCAGCATATTTCCACATCACTTTCTGGTTGCCAGCAGTAGTGAGGTTATGGACAGTCGGCCAGCAGCGTGATCACAATGATGGAGTCGTTTTAACCACATTTGGCTTTGCTTATCGATGGCAATCTGTGTGAAAACTATTGGAAGTTCAAACAGATTTAAGTTTGTCAAAGGCAGTGGAACAGTGTAGGGTTACAGCATTGGGCAAGCAGCATGCATACATGTTGCAATGTAATGTTGTTAATCCTGTTAGGTGGCTTGTGGACTACTCGAGTGCTGAACTTCCATGTGAAAGGCAAGTGGTTGAGGCAGTATGGTAAAGCCGGAAACCAAAACTTACTGAACACAAGCATACAACCAATGGAAATTTTAAGTGTCAGTGCTGTGGAAATGTACATAGGAAGGGTGCCTACTCAGCTTTTGGGAAAGTGTGCTACAAATGTAAACAGTTTAATCACTTTGCAACCTTCTGTAGCAACCAAGTTGAAGAGGTTAAGTTTACAGGCGGAGAACCGGGAATGTACAGTTCAAATACACTTAAACCAGAAGAGTTCTTCGTTAGCACATTAAAAGTTGAAGAAGCAATGTCTGGAGTGGAAAGGGGAAAATCAAGTCAGAAGGAGTGGATCCAGGAAATTAGGATGAAAGGCAAGACTGTGAATTTGAAGCTTGATACTGGCCCTGAGGTAAACATTATACCGCAGTGCATTGTGAGGCAGTGGGCTAACACAAGCCAGTTGAACCAACCTAACATAACCTTGGAAGGGTTTGGTGGTAACAGAGTGAAACTGATGGGCGTTATCAAACTTATTTGCAGTATAAACAAAGCTGACAATGGCCACAAGTGGTTACAGTTGGTTCTTGTGGAGGATGGCAACTGTAAAATGTTTATTCTAGGACTGCATGGGTGTATCTGTTTTAATCTGGTTTCCAGCAATTTTGCGTACAGCATATACAAGGCTGATCAGTCAGAAAATAGGCTTAGAGCAGAGTTTTCAGATCTATTTCAGGGAATATGGTGTATTCCCAACAAGTGCAGTCTGCTTGTTGACAAATTGGTCCAGCTAGTTGCTAAACCTCCAAGAAGAGGGCCTCTTGCATTGGGGGACAGACTCGAAGGTAAGCTGCATGAGCTTGTTAAACTGGGTGTTATTGCTAAAGTGTTCCAACAGTGTGGATGGGTCAACAATTTAACAGTAGTAGAAAAGCCAGACAAATCACTTAGGCTGTGTTTAGACCCAGTGGAACTAAATAAAGCAATTTGCCAGGAATATCGGATGATAGTGACTCTAGAGGAACTGAGTTGTCAGCTGAACAATATGGCCGTTTTCACTATGTTATATTTAAAGGATGGTTTTTGTCACGTGGAGCTGGATAAGCCATCAAGCCAGTACTGTACTCCCCTTTGGCTTAGCAGGTGCACCAGCAATCTTTCAACGAGTAAGTACACAGAACTTTGGTCACATTCCAGGTGTAATTGTGTACTTTGATGACATTTTGATTGCAACTGACAGTGAATGTGAACATGAAAAATGTCTTGCTTCAAGTGACACACAGAGCTAGGGAACTGAATGTTAAGTTCAATGGAAACAAAATTCAATTTAAACAGGAAGAAGTCAAGTATTTTGGACATGTAATCTGTAAGAATGGGATGAAACCAGATCCAGACCAGGTACATGCAGTCCTATCCCTATCAATGCCTACCAACAAGATTGAGTTGCAAAGAGTGTTGGGGTTCCTCAGTTACCTATGGAAGTTTTTATTGAATTTAGCCAGCATTGTTGCTCCTCTGAGGGACCTCGAAAGACAACAGTGAGTGACAGTGGTTGCCAGTGCACACTAAAATCTTGAAAGAAGTCAAGGAGTTTGATCACCAAGGCACAGGTGCTGTGTCTGTATGATCCCACCAAGGAGCTGTCTATACATTATGATGCATCAAAAGATGGGCTGGGGTGGTGCTTCATGTGTGGTGGTCAGCCAATCAGCTACGCATCATGAAGCCTGTCACCGATTGAAAAGAACTATACACAAATGAAGGAGATGTTGAGCATCGTGTTTTCAGCCAAAAAGTTTCACCATTACATCTACGGGAGGAGTACACAGTGTACACTGATCACAAACCACTGGTCCCAGTGTTCAACAAGAACATTGCAGATGTTTACTCAGTCCAACTACAGCAAATGAAGATCAGACTGTTATGCTATACGTTATCTGTGAATTATCTGCCTGGAAAACTCATGAATGTAGCAGACCTACTGTCAAGATCGCATATGCCAGAGTGGGGTCGCAGTGATGAAGAGTTGGCCAATGAGATTATTCATCTAGTGAGCGTGTGACACTGTTCAGGTGTCGTCAGCAAGAAAGAATGAGTTCAGACAGGAAACAGCTATGGATGCAGTGCTATGTGAAGTAATGAACTACTGCCAGACACGGTGGCCTGAGCACAAAAAGCAGGTAAGCCAGCAGACTCAAGTGTAAATTGGGCAACGACACAGTTTGCATGTTTACAAGGGCTTACTGGTTTTGAATGACCGCATTTAGGTACCACTAAAAATGAGGCAGCAAATGCTTGCCTTACTCCATGAGGGCCACTTAGGCATTGAGAGGACCAAGGCACGGGCAAGGCAAGTACTATATTGGCCCAATGTGTCGGTGGACATTGAGGTGTTGGCAAATAGGTGTGTTTTATGTCAGACGTTTAGAAGCAGGAATGCAGCAGAGCCCCTTATTCCTCGTGCCGTACCTGAACTGCCATTCGAGAAAGTTAGTGTTGATCTGTGTGACTATGGAGGCAGCAGCTATATAAGGGGATCGAATTGGTGCCAGTGGAAAATAAACAGGTTATTGCAGTCATAAGAGGTCTGAAGTCTGTGTTCGTCACTCACAGTGTGCCAAAACTTATTATGTCTGATAATATGTCGTTCAACTCATACAAGTACAAGCAGTTTGCAAGGCAGTGGGATTTTGAGATTGTGACAAGTCACTGTTACCCAAAGTCTAATGGACAGGTAGAATGAGCAGTTCAGATTGCAAAGAACATGTTGAAGAGGTGCACAGATCTAGGTGCTGATTTGCTAATCATGCTACTGGAATACAGGAACACTCCTCTGGCTGGACTAGGCTAGTCACCTGCACAGCTTTTAATGAGTCAATGGGTGAGGACTAAGCTACCTACAGTGGCAAAGGTGCTGAAACCTCATGTGCCTAAAAAAGGTAACAGAGGTATTGCAAAGCAAACAAGCACAAGCAAAGAGCAAGTACTGGTATGATCAGAGAGCAAGAAAGAAGACAGAATTACCTCTGCAGACCAGAGTCCTGTTACATCGAGATGGGTAGTGGGGACCAGCCGAGATTGTGGAGAAAGCATCAACTCCAAGGTCATACAAAGTCAGATACTAAGATGGCTGACAAATTTGAAGGAATTGCCAATACTTGTGATAATCCAGCCTAGCTCCTGTAGAGCATAGGAGAGGGCTAGCCTGAACTTTGACTTCAAGGGGTTTCCAGCTGATGACAAGACAGGAGGAGTGTCAGAAGAGTTACTAGAAACAAGCGCACAGGAAACCAGCCTGCAGAACAAGGAAGCTCCGTCCAAATGGAAAGAACATGGGAAATTGCCTGTATGTACAAGGTGCGGACAAGAAACCAGATCACCCATCTAACAATAGCTACTCTAAACCCCATAAAAAACAGAAACTAGACACAAGGGCTAAATTAAATTCTTACATCTAATACAGCTCTGTACAGTCTCTCATCCACATTCATGTAACTTTGATTTTTCAGGGGGGTGGAGGGAAAGGTCCTTACACAACAAAAAAAAAACTGTTACCGACTTAATCAACATCACCTTAACATCTATAATTAACATTTTACATCTAGGACAACTTTAACATCTTGCATCTGTCGTCTTTTTGCGGCTACAACATCTTGAAGTCCCTTCAATTAGCATCTAGGTAACCTATCAAGTCACATCTTATTTTTTTTGGAACAACTATTACCTACATCATATCTTCTTCAGCTTCTGAACACCTTATGTAATGACTAGGGATGTTCGGCTTTGGCAGCTAGCAACATAACAACTTGAATAGTGTCAACAAATTGGCAGCTTTCATCTTCCGCCATCTTATTGTCTTACATATTGCTATGGAACACTGTGACCTTTCAACTATTTGCAGCTTATTGGCGGCGCAGTAACAACATATCCTAACTTTGTCTTTCTAAGCCTTGTTCAACCTAAACACCTTAAAACCCTTAATTTTTTCTTACACCATAACCTATATTTAACAACTCCAATAGTGAAGACCATTATACTTTCCCTCCAGAAACATCAAAACATCTTTCTGTTTTCTCAGCAAAAGTAAACAACAAACTCACGAATCTGCACGAGTAACATTTAACGACAACTTCTCTTTCAACTGATCTCATTGATCCTTCCGCTCCACGTTCAAAGTAAACAACTAATCATCTCCGTCCAGCATGGCTTGTTTCTCATGCCCTAGGATTATTGGCATAAAACAAATTATCATCTTATTACTATACCTTCGATCAAAGAACATTAAAATCTCTAGAATAACAATAACTGTAGTTTATATTGATTAATGTACACAACAAACTTAAACAAACCCACCTGTAAAAATGCCAAATAAACTGAAATTCAATTACCAATTAGGTAATCAAATAATATCAGCTTTTAACTTAGTATTATACAACAACCAGTTTTAACTACCCAAAATATCTTTTGACAGCTGAAGGGCAAATCGCAACACAACATAACCTCTACACTGCAGCTGTCAACACCCTAACAATCTACAACCAACAGAAGGGAACTGGCAGAAGGGGTGGTCACTTCTTCTCCACTACATTCTGTCGTCTCATGGCAAGCTAGATGGACGTCCACCTCACCGTGGGCAGGCCACCATCACTGTCTGTTCTAACCCTCAGAACTGATCCCTTCCTGTGATGGCCGATTGTGGGGTTCCACGACCCACACTCCTCTTGACCAACTCTCCTACCTGGTTGGTAACCTCCTTTTACACTGCTCTTCGTGTGCTAAATAGTTTCCAACAAAAAAAAAAAGCAAACAACACATACGTAACACTCCAAAAAAAGCTAAATCCCATAACATCTATGGAGAAGGATTAAAGAATCCCCAAACGAAAACGAGATAAAACCATACACATTTTAAGATGGCTGTCCAAACACATTAACTCTGGAGTAGTAACAAAAACATCAATCACCCAAAAAAGAAAACAGAATGTGAAGGAGTTCATAGGTGAAATAACGAGAAAGTTCCTTAACAACTACAGAGAAAAGTCCCACAAAAGGAACTGATCGCCTCAACAGTGCTGACCAAAAGTTTTGAAAAACTACTCAGCAAATCATTTAGTCCAAAATCCAACCTCAATAGTGTGGGGTGGGGCTAAACCCTAACAAGTTGCCTTAAGATTTCGGCGGGGGAGAAGGTAAACAGAAGAAATTTTTGGACAGATACAAGTAACGAAACAGACGACAGGATAGATATTTGTGAGTGGGGCCCCTTGGATGACAAAGAGAAGGGTCGCCACGTTCCGGCGACGAAAGCATGATTGGAGAAAGACAGGACTAGAACAGCGGAAAAAGAAGTAGGAAAATTCAATCCACAGGTCGTACCAGCTTTCCTAAAAACTGCTGGTAGCAGACCTCAACCTTTATGCCTGACCTGACAGAAAACCCTAATTTCAACTATTTAACTCACCAAAAAAAATTATATTTGCCAGGACTGATATACGTTCACTACAATTGTTTATTTTTTTTTAATTTTCACTAACAACAAAAAAAAATAGAAATTATTTATAGCTGGGGTTTCAACACAACTTCACATTAAGTAGCACTTAAATCAAACAAAACACAATGTTCATCTTCTACTACATTTTCAGAATCTGCTTAATCCATTTTCATGTTTCCCTCCTTTGTTTACTATAAAATAAAAAAATTAAAATCGTAGTGTAGACACTCAATGATCTGTTGGCAAAAACAAATAAGAATCCCTAAACAATTAATTAGTTTATGAAAAATTACGTTCTCCGTTTTCAAATTTTTGTAGTCTGCAATAAACTGTGCAACTTCTGTTGTGTCCCACTGTCAACGTCTACAGTGGCTTAACATTTTGATTCTGCAGAGCGCAGTCATCATCTCTCTGTCTTGGTCGTTGGACTGTCGCATTGACTCCTTTATATTGACCGGCATCGACTGTAAGCCATTTGGCATTCAACATTTAAACGGCTGTTTTCTCAAACAAAATACATTTCTCTGAGTCCATTCTTAGAATTAGTACGTAATTACTTTCAATACAAAAAGAATTTACTTACAAATGATTGCGAGTAATATTTAATTGTCTTATTACCTTTGAAATTTAATTAATGTGATTATTATTAATAAGCTTTTATTATCTGTTTGAGCTTCTACAGTTTATTTCATAATGTCAATTTGTCTGGTGTTATTATATAACTTTTCATAGTAAATATTTTATTTATATATTTATCAAAGCATATATATGGTGTTATTTATGTATTTCTGTGTATTTATTGATTGTTTATCAATATTTTATCATTTACATATTTTTCTCGTAAGTTTGATTTCAATTAATTATTGGTCTATATTTCGAAAGTTACGTTTTAAATCCTGTCTCGCCTGCAGGTCCCGGTTTCATGAGAGATTGTGTATCTACTAACTGAGTGTGCAATGCTGTGTTACGAATTCTTTCAGTCGCCGTCTGAAGCTACTTCCACTCACTTCCCTGCAACTCCAGTTCTTGCAAATTTTCTCGTCATAGCCCTGCTGCTTGGTGTGTGAATTCACATAAATAATGAGTCTCTGTTCACGTGATATTTTCCTCTATCTCTCTGTTCTTGAGCACAATTTGCCTCTTTTGGACAGCCCACAACATCTATCGGCGATTGTGTAACTTCCGATTATCTTTTGTTTGCTACTTCTGCATCTTTCACGTATCATTTTTCTAACACTTTTGTGCTTGGTGTGCTGCCATCATGACGTGCGAGCGTTGTGTGGTGGCCCTCATGATGTTGTTTGGCACTTAAGTGCCCTTAATGATTTGTTCTTGCAAACCATCACGTAGTATGTAGTTGCCACTGGACGTAGTTTTGTTGGTTGTTACATTATTTTCTTTTTTTTTCTTTTTAAGATGTAGTTGTTCGTTTGGATATTTTCTGTTTCCCCTCTCTGGTGAGTACTGTCTCAATTTTATAGTTAGTTTCTTCTCGTGCACCAGTATTTTTTCACTCAGTAATTAATTTTGATTGTAAATTTATTTTTGGTTTTAGTGAGGGTGCACGTGTCTGCCAAATGTTTCTGCATGTGTTGGGCTAAATATTTTTTCTGTACATATCAGCGTAAACTTTTCTGTATGTTATGCACTGAAGCTCTCCATTTTCTGGCATAAGTCTTTTCTCTGTGCATTGCCTGCCCCTACCATGCTGGGTGGCAATTAGTCAAGATTGGTTTATAAATCACTTCTTGCCCATTCCTGTGGACTCAATATGATGCCTGCTATCATTTAAGTCACAACTAACGTTTTGATACTTCTTTACCAAATATCAGGTTTTATTTTTTATTTAAAGGATTTTTAATTGTGAATTTGGAAATCATGACTTAAATTGTGTTGTGTTTGATTCGTGAGGATTATATGAAACTTGAAAACATAACTTTGTGATGTAAGTTGGAAGGGAATACATTCTTTGTTTTAATACTAATTTTTAGAATTTAGGGATGCATCTCAAGAGTCTTTAACAATTTTATTTAAAAATATTTTGAGGTTTCATGGTTAACTTAAATCATTTTATTTCTGGATGTTATTTGTTTTCTATTCAGTTTGCCAACAATTTTTAAGAATATTTGTTTCATATCAATCATCGCAATTATTTAATTATTTTGCAATCATTTATTTCAGGGTTCTATGTATTTTTCATTCATGTTTTGATGCATTTTTCACGTCAATTGATGCTTTTGTACTTGACCATGCAGTCACGTTAATGTTTGATTTCGCCGCCATCAGGCAAGTTACAAGCCTGTAACAACGCTAATCGTAAAGAGAATCACTTGCTCAACACGAATAATATTTGATCTGAATTTAGTTTGCCATTTCCACGCAGAAATATTGCACTTTCACCTGCACCCACATGGTCCACTACGAACTTCATCCAGCGGCATCCGCGCCATCTAAGCTTGTTTTCACACATGTGTGTGTTTATTGTGAATATTCATCTCGTGTCCCATCTTATTTCATGTATCATTCAAGGGTCTATGTAATTTGTAATTAGTGTACAGTGCAATTATTCCCTTTCTAGCCGGCTCTGTATAGGCCTTCACCACACTAACCACGTGCTGGAGGGCGAGCTCCGACGAATTTGCGTAATCAAGCGTGTTAATGTGTATTAAGGGTATTCATTTGCAATTCACCGTGTCCTGTCAGTCCACCCTAGCGGCTGTTTGCCCTCTTCCCTTGTGAAGACTGCGCGTTCACGCACCTCTGTGAGATCATCCATTTAGGCGTGCGCTGGGTTAATTATGGGCTGGAGAGCACCCAAGCGGAATTGGCTAGTCATGATCGAGATAACCATTTCATTGGCACGTTGATGTGTATGAATAATATCAATAAAAACAAGTCTACAGTGAACTGAATTTTTTATTCAGTAGTGACAATGTACTAGCCACATATGTTTTATCAATTGTTTATTTCAGTGATTTTATTAAAAGTTTAGTATTGCCTATGTGTTTGTAAGTACGGACGGGTAAGACAGACACACAGGACCCACAGCATCCCTGAGAACCCTGAGTCTCAATAATGTGGTGATTGGGAAGCACCGCTGGCGCCCATATTACCAGTAAGTATTTGTGCCATCATTCATTTCGTGTCTCACCCGACGGCATCAAATATTATAAAACTGTTAATTTTGAAACAAGGTTATGTCCAAACATTGTGTTTGATGGGGTGAGCATGTAACTGCAATGTTGCCAATTCCAATTTCTCATCCACTAAATTCCCGCCAAATATAAAAATCATTGGGAAAATATCAGAAACATTAACAACAAAATTATTTCAAAGGGGAACTGTTAAACATGAGTAAATTGCTGTTTTATTTGTCAGTGAAGTGTGACATTGTTTTTATCATTTTTTCAGACTTGCAATTTTTTTTTAATCAATAACATATGACATTGATTTTTTGGTCATTGTTTTCAGACATGCTATATTTTATTTATCAGTATACCACGCACTTACAAAAAAAGTGGGTAGTAGAACTTACTGTAGTCTGAAAAAGGACTATCTGAAGGCTGTAATTGAAGACATTAAATCAAAAAGGGAGAGTCTAAGGTCAGCTTCTGAAAAGTGTGTTTATTTCTTCATTTATGGTGAACATTATTCTATACAAATGTTTAAAACATTAGAAGCACCTAACATTTAGTGTTTACATTTTCAGATTTCGGATCCACAAAAACACCCTATGGAATAAAATGCATGGCCAACTGTCATCCAAAACAGGCTGATAAACTGTACTTACCAATGAGGAAGATAATGTTGCTCTTACCTCATCATTGTGGCAATTTTTGGTTTCCCCTTTGCCTTTTGGATCTTCGATTGGTGCTCAAATCGTACCTTGACAGAATGGGGAAGAATGAAAGAAGATTCTGTCAGGTTAGGACTGGGCAGAGTGGCTTTTGAGATTACACTAAAAGGAGTTAACTCAGCAAACCGCTTGCCCCATATCACGGGCTCGTGCTTTTTAGGCCATTATTTTATTATTGAGTGTTTTGACCATTTGGCCCAATGTATTGATGGTGTGCCTCCCTTCCAATATTTGGAACTACGGCGAAACTAATTTGGCGGACGACCCGGGAAATATCAAAATATTAATCAAGAGGGGAACTAAATTTCCAGATAAATTAAAAATTCTACAAAGGTATATATTTCAATAATGATGTATAGGAATGCTGAAGTTGAAATGGCCTCTCCTTATGTTACTTATAAGGCTTAAGGTCTTTATCAAAGCTGAACTGAGAGGGAGGCCCACCTGGCTCACTATAACTGCTTGAAAAGCAGGTGGTTTGATGCTAGGATTTTTGACGATTGGTTTGAGGGACGAATGCTTCCTATATTAAAAAGGCAGGATGGCTGTAAGTATAAGTAGGGGACAATTTAAGTTCTCACATAAATTACCATGTTGTGGAACTGTGTGAACCTAACAACATTAGGTTTGTAGCTTTGCCTCCCAACTCCACACACATGATGCAGCCGTTAGATGTGGTATTCTTCAGGTCAGTGTAGGCGGCATGAAGGCAAATATTAAATGCATTGAAAGAAATTGACCAAGGAAGAAAGCCGATAACAATCCCTAAGAATGTATTCCGGTTCTTCTGAAAAAGATGGTGGACCAACTAAAGGAGAGAGGCAGCCAGAACCTGAAATTAGGTTTAAAGCATGTGGCATTGTTCCTCTAAATGAGGATGCTGTCCTCAAAAAACTTTTAGCCAACCAAGTGGCTTCATCATCTAATTTAAATGAACGCGCAATGCTAACCTTTTTGAACGAGTTGGAAAGGAAGAGGCAATCACTGGTGTGTATTATCCAAATGAAAAGAAAGTGAATTGATGTGCCACCTGGAAAAGGGTTCACCACTGCTGATATTCAACATAGCTGCAGCCTCAACTAGGCCCATCAATGGCAATTCAACAATACCATCCATCCTCTTGCCGGTTGTTCAAGATTCAGCCAGACCCTTATAAAAAAAGCAGTACAAGAAAAAAAGTCCATGAAAAGAAAAGAAGATTTTTCGTCTGTGTAGGAGGGGGAGGATGAGAGTGTCATTTATGTTGAAAGTGAAGACAGCATGACATCTCTTCTAGACAACATGCACTGAGGATCACCTAACTCAGTTGAAGATGACAACCCTGAGGATGAAAGTGAAGATGGACAACATCCACTCACTGCAGCACCTGTCTCAACACCAGTACATGAAAGGAGACTATGTTGTGGTTACCTATGAGTTAAAACAATATCCTGGTGTTGTAATCAACCTGGAAGATGATGACGGTCACGTATTGACTATGATTCCCTGTGGGAAATACTGGAAATAACCAGAAAATGTGATTTAGTACGAACGTGGCTCCGTCACATAAAAAATTTGGCCATTTCAGCAAATCAGTAGAAGAGCGGTCTGTTTCATAGACATGAAACCTTACATATATTTAATTTTAGCTAATATAATTTAATTTACCTTATTCATTTTTCTGTCATATTTGAATTTAACATTATAAACATCTGTGTTCTTTCTTTTAATTTTTCAGTGACATGTACATTGGGTTTTAAAATCCCCTGTCTACTCAAACTATTATAGGTACCTAGCGTGTCTGTTGGCTTGTGTCTTTATGAAAACAAGCATTGCTCAGTAAATTATTGTGCACATTTAGCTCATTGTGTTGTGTTAGAATTCACATCTTAAAAAAAAAATTGCAAAAATTTTTCTTTGCCTAAAAAGTCAATTATTTTTGTTCAGTTGCGAAATGAAATACACTCTTTGAATGAAAGATATGAAGGGTGAGAATAGGACAGCACTAACTTAGAAGCCAGATATAATGTAAAACAGGCAGTGTCACATTCTCACCCCACTTAACAGGGAGAGAATGTGACAACAAAAAATTTTTATAAACCCATTTCTAACGTAAATAAAAAAATCACCTTTTGGGAAATGCAAGAGGAAGGTTGTAGCTATTGTCCATAAAAACATTATTCCATAAATAGAAATACTGTAAGTGTGGTAGGTAAAACACCTCAAAACCTGTCACATTCTCACCCCGATTTACAGTACCATTTTATTGGCTGGAATGTGTTGAACAATTCTTTATGACATTTCATATGATCTGGTGTTCCACTGTCTAGATACCAACGTTCAGAATTAGTGGCACAATTATTATACAAGACCACACAGACAAGAGCTCCTGACTGAAACTTGTTGCCACTCTGTTTATGCTTTCCAAATAAACAGTCCCTTATGAAGTACCCTGGCTTACCAGAATGAAAACAGACAGGCTGTATTACATTTGGTGTTATACTTCTCAACACCTTTTTATGAAAGTAGCAGGTGCAAGCTTTATCATTAACAGTTTTGCTTGTGAGTAGGGCTGGAGGTTTGTTGAGATTCAAAAGTTTCGGCTGTCCTCGCCTCTTCCATTAGTAGACACCCGAGAAGTTATTTTAATGTTTTTTCTCTGATGGTACTAAATCCCATGCTGTATGGAAGAATTAAACCGAGGTGATGACATTAGAATTTGTGTAATTATTGTTTGATCCAAAACTGGTTCTTCTGCTTACCGTAAATGTAATGCCAACTCTTGCATCTCAGAAACATGGTGTGAAATTTTCCTTTCTTCACATAAGTGTAACTGAAAAACTTTTGGTATTGCAAGTGCAAGCTTACGATGGACTTTTGTTCATATATATGGACACCAACTTGTACCATATCTCGTGTGCAGTTGAACAAGTTGAAATATGCTTTATTTCAACTTTATCCATCCTGGTCACAATAATTTCATGAACTTCAATATCCTTTTACATCCACTCCTTTGAGTTGGCTGAAATTTCATCCTTAGGTTTCAAATCCTGTTCCGCAACTTCTAAACAACCTTTAGCTGCCAGAATCATTTTAATTTGAAAGCTCCATGTATACAGCAACTTTTTTCTTTTAAAATGATGACATTTTCATCAGTTTCAAATGTGCCAAACTATTTTTAGTACATTGGCAGTAAGGCACACCCAATGCAATCCACAACTGGCTGATGTTATTTTTTTTTGTTTAAACACTTGCAAATCCATATCTCTCTGCTCCTTTAATTTCCATGACTGGGCCCATAACCTATTTCAAATATGTCACATATCTCACTGGAAAACTGAACATTTATGAGATTACATTGCACTAGTACAATAACTCAACAGTCCTCGCTGCCATGTTCGCTACAAACTGCTGTTACCAACTGAGATGTTGTAATATGTCAAAAATATGCTTTCTTGTAAATGAAATATTCAATTACTTCAACTAGAAATATTGTTAACTAGTTTAAAACAACAATTTTACTGTTCAAAATTCTGTTAAAATTGGGCATCTTATTGATAATTTATACTTGCTGGGATTCACACACAGGACCATGGAATGTTAATGACCTACAAATTACTAAAGGAGTTTGATTTTTATCTATATTTTAAATCATATTTTTACGTATTTGTATTAATAACAATTCCAAATTTTAAAAAAGTAAATAGGTAATGATGTCAAGACAGTAATCATACAGTAGGGGTGGCAGGACATTGGAATGTTTTTTATTTAAAGAAATTTGAATGTTTAAAATAGTACGGTACATACAACTAATAAGATTTATTAAGAAAATTTTATCAGAATGATTTGATCAAAATGTTTTTTAAAAGTAAAGCACCTTATTAAAACTTTAATTGGTGGGTGTCACCAAAGAATCAAAAATTCTTTTTTTCGCTGTACGTGTACGTTTATTAACTCTTAGTCAATTTGTGACAGTGTAGCGATGCTACATTGTCATCAATGAATAAGTCCATGTCACCTAAGCTGAGCAACTTCTAGGACCCAGGATACCATATTGCAAACATTTTAAAGAGCAAATTGCATTATACCTTACCCCATTCATGTGCAGATGATGGTAGTGGTGATGGTGGCGGCAGCGGTGGTGAGGACTACCACAACCACCCTCCAGAAATGTGTGTTAGTAACCACAGCTGAGGGCATCAGCCACTCTCTTGTCACTGATACATGATGAGTAATTGCCTTATCCATACCACTTCCAACATGTGCAGTTGCTAAGGAAACCAGACCACCATGCTCATTGCCGTTCTGTTGGAGGCTTTGAAAACCTTATTGGATGTCCAAAGTTCACAGCCTGCATTTTATTCACTTTGAGGCTAGCTTCAGCAGAAATAGGATAATGAATTACCAAAAAATACATGTGTGTGGGAAACTGAAAATCCTTGGGCAGTTGAAAATGTTATTTTCTGAGTCAATTAACCTGAATTTTTAGGAAAGTATAATAGTTCTTAAATTATTTATATTAACTTTTTTAGTGTTTGGTAGGCACCAGCTAGTAATGGTTGTTACATATTTCTGAAGTTATTTGTTGTTCTGTATCTACATATCGGAATCATATTTTTTAATTACAGCATCCCTAAATAATGTGACTAGTAGAGAGGCAGTGTGGAATGCCACAACTTGAAAATTTTTTTAGACTGCTCCAAATCAAATAAATTATATTAATAACCTCTGATTCAGTTAATAAGGGCTTGTACCGGGGTGGGGGTAAGCTTTTTCAACATCACTTTTCTATATTGAGGAAACCTCTGTGTAGTTAGGTTGATGCTGAACACTTGCTCCTATACAATCACCAAAGTTACAGATCAGCTCTTTTAATATTGTGCCAATGACAACGATAACATGTTTTTTGTATTACAACTTGCCACCAAATATTATTGTGTTGATTGGGGCCATGGTGGCTGAGCAGTTAGATCACTCGCCTCCCACCAAGGTGAACCAGGTTCAATCCCCGGCCGTTTCACACCGGATTTTCGAAAGTGGGAATTGTGCCATACAATGCAGCTGGTGGGCGTGTTTTTTCAGGGATCTCCCATTTCCCTGACCCTTTCATTCCAGCGCTGCTCCACACTCACCTCACTTCACCTTCACTGGCTCTCAATACCTCATTGTTATGAGCTGCCCAAATATCTTCACTCACTCACTCTTCACTATTGTGTTGATTGGTTTTATGAAGGAAAAATTGTAAAAAGGGAAGAAATGATTGAACATGTAATTATACAACAGTGTTGTCTTGCTGTACTTTATTGTCTACAATGTTAAGCTTTGAAGTGAAATTATATCATTATCTTCAAGTGAAAAGTTTTGTTTCATGTAACAACTCTAATTTTTCAGGGTAAGTCACTGTCCATTATATGCGGAAGTTTATCTTGGTTAAAGGATCATGAAACTCGAAAAGAAACATCTCTCATTTCAAGAATAAAAAATTTGAATGAAGCAAAAAATTTGCTTACTAGAAGTAGTCATGAAAACTGGATACAGCAACAAGCAGAAGAGATGACGCTGACTTGCCATGTAGAGAGATTGCAGGAACAGTTAGACAGAATGAAGATTAAATCTGAAAAACTGAACAGCCTTCGCAAAAGGAAAATCTTGGTGAGTGTTTAAAATGTTACTAATAGAGAAATAAACCTACATTTACTTTTCATTGTCATTTAATAACTGTCCAAATCCAAATAAACTTTAAAATTTTCTTTCACTACCTATGTTGGGGTTTGTGTTGGAATAAATCATATACAGCTTCAGCTTTACCTGCCCTTGATGGAAATTCATATAGGTTTTTCATTTTTTCAAGTTTGAGCCCTAGTGAAGTGTAGGTGAATACCATGGGGAAGTTATCAGAATTTCAGAGGCAGAATTAAGCTATCTGCTGCTAGGAAGTAGCCCCATCAAAGTAAATTGTGTGATATTTTGCAAAAAAGTTTATCCTTTTACAAGATGTGTACAGCCGGTGTGTGATATTAAAATGTGCACTGGAAGGGTATGTTGTTTTTGTTACCTATGCTTTGGTTCATTCCATAAATCCCTTTTCTGGTTAGCTGCCATCCCAAAGTTTGAATAGTCAGATGGTAGAGAAGATTTATTGGCAAATCAGGAAATGGCCATATAACTTGTTACATGCCTGTACATAATTAAGATGGTAGCACAAATGTATTTCTTGCACCCTTTCGCTTACATACACTGTACTGAATAAGTCGTTATATTGATAAGAATTATTTTCCTGTTTTTAGATTGGATTAGGAATGTTGTTAACTCAGAAGTTCACAGTTGTTACAAAAAATACAAAAATAAGTAATAAACAAAAGAACTACAGTAAAACCCATCTATTATGACCCCATTTATTATGACCACCTCTCTATTACGACCCAATCCTGAGGAACTGTGAAAAGTTTGGGTTGAATAGTAAAAAATTTTGAGTCACATCTAAAAATAGATACAGTAATCCCTCGCCAACCACGGTATCTTGAACCGCAGTTTCAGTTATGTGCTGATTTGTTTTGTAGACCTTTTCTCAAACCGCGGTACTAGTTTCTATTATCCACGGTTTTCAGTCTATGGAAAATTAGCCCATACTGATGTTAGTGGTCGCACATTTCTCAAGCTACCATCATAGACTTTGACATTTGTTGTTACAAGCAGCGTGAGAAGGGGACACTGGTGTATTGTCCGAGGAAGCACTAAGGTTTTTTTTTTTGGGGGGGGGGGAGTTTCAGGCCGGGTCAGTAAGGATTCTTTGCCCTAGTCACATGCCGCCGCCTCTGCCTTACCCTCGCTGTCCGTTTTTGCTTCCATTAGCCCTCCTTTTTTACTTTAAAAACAGTGGCACATTACACAGACTAGTTTCTTAATCAGTGTATGTATAATAACTTCAAATTTAATTCACTGCCCTTTTTTTTAATTATTACTTTTATATTTATGTGCATCCACGCCTACGTAATATGCTAATTTTTTATGGTGGGTAATTGTTTTTTTTTTCTTGTGAAGTCAGTTTTATGTGTAGAAGTGAATAAATAATGATATGTGTGTGCAAATAAAATGTGTTCTTATGTTACCGGTACCATACTATGGCGAGTGAGGCCGTGTGCGTGTATAGGCAACATCAAAAGTTTTTGATGAAAAATTCGGGATAATGAATATTTCAAGTAGACCGCACTAAATATTTATATTCCTGTAAACATTTCCAGACCTCATCGTACCAGTGCAGAGGCCAACATGCCACTTACATTTAGTATAAATTCAACACATTGATGTGAATTGCATCTATCAGCATGTTTTCCCAACACCGGGCTGCTGATACGAAGTGAACCGGCCCTGTAATGATGTCAGTGGCTGCGTCATCTTGTAGCGACCGACAGACAGCTGAGGATCTAGGGCCGAGCTTCAGCAGCAAACCGCCATGTTTGCACCCGGCCGCGCTACAGAGGATCTAGGTGCTCGTCCAGCTACGTACACGTGGCAGCCGGCAATGTATTCGCTGCCACCCCAACAAGGGGTGGTATAATATGCCTTTCTTGGGTATCAAGTTAATCAGGAGATGTCCAGCTATTAAAATATACATATTTATATTTAATTTTAAAAAGTGGTGTTTTATACACTAGAGACGATTGAACGTGAACTTCATGCAAAAAATGGCACGTTTGGGGGCATAGGTTTGGGGTGGGTCAAAATCGGCCCAAAATTTTCCAAATCTTTTTATTACGATTCCCTCCTCTATTACGACTCTATTCTCGTGAACCGTGAGGGGTCGTAATAGAGAGGTTCTATTGTAGGTGCATTCAGCTATCTTTCACTAACTTTAAAAACTATTTTCTTACATAAGTGAAAGGATAAATAATAAGTAAAGTACAACCATTAAATAACCATAACCAAGAATGCTACAATAATCACAAGACAATATAAACTTGCCAGTCATTGAAATGTCACATTTTAATAATAAATAATACTGTTTAATTGCATTATTCTAGGATAAAACTAAATTTAGTACATTACTGATATTTATGTAATTTTTTCTAACTTCCATCAATTTGGAAGGGAATTATATGCTAAATTTAATTTCCCCTATCTTTTATATACGAATGGTTTGTTTTTATGAAAGTATATCTGAGAGTCTTATTTAATAGTGTTGTTTATATTATTTTGCACACACCTTTTGTTATCAATATAATTCTTTGCAATCTTATCAAATTACTAACTGCTTTATGAATGTAAAAAAAATACACTTTTTAAATTTTTGAATGAAGGATACATCACATTTTAGCAGTTATAGTTAATTTCTGCCATTTTTTTCTTGTGCGCAAGTTCATATTGATATGTTAAGGGGAAAATAGGTGGGTTATCCAAGATATAGTCTAACAGTAAAAACTTTTTTGGTATAATACAATTTCTTGTTAGCTAGAGGTAGAAGTAATATTTTTCTAAATTTATTGATGAAATATTTTTCAGGGATTGTCATTCACCACTCACTTTCTAGCCTGTTCAGTTGGTGCACTTTCATGATAGCTATTGTGTGGTAACATGCCATAAATGAAACCATCATTATTCTATATTCCAAAGCCTGTATCAATTATTGCATGAATGAATGAAGAGGAAAATCGTGTTGACAATTCTCATAGCTGTCAGAATTTCGTACATACAAAAGACAACGGAGGAATATGCGGATACGAAAGCCAAAGCGTCCAGCAATCGAAAAATGTGGGAAAGCGGGAAATGTATGAGATGTGAAATGCTGCATGAAATGTACAGGAATTTTTCCAAATGGCAGTAATTTTTTCTAGTTTATTAAATCTATGACATAACTTCAGAAATGGCAACAAGGGAACTTATCAGTAAAGAATCTGCACTACTTTTAAAAGTTTGAATACAACAGTATGTTACTAATAACAGTGTCAAGATGAGGTAGAGAGAAAGTAAGAGAAAATAAAAGGATGTCCATGGAGCTCTGTGGACGAGTGTAGCAGGGGTTGGTTTTTTGTGGTAGAGAAAAGGAGATGGGGTAGGAACACCTGTCTTTTTTGCACCACGACCTGAGCCTGATGGCTTCTGCTGGCCTAGTTGTAAACTACAGATGTTTTTGCGATGAATGTTGTTTATGTATGCACATCAGCACTATTTTATAATAGCGTTATTCAGCTGCATATTCGAGTTTACTGTCTTCGGCAGATGACTGATATGCTGAAGAATTGAAGCAGAGGTGTATGTTGTAATTACACAATGCAACAAATTGTATTAATTCGTTGTGATGTGTAGGTGTGTGCTTCAAATGTAATATTAAATGTTTGCCCAACTTCGGTTAGTAAATACTTCCCTCTGTACCTTTCAGACCATGATCGGGTATATGTTTTCGTATAAATCTTTTTTAAAATGACAACATCAATCACAACTATTTCACAGGGCCGTGTGGCTGTACGTAAGATGTTAAACATTCATATTTCTTGTTGCAGAAACAAGCCGTACAGGGGAATTGGGGAGCATTATTAGTTATCTGTTAACATCATGTTACGTCACATTGAATAAGTCATGTTAGGACAGTCCATATCTTCTCTGGAAAAAAAATGTTGGTTTGGACCTAGTATAATTTGTGGCATCTGGTGATGGTCATTGCTTCATGTAAATAAATATCTGAAGGTGTGTGTCTTTCCCATAAGTATATTTTATTTTAAGTGGGTATCGTCCAGTTTTGTCGCAACATTTACTATCATATTTTAAATAAAAAATGTCAAGCCATCGAGTTGCTGGCAGTTCTTTCTTTCCCCTATTCTACCTTTCCCTCTCCCCCTCTCCCCCCACCTCTCCCCCCCTCTCCCCCCTCTCCCCCTCTCTTTCCCTCTCTCTCCCTCTCTTTCCCTCTCTCTCCCTCTCTCTCCCCTCTCTCTCCCCCTCCCCCCTCCCTCTCTTTCCCTCTCTCTCTCTCACACACACACACATGCACACACACACACACACACACACACACACTGCGTAATGCGCTCTCTGCCATAAAGTAGCCAATCATGAATCATTTATGGCTGGCTGTGATGACATGACTAGCACCTACGCACTTTACAAAATTGGTTCGAAATAAAAATAAATTATTTTCAGCGTTATAAAATCTTGTTAAAGGTGAGTTTACATAGAGAGCCATGTGGATGTAGTGGAAGGCTCTGGCTGTGTTCAATTTGACCATTTAATATATTAGCAGTTTATTATTTAGTAGCATTGAATTCAAATGCTGTCGTTACTCACTTGTTTAGCAATGGCTACAATTTGGTAATTTAGGTATTTTAGTTAGTTCTGTTACAGACGAAAATCTAAATACTAAAATACCAAATAAGTCATCATTTTAAGGCCCTGCTACATTGGGCCAGTGGCATGCAGTGCAGTGCAATGCAGTTGCATTTCTGAAGTGTGATTGGGAAACACGACCTGTGACATCAGTGCCAACGTGCAGAGAAATGCTGTTCAGTTCAGTACTGACCAAATTCACCAACAATAATTTTTTTTGAGGTTGGCAGCCCATCGGCAGAGTTTACGTGATTCGCTGTCATGAATATGTCCTTTAATAAAAATTTATTTGGATATATTATTTTGAATTAGTACTTTTTTTTTTGTTTTCATTTATTAATGTTTGGTTTTTACAACACTGCAAGTTTGAAGATTATGCCTTTATAGATGCAGCATTAAAATTTTTTCAATCTTCACGCTTTGATAGAATACATTATTATTTACTTTTACAGTTTGTGCATGTTAAAATATAAACAAAACAAACTGTATCCATAGACGAACGTTCATTTTAGTGAATAATCTTGGGACGTTGAGACCGCAAGCTATGACAGAGGTCATGTGTACCAATCAGCAGTTAGGCAACTGTGGATCATGATCTGCAAATCAGCTATTGTGGACAAGGCCTGTAAAGGACCCTGTTACAATGAGATGGTGCGACTGCTGCTGCTCTATCGGTACCGGTGACGTGTGTCATTTGTTCAGGTGTCGCCTGCTACAATGGATGTCAGTAGGCCACTATAGGGGGCAAAGCAATCATCACTATTTTTCCCCCCTAGTTTCGCTGTTTTATTGCACCGTGCATGCTTTGTGTTGTGATTGAGGAGAAAATTTTGTTGACTTAATTATTAAATTCTTATAAGTATATTATTTGATTACATTTAGCTTATTAGTATTAGCTGGTATAGTTTTTGTTTAGTTGTATAGAAATTATCTCTTAGGTCACCTGCAGTCCCTCTCCTAATTAAAACAATATGTTTTTAATTATTCTGGTCTTAACAGTGTACACGCCTTTTGAGATGCTAATCAATGCACATGCAGAATAATTGCACCTTTTAAAAAAAATTAAGTTCATTGATTACATCTGCACATAATGCAGATAACAAATTTACTTTTCTAGTAATGATTTTTATTGGTTTTTAAATATAGTACCATACACAATTTTAAAAAATACAGCAATAAATGCTTTGTTTATGAATACCCACACTTTATTAATTGTTTAACTTCTACTTGTTGCACATTTTACAAATAATTTCCTATTAATTTTCACATTGTGAATTTCTTTAATTATGTATTTCCCATATTTTGCTTGTAAATGACCATTGTCGTAAATATCTTGTTTACGAGTACCCACTCCTGTTTTCTTGATTTAGTTTATGCTAATACATAATGAACAAATATTGTTTGTAAAGTGGTTTATTTTATTTCTTTAAATGACTAACTTAGAAGATATAGTTTTGATTTTCTGTATAACTTTGGTATGTGCAGCTTTCCGTACTGCACCTGTGCATGAACGTGCTTGTGATTTTCTTGGCACAAATAAGATAGCCAATGACATGAATTGTACCGGCCGTCTGATGGTCATTTGCCGATCGTCTGCCGGTGAATTATAAAAGTTGGTCGTATCCACCATGACTGTCATAGTGATGACACTGATGTCATTGTCAAACAAGCCAATCAGATATCAGATTGGCAATGACGAAGTACCGACCCCGCAAAGCATTGTCTCATTGTAGCAGGTCTCTAGTATAATAGAAAATTAATGTTGCCCATAATTATGAGTGAAAATCTCTCTCAAATACTGTTACTTTAAGCAGAGATGTAATTTGTAATTTCGGCTTTTTTCCCTGCTTACAATGGTTTGTATCTACAAGCCCATCTCTGTGTGTATGCTACTTGACTGGCAGGTTTACGAGAATTTATAGTTGGTTTCCCAAAAGTGTGATGTGATTTGGCACAATGAGCCGTAGCCAGAGAGGACGGCTGTCGATAGTTGACCGACTGCAATAATTACGTCGCAGGTATTGCTTTTGTTGGTGTTGGGTGATGACGGAGAAGAAAAACTATTAAGTACTTACTTTTGCAAAAAAAAGGAAAAAGCAGGAAATACAGTATATAACACAAGAAAATTGTTTGTTACAATTATTGGTGCCTACAACAAAAGTAAACTTTATTTAGTTGAACATTTTGTTACGAATAATCTCTTTGCAAAATGTTTACTTTTATAATCTCTGTTGTAATGTTTGTGCCTTTAATTGAGTGATTGAAGAGATTTGGGCAGCTCTTAAACATCAATGTCTTGAGATCTGATGAGGGTGAAATGTGGTGAGTATGGAGCAGTACCAGAAAACAGGAGATTCCAGAGAGAACCCAACGACCAGTGGCATTGTCTGGCACAATTCTTACATGCAAAAATCCGGGAGTGACTCCACCACAAATTGAACCCTGCTCCCCTAGGTGAGAGATGAGTAGTCTAACCACTACACCACCACGGCCCCTGCGTTTTGTTAAGTTTTAAATGTTGTTCTTACCTTTACCAGTAGTAACATATTCACTCTAAAATATACAGCAACAGGGTCTGAGCTGTCCTTCATCGCGACAAAATGTCACTTGACAGTGAAGACGTATTGAATTTTGTTGTCTGTCAGCATCGGATGTCCAACTGTATCGTGGAAAAAATTTATGTATGACAGAAATGTTCGCAGACAGGCTACATGACTTTTATTGTACTTGATGGTTTCTTGTATAATTTTTTGGTGTACGGGAATTGTGAGGAAATGTACAGTAAATTCAAATTAAAGTCTTGCTGGACACCCTATAAAGCATTCATAGGCAAATTAAACTTTGTACTAAAATAATAATGTATAGAGGTTTCAAATGGAATGCAACTAACCAGTGTGTGTTTATTCCACAATGTGGAATAGCAGTTGTTTTTCTTTTGTAATGGCATCATCAAAGTTCTATGCAAGTAATGGGCAGATGCCACATTATTGTGTTTGCATTTATTGTAAGATATAAACAAAATGCTATGTTAGAGTGTATTGTAACAAGTTGCCTGGGGTGTATCCTAATTTGTGAGGGAAGAGGGTTTTGATAACAATAGAATAATGCAATTAAAATTTTTTTATATATTCACAAACTTAAAAAAATACACACAGCTATACAGCATGTCTATAATGACACTATATATTTTAGGATTTGGTTGGTAAACACCACAAAATAACATAATGCATCATAAATGTGATTGTTTAGAGTACTCCGAAAGCAGTTGTATTCCGAAAGCAATTACATTTACACATGGTTTGATTCAAGAGCATGACTCATTTAAGTGGATTCTATATATGCACCATCTGTGTCTCTGCAAAGCTTAAATCACACAGCTGCTTTATGGAATGCATTCTGCAGAATTCATGGTGTAATCTGTGTAACTGCTTGCCAAATATGATCCCTCAACACTTCCAAATTGTCAAATTTTGTGTGATACTCTTGGGCTTTTACAAATCCCCAGGCAAAGAAATCTAGTGGAGTTAAATCTGCCAATCTCATTGCACAGGGACTGTTACCAACTTACTGAATCCAGTGGTCTGGAAACTGGTCATTGAGGTAGTCCTGGTCAATGACTGCATAGTGATATGGTGCTCCATCGTGCTGAAACACATCATGACTGATACCATCTTCAACCACCTGTGACTCTAAAAATTGTTTGAGCATGCCAGTCTGTAATGGTTTTTACCATGAAGAATAAAGAGCCATACACCTTTGTCTTCGTCATTCCAAGCCACACATTGATCTTAGGCGAATCCCTCTTTGATATGGCACAAATGCTAGTGTGTTTTCAGTGGCCCAATTGCGACAGTTGTGTCTATTGATCTTACAGCATGCGTGGAACGTTGTTTTGTCACTAAAGAGGATGTGTCCCATCAAACCTTCATTTTCAATCAGTTCAACTAAATCTGCTTACATTTCTGCTCGTGTTGGGTAATCCTCTACATGAATGTCATGTAAGATTTGAAGGTGGTATGCTTTCTTCTCTAATCTCGTCTTCAAGATCTTATGGATGGGTGCTCTGGGATTATGTAGCCTCTCGGATGCTTTATGAAGAGATGTGTGGTTTCTCTTTGAACAGTTTGGATGTCAAGTGAACACTTTGGTTTGGTGTGATGGGTCGTCCACTGCTTTTCGTATGAAGGACTGACCCTATTGTGTTAAAATTCCGGAGCAGCTTACAAATAGCGTCATCTGTAGGTCCCGGTTTGTTAAAACATCTTTGAAACCTCTCCCTGATGGCATTACAATTGTGTCCTTATATACGAAGGGTCACAACCATGATATGTCCATCTTTATTCCTTCTTGATCACCACCTGTAACACGAACATTATCGGACATCAAACAACAAAAATAGATAGCTTCTTTATAGGCATTTTGTATTTGCAACATTAAACTACCTATCTTTACTATTAACATGTAATATTCCTATCAGTGAGTGCAATATTTAATGCCAATCTCAGTAATTATTAAGGTCCTTTTAGCTGTCTTTGTACTAGCTACAATTACTTAATCCTTACTTATTAGTAGAGGTAGTGGCAAGTTCTATTTTACAGATACCGTTACTTTGTGGCTGATCACGCAGATAGTGCTGATACGAATAATTTTGTTTGTAACTTTAAAATGAGCACAAAGTCTCCAGGATGTGGAAAACATGTAAATAAATACCAAAAGTTACATACAATTCCTTATACAATATATACACTATAAATCACTGTGCATATGATAGGGCAGTATTTAAGCATGTATATTTTCCCGTCCACTCAGTGTTTACATTGCAGTTTAGCATTTTGGTCAGTTTATAAAAAAACTTCACTTTATCAATCTCCGAGGCAAGATCTAAAACAGTAATTATTTTTCGCATTCTTAACCATTTTTACGACATAGTCAGCTGGGGAAAATCACCAACCTTGCCCAATAGTTGCAAATGCTGTATTTGTCATAAACCTAACCACAAAACACAGAAGATGAGTAAAGACTGCAGTATTTTTAAATACCGTGCTCATGTTCAGTACGTAAATTTAACTCATCTGCTTTATATAAGCGCACTGTTTACTTTCTTCATATCACCAACATTTTTGGTTACAGATGTTCATTTATAAATAAAATACATGATATGATTCTGCCCATGAATGAGGGCTACCACCATAGTGATTTGGCTCATTCATATCAGATTCGTACATAAAACGATAAATATAGCTACTAATTTGTTTATGAACATGTCATGCTCTGAATGAAATATTGATATACAATGTGGGAGTGATAGGTCAATATACAGGTGACATTTATGTGATAGAAAATGTACGACAATGTTTAACAAATGAATTTTAACCACCTCAAAAGCAGATACCAGTATTATAAGTTTAATTACATTTTATTTTACGGATTTCACCAGGTATGGCTTATGTAGAGTAGCAACACCAAAGCCAGACATAAAAGTAAAATTAAGAAAATAGTTTTTTGGGTTGCAAAAAAAAAATTTGTTTGTGAACACCTGTCCTGCAAGATAACCAAGTGTGGTAATTTCCATGATGATTAAATCATTTGAGTTGATGAAATGATTTGGTTGAACCATGGACAATTACTGAAACCAATTTAGGGTGTATCAGCCAATGTATCGGTATCAGACCAGTCCTTCTAAAATGTTTATATAAATGCCATTATGTCTGACCCTCTCTACATGGCCTGCCATAGCTCTGCTGGATTTGCCAAATTTGGTAGAAATTGGTTGTTTTTCAGAGATATCACATAATTTAAATTTGTCAGTGTTACTATTTTACAAAATGGCAGACAAGAGAGATAGTTCTATATCTGTCCAGCCCTATTTGTTAGTTAAATATACATCTTTAAAACGTCCACTGTCATACATTAACGTCATTCCAAATGTCTGCCACTCACGCATCAATTCCCACTTTCCCACAGTCCAGATGGCCAATCTCACTCTCTACTGTGCAGACGCTCACAGACTACACTTGCTGGTCACTGCGTCATCACCCATCGCTTTGATGGTTTGATACACCTGACGCTAATGGGTGTATGAAACTCTAGATGCCCAACTCTGAGGCACACCGCAGTTCTATATATCTGAGCAACCTGGCCCAGAGGAGGGTTATTGCATCTCGAGTTTTTTTTTGGGAGAGGGGGGGGGGGGTAGTTAAATCACCAGAAATTTGGCACAGCGCCTAACCAAATAATTTAGTCTTCCAGGGTCGGTGGCATCAGTTCTGATAGTCTTATTGTGGCACGTAGCATGCATTAGTGTTACGGGACCCGTTCCTAACTCTACTTTCCTTTTTTCAGCTACTAGTTATACAGCACCAGTGGTGTATGCTTTCTCAAGGGGTAGACTTGGAGGATCATTGTAGAATTTAAGGCTGAATGTGTGTTTGACCAATCCATTGACATAAAGCAACTATCTTCCCTTTCATATATGATTTGTATTCAATGTGTTTCATTCTGGACAGTTGAAAATACACCCTATCTTTCTTAGAAATGTCTCTTCCGTCTGTCTCATCTAACAGACGGACCTTTTTATACTGCCCGGGCTACCATTGTTTGAATGCCGAAATATCTTCTGTCTTCACCTCGTTTATGGTAATTTGGCGAAATACACTGCTCTTTCTCATAAGTTCGCAGTATTCTTCTACTGTATATATTCTATCACACTTCCTTATAAGCCATTTTAATGTCCCAAATCGCTGTCACAGTGTAGGAACGAGTTTCTCCGGATTGAATAATGGGGTATTGTTTTGAACATGTTAAATATAGTCAGGGAACCTGGGCTAAAAAAATGGTTCTAGCTATGAAGTCCTGAAGGAGGATGATTTTTGGTATCTTTATCTTTTTAGAGGTGATGAACATGAACCTGAGGTTTACTAACAAAATTTTTGATTGGGGAACCCCCCCCCCCCCCTTTTTTTTTTAAATGAAAATAGAGAAAATTTTTGACTTTTCCGCAGTTTTTTCGACATAACTATTTTTTGCCAGGGATTACGGAAACAGCTATTAAAATTTTGAAAACTTGACAACGTTTCTTACAAAATGGATTATATTAATTTTTTTGTTGGATGAATGGAATAATTTTAATATTTGCTACCTTCTCATTTCCTCTCCATGTGGTTAATAGAGACTCTTTAGGTGTAAATGTATTAACTATGATATACTTAATTTTTAGGAGCAATATAAAATAACCTGATGAGTGATATTATTAGCAATTTTAAGTATGAGCCCATTTCTTGACATGTAAATGCTTTACAAACACACTTGGATGCATGCATGCACACATGTATCCACACACACATGCACACATGCACACACATACATACACATACATACATACATACATACATACACCACACATGCACATATACCACACATACCACATGCACATGCATGCACACACTCACACACACTCTGTTTTCAAACTGTATGTCAAATTTTAAACCTTTGCAAGATCTTGTAACAAAATATTCTGAAAATTAATTAAATTTGTATTTTAAAATTGAAATGGAAGTTTGCAAAACAGGACCGGGTGTCTGCAACTTCATGTACCTGCATGCAAAAGTTTTATATCACAAAGGCGATCAGAACTGGTGTTGTGCAGTGACCACTTACATGGGCCATCATGAAATTATGTGCAGACCCTAGATGCCCAATACTGCTGTTTGCGTGTTGTTGGTAATAAAATGCAATCATTTCTGGTTTCCGTTACTTCTCAATTGCTAATCTCCATTGCTCATGTAGTTTGACACACGTGTACTAACAAACAACCACTAGTTGTGCCCATATACCTCGAGTTTATGGTGTCCTGTGGGCAGGCGCTCTCCACATGGTGCGCCAGTTCCTTTTGCCTTTGTGATCTGCAACTTGTTGTGCACGCAGTTTCATGAAGTCGGGGACTCCTGGTGCTGTTTTGCCGACTTCAATTTCAATTTAAAGATACTATATGAATTTTCAGACCTACTAGGATTTTGTATTTATATTAGCCCATAGATGAGGTGGTTTGAATTTCGACGTGTAGTTAAAAAACATTTTGTAAATGTATACACACACATACTTGTTACATACAAATCAAAATAAAATATTATTTTGCAGCTGTCCACTGTAACAACTTAAGAGTAAATTAGCACAGGTCACAGTGTTCCTACTCTGCAGCATCACTTTCTGTGATAACTCTGTTTACTCAGCATCATGTTGTTTGGTTTATGTGGTGTCCAGCCATGAATGTTGGACAATGGTAGGTCAATCCTTAAGCACACTTATGTTTATATCTTGTTTATGCAGAAGTTTATTACTACCCTTATTGAAGGGAAAGTAAATTCAAAGTAATGCATTATATTAGCATTTGTTTTGAATGTTAAAAAAAGTCGTGTGAAAAAATGTATCCTGAAGTATAGATGGTAACGCTCATACACACCTTTACAATTGTAGCTCATTAATTAGTGTCGAATAATAATTTTAGTGACATTTATAAAAGTTTGGAAAAAAAAAATTTTAATTGTGTTTTTGTGCTGTACAGAAATTACCAATTTAATTTATGAATAGGTATGTTTTTTATTTGATTGATATTCTAAATAATTTCGTAGTTAGGAGGGAAATTGGGAAGGGGGGTAGAAAATAGAAAAGGCTGAAAAATATCATCACAATAATGCTAAATATCATGATGTTATAAAATTCTAAAATTACTAGCTCCAGATAAATTAATTCATACAACTCTGGGCCACTCTGCTTACTTTAGCACACACCCATTTACCTGCAAGTAGAGTGGTAGAGATTTCTATGTTATCACTTTTATGGAACCACACAAATAATGTATGTATCATTTAGCTTAGGAAAATTTGTCCCTAATATATTTGCATGAAAAATTAAGAAACCCACGAATAAAATGTTAAAGCGTGCACAGTAATTCCCCAAATTTGGGTTAATGATTAAAGATTTAATAGAATAAATTTACTTGTCTGTTTTAGCAGCAGATACAATTCTTTTGCAATCAGTAAAAATTAATCCACATATATTTGTTTTATAAACCAGTAAAAAAATATGAACACCACAAAAAAAAATTCACCTTTTCTTGGCCAATTCAACTACTGTCATACTTGCACTCATGCGTGCACTCCACCACACATGTCAAACATAAGATCTAACAAATATTCAAAAAGAAGTGGTCAGTATTGCACAATTATACCAAATTTATAAACCCCCTGTTCATAGCTAATTCACGAATTGCAAAGTGCTTGAACTTACACCCTCCATGTATAATTCACAAATATAGACACAGTAAAATTGAGAAGTCACCACAATCAAATGCTATACACCTCTGTGCACTGCCAAACATTCTCATCAGCATCCAGAGCTCAACTGATAATTCTGTCATATTGAAGCTCTTGACAGTTATGTCATACTAAAGCAACATTGTTACATTGTTACAATATACTTCAGTACTTATTTGTTTACAAAACATGGAATCACAGACATCCTCAGATGTAAACAAATATGTCAGAACACGTAGTGTACATAATAATTTCCTCCAACCAAAAAAATATTATAAACATTTTTTACACCAAATATTAAAATCTGTTTACATGTTACTGAATCAGCAATTTCTGTAAGGCCTCTGAACATTTGATCAATTTTTGTAAAAGGCACTTAAATGAACAGCTAGCTGCCCATAAATGTGTAATTTATGTCATGTTCAGGTAAATACCAGGTAATTTTAATTGCTATGAAGTTTCTCAGTTACTCAGTTTTGACTAATATAGTAATCAAAATGTGTATGCTTAAAACTTAATATAATTTGACTTATCTTTTGTCACTTTATATTTATATTTTTTATATAGTAAATTTACAAATACTTATGTTTGTTAATAGTGTTAAGAACAGACCATCAGAAAGTATGTAGCGAACCACTAGTTATTAGCAAATTCAATGTTCAACAATTTTATTTATCAAAATTTTACATACAAAATGCTCATTTACAATCTTTAAAGTTGAGGAATTACAAATTCTGGAGAGCTTGGTAATTTAACTTCACTAGCTGCTAACAAACTTTCCAATAAAAAACACTAAATTAATAAAAAATCTAAACATGATTCTGTGGGCGCTCAGATAGAGCCTTCCATAGCCACTGTTCATTAACCAATTAAAATCAATACACATTAAAAAACATATATTAAAACCTAGATACTACAAGTGGGCACTCGGATGGAGTCAATTCAAAGCCACTTGTGTAGAAACAAAAATTCATACACACTAGCATATTAAAAATACATTAAAATTTTTGAGATAGTTAAGATAACACATGAGCGTTTACAAATTAATTGAAAAACTGAGCAGGCAGGTCATCGCAGCCTCAACAAACAATTCTGTCATATGCAAAAATGAGTATGATCCCTTTCAGTCATTGCGCAGACACAAACCAACTCCAGCTTCAGTGCTAACAATGGTAAACGAATAAAGATGTTAAAACATATTACAGTACAAAATAAGGAATATTCTCAGGGAACCACAACTGTAAGCTGATAGCAAATTAAATAAAAAATGTAATTTGGGCAGGTCAGCCAAAAAGTTATTTAGAATGCTACACACATGCAGTTGCTACCCTATTCCACACATGAACTAGTTCAACACATCACATTAAAAATACATGCAAACAGCTAAAATAAAAATGCTAAAACCATGACCCACCTGCTGCAGTGCCCTAAGAGGCCTCTGATCATGATGACCAAACAAACGAGTCAGACCAGTAGCAAAATCTAAAAAAAGTCACAGAGAAGGCAGCAACACGGCCTTACATAAACTTGCCATAGGGATGACACTGTCATAGCATGCATGTGCGGAGGTAGGGAAACGACAAAAAGCAAGTAGAGAAAGAGAAGTTTTAGTGGAACGAGACTAAGATGCAAGCAGAGTGGTGACCAAAATAAAAAGTCCATATTTTGAGGAGTGCGCCGCCAATCAAGCCCAAGTATTCTACTAAGACTGATAAGATTATTTTACATTCATATTTTATGTAGTAAATTTACTATTACTTATGTATGTTTGTTAATAGTGCCAAGAACAGACAGTCAGAAAGCACAAGTATTCCACTAAGACTGATTCAAAGATTGATCAAGAAACTGCTTCTGACACTGTTGAATCTCCAGTTAGCAGTAAAGATGATGATCAAGGTTTGATTTTAGAGAGTAGTGAAAGTGAGGAAGAGAAAGCATCAGTGTCTGAAGAAAATGCTGAATATGAATGTTCCAAGGTATGTGATATTTTTAGTTTGACAAAAATAAAAAACTAACTCATGTATACACCATGTGTACAAACAAAATAGGTACTGTACCTGGTTTATATAGACATTTTTTACAACTTTGTAAGCAGTGTCAGATTTCTTTGAAATATTCTTGCACAATGAGTGTATATTTGCAGGTATTACCAGATTTCTCTTTTTGATCATTGTAGATGTACATAAGGTTCTGATAATAGGAAGAAGGGGATAAAGGGTTTACAAAATGCAAAATGAGGTTGTGGAATTTTTGGGTGAGAGAAAAGTATCACGTATAGTCTTGTATGGCATGTCATTTTCTGGGATGTGGACCATCATGTATGTGGGGGGGGGGGGAGGCGGTTGTATTATTATAGCTTCAAATATCATTGACAAAGCCTTAAGTAACACATACATTCCATCACCTATACATTTCATGAGTAATAAAATTAGTAGGAAACAGTGAATTACGGAAGTCCGTTTAACAACGGTTTAAAAAAAAGTTCTAGATTAGTCTTTCCCACTGTGTGATTAAAATGAACTTATTCTAATTGAATTATCTTGTTTTTTATGTGGAACCCCTTTTATAATTCACCTTATCAATCATATAATTGTTGTTACATAGACATGGGTATATTAATAAAGCAGTACAATTCATGTGCTCTTGTTTGCATATTCCTTAAAGTTCCAGTGTATTTTTTAAATTAGCATATTTTACCTAAGTTCATTTAGATAATTCTGGTCAAATACATTTGCAAAATCTCCACTTCAAAACATCAGGCATTTACTTGTGGGTGTATGAAAACTTTCTCTCTCGGCACACACATCGTAGTGGAGGTTGAAATGCTTTCAAGGATGTTGTTAGCTTCAGTGACTGTCCTTTTGGACTGCTTATTTACTCTGTTATGGTAGGCCTCAACATGAGTATCAATGACAGGCATGACATTGTGGTCAACATCAATATGTGATGCTTGTGGGCAGTGGCATATTTAGGAATTTGGTTCAGTGAGATGGGGGCAATTCTTTAAAATTGCAAAAGTTACTGAAACTATTTTTAAATGTTGCTAATCAGTTGAAAATTGACATAAAATTTGTACATAAAGCTATTATATTTATAATTCACATAATACATATACAGGCAGTCATCCACTTTCATATATAATGTGTTTCTGAAAATATGTGTGAAAATTGAATGTATGAAACACGACTCATATGTACACATGTAATAAGAGGAGTTCTGTTCCAAAGTTACAAGAAAATTAGGAAAAAATTAATTTTGTTACACAGATAATACATTTAATTGAAAAACATTTAATTTTAACATGCATTTAATTGAAAATCACAAATAAATATACTTGTTCAATACTTTCTTACCTGAAATGTTGATTTCCACCACCTGTATATGTATTTAATTGAAAGTACTATGTGAATAAATAAGGTCATTAAATATGCTTCCTACTTTCTGTAAAACTTTTGTGCAAATGAAACATTTTATTTTGTAGGTTGTATAAACTGTGTAAAGTTTTTCAGTGGTTCGTATATTATTTTAACGGAAGTACTCATTTCTATTGGGCCAATATGACTGCCATATCTAACCATTTAGAACATATGATCCATGGAGGCTGGAAAACTTGACAGACAGTATTATATATCAACTAACAGTGCTATATCAATATGTTGGTAGGTTGCTAGATGTATGAAAGCGCAAGTCGACCATATGAAAGTTGTTTTAGATGTGATAATATGTCATGTACGAAAGTGTGAGTTGTATGAATGTCGAATGTATGGAAGTCGAGGACTGCCTGTACCAGCATTTTCCAAAATTTGTTTCTGACATTTGTAGGATGAAAACTTAGATAAAAATGTTAGTCTACACTTTTGTGAGAAAATATTAACTGCTGATGATAAAACAGAAGGAGCAATATTTAAAGGCAAATATGTTTAAAACTGAAAAAAAAATGATAACTATAGTAATTTACTTACCAAAAAATGTATTTGCATTACCCTGTCTGTTACAAATGACCTAATAAGCAGCATTCATCTGTTCTTTCCAAAGCTCTCAATGACTATTTAATGTTATGCTATTGTTATAAGATGCTGGAGAGTTGTATCTGAGTTTGTGAGTTCTTAATAAAAACAAAAGAACTGAAATCGACTATTAATTTATATACGCACATCAAATATTTACAACTTTATCTCCACTATTACCCTTGTTATTCTTAGTGAGTGCAATATTTATTGTTTATCTCAATTCTAATTAAAGTCCTTATTAATGTGTCTATATTGGTTCCAGCCACTTAATTCATACACATTACTTACACATATTTCATCTGTCTATTGCCATCATTCCAAATGTCTTACACTTAAGCATCTAGTTTAGTAGCCCCCCCCCCCCCCCCCCCGTCAGTCACTTTCTCCACTGTACCGATGCTCGCTGTCCGCACTACATGAATACTGTATGGGGCGTGAATTGTTTATCCCGATGTTAGGAAATTCATGTCCCAAGACTGAGACGATCACTATTATTATGTGATAGCATTATTAGACCTTTTTGTGAAGGAATGTCTGAATGACTCCCAGTTAAGAATGGATTGAAAACTTTAATTGCTTGGAAAGAACTGATATGGTTTGTTTCTAATGATGAGCCACTCAGTGCTCTGATGGCTCATCGCTTCGCTGTCTTTGCACACCTAGCACTTATTATTGCAAAATCCTCAAAACTCTCGACTTAAAGGCTCATTGCAGCTAAAGTATGCTGGCCTGATCTGGAAGGTTTCCCACACAAGTTTTGCTGAGAGGTAAGAATGATGGCCAGAACATTTTTTTCAAAGATAACCCAAGAAGTTCAATCCGCTGAAGCTCAGGAGCGGCATGCTTTTGAAAATCTCTGCATACTCATCCAATTACTTGCCTGGCCTTGACACACTCCTTCACTTGCTTGATAGGACGATGCAAGGAAACCTATGCAGAGAGTAATCATGTAACACTGCCCCCTCCTTTATTCTGTTCATCAAGAAAAAACTCTGCAATATCCAGACCTTCGTAGAGTGCCAGTCTGTCAATGTGGTCAACCTTCTGCTTCGCCCTAGAGCCTTTACGATAAATCCAAAATACCACATTCTTTATCTGCTTCAGAATCCTGTAGGAAGCCATCTTAATATTTATGTAGCTGTGGGCAGTATTCTTTTCGCATATGTTGGTTGTACAGCCACACCAGTTATTCTTTTTTAAATACCTCGCCCAACGTTCTCCTGTAATACAGCTTCTTCTGCATCCTGTCACTATTCATTCTGAGTTGCTGTCATGCAAAATCATGAATTTCAACTAGTCTGTAATAAATTTTGCTGACATAATCTGGAGCAGCAGCTTCCTCGTTTGTCATATGGCCATACAATAGTCACTAGGGAGGTGTAGCTCTTTTCCAAACACCATCTTTGATTGTGTTACCCTTGTAGACTCGTGAACTGCCTAGTGGTAAGCAAGAAAAAATAATGGAACCTTTGAATCCCGGTCTTTTTGGTTGTCTGCCACAAAGATCGACATAAAATGCTCAAGAGTATGTTTAAGCCTTTCAACCATTCCATCCAACTGAGAGTGTAAGGTTGTACTCCTAGTCTTTTTCAACCCCAGAATCTTTTTTACCTCCTGGAACACAATAGCTTCAAAGTTTCTTTCCTGATTGGAATATATTTCTAGTGGCACTCCAAACCTTAAGATTACATGCTCTATGAGTGCATCAGCCATAGTACGTGCTTCTAAGTTTGAGAGGGAAATGACCTCAGGTCACTTACTGAAGTAATCTTAGGTCACCATTAGATACAGATTACCTCTCTTTGTGACAGACACCAACATACATCAACATTTGTATTTCTGGAGGTACCTTGTTCTCTGGTCTTTGGTCCCTTTTTTTGGTGCAGGTGTCACACATTTGACACCACTTCTCAACATCCTCCTGAAAATGATGCATGTAGAATCTCAGTCTAACTCTGTTGAGGGTCTTATTAACACAAAAGTGCCCACTGGCTGCCGCTTTATGCAGTTCCTTCAGAACTTAGGTATTCCTGCATTCATGAAGGGCCAACTGTAAGCATGTGTGTTTCCCATCATTATTTTCCCAGTTCCTGTAAAGCGTGCCATTATTCAGTACAAGGGAATTATATTGTGGCCAGTATGCTATAACTGCTGGGCTAAGGCTCAATATCTCTTCCTATTGTGACTGGCAGCCAGCTTCTTTCCACTCTAGTAATGGATACAAAATGGGAAAATTTATCTGATATTTGTTTATACCCTCATCACTGTAGGTAACATTACAAGATACAGAACCTTGAACCTCTGTACCTTCAGTGATTCACCACTTTTTTCTTCCTGGCTTTTACAATGACAACAGAGTGGTTTTGGGTTCTTAAAATAAAGTAGCCAGCATAACGAAGCGTGGTTGGTTCATAGAATAAAGTGGGTGTTATAATGGTAAAGGTGTAAGTGTGAAATTGCCATCACCATGGCCAGAAGCTCCTTGCATGAAACGCAGTAATTTCTCTTTGGTTTGTGCATTACTTACTGAAATACCGTAGCGTTCTCTCCTACCCATCCTGGGGCCATGGTCGCTGACTGGTAAGACTGCTCACCTCCCACCAAGTCCAAGGAGAACCAGGTTCAACTCTGGCCAGGTCGTTCGTGGATTTTTGCAAGTGAGAATCTTACCAGATGATGCAGCTGGTCAGCTGGTTTTCTCAAGGATCTCCTCTTTCTCCCGCCCTTGCATTCCAGTGCTATTCCATTCTTATCTGATAGTATACAAAAATAGAGTGTCTTCACTTTTCAGCAATCGTAGGACTTAGGTAGATATCAGAATTTCCTTTAGCTTACTTAAAGCAACTTCACACTCAGTGATCCAATGAAATTTCCTGTTTGCCTTGATCAGTTCATGAAGTGGCTTGGCGATCATGGCAAATCCAGGTACATATCTGTGATAGTAGGCAAATAAGCCTAGAAAACTATGTACTTCCATTTTTACAGTTGGAGTCAGACAACTTCTTATTGCTTTAATCTTCTCGGGGTCTGTTTCATTTCTGCTGTAGGTGTGATGGTAGTGGTATGCTGCTGCTGACGAAATTCTTGCAGTTCCTTTTTCAATGCATCTATTTCCTGTTTCATTTCATTCTCGACACTGTCCATTATTTTGCTTACACATTTAAGTAATTCATGTACACTGTGCACTATTTTATTCACTCTGTCCACTTTTTCAAATACGCTGTCCACGTTTTCACTTACAGTGTCAACTTTTTCACTTTGTCAATTTTCTTGTCTATACGGTCAGTTCTTTCATTCATAAACTTCCTGATGCCTTCTATTTTCCTATCAAAATTTTCATTTACTGTGTCTACTTTCTCGTCTGCTAAATTACTGACATTAGTTATCTGGCTATTTACATTCTCCTTTACACTTTATTTTACACTACTGTGGTAAAGTTGGTGCTGTGGGGGGGGGGGGATGTCCACTCGCTTGGGGGGAAAGAAAGGTACTAGGGATCATATTGTGGTCTTCCTGTGTATTTGAGGGCTGTGACAGTGGTGAACTTCATCTAAAACTATAGTAACCTCTAAACTTAGTAAGTCAGGAATGAGAGCCAATGTCTATAGTAGGGGTTAAAAGAAATTATTCACTACTCTTAAGTATCATAATTCGTCCAGGAAAATAGTGAATCTGGGTAGATCTCATACCATCAAAAATAAATTCACTATGTGGATCATGACTTCAAATTATTAGTACTCTTCATAATTCGTATACAAATAACACACAGATTCCAATCTATGTGAACATTTATTTTAAGTTAGTAAAATAAAGTCACAAAAGTATTATAACAAATTATAAATGTTATGAGCAATAGAAACTTTTTAGCAAAATAAAAAAATAATGTTGTTACAAAATAGTTGTCATCTAACCAAAGATGTCGAAATGATATTTGTTCAGAAATTAGAGAGTTTTGCTTTAAAATAAAGTAGAGAAAAGAAAGTAAAATATTTTTAAATTTTCTCACAAACAACAATAATAATAATAATAACGTAAACAAATAAAATTATGAATTAAATATTTTAAGCAGGTTAATGTGTCGAAATATAAGAAAAATAACAAAAATTAAAATTATAACTACAACCTGAGTTTGCTTTTAAAATGTCCTTAATGTCTGATGTGTATAATGCCTGCTGACAACAAAAAGTAGCCTTATACTCCACTAGGAGTAAACTCTGATTGCCAAAATAAAGAAAATGCAAAACTCTGTGTAGGGAGTTATTCCAAGACTATTCAGGTTAAAAATACAATAAGCCAGTAAAACTTTGTAAATAAATATTCGTTAAATAAAAACTCTAGGTTATCTATACTTCTGGCAGGTTATATTAGTAATGGCGGAAATTAGACAAGCTTAAATCAGAAGGAAGGATTGGTGTTTAGAATCTATCATTGGCTTTCTAAAATTAAAGCGAGTACTGATACGCAAATCAAATTTTGCTTAAGTCTGCAAGCTCTCATTCCTCACAAAGCTATGAGCTGTGACTGGCAAGGACAACTACACACACACATACACACGCACACGATAAAGCAATGGTTCCAACTAAAACATAACCCAGAAATTATTAACTCAAAGTGTATTAGTACTTAAACTCGAAAGGAAAACAATTCTTAATTTCCTCAATTTCCCTTAATTTCTGTTCCTCTAAAGATCAAAAAGTATTTTACCTCATAAACTCAATGCATGAACAGCTCTAGTAGTGCTCTCTTATCCTGACTCGCGGCCTATGATTGCACAAAAGCAACTAACCTCGAACCTCTCATATACTATGAAACTAATATTTATGCGATTGGTCGAGGGCATTCCTTCTAGATTTAAGAAGAATATTCTCCATCAACTCACAAAAAAAAAAAAACTACAAAATAAAGTTACTTAGCTCATTTCTGCGGACATCACAGCAGCCTCCTCCATGCCGTGCCTGTGCCACGTTCACATCATGCCATCTTGCCAACCACAATAATAACAACAACTTCCAGCATCTCCTGACCTAGTTTTCAACTGGTTGGCCATGCCATTGGCCCTGGCCAAAGTGTGTGTGACATTTCCCTAGTAATAGATGGTCTCCAGAACAATCCTAACTTTCCCGCTTGCCGCAGTCCTCAGTGGCATAATTACTCCAGTTGAATTCAGCAGAACTCCTTCCCCTCACCCCTAGCAGAACCACTAAGCTGGGTGGCTGCTGACACACAAAAAATGCCCTGTTGTGATAGCTCGATTCCTGACACACGACAACAAAGAGCGCCTGGAACCTTCCAAAGTCTCTTAGAATGCCTCGAAAATAGGCGAGGAAGAGAACTGCTGAAATCTTCAACCATCGATTATTAGGACATCAACACAAACAATTTTTGAAACCAGATAGCCTAGAAACAACCAGAAAACGTCTTTGTTAACCAAGTTGGCCTTAGTGGCTTCCAGAGCTCTCTATAGCTGAGGGCTGAAGAATCTTTCCAAACTAAAAACTATCTCGCCAAAGGGAAAATCACAAAGTTCGGGGGAAAAAAAAAAAAAAAAAAAGATTCAAAATAATTAAAACTAAAAACCTAAAATGCTTCCCATCATAAAAAACCCACTTACAACTGTAAGATAAACACTCCCCTAACAAAAAAAAAAGAATTTCCAGAAATATAAGTAAAAATATATCTCTAAACAAAAAAGGTATAAAAAATATTTTTTTATATATTTTCATTGCATAACTATATAATATGTAATGGTGGGATCTCTAATAATGTCTTGTAAACCTCAGCCCACATTTTCCTCCATTCTAATCAACTGTGACACTGTTATGGGATTAAATGATACTATGCTCAATTAAAACAATAGTAACAGATTTAAATTCCCACACAGCAATAATAATTGAATAAAAATTGTATGCGTAAGTTGGGTTCGCATGGAGTCGCAAATGGGGTGAAAGAACTAACACTAGAGCAGCTGGTTGTGAACATTTCCTTGTGTGAACCACTACTTGGGGTAGAGGGGGTTGTAAACATGCTCAAAAGTGGAGTTGTGATCACTCTTGTAGGTTAGAGAGCACACATTCACTTCAGTTGTAAACTTTCTATCATAGGTGAAATGTGGGTCCACAAATGAATAGTGCCCAGATAATGAAATTAGTTGGATTGTACCGTGATGCAGGATGTTTGTTGAGAATAAATTTCTAAATGTACAAGGATATAAATGCAAGGGACAGAACTTATATATTTAAAAAAATGTATAGATGGTTTTCATATTCATGAAATAGCCCAAAAAATATAAAATTGGCTTATTATCGAGAACCAAAATTACATAAACTATAAGACTGGTGTCATACTGAAATCAGGAGCCACTGATAACATTTATTGATCTAAGGTTGTATGATTCTCAATTGTGCATTCGTTTAAATAAATCCTGAAATTATTAAAAATGAGTACAATCTTACAATTAGTGATTCACAAGTCCAGAGTGGCATAACTTCAATGTCCCTGCCTACACGAAAATAACAGTTGTGACCCAGATGACAATCCTGAAGGAAACTCAGCTAACCAAAAGGAGATAGGTGAGATATTTAAAGTTTCTTCAAAGTCACACCAGACCACTTCATTAAAAAAAATCTTCACGATCGGATTACTATACCATTATATATTGGGAAAACAATTGAAAAGTTGGACTACATTAAAACAATTTGTAGTCTGAGTTAGAGTTTTATGTTTGGTATCCAAATTTTGGCCAAACACGGAAACAACCTGGAGACAGCGACCATCAACAGCCACCAGCATCACATTTAAATGAGTTTCTACCGATCACCAGGAAAAAAAGTAGTTTATCTCCATCTGAACATAATCCTGAAGAGAACAGCTTGGATTCTGTGATAGCATCAATGAGTTCTCCTTCTTATTCCCTTTAAAAGTCAGCCTGTTTACATATGATTATGTTTGTATGAATCCTGTTTTTGTGTTTGTGATACGAAATTTGATGACCATGAACCAAGCACTAAGAACATTTTTATAGAAATTGAACTCTGGGGTGTAGCGAAGGTGACGAACACTTCATGTAAGTCTTTGAGGAATGATTTACGTAATTTATCAAAACTTTTCCAAATTTTTTACAATTTTTAAACAGTTTTTTTTTTAATTTTTTCGTCTAAGTTTGTTTGAAGCAGCAGATATCCAAGATGGTGGTCAGAGGACAATAATGTAATTTTTTCTGTAATTTTTATGAGTTTTTGTGAGTTTGCTATATTTTCCATGTTTAAATTTACCTGGGGTCAATGCCAAGTTCAAGGTGTGGATATCCAAGATGGCGGCCAGGTTTGTTAATGTAATTCCCCCCCCCCCCCCCCTTTTCCAATTTTTACTACATTTTTACCAATATTTGGATTTTCTAGATTTTCCTGTCAAGATTATCTGTGATCAAGGTCAGAGTTACTTAGGGAGAATGTCACGGTCATTGAAATCCAATATAGTGGCATAATCAATACTGTAATCTTTCATGTTTTTTTTTTTTTTTTTTTTACAATTTTTGTGATTTTGTAGTTTTTGGGTTTCAAGCTCACCTCTAGTCAGGGTTAAGGTCGTGAGTATTCAAGATTTTCCCCTTACTTATTAAGAATTTTTGTGATTTTTTCTAAATTATTTCGACTTCAGAATCGTTCATTGTCACAATCACGGGTCAATGTCAAAGCCTTACATCAAGGTCACATGGGTCCATATGGTGGTTGGCTGACATCACAACATGACAGCCGGATGGCGCCTGGCTCTTGTACTAGGTGCCATGGCCTGGCTGTCTCGAAATTATACTACTGTGGATCTCTGCACTGAGATGTTCTAGTGGTATGGACACCAAGAGCACCAAATCAAGATGCTCCATTTGAGAGCTACGTGAGGAGTCTACGGGAGCCGGCAAAATCTGTGAACATTAACATATTTTACAAGATACACAGCAGTATATACAATACTGTTTACTACAATACAGATTGTTGTGGGAACAATTCAAATATTGTTTTAAGATATTCTGTTGGAGGTACTATCTGTTTTGCGGTAGGAAGGTAGTGCTCTGCTGTGGTGTTTATACCTATGTACAGTAGCAATTGCAATCACAGACCAGAATACAAAAAACAGTTTTCCTTGCAGTACTATATATGTTAACAATATTTAGATGGCACCAACAACTCATCACTTTTGCTGTCCCTATTTAACAGATATGTACAGTATTTTAACACCTAACAGAAATAAAATTAAACTTTTGGTTATGTTGAAGGGTAGGTTACAAAATAATATTTTTACTAAACGTAATGTATTAAGTTTTATTTTTTACTTGAATTTGGGCAGGGTGGCAGTAGTAGCATGCAAGGTCACCACCCTTGCTTCTACCTCATCTACCTGTACTAAAAAAATATTGCTTTGTAAAAAATTTTCCATTTCTTACCCACAAAATCACCATCATTATCAGGATATACACCTTTGCTGTTATTTATTTTTATTATTTTGTTAAGGTTTAAATAAGATACTTCAAATTTAAAATTAACAGGAAGTTAAGTTTTAATTCTTATCAGTATGTGCCATGATTGTGATCTGAACATGTTCTCAGATGACTTATACACTGACATTTATAAAATTTTATAACGTTAAACAAGAAACATCCAACAGTTATCAAATTATGAAACCTAAGTTGTATAATAATTACTATAACATCCTTATCGACATGCTATGAGAAAAGCATTTAATTAACCTAGTAACCTGTGAACACTTTTATACATACATAAAAGGTCAGAATTGAAATTTCGCTTATTTTCTTTCGAGGTCGATATAATATGTAAATCATTGCATTTTAAACAGAAAATCCAAAGTATGAGATTACAAAAAGAAATTGTAACATTAACATAGTGAAACACATGTAATGCTCACCTAAATAATGGGACTAATATTTTGTAATAATTCATTCACTTTCTTTTAGTGGCAACACTAGTTCGTATTCTGAAGAGAAAAAAATGGTTGCAGATGTGTTACTGTATAAACATATCATAAAATTGTCATTAGCCTCTTCAACTTTTCAATGTGACACTTATTCTGCCAGTCCGCTTCTATGGCTCACACATGCATGCAGTATCTATTCTGTCTTCTATCGTAATTGAGGTAATTACTTCCCTAGTGATATACATTAGCTTTGTGAAGGACAAGCTAAAGGTAATGATCCTTCCCCAGATATTTTTTTGCTTTATACTCTAAATCTGAGCGAGTGATTTTAATTAGTATGATTATTTTACTAAACCTTCAGTTAATTATCTGTTATATACTCGTGAATCTGTTGAATGCTTTGAGGTTTTACTGTCAGGTCAGTGCAATTCACTAGGAATCAGGAAATCACTGTTTGATCAATGAATGCCAGAATTAAAATGAAAAAAATTTTACTGATTCAATTAAAGCAGTTTCATCATATCTGCAGTCAATTTCACTGATTTGGAGCAATTTTAACCGTTTAAATTTTAGATTGAAATAAGTTGAATAGGATAAAATCTGCACATATACAGAGGCAGTGGAAGAATGTCATAGCCATTTAACTTTCATGGAGGTCAATCCCAAATATTTTTTTACTTTCTCTGGTTTGTACAGTTAAATCATAAAGCTCTGGTTTTTGCATATCCTGAGAAAACAGAACACTGTTGCTAGTCAACCACTGTACCATTTCCTTGACACTGTATACTTCGAAAGGGGTTTATTTTCTTTATCTGAATAATACGTGTTATTATTAAAAACTAATTTTCCCATTAGCTTTGGCAACAACATATTAAGCATTCACTTTTCAAAGTTCATAGAATTCATTCACTTATCTCGTTGCTTTGCCCACAGTGAAAATTGAAACAGCATTTTGATGAATCCTTTTTCAGAGTGTGCATGAAGAATTATCAGACTGTATGAAGAACTATAGAGTGTTAATACACCAGGTTGCCTATCACTTTGCCAATATTTGTTAAATGTGACATTGTTACCTACCTATGTCTCATCAAATAAAATTATTGGACACCCTCCATTCCGAAACAAAGAATTGATGAAAAATTTTTACAGTCGTTGGACAATGTACGGTATTTCCATTAGTACTTAACAATCATTTGTACACTTTTTAAAAATTAAAACCCATTTTCTCTAGTTTCTACCTCAAGAGTATGCACTCCCCCTCCCTTCCGTGAGGAAATCTAATTTTTTTAGTGGATGGTGGTACTTGTTTCCGCACTAAAGAAAAATCTATAATAAAGTCTCTGACCCACTCTTCTATAGGAATCACAATGAATATGTATTTAATCAGAAAGTTTTTGGTGTGTTTTCCTGGCATCAGCGAGCTGTTACCAGACTCAGTAGCTTCGTTGTGAATGCTGTTAACACTTCTAACAAAATTTCAAATGTTACCTGAAACAAGTAAATTGGGTTGAGAGAACAGATATTTTAACTGTCCAACAGTTTCTTAGTCACGTTTGTGTATCACACTTATAATTACTTCCCTTATTTCACTGTGTGTAGTTTTCCTTTTTTCTTGAATGTGCCATATTTTACCATACCGACACGCAGATGAATCCTGGTCTATTGCTTTCTGGATGACTAGTTGCATAGGTATACAGTTACTACTGGAGCATGCGTACTTAAAGGAAGAGGGAGGTTGTGTGGCCCTACCCACCACTCCTCTCTTCACAGCATAGCCATCTTCCTACTACAGTTTGGTTTAGAAATGTACATTACAATGTAGTTCACATGCCAGGAAGGCAGGCGCATTAATAAAATCCTCTTATGCTCAGAGATCGGGTGTTACATGTAGCTATTTTACCTGTTCTTTTTCAATTGTGCCTTTCTCAAATCAAATCCATGCAACATTTGGAGAGTATTGATGACGTTAAGTACCAATTGTTCAACTGTGACAGTATTGTATAACTTCAAAGTTTAATCCGAGACATTTTTTTAAGTGGGGGAGGGGATGTATCCAGTATGTTTTCCGTGGGTGTATAAAAATGAAAGCACACGTTAGTATTTACTTCTAAACTGTGTGCATTGAAATATGGCATTTGCAGAAATTATTGGATATAATTAGTAACCTCTTTAAAAATTTAAGAAATATAGACCTATTTTGTGACCAAGATTAATTAAAATGTCTCTTTTATTACTGAAATAAATTCAGAACATTTTGCATTCCTTAGTATAATTATTTAAAACAATATAAAAATTTATACCAATCAAAAGTATTACATGCAGAAATTATGATTAATATGTATTCAAGAGCGACATAGTGTTCAAGGGAAATAAAATGTAAAGCGTGATGAGTTATTTCATAATTTCGAAGATAAAAGGTAAATGAAACTGATCCAGTAGTAACTATGGTATATTGGCATAGCCTTTAAGTAATTCTGAATGGTTTGAATCATACTGGATATTAATCGGCATTGTAGCCATAACTCTGTTATAAGTAACTTACGATTACTTCTGCAACTTGAATTGTCATAATGAAAATATCTGTATGCTGACGGCGAAAGAATAACTTGTGACATTATGTGCATGACAATATAATCTTCTATGCCTATGTAACATTGCTAAGGTAACAAATACCATGGCCGTCTCAGTGGTACGTCTACAGCCACTTACCTGTACGTGAATTGCGTTGCAGATGATTTTGAAGTACATGTTTGAAAGTGAATTTACTGAAGGTATTTATTATATTGTTTCTTTACAAAAAGAATACACATTCCAAACTAGTCCTGATAACATTTTTGTTGTTAACACATTGTAAGTATTATGTTGTGAAAATAATTTTTAAGCCCTTTAAAGTAATCACATTTACGTACTTAAAATACTGTAATGTAATAGACACCAACTCAAAATAAACTACATTAAACTTTATTATTATCTTACTACAAATACAATTTATGGGCCAACTTTTCGCTTTGATAGTTTCCTGCAGCATACTAGTTGTATGTATTGCACGTAAAGATGATGCACATGATGTGTGTGTTAGTGTCGCACTACAGTTGGTACAAAAATCTGTCGTAGACCAACATTTTTACATGCATCTTTTATGTTATGCAACATTAAGCAACATAAGCACATTTAGTTATAAATATAACGAAAGCAAAAAACATAGCTGTACCAACACCTATTAGATTTAGCAGGATCATCAAAAATGACAACACAGTTTCAATACTTTGTGTGCAGTACTTTAGCTTGGATGACCTGTTCAAGATGCCATGGCATTGAGCTAACTAAATTTCTGGTGTATTATTCAGAGATATTGGACCACCCATATGAGAGTACTTCTTTTAACTTTTTATTAACTAGAACGGTGTGTTTGAACCTTTTTTGCCAAGAAAACCCCACAAGTTCTATATCAAATTAAGATCCGGACTCTGAGGTGGAGTGAGAACTCTTCTGGGAACATTATACAGCAGCCATTCATTCATGAGGTATCAAAGCACAGTGCTGAGGGCCATTGTCTTATTGAAATCGGAAGACCTATTTGAAGATGAAGCGTTTGTGCTCTTCTGACTAAATTGGGGTGAACCACCTCTATATATTTCATAGCATCCATTTTGCCATCAATAAATGCCAGCTGTCTCCTAAACCATTACCCTGGAACCTCTGTGTTATACCATAAGGATTATGTTTTGAGGTTCATGTTCTGTGTTTATTCTTTGTCAAACCTTCCTGCTCCCATCTGATACAAACTGAGTAAACTTTTTAAATTATTTGACCAAAAGGGGTCAAAGCAGGACTAGCCCCTAACAGGTTGTCTATGTTTTGGCCTGGAAGGAGGTAAACATAATAGAAATTTGAGGACAGATTCAAGTAACAAAACAGACAACAGGATAGATATTTGTGAGTGAGGTCCAATTGGATGACCAAGAGAAGGGTTGCCTCGTGCCACCTGTGAAAGACTAGACAGGAGAAAGACAGAACTAGAACAGCGGAAAAGAAAGTAGGAGAATTCAGAGGACAGGTCGTACCAGCTTTCCTGAAAACTACTGGTAGCAGATGTTACCATTTATGCGTGACCTGACTACTCTCAAAACCACTAATATTAAACATTAATACACTGACAATTTGTTATACATTTCTGTTAAAAACATAAAAATAAACACACTGTTACACAACAATAATTTTTTATAAAATAACCATCTACTGACCAGCAAGTCTGATACAGTTCATTCACCATAATAATCTAATACCTTATTCAATGTTGCCTATCAAGGCTTGAGAAGGGAAATATGATAATTCACTCAATTTATCCTGTATATACCATGACCTACTTCCTCCTCAATCTTATTTGATTATTCTAACAAAGAATTATTACTCAAAATAAACACATTACCTAATTTTTTTTACATTATTACTGTATAAGAAAAATATTTAAAAAATTATACAAGAAACATGTTAAAAACTTAAATACCTACTTGATAACCAAAATTGCAGTCTGTCTGCCTTTATTTATTTATCTTTCTTTTCTTTCCTTTCTCCATGACATTCTCATTCTGTTTCTCCTTTTTCTTCCCTTCTTTGTTAACGACCTTCCTCATACTGTACTTTACTTCTTTATTTTCCCTAAGGTCTTAAATCTGACCCTCCTTTTCCTTACTACTTTACTAACCTAATGTTTTAATCTTTTCTTTCCCCTTACAAAATTCTTACTGAACAATACATTACAGTGTTTCACTCTAGAGTCTCCCCCTCCCCCCCAACTTTTTCACTATAATCTTGTACTATCTACACTTTACTCTCAATAACTCTGACTGGTGTAACACAACAGCTGTTCCTATTGCAGGATTAATTGATTACAAATATGTTTCACCCTCCAAACCTGAAGTCTCTCTTCCTGTACTACATTTCCCATCGACACATTTAATTCTGAACAGTAGGTACACTCTTATCAGAATCATCAATTTGTCACAGCATGTAAAGTAATTGAGTAAACTATAACCTTTCTACATTCAGCATTACATTCCTCCCTAACCTCATTCATTTTGACATTTACATTTAGGTCCAATTTCAAGTCTACAAGAATCTTATTATTATGATCTACTGCACTCTGTACATTATTTACAGTCCTTTTCAAATTGTTAAATTCAGTTAAACAATTGTCAAATTTTTTCTCAAAATCTGTGGCTAACTGTTGACACTCGTTTCGAAACTGAACTTTACATTCCTTAAACTCTTTTTTAAACTCATTTTTCTGTTGCACCCTAAATTCCTGAAGTTCGTTTTTCAACTAGTTTTGTTCAGACCTAAATTCAGGAAACCCAATTCAAACTAGTTTAGTTTTGTCCTAAATTCTGCCCTTTGTTCAGTAACTAATTTTATGAGCAAGTTTATTTGCTCACTCATTTCTGGCATTTCTGTTCTCTGAGTTACCTTATTTACATGGCTAAGAATTGAACTTGAAGGGCTCCCTTCCACATTGGATAGGTTAAATTTGGTTTCCTGATTTGGCATATCATTATCAACATCTAAAAATTCTTCCCCTTCACTAATTCATTTTTCCTCTTGATTAGCCATTCTGACTCTCAACTATTTAACCTGTATCAATACAATATTTTACACGAAAACCAACTGCCTAAAACATGAGAAACAAGAACAAAAAAAAGTGACATATTACAACAAGAAAATTACAATGGTCACACTTGCAATTTTTTCTGCACATTGTCTTGAGTGTCATCTTTAACATCATTAGTAAATACTAACAAACAACATAACCTATACCATATTTACTTGAACTGGTGGCTTCAATGCTGAATTCCCCATTGTGGATTGATGAATAAATAACTGGGTACACTGCTGCTGGAGATTAGTCTATTGTCTTGGTACCTGGATCTTTTGCTGTTATCTGGAACACGGGAACACTGGAACATTGCTGCGTCACTTCGCTCGCCGACTCATTCGGAACTTCTGTTGAAGTTGTAATTGACATACTGCTATGTTTTAAACACATTGGGCGCCATATTTGTAACAGTGCAGCCGACAAGTATGATGAGTGAATCACAGCTCAATTTTGTTCACTCGGTAGAGACATGAAACTTAAAAGGCCCCATATTAAAATTAGAAAAAAAGAAAATATTTTATGTCTTGGATTAGTTCCTTTTTATTTTAAATTCCAAATAACAGGTTTACAATCTTCTAGTAAAGCAGAATCACAAACTGTCAGATCGAGACAAACAAAACATAACAGCACTGCAGTGGTTTATTCACTAATGATGTCACTACAAAGCTCGCATCGCGATACTGTCACGAGCACGTCATGATCTCTTCATGGCCTGTCGTAAACTGTGCGCACAACAAGGCACTCAGAGCCGAGGTCGCCATATACCAACCCCCCCCCCCCCCCCCCCCCCCTTGCACCCAGGTGCCAAAAACATGACCAAATAAGGGCATAATGTATGTCCAAATCCCTCCCCACGCCAGGTAGCACTGCATCGCAGCTAAAAATAACCAACCTTCTAGAACATTCTCGAAGGAAAAACTGTATACAAAGTATAAATAAAGCTTTAATGTCTAAATGTTGATGCAACTTGAACTATGGCTAAAACCTCAAATACTGATAAAATATTACTCCTTGTCAAAAAAAAAAATTTACTAAATTTCCTGATTTAAGTATTATAATAAAGTGCATTGTTACAACCTTTCTATCAGGGGGCCGTGGTGGTGTGGTGGTTAGACTACTCGCCTCCCACCTAGGCGAACAGGGTTCTATTCCCAGTGGGGTCGCTCCCGGATTTTCTCGTGGGAATCATGCCGGATGATACCACTGGCCAGCGGCTTTCTTGGGGATCTCACATTTCCCCCGTCCTTGCATTCCAGTGCCGCTCCATACTCATCTCACTTCACCCTCATCTGCTCTCAAGATTTTGAAGTTAAGAGCCGCCCAGATCTTTCCATTCCACTCCTCTTCATTTCCTGTTGGACCTTGAAGCAAGCTGTGATGCGATGGATACAGCACTGTAGAACGGGTTCTTCTGTGCCAAACGCACAATATTTTGTTGCTCCTGTCATGTCACATTTTTGGACATCCACATCTGGGTTTGTTTCTGTCTGCCCAGTTTGTTTGTAAAGCCTGTTCACGATGAAGCGAGCACTTCTGAAATTAAACATAGAAAAAAGTCACTGCCCCTACCTGCATATATTCTAACAGGTGCAATGAGTGACATACGCCCAGTAAAGTTAGTAATGGTGGAGGGAAAGTAGATCCATATCTTAATGTCAAATAGAAAGTGTTAGATAACCATTTATGATAACTTAAATTATTTCTTTCTCTTTCTGTTATTTTTAATACATTGAAATGTAAAAATGAGCAGTTTTGCACTATATTTACTTTTCTGATAATTTCACAATTTCACTTGACCTACGAATGAATAAAGTGCTGAGGCCTGTGGCAATGTTAAGTTTACATAAGGCGGAAGAACACACAACGTGTATACAAGTAGATCTTAAGCAGGGATATCAAAAGTGCTCATTTTACAGTGAACAGCCTATATTTATTGATTATTGAACTCACAGTAAAGACAATGCTTAGGGTTTTTCCAATCTCATGACAGCTTTTGTCTTGTTAATGCAGTAATACTACTTGGTCATGTTGAGACACTAAAAGTTCCTTCTTCTTTCGCTCCATACTAACTGAACAACCACACACACTGCAGCGCGGTGGTAACTGAGAAGTAGACAACTCGTCATGCAGGCAAAGCAACCTGACCTTGTGCATAAAACGTCGTAACAAATCACAAATACAGTATATCAGTCCTGTACGAATACTCTCTGCAGTTTGTATTTATCATGCCAAACATTTTACATTATTATAACCATTCTCTCAATTCATAATGTGTATATGTTGTCTGTCAAGTATTCTTCCGTAATGCAACACCATCATATTCAATGGGTGAACAAATACTTTTTGTACTCACTGTTTCTCTACATTTTCTACCTCAGTTGTTTGAAATAACGCATAATGGACAGGATGGAAACACAAATGACCCAAAAGTTCAAAATGCAAGTGTTTAATAGCTACGAGTTATGGGAATCTTAATTCCTGACCTAGCGATAGCTTGGCCATCCGGTTGTATATTGTATAACATGAGAATGTGTCGGCGTAGTGGTTTGGAAATGGAGTTCGTACTCAGCCTTCTGACAGAAAATTGTACAAACATTTTTGTAACTTCGTTAAACTTAGATAAGCTTTCATGAAGTCCCTTTACAAGACAAACATTTCTATTCTTTAGAGATATTGTACAAGTGGTGCCACCTATGTTGTAAACATGAACAAGATAGTGCTCGTGGGTTTAATCAGGAAACAAAATTCATTTACCTACAACAAGCAAATGTTGTTTTACCTAAATTGGTTTAGTCTAAGATTCTGGCCTCTCTATTATATTCCCAGAAAGTCATTTTGCCTAAAGTTGTTTTTCCTAGAATCATTTTGCCTAAAATTAGTCCTTTACTTAATTTTACAGAGAGTTGTTTTGCCTAACTTCATTTTGCCTAAAAGCACTTCACCTAAAATTCCACCTCTTCCCTTAACTTGCTATGAAGTAATTTTGCCTAAAAGTCATTTTGCATTAAATTCTTTTTGTGTAAAGTAGTTTTGCCTTATGTCATTTTGCCTAAAATTAGGCACTATGATTTTTACTCATCCAAACTGTTTGTAATACACCAATGAGTGGGTAGGATTGTTACTTAGTGAGAGACACAAAATGCAAGGTGTAGGGACCATTCTGGCATGCCAGAGAAGACGAACAGCAAAAGGACCAATGTGCAGCACCATGGGGATACTACAGGGGAAGTGACACATGACATGTGGGACGATGAGGATCTCTTTGGGGGTTTTTGGAGACCATGACCGAGAAATAAAAAGGTTGCCCTGTAGAGGTTTCCAAGCAACCACCAGTAGCACACCAGCAACACGAAGGTGCCTGTTTGGTGCCATCTTACCCATCAAGCTTGACCAAGGCAGAGCAGTACAGGAGACCACCGCCGAGCAGCAGGAAGGGGAGCACATCCCATGGGTGGAGGATCCTCAGGAGGACATGGAGACCACACCACCGAAAATCAGAGGTGGCTGGGGGCATGAAGCCTCCCTGGCCAATGCTACCTACAGTGAGTGGTGGAGGAACCAGGTGACAAAACCCCACCACGACAAAGACTGATGGAGGCACCGGCAGCACCCTTGCTGCTTGACAGCATGCGGCACCACGTGAGTGACTTACTGCAGTGAGCCAGCAGCAGACCAGCAGCCCACAGCGAAAGAGCCACAACCACAGTACAACTTTCGGAAATGTCCACAGAGTGCAACATAGCCAGGTGGCCAGCAAGGCTTGGCTGGCTGCACGAGGGTGAAGAATTATCACATGGTAAGTGCAGCTGCAGTATCATCTTTATCCTCCTGAGACCAGGGTGGTGTGGGCCTCCCTCATCGTCACCCAAACCCGGCAGCAATACTAATGGTGGTTGGACGGTCAAGATATGGCTCAGCAGGGGAGGGGGGACTATGTCATCGTATCCCTAGTGTCCCAGCCTCTAGCCAGTCCCAATGGCCCCAACAGAAATCCCGACAGGACAGTGCATAGTGAATCTCCTCCTGCTTCCTCTCAGTGTTACAGCAGAGTACCACCCAGTGTAACTACTGCGGCGGTAGAGCAAGGAACCGCAGGAATGTACAGGTATGGGATTGCTATAGTGTAGGCTGAAGATCCTGCCAAACAAGGCCACATTGTTGATGACATGGTGCCACAGGCATAGATTGCTGTGGCGTCACACCATTATACTCCCCAACTTTTCAGGGCAAAAACTTGGCAGAATCAAAAGCCAATCGTAGTAATTAATAAAATAATTTGTTATGTATTTTCAAGGGTTTTTTCTGTTTCATAAATTAAGATTTTTGTGTTGCTATGTGGCGGATGGCAGGAGCGAGGTTTACTCTGCTTCTGCCCACCATGACGGTAGTCTGGAAGCAGCAATGAACGACATAAGACATAAGTGCTGTGTGGGAGCCCTCAATGTTTGTACTACTGATCCTTAGTCTTTATGTTATCTTAAATTTGTTATAGCCTCCTCATCAGCTAATACCGCAGTGGGCTGTTTTAATGAATTAAATGTCGTCGGGTGCAGGGAGCCTTTGGCTACACGGGACCGGTTGATCCAGTGTAATTAAATTGGCTATTATTCCGGTCAGCAAGTGACACACATGTAAATGCACTATTAAATTCACGAGAGCACACTTCCAGGTACTCCGCATGATGTTAGACTTGGTTAATGTTTTCCTGTCCTCTTGCGTGTACCAGTGCTTTTTGAACTTGTGTCTGAGAGATGTTTGTTCTACGTAGTCCTCACCTATGTAAGTGGTGAAAGTGTGCAGTATGACTTTAACAGCACTGTGAAACAAACACATGGGCCTAACTACCATGCTACATGATCAAGCCATGGTCAGTGGTACTCACTGCAGCCGCATGGACAGAAAGATCCTCGCCCTGATGTTATGCTCTCTCGTGTTAGCCTTTGTGGTTAGCTGGCACCCAGGACATACAACTTTATTTCAATATCAGTTGTGAGTGGCAGGTTTGGTAGGGTCCTAAACCCCAGTTGGCGACAAATAAAGTAACTAAATTTTATTTGTAATTTTTTCGCACTGCTATTATTTACAACATTAAATTACCTATCTCCACTATTATGCGTGTCTCAATGGGCACAATATTTAATTTCTATTTAAATTCTAATTAAAGTCCTTATCAATGTGTGTATATTTACAGTCACTTAATTCACTCTCATTACTTACACATATTCAATCTGTCTAGTGCCATAATTCCAAATGTCTGTCATGCATCCAGTTGAATAGTTTCACCCGTCAGTCTCACTCTCCACTGTACTGATGCTTGCAGTCTGCAGACTTCAAGCTGGTCTTACTCATAGCCACTTGTCGCCCTGCTAGCTCATCGCCTTGCTGTCTTCGCACACTTGGCGCTTAAGTTCGCATAACACTCCAGATTTTGACGGTCTGCTTAGAGACACATTGTGGCTTAAGTAGTCTTGTTGGCCCAATCTAGAAGGTTCCCCGCACCTCTAGTCATACTGAGAGAGACTAGGGCAATGACTAAAACATTCGTTCAAAGATAACCCCAGAAATTAAATCTTCCTACTGTCAGGAGCGTGAGCGTCCTAATAGGCTTATCTAGCAGGCACTGTGGTGTACTTCTGTAATTCTCGACTGCTCTTTAGGTTACTGATAGTCTGGCCTTGACACACTCCTTCACTCTTTTGAGCGGGATGAGATAAGGGAAGCAATAGAGAACAGCATGCATGTAATAACATTTATTTAATTTTTATTGGTGCATGTCATTGAATTTTTAATTTATGTATTTCCATACAGACCTTTATGTAACCTGTAGTTATATTAATTATTTTTATTATTCTGTAGTTTTCTCATCTGTTTCGTAAAATTTGACAAGCTCTACATATATTCCAGTGTTCATTCTGACATGGAAGTTGGTTCTGATGAGTAATAAACAAAATAAATAATAATTTAATAACTTCGTAAAACTCTTCCTGTATGTAACGTGTAATATTTTTACTCTTTTTGGTTATACATTAACAAGATTCAATTGTAAAGAGGCATCAGTATTTCTTGGAATAAAAGTATACAACACATTGTAATATTGTTACAATTTTGTATATTTATTTTTCACATTAGACAATTTTAAATTGTTAAGTTACGTTTAACTCTGAAGGGGTCACAGAGGCTGAGCGGTTAGCCTGCTTGCCTCCTACCAAGGTGAACCGGGTTCAATGCCTGGCCGGGTCACTCCCGGATTTTTGCATCTGAAAATCGTGCTGGATGATACTGCTGGTAGATCGGCTGTCTTAGGGATATCATGTTTCCCCCACCCTTTCATTCCGCCACTGCTCCATACCCACCTCAATGACCCTCATCGGCACTCAAGACCTTGCTGTTAGAAATTGTTAGAAATATGTATCGATTTATGAGAAACAAAATTTTGTTTATTTGCAGATTTTTTACGTAACTCGTACACATTCCCAAATACAGCAGTTTGTTAAAGAAGTCAAGAAAACACCATATTGTAATGGAGTTCGCTTGGTACCATTAGCATCAAGAGTGAATTATTGCAATAACAAAGAAGTTAAAAAACTGAAATCTGCATCATTGATTAATCAAAGGTATGTAAAACAATGCATTGAATTTATTTTAAATTTAATATCTTGGAATACTTAACTATAACTTTATTTAGCTTCTTCTCAGTCACTTCTTGACCTTCTTAATAAATATAAGTCAGTTTTATGTTAGGTCTCGGGCAAAAGTGAAAACAGTAACCAAATGAACTTACTTAACTGTATTGTGTACAAGTTGCAGAAAATGATTTTATTTTACATTCATAGAGAAATATAATGCAAATTTTGTGAAGCTGAGTTAAAAACACTTAATCTAGAAAATACAACTACTGCTTCTCTAGTGAGATGAAATTAGAATAAAGCTTTATTAAAATTGAAGATTGTTAAAGTAAGATAAGCTTTCACTTACTAAACAATTAATTTTGAATTGTGATTTAAAAACAGTAACGTCGTTAAATTTAGACAAACTTTCAAGTACTATAAAACTCATTTTTGAACTGTGACTTAAAGAACAGTAACTTCTCATACTATGAAATGAGGCTATGGTTTGTGACAGTAAGTACGTATTAAAGAAACGTATTTTATGAATGTATTTATCAGTATTGAAACCATGTACAGTATTTATATGGTAGGATACTGCATGTTAAAGCACTATACACACATAAAAGAGCTTGTAAAGTCTCATACAAGAATGATCTGTAGCTGAAATTGTTACTTATCAAAACTACAGTATATATAGTGTTGCATCATGAAACAGATATGCTTTGACAGCATGTTCTGATGGTCATGTTGCCATCTGGGGGTTTCAGGGTGGTCTGACCACATGCCTGCCACACTATGAGGATAGTAGCAGTTTAGTGAAATGCATGGGCACCAGTGTGCGGATGCCAGCTAACATGAGTGTGGACATTAGTTCTTAGGAGTTTACAAAACATTCTGTTGGAGTGGCTGGCGAGTATGATTTACAAGATATTATACACGTTATATTCTTGTAAACCCATATTGCACACTCATAGTTGATGAGTTTGCACTAGTACTTAATAAGAGGAGACAAACATAATTTCCCTTTTGCCAGATTTATTGGCCTCATCAATTAAGATTCAAATACAAAACACAAATACATTGTGTCCTGTGTAGAAACAATTACACTGCCAATCTGGAAGTGTGCTCCTTGTAAATAAAAAAGATTGAATACTGCACAATCTCCACTGACTGGGATGAACCTGGATAGGAATCCTCTCCGGGGTGGACTGATCCCATGAAAACTATATAAGAAAATCTGCAAGTGGTGAGGACACACATTTGGGTACACAAAAAGAGTTCATATGTTAATACAAACAAGTTCAAATAGAAATTGCAAAGTCTCTTTACTCACAAAGATGAAGGCCCCCATGTGTTGCACATCTGTCTCTTACCACCGCTGCTTCCAGACTGGCATCATGGCGGTCAGAAGGAGATTCCTTTATTGTCCTCCTGACAGTTAACCATATGAACCATAACACAAAAACCTTGACAAGAAAATAAACAACATAATGCTTTTACACTTACATAAAACATTCCCAAAATAAAACTCAAATTGTTTAGTTAAACAATTAAATAATTGAGCTTTGGTGGCTGAGAATATGTGATGTCAGGGGTTCAGGTGGTTTGAGATTAAATGTGTGCAAATTATCCCCTGGTATTGGTGATCTCACGCATCTGCTGGGTGTTTCGGTGTTGAGAATTTTGTACACTCTGTGGCCTCTTGCACTGCCCACTCACCCTGCACTGCCGAACGATGCTGCTGGTTGGCGGGTTTTCTTGGGTATCTCCCATTTCCCCTGCCCTTGTATTTGGGCACTGCTCCATACTCACCTCACTTCACCCTCATGTGCTCTCAAGACATCAGTGTTAAGAGCTGCCCAAATCTCTCCACTCCACTTACCCCTCACACTTACTACACACACCCTGGCATGCCCTCCGTATGATGCTGGGCGACTACCAGGATCAGGCTAGTGATTAGGGAAGGCGATACGGTGACAGTCATTATAAGCAAACATTTTCATGTACTTAATAGGTTGATTGTGAAATTTGCAAGAATAGAGAACTCTTTGTAGAAGGAACCGTAAAGAAATCTCTCTAATTTCCATGTTGTAATCATTACATATTCTCATACAAAATGGAATAACATTAGCAATGTTGAACCTACTCAAAAAATAGCAGTCAAAGTACATAATAATTTGATAGTAGTGTCCCAGTTATTTTGTGTGGTACCTGTAGTATAGTATATACAGAATGGTCCCCCTGGCGTGAACACCCCCAACATTTCTTGAACAGTTGCAGATCACAAAATATGGTTTTCGCTAAATGAAATTATGTATGGGGGCAAGTAATTTGCCGCAAAGTGACTATTAGTAACATGTGTATGGACAGAAATAATTATACCCCATATGATTTTTCCCCTGTAAACATAAGTTTATTTCAACGGTATCTGAAAGTATGTGCAAAGAGGAATTCATTGATATAGCATATCCAATGAAAAGCAACATAGAAACGCCAGTATGTTAACAAGTCACAGCAGAACATTGGCAATCCCTTTTCTGTGAATGACTGTAAATGATAACGATGAAATTAAACAGCATTATAAATTGTCATGTTTTATTACAATATTGACAGTGGGATGAGAAATATCATGCCTTGCCCTCTTGTAAGCTGTTTATAATTGATTTTTTTTCTTTCGTTACCTGTAAAAAATTTTTAAATGAAAACACAGTGCTGAATTTTCACACACAAAATAAACAAAGAAAAAAAAAACATTAATCTCAAAATTTTGATATTCATCAACATAGTTTAGTACACACAGTAGGGATGCCAAAGTTTCGAAATTGGTTGAGCAGACTTTTAGATTCAAGGTTATTCTAGTGACTTCAAAAAAAAAAACTGCTGCCTGAGTTGTCTGATACGTACAAAATAAAAGTAATGTCTTTGTTTGAACTTCAACATGCATTAATGTTTAAAACCACAATCTTTAAAGAACAGGTACAAATACTTCTCTATAAAAATGACCCCCTTATTGACTGGTTTAGTTTGTGAAATTGCTGCTGGTGCCACTGCTGTACTAGTCCGATAAAATAATAATAATTTGCTATACAATTTAATCATAGCTACAAATTACATATAACTGCAATAAAACACAATGTAAAAAATTAACTCTAACCAATGCTTTCTGTCGGCTGAATCAATGGTGACTAGTGCAAAATTTTTTCACCAGATGTCAGCCACATTCCTAAATCGGCAAATCACAAAACTGCAACTAGACTAGTGTACTCGTGGTGCCTACACCAATGTCATGAACTACATTGGTCAACAAGGGGTCAAGTTTAACAGCAATATAACATACGAGTGTCCAGACCTGTTCTAGGCAGTGTCAAAAACTAATTACTTGCATATAATCAACAAAGACATTTTCACTAATTCAACTTATTATACAATATTACAGATATGCTTCATTTTAGTATTTTATGGCACATTGAGAATTATGGTCTCCGAAGGCATTTTACTCCATCAATTATATTAAATTGTATTCACTGAACACATTGTGGGTGGATTAAACTTTCAAGTACCATATTCACCAGAATAGAGGCTGAACTAGATTCTAGGCTGACCCTCAATATTTGCAGACTTGCACAAGGAAAAACAATTTTTGTGGTAAAATTCCAGAATAGGGCCTTAAAAAAATTGCTTAAGTGGTATAATTCCACTCTACTAATTACACAGAACATAAATTTACTAGGGGCATCAACGTTTGACCAATAGAAACCCCAAAAACTATAATGTGGAAAGCTATGAAGATCAGGAAAATTGTGGGGTAAAAGGAGTGAAAAATATGTAAATACTGTAATGTGATATTTATTCATGAAAATAAATTAAATTGCAAAAAAAAACAACCAAACATGATCTGAATTGACAATATTACCAATACAAGCTACAAATACGATAGTGGTGAGGGCTATCAAAATCAGGGAAATGTTAGGATAAAAAAAATATATATATATGTACATTTTCATGATAAAATTTTACCCCGCTATTACCCTCCAGTACATAGCCCTCCCCACTATCGTATTTATAAATTGTATTGGTAACATTGTCAATTTTTAATTTTTTTACCCCACAATTTTCCTGAACTTCACAGCCCTCCCTACTATTGTATTTGTGGCTTGTATTGCTAATATTTTGAAGTTAGGTAGTATTCGGTTAAGTCGTTTTGCAATTTAATATATTTTCATAAATAAATATTTCATTATGGGTATAGTTTTCACTTGTTTTACCCCACAATTTCCCTGACTTTCATGGCCCTCCCCACTATCATATTTGTAGCTTGTATCGGTAATATTGTCAATTTAGGTAAATTGTTCAGTTACATCGTTTTGCAAGTTAACGTATTTTCGTGATTAAATTAGAGTTACATAAAATTTGTTTTAGAACTCACGGATTCAAACGCTGTACAAGACCACGTCAATCCATTTGACACCACTACAGAGACACTAACCACAGCACAAATATTTTATTTCTTTTTTGCCATGCTGTATTAGCACAGACACACTCATAATTCTGTTTATTTATTAAATTTAACACATCAAACAACATGAATTACAATAAAACACAATTTTAAGCACTTGTAAATCACAACCCTACGAAAAGACACACACAAGCTGCTACTCTAACGACCAGCAACAACTCACAATTCTAACTGTGATGTCATCCTATCTCTTGTCCATTATTGGTCACTCACTGTCTATGGTATTGAAAAATGGCATCATACAGGACCTTTATAAACACAGTCTTTTATCGTCGGTTTAAATGATGTACAATATGAATATTAATTCTACTAGTACTACGTTACGTAGTACTATTGTCTCCTGAATATAGGTAAGGTAAGCCTTGAGTAATGAAAGTGAAAAACATTATGTTCCGACATGGTTTGATTGTGGTGTTTACCTGTATGACTTCAGCGCCACCGCATAAATATACCCCGAAAACTACGTTTTATACATTGAAGATTTGTATTATTACTGTATTATTACAAGGAGTACAATTATTCAACCTGATATAAATATAGTCTACGTAAATGATGCGTTTTATAGCATAAACACAGCAATCTTCATAACCTTTCTCCCTATCACATTATATTTCTTTACAGAAAACTGCTTGACGGCCCTCGAAAATTCCTTGTAATTGTGATTACTTATAATCATATTTAATATACCCAGGTATTATTTTTCTCATTTTCGAAAAAGCACCTATTCTGGAATTTTACCATTTTTAGGCCCTATCAATTCCCTTTATTAAATTCTTAGGAAACTGTGTTTTTGTCATTATGTAGAATGTATAACTTGACTTGCCCAGTATGTATGTACAGATATGTAGGCCTACTCTCTAAAGACCTACTGGATATATTAATGCAAATTTAAAAAAGAAAAAAAAGTATTAGACACACACTTGAAAACTACAGTGAAACACATTACGTATTTATTAATGCTGTCCAATAGTCACAATTTTTAGTACTTTGAATTGCAAACCCTTACTTGATATTGGCCGGCTATCTACATATTTGTACAAAGTTGACCAAAACCTTTTCCACTGCAACAAATTGGCCCACTTTGGGACCACCAATTGACTTGCGGGTAAACTAAACATTTTTAAGTTAATTTTTAATTTGCTTCATTTCCAAAAACATTATGCATTGCCGCAGTGTTATTGAGTAAATCTGCACATTTGATAACGTGAATCATGTCATTAGAATCACATGAATTTTGTTCATTTTGTGGTATCAGAGTAGTAGATGTGATACACTTTTCTACATTTTCACCTATTTATTTTGACAGAGTAATCATAAGCATTGATGTGCTGATCATGCAGTGTTACTAATAAACCAAACATGGTTGGTAAATGATCATAGATATACACAACTAAGTGTACATATCATGCACATCTGTATAGACGTCAAGATATTCATTAATTATAAACAGCACTGAAAAGTTTACATTTTATTTGCCGCAAAGTGCAAAGCGGTACCAGAATATGAATACAGATATTAGTTTTCTTACAGTTGCCGTCATTGTATAAATGACGCTTTCTTGGAATATGATTTGTATCAAAGAATTAATTTTGAACATACAAGCTATTAATAGTTTCTAAAAATCAGTATCTTCAGAGTGTATGAAGAGGAACTTTTACACTTTATTTTCACTGTATATCTGAATCAGTTATTTCAATCGGTAGAATTATTTTATTGCATTTTCAGTAGATTAGTAGTTACCTACTGGCGAATCAGTGGAATGTATTGAGGTTTTACTGGCAGGTAAATGCAGTGTAATTCATTAGGAATCAGTAGATATCACTGTTTAATAAGTGAATACCAAAAACTAAGCTGATTAGTAGAATTTTACTGATTCGAGTGGAGCAGTTATAACAGATCTGCAGTCAAATTTACTGATTTGGAGCAGTTTTAACTGTTTCAATTTTAGGGTGTTGGTTTGAAAGTTGTGAGTGCACAAATAAATATATGTATACAAATGTTATCATTAATAGTTTTGAAAAATTTTGTCAATACTAATTTATGTACATGGTCAGCAATAGCTTTATCTCAGCGCAAAGAAATTTTATGTAACTTCTTATGAACCTAACTCAATGTTCACACTTTATCTAAAATTCTACAATAAAATATCTTTATTGACACTGAATAACTTAGTGAACGTCACTATATGTACGCTGGCGATGAAAGTAAAGAGCATAATCTTTGTAATCTAGATACCCAAGTGTAAGAATACTCTTGCACAAATCCGTAAATTTTGATCTTTAAATCTAATTAGTTTGCACTTTAAATTCGAATAATTGGGAAAGCACTGTGTAACACTACTGATATGTGATACAATATTATGGCCAATCGTATTGGCTATAAAATATTCTCTCTGTAATATGTAATATAATATATAAATACTAGCTGATCCTTGCAAATGTTGTTCCGCCTGCTGTGTGCTTCTCGATTTTGTGTTCATGCCTCTTCAGTTTGTGCAGCATGTGTTCACATTGTATTTTCCTTCTCACTGCATCCTCTCTGTTACAATGGGTACGTCGACTGATGTTTGATCGTGGCATCGGTGGCATTTTTCTCTTTTAGATCAACAAACATTTCCTGCAAGTATGAGCAAAATCGGCCCATAAATATAGAAGTTAGACTCCAGCACCACCTATCGGAATGAAACGTAACTAAACACCTTACTCGCCACCTCAATAACATATGGTGTGAATATGGTCTCAATTGGTCCAGTGGTTTGTCTGTGGTGATGCGATTTAGTCATGCGCAATGGATAATATATATAAAGAAGATGATGTGTAATGATAGAAAATAGTTATATATGTATGAGTTTTTGATATTTAGGTTAATGATATGACTCAGCTAACATCTATGCTGCTACAAAAAATCAGGACATTCATCCAGATTTGAATTATCTCGGTAGTTTACAGTAACTGGACCATTAATTCTAATAAACTGCCTGAGAATTCTTAAGTAGAACAAATCAAAAGAAGTAAATAAAATTACCTTGGTTTTAATGCTATTAAGTGAATTTAACAAGAACAAAAAATAACTATACAAATCAAAATTATATGATACATTTCAATAAATGTTAGTTTTGAAGTATTATACTATTCTAGTTCTCAAAATACAGACAACACCAGCCTGCATGTTGTACACCAAAAAAACTACCAATGATTGAATTTACAAGTGCTGATGTCAGAAATAGGTTTAAATTTTCCTTGGGGAAAATGGAAAATTAGCTGTGTAGATAGCAGAAAATTACTGCAAATCTGCCGATGTCGTGGAGTCATCCTTCGTGGGTGCAGAACACAGGAACAGCTCTTCCACGCCTCCTTGGTGACACATCCCCTGGTGGTCCTCAACAAGCTCGTCCACTGCGGGCCGGAACAAACAAAGGGGATGTAGAACTGGAACTCACCTGGATTTTCAGCCAATTGTCCTCTCCTCACAGATATGGCTCTCCAAGTACCAGACACCGCGTTGTCCCTGATTCGAAGTTGGATCCTAGAAGTCCTCCTTTACTGGATCGTCCATCCATCTTGGTTCATAATCTAGCCTATGTCGACATATTTCTCCTTTTAAATTCAAAGGCTCATCATTTCAATATGCGCATGAAGTAATCTTGATCGCCATTGTAAATATCAATCTTATATCAATTAAAAATCATAAATTAACTTATTTACTCGCGACTGTCTTCTTTTCCATGGTGGTCCCTAGCTGATTCCAATTTGAATGAATAAGTTTTGTTCTAAAAAACAATTGTTCGAAAAATGAATCAATTATAATAGGCCGGCTGGTGTGGCCTGATTCTTTTGAGAATCAAAATTATAGTTACATAGACTGTTCATGCAAAGAAACCACAGATAATTATTAAACTTATATAGTATAAACAACACAACAATATAGATAATTGTGCACACATCACATTGAACATACGTAAAACATATTATACATTACAGTTTGGCATTTAAATCAATTTAAAGACTTAGAATAATCATTATAAAGTAAATATTGATGTGTACAACTGATTCGCAGTGATATCCAACTACTCATATAAGTGAAAATGGCTCCACTTAGAATCGGTGGAAAACCACCGATTGTTTCAGTGAAAATATTACACTGACTGAATTAGTGACATGAAATTATTTCACTGATTGAGTAAGTGATTGCCGACTACAGTGGCAAATTAAATACATAGTTAAGATAGTTCACTATTTACATTGCACAATTTACCGTAATTTAAAAATGTAAATAAAAAAATGTTTAGAGGTGGCCGGAATTGAACTCGCACACCTTTCAAATCTACGGCGTTACCTTACCATTTGTGCTACCACGTCAAGTTGAAATAGCTAGAGGAAAGTATATGACTTATATTTTCTCCGCGAAATCATAAAAATTTTAAAATTATGCTCTTACTTTTCATTTTTGGTTTAATTGGTACTGTTAGGATTGATAAAACAAATAGTATATATGAGTGCACTCTCTTCATCGATTACATGAAAATGAAATGAACAAATGTTTGAATGTTCCTATTACCTCGTGAAAAGGTGTTTTGTAAGGCGAAACACATTTTAGAAAGTAAGTATTTTGTATTGGTTTTATTTGTTTATTCGTTGTTATTTCACTTGGCACACGTTGTTTAACGGCCATTTTTAAACATTATTTGACTGTTTTTTTACACATTTTTAACTGATCCATCAATCAAAAATAAATCACTGAGTAAATAGTTTTTAAAAAGGGCTGATGAATCAGTGGAAAATGTCACTGAATCAATAAATGAAGGAAATCTGGCATTTTTTTACTGAATTATCAGCTAAATTTACTGAAGTGACTGTTGAATGAGTCAGATACATTTGACTGATTGACACAGTGAAATTCTCACTGATTCAGATTTAGTGTGTGGTAAAATGGAGATACGTTTACACTCTGTCTTATATCCATGCAAACAGTTTTATAGCCGTACTAAATGCATGCATTATTAATCAAGGTCTAAAATATTTATGAAAAAAATATATAAATTGTACAATCATTAGTAAATAACTAAAAAAAAATGTGCATCAGTCTGAAAATAGTTAAAATGCGAACAAAATTCCCACTATTTGATCATTTACATTTATTGCTATAAATATTCATGGATTATAGTTTTAATTTCAGTTTACATTTAGCTCTAATTTATGATGCAGAACTAGATGAGAGAAATCCAGAAGATCCATTTATCTGATTAATAAAATATAACAAAATATGTTACTGTTATGTTATAAATATTTAAAAATACAAAAATTAATACATTATTTGAACAATTGGCGCAGTTGCAATAACTATTTCATTGAAACAGTCCTCACATCTGAATTAAGTTCTCCGAAACTCAGAAAATAAGCATTTGCTCAAAAACGATACAACAATTTCATTTTGTGATACTTACAAAATTATAATATATGCCTACCTTAAAAATTATATAGTTCACAATATGTATTGTAGTTTCGTATCTATTAAATAAATATCTCCAAACATGTTAGTTCTCTTAGGATTCCATGAAATATCGCCTATTACAAATACTTCAGTGACAGATATTATCTCTTAGGCTATGTGAAAATAAAAACTTGCAAAATATAAATAAAACTAACAAATTATTTTTCTCTTTGCGATAATGTTAAAATATTTCAAATGACAGTCTTTCAAAATAAAACTCCTGATGAGAATATAATTAGTTATTTGTATAGTTTCCTATATAGTTAATTTTCTTACCAGCATTTGCCATTAATATAATAAACATCTTTATTTACCATATTACATACTATAGGTATGTGAAAAAGGAATGTACATTAAGACGTTATTACCATATGCCCATTTTTGTAGGGAAAAAATAGAGCCAACTATCATTTTATGCCACAGGCCAATTTCTGAGGATTAAAAAAAAAAGGTTTTATATTGATTTAATGATGTCCAAAGAAAAATTAAAATATTAGACAAAGTCGAACATTACCTCTCACTACATAAGCACTACAAAAATTTTCTTCAGTCACGCCACGGAAGGAAGGAAACTCACATTAGGTATTTGCCGTACCGGGAACAATAATGTCAGTTCTTCCGATTTTACAAGCATTCGTATATTTTGAAAACAGGCTAGATTTATTGACTTGCAGATGAGCTTTCCTTTTTTGTCGCCTTTGGTAGCAGGGGTAGAAGAACCCAAACACAATCCAGAGTTCGAGAGAGAGAGATATAGAGAGAGAGATAGAGATAGATAGATAGATAGATAGATAGATAGAGAGAGAGAGAGAGAGAGAGAGCGAGCGATAGGGGGTTAGAATTTACCACAACACTCTGGGAAACCAATACTTTGACTTTAATATGCACAAATTTTCCATAATTTTCGTATTTAGCACATAACTGTACAGCTGAGGATAACTTTGGCGCAGAAGTTTCATTAATCGAAACACATGTTTGAGCATAAGTGATTTTTATAAGCAGATATGTCAAAGAGCAGTGACATTTAGTGGCGTTTAGTGAGTTTGTAATCTATACTTTAATTAGAACTGTATGTTGTGACAGCTTGGATGATGATTTATATGAGGTAATATTTATGAGTGATATTCAATCTATTAAAATTTTGAAATCAAATATTATTGTATTATATTCAATCCACGAAAATTTGGAAATTCATTATTTATGTATTATATTTAATCTATTAAAATTTTTAAATTAAATATTTACGAATATCTAGATTTTTTCTAAGAGCATAAAAATATTTTGTTTTATAAAATCCTTAGGCAATCGTTCATATAATCAGTTGTTAGATTTTTCTAATTTACTAAAAAAAAATTTATATATTATATTAACAGAAACTGATTTATTAAAATCAACATACATTTTTATATTAGTCTAATTTTTGCATTCATAGTTTTTCTATATGAACACTCAATAATATACAAAGGTTTTTCTAGATAAGAAAGAATCATTATCTTTAAAAATTATTAGTGGTCTAAAATAAAGTTCATTATTTCTATAGTAAATTTTTTTCGGTTTATTTTCTGGTAAGTCTAAAATCATTATAATCTAGACACATTTTAGAATTAAATCCTTCATTAAAAATAAAATTCCAATTTTCTTTAGATAATATTTTATTTATATAATTTTTTTATATAAATATTTCTTACGTCACAATGATCAAAAATAGAAGCATGGGTATTTTGAATAGGATTATTTTTTCTACCATTTGAAATTCTATAATTGCAAACCCTGACATATTGAATAGCAGATAATATAAATAATATTTTTTATGAAAATTAAACTGTGGACATTCAGAAATTTATTCTTATAAAAACTGCCAATATTTAAATTTTATTGAATAATTAGAAATCATGTGGCCTATTGTTGAATATAAAGCTTGGTTTTCTGCTCTTGGGGATATGTATATATATTTTTTTCAAGAGCAGAAAACCAAGCTTCCTATTTTTCAATAAAATTTTTTACTACATTTGCAGGAGGTTTTTTCAATAGTAGTAGCATAAAATTTTACAGTCAAATTAACATGTAAATATTGGTTATCAGAGGAAATTCTATAAAACATCCATTTCAATATATTTCATTATTTTCTTGAACAAAGCTAAATGAATATCTTAAAGGATATATAATTTCATTAGGTTGGTCAGAATTAATATTTTTAGTTTGTTATTTATTATTAACATTGCTCATCCAAAATAAATGTTTTCACTTTGAGATTTTAGTAAATTATTCATTATATTTGAAGTGATACTAAGATTATCGATAGCTTTAATTATTTCAACATGTTTCTAAATCTAAATTCTTGAAAATTGAAATGGAAAATAGTATATTTGCACCTTTTGGATAATCAACTTTACTATCCTTTTTTAAAGTCTGTGTATGTGTATGTGTTTATGCTTATGTATGAGGATATATATATATATATACCCTCATACATAAGTATGCTTTGAAAATGAACAACCATCACAAATAGACAAACAATTTTAATATTAAGGTTATAATTATTTAAAATTTTGAATCTTTCAGCTGTTGGTTGAAAAGTTTTCTCTTCCATAGCATTTGTTTTTTTATAAGCCCAATAAGTATCGACTTTTCTATTATCCATTTAGATACATAGATTTAGATATATAATAATCCAGAAAAATGTATATTTAGTTATTAAAATTTAAATGTTATAAAAATCATATGAAGTTGAATGCAATAGTAATTGAAAAATAAAGATTTACCTTCAGTTCAAGAATTTAATAATATTGGGGGAAAAGTAAAAAAAGTAACAGACAAAGATAACAATTTAATAGTATATTTATTTCCTGTTCCTCTTAAAAATTTGGATTCTCCATCAACACAAGAAGAAACTTCATTTGAAAAAAGTTATATTCAGGTAACATTGATGAATATCAATTACTGAAATAAAACTAATAATAAATCCAAGAATAACTAATATTGGTGAAAATTTATATGTTTACATGAATAAAGGAAATTATAATATATTTGGCATTTGTGGTGATCAACATTTAAATGTATATTCTAATGATGAATATATAGTAAAAAATAAATAAAATATATAGAGGAACTGATGAAATTTTAAAATTTCTTACATAAAAAGAAATATATCGAAATTTTTTTAATCAAAATTATGAATATAATAATGATAACTATTTTAATAATTATGCAGAAATTTAAATAATGCTTTTCACAAAGCTGAGATATAAGTACTAAGCTATATAAAAAATCCTAAATCATCAAATAATGACAAATATATAATTATACTGTCAAGGATTTGGCATAAATCTAAAAATTTTAGGTTGCTTTCAAATACTCCTGGAAGAATTGAACACAGCCCAAAGGTTGCTTCAGCTACCACTGGAAAGGAATACAATTTTGTAATAATATTCCTAAAGAACTTATTTGGATGAAGGTTGTAGGAAAATTAATTCATAGATGATTTATTTGTGGCGAAGAAAATACTGAAAATGAAATTATCATAATAAAAATGTAGGTAGTATGAATTTGTCAAATATTAAATTTTCAGATTTTGTTTTTAATAGTCCTAAAGGGATTCCTTATTTAATTTGAGTTTTAAATGTTGGGAAAGATAGGTTCCTGGAGATCAAGGAATTAATCAATTATATAAAACTTGAAAAAAAAAAAAAAAAAAAAAAAAAAAAACAACATGATATTGCTTATAAGTTAATAATATTTTAGAATTAAGACATGAAGCCGATAAGATTTTACAAAAACTAGCTAAATAAAAAATGTTAAATAAAAAATACTGATTAAAGAAAAGATACGTTCTGCAGTTGTAACTTGAAATATGCTTACTATAGAAAATTAGTTTGGGCATTAAAATTAATTAATTAAATATATAAATAATTTCCATATTAATTAAAACATTATTTATTAAAAATATTCGTAAGTTTTATATGTATAAATGAGAATAAGAACTTTTCAAATACCAAATAGTAAATTAAAATATGGTGATATAAATCAAATTTTAACAAATGATCAGTTTAAAATAAATACAAAAAATTACAAGAGGAGATTATTGAAAATATCAACATTACCAGCACTAAAATGAATAGTTCTCTCAAAACTGGAAATGGACTAAAACATGGTGGATTTATACCATTAAAAGCATCATTAGCAGCTATGTTTAAGAGTTTTTATTGGTAATGGAAAAATTGTGTTGGATAGAGTTCAAAATAATAGAAAAATAAAGAATTATTGGAAGAACATAAAATTATATTATTTAGCATTCGAAAATAAATTAGTCACAGGACAAGCATATAAAAGAGAAAAGGATAAGCAAGACTTTTTTTTATCCATTATCAAATGTGGATTTAAAACACTATATAAAAATGAAAAATGAAAATTTTTAGTAATGTTTATCTGATTGATCAATAACCTAATAATATTAATAAAAATGAATGTGCAGTTTTAAATTTAGATACAGTATTTTATCAATTTCCGTTACGCATTGGGTTTATTATTACAAAGATAATAATGTATGGTTTTTATTCATTCGATGAAAATATTCTAAAAGAATTAGTAAACTATTCTAAAAAAAGTTATATATTTTAAAATGTTGATCAAATACGAACACTTGATTCAGTTATATGCAGACTTCATGTTAAATAAGATTTAGATTAGTTTCTTTTTAAAATTGAATATTTAGAAAATAGATTTCTTATACTAATTGATAAATATATCAAGAAAATTATAAATCGGTTTTGTGATATTTTTTGTGTTGATCCAAGAATTTATTATATAATATCTCTATTAAACGAATGCATCAAAGTGTATTTGTATAAAAAACAAATTTAATAATTTTCTAGAAAGACTACATAGTTATTACAAAAATAGAATTATGCTATCAATAAAAATATTTCAGAATTTAAATAATTCTATTATTCCTGATGCTATCGAAATTTGATTTAATCCGTTTCATACTAGCATAGTAAAAATCTTTGATCATAAAACTAGCTTTGTTAAATATGCCAGAATTTTAAATTTAATCAGATTAAAAACAATGTTGCTGTAGAATCTGAATTAAATATTTATATTTAAAAAAAATTACAACTTTATAAACATTGTTTCTTTTGTGAAAGAATTAAATAATCATACTACAAATTAAAAATGTAATGATTTTGATGAGAGAGCAAAGGAATACACATACAATATTAAATGATCTCACTCCTAATAAAGTTGATTGATATCTGATAAAAATAATACAATAAAATCTAAATGGAATAAAGATGCTTTAAATACTGAGCTAAATAATTATACTAATAATCATAAACTTGATGATTAAAAAAAAAGGATTTACTTTATAAAAATAAGTAAATTATTATTATTCTGGAAGTGAAAAATTTAATAATTGTATAAATATGTTATAATTAAAAATATTTGACTATACAACAAATTAAAACTTTAAATAATTTGTAATCAATGTTGCATTTAAAAACATTGAAATATAAAATATAAGTGAAGAAGCAACAGACAGATAAATTTTTAAGAAAAAGTGGTAAAAATGGAAGGACTCCAAGGCAGGAAGGAGAAGAAAACAGGCATTAAATGGTCCAAGGAGAGGAAAAAGATATATAGTGAGAAGATGGAGTGTTGGAGGAAGAAGAAGGAACAACAAAGGACGAAGCATTGAAATTGGCCCATGGTCCCTAGAAGACCCTAACGGAAAAAGAAGAAATAAGAAGAAAATTTTTATACTACAAATTAAAAAATCCGAGATTGTAAGGAAAGAACTATGCAATATTATCTGAAAAACTTTGTGCTGAAAAATTGGCGTATGTGTGTGTGTATGTGCATGCACATGTGTATATATATATATATAATTCTGTTAAAGTAATAAAAATATTTGCCAAAAATTTTTTGCTAAGCAATCAAGTTGAAATAAAAATTTTAATATATTTTTTAAAGATATGTATAAATCAAATTTAATTAACTCGAACCATGCTGTTACTAATGGATATGAAACACATATAAATTTAAAGGTTTATAAAATACAGGATGATATAATAAATCAATTTAATTATTGTTTAAAAAATGAACAATTTTGTAAATTATGAAAGATGTCTTTAGTACTGATTAGAGAAATCTTAATATTATAATTACCAATAACTAATTTTTCATGCAACTAATTAAATGAGATGTTTACCATTTGTTGTTCAAATTCGGTATTATTTATGGTGTAAAATATACATTAATGAAATTAAATATCTTAATAACAGTTTAATATCATCAGTACAGATATTTGTTATATATATATATATATATATATAAGATAGTTACCACGTTATTATATTTAATATTATTATTCAAATATATAAATAAAATATTAAAATTTATTCATATTATGCTATATAATACTTAAGTATAATTTATTAAAATAAAATATTCCTAAACCTATTGCTCCTTATGATGCAATTAATGATGAATATTTTTAACAGAGTACAAACAAAAAATTTAACTGGAAAATGAATCCAAGTAATATCTAGCCAACTTTTAAAATTACATAATGGATATACTTATTCTTAATTTATTAATTTTATTGCACATTTTTAGCAATAATGGAAACATTCATGATTCCTCGATTTTAAGAATTGTTAGCAGGTATGATATTGTTTTTCAAAACTGTTTGTTGTAATAAAGAATGATAGAATTACTTTTAAATAATTTGATGGCAAACAAATCGTTAACGTATTAAAGAAATATTGGTATGTTTTGTATTTGAAAGGTGTATAATATATTGATAATATTTTAGATATTTAAGAAACTTATTTTTATTAAAAAGGAATAAGGAATAATTTTTTTAAATATAAGAAAAACTAAAAATAATAATACAAAATTTAAGAATACAACTAATGGAAAGAGAATTCAAAAAATTGTTTTATATATGGTTATAATGAAACATCATTTCTATAAAACATTAAAACATTGTATATATGTAAAGGTATGAATAATGAATTATAATAACAAGTCATAAAAAATGTTTCTAGAAGAAAATTTATGTTATTTGGAATTGATTTATATCAAGCTGATTTAGAAAACATAAATTCTGGAAATTTGAAAGATAACTCAAAAATTAATAAAGCGTAGCCTTTTTTCAGTGATTATCATTGTTTTTTGTACATATGGTATTGCTATCACAGTTAAAGAAAGTCTGGTGAAAATATTATAAATCTTTTTGGTTCAATTTTTAAAAATAAATAAATCACAAAATTTAAACAGATACAGTACACTCCTGCTTATTCATACTTCCCTTAACTGGTTTTCAGCTTATCCGTGTGGCTTTTTGACTTTTCTCAAAGTCTACTATAACTTCTGCGGCAAGGCGATGCTGTAACATATGTCGTTTAATACACAGCGGTGATGTTACGTCTATCTTTGTGCCACTTGAACTGATGTTTATCTCTTTAAACTGTCTGCCTGTCAGAGAGGCCTGCGTGAATCATCCATTTCCGCTCGTTGTGAAGTGCGTATCCGACCGCCTGGAGGCATTGTCCGAAATGGCAATTTTTGTTGACAAAATGATCACGTGACCCGATTTTGTATACAAAAGTGATGGCTTATAATACTGTAATTTTGGTATTCTATATTTTGTATCTTGCGGATGTTAGCAAAAATACAGAATGACAAAGTGCCACTTTTTTTTTTACGTTCAAAACACATGCGCAAATGTGTCAATAAAATGTTTTTTAAAACAAATACTTGTTTATAAAATACACTAGGCATGCTTTAAAAAGCAAGAAAGTGTTGCCACGGGTTCTAAACAAGATACTGTCGACAACGTCCAAAGTGAAACTTACGAAATAACAAGTTTGTCATTTCGGACACGGCCCCACTGCATCCCCCCTCCCCTTTTCCATCTGTACACTCTTCTAGTTCTTACAACACATCTTGCCAGTTTATCAACCGCCAGCCCGGGTAATCATTCACTTTGTAGTGTTTGTTTCTCAAAGTCAGCAAAGCGTGAAAGGGCATTTTAAACTATCACAGAGAAGTAAGAAAAAAATGTTTCAGCATGGTGTGTTATCAACAAAAACTGTCCCAGTGCCAAGGAAAAAAAAATAAAATTTTTTCAATAAAGGCAGTGTTTTACTCGTTTACATTATTTCATATAAAGTGTAAAAAAAAAAAAAAAACACGTAGCATTTCCCAAGTTTTAAACTTTTGTGAGTGTGTGTGCAAGTGGGAAAAATTTAAATAAACTTCTAGTAATAGAGAGTGTACCGTATTGTTTAAATGCCAGGTTGCCTCTTTTAAAGTATCGTTATATTCTTTAAGCCACACACACAACTACGTATCGCTTATCTGTGTCGCCCACCCAACGCGCCCGTGGCTGGCGCCAGCACCGACACAGTCTCTGTATACTCGATACGCCATCAATTAACTATACTCAGTGCAACATAAATATCAGTTCAAGTATCATGTACTTTAAATCCTTCTCATACAGTGAGTGACTTGTGTTTGCTTTGAAATTTATAATAGATAATTTGTTTTATTACGATTTTCTGAGCCAATATCACTGTTCCATTAATAGTAAAAATGTTTAAATTTGATTATCCAGGTTTTTAGTACAAATTCGCTTATTTGTGTTTTCTCCGGCCCTGATTAACTTGGTTAATCGGGAGTTTACTGTAATAGAAAAGAATTTTATAATAAATAATTGAAAGTATTAATGGAATTATAAAATTAATCATTATTCAATTTATTCAGGCCTTAATTGTAGTGTTGTTGAAAGATTAATAAAATTAAAACAAATAAGTTGTGGAAAAAATTTACTTTATCAAGAAATTGGTTGATATTTTAAGAAGATGTGATAAAATACTGTAGTAATTCTAAGCACAAAACTATTAAAATTAAACTAATTGAAGTTAATAAATAGAATGACAATTATTAGAGAATTTATCTACTCACTCTAGATATAAAATTGTGACAGTAACTATTGGTAAAAAAAAAAAAAAATGTTTAACAGCTTATTGGTTAACAGAATTACTTGAAATGGAAATTGTTAAATTTTTATATTTCAACTTATCCAGATGTTAATATTGGTAGAAATTAAAAATTGAAAGATAATAAATAATATGTAAAGTATTTGATTTGTTAATTTGTAAATATTTGTAAATGAATATTCAAATTTTAGTATGTGTTTTAACAATGTAAATTTTGAATTAATTAAATATTAATTTAAATTTTTTAATATATATAATTGTTAAAATAAAAAAATGAATAAAATTTAATCAAATACAGAAAAATTTTTGTTTAATGAAATGTATATATTTTTAATTATATTTATATACATAACTATTTTTATAAAAAAATATTAATTAACACTTAAACACATCAAATGCTTGTTTATGCTGTTGTAAATCTTTAATTTTATTGCTGTTTATTTCATATTGATTTTTTTCTCTTCATATCAGTAATAATGCCATAATGTTCACCTCATCATTTTGAACAAATCTCTTTAAATTTTTGGTAATATCTATCTCTGCTGACACAATCATATTTAAACTCAGTATTATTTCTAACGAATTGTTTTCGTAATTTAGAATAATTTTGTGCTAAATAACCAATTCAACCTATTGATGTCTACTGTAATAAAATTATTCTCGGATTATGTCTTGTTTATCTAGAACATGATCAAATATAACTAAAGAATTATTTTCACACTCATCTAATGAAATTATTTTATTGAGAGTATAACAATAATAATCCATTTTTCTTTTTATTATTTTGATAAAATTAAGAGTTCTATTAATTTGATGAATAAATATATAATTTTTAAATTGCTAACCAAGAATTTTGTATATAAAATTAAGCTTTTAATTAGTTTTACAAAATTACTTTCACGTATTATGAAACCACAAATAATATCTTGAAGTACGTTACCATTTTTTTATATTTCATCATCAATCAAAACACATTTTTTCTGCAATTAGTTCCTTCATTTTTCTTCTGGTATATTTATTAATATTAATTTTTCTTAATAAATGATTCAACAATCTTTTGCCTTTAAATTATCATATCATAGTTCTGTATTAAGGAGAAAACAACATTATGATATTCAACACAACGGAAATTATATAATTTTAATTAGATTTAAGACAACCTGTTTAGCATTAAATATAAATAATAAAGAAATAGTATTTGTCCATCAAACAATATTATTATATTTTTATAAAATTAATAAGATATAGATTCACTACAAATGGCAATAAACTTGTATGAAACTTTTTACAACAGATAATGTAATTCTAGTATGAAATTATAGAACTAAATTTCAAAACAAGTTTCCTATTAAATTAGATAATCAATATTCAGTTATCTTAGAATTTCAAAAAGTTAAAATAGTAAAAAATGAATATGGAACTAATATTCCTAATTTTTATTAATTTGAAATAATAAATATTCATTGCAATTTATCATATAGTATGTCTATTATATACTATAAAAATAATCCCTTAGAAACAAATTTATTATATATATATAATCTTAAAAAATGCAATGTTCATATGGTAAAGTTTCTAACTTATTTTATCTGATAAAGGTTTTTTATATTTTGGACTTATTCTTATTTATTAATTATTATTTTTATATATAGCCCAAGTTTAATATTTCTAATACAATTCATTTGACAATGATAGTCTCAGTTTTTGAATAAGCATTTTTTTCTTTCTTTTTATCAAAATATTTTCCTATTTATTATCTATTTAATCTAGTTTATATTTTTATTTAAAAAGAAATAATTTTTTGATTCTTTTACATTTAACTTAATTTCTTATAAAATATTTACCACATGTGTTAATATAACCTTTTAATCTTAAAACACAGAATTATTATATAGATGATTTGTTTGATTGATCTTAAAATTTTCCAGTAACTTTTTTTTTAAATTTATCCCTATAACAATCATGATTTTTATATAGTGAGTAGTATCAAATTCTTCACAATTTAATTTAATAAATTTTATAAGGGTATTTTCTACTTTATGTAAGAATGATATCACTATCCATATTAAATAAATTTATATTTCAGTAATTTTTTTTAGTTTTTCATATTAAATATATTATATTAATAAGTGTGATAAATTAAAAACAGAGAAAATAGCATACCTTTTTTAATTAAATTTAACGTCTTGGTTTTAAATTATATTGTTTTGCAATAAGAATGAATATTTTAAATCTTTTGAAGTTTGGTTTTATAGTTTTTATTGAAAGCATCTATATAATTTTTAAGTTATTTACAATGATTCTGATTTGTAAATTTTCATTGTTTTATCAACAACATTATTAATCATTAATTAGTAAAAAATTTTCAAGTATTTTTTTAGTTTTGGCTCTCATATTTGTATTAAAATCTATATAATATGCCATAAAATTATTTTGTTTGGATTCTATAACTTTATTTACACTTTGGGGAATCATTCCTTTTTCTATTATAAAATTAAAATGTTTAATAGAATTACAGAATCTTTTTTATCTAATTATGTAGTTCATTATATTTTATTGTAATATTCTGGTGATGCTAACAGTACATCTTTATGATGATGGTGTACATTTCTTGGATATCTAAATCAATTTTAAATAAATAATCTTTTTCATTATTTTCATTACAGTTTAATTTTTTTTCTCCAATTTTTAAAACTTCAACATTTTTCAAGAATACAAAATAAACATTTATGGTAATTTTCGAGGTTATAACCAACCATATAAATTATCATCATCAAAATATAAAAGAGAGTTTTCTGGTTTAATGGTGCATATTTTTATAGATAATTCTTACTAGCCTTTGAATATATATTAATGCATTGAGAAATAACACCTCAAATTCCTTTTAAATCTTTAAATGCTTTTCATAATAATTTATTAATTCTAATTAATTTGTTATTAATTTTAACATTGGATCCCAATCTAAGGAAGGTGCTGTTCTATATCATAATTTAAAAATTTTCTATTTTCAATAAAATAATAAGTAAATAATCCTAGTTTCTTACTATATTAGCACATTTTTTTCTTGATGAAGCTAAACAACTAAATGTATCAACAAATTATAATTTTATAAATTTTTTTGGATTGTTATTCTTTTTCAAATTCATATCTAAAACCTAAATTTATGGAATAATTTTTATATTTTTCATCCGTATTTGAAATTTTTTTTTTTTTCCACATTTTTTAGTAATTCCTGTACATAAGTATGTTTATCATGACCAGTTATACTATGTTCTAAAACTGTAATATTTGAAAGTATAATTTTAAATCCAAATTAAAATAATTTTTTTTTTTTTCACATTTTTTAGTAATTCCTGTACATAAGTATGTTTATCATGACCAGGTATACTATGTCCTAAAACTGTAATATTTGAAAGTATAATTTTAAATCCAAATTAAAATCTTTATGAGCACCTCATCTATATTTTCCAGATAAATAACAATTGTCTCCAACTTCAATTTTTTATCTTTTAATTCTTAAAATTCTTATTACCAAATGTACATATCTTAGAATTTGACGTGCGGCGAGCTGGACCATGGGGTAATGAGCTATGGTGGATAGGAAGTGCTACTTGCCAGGGTCAAGGGCGCCAGCCCACGTTTCAAGCACAAAGTTATATTTGCTAGAGACTCCTCCTCTTGGGTCGTGATGGCCGATGACTGTTGGCCTGCCCCCATGTCCACCTCTTGATGGATGTTATCAGTTGAAAGTATCTTTCCGCCAGCCATAAACTAAACTCCAAATTGCCTTGTCTAGTCAGGGATGTCGGCCCCCCTAATACTCTAGCTCACTCCCGAAGGATTATTTTGGCTACCCAACGCCATTATTAAACGTGGTCAATGTAAAGTTACAAGAAAAGTTTAAGTAACCAATAAGCAGTTAATCATAATAAAATGTTGGTATCTCACCAGGACGTATTTATTACAAGTTCTTCCCTTCGGGGCACTGAAGTTGACATACCGCCATTTTAGCCAGGCGGACTCTTATACAGATGAAATGCCCGTAGGGCCTATGAGCTTAAGTTGCATAGTATGTCTCAGCCATGTAAAAGACAAGCCAAGGGTGAGAGACAGTGTACTCCGGGCGAGCAATAAACAAGAGGTTCCGGTAGACTAACGTTAATTAAACAGAATTACATTATGACTATCAAACAAAGATGAAGTGCCCGGAGCACCACGGCATGGTGGTACTCTCACGAGATCTAAGACGCTACTACTGTCAGTTTGTTGCAGAGGCTGCTCACTGGCCGACGCTCCCGCCCAAACATCACTTGACATAATTTTCCATAAAGTGAAATAAATAGAATGAAACGAAATGGGCCCTACAATGCCGATGAAATGTACTTATCACAAAACTTTTAACAACAAAACATAAAGGCACATATTAAAGATATAAAAATAAATACACATGTTCGACCAGACTTCATTGCTGTGGCAACTTAACCTCAACATTGACAAGTACAAATAAACAATATCTTTATACGGTTTGTCCCCAGTCAAGTTTATTACGTCTATATGATTTGTGTTTGTGGCAAAACATGTGAGTTCATATTAATTTGCATAAAAACACTTAAAAAATACTTTTAAGATTTTACAGTGGCTATTTGCCATGTGGCCGTTTGCACCAGTCCACTTTGATGCGTCTTTTGGAACATGGTGGGAAAGTCCAGTATTTCAATACTACCAGCACTGGTCAAACACACTTTAAAATATAAAATAAAAAAAATGGTTTGCAATGCATTAAAAGTTACGTTAATATTTATCATAAATATTATAGGGATGTCTACGTGTCACAATAGTCTCGTCTGTAGTCGTTCAAGTAATTGCACAAAATGGCGCCTCTAGCACATGAGCTATCAACAACATAATAATTACGTAAAGACAGGATTGCACTCAAATACACTAAAACAATAATAATAAAATACACAGAGACCTTTGTCTCGTACTCAAGTGACATGGGTAACATGGGAAAATAAAACACTGACATAATATATGGCATTACTTACACATTGACACTCAAAATGTATAAAAGTAAACAGCACGTGCCACTCGACCTAACATATGGACACTGACCTTTCTATAATTCCGTATCTGTTTGCATGGTAACCTAACTTCATATATTTGTGCACACTGATGCATGATAGGGAACACTGACACTTACATAGCATGAGAACATTTGACACTTATACACTAACACTTGTGACATTGAGGGATGATGACATACACATACAAAAATACACACATATTGCATACTCCATAACATCTTACATAACCCTAATTACACCTTCTACATGCCATTGCACTTGACACATAATATGCACATGGCACTGGTTCGTTAACTCAGGTGCTCCACTGTGATGTTGTGTTGCATTCTTGACATCTCTGCTAGCACAAGGTGGTGAGTGGCCTGAGGCCTAGGCGCTGTCAATGTCAAATGTTCAAAATCTATATCTTCTTGCAAATCCGGATGTACCATGACAACATTACGAGGGTTGGTGACGAACCCTTGAGGGTATGGTCTAAGCGGCATGTGCCGCATCAAAGCTGGAGAGTCAGCCTTTACATTTTCTTTAGCGTGGGAGGGACATGCTGTAGTAAAGAGGACGCAGGGTTTGGGGGGGTGTGGAGAGGGGAGGGTACAAAGTTGCCAGGCCCACAGGCCCAGTCTGGAAACTGCTGAAGTTCAGCCTACCTGACAGCTAAGCTCGTCCTCCACAGTTATTTAGGCCATATCCGAATTGACAAATTTTGTTATGTCGTTATTTTGTAAATTCGTTATTTGGTAGGTACCAATTCGGATGCTGTCAACAGTCACTTGTTTAGCACTCGTGGCAACACATTAAATTAACAGTGCTAAATGTTTTTATCTAAATTTAATGCTTAAAACAGGCATAATATTTCTGCAACCATCACTGGAATGCTAAGAATACGTTAATATATATGAAAATAATAAATAATGCAGTAACAACCGGAAAAACTTTTTTTGCTGTATATTTAGATTTAGCACAATATTTCCTTGCTTTTTAAAACATGCCTAGTGTATTTTATGTACAGGTATTTGTTTTAAAAGTTATTTTATTTACACATTTGTGCATGTGTTTATAGAGTAAAAACAAACATGGTGCTGATTTTGTCATTTTGAATTTTTCCGTCATCTGCCTGATACAAAATACGAAATACCAAATTACCAAATATGTCACTATTTTTGTAAGCAAAATCAGATCATATGATAATTTTGTCAATAAAATCTGCCAATTCTGACAACGCTGCCTTTGTATATGCAACTTAATCTGTCTAAGTCCATGTCTTACATTCCTTTATATTTAAGTTTCACTTAGGTGAGAACTCCTTATTTAGCCTAAACAAAATTTCTCCTACAATTGTTTCATTACCTGCAGACTCATGGTTGACAGATTCCTACACTAGCAAGGATTATCTTCTTGGACTATATTAATTTACTTATGATATAACATATGGATTTCAGATCATATTAATTTTTTTTTCATTATTTACACACTACTTTGGGCTTTTTTGTTAATCATGGTCAGCTTGTGTAGCCTGTAAGGAACCCTTCTCGCGCTGAATTAAGTGATGGAACTCATGGCAGTTTATGTCATAGTTGATTGTAATGAGTAGTTCACTTTCTAAATATTTCTCCTTTAGTTTGTTCTGTTTATCATCCTACAAGTTTTTCATTAAAGAAGACTTTTTTTTTATAAACACGCTGCTTATAAGATTTGAAAATACAAATTTTACAACCTCCAGCAACTAAAATAATTCTTAACAGTTTTCAGGATAACCAACACAAAAAAAAATATAAGTAACTTACTGCATTTTTTTCTTTAGCTGAAGGTGTGGGAATATAATTAATAAGACATTATGGACACTAATGTTTTCCGCCAAAGTCGTGGCGGAAAACGGGATGGCTGCAAACCTTATGTAAAATGCCGTCATTTAAGTGTGTCCAAAATAATTTTAAGTCATTTGTATAAAATAAAACATCTAAAAATTCTTGAGTAAAATTAGGACGATTATATTTACTTACATTTACAATACTGTGTTGCAGTTCAGTGATCTACAATACTTGCTTATATTATTAGGTGACTGCATATTAGCCAGTTTACCTTGAGTCAATATCTACATATATCATGTGTGTACATCACTTGTTTGGAAAATATTTCTCTAATACTAATAACACTTTAACAGTACTTTTTGTCTTTAAACTTATACGATCATATATGAAAAACGAAATGTCCTTGGCCTGACTAACCGTCAGTGGCACCGACTTCAATTAGGTATGTGGTGGAGGGAGGAGGCAAGAATTAAAATGTAATTGTTATAAAGAAACACAATCACCCCAATAAAGTGGGGGATTTGGGGGTTCTCCCCCGGAAAAACTTGGATTTCAAGGTGGAAAATGGTGCTATTTAGGCATTTTTTGTACCTTAGCATTAAATATATCACTAGAAGAATCTGTAATATTTTTTAAGATAAAATTGGTTTGATTTAACAGTTTTACAAAGGTACCTCATGAAACCCAGAGCATTGCCCAATCAAAATCAGTGTTATTTTAATATCATGAGATCCATAACATGAATGTTGCATACTGTGGTTTCAATACTTATTTTCATGTTTGGTAGTGCTTTAACCAAAACACATTTATTTCTACATCTTATGATGTGCCTGATGTGAAAGGGGAAAGCATAGCAAATAGTTTTGTGAGCATTATTCTGCATGTTTGGAAAACATTCACATCTTAACATGACAATATTACCACTACGATAGAACTTACTTCAAATATCACACAAATACCTTTTCTGAAGTAATATCCTATTTATTTGCTTAACCACCAAATGTAGCACATTAACAGTCTTCATGTGGAAATGCACTTCGCTGAAGGAATATCTGTTCTCTTGTCTCATTTCCCGATATGAAGTCATCTGTTACTTATCCAGATCTAATGCCTCAGTAGCCTCCTTAAGGATATATAGGAGGCTCACTGAATTTGATTTCAGCTGTCCCTTCATTGAACATAAGTACGTGTGAAACCTTTTTAAACCAGAAAATGACCTCTCTGCTGTTGCTGTGTGCACGGCAATTATCAGAGTTTTCAAAAACTGGAAGAGTTCTGGTAGCAAAACCTTAAGACGACCTTCTTGCTTGAAATTATTGACAATATATTCTATGATCTCGACAACTGTCCCTTCATTCGGCAGAAAACCGTGAAACATCCCCCTGAGAAGCAGAAGACGATCAGAGTCAATATCACCTTGGTAGAGTAGCACAATTTCTTCATTGTTTGCATCACTCCCAAGCAGAAACTGCTTTACTTCCAGCAAGAATTTGTTATATGCTTTTTATATTTACAATACAATTTGCAATAAAACTATTTACAATCTTATCTTATGATAAATAGACACCTATATATTTGCCCTGTTGAATCAAACTGCTGTGCTGAGTATCTTGATGATTTCTTGCAAACTTCCTCTGAAAAATTGAATGCTTGCATTCAGGGTCATAATCTATGAGCCTCTTCTGTGAAGAGATTTCTTTTCCAGAGCACAATCTGCAGTCTCTGACCAAATAGTTTGACAAGAACAGTAAAACTAAAGAAAAAATCAAAGGAATATGTTAGTATTTAAAGTGAGGCAGCTTTAGATCCGGTTTTGGTTGAATCATTATTTGAAATGAATGTGAAGAATTCCACCAAAACCTTATAATTTGAAAGGATATATGAAGGTGACATATATTACTGTCCATCTTGTTGGACATAGTGGTAAGACTCAAGTTACACGACAGACATCTGTCAGTTGCTTAAATCCAGTAGATGACCACTTGCAATTACAGTAAAACCTCTGTATAACAAAACTGAAGGGACCAAAGATTTGGGTGTTTGTTATAGAGGGGTTCTTTATAGATAGGTGATTTACAATGTGTTTATTTTTTTTTCATCATGCAGTCAATTTTGAAACTAATTGCCGCTGAAATTGAGTAGCATTCGTTCTTTTGTATTAATTTATTTAAGAAAACAAATTAAAGTGATTTTCTTTTGAACACTTATGCAGTAAAACATTATAGCCACTATTAACAAATTACCATTGTCATAAAAAAAAGCCATTAATTTTGTTTGGAGCCACATTATGTAAACAAAAAATTCTGAAAATTCTTAAATTGTAAATAAGTAATGAAAACTGTTTTGATAAAAGTAATACTCGGTCCACACAGAGTAAGACAATATAGCTTCTACAGTAGTTAACAAACATGATGGCTTTTGTTAATTTTATTTTTTATCTGAAATATGTGACAAATGTAGGGTTTTTTTTTTTTACAGTTCAAAGTTAAGTTTTGTAAAAAAAAAAAAAAAGGAATATAAAAGGAAAGTAAATATAATCAAACTAAGTCTTTGTTGTAGAGAGGTTTTGTGCCAAAGATAGAAAAATAATTTGTTATAAAGAATAAAAAATGTATTGTATCATATACAGTTATGACTGGACCACACACAGACTTTGTTATAGAGACGATTTTGTTATAAATAGGTTCACTAGGTAGAAGTTTTATTGTATAAAGAAAAAGTTCCATAAAACAATTAAAAATTGAATTTATTATTAGACAAGGAAACGGTAGTGTTTTGCAGTATTATTTGTCAACGAATTATTGCACATGAATAATGTTAAAAGACATGAGAATTTTGGAGGGGCAAAACGGACCTCTGCCCCTCCTGGGTAAAATTTTGGTCGGCAAAAATAGCCTTCCCCCCTTCCCCCCACTCTTCCAATGTCGGCACCACTGCTAACCATTATCCTTAATCTAGCTGATGGATTTATGGAAACCTGAGTTCTATATTAAATGTGTGAATACAGATTTATGAAACCTTTTGCCTTTGCTGAGGCCTCATATTCTTAGTTTTCTGGAGGAATTTTTTCCAAGCATATGCAAACACTCCAATTTTTAAAAGTATAGTTAGATTTTCGCAAGAACTGCACTATGGGAACTTTGCATTCTAGGTGCTTTAAAAAAACTGTAACTTGTGGTCAGATATGTACAAGAAAGTATAGAGAAATATAAATTAACGTGGAAGGGTGGTGAAATAATTTGAAGCGATTTGGTAAAGCCATTTTTTTTTTATCTCAAATATATTTGTCATTGGAAATACAATTTCAGTGCAGTCATTTGTTTGTACGTTTTACATATTTTTGATACTTGACATGTATATACATTAAGGTATACGCCATTGCAAAGAGCAATTTTATGTCCATAAATATTTTTACGATCTTAATGATACCAGTGGGAATATTGATTTTGTTATCTTCTACTGAAATAAAATTGAAACCAATTTTACATTCAAAAATTTTGCTTTGATTAAACTCAGAAAATTTATGGGAAATAACTTAAGTTATCTATTACTTGACAATGATTTGCGAAGTTTCTGCTTAATGATGTGATAAATACTCTGTATTATCACAAGCACACCGTAGCCTATGTATATGGCTTACGACTGGTGAAAATTCTAAACATGTACACATTTAAAGAGGATTCATCTAAACGGTGATGCATTGCATATAGCACAAAAAAACATTTTGTGACTATCATAACAAAAAAATAGTTCTTTCTTGGGACCTCACAAAGGTAATACAAACACAATATGAGTATATACATTTTAAAATTTAAATATTAGCCAATGTTCACAAAACTTACAATATTATTCAATTTTTTTTAAGTTTACATATTCTAATTATTCACAAGAATACATTTATTTACTAAATGTTTAGAGTGGACTTCTGAGGAGATTAAAAATTGTTAGTAATTGATTGTCAAAAGGCAATATATATTTTGAAATATGATGGAAGGATACACTACAGGCTGAAAGAAAAATCTATGCAGATATTTAAATAATAAAAACAGTGTATTGAAAAATTTATCAATGAAAAGAAATGACTGCAGTCACTGGAAAAAATAAGTACATAGTAGCTATTTATAATTCTAAAGACACTTGACTCAAGGCTGGTCAATAGCCAGTTTGCAAAACATGTTATCTTCATAAAATTACATAAATGTGAAGGTAAAAACCTTTACAGTTTAGATAACACTGTTTATCCATAATAAGTAGATATTTTAAAAAATTGTGATAACTGGTGGTACAAGTTTAGACTTAAATATGAGTTACAAAAATTAGTTTTAAAATTTGAAGTAAAACGGATGCAAAACTAAATAATTCCTTAATTATAGCATTCTATTTTGTTGGATTCATGATTTAATAGTGACTAGAGAAATGCTCACTATTGCTAGTGCCATTTAAGAATCATTTGCGACACTTGCAACACAGTCTCACCTAGGAATACTACTTGTAGTGATAGAGAAGCGAAGACAACTGCGAATACTCCAACATTCAATGAAGTAATGAAATGAACATTAAAAGCACCACCACTATTTCGTGGAGGCATACTGAATGGAAGATACACCCACTAAATAATTTACAGTCGGGTTGTTTATATTGAAGATAATATAGCAAATATTCTGCTGAAATTCCTTCAGAGTGTTCAGTGACAAGTCTAAGACATAAGGTGAAATGGACACCTGCCTCCACAAGTTACAGGTTGTAAACTATGTAAAAATAAAATCTCCTATTGAAAATTATTTTTTATTTTCACGTAAATACAGCAAGGTGAAACTATTAGTTGACTACTTAGCACTTTCAAGTTTTATTTTCTGGTATCATTCCTTCCCTTCACAGGGTAGTGAATTATTCATACAGCAGAGAATTAAAACACTGTACTTGAGTATGTGTTAATAACACTTTAATAGTATAATTATAACAAGTTGAAAACAAATGAACTGTATATTAATTAGAATACCTACTTATAATGTGTGAGACACATGTGTGTATTCCTTTGTTTCGCAGCTGAACCCGGTGGTGCAATGTGTAACACACCACTTTCACTACCAGAGTTCATAGAGAGAGGTGGCAGGCACAGTGACAACACACTGGACTTACACTGGGTTGGGCGAATCAAGTGAGGTGCAGACGAACTGCTGGACTTGCATTCGGCAGGACACTACTTCAGTTTTCAGTTGGGTTAGCAGCCTAATTTTTTCTCGTGGTTTCCCGAAATCACTCCAGGAGGATGTTGGAATGCTTCCGTGATGCAGGCAGTTGCTAATTCTTTCCCACTTTCTTGCTTGTCTGAACAACTTGCTTCGTATCTAATGATCTCACTGACGACGAGACAAAGTAAAGAACTACCAGAGTTCACTGATTTAAGACTGTGCTGCAGAATCAGTCACAAATTTGAGTATGATGTTGCTTTCATTTCTTCTGAATTTAATAAGTGTTCAGGTTTTAAATAAGACAGCATATGGTTTAGCAATATCTTAAATTAAAAAACAACATGTGTGTCTCACATGGCAAACTGTTTATTTTTATTGTAACATGCTGTCTACTCAATTTTACAGCCTTATAACTACCTTGTTTTGTTAGTTTTCTGCAATATATTAATTATTTTTAACAGTCTACGGAAATTTGCCTCGATCTTAAAGAACGCACCAGCATATATAAAACACATTTGCTATGAAAATGTGAAAATACTTCACTCCATTATTCCTGGTTCACATATACAATGATCACGCTGAACAGCCAGAGCGAAATCCAGAAGAAGCAATCAGAACTCGTCCTCGGTTTCAGCGCGAGCCATGCCAAAAGTTGAGCTTGTGGCGATATTTCTGCATGTGGAAAGAGCAGACAATGCCAATGTCGCAGAGATCAACTGTTTCACAAGTTTTATGCCAATAATTAAGTGGATACACAAAGTGTTCATAAAATAAAGACTACAACAAATTTTTATATTCATAACGAAATATGAAAATAATGGTATTAGTTTTCTTGAGTATAATTATACACTGATGCTTGTTTTGAAATACACTGATAGATAGCTTAAAAGAATAAAATATTTTGAAAATATAAAGCAAAAGTATTACTCTAAAATAACTTGAAACCTATCTGTGCTATATTGAAATTATTGCATTATAATAAAACACCCGCAACGTCTAGTTTGTTGTCAATAATTTACTTCTGAATTTGGGTATTAATTAACTAACAATACATCTTAGAAAAAATCTTCCAAACGAACAAAAAAAATGGAAACGCATAAAATCTGCTTACATGTGAACAACTAATTGTAAGTTCTGGCCTCTCTGCCTGTTCGGCATGTTCGCTTGACATGTGAACTAAGTATTATGTTTATTTTAATAATTAGTCAATGCGCAAACATAAATAAGAATCATATCATTAAGTTAACATTTCTCTGGGTTATTAATCATCTGCTTTTAGGCACCTGAATAAGTATTTACTCCTAGGAATGTTGTGAAATTGTTGAGAGCAGTTGTTGCATACAGCAGAAGAATATTTTTGGGCAAAATAATTACTATTAACACAAATGCATTTACTTTGTGTGTCACATCTCTGTGTTTCCCTAAATCTTTCCAGGTGAATGCGGGGATGGGTCCTTAACACCAGCCATCACCGATTCCTTCCCCAAACCCTCTTCCCTTAGCATCGTGTTCTGTTTCTAATTACCTTGTCGACGAAACGTTGAACCCAACCTATCTACCTACGTCTCTGTAAAGTATTTGAAATGCATAAAATTCCTTTTAATTTTTATGCGACATTTAAAAAGCAGAATTTCTTTGATGATGCATTAAAAAAAAAAAGGAGTATTGGTTTAATCAAAGGTAAACTTTTATCTGAACAGGAACAGTTTATGAATTTAAATCTTATATAAACTGCTTGCGCAGCTATAAATCAAAGATGACTCATTCCTACAGTAGTTTAGGGTCGTCAGAATGACCGCATATGTTGGTTGTAGACCAGTGCTTCAAAGTCCTCAAATCGAGTGAAACGTTTGAAAGAAGTGTATAATTCAAATTCTGAAATGCTTTCACTTGATTGGCTCCTAGCTGTGTATCAAGAGTGCTCACATCATCTGTGAACTTTCAAGTCGTACACCTTGTGACACTAATCGACGCTAGCGCGACGTGGTGTTAACATGCTGTAACTAACACGTCTGATAACTGTCAATCTGAGGAAAACTATTTTGCTTCAAAGGGCACCATTTTGCTGGAATCGAGTTCATTTACTGTTTTTAAAGGTTTTACATTCTGAGGACCTAAAACAGGTCCTCAGTTTGCAGAAAGTCCTCCGAGCGCTGGAAAAATCCAAGTCAAGGTCCTCACATTATACGCTATGCAAACACACACATCCGCATACATACACACTCTTACACATGCACATACACACACATATGCACACACACACACACACACACACACACACACACACACACACACACACACACACAAACTCACAGGAAACTGATCTCATAAGCCTTTCTGTCCTTTGAAAAGTAGTCTAAAAATTTTAAGGGAAACCTATCAACGGATACCTGTTTATCACATCTTTTAAATTCTTTCTTTGGTTTGTGAAAATAAGCCTACTTTTTCATTGGTCATCACTTTACATTGTATATGGGAACAATATAGGGAAATAACATCTGGTTGCATGGAACTCAGTCTGTGTCCAACGTAGTCAAAGATATGCGAGATACCTCAAAATATCCTATCATTATTCCTATAACAAGAGTGGTTGACTCAGAATGTTGGGATTATGTATGCATTGTGTATTTCTAGCCTACATAAGATATATGTAACTGAAACTCAGTGTACAAAATTTGTGTTATGTGCATAGGAAAGAACAAGGAAAACTCTGGGTCACATCTTTGGGATCTCTGAATACAGTCTCTGACACATTAAACTTTGTGTACTATTAAACTAAAATTTACATTGTATTTTGTCTCAAATTTTTAAGTATTTTCTCTTCTTCATGAGGCCACAGTGGCTGAGCGATCAGCATGCTCGCCGCCCACTAGTGAACCGGCGTTCAGATCCTGGCAGGTTCGCTCCTGGATTTTCACATGTGGGTATCATATTAGACTATGCTGCTGGTCGGCTGGTTTTTTGGGGGATCTCCCATTTCTCCCATCCTTGCATTCCAATGCTGCTCCATACTCACCTTATTTCACCCTCATCGGCTCTCAAGATCTTGATGTTAAGAGCCACCCAAATCTCTCCACTCCACCCTTAATTTCATAATTAGTTTCTTCAATTCTTGGTAGCAGTGTATAATGAAAATTATTTTTTTTGAAGGTGTTTGGATATGCAGAAGACAAATAAAGTAACTACAGTTAATGACCAGCATGGTCAAGCAAAGAAGAAAAAAAAGTGCAGCAAAGGCTGCCCATACTTGACTCACTCAAAAGTTGAAACTTTACGAGATCATATTTTGTGTGAGCTCGGGGATATTGAGGATATTGTGACAGAAGGAAACAAACTTTCAGCATGTTCCTATTATGGTGCTCGGGCAGCTGTTAAAGATGCTGAGGTAATTAATTAGTCAAAATAAATATAAAGTCTTATCCAAGTTTTGTAAGTAATGTATTTACGTAAAGTTATAACATAAATAATATATATATCATTATTATTATAGTTGTCATGTTGTGTAATTTTCACTCTCTTTGATGTTTCACTCCCGCAAACAATTTTGTATTTTTGTGTGCACCGGTTTTTGGGGAAGTTATTTATATGCTATAGTATATTCAGTGTATAGCTACTAACATTTTGCCTTAACTAGTGATTTTGTAGCTACTCATACAGTTTATATTAATAACTAACCTGGAATATTTGAGCTCAATTAAAATTCATTAGTATGATAATTTTGTATAAGAATATGACACCTATATTTTTAAGTAATTTTGTAGAATATGTTAAGAGGGCATAGGGTTAGGGGTGGGCATTTAAAACTTTTTTGTTAGCAAAAGAAAAAAATGTTATTAAATTCATATAGACGGTACTGTTGGGCGCAACCAGATTAAAGATGGAATGGTTAAAATAGTGTTGCATGTCACCAGGGGCATATCAGCATTCATGAGGGAGAGTGATCTTAATAAAAATAAAATATATAAATACAATTTTTGATTTATTGATGATTTTATAGAAGACTACAACTATTATTTACGACATTAAAATACCTGTCACTACTATTAACATTTTTTACTCTCTGTTAGCCCCTTATTTAATATCAAAATCAATTCTAATTTAAGTCCTTTATCACTGTCTTTATATTGGTTACAGTCACTTAAATCATATTTATTAATTTACATATATTCAATCCAACTGTCTTTTGTCATAATTTCAGTTATCTGTTACTCACACATTCAGTTCAGTAGGGAGCCCATCAGTATCACTCACTACTGTACTGATGCTTACAGACCGCAGAGTTCCTCTTGCTGGTCACACATCCCCGCTCGTCACTTTGCTGACTCAGTACATCTGGCCCTCAAGGCAGTACAAGGCTATAGATTCCAGACTGAGGCTTGCTGCGTTATATAGACCTGCTGGCCCTGTCTAGAAGGTTCCCCACACCCCGAGTCATGCTGAGGAAGGGCGAAGGCAATAACCAGAACATTCTTACAGTGATAGTCTGAGACATTCGATCTGCAATTACGGGAGCGTGTGGCAGCTTCCCCTTTGTAAATTGTTGTGCACTTCTCGGCTTAGGAGTGATATTCTTGACACATTGCATCCTGCTCGCTTAAGCGGGAGGGCAAGGAAAATGATGCAGAGTGGCAGTATGTAACACTGCCCTCTCCTCAAATCTGTTTGTCCTGAGCAGACTTTCCTGCATTTGGACATTCGTAGAGAGCCAGTTGGTTTACGATGACAACCTTAGCCTTTGCCCGAGAGCCTTGATGACAAATCAGGAAGACCATATCATTGTTATTCAGAATCCTGTACATGCCTTTTGAACATTTCTGTATCTTCGGGCAGAATTTTTTTTGCCTCTGTGTGTTGTAGAGTCGCTACAGTTGTACTTGAAATATCTCACCCAACGTTCTCCCATCATATTGTGTCTTCATCGTGTCACTATTTATTGTGCGATGCTGTCAAGCAAAATCATGAATGCCAACTACTCTGTGACATAATGTGCTGGCATACTCTGGGGCAACGATTTTCTCTTCTAATGGCCGACCCAACAGCAGGTCACATATTTGATGGTGTTACCTTTGTAGAAATATGAATTGCCGAGCAGTAAGCAAGGAGAAACAATGGCACCTTTGAATCCCAATCCTTTGGCTGTCTGCCACAAAGATTGATAGGTACTTCTTTAGAGAGTTGCTAAGCCTCTCTCCACACTTCCGTCTGACTGAGAGCGTAAGGCTGTAATCCTGGTCTTTTTAATCCCCAGAATGTTTGTAACATCATGAATTATAACCGCTCCAAAATTTTGTCCCTTATACTAATTTAGTTCTACAGGCACCCCAAACCTCGAGAAGACATGCTCTGCAAGTGTATCTGACACAAAACGTGCTTCTTGGTTTGGAATAAGAATGACCTCAGACCACGTGGGCCACCAGTACACACTGATTACCTCTCTCTTTGGAAGTAAAGAGGCCCAGAATATCTACTGCCACTCTCTCGAATGTGGTTCCAAATTGTATTTCTTAAGGTGACCTTGTTCCCTAGTCCTTGGTCCCTTCCTCACGGTGCAGGTGATGCACATTGGGTACTGCTTCTCAACATTCCACTGACAAAAGAGCCAGTAAAATCTCAGTCACTCTATGTCGAGGGTCTTAACACCAAGTGACCACTGGCCACAATATTATGCAGTTCCTTTAAGACTTCAGAAACCTTGTATATTGGAAGGACCAATGTAGTCACGTCTGTTTCCCATCATTACTTTCCCAGTTCCTATAAAGCACACCATTCTTTAGTACAAGAGAGTTCCATTGTGCCCAGTATGTTTTGACTGTTGTGCTTAGACTGGATACCTCTTACAATTTTGGCAGACAGCCAGCTTCTTTCCACTCTAGAAATGGGTGCAAAATGGTATAATTTAGTTAATTTTTCGTATTATAATTAATTTGTTGTTTCTTCACACTTTTTTAATCAAACCTTTGAAAAAATATGGTGTGCTGTCCCTTTGGTGTAATTTTCTAGACTCTGTTAAACTTTGTTTTAATGAGGTGGAGGAATATCTTGGAAGAAGAACTTTAGTAGAACTTTAGAAAAGTGTTAAGAAACTGTGAATGTAGTATACTGCCATCACTCCATGTAAATGACATCAAAAGATACAGACTCTTGAATTATTTTGCTCTATATCTTCAGTGATTCACCAATCTTTTCTTCCTAGCCTTCACAATGAGAACAAATTGGTTCACGTTGCCTTATAGAAAGCGCATCTTCATTACTGTGAAGGCATATCTAGATTGTGCTGTATTGCAAAGTCATATCCTTGAAGATACTGTATCTATCAGGCTTTTTGACCTTGAGGGTACTTAAAATTTAGTAGCCAATGTAGTGAAGCATTATCAGTTAGGATAAAGTGTGTGCCATAAAGGTAGGGGTGAATGTGTGAAATAGCTTTGTCCATGGCCAGAAGCTCCTTGTGTGTAATACAGTATTTTCTTTCAGTCTTTCTATTAGTCTCTAACTATCTATCCTGAACTTGAGATAGCACAGCTCTGATGCCTACATCACTAGCATCAGTATTTTATATGAATTGGCCCTCACTTTTTGGGAATCGCAAATCTGGAGAAGATCAGAATTTCCTTTAGCTTACTAAAAGCTACTTCACACTCAGTGGTCCTGTGAATTTCGTTTTGCCTTAGTAAGTTCATTTAACGGCTTGGTAGTTATGGTGAAACCATGTACAAATTGATTGTAGTAGGCACATAATCTTAGAAAATTTCACACTTCCATGTTGTCAGTTAGTACAGGCCAATTTCTGCTTGCTTTGGTTTTGTCTGGGTCTGTTTCAATTCTGTGAGAAGACATTACATATCCTAAGAAGTTAATTTTATTTTACAAAAGGTGGCACTTTTTTTAGAACCAGTTTCCAGTTGGCTGTGACCACTTTCTGGAATACAGTCTCTTAAGTGTGATAGTTGTTCTTCAATAACATTTAGGTAAACCTGACATATCTAAAAGGATGACTTTTTCCATCAGGTGTGTGAAGGTGGAAAGGGCATTACAAAGCCCAAAGGCATAAATTTGAATTGCCATCTTCCTTTTTGTTGGATTCAAAAAGCAGAGCCACCTCACATTGCCAATTACTTCTCTTCATGTCCAATGTAGAAAACCAATGTGAACCTGCTCAGCTATTCAATATGTTATCTGTCCTTAGAAAAGAGGATAATTCTTTCTTTGTCACCGTATTAAGCTTGTTGTAATCTGCACAGAATCACAAGGAGCCATCTTTCTTCTTAGCAAGTACAATGGGAGAATACCACAGACTAACTGATGATTCTATCACACCTAATTCCTTTATTCCCTTCAGAATACCCTCAACTGCCTCTTGTGAAGCTAGTGGTAGACATCTTGGTGGTTGAATTATAGGCCTGACAACTACTTTATCAATGTGGTGGCAGGTCACATTAGTCTTTCCAAGGCAGACCATTTGGTCTACAGGAGATGGCATCCCTATTTCTCTGCAGTAAATCAGAGACAGCATTTTCTGTCACCATTTGTGATTTTCTCTTGTTTATAGTTGAAGTTCCTCCAGTATTTCTAATAGATGGTGTGGCATTCAATTTGTTTTACTCTAGAAGCTTCTGAAAAATTCAGAAGAACTTGTTGAGACCTATTTGCTAACCCCTATTATGGTCCCTTTCACGAGATGAACAGCAATGTCAGATAGAATAATAATTCTGCCTGGCAAACTATCAGAGTTTGAAGAGACCAAAGTCCTTTTTACTGCGACACAGCCTGGCAGGATACCACCTCTCTTATCGGGCTCAATTAGACCTAAATTTCTGACAAATTTTCCTTGTTATCTGCCTATATAATTTTCGTTGTCATGTGCCTAGGACAGTTTCACTAGAAGTGGGTAGCACAGTGGGTTGACAACAGACTACTGGGCAGTCGTTGGCAAAGGCAAATCCTGCCATGTTAACACCACTGCCTACATGTAGTACACCAAGTCTTGTATTTATTCAATACCCCAGCCTACGTAGTTGACAAGTACCATGCGTCCCATCCTAGGCCGTTCCCCCTTTCGTTAGTACCAGCATTCTGAAGTCAACCAACCATCACATGAGAGCTGTAGTGGGCCACTAGCCTTCGTTTTACATGCGTGTGTTGATGCATTTGAGTAGTGCACCAGTGCATCTGTTTGTTTATATTTAATTTTGTGTTATTAATGGCCTTTTTAAATGCAGTGTTTTACTGTGTTAGGTGCAATGCTATAATATATATTCCAAGAGAGTGTCAGTGTATTCAATGTTAGGTTAGTGCATGCCGCTTGTATGAAAATTGAGTGTTTTGTTTATGTGTAGAATCGCAGCTCCAAACCAGGTGCGTACTTGATGTAATAATTTAAGAGTTTATTATGTAATTTTATACTGTGTTTTATTGTTTATTTTTCAAAAGGCTTCAATTCTTGTTGGTGCGCAAAATATAAACTTCCATATTGCGTGTCGTGCACACAAAATAAGTACAGTGCATGTTAATAAATAATATTTGCACGCACTATGCCAAACAGGACACTTACGCATGCAGTACAGTAAAACCCATCTATTATGACCCCATTTATAATGACCACCTATCTATTACGACCCAATCCCAAGGAACCGTGAAAAGTTTGGGTCGAAAAAGTAAAAAATTTTAGGCATGTCTAAAAATAGATACAGTAAGTAATCCATCGCCAACTGCGGTATCTTGAACCGCTGTTTCAGTTATGTGCTGATTTGTTTTGTAGACCTTTTCTCAAACCGTGGTACTAGTTTCTATTATCTACGGTTTTCAGTCTATGGAAAACTAGCCCTTACTGATGTTAGTGATCGCACATTTCTCAAGCTACCATCATAGACTGTGACATTTGTTGTTACAAGCAGCGTGAAGCAATAAATTACTTAATACCAAAGAGGACACTGGTGTATTGTCCATGGAAGCGCGGGGGAGGGGTGTTGCAGGCCGAGTCAGTAAGGATTCTTTGTCCTAGTCACATGCTGCTGCCTCTGCCTTACCCTCGCTGTCTTTTTTCGCTTCCATTATCCCTCCTTTTTTGTTGTAAAAACAGTGGCACATTACGTAGACTAGTTTCTTAATCAGTGTATGTATGATAACTTCAAATTTAATTCAATGCCCTTTTTTTTAATGATTATTTTTAAGTTTATGTGCCCCCATGCCTACGTACTATGCTAATCTTTTATGGTGGACAATTGGTTTTTTTCTTGTGAAGTCAATTTCATGTGTGAAGTGAATAAAGATAAGTGTGTGCAAATAAAATGTGTTCTTATGTTACCGGTACCATATTATGGTGAGTGAGGCTGTGTGCGTGTATAGGCAATGTCAAAAGTTTTTGATGAAAAATTCGGGATAGTTAATTTTTCAAGTAGACCGCACTAAATATTTATATTCCCGTAAACATTGCCGGGCCTCATCATGCCTGTGCAGAGGCCAACACGTCACCTTCGCATAAATTCAACACATTGACGTGAATCGCATCTATCAGCATGTTTTCCCAATGCCGGGCTTCTGTTACAAAGTGAACCAGCCATGTAACGATGGCAGTGGCGGCAGGCAGGTGGCCGCCGCCCACCACAGTAATCTTGTAGTGACCGACCAACAGCTGTCCAAGCTGAGGATCTAGGGCCGAGCTTCAGCAGCCAATCGCCACATCCGCGCCTGGCCGCGCTGCAGAGGATCTAGGTGCTCACCCAGTTACGTACACGGCCAGACCAAAGTGAGAGCACGGTGCGCATACATGTATTGCGCAACACCACCTAAAAATTTTTGTCGTTACGTGCTTTATACCAATATATGACCCATGACACCTGCATATTAGATCTTTTATAATAACTTCATATTTTAATAATAGATAGTTTAATCTTTTCACACACTTTCAATGGCCATGTCATACTGTGTTTAGGCCTTCTTTTTTTTTTACAAGGAGTGGTCCAACATGCCTTTTTTGGGTATCATATTAATCTGGAGATGTCCAGCTATTAAAGTACACACACGTATATTTAATTTAAGAAGTGTTTTTTTATGTGCTAGAGACTATTGAACATGAACTTCATGCCAACAATGGCAAGTTGGGGGTTAAGGGTGGGTTAAAATTGGCCCAAAATTTTCCAAATTTTTTATTAACCCCCTCCCCCTCTCTCCCCCCTCTATGACGACCCTATTCTTGAGAACCGTGAGGGGTCGTAATAGAGAAGTTCTACTGTATTAGCTATTTTTCATGTTATTTCATTGAATATTTTTAGCACGCCACTTTGCCATAGTAGTAGTAAGGGATGTGAACCATGCCGGCGTGTTGGAAACAGACTTAACGAACACGTGGCGGCTTAATCCCACTTTTACTAGATTCATATGAAGGGCTTTATTATGTTAGTTTTAAGAGTGTTTATCATAAAGGGCACAGTCAAAACCTGTGTGTATTAAATTAGTTTAATTCGCCCGTCATTAGTAGCAACGTTATATACAAGTTCATTAACCGCCAAATTAAGGATAGGTTATTACCACTATGTATAAGTAGTCATGTGATTTATTTTATAACATTTTATATATTTATTTGATTTACAATAATAAGGAAGTATCTGTGTGTGTCTTAATCCAACCAGTGTACCATAGCCACCTATTATTTTGTTCATTATCATAAATTTGTGTAAATTGGAGTTTTTTCATAGGTGCGTGGGATAGCTCAGCCAGTAAGCGAGCTCCTTTCTGATGCCAAGTGAGTCATTGTTCGGTACTCAGATGGAGTGGACGTTGTGTCAGCATCACCGGGCACACCACTTTGTTTAGCTGTCTTTTAGTTTTCCATAGTCATAATTTTTCATGGAACCTTAGTTTAACTGTTTGTTCTCACCCGGGGAGACGGCCACTGTGTAGTCCTGTCCTTATTTTACATGGCCGGACCATAATTTTTGCATTTTAATATCATGTAAGCCTCGTGCCAATTTTACAGTACTAGCGTTCTCCCACTATAATAGAGACGTTTCATTGTAAATGCCTCAGATAAGGGTTACTTAATAAATTGCAGTGTTGAATGGATTTGACACTCGTCTTTATTCACAGACTGCTTCACTATCCGTTTTACCTGTTTTTATGCTGACATATTTTTATTTCAATTATTACAGGTGTAAGAGGGCCCATAACATCCTCCAGGAGTGAGTATTGCATTTGGAGGCGCCATACAGTCCTCACTAGATAAGGCAAATATGATTGTAGTCATCATCATCATCATCATCATCACCTGTGCTGACGCAGGAGACTGTGGACATTTAGGGAGCAGCCACGTGGATGGTCGACCACACAACCCACCAACATTAACAACTCATGCTCTCGTGACTGAGGGCTGGTGCCCAATCTGGTAAACTCAGAAAACTACACTCCTGTCCACATAACCTCTCTTCCCAAATGGTCCAGCAAACACCCTAGCCGTCATAGTTTATAATGCAGCAAAATACATTCATCCTCTATTTCTGCTACGTTAATATTGTGCTGTAGGCTACGGTCACCAAGCTTTAAGTGCACTCTTCTCTTATCTCTAATTAGTGTGGTTTTGCCTGTTAATGTAGTAAAATAGCATATTTCATACTGTCATTGGGCGGTTTTTTTGGGGGAAGGCCCAAGGATGCCTGGTCTTACTGTTATGGTTTCCCCAGTGTCGATGACTATCTGACAAGGATCGTTATTCAGGCTCCCATTCAACAATGTGTCATCCAAATCCTGTTTCATAGAACATACATGTAAGAACATTGGTGGCTTCCTCACCGGCATTCACTGATTTTTGTCCCCCCCCCCCCCCCCGGCTCCTTCCCAGATCGGTGTTTACATGTTTTCTGTACTGTACTCTTATCTGCCTTTTACTGCCTTTTCTCCTGCTGCTACTTCTGTTGCTGCTGGTTTTTGTGGGTGGTAGGCTCTCGGGTGCCCCAGCTGGCTACTTGACCAACACTCATGTCGTTTGAATGATAGACAGTAGAGCTTTGTACCATGGACCTTTGAAGAAATCTCTCTTATAGTGGTCTGCATCTTCTTCAGCATCTTCTCAATGCTGTCATCATGTTTGCACAGCATCATCACTGCCCATACTGGTCGTCGGGATGCTAACATCTATATTGCTGACTCCACCTCTAGTGCCTGGGCCAAGGTGCCCTGCATAGGGAGGGGTGCAGCCTGGCATACCACTTGCGGTACCTCTGTGTCGGGGTGATGGCATTGATGAAGAGGGCGACTGTGATGACATTGCTTGTCTCGTCAAGGCACACTTCCACAGATAGGTGGGTTTGCTGCATAATATCTTGCCATAGCTCCTGCAGTCATTTCCCTGTTCACTGGGTGCTACTTCGTAGTTGTGCATGATGGGCATGTCACAGATATAGATAGCCGAAATGTAGTTCCAAGGCCAACACCAATGTGGGGTACTTCATTTGATGTCACTCTGGCAGAGATTATAGTATGCTCAATATGGGGTGATTCAATACAGCCACAAGAGAGTAAGTTCACTGTTCGAATGGCCAGCCATTCAGGTTTGCATCTATTTGAAACTGTAGCTGGTACTCTCACCATGAAGTCTGACCATCTTAAGGGGCGGACTTAATTGTGACCCCCCCTTCTCCACTACTTGCTGCATGACACCAGTGCCATAGCATCCCTGGTCACCCTTTAAGGTTGCTATAATTGTTCTTATATGCTCTGCGTCCCCATTTATCTCAGCTGCTGATGTGATGATACTAGAAACACGTTCTTCAACTGTCCTACCAAGCTTATTATTCTGCTGCTGAAGGAATTTGTTCCGTTTGTTCTTTAATGCACTCATTTCCTGTTTTATTTCATTATCGACACTGTCTATTCTTACATTAACACTGTCCACCATTTCACTTACACTGTAAATTTTCTTTTCCACACTGTCAATTATCCTATTCACTAATTCACAATTGCCTTCTGTTATGCTATTTACATTTTTGGTTTTCTTGTCTACATTCTCATTTAATGTGTCTGGTTTTCCTGTCAGTTATTGACTCAAATTAGTTACCTGGCTATTTACTGTACTAATTTGGGTATTTACAGTTTTATTCAAACTTCATTTTATACTACTTACAGTACACTCCTGCTTAATCATGCTTTGCTTAACTGGTTTTAGGCTTATCCGTGTGGTTGTCAGACGATGCTGTAAAGTGTGTCGTTTAACAAGCAGCAGTAAGTTACGTCTTTCACTATGCTGTGTGAGCTGATGTTTATCTCTTTAAACTGTCAGCCTGTAACAGAGACCTGCGTGAGACATCCATTTCTGTCTATAGAGGTGCGTCTGACTCTGACTCATCTCAGGCAGTGTCCGAAATGGCAGATTTTGTTGACAAAATTATCACGTGACCCGATTTTGTATACAAAATTGGTGATGTTTTTGGTAATTTGGTATTTCGTAATTTCTATCCAGCAGCGGAAGTTAGCAAAAATACACAATGAACACATGCACAAATGTTATATAAAACAAATAATTATTCATAAAATACACTAGGCATGTTTTAAAAAGTAGGTAACCGTTGTGCTGTGTTTATATATTTTGCAACAAATTTTTTTGAAGTTGTTATCGCATAACTTATTATTTTCTTACTTATTAACATATGTGCAGCATTCCGGTGATGATTGTAGAAATATTTTTCATTGTTAATGTAAAAATGTGTCACCGCGAGTGCTAAACAAGTGAATGTCTTCAACTCCTAAAGTGAAACTTCTGATATGACGTTTTACAAAATAACGAACTTGCCATTTTGGTTTTCGACACGGCCCCAGTTATCCCCCACCCGGTAACAAACACTTCTTTCCAGTTTGTCTATCACCAACCTGGGTCATTGTTCACATTTTTTCACGTCAATAAAGCATAAAAGGACAGTTTAAACTATCACGGAAAAGATAGAAATAATAAAACAATTTGAGCATGGTGTGTTAGAAACAAAAACATCAATTCTGGTGCCAAACAACAGAAAATTGAAGCCTTTTTTAAGAATGGCACAATTTAACTTTTCTTACTTTTTTTCATATCAAGTGTTTAAATGTTAACAAAAAACTAAACATTTTAGAGATTTTAAACTTTTGTGTGTGTTCGTAAGTCGGTAAAATTTTAATAAACTTTTGTATTGTAAGGGTTATTTTTTAAATGGGGATTGTACTGTATTGTTCAAATGCCAGGTTGTCTCATTTAAAGTCCTGTTATAGTCTAGTCTTTATTGCATTGCATTCTTAACTTTCAACTAACTCTGCCATCTAAAAGATGGGTCTGAATGGCACATTGAGAAAGCGACACACACACAACTACGGATCGCTTATCTTTCACTATCGCTCTGAGTTGCCCGCCCAACGCGCTCGCCTGGCCCGGCGGAAGGCTGTGTATACTCAATGCGCCATGAATTAACTACATTCGGTGCAACATAAATATCAGTTAAAGTATCGTGCACTTTCAATCATGCACATATGGTGCGTAATGTGTGTTTACTTTGAAATGAATAATAGGTACTGTGTTTTATCACAATTTTCGGAGCCAATAACTCTATTAGATTAATAGTTAATTGTGTAAATTCGATTATCTGAGTTTTTAATACAAATTTGCTTATTCGTGTTTTTCTCTGGCCCTGGTTAACATGGTTAATTGGGAGTTTACTGTATTTGTTTATTTACATCTTCTTTCCAACTATTTACACTTGCACTCATGTTAACCATTTGGATATGATGCCACTCAATGCTCACAGTGCTTTTAGTTCGGCTGACATTTTTTGTCAGCATTCACTGTGATGCCTACATGCAACCAACAGTTTGAGTTCTGCAGGCTCTAGAAATTAATTTTTTTTTATTATCCTAAGTTACTAATATATTACCTAACTATATTTATAAATAAATGCCTCCATTTCACTTCTGACACCAGTGTGGCATTTCGCCAGTGGCATATCCAAGTTTGTGAGGGATAGAGGTCTTAATAAAAATACAATAACTACATTAAAATTTTTTTATTTGTATATAATACTATAAAAATAAACACAGCTATTATTTACAACAGTAAACTTCCTATCTCTGCATCTAACACTTGTTAATCTCAGTGGGTGCAATATTTCATGTCAATCTCAAATATAATTGAAGTCCTTATAACTTGCTTCATTATAACTTTCTTTATATTGGTTACAATCACTTAATTCATACTAATTATTTACACATATGCAATCCTGCTGTCTATTGCCACAATTTCAATTGCCCATAGTTCATGCATTCAGTTCAGTAGTTCTGCCTGTCCATCTCACTCTCTACTGTACCGATTCTCGCAGCCCGTAGACTTCACTCTCGCTGGTCATTGTCATTGCAGTGCATTGTTTGGCTGGTGCCACACACCTGGCCCTTAAGACTTTACAAGGCTTCAGACTCCAAGACTCGGAGGCTTGCGACATGTATGTGGACCTGCTGGACTGATAACAGAAGGTTCCCCGCACCCCAGATCACGTTGAGGTAGGGCGAGAGCAACTACCAGAACATTTTTCCAATGATAATCCAAAACATTAAATCTCTGAGCTGGAGAGCAAGGGAAACGCAGAGCAGTGGGATGTAACAAAATAATTTATGCAATAAAATTACACACAGGGAGGTGGCTCAGTGATAAACCACTGCATTTGACTGGCCATCCCAAAACCACCACAGACGTAAGTCACATTTATATAAATAATCATATTCATGTAGTAATGTGCGCATGCAGAAAATTTAAAATTGTAGTGTTAAATCTTAAATCATAAAACTAAAGTTAAAAGAAATTGCTTGTTAAATGTTAAAATAAACATTTTGTTATTTTAGAATTGCAACCATACTCATTTCTATATACCTCACTTAACTGGCCAGTCTGAATAGACATTAACATAGTAATCTGTTTAATATTCCTTCACCGCAATGCTACGGACATACATATAACTATCTATAAGAATTTCATTAATCTGGAAACATGTAATACAATATTTTACACATGGCCTATTTACAAGGTAAAAGTGATATGCCTTCTTCATTATTCCTGCTAGACGAATAATAATCCTATTGAAATAAAATGATATTAAAAGTGATATCCTTATTTTATGTAATTCTTTTTTTTTTTTTTTTGTAGTTATAGCCATCGTTTGTATATGTACATATTACTGCGGACGTCCACTATAGGTAGCAAATATTGCCTCATTGAAATTTACAAAAATAATTTTGGGTAATTCTTAAGAAGAGCGGCTTTTTCGAAAATCATAAAAATAATACCTGTATATGTTAGATATGATTATTAGTAATCATAATTAGTAGGAATTTTGGAGAGGCTTCAAGTAGTTTTCTGTAAAAAAAATAAAATATAACAGTGAGAAGGGTTATCAAGATTGCTGTGTTTGTGCTATAAAACATGTATAATTTACGTCGAATATATTTATATTGGGTCTCTAAATTGTTTTATGTATAAGATTCCCATTTGAAACAAGTATTTAATTTGGAAAGTATAATTTACGGGGTATATTTATGTGGCGGCAATGAGGTTATGCAGGTAAACAATACATTAAACAGTGTCGGAAAATTATGTAATCCTGATGAATTACTCAAGGCTTACCTTGTCTATTTTCACGAGAGGAGTGTACTATATTATCGATAACTAATAGAATGAAAAAAATTTATATAGTTCAACATAAGTGATAGTTTCCGAGATGGTGTTTATACACAATGTGCATCGCCATTGTATTCGGTGACCAATGGGTGAAGAGCAGTAGCATTTTTGACTCGTAGACGTTGTGGGAATTATCAGAAGTAATGGCGGATGTTAACGGTTGTTAGGTGTTTCGAACAGTGTATGAAAGCGAGTTTTGAATGCAATTTATTTGGGTAGATGTGTTAAATAAAATAATTGTGTGAAACTACAGGTGTATATATGCTAATATATACATGGAGTTATTTCAATTCCAATATTTGTTTGGTAATGTGAGTTTATTGGAGCCTCGTTGAATAGGTTACACATTGTGTTCTGTATGCAACCTAGTACGATGTGTTGGGTGAGTAACATAATTATTTTGGTAATTCTTAGGGGCCTTTCTCAAAAATAAAATGTCGGAAAGTGGTATATTTCCACTTTACTAATTAAACAATACACAAATTTACTAGGGACATCTTAATTTGACCAATAGAAACTCCAAAAACGATAGTGGGAAGGGCTGCGAAGATCAGGGAAATTATGGAGTAAAACAAGTGAAACATGTACATAATAAATATTAATCCATAAATATATATTAAATTGTAAAAATACTGTACAAGCGTAGCCAAACATTATATACCGAGCCAGAGTCCTAGCGCCAGCAGGGGAGTAATTCCCCAAAACAGTGAGTCAGGCACACCTGCAGTTTTTTTTATTGTGGTGAAGTAAAGCGTTACACATCAGCGAAGCTCAGAGTTTCCCCACAAATGATTTTCAAGCGTAGCCCACTCACACTTAAAAATGCTGTATAAGCGTAGTCAAACATTGTGCACCGAACCAGAGTCCCAGCACCAGCAGATGAGTAAATCCCCAAAACAATGATCCAAGGGGTACCTGCAATTTTTTTTAGGTGGTAACGCAAAGCGTCATGCATCATCGAATCTTGGAGTTTCCCTATAAATTATTGTCGTGTTTAGCCTATTCACACGGAGAAATAATGTGTGTGTGTGTATTTTGCAATTTTACATATTTCTGTACTATTTGTAATATTACTGTAATATTGTCTCTTGAAAACTTGTTTAGTTGCAAAAAAATTGTACTGAATATGACCCAAATTGACAATGTTACCAATACAATTTAGAAATACTATAGGGGAGAGGGCTATGAACTGGAGGGAAATTGAGGGGTAAAAAGTTTATAATGCATATATACTTATTTTGTATTTTTTTAACCCCACAATTTCCCTTATTTTCATAGCCCTCCCCACTATCGTATTTGTAGCTTGTATTGGTAATATTATCTATTTAGTTACTGCTTGGTTCAATTTTTTTGCACTTTAATGTATTTTCATGAATAAATACTACAATATTGACATATTCTTAACCCATTGTACCTCACAATTTTCCTGATCTTCGTAGCCCTCCCCACTATCATTTTTGGGGTTTATATTGGTCAAATGTTGATGCCCCTAGTAAATCTGTGTTCTGTGTAATTAGTAGAATGGAATTATATCACTTTCTGAGATTTTTTTCCTTCAGAAAAGCCCTTATTCTTAAGAATTACCAAATTTTGTAATAATTATTGTGAGACTGTCGGGCCAGGAATGTTTTACTAAAGTGATGAGAACAAGTAATGTATTGCGATACCGTTAGGTGGGCGCCCTGCATCGCTGACATTTACCCGTGGGACCTGTAAGGAACTCTGATCTTGCTGGCCGCATCCGGTGATGCTCTGATATATGAATCTGAACGAAGCATTTGCACATCATGCGATGGGCAGCAGTTAGTAGAGAGATGCTGTGCAGGTAAGTTCGTGTCCGTCATTGTTGCTGATTTTGCTTTTGCAACAGGAAGCATTTTTGGAATTCCGTTGTTTGACTGAAGACGTCTTCATGCAGAAGCCGGGTGTCCTGCTTGTGGTGGTTGTTTTAGGATGAAGATTAGGCTAAGGTATTGTTAGGTTTGGGTGTAAAATAATTTAGGAGCACTGGTGTCTATCAGTAGTGTTATACTGTTTTTTTTAGATGTCTCTTAATTGTGCCGCAATTTTAATAATGCGTAAGTAGAGGAAAACGATAGATGACCTTAAGATCGCAAATAAAGTAATACTGAAGTAGGATAATTGGGTGTAGGTGACCGAGGAAAAAAGGATAGGGGAAAATTCTGTCGGCTGAGAGAGAAATTTTTCTTCATCAGAAGCTATGTGGTCCGAGAGGTTGATACAAAAGTTCCATGCCACCACAACTGTTATATACCCCCTTAGGTGGTGTATAATCTCACATGTATGACTATGGTTGATTTGGGTAGGGATTTATGTGATTGGGAAATAACTCCCTTTAAAAACATATGGATGAATTTTAATGACACCTTGTTACTCTACACACAAACATGTTGTGATAGAATAGGGGTTGATTTAGGATTGGCTGAGGACAGGGCTAGATGAAAAGGTGCTATGGAACGGGCAATCTCTCTCGCCCTAGCTGAAAGGCACTCACCTCCGATCGCTGCTCGGAAGACGTAGACCTCTCTAGTCTGTCGCCGACTGACACCTTGGCCCACTGCCGTTCCGACCACCACACTTTTCGTTCATTTTCACCTTTGCCGAAATTCTCTGTTCCCATTGGCTCTCCCACGTCGCCAATTGTTGATGGAAATTCCCCAATCTTTTATGTCAGCCAGACCCAAATTTTCTACTAACTACTGTAGCCCACTGCACTTTTCGCAGTTGCGCCACTGTCCTCGTTATCTGCAGTTGTCGTTTATAAACAAGTGTTGGCCGCATTCCCGCTGTGCTTGGACTCGTTTGAGATGTCGCAAAAGTAACAGTACAATGCACAGTAAGGGGCTGTAAAGTCAAAATAAATACGCAAAACATAATTGAATAAAATAATAAAATATAGGTGAGGTCTCTCACCTCTCCTTCACACAACCAACTCTTTTTCCACTCCCTTCCTGAACCAACCCCTCTCACAGATACTGATTCCTCCCTCAACACATTCCACTCCCTCACAGACCTCATAAGCATGGACTGCCTACCCCGCTCCGTTCTCTTCCACACCCTCTGAAGCTTCTCACTGTTGTTTCCTCTTCATCTAAATACTCCCTTACTTAGCTTGCAGTGTAGCCCTCCCCATCCTCCCTCTTCATTCACCACCCTGTACATCCTGACTAGCTTTTCAACTTTCTTCCTGTCCCTCAATGATCTCCACCCCATTTCTTTCATCATCACTGATGGCCTAAGGTTCCCTTCTTCATCATCATCATCCTGACCCTGCTTTCTCACCTAACCTTCACCCATCTTGCTGCCCTTCTCTGCACCTTTTCCAGTTCTCGCACCTCCACCTCTACATACAGGTCCCATACTGCTGCAGCATATTCTAACATTAGCCGTACCATTGTGCCATACGCCTTCTCCTTCACCTCACAGCTGACTCCCTTCAGCACCCTTCCCAGCATAACCAGAGCCCTTCTTCCCTTTGCAACCACCCTCTCTACCTGTTTTATCCATCTGAGGTCTCCCTGCAGTACAATCCCTAGATACTTATATTCTGCTGCTTCTTCTATCTCTTGTCCCTCCCATCTGTACATGTCCCTGCTTATCAACTTTTTCCTTGTGAACCTCACTACCTTAGTTTTTCTTACATTTATCTTCATTTTATTTTTCCTGGTCCACAACCATATCTTATCAATGTCCGCCTTCAAATTTCCGCCCCCCTCTCCCACTTCACCATACACAACAAAATCGTCTGCAAACAATCTTATTTTTCCGCTAATCCCCAAACCCATGTAATTTACCATTATGGTAAATATCAAAGGACCCAGCACGCTTCAAAAACTAGTCCAGCCAAGTACTTTATCGCAACTCAGTCGGCACGCATGTTACAGAACTTGCACATCATTATTTTTCTTGATTTCAAAAATGCAGGAACATTCATGCTTCATTACGCATTCACGATAAAAAATAGTAGCTTTTTCTTGGCATCTCAGCACAAAAATAATCACTACAAAATACTATGAAGTTTGGCAAAGTAGATAAACACATTTGCAGTTTTGGCAGTATGATCAATTTTCTACACGCCATCGATTGTCGACACACAATTGATTGTGACACACAATCAATTGTAAACAATTATTTACCTTATCTGAAGAATGAAAATATTTGCGTGAATGTGTGTTTCGTGCAAAATTTCACTTTTTGTAAAAAAAAAAAAGGTAGATTTCGTGAAAACTGTGAAATAACATCCAATTTTGTGGTATTTCGTGTATTTCTCTCAGTTCACCATTTTTTGGGGTCCCTAGGAATGACCACTACATATTGAATGAAAATAATTAATACAAACACAATTAACACCTACAGTGAAAGGCTAGGGTCATCTACGACAATTCCCATGTCAAATAGGTCCTTGCATTTGCTCTTAAGCCCTTGTGGGGAGGCCTTCTTTGAACTCACTTGCACTTTGCTGACACTCGTTGCACTCACTGCACTATTTGTGCTATGGGGAAAAATCCCGCAGAGTGCTGGTGCCTGCTTCACTGATGCTGAGTGTGTGGCCGGGCAAACTGTCTGGAGGCTAAAGACGTGAGCGCACATCAAGCTAATTAATAAACAGTTCACTAGGAAATGTAAAACTGTGTGGTATGATGAATATCAGTGGTTGTATGCCAGCTGTTATCTAGAGCCTTCATTATGGTTTCCATGTTTGCTGTTCAACATTAAACTCTATACATATTTCAGTGCCGAAGGAGCTCTTGTGGACGTAATAGAGCATTTGACTCCTCCCCTCTGTCACCCTCCTGTGACCTACCTTTTCAAACAGGCACACAGGCATGCACAGTCACTAGAAACCTTGACCAGTTATATTTATTTTATGCACTTGGGAAGGAAACCAAATTCAGAGCAGTTTTTATAACAGAACATTGTCCTTTTGTTGTGGTGCATGATGGGAGTTATCAGGAACTACATAAAGGTGACATTTGTTATGCATAACTTGTACACAAGTGACAGACTGCCCATATGACTTGGGACAAAAATATCAATGCTGTAAAAATTTTAAATAAATAATTATGCATTTTTGATGTCAGTATTCTCTATATGCAATGACACACAAAAAAAAAAAACAGGAATACGAGGCTATAAAATTTTAAAGTTTTAAGATGATTGGACTTGACAAAAATTTGACACAAATTTATTGGCAGATATATTAGAAAACTTCTGAGATACAGAAAAATTTGTAAAGACCTTTATTATTTAGAATTTATTTGCCGACAATTTGTTCCATACATTTCTCTGAGATGCACTGTTTTTGAGATAGTGCACAAAATACAATTAGTTTAAGAGTGATTAGAATATGGCATTTTGCTGAGTCGTGAATTAGGAGACCTTTTATATATACAACTATCTGTATACCAACATGCTATTGTGAATGAGCAGTTGTATTTAATTAATGGTATTGACCTTGTGAGGTTGACTATAGTAGGTATTTACACTTGTTACGTATTGTGTTTTGTGTATGTGTGTTTGTGTATATATACTGCGTTTATATAAGTGCATTATATGATATATTTTTGAAATATAACTATCAGTTTTACTATCACAATTTTTAGAAGTTTCTAGTAATTGACTCGTAACAGCCACACCTTTGTCCCTTATGTTTGGTGGTGGATGCATTCGTGGGACATAACCTATCGGGTGGTCAGTTGGTATACTCATTTGTTCCCTTATCTTGCATGTTTTTTTACATTCAAATTGAGTGAGAGAAATCCTTGGGAAGGCAGGTTTGACAATAAAATGTTATAATATAGTCCACAATCATTAAATTGTAATTTATATTGTGGTATTTGTAACACTAATTTATGAATGACATAATTTTTTGGTATATTGTGTATTTAAAATAAGTATATAACCTTTTTCAGATTGTTGTGATGCCATATCAGACTCTGCTGCACAAATCAACTCGTGAAGCTTGTGGCATAAAAATTCAAGGGAATGTAGTAATTATTGATGAGGCTCATAATATACTTGAAGCAGTTTCTGCAATTTATAGTACATACATTAATAAGGAACAGGTAATTTTCCAGTAAGATTTTCATCATTCAATTTTTTGACTATACATTTGATGTAGTTGTGCATTATTTATGTTAAAAGTATGTAAGGTTTGTTAAAATGAACTAACATGAAGGCATGAAATAAAATGGGTTTAAATTTCCTTCTTCTTCTCCTCCTCCCCAATAATTCTGCTATATCTATCATGTTTGATCTGTGCATACTTGTCTCAATGTTTTTCTCTTCATATTACTTTGCCATCCAGTTATCATAGTTTTCTCTAGTATTCATTAACTGTCAATGATTTGTCATAAATATGTCTCTGTTATTAATATACGTATTCAAGATTTGGTGGTTACAGTAATTTTGTATTTAAATGAGTATTTGAAAAGTATAATAAAATATCATTAAAATTTTGAGCATAATATATGAGTGATTGGTAATTATATCACGATTGTGTGGAAAACAAAACTCTAGTTGTGTGAATTATATTGCCATTTCAAGATACTTACTTTCCCATTTGTATCTGTTAGATGTGGTATTACTTACCATTATGTTTTTCTGATTGATGAATTTTTATGGCTGACATATTGGTTAAAACATTTGTTCAGCAACTGTGAGTTTGATTAGTTATGTTGCGTCTCCATGTAAATGGATTATTCTGCCATTAATTTTTTAAATATTGTTTTACTGGTTTTGGATTTAAGTGAGCAGCCAGAAGTTTGCTGGTACTTGATGGATGTGACTGTAGTAACACTTTTCCATTGACTGTTGCGTGCATATAGGAAATTTTTGGCTAGAGAATGTGTTTTGCACAGTGGCCAAGGTCTTTGAGAAGTCAGGGTCAGTCTTTGCAGCTCAACCTTGATTTATACATTATAATGACAGCTTATTGGTTTAAGTTTTTTTTGGGAAAATTGGTGCTGTGCAAATTGGTACTCTGTTTTGACATGAAGTAAAATGTATTAATCAAGTAAAATTGTCATTAGAGAGTGTTCTCCATTGGTCTATAAAGTAAGGTAAAGTAATGCTGAAAGGGGATAGAGACATGTGTTGGTGTTTACGAGCATATTTTCCTGTAATGTGAGCAGGGTTGTTGGAAGATGGCAGACAGCAGTGACAGATGTGACCAATGGTGGTAGCACATTTTTGAGAAATTTTGACAGCGGGCCAGAAGTGGTCAGTGAATTCAGCTGAATGTAATTAGGTATTTTCCTGTAGTTGTAATGATCAAATTTGTGGGAAGATTAATATAGCGTGGTAGAAGTGTGTGCAAGAGCGGTGGGCTGGTACACATGAAGTAATAACAAATGAACTTCAGAAGTGCAGGTAAAACAGAACCCTTACTATATAAGTATAGATTTTGTTGAAAGGGAGAGGTTGAGTTACCTCTGAAATGTTAGCAGAGTAAATAAGTTTTATAATTCAAAGATGTAATTAAAATAAGGGAATCTTTGATTAATTTTTATTAGATAGGCAACAGGATTTATCTACACTCGTATTTGATTTTTCTTTGTGTATTCTGTAGTAGTGTTCGCTTCCAACAGTTACAATCTTAAAAAAATATTTTATTACTGTTGTGCTTGTCAATAAGAATTTTTTTTGCATCTAAACAAAATGTAACAGGTGAACAAGGACTAAGTAAAATTTTTTTTTGTGAATACTTATTATTCTTTTATTTAGTAAACTTATTCTGCAAATAATGATCTTGAATTGTAATCTTCTGAAAAGGCATTGCAGTATTGTTAGGTTAGAATGCAAAGCGACACTTGACTATACCTGTCAAGCTTAACATTCTGCAACGTATTAGTAGCTGGAAATTACATTTTGTCTCCCATTTATTTATTTCTAATTTAATTTTGTGCAACATTACTTTCCATAATCAAGGTTTCTGGATTACATTTGCAAAACTTAGGTTAGGTTTTGTGATTCAGTGATATCTCATTATAGTGGGTAATTCGTTTGTCCACAGATGTAGTGTTATGTCCTGTAAGTGAAGAACTGTGTAATAATCTGTTAAGGGTGAATCTGTCCTCTGTAAAGTGGATGCCCCATGCAGTGGCCACACCAGGCATGGGCAGACGAGGCAAGCACCCTGGGCCCCATCTTATGGGGGCCCTCACCGCCAATTATAGCTGGTTCTTGGTTAACTGAGTCTCTTTAAAATACATATTTTGAAAATGTTAATGCTTATTACAATGTATATCTTAACAGGAATACTGATGACTACATGCCCAATCAAGTTAGTAACAATAGGAAAATGTAGTTCTATGGCTCAAGAGTTATGATGGAAGTATGATGTTTAAATATTTCATTTGGTTTTTTTAAATGTGCATAGTAAATTCGTAAAATATTTATATTCTTGATAATTTTATGTGTTTGCTTGACAGATTCATGAATGGTTATTCAGTATATAACAATATTAATATTATATAACAATAGGATACCTAATCTACAGAACAGTAGGTAGCAAACACAGGTTTTCATAGTGAATCTAAAAACACATACCGTGATCATACAATGGCCATAAATGATGTGCACATATTTTGGAGGCCTAAATGAGTTTTACTTTTAAACTAAACAAAAGTTCTGCAATTTTTTTTTATGCCTGACTTTCCCGGCCAACTAGAGCGTATTGATATGAGGTGACTGGAGCATAGCCAGAACACAAGGGTGGGGGAAACATGAGTTCCCCGAGAAACACTGCCAGCCAGTGACATAATTTGACCCAATTCCGACGTGAGAAAATCTTGGGAGATGTGCTTTAGCCACTGCATCGCTACAGCACCTTGCCGACTTTTGAGAACCTTGCCTTTATTTCCTGTCTTTTTTGTCACTCATTATCCCCTTACTCCAGCTATTTCATTGGAGTGAGTAATGTGAAATTGCTTAATTTTCTAAAAAAAAGAATAAAACTGGGAAATATATATTTTTTGCACTTTAGTAACTCCTTGTGTGATTGATGGTGGTATCAGTAAATTTTCTGAAGCCACAAAAACATTGGGATTATTCTTTCCACTCTAGTACATTTTCAGGGTGAACATGAGATTGTATTACGAAATTGAAAGTAACGTTTCTGTGAGCAAGTACTCAAGGAGGGCTATGGCTCAATCTGAAGCATTATGCCTATCTAGAACCATTTAAAATCAAGTGACTGATTTCTCTGATGTTTCTTTTTTTTTTTAAGATTTCTTTATTGAAGTTTTATTTTTGAGGTTTATATTTTCTTGTAAGTTTTGTTACGAGGTGTCTTTTTTGAGGTTCCTTTTTTGATGTTACAAAAGCTTATGTTTGGTGTCAACCAGTGTAATTATGGCAATGACTGCATGTTTAGCAGCTGATAAAATTTAATGTAGTTTCATTGTTCCTCCTGTTTAATATGGCTGAAATTTTTTTCACTTTGGGATTATGTATTTACGTCACTGGTAATGACTCATAATACTAAAGCATATCAGATGGATACAGAGACCAGATTTTTTTTTGCACCGAGTTGTATATTTAAGCATACAGAAGCTCTGGTTGGAATTGATGACCTAATTTCTCCTAACATATTTCTTCCTGAGCTGCGGATAAGTGGTCAGAAATATATTTCTGTTTTGATCTGACCAGGGAGCCTGTCCTTAGGTTAAATGGTGAGCCAGTTTTACATAATTTCTCGCGTGAAATGGTTGTTGAATATGTAGCACAAAAATATTTTTCATAGGGGCTTTGTCATCTTGCTGACTTGCATCCAGACATTTCAGTATAGCAAAAGAGCCCTAGGATGTTACGGGACCTGCATTGGAATGTGGGTATTCAAAATGTGGCTTTTATACTGATGTTTGCATTTCTCTCTCTCTTCTCCTTATGAGCAATGGCATCACTTACCCATCATGTAAATTATGGTGCATGCAATTTTTTCCCCCTTTTGTCTTATAGCATTCTCTGTAATTGGTGTCATTTTTACTTTGTATGTTAAGCTTTTTTTTTTAAATTGAGTGCTTTATTGAATGGAGAATGGAACATTTGGGCGGCACTTAATAAAGCGGGTGTCAATTTCTTTTACAAACAATAAGTTAATTAAACCTTGATCAAATTAAATTTTCAAAACCTGATTCCATATTACTAGATTTAGTTTTTGCTAATTTTTTTCACAAAAATAGAAAATCAAGCGATCTATTGGTGGTGGAAGATAAATATCATCCAATATTACGTTGTCAATTATCTGTTGATTTTGAGAAGCCAAACAAGGATAAACATACCTATTTCAGGAATTATAAGGGTGACTATTTTGCTTTATGTTATGCTGTTAACGGTTTTGTTTGGTCTCCCATATATCAGATGGCAGACGTTAACTTAATGGCTGATTTACTTCAGATATAATTAAATTACTATAAAAGAAAGAACATTTTCATTGATTGTAATAAAAAAACCAAATCACTATTTAATTACTCTTGTTTTTTAGAACTAAGAAAATAGTTAAAAGAAAAATCAATTCTGCTAAATCTAATTGGCAAGCAAAAATAAATAATTTGAAAAGCGAACCAAAAAAATTTTGGAACTATGTTAAGCTAACGAAAAAAAGGTTACAAAGAATCCATTAAGTTATCTGTCAACAATAATATTGTACTTGTACCTTCTGGCAATAATTTAAGTTCCGATGTTCACAACAATAACTTAAATATTGCTTCTACTACCATTACCCAAGGATCTGTATTATGGGCTATTAATAAGATAAAAATTAGTAAGGCTACAGGATGTAATGATATACTGAATTTTATAATTAAAGGTTGCGCTGACATTCTCACCCCTATATTAACTTACATATTTAACTTCAGCATCACTAGTGGTATATATTCCAATATTTAGAAGCGCGCAGTTGTTGTTTCAATTTTTAAAAAGGGAAATAAACTGGGTGTTAATAATTATATGCCTATTTATTTGCTATGTAGTCTGTCAAAAGTTTTCGAAAAAGTAATATTTAAACATCTTTCTTTCTTTACTAAAAATTTAATTTCTGAATCTCAGTATGGCTTCCAGATAGGCAGAACAACCACCTCCAATTTATATAATTTTCTTGACAAATCTATATTTTCATGTAACTACTAGAAAGGAAGTTGATGTTATATTTTTTTGATTTACAGAAAGCCTTTGATTCTTGCCAAAATGAAATTATTCTACAAAAATTGAAAATTTTAGGACTACATCACTCTTATGTCAAATGGTTTTCCAATTACTTTTTAAACAGAACCGTTGTTGTTAAATTAGATAATTCCTTTTCTAGTTCGTGTCCTGTTTTCTCTGGTGTTCCCCAAGGAACCACATTAGCACTGTTACTCTACCATTAATTTTTATAAACAATATTGTCAGTATAATAGAGCATTCAAATGCACTTCTTTATGCTGACGATCTTAAGATTTATAGAAGTATTGAAAATGTCTCGGATTGCTCATTGCTACAAGAGGACATCATAGCCATTAGTAATTGGTGTATTACAAATGCAATGGATCTAAATATAAAAGACTTTTTCTATTTCATTTTCTAGGAAAACCAACCCTGTGCTGTATGCTTACCATGTAAACACTGCTATAATTAAAAGAGGATTTTGTTGGAGACCTTGGAGTCTTTCTTGCCTCCAAACTATATTTTCATATTCATGTAGATAGTATAATTAATAGCATTAGTCGTACATTAGGTTTATTTAATTTATAACTTTCTCCGCAAATTCCCCCGATTCTCTGTTAGTTCTATATTATTCTTTAGTTAGATCCAAATTAGAATATTCTTCCATCATCTGTAACTGTATTACTCTTGCAGACTCACATAGATTCGAGAACATCCTAAAAATGTATTTAAACTAATTCATAGTAGATATCCCCTGCAACCTGAATTTAACTACAAACTTGTACTTACCATATTTAATATTCTCACTTTATACAAACGTTATAATATTAACGATGCTCTTTTTTTAATTAATTCCTTTTTAGCTTTTATAATTTTTCAAGCTGTAAATATAAAGTAGGTTTAAAAACTCCTGTATATACTCATAAAACCTTTCCCATGTTCTCTTCTGCAACACATAGGAAGAACTTAGTCAATAAATGTACTAATATTTACAACGTGTGTTTCTCTGGTTTTGACTCATTTTTGGCTAGAAAAATTACTTTTAAGGATCTTTATAAACATTATACAAGATAAATTTTGTAATTTAGTATTAAATTTCTATATGCACATCATAATGTAAATTGGTTAATCATTAGTTTCTTTCTGTTCTCCATGTACAATGTGTTTCTTTGTTTGTCCTATGTGTTCGTCTTGTCTGTCTTGTTTGTGTGTACGTGTCTTGTATAGTGTAATGTATTGTCGTTTTATGTTGTATGTTCATGTGCCCACCTATCATAGGTTTTTTACTGTTGGTCAGCACTTTAAGCTTTGTTCAATAAATTAATAAATTATCAACAGATGCGGCGGGAGGAGCTGTATCCCAAATAAAATAATGTTTAGGCTGATGGAGGTGCTTTTAAAACTAACTGATGCCGGTACGGTATTTCGAACTGTACTATCAAAATGTAAGGTGTCTTAGAACCAAAACACTTGATTTCACCCAGAATATTTTAAGTTCAGATTATTTATTTATCTGCTTGATGAAAACTTGGTTATAAAACCTTAGTTTAAATGTTTATTATTTTTCAGAGCATTTTACAGTATTCCGAAAAGATCGCGATGCAAATATAACTAACCTAAATAGAGGAGGTGGAGTATTAATAGTGGTAAACCAAAAACATTTCCCTAAGTTTGAACGAAAACTTGATTCATTTTATGTACATATTGATTGAATTTGGATTGAACTTTTTATCAATAGTATTAACAAATTGTTAATTTGAAATATTTATCTTCCCCCACAATTATCAGCGGAGATTAAAAAAAAAAAACTACTTTACTTTGTTAGAATCTAATTTAAATAATTATTCTCGTCAAGTAATAATTGCTGGTGACTAACATTTCTGATGTAATACATTCCATACACTGAATATTCTGTATTATTGTAATAAATAGAAAGCTCAATCTTTGTTACAATTAGTAAATTTTGTTAACCTAGAACAATATAATTTTAGTAAACCGAATGCTGAACTTTTAGATTTAATATTTTCTCATTTTTATTGAAAAGTTGACAAATCTTTAGATCCACTTGTGGAGGAAGATAAATCTCATCGTGCCTTATGTTGCCAAGTTTCTTTTGATATTGATAAAGTTACAAATAATAATCCCATATATTATAGAAATTATTGAAAAGGTGATTACTTATCTCTATAGTTAGCAATTAACAATTTTGATTGGGGCCCGATTTATCTAATGGAGAATGTTAATATTATGGTCGACTTCTTAACTACCAATTTACAAAAATTAATAAACACATTTATACCTAAATCTAAAATCTTCAAAAACAAATATATGGTTTGGTTTACAAAGGACATTATCAATTTTATTAAAAAGAAAGATCACTGTCGTTGAGTTTTTTAGAAATTCAAATCTCAACATTCTTATGTTCGTTTTTCCAAACCAAGAAAATTGGTTCCGGAAACATAAAAACGGCAAAAAAAACTTGGCAAAAAAAAAAAAAAACAATAATTTGAAAAGCAAACCTAAGAATTTTTGGAAAGATGTAAAACTTATGAAAACTGGGTATAATGAACCCTTTATATTAAAGGTAGATGGTAGTACAATTTAAGATTCCGTGCAGTTAGTCAATATTTTTGCATGGCATTTTGTTAAAGAATGTGTACAAGTTTTCACTAGTCCTCAAGAGTGCTCAATTGGTCAAATAAATAATCTTATTATTGATACACCGATTATTACCAAGAGTTTAGTTTTATTGGCTATAAAAATGCTTAAAAGTAGCAAGTCAACTAGTTGGTACAAAATCCCTAACTTTATTATAAAAGGTTGTTCTTCTGTTCTCACTCTTATATTAATTTATATTTTTAATTTTAGTTTAACTAGTGGCATATATCCTAATGGTTGGAAACATGCTGTTGTGGTGCCAATTTTTAAAAAAGGAAACATGGGATGTGAACAATTATAGGCCTATATCTTTGTTATGTGCTCTGTCAAAAGTTTTTGAGAAAGTAATTTATAAACATCTTTCTTTTACTACAAAAAATTAAATTACGGAGTGCCAACATGGCTTCAAATGGACAAAATGCCAGCTACCAATTTATTTAGTTTTGTGGATGTTTTATATTCAGAAATTACCAATAGACAACAAGTAGATGCCATTTACTTTGATCTCCGAAATGCTTTTGATACATGTCAGCATTATATTATAATTCAAAAACTACAATCTTTTGGTTTCCATACTTCTTATATTAATTGGTTTTCAAATTATTTTTTAAACAGAACATTTGTAGTAAAACTCGAAAATTGTTTTTCTATATGCCATAATGTTTCCTCTGGAGTGCCTCAAGGGAGCACTCTTGCACCGCTGCTCTTTAATATATTTATAAATTATATTGTTGTTGTAATAAGTCACTCCAGTGCACGTCATTATGCAGATGATCTAAAGATTTATAAATGTATTAAAAGTAGCACTGACTGTATTAGGTTACAAAATGACATCACAGCAATTAATAACTGGTGTATAAAAAATTATATGAGGTTCAATATAATGAAAACTATGTGTATCTCTTTCACTCGTAAAACTAATTTGTTAACTAATATTCAAATTAAAAGAGTAGAACACATACAATATCTAAGTTTAGTATTAGACTCTAAGTTGTCTTTTCATGTATATATAGATAGCATAAAAAGCAATACTAATAGAACATTAGGTTTAATTAAATTTATTAGCTTTTTTGCTATATCACCTGACTCACTGTTATGTTTATACAATTCTTTAATTAGATCCAAATTAGAATATGGCTCGGTAGTATGGAATCATGTTAATGTAACTGATGCTAATAGGTTAGAGAATATACAAAAGAAGGTTTTTGAATTATTATTTCTTAGATACTCATCACATACAGATTACGATTATAAGCTTGAATTAGTTAAATACAAAACTCTGTCATTAACTGAATGTTGAACTATTTTAGATGCTCTTGTTTTAATTAATGTTTTTTATTTTTTATTTTATTATTTATCACGTCTAGCTATTAGTAAAAAAGTTGGGTTAAATGCACCTCAGTATACTCATGGAATGTCAGATACTTTTTCTTTTGTAGGTTATAAAAAATATTTAGTGAGTAGATGTGTTAGCAATTTTAATAAATATTTCTAAAATTTTGGTACTCCTTTTATAGTAACAAGAATTATTTCACGATCTATATAAATATTATTGTTATATACAGGTTCAAACCTAAGGTAATACAAATTAATATAATTACTTATTTTTCCATTTAATGAATTTCAGTTTGTATTGATTTTCATTGTTTCTCTTGTTCATATTTTATTTCTCTATATGGTTTTAATTGTTTGTGTCCATTGGTTTTTGTGTTGTTGTTTGGTTTGTTTTTATAGTGTATTTGTTCAACATGTTTTGGTTCTGTCATAAATGTTTTTTATGTATGTGCCATCCTGTAACTGGTACCTCACTGTTGGGTGGCACAGTAATCTTCAATAAATAAATAAAGACAATAATCTTTCATAAATAAATAAATAATAATAATAATTATTATTAAGTATCCAATAACTGTGTCCAGATAGCAGGAACCAATATCTTGGAGATGTATAATGCTTGGCGAACAATACAGCAACCCTCCCATGAAGTTGCTTGTCTTGGTAATCTGAAAACTTCACAATGTGTCTTATGTACCTATTGGTTTCAACATAGGCCACTGTGATATTGGTTGATAATGTTAACCCAACCTTATGCAGGCTCATAATGTGGCTCCTATTAAACTCCATCACACGCCAGTATTGATAATACATCTACTGAGTATACTCTGTGTAAATTTACCGTCCCTCTTTGTGTTGACAGACTGATGCTCCATACACACCTTACAACATTATCATCATAATCGTTGTTGAACCACTAATGCACCCGGGTAGTAGTTATAGATATTACACACTCTTTCAACTCTACTTATTTACGTTGTTGGTATGCATTGATATGTATGTGTACCAAATTACATTCTGTGTGCTTTACTATTTGTGTTGGTTATTGTATTTAGAAAGTGAAAACAATTTTATCAAATGCAGAAGGAAAATAACATGAACAGTTAGCTAAAATCTTCTACATGACTGCTGTATCTGATTTTTAGTAGAATTGAGACTGCAGGGAAATTTCAGTTAGATGATGTATACTTTTTTTTGTCTGGATTTAATAATTTTTTTTCTTTCAGCTAAGTGATACTGTCAATGTGTTGAAAACATACAAGAATCGTTTTGAAAGTCGTCTCAAAAGTGATAATTTGAAGTTACTTTGTGAAATTATATCTGTGGTTTCCAAGCTCCTAATGCTTTTGGGTAAGATACAAGAATAAGTATGTGCATATAAAATTTTGTGTGTGTTCTGTTTGTGGTTTTATATATTAGTTCTCGCATTTTGTGTTTGATTTCAGAAAATAAGTCTGCAGAACTCTCAACAAACAGTCATATGAGTGGCCAACCAATTAAATCTGTTGAGCTGTTCACCATAAATGACTTTATGGCTCGTGCAGATATTGAAGACATAAATATATTTAAACTTTTGGCATTTATTGAAGAAAGGCGACTGCCCCAGAAAGTAAGTCTTCCATGTTATATTTGCTCATGAGGTATGATGTACCCAAAAATTACTATCAGTTCAGTAAGCGTTTTTTGGGCTTTCAAATAATGGTAGAATAGTTGATACACAGAAGAATGCCTTACAGTACCAAAACTGCCATCATGGTTGGATATCTTTTGAATGTACGTGACACAGAAATGTTCCTTTTTTGGAAGAGATTCATTGACTTTTTAACATATCTGTGTTCAAGTCAAACTTAGGAATATAAATTTCATTGTCACTGAGTGTTATTCAGTGTTGAAATTCAAATTTTCGAGGTAGTTTCATGATAATTATTTTTTACAATTAATCTTATAGTGTAATGGCAGTGGTATAGTATCACAGTTTTAAAGGACTGTGTCCATTGCTAAATGTAAGTTATAACAATTTAATGTATTTATAATTTTTCTGGTCATAATAGCAGGGAAAATAGTTACAGCAGCTGCCACGGCCACCACCACTGTCAAGTAGGGAAAGAGTGTACATGCTGATTGAGTAGGGTGCATGCTGCATTCTATTCCTAAAGTGTGACCTCACTAACCCTCTCTCACATTGGCAGTCCTGCCATTATAAACATAGAAACTGTCATTAGCTAGAAAGTTAGTGCTGATGCTGATGTGTTTATAAATCTTTCTGCAATGCAAACTGCTTCATTCACTAACAAAATATAAACATTTTTGTGTTTTCATGTGAATTTTCATTGCATGTCAGGATACTGTATCGACAAATTTGATGAATTCTGATCCGAAAAAATACATTAAATGTTTTTCTGAACTCGCATCCTGATGCTTACTAAAGATTTCCATCTAGTGCCATTCAGAATTAAATACTTCAAAATGGTTTTTGATCCCCCCCCCCCCCAAATGTTTGAAGTGGGCGTGCTATTCAAAATAAGTGGATGGTGCACTTGCAAACTTCCTTCTGATGAAGTTACAGGGGACATCATCTAGATACAGTGTAAAAATGGAATTTTGTTAATAGAAGAATTGAGTTTTGTTACTAGAAAGGCACAGTGGAATTATTTAATGGCCATAGAGTCACATGATATTGTAAAATTACTTTTCTTTATACTGGTAGTGTGTGTATTGTAAAATAAACAAAATCCTTTTGATTTAAAACTGTACTGAGTATTAAAAAAACAAGTAAGAAAACCAGCCCAAGTATTGAATATTAAAATAAAAAATTATGTGTAGATTAATTTAAATATTTTACGTATGCATCATACACAATGATTTCCTGTATATATTATAGTTTCCTTTCATGTGCATTTTTAGCAGTCGGCGAGGAGAACACATCATCCCTTCCCAATAATTAGCCTTCCTTGACATTTTGTACAGCATTTTTTGCTTGAAATTTATTATAGCGTAGGATAAAATAGTTTATACTGAACATACAGTAAACCATCTTACTATGGCATATGGTTGATCTCTTGGACAACTAAACTTTCTCATAGTTTGACTATGTGTGAATTATTCACTTACTACGTTGTTAGTAAAAGAGTTAATCGTCCTTTGCCTCACATGCAATAAGTGGTATAATTTATAACAGACTCAATAACACAGAATTCATGTAATGCTATATGCACAGTTTATTAATAATTGAGCCGAAGTTATATCACGTTCTTAAGAATATAATAGCCTATTCGCCAATGTCTATGAGCCACTCAAAATATGTACATTTTTGCATACAAAATTGTTGAAATCATTATTATTTCAGTTTTAATTTGCATAAAGTTGACTTTATTCAACCGTACACGTGTGCTTCTGTACAGATAAATATGTGAGTGAAGCCAAAATGAAATAGTACCACTTTTGTGGATAGTACATGAAAACTTCATGGACAATTATATCGGTTGCCTCATCACATCTAGTGCCGTATGATAAAATAGTAGGTAAAACAGTAGTAAAAAGCTTCTTTCCCATGGAATGTTCAGAGATAGCAGCACACATTCTCTGAAGGAATCAAATTTTAATATTGATGTAGTATCATCTATGTTGTTTACTTTGTGCCAGTGGTTTTCTAACACATCCATATTTTCATATTGCACAATCGCTGTGCGTAAACATGTTACATTTCTGTACCATTAACCTTTGTATTAGTATAATCAGATTTCGGCATTCTCAGCTTTGCAAATATTTTTAAAATATAAATTTATGCTTCTTCTTTTTCGGTACATTCAACAAATTATTCTTATAATTTTCTCTTCTTCTCAAACATAAAATATTAACATAATTATTCTTTCATCTTCTCAAAAATAAAATATCCACATGATTATTCTTTCATCTTCTCAAACATAAAGTATTCACTATCATTCTTTCATCTTCTTATAATCATCATAAGACAGTATTCCCATTCAAACAGAATAAAATTATTTCTTCTTATTACACAGTTATCATTTTTTCATAATACAAAAATCTTGTAGCTGTTTCATTATATTAAATCATTAAAATATTGATATTAATTTGTGTTGGTTGCTGGTGAGGGGCAGAGTATGCTGGATTTGAGAGAAACCCTGATTCATGACTGCAAAAATTTTATAAAGATATTAAAATATCCATAGGGTTCCAGTTCATCTATGTATGGGTGAGCGCATGGACTCTTGGTCTCAAGGTGGTAGCAGGTCGACAGCCACATGGTGGTCCCCTCACAAGCACACGTTAATGTAAGACAGTTAAGGAAAATGTTCAAGTTTTACAGTTACACAGTTCATGTAATTAAGCACGTGGTTTCCGGAGTGGGCCAGATCCCAAAGGTACGAATCGTACAAATAACACAGAGACTAGGATTATGAATGTCTATATTGATCAGAGGAGAGATACACTCACACACAATAAACTACCCTAGCCTTAAGCGGGCATGGCATTAGGGCCTGCCATAGGCTAATGCGGACAAAAGTAATGTTAAGCACGCGTGAACTTTAAATGTGATAAACTCTCTGGGGCCATGAGTCTGACAGAGAGGAGGATATGTATGCAGGAGGAGCTGAAATAATTAAAAAGATTCTGGCACACCAAAACTTACTATTGCAGCTACATGGTTGGTTAAAACAGATGAAAGTTCCTGTGACACACGTGTATCCTCGATGGCCCGCTGGTCAAGACTAAAGATGGGGGCGAAACATATGGCTACCTTGCCAAGATCTCCCACCAAGATCGAGAGGGAATTACATTATACATACACTTGATTAAATGTATATAGGCAATTACTCAAAAGAACAGAAATTGCACTGGACGAATTAGTAGAACAATTCCGACTTGTAAAATTAATTACTTATTGCTCATTTGTGTCAGAAAAATAATAATTACGTGAACAGGCCAGGATGGGCCGTACAGCATATAGAAATAAATTAGAAAATATTACAAGACATTTTACATGAACACTTGCACTTCAATACACAATATTAAATTATAACAATTACATATTTAATATTACGTGGAAAAATTTATGTTTGGGCACGTGGCATGGCGAATGCTGTAACTACCAGTATTATTTATGATACATATTAATACAATTCGAGAAAATAAAATATGCCCTTTCAAAACAAATAAATATGACACAAACACTGGAAAAAAATATTATTTATGAGCATCTCAAGTTCGTTATTATTGTAAGAACCGAACCCATGTGGCTTTGCACTCTTAGGCTATTTATGCCTCACTGATGGGGAGCACAAGGGAAATAACACTTTCCCTTTCATAAATTAGACTCTACTTTCAGGTGTACAGATTATTTTAACACTGTAAACTCACTGGGCTGAGTTTGCTCTTCGTGTCACGGGTCAAATTGGTCGTGACCCAGTTCAAGGACCCATTCCTGCATTAACGAGTGTAGTGATCCGTACACAGAACGTATGAAGTGCAAGGCTGGTGCACTAGCGGAGCATCAGTGGGCTACGTCCCGAACGAGACTGTGATGGCACAATGTTACTAAACACACGTCCATCCTGTAGGTGGTGAGAAACGCTTCTAAAGAAAACTTTTTCTCTATTTTTTATCAGCCTTCAGGACCTCTGATTGGCTGTTGCCTGACCATGACACATTTCTCAGCCAATTAGCAGTGGCAAGAAGAGAGACAACCAGGATAGTTCTATGTTTAAAAAACATTTAATTACTTTATACCCTCTAGGAAGAAATGCAAAATAACAAACATTAATATTGAATACTGTCTAGAAACAAATGGACCTCTATGTAAATAATTAGTATAATAAACTAAAGGTTAACTCATATTTTAAAATGTAATTTGTAAAGATATTGAAATAAAATGACAACATAAGTAAGTCTATATGTGTATTTAATTTGTTTATTTTTGCTTGCTGAAAAATCTCTCGACTCTCTGGTATAGTGGGATTGGTAGCATGGTATACCAGTACTTGGTGTCAGATACTTTGCAGAAATAAAGAGTTTTAAGAACTAAGTGAAACACATTGATGCATTGCTTCTTCATCATCATCAGAACCATGAAGTGGTGCTGGTAATTCTGGCAGAAAAGCAAGTAATAACAACCCCCCTCCCCTTTTTATCACTTCCCACCCCCTCTTTATTTTCCTTTCTTGATTTTTTTAAATGGTTAATGAGCCTTTTATTTGATTTCGAGAAGTATTTCAGGTACAGGGTGTCGTGCTGGCCCTGCTGATTTTAAGTTATAGCCTGTGGTGGAGGTTTCGCTGGTTATATTTTGTGTTGGCTCATTTTTCTTTCTCTTTTCTTCAAAATTTTTATTTCCCTTTCCCTACTCCATGACAATAGAAACAGACATATACCTGTTATTTTTTATGAAACCAATGAATATTTTATGTTTGCTATCTTCACAATTGTGTCTATACAAGGGTTTATAAATTTACTTTTCAAACAATTTGTCTGAAAATGCATATATTTTAATGGCTCAAACATTAACTGCAAAACCAGAAATGCATCCTTTGGTTTTTTATATACATTGAAGTAAATATCAGCATGATACATAATGTGCACACTACATTACTTCTGTGTAGGTGTGTGAGACAAACTAAAACTGCTGTGTGTCGTGATTGTCTAACATATGTTTTTTACAGTTTAAATAGCTTGGGTTACTTAAAGAAATGTGCAAAATGATGCGACAATGAAATATTGTTTCATATAACAGCCCTATGTTGTACTATTACTCAATACAATTCAGGTAAGATGTTACCATAATATGTATTCACTGTATTGCAGTATTCACTGAGCATGGTTTTCTTCTCTCAGTTCTACCCCCTTCCCATCACCATCACGTGACATATTGACGTCTGGAGGCAGGGACCTCTAGTCCTTCATTTTTCCTAAGATATGACATAGTACCCTAAATTATAAAATTACCACCATTTTGAAAGTAATTACTTGACATGGTCAAAAACTATGAAAGTCAGATGTACTTACTTATTACTATATAAGTACAGAGTTTGGTGATTTTTAGGTTTGCATTCAATAGTTTTTAAGGGGGATACACATACACAGGAATATGATTTCTTAAGCATTTTTTTCCTTCAAAAAGTAGGCAAAAATGGCAAATGGACTTCTATATACATTCCAAAATGGGACCACCTACTTAGGGGTTTTGGAAAGAGAAGTTATTGTATATACTTGGTTGCTCAGCAAAGCTTTCCAAGGTAAACAAAAAAGCTGTCGGGGGACTAGTGAATTCAGTATAATTAGTGTCGGATGCTCTTCAGGAAATATAAATAGATGATAACTTCTAGACATTGTTCGCACATTGCAAAGGTAAAATTATAAAGGTTTTTCTGCAGCCTCTTGCATGGGAAAGAACAGTATAATTATGCACACTGTTCACAGGAAATGTAGCACATCATATAGCTTTGTGTGAAGCAGACCACTTCCAGAGAGAATACTTCTAAGTTATAAAGACCGTAATCTCTCAGTTAAAAATTTTTTTTGACCAGCTTGGCATAAAAAACACCCGAAACTAGAATAAGTACTACTGACTAGAGAAAATTGTTCTGATAGCAGTGATTACTCAGAAATGAACACATCATCATTGCAAGTGGAACTTCAGATGTTTCTAAACAACAACAGTATTTCTCTTGTGGAAGACATGAAAAAATTCAAACAGATGAGAACAAAAGTAAGTCACCTGTTTTGTAATGTAGAACATCATTTTATTATGGGGCTGCTTATTTTATCTGGCTCGTGATGTGAGGCAGAGTGAATCTTCAGTTTTGTAAGATGCCTGAAGACACACCTACATTCCTAATGACATTTCTAAGTTGAATCACGCCATCCTCTGTTATGTTCACAATAGCGTCTTGGACTAAGTTGATAAAGAAAAGTTGTTGCAGCATTGGTCTCCAGGTCTGAATTCTAAGTGTCTTTTAGGCCAAACATGTCTGAAACTTCCATAGAAGATATTATACCTAACACTAGCGATCATTCTGAGCCTCAGTTCACCTCGGATAGCAGGAATACTGAGAACACTACCTCCATAATGAATATGAACGTGCCGATACCACCTCAGGTTAATGTGTTACAGGTCTCTGAGTACGTAACACTGGTCAATGTAATGTGCGCACTTCATGATATAAATAGTAGTATGAGCGAAATAAAAGGTGAGATAAACTCTCGGCACGAGCAACAGTCGCAGAGGTTTGAACAAGCCTTCGAAGCTCAGCGAGAGTATCTTGAGAGTAATTTTAATGCTAGTCTTAACCAGGTGGCACAGGACATATCCGCTCAGGTATCTGTAGTAAAGCAGGACTTGAAAACTGTCATTACACAATTGGAGCAGACTTCCGGCGAACTAAGAGAGGAAGTGATACTCGCGCATAATGAACTAGAGGCAGCAACCGAAAGGTTTGAGCCAAGATTTTCTGCGCTGGAAAAAAATTTCAATGACGTAGAAGAACGGGTATCCGAGCAGATGGAGAATTTTAGCCGCCAGGTAGAGCACTGGCTAGATAACGAGAAAAATAGTACAGATGTTAGGTTACACCAAGTAAGCGGGAAAGTGAAAATGGTTACAGATAAGTTGGATGACGTAATCAAGTTTGTGGGTGAGGGTCAACTTGGTAATAATGTTTCGTCATTGGCCTATCCGATGGAGCGCATTAATGCACCTTCTAATACCTGTTCACATGATAGCAGAGAACTGGTTCACGCCAATGATAACGTACCACCGATGATCTATTCCACCACATCCTTTTTACACCACCCTAGTACGTTATGGGTATATCAAATGACCATATTTGAGGGAAGACGGGAGAAAATCCCATAAACTTTCTAAATAAGCTAGATGAGTTCTCCAATCCCTTCAGTTTAAGTGATGCAGACAAGCTGAGATGCATCAGCTTATATCTTAAGTCGACAACCTATTTCTAGTTGGGACCTGCAAATTATGGACGAGGAATTTATCGCCATGACGTTGTGACAACATCCTTAGAAGTACCAGGTGCATTGGGCCGGCAGGCACAATGTGTGTCTTTCGACTTTTCGCGAGGAGCTCTTGGCACGTTTGATGCCATAGAGAAATTATTGCACCAACAGGGAAGTCGAGAAGGCCAGTTCGCCGCAAACAACGACAGCATGTCTCCTGCACTGCACGGAAATACTGGTCAAAACAATTTTAATACCCCGCAGTGGTAAATGCATACAAAACTGCTCCACATAACCCAGATGTCCGGTACGATTAAAATTACTTACCTACCCCTAGGGGCGGATGTTTCTTCTACCACCGTGCATACGGGCGAAGAGGGAAACCTAGTGTCAAACAAACTCCCTACAACATCCATGACTGAGACGAAAGCGAAAATGAAACAAGACTGTCGGATGCCGAAGATGATAGTCTGTACGTTTCTCGGAGTAGTGAATAAAGAGACTGAAGGAACTCCGGTAAGTCCCGTGAAAGCGATCCAGGACTTGCACACACATCGGAGAGGAGATCGCCTAGAATAAGAGAAGACAGAACAGAAGCGGGACCTTTTAATGAGAATACAGGACCGCGAACTGCGAGTTTTTTGCGACCACCTGACGCTGTATATCAAGATGAAACGACTCCGGGATATTTTGAAAGTCAACAGCCTTTAGACCAGAGGACACAAATTTTTGCACCAAGGCATCAATGTTTGTCTTCACCACATACTGAAGCACCGACTGGCAGATATTCTCAAAACCGCGACCGCCTGTTAAACTTTTATAGGTCAAGGAGGACGTAAGTCTATCGCTGACTTCAGAACACGTTTCTTCAGAGAGGTCCACAGTATACCAAACTCGCGAAGCGTTGTCGGGTCAGCGATCACTCATTTTTTATATCTCAAAATTACCACCTCAACCCGACACTATATCGCCCGATACTGACGAGACCGACAAGGAATGAAGGAAGAGCTACTAGAGTTCACAAGAAGGAAGTTAATCCTAGCCACGGAGAGGAGGAGCAGATACGCCAAGAAGTCCCGGAAACAAGAATTGACAATTGGACAACTGGTGCTAGTGCGAGCACACTGAGTATCAAAAGCCTGGGAACACATCTCGAAGAAGCTAATGCCACACTACGTTGGGCCAGTAAAAATTTAAAAAATCTGTAACCGCAACTATGAAGTAGTTTGTCCACAATCTAATAAGGTAATTGGCAGATATAACAATATGGCATTGAGGGAATACGATCAGCCTATCATGCCAGTATAGTATGTTGTTGGGGAATCACATAAGTATTTTGAAGCTGCCAGGTAGAAAATGAGAAGTTTTGGCAATAAACATGTGGATAGTTATTGTCGAAAAATGTGGAATTTATTATGTTGATAAATAAGGTTTGATGCTGAAGTTTGTGTGTGTGTGCGCGAATGTGTGCGTGCGTGTGTGTGTGTGTATTGTGGAACGAATGCTCCGGCGAAGGGAAACACCGCCATTTTGATTATATTGATTTGTTCTACGTCACTTAATAAGATGTTATGCCTTGAATGTGTGTCACTTTATTGACGATGCCTAGAAAAATTAATGACTTCACACTAATGTTTTGCAGAAATGTTCTTCGATTTCCAACCCCCACATAAGGTGTAGAGAGATGCTATGACAGAATGCTAGGAGTAATTTGTAGCCAGCAAGATGAGCCAAATGTTTAGCTTTACGTAGGACAAACGAAAACATAGGTGTCGTAACTGGTTAAGAATAAAATAATGCAGGGTCCAGTGAGCTTTAAGAGTAAATAATTGTGGAAATGCAAGAAAAACTGTTACTGTGTTTGTAGGACAGACAGAAATAAAGATGATTTGCAACATTATACTGTCACTGACTGTCATAATGATAAATATATTTGGCATCTGAAGCTTCCGCACGGCCACTGTGAAACTGCAGATGAAGGATGGTTTGCTTCTTTCGTGAATAGGGTCTTCTGAGAATACTCCTAGTTAGAGGGTCGAGTGTCTTCTTATGCCAATCATTCATGCTAGTAAAGTTAGGGTGTAATTCATTTCAATTTTTTTTTGTATATGTGAAATGTCAGTAACCTACATGTCACTTGAAGAGGATCAACTTAGACAAAATCTTCTTTATTTACATTTAGAAAGCACACTAAGCATTGGTAAGTATATGGGGCATTGTGTGTTTGCCGAGTTCATATATAGTTCAGGGGGGGGGGGGGGATGGTGAACACAAACTGTGGTGAAAAACTGTGACAAGTGAAGTTAAGTACAAACCAAAAGTGATAAGAGATTGTGTTAAAATCTTATTTACATATGAGAGAACAGTATATAGGAAAACATAGCGAACTTTTGTCTCTTAGAAAGGGTGCAACAGAAATAAAAGACTCCTTCTAAATGTCATAGGAGACAGGAAAAAATCTGTTGCAAAATGTTTCAGGTGAAGCAGTTTACATAGATTTTATTTAATGTATAAGCATGTAAATTATGTGTTTTAATATCTTTTACAACCTCCTTGGTATTTTAAATTGTATGATAATTATTGTTTTGTAGTAACTGATATGTATAATATGTATAAATCAAACTCGGGTGTTACTGACACAAAGTTAAATTTTTCCATAATCCCTTTGCCAGACAGAGAAAAAAATTTGAACCTGGTTATGTTAGCTTGTTTTATTCTATGTAGGGAAATAATATTATATTTTATTGCCATAGTTTATGTTCTGATATCAAGTATGTCAGAAGGATAGTATGCAAACTGTATGTGAGGAAAACTGTTTTGGAAAGCCTTCGCAGATGGTAGTTTAGTATTTAATTGTAACTACTTTATCCTTACATTTTGAATGTTTAGAAATATTTTCTTTGGTAAAATATAAACAAGCCAGGTTGGCATTGACAACTGCAATTTTATTAGGAACAAATAATTGAACATTAGTGGTTCTTCTAAAAAGTGTTCTGAGCATGGAGGCAGCATAAGTAGAAGGCTCCACGAAGACGTAAATTGGAAGAGAACAAATATTGGAATGAGCCTTTAAGTCAGCTGCGTAAAGGCGATGTTGCCAACATGTCGTCAAAGGACCCAGACCTGATCCAGCACAGCATCCGAATACGGAGTTCACCGTCTGTTGCCCTGATCAGGAGAGGTATGACGAACAAAAGGAGCCTACCACGGAGTTCGATCAGCAAAGGCGAAACCACAGAGAGGCAGCTGGGTTGATAGTCGATGCCAGGACTATGGTACCAGTAGGCGGCAGAGGATGACCAGTTCCTGCTGATGAGGGGCGAGATCCGTTATAGTAGCAGGTCATTCCAGTAGCAGTCACAGAGGAGTATTGCAGTTCTAGACACTACTACAATGGTGTATCGTCCAGAGCTAAGTCCAGCGCATTTAATAACTAATTTAGAGAACACTGAAAACTGAAAGTAGGACAATGGTTGTGAAGCAGTTGAGATATGGGTGAATCCGGTGCACATATTCTGATATTTTTGCATGCGTTTGCTTGTGAGGTAGATAAATGTAAGTTTTGTTACCAAGGAGCGTCATTACAATTATATTCAAATTTAACCCTATAAAGTATAAATAAACAATTATAATTGTTTAGTGTTTGTTGAGTCATGTTAAGGGTGATTATTTTATTCATCTAGTAGTCTTATTAACTCATTTCTTCATTTATTTTCCTCTTTACTTGATATCAGGGAAACTTATATTATGTAACGCGTATATTCTAACTAAGCTAGCCGGAGCATTACAAAATTGACATTTATCAGTTTTCCTTTATTTTTATTTAGGCGTGTTACACTAATCAGCTTGGAATTTACACAATTTTTACATAAATCAATTATACTTTATAATTCACATAATACATTTACCAGCATTTTCCAAAATTGGTTCATAAAATATCTAGGATGAACATTTAGATAAAGACATGAGTTTACCCATATATGGGAAAATAGTAATTTACTTAAAATATAACTATCAATATTTAAAGGTGAATACATTTAAAACTGAAAAACTAATAGTTATAGTAATAAACAAATTTACATACTGAAAAATATTCTTGACTCATTATGTCTATTACCTGTCACAGTTAATAAGCAACATTTATCTGTTTTTTACGAAGCTCTCAGTCAATGACTATCTATTTAATGTTATGCTACTCTTAGAAAAGATAATTAAGTAATTTATGAATTCCGTTGTTTTATAATGACAGTTTTAAATAATGAAATATTTTTCTTTGAATGAGATGGTTAGCTTTCCTAGTAATTAAATTCTTAATATTAAAGTGGTATAATTTCATTTAGTTTGTAGAAAACTAGTTAGATATTTCTATCTCTCCCTGTCCCCCCTTCCTCCCTCCCTCCCTCTCTCCATCACCTCCCCACCCTTTATCTTCCCTCCCTCTCCCTCTCACTCCCTCTCCCCCCTCCATCTCTTTCTCACCTTATTCTACATATATGTGTATGGACATGTGTGCTTAGTAGCATTCATTTAATGTTTGGCATCATTTAAAAAATTCATTTATCATAATTTTTTAGTAAATGTCATTAAAAATCATAATGAACATTCCTTTTCTAGAACAGTCTGCAACTTATGGAGTGGAAATTTATTTCATCTGCATTTGAGTTGGCTTAAGAAATTTTGAAGTGTAAATGCATTTATTTCATTTGGTCTAGTTCTGAATAGAAAACTGCAGGCTTTCTCAGCCATTATCAGGTTAGGTATCTTGACTTACAAGCTGTATTTGCATCGTGCTGATGCATAAAGTCAAAGTAACCATTGTTGTTCTTAATATGAATATTTAACTTCGTCATTAGTTAAGCATGTGAGACTCACAACTGATCAGTTTTTGACTCTCTTGCTGTCGTGGTGGTCATCGATATTCACTGGAATTATAGTTTGCACTCAAACCTGAAGGTGGCTGCCTGGCCGAAGGTATTTTGCTTGTCTGAGTCATAGAAGTGCGGAAGCGCTAGGGGCGACCCACACTCTAAGAAATTATTCACAAATTTACATCAATGTGTGATTACAGTGAAAAAGTGCGAATGGTTTTTCTTGTACATCCATGGTACTATTCCTACATTTACTCAGAAATAGTTAGATGCTTAAAGAAATTCCCAAATTTGTATAATAGCGATGTTCAACATTCCTGTGTTTGAAGCCAGATATGTGATATTATTTCAATACTACCTATAAGTTAAAAACTTCCAATAAAGTTAAAGAAGTGTAGTAGAATTTTTTTAAGTGCAGGCATGCACATAAATAATCTCATTGCCTCTATGTGCAATGCACTGTACTGACGTGCAGACTTTCCATCTGGAACATGCCTCAATTATATTTTCAGTACCAAAAATATTTTATGATGCAATAATAAAAATAAAGTTGTGATGTACATCTCTATACAAATTTGAAGACTATCGAGGAGAGAAGTTGGTGTGCTGCTGATAGAGATATTAGGTATAGCCATAGGTCTTTAAGTAATGTAGAATACCTGTGTTGATGACGATAATTTAAAACATTTGATGGGGTTAACTTTCCTGTACTTACTTATGGGGTGGGGAAGATCAGGCAATGGACTTTTCTTCAACCTTGAGCAGTACCTCACATGAAGCAATGGACACGTTTATATGTAACTGATTAGGGTTTAAGCTTTCAGAAAAATAATTACCCCAAAAACAAAGTTGGATTCTGGTAAACGGAATTATCTCTACAAGAGAAACAATCAATCAGAATCATTAACAAAACACAGAAACTAAAATATTTACATAGCCTTATTTACATATCTTATAGGATCTTATACTTGACTTTTTTTTAAAACTATTCCTTTCATCTCTTTGCAAATCCTGGTTAGTTTAGCGGCCACCTGGCTTGCTCACCTTCAAAACTTAACTCCAACAGCTCAATGGCTTCCCCCCCCCCCCCCAGAGTAACACATTATTTGTTTACTCAACTAACAAATTAACCTTAATCCCTAAGGTATCTACTTCCACCTTATCCACCACATACTCAAATAGGCTCAAAAGCTTCCTCACAAAAACAACAAAAAAAACCATCAAGACTACAAGAATTATAACCCTTTTAGCTCTAAGAACAGCTTAAAGATACTATTCGTGTAGAGATAACCACAGCACCATCTTCTGACCATTCACATCTCGAATGGTGGCCTTAGCCTTGCTATTTTCTCTAAGGTGCTCCACTACAGGTCCCATAGAGGAACCACTTGGTTCATCTGGAGTTGGACTCCCTCTTTTTCTGTTTCCCTAAACTGCAAAATCTCCACAACAAGCACAGCACAAACATCAGGGTTAACAAAACAATTATTACAGTGGAGCCAATTTCTAGCCCAGGAATGGTGTTGAAACTTGCTGCCTCCACTCTGGGCATCACTTCTCTAACCCTATTAAGTATGGGTTTCTAATAACTATAACCAATAACACTACAATAACCAAGCCTAATGATATACTTTGTATGTTTCGGATCCAAAAATGTTCCTAACCAATGGGGGTTTCCAGCATGATAAGAGGGGTGCGACTAATACTGGTATCTAGGGAAATGTTGAAATGTGGGATTGTAGCTGGCCAGTTTTCCTCCGAACAATTATTAAATGAAGAAAAAACTGTGTGAGTAGATATACGATGAGCAGGAAAATGCAACTTTTTAAAACTTTGACCAAGCAACTGGAATTACATGGATAATTTCAAATTCTGTCTTTGCGTGGTAATTGCAAGGATATAGCTCACTAATTCTCATCTCTCCATTCAAAAACAATTTACAGTCACAAGGTACTGCCACATCAGTAGCACCTGGGTGCTGATTATTGTGTAGGATCCTAGTTTCATTCTTACTGATTTTAAATTTTAGCTCAACCTCTGGCATTGGTCAGAAAATATCTCGTAGGGCCTACCTGTGTAATGAGTAATTGTGAACCTGACTGACAACTAAGAGTGCACACTTCTGCCAAATGTTCAGTGGTTGATCCTTGAAAAACTGCTTTTGGATATAAGACCCCTGTTACTGCTTCACCAATGTATATTGGTACTAAACACAACTGGTCTTGAAATGGTCTGCAATATTGTAAAGCCGTACCTCAAATGGTTTTTACCTCATCTTCATTAACGGCTAGAAAAGTGGTCTCATGGTGCAAAACACAATTGGAATTCCTCAATTTAAAAGGGATGGCTACAAAATCAAAAAGTCTTCAGACTGCATCCTTCACAAACAAACTGTCTTCCCAGATCTGACATGAACTGATTTTTAAATGATTAGCATCACCTTGTTTATTGGAACGACGTGATCTCCACTGACCACTCCTCCAACTGGTGGTTTGGCCTCAGTATCTCCAGTGGCCGCTCTCAGCACCGAAGTCCTGCAGATCAGCACGAACCCGCTGGTATCCAACCTTCCCAAGGATGTGCCAAACAAGGGAGGGGTGGACACTTAAATTGATGGGGATTCTCCTAAAGCAAAATTTTCCAGCGGCAACACACATTTTTGCAGATAGTATTGTTCCCTACTTACAAATAAATTATGCCTAACTAGGGCTATAAACAAGAAACAAATTGTCATTTTAGGATAGGAGGGTTGCCTTACCACTCTGCCACAACATCCTGAACTGCTGGAGGGAGGGTCGGGTGGTGTTACCTCACTTTCACAGCCACCGTCCTCCTGTTCCCCTTATAGCAGCTAGCCCTTCCCTGCCTTGGATGTGGAGTCACCGATCCTCACACCCCTCTGGCCAGTCATCCCCTTCTCCAAGACTGAACCAGATCTACGGCCAACGGGGCCTCGTCTGCTTTAGTACTTTTACCATTTTGTGTGTACAATTTCCTGGAACAAAACTAAACACAAAACAAAACCCTGAACCCTACAGTAGGGCACTGATCACCCCATATTTACTGCTTCAAAACATGGTTACCTTACTTGGACACTTGTTTTTCTTACAAAAACTTCTAATATATCTGGCCTCACATTGCCTGTTCCCTTCGACCAAGTTTTCCCTTAACTTTCTTTTTTCCCACACGTCTCAATTTTTGCTCAGAAAAAATGGCCTAAACTGATTGCCATAATTCACTTTGAATGTCGTACCAGAAAGTGAAAACGAGAAAGTCGGAGAGAGAGAGATAACTCAGTCACCATAAACAAACAAAGAACACCACCACAACCACCGTCGCAAAACTTAATTTAACCAATTAAGTAAAACCAACTAAATAACCTTAACGCCTAGTACAAAAACTTATTCAAACAACTTAATAGTAAACTTAGTGTCAAATACTACCCAATGACCTCACCATGCCACTTGCCAAATCCACAAAGAAAGATCACTATACCAACTGGTGTATTTTGCAGCAAAAGGGGAAAGTTGGTCAAAACTCACCCTCCAACTAACAAAATACACGGCGCTTAATAGCACATGTGAAGATGCATCTGCAGGTTCTAATACCTGGAGACTACACCATTTGTGAAAGGGGGAAGGAAGGGGACAGATAAAAATGAGAAATTATTATACAGAGTGCCAAAACCACTTGTGATGAGGTTACTTTTAATAAGAATCATATGGAAGGGAAAAAAAAGGAAGGGGGTCACTCAGGGAATTCAAATTAAAAGCATAATTAAATGTATTGATAATCAATCATCTCCACCACCAGGCAGTTAAATATAATTTGTCGAGTCGATAAAATGTTGCCAACACACAGAAAGCTTATGACTTTTCACAAATATACAATTAAAAAAAAAGAACACATAGACCTTAATTCTTCGTGATAACCTGGTAGTCAAACTTCTGATACAAAAAGGGAATAATTTCAAAAACAAAAAAAAAAGGGTGTGGGAGTACCACTATTCGTCTTACTGAGAGTTCCTAACTTTTCATGATCCCCTTTGTGATGCTCAACAAAGTGACATGTGGATTAGCAACACCAGTATCCATTCCAAAATCACTCTAAGTTAACCACTTATTAAATCAACAAGAACTTCTAGTGTGAGAGAGATTAATAAATTTTATATATATATATATATATATATATATATATATATATATATATATATATATATATATATTATATATATATATATATATATATATATATATATATATATATATATATATATGTGTGTGTGTGTGTGTGTGTGTGTGTGTGTGTGTGTAATAAATACTAGATTAGCCTTATTCTTTTACAGATTCAATTGTGAAAAGAAAAAGTAAATAAGTCAAGGTTTTTTCTTACCAAGGGATCAAGTCAAACTTAACCTAAAATATAGAAATAAAAGCTCTCTGTTTCATTTTAACAACAAAACAAGATGAGAATTTATTCAGGTAAACTATTGAAGATAACAACAAGATAAGTAAACTTTGAAATGTAGAATAACTGTTGTACATCTTTAAATATAACAACTAAAATAAAAAAGATTAATTTAAGTATATGTAAACATCTGCAAAATGAGAATGCAAAGTATTTTTAACGTTCAATTAAGGAATATTTGTAGAATGTAATACAGTTCATAGGTAAATTTTCACTTGAGAAGATTCTGGATTGGATAGTCAATTACAAGAGAAGACAAAAATAAAAAAATTAAAAAAGTGAAACATTAACTGAATGAGACTCTGTCTGTTGGTTTTATCTTCAAAAGATTTGAATTATCAAACACAAATTCACTAGCAAAGAGGTAACTCGGAACTAGCTGTTGCACCTAACCTCTCTGTTTACATTAAGGCTAATAGAAAAAAAAACTTAATGAAATTATTTATCTCATTCAACTCTGTTCTAAAAGAGGTTGGTTCACTTACAGATAGTTTAGAAAAGAAAAATATTAAATAGCTTGACTCTCTTGAAAAAGGCAAAGTCTTTTTCTCGCAATTTACAAATAATGCCAAAAATTGTTGAACATCAGAACACAATAACTAACCTTTAGTTCTTTAACTTATACTTTTAGCTTCAATGATATTTGTTTCATTGTTAACTGAAGGGATATATGCAGTGAGATCCTTTACCTGCTTGTAAGTATGCCTCTACAATGATCAAAATACGTAAATAAAAATAATTGTTATTTTTTAACACTTCTAAACACTGCATCAAACATTAACTATTCTTAAAAACGAATTCACCTTAACTTAACTTAAAAATAAGCACTTAGGTATGGCCTTAGATACCAGAATGTTTGGCAGGAAACAAAATAAGAAAAATAGGAATATTGGTAATCAGACATAAACAGACCTAACATCCAATAGATTAGAACACTGACTCTAAAACTCAAACTGAAACAAATGATTACTGCTTTGATGGACTAACAAAACACACCCATTGCAGACACAAATACCAAGTTATACTAAAGTAAACGCAGCAGACTGTAGGAACTCAACTCATGATCTCAACTTAATGTCTAAAACAGGAGCTTAACCTCTAAAAATCCATAAAAACTTGACTGCCTTATCTTAAAAAAAAACTTACTACACTGCTAATGAAGTACTGTCTCTCTCACTTCTCTTCTCAGCGGCTAACCGACAGACGTCAGACCTTAAACTGACCTAAACTGACTTCAACTGACCCTGCTTATACCCCTAAGAACTACTGATTATATTCACCAGGACCATCCCTCCTGAAATTTATGAAGGAATGTCCCGAGCAATCAAAACAAACAAGAAAAATCACTTATCTCATGTTGACTCAGTGGTGGCCTCCTCCAAGCCGCAGCTGCCAGCTTCAGCACATCCGCTTAGCTTGCCACCATCTTTCAGACTCTCCCCCTGTCACCACGCTGCTCTCTAAAACCCCTCATCATGCCATTGGCCTCGACCAATCAGGACATGCCAAATCCCCTGGCAACAACGGGCCACCAGAACTTTCCGAGCTTTCCTCCCTTTCCCCCTCGGGGGCCTAAGGCATCCCATCTGGGATCAGTAAGTCGCCTACCTCTTGCCTCTCTTGGAACCCACAATCCCAGCGGATGCCGCTGCATAAACAAAACATTGCGGGTGCCAACTCAAAACCTGACTACAAAAACAGTCCACGCGAGGAGTCCAAAAACTTTGCAACTCTCTGATAAAAAGAATTGCAGCGCTGACCAGGATTGTGCAACTGTTCTATGAACTTCGATCAATACTACAGAGCTCTGCAAATAGGTTGTTCTTGAAAAAAAAATTCAGGATGACACAGTACTATGTCTGGGACCCTCTACCACCGCTTTTGGTATAAACGGGGGAAAAAATTAAGAACCAAGGATGAACTCAAAAAAGTGTCTTGCCTAGATAGAGTTAACCTTAACTCCTTTAGAAATTAAAAAAAAAATGTATTTAATAAATAAAAATAAACAAAAAAATTTAAACAGCACCAAACTGAGTCGTAACTAAACCTATAAAAAACTAATTTCTCAGTATAAAAAAGAAATAAAGAGATGTCTAAAATAATAAAGATGTCCTAGTAAAAAATAAATATTAATAAAAATAATGTAAGTGGCATTTTTTTAAGGGTCGTAACAATATTGCTGCCATTCTGCGAACCTCTAAAATCAATCTGAAAAGAGTAATACATATCAAATTTTAGCTGGCAAACACAAAAAAAAAATATTAAAAATCTTTATCTTACAACATTACAAGGAAAAAAATGCACAAGATTATCCACATTAATTTTACAACAGTTCACAAACTTCCACAATATAACCCAACAGCAACATTATCATCATCAATTTTTAAATATGGTTCACCTGTTATCCTACATATTATCTTAAAATATTTTTCATCAGATTTTAGTACTGTATGTTTGGTTTAAAAAATACAGTTGCAATTATATTAAATTTTATAGTTTTTTCAGTTAATTTTAAGGGTGTTCACGCTATGTTTGCCAATGATAAAGATGCTCATTATTACTCTTGTTCCTCACCCATGCAGCACAAAATATGTTAGGGATATCCTATTTACATTCTTAATGTCATCTGGATATCCCTGGAAACTCGGGGGCTTTCTGCGAATATTCTCAATATCCCTATTGTTTTCCTGGGATATCTGGGAGTAAACAGGAATATTCCCATTTTCCTCTTTGTATTCCTGGGATATTTGAGAGTGAAAAGAAATATCCCCATTTTCTTCTTTGTATTCCTGGAATATTTAGGAGTAGATGGAAATATTCTCGTTTTCCTATCTGTATTCCTGGTATATTTAGGTGTAATCAGGTATATTCTCATTTTCCTCTTTGTATTCCTGGGATATTAGGAATCAACAGGAATATTCTAATTTTTCTCTTCGTATTCTTGGAAAATTTGGGAGCAAACAGGACTATTCTCATTTTACTCTTTGTATTCCTAGGAAATTTAGGAGTAAATAAAAATATTCCCATTTTCCTTTTTGTATCCTAAGGATATTTGAGAGTAATCAGGAATATTCTCATTTTACTATTTGTATTCCTGGGATATTTAGGAGTAACTATATAAACATTTTAAAAATTGTTTTGTAATTCTTTTTCTCCATAAACACATTTTCATATATACTCCATTTAAACTCCTTATTCTACCACATCTCCTGGTAGCCGAGTGGTCTAAGGTGTTGGGCTGGCAACCACCAGATCCGGCAGTTTGATCCCGCTCCCTTCCAAAAGAGGAATCTTTTGAGCTACGAAAATTAATAACTACTGAAAAAAATATGGCGGACATGCACACCAGCGCCTCCTAGCAGGCGATGAAGGAAACAACATGGTGGCGGCAGACACACCAGTGCTCCCTGGCAGGCGATGAACGAACAAACTACGCTGCAAACAAGATGGAGGACCAGCACGCTCCTGGCGGGTGGCCACCGAACTACGTAGACGGCGGGGGAAGAAGGCGACAAGAGAGAAGAGAGGGAAAGATAGAAAGGAAAGAAAAGGAGAGAAAGATGGAAAGGAAAGAAAGAATGCAAAAGAGAAAAATATGTTAGGAGTGGGATATGGGTGGACTAAGAATATCCCTGGAACATTCTAGTAATATCCTTAGAATATTTAGGAATTTCTTAGGGATGTTCTTTTGGACCCTAAAGAATATCCCTGGCGTATCCTCGGAGTGTAAACAATACATTTACAGGATAATCCCAAGATATACCTTGAAATGGATTGGTATTCTAGTGATATCCTTATTTTTCTCGGATAATATCCGTGGAATATCTTGGGAGTGGGATGTAGGCCGACATAGAAAATCCCTGGAACATTCCAGTAATATCCTCAGAATATATTAGAATTTCCTAGGGATATTTCTGTGTCCTCTAAAGAATATCCCTGGCATATCCCGAGATATACCTGGGAATGAATAGCAATAGAGGTATAAGGGATATCATAATATTCCTCGTAGAATATCCCTGGAATATCTTGGGGGAGGGATATTGTCGGATATAGAATATCCCTGGAACATTCCAGTAATATGCTCAGAATATCTAGGAATTCCCCAGAGATATTCCAATATTCCTGCATGAATATATTTTGGATATTCTCAGTATATCCTTGTGCTGTGTGGGCACTATTAGGCCAGTTCTGACAAAAAGGGGAGTCTGACCTGTCCCATAAAAAAACCTACTCTTAGTGCTAAGATCCAAGGACACAATACAAACAGGAGCAACATCTTACACTTGCTTATCTATATTCTTTATGATGTTTATTATTTTTCAACACTGAATTTGCAAAAGAACAGTAAAATTATTTATGTTCATTACAACTCTTGATTTTACATACAGTGTAACTGTCAAGTATTTATCACTCACTTTTCAAAATTGTAATTTCTTTTTTAAAATTATTTATCTTTTGTATTATTCAGTATTGCTACACACATTAAATTCTTACATCGACATACATTGTAATTCTCCAAAATTCATAAAAAAATATTTTTCAAAACTTCTAACCTTTAAAATTTATTATTTGTTTTTTAATTGCAATTTAAACTTTTTCTAATCTGAAAGAAAAGAAGAAAGATACTTTTTAATATTCATTGCACCTGTATAGCTCTTCCTGTTCGGTACTCTCCTTAAAGTACAAGAACTAAATTCTAATAGTTACAAAACCATAAAAAAAAACCAACCTTTTATGAAAGAAACTATGCAACTGTTTACACTATAAAATTAACCATGTACTTCTCTTCTATTGACAAGTTTTATATACCTTAGTTATCCACATAAAATTTTCACAAAAGCAATAAATTTCTCTTTTATGATCATACTATTTTGTAGGAAACATGAAAAAAAGGACTGTATTATAAAAATGTCCTAAATGATAATTTCTCTGAAATCTACTCAAAACCTTCCTTACACTGTACTGTTGTTTACTCACTCCTCACACATCACACAACCTTGCATGGTCATGAACAATTGACACCCCCGACTTCCATAACCCACATAAACAGTGTAGGCTAACATGTAGAAATCACCCAAAATGATTTAAAGGTAACCACCAAGTTACCTACAACTGCAATCTACAATCCGACATGTGGTTTTTACAACAAACCCTTTAGTGAGAAAATTCTTGGTAGTGATCATTGCACTAAGAGGATCGGGGCAGGGCTAACCCCGAACAGGTTGCAGAAGAATTTTTGTGAAAGAATTTAAACAATAGAATAAAAATTTAACACTGCTTCATCACAATAATTTCTTAAAAAACTAACCATTTATAAGTAAGCAAGTCGGACATCTTTCACTAATCATACTAATGTAACATTATTCACTGTTGCCTATCCCACGACTTTAGAATAGAAATCTTATAATTTACCACATTTATCCCGTATAGGTACATCATAGCCCTACTTTTTCCTCCACCTTGTATTCTTATTCTAACAAAATAATTATTACTCAAAATAAACACATTAACTTATTTTGTTACACTATTACTGTATAAGAAAAATATTAAAAAAACTATACAACAAAAATGTTAAAAACTTAATTATCTACTTAATAACTTACATTGCAGTCAGTCATTTTCTTTCTTTTCTTTCTCCACAACATTCTCACATTGTCTCTCTTTTTCCATCACTTCTTCATCAAGACCTTCCTCATATTGTACTTTACAATTTTCCTTTTCCCTTCTGTCTTACATCTACCCCCTTTTTTCCTTTTTTTTTTTTTTCTTTTTTTTCTCCTCCCAACTTGTCTGACCTTTTGTTTTAATTTTTTCCTTTGCCTTACAAAATCCTTCCTTAACAATGCATTGTTTTTCACTCTAGAGTAACCCCCCCCCCCCCCCACACTTTCACACTAATCTTGTACTATTGGCACTGTATTCTCAGTAAGCTCTGACCGGTGTAACCCAACAGTTGTTTCCAATTGCACAGCTAATTTATTACAAACATGTTTTACCCCCCCCCCCCCCCCCCCCCCCCCCCCCCCTTTCTCATACCAGTGTTCTCCCTTCCTTTACTATATTACTCATCAACACATTTACTTCTGAATGATTATGTATACTCTCCTCAAAATCATTCATTTACCACAGCAATTTATTTTAATTTACACGAACTGAGTCACCTAAAACCTTTCTATTTTCATTATTATACTTTTTGCTTACATCGTCGCAATCTGTAATAACATTAACCTCTTTGTTTATCTTCCTACAATTAGCAATTTTAATCTGATTCCTAAAAAATATCATCCAACTTTTTATCATCATTACTCGTGTCAGTTAATGTGGTTACTATTGTTGTAAATTCCTCCCTAACCTCATTCAGTTTTACATTGACATTTAGGTCCAATCTTAATTCTGCCATATCCTTTGTATGATTCTCTACTGCACTCTGCACTTTGTTTACTGTTAATTTCAAATAATTCAAATTGGTTTTAAGCCCATCAAATTTTCCAGCTAACTGCTGAAACTCTTTTAAAACTTGTTTTTCCACTGAACCCTACATTCCTGAAACACTTTTTTCTGTTGTACTCTAAATTCCTGGAACTCATTTTTAAACTCTATCAAAAACTGTATGATCAGTCATAGGTTTATTTGATCACGTATTTCTGACATCTCTGTTCTCTGAGTTCCCTTATTTACAATGCTAAGATCTGAACCTGAAGTGTGTACTTCCATATTAGAACAAACAACATAGCCTGTACATCAAACATAATACAAAGTGTCGAATTCACTTAGACTGATGGGTTAATTGATGACTTCTCCCGATGAATGAATAAATACCTTTCTACACTGCTGCAGGTGGTTGTATGTTGTTCGTACCTGTATATTTTGCTGTTCTCTGGAATTCTGGAGTACGGGGGCACTGCTGCATCACTTAAACACTGGAATACTGCTTCGCGTCACTTACCTCATTCGGAACTGCCATTGCCTTTTGTAATTACTGTTTGGCTGCTACTTTTATAAACACAATATCTTAAGTTGTGTTAATTGGGCCCTGCGGCCGGGCAGCCATAAATGTAACGTGACAGCTTTCACAGAAGTGGCAGCTGGACATCACAGCTTGATCTAGCTCAGCCAGCCTAGACATAAAACTTCAATGGTCCCATATTGAAATTTAAAAAAAGAAAAAAGTCTTTCATTTGTTCCTTTTTATTTAAAGTTTGTAAATAAATTCATTATCGTCAATTACTGTGCAGTTCCAAACATTTAGTTCATGAGACAAAACAAAACATAATAGTATCACAGTAGTTATTTAATTATTAATATCACTTTGAAAACTTGCATCATGAGATAAATTTACTTAGAGAGGAGGGAAATTACTTTTTTTCTGGCACCCTAATGACCTCTCACTCCGGTGGAAATAATTTAGTAGAATATAGTTTGTCGGCCAAAAGTACTTTTAAGTTAAAATCAACTATAGAAGGTGTCCAGTCGCGGAGTGAGCTAAGTTGATTCTGCTGTATGTCTTCTCCACGGTCTTGTAATAATTTGCTAGCGGGCAACATGCACTCCACACTCACAAAGACACGTGACTCCCTACTCCTAACACCATATATGGGCATGCATGGTACAAAACCCTTCTATTGGCTATATCGAACTGCGTCACACCTAACTTTATTAACCTTCTATAGCAAAAAGTGCTTACGAATGTAGTAAAAAGCTTCTATCTCTAATACTGACGCAACCTGAACTGCGACTTCAGAAAAAGTCTATGCATTGCAGATAAATGTTCAAACACTCTCACTAACTTCAAACATTGATAATATATTCCTATTCCACGTGGCAGCAAAGAAAATTAAATATTATACTCGCTGGCAAAAGATAAAGGTAATTAACCAAATGTCCTATTTAATTATTATTAACAACATTCATTGTTACAAACTATACAGCAATCAAGTCATAGTTTTGTTTCAATCATTCATTTAATAAAAAGAACGTAACCTTAAAAATACAAAAGAATATAATATACACACACGCACACACATATATATATAATATTATATATATATATATATAAAACTCGCAACAATGTTGCTGCCATGACAGCATTTCCTTGGGAATCCTCTGTTTTAGCGTGTTTAGATATGGCAGATGTGTTCGAAAAACTCAGTGTTTGAGGAATCCCCACAGGAAAAAAATATTAAGCCAACAGATCAGGCGAGCGGGCAGGCCAAGTAATGTCTCCAAAGCGTGAAATTATTTAATGCTAGAATATTGTTCATAAAGTGTTTATTGACAGGTGAGCGGTATGTGCTGTGGCTCCATCTTGTTGGAAATAAACATTTATGAGGTTGATGTTGAGGTTGTGTAATGACGGAAACATGAACTTAGTCAGCATGTACACATATTGTTGCAAAGTCACTGTTAGTGGAACACAATTGTCGTCCTCAAAAAAATAAGGATAAATAACACCTAAAGCTGAAATTCCACACTATGTTTCTCATGCAGCTGGTTGGGATTATTGTTCATCCAGTAGTGCAGGTTCTGCTTGATCACACTGTCCGATAGTTCAAAATGAGCCTCATCTAACATTATCAGTCATATAAGAATATCCGGTTCCTCATGCATTTGAGCAAGAAATCGCCCACAGAAGGCTCTCCTTGACACAAAATCACCATCGGACAACACCTGCACCAGTTGCAGTTTGTGATGATGGTAACTTAGGTCAGCATGCAAAATGCGATGCACTGAACTCCTTGACAGATTAAGTGCATCTGCCTGTTTACGCACTGAACGCCTTGGGCTTCGAAGGACAGCTGTCCTTGCATGGTCAATGTTCTCCTGTGTCCACACAGATTTCACATTACAACCCGGTTTCTTGTCTGCAACAGATGCTGTAGCACAAAACTTACTCACCAAGTTTGTGATAGTTTGATGTTCAGGTACCCTTCCGTGTCTTCCAATATTGAAATGTTTCCTAAACAATCACTGTGTGATGACAACAGAATCGTAATGTTTGAAATACGCTTCCACTGTGAGTGCGCGGCTTGCAGGTGACTACCGCTCCATGCTTACTGATAATGGCATCACTCGCCAGACAGGTCTGGCCATGTTACATCATCCCGACTGTCCCTAGGGACGCACGAGTACTAAGCAAGTAAAATTGGTAGGAAAACTTCTTAAGTTGGAACTTCTTAACAAGGTTTCACCTAAATGATGCACTTTTGGTGCAACTTGAACTAGGACCTGGTTTCTTTATGGCATGAAGCCAATAATAGATTCATTACAATTTTATTTTAATTACTATATAGAACTGTTGCTTTGTGTGGCCTTGGATGGGAGAGTTGTGCACGGCACCTGATATTTACCCCTGAAAAATTTCTTGTCCTGGCGCCGACCACAGGGATGGAGGATTTTGAGGGAATATGGTGCACCACTTTAGGCCAACAGTCCACATTAGCTCTATGGATGTGTGTTATATGCTGCAATTTGAAATTACGTCTTTGCTTTTACAAGTTTTATAAATATGCTGCATCACAACTGTATTTGGTTTTGAAATTTTTCTTAGTCTAAGAGCAGAGATGTAATTATATGCAGTTTGAACAATATTTTTATGCATATTTTATGCTATCAAGTAAACATTTACAGTGCAGTCTTAGATCTCTATTTTTACAATTGACTGGATTCAGTGTACTATAAAAATTTTTGGCTAGTGTAACTAAGTATGTACATACAGCTAATAAACAAGAGAAAGTGATAAGGCACCCTATCTATGATGCACATTACTAATTATGGCCTCTTCATTACGTCCATTACGTAGTGTTCTCTATAGTTCACCTGGTTAATTGAATTAGTATGCCGTAAGGCTCGGCTGCACTCTGCCCTCGTAGGTAGGAGGCATGACATTTTGCTTGTCAAGTAGCGCTTGCACTTTGTACTGACTGCATCGAGATTGCACTATTTGTTCTAACTCAGATGTCACCTCTAGTGCCAACACTGATACTTGTAAGCTCTGACTTACATGCGTGGCATGCCATATGCTACAATTGTGCAAGTTACTAAATGCGCTACATAAATTAGTGCTGATCGGAACCTGTTCATTTTTTAAAATGCTTATTTGATCCTTAGCATGCCTGCTTATATTTAAGCGCTATCTGAATTGCGTGTTAATTCGCTATAGCACCTTTCTGATCGCTACACATGGGGCTGTGCGCGTTCAGAAAAATGGCTATCTGATGGCCATGAAATACCTATACTGACGCCTACTGAGTAAAGGTATGTAGCCATTCTGCTTGCATCTAAGTCGCCTGAGCGACTTTATTTAAGAGAATTATGATTTTCACCAACTTGTAATAAAGAATCGCAATTGCCACAGTGAGAATTGCTATCATTACGGTGCTAATGTAAATAAAGTGTTCTTGTGGCAACGCTGAGAATATGCATCGTTGTAACTGTACAGAAGCATATGTGAGCGGATTAAAATTCATCATGTGTAATTCTGTGTGTTGGAATTTACATTGGGTGTTAATACTGTCATTAAGCGTGTAAAAGGAAATACCTTCATTAACTTGCAATTTTTTTACTTCAAAATTATCTTGTTGCATCCAGTGTATTGGCACAACTGTATGAGCAATTCGAAGAGCTGGGCTCCGTATGTCGCAAATGTGAGTAGTGTGAACAATCATCAGTTTTTCTGTTGTCAAAGTGCACCCATATGGGATGTGGATTTCAATACTACCAACCATTGTTGTTGGGATTTCTTTGCTAAGGGAAACATTGGTGCAGCGCAATACCAATGAAATGGGTGCATTAATGATAACGTACTGATGAGGCTGGATAGAATTTACAATTAATACTTTGCCTGGTATGCGTGTGAATTTGCAGTATTTATATAACTTTGCTATGCTATCCAATTTAATGGCTGATTTTAAGCATTCAACTTGAGGACTGTCTGCAATTTGCTTAGTGATAAAATATACTCCGTTGACATTTTCTTCTGTTGTCGGTACCTGCCGGATTTCATGCTTGTTTTTATCTATGGCAAGTACTTCGTCTACCATATTAATGCAACATGTTTCATTTTGAAAAAGATATGGTACATTGGTGGTTTTGAAAAACTCACTCGTTATCTACGCTTTGAACAGGTATTTGGATTTTCAATACAATCTGGGTATCTAACAGTGTACATTCTGTGATTGGGGTGATGTATTATTTAATGATGTCCTTAAGCTGTATGCTGAGCCTTAATTTAATATTTTTAGGGGTGGTTTATAGTTTTTCTAAGTCAGTCAATATTTGGCGTGACACTTTGGCAATGTTGAATGTAAGTACTAATTCTTTGTTTATTAATGATGTTATTCATGATTTGCAATACAATACTAATTAACATTTGATTCTGAACTGTAGCATCATCTACTACGTGTTGTTGATTTGAAAACTTTTCCAACATGGAGTTTAGTTTATTTGTCATTGAATTAATTTTAACTTCAACCTGTAATTTAATTGCGGATATACTAGTTATAGTAAGATTAAGATTTTTATTTCATAGCATGACATTACTGTTGCGTTGCTAACATCTCATCGTTGCTGAGGAGGGATTTAAGGTGCCGGGTAGTGATGATGTCGTAACACCAGTTGGCGACATCTCCTAGGAAGGGGATACCTCTCTTTATTAGGGGAGTCAAGGATATTTCATTTAAAAATTCTGAAATTAAACTTGTTGTAGTTTTGTTAAAGTATCTGTGGAGCGCCGTGCCATTTCTTGTCGAGCACACGCTGTGTATGTGAATTGGTTAACTTGGGGTGTAGTTCCTTTTTTCTAATGTGCTTTTAGCATTGCTCACGTCAATTGCCACTGTTTTAACCACTTTCCTTATTGATTTTGAGGCAGGTTTCCCTTGTTTACTCATCTCCGCATATTTGAGTAAAATGATCTAGTGTAGCCTTAAGAATTAACATGCATACACTGTATAAGCATTTAAATAGTTTTTCTCCACTTGGCTCACACACTATATTGTGGAGAATTGCATTAGCAAAAACAATATGGCCCGAAGAGCGGTGCCGTTATAAAGCATGCATTACGTTTTAAAGATAGAAGTTCACACACGCTTGCTAAGTTCTACAAGACAATGGGCATCCCTGTATGGTCGCATTTTGCTGTTGTGGCAAGGTTGCTCGCACGCTCACTTAGTAACTGCAATATGCTGATCCTGAATTGTACAATGCAAGGAATTTTTTGCTGTATTGAATGGACTGTTAGGGTTGCAATGTTAATCTTGTCTATTACTGTCGTTGTGACTGGTATTGCAATTTCTATAGGGGATTTGATTTTAAGGTTATGAATTAAATTATTACTTTAATTCTTAATGCTTGGCGTGGCATAAGGTTGGAAGCGTGAAGCGCCTCCACCAGTAGCTGCGACCCCGCTTCAGCTAACAGGTCATGCATTCAGTTTCTATGGAGAAGGCGTAGTCAGTAAGGCACTTATATCAAACACTACGGTTTATTGGAACCATAATTAGTACAACTAGACAGTAGAATAGACGTTCCTTTACTTTGATGACTCTACGTTAATGCTTTGATTATTAAAAAACTTAATCCAATTAAGGTACAGAGCTTGCTTTAGGAAAAGCAGTTAAATCAAGGTCTCGCTTGCCTTCGCCTCACGATACTTGGATGCCCTAGCGGGAGTTAATTACCCACTAATGCGTTGTTGGCAGCGTGCTGGCTCGTCTCCATGGCAGCTCTCTCTCCTGGCGTTGAACCCAGACTGCTAGTCTGACGGTCCTCTCTGTGAAGATCTCTTGGGCGGCCCTCCGGCATCGGCTGTATCAAAAATGGTCACGAGCCTCCAGTGCTCACATTACTTATACGGCACGACCCAGCCTTGTTTAGGATACCAAACCCCTGCTGTTGTCACAACTACCGTTGCAATGGCCGACTTCCTTCCAGCAGTAAGCTTGGCCTGGCAACCTTTTGCTTGTGATACTCACAGCAACATGAAACACATTTTAGCTGTTAATGTTTTTGTGAATCACAAATTGATGTAATCCTAAGAGAACTTTACTGTAAATATTAACGATTTGTAAGTTTTTCAGTACACATCGTGGATATATACAAATGCATGGAAAATACAGCAATGTTCAATAAGTTTAATGACAGTTTGCATATTAATCATGAATTTATTGGTTTGATTCAAGGATAATTTATATTCTCATGATTCACAAGTTATCACCATGAATGCCGCAGACATGATGATGTGGTACAGATTGGCCTGTTTTTTTTATCATGCTGCGTGATTTAGCTTGAAGATAGATATTTATGTAAAGTCATATAGGTATGCCTATAAACTAAGATTACTGAACTCTTTACTAGTTGCCTCTGTTTACATATGCATAATTGTTAAACTTCTGATGCTCTAATTGATAGTGCCTTCCAGCTTTCAGCATTGTTTGCCTATTTGTAATAGTGGCTAAGTCTTGGTTATGGAGATATTCTACACAGTATTATTTACTAATCAGATTTTTAATAAAATATTTTTATAACTCTGACAGTAGTTAATGCCATTTAGATGGTGGCCATTTTCAACATTGGCTCGAGGGCTGTGGTGGTATAGTGGTCTGACAACTTGCTTCCCACATAGGCGAACCGGGTTCTATTCCCGGCAGGGTAACCACAGGATTTTCGTTAGTGAAAATTGTCCTGGATGATGCCACTGGTTGGTTGGTTTTCTCTGGGATCTTCTAGTTCCCTTGACCGTGCATTTTGGTGCTGCTCCATGCTCACTTCGCTTCACCCTCATTGACTCTCAAGACCTAAATACTAAGAGTCTCCCAAATCTCTCCTCTTCACCCAGCATATGCTCAACTTTTTTTAATACATCTTAGGCTTTTTTCGTGAATTAAAACTTTCAGAATTTTTTTTTCAAATCTTAGGGTTTTTTTTTATGTGGGAAATGTTGAGGTAAAAAAAAATTAAGTCTGCCAATATCCAAGTAAAATGACGGAGTAGTAACAAAGTAGGCTGTTCCTTGCTAATCAGACTTCGTCCACATATTGTAAAGCATTTTGTAGAAGTTCTGTATTCTGTGCGTAGATTATCAAAAGAAGTATGTGTTGGACATTCATCTTATTATTGGTATAAATCATTATATGTGTGTAGCAGATGGTTAGAAGCAACCTTATGCTCAGAAGAATTTGTTGGGTTTGGGATACCTGAGCACTTAAGCCATTGAAGTCCATGGTCTGAATTTCAAATTGAAGTAATGCAATGGTTATGGTAATGGTACATTTGTACATGGTACACTGGCACTTGGCATGGGTCCTCTGCAGGTTCACCAGCATGCTGGTTGAGTTAGCTGAACCTGGAAAATGTGTGAGGCCAAAGGGAAGTGCTAGGTTCTCATTATATTGATTAAATCTCAGAAGTGCCGTGGAAAGTTCAGGAGTACCACAGGTTAATCTGTTGGTCCCATTTGAGTTTGTTTCTAGTTATTGATCAAGTGAAGTTGAACTTGTGTTGGCAGTGGTTAGAAGTTAATGTGTTGGAGGACATTTATGGGGAAGAACCCTCCTTGTGAAAGTCAGATGCAATAGGCAGCACATATTGTGGGTACTTGAAAGGACAGTCAATAGTTGGGAAAATAACTAGGGAAAGACCACTGGTATATGTGACAACAAAGAGTGTTGGTATAGTAAGCTAAATATTCCAAGAATTACCTGCAACTTCAAATTGAGGCTTTGTTGTATGTTCAATTATTCTGCTAGCAGAAGGATTTTTGTGTTGATTTTGAATATTTCAGTCCCCTGCCCATAGGGACCATGCCAAATTTGAGTCTGTATGGGAACTATCACCCTAGCATGGTAATCTGTGTGTCCTCAATACAGTGAGGAAAGAGTACAGCTGCTATTATGATCTAAAAGTTACATCCTGATTGATTTAAACATTTTCCGTGTGTTTAGTTTTGGTTTGTGATCTTTGATGTGACTCAGTTTTTATACCAGGCAGATATCAGGCTTTCTAATGCAAAGTAATTTGACATTTACGACATGTAGAATAACTTTATCTCTTGTTTTATAACATTTTTTGAATAAAATGTTTACCTGTTGTGTTATAGTGGCTTGTTTATTTTGCTATTTTAAGGAATTTTGCTTGGTTCATCTAATTTTCCATATCATTTTGTTTTACTTTGCAATATAATTTTCCCATTTTAGAATGTTGCATATGTTTTATGTTACTTCACTGGAGCATATTGGAGTGTTTGAAGCCTTACTCTACACTTATAGACAGGAATCTTTCACAGATTGGTTTGAGGACAAGCTAGACTTCAAACTTGTATGTATTTGAGTTACTTCGGCAGTTGCCTCATAGATTTCTAGACATACCCTGGACAGCTGTATGGAAATAGCAAACTTTCAAGGAAACTAAGACCAAATCTCAGGCTACCTTGTCAAGGACATAACTGGCTTCTCAGTGAGGCAGCAGCCAATAAACAAACAAATAGCTGAGGCTCTAGAATTTAGAGGACTGAGGAGTCTGACCTACAGGTTATTGAACTTATGTGATTTTCCTGTCCTTATCTGTATAATTGTTTTGATGTGTCTACTTATTTTAGTGTACAAGTTTCTGTTTTATAGAAATACATTCATTACATTGTAGCAGAACCTTAATGTTGCCTTGCAGTATGCTAGGATTTAGGAAAAATTTTCATATAAATTTTATAGTAATGGAGCATTGTATTAGTTATTCTATCTTTTTTTTTATTTTCAGTTGCAAGGGTACATAGATAACTTCTACTCAGCAGACAGAAGACCTGTAACTCAACCTGTAAAGGAAAGTGGCCCAAAAGCCTTTTTAAAATATATGGAAGCAAAACACACTCCACCTACTGAATGTAAATACAATAATATTATTTATATTGTATAATAAGTGTAGTTGTTTCAGAAATTAACATGTTTTGAAGAAGGTGCAAGTATTGTTTCTTCGATGTGCTCCTGCCATATTTTATTGATACTTCCTAAGATGTATCATAAAATAGTCGACTTAACACTTGTTGAATAACTTTTTAGTGGAAATTTAATATTTCTCAACTATGTTGCTCTCATCTAAATACACTTAAATTTGAAACCCTTTCAGTAAAACCCAGTTTAAGATGGGTCTCATATTAACTCCAAAGATATCCCTTTTAAAAAATGACATAATTTTTTTTGTTTTGTTTATTTTCTAAACCAGTTACCACAGTGAATATAATTATTTGTCAATGAAGAATTGAAGATCCTCTTTAATAATATAGTTTGTATCAAAATCATAACCACTAGAGATGGGATGAACTTTTAAGTAATTTTTTCATCCAGAAGGGATTGAGTAAAGCCTTTTTACAATATATGATTTCAAAGTACCCCATGCCTCAAGGTTTCATTGTGTTTTTTTTTAATTTAGGAAGAAAGTAGAAGGCGTTGAAAATAGAAAAAAAAGACAGTTTCAAGGTCAACTTTCATGTCGATGTAGAAGACGTATAAAATAAACATCCTGTATATTTTCGGTAACATTCTTAATAGCCATAAGTCTCCTCTTTGCAATGACAGCTCATATGAGTTTGTAGCTTTTATAGTTATTAAGATACTAAACAAAAAGTAAAGGCTCGAAAATGTATATTTTGCTATGCTGCGGTGGCCATATTGGTCGGTAAAAGCAATATGGTGGCAGATAAAAATCTATAACTTAGAGTTTGCACTGTTAGAATATGTACTTTTCAAAATTTCAAATTTTTTCAAAATGGGTCAGCAACAAAAAAAATTCAGATTGAGTGATTTTCCATGGATGACCCTTTTACTAAAAGATGGTGTTATTTGTGATCTGTAGCAGAGTGCATTTAAGAGAGAGAGAAAAATCACACATTATATGTTTACACATACCTACTAAAAATCATCACCAAACTCTGGGAGGTAATTCCTCACAAAAAATTAGAAGGAATAATATACACAGTCGAACCATATTATTAAAACCACCCAGAGTAACCACCCTTCATAGCACAGACAGCAGTTATAAAAGTTGGCAGTGACTCAGTCAGGTGCTGATAGGTCCCCACGGGTATCTGGAGCCATGTTGTCTGCAGTGTGTTCTATTACTGTTGAAAGGTATGTGGTAGAGGAGGCAAACGGCAAACACGACAATTGAGGTGGTCTCTCATATGTTCAGTTGGATTGAGATTGGGGCTGTTTGGGGGTCAGAAAGAACTTTGAAGTCTTGATCATATGCTTCCAGCCATGTGTGGACACTTCTAGTTGTGAGGCAAGGTGCATTATCATGCTTGAAGATCTCATCCTCCCGAGGAAAGACAATCATCGTGTATGGGTGGATGTGATCACAGAGGATGGATTCATAATCAATTTGATCAAGAGTGCCTTCCACACAGATGAGGGACCTACAGAATACCACAAGAATATTCCCCAGACCTTAACACTGCACCCACCGCCTTGTGTTCGCCCAACAATGGATGCAGGGTGTCGATTCTCTGACGTTTCTCGTTGGACAAACTGATGTCTATCCGTTTTATGCAGCTGAAACCGTGACTAATCAAAGAAGGCTATCCGTCGCCAATCAGAAGCAGTCCAATTGCCGTACTGTCGAGCAAATTTCAGTTGTTTTCGTCGATACACATGTGTTAGCATGGATGCAGTCATCCTCCGGCTACTCCGGAACCCCATTCGTAGAAGGGTTCACTGAATTGTTGTGGTAGATGCGTGTGGATGCTCTCTGGTTCATTTAGACGGTGAGTTGTTCCACTTTAGCCTGTTGGTTGGCCTTCACGCACCATCATAGTCAATGTTCACATCAGACATCAATGGCACATGGCGCTCTGCAGTTTGCAACAACGGTTATTCCCAATGATGCCATTCGTCCACTCACAGCACACCTTTACTGCAGAGGCATATGAACAGTTCACAAATGTCACTATTTCTGAAATGCTGCCCCCCTTGGCCCAGTAGCCGATTATCATCCCTTTTGCAACTCAGTTAAATTGCTTCCCTTGCCCACGACAGCAGGAAGCCCACTGTGTACATCCAGCCTGTCAGTTGCATTATATACCCGCTTCATCAGCCCACATCACGGGACATATGTGATGGCTGCTGATGGCACTTCTAGTATGTGGTCATATTGTGATTTGACTTTGTGTGTGTGTGTGTATATATATATAAACACACACACACGCAGGTGGAGGAACTCTACAGATAGTGATACCCTTACAAGAGCCTACCATCCAGACTGAGTGTTTTTCCATCTCTTGGGAAGCTTAGTGAAATGGGCAATTGTTACCCACAGCAACATAGTAGTTGTAGAACTCACACAGATGAAGCTGCTTAGGTTGCTGTTCTCACTGTTGTAGCAGTTAATCCACGCATCAGCACACTCCAACTTGAAGCCGAAATTGCCATTCCGCAATTGAGTGCACATCACATTATTAACCGGCATACGGCCCATGTACACTGTTATCAACAGATATTTGGTTTTATGTTGTTTATATGTGGGATTGTTTGGTTCTTCTTTTTCATTAAAAATGTGCAATATAAAAAATACAAGCATAATTAAATATACAAACAACAAAAAATACAGACTTCAAGAGAATTTATATTAAAAATGTTTATAATGAATAAATTATATGAAGTTACATTAATTGTGGGTTCACAGAGCATAACTAACATAGCCCAAATATTGCAACGTTTCAAAAATGTACTGTTTATAAAACACACTTATCTTTAAAATATATTTACCCCATAAATGCCCCATAATAAAACCCCTGTAAAACATGACAGGATATTACTTTTGCAGAGTTAATATCTTGACATGCTGAGGTCCCTATCATTTCTGTCTTCCCGAGATTAAATACAATGCCTTTTATAGTCCAAAAAATAAGTTGATGAGTGTTGAGGAACATCAAAGATGGTTTTTGAAGTAGTTCAAGTCCAGTAAATTCAAATCTTGATGACGTAGATTGTATTGTCAGATGGTTGTTATACACCTGCCATACATTTTGGAAGGAGGGGGCATCGGTGGGGTAAGGGGGTGGGAGCAGACTTGAGCCTTTCACGTTCAGTCTTTGCTCGCCTGCCAAGCCGCATACTTGCGTCGGCTGCGACATGGCTTATACAAACTTTAAACCCCTTGTGTGGAATCTGTAGCTCAGAAGCAAGTAAGGTAACTGGTGTTAAAAATTGTATAACTCTCAATGGTCCGGTCCGTTGTGGAGCTACTTTGAACTAAAATAATCAATTTTATAGCTAAGAAATGACTTTGGACCATAATCAAATCACCACTACGATACATAACATCTTTACGTTGTAAATTCATTATGTCTTCCATTTTCTTGTGATGAACAAGTAAATTTTGCTTAACTTCCACAACTTTAACATAGCTTTATTTGGTATATTTACCACATATAATGGCTGCAATGACCACGCATTTGAAAGTGGATTTAAAAGTTGCCTTCCCAGAATGACCACAGATGGAGTATGCATATGGGCACTATGAATTAGATTGTTAGAACGTAAAACAAGATTGTCAAAATGGTGTCCCATTCTTTATGTGTTCCTAGAAAACAACGCAAGGCCACTAAAATGTTCCAATGAACTCTTTCTACCAGGTTCGCCTGCAGGTAGTAAGGCAATGTATTGATTAACTTCACTTCCCATGTGAACATTAAGTCGCCAAATTCTTGTGACACAAAACATGACGTATTATCTATGACTACAAACGCAGTTGGCCCAATGACACAAAATGAATTATGAAATATTACCTTACAAATTTCAACAGGTATATGATGGAAAGAAGAAACAGAATTAGCTAAAACTACTGATCGCTAGCAACATGTAGATGTAACCAGATTTACTACGCAGTAAAGGCTCCATAATATCCATGTACACCCTTTCCCATACGAACTTCACGGGAGACCCGGAATATTTTCCTTCCTGCTTTTGATTTTTCGGCTTGCCTTGTTGGCATCCACTACTTTCCCTTACACATGTCTCAATGTCTTTTTGCACATCAGCCCATGTAAAAATCTCAATTATACGTGAAATGATTTTATCTCGGCCTACATTCCTTCCGAAAAAAGACTCGTGGTAATACTTGTAAACCATTGGTCTTAACTTACCCAGTACAAACACACAACATTTTTCCTTTTTCAACCATTTCCCAATAAATCTTTTAGAAACTAAATAACCAGACTGAGCTAAATCTGACATTATTTGCTGGCATTCAACATCATTTTTCTGGTGTTATTTGATATCTACAAAAACATCAGGAATGTTTTGCAAAGTATTAAAAAATTCTGTATACTCAACATCATCTGACACTATTTCTTGTATTACATTTATTTTCTGTGATTCACTCGGATCACCTACATTCACCTCAAACTCATCGCCGGAATACATACGTGATAGCGTATCAGCTACAGAATTATCTATTCCTTTGATATGGTGAACTTCAAATTTAAAGTGAGATAGTCTTACTAGCCACCGGACTAGCCATCCATCTGATTTTATTAGATTTTCATAGCCATTTTAAAACTTTGTTGTCTGTTAACAACTCAAACGACATGTGGTCTAAATAATCAAAAAATGCTCCATTCCCCATATACAAGCTAGACATTCTTTTTTTGGATGGTGTATTTCTGCTCTGTAGCTGTCAAAAGTTTGCTATCATACACCACGGGAACAAAATCATAATCTTTCTTCTGGCTAAGCACCGCTCCTACAGCAACAGAACTTGCATCGCATTGAAGCTAAAATTTTCTCATAAAAATTTGGCAGTTTCAAAACTGGCGGTTGTATTAAATTGTCTTATTGAAAGATTTTGGTAAGACTCATTTGTAATCAAATGAGTGGTATGGAAGGACAGGGAGTAGAAAATCATTGTTATTGAGTGTTTGGGTATCCTGTGGGTGTTCCTGCACTGTGACAGCTGATTCCTGCACCACTCTGCCTCCATCCCTCTCACTACTTTTTTGGAGTAAGTTGTTTTCATGAAAATCAAAATTATGAGAAGTCTCAGTTTGTTGGAGATATTAGTGATTTTGCATACACGTTTCCTTCACTCTCATCGGCTCTCAAGACCTTGATGTTGAAAGCTGCCCAAATCTCTCCACTCTTCACGTGAATGTCAGTTTTTGAATGTAGTTTTCTTCTATGGTACCAATAATTTAGGGCAAAAACATGAGTAAGAAATTTTTTTTATCATATTGGGAGGCATTAGAAATTTTTTTTACAAGAAGTGACAGTGAACAAGAGAAAATAACATCCAGTGACTCTGATGAAGTTATGTTAGATTAAATGGTATCCTTTGAATAGCCATCAACATTGACTGGGGAAGTTTGTAGCACACTGAGATTTGTAGAAGAAAATATATTTTCATCATCATCAAAAGAGGAAGAAGAAGTAGAGAGGAAGGATGAAGAAAGCAGTGGGGATAATGATAAGTTATAGTATGCCAGGAAAAACAAAACTATTAGTTTTTCAATACTCATGAGACACTATTTCACCAGTATTTCACCTATTTTAAGAACATTTTTCTTGATGTGAAACAAATGTCAACTTTAATAGTAAATTATTCAAATATTGTATGTTTTTAGTAAAACACTGATGATCTTTATTGCAGAACAGTGTTACAAGAATTACAGGTTCACAACTGACAAAATTACTCAGTTACCACACGCACATCTTTTACAATGGAAAGAGACAAATTTTGATAAAATGTTTTGCTTTCTGGCGGTATGTATACTAGTGTCACAAATGGAAATACTGAAACTACGCGAGTAGTAGTTTAAAGATGTTCTCTTACAAGCTTCAATTTTAAATTCAATATCACAAACACCTGAAATTAAATTGTAATCAAACACTGAACTTGTGTTAACAAATCTCACATCCATTTTGCTGAATGCAGTAACATCTAGCATGTTGTGTAATTAGGTAAGTACTTAACAGCACGACATCAAACTGTGAAGCATCGTTCATAATAGACAGCGAAATTAGTGTAACGTCTTTAATAAGGTGTTATTTGGGGTTCTTGTGCAGTAACAATAAATGTCAGACCAAACATTTGCATTCATTATAATAAAGTACTTCGCAATTGAAACTTACATCTACTCATCAAAAAAGGTGAGTTAGGGTAATTTACAATACACAAAATGAAGCAATTTATAAATTAACCGCAGTGCCAAGCACTCCTGCATGACAATATATCACGTTAGCATAAATATAATTTCCCTTATAAATGATTCCATCACAAAATTATGTATAGTATTAATGATTAAGCAACATTAATTTTTACCTTTAAGCCAAAGTGGAAGGGGAGGCAGAAAGCACAAAATTGCGAGCTTGCCTTAGAAAGCCTGAGTTATTACAGCCAGAATCTAAATTGTTAGCAAATAAAATCACTGTTTATGCTAAATATGTTAATATATATATATATATATATATATATATATATATATATATATATATATATATATATATATAAGTCTCACAGAAAATATAAAACTCATGGAATTTGTTTGCATATTGTTGTTTTACACATAAACTAGTTATTTCATGGGGGCATGGCTTCTGTAGCATGTTACCCAACAGATGGCAGCATAGTCGCCTGTTCCACTGCTCTATGCAAACCATATTATCTATTGCGCCTTTTTTAAAGTAAATTTTTCGTCTTTTAATGAGTCCAAACGACTCGGGTTTAAAATATATTATGTCAAATTGATTTTTAAAAAATTTGCTATACAACAGATTTGCATCCTTTTTAATTTATATGAACCATGCACGTGGCGTTGTTAGCATTAGGTATAGCATATGTAAAAAGAGGGAAACAACACCAAATAATTCTACACAATTTATGTCGCATTTTGTTTGAAACACACATTATAGAACAAAGTTTAGTTTGTTTCACGAATAACAGCTGTTTCGTTACTACATAAAAACAAATACATAATTTTTCTAAGAAGTTCTTCCTGCCCGCATATTTCTCAGATGTCTGTTGTGCATAGACAGGGTTGCCAGAATACATAGCAGGAAATTCTCCTTCAATCGTTCATGCTCCAGTTGATACAGGATTTTGTACATGGGATGTTATTTGTTTCATTTATGACATGTTGCCACACACTGGCTGTCAAAAAGTGAAATTATTAAATGAAATACGCTATATGTCACATTGAGTAGTTGTGTAAGGATAAGCCGTATCTTGTCTGGGAATGGAAAATGTAGCCTTAGACATAGTCTAATTTGTAGCATCTGGGGATCATGAATGCTTCGTGTAAATAAATGTTTCAACGTGTGTCTCTTACCTGTAAGTATATTTCATTATACATTGGTATTTTACACTTATTTACTATCATATTTAAATAAAAAATTTTTAAGCCATCAAGTTGCTGGTGTCTTTTATCATCGCAGCTGCCAAAAATGACAACTGGAAATCACAGCTCGGGTTAATTGACTCAATATAGACATGAGACTTAAAGGTGCCATATTGAAAAAAGAATGAATTCCAGTCTTGGATTATTTACTTAGTTTTGTTGAAAATCCCAAAGAAGTTCATAATCTTCTCATAATTCAGAGTCATGACCAGTCATATCAAGGAGACATGAAAACGGAACAGCGCCACAGTAGTTCATTACTTATGGATGTCACTCGAAAACTCACATCATGAGATAAATTTACAAAGGCAGGAGGGAAGTTAATTCCCTCCTTACACCCTATTGACCTCCCACACCAGCAGAAATAATTTAGCAGAAAAGAGTTTGTAGTCAGAAAATACTTGAAATTAAAATTAAAGAAATTGAGGTCGCTGGTACTTGCTGGTGTGGGTTAAATTGTCACGCTCGATGCATCCTCTTCACTGTCTTGTAGTATACTGTTAGCGGAAAGTAGGCACTTGACACACTATCGACATGTGCCTCCTCCACTCCTATCATCAAGGTGCCACTAACGTTACCAAATATGGACATGGCGTGGGCGTAATCCCTTCGACAACCTGTGTGACTACCTAGTCAACCACCTCCCACGCTCTATCGAACTGCATGGCAGCAAAACTTTATCAAACTTCTAGAAAATTCTGGAAGAAAAATGTGTTTACAAAAGTGGAAAAAAATGTTATCTCTCTAGCTGATGCAACTTGAACTACGACTTCAGATAACACCAACGCACTACAGATAAACACTCGAACATGGGCCAAACTTCAAATACTGATAAAATATTACACTTACTTGCAAAAGAAAAGATAGTTAACCAAATGCCGTGTTTTAAATTATTATAATAAATAACTTACATCATTACAGCTTTTCTTTCCCTCCCATTTACTACCCTTTGTTGCATTTCCCTCTTTTCCCTCTCTCTTGTCTCTCCCCTCTCTAGGGGCCATGTTGGCTGAGCAGTTAGCCTGTTCGTCTCCCACCAAGGTGAACCAGGCTCAATTCCAGCGGGGTCACACTCAGATTTTTGCATGTGGGAATCGTGTCGAACAATGCCGCTGGCCAGTGAGTTTTCTCTGGGATCTCCCATTTCCCCTGCCCTTTCATTCCATTGCGGCTACATACTCACCTCAATTACCCTCATCGGCTTTCAAAATCTAGTTGTCAAGAGCCACCCAAATCTCTTCACTCACTCCCCCTCCTCTACGTTCCCTATCTGCACCACACCCTCAACCACAAAGTAGGAAATCACAAATCACTCACGGTTGGCTGTGACATGATAAGCACAGATGTGCTTAGCAAAAGTGGTTTGAAACTAATAATTCATTCGTAAATAGTTTAGTTATGAAATATAACAGAAAATTAGTTTACTTGTGGCCAGGTGTGCGTACATGTAATCGTTGGACATGAATTATCATAGGTTCCGAACTACACCAAACTGCACTCAGGAGTTGCTGCATTGTGTTCTCAGTGTAAAATTATTGTAAAAATACTTTTATAATAAACGTAAATCTTATAATTTACAGTACTCTCACAGTAGATATTATTTATTGCTTTATAGACCTAACAGAATAAGTAATTTAAATCTTTAACTTTTGAGTGTAGGCCTTAACATAGAGTTTGAAGCTTAAAATTCAAATTGCAATGGAGGAAAGGAAAATCCATGACTTGAAACAGATTTTAACCGCAGTTTTCAACAGTGTTTAACTAATTGCAATTAGTTCTGCCTTTATTAGTAAAATTCTAGTTCTACTTAAAATGCTCGCAGATCTTCAAAATTTAAAATGAACGAATTATCAGAAAAGTTAACTAACTAATTATTTTACAGTTTTGAATATCGTGGTCATCAGGAAAAGTGACATTTCGGGACACTTATCAGCTCTTCCTGCATATTGCGGATGTGTGAGAGCAGAAGTGGTGTTAGTTATGAAATTAGGTACAAAATTCTTAATCATAGTTGCTGTTCACACATTTTAGTACGGAATTTAATATTGTGTGTACCAGGTTTTAGAGTCAGTTTTTTTTGTTTGTGTATAGGAGCTACAACATTTTTATAACGTGTTTTACTAAAGTAAAATACAATTTTTCTGACGGCAATAGTTTCTTGTCATGTTGATAATAAAGTCATATTTCTTTGCAGTGGTGGTGATAATTTTTTGTTGTGGAATGGTAAACTTTTTTCACGTGGTTTACACTTTTTGTAAGCCTTTCAACTACGCATGTGTATAGCATAGTGTAATAGAAAAGTATTTTTCCCATGTGCCACAATTTGGCCCGAATACTTGTTTTCAGGATGGCACAAAATTATGTGATTGTTCATATTCATTGCAGAGCAATGTTGATCTTATTTTGTTTATATATTTATTCTTGTTATTTTTAATATTGGTTTCCTATGACAGCATAATTTTGAATAAAAATTCCTTTCAAATGCTGTTACTTCAAGCAGAGATAATATTCATGATGGAGGCAATTTTTTTCCTGGTTACAATGGTTTATATTTAGAGCCTTTTTCTGTGTGAGTGCTACTTGATTCAGCAAGTTTACAAGAATCATTAGTTGGTTTCACAATATCACGCAGCGATGTGGCACGATGAATTGTAGCCAGAGTCAAACCGGCAGGCTGTCGCCGGCCGACTGCGATAAGTACGTTGAGCATGTTGCTTTTATCAGTGCTGGATGACGATAGGAAAGATACTCACTTCTGTAACAAAGAGAAAAGGGAGAAGTACAGTATGCAACACAAGAAAATCACTTGTTACAGTTATTTGCTTCTACAATGAAAGTAAACATGACTTAGTTGAACCGTTTGTTGTTGAGAATCTGTTTGCAAAATGTTTACGTTTGTAATATAGGTTTTATTGTTTGTGCTTATAAGTTTTAAATACTGTTTTTCCCTGGTATGGTCTACGTGCACTCTTCTCTCGTGTAATATCGTATTCCCTGTAAAGTATACGGCAGCAATCTGAAATTACCGTTGCAGACAGTGTGTTGCTTGATAGTGGTACCAATGAATATATTAATTATTCCATCTCAGAGTGGAAGACCTAGACTGACTATTAATGTGGCAACTAGAGTCAAAAGTATTTTCTTTTTAAATGCTTACAACCAGTTTGGTACCTAGCTCACTCACAAATATGTCCTAAGTTAATGATCTCAATTTTACTTTGTTCCTTCAGTAACTTGGTATTATAACTGTGAATATAACACAGTTTCAACATTGAAGAAAATGTTTAAAAAGTAATTAAGTCTCCAAATTGTAAAAATCATTTTGTTGATAGAAAATTCATAATTAATTAGAAAAAAAATATTTAATCTCATATAAAGGTGCAAGAGAATTTAAATTGTATCGGTGACTAGAAAAAAAAAACACTTTTCATACAATGTTAAAATTAAAAGAAATATTTTATGTTGTATTTTATTTAGCCCATTGATTTTTTTTCAGCACTGTGTGCAAAACATGTTTTGTTACTGTTTAGGTGAACAAATTGAGTAATGATTTATTGTATCAAATGTCATTAAAAATTATATAATTGACTAGATTATTAGAACTAGAAACTATTATTTAGTCTGAACTCCAATTTTTTAGTTCATTAATTGCAACATTCAACCGTCTTAGGTTTAATATTACCAGTTTCATAGGACATTTAGATCTTCCAGTACTGAACATTAAAAAATTTTATAAAAGAAAAAATAATTATGTATAATTGATTAATCAGTGTAAAATTATACTAGGAATCAATATTTACTATGAATTATTTTTCTCTAGGCATATAAATATCTCAAGTAACATCATATGTTGAAATGAATAGAAAATAAACCCTAGTACTGTAACTGGGTTCTGTAATATATTTCATTCTTGGCCTGGCACCCATTACACTGCTCATACAGTTGCATATGGCCTTTGGGTTTAAATGAAAAAATAAAATTATTCAAGAAATTTGATGTTGCTCCAGAATGGGTACAGAGATTTTTGCTCAATGTATTGTAGTCAGATTCGATAATTAACTGTATCATGCCATTTGTTGCTATTAAAAGTTGATTAATTCCAACTCCTGTGCATATAAAAAGGATGCAACTATATGTGCTTTCAAATGCAGACTATACTATAAATATATTTTGAATCATTTGACTTCCGAGGAACAGTGCTGCCTTTGAGCTGACGTCTGTCCTTGCCTATCCTGGCCCCCCCCCGAGTCCTTGCTCCAGTCTTCCATTAGCTCACACCAGCCAACAAACTAAGGGAAGTGTGAAGTGTGTATCTATAGATATAGGCGAATATTTGTCTTCCAATTTCGCACAAACCATTTATTAAATTTCCATGAAACTGATAACCTTGACATGTAATTGTCTCAATATATGAAATTATACGCTCCTGACATTTAGATTAGTAAAGTTAATTTTTAATCCTATCAGTAGGCTCCTTTTCAAACACATTGAAGGCATAACTAGCTAGTTCTTGAACCTTGAGTTGAGAAGCTTTCTGTTTGCTGGTACCATGAGAAAAATGTTTGCCTTCCCTTCTTTATAATTTGACATGAAGACTTTCATGAGCCCCTGTTCATCCTTTTTTGTTTATTCCTACTTGAAATGGCTACAAAGAAATTTGTTTATATATGAGCACTTAAATGATATTTTATCAACTCCTGATTTTTGTGGACTACATACCATTTCAAATCACATTACTACAACCATTAGAATTCCAATTACAATATAAATTATGTTTCCATTTATATATTATTCCAGTGTCTCAGTTCATCTCACAAAATGGCTATTGCAGTACGCAACAGCCATGTACATTGAAGAGCCAGAAAAACTGGAATGCATTTTGAATGAGTGTTCCTCCAACCATAATTTGGCATCTCTAGATGGATATGTGTGATGGTGCACTATCCTGTTGGAAAAAGAAACAATCCTTTTTGATGAACATAGAATTTGAATGGCCATAACATGTCCAAAAGAATTTGCACATAAAATTCCCCCGTCACAGGAGTTTGTAGATATGCAATGTATCCTTATGTGCATCAGCTGAACATGTCCTATATCATTATGAAACTATTATTAGCTGGTAAAGTTCTTTGTTATTGAGCAGGATGTATAGATTCATGGAATTTTTATCCACACATTGACTTCCATCTACCCATATCAGTACCAAATGAAACGTGTCAGATCTTATGTGTTTTAAGTTGTAAAATGTCCATTGACAGTTTTCCTGAGCCCTGATGAGACTCATAACTCTATATTATGGAGGGTATGTTGCACAGTTCTCACACAGATGTTCCTTGATGCCACAACAATGAATTTCAGTGTTAATTGCTGTGTTGCATGCATTTAACGTTAAATGAGTTCTGATATTTTATGCTGATTTTCATCCATAGTTTTTCAATAACCACACTGTTGTCATATTTTCAATATTACATTAAAATGATTGTACCCACAGATTTGCAATGCACCCTTGAAACTGTCAAACATCAATATTAATCTTAGCGTGTATCATTGAAATGCAGCGACTTATCTCATGAGCTCATACTATAACACTGCATTGACAATATCTTGAAATTATGATACCCTCTCATTTTAATGATGCAGGCAGCTGTATGAGCTTCTACTGATGTCTGTTGCGTTATATGCACAGGTGGGAAATGTGGCATTTGATGTGCAAGGGTGTGTTGCTATGTTTCTCACAGTGGCTTGTCTAGCCTAGTTTTTCTGGCATACAAGTGTATTCAGTATTTTACACTATAGAAGATTGCGCATACTAGGAAAAAACCTTAAAGTGTGTTAACAAGCATATTAGAAGTTGTGATTTACAATGTCTTATGTGTTAAGTAACACATTTATATATTACAATGTATATTATCAAAATAAATAAATATTAAATTCTTTAACAGATACCCTTGAATTACTGAGCGGTCTTAACTAAAATTAGAATATGCTGGTGTATCTAAATTCTTATCGCAAATTGAGAGCTTGTAGGGGGAACCAAGTAGAGAACATTCTGCATAGGAACACATGCCTGGAAATGTACGGTTTTCCAGCTACAAGTCAAATACCACCACATGGAGACATTTCCTGCATCTGCAGCGTGAATGAGCGGAGCGGAGTAGGTCTGTGACCCATCCTACATGTCATTCACTGCTTGCATTGAGTTGCAAGTCTCATGGCAGTGCCTTGCTGTTGAACATGGTCAACTACACTTTTGAAGAGTATGCCAATATGATGTTAGTGTATGGCGAAGTGAAGTGTAGTGAAAGGTCTGTGCATCAGCTATATCAGGCACATTTTCCACACTACTATACACCATCTTTGCCAAAGTTGATCGTCATCTCCAGGAAATGGGTATGTTCACCACCAGCAGGGCCAACTGTCGTAAACCAGGGCACCACTGCTCCCCTGGTCTTGAAGAGGCCATACTCCAAACAGTTGAACAGGACATGCTAATGAGTACGAGAAGGGTTGTGCATGCCCTCATTGTGGATCACTACACTGTCTGGCATGAGATTCATGAGTAGCTGCTATACAAGTACTACCCACAGAAGTTCCATGTGTCCAGCAGATTTTGCACCATGACTCTGGTTCTGTTCGTGGTTCCTGTACCGTTGTATGGAGGAGCCCTATTTCCCATGGCATATTCTCTTATTGGATGAAGCCAAATTCACCAGGGTAGGTGTGTACAATTCGCGCAACAGCCATGTGTAGCCATGTGTAGGCACCTCACCTCATGGGTGGCTCGTACTTGATTTCCCTGTGAGATGTATTACCCGAGCCCTTGGAAGATGTGCCATTGAACGTCCGGCAAGCCATGTTGTTTCAACACTGGTGTGCCACTGCACTTTGCATGTGCTGTCCACTGTCATCTTGACAAATAATTTGGGTGACTGTGGATCGGCCAGGTTATTTGCAAAATTTTTCACTGCTGGATTATTTCTTGTAGGGCTACATGAAGAGAGTGGTTTATGAGATCCTGATGGAGTCCCTGGCATGATTTGAAAACCCAGTTTTTTTTAAAGCCCAACCCACTTAGGTTTTATTTAAAAAAAAAAAACCAGGGTTTTTTTTTTTTTTTTGGGATTTTCCTGGTTTTTTCTGAAAAAAAAAAAAAAAAAACAGGATAAATGATAGGGTCGGCAGGAGAAAGCACATAAGTAAAAAATATCCTTTTTTTTTACACATACATGAAGTACACACTTAAACCCATGTCCTGACAAAATCATATAGTCAGTTCCTTTTAATTTTTTGTTATTACATGCTAGACAGAATCACCCACAATATAATTTCAAAGAGAGTGGCAGGGCAAAATAACCTAAGTCCAGTTAGTTATTTTTGCCAGCCTTAATCATTTTTGTTGGGGATAACAACTTACGTAAACATTTGTGACATGTTTTTTTCCCCATCATGTTTCTGTAATTTTATTAGGAAGATGATTGTGCTCAAAACTATCATCAGCAGAATTATGTTTCAGTTTAAGTAGTGAAAGTAAAGGGGGGCCACCACCACCACCATCTTGAATTAATATGATTTTTGCAGTAATATTGTTTGCAACTTGTTTTGCAAAATTTGGTAAGGGTAAGGCATAGAATACATTTAGCTAAATTTAATTATGTTATTGTTTATCTGCTAGTATTAGAGGCAATAGACCACTAATTAATTTTCCACTTTTAGTAATTTCATATGGACATAAAATCAATTCAACAACGTTAAGGGAATACAGTGTAAAAAGTTATTTGCTTTGACTCCTTATTGACAATACAGCAGCTATGACCCTCAAAGTTGTAGATGGTGCAAAAATGAGAAACTCAAGGTTGTTATTGTCATCCCTATAGGCAATTGCTTTTAATGAGGTTGGCAGTCTGCTAAAAAAAATCAGTAAAATGGCAGTTTACTAAGAAAATTGTACAATGTTGGAAGAGTAAACATTTTCGAATGAGTAATAAGGGAAAACTGCTTGTGCAATTAGCACTTAACAAATCAGGAAAAGATAGGGAAGATGAACGTTGTTCAGAATTAATTTTGTATTTATCTGTGTTTCTTAAGAATGAAGGAACAGTTGTATATGTGCCAATTTGTTAATATTTTTGTTTTAGAATCCCAAGAACATTCTGTGGCCACCCACACAACTACTCCTCAAGGTGTTTAAAAAGAGAGTGCCTGTAAATTAATACTATAAGTTACGTTCATCACATGGGAATATAATTGATAGTGTACTGGTATTTCTTACATGGGCAGGTCTCTGTATTGGAAATGTAGTTTCACAGTTGACATTGTGTGGTGGTATGCATTAACTAGAATATGAAAATACCAGGCTGCACTGTGTTATTTACTTCAATTAAAAAATGAGCCAAAATTTTTGTATTATTTATGCATTAACATGAGTGGTTTTATGGGGTGTTAAGTCGCTGAAACAGTAGCATGCTATCTTTCTATGCAGAAGATTTTAAATCCCGTTACATCAAAACATTGTTTTTTACTTTTAAAATCAGAATTATTATTTCATGTACTGTTTTATGCTGAATTGACATAAAGAAGAAATAGGATCATTTAAATTATATTGTTAAGGAAAGGATTTTTTACAAGCTTTTTTAAAAAAAAATTGTATTATCATGTCTAACTTTTTAAAGATTTACAACATAGGCAGACCGAGCGAGGTGGTGCAACGGTGACATTTTGGACTTGTATTCGAGAGGATGCAGGTTCAATTCCCATTCTGGCCATCCTTATTTTGGTTTTCCATGGTTTCCCGAGATTACTCCACGGATATGCTGCTATGATTCCTTAATGGAGGCCATGGCGGATTCCTTGCCCAGTTCATTTACTTGTGTAAATGTGTGTAATGGTCTGTAATGACCTCGTTGTCAGTGAGACTTAAAACCCATTAAAAAAACATGACCAGTAATTTAAATGAGAGTACAGCACTGTATATACAAAATTTGAGCCTCTGAAGGCTGTAATTGTTGCTCCAGCATTACTGTAGGTAAAGTAATTTATATTGTGCACCCACCATGATGTGCAGTGCACTGAAAAGTTACAGTCAATTCCTGATACTATGTTCATTAACTTGTGCTACACACAGTGTTGCCGAGTTTCACATTTTCTTTCGTCATGGTTACCTATGGTTTCGACCAATTTTACACAACTTAATGATACACTGAAGTGAGTGAAGAAACATAACTTATCATGCCAAAAGTAAGATTCGTTCAATGTCAAACAATAATATGTCTTGTTTTTGAAATTGAGAAATATAAGTATTACATTTGGTTTCTTTCAGGGCAGCGTAAGTCTGGGACAAGTGTTGAACATAGTGTTCTTACCTGCCAAAGTGTACACGTCAAGAAGTTCGGGGGGAGGAATCATAGATGAGCCAAGTACGTAATTTGGTTTATCACATACAGAAAACGATTTAAGCTCTTCAACTAACAGTAATGACAAAACAGAAGACATCTCCAGTGACAACAGTGATAGAGTCTCCAAGAAAAGTCTGATAGCGTTGACGAATTAGCCAAACAACACATCAAGAAAAGTGTGCATGTGGAAAACACCAGAAACAGTGTGGAAATGCCCAAGCCATCGCCAGTTAGGTCAAGAAAGATAAAACAAATCAGAAAAGAAAATAAAAATTTTGGTAAAGAATGTAGTACAGAGAAAGCGAAAGTTATCAAAGCATGAAGCCTTTGCCTACTTGCAGGTCAAAATGGAAGGAAGAAATACCAGATGCCAAGAGGAAGGAGATATTTATATAATATTGTCAGATGGGTAGCTACAGTAAACATGTTACATACATAGCATGATATATATAGAATAGAAAGCCACATACAGACCAAGATTTATTGATCCTGACAGACAAAAATTCAGACAGAAGATGTACTGTGGGGTGTAGTAAGTATGGTGATGAGAATTGTTGCCATCATATGCACAACCACGGAAATTAGATCTACCCCCTAGGGATCGGTGATAACCCCGATATTGTGTGTTGTGGGAAGGATCTTCTGTGACAATGATGACAGGTTGGCCATTATGATGGTATCCCTGTCTGGAATTACAAGAATTGAAATACCCACAGTGTGGTGGTGTTCCGTCGCGGCATGACTGGTGTTGGAAATTGTTATACTGTTGTGCTGATAGTGTGGTCACTATTTGATGTGACGTGTTTTTTATGATTTCCTTACGAACGTTGGAAATATTTCTTGTTTCAGTTTCGTGATTTCTGATTCTAAACGTTCCGATATGGGGTTGGACCGTGGTTGTGTTAGTGTCTGTTGATATTTCTAGAGATCAATGTCTATTTTTTTTATATTTGATATCATTTGGGGCAATGTCTCGTTGGAGAGTCCTACCAACTTATCCGCAACTGACGACAAAAGAGGTTTCCAAATAACGTTTACGAATTCCTGGTCTGAGTTGTATTTACTTCTATAGTATTCCATGGTTTTGATGTGATGGAACGTGTCCTCTCCTACAGTCTGCACTTTGGTGTATATAAGGTGCTTAAAATGTTCAGTCAGCAGTACTTGTAAAGATGTCCTTTAGCGCGGTTGTCAATTCTTGCCACGTGACTGCCTGTTGGCAATTTTGTGTAATATTTTCAAAGGTATGTTTAGCAGTGCCAAGCAAATAAAATTTAATTCTCTTGCATCTCTCTCTGCCACTGTCCATTCATTAATATCGGCTACTTCTTCAAATGCTTCAAGAAAGTCAACGATGTGCTTGCCCTGTGTACCTGGAAATGACGGCGTTTTTTTGGCTGAGTAATTATAATTTGCAGTATTGATGTAGTGATGGGTGGCAGGTAGGGGTGGAAATGAGTGTATTATGAGTGATTCTAAGTTTACCTCCTTGTAAACTGGAAAACCGAGAAAATCTTTAGGTGGTGTAACTGATTCTATGTATGAGTGTTCTGTGGTTTGTTTAGAGGGGTAGTGTGTTGTTAAGGGAACTGCTCTGGACTAGTGTGGAGTATAATATCTAAGTTTTGATTCTGTATAGCATTATTAGCACTACGTTCTGTGTTCTGTTATAAAGCCTGCTGTTTGTTACGTTCGTCTAAGGCACACTCAAATTCTGAAGTGTCAATTAGTACATGTTTTATTATTTTTGACACAGAAGAAGTTTTGTTTTTACTACATGTTTCCATATACTGTGTGCGATGTCAAGTGTATTTGTATGTGTAAGAAAACACACACTGTGTTGTTGACATGTACTTATAACTAGAAGGTAAAAGAAAGTGAAAAATACTCCTAAACGCATACACAACACAAGGGGAGATTTTCTCGCTTATAAGGGAACAGGTTGTTCCACATGCACTAAAAGCAGGTTACATGCATTATCCTAAGATACATAAAAATACAAGCAATTCTAAAGGGTAGCAGGGAGGGCGACATGACATCAAACTGCTGATCTGGTAATCGTGGTCGACTCCGATTGACTGACTTCTTGCATTGTGGTGATCATCTGGGGGTGACTGGTCTGGAGGGTGGGGGGAGGGGAAGGCACCCTGTGCATAGCCTATATACACACCACCTCGTCGGCTATGTGGAACATGTTTTACAAACAACTATCTTGTTCTACAAGCTATACTCTGTTGAACCTTAGGAGGTTTGTGTGCAGCACCTTGTTGGCAGCTACAACTTGGTATTTACTTACTAGTACATTTTTATATATGCTTGTATAAAATTCCAATATGGCCCTGATCGTAGTCACGTAATCATATTTTTTCTGACGACATATCTATCAAAAAAATATGAATTCCGTAAATACGTCACTCTATACACTTGTTTGTAAAATGTATATAATGAAATACATAACGTTTATCTTCTAAAAAATTATGTGGCTGCTGTGATCCCATAATCAAATTATTCTTGAAAATACGAGTTTGTTGCAGGTTGCATGATAAATTTTATATCTGTAAATGTTTTACAAGTTAAAGTAATAAAGTACTTAAAAATTTATTGAAAATAAGTCTGGTATAGTAAAAGAAATATTTATATATAAAATACGTAAAACTTTTATAAGTTAAATTTGAATATTATAAAACAAATACTTAATAAATGTAATGTCTTTAATGATAGACAAGATTATATATTTATCCACAAGCTATATACTTCTTATAAAATCTTGTCCAAGCGCATGTCACTATAGCCGATTGGTGTAAGGAATTAGCCTGGCGACCCAAGGTCCGGCAGTTCAATCCCGCACCATTCCAGTTAATATTTTGAGTCATAAAAAAGCAGTGCCCCTAGCTGCCAACTCTAGAACTAATCGAACGAGAGTGACACCAGCACTCATGGCAGTCAACACCAGAACAAATCGAACAAATTTGAGAAACAAATGACAAATTAAAAACTAAGATGACTGCCTCCAGCAACAACCGATTTAAACCAAGATGGCAGCATCTAGCAACAACCAATATAAACAAAGATGGTATCAAACGGAGGTGAGAAACAAATGGCAAAAAAACCAAGGTGGCTGGTGGAACGAATGTGAGAGATAAATGACAAACAATGTAAACAAATATGGCAGTGGAGTGAAGGCGACAGATGTGAGAGATAAATGATGAATGAATGTGAAAGAATGGAGAGAAGGAAAGAAAGAGAAAGAAAGAATGCAAACAAGAAAAAAGGGAGCACTCTGAGAAAACCCTCAGAATTGTAGAAAGGCAACATAGAATGATACAGAATGAAAAAAAATTACATACTGGTCACCAAATTGGCGGCCCAAGATAGTGATGTACTGCCTACAAAGATGGTGGTTTACTGGCTATAAATGTGGCAGCATACTTAGCTACCAACATGGGGGAATCCAAGCCGGAGGTCGCATGACGGGATTGACAGAGTGGGAAGTCCGAGAATCCAAGATGGTGGCTGAGCCCCCTCGATCCACCGATCCACTCCCTGATCCCTGATGTGACAGAAGGAAATATATCCATCTGCAGACCAAGTACTCAAATTATATTAAAAATACATCCTATATCTTTTTTATTTATTGTTGCTTTTAACACATTTGAAGATATTATTTTTAAATGTGAAGATGTGCTTGAAATTTGATTTGGTAGAATATTCAACCTACAAACATTTGTTTAAATTATAAACATCTTCTTGTATCTTCACCAAAAAGCAAAGAATTATAAGTACTGCTCCAGTTAATGAAGATATATCTGTCCCATTCTGGTGCAGGTGCTCACAAGTCATCATGATTGACCTATAACATTTTAAATTACATTAATTCCAATGAACATCTGTGGCTTCTGGAATTGTCGGTGTAGGATCCTAGAAGATTTTCTGGAAGTTGAAGCCCTGCTTCAAGTCTGACACGTGTGTCAATTAGCAAACTCAAGCAGTTTTATGTGAGTACTCCTATCCTGTTAAAGACTGTCCTGCCTGAACGATTTATTTTTCGTCCCACCAGCGGGTGAAATGTGTGATGCCTACAATTTTCTGGAGTACGATTAAATGCTGCAATTATGGGGTTGGTGTGTTTACAGAACTACATGACATTAATGAACTTGGTTAGCAAGTCTGCTTGGTTATTTGCCATGTCTGTATTTGGTAGCCCAGATTAATAAACTGTTATTTGGTTTTGAAGAGGGAATATTTTTACTGCAGAAAAAGGTACTTTGTTTTTACCCCCCCCCCCCCCCCCCCCCGAAGGGCGCTTCCAAGCGCTGAGCTATACTGAAAAGAGGCGCGTGACACTCCTGGCACGGCAGAGCCCTGTCTGATGGCTACTACTGGCAACGAGTTCAGCCTCGCACAATCTGGCACCTTCCATACACCTCTCCTCTATTCCCGCCACCTCCTTAACCTTCCCGAGCTGGGTTTTTGCGTATAAATGTTCGTCCCCAGCTCGAGCAAGTGTGCAGTGTTCTTCATCGAGTTGCGCAGGCTGGCCAACGATAGATCATGTCTACACCACTTCGTACTTCCGGGTTTCACCATTCTAGATTCATTTTCACGTAATATGAGTACTACTCAAGTTAAGTATTGCAATGAACGTATTTGTTGTTATGCTGGGGTTAGTGTTTCCTTTTTAGTAGTGTTTTTTTTAGCAATTTTTGTGTATATGGATTTTTGTAGGGAAGTGTTTCTTCACTGTTTTGCTTGTTTGAATTTTCAATATGGTATTTTTGTGGGAATGTTTGTAAGAGATGGATTCTTCCCCCCCCCCCCCCTTTTTTTTTTTTTTTTTTTGCGAGCTTTAAGAATGGTCTCCTGGACTGTGACCCTAGTTCACCAATTGGTAGCAAGCAACAGAAATTTACAGATGCAATTTATATTTCTAAAGTCAAGTTGCAAAGTTGTTGTTCTCAGTGATAATGTATAGATGGGCTTCAATATATTTGCATTGATTTCAGAATTTTTGTGTCCATGCTTTCTTGTTTTTTTTTTTTAATGGTGTACGTCCTTCTCTTTGCCTTCCTTTAGCCCTGCTGTGTCCTAAAGAGGTGTAACAAAGTCATGATGACTGTTTCTCGTATTGTGGACTGTTGAAAGAGGTCATAAGTGTTCCCATTTACATAATAAACCTTTTAATGTGGGGAAACTGATTTCTTGCATTTGTCACTACAAGTTACAATATGTGAGCTCTATAATGTATGTAGGGAAGAGTCCTTCCTTACTTCCTGCTGAATTAATTTCATGAACCTCAGAGATACTGCCTAAAAAATTAAACCCTCCATTAAAGACAAGCAATAAGATTATCAAATTAACTTACCTCAATTATTTATTTCACTTTCAATGCAGTTTGTGATGGTTTCAGTTCTTGTATTTTGAAGTGGAATTATGCACAACATTTTTTTCCTAATCTCAACACTGTAAGTCACTATGCATAGTTATGCACAGTTGAGATTTGTTGACAGTTTTGGTGGATTAATCAGTCATTAAAGCGAAATGTTTTCTTATAATTTTGATGCAAATTGCTCAGCAAGTACCTCTCCCATTCATTGTAACAATTCAGAAGTTTATTCTGTACTGCTCATTCACTCTATTTTTGAAGCCAGATACTTAAAACTCTCGATACACTGTGCCACCAAATTTTGTACAATTTACTAATATGTTGTGTGAGCTATCTCCTCTTTAAGAGGAAACAAATACTCTTCACTAAAATTCTTAAGATGTGCCTGTTTTATTAAATTTTCACTTTTCATTGCTGATGTAAGATATTGTAAATAGGTTTCTTTTTGTATAATACACAGAGATTTTCGTACTCAATTGCATTTTTATGATGTTCAGAGGACTCATTTTTTTGGAAGGTTTCTAGTAGTTCCTGTTGCTTTCTTATAATTTGTGAAAGGCACATTAATGAAGACATCTTTTGTTTTTTTAAGTATGTTTAAGTATGTCATTAAAATAGTATACAGAACAAATACAACAAAATACACCATCTCAATGTTTATCAAAAACAAGCCACCTTTATTTCTTTGTCCAAGAAGCCATATGATGACACACAGGTTTAGAACGAGCTTCTTTCAAAGTAAGTCCACATGAACTAGGAGTTATTTGCACTATATCTGATGTTATAGTGACTGATTGAACAAAATGACTGCTTACCATCTTTGGTGATTTCAGCATGACTGGTGGTTTTTGCACAAAATTGTCTCCAAGACCATTAGTGTAGGTATCATACTTCATTTTTCTTGGCAGAGGTTTTTAAAATATGACAACAAAGTATGCGTAACACTTATAATGATAACAGGATAAAATTAAAGTTTTTTTTATATAAATTACATAGTGATCACAATAAAAGTCTAAAGTAAATTTTTGTTTACAGACTGAGTAATCCATTGTTAAAACACAGTACAAACACTTTCTAAACAATTACACACCTTTAAGTAAGAATAGAATTTGTTCTTAATATTCCAATAACACGGCACTGCAACTTTTAAGTCCCAACTCCACTCTGATTGTTTTTTATGTAAACTAACATCAAGAGGTCTACAACTCAGGGAGTCGAAACATTCCAAAAACAGCAATACAGTCTCGTCAACACCCAAAATCTCAGTTCTTTATTTCTCAAATACTAAAACCTATACATTATACTATTGTTTATTCCATGCTTTGTCTGAAAATATTTTCTGGCCAACCCATGCAGCTTTCTTAAAAAAACCATAACTTGCACTGTGATAAGGCATGATCTTATTGTGTGTTGGTATCATGCATATCAATACCTCATAAGTGTATCACTGTGCCTCTCAAATTGTTGTTTATCATTTCAAACTGTCAGCCTGTCAGGGAGAGGAGCGTGATTCATTCTTGCAGCCTTGTCACATAGCTGTTACTGAATTCATTACATTTAATTTCTAAAATAAAAGTTGCTATATATATGGTTATTTTCTATAACATATCTACTAAACTGTTATATTTGTTGGAATTTTTCGGACAGGTATTTTGCAAATTCTGGGGACCCATGGCTTACCTCTGCAAGAAACCTTGTTGACAACAAAATTAAATGAAGACTTCTGCTAAATTTTGACTAAAATCAGTGGCCCTATTTCCACTAGAAAATTTAACTGTAAAGTTTAATTTAAGACATTGTATCCATGCCAATGCTTGTCTGTTTAACCATGCTATCAGCCACTAATATTATGTGTATGCATATACTCTCTTTCATAATAAATGTGGCCATTTTGATCTTTGATCAAATCAATAATAATTACTTAAGATATAATTATTTTTAGTTATCTTATAAAATATATTTTTTCTTCACACAGACTGTTGCCAGGAGCATAGTTTTCCTGAACTCTTAACTTAAAATTTTAACTTTGAAGTTATTTTTTAAACTTTGAAAAACTACTAGAACATGATGCATGCATTTTCTTTTTTCCACAGGCACTGTGAAGACCATTCCAGACAAAGTATTTACTGGAAATCCAGTGTTGGAGGTCACACACTTTATTGAGTCACTCACCAGTATTAATGGAAATGGTAGAGTGGTAGTATGTTGTGATAAAGAAACTAAAGATTATTTTTTTAAGTACATAGTTTTGAACCCTTCATCATATTTTGAAGATATTGTGAAAGAAGCTCGGTAAGAATTATGGAATTATTACTCTTTAAGTATTTTTATTGTACATAGTTTTTGATGATGTGTTGCTTCTTATAAATATATTCTATAACTACATTATTATGTAAATGGTTCAGTAAGTGTAGGTTTTTTAAAAAAAATGTTTATATTATGTTTTAAATATTAATTCTGTTAACAGCATTGCATTAAAATTACTGCAAAAATTATCAATAATTTACTTATTTCTCTTATATTTTACCAATATCATAATATACTTTGCAAAGGGACCAACATATATCAATAGTGCTGTAGTCACCATCAGTTATTGCACCATATTGCAGACTTACAAACTCAGGGCCGGTTTGAGGTCAAATAACACCCTGTGCAAGAATCGTCACCGATGCCCTCTTTTTTTCACCTACTTTTTTCCGAACAGTTAAAGGGTGGGTGAGGAAAAGTTTGGATGGTGTCCAATATTACCTAGCAGAAGGCACCATTATAGATATATGTATTTGTTTATGCCAAAAAAAATTGTATTTATCTTGTACTCATGAAAATAAATAATAATACAATGGCAAATGTATTTATCTAATTTACTGATTACATATTATTTTCAAATAGTCTTATTTATTTTTGGTAACGTCAGAATTTTTTTCTTATAAGACATCAATGAAAAACTTTTACAAATATCACATTCACATTGTATAACAAATAAAAGGAATCATTAAAACTAGATATACAACAATTTTTAAAAGTTTTTGTCAAAAAAAAAACATTAAGGAGTAGCATAGTCTTGTTATGAAATCAACATAAATTTTTTTCTAATGCTGAGCAAGTGCTTTCTACACACGTAATGCTATAAATATCTAACACTGTAAGTACCATTATAGAAAATTCACTCAAAATAAATATTAATTACTTGTAACAAAATACTCTTATGAGCAATACGAATAAATCTAAAACAACCTTGAAATACAGTCACATTAAATTTCTTCTTGCATAAATATAATTAAAAACATACAAGAAACATAGAATTGATGTATTTCAACAGAATGCTACATTGCGAGCTTTTGCCTCAGCAAAATGTTGTACTAACTGTGAAAAGTTAAATGTATGGGCAATGGAATTTTCGATAGAAAGTATAGCTTGAGAGGACAGTTGTTCATCTAGCATCAATGATCTTAAGTACATTTTGATTAGTTTCAATTTTGAAAAGCTACTTTCAGCACTTGTTACTGTTATAGGGATTGTCAAAAGAATTCTCAAAGCGATCCACACATTGGGGAAACTGTCATCGAGATTGCTGTCATTTAAGAACTGAAGAACCTGCGTAGGTAACCCCTGCCCTGAAGGAATAATAAACTTAAGATGTATCAATTCATCCTCCAACTCTTCTCGGTTTATGTCAGCATTTTCACCCTCCTGGAGATCTTGCTGAAGATTATTACAGTGAGTGGACAAATCTTTGAGTAGATACATTTTCTATATTGTAGAGAAATCCCCACACAAGATTATGTTCACTCATTCGACTAGACAGTGGGGTTCATGATGCAAACTTGGATCAGCTGCATGTGTTTCTGAAATCTCTTCCAAAGCTTCACAGATCTCTTTTGGCTGAAATCTGACAGTTCTAACACAGTTTATGCGGCTTTCCCACCTAGTTTCACTGAGTAGTTTCTGCGTGAACATTGATATATGCTTTCGCAGAACACTCCAACGTTGAACAGAAGCAGCAAACACAACATAAATTCTATTGAGAATTCCAAACAGTGTCATTCTTACTCTTGTTTCTGATGCTGCATCAGAAACTACAAGATTTAATGAGTGGCAGCCACGTGGGACAAATGCAGCTCTTGAATCGACAGCCTGAATCTGGGTCTTCACCCCTTTGTGCTGCCCTTTCATATTATCTGCATTATCATAACCTTGCCTATGCATACCGTCCAATTTGAGGTTGTGCTCTGTTAAAGTATTAACAATGAGCTGTGAGAGGTCTTCACCTGTAGTAATTACAGCCTCTTCAAAGCCAATTAAATGTTACTTCACACTGATAAAATGTCAGCAAACCTTAATATGACGAAAAATTTTTCGGAGTGGCTAACATCAGGGGTACTATGTACAATAATTGAAAAATATCTAGCCTTTTTTTACCTTTGAAATGATTGTGTTGAGTACTTCTGTGGCTAAAATATTTATAAGCTCATTTTAGATAATTTTGCTGGCATAATGGTCTGAAGCTTCATTATTGCAAATGCTTCTAATATGCTCTCTCAAAACGTTGTCAAACTTTCCCAGCAATTCAATGAGACTGTAAAAATTTCCATTGTTTGGGGAAAAAATGCAAGGTTGTATTCTGCTAGAAACAAAGTTATGGCCATTAGTCTCTCTAAAACATATTTACAGTGATTTATTTTATGATTTCCTAGTTGCTGGTGGCCTGCATCAATTGTCTTGTTAGTTTTCAGTCTTACTTCTGCTTCTGTCCAGTCACAACTATATCTGAGGTGCTCTGGTGATCATTCATGCTCTTTCATATGCACCCCTAAGTATACACAATTTCTATATCCACCCGAGGCCAGCTGAGATGTACTGTTTTAATAAATCATTTTGCAGAAAAATCAGAAAACACTTTCTGAAGCCATGGGATAAATCAGCCAACGTCGTTTAACTTCCTCTCCATTTTCAAATTTCCTATAACAATAATCCACTGAAAAATGTGGACCTGACTCATGTAGAGGAAAGTTTACTTTGGGAATTTCTGTTGGTCCAGATAAAATAAGTTGATCTCTGACAAATGCACTTGGAGGATGTGGTCAGTGAAATGAATCGCTAAAGTCTGGAAGTTTCAGACTACTTGAATACGATTTTTTCTCAATGTCCACTTGTTCTGATACACATTTGATGTTTTCTACTTTGTCTTTGGTGCTTGTGGTTTCATCTAATACATTCATTCCTGCTTGTGCTACTCCCAGTCTTTGTTTTCCTTCTTCTCTACTTTGTCCATTTCCATCCTTGTCCTCTTCTCCAGCTCAAACATAACTGTGCCGTTCTTCTTTGTGGATGTTGATCAGGTCAGTTGCTTCACAGTCACTAATGCTTACACCTCTAGATGTATAAGGTTCCCCTTATGTGTTATTTGTTGGTTGGATGTATTAGCTTCACCACATTCTACAACTTTGAGTAAGATGGAATTGTGAGTTAGTTTCATGTTTGAGAAATTTTCTTAAGCTTTTCTCCAATTTTCTTCTCTTCTGCATGTCCTTCAGCTTTCCATTTCCTGTTCTCAGCTCCTGAAAATTTCTTCTTAGGCCCCATCTTTGCAGTCCGCAGTACCAGGTGCTAAATATGTGAAAACATTAATGAACAATATAATATCAATATATACATGTATAAATATGCAGGCTGTTCAGGGTAAAAGGAGTATTTTTGAACTTCCTGCTAATTTATATGTTCGGCCGATTGGTATATTTCTGCCATATGTAAATATAAACATTGCCATGTGCTTTACACTTCAAACACATTGTATCTATGTAATACTGCTTGAAATGTAAGTATTTCACTGATTGAAATAAATAAATTTTTACTGATACTGGTTTAGAGTGTAATATCTATGGAAATGTTTTTGTATGAAATAGCTTCAGAATGCAGTGAATTGCTATCTCATATCAGTATCAAAACAATTCCCTATATCAGCTCGACTAAAATAAAGCACAGAATAAACATTCAGGACTACAGCCATGTGTTAATAAGTCTTGAGGAATGATAAACATTATATATGCAGCACAGGGTAGTCATTTTTTTTCAAGGGTTGATTTGGAATTAAAAAAGTGCTTACTGTATCGTGAACAGTCTATAAAGGCATAGTCACTTTACTGAATCATCAAAAGTAAAATTTTTTGTAGCAATTGCATTACATTTTGAAAAGCAAGGCCTAATGCCGTCTTTGACTTATATTTATCATACTAACAACTACTTTAAAAAAGCTATTAAAATAAATATAAATTTTTATTTTTTGCAAAATGAATATATTGTAATTGTGGAGTGCTGTAAATTCTCTAAATGTCGTAGACACGTAGAAATAATTTTATGAATTCCAACTAGTCACTGCATTTCCCATAAATCAAAGGCAAAATTAAGCAGAAAATTATTAGACACTACACAAATGCACCCTGTCGAGAAACAATGTCCAGAAAAATACAACTTTACTGTATTCAGAGTTTATACAGTTTAATTTTTGTGCTTTCTTGGACATTACCATTATTTTTTTTTTCAAAAGCTAATGAAAGGAAAATAATATCTTTTTTAATAGGTTTATTCGGTACTTAGGCTTTATTTATACTATAAAGTCTATGCTTCTGATACTTAAGCCCCTTAGATACAAGAAGTTCATCACATTACAGTTCCATTTAAACAATATACATCTTTAAAACATTGTGTTTGTGCCTGTGTGTGTGTTTTGTATGTGTTGCATTTCAACAACGTATCTTTTCTGAATATTCAAAAGCACCTGGCCTGAATCAGTAAAGTGTAAATGTAACAGTCAAGTTTCAAAATTATGCGTGTCTACTCTTCCCTGAACAAGAAGGACAACCCAACACAAAATATACTTGCCTCTAATGTGAGTTTCTGTGACTGCGGTGACTTGAAGCATCTCATCGACAATTGACACTACATATTGCTCTATGTCAGAAAAATGGAAGGAATGCAAGTATGTTTGCAGCACAGTGCACAAGATTCAGTGCCCTGCGTAGATAGCAACGGAAGCTCTACTGACCACGCATCTCGCCCTTGGTGTATTATATGACCTTCCCTTACTCCGCACTTTCTTATTGCCCTAGATACAAGGTCGCGTACTCAAAAGTTGGGCAAAACCTGTACAGCAGGGGTCAAATGCAAAGTGGATGCTTTTCCATCCACTGTTCTTTGCTTCATTACAGCAGTGAAACAATGCATGTGTGGGTTGTATTGTGAAGCTGACTTTAATGTTCAACTAACCAATTCCTTCTTACTTCTTTGTTATCCCAACTTTACTGTTACAGTACAGTCTGTTTCATTGAAAAGTTTCCTTTCTGAGTTAGGTGAATTCCCAACATTCAATTTGCTAGATGCTTGTCATTCATTAAAACTGCAAATGTCATATTCGTTAGAATAAACACAAATTTTTGTACACTTTAGTTTTTGAACACGCATTTTCGCACCTCATTTTACTCGGCGCCCTGTGCGGTGGTACCTATTGCACCTCACTAAATCCACATCTGTACAACATCATTAAGAAAATCTTAATTTTTACTCCAACTTACTGTATGGAAATTTTGCACACAAAATGGATGAGATAGTTGCTAAGAGCAGATTATAATCTCCAACAAAATATGATAAACATGCATAGAAAAGTACACATTTTTATCAATTGGTTTTTATCAGGAAGCAGAACAACGTGGCCATTTTTATTTCTACTTACCTCTGACAAATGCCAGGTGAGATAAAAAAAATATTTTTTTTTATGAGATTGTGATTTATTCCTAATAGATGTGTTGTAAATTTTATTTACATTATTTTGCTGAATTCAGTAAATGTTACCACTTCAGTGTAATAATCAATTTTGTATATTGATTACCATATTTGTGATGCTGAGTCAATATCTGCATGTGCCAGATGCATCCACAGAACCCTGATGTTGTACCTGGCCTGAGATGAGTACCTGTTTGGGCCATGGCCCAAACGGGTACTGACCACAGGTTGGGCCCTGGACACAATTTTTAATTGGTGTTCAGATCAGGCCCTGATGCAAGAAATATTACTGGGTCAGACTTGGATTGCGTCAGGTTAAAAGTCCATCCTGTATCCAAATGATTATGGCTAGAGGAGAATGGCAAATCTGTCTTTGGAAAGTACTGTATTTAACAGACATGATAAAAGATAAGGGCTGTGATAAGTGTTCTCTTTTACAGTTACTTACTATCTGTGTAAGCTATACAGTATTTTACAATCATATAATTGGCAACTCTGTTTACAAGCTGTACACATAAGTTGATGCTGTTACTTATTGTCTGTAAGCTTCGCAGTTAGTGATAAAGCAGGCGCACAGTTGTTCCTTATATGTTTTTTTCCATTTTCACCCATTGGAGCATCTATGTGAAGCTAAGATGTAAATAAGCAAAATCTTCTGAAAAAGTTCACTGACAAGAATCAACAACAAAGTAATTAATTTTGTAGGACTAACTTTTGTACAGTTATAAATGAAGCATGTGAGGAGTAATTGACCATATTTTATAAATATTGTAAGAAGATATTAACATATAATGGTGTAAAATGTGAGAATTCTATTCAGTGAGTAAAACACAAGACAAGAATGTTCCACAATGATGCAGTATATGTTGTGAGCACAAACGGACAAACAAAATACAGTGAGGCGAAATGTGTTCTGGATAAGAGGTATTTGCATAAACGAGTTGATTTTTGTGCTGCGGACTTGCCATTTGAAATGGTTGCTGGTAACGAATTTATCAGTATTTCCTAAGAATAAATTAGCCTGGGTGCCAAACACATGGACATAAATGGCAATAGTGTGCTTCCCCATCCTACCACAATTTCTCAACACACTGCAGAGTGCGATAATGCTCTGTGTGAATAGTATTTACTTGAGATCTAGAGGCACTACACTGCTGTGAGGTGTCATTCACAACTGACATGTGGACAGATGACGTGCAAAAATGCTCATATATTGCAATAACAGCGATGTATATTAAAGGTTGGCAGCTTATCAGTACGGTTCTCTTTATTTGCGGTTTATCGCAAGAGAAGGAAACTGGGTGCAATATAAGGAAGGAGATATTCAAATGACTTGCCTTCATAGGCATTACAGCAGACAATTGTGAACATGAATCTTTAGTCACCAATTAAGGTAGTAATATTATAAAAGCTTTAGAGCAAAATAAACATTATAACTGTGCAATAAACCTTATAAACATTGTTATTAGAAAAATATTCCATGGCGTGTAATTACTAGAGACGTTACCCATTGTAAAATAGCTAATCTTTGAAGCATCCAAGATAGTTTCACACCTCAGAAGATCTAGACTTCTTACTTGTCTTTTGAAAACAGTACATCAAAACTTTGAGTCCAGGTGGAACTCCAAATTCATTATGGTGAGAGCTTTGCACTCCCAAATTGATGCTAGATACTAAGAGTGAGGAGAGTCACCTGGATGTGCTGAATGTATGTTTGTTATAAGATGTAATATATTTCCTTGAGAAGTTCTTCTTAACCACTTAAGACTTAGAACATGAACATAAAGTCACCATGTATGTCTTGGGTACATTGAATGCTATAGTTTAAATGGAGATGAGTCTCCTAAAATGGAATACGCAAGCTTTGTGTCAAAGAGTACCTTGTAGAAAAGTTATGTTCATAAAAATATGTGATTCATGAATGATAGAATTAGGATAATAATGACCAAGACCTACACTGTATAAGTCAGTATGTGCCAGAAGTCAAGAAAACTGGGAAGACTCAAATGATGACATTGAAAGTTCCCTAGGTGAAGTAACAAAATAAGTCTGAATGCCAGCTTCTAAAAGAAACAGTTGTGTGTTAGGATGGTAGAAGGATTATGCCATAACTTTGCTGTGATGGACTCCACTAGCACGACAGTGCTTGGTCATATCTGCAGAGTATGTGCATCCAGTACTATGGTTTATATTATCCAAGAATGCAGTAACTTTACAGTACTTGGTCATCCTGCACCAAGTGCAAGTGGTAATGTGTATTCTGCACTATGGACTATAGTATCCAAGAGTGCAGGAATGCTCTCAAATCTGAATTAATGAACTCTGAACCAGGGGCATATGCCACTTAGCATGGAGGGTGGACATACTTATATAAAATAGTTTTATTTTTACATATATTCTAAATACTTAAGTTTATAAATTTACTCTCAACCTTGTGTTCTTTGAAGATAGGGATGTCCGATATATTTGATTTATTTTGTGCTGTAAGTATTTGCAGAAGTGGTATCTGGTTTCAAAGTAGTATTGCAACTGTTTCGAACTGTCTGCCAGTTGTCTAACAGTGTTATTTTCCCCTTTTATGAGTGTATAGTTATCTGCGGTTTTGGCTTCTGCAGTTTTGACCGACTGCTGTTCAAAAAATCTAAAAACTTACTTGAAAAATAAAGTTTGACATCCCCAGTATTTTAATTTTATTTTATTTTCAGGTCTATTTCATGGTTGTTACACCAACACCTGTGTAAAAAGCCACGCGACGAGTTGCTTGATTTACTGATAATGATAGAACCCATTGTTTTGCTTCGTCATTGCACTTCTCTATTACAGTACTTATAATTTTGCGTCTCTCACTGTATCTTACTTTCCTCTTTTTACTCGAAGCCATGGCTGGAATAATAAATTAACCCATAAAATTTGTTTAATTTTGTAAAAAAAAAATATATACAATTATGCAAGAAAGATTTGCTAATGTTCAGATGAGTCACTGACATTTCACGTTTCAACAAAACCTCAAAAACTTTAGAATACGGAACTGATGTTTGCGCGCACGACTTTACTACTGTCTGGCGACAGGTAAATGACTGCTACTTAGACCGGGTTTCAAAGGAATTCTCCAGCCATACCCCAGCCCCACCTCTCCCACCGCCAGGGCCTCTCGTTTCTGTCACACACAGTACCTAGTGTCGGGGCTCTACCATTCTATACACCTGGGTGCATAGAAAGGGTGGCCATCCAATACAGGTGTGGGTGTCTATTGACGAGTTTGGTGGCTTGATTAGAATAAAATTCCCAGTAACCTGCTGTCCCTTGATGGCCTGATGTTTACAGGGTAGGGTTCTACTATTGTGGGAATAATATCCTAAGTGGGATGAAATAATGTTTATTTCTGTGTGGAATAAACAAGGTGGTTTGTACTACCTCCTATCAACTTGGAGCTTAACGGAAGCTTGCTATGTTAGACTGGTGAAGGCGACCTGTTTCTAGACTGATAGGGTAGGTAGGTAAAGTGGCTATGAAAAAAACTCAACTTTAACTAACGCTATGGTGTTTGTCCTGAAGGGACCAGAAAGTGTCTTTAAGTGTTTGACAACTCAAACTGATGGCAATCTTCGAAGCAAAGAGGGATCTCAAGACCTGGACTTGGGCACCAAGAGCGTGGTGAAGACCAGGCAGAGCTGATGGTACCTTCGGCACCAGGAGTACAGGGAAGGAACAGGACAGACCCGCTTTCCAAGGGACATGCCCCAGTATTTATACTCTTCCTCGCTCGCAGTTGGTCAGGTGGAGGGGTGTGGCGGCGTTAGATCCTCTGAGCATGTGATGTCACAGACCGGGTCTGGATCCATCAGCTGCATGTCTCTGCAATTCATACTAGTAGTGCCATCTTTCGGCATGCTATAGTACTAGGTGACCTTGATGCATAGTTTTGGTGGTTCGGCCGGTGAACAATACAATTTTTCTGTGAGGGCGTGCATCTTTTATCATTGGGTAAACAGTACTAGTTCTTTACGTCAGGTACATTGTACTGCCAATCAAACTATGTTGGGTTGTATCGCTGAGTGGTTCGCACTGATGAGTAGAGTAGGGACGACGTCACACTTCATTTTATTTTATTATTTATTTAAATTTATCTGACTGTGCTTAGTATGTTGTTGGGTGTTGTAACAATCATTCAAATCACAGAAACATAAGCACGTTGCACAATTGTGTTTCAAACACCTGGGGCAAGATTACAACTATAAACAGACATGACTTTCAAACTATTAATTTCTTATTAAAAACAGTTCACAGTTAAAACGTATAAATTTCCCATGCCCTATATTTGCAATCATGCACACTAGTCCATTGTATCTTAATGGCACCAAATTTTTTCAGACACACAGTGGTCACGACGCACTTACCAGTATATTTATTCCTGCTGTAGAAAAAACCTTATTATAATTCTAATTTTGCTATAAAATAAACTTATCACTGCAGTAAGAGCAAAGGAAATACAGTTGGCTCGCCTTATCCATGTTACATGTTTCTGGGACACCCATGGATATGAAAAAACTGCAGATGTTCAAGATATGTAAGTAAACTGTGTAATATTGTCATATACCATATTTATACACATATTCTTTGAGTTATAATGATAGTCTGCACTCTCAAATACCATATTTGTGAAAGTACAAATTGTATATGTACACAAGAAAAGAAAACAGCAGATGTTATCTGAAAAAAATTGTTGTTAATGTGTGCATGTGCCATGCGAGGTTGATATAAACAGCTGTCACTCTGCAGTAATGTGGCAACACAGCATGACATTCCAGGCTGTACTCAGTTTCATATAACTTCAATAAATTTTGTGAATTCTCGAAAAGAAGTGCAGCCACAATGTATCCCTCCGCCACAGCTGTTCTGTCGGTGAAGAAACTGATCTTTGTAAACAAACTACGAATCTAATGGCAAGCATTGAAAGACTGACAAGTTCTGTTCAATTAGGCTACTATAGCTGGTTGCCATTCTCAACTGTTTTATTTTTGTTATGATCACGTAATATACTAGTTAGGGTCCTGTTTTATTTTATTGGTGGGGTGGGAACTATATTTTTACATCTTTCGGGAGACGTGATTTTTTTGTAGTTTTTCTTATAAGAGAGTGGCACTTGGAACTTGCATAGTTTTTATGATGCATTGGAAAATTTTGTTCGTATGGAAAGAGCAACCAATTTACTTTAACTCAAAAGTTTTAACTTCATCGAGAAAACCAAATGCAATAAATGTGTTGCTGTTCGTACAGATGTGAGAAATGCTCAACAGATAAATATCATTACATTTTTTATATAATGAACTACACTAAAAGGGTGCTTATTTAGGCCACGTATATTTTAAAACCTCCCGCAAGAACAAAACGTAATAAATACGTCACTGTTAAAACCAATGTGCGAAATGCACATTGTAAACATGTTAAGCAAATTTAACTTCTATGTAAAAATCATTAGAGTTTTAATCAAATAAAAGTCCCAATACATTTCACATAATCTAACAACAATATAAGAAAACATTATTTACAAAAAACAAAAACTTACTGCTCACTTCGTAATTTCTAAATACGTACTGAACTTTGGATGATTAATCACGTGTTGGCTACTGATATGAAATAATTTATTTGCGGACTTATGCAATAAACAAAACACTTGAACGAACACAACGAAAATAAATTCCCCCTCGCGCTTTGCGATGGTCACAGAAAATGGTGGACCACAGAATACAACAAACCATTTTACAAAGCAGCAGACACGTGTCGATAATTCATTTCACTGAGGAGACTGTTCTAAAAGGCACCTACGATGAACTACACTTAATGAAATATGTAAATACAAAATTAATTAACTGCATATATAATATTCCGACATCACCAGCAAGGAATTCTCGCCTATTATAAATTATGACGGAAGAGAGCACAATGGCAACAATGGCTTTTCACCGGGCGGGTGGAGAGCATAGACAAGAGACTCAACAGAGATTGGTGGAAACCTTTCACATAACCGTGATGTTGGCATGCTCTATCATAATATTTCTAAACAGTTTTAAAGCCCTTGCTCTATAACTCAGAAAAAAATTGTGTATTAGTCTATGAGCATAATTTTAACAATAAATGTTATAACTATCATTAATTTTCCACATTGTAATTTTTAATTCTGAGTATTATTTTCTTTTACAATCATCACCAAGTGCGTCAACATAACACGCATCCCACAACAACCACCAGCTGGCACAGTACTTTGAAAATCGAGGCGTTTATGGTTTACATGCTATGTAGGTTGGTCACAACATCTGTCAAATTATATTAAAGTTACGTGAAACAGAGCATACCTCCCAACCCTTGAGACCAAGGACTTGCATATGTCAATAACCAGATAGACTTGTTACCACGTCTGTCTGTGCTAAATTTTGTAGTACGTGTATATAAAACAGACAACATGATACATTTTATATTACTTATGTAAAGGAGTTTACAAAAACAGGGAGCACTTGATATGTTTTATATCATATGTGTAATAGAGTTTAAGGGGACTTCTTAATTCAAATATGTACTGTTATAAAATCATATCTGTAACAGTAGGATATTATTACAGGCAATGTAACCCAGTATATCAAAATTAATATGCTACTTTATACTTTTCTCCTTTTTCTTAAGGAGACTGTGAGAAAGCCCTAAAGAAAACATTTTTTAACATTTTGAATTTTTTTTCTTGTTTAGTATATTTACTAGGATGTAAGTAAAAGTGGCAGAGTAAAAGTGATAGCTGTGTAAATTTGAGTTTTTTACTTTTGATGCAAAAAAGTTGCATTATCAGAATTTTTTTTTTATTGGTATGTGCCCATGTATGACCAAAAGATAAACAAAAAAAATAAAATATTGACTTCCAACAAACACAGAAATGTACAGTCCTTGACACAACTAAACAAACAAAATTACACAAAAACCATAGCACACAAAGTGGCATAGTCAAAAAATAATTACCTAAAACAACCCAAACACAAACAAAAATGAAAGGAAGTTATATACACAATAGGAAGCTGTAATAAACAATAGTGCTGGGAGATCGTATATGGCACAAAAGGGAGCAAATAAATAAAATATATATATATATATATTCTTGACTTACTTGTATGATTAAACATCATATAGGCCCAGAGAAAACCTTAATTTTTTTAAAATGAAAATACACGATATGTGGTTGTGTGGTAATTAGATCTTTTCTTTTCATTTGCTCATTATCTCTCTCAAAACAAAGAGGTAAATATAAGACTGCCATCTGTGCAAATAATTACTTTCCTTTAAAATAAATTGAATGTAGTCTAAATTACCCAAAAACAAAGAGAGAATGCAATACAACATTAAGAGTCCTCAAAAATTGAAGCAATTAAACTTGACCATAAATGAGTAAAACAACATTTAAAACATGTTAGTAAGTTGCAAGTAGGTCGCTAGGCTATCAAAATTATACAAAACAATATGAATTTGAGAACTCACAGAGAAGTATTCGTTGCCAAGCACACACACACACACACACACACACACAAAGTAGCATGACACATTTTCCACATGGTTGCATGATCACAACGTTTTGCTGGCTAAGTCAGCATCAGGCGGCTGCACCACCACCACCGCCATCATCCACCACCACCACCACCACAATCATCACCATAACCGCTGCCACCACCACCAACACCACCACAACCACCACCACCACCACCAACACCACAACCAACACCACCACTACCACCACCACTGCTGCTGCCACCAACACCACCACTGCCATTACTACCAACACCACCACTACCATCACCAACCACAATCACCACCACCAAAACCACCATCAACACCACCACTGCCACTACCACCACCAACACCACTGCCACTACCACCACCACCATCACTGCCACCACCAACACCACCACTACCACCAACACCACCGCTGCCACCACAACCACTGCTGCCACCACCAACACCACAACCACCACCACTACCAACACCACAACCACTGCCACTACCACCACCACTACCACCAACACCACTACTGCCAACACCACCACTGCCAACACCACCACCACCACTACCACCACTACCACAACCACCACCGCCACCACCACCACTGCCACCACCACCAATGCCACCACCACCCCCAACACCACCACAACCACACCCCAACCACCACCACACCCCAACCACCACCACCACACCCCAACCACCACCAACACCACCACCACACCCCAACCACCACCACACCCCAACCACCACCACCACCAACACCACCACCAACACCACCACCGTCACCACCACTGCCACCACCACCACCACTGCCACCACCACCACCACTACTACCACCAACACAACCACCGCCATCACCACTGCCACCAACACCACTACCACCACCACTGCCGCTGCCACCAACACCACCACCACTGCCATTACCACCACCACCAACACCACCACTACCACCACCAACCAATCACCACCACCAAAACCACCACCACTACCACCACAACCACCACCACCACAACCACCACCACAACTGCCACCACCACCACCACCACTACCACCACTGCCACCACCATTACCACCACTGCCACCACCATTACCACCACCACTGCCACCACCACCCCCAACTCCACCACAACCACCACACCCCAACCACCACCACAACCACCAACACCACCAACACCACTGCCACCACCACCACTACCACTGCCACCACAACCACCACTGCCACCACAACCACCACTGCCACCAACACCACCACCAACACCACAACCACCACCATCACAACCACCACCATCACTACCACCACCACAACCACCAACACTGCTGCCATGACTTAACACCACCACCAACACCACCACTACCACACCAACACCAACACTGCCACCAACATCATAAGTAACATTGGGTGGCCACTGTATTGTCCATGGGGGATTGTAATGCCTTGATTTTGATATATCGTGTACATACGTGACACCGTGGATAAAAAAAATATTGAATGTCTTCACAACTTCTGAAATTGAAAATCCCATCCTTCTGGCACCCACAAGCATGCTCTGTTCGAACTCGGAAAACTCACATCGCCTTGCCATCAGTGTGTAAACAACAGTCGATTTGAATGACATGACCACTTGTTCACAACTGAGATCAGTTTAGGCCATTCAATGTCATTCTGCAGTGGTGGTGCCATGAGTCATTCATTCAGTTACATAGTGCTATCCCATGACTTTTGTCATGTCAGTGTATGTTTACATGGCCTACCATACTATTACTTACTTGCCAAATTTGGCGAGAATTTGATGAATAGTTTTCAAAATATAACATAAAGGCTTTATTTATACATATGGTGCTACCTTCTAAAATGGCAGACCAACAACAATATACATCTTTAAATTCAATGCTTGCATGATATACTGTCAACATACTAAATTTAGTTTGAATCTGTTGAATGGTTCTCAACATATCATCCTAAATTTAAAAAATGGCAGCCATTTTGAAAGCAAGCACCTGGTGTTGTCGAAAACTAGAAGTCAGATGTCCTTACTAAGTATAATATGTGTATCAAATTTGGTGAAATTCAGTTCCCACATTGAATTGATTTTTGGTTTGGGGGGAGGGAGGAGTTTGAATGCATTCATGCACACACACACACAGAGGAAAGTGATCTTATATGCGGCTAAAAATTAAACAAAAAATACAAAATTAATTTTAATATTGATAGTGACAAATATTTTAATGTCCTACATCCTGTCGCTACCACGCAGCATACACTGCCACCCTATTACACTCACTGACTACTGTGTGAATGTGCATCACTAGGCTGATATGCTGTTTTTGTAGTAAGCCCAGCATAGAAGCCAGTACCCAGCAGTACACACTGGTTTGTTTATTCATTTTGCTTGTTTAATTAAATTATTTTAAAACCTTCTTTTATTATTTTTTATATTTGTATGTTATTGGGAAGGGATAAAGGTCAAAAGTTTACTTTAATTAAAACAATGATGATGATAACTATCCAACATCACGTCAGTCTGTGTTCTTTTCTTAATACCCAACAGTTTTATTCAGTTTCTCTAATTATTTTTTGCTCTTTCTCAATATAACTTTTTGCAGCTAAGAATTGCTGCAATAGAACAAACCTTTGCAATTATGGTTTTGATATATCTTTGATTTTTTTCATTCTCATGCGACATCAACTTTATCACGCTGATTTATAGGCCGGGAACACACGGCAAGCTCCACAGGCCGGGCCCGGCCCATCCACTTTTGATGATACATGGAGAGACATTGGGTAGCATGCACGGGTCCGGCACGGTGCAAGGATAAAATGGGCTTGGCTGTGTGCCCAAGGACGGGCGCCGGGCGTTTTCCAGTGCCGTGTGTTCCCGGCCTTATGTAGGAGCTCGTAGATGGATGGGGTGTTAGCTTGTTTGGTAACCTGTTATCATGTTGGAAGGTTACTTGAATGATACGGAAATTTATTACTTCCTGTGTCTCAGATATATACTAAGCTGTTATCTTAGTTGTTTGTGATACTACGTTACATTGACTATTTGCAATACTTCCTGCCACTTTCTGGTAAATTTGGCTTTCTTCTTGGCCCAGTAATGACAACAGGTTTTTTCTCCCAATTGTTCAAATGTATATTTCTGCTACCCATGTCTTTCAGCTTTTTTTAACTGTGTTCAATTGCTCTAAATTTACGTAAATTTTATCAACATGAGAATATTGTTTACAGAAATCATCCGACATGTTTTTTTCTCAAGAACAATTTTAAGATCGCTTTACTTTTCCAGTATTGCGTATGTCATGAAATCAAATGTACAAGTAAACTTCTCTCTGAAGTATATTTCTTGTCCCTCTTGTCTTCACTTGATGACATGTTTTAAGTTTTTCAACACCACAATGTTAATGGTATGAGTATCGAAGTACAACTGTGTAGTGTGAATGATAGGAGTGTGACTTGCAAAAGGGGGTGCAGGAAGCAAGATGCAAAAAAGCAACATAGGTAGTTCTAACTCTGGTTTTTTCAGCTACTACCACTCTTGGGTTAATAGTAACTACCTACCTTCAATTTGACTTGATGCTAATACTACACAGTAGAATCTACCTTTTAGTTGCTACATTTGATTCACTTCATGGAATGATTACCAAACTCTACTTTTGTTAAGTCACTTTTCCGACATGTATTTCTTTTTGGTTACTAAAAAAGTGGTGTGTAATTTGATATGTGTCTATTTTAAATGTTTGTTATTTTAGTGTCTAAATGATGTGACTTTAGTACAACATTGTGACAAAAACAACTGTAAGTTACTTTGAAGTTGTAAATAACATACATAGACCTAAATACAATGCAGTGAAATATCAGCAAAAACAATGTGTGTGTATGTAAAATTTATTTTATTTCTGTCATCTATTAGTGTTAATTGGTATGTCAACATTGTGTGCCATGGTGAGTACAGTTTCATTTAGAATAACATGTGGCATTTTGTCCATCATTTCTGCATCATTTGTAAACAACAAAAACTTGGCTGCATTTAGTTTTAGGCAAACTGTCAACAATACAGCTGATCTATAAGAAGATTAGTAATTAAATTGCTTGTTTAACAATTTTGACCATAAGTAAAATTTACTGGAGTAGATGCATAGTGCAGTTCAAGTTATATGATATTTGTACCTTTTTGTTAATGCTTATAGTTAAATTATTGGCGCATATAATCTTCAGCAATGTAAGTGAAAATTTTGTTCAGTTGATGCAGTAGAAAATATTATTTTAAGATCTATATAAAACCTGATGTTTTTAGCATTATTTGCATAGGAATTTTGGCAGGACTATAGAATGTTTCTGGGTGGTTGCAGACTTCCCATCCATCCATGTTTGATGTATAGATTTTCCACTGTACTTAATTTCATAATAGTTTAGTCATGGTTACATGCATTTAAAATGTCACTGAGACTGAAATAAATTATATCCATATATTTAGAGGAGATTGTACCTATTGTAAAATTCACATCATGATGATGATGATGAAGAAGAAGAAGATAATGTTGTAATAGTAATAATATTATAATAATGCCAAAATACATTTTATGCTAGGTACATTTGAGTTCATTTGCAATCCTCTTTAAGTTCTCCTATTGAATTCCAGTTACTGTAATAGTCTGCATATAATGCACATTTCTGTAAAACGATAACAGCAATAATTTCAGAAATGCAATAGACAAAAAGACAACTATAATCCTGCTACAGTATACAGTTTTTCTGTAATTTGTATGGAAAATGTAATGTTTTGTGGTTATGTGATTATGATGTACATTTTTACATTTCTTGTCCATTAACAAGACATGCACCTCATAAAAACTTAAAATATGAAAGTGTATTTAATTTTTATGGTTTAGAATTCTGCAGAAATTATGAAATGATGTTGCTATAATGAATATTGCTACGTTTGATTGCTAATTGTTTATCTCAGGAACACAATCAAAATATAATTTTATCACTTTGATTCTTAAAATTTACAGTTGAGCATTATGCTAAGTACTTAAAATGCTATCTTTGATTTACATGTAAATTAATGAATTTCTAAGTCTTACTGATAGAAAGTTTGAGAATTTGGCAGGTATATAGTTGTTTCAGGAAGTCAAGTATTAATTTCACTTTTGAATTTTCAGTGTGAATCAAGCATGGTTCACTGAAGCGAGCAGGGATGTACTATGCATTTTGGTAATGTTTACTGTAATCACAATTTACCAAACCATGTTGATTGTGAGATACACATTTAAGGAAAGAAAGACATTTGCATCTCCATTTCTGAGGCAGAGTTTGTGACAGTGTCAAGTCTTATCATTCCTTAAAGTGCAGTTCTGTATTTAATTAATTACACATCATACAACTTCAACACTATTTTTATACATTAGATTATTGTCAGAGTTAGCTTGCTAACTAAAATATACTGACGCCGTCAGGTGAAACACTGAGACGATTATGATACGCTTTACCTGTGGTTGATCGGTAGTTCCCACACACTGCACTTTGAGACTCGGGGATCCCAGGGATGCTGTGGGTTTTCTGTGTTCGCCTCACCCATGCGTACTTACAAAACAACTTTTACACGTAACATTGCAATATAAAAACACTTTGTCTGGGCTGGGTATCTGACGCTATAAAAAGACATTCACGTTTTACACTGAGAAGGCATATTTATTTTACCAAATTACACTTGTGCCAGAAAGAATTAGGTCTCAAACGTGTCTAGCCAGTTCCAAAGGGTGATTCCCCAAGCACGTAACTACACTTGCGCACTTAAACTGGATGATGCTCCGCAGTGTTTGAAGAAACAGCCTCTACAGAGCAAGGGGCCTACAGCCACTAGGATGAACTGCAGGTTTGTGCAGAGAAAGGACATAGAATATGAAATGAGCTGTCACGTATTTTCCCACAGCTAACGCCTACTCGTCGGGACTCATCCCCGAACCACATGTTGTGTGGCGACGGTCATACATATTGAGGGCTAGTGCAAAATAATGTTGAAGAACAAAATACATAAATAACACTTGATGAAGATGGGGCACAACATGAACAGGGAAAATACACACACAAATGTGTGAATTTACTTTTAGATGGCGCGGATGCTGCTGGATATGGCTTGTAGCGGACCATGTGTGTGGGTGTATAAACACATCATTTATCTGCAATTCTTTTCAATAATTATCGGCAATAATTGTATCTGCATGAGAAAATTATCTCTGCCATAAATTTGAGTACTTAAGTCCTAGAACGCCGGTAGGCGGGAAAACATCAAGATTTGAAATTACCGCATGGTCAAGAACAAAATCATCATACTTATAAAATACATGATCCCTTATTGAAAATATTACATGGAACCCTGAAAAAAATTATGGCGCACAAGATGGAGCAACAATTAGCCCTCATAACGTGGTGATTGCTTGGATACGGACTTGGTGGTATCTGACCACGTGGCCGTTGGCGCTGTTGCCATAAAACATGATAACATTACAAAAACCCTCAAAGAATGTTACAATAATATTATTCTTTATATTGTGCATCGCAACGAAGCAGAAATTACATTGAAAAGCCCTTAACATGGGCGGATGGCATCTGATACACAAGTAGTGCGGGTCTCGGGCCTCTCCAATACAACTCTGTCTCATCTCATTTACATGTCAAAAATTCATAAAGGCTGAAAATTATTAGGTTAAGCGGATAGCATTATGCTGGGGATGTCTGGCAAAACGTATGCAAGCCAAAGGTTAACCGGTATACTAAAGTGAACTATTGAAACCTACATCAGTGCAAAAGGATGAAGCGTGTACATGACAGTGTCTTACCTCGCCAGCTCTCCTAAAACAACTGGCCACAGGCAGTGGTTGCACGGACCTACCATGTCTGCCTACGGGGTTCACACTAGCGGAAGTGCTATGCACGCTGAGTGAAAATATTAATACGGCAAATTGAAAAGGCACAAAAAGAATTTATAAATAGTTTTTCAAACAGAAATTAATTATGATTTTTGGTTGATATTTATTTGTCATTTCAAGGCGTTCTGGCCTGCATATTATTGTCTTTCTGTTACGCGTTTCACGCACTTTGATTTTCAAATAGCAAGTTTTCACAAAACCCTCAAAAAACCATATTACACTTGACAAACATTTTTACTCTTGAAATAAGTATAGATTACACAGGAACCACTTGTATACCATTTTTGGGAAAGTCTGTAGCCTGTAACGGTACTGGAACAGGTGTTTACCACCACGTGTACCTTCAGTGGCGACTGCCATCATGGGCTGACTGTGGCTGGCCCTTGGCGAGCGTCAGTACTTGCATTGTAACAAACTCACCCAAGAACATACATAAAACTTGATCTTTTTCTTATTTATTTTACAAATGAAGTGTAACAATTCCTGTTATTTACCAACAACCAATTTGTGAATAAACTGATGAAGTATGAGGACAGTGTTCTGTTCTATCCAAACACCAACTATTGCCAACAGCATTAAAAAATGAAAACATTTTGTACAAAATTATGGAAATACGTAATATTTTCTAGTTGTTCAGTGAGTCCAAAAATGTACCTAATTTCAGAATCATAAACGTTGGTAGTTATTAATATGCGTGCAAAATATGTGTAGTAACATTTTTAGGCACATGTGGTATGTCTTGTCGACTTGTTTTGTCCAATTCTGAAGAGAGAATTGTTTTTTTAAAGGTCTGTTATTGTTGCTGGAGGTACAATGCAGCCTTTTGAAGAATTCATTGAACAACTATACATTGGTGCTGGTGGCTGTAGATCACGCATTGTGGAATTTTCCTGTGGACATGTTATTCCTAAAGAAAATATTTTGCCCATTCCTGTGCCAGTTGGTCCATCTGGTCAAAGATTTGAGTTCAATTATCAAAGTCGTGGCTCAGTTGCGATGGTAAGTTCATATTTATCTTCATAATTTAGGAATTCATTATGAAATTTTGTCTGCATGTTATATATATATATATATATATATATATATATATATATATATATAGAGAGAGAGAGAGAGAGAGAGAGAGAGAGAGAGACATGCACACTCACTCTCTCTCTCCCTCTCTCTCTCTCTCTCTCTCTCTCTCCCTCTAACCCTCTCTCCCTCCCCCTCTTCTCCTCCCCCTCTCCCCCTCTCTCCCTCCCCCTATCACCCTCTCTCCCTCCCCCTATCCCCCTCTCTCCCTCCCCCTCCCCCCTCTCCATCTCTCCATCCCTCCCTCTCCCCCTCTCTCCCTCCCCCTCTCTCTCTCTCCCTCTCTCCCCCCTCTCTCCCTCTCTCCCTGTTCTCCTAGGTGCTAGGTGAGTAGTCTAATCAGTACACCACCGCGGCCCCAAAATGGGATGATGATATATTTTTTAAATTAATTAACACTCTAAACTGACATATTTGTAATAAAGAATTTGAATATAAAAATATAAAAAGTTCCTAATCACGATCATATAGCAGGAGAATTTAAGAGGAATAGCATGAAATTCTTGTTATTTAAATTTAAAGCTTCCAAAATTTGTATAAGTTGAAATTTAAGATACGATTCAAAGTTATTCTTATAGTGGATTTTAAAACTTAGTGGCAATTATACACACACAAATTTTGCCAAATTCTAAAGGAAATTATATTATTTTTCCAAAAAACAAATGAGAGAGAAAAAACACACATGCACTATTATTGACCAATATAAACAACCATATGATGTTTCAAGATGTCTTGGATGTTATAACATTTTTTTAGTAAAACTATCGTAAAATGTAAGAAATATAACAAAAAATTAATATTAAAAAGAAAGGTGAAGTACAAAATGTAACTATAGAGTATAAATTTATTGATACACATATATTTATAAGTACAAGTCTAGAGAAAGCAATAAAAAATTTAGCATAACTTAAATGTTGTTATTCAAAATGTCAATCAAAACCAGAAATAAAAAATATTTAATATTTTCTGTTTAATGATAATAGAATATTAAAACTAACAGCTTATTTTGAAAATAAAAAATTAATAGCATTGGTATTCAATATTATATTATAGAACTATCATAGATTCAGGTATTAAATTTGCAAAGAAGGTTTATAAACATTTCTGCTGCCAAAACTTTGGTGATTGCCAGGACTCCTATTTAAAATTAGAAAAATTAGATAGTGTTTTTTAAAAATATATATTGATAACTTTAGAAAAATTTGTTATGATAATTATAAATTAGGTCCTTTTTTATACATAGATTTAGCTCCAAATTTGGTCAATTCCGCTTCTTTAAAAGAAACAGGCCAACATTTAGAATTGAAGGTTTTAGATGTAAACAATTTTAAGGGACGAAGATGATGTATTGTATAATTGCAGGAATAATATTTTTTTTAATATCGTTAATCATAAATTTTAAGCACATAAATTGATTTTCTTTTTAGATAATCCTGCAGCAATAACATTTTCAAGAGTTAAATTTCTGTTAAAAATTAATACTTATTATGAGGCTGATATGTACTTAACATTATTTACTTTTTAACCAATGACACTTAACATGGTTTGCTTTTCAACTAGTTTCTCATCATTGTCTATTTGTTAAGTGAGTTAACATTATTTTTTAAATATTGAATCAAAATATTAAAATAATCAATTAACATGTTTTCATGTTGCTGTTTGTGATGAAGTACGCCACAATGTTTAACCTTTTGTCACATGCTGTTGTTTCTTATTGAGCATGCCACAATTTTTAAGCTTATGTGATGCATAATACCACTCCTTATAGATTCCTACAACTGTAGCTATTGCATTTGAAACCAGAGAGAATACATTTTAGCTTATCTGCTTTGATAGGAATGTTTTTCAGCTTGTCTACTTTGATAGAAAATGGCCCAGAGTATTTTAAGTTCATTCAAAAAGGAAGAACTGCTTGCACACTCTCCATGTTTTGATAGTGCAAAGGATTCCAAAGAACTATTTATAGTAGGTTTTTGTAACTCAGCAGAAAATACCAGTTGTATACAATTTCTTATGCTGAAATTGATCTACTTTGCAAATGTTGGAGGTTGGTGAAAAAGCTATTTCAATTCAAAGAAGTTGTAGAAACAATCATAACTGAATTTAATAACTGTAAATTGCTTCTTCTTTGGGATTTTTTAAGAACCTCTTTCCAAAGATCAAGTCCATACTCTACCTGATAATGCGAAAAGGCGTTCTTCTCAACCTGAGAAAAACCTCTGTAGCTGAGTAGCATAAAGTGTCCAATGTGAAGAAAGGTGAATTCAATGTGTTTGAAATGACCGTACTTCAAAAACTATAGGTACCTGACCAAAATGTCACCAAAGACCAGTTTTTATTTTGTCCGCCACAAATATTGAAAAATGTGATCAACTTCTCGCTTTTAATGTTATTCCTTTCATAATACATCATCAAACAACTTGCTAGCTTGTCTGATCCCCTATTAGTGGTTGCTTCATCCCACAGAAATAAATGTCGTTGATGCTCTCCACATAAATTAAAGTCAAAATCGTAATATATTTTACGCTTGTAAAATATTGGTCCTGTAGTCAATTAACGTGTGGGCAATATCTGTTACAAATGGAATGTGATTTTATGAACATTGCTGTCCTATTTTCCCCATTTAATTGTTTTGTGTAATCCTGATTCTTCAGATGCTGCTTTTCAATGGTGCAGTTACTGCTTTACTAGCAACTTCAATGCTTCTAATCATCTCTAATTGGTATATCAGGTGAATGATGCTGCTGGCAGGTGTCCTGAATTGATTTGCAGAGACAGCTGTTTTGTTTGCAGCCAGCAAATCTTTATTGAATATTGTGTGCTTAAATAATCCTATGATGAATCTTTCTTACTATAGTGACTCTTGTATCGAGGTAATTTGTGACTAAATGCTTTCATATCATTGATGTTTTCTATTAAATATTTTCTAGGATGATAAGTATGTCTAAACAAGTTTTTCAGTCAAGTGTATGTGGGGCTATGGTCGCAATGTATTTTTAATGAGTGTGTGTGGCTGTTGCCGTGGCTGAGAGTGACTCTGAAGTGCTCAGCAGGCCTCTGGATTGCTGGGCTACCTGATAAAGCTCAACGGTTAAGTCCACTAACCCTTCGAGCATATACATATGTTTCTAGGGAGCCAAGAGCCATGTTACTTTTATAGACATAGGGTATACTAAATTGAATATCTATATTTATTATCAGATTTAGGGAAAAAATTTCATCAGGAAGAGCACCTATGCGTAAAACGTATATGGTGTAGATTTTTTACTAACTATAACTATAGAAATCATTAAATCAATATTTTTCTTTAAAAAACTTGTAAGTAGAATTTTTTTAATAATGATGAATCAACACGTGGGAAATGGCGGAAAAGAATAAAAAAAGAAAAAAAATTATATAAAAAAAAAAACATCCCAAAACTAGTTTTATTATATTATAAATATAAAATATTCATGCTGAAATAGTGCATCAGCTATTGTGAAAACCAGCACAACTATCTCCCTCTATATTTCCCTCCCTCACTTACCTTCTGTCTCTCTCTCTTTCCCTCTGTGCATCTCTTTCCCTCTGTGCATCTTTTTTGCTCTGTGTCACTCTTTTCCTCTATCTCTTACCCTCTGTCTCTCTTTATCTATTTTCCTTTGTCTGTCTCTTTCCATATCTTTCTTTCAACTTCTACACTGTTATCAGTTTATTATCATATATATACGCCATCAGGGTAGACACAAAACGAACTATGACACAAATACTTACTGGTAATTTGGGGCCAGCGGTGCTTCCTAATCACCGCACTATTGAGACTCAGGGTTCTCAGGGATGCTGTAGGTTCTGTGTGTACGTCTCACACATGCTTACTTACAAACACGTAGGTAATACTAAACTTTTTACTAAACATCACTTGAAATAAACACTTAATAAAATATATGCGGCTAGGACACTGTCACTGCTGAATAAAAGAGTTAAGTTCACTGTAGACTCGTTTTTATTGTTATTATGCATACACATCAACGTGCCAATGAAATGATTATCTCGGTCATGACTAGACAATTCCGCTTGGGTGCTTCCCAGTCTGCTATTATTATAGCGCACACCTAGATGGATGATCTCATCGAGGTGCGTGAAAGTACAGCCTTCACAAGGGAAGAGGGCCGACAGCTGCTAGGGTGGACTGACGGTTTTTCCCTGAAGACAGGACACAGTGAATTACAAATGAAACCCTTAATACATATTAACACATGTGATTACTCGGCATCACTAATGCAAACTCATTGGGGTTCGCACTTCAACATGTGAGCAGTGTGGTGATGGCCCATACACAGAGCCGGATAGGACGGGAATAATTGCCCTGTGCACTTATTACAAAATTACATACACCCTTGAATGATACATGAAACAAGATGGGACACAAGATGAATATTCATAATAAACACACACATGTGTGAAAACAAGTTTAGGTGGTGCGAATGCCGCTGGATGAAGTTCGTAGCGGACCATGTGGTGCAGGTGAAATTGCAATAATTCTGCATGGAAAGGGCAAATTAAAGTCAGACAAAACGTTATTCTTACTGAGAAAATTATTCTCTTTATGATTGCAGTGGTTACAGGCTTGTAACATTACTGTGACCGCGTGGTCAAGTACAAAAAGCATAATTTACATGAAAAATTCATTGACCCCTGAATAAAATTGACATAGAACACTGAAATAAATTGTTGCACATACGATGTTACATAAATAAGCTATCAAATGCAACGATGGCGTATACAAAGACTTGGCGTCTGTGGGCCACGTGCTTATACGTGATGTCACCGTAAAATATTCAAACACGAAAATTACCCTCACATACATACATTAAAATAAAGCTCTTAAAATTGCGTGTAGCAATAATGCAGAAGTTACAATGAAATGCCATAAACATAGGCGAATGGCACCTGATTCAAAAGGGCAGGTCACGTGACCTCTCCGACATCTTTCTCCTTCTCCTCGATGAAGTTGAAAATGCCACAAGGGCGCAAGAAATTAATAAAGCGGAAGCAAATGCTGGAGGAAATGTCTGGCAAAAATGTATGCAAGCAAAGGTTAACCGGTAAACTAAATTAGCTATGGAAACCTAAATTTGTGAACAAAAGTAGTGCATACGAGACAGTGTCTTACCTCGCCAGCTCTCCTCGACAGACTGGCCAGATACAAGCGTCGTACGGACGTATCATTGCCGCCTACGGGGTTCACAAAAGCGGAAGTGCTATGCACGCAGAGTAAAATATTTTATTATTGAAAATTAAATGGCCCAAATTTTAGTGTCTCTTTATGAGGGTGTTCACGCTAGAAATTTAAGTGTTCTTATTCTTGGGGCCGTGGGCACTTTGAATTTTATAACCAAACAATTTAAAATTAGTACAAACACTTTAAAACATTTTAAGACATTTAAAACCCTGCAAATACAATAGAACACATTTTACACTGAAAATAACATTTGTACGAAAGTTCAAAATTATTGGCCCCTTTGCACACGTGATGATACGTGACACGTGCGTGGTGAGCGCCATCATGGGCTCTAGCACCTCTGGCTATCAGCCGGTGTCTATATATATATATATATAAACTAAAAAACCTTAATTCACTGCTTTAAAACATGCATTTTTTTTAAATTGTGTGTGGTTTTTATTAGTAATGATGGCTGGAATAACTCAAAACTGATTAAAGACCACCTCCCTGTCTTGAGTTTGTTGTAATCATAGTATATTTACTGATGGCCCGCCTGTCAAGACTTATACTGGATGTGCCATTTATCTTGAGCACCCACAATAACTGTGTAACGGGACTCAAAAAAAAAAAAAAGTTTCATATAGAAATTTTATAACTGGTAGGGGAAAAAATACTGCTGGTGAGTTCGATTTATAGTATTATTTATTAGTGAGATATGAGTAGTAACATTGATTTTTAAATGGCATCATGTATCGATTCGTCAAACCTTCAATGAAGCTCCTCAAGACCTATTAAAAAATGTATTACAATGTACAGTCTAATAAAGAAATTGTTAAAAACTGCCACAGACATTGGGACTCATAAGGGTTCGTAAAGACTCGTTATGTGATGCCTTGCGGCATGATTGCGCTGCATGGTACAGTATGAAGTTGATACTCTGCATTTGATGTAGAGGTGATGTAAAAAGTGCAGGTACCGAGGGTAACCCAACTTAGGTGTCAGCCATCGCTGTTTGATGATGACGTGGTGATGTTAGTGTTGTTTCTCAGGGTTGTGTGGTTAATTGCCCGTACGTATTGTTACACCCTCCATTAAATTATGTTGACTACAGGTCCCAGAAATTAATGGGTATTTTGATGCTTTCATTACCATACTTTATTGTTGCAGGTCTATTACAAAATGACTGTATGGTGATTTGAAACATATTAACAAAATTTAGATTTGAACATTGTATATTAAAGGTAAAACCTGGATGCTGGTTACTGGGGTCCCATGCCTCTAAACGCCAACAGGTGATGATCAAAATGATAGACAGAGTACTTGAAACACTGTATAGTTGTTGCACTGATACATCTTGCTCTCTGCAGCGTATAGAGACATGCAAATTAAGTGGAACCCGGCTTGAGCCCACCAGGTTAGACTTTACAGTAAAAACACAGTCACATATACATGATAATTAATAGAGAATTGTTCTTCCCTGAGCGATGTTATTCCCGGGGAAGGTCAGGCAGCTTCTCTGGGCACTAAAAATCAAAAGGTTCTATGAATTTATGTCTATTGCGGTTAACTCATTAGCGAAAATTGTGAACGTACTTGAAGTGCAGTAATGTGTGCTGGCTTCTGCGAGCCGTAAATTTTAACTGCTAGGTTCTTGGTGCATGGTTGGGTGAGACATGCCAGCTGTTTACCGAAACTAATGCTTGTGCTGAAATTACATGAAAGACATGAACGAAAAATATTTTTAAAATACACACAAATTCAATACAGCTCTTTGGTACCACAGAATACATAAATAAAAACAATTTAATTTTTCATGATGATATTAAGTCAAATTCATCCTTTCCCTTGAACGAATGAAAATTATTTTAGAAATAATGTTGAAGCCACGTGGGGCATCTCGTGTGAAAAGTAAATATTTTTGTTCTTTGATTAATTATTGTATTAAGATTAAATGTTTTGTGCCTTCCAAAATTATTACACCATAAATTTTTCATACGCTTCCACTTGCACACACGTAAATTTTGCGAAACCCTTGTGGGACAGGTCTAACCCGCCGGGGGGAAGGGTTGTGAGGTTTAACAGACTACGCATGCCACTTACACTTTGTGCGTGCATTATATGGTGCACTCACATGTTCGTAACGGTTTTGTCTCTTATGTTTTTACAGCAACCAATTTAGCTTTATTCCATGGAGTACATAAGTGGAAATAATGCAAGTAACATGATATATTTTCAGGCTTTTAATGCAGAAATCACGTGTCTAAGAATTCCTCATTAGCAGCAATGCCATATTTTAGCGTATTCTCCTGTAGTTATATTGTTAAAGTAGAGACATTTTGTAGCAATGCATTAGAAACTGCAAATATATATGTACTGATATTCACCACTCAAAAAGGATAATTAAACACAGATATGATTGAACTTAAAGATGCCGTAAACTCGAATGACAGCAACAATAGGTTTGTGTAAGTAGGGAGGGATTTGAATGTTACATAAATTTTATTTTCTTTAGTTTATCCTGAGTTCAGGCAGGGAGTGCATACTTTCAAAGGAAAGATGTTAGGTTGTTTAAGTAAGACTTTCCCTAGTCTTAGAAATATAGGTAGTGACTTATAAATCTCAGTTGAATTTATATAAAATTGTTACAATTTCTCAAAGTCAGTGGACTTAGCAAGGTTCTTTGAGGGATGAAGGTTTCAATTAAATAAAAGAGAGTTAATTATAATTTCCTAATTTAGTTATAATAACTACAAATAAAATACTCTTAACTCAATATCTCACAATAAATTGCTATCATGTGCTATTTACAGTTAATAAATTCAATTAATATAATTTACAATCACCTCAAAAAATTAATGTACCGTAATCAATTAACTAAAATCGGTCCAAATAAGCAGTGTATTAAAACCTACTGAATTATTTAACAAATTATATGTCCATGTTTGACAATTTCAATATTTACAATAAAGTGCCTGTCACACATTCATACAGTCTCACCTTAATTCATTACACGTTCCACCAGACCAAAATTTTGTAAAGTGCTCCAAGCACCCCCATGCACAGTAGCTCTCTGCTTGTCAAATACCACGCCCTCTTGTCTGTCCACACCACACAGATACTCACTGCCATAGTCTCACAACCTCTGCTGTTGTTCGTCTTCTCTGGTGATATCTGATGTCCTCCACTGCATCACACTTTTCCCTATTACTGCGATTCAGCCAGATGGCTGCCACAAGAAATGCTGAACCTCCAGCTGTTGTGTTATATATAGCGTCATCAGCCATAGCTCAGAAAATTCTCCCAATGCTGTGTTGCACTCAAGGACAAGATTGCCAGAAAATTCTTGCTCACCCTTCTAAGTTATGAACTCCTCCAACAGCAGGGAGGAGGGGTTGTGACACCATCTGGTCAGCTGTCAATCATTCCCCGGCTGCCGGACGGTGCAACAAAGGGGTGAGTGTGTCTGCTTGGGGGCGGGCAGGGTTGAGGTGGGTCCCCCCGACAGTGTGGGAGTCCATACGTAACACTGCCCTCTCGTTAAATCTATTCATTCTAAACAGAAGCTTTAACATATATACCTTTGTAAAGATCCAGTCGTTCGATGTAGAAAACCTTAGGCTTCACCCAAATGCCCTGTCAACAAATCCGGTAGACCACATCACTAATCTGTTTCTGGATCCTGTACAGGCCTTCGCAACATTATTGTAGCTTTGGGTAATATCCCTTCTTCCTTTGGTGGTTGTACAGCCATACCAGTGGATCTTCCTGAAAAACCTCTTCAGGCATTCTCTGGTCATATCAAGTTTTCATTCGGTCACAGTTAATTTTTAGGTTCTTCTGGGCAAATTCATGGATGTCGACTAATTCCTGTTGTAGTTTGCTGACATATTCTGGAGTGGCTGCTGCTTCGTCTACTAGACATCTGAACAGCAGGTCACCAGGGAAATGGAGTTCTCTCCAAAACAGCATCTTTGAAGGTGTTATCCTTGTTGACTTGTGGACTGCAGAACAATATGTGAAGAGAAAATAATAAGGGTACCTTGGATTCCTAACCCGTCTGGTTGTCTTTCAAGAATATTGCCAGGTACTGTTATAGGTTACAATTTAGCTTCTCAACCAATCAGTTTAACTGAGGGAGTAATGCTGTGGTACAATTTTTCTTAATTCCTAAAATCATTGTTACCTTTTGGAAAAGAGTTGTTTTAAAATTTCGTCCTTGATCAGAATGAAGCTTGAGTGGCACTCCAAACCTGGAGAAAATATGTTCTACAAGTGAATTGGCTACCATGCCAGCCACTTGGTTTGGAACTAGTATGACCTCAGGCCACTTTGCAAAGTATCTTTCGCTACCAGAAGGTACCAATTCCCCTTCTGTGTGACTGGTAATGGTCTGAGAATGTCCATTGCCATCCTCTCAAATGGGGCCCCAACATTGTATTCCCGAAGGGGACCTTGTCCATTATTCCTCAGACCCTTCCTTGTGGTACAGGCATCAGAATAATGGCACCACTTCTCAACATCGTCCCGATAATGCAGCCAACAGAATCTCAGCCGTACTCTTTCGAGGGTCATATTTATACAGACGTGACCACCTGCTGCTGTGTTTTGCAGTTCTCTTGGTACTTCTGAGATTCTGCACTTTGGTAGAATCAGTTGTGAGTTTGTTTCCCTATATTGCATTCACAGTTCCTGTAATGCACACCATTCTCCGCTATAACGGAATTCCACTGTGCCCAGTATGCCTCGACTGACAAACCTAGACCGGATATCTCCTCCCATCTTGTTCGATGCCCAGCTTCTTTTAACTCCAGTATTGGATGCAAGGTTGGGTGAGTTAGCTGATCATTTCTAATGTCCTTATCACCCCATGTAGGTGACTCATAGTAAGATATAGAGCCTTGAATTTTTGTCCTTCTTGCCTTTCATGATATATCACCCTTACTCTCTTGGCATTCACAATGATGACAGAATGGTTTGTATGGTCTCCTAGAAAGTGCATCTGCATTGCTGTGAAGGCATCCAGACCTGTGATGTACTGTATGTTACAAAATCGCTATATATTTTGTTATGCCATAACCAATTATGTTTGTGTAACACGTGGTGATCAAGAATGAACATATCATGGTTGTGACCCTTTGTATTCAAGGTCACAAGTGTAATGTTATCAGGGAGACATTTCAAAGACATTTCAACAAACCAGGATCTACAGATGAAAGTATCCGTGAGTTGCTCAGGAAGTTTAACACAACATGGTAGGTTCTTGATGCAAAAAGAAGTTTTGACTTGACTCGCAAACTGTTCAAAGAGGGACCACGAGTTCTGAGAGACTACGAATTCCCAGAGTGAGTATCCATAAGATCTTGAAGATGAGATGAGGGAAGAAAGCATACCACATTCAAATCCTACATGACCTTCATGAAGAGAATTCCCTAACATGAACAGCAATGAGTGCAGATGTAGTTGAATGGATTGAAAAGGGAGGTTTTATAGAACACATCATCTTAAGTGATGATACAATGTTCCACACTTGCTGTAAGGTCAATCAACACAGCTGTCACATCTGGGCTACTGGAAAACCATGAGAATTTATGTCATGGCAAAGGGATTCACCTAAGGTCAATGTGTGGCTTGGAATGACGAAGACAAAGGTGTATGGCCCTTTCTTCTTTATGGCAAAATCAATAACAGGGACTATGTATCATGATATGCTTCAACAATTTCTAGAGTCACAGCAGGTTCAAGATGATATTGTTCATGATGATGTATTTTAGCATAATGGAACACCATGTCACCATGCAGTCATTGTCCAGGACAACCTCAATAATCGGTTTTCAGAGCACTGGATTCAGTGGGGTGGTAACAGATTCTGGGCACATCACCGGATTTAACTCCACTGGACTTATTTGCATTTTAAATATTTTAATTTTTGTTGTTAGAAAAAAGTTTTTAGTTATATACATCTGGTGTTGCCTGAACCACTTTTCATATAATTAAAATATTTATGTTAAAATAAAAATACAAAATATAGTTAATTTCCTTAAATAATATTTCAAACCATTAAAATTTAAAAATTATTTACATTTTATGATTATGAATTTACTTGATTTTTTTTAATGAAATCATAAAATTTGCAAATAAATTTAATTTAAAAACTTAAAAGTCGTAGAGTACCGACTTGGACAATTACAAAATAAAGTTTAAAATTAAAGCTACAAATGAGATTTTCAAATAAAGTTTTAAGAATATATGTTTTATATTCAACATCAAGTAAAGATTGAACATTGGGATTATTTTTTTATTAAAACTGTTTTAAAAAATAATTAAAATTGTTGATTAAAAATATTTTCATTATAGTTGTTTGGATAAATAGGTATTTTAATTATATGAAACGTGATCCTCACTACACCAGATGTTTATTACTAACTGTGATTAAAATAATCTTATTCTGAACAAACTACATTTCAAAAGGTATACCTACAGAAGTAAATGAGTGTTAGGTTTCAACTGTAACTTATTGCTACACACAATTTTAAGGGTTTTATTTCTATGTATGTATTTGAGGGTATTTTTCGTGATTGAATATTTTACGGCAACACCACGTATAACCACGTGGCCAACCGACACCAAGTCTTTGGCTATGCCATCATTGCATTTGAGAGCTTATTTATGTAACATCGTATGTGCAATAATTTATTTCAGGGTTCTATGTCTATTTTATTCAAGGTTCAATGTATTTTTCATGTAAATTGATGCTTTTTGTACTTGATCACGTGGTCACAGTAATGTTTTATTTTACTTCCATCGGGTATGTTATAAGCCTGTAACCACTGCAATCGTAACGAGAATAATTTTCTCAGCAAGAATAATCTTTTGTCTGACTTTAGTTTGCAGTTTCCAAGCAGAAATATTGCCATTTCACCTGCACCACTTGGTCCGCTACGAACTTCATCCAGCGGCATCCGCGCCATCTAAGCTTGTTTTCACACATGTGTGTGTTTACTGTGAATATTCATCTCATGTCCCAGCTTGTTTCAAGTATCATTCAAGAGTTTATGTAATTTTGTAATTAGTGTACGGTGCAATTATTCCCGTCTTATCTGGCTCTGTGTACAGGCCGTCACCACACTCCCCATGTGCGGGCAGGTGAGCCCAAATGAGTTTGCGTTAGTGATGCCAAGTAATCATACTGTGTTAATGTTTTCATCAAGGGTTTCATTTGTAATTCACTGTGTCCTGTCTTCAGTGAAAAACCGTTAGTCCACCCTAGTGGCTGTGGCCCTCTTCCCTTGTGAAGATTGTGTTTTCATACACTGCGGTGAGACCATCCATCTAGACGTGCACTAGATTAATTGCGGGCTGGGGAGCACCCAAGCGGAATTGGCTAGTCAGGACAAGAGAATATCATAATTTTATTGTCACTTTGAACTGTACAAGCAATAATAATAATAAAAACAAGTCTACAAAGAACTTACCTCTTTTATTCATTAGTGACAGTGTCTTAGCCACATGTATTTTATTAAGTGCTTATTTCAAAGTGATGTTTAGTAAAAGTTTAGTATTGCCTATGTGTTTGTATGTACACATGGGTGAGACGGACACACAGAACCCACAACATCCCTGAGAACCCTGAGTAGTGCGGTGATTGGGAAGCACCGCTGGTGCCCATATTACCAGTAAGTATTTGTGTCATTGTTCGTCTCGTGTCTCACCCGACGGCGTCAGTTTTGTTGAAGTTGCCAGTGCCTATAAATTTTCTATTAAAAAATATTTGGTTTTATTTCAATTACACTTCTATTTCCCGTACAAAGATGAACTCCCTTATAACAAACCTGCAATAATTTAATCTTGTTAGTTATATAGTGGTTATACTGTATTATTTTTTTATTAAAATCTCTGTTTTTGTTAAAAAGTTAATGTTTTATAATCCTGCTTGTTAAAAACAACTTTTCTGTTCCTTTCAGTTAAACGAACTGGGAAGGCTGCTTATTAACATATGCAATGTGGTCCCTGCTGGTGTTGTATGCTTCTTTCCATCATATGATTATAAAGAGTTTGTCTATAATCATTTTGTGACAGAAGGTATCATTATTAAACTGGAACAGAAAAAGCAGGTAAGGATTCATATTTGTAATAAAGTTATTATACTTAATCAAATATCTGTCATTAAAAGCCTTTTATTAATACAATTCCTGCAGATAGTTGGTTTCTGTGTAGTAAGGATGTCTTGGTAGGCATGTTATGTTGTATTCACTGTTTTTGACCATCTTATCGTCTTTCAGGAAGTAATATAGATGCATTTAGTTTTTGCAGAATACAAGCCAACAGTAATGGTTTCAAAGAAAGGAAAGAACTTGTAATGGACAACACACTGTGCAAACAGAAAAATCTTTTGTGGCATCAACATTGGCTCTCAGTGTCAATCACTACCCATTTTGCTTGTGATTATTGTTCATGTTCCTGGCTCGTTAATTTTTTTTATAATTGATATGGAGCAGGGTACAAATTTTTTTCATTTTCCAAAACAAATTTCTAATTGTTACTGTTATGCTGGTAAGTTAATCTGGGATGGCTTAACTATAAAAATACACTTTCATCCCTGGCTTATCCAGTATTCAGACCAAGAACGTGATTTTAAAATAGCCTTATGGACTTGGCCATAGAGTTCATCACTTTTTAAAAATCCTTCCTTAGGTTAATTTTTCTCAATGTAGCTCATGTATGGAATTAGAGGTCCTTCTCACCTTGCATGTATGCAGCAGGCACACATGAATACAGCCAATGTCATATATATAAATATGGTATATGTTACTGCTAAACTCTTGTTAATTTACACGACTTACACATAACAGATTTACTGTGAGTTCTACTGGTGATGTGTAATGAAGGATACATAATGCCACATCCACATACAGGATGATTCACGAGAAGTTACCGCATATTCCTTACATCATTTAGAGCAAAATTTGTCATATAAATTTTGATCCTATTCACAGTATTTACAGAATAATTCAACAATCAGCATACCCATCCTACAGTGGACAGGAGTTTTCAACACCATTTCAGCATCATGTGTGGTGTGATGCGGTGCCCTACACAATCAGCTAATTGGGCCATTTATCTGGACACTTGACTGTTGTGGTGTATCTGTGATTTTTGTAAGAACTGCCACTGTTACTTGATGATATTCCGTTAGCAGTGAGACATTGTATCATCTTCCAGCATGATGGTGCATCTCTTCACTTCCATCATTCTGTGGTTGAACACTTAAATGTGCATTTCCCTGAGAGATGGATAGCATGACGCAGTTTTCACCCCTGGCCTCCTCAATTGCCAGATCTATAACCACTAGATTATTGTGTATGGGGATGGATGAAGGATATTATTTACCAAAGGACTGCACGAACACGTGAGGAAGTACTTACTCATCTTATGCATGCCACTACAGAAACCAAACACAGGTGTTGGCAGCTACATAGAGAAACAGTTTTAGTTCATAAGCGTAAGGCAAAGTGTGTGGAAGTAGACTGAAACATTTTTGATCATATTTTTTAAGCGTGTTAGACACTTGTGATGCTCTACTGTAAACAGTACTGCCTGATAATACATCCCTGTATATACTTCTGAAAGGTTTATTATTTTAGTCATCATTTTTCAAATGTTTAGAATGACTCTGAATGTTAGGTATAGGACCCACATTTATATGACTTATTTTGCTCCAATTGATGTAAGGAATACGCCCTGTGAGTGGTGGTAACTCTTTGTGAATCAACCTGTATATCTATCCAAGTACCAAATAATTTTACATAACTCATTACCCGATGCAATGCTCTACAGTTTAATTATTGTGTTGTTTGCACCACTCCAAATTATGTCAAGTATTGGTGCATGTGATCAGTAACTTCCTAACAGTGGCTCGGCCATGAAAGCAAAGTGCTATCATATTGTAGTGGAAAGTCCTATCACTGGCTTCTGTACCTGAGCTGCAACAGCAATCTTCTGCAAATTGCTGAGGGCCAGTGTTATCATGATGTCTCCACTTGGCAGTGACACTGCTAACAGTGGAAAAAGGTGTGTTTAACTTCTGATACAGTATATTTCTGGCAGAATGTCCAATTTTATAAGACCTAAAATCATACCTATTTCAGATGCACAAAGTTTTCTCAATTTGAAACATTAAGACAGGAAAGGTAACACATATTTGGTGTTCAATAATTTTTGCCTTTGCTTATATAACATCCTATGGGGCAATTTCACTATGAGTATAGGTGTATTCAGTGACTTTTGGCCATATATTGGAATTTTCAACTCCTCCACAGTGTAGCACTATAAAGATGAAACTGGTGGGCATATTGCGTATAATGACATGAAAATTAAATAGTTTTTCAACTGAGATATTAATGTACTGTGTGACAAAATCAAGAGTAGCCCCGGATGGAGGTGGTAAGAGCACAGGTGTTGCAAGGTTGCCTCGTGAAAGCGTGGGAAGAGTATCAGTAGAGAGGCAGGCCCTCCCCATACACTTAGTTCAAAATATGAGAAACCATTACTGCCAGCCGGAAAAGAGATATGATTAACTTTAAGACAAAAGCACAGTATATAAATTGCTGTTGAATATTACTTACAGAAACCAGTGTATTTCTTCGTTAATAACTGTTAAGGTGCAGCCAGGCTAGAAATGTACCTTAAATCAGTTTGTCCACTCCAGAAATGTTGGCATCACTTGTGCTGTCGCTGCTGCTACCACCACCACCACCACCACCACCACCACCACCACCACCACCACCACCACCAACACCATCACCATCACGACCACCAACACCACCACCATCACGACCATCACCACCACCGCCACCACCACGACCACCAACACCACCACCACCACCACCACCAAACTACTTTGTAAGTGTACCTAAACATGAGGAATCCCCATTACCATTAGTCCCTTGTTTACCCAAAAATTATTTTTTAGTTTTTTCGCAAGATCAGATTGTTTTTTCCAGTCTGCTGGTGAAATACTGTCTATAGTTGAATGAGTTAATTGCAAAATGTCGGAGTTCGCAACATTAAAATTTTTGTTAGCAATGCAGAATTTTACTATGTTCCAGATGTACTATTATTGAGTTTAAGTTACAATATTGTGGTAATTGGATGACTGTGTCCATGGGATTTAAACAGTTTATCGATGGTACAAATATGATGTTGCTGATTTTACTAAACTTTTACAAGGAGCTCAGATTTTCTCTTGTCGGCAGAAAAAAAACTATGTTATTTATCAGCCAATTCCTCATGGTGGTAATAGTAGAAGATATAGATGGAGGTGTATGTTCTCAACCACATTATGGTATGGAGCATTGTGAAGAACAATAATGCTTGGAAATGGAATGTTGGGTAGCAGTTGTGTTTCACACCATTTCATGAAATTATTGCTGTTAATTTCGTCATGATAGTCTCAGCTTTTAATTTTGGTTTTATAAATTAATTTCTCTACCTCAAAGCCGTTTTCACTACCCGCATGAATTATATTCCATCGCTGGCCTGGAAGTTAACCAATCTTATTCTGTTACCTGCCTATCCTTGCCAGCAGTTAATGAATTACTCATTCATTCCTAAATAACATGGTCTCGTTAGGTAGTCTTACGCCCTACTGCCAAGCCGAATTATGCTCACCATAAATGAAGTAACTGCAGTTGGTCTAAAGCTCCTCTAGGCCTGGATGGTAGAGTTGTCCTCGTCTTCGGCCTCGCTGAAGATCTCTGCGTTGTCAACTGCGACAACTATACGTAATACTTCACTGATCATCTGGGCGTGTCTGGGAGGGGGGGGGGGGGGTGGCACTTTGTGCATCCAATATATATTCCTGGGTGAGTAGGTCAGGAGGCGCTGTTTATAAGATAACGTACGTGCCTTGTTCTTGTTGATATACCTTGTTGTACCTTAAGTTTGACGTATGCGGCCCCTTGTGGCCACTACAATATCATGGATGGTTGAAATTGTTGCACATGATTTGTTAGATATGACATTTTAACCCAAAACATATAAGGAATGCCACAAATTTTAAAAATAGCACCTGATATACTAAAATATATGTTTATGATGTGTTACCATGTCATTTACTTATATGCCAAATTTTCTGGGAATCTGTTGAGTAGTTCCTAAGATACAATAACATTTCCACTTTTTTGGCTGAACCATCTTCAGACAAATAGAACCAACCAATGGTATCATAAGTTTCTGAATTTAATGCAATGAATATTGACTCTCAATGAACCAGTTTTGTTTAAAAACTGTAATTTGGTTTTAACGCAGACAGGTGTGACACGGAGGCGAACAAATACACTGATTACTTACTGCAGATGGGCACCAGCGATGCTCCCTATACACCGCACTTTTGAGACTCAGGGTGACCTCGGTGGTTTCTGCAGGTATTGTGTGTTTGTCTCACCTGTGCATTTTACATAACACTGTTACAAATTATATTCAACTTTAAGACCTGGACAAGAGTTAAGACGCTATAGAAACACTCAATTTCTGCAATGAAGATGTTTACTATGCTGAATTTTACATGTTGTGCCAAGTTTTTTTAAGTTTAAGTTTACTGCGTGGTTCGCAAGTCTGTTTTCGGGGACCCTCTGCGCTCTTGACAAAATACTCACAATGCTGGATGATACTCCGCAGTGTCGGAAGACACAGTTCCCACAAGGTAAAGGACCTACAGCCGCTGGGGTGGACCGCAGGGTTACCCAGAGACAGGGTACGGAGGTGAAAATGAACACTACAGTACGATGTTACTACTAACGCCTACCCGTCGGGATACGTCCCCTAACCACGCAAAGTGTGGTGACGATCAAGGACAATGGAGGGTTAGGTTACACAGACACGTGTTCAGCGATTAGGCCTCGTGGCAGGAGACACTAACACATCACAATGGAATATATATATATATATATATATATATATATGACATGGTACAGATCTCAGGACATGGCATGAAATATTAATTGGCAGCACATTCAGTGCAAAAGAACATGAAGATTGCATGGATGACTGTGGATATCACGGCGGCGACAGCATGGTTAAACACGAAATACACATTAAATTCCCTACAGAAGCAAGTATTAAGCAACAAATTATAGCACCATGATCCCAAAGTTACACTTCCACAAATAATACACTTGGACCCTGAATACCGCTTGGATGGCGGAAGAACTCCAGTATCCTGGATGACCTCGTGGTCTAGGAACAAACATGGTAAAAATGCAGAAATTACAAGGAACCCTAATAAAACACATAAGAAACCCTGATAATGATGAAGGCGCACAATAATATAATACAATAAGCCCTTAGAATGTTATGATGGCGTTGATGCAGAAATTACCGTCGCCGACTGCATGGTCAGAAGCAAAGTTTACATAGCACGTGATAACTATACAAAATCTGCAAAATAGATACATAGAAATGATACCCTTAATCAAATACATTAAAATAACACAGATAATGTGCTCAAAATCTCACTTCGTAGGCGGATGAAATCAGATACCAGTTTTGCATGGACCTCGTGGCCTCAATGTTACAACACAATTCCTCTGTCATTTACATGTTAAAAAGCCAACAAGGGCTGCAAATAAATTATTTAAGTGGATAGCATTATGCTAGGGACAAAACTGGCAACGTACGCAAGCAAAGGTTAACCGGTATACAAAAATCAACTATTGAAATCTTAATTAGTGCAAAAAGTTTGGGGTGCATACGGACAGCGTCTCACCTAGCCAGCATCTCAGGAACTACTGCCCAGAGGCAGGGGCAACGTGGACCTACCATGGCGTCCTACGGATCTACACAACCAGAAGTTGTGAGCACGCTTCATAAAATAGAAATAGCAAATTCAAATGGCACATAATAAAATAAAGGCATATTTTAAATACAGAATTTAAATTGTAATTGACTGATAAAAATTTTTTATGTTTTTGCACAGCCTCTTTGCCTGAGTTATGATTATCATTCTTAGTGTCATGCACATTTCAAATGTCCAGCTGCAAAGAATACAATGACCCTCAAATACATACAACAATTTCAGAACAAACATGGTACCCTTACAAACAGATTAAACTTGATGCCAAAAAAAATTAAGTATCAAATTTAATGTGGGAAGTCTGTGGCCCGTGGCGGTAATTAGTAACGTGTTGGTGTTGCACGTGCACTCAGCGGCTAGCGCCGTCATGGGCTGAGTGCTGCTGGCCAGTGGCCGGTGTCAGTTTCTGAGAGATGACAAAGCACCCATACATTTAAAATGCTCTCATGTTTAAAATGAGCATTCACTGTGGTCAAAAAGTATCGATGTTGGATGTCCTTACTTAAGTGTACTGAGACCAATGAAAATCAATGTATGAATTTAAAAGTTTACAGGGGTATATGTACACAAACACACTCAAGACAGTAATTTCATGAGTATAACTTTCCTTCTAAAACTAGGATAAGAATGGCGAGGAATCAAGTGATCATGTGTGATCTTTCCTAGATAGTGAATTAGGTTGAAACTGTATAGAACATTGTGCTGGTCAGGAGTCTGGCTGTAATCAGGTAGCTGTGATCAGGGGTGATAAGTTTCATGTTAAGATCTTTAAATTCATTGTTCCTTCAGAATGTAAGAAAAAATTGAATAAGGAATCAAGTGATCACTGTTGATCAGTTGAAAATTGTAGGTATATTACTGACTGATAACTCATCTTGAGAGTGGCGATCATTCAAAAAAGAATCTTGTCAATGAATGAACACAGTTAAGTGATGGAGTCCATTATGTAGGTATCCTAAATTTATTACAACTTAATGCAATAATGAACAGTAGTTGGCAAGACATTATCAGAGTCTGATAATCAAACAGAAATTTACAAGAAGCCCTTTGTCTCCAACTAGTGTATAAAAACAGTTAATCATCATAATATTATGTAGAAATATGTAAGAAAATACAACACTAAAAAAATCCTTCTAACACTTTACTTTAAATTATACAATTCTAATGCAAAGGGTTGTGATTGGGGGATGGAAGAACCATGTGTTCTATGTAACAACCAGTACTGCTGTATCCAAATCAAATTGTCCAGTCAGTATGCAAACCCCTTAACATGCTAAACTTAAAAGAGCCCTTTTATACGTGTGTTCAATATTCCTTACAGAATATATATTACATCTTTCTGCTCACAACAGTCTATAATGTCACAGATGTCAAAATTGGCAACTGGAAATCACAGCTCAGTGCTGCTCATTCAGAAGGGACATGAAATTTTAAGGCGCCATATTAAAATTAAAAAGAATTCAAGTCTTGGATTAGTTTTTCATTTTGATTTAAAATTCCATATAACAGGTTCACAATCTTCCAGTAATGTAGAGTCACAAACAGTCAGCTTTTAATGAGACAAAGATCAGCGCCGCAGAAGATAATTTATTATTGGTGTCACTTGAAAGCTCGCCTCACAAGGGAAATTTAAGAAGGCAGCAAGGATGTTGATTCCCTCCTGGCACCCTACTGACCTCCCACACTGGAGGAAATAATTTTTTAGAAAATGGTTTGTAGGCCTGAAGTACTTGAAGTTAAAAGTATAGAGATTAAGGTAATGGGTGCTATCGGTGTGGGCTAAATTGTTCACGCTCAATGTGTCTCCTTCATGGGCTGGTAGTAGACTGTTAGCAGGCAGTAGGCACTCAACGCTCACATCGCCACGTACCTGTCCCCACTCCTTGCACCAAGGTGCCAAAAAAGTGACCAAATAAGGGCATTTTGTGGTCCATAATCCCTTCCCGATGCCATATCAAACTGAGTCCTAGCAAAACTAATCAAAATTCTAGAACATTCTTGAAAGAAAAGATGTCTATGAAAGTGGTAAGAAGCTTTTATCTCCTCATGCTGATGCAACCTTAACTACGACTTCAGAAATTGCAAACTCATTACAGATAAACATTTGAACATGGACAAAACCTTGAATATTGATAAAAAATTACAACTTGCAAAACAAAAGAAAATTAATGAAATTTTCATTTTAATTATTATTAATAACTTGCATCAGTACAGGTTCTATTTGCAGTGTAACTTTCTACGCACTTTAAGACACTCACCAGGTAGCACTCATAATATCCTCAGAATAAAACCCCAAATAGCCCGTGGCCCACACACCACATGCTAATTAACGACATAATCCCCTCTTCGTCAAGATGCCTATCAAGTTTTTCTTCAGGTACATGAATCACCATGTGTGTGGAATAATGGTGGTTTGTACTCAGGGGTGTCCATTGCCGTTCGGGTCTGGCGGCCTCTGCCTTGTTGCTATGCAGCCAGTTGGAGTGCGGTAATATGCTGTGCAGGCATTTTGGTACACACACCCAAGCGTACGGTGCATACTGTGTCTTCAGACTCGTGAATCTGAGGAAGTATGATGACAAACACACATGCATACAGGGTTCTCAACAACTTCAAACAAAAATATTAGAGACTTACGGACCATGCAAATTTAATATAGGTTCCAAATTATGGACTTGTACCAAAAATAGTGACTCTTATTGGAACAACGAGAAGTATGAAAAACATTAACGAAGATACCAGCTAAGCAGAATTAAACTTTTAGTGAAAAAAAATATGGTAGGTGTTTATTTCCAGCATTAACATGACACTAGGAAAGGGAATCCTTTTTTTAAACCATAACTTAGTACTACTTAAAATTACCAGAACAAAAAAAAACTTTGCAAAACACGCAACTCTGTTCATAATGTTTACCTTAGTGGTAGATACTAGTATTAATTGGTGTAATGCCATGCACACATTCATTTGTTAAGATATTCAGTTTTAACACAAAGAAAAAATTTTCAACACTGTTTGGTCAAGGTTCCATAGATTGATGATTACTTTTCTGCTTCTTATTTTTTATAGGCCACTTTGAAGTAAGTATAATATGCCATTTAAATATAACTTTTGTTAAAATTGTCATAGAAAATTTATTCAGATTTCTATTTGTTTGTAATGACTAACATAGTGTGATGTGTGTATTGGTAATAATGATAAGCATATAGTTTCAACTTAAATATTTTATAGTTAAGAGGGTACCAAAAGCAGAAAAGGGCCATAATTAATGATGTTGTGGGTGCCAACCCACTCCCTATTGTGAAGAACTACTTTTGTGACTTTCTTCGGACAGAAAAATAAAGGTCATCTCTCACAGTTGACTCTACATGCTCAGAAGGCTAGGCAAACCAGGACTCCTACAGAGACATTAAGAATTAATCTGATAACTATTAATGTTGTAATAAAAAACTCGAGTGGGGAGGGAACTCAGGGCGAGGCAACCTTCTCCGAGTGACGGGCTCTCCAGCTGGGACCTGTAGCTTCCTGTCTTCTCCGGAAAAGACATGAAATGAGACCCTAGAATGGAGTGGTGCTAGAATGCAAGAGTGGGGGATGGGAGTACCCCGAGGAAACCAGCCAGCAAGTGGCATCTTTCGGCAAGATTCGCACATGCGAAAATCCAGGAGTGAACTTGACTGGGATCGAACGCAGATTGCCTTGGTGGGAGGCGAGCACCCAAGCTACTGCATCACCTCTGCCCCTACTGTTGTAATGTAACTATTTGATATGTAGGTAGAGGGGGATTTGAATGAAAACATGAAAAATGTAACTGGGTGCAATAAACGAGGCACCCAAGTCTGACAAGGAAGTTTGCTATTCTTTCCACTGGGAGCACCTGATTGGCTGAAACATTTTGCCAGCTTTGCAGCAGCAGTCTGAGGATTTGTACATATTTCTAACAACTGCCATCTGAGAGTCGTCCTGCGTGGTCAGGCCATTTCGCTAGGGCATGAGACCCACAGTTTATCGTAGTTTATTAAGGCTCGCTGCCAGAGAGTCACTCCACGAGGTCAGAAGTGTCTCACAAGAGTACGAGGCCACTATATTTTGTTGTTTCCTGCTGGATTATAGGAAATGGTAGAAATTGTAGTTACTTTTTCCTTTTAGCCATTTTATATCCTTTAACCACCTTATTAAATGAATATTGCCATGTAAGTAATAGACACAGTGTGTATATTCCACCACACTCGGAAGTTAACGTCTTAAGGCAAAAATTAAATATATTTATTGACTACTATTGCAAATGAGAGGGCTTTCAAAAGTGCTCACTTTACCTTGAAAAACCTATAGCGCCCTGAATGTTCGGGGCTGTCTACTGAGAAAGTGGTGTTTGTGGTTATTAATTACATTAATTATACTCTGAACGAGGAAAGTGAAGCAAACAATACAGAATATAAGTTTTGCTTCTGGACTACCATAATAAAAAACTGGAATTTTTTATTTATAATTTCACCTCGTAGACCCAGTGATGACATAGACTAGCACGTCACACTGAAACCCAGGATCCAGGCAGGTGTGGTTAAGTGAATGTCAGAGATTGGCTGCCCAACACAGTGGGGCCTAATGCATACACATTATTGGTGTGTGGAGAACTTCTGACGACCCTGAGAACTGAGTTTTTGTGCGGGAAGAAGATCCTGAGACAAGCAGCTAAAGCTTCATCGGTGGTGAGAGTCGCTGATTGACGACTCTGCACCAGATGCCATCACAAACAGCTGGCTGGGTTAGCCAGTGGTATGATTCCCCCAACAGGAGGTGACAGGAAAGCTGGGTGAGATTGAGTCAAATGGTGAGGGGCAACAATTGATTCAATGGCAGGCGTTCACCGACCAGAGGAGCAGTTCCAGAAGCGTCAACGAGCGCAGTAGTGTAGTGTAGTGTACTGGTGCAGCCGTATATTGTAGTGCATACCACATACCTGTAGCTAGAATTTTAATTCTAGGAATGGAGACTAGGTACCAGCTTGGCAGCTGTAACAAAGGCGAGGACATTTCTTCAGTCAGACAGTTGCAAAGTGCAGTAGGGACGAGCGAATTGGGAGGTGAAATTGTAGGTACAGGGTTGTATCAGGCTAATTGAGTGTTGAATATGCAAGGTAACAATGAGAATATCAATGATTCCGTAAGTTCAGTGGGAGAACCAATTTTCTGCTAGGGGAATCAAGAGCGAATCAGATTTCTAGTATCCCGGGGAATGACTTACCATGCTCGGCTTGTGTTTTGTAAGGAACGTAGCTAAGAATGGAACAGCAATCACATACCTCAGGAACCATATCTGTGGGGGCAGTGTTAGAAAAATTAATGTCAGTGATTAATTGGTTTAATGAGCACATGGACAAGCAGATTAATGATACAAAGTATATCAAAGAGACATGAATGAGCAGATTAATGACATTAACGAGCATATGGGCGAGCAGATTAATGGGTTCAATGAGCAGCTCAAAACATTAAAGACTTGGTGCTATGTAAGAAGAAATAAATGGGCAAATCAATATCCTGCTTAGACGAGTGGATATGACATGAATGAGAAAATTGCCAAAAATACTGAGGAATTAGCAAAAAGCATAGATGTTGGTTTTGTAACAATAGAGTTGGCAATGATTGAGAAAATTACACCACAACAAGCTGAGAATATGGCTAATGATGAGAATTGAATTCAGAACTCAGAGTGGGAAATAACGCTTACAAATGCAGCACAATGGGACTGTATTTCAGGTAACCTGAGTAGTTGAAAATGATATCAGTGAGGTTGTTCTGCAATTCATACACATCATTTGCTGGACAACCAACGATAGAGAGATTGTCAAGTAAACTTACCCTGACGCCATCTTGAGTTCCACTGATCTTCAGGGGGTGGCTTGCACTATTTCCAGGACCGAGTATTCATGTGCCCTTTCACTGTGTCCGCTGACACACATGTACACAACTGTTTATTTACAAAGAATACTGAACATTACCACCTGCTGAGACCAGCTAAGGTCTCCAAGAATTTTGTCATAATACACATTGACTATGTACAGTAAGCCACAAGTGATGATGATACACTACTGAATTGACAGATAGTACAGCTTATGTACAGGTCTGCACAGATGTCCATTCTGTGTGTGTAAATTCACCACTTGAGTAACACCTTCCTTTCCAGGGTAGAGCTTAACGACCCTTGCTAAACACCAGTCCAGGGGTGGAACACGCTCTTCAACCAGAACTAGCTCTCCCACTACGAGTCCTGGTTGCTGGATTTACCACTTCGTGGGGGGTTGTAGTTGCTGCAAGTATTCTTTATACCAGCGTATCCAGAACTGGTTTTCTAGTGCACATATCATTTTCCATCTTCTGGACAAACATATATTACCATCATCAACCTGTTCGTAAGATTGGGGTACAGCAACAAGAGGTCTACTGATGAGTAAATGCCAGTGTGTGAGTGCTACCATGTAACATGGATCAGAAGAGACTGGCGTTAGGAGCCTTGAATTTAGGACAGCGCCTCAAATCGAGTGATGAGTGTCATCAGTTCCTCGAGTGTCAGAACTTGGTTGCAGATTGTACGCCTGAGATGGTATTTGGCTGATTTAACTGCAGCTTCCCACAATCCTCCCTGATGAGGAGCTGCAGAAGGCAGGAAATTAAAACTGATTTCATGAGCCAAAGAAAAGTTTTCCAGGAGAGGGAATTTGAGCAACTGCTTAAAAGACTGATTAAATAGCCTTGAAGCACCAACAAAGTTGGTGCCACAATCGGAATACAGACTAGTACATAAAAATCGTCTTTACACAAATCATTTAAGAGCAGCAATGAAGCTATCTGCAGTCAGATCTGTTACAACTTTGATGTGGATAGCTTTCGTTGCAAAATGTATGAAGATAGATAGGTGTGCCTTCTGGGTAGCACAACGACGCAGCTTATTATCTCAGATGGAGATCGGTCCAGCATAGTCCACTCCAGTCTGCACAAAAGCTCCAGCAGGTGTGACGTAAACCAGTCATTAGTGGAGGACTGTTATAAGGTCGCACCAGAAGCAACCTGCACACTTGAACACCCTAGACTGAATCAAGGATCGACCTGACAAAATCCAAAATTGTTGAGACACAAGAGACTACAGTAGTTGTGGTGGAGCATGTAGGTACTTTAAATGATGATAGTCTACCGAAGCTTCAACAGCAGTATGGTCTTTTGGCAATATGATAGGGTGTTTTGTGACATACTCAACATTTTCGTTTGACAAACGTCTGCCCGCCCTGAGCACACTCTGCTGATACAAAAGCAGTGTCAAACTCTGAAATCGCATGGAACAATGTTTTCCCCTGGGAATCATTTCAGGTCATCTTCGAAACATGACCTATGGTAACATCTACATACTACGGAAGTTGCTCTATCTAATTCAACAGGTGATAGGATTTTACTGCTAGCAGGTTCCCTCTGACAGTGGTTCACAAAACGTATAACATAGGTTAGTTTTGACAAAGATGTGAATTTCTGTAATAGTGGAAACTCTTCAGGAGGATCATGTGAGCTCACAAGAACCAGTTGGGGTGACCTTAGTTATCTGAAGTTCCATTCACTAGCGACAGTGGCCACTGGTCAGGTGGGTCCATTAACCATGGAGGTCCATGCCACCAGAGGGCATGAGAACTTAGATCATGGGGAAGCAGACCGCGAGAAGCACAAACTACAGGATTGTCTCTAGAAACAACATGTTTCCAACATTGAGGTGAAACCCATTCCTGGATTTGAGCAATTCTATTTGCGACAAAGTTTTTTAACAGGTAGGACTGAGTCTTGATCAAGGTGAGAGCTACTCTAGAGTCAGTCCACACATGACTGGCAGTGACTGTTAAATGTTGGGTGAGGAAGGCATGAATATAGTGCATCAATTTTGTCAACAAATGAGCATCACACAGCTCAAATTGAAGAAGTGAAACTTCTTTCAGTGGAGCTACTTGAGATTTGACCAGTATGAGTTGTATGTTCATATTCCCATGAGCATCATTACTTCTCAAATACACGACAGCTGAGTAGGCTCATTCATGTGCATCTGCAAAGCAGTGTAGCTCTACACAGGCTACATCAGGGCAAACAAAATGTGGCAAATGAAGGGTTGCAAGGTGGATAAATCCCTCAATATACTGATTCCACTTCTCTCGTGTTGGTGATAGTAAGAGGTCATCCCAACCCACTCCATGGGTCCACAAGAACTGCAGAAAAATTTTTCTCCACGCTACCACTAGAAACAGCCAGCCCATGGGATCATAAATGTGAGATATCTGTGACAAAACAAAATATTTGGTTGGGACACCATTTCAGATATTTAAATGGTAAAAGGAAACATCAGTCTTTGGACTCCACTGAAGACTCAGAATATTAACAACAGGCTCAGATGAGAAGTCAAGCGCTTTGGAATTCTCACAATGAGGTAGAGGAATGTCATCCAACAACTGAGGCTGATTACTTGACCATTTTCTAATTTCAAATCCACCCCTTCGTAGGAGTTCAATCATCTGATCCCTTAGCACAAATGCTTCCTCCATCGATGATGCACCAGTTACGTCATCTATAAAAAATGTGATTCTGAAGAACATTTTGTGCCAGGGGATAATGGAAAACCTCATCAATGACCAACTGGTGCAAGGTACGAATCGCTAGAAATGGAGATGGTGAGAGTCCATAGGTTACAGTATTAAATTGAAACACTGCAAGTAGACAGGAGTCTTCACATCACAGAATAAGTTGATATGGTCGGTCATCCTCATGGATCAGAATCTACCAATAAATTTGCTTTATGTATCAAGAAAAACAACACTCTAGAGCCTAAACCTTAAGATGACATTGCATATCTCATTTTGAAGCTTAGGTTCAGAGAGAGGAGTATAATTAAGGGATAAGTCATTTGAAGTCCTGGCACTACCATCAAAACCCACCCTCAATTTAGTGGTTGAACTAGCCATTTTGCACACACCATGGTCTGTGATAAAACATTCAAAGATTTATCTACTTTCTGCCTGTTAGTTGGCTCTGACGTACTGTTCCATATGACCTTAAGTAGCATAATCAGCCATGAAATCCTTGTACATTGTTTCCATGTTAGGTTTAGATGTGAGTTTGCGCTCCAGAGTATAAAATCTGTTTTCAGCTTTTGCATATTAATTTCCGATACCCAGTCCCTCAGGTTTGAATGGGAGGTGAACCTTGTATCTACCCGATTCATTTCAAGAGTAGGTGGCTATGAAATGGGTCTCACAGAAGTCAGCATCCGGTTGTTTGCAACTATATGAGGGGGTTCTTTAGTTTGCCAAAACTGTTTGAGAATTGAGTTTATTGAATCCTCAGTCCCCACAAACATGGAAATCAGGTCTTGATCAGAGATGGCATTCAGTTCAGGGTATTCTCATGGAGCATCCATTCAAATTTAAACTCCAGCACAATAGTCATATGCTGACCTAGTTCAAGTCGCCCACTAATACAAACTTGTGCATAGATGCCAGCACCCAGCAACATATCAATGGGACCAGGTTTGTCAAACTGAGGATCAGCTAATGGAAGAAACCCCAATTGGGTATGAATACATGGTTCCATTTGATTTTATATCTGACAGCTCCCTTTTAGTTGACTATACCATGCGCGAGACCACAGACTCTTCCCTTGACCTTTTGAACAGGTAAAGACAGAATTTTTGTGGCTGCCTCTGTCATGAATGATGTCTGAGCAGTACTGTCCAGTAAGCAGCGAATCATGCGTGGTTTACTGTCAGCATCATACACAATTACCAGGGCAGTAGATAATAACACTGAAGTACGACCTTGAGCTGAAGAGAGACACGCAAATTGTTCAGCCTCAACATCCGCACTTAAAGTATCATTTTCAACATGAGTCATTGGATTAGGCCTAGATTGACCATCAACATGAAGTAGAGTATGATGTCTCTGTTTGCATCAAAAATATGTATGGACTGAGGAACATGATATTACAGTATGAGCTGTTCCCAGGCAGTTGAAGCAGAGTTTCTTACTGTCAAGCTGTTGACTGTCTTTCTGATGGTGAGACATTAACAAATTCTGAACATTTATACACAGAATGAGTGGTCTGCTGACAGACAATACATGTCTTTGACTGATTAGGCTCAGAATTAGTTACAAATACCAATTTCGGTGGTTAAGTTACACAACTTATTTTTTGAGAGTTGACCTTCTGGGATATTTGACTGGTGCTTGTTTTGACTGCTTTATCAACAGCACAGTCCATAGTAGAAACCCTTGCATGCAGAAACTCTACAAGTTCTGAAACCTTAGGCATGTCATCAGTCTGCCCTGTACATGAGTTTTCAAGCTGAGTGCACAGTTCTACGTCCAACTTTCTCAACAAGATTGTGACAAGAACAGGATTTTCCTCACATTACAACCTAATCCCTCAAGGCTTGTGCATTTTCATTGAATATGCTGACAAAATGCCTGACGGATTAATGATTTGTGTTGTTGACAGAATGCAAATTTAGGATTCCGTTTATGTACAATGTTGTCAGCTTTCTCAGATTTTGGTACTGATATGTAAGAAGTTCCCATGCCACAGGATAGTTCTCAGAAGAAATGGGGAGATTTTTTACCAATTGTGAGGCTTCTCCTATGAGGCAAACCATTAGATACTGAAACATTTCAACATCAGCCAAGCAACGATTATTATGAGTGGTGGCCTTATATAACTGCAAAAACATAGGCCATTCTTCCCACTGACTAGAAAAAGTAGGCAAATTGATCTTGGGAGTCCTTACATTTGCAGATGGACCTGCAACAGGTGGAGTTGATTCACTCTGAACAACATGCTTACCCAAAAATGAAGCACGATACCATGAGTGTCCGACATTAAAATAAACAACTAATTATGTTTAGAGGACAAAATATTTTCATCCAAGTCATCAGGAAGCAATAAGTTGTCGTATACTGAATTTACAGTAATATCAGTTGCCTCAAGTTGTATGCCAAACATGTTTATCTCATGCACAATATCCACAGTAACAAGTGGAGCACTTGTTAATGCCTGTATATGCTTGCTGATGTGCCATAATTTATTTTCCTGAAGTTAGAGTTTCAGTAAAAATGCCTTGAAACCCACGTCAAAATATAATATAATGAAGCAAGTGAGGAATATACAGAGAAGACAAAGCTGTAACCTATTGTCTCACAGCACAAGTGAGGTTATGTACAGCTGGTGAGGTGGAAAAAAAGGAAATCTCGATGGAAAGAAAAAAATATGTTGAAAACACTACTCAAACATACAGTGGCTAATTCAAAGACTCACAAAGCAACAAACACAACTGAGAAGTGAAAATGGATAAATTAATCACCCACATGGTGAAATAACATGCGACTGAGTGGATAACATCACAAAATGAGAAACTTGGCATAGCACGATCAACATTTCATATAGCGATCACCAATACGTCAAATCCCTCGTAAATGGTGACATGAGGGCATATATATTGTTTCTTTACAGGATGTCTGAACAGGGAGTGATTTTCTGCGGTAGTATTGGTACTTGATTCATGAGCACGGGAGATTACAATTACGTAGCACACACAATTGAGTGACGAAATAATACATAATCATTGATCGTATCACACGTGAAGCTATCCGACTCCAGAGGACCAAAAATATTCTGCAATTCATATACAACCTTTGCCGGACAACCAATAATAGAGAGATTGTCACTAGTAAACTTATCCTGACGCCATCGTGAGTGCCACTGATCTTCAGGGGGTGGGGCGTACTACTTCCAGGACTGAGTATTCATGTTCCCAATCACGGAGTTTGCTGACACATATGTACAGAAATGTTTATTTACAAAGTATACTAAACAGAGGTCGTAGGTAAATGTGAGGTAATGGAAAGGAAACAGGACTGTGTGAGGCAGTGCCTGGATGCGAGCCACGTGAATACAGTTAATGAACCCGAGCGGGAATCTCCAGCACGAGAGGGTGAACTACTGCTGCAATTTAGTGGGTGCAGGTATTTTTCTGCCGTAGACTTAGTAGCATCTCATCTGCAGTTTCTCTGCTCCAGTAACCTAGGAAGTACACAGCACTCCGAGTCTGTGGGCATGTATACAAGTTTAGACTACCATTTTGAATAAATCTGAGTGTCTACCATTTCATCATGGTACTCGAAGCCAGGCTTGGCTTGAAAGTACTGTCATGTTTCACAATTTATGTGGATGACATTATGTTGGCGGTAGTCACATGGGAGCTGCACTTGCAGGAGTTACACGGAATTGTAGGGCATTTAGGACAGGAAGGAACGGCTGTGAAAAGAAAATCATGTTGGGGTGGTCGTGTGAATGTTTTGTGAGCGCTTACAAAGGAATAGCAGTCAAGAGGAAACAATGACTTTGGCTGCCTGCCCTTTCTTAATAGGGTGTTCCTCAAGGGGAAAAACAATACAGTGTCTGTCCAGGGGAGTTAAGAGAGGGTGCGAGAAATGCAAACTTTCAGTCAAAAAAATGGTCCAGGGAGTCCGTGCAGTTGTGTGTCTGTGCAACACCCCAACCCAAGCGAACAATAGCAAGCAATAAGCTAGTAAGTAACGGGAACTGCAAACTCGGTGGAAGGAAGAGCTGAAGAAAACACAGCCTTGACATGAGAAAATATTATGCTTCATGGAGAACAAAGAGTATTCCCCAAGAGTGTGGGCAGGGGCAGAACAAACATCTCATTGGAGGGTGGTGTAATTGTTTGGTAAAACGTAAAAGAATTCAAGGTCGGAGTAAAGTATAGTAGGAAGTGCTATGCTGTACTTATCGGCGTGAACAAAAGGGAGTTTTCAGATGCTATGTGAGAAGTGGGATAGGTCATTGTCTGTCGGACCAAAAACAGGAAAGAGGGAGGAGAAGGCAAGGTCTCCAGATAGTTCTCTTTATTTGTGTGGAGGCAGAGAGAAACTAAACAATGCCAGGTGGTATGTGATGGATTTAGTTTTCCGCACCCACAGAGCGCTGAACACTGTGTCAGAAAGTTGAATGGTAAGCTCGGTGAAAGAATTTTCAGCACACAGCAGGTTTTGAAGTACGTGCCCTTCTTACATCATTAGCAGGCAAGCTGGTTCCTTGTCCTAAGAAGGTGTCAGATGTGTGGCAATGTAAAAACGCACAGGTGGTGCACAATAAAATACAATGTTGCAGACGTTATAATAGAGTAATTTTCAAGCAAACAAAAGGACACTACTATATAAAAAAGAGGGCAGAAATTTTAGTAGAGTATAGGACATGTGGTAGTATTGATGGTGTTTTAATGTAGATTAATTGCCAGGTAAGAAATATTCTTCTGCGGCATATTTGTAACACTAGTTCCTTATATACATTTTCATTACAAGTGAGGGTATATATGACAGGCCATTTTGACTTATGCGTGTGTTATACTATGTAGAATATAGCATTTAAATATAACTTTTGTTAAAATTGTCCTGGGAAATTTTTTCAAATTCCTATTTATTTTTAATGATTAACATAGTTGTGATGTGTGTATATTGTTAATAATGATAAGCAAATAGTTTTAATTTTACTGTTTTATAGTAAAGAGGGTGCCAAAAGCAGAAAGGGGCCATAGTTAATGGCATCATGTGTGCTAATCCACTCCCTTTTGTGAAGGGCTACTTCTGTGACTTTCTTGGTACAGGAAAAAAAGGAAGTCAGCTTTTGCAGTTGTTTGGAGGGAGAATATCCATGCCCAGAAGGCAGGGCAAACCAGGACCCGTACAGAGACATTAAGAATTAATCTGATAAATATTAATGTTATAATGAGACTGATATGTAGGTAGAGGAGTATTTGAATGGAAACATGTAAAACTTTAATTGAGGTGCTATAAACAGGGCACCCAAGGCCGAAAAAGAAGTTCGCTATTGTTTCCACTGGGAGCATCTGATTTTGCTATGCTTTGGAGTCCCAGTCAGAGCAATTCTGATAAAAAAAACTAACAGAACTTAAATTCAACAAAAAAAAAGTTTTTTTTTCTTCTGAATATTTCTTTAAATATAAGGTTTGTTTCATTCAACCATTATCGTTGTCGCCTGTGTGGTGCGGTGTAGTGCAGTGCAGCTTTCCATGTTAGTGTAATTACACCAGCATGGTTGAATTAAGCAACTTTTCTACAGGATTCACTCTGATTTTGTAGCAAGTTTAAAAACAATTTATACATAGATGGTTCTTTCCTTTTTTACAGGAAATGTGAAACTAAATGCCAGTGGCTCCACCAAACTACTATTCACACAGCTTTTACATTAATTGCTCATACTCTAAGCAATATATTAACGTAGGTGCTGGGGATGTGAAGGGAGTGATTGGAGAAAAGGGTTACCCTACTAGGTGCCAGACACTGTCAGCATACTGTGTCAAAGGTGAAGTAGTGGGTACTCTCAAGGTCGTGCGGCCGACCACTCGGATGTACGCCATTCCCTAGGTGGTTGTATTGTTGAAATTGCCCCAATGGTGCTGAGGAAGGTAGACCTCCTCGTGGCTGGTATGTCTGGATGAAGTGGGCCTATTAAAACTGATCCACATGCCTTAAACTCTAATGAGCACTGAATGAAGTAAACTAGCCATACTTAGGTGATTGTTGGGATATGGGGTGGTAGCAGGTTGTAAGGGACCTGTACCACGAATAGCCTCGCAGGTGGTGCTCAAAATGAAACACACATAACTGGCAAACTTACATATATTTATCTTTGCACGATTTACATTAACTCACCACAAGGTGAAACTAAAGCAGACTCTGGCTGTGCGCTTGCCAGATGGGCTAATCTGTAAAAACTCGCGAGTATGTATAAAAGTAATTACGTGGACATTAAGCTTCTCCGGGCGAGTCTATTGCAAATTAAATAATTGGTGCGAAAACCTAATGGCATCTGGAGCACGATGCAGCACGTGCCAACCCCTTGGACTGCTAGATAGTGACTTAATCATGGCTGGCGCATGCAGCCATGGCTTGGCGGCTAGTTGCGCACCAAAACTACTTGCATGTGCTACATGATCAACAAATTACCTGCATAAAATGACCTAACCCTTGCAAAAAAATATCTTGAAAAATTAACAAAACAATGAACACACAAAATACTTGCACTAACAATCGATGGTGGGATGAAATGGTAAACACAAGAAACTTATGTAAAAAGGAGAAGTAAAAACACTGCGGGGGCATCCCTTGCATTTTAAACGTGTCCCTGCTTCTCTTTAATAATTAGCATAAGTTGACTTTTCGTCTGCCCTGCTACTTTGGTGGTAAAAACCCTTCCACGCCTCCCTTCTCCGGAAGAGGGGGGGACGGGAATTGTGAAACTGCCTTGCCCGCACTTGCACTGCACTACACTACACTACACTATACTACATTACATTGAACTTGCACGAGGGCATCGTGCACTCGTGCATGTTGTGCATACTAATGCGATGACATGGGGTGCATGGTGTGACAAATGGTGTACAGGGCAAGACACTGTCCTGCGTCAATATATTGTGAAGACAAGTGAAATATGGGTGACTGACCATAAGTTTTTGGAATTAGGCCATACATACACGGAGTGCAATGGCAACTTCAGTCTTACTGAAAACAAAAGCATTTAATTAAAAATGTCTTTTTCCCCAGAAGATTGGTTCAACATTGTAAAATAATTATATAAGAAATTTCAATTCATTTCAATGAAGACCAAAGATTTTGTATCTGTTGAGTATGTTAACAAAGCTACAACAGCAAACACAAACAAAGTAAAATAAGGTATATGATATATATGTTTAGAAATAACAAATGCTTTCTCAATGCTTTTCAGGGAAACTCTAAATTAAGAATTCCCATTCTGAAAAGTAAACTGTGTGTACCAATTAAAGCAATCACTCTATGTGTAATTCTCACTCAAAATCTATTTTTATTTTAAAGGGGGCAGACTTAATGAAATTCTTCTGTAATATAAAATGAGGCTCAATATAATATTGAATGTCGTTTCCTAAATTTCAGGATCTTATTTAGCACCACAATTATTACATTTGTGTGCGTGCATGCCAGTGTGTGTGTGTGTGTGTGTGTGTGTGTCTATATATATATATATATATATATATATATATATATATATATATATATATATATATATATATATATATATATATATATATATATATATATATATAGACACACACACACACACACACACAGTGTTAAAAAAATGGCAGATCGAAACACCGGGGCTGCATAGATAAGTGAAAACTGCGGAGAAAATATATGGTTCATTTTTTATTGTAGCCGACCGTTTGGTCACAGTGGCTCCATGAATCTAGCATATGATGATATGTGGGACACCACACCAGCTACACAATAGAGCTGTGATGGCAGTACTAAATTATGCATTGTAAAGTTCCACATGTAATGAAAATACACATTAATATACACCACCTTATAAAACAAACGTGAGAGCTGAAGTACGGGTCTACAAAAGGGTTCCGTAACTCTTTGTTAAACAGGCGGGATTTACACTACTAGAAAATTAAAAAATAACACCTTGATGAATGCTTCGCAAGAGATCCAAAGTTGATTTAAATATAGTACAGGTAGTATATACGACATGATCACTTTCACAAGGATATCCACCAGAAATTAAATTCTATAGAGGTGTTCTAAGAGATTGTTCCCTTTCTTGAGCAGCAATGCAGGCAGAAATTCTTGCATGTAAACAATCGTACAGGTGATGAATATTGTCCTGCAGAATGGAATTCCACACACATTACACTTTGGTGACTCTTCTGGGCAAGATGAGTCAATGTTTCAGGAGATCAGGTCAGATAACATCCAACCCTGTCCCACACATACTCAAGGAGGAAAAGGTCTGATCTGGCTGTCACGGAAGTTGACAAACACATTGAAGAGCATGTTGGGTCGCACTAGCGGAATGTTCTGAAATAGTGTATCTCCCATGCCTCTGCAAAAAATGGTAGTCCAATATGTTGTTTTGGATGTACTGGGCACTGATCAGTGTTCTCTGTATTACCACCAGAGGTGAATGGCCATCATAGGGTATGGCTTCCAAAACCATTATCCTAGGAGTTGGTCCCAAGTGTTGCTGCCATATAGAATATGTAAGATGCTGCTCACCAGGCCAACACCAAATATGATTTTGGCCATCATTAACCCCAAGGCAGTACAGGGATTCATCACTATACACAATGCTTCACTATTCTTCCTTCCAAGTGCTTCTTTTTCGACACTACCGGAGGCGGGTTGCATAATGCTGAGGTATGAGGGAAAGTCTGGCTAATGGCACGCATGATGATAGACCAGCTTCACGTAAGCGATTGCAGATGATCCTAGCAGACACTCCTTGAGCGTATTACGTCTAGTCTGTTCTGTGGTCACAATGTGATCTGCTATGGTCACTTGTACAATGTGATGGTTTTGCCGTGCATCTACATGCCGCTGACTTCAGGAACTAGCTTTACGGGCATGTACAGCTTGCATTGACCAATGGTGCTACCATCGATGCATTGCTGACACTTCTCATCCAACATGTTTCTCAATTCCCCGGTATGACCATCCAGTTCCCCAGAGTAGCAATATTTGACCTCATTCAAACTTCCAGCTTGTACAGTCACTTCATCCGCCAGATCGCCCGACTCGGTTGCAGTACTGTCAGAAGGTTCTACATAAATAAGCACGAAACACATGTTTTTCTAAAACCGTCATCTTCCACAGGTGGAGGATCATTCATGAGAGATGGCATATTTAACTATCAAAATGAGTATGTGTGGGCACATGTCAATCCCCATGCCATTCGTGAATCACAGTACCAACATCGATTCTCACTGAATGTTTGGGTGGCCATTGTAGGTGACATGTTAATAGACCCCATATCCTGCCTGGGCATCTCAATGGAGGCCCATACCAAGCCTTCTTGAAGAATGAATTACCAGTGTTAGTAGAAGATGTACCACTACTTCTATTTCATGACATGTGTTACATGCATGACAGTGCACTTTAGTCGTACTATTAGGGAGTACCTAGACACAACATACCCTCAGTGCTGGTTTGAAGAGGAGGCCCAGTGACATGGCCACCTATATCACCGGACCCAAACCCCCTACATTTTTACTTGTCGGTCATTTAAAGGTCCACATGTATGCTAAAGATGTGATGAAGAACAGGTATGGCTACGTGTTCAGAATGCATGTCAGGCGGTACAAGCAAATCCTGGTTTACTGGCATGTGTTCACCAGTCCCTTCAGTGTCTCCTTCATGCTTGTGTGGAAATGGGTGGCGTACACTTTGAGCATATTCTAGAACCATTACCATAGGCAAAACATCTGTATGTACTGATCAATTAATTGTTTTCCATTTGTGTCACATGTAACAAGTTAAAATATTGTCACTCATTAACAACAATACTGTATGTAGCATTACGGAAATAAACAAACAGTGTACTACATTATCTACTTATGTCAACACAACCAGCTGTATATCAAGCATTAGTTCCCACCCTTCATCATGATAGCATGGTTATCTCAATATTTAATAACCTGAGCTGAATCCAACACAACCTATTTATGGTAATTTGTGAATTCTCATTAACCTTTATTGCAGCACAATTTTTCATGATTACAGGTTGTATTTTAATTATTTATTGCCATCTGTACTATTGTGAAGCCAAATTTTTTATATTAATCCTGTCCTCAGTGTCTAATAACAACCCTTCACCTTTATGGTGCCTTATCAAAATACATTTCAAATAATTTACAAGTCATTTTCATGCCTACTTGCACCTACATGTGGACAATACCTGGTTCTTACACTACACTGAATGTCTGTTTTTATGCCCCTCAGGCATTCTTACATACACCTGTATACATACAAATACTGATATCTCGAAAATGGTTAGCCTTAGCATGTGCTGACAAGATAACCTTTTTTTCTTTGCACGTTTTGATCAGCACACCATACGTAAATGTGCATTACATCTCAGTTTTTTGAAAGAATCTGCCAAAAAGGGTGCCAAACCCAAAGTATGCACTGTAGGGGGATGATATTACTACCACACTCATAACCCGTTCAAGATCTCCCTTTCTGTAACATTGTTCGGAATTATGTTGCTTGATCTCAAATTGTTTCTGAAATATTTGACGAAATGTAATTCTAAATTTGATTTACAGTGCCGCATAGCGGTCACAATTTTCCCTTGATCAAAAAATGCCCAACTACATTTCCGCTTTATTTCTTGTAAGATGTGTGTGTGTTTATATATATAGACACACACACAAACATAGAATGGGTATACTCGAATAAATGATAGTATACACCAGAGTGTGGTAGATAAGTATACAAGTGGAGCATATTTCATAAAAGAACAAATTGTCTTATGTCCATACCCTTCCAAACGGCAACATGCAGGGGTGGTATGCAATTCTGTATACTTGGCATATTAACCAGCCTTTGTGCAGTTCTGCATGCCTGATAACACAGTTCAGTAACGTATGATCTCATTCTCAGTGGTGCTACATAACTCCAGTTCTGTAAGACTTGTTACCATAATACTTGGATGATGTTTCTTCAGATACTTGTGAGGCGATTTGGTTTCAGCAAGACAGGGCCCTGCCTCATTTCACAATTGCGGTTCGTGGGCACCTCAACATGTACTTCCCGAACTGGTGGATAGGTAAAAGAGGCCACCATGCTCACCTGACATCACACCACTTGAATTCTGGTTGTGGGGCCACATCATATTGATGGTATATCCTACACCATTTGACATGAGGGATTAGCTCATTACACAGATACTGAGAGCAGTTGACACCACCAGTGCCATGCCAGAAACCTTTTTACATGTGCATAGCAACATCCGTAAGTGCTTCACTACCTGTGTGACCAACGGTGGCAGACACTTTCAACATACCACTGTGTGCTCCATGCCTTTTGTGCTCCTCTACCCCACTATGGTGTTAATCATCATTTATTTGACTATACCCAGTGATGATGATGATGATTATTATTTTTTTATTTATTTATTCTTATCACCCAGTAGATTCATTAAAAGAGAAAATGCTCACAGAATATAGGGCTCGCCAGATTGTACAACACACACACAGTAACTGTAATAAGCTTATACAAAAACATATAAACATTGTAAGATTATGCAAAACATTAATCAAGTAGTAATAATAGTAATAAGATATAATGAACATAATAAGTTTATACAAAAAATGAGCCAAATAACAATAAACCATAAAAAGATACAAAATTTTTAGTAATATGATAACAGACCTTGACAATTTATAAAAGGTGTAAATAATATATATTATAAATTATTTGAAACTTATAATAATGTAAAAGTAGCACTATTGCACAAAACTAAGCGTGCTACAGAACATTATAAGTGAATATCAGTGGTATAAACACAGGAGATAAACTTATAACTTAGTAATAACTTAAACTGTAAGCTTAATGAAATCTTAGAATCCATTTTCTATTTCTTGTATACTATAAAAATATTGGTTTTTAAACACGTTGTTAATAAGTATGTTGAATTTGCTTGGATCTTTTTCAGAAAGTACATGTTTGGTGTATTCAGTATAAAGTGTTTTAATTTGATGCACTTTGAAGAGGGGTCTGCAAGAAGTTCTATAGTTCACTCCAGTTATAATCCGTAGTGCTTTTTTTTTTTGCAACCAAAATACCTTAATAGCATTTGCAGTGTTTCCCCAGAATTCGACTCCATAAACCATCACTGAGTGAAAGAAAGCATAATATGCCATCTTTAGGGTTTGGAAGTCTGTTAAATATTTCAATGCTCTTAACAGATAACAAATGAATGATAATTTATTTTCCAGTTTAGTTATTTGCTCTGTCCATGTTAATCTTTTATCTATTAACAGCCCCAAGAATTTTACTACTGCTAATTCCTCTATAGTGCTGCTATTGTGTTTGAATAGAATTTGTTCGTTGTGTCTGTGGTTTTTGCTAAATTGAATAAACTTAGATTTATCCACGTTCATTACCAATCTATTAGTGTGAAACCATTTTTTCCATTATCGTTATGGTCTTTTCAGAGACAAGGCTAAGTATTTCTGGATTACTTTCATTAATCAAAATACTGGTGTCATCTGCAAACAATGTGAGATTCCCATATTTTGTACTCCAGTTTTAATCGTTTCCCATTCTGATGTTACTTTATTATTTTCATTACTTATTTCAACAATCTATGTTGTATCACATAGATACGATTTTAGTAATTTTAAGGCCAGTTCATTGATACCTAAGTTACTAAGTTTTTGTAGTAATATGCTATGTATGATTCACAAGATCAAAGGCCTTAAACAGGTTACAAAAAATGCCATAGGCATGATCCCCTTCATTGAGTGCTTCTCAGATAGCTTTTTTAAAATTGAAAAATTGCAGTCATTGTAGATTTATTATTTTAAAAACCGCTCTGCTGTTTGCATATTAATTTATTAATTCCTAGAAACTGAGATAATCTATTATGTAATATACTTTTGAAAACTTTTGAGAATACTGGTAGTAAACTAATTGGCCTGTAGTTTTCTATTTTACGTTAATCACTTTTTTTATATATTGGTAAAATTTTTGCTACTTTTTATCTGTCAGAAAAAATACCTTGATTAAAAGACTAGTTAATTATCATCTTGAGAGGCTGCAATATATAGTTACAAGATTTAAGCAAGCTATTAGACAACCCATGAATATCTTTATCTTGTGATTTTTTTTATTTTTAACTTTTTTTTTTTTTATCTGTTGGGTATAGTACAAATTGAGTATTGTATTTTACAACATATTTATCTTTTAGTTCATATGTTATAGGAATCCCCTATAAACATTTAATTTACTGCTAATATTCACGTAATGAGAGTTTAAAATATTTGCTATTTCTTTTTCAGAAGTAATCATGGCATTATTTGTATTGAAGTGTTATATTCTCTGTATTTTTAGTTGATTTATTTCCTAGTACATTATTGATTATTTGCCACACTTCCTTTGGTCTATTCATGCATTCTCTTATCTTATTACTTGTATGCGTTATCTTGGCTGCCTTAACTATCTTACAATAGATTTTCTTACAGTCATTATAATACGTAATAAATTTTGTTTCAGTTGTTAGTTTACTAAGTCTATATAAATGTTTCAATTTCCTGCTAAAGTTATTTATTCCCTGATTAATACATTCAGGTTTACTGGTCAGACATGTGTAATTTGTTTTGAATTGTTTTGTAACTCAAGGAAAGGATCCTTTAAAATGACATAAGAATGTCTTATAGTTAGTGTTAACTTCATTAAAGTCATTAATTTCTAACCATTTCTCAGCAGCTAGCTTATTAATAAAATATTTATGGTTTCCAGGACTGTAATTTCTTACTTTTCTTATTGTTGTTTTTCTTCTGGTAATATAGTTACTTTCTAATTTAAATTGAATGATTTGTGCATAATGATCATATAATCCTGGATCTGTATTTAACACTGTTAGTTGCTTGTTGGTTTGGGTAATTACATAGTCTACAGCAGTGGCATTATTTGAAGTGTAATGAGTGAAACCTTTTAATTTATTTTCCAAATTATGAGAATTGAAATATTTTCAAGTTGCTGCTTTTCCTTTACATCTGAACTAGAGTCAATATTGAGATCTCCACAGAGAATGATTCTTTTATTTATATCTTGTTTATACACCTGTATTAAAAATAATTCAAGTTTTTGTAAACTTTTTAACATTACTTTTTGTTAGTCTGTAAAGTGAAATAAATAAGATAGCGGTATTGTTGAATATAGCTTGGATTACAGAGCACTCAAATAACCCTTCCTCACTGCTCTGTTTAAGTACTTTTAACATGGAAAATGTAAATTATAGATTTCTGTACTCGAATACAACTTCCTCCATATCCTATACTATTTCTACAAAAATACTACACATTTTATAGCCTGTTATCCAGTTGATATTGCTTTCAAATGATGACGACGGAGATGATGATCATCATCATTAATTTATTTATTTGAGTTTTATGTGCTACCCAACAGTGTTAACCATTAACATAATAATAACAGTAATAATGTGCAGAAGCAAATCTATGTGGAATATATTGGGAATTTTTTTTTTGTAAATAAAGAGATTAGCAGAGATGTTGCAACATAGCCTGCTGCTAACTAGGTATGTCACTTCTGTCACCTTTCCATGATCTGGCACACAAGTCAGTGTAAACACATCCTGTTCTACACTGTGCACCAAGACTGTTACTTTTTAAAGATATTCGCAATGGGACTGTAAAGAAAATATGTGACTTTGAATGTTATAGCGAAATTAAAATTAATTCAAAATCTCTAGTTTGACATTCCTGTGGTGAATCTGTGCCTGGAATACCAAATTGTAAATCAGTTTCCAGCAGAAAAAAAAAAGACAAGTTACTAGTTTCATTCTCTGTGTAGGATTATATTAACACTTTGGAATACAATTTACAAAGTGTTATTAAATCTACTGAATTCTATACAGAACATATTTTATTTCTACTATGTGGGCCAAACCACTGTACTAGGTGTGCTTGGTGCTTCCCACGTGTGTCTGCAGCAGCTTTGAAGGTACATAGCTCGAAGGCAAATAATTGGTACAATTTGCAGTCATCTGTGATGTTTCAAATAGCCTGTAGTGTAATTTTCATATTAACATATACTGTGGTGTCTCATACGCTAAGTTAAACTATTTGGACAGGCATTACAAATGCTGTAATACAGTTACCACAGTTACGGTAAATGACTTTGTGAAATCACTACCCTCTCAAAATCGAAACTGACCGATTTCAACTCCTCAAAAATTCAAAAATTGTATTTCAAATGTTAATTTTACTGTTATGTTAATGTTAAATATATATTATATAAAACCAACAAGGTTTTCAAATTTAATATCAGTTAAATTCAATAGATGTTTTCCAAATAAAACTATGCTCTATGTATGTTTACTTGACCTCAAATTGTCAAAACTGTTTAAAAATTGCATGCTACGTTAATTTTTAGGAAGCATAAAGTTCATTTTCAATGTCATCTTGTGGGAAAATAATGGCATTTTTTATGAAATATTATATTTCAGTAGGTACACAACTTTTGAATTAACTGATTACCAGAAAGTGCATATACGACACCCATTTATTGCCAAATAATATGTAAGCACCAAGTCCAAGCACCTTCAGAAGAGGTGACTTTGGTGACACGAGTGACTTCGGTCCCACTACCTGAAAAAACTTACATTATGAATTTTCTGCAACCCAAAATCAGGTTAATGTTTTTTTTCCCCCTGTTCTTCCCAATAATTTACTGTGATAATGCTATATTTAAATTAATAAAATATATAACTTCAATTATGGAATAATATTTTGAGTTAAAAAAAATTACCCATGACAATACAACCTGTTATGGTTTTTATGCTGGCTAAACTGCTCTGATATAAGTTACCTAACAGGAAGAATTTTGATTGGTTGTTTATTAGTTGTGTTGGAGATATCGTCCTGCACATGTTCGTAAGTTTTCATAAAGTTTTATGTATTTTTAAAGAAACTACGCGTGTTTCTAATAAAATTAGTAGCTTTCAATCATTCATGCTTCACTTAACTGGTTTCGACTTATCTGTGCTGCTTTTTGACTTTTTTTAAAGTCTACTGTAACTTATGCGGCAAGGCGATGCTGTAACATGCATCGGTTAACAAGCAGCTGTACCATGTACGTCTATTGCTGTGCTGCGTGAGCTGATGTTTATCTCTTTAAACTGTTAGTGTGTCACAGAGACCAGCGTGAGTCATCCATTTCTGCCTGTTGAAGAGCATATCTGATCGCATGGAGTCAGTGTCTGAAATGGCAGATTTTTTTTGACAAAATGATCACCTGACCTAATTTTGTATACAAAAATGGTGGTGTATTCTGTATTTTGGAATTTTGTATTTTCTATCTTTTGGATGTTAGCAAAAATACAAAATGACAAAGCGCCATGTTGTTCTTTACCTTAAAAATACATGCATGAATGCGTAATAAAAAAAAATTATTTTTAACAAATAATTGTTCATTAAATACACTAGGCATGTTTTAAAAAGCAAGAAAGTGTTGCAGTGAGTGCTAAACAAGTGGCTGTTGACAAAGTCCGAAGTGAAACTTGACAACTTACAAAATAACGAGTTTGTCATTTCAGAAATGGCCTCAGTTACACCCCCTTTTTTTTTCACTCTACACTACATCTTGCCAGTTTATCGATGACCTGCCTGGGTCATTGAGTCATAGTTCACTTTGTAGTGTTATTTTTCCAACAACAACAAAGCATAAAAGGACAATTTCAATTGATGCAGAAAAGTTAGAAAAATTGAGCATGGTGTGTTATCAACAAAAACATCAATCCCAGTGCCAAGCAAAAGAAAATTGAAGACTTTTTCAAGAAAGGGACAATTTAACTTTTCTTGCATTTTTTCATATCCAGTATTTAAATGTTTACAAAAAACTTAATATTTCCTCATTTTTAATTTTTTTTTGTTTGCGTGTGTGCATGTATGTGTTGGTAAAATTTAAATAATCTCCTAGTAATAGAGATTGTACTGTATTGTTTAAATGTCAGGTTGCCTCATTTAAAGTCTTGTTATAGTCTTTATTGCATTGCATTCTAAACTTTCAATTAACTCTGCCATCTAAAGGACGGGTCTGAGTGACGCATGTTGAGAAAGGGACACACACCACACTACGTACCGCTTATCTATTGCTCTGCATCGCCTGCCCAATGAGCGCGCGTGCCTGTCTCCAGCCCGGTACAGACTGTGTTTACTCGATGTGCTGTGAATTACACTATATATACTCTGTGCAACATAAATGTCAGTTAAAGTATCGTGTACTTTAAATCCTGCACATACAGTGTGTGATTTGTGTTTGCTTTGAAATGTATAATAGGTACTTTGTTTTATCATGATTTTCAGGGCCAACATCGCTGTTCCATTAATAGTAAAAATGTGTAAATTCGATTATCCGGATTTTTTAATACAAATTCGCTTATTCGTGTTTTCTCTGGTCCTAATTAACATGGTAATCAGGAGTTTACTGTGAATATGAAATATATATTGGGCTGAAGCAACATTGTACTTTAACACTTGTTTTAATTTATGGCAAGTACCTTAAATACATAGACTATCGCAGACTTTCATAAAACTTCATCAGGATCATATAACTTTGAATGTACAAAAATATCACAGACTTTCCTAAAGGTAACCATCAGTGAAATTAAAATATAAACGAGAGATGGTAATAACATCTGAATACTGATCAACATGATTCTACATTCTTGGGTTGGTATTTCACCAAAGGTTATCTCTATTAACTGTCATCTTTCATAAATTACCAATTTATTCATGTACTTGTATGCCACTGAATTATACATAAAAATCCAAATCCTATAACCCATTTTATTCTGCTACCAAACTAATTCACCCATGGTGAAACATTCCAAATATCTCTTTGTGACCTGAAGATGAAACTACACAATAAAATGAATGGCAGCCCCAAATCTAACCTCAAACATATTTAATACACTTGGTACTCATAATACCAGGCCATATACATTTTTCAAATCAATTGCACTTAATGATTACAGCATACCTCAATACCATTTCCTTGCAAGGTGCAGAACGTACTCACTTTGACTACTCATTTGCAGGTACCAAAAGGCACACCTTAATATCAAATGTGCTAGTACAAACATGAGTATTAGACATGAATTAGTTTAAAACTACCAACATGCACACTGGTAATGAGTTTACACCAAAAGGAAAAACTAAAATTCATAAGCTAGTATAAATATTACTCAGCTTTCGCTTGCCGATCCTAACTCTATTTCCATGGTAAAATGGCTGCCATCGGGCGACAACATATGCCTTTCCAAAGCTGTGACACCGTTAAAAGAAAGACATATTAAAATTTAATTTAACAATATTCTTAAAATACTGGAACTCATATGAAGGCAGCATACTTTGCCCTCTAAAGTTTTGTAGAGTAAAATATAAATAAAGACTAACCATACAAATCTCGTTGCTCACTACAGATTATAACAACAGTCTTTCTAGAAGAAAACCAATTAACAAGCCCATTATACTCGATCAGTGTATAAACAAAGCAAACGCAACAAGTCAGTGAAAACCACAATGTTAACCTAAAACTAATTTTCTAACAGGCGAGCCTATATGTAATTTTGAATAGGTGAAATAGCTGACCCATGAATTATGCCTTTCCCTCACTAAAACAATATTGTACCACAAATCCATAAAAACCCAGATCATGCATGACTGCAATGACTCACCGCATTCGTTGCCGCAAAACATCGCAAGGTTGACAAGAAAAGGCCAAGGCGATAAGCGCCACAAAGTATAATGAACAGACTAGGCCATGTCGAAAACTCTGGTAGTGAACTCGGGCAAGCAGGTGTGAAAAATCCCGCAGGTAACAGTCAAGTAGACAAGCTGAGTCGCTGGTGATCAGAAGAACGATACTGATTAAAATTGCTGCGCACCAACATATAATGACTTCAAGAGAGGAGGGAGGGTAGAGGAGGGAAAAAGGGATTGGAGAACCAAGAAGGAGCAGCTGGCGGCCACCGGCTGGAGAAAAGACCAGCAAGGCGATAACTGCGAATTCAATTTGTCTCAAACACAAAGTGGAAAGGGAAGCTTTGCGAGTTAGAATGCTTGGAGGACCAAAGGATCTGGGAGGCCAGGCTGCGCTTGATCAAGAAGCTGAGTAATCCTTCGTAAAGTATTTGTTATTGTTATCAGAGTGGAGGTTCCCTTTAAGTACCCTGGAATTATGACTTCTGGTCAAGGACTATTTGCAAAGGATTGGATACCACATCAAAAAGTTTTCTGATGGAGTCACCCATGGCATAGATTGAGCATAGTTGTTCGTGTCTCGACATGCAGATACACTTGTCTTTAAGGTTTGTGTAAAATGTAAATCCAAAATGAGCACAGGTAGATTCTGCTATTATTTCATATTTTTATTCTATGCAAGCAGATTTAGAAGATATTTGTCTAGAAAATATCATCAATTTTTATGATATAAACTTATAGGATGATCCCGGATGAATAAAGATAATTTCCAAAAGAGGGCAACATTATTCTGATAGGGTGCGAAGCACATCACAGACTAGCACGAGCATTATGTGTGCTGCCACAGCTTCAGGGTACATGCTTCCGCCCTTCGCTGTTTATAAGGCCCAAAATGTTTATGATTTATGGATCATGGAAGGACCCAATGGCACACGCTATTCCTGTTCCTCTAGTGGATGGTTTCATGCAACTTATTTTGAATATTGGCTTTTCTCGTTGTTCCTTCCGTACATTCAAAAATTGGAAACTGACAAAACAGTGGTTTTAATTGGGGGCAGCCTATCATCCCATTTTTCAGTTCATGTATTGCAAGCATGCCTTCAGCATAACATTGTTTTCAAATGCCTTCCTCCCCATTTGACACACATCTGTCAGTCATTGAATGTTTCCTTGTTTGCTCCAATGAAGAAGATTTGGAGACAAATCTTGACAAAGTACAACTTGAAAAATTCAGGGACAGTCCAAAAATCTCATTTCCCGAAACTGTTGAAGGAGTTAGTGAACTTCCTCCAACCCTCAAGTGAAGAAACCATCAAGAGGTGTTTCAAAAAGTGCGGGATCATTCCTGTGAACAGGCTTGAGATTACCAACAACTGAATCTTCTCCTAGCAGCTCATGTTCAACTGAAGAAGCATGAGTGAAACAGTTCTCTCTTTTTTTTAAAGGAAACAGGTTTCAACTCTTCAAAACCCACAAAGCAAAGGAAGAAAAAAACTAAATCTTCAGCCCAGAATAAGTGTCACACCCGATGATTTCACCCCAACACCAGAACCATCGACAAGTGTAACAGCAGAAAATGTCACACCAAGTTCAGGCATCTCAAAGGATGGCACCACAAGCAAAAGAAAAAAGACGAAAGAGCATGGCTACAGTTTTGACAGTGAGGATAACATACAAGAAATGTCACTTCACAATTCCTAATCTAACATGGATTTCGAGGCTTTGTTACCAGTAACTGACAATGATGGTGGACTGGATGTAGAGATGGCACCTCAAGGAAAGAACGACGAGTCTTTTATTGGTCAATAGGTTATTGTGCTCTGCAGAGGAAAGCGCTGTGAAAAACATTTTATTGTTCAATAGTTAAGGACACAAGATTTGAAACAATGACTGGTGAGCACTCTGTCGAGTTTTTAATAGGAAACATAAAGTGTTTATGATGGATGGCAAGGAACCATCATTAGATGCAGCAGCAGACATTGTGACTGTGCTTTCAACACTAAAACACCTTCGAACAGGAAGATTCCAATTTGTGATGTATGAAATTGTTAACTTTTCATTATAACTAATATTGTTGTTTGATTTTCCTTTTCTTTGATGTTCTCTGAATAACTGAATTATCTTACATATGTCAGTTACAAATAATGTATCATCTTCAAATATATAGAAAAAAATAAATAAAAATTCACATATAAACATTACTAAAAATGACCAATTACACCCCTTACCAAAATAATGGATACTTAGGCGAGTAGTTTAAGTGACTGGAGTCATCACATCACTGGGGTCACATTGGTCACTTATATAAAAAAAATTTCACTAAGAATATTAATGCTAAAAATGTTTTTCTCTACCAGTGTGTATACAAATGTTAGGGGAACAGGTTAATGAAATTTCTCAATGTTCTGATCCATAACAATTTCAAGGTTGTTAAGAAACAAACTTTAATACAATATTTATTCAACTTGGTTATCTCAAGTTTATTAATGAAATATTATTAATCACTTCAAAAGTCACACTGCCAAATATAATGATTGCTTTATTCAACCTTCAGGTGCGCAAGTGAACATGTAAACAACTCGGCTTAGAAAGATACGCTTTGGCTGCCCTCAGGTGAACTCGGGATGGCTAAATGTGACCTCGTTTCCTTTTAAAATTGGTGATCTACTGTTTTTAGTTCTTGGTTTTGATGTAATTGCTTTTTAAGTTATAATTTTTAAGACAGTATAGTTCAACAATGAGTAACATGGTTGTAAAGTATGATGTGTGTGTTGAGTGTTACTGGTGATACACACTATGCCCATCAGCTGGCAGATGACCTTCGCCTAGTCTTTGAGCTAAGATGTAGTCAAACATGAAGATGGGCTCAAGCCACTCAGCAGAATGTTTGCAGGATATTTATTAAGTGAGACTGCTTGATCAGTTTTGTAGAATGCCTACAGTGATTTAAACTAAACTATATGCTATTGTTACTGTCAATTTTAATATACCTATATTTAGTCCACAATACAGAAATATAATTCTTATATAATAGCAGTTATCATTGCTTAGGGTACAACTTATGATTATTCCCTTGATAAGGCAGACAAATCGCAACTCGCATATCATTTTCCCCCATTTAGTCCAAATTATCTAGAGTTTACTATGATACGTAAATTGTTGCAGTCTGAATTCTGGGATTGTTTACTTCAATTATACATATAATGAGCTTCATTATTGACTCATTTTATAATTCAGATAATTAAAAGTTGTTAAAGATATTTGAGTTATGGGGAAACTGATTTAAAGATAATATTTTTTAATATGTTGCTGTTTGAATACAATATGTTTTGCTTTATACATGAAGCATATTTAGTTTTTCAACCACAGTTTGTAATATTTTTTATAGTTTCTCATTTTGATGCGATTGAATTCATGTTAAAACTTTATATATATATAAATTTTGTTTTCAGATTGTTACTGAGCAAAAGGGATCAGGATTAGTTGAGCAGCTATTAAAGGCATATGAATCAGCTGTTAACAATGGCAGAAAGAAAACAAACTCTCAAAATGGAGCATTGCTTTTTAGTGTCATAGGTGAGACTTAATTTGTTTTATTTATATTTTAATATTTCTATACTTAGTGCTTGAGGCTTAATGTGCATTAATTTATATTTTAAGCATTTGTATAATTAATGCTTTGTGTGAGGGTGTGTCAATTGACTCAGTTATTTGAAAAAGAAAACCAGTCCACTATTTGCCAAAAATAAATTGAAAAAGGCTACACATTTTGTACCTACACCATTGATTCATCAAATGGCTCAAGAAAGAATCTTGTTCCTTTATTTCTCTGGTAACAATATGCATGGAAAATATCCAATGAGTCAATAAAAGAAACAATTCCTGTGTATGTGTTTCCTTCTTCTGCATACAGATGTTTCTGGTACCCAATACATATGCTTTGGATATTGCTTTTTGTTGTCTAGGAGAGTGTGAAGTGTGGGATTGATTTGAGAAAATTTACCAGTATTTTCCTGTAAGAGAGCATTCATTTTTGCCTCGCAACCATGATTTCGGAATAATAAAAAGAACTATTAGGAAATGTGATCATGTCTATACACCATTCTAGTATGTGACTTTTGCAAATTTTAGGAAAAAGGCTCAAGACTTAATTGTAAACGGGGTAGGTTTCGAGGTTGCATGAGTTGTCATAACACCTACATGATATGTCTCGAATAGACATACTGCATGCCTATAATATTTTCAGAGAAACAATTTTCATCCATACACACACCTTTATATATACTGCATTTAAACTTTTTGTGGTACACTCCTCTCCATAGCTCAATTGTTAGCATGCCTTACTGGCAACCAAGTGTTTGGCATTTCACACTACACACCTCCAAGGGAATTGTATACTGTATTAAGTAATAACTTATCTTTAGAGGTGATTGTTCCACACACAGTATATTGGCTCATAGCTCTTAACCATATGAAGAGCAAGTTCAGTGATATCTTTGAGCAGAAACAACAACCAATACGGCCACCAGCACGCCTAGTAGATTATATCAAACAACAGCGCTCCCAAGGTGGATGATGCACCTTGTAGGCTATGAGAGACTCGGACAACAGCAGAGGATGATCATCCAAGATGGTGGTGCCTTCACAGGTGCTACCTCAGTACATATTCAAGATAACGGCCAACATCAGCACCACCTAGCAGATGCTGAAAGAACCAAAATGGTGGATGTAAACGAGATGTTGGAACACAAGAAAAACAACAACGCTGGCACAACTCAAAAACAAAATAGACGACTTAAAAACAAAATGTCAAATGTGACTAAAAATGGTGAACCCAAAAATAAGACGAGTGAGTGAGTGAAGAGATTTGGGCGGTGACCTGGCCGGGGATTGAACTCAGTTCACCTTGGTGGTAGGCGAGCGTGCTAATCGGACAGCCATCGTGGCCCCCAAAAATGAGATGGCAAACAAAGGTCAAAGTCATTCAGGATGGTGGGAAACAAAACAGTAGACAAAAATCGAAATGGTGGGATCCAAGATAACAATATCCTCCTGCTTCATACCCTAAACCATGTTGTGCTAAAACCGCTATAATCCATGTATTGATATGGCTGACCTGCCAATTGCTTCAATATCCGTTTGTTTGATCAGAATGTTTCTGGCCATTTTTGCATAACTAAAAAAAAATATCATTGACATAGTTATCTTTTTCTGGTTATCAACCTCATATATCCTTCTCATCCTCCATTGTAATTCACACTGTAATTGAACTATCATAGTGAGCAAATTATGATAACTGTGCGGTGACTTTACTCACATAAATAACCCATGCAATAGGTTAGGCCATAAACTTTTGTAACAGCCCTTATACAATATGTAATATTTTCAATAAAAATGTTAACTCAACCTCCAAGTAATGTGCAACCCATAAGGTATCACTTTAGGAAATAAATTTTGTGTGTTTGTATTTTTAAATTTTTTTTCGTGGTATACAACTGCAGTTTCAGGTACTAAAGCCATTTATTCTTTCCAGGTGGGAAACTGAGTGAAGGGCTGAATTTTAGTGATGATCTGGGGCGCTGCGTTATAATAGTTGGACTGCCATATGCAAACATAAAATCTCCAGAACTTGCAGAGAAGATTAAATATCTTGAAGCAAAGGTAAATATAGAATTGAATAATGGATGTAACTGCACACATTGAATTAACAATATTTTTTTAAATAATGAGAGGTAAATGCAGGTAGAAAATACACTATCTACCAAAAAGTAATTGGGCACCTGTCCACAATGTTTGCTTGGTGGTTGTCACCCCATTAGAATCTCGTAGGGCCACCTCTTGTGGCTATAACAGCAGCCACACTGTCTGGCATGCTCTTTACGAGTGTTTGCAGGACATCCACGGAGGTTCGTCGCCATTCCTCTTGCAACCATCCCATGAGTTGAGCAGTGGATTTTGGCAGCGTGTGACGAGCCCTCACCTAGCGATCCAATTTGTCCCAAAGATGTTCTAGAGGGTTGAGGTCAGGGCTCTAGGCTGGCCAGTCCAGTCTGTGAACATTGTTGTTGGCATACCACTGCATAGTAGCCCTTGAAACATGGCACCTGGCATTGTCATCCTGGAAGTAACACGAGTCCATTCAGTAAAAATGCCACAATGTTGGGAGCATTTCATTATCTAGAATGTTACAATAGGCCTCTATGTTCATGCTACCACGGACAAACACCAGCGATCCTACGCCGAAGGCCGTGATACACAAGTCAACTCACGTACTGAATTACCTATCTTCAGGGGTGCCCAATTTCTTTTTTGTATATAGTGTATTTTGGTAGCATTTTTACTTGTTTTTATGTTTTATTTTATATGAAACAATATCTCTATAGTTGAAAATCTACTCCAAAGTTATATGCAGTACACAGGGTGATTTAGAAGGAGTTACTACCACTCACAGGTCATATGCCATACATCATTGGAGCAAAATATGTAGTATAAATATGGTTCCTATTCCCATTCACCACTAGATTGTGTATGGGGTTGGATGAAGGATATTGTTTACCAAAGGACTGCGCAAACATGTGACGAACTACTTGCACATATCATGCAAACCGCTACAGAAATCAGAGACAGCCATGTGCAGTTAATAAGTGTGCGGCCAAGTGTATGGAAATAGATAGAAACATTTGTGAATAAATTTTTTAAGCTTGTTAGATGCAATTGTGATGCTCAACTGCAAACAATACATCAGTATATTTACTTCTGAAAGGGTTACTATTTTATTTGTAATTTTTCAGATGTTTCTAATTATTATGTAAATATTGGGAATAGGACCAACATTTATATGACATATTTTGCTCCAAATGATGTATGGTAAAGTATATGCCCTGTGAGTGGTAGTAACTCCTCGTAAATCATCCTGTATATGTGCAGTAAAAGAATATATCTTATATGCAGTGTAACATTTCAGGTTAGAAATTATTTGTTTTAAATATCTTAAATTAGCAGATATTTTTTAGAACAACCAAAATGAAAAACAATAGTTTCTTTTTTGTTTGTAAACATGAATCGTATTCCATGACATAACTGTATTTTATTATTAATATTTATTTGGACCTCGGTCATGGAGGAAGGTCTGAATTGATCTTTAACAAACCACAGAATTTTATTTGTAAAACGGTTGTTAAAGGTTTATTCCCGAGGACTCCAGTGTCACACCATTTGAATAGGTGGTGGTTTTGTTGCACTTTCTCAGTGCATATATCTAAATTTACCTGTGATGTCAGTGGTGTTCATACTCAATTTCTGTAGTCAATTTATAGAGGTGAGTTAGCAACTTTTTAGTACAATCATAGATGGTGAGTCCCAGCTGTAACTTTAACATCAGTTAAGACCATGGAGAAGATATAAATTCTTTTTTCATTAAATTCCACCTCACTCAATTCCTGAACCTGTTGTGGTATGACCACACCATAGTCCATGACCATCTGAGACATTCAGGCAGTGAGTTTAAAGTGAAATATGTTGTGCATAATTTTGAAATGTCAAAAAAATATGAAACTATTTACAGACATGCATTTTCTGTTTTGTGCCCATGTATAAAAGAATCTCGGAAAAATACCACTTATGCTTTTTGTTATGTGTGTTGTGACAATGCTGAAACACAGCACATCATATTCAATTGTTCTACATTGCATATTATACATCTTACATGGGATTATCGATGAGGAAGCTGAGGCGTATCTATTGGATGACCCTTTTGACGTTGCCAGCAAGGACGTCGCAGCCGACGCAGGTGCATGGCTTGGCAGGCGAGCGAAGATTGAATGTGCGAGGCTTGAGGCTGCCCCCACCCCTTCACGCTGCCGATGCTCCCCTCCTTCCAGTGTGTATGACAGGTGTCTAGCAGTCATCTGATGCTATGATCTAAGTCATCAATATTTTAATATACTGGACTTGAACCACTTCGTAAACCATCTGGGATGTTCAACACTGGTCAATGAATTTGTTTTACTATAAAAGGGGTTGTATTTCATCTTTGGAAGACAGAAAGGATAGGGACTTCAACATAATAAGATATTAACTTGGCGGAAGGCATATACTGCCATGTTTTATAAGGGATTTATTATGGGTTATTTATAAGAAAAATATTCTAAGATTGTGTTTTATAATCAGTAAATTTTTAAACATTACAATATTTGTGCTAAGTTTGTTATCTTCTGTGAGCCCATAATTAATGTAATTTTATATAATTTATTCATTATAAACATTTTCAATGTAAAGTTTTAAAGTCTTTTTTGGCTGTTTGTAATCTTTTATTATGCTTGCATTTCTGATATTGGGCATTTTATAAGAAAAAAGAGAAAAAAGAATAAGCCCGTATATAAACGGAATAAAACCCTCTGTCGATTATTTCTCACAATTTTGGGGGTTAAATACTTGATCTTCCAATCTGTATCAGGGGATGGCTGACATTTTTGCAATATTTTGCAACTCTGTTATATATTTGTACTCTGAAATTGTATCTCTGCTGATTTAAATATTTTGGTATCATTCATTTGTGATCAAATGACTGGTATGGAAGGAAAGGGAGTAGAATCTCATTGTCGTTGAGTGGTTGGGTTTCCTGCAAGTGCTCCCGCTCTGTGACAGTGTGTGATTTTTCTGTGCCATGTGGCAGTAAAGGTGATGTCATTAAACACATGCAAACAAAAAAACATAAGGAAAACACAACGTATGTAGAAGAAAACCACAAGCTGAATTTTTGTGTTAAAGAAGATGACTGTGAAAGTATTGCATGTGCGGTGTGTCTGATCACTTCTTTCATCATCGAACATAACCTCCCTTTTCGTTGGGCTGACTATGCTGGACCATTGTTTAGGAAAATGTTTCCCGACATTCCGAGTACAAAGCACACACTGTGGTTAACTTTAGAGTACTGTATTATTGAATAAATGAAACTTTACATTAATACCATCTATAACTTGTAATATTTATTTCTTTTTAAGTATGAATTAACAACAGCGAGAGCAGCGACATGTTGGCAAGGACTCGAGAGAAATAATTGACAGTAAAAATATTATTTCAACCTAGTTTTTTAGAATACTATTTGTAAATTAACCGGTGCGTATTGAAATATTGAAATATTTAGGTAGCCCCGATGGCAACATATATCATTTTTACAATTTAAAATAGCAGCGGAAAATATTGTGAGTACGCCGTAATGGTACTGCGTTGTTTTATCGAGCGAGAAAGCATCTGAAAAACTGTCTGCTGGGTGAAGCTTGTCGCTCTCTCTATCTTTCTTTGTCTCTTTCAAACTCGGGAAATTTCACTTTGCTTGTAAATACAAAATGATACATGTTTTCAATTGTAGCATATTTCATACTTATTACAGCAAAATAATGATATTTGAATTTGTAATTAACAACTGAAAAGAGATTTTAATGTTTGAATACTTAATTTAATATATTTAGATATGATGGCAGGGCAGTTACCAAGTGAAGTTGGCAGACATGGTGAGTCATGATATGGCATGTTTTTTTTGCCAAACGAAATGTAAATTATTCTTACTTCGAAAAATACTTAAAATTACCACATCATGTTTGTAGATGTTGTGTTTTTTTTAACCTACCTAGGCAAGTTACGATGTTTTAATAAATCTGTGTTTCCACTGGAGTAATAAATATACTGTGATGTGTGTTTCGTTAATTATTGTGTCTGTGAAATGGCGTGCTTTTGTGCATCATGGTCGATATGCTGGCCCTGTGTGTGCGTGATTTCAGATATTTGATTAGCACTATTTATACGTTTTAACTGTGAACTGTTTTTATGACAAAGTTAATTAATTACATCCACGTCTGTTTATTTATCACAACGTCGTACCTTTGCCCTAAGGGGTTTGAAACACAATCGTGTAACGTAATTTGCCACAATCCCAGAAGAAAATTACTAAGTTCAGCCCAATAAATTTCAATAAACCTAATAAACAGGAAGTAGCAATACATAGAAATATGAGCAGAATAAAAGTTATCGTAGGCTTATTTATGTGCATGTTCACCGCTATCTTTTAAAGTTTATATGACAAAAATGAGAAACACGAGTTGCTTGATTGAATTCAATGTGCCTTTTTCGTGTGACTGGTTGTTGCTTTGTGTTAATATTTATTCTAACTGAGGCTGTCCGTTAAAAGAAATGACCCAACACACATCAATAACAAAAGGATAATAGTACAACCCTTTACCTCGCAGTTGTAACAGTGTTGAACACAATTGTGGCAAAATACTAACATGCACTACATGTATTGAGCTATGTTGTGGAAAACAAACATGTTAATGTAAAATAACCGTAAGAACTGTCGTCAATTCAGGCATTTTTAAAACGTCATAAAGCTGACCTAAATAATGTTAGAGGCCTAAACTGTGAATATTCGTACGGAATGGTTTTTGGAATATGACAGAATTCTTTGAAAAGCTGTAAACAGTAAACAACACATTTGACAGGCATAAAAGTAGAAGTCACATTTCAATGTTTATTTTTAGGTGTAACGAGAGTATACAAACATATCTACACACACAATGGAATGTAAACATTGATTTTGACAGAAGCTACATGGCAATGTTTGTTTACATTTGGCGGAAGGATACGAAACGGGCCTGCAAGTATATATGTAGCAGGGCTCCGAGAAAGTTGCTTTCAATGGGGAATGGACTATAGTCAGGTTCTGTCAGCATGTGCAGCAAAGGACAGCCATACTCGAACTGCACATTGATGATTTCCAATTTGTTTTTGCACAAGCTGCTTAGCCATTTTTTTTCTGCTTGGGCCCTGCCACGTAAACCGGTCCTTGCAGATATTGCATCAGCAAGTCGCGCAGCACATTTCCCACTTGGTTGTACGGAATCTTGCCTTCATCCCACTCCAGTCTGGGGTAGTACCTGGTCAGCCAGTCGTTCGTCTTCTTACTTTTCTTGTCCAGAAGTTTCCACGAATAAGGGGGTTTTGGAAGTAGCGCATGCACATTTTGCCATCGTCGTTGTAGGACACTGCGCTCTCCTTGAGCACGTAGCCACTCTAGCTTTGGAAGCCATGCAAATTACAGTACATCCTGATAAAAGCTGAGGTGAGAAGCAGTGATCATCCTGTTTATATATGCTTAGCTCACCTTGTTCGCCAGCTCCGAAAAGCAGTCGTAGCTCACTACTCTGTCGTGCAAAATCAAATGGTATGCAGCAGTGTTGGCAGGCATGTTTTCCTTAGAAATAATTTCTATTCTACTATCCACCACATTGTTTTGAACTTGTTCATTTTGTTAGGTTGTGCCAAAGACCAGTAATGGCACCATTTAATGGAATCTTTCTGGGCTCAGGATGGGGTAGTACTTGCACCTGTAGTAGGAGGCTTGAAAATGAGTGTACAGATATTACTGCAAAGTAAATCCTTCTTGGCCGAAGGTGATGTTCACATCCATGTATGGATAGCTTTAGCTCTATTCAAAAATATTTTTTACTTTCTGGACGTTGCAGTGGTCGAAGGTCAATTTGTCTGCAGAGATGTTTTGTGGCTTTTGTTTGAAATTTCAGTACACTGTACCAGGGTTTTCCATGCTTGAAGACTTGTTCACGACCCAGTGGTTTCGCTTGACAGATGACAAGACTGGACACGTAACCAAACTCCAGCTCCTGAAGGTTATGTCAATGATTTTTTCTTTCATAACATAGTTCAGTGGATTCACGCGTTCGCGGGTGCTCGGATTCACATGGGGAATGAACCACTCCATGTTGGTCAGGCTTAAAGCGACGGGCTGCTGGTTTTCTCCTGCTCCCAACACTACATCGAGATGCAAGGTGGCTAGCATTATCACCTGTCCTTGCTTGGCACTTATAATTATCTTCCTATTATCTTCGACGAAACCAAGTAGCATCAATAGTGGCTAGTTCACCTTCCATTCCCCAGCCTGCCATTTTTACCATGTCGAGATTGTTAGGCATGAGAAAGAGGTAGTTTTTATGGTGGTGGTTATGCCCACATCCCACATTTTGTCAATAGTAACACCATTCAGTTCATACATTAATTGCTCAAAAAGGTGGAGTTTACCGTTGCGAATGCACATGGTGGTGGTGCGGTGGTCCCTTCCTCTTTTGCGAGCATACTTCGGATGCACAGGAATGATTGCGATGGCAGGGTGTAAATATCTTGACGCTGTTTTGGGATTCGGACCTCGTGCCCAAGGGTGTGGGGGCTGGTCACATACAGTTAGTAGCAATGCAGCTCAAACTTGTAGATTCTGTTGATGAATTCTGCCCACTGGGTCACATTCAGTATGTTGTCGTCTTCCATGCATCTTCACTTTCAACCCTAGGCTAAGTAGAAACTTCTTGGTGGCACGTGTTAGCACACCGGTGTCTCAAACTCTACTGGAAGCTGGTTTGGTGTTGTGCTTGATTTTATGCACGATTTGTCTCGTGAAACTCAATTCCATCATTTCACGTGCAATCACAACATGCTTTCTGTCTTGCATAAACACACTGTGAAAATGAGGTATATTCAATTTGAGTGCCAACAATTCCAAATCCACATTCGTGAACTGCAGTTTCTGTAGAGATTTTATTAGCGCCTCCTTCTGCTCCTCAATATGGCCATTGTATGTAAAGTTCTTGGCCTTTTTTTTATCCATGGTGATAGCTTCCAGTTTACAGTTGTGGCAGTTGTTTTCCTCCAATTGCTTACATTTGTTCGAGGCTCATTTCACCGTGCTAACGATATTCGTTACGGCCCTGCCGTTACCACCCAGAGCACCGATTGTAGGTATCAAGGCAGAAAGTAATCCTCCAGTCTTTTTCTTCCGTCTCGTCTTGGAACTTTATCTCGCTTTCTTCACTACCATGCCTATCTTCACGTTGGCTTTCATCGCGTTGGAAACGTCCCACACTGCTATTTTTTCATTGAGTATGGTGTCCTGTACACAATGCATTTTGTCCACTCTATGCACAAGTATCTTGTGTGCCTGATTGTTGGGTTGCAGATTCTTGTGCTGGGAATAGGTTATATAGTGCCACTTGCATGCCTCGTCCAGTGTGTGGATGCCCATATTGCAGCATGCCAACTTTTTTGCTAGCTTGGTTCCTGGCCCGCAGAACCTGTATTCGGAAATGTGTAGCTTGAAAGGTAAATTGTTGATCAGCATATCAATCAATCCCTCTTCCAGATTTGATCTTTCTTCTACGAGTCATCAGATGCTACTGAACTATGAACCGATAAATATCCAACCTTTATACATTTTATTTTCATTATCATGGAGATAATCAAGTAAGATATTAGTCTTCCTGTCCACATCACCGAGGAAGATGTCAACACCTCACACGATGCATGTAAAGGCATACTGTTGTCCAATACTGTGAGAGGATTGATTTGCCAACCATCGGGTTACAGTAAGACGTGTTTGCATCTCAGCCTTTTGGAGGAACCGAATGATCTTAAGTTCGAGAACGTGTAACTGTACTCCAAATCGCTCCATCAACCGAAATACCAGCATCTGAGCATCTGGCAAGTGTACTGCAGACTGTGGATGGCCTATGCTATTTCCTTTACAGCAATAACGAATCCGTCATGCCACCAAGCGAAGCATTGCCAAACCCTGGTTTTTATTTTTGGCGATGGGGCATTTGAGAAACAGACTTGTATTCAAGAGTACTTTAGCATGGGATGGCATGTAAATGTGGACTGTGTGTACTTGAGCCAAACTTATTTGCACTTGCCTAAACAGTTGTTACATGATGATATAAATGTCCTCGTGTTGTTTTACATGGACAACACGAACTTGCGGCATGCGTACGATGACCACGTCAATGTGGATATGACATTCTCAGAATTTAAGGATATGTTTTCTTTGTGCTGGAATGAGAAGTACGGCATATTGGTGATCAATAAGGATTTACTGGTACATAAGAGAAGGTACAGGTGTGGCTTCAATCAGCTTATAGTAAGATGTCAACCATGAGTCACGTAATTTCCAAGTTCGGATATTGTCTTCTCTCAGATGAGATGATGATGATGGGTTCACGAAGCTCGCCTCACTACTGTCCGCAAGGGCCAGTCGCTTCTTGGGCAAAACATCAAGAGAGTGAAAAATTAAGTGGTGGAAGACTTATTGGCCATCGACCAGCACGTAAGGGGCACGGAGGCACGGATAATAGACCTTATCAACGTGTCAAATGCACAGAGATGGTAAGAATTGAAGGCTCTTTAAAATACATTTATTTCTAAACTGGAAGCCAAAACTGATGTTGCGAGGCATATCAAGAAGGATCTAGATACATGCATTGACCAACTGGAAGGGGATTGAAAATTCACTTTTCTCAACTTGTAAGTGAATATGTATACATACGTATATGGTTGTGTGTTTATTCCATTCTATGAATGATGGTGGACTGAACCAAACTGATGACTGAGCTGCCTCAGGCCATCAAAGCTGTTCATGCAAAATATATGCTCATGAAAATTAACAGACTGGCTCTCGAGAATCAAAGGGAAGAGACTTACAAGCCAATAACCAGCTGTCTCAATGAACTTGGTTGACAATGTCAGTAGGATGCTTTGACTTGGCCGGATATATAACGTGAAATCAAGGTGGAAGTACCGACCCCAACACACAAATGGAAAAGTATTCCAGAACTGCCTAAATCAAAAGGGGGCATCACTAGCGATGAAGATGATTTTTTTTATTGATTTGCTGCATGCTCGAGAATGGAAACGAGCACGAATGTGTGGACCCAAGGTGGGCATCCTGGTCGGGCACTACATAGTTTCCTACTCTGATTGGAACAGCAACAAGACATTCTGCTTGTGACATCACGATCAGAAATGGTTTCTTGAAAACAAGGAACTGATATTTTTTCCAGAAATGTGATGCAGATCTGCAAGCGCAAGGTGAAAATGATGAATGGTCTGTGCGAACTTTTGTTTTGTAGGCATCCCGGACACTACACTGAATTTGATTTATGCAAGTACCATCACCTGCTACAGTTCAGTCATGCTCGCAAACCATAAACTCTCAACGCAGCGATTTAAGGACACAACGCATGCAAAATTCAGCATTATCGTGGGCCTGTTTTCATGATTGATCAAAGCTATTGGATCTGGTGTGCTACTGCAGAAGATCAACGTCAAATGCAAGATAAGACTACATGTGTTGGGATGACCCAAACGAACTCGTAAATAGACTATGGCTACTGGTTGCTTTGCAGTGTTGGGGGCAACCGGTCACACACTAGCAAGATTATATCCATTATCGAAGAACTTGCCGAAGCTGGCTATGACGTGTGATGATGAAATATGCTGTTTCTGGGGAATTGCACAGGTCAGCCAGAAGTAATTATGCTTTGAGAAACCACCTCAGGAAAAGGCTGGATGATACTTTCCAATCAAACCGGATTGGAACGCAAGACTTTGCTCATGTGAATAAAGACCATGGCTACATTTTGACCACAATAGACACGTTTTCCAATTAGCCTGGGACATACAGCTCAAGTCAAAGAATGCACGTGACAACACATAGGCCATGACGGATGTGTTGAGCAAAGGACACATACCAAAAAATCACACAAACGATGGTAAAAAATATCTTAATGCTACTTTCCGTGCACTGATGAAAAGGTACTGCATAAATCACTATTTCTTGTACTCTGGACTCAAGACAGTCACATCAATTCATATGTATTTAATCTCAACACAAGAACTTCTGTATGCAGCACTTACAAAAGTCCAGCAGCTCCAGGTACCCGTCATGAAAAAGCAGTGAGCACAAGGCTAAGTATGAAGTTAATTAAGTTAAACCCCTGGGGTGCGTGAGCCTGTATGGGATGAGGGGGCACTACTTTCAGGCAACAGAATGTAAAATTCTGTTCCAGAAAATAAATGACCAGCATGCAAAATATTGATGGCTGGGGAGCTGTGGAATGTATGGCCTACCTCTTCTCATCATTCAGTTCAGACTTTAGATCATGGCATCAGCCTGCGTGAGGCTCAAGTAAGATGGCAGCAAAAGTTATAAAAAATTATTTCTCATATTATAAAAAGAAAACAAAACATACATTCAACAATGACACATGAATTACAAGAGACGCTGCGAAACAAAATTACAAATTACCCTAACAAAATACACAAGTTGGCTTTGCTCAACTGTAATATCATAATGTGGTGTGGGATTGGTGAGGAGTGAGATGCGCCAGATTTCGGGCAAACCCTGGCTTATGATAGCAAAATTTCAGAAAAAATGTAAATAATATCTGGAAGGCACAGCTCATCTATTCATGGGCGAACATGTGGACTCTTATTCTCAGGACGGTAGCAGGTCAATAGCCACGTAGCAATACTCTCACAAGCTTACATTAAATGAAGGTGTTAACTTTAGAAATTACAGTCAATACACTTGAGCATGTGGTTCCTGGATTGGGCCAAGTCCTGTACAAGAGCAAACAATTAAAACTTGGCTTCTCTTAAAACATATATTGGCAGAACGAGATTACATTCAAAACACAATACACATTGACCCTCATCTGAAACAGGCATGGCATTTGGGCCCGCCATACGCCGAAGCGGCAAAAGTATTGTTAAGCATGTGGCAACTTTACAGTAGTGAAATCTCCGGGTTGCGAGTGTGATGGAGATGAGGATATGTACACTGGAGGAGCAAAAAACAGCTAAAAGGTTCTGGTACACTAAAAACTTACTATTGCAGCTAAGTGAGTAGAAAACACAGATGAAGGCTGCTGTAGTGCGACACACATGTATCCTCTAGGCCTGTGAACATTGAGACAAAAATTATGTAAAAATACATCTGACAAAATGTACATACGAAAACACTAGGAAGTACATAATTAGCACTAGAGGAATTAATGCAACAATTCCAACAAGTAATGTTTGTTACTTTTTGTCCCAGAGTTCATTTATGTACTCCATATCTGAAAATAATAATTAGCAAAACGAACCAGAATGTACATGTAGAAATTATTAAAAGAATCAAAAAAGCATTTAATGCTTACACAGACACTTTAAAATCTGTTATTAAATTATGAAAATAATTTAATACAAAGTAAAGGATATTAACATTGGACACATGGCATGGCAGATGCCGGAACTGCCAGTATCTTTTACATTACAAGTTACCAGATTTCAAGAAAATAAAACACGCCCTTTTAAAACAAATGAAACATAGTTCACATACTAGAAAATTACGTTAGGAATTATGAGTGTCTCAGACATTCATGTAAGTATAAAACCTTAACGCATGTGGTTTCACACTCGTAGGCTATTTATGCCTCACACTTAAGGATAAGAAAAGCGAGATAACACCTTCCCTTGCAAATTTTGGACTCTGCTTTCAGGGGCACAGATTAGAATTGCACTATAAATACACTGGGCTTGAGTTTACTCTTGAAATATGGAGTCTGGTGGATCATGACCCGTTTTAATGATCTGTTTCTGCATGAACGGCAGCGGTGACCCGTATACGAGAGGCGCACAAACGTGTGAGCCTGGTGCACATGCAGCACATCAGTGAGTTGCCTTCCAAGCGGGACAGTGAGGGCGACGTCAAATCCCCCCTTTCCCCCCGGGGAGACAATTGGTGCTATGCTATCATCTCTCTTGTAGCGCTGGCTACGCCAAAGTGCAGCAGGAGGTGGGGCAGAGTAAAGGACGCTGTCTCAGCCTGTAAGTAATGAATAGCCTGTTCCTTACTTTGTAGGATGTCTCGGGCGGTCGTTGACGGCGTCAAGGATGTGGTAGCATTCTGAGTAGCTGTAGGTGCCCCTGTCATGGGGCCTGCAGATGGGCGCATGCCAGCAGCGTGAGTTGGCACGCTTGAGCCCCGGTTTGCACAAGCTTGGTACCTGAAGCGAGGCGGTCGCTCGCTGCGCTGCTGTGAGTGGGCTGGGCCAACACCGACTAGATAGAGAAAATCCGATCGCTGTCAAATTCCGGGCGCATGGCGTCACGCACATTAGACCATCGGCCACCAGACAAATTTGTTGGACTGGCAGTGGCTGAAGGTAGCTAGGCTCGTATGGATGCCTTATTGTACTGTGATTATTATAGTTTGCTTTAAAAATGGTTAGTAAGATACAGTGTACAAGTAACAGGTGTTTTTATATTGAAATGACAGTTATTAATGTATCGTGAAATTGTAAACTTAATTATATAAATTATTTTAACAATTTAATTTCCACAAAAAAATCCAACTGAGATATGCAAATATTTTTTTATATGTGCACATTAATCATAAGACAAATAACAAAAATTAAATTGTAAAATTAATTTGTATAATTAAATTTACAGTTTAATGGTACATTAATCACCATATGCGAGCACTTTCTTTTTGCGAGTGGCCAGCAACAGGCAGTACAGGTTCACGGTTCAGAATGATACTATGTGAAACAATTGTAATAGGTCTTACTGAAATACACCAGTCAAGATATAGCCAGTTTACATGAACGTGTTTCTTGAACTTACAGTACACTTCAAAAGTTTATGACTATGCAAGGTGTAAGTGAAAACTTAAACTTTACATGATATAGAACATAAATCAATAACAGAAATAAAAAAAATACTGTGAGATCATTTTATACCTCTCAAAAAATTACTGAAAATTAGGTAACCGATGAACATTGATTGGTGTATTCAATAGATTTTTTTCACATGTGTATTATACTCCTGACTTCAAAAAGAATTTATTACATTTGATACACATGCCTTTGAAATGCCCTACTGGGCTGCAATTTCTCATTGTTTTATTGAAATTAATTTTCTGGTAACAAACCTAGTAATGTTAACATTTAAGTGGAAAGAGAACTTAAGTAATGCCGGAAACCCTATCTCGCTAACTCAAATGGTAAGAAACATATATAGTTGTCAGTTTTGGCAAATTAATAGCATATTTTTCGTACAGTGAGAAATCAATTAAAAATTAAAAACTGGTTTCCAAATTTATTCTGGCTCCTGTTTGTTTCTCTCTTTCAAAAATATTTATAACTGTAATTTAAAAAAGCATTACACTTAAATAGCTGTAGATTTGTGTCTACATAACTTACTATGCATAAATGTGTGTGATAATTCCAAAGCTATGTATTACTTTAAAAAATCATAACTTACAAACTATTTGACGTAGTTCAATAACTTAATTATAATGTATGTTTTGACAGTAATGTCAAAAAATTGTATAACACTGATTGCAGCAAACATTTTATGGTGGAAGAGTATTTTAACAAATTTGCTAATGGTCTTAAAGTTTTGACAGGTACTGTATAGACTAAGTGTGCAGTCACGATTTAAATGCGTAAAAAGTCTTAGGAAAATTATTTTGGCACAGTCTGCCTGGTTAAGTAAACGAAATTGTGAATTGAAAATTATGTAATATATAGGCCTACCAACGTGCATGCAAACATGCAGGTGTAAAAATGCAGCAAGTGTTTATCATTTATTAGTAAATAGCACAACATAGAATTTAAAATGTGTTATTTTAATACAGCAATACACTTTCTAACACAAAGAAAAAGTTGAAAAACGAAACTACACAATAGTAAAGTTGGCTTACATCTCATTCATAATCACATTAATGTATAGTTTATGAGTGTAGCATTTTCTTTTAATTAAAAGTAAAATTAAGTACGGAGGCATATCACTGATTACTTAAGCAATATAATCAAAAAATAACAAAGTGTTAAAAGCTAAACATAATTAATAAAAATTGATTGTGTTGTTGTCATAAAAATGTTATGCTAATTTTGTTGCACTTACATATCTGCCAAGTTTTCTTAAATATTTATTGCCTTTTCATCTTGATGTGGACCACATACCCATTACCTAGCCCGTTCACCACTCCGCCAGCTACGCCGCCACAAGTCACCTCTGTACCATGTGTGGGCAGTTGTCAGCTGAAGCCAGTGTCCCACATGTATGCACGAGAGTGCACTAATGCAGTGCAGTTCATTCCAGTGTATATGTTTCGTTTACATGGCCCTTATTATTATTATTATTTTTCAGTCTTTAATAATTTATTTTAAATTTAGTCATTGTATTTAGTGCAGTGGTAAAGTCCCCATTAATCACATGTGAGATGTGGTGTGTGATGCACCAAGTGCATTAGTGCGACGTGTTTATTTTTATATGGTCTTTCTCAAATATATTCCTATCGCCCATGCGATGTAGTGTAATTGTGTTGTGTTAGTTTTAAGAGGGTTTTTCAGTGTTATTTATGTTGTGTCTTATTAAAGTGGTGTTTATTGTTTACTATGCATGCTCAAGTTTTGAATGACACACCACGCTACCACATGTTGGAGCGCGCAGTGTACAGTTTGATATTGTGTGTTTTTAGCTAGTACTTATTTACGTGTGCCTGCACGCCATGTAAAATAAATAATAATTATTATTTCTAACCCGTATCAGGGTCAGTTGAAACACTTCCTTTTGCCAGTATTTACGTACGTGTGTTTATGAACCAGGCGTACACATGACATAGTGTAATGACCACATGGTGGAAAAATCCAAAATAAATATAAGTCGTTTTTAAGTGTTTCTTTCAAAAGGTTATTTATTCTTATTACATACTTGCCAACCCTCTTAATTTAGGCGGGAGACCCCTGCTTTACCACCCATTCTCCCGCCCTCCCGCTTAGGCATTTTAATCTCCTGCTTTTTTGTTATCCGACCCTCTTAACTTTTAAACCCTTGGAAAAAGAATGCATGTAGAATTGGGGTGAGGTCGATTGTGCCAGTTGTCACAGCCTGTGTATTGTTTTTCAAAGGGGAGGAAAGAGGCAGAAGTAGTGTAAAGATGAGACAGCTAATGCCACAATTACAGCAGGAGGCTGGAGGGAGAGTATGACAAAGAAAAAGGGGCTGCTTGTTGTGGAAGATGCATCTACAGGTGGTGGGGGTGTTACGAGCAAGAGGGTGAGCATAATGATGAATAAGACTTTGGCGGGGGATGGAGAAAGAAAGAGTGATGAAAGAGTGAGAGGACGAGGAAGGGAACTAGGAGTAGTGTGGGGCGTGGCTAGACGGAAGGATGACTGTGGAAGGGTGTAGAGGGGTATGGGCATGGCTGCATGGTGGGTGGGAGGAAGAGAGCAGAGAAGTATGGGTATGACCTGGTGATAGGGAGATGGCTGATTAATGGGAGAATGGCAGTGGAAGGAGGTGGGCATAGTGAGGAAGGCAGCAGAGATGCACAAAGTAAGATAAAGAGACAAAGCGCAATGCTATTTTGGTAGGCCCTTATTTTCCTCTATGTTTGGGCTATTAGGTAGAATTTGCTGTCAACCATACAACTCTTAAACTTAATTATTTAAATTTTCAGACATGTTTTAGTTACTTTTAATAACAATTTTTTAAAGATGTTATAACTAAATTCTGTATTTACAAACTGTAACATGGTGCAGGTTTGGACAAGTGCAGATTGTGATGATGTAATGTTGGATTCATGGAATTCATGGCCCCGTCGAGGTAACTTTATATGTAATTTTAATTTTTTATTAAATATATAAATTTGTTATGTATTTATTCTGCCATGAATTTGTAACATAGTGGTGTTCGAATTTGGAAAATTGGTCGATAAGTTTAAGAGTAATGGGAGTTTGAAGTTTTGAGGAAAATCTCTTTCTTTTTGACTGTCCAAAGTTCTCAGATATGTTATTATGTATTGTGTTGTAAAATGATAATGTGTAAATAAATGTTACAAAATCCCTGTATGAGCAGAGCCATGCCCATTATGTAAGGTAACCCCAAAGTGGAGGTTATGTTGCCCTCAGACTTGGTAAGTGTTATGTTTGTGTTTTTGTATTTCATATTTTATTATTGACTTTTGAGTGTAATGTGTTGATATGTTTCTGTTTCATTTCTCACCAAGGGTCATATCCATGTGTTCCATTTCATTTAGTATTTAATATTTGATAAATAAGTTGATTACGTGACATGGCACGGGAACTGCAGCCAGTGAGCAGGCAGCCCGCTGCCATGATTTTTAGTAGTGTCTTAGTCATCACGTGAGGCGGACGTGCGTGTGCGTATTCCCCAGTCCTGCATCATCTTTTGCCAAATCATGTAGTTTTTCAATAGTTAATGTAATTTACCGGTACCTTTGTTTTCCTCAGCCCGGGGAGTGGGCCGTCTCACATCCCAGTCAATTGTACATGACAGAGACTTAACTTATCACATTTTTCATTTAGGCCTAGTGCCACTTTTACGGTGTTAGAGTGCTCCTGCTTGAGTGGAGCAAAATCTTATGTTAGTGCTTCTTTGAAGGTTAATCGAAATAAAAGGTTTGTCACATGAAACGTTCCACCTTTATTTCTTCAGCCACTTCATAGTGTTTTATCCGCTTTTTCATACTGATGATTTTTACTAATTAATAGTGTCGGAGGAGACCAAAACAGCCTCCACAAGAGTGAATAAGCAATGGCGTTACGACCCCTCCTTACCTAACGCTCGCTGTTCCCCAGATCATTTCCTTCGAATTCATACCAAACTTAAATTTTCCTGGAGTCCAGAAAGCCAACCCCGTCAATCTGAAGGCTCACTTAATAGATGCATAAAAAGTGCATGTATGCCTTGTTAACATTCCCCATACATTAATGATTTCGAAATTCCACTACAGTGGTGTACTTCAATTCTTTCTATAACATACCAAATTCTAAGCTTAATTCATCATTGGATGCCGTAATAGCTAATAATTAATGCTTCAAACACGTTGGTTCAATATATTAACCTGTGGTTCGATAGTTGGTTCGTAATTATCTAAGCTGTTATTATATCTGTTTTAGATTATTTAAGCATTTAAAAAATTTGCCTCTGTTCAGGCATTTACTACACACATCACCACCACGAACATTAGCTGTGATTAACTGCAGAAAATGTTTGTCCAAATGCATCAGCCACAGTGGTTTCGGATTTGGTCTAAGGATTATTTTTCTATGGTTTTGTGCTCCTGTAAATGCTGAAAATTATGTTGCTCAGCTGCCGAAATACTTTTTAGTGGTCTGCATGGAAAACTCTTTCCGTTGTAATAATACATCACAGATATGCATGTTGTAACTATGAAGATAATGTGATACTACCATGTTTTTATTTCGGGCATAAAGATGAAATTAAGCTTATCAATTTACTCTTGAAGAGTATGCATGCTGAATTTCCTAAGTGAAAAGAAAAAAGTACTGAAGATAAAAAAAATTCTGACATTTGAATTTGGTTTTATACTTCACCAGCTAGTATTTCATCCAAAATCAATTTAAAATTTTCCAGCCAGGAGAAGTGGTAAATGTGTATAGTTTCATTGAAGAGAAAAATAACTTTCAAAGCATTACACTGATATAATGAATAACAGTCAGTTAAAATAGAGCGAAAATCAGAGAAAGTGAACTACAGTAGTACTGAATCTCTGAAAAAGTTTTGCAGTACGATAATGCAACTAAAATTTGTTATCTAATATTATGGGTTATGCATATATTATTTGGTTTGAAGTAGGTACAAAATAAACGTGAGCTAAAAAAATTTAATCTTAGGGTAATGTTGGTACTTTATTGCGCCTGTGAATGAGTCCGCTACTCCATAAGGTTATGCATATATTATTTGGTTTGAAGTAGGTACAAAATAAACGTGAGCTAAAAAAATTTAATCTTAGGGTAATGTTGGTACTTTATTGCGCCTGTGAATGAGTCCGCTACTCCATAAGGTAACCTTTCCCATAATAAATATAATTTAATACAGGCATACTTAATTTTTAATTAAATAGTTATCACAAAAGTGGAGGTTTCAAGCATTCTCTGGAATTAATAGCTGCGGGTTTGTTTAAATAATAGACACTGTTTCATGATACAATGCTTTTCTTTCAGTTAGTCTACAGCTTATTTCTGCCAGGAATGTAAACAAATATGTGATTTTCAATGGAATACTTAAAAAAATATATATATATTATAATAATAATAGTTTTTGTAGCAGAAAGCAGGGGATCGGCATCTAATACTGGAATAATAATCACTTTTATAATACAGTGGTTAAAAGACATGCCTCATTTTATTAATGTATGCTGTTACTCATCTATTGCACTTTAACAAAAATTACACACAAAGTAAAGCCACAAAGATATATGTCAGCCATCAGCTTATTAACTGCAGTCTGGTAGCATGCCTGCGGAAGGAGGATGGCCCTCACATGATTACGTCACAGCAGTGCACACAGGCCTTCTATCTAGTCGGTGTTGGCCGGGTGATGGTATGCTGACAAACAGATTGAGGCGTGGAAGAGCTGCTCCCGTCTCCCTTCTATGTCTGTTGTTGCTCGATGTTACTGAGCACAGGGGTGGTACCTCCCCTCACATGTCATTGATGTGCTCTGCCGCTCTACCTTCCAAAGGTTTGGACAAGGTAATTATAAATAAAACTCACAAAAACAAGTTAAAACAGATCACTGTGACCATAGTAACAACAAAAGGTCTGACAGACAGAGAAATCAAATAACAGCACCTGTAGTCATAATCCAGTGAGAATTTAGGCCAATGTACTGTATAAGTAAAAAGAATACAGTACAGGAGTATGAAAATAAATATCCTATTAATCAGAGTTACAAAGATTCCCAAGTACATTCCAAAAAGGGAAATACTATTAAAGACAGTGTGAGTGAGAATGCAAATAGGTATCAGGTTGCTAGGTAAATTGGTCCAAAAATCTAGTTAGGCAGGGGGAAGGCATGTTACCCCCGTGCAAGTACAGAACACCGTGCAAAATAATATTAGTGAGGATTCATATTCATATGCTCAAGCAGCATCACAGAATGCAAGGTCTGACAAAAATTGTTTTCCTACATGTCAGAGAATAATGCAGTATGAAGGTACAAAGCAGGATTGCAACGAGGAAACACGTAAGTGGCAAATCATTTTAGTAAGCCCAGTGTTAATTACACAACAAGGAAATTTCACTACGTTAAAAGTGTCAGAGTATTTAAACATGGCGACAACCAGGAAAGCACTGACACCGCATTCCAGGGATTTCAACAAGATCACAGAGTTAAGTTTAGTAATGAGACAAATAAACAACCATCCACATTGCGACACGCAGAAGACAAACACAGGAATATAGGTCCACATAATATAATAAGCCAAACATCTGCACTTAGTCTTGACAATAAGATACTGTTTTTAAACAAGGAAGCGGTTTCACATTGTTCACAAGACAACATAAACAAAGCTGTTTATTTGCCAGACAGTGATGACAAACATGCCAACAGAGGTGGAACTGAGTCTCGAAATAAACAGCGCATACACAATGCCAACATAATGGCAGGCGACAAAACAGAATACACTAAACAAGGGAAAGAATTCATAAAGACATCAACACTGAAGGTTCTGTTTCACATTAACGGAAATGTGTATTATGCAATACTTTATATGGGGTGTAGTAGGAGCTGTGTTGCTTCCACAATAATCACAAATCAGAAGTTAGAAACATTCACAGAAAAGTTTACTTTAGTTGGGGCCACAGAAGAGATAAACGTGCCTGAATACAGGGTAAACATTGAGTTGAATATTCTAGGATATACCTTTCCACAAGACTTTTTGGTTATTGATAACTTAAGAGTAGATGTTATATGTGGCTGCAATTTTATTTGTAAGTTTAATGCCATACCATTCTTGAACCGTGAGGTACTGTTTCTTAACAGAAATAATCCTCGCAAGATTATTCAAGTACCGTTATACGATAATGTTTTTGAAGAATTTGAAGTTAACACAGTTTGGCATTGTGTACACAGAATATAAATATTTGATAATGATCGTGTACCAAAACTAAAACAGAAATTAAATCAAGACTTGAGTAATTTCAAATTACAAAGATGGGTTTGTGTAAAATATTCTAGAATTGACTCAAGCAAGGTATTTTGAATTTATATTATATCTAACAATGAACGAGCCAGTTCATAGGCCACCATACCATATTAGCCCAAAGATAAGGCAAGAATTTAATAAACAAATAGAACAAATCATTCAAATAGAAATCATAGAAAAATCAGGCTCAGCTTATGCTGCTCCTAGTCTCATTATAAGGAAAAAGCAAGGAGGTACTATATTTCTAACATATTTTAGACTTTTTAAATCAATTTGTTAGAAGGACCCAGTATCCATTGCCCAGATCGGAAGATATTCAAGATAAAAATAAGTTAGCTTTTATCATTGATGGTATAGGGGTATACCAATATAAATGTATGCCGATGGGACTATCTTCAAGGATGCAGTATCTTCAACAATTCATAGATGTTTTGTTAGAACCATATCACTGGAATACAGCGATTACTTACATTGATGGTATTTTTATATTGGGACAGACATTTGAAGAATGTTTATAGAATATTAAGGAAAAATTTGAAAACCTAAGGCAATTTAATGTGAACGTTAATTTTAAAAATGCAATTTTGCACAATAAAATATAAAAATCTTAGGTCACTTAATTACACCGGAAGGTATTAAGACTGATCCAGATAAAATAGAAACTATTAAGCGAACGACACCACCTGCCAATTTAAAAGAACTAAGAGCATTTTTTAGGTATGATACCATACTTAAGAAAGTATATATACACAGAGTTATGTGTCAAAACCAGAACCATTCATTCATTTAATGAAGAGTAACATTACTTCTCAGTGGGGAGAACAATAACAAAGAGCATTTCTAAAGCTTAAACCAGTGCTTAAAAAAGCACCCATTCTACAAAAAGTTAGATAAGAACAAAACTTCTATTTTAGCATATAATGCTTTGCAAATGGCTATAGGGGCAGTTCTTATGCAAGAGAGCCAAGATAAAACTAGAAATGTTGTGGCTTTTGCATCAAAGAAAGTTCCACTCGTGTGGTTACGGGGTCAACCGAGAGAAAATTAGGAACCATAAAATATTTTTTGTACATTTTAGACAATATTTGTATGGTAGATGATTCATTATAGAAACTGACCACGTTAAATAAAATATTTAAAGAGTATAGCAGAGAATAATCTGAGAATTCAGAAAATAGCAGTCACATTAGTGTAATTTGATTTAGAATCTAAGATAGTTAAAGGTAAGCTAAATACATTACCAGATGCCGTAAGTACGATTTCAACAATAGGAATAGCTCAAACTAGAGACATCACATACAATCTATAAGGTAAAGGACCCTGTTCCAATGTTACAAAGTATATTTAGTGCATTAGCCAAAGCTATTTTTCAAAATAAGGAAAAGGAGTAAGCACTAATACAGAGTATTGCTAAATATGTCAAATCAGATTATGGTGAATTAAAAAATTCACTTTTTGAGCTGATTTGAAAACCTCAGCAGAAGTATATGGGGTAAGTAGTGAATTGATTCAGGAAAGTTACAAGGATAAAATCAAATATAGTGCATAAAATCCAGTTATCAAAATACAAATAATAAAAATTAATAAATCAAATCAAATATATTCTTCATACCAGTATACAACCAAGAGCAAGAATAGATAAATATTGAAAATGATAAAGAGCTATTTCTATTCTTAAGCACACAAACAATTTCAAATTCACCATTTCAGGGAAAATATCAAAATGACAAACGAGTAAAAAGCTCAAAACAGCCTTGTTAGGACCACAAAAAGTAGATGCAAAATACCTGCTAGGCGATATGGTATTGCAGCTAAAATCTGTTCACGATAAAGTGAGCACTATTGAACTGAACCTTCGAAAAATAATCACTACCCCTGCCTGTGTATATTTTAAGCGGTGCGCCGAGTGACATGCACCCAGTAAAGTTGGTAACAATGGATGGAAAGTAGTTCCAAATCTTAAATTCGAATAAAAGGTGTCAGGTAACCATGTGTGATGTCTTAAATTATTACTTTCGGTTTCTGTTTTTTTTAATGGACAGAAGTGTAAAAATTACTTGTTTTGTATAAAAAACACTTTTCTAACAATCCCACAGTTTCGCTTGACTGACACATGAATAAAGTGATGTGGCCAATGGCAATGTTATTTTTACATAAGGCGGAATAATACACAACACATATACAAGTAGGTATTAAGCAGGGCTTTCAAAAGTGCTCATTTTACCGTGAACAGCTTATAAAGGGGAAATTTATTAAAAAGTGCATACACGAGAGGATGAGAAACATTTTAACACCAGCACCCAAAAATATTTAAGAGGAGATAATTATGGGACATCATGATTCCCTGTTGGGAGGTAGCCATTTTTGAACATATAAAACATTAGCAAAGATCAAACAAGGGTATTACTGGGACATAATGAACAAATATGTATGTTAAGAATTGTAAGATTTGTCAAAAAACTATAGGTAGCAATAGAAAACCAGTAGGACAGTTACAACAAATTGAACCATTTTCATTGCTAAAAGCATGAGTCTTGGATGCCAAGTGCCCCATTCAAAAATCAAAATACGGTAATCAGTTCATATTAGTTATAACAGAATTTGCAAGCAGATTTGTAGTTGTAAAAATGGTACAAAGTATAATTGCATCGACATGTGCTGATTTTATTAAAGAGGTAATCTTAAGATACGGTTTCGCAGAAAAAATATTAACTTACTACGGGACATAGTTTAAGAACGAGCTGATAGCTACACTGTTAAAACACATCCAAATAAAGAAATTAAAAACTTGTACATACAACCCAGCTTGCAATGGCTTAGTGGTGAATATAAATAAAGTAATTGGACAACAATTAACTGCATATGTGCATGATGATTCAGAAAATTGGGATAAATACCTAGATTTTATAATTTTTAATTATAATACTACGGTAAACACGAGTATTAAATATACTCCTTTTTACCTGTGACATGGTCTGGAAGCCGTGTGTTTTGTATCAAAATGTTAGTGTATAGTTATGTACCTCAGTGGCAGAAGGTGTAAGTTTGCAACTGTGATGTGTGTGTTGTTTAGTACAAGTGTGGAACAACAGCCGACTGTTCGGGCGTGTGTTGATGGCGGATAAGCTGACAAAATAGGAAACTGTATCAGGACACATCCGCGCTAGATGAATAACCAAGTACATAAAAGTGGCGACAAGGATTGTGGAGTTGTGGTGTTGTTCTGAGTTCTGAAAGACATAGTGAATTTGTCGTTAGTTTATAAGAAGAATGACAAGGGATTCACAGGTTATGTTGATTCTGATTGGGGCAATGATATCATTGACATATTGTGTATGTTTTCAAATTTGGAGGTTGTGTTAACTCATGGGAAAACAGGAAACAGAGAACTGTAGCATTGTCAAGTACTGAGGCTGAGTATATGGCTCTCATGCAAGGTACTATGGAGATGTGTTGTGGTGTGTTAAATGAGAAGTATACTCCTCTACTATAAAGTGACAGACAGTCTGCCCTAAAATTGGCAGAAAATCACATGTTTAGCAAAGGTATCAAACATGTTGATATTAAGCACCATTTTGTATAAAATAACTCTTCTTGAACCAAAAGAGATTTCACTTGGGGATATATCAACTAAACCCATGGTTACCGACATTCTCACAAAGTGTCTTTGGTGGTCTTAAGCATAGATGTTGTTTGAAAGACTTGTGTCTTGAATGCATAAGATGTAGAGTGCCTAGATTAAGGTGTCATGTTGGAAATGGTAAACTACTGCAATTTTACATATTGTGTCGTGTTCCTAAAACTTTGTTTCGTGATAAAAAATTTTCTGACATGCACATTGTTACCAGTGCTCTTTCTTTTCAGTCTCTTTTTTGTTTATGGATTTTCTGCTGTGATGGTTGTGAACTAAACACGTGGTGTTTGCTTTCTCCTATATTGGGTATTCATTTTTTACATATATAGGTTGTTAGGTCAACGTAGATTAAATATATATTAATAACTGTTAAAAAATGTTACTTTATATTATACAAATGTGTTAATTTTGTTTGCAGAAGACTGGTTTAGGAAGACAGTTCTATGAAAACTTGTGCATGAAAGCAGTAAATCAATCAATTGGTCGTGCTGTGAGGCATCAAAAGGATTTTTCATCAATTCTTCTAGTTGACGCGCGGTTCTTGCAAGTCCACATTCAAAAGAGCTTGCCATCTTGGATACGTACCTCATTAAAGACTTACACCACTTTTGGTCCTGTAATTGGAGACTTAGCAAAGGTAAAACTTCAGTGACTTATATCAATTCTATTTTTTTTTTTTTTTTTATTGTTTGGAGAATATAGAAATGTTTGTTTTTGTAACAGTATATTAAAATAAGAATATATTTCTCCACTATTTTGAAGATTTGTTAAGTAGGAAGAAAAGTTTTTTATTTCCATAGTAGTTAACTACTAAGTATGTACCCTTACAGTGTTAATGACTATAGTTAGCACAATAAATTTGTTAAAAATATACAGTATTTCCACAATTATAAACCGCCCTCTATTACAAGCCGCGCCCTTATTTCACAAAACCAATTTTGGGGGGAAATGTTATCCCACATTTTTTTAGCAATTCATGTTATAAAATCTTTTAAAATAAAAGTTAGTCAATGTTGGAGATTTACGGTCTTTTACATTGGCTGCAGCATCTTCCATAATTTATGAGACTATATATTTTATAAAAATGGTCCATTTATTTAGATATCATACTTTCATTTCACGCACAAATGTCAATATGAACAAACATACAACCATAGATTACTGCATACATTCTAGTTGTGAGTGTTCACTTTGCACCCACCGCACTTGCACTTGGAAATGGTTTGTTGACAAACTACTGTAGCTTACTTCATAGTGTATGTTTTACCGCTTATGTAATCTTTGGAATTTGTTTGTTTGGATCTTGTTATGCAAGAAAAAAATGCTTAAAATATTTTTACAATGCTGAAGCAATTTCATGTATATAACATAGGAGAACAGTTCAGATATTGCGCATTTGTCTGTATTTCATACTGTTTCACATTTTAAATCGTATTTCTGTGCTATTTCATTTTATTGCAATTTACCGCAAAATCATCCTTCTAAGGAATGTGCATTAAACAATATATTACAGTTTATTTAGCACTTGTTTGTCAGAAATTCATACTCTGATAAAAAAAAATTAGTTCCTCATAGTTTTTAGTTTTGTAGTACTTTGTTTTATTACATGTATTAACACTGAAAATAAATTTTCCTTCAATGCAGGCCACATCCCTGTTTCTAAGCCAAAATTTTGGCAAAAATGTGCAACTTGTAATTGTGGAAATACACTATATCTTGTTTAGTGGTGGGTACAAGGCCATATTTAGAAATATGGCACCCCAGGCACATGAGCTGTAGCATACTCCTTGCCCTTATCATAACCCCTTCCTACCAAAACATCATACTTTTAATGAACACAATTACCATATTTTTGGCGTGTATAGGCAGCATCAGAAGTTTTGATGAAAAATTAAGGATAATTAATATTTCAAGTATTGGCTGCACTGAATTTTTGTATTCCTGTAAATATTGCCGGGCCTCATCATGCTAGTGCGGAAGCTAACTGGTGTAGCAACAGCTAACTACAGCAATGTCAAACTAATTAGTTGGCTGTTGGGTGTGTCGCCACGCCGGCATCATCACACAACACAGCTGCTGCTGGCTGTCTCATCTGGTAAGAGAAAGAGAGAGCGAGCATGAGAAACATGAAAGAGGGTGATGGGCAAGGTTTGTAGAAGGAAGGTTAGCCGTTGCCCCTAGCAACCAACCGGTTTTGAAGCACAAAAAAAGGGGGGAGAAGGAAGTGACAAAGAATGCAGATGTGGAAGAGAGGGGGTGGAGTGGAAGGAAGGGATGCCCAGCGAGAGGGAGAAAGAAAAGGAAGCAAGCAAGCTGGGCTGGTGCTGAGTGGATGAAGAGGAAAAGTAATGAGGAGGGGGGGGGGGGTTGTGGAAAGGAGGGATGCCGAGCGAGAGGACGAAGGAAAAAAAGAGTATTTAAACACGAATGATAAGCTATTAATTTGTTCTTTTTTCTTTCTTTCTTAGAAACTAGTTTAAAACATTAAAATGTACTGTATGTTGACAAATTTCTGCACATGTTTTGGGGGAAAAAAATTTTTAATGCCAATGTTTCGTAAATAAGCCGCACCCCACTTTCTGTAGTCCCCCCCCCCCCCCATGTGCAGTCTATACACACCAAAATAAGGTAATAATGTTGTAGGTCTATTTATTGCTACTATTAAGTATCTTATTAATTAAATTTATTTATATTCTATTGGCAACTACACTAAGTCCTATAATTATTTGACCACTGCTTGTATTCTTACTAATATTCCAATCCCAAGTATTAACAAACAATACTGGGTAATTTAAATTAATGTATGTAGCAATATTTCACAATAATTTTTTTTTAGAATTATTCACGTATTTTTTATATAAAGTAACCTCCTAATTTTCCGGGTTAATGATTGGCTAAGGGTTCACGGATAACCAATATTCACTGTTAAAAAGCAATTTGAAGGGAGGGGGGGGGATGTTTACTGTAGGCCTACGTACTGTACACATAGATTATGTAAACAAATAATATATTCATTTAAGAACTCAATTTTTGGACAGCCAGTGTGTGGCAACATCATAATTGATATTAACATTGTCATATACACAAAATCCGGTATCAGCTAACGCATGAATAATTGCAAGAAAATTTCACGTTGGTTATTTTGACAGCCCATATTTGCACAACAGGCATCGGAGAAATAAGTGAGCAGGAAGGAGATCTTAGACAAGATGTCTATGTATTTTATTTTATATTGTTACAAAATAGCTGTTATTACTTTAAGAAATTAAACTTCATTCTAAAACAATGTGTAGGTGTTTAAACTAAATGGAACACCGTATGCATAGTTTAGCTTCATCATAGGCCGTAGCTAGTGCTTTCTGTTAACGTTGCCATGTGCATGCTTCATATTATTTGAAGAGGCCGCTCATCTATCGCAGAGTATTTTTCAAATATTTCTACATCGATTTGGCATAATATATTTCAATCCAGAGTTGTTTTGAGCCCGCATGAGATGAAAAATTTACTTTCCGAAGGACGTGATAGGTATACTTTTGCGACATAGCAGTGAAATAGGCGACTGTGCTGCTATCTGTTGACCAGTGCACACAGCTCATTTCGGAAACCATGCATCCATGAAATTACTCATTTTTCATGATTAAATTGCAAATATGCAAATGAATTCTCTGAGTTTTAAATTTTCCTCGAGCTCAATAAATATTTTAACGTAACGTATTTCCATGTGAAGTGATTCTGCTTGCTAATAATCTGGATTTGGCCTGCAATCGCCTATCCTTTCTGAAGCCAGATCACCATTTTTTATGTTCTGACTCCCCCCCACTTCATCAACAAAGTGAAAGTATATGTTATTTATTCATTAAAACCATGTCTTGTTTGCAATATAATCATTGTACAGCAAATAATATGTATGTTAATGTGATATTTTGTCATCCAGTCATACTTGGTGCCATCGTTAATTTATAAGTAGCCTCTGCATATACGAACTACTGTAAACTACACGATCTCGCCTTTTTGATGAGCAGACACTAGTTTTAATCATGAAATACTTTATTGATATGAATGAAAATGTGCTGTCTGACAATTTCCCCAAATTTCTAATACTTCCAAGTTTCACATATATTCATAGTTAAAAATATGTGTAAATATAGTACCCAAACAATTTTAATATTAAAATTAATCAGTACCACATCACTCGACTGCAGCCTCATAATTAACAGCATGATCATAGTTTATTAATAGCAGCGGTGCACAACTAGCAGCAGCTGTTCAATAGTACACTCCCACTTAAGTGTGCTTCGCTTAACCATGCGGCGGTCAGCCGATGCTGTAAAGTGTGTTGTTTAACAAGCAGCTGTAAGTTACGTCTATCGTTGTGCCGCGTGGGCTGATGCTTATCTCTTCAAACTGTCAGCCTGTCACGGAGACCCGTGTGAGATCCATTTCCGTCCACTGAAGCGCTTCGGACTCTGACTCATCTCAGGCCGTGTCCAAAATGGCAGATTTTGTTGACAAAATGATCATGTGGCCTGATTTTGTATACAAAAATGGTGATGTTTTTGGTATTTTGGTATTTCGTATTTTCTGTCTAGCAGCAGATGTTAGCAAAAAATACAAATGTTTTATAAAACAAATAAGTGTTCATAAAATATACTAGGCATGTTTTAAAAAGCAGGTAACTGTGGTGCTTTGTTTATTTTGCAACAAATTTTTTTTGAGGTTGTTATCGCATAGCTATTTTTCTTATTTATTAACATTTATTAACAGCATTCCAGTGATGATTGTAGAAATATTTTTCACTGTTAATGTAAAAATGTACTGTTGACAACTCCTGAAGGGAAACTTCCAAAATAACGAATTCACCATTTCGGTTTCGGACACAGCCTCAGTTCCCCCCCCCCCCCCCCCCTGAAGAAACGCGTCTTTCCAGTTTATCGACCACTGACTTGGGTCATTTTTCACTTGTTTTCACAATGTCAATAAAGCATAAAAGGACAGTTTAAAGTATTGCGGAAAAGTTATAAATAATAAAACCATTTGAGCATGGTTTGTTACAAACAAAAACATCAATTCCGGTGCCAAACAAAAGAAAATTGAAGCCTTTTTTGAGAAAGGCGCGATTTACCTTTCCTATCTTTTTTTTCTTATGTGTTTAAATGTTAACAAAAACTAAACATTTAATGAGATTTTAAACTTTTGTGTGTGTTTGGAATTCGGTAGAATTTTAATTAGCTTTTGTATTGTAAAGGTTAATTTTTTTAAAGGGGATTGTACTGTATTGTTTCAATGCCAGGTTGCCTCATTTAAAGTCCCATAATAGTCTAGTCTTTATTGCATCGCGATCTAACCTTTCAACTAACTCTGCCATCCCGTAATAGTCTAGTCTTTATTGCATCGCAATCTAACCTTTCAACTAACTCTGCCATCTAAAGAACGGGTCTGAGTGACGCACGTTGAGAAAGCGACACACACCTACTACGGACCGCTTATCTATCGGCCCGGTTACCCGCACAACACACTCACCTGGCACCGGCGAAAGGATGTGTATACTCGATGCGCCGTGAATTAACTACATTCGGTGCAACATAAATATCAGTTAAAGTAGCATGTACTTTAAATCCTGCACATACACTGCATGATTTGTGTTTGCTTTGAAATGTAAAAAAGGTACTGTTTTTTATCACTATTTTCGGAGCTAATGTCACTGTTCCATTAATAGTAAAAATGTGTAAATTCAATTATCCAGGTTTTTTAATACAAATTTGCTTTTTCGTGTTTTCTCTGGCCCCGATTAACATGGTTAATTGGGAGTTTACTGTATTTCACTTTGGACTGGTGGCTCCACGGTTAAGCCACAGCCCGATTAAGCCACCCCCTGTAAATCTGGAGTTTACTGTAATCACTTGAAATACATTTTAACATGATACTTATTCATAGGCCTCACAAAATAGGCCCCTAACAACGTACAAGTTGATTTTGGAAGCAATTATTACTAATTTACATTTTTTTTTTACTGTGTTAGTAGGCATTACATTTTCTCTGCATTCTTTAGTTTTTTTTCCCCTGGAAACTTCAATGCTTTGGTTAAATTGCCTTGAGAGCAAGCATATTTAACTTATTTTCCACCATGGAGTCGTGTACATAATGTTGTGTATTGATTATGGAGATAAGAGTAATAACAAGAGACCTCAGTCAGGTGACTTGTAAGTTTTCTTAAGTTTTTAATAGCCACTTGAATCTGCTTCCATCCAATATATAATATGGTGCTGCAGACAAACTGTAGGCAGTTTTTGTGCAAATAAGAATCAAGTCAAATAAAAATCAAGTTGGCAGGTATGAGCATTCCAGAAGACAAAACGACATAGCCAACCCACACAATAGAAGGATTGAAACCACAGAAAAACCCTCAGTTTTAAGGACAATCTCACAAACAGCTGGAAACGATGGAAGCAACAGTTTACTATTTATCAAAAAGCTACAGGTGATGAAAGCTTGAAAGATATTGTTAAAATAGCTATGCTATGGCATGTGCTCTGGGAAGAGGCACAAGACCTATACTTCACAACGCATATTGCCATTGCCGACAATGAACGATATGAAGCAGTGTTGGGCCTCTTGGAATCACATTTCCTTCCTAAAACAAATCAAAGTTTCGAACAGCAAAAATTTAATCATTGTGAGACAATTGATTCGTAGTCACCTTGTAATGTTGCCTAAGTTCTAACTGTTGTTATGATGCACTATGTGTTGTGTTTAAATAAAAGACATTAAAATTAATGTCTAATCAGTCATTTATTCATCTTGAGTCTCCACATTCAACCAAGGTCCTTATACATTATCAACACTCTGTCTCTTGTCGTACCTACCTCTGTATAGGCAGAAGTACGTACTACATAAGTTTATACATACTATATCTTCCAGTTTTAAACACAAAACAAAATAAAGTTAAAATTATAAAATTATAAAAATTTTATTGTCATAAAATTATAATACATAATCATGCAAATATCTTGGCTTCTGTGTGACTCTCTTACTAACCTTATGACCACCATTATTTTCTTTATTTTCACTATCAATTAGCTGTTTATAAATACAGCGACGTAATTCTCCAGACCAATACCTTTGTAGGTTACTTTGGCCTTCGAGAATAGGGTTTTGATCACTTCTAGGCCTATAGGTATATGAACTTTTGATATGCCTTGTATTCCTTCTCTTAATCCTACCTTCTTCATCCTGAATTAAATATGAGCGGGGAGTATAATGTTTACCAAGAAGTTTTGCAGGGAACCAATTATCTTTCTTTATATATACTACAAGTTGATCTATATTAAAAGATAAATATTTTTTACTTGCAGTGCTGTCATAATACCTTTTATTGTATTCATCTCTGTTACACTGAACCTCTGAAAAATTTTGAACTAATTTTGGTTCCAGAAGCTTATCAGTTATGGGAAGTTCAGTTCTAGTAAGATCACAACATCAATGGAGTGGGTGTCTGTCACATTTGAATTTAACACCGGCATATTTCTATGCTCTTAATAATATAGAATCTAAATCAGTTGACTGACATTTATTTAACAATTTTTTTGCAATATATAACTTACCCCTTTCTCAGCAAAACCATTACTCTGAGGATATCCTGGACTTGAAGTTACTAGCTCGAAATTCTAATCATTTGCAAAAATTTTAAAACACAATGAATTATAAGATATTTTATCAGCTCTAAATCTCCTAGGTAATCCATGTACGTATTTAAAAAAAAAAAAATTTGAATCTGCTAACTTTTACTTAAGTTTAACTATTTCTAACCATTTGGAATAAAAATCATGAACAACCAAATAATCAACATTGGCATATTGTAAAATATCACTACTAAAAAAACTGAAAAGGTAATGTTGATCGCTCATTTTGTAACAGATTTTGTTTCAGTTGATTCTCAGAATATTTTTCACAAATCTTACATCTTTCAACGAGTTTTTTTATATCATCTACTAAACAATGTCAGAAAAACAACATTTTCACTCTGGCAGTTGTTTTAGTAATTCCTAAATGAGTTTAATGTACTTTATGTAAAATTTCTTGTTTTAAACTTTTTGGAACTATTATCCTGTTTTGATAGAACAACAAACCATCTTCATAATAAGTCTCATTACTCAAACCATAATACCAACTTAACATATCAGGTATTTTGTTTTTATCAGTGGGCCAACCAGTTTCACAATAGTGAATGAGTAATTTTAAAACTTTGTCTTTTTGAGTATCATGGATTATATCATTTTTTAAACTACTATAAATGTTTACAGAGTGAATTACACTTGCTGAGACTCCGCTTTAGCTAAAAGGTCACGCATTCACTGCAAAGGGGGGTTGGCATAGTCTAGTACAGCAAATGCCCATTTATTATAAACACTACAATTGATTGATTTCTCCAAGCATACAGACAATCAATAATTACAACGTTACGTTACTCTTTTTACTAAAAGCAGGAGAGACTATTTATACTCAGATTAACGGGGAGTTTAATCCATTAAAAGAATATTATGTTGCTCTCCGAAGGAGGTTAACTAGCGCCTCACTCGCCTTTGCCTGACGATCAAGACGCCCTAACAGGACTGATATTTACACACTATCGATGAGTCAGATTCGCTCAGGCTTGTCTCGAAGGCTGCACATTCTCGGTGTCGAACCCTGGACCGCTGGACTGGCGGCCGTCACTGCGACGTTGACATGGGCTGCCCTCGAGAGTCGGCAGGAACAAATATGGCAGTGAGCTGCCAGCGCTCGCGCCATTTATACCTCACCACCTGGGCTTGTTTGGATTTTTTATCCCTGGCTGTTGCCACAACTAACGTCGCTATTGCCGACTTCCTTCTCGCAGCGTACACGGCCTGGCAACCCTTGGTCCGGCGATGCTCACAGCACTGCCCCCCTCTCTTCGATGCTCGTGCGTCTTGCAGAAGCTGACCTGGGGCAAAGCAATAATGGAGGTATCTTATGAGGCCAGGCGTGGATGCCGTCGTGTGCTGTTCCGCTGGAGCTGCCGGAGACAAGCCTCTCTTCCACGCGGATGCTGAGTGGGTAGCAATGTGAAAAGTGTCCTCGCGCACTGTATATATGGTTTCCCTAGGGTGTTGGGAGTAATGTGAGGCTTAGGTTCGCATTACATATATTGGTTTGATAATATTACTATTTGTGTGCCTAAAGGTGCATCCTTATTACTGATGTATATTGTTGACATAGACTTTCCTATTACCTTTAACTCGTGTGGTCTCACCTGTTAGTTAAATAGCGTCCTTCCATGTTGTCGTCGGGTGATCGCTTGGGGGAAGGTCTGAGGATGTCTGGTCTTACTACTGTTATGGGCACCCCAGTGTCGACGATCATCTGGCAAGGAATGTTATTCAGGCTCCCCTCCTGAAGTATTGCATCCCTATCCTGTTTTACTGACTTTACATGTAAGAATGTTAGGGCCTTCCCTCCAGCAGTCACCGTCCTTTGCCCCTTAATATCTGTGTTTACAAGTTTTCCGAACATGCTGTATTCTCACCTCCCTCTCACTGCCTCATTTTCCGCTTCTCCTTTTGTGGCTGCTGCTGCTGTTGTGGGCAGTAGGCTCTTAGATGCCCTGGCTGTCCACATGACCAAAACTCCGGCCGTTTGGGATGTGGGAAAAGAGGTTCTATATCATGGACCCTGGAAGCAATGTCCTTCACAGCCATCTGCAACTCCTTCAGTGTCTTCTTCATGCCATCTTTGTCATCTTCATTCAGCGTTACTGCCCGTACTGGACGTCGTGGTGGGGTTTCCTGTCTTGCTAACTCCACCTCCAGTGCTCAGGCCAGGGTGTCATGCGTGGTGTGGGGTGCAGCCAGACGTACCACTTGTACCTCTGCATCATCAATGGCATCGATGAAAAAGCAGACTGTGGTGATTTTGAGCGCCTCCTTGGGACACCTCTCCAGAGATAGGTGGGAGAACCGCATAATGTCTTGCCATTGCTTCTGCAGTGGCTCCCCTGGTCACTGGGTGCGGCTTTACAGCTGTGCATGGTGGGCATGTCGCAGGTAGCTTGCAGGTCGACACCAATGTGGGTTACTCCAGTCGATGTCACGCTGACAGAGATTGTAGTATGCTCAGTGCCGGACCTCTCAGTACAGCGACAAGGTATTAAGCCCACTGTTCGGTTGTCCAGCCATTTAGGGTAGCGACTATTTTTAACTAGTTTTGGTACTCCCGTCAAGATGTCTGGCTATCATAAGGGGCTGGCTTAGTTGAGACCCCCTTCCCCACTGCAAGCTGCGCAACACAAATTCTGCTGAGCTGCTTGCTATCCTCCGAGGTCGCTGTGTTGCTGACGACTTGTACTACTTCCTCAATTTTCTCGGCTGGCGATGTTGTGATAGAATTTTGCTGCTGCAGAAATTCCTGCCATTCCTTCTTCATTGCATTTATTTCCTGTTTCACTTCATTTTTGGCACTGTCCATCCTGTCTATTACAGCATTCACTACTTCATTTACACTGTCCATCCTATCATTTACACTGTCCAGCCTATCATTTACACTGTCTATCCTATCATTTACACTGTCCATTCTTTCATTTACTCAGTCAATTTTCTTGTCCACCAGTCAGTTCTTGTGTTCACCAACACGCTATAATGCCTTCTATTCTGACCACATTTTCATGTACAGAGTCAATTTTCCTATCTACATTTTCATTTAGACTATTAATATTCTCGTTCATACTATTTACAGTTTCATTCACACTTTCTTTTACACTAATAATTTGGCTACCTAGTCCCTCAATCAAAGCTCACAGTGCTTACAGTTCTGCAGACATTTTCCTTCATAACATTCACAGCATCAGTTGTACAAAACAGTCTTAATTATTTTCAGAAACATTAACTTCTTGCATATAGCCTAACTTTATTTACAATTTATTAATTAATAATTGCCTCCATCCCGCATCCGACACCAGCGTTACAAGCAGATGCCTGAGGGACTTATCTTAGTTTATGAGGGATAGAGGTCTTAATAAATACAATAAAAGATACTAAATTTGATATCTAATTTATTCACTCTGCTATTCATTATAGCATTAAATTATCTGTCTCCACTTTTGCTCTTTTTATTTAACAGTGAGCGCAGTATTTAATGCCTATTTACACTCTAATTAACATCCTTAATTGTGCGTGCCTGTCCTCGGAAGTGACTTCACATGTGCTCTCCAAATTGCAAGTGAAGTGTATGCAAGTATAGAATTATACAAATATGTATACTTCACATGTACTTGCGGTTTATGTGCCGCCATTTTTAACGAGCAATTTGTATGATACAATTGATATTCGACACTATTATTTCATTTAAATTTCAGAAGGACAACATTACTTCTTGGTAGCTTAGAATTTTGAACTGAGTAAATAATTATCTTAAATTTTTTAAACCTTAAAGAAAGGTTTAAAAAATAAGTTCCCACTAGGCCTATGTTCATAACCTACAAAATCTAAGGTAAACCAAGCACTCAAAATTGCAAACTCACGTACAGTCAGCAAGATAACAAATGTTATGTAAATTCAATTGAAATATTATTTAAGACTTTATTAAACCATATAACTTTCTGCAACTGTCAAGTTATTTGTAGGACTATATACCTATTCATTAAAAGTGATCAGCTGGCTAATAGATGTTGCCAAAGCAGACATAACTGCCCGTCCAAATTCCTCAAGTTTGGTGCCAAGGGTAAGGAAAGTATAGAAGGATCAAGTACACCAGCATGTACCAGAATTCGGACATGGCCTTAATTATCTTCGACAATATCAACAAAGTAAAATTGAACTGCAATGCTATTTCAGTTTTATTTATATTCCCGCTATACACTTCATGTATGATTTTGAGTTTCTCTTCCAAAGTAAACTCGTGTCATTTGCACTTTGTCGTCATTGCATTGCACTATGTAGAAATATTAAATATTAAAAACTAAAATCATCTATTTTATTAACTTTGCATGCTTTCAGATAAAAACAATAACATTCAATAGCAAGAGAAACTGGAGCAACGTCATGGGTATTCACTGATGTCGATTCCACAAAGCAACTGTATTCTTTCAACTAATCAATACTACAGGACTTTGGTCCAGTACTCTCATTAATGCACTAGAACATGATTACAAATCAACTTTCTTTGCACACCATGAGCACAGAAGAGTTTACAGAAGGTGGCCATGCACCAAATACATGAAGCCAAACATCTTTAGTTACAGATTTTGATGCTAGAGGTACAAACATTTTTCACAATGCATAAAGTAATGCTGTTTGTTTTGTATACAACTATAATGCCGTGATTGTTTACATTAATTTTAGTGATTATGTTTTTGTTTGTATTAACTATCTGAATTAAATATAAATTCTTTTCTGCGGACATAAACCGACTTCGCATTACACATTAGCCATATTTCATACAAAATGAATTACTTAGCATTAAAATGTCTAGTATATTTTCTGGAACCACAAAATTGCTTTGTATAAACAGAAACATCTTTTTAACCGGGTTTGTACTAAGGAGATTCAACTGTAATGTCTTTCACTCACGCATCTAGTGCAATAGACCAGCCTGCCAGCCGTGTCATTCACTGCTTGATACTCGTAGTCGCGGACTTCTCTTCCGCTGGTTGCTCGTTCGTCTATCGCTCCAAACTCAGCCATTCATTCACTCGACTCCAACTCCACTCCCTGCCCGGAGACCTGTCTTAATGTTTTTAGCTTTGGCCCTGACCATTTTGAAGGTTCAATGCATCCTGAGTCACGCTGAAAGAACAAAGTCAGTAATCCAGACCATTCTTCAGATAAACACAGAAAAAAACACAACTAGGGTCAGCAGCGTCCACCTGTAATTCTAAACCCATCATTGCCTTACCTCCACCATCGCTATCATATAATTACTCTCTTTCCTCATCTTCACTCACTCTCGCAGGAGGCTAAGAAGCAAGAATGTAACAATAAATTAATAAAGTTAAGTTTTTTCTGCCATTTCAAGGGACCATACAACCATTTTCCATCAAATTCTTTACAGAAGTAGTGGTACAGTAAGCTATATAAACTCACATGTTTTAAGTGGCACAGTCACTTATTTTCAAAATGACAGCCTTCTAAATATTTTAGTTTAGTAAACCCTATCATTCGAAACATTTGTCTGATTATATCCTAAGTTTATTCTCTGAACCCTACCTCTATAAGCTTACTGGCTTATTGTACAAGTTTTGCTGGGTTCAAGTCCAGGGTAAGGCACGTGTGTATTTGTAACTGTCTCACTACTGTTGTATATGTTTCTTATTTCTTTACTAATGTTATTACTTTCAAAGAGAAGTCAATTCCTACCTACCTACCAACTCAGCTTTTAAGAATTTATTTTAAAAAATATTGCACCCATGTTGAGGAAAGTAGGCTTATTAGTTATATCAGTAACTTCTTGTTACTAATAGAATGCAATATTTCATCGCATTAAATATATTAATTATAGAAAATTCCATACACATTGAAACTAATTAATCTTTATTTTAATATATAGAATAGTATTTATATTTCACAAATAAGCCTGCGGACTTAAAATAGCAGGTTGCATACAGGCAGTGGGTTGGTTACCACTGGTCTAAACCATTCTACCTGTATTCACAGAAGTGACCTGTTAGTGTCACTGTGCAAAATGTGGTAAGTGGTAAGATTTCCAAAATTTGAAGGAAAAACTGATTTCCTATTCAATTCTTATTGATGCTGGCTAACAACCAGCCGTGTTAAGACCATGACAGCGCTCACCACTCATGTGACACGTGGGCATGCACGTGCCCAAAGAGGCCATAACCTGAACTTTCCCATAACTGAATATTTATTTGAAGTGAAAATTATGTCTCTTGTTTTATTTTCAGGTTCCCAAGGGTTTTAAGTGTTTGAAATGTATGTTTAAAAATGTTGCACAATATTTGGTTATGAATTCAAAATGCACACTGCGCAAAGAATAAGAACAGTAATATTCCGGAATGAACACTGTCATAAAAGACATTTAATGAATACAGGAAATTCTCCTTTTAAATGTATAATGTAAATCCATATCTAAAGTATTTATGTGCCATTTATTTTAAAAGATAAAAGTTTTATTCGGCATGCATAGCACTTTTACTTGTGTGAACTCAGTAGGCAGCCATGGTAGGTCTGCGCGACCCCTGCCTCTGGGCAGTCTGTCGAGAGTTGACGAGGTAAGATGCTGTCACGTGTGCACTTCAAACTATTTGCACTGATGTAGATTACAATAGCTTACTTTTAGTATACCGGTTAACTTTTGCCAGACATTCCCCAGCATTATGCTTCCGCTTAACCTAATAATTTGTGCCCTTGTGGCTTTTTAAATGTAATCAAGCAGAAAGGAGGAAATATGTTGGAGAGGCCACGCGGCCCGCACAACTTTGAATAAGGCGCCATTGGCCTATGCTAAAGGCATTTCAGTGTAATTTCTGTTTAATTGCTGCATGCACTTTTAAGGGATTTGTTTCTATGTATGTATTTAAGGGTATTTTTCATGTTTAATGTTTTACAACCACATCATTTGCGACCATGTGTTTAACGGCTGCCAAATCAATATCTGTGCCATCCATGTGCTTTGAGGGTTTATTTATGTAATATCATGTGCGCCATCATTAATTTCAGGGTTCCGTGTATATTCATGTAATTGATGCTTTGTATGTATGACCACGCTGTCTCATTCATGTTTGATTTTCCCGCCATCAGGTGTGCTATAAGCCTACAAATGTCTCAATCTGCAGGAGAATATTTTTCCATCATAAATATCAATTTTTCTGACCATAATTTGCCGTTTTTAATAAGAAATACTACAATTTCACCTGCACTGCATGATCCACTACGAATATTATCCAGCAGCTTCTGCACCATAAAAGCTTGCTTTCACGCATCTGCGTGTTTATTGTTTATTGTGACCATCTATGTCGTGTCCCATCCTGTCTCATGTGTATTTGTGTAATTTGTATGGTGATATTATTTTCGTCCTAGTCATCTATGTGTAAAGGCCATCACCACACTCACAACATGCTGGGAGACGCGCCTCGATGAGTCCGCGTTAGCGATGCCAAATAATCACACATATTCGCTGTTCATTTCATAATTCTTCATGCCCTGTCTTTAGGAAAAATCTGCAGTCCACCCTAGCAGCTGTAGACCCCTTTCCTAGTGAAGACTGTGTTTTCTAACACCACAGAGAAGTTATCCAGCTAGGAGTGTGCTAGATTAATTGTAGGCTGGGGGAGCACCCTACAGAGTTAGCTAGACATGTCCAAGTTTTCGACCATAAAGTTAATCTTGGCACAATTTTGTATAAGTGGCAAAATAAAAGCAAGTCTTAACAGTGCATAAAGTATTTCCTTGTAGTGACAGGAACCTTTCGCCTTTTTCAGTGATAAAATGTTTAGTAACGCAAAGTGTTTTGTAAGTATGCTCGGGTGAGACGGACACACAGAACCCGCAACATCCCTGAGAACCCTGAGTCTCACAGTGCGGTGATTGGGAAACACTACTAGCGCCCATCTACCGTAAGTTTATTGTGTCATCGTTCATCTTGTGTCTTACCCGACAGCGTCATTATAGTTATTGAAATTTTTACAGCCTTTAGTAATAAGCATGGATGCAAATTATTATACTATAGACAGGGTTCTGTCACATATACAAGTTAAAGTAGACAGTTAAATCTAGCTGAGATAATCAGCAATACAACAAAGAAATAGCTATATATGTAAGTATTCAAAGCAAAATATTTCCACACCTATGTGTATAACTACTGTTTACGATCTTCACTGACCATACTAATATGAATGTCTTCTGAAAATGTTCAAATATAAGTTTGGCCGAATGGGCTCTTAGTTAGAATTTTTCTATTGTTGATCAACAACTCTTGTAAGACACATTTGATCTGAGATAGTCTTTCACAAATGGTGAACACTCCATTGAAGTTATTAGTAAAAGAAAAAAAAAAAGTTATGACTGAAATATTTTGTACTCTTAGAGACAAAATAGAGATGATTTCTTTACTGACATAAACAGGATGTTGTAGAAAAATAAAATATTAGTAGTAGTTGTACCAAAGTTTTGTAGAGAGAGTAATTAGCCTCATCTGATTATTCCAATAATGGAAACTTATTCAAATTATAATATTAGTGGCAACTTCAAAGTGTGGTGAATTTTTCTTAGTACTCACTGAATTGCAACCATTCCTCCAGCCTACAATGAACAGCTCACTCAGCTGACGTTTCATGTAACCCTCAACCATAGACAATATGGTGTGTATTATCCTGAGGTGATATGTTAGTCAAACAGTGCAGTGGACATGGGAGAATATAATAGCCTTCCAAAAGTGCATAATGGGTGGGTGCTTGAGCATCAGGTCCATCAATAATCCACAGTTTCACACCAGTTGGGTGTACCGATTATAGGGTAATGAAGGTGTATAGGAAGCTGCAAGAAAATTCAGCTGTGACTACCAAAAGGCAGAATTACAGAGAGAGCCAAATTACGAGACTAAAATAAATTTCAGTCATAAATGGTGCAGATTTGATCAAGAATATGTCTTGCGTAGTGTTACCTACTACACAACATGAAAAAAATTATTGCTGTTTCTCGAAATCACAGCAAAATTACATAGATTTATTTAAAGAAACATAACTTAAGAAGACACAAGACACATAAAAAGGGCAAAAATCTAATCTCCTACTTATTTTAATAGGAGCAAAATTGAATGAAGTTGACAATTATAATTTAAAAAAACAGTGCTGACATTGAATCTAATATGTAAAAGGGTTTTACCATTTCCCTCAACTTTACCATCAATAAGAATTTTCAGTTTCATCACAAAATTTTCCCCCAAGTTGTGTGATGTCTCAAAAAAGAAAAGTGTTGTATATTGATACCTTGAAAAGTGCCTATTTTTGCTGAATAAAATGGTTTTTGATTCATTAAAATTGGGTTATAAATAAAGATGCTACAGCAATTATTACAAATGATTAAAACGCTAAAATTACTGCATACTGACACACAAAAAAAGGCAGTGTAACTAAAATGCAAGTCAGGTAAATTTTTAAAACTTTGTTTTCAACTTTTAAAACATGTATAAATTTCTGGTTAAAAAAATCATATGATTCTGAAATTATGAAGCAATTAACATTACTTAAATTGTATGAAATGACACGCTTACATTGTTTGCTATGAAACATATAAGAATAAGCCTGTAATGTTTTATTAACAACTGCCTCAGTATTATAGCTGAGAACTATAGTTGGTAAAGTTTTGTTCTTTTGTTGTCCATTTATTGCTGCTGAGTCTTGTGAATTGGAATCTCAACCGTTCTTAGTAGGAACTAAGGTCACCAATTTTTAATTTATGTTTGTTTTTCTGTTTTATTATTTTAAATTACGAACACATGTGTAATATCTTGGAAATGTCAAAAGTAATTGAATACATTGTTAAGGCTCATTCTGGCACTGTGTTTACTAGTATTATAAATTATTATAAATAAAGTAGAACCCTGTTATAACATTTTTGAAGGGGTCAGTAAAATAAAATGTTATATGCAGGAATATGTTATAAACAGAAAACAGTATGACACCTGCAGGGACACATCAAGTGAAACAAAATTCTAATATAATAATTTTTATAGTCAAGTACATCATCTTCATCTGAATCATTTAATGCATAAGTATCAGTGATATGGACTACAGTACCATAAATTATTAATGCACAGTGACATGCATTCTGGATGCTTGCTCACTCATCTACTCTTGGTTATCTTAGTAATTTGCAGGATCATTACCTATAAAATCAGTAATATTTCAAGTATAAACTGTTTTCTGTATCTGTTTGTAGGCTACTGCAATGTTAAATGTTTGAAATTTTAATTAATAGAAAAATTACCTTTTCGATACTGCAAGGAATTGAACAAATATTGATGTTATAAGCAGAAAATGACAAATATGAACATTGTTTTATGCAGAAATGGAACAATTAAGCCGTATGGAGAAATGGTGGGAACACGGAATAATGGCGTTATATGCAGGAACATTATAGCAGGGTTATACTGTATTGGAATTTATTATGATAATATTTAGTGCCAAAATATTATATGAAATGATTATTTTCACATGCATGCATGCACACACACACTACACAAATGACAAAAGGAAAACTACTGATATGCACGTGCTAAAAGGATGTGAAAATACTATGGAAGTACTTTTATTATTTGAAAACTTGAGCTTTCTTTGTTGAAATTCAATCAGAGACTTCAAAAGTAATCTACTTCTAATGTGATACACTGATTCCACATTCAGTTGAATTTACAAAGCATTCACTGAAGTCCTTTATTGACTCTCTATTTAGTACTCTCAGAACAACATTAAGTTCATTGTCTGTTTATAAATGGTGTCCAGTAGGTTAATTTTTTTCTTTTGGGAAGAGGTAAAAGTCACAGGGTGCAAGATCCAACAAATAGGGTGTTGGGGGGGGGGGGGTTGTGCCATAACGGCAGTGTCTAGTTAACTCATTGTGTCCTGTGCTGCACATGCATGATGAGCAGGTATTGTCCTGGTGCAAAATCCAATATTGATGTGAGCAAGTTATTGTTTCATGTCTGCAATTTTTTTATTTTTTGTGCTCTGTTAAGAACAGCAGTGTACTACCATACTTATAGGCTATTCATGGTAAAGTGAGCACTTTTGAAAGCCCTCTCATTTGGAATAATAATTAATGATTTTATTTTAGCTGTAAATGTTAACTTCTTAGTGTTGTGGAAAATACACACTGTGTTTATTACTTACATGACAATATTTATTTGAAAGCGTGGTTAAAGGAAAAAGTAACTAGGACATTGAAAGTTCCCAATTTACCAAGAACAGCATATACATGGGTGTAATGCCCAGTCCTCTTGTTGAATAGTTACATTTTAACAGTTGTTACATTTAACAGTAGTTACATGTAACAGTTGTTATATACAGTTACTTTCTAACTAATCTCCCTTTTGTCTACTATCCCAAAATGTCAGCACATGCATGATCCGCATCTTACTGTCCTTAAGCCATCGACACAACACTGTGTATAACCCAACTGTCATGGCTGTCAACCTCCAACATTCTCCACCAAGACACAATATTCTAAGACATAACACCCCTCACCCCTTACATAACAAAATCCTTTGTCTGTCCACTGATTGTAGGCACACTGGGTGCAAATCCTCTAAACTCTGCCTCCTCGACTGGTGACGGCGGTCGTAGCTCCTGTCTTCCTCTCATGTCCCCCCTAGTGTCCCGCATAGATTGATCCTCTCCTTCAACTGCATTTGGAACTATTGCAACGTAATTTCCTGTAGCAGCTGGTGTCTCTATACTGCCTTCCTGGGAGGAGACATGCTGCTTCATCCGCACTCCATCATTTGTGATCACCTTGTATGAAAGAGGGCCAGACACCTCAACAATAATGGCTTGCACCCATTTTAGCCCTCGTCCCATGTTTTAGGCATAAACTAGATCCTGTGGTGAGAATCTCCGAGGTGCAACTGGAACCCTATTGCCCTGTTGCTTTTGCTTCATCTCCTTTGCAAGATTTGAGTTTACTCTGTCGAGGCATGTTCTCAGTCAATGACCCATAAGCAGCCTTGCTGGGCTTGTCCCTGTAGCAGCTGCAGGTGTTACGTGTTGTGTTAACAGCATTCTAGCTAGACACTGTGAAAGGTCACTGTTACTAATTCGTTTCAGCATCTCTTTTGCTGACTGAACCATTCTCTCCATCTGGCCATTAGATGAAGGATGGTACAGAGCTATCTTAATAAGCCTAATACTAAGGCGTGTAGTAAGCAAATATTTCATAGGGGGGCAAAGCAATGATGACCAATCATCCCAATAAAGTAGGCAGTCCGGGGGTCCTCTTCCGGAAAAAATTTAGTTTTTAAGGTGCAAAATGGTGCGATTTAAGCATTTTTGTACCTATACATTGAATATTATACTGGTGGTCAAATTTGTAACATTTTATAAGATAAAATTTGTGTTAGTGAACAATTTGACAAATATATCTTTATCAAATCTAGAGCTTTGTCCACTAAAAATCAATATTATTGTAATATCAATCAGAATAAACATAACATACTGCAATTTAAATACTTATTTTCATGTAAGATATTGCCTTAATGGTGTGAAACAAGTTTATATATGAAATTTATTTTTAACTCTTATGGCGGACCTGATGTGATGGGGGAAAACAAAGCAATATCATTATACATTATTCTGTATGGATTTTAAAAAAATTCACATATTAACATAGCAAGATCAGCACAACAGTAGAACTTGCTTCAGATATCACATAAATTACACAAATACTTTTTCTGAAGGAATAATGAGATTCCCACCCTCGTCATTTTTTTGTCGAGTAAGAATGCTAACTTCTTACTGCTGAGTCCTAGTTAGGTCAGAGAAGCTAAAACGCAACTTATCTCTGGTTGGTTAGATGAAATTACATACACAGCTTTAATATAATAATATATTTCTTGTTTCTTACCAGATAATAGTAGGTAAACTCCCTTGGCCAGTATTTTGTTGTTTTGCAATGTATTGCTATCATAGCATTTTTTTTTTAATGTCCCCACTAATTTAATTTACAATCAATAAATATTTTCACCACAGATATATAACTTCATAACATTCTGATTCTTTCGTTGACGGCTACAGAGCTTCTAGAAATGACATCTTTAACACTGGTGTAAATGAGAGAATGATTACATGACACACACTTAAACTACTAAACGTAAATAATTATGCAGAGTGGCTTTCGCAAAATACAACACAAACTTTTTGGGGCAGTCACAAACAATGAGTCTTGTTTTGGTGAGTAGCAGTACAACTTAAACTTCTCCAAAAACTCTCTTTCTCTTGTCCTAATGGCAGACAAAGTCTTTCATAACAGACTTGATGTCTATTGATGCAGTTCTATTGTTATGGATATGCAACAAAGTCAAATGAGTGAGACGTCTGGGTCATTGAAGAGCACAAGTATCTCTTCAAACGAAGAAGTGCACTGAAGGAATGCTCTGCGGATGCAGATGAAGCAGGTACAGTCATTACGAGTACCATGAGTCAGGTTACTTGGCCAAGCAAAGCATGTTTCGTGTTACTTTCTTTACCCAACTTTTCAGCAAATGCTGTACATGTTCTGGTATATATTTCCAGGAATATTCTTCAGAAGCAGCATCTGTGTAAGGAGATTGTCTAAATTGAAGTCTTCTGCAAAGACACAGAGTCTAGTGCTTAATTCAGCTCGTGTCGGTATATTTCCCTGAAGTGACTCCATGATCAGCCTTTTGAGTTCTAATAGTTGTTACAGCCCTCTCTGCTCAAATCTTCCCAACAGCCTGTTCTTAAGGAACTCTAATATTTGGTAGTATTCTCGTCTAAGACTGTCTTTTGCTTGCATTTTGGATGATGGCTCTGTCCTGGATGCATGGTAATAGTGTTGTGGTAACTTTTTTTTGTGTGGGCTCCACTGGAACATCCATCCAACTCAAGCTTTTCGGCAGTTTCATTTGTCTACTCGTAGATTCTGATGAAATCTATTTCTGTTCTCAACTCTTCCGATTTTTTTGCAGAATGTTTTGCACCCGAAGCAATGATATTGGGATTTTACAGAGCCCGAGCCAGTTCTTCGTAAGGACTGAACAGCTGAACATTCAGAAAGAACAGAGTTTCAAATTTTCTTAACCTGCCAATCCACCCATGGATAGCAAACTTATTTTCATCAGAAATTGCTTCTTTTTCATTATTGATAGCTTCCAAAGTTCTTTGAAATCTTATAGCGTTGTGTTTATACACATTTAAATCACTTTTTTAATTGTTTTTCAGGTTCACTTTTTGCTAAATTCCCCAGTTTCATTAGTCAGTAAGTGTAATTGTCCAAATTTTTCCTTTCACACCACACGTTAGAAGTAAGGGCTTTATCAGTTTAAATGTGAGGCTGTATTACACTGTTATCTGTACTACGTGGCTCTATTGAATTCTCAGGCTTCAGAGCAAGGTGATGCAACTTTTGAGATTAAGTTTTTTTCATGGTTCCCATGCCATCAGCTTTTTTGTATTTTCGAGTGCGCCATAATGTAATGTTCAGCCAATAGGAGGTCGCGATTCCTGGCCAAATGTGTATTTTTAGATTTGTATTGTGGAGGGCAGGCATGCACACGCCAAGTCGCTGGCAGCAGGCCCAGGAGTTGTTCTTATATCCGTACAACCTCGCGGACCAACTTCGCCCACACCCGCAAGCGCCGCTGACCATAACTTTCTTCTTTTCTCTTAAATCTATCTTCGCTTCAACAACTACTTTTTGGAATTCAACAATAACTTCTTTCAAATTTATTTCAGCTGGTGTAGGAGGTCAATAGGCGCCAAGGGGGAAGGTATTATTTTTCCTCCCCCTTGTCTTCTTAATTTTTCCTCGCGAGTCGAGATGTAATTAGTGAACTTAAGGTAAAATACTACTGTGATGCTGTACCTGTGCATTTGTATGGAGAGGAAGATGTGTCGGGTGATGTCAGACTGACATAATTGAAACTGTTTTTGACCGTCCAAAAATAAATTGTTTCTAATCCGACATGGATATTTTATATTCTCATTGTAACAAACCAAGTGTACTAACATTGTGCTCCATGTGACTGATGCTAGCCGGAACCCAACATAAATGTATGGAGAGTGTAACTTGTTTGTGGCATAGCGAGCTGATGCTACGCTGCACTCTCTTGTATTCTTTCTTGAACCTGTTAAGTGAATTTACCCTGACACTCCAACGTGTAGGACACAGTGCAAGAAAAATTAGTTCGTTTTACAGCGACCACATCGTTGTCTCCAGCTCCACTTTTGCAAGGTGGCAGAACAATATCTTCGTAGATTGTTCTCCTTTTTGTATAACCCAGAATGACTTTGGATGCATCTTTGACTGTGCAGAGTACATCGCAAGTTCCATGTCTCTGACGAGGTACTTCTTGCAAGGCTAAGTCAAGTGCATGGTTTGAGCAGTGTACGTAACTCTAAAATCTTTTTAACATTCTCTCTTCCAGACATATTAGCAGCTGCATCAAAGAAACATCTTCTGAGATCAGAGATTGGAAGATTCATTCAGAGGAGCATGTCCTTAATGGCCGCAACATGTGTCGCCCCCTTGTTATCACGAAGGTTGTATAATCCTACAAATACCTTTTTCGCTACTAAAGTTTGTAGCTGAACAAACTGAATACATACAGATAACTGCTCCTAGCTAGCACAATCGGTAGTACCATCTGCAATAACAGAGAACCATGGAGCAATGTTAATTTCTGCTATAATTTCTCACATAACCTTGTGAGCCATAATTTCAATTATTTGGTGCTGTATATCAGGACTTAAGAAGTTGTCTCATTTTTTAAGCCATAGCTCCAGTTCCTCAATTTCTGATTTTATCTCTTGTAACAGTATTACAAGATTCCCAGTGTCACTTTCGTGACCTTGTACAACATTTCCAGATCGCACTAAGTAATGTTTAGAGCTATTCAGAGCAAATAAGCACATTTGAGCTCTTCTTTGCTCTTTCACATGAGCCTCTGACATTTGAGAATTAATTGCAACAGAATTTTCTCTGCTTAATATCAGCTGCAAACATTTCTTATAGAAGGAACTCTTTTGATGACCTGCAAATGTTGCTGTAGCATCCTTCCAGGAGCAAAAGCCTACAGAAATGAAAGCTAGTTCTGCATCGCTATACCACACCCTGTTTTGCTTTCCGACCATGTTACCATGTTGCAAGCCATAATGCACTTGGAGCATAAAACACTATCGTTTACACTATCATAGTGAAGCCATTCGTAGTTGCTAAACCACTATTGCCATGCTCTCCTTCCACAACTAGCTCTGTCTGTTCTGGTAGGAAAGAGAAATATATTTTGAGGATGATATTTCTCACTGAAGAAGGAAATATAAAGAACATTACTGTCCCTGGCCTGTCGGGTATTCATATTTCTCAGATCAACCACATCTTTTTCCTTCAGTGGGTTTTCAGTAAGGCTAGAAGAACCTAAATATATATATATATATATATATATATATATATATATATATATATATATATATATATATATATATATATATATATATATATATAGTCAGTAGAATAATTGCAGAACTGATAATTTCATTCACAAAACAGACTTTATTGTGTAGAAGTATCACTGTAACAAACTGAGATGAAATTCCCCTAGATGTAGGGGAAGCAAATAATATTTACAAGTAAAGCCCTCGTCACAATAGCATGGCATGATGCGATATGAAACGATGTGACGTCACACCGAACCAGCCAATTGTAGTTCATATAGCTCATGACAAACGACAGGTCACAACGATAGCACTACCAACAAGACTGACTTGCTGCGGAGGCAAATGTCGCCGATGATATTAGAGAAAACAGCCAATTAGGAGCAAGAAAATAGAACAGAAGAAAAGTAACAAATGTTATGTTTGTAAACAAGGGGGAAGAAACGAGAAGACGGATAGTAAAGTATGTTAAATTTTTTGCAGCGCTTCTTGCATTTGTAAACATTATTTTAAAAACTGGTGGAATAGTTTACTTTAAAATCAGTTCTGAAGAACTTCTGATTCAAGATGTAGAGAATGGGCGGTATTTGTATGATATTTTTAGTCAGGAATACAGCAATTATACGTAAAAATATGAGGCCTGGATGGAGATAGCTAGCATTACGACCCTTCAAGATATGTTTTGCGGTACCATACATCTTCTCAGAACACTGCCAAAACTGTGTTTATTTGTGTGTTGTCGAATATCACCAGGAAGATGGCAGGTAACTTCAATTTTTTTCCCCGTTACCTGTATTGCGTCACATCGCACTATTATGAAGAGCACTGCCGGCGACACTTTGTCTCATTGCCACCTTTCACTTCATCGCGTTGCGTCATACTATTATGAAGAGGGCTTAAAGGAAAATTATTGTACATGTGTATGCGTGTGTGTGTATGTAATAAATTGACACAATAATTAAATGAATTTTTGCAAACTGTAAAAAAAAATCACCTGAGCAAAGTTGGACACAAATTCCATGAAATGTATATGGAAATGTTACTCACATGGCAAAGAAAAATTATTTTGCAATAACAAGATAAAAAAATTTACACAGGTGTACCATGCAACATTTTACAAGCCTTTGTTTTCGTTACAGAGAACCCGACAATGGGCAACTTGCATGTTTTTTCTTGATAGCTGTTTTTCAACCATTTTGTACCAATACTCTACCCACAAAGTGTTCTGCAGTCACATGATAATCACTGTGTAATTAGATAATTTTAATTGAAAATAACTTGCTGTACGTGGATTTTTTTGCAGAAACTATGCATGTATACTTTTATACATGTATTAGAAAATGCCCCTTCTAATATCAATCATATTTATTACATTGGCATGTTGCCCATTATATTTTTTAAATCTTTGGTGATTTGGAAAAGGTGGGGTGTGAACTAACGTCCCTTTGAACCACATTTCAGTTGGCTAGCCACAACTTTAAAAACATATTTTGTCCTCTCATTATGTTATTTGTTACACACATATTTAATATCATGTGCATTGTGGAGTGTCAAAATTCAGACTTCAAAATGTTCACTTTCATCCCTTATCCAATGATGAGTCACGTGGTTTTGTGATTAGCAACATCCCAAAAAATAAACTTTTTCTCTTTCGTGTTCTTGAGCCAGGTCAATACCCTGCAATACAATTTCATCTTTGAGTCGCATGAACTGATGGAATACTTTTAATGAACTTGACATCCTTCGTAGAGTTTGTAATGACATTACAAAAGACAAGAGGACATGAATTGATTTGAATAAGTTTGAAATGAAAACACTGCAGAATAAGTCAGTTAAGATGCTTAAAAATAACAGTATCGAGGAAATCAATCATTTGTTATAAAACTATTTTTATGAATCTCATACATTAAGTCAGGACTTCATGATTAACTGCTTAAAAATCAGTTTGTTTTAAACTTTATTAAATTAAATCAAATAATCTATATTTTATTCTTAATACATATGGTTTTTTTTAATTAATACTGCGGGAGTGAGGGAAGTGGCTTTTATCAAGCAGCTAAAGCATGCACCTCTCACCAAGGCGTCAGGTTCGATTCCCGGCCGGATCACTATCGGAGATACGCATGTGAGAATTGTGCCCGGAACTATTGCCGCAGGTTGGTGGGTTTCCTCAGGAGTCTCCCGTCTCCCCTCCCTTGCATCCCGGTGCTCCTCCATATTTACCTCACTTCATCCTCTTTGGCTTTCAAGACCTGAGATGTTAAGAGCCACTGAAACCTCTCAACCTATACTGAGGGTTATCAGTTAACATTTACGGTGGCAGTACTGAATTAAGAATGGTCAAAAGTCCTTTTACCTGAGTCAAAGGAATCCAACTCTTTTTTAGGATCATTGTCCCTAGCACAGCCTGTCCTGCACTGCTTTTTAGGCCGCTATTGTGATGAACTAAAGGACTGTGCTGAGCAGTTGAAGAAATAGTTATTGATGCTTCTCTCCAGTCATAATGGCACACTGTGAAAATGAAATAATTGTATAAATTTTCTGCTTGTACACTAAAATTTTGCCATCACAGAATGCACTTACACTTAGCCACTTGTGACGCTTCCGATAAACAAATATCTCATTCTTTTCTCTAGTGCGACTCACTAAGAATTTTGAACGTTTGTACTATGACACAGATCTGTTTATGACTAATGGGTTTATGGGAAGCTCCCGGCAAGGAATGTGGGTGGGGAAGAGGCGGTAACGTTACAAGATTAAGTAGACAAGGGAGAAGGGAGTATACGCTACTACACACAGCGGAAACATTTACTCACCTTATACACTACGATAATGTTTCCCAGCACCGCAAAACATGAATTTTATAGAAGAAAACAGGAAAAAGTATTTACTGTGCACGTCTACTTATCAAAAATTCCTTACTTTCTTTAAGAACGAGATAAAGCACAGGCAACAAATTGTCACTAGAAGTACTCAGCTTCGCAGTGAAGACATTGCATCAGATAAAACACTCCACTGCATTTTGATATTTCAGTCAGTTTGAGCTGAAGTTATGGTGCCAAAACCTATACTACTTTGTCCGGCAATGGAAGTCCTGGCCGGGCGCTTGCCCCCCCCCCCCCCCCCCAACGCGGTTCCTACATGCCTGCTAATACCATTATTTATTATTGTCTACAAAGTTGGCAAAAAGGAGCAGAACTAAATGCTGTTCCATTGTCTCTAACGATCACGTCTATAATGCCATAAGAAGCAAATAAGGTTCGCAATACTGTAATGACATTTCTAGCATCGGTGGATGGCACTGACAACACCTCAAGCCATTTTGAGTACGAGTCAACGCCAACCAGGAATACCGGCCCCTGAATAGGACCAGGGAAGGCCACATGTAGACATGACCATGGCTGCCTGGTCCATTCCCATGGATGATTGAGGGCTTTGGGGGGTGAATGATGCGTACTCTGACAGATCTCACACTGCTGTATCATCTCGTCCACTTCCTTATCGAGGCCAGGCCACCAACGTAACTGCATGCCAATGCTTTTGTTCACACTGTTCCCTGATGACAAGCACGTAATGTCTGTAGAATTTGATCATGGCCCCCTTCTGGAATGACTTCTCGAGTATCCCACAGCAAAACCCTCTGTGAATTGATCATTCATGTTGTCTCCTCGCAAATGGCTAGAATTCTTCCCCTAACGTATCACTTGGCCATCCCCTCCACACCCATGAGGAATCTCTATATAACATAGGATCCTTCTTGGTCATGTCAGCAATCTGGTGTGCCATCAGAGGGTGGGGGGGCATGTAATGCTTCAAGAAGAAGTACTTCTGTGGGTGCTGGTATATCTGTCTCAGGGGTGGATTGTGGAAAATAGCTGAGGCCATCTGCATTGGCAATACTAGACGCTGGCTTGTATCGTAACACAAAATCGTAACCATTTAGCATAACATTCCTGCAAAGCAATCTGTGTGAAATGATGTTTTGAGTGACCTTGTTTGTAGTAAACAGCCCTAGTAAGGGTTTACGATCAGTGCGTATCTCAAATTGTCATCCATACACATAATTATGGAACTTCTTGATGCCGACAATGATACTTAATGCTTCTCTGTCTATCTGTGCCTACTTCTGCTCAGTATACATCATGATACAGGTATAAAAGCAAACAGGAACTTCTTCCCCATGGTTGTTCAGTTGACTTAGGACAGCACCAATCCCATACTGAAATGCATCACATGTTAAAATAAGTTGCTTATTTGGGTCATAGTGTGCCAGCTAGGAGTTAGATGTTAGAAGGACTTTTGTACCTGCTAAAGCTTCATCATGAACCTGGGTCCATTTCCACTCTGTATATTTCTGCAATAGCTGATGCAAAGGCTCTGCTACACTAGCCGTATTTGACAGGAATGAGTGATATTAATTAAGAAGATCAAGATAAGCCTGTAACTCCTCTTTGTTTGATAGTGTTGGGGCCTTGTGAATGGATTGTACCTTGTAAGGTGTGGGCCGGAGGCCGTATTGGTTCACTACATCCCCCAAGAATGTTACTTCTGGGGCACCCAAAACATTTTTCTGCCATGACATGAATACCTGCATCCTTGAAATGTTGCAGCACCTGTTGCACACTTGTAAAAAAATCTTCCATGGATGTACCCTTCACTAGCACAGCATCAAAATATTTATTACGTTGGCATGTTGCCAATTATATTTTAAAAATCTTTGGTGAATTGGAAAAGGTGGGACGTGAAGTAACGTCCCTTTGAGCCACATTTCAGTAGGATAGCCACTACTTTAAAAACATATTTCGTCCTGTCATTATGTTATTTGTTGAGCACATATTTAATATCATGTGCATTGTGGAATGTCAAATTCAGACGTTAAAATGTTCATTTTCATGCCTTATCCAGGACTCGAACCAGAATTTCTTCCCTGGAAGCTAGAAAACCTGTGTTTATATAAATGATGAGTCACGTGGTATTGTGATTAGCAACATCCCAAAAAATTAACTTTTTCTCTCTCATGTGGTTGACCATCCAGACCAGCCAGTACATCCTCCATGAACCTTTAAAATTTTCCCGGTGCTACGTGCATCCCAAACTGTATACAATTTACTTTGAAAGCCCCTTTGTGTATGATTATAGTAGAGCCACCGCAGCTTCCTCTTCAACTCGCAGCTGTTGAAATGCCCGCACTAAATCAATTGTTGCGAACACTTTTGGCAGAACTGGATACAGGTCTTCCTTCATTGCTTTATTCAACGTGTTTTTATAATCAGCATAAATCCTTACATCCTCATTTGGCTTGGGTACTGGAACATACATAACTAGTGTATAAACACCCTGAGCTACTAATCTTTCCAACTCTTTTTCAATCTTTGGAAGGAGGGCACATGGAACTGCACGTGATTTTAACCACAATGGTGTAACAGTAGGGTCTAGCTGAAATGTCATATGTTGCCTCTTAAATTCACCAAGTTCCTCACTAAACACATCTGGAAATTCTGAAACTAATTGTGCCAATGTACCGCTCACCTTCAACAACCCCTTCACTTCTATTCCTAGAGCAACTATCCAGTTCTTACCCAAAAGAGAACTGCGTGACCCTTGGAAACAATCAACGGAAGAATATTCTCACATGTGCTATTAGTCATCTTGACTGTACATGCACCTAGTGTTTCTATAGAATTTTTACTATAGTCCTGTAGCATACAAGTGTTCTAGTAAGTGCAGGTGTACCTGTGGGTAAATTGTCTTGAAGGTAATTTCATCAATTATAGACACTTCTGCCCCTGTGTCTAGTTCTATCTCAACTGGTTGGCCATCAATTATTACTGTTGTGCATAATTTAGCAGACCCTACCAATGTAACATTCCAAAGATGGTAGACATCTGGTTCAGCGTTGCTCTGAGCTGTGTTTACTTGTGCCTCTTGTAAATGTTCAACTGTATTAACTTTACCCTTAGACTTCATGTCCCTTGCGTTATTTCTGCCTACCTTCCCAAGGTGGCTTAAGTTTTTCCAAAAATAACATTCAACATTCTTAAAACGACAAACAGACAGATGTTGCCCACCACAACCAGTAAACTTCAACCCTTGACTGTATCTAGGTGCTCTCCTTACCTTGCTCAACTGGTCAATCCCAATAGTTGATAGTACACAATTATTGTGTGATGCAGTTTGCCCGAAGTAGTAAGTATTTACAAGGTTCGAAGCAGTCCCACGGATTTCTTGGGTGTGTCTGTATGCTGCCTCTGCAGCAAAGAATTTTTCCTGTGCCTGGGCAAAAGTCAAAGCAGTTTCTGACAGTAACCTATGCTGCACAGTCTTGTCTTTCATACCACATACAAATAAATCCTGAAGCGTCAGATCCAGGTTACCCCGGAAATTACAATATTCTGCTAACCGCCATAATTCCACAATGTATTCTGCAACACTTTCGTTATCCTTCTGATCACGACAATGGAATTTAAACCTTCGGTAAATTTCTGATAGCCTGGGGGCAAAATGATTTTTTAATAATGTTGTGATTTCCGCGCACGGTTTCATGGCCGGGGTAGCAAGTGAAACTAGTGATCTCACTACTGAATATGTTTCAGGCCCGCACACACTAAGCAGGATAGCATACTTTTTCTCTTCGCCGGTGACATCATTTGCTTTAAAGTAAAACTCAAGACGCTCTGCACACGTGTCCCAACCTTGTGAATTTGTCACATTGAATTCTGCAATGTTGCCTAACAATGATGCCATTATGTTGCTATTGTGATAACTACTGTTCACTTCACTCACGTTGAAACTATCCCATCCTCGTCGCCAGTTGTTACATACAGTTACATTTTAACTAATCCGTGCTTTGTCTACTATCCTGAGATGTCAACACATGCACGGTCCTCATCTTATTATCCTTTAGCCGTCGACACAACACTGTGTACAACCCAACTGTCATGGCTGCCAACCTCCAACATTCTCCACCAAGACACAATATCCCAAGACAAAACCTCTGTAATACCCGTTTTCCTTTTTTATGTTTGTATACAAAGCAATTTGGGTGTATATGGGTGATAATAGACCTGTGCCTGGTTAAGTGTTGACACAGAGCGCTTTTTTTTTTTTTTTTTTTTCCAAACGAGTGTATGGCAATGGCTGTATTGATGGTGTCAGTCATGTGACCTAGACTAAAACAAAAGGAGTATTGGTTGAAGTTGTGTTTTTCATATGTGTGTACCTTTTTACGTACTAATTACATTATAAACAGTTATGACATTTTTACTGTATTTGTACATATACATGCTGAAAATGTGATATACCATGAAATGCCCTTTATTTTAAAATATCTTGCGTGGTTGTTTATATGGTGTGGTGTTCATACTGCACCCATTGACCTTGACAGCTTCTGTTTGTGTTTTTGATCTCCTAGTACAGTCTGGTAGTACTTCACCAGGAGGCAAAATAGGGTAATTCGCAAATATAATGCTTACCTTATTTATGAAATGCCAATTTTATCAAAACACACAGGCGCATTTATTTCGAGTTAATACAGTATCTTCTCACAAAATAAGGTCAGTTGTATTTATGATCAACAATGTTTTTAGTTTAGATGGCCATCCAGAATATGTATGGGACTAATTTTGCACAGTGGTTCCATCATTCCAAAAGTGTGTTGCAGAATCACAATCTCATTAAGGTCACACTTCTCTACTGTAGCAATATATTAATGTTAGAACATGCATATGTGGAAAGTCACATTATTTTTTCATACATCCTTGTAAAATAAAATCAACCTAACATTCAATATTTTTTCCATGATAAATCACCATCTGGTATGCTGCATCTTTTGTCCATTCTTATAAAAAATGGATCCAGACTTTGCATTGAATTTGGCAACATGGTAATTAGCCAATAATAAAGTTAGTTATTACATACTGCAAAATTACTGTTGGCTTCAGTATTTACAAAGCACAAAGAAAATAACAAGCTCAATTTTGTATTCCTAATTTTATTGACATAGTTTATTCAGCAGTGTGTTGTCTTAGACTGGAAAATTCATTCAGCTACTCAGTGCAACTTAAACATTTTGCTAAATGGCTTAGTGCCTTAAGTTTTATAGTCATTCCAAATTTTAGGCAAGTCCCATATACCATTGGCCCAATAAGCAAACACACAATATTTTGGCAAAAGGTTTAAGAGAAATTTTCAATCACGAATTAGGTTCTATAAGTTTCAATTTGAAATGGGCTTTTTTCTTTGTTTATTATTTGGCCAAAAGTATTTTGAATTTTCTTTTGTCTGGTCTTACTTTTTGTTACTTTGGTTGTTACAAAATGCCAGGGCATATCTAAGTTCGTGAGGGATAAAGGTTTTGGTAAAATAAAATAACTAAATTTAATTTCCTTATTTATTTACAATAGTTTAAAAATACATACAATTGATATTATATATTAAATTGTTCATTCTTATTATTAACACTTATCTACACAATCATAATGTCCATTGCCATACATTTATATCACCTGAATGTCCATCACTCACAAAACAAATCCAACTTCCTTACAGTCTAGCTGGTCAGTCCCAATCTCTTTTCTCCCAGCAGTTGCACACACACTCAACACTACTGGCCATTCACGTCTCCTGATACAGATGCATGCCACAGCCTATATAACTGAGATGACTTAGCCTAGGCTTTTGCACTAGTTCTTTTGAGAGAGGTGATACCCAGAAAATTCGGGCAATTCCTCCCAAATCATTAATTTTTCTAGAAACTGGAGTGACAGCAGTCCCATTAACACTATCACTGCCTATGTGGAGGCTTCACCTTCCCTCCACTGGGTACTGATGATGTCATTCTGGGGAGGACTAAGCTGGGCCCATCTGAGGAGGGAAGGGGAATAGCACAGAGGCAAAGCAGCTGTGCATAACTCTGCCCCTTCCTCAAGTCTGTTTGTCCTGAGTAGACACACTGCAACATCCAAACCTTCGTAGAGAGCCAGTCAGTCATTGTTGGTAATGTTAGGCTTTGCCCGAGAGCCTCAACAATAAATCTGAAAGACATTGATCCACCTTAGAATCCTGTTGGTACCTTCCCAACTTTCTGTAGCTTAGGACAGTAGCCCTTTTGACTTTGTTGGTTGTACTGCCACACCAGTCGCCCTCATTGAAATGCCTTGATTGGCTCACTCCGGTCATACAGCAACTTCATCCTGTCTGCATTTATTCTGAGGTTCTGTTGAGTAAGGCCACAAGTGCCATCTAGTCTGAGATGTATTTCACTGGCATACTCTGAGATGACAGCTTCCTCGATTGGTCAATCAAACAGCAGATCAGCAGGGAGGCATAGCTCTCTCCCAAATAGCATCCTTGATGTTGTTACACTTGTAGATAAGTGGGTTTCTGAGCATTAAGCAATGAGAAATAATGGCACATTTGAGTCCCATAGTAGTCCTAGTCTTCATCCTCAGAATCTCTGTTACATATTGGACTACACAGCTGCAAAATTTTGTTACTGATCTTAATAGAGTTCCAGTAACACTCAAAACCTAATTTTTTTAAGCTAGCTTAAAACTAAGAGGAATGTCGGAGATCCTGGGAAGGGATATGACATAAATGTGTCTTAGGACAGTGCTCCATACACCGAGGTATACAGGAAAAATTGTACCTATAGGGTATATCTACTGATGCTTTGTTTGAATTGGGCAAACATGGTAGCAATTAGGCCCATGATCACCTCCCATAATAACTATCTATTCCCATTCATCCACATACAGCTGACAGCTGTCAGCAGTCTACCACCGAACCAGAATACTTTAAAGTCTACGAGTCACCAAGGCGACCACCAGCCCTCGCCACAACAGGGTATGTCTCTAGCCGGCAGCATTATTACCTCAGAAGAACCACTAGCTCTCAGGTAAATGTGTAAACAAGGGTCAGTCGACTCGTGGAGAGGCCACCAGACATGTTCTTTACACTGGCAGTGCGTGAGTCAGACATTACGGTGCTCAAACTTGTGATTATTGCATAATGAAATAAAACTGTTAAGGTGACCAAGACTTCTACTTACACATTTAAACATTGTGTGATGCAAGTGACCATAACTTTTAATTCCAAAAACCTTAGGTCATTATTTGACACATCCAGCCCCTCTAAGTAATTGTTTTGTCAATTATCTTTTCTCCTCAGGCACGCATAATATCGGTTTTTGTGGCACTCAACGTGGGGCATAAGCTGTTATAGTCCCGACTAGGCAACTTGACCACATCAGCCAACCCCACATAAATGACTATTTTGGTCATCACCTGAACCTAATAGGTTTTGTGGTCTTTAATTGTTATAGTACAGACTAGGCCGTTAGACTAAGCCGACTAAGTCACTAACTCTTCCATGTCATGCATAGCACGTCATATCCCCGTTACGCCAGTGCTCGACGCAGCCTGCGTAACATTTTTCCAACCAGTAGACCCCAATGACTGGTGCAATACTAGTCAGGAGTCAAACCCCTCCAAGGACTTTAGAGAGTCTGGCTTAAACACCCCGTGGAGCTCAATACATCAGTCTGTCATGTCTGATTCTGGACAGAGTCTACCTGATGCTCTTAAGATCACAATGGTTGATAATCAACCTCTTGACACGATTGAGAAGTGCTCAGTGGACACATGCTTTTGCATGGGGGTCCTTGTGAACCATTGTGCGCACTGCTCCTGACGCTACCACTACCAATGTTTGGGGTGGGTAGACGATCCCTGGTAAATAAATGGCTTGCAGTACCACTGTGTAGAATGCCGCCAATGCCAAACAGCCTGGTGCAATTTTGAGTGCACCTGACAGGGCACTTATATGGTGTGGTACATAGTTTGTGCACAGGAGTTTCACACAATTTATGCATCGGATGACCTTATGACCAAGTCTCACATCCTGGAATGGTGTACCAATGTGAAGCCTGACGGCATGAACAAGACTATTTAACATCCAACCCTAGACAACCCCAGAGTCCTGTCATGGCCGACCTGGTCAGTCTGAAATTCAGTAACCTGAATTCAGAGGTCGACCACACGAGGACGCAATTTCCTTCGAGTGTGAAAGGGAATTTAGAGACCACGGGATCCATCCAAAACAATGGGTTGCAAGAACCCAGAAGCAACCCAGTGGGAAAGCCCTCGAGCGGTGGGGGAAGTATGGAGATTTTGTGACTGAGTAAGGGCAATTTTGCTCCAGGCTTACCTCCCAGTTCACCAGAGAGGAAGTGCTGGCTGCCCTCACCTCCGAATTCCACATATGAACCCAGTCTCGAGAGGAAGAAGCAGAGTTATTTATACGCAAGAAGGTGCAAATGTACTGGTGTATCTACCCAAGAGAAACCAAAGAAAGCTGCGAACAATACATCATGCATATGCTACTTTCCACTTTAAGGAATTTGCTTCTGATTCCAAAACCTACCACTTGGATGAACTTGCGGAGCATGCAAAGGTGAAGAAAAAATAAGGCACAAGCTTTGCTGGTCAAGCCACGTGCCGCCAAAGTCGCCGACCCAGCACCTCCTCTCGAGCTATGAATCGTCTTATTGTGCATTTCATTTTGAACACCTATACATGACTACTTTTGCATGAAGATTAGTTTGTAACACACAACCACTGTTTTGTGACTATGTAAAATAAAATATATTAATTAATCTAGGAAGTCTTTGGTATCGCGTATTTTTCACTTGTCTAATGTGCGTCGCCAGTGCACCCAGAATAGCCAACTTAATATTAACTTTTGTTCGTTCGTGCATCAGCTAATACACAATTTTGAAAACTGCACTTTGTTTGTTTCATTTACGTCAAGTTGCCACTCACTGACTGTCAAAATCTTGCCATCTTATATGAGATAGGCAGTACATGTACCACATGCCTTATTTACAAGAAAAAGAACAGAGATTATTCATTCTAGCTCGTTTATGGTAGTATTTATTTATAAAAGCATTTTATATAATCTGAAATAAAAAATTTGCATAGCTTACAAACAAAAATTAATCCCTTTCATTTTTTTTTGCATACATTACTGAAATACCAATTCTACTTTGTAATAACTCAATAGAAACATTAGCAAACTAGTATAACCAGCAAATGAAGACTGAATTTGAAACAATGTATGACATTTAATTGTTATTTGGCTTTAATGGGATGTTGTATCACTTGGAAGTGTTTGATAAATGTAATTGTAACTAATGTTTTTTTTTTTTTTTGTTCCAGTTTTTCCGTGGCCACAAGGATGTTCAAGTTTGAGAATGCTTCAACAATTGTAAAGTTACCCACTGAGACTGCAATTTAAAGTGTTTTGATCACTTGTTTTTATATAAACAATATGCATGTTTTTATTTTGTAATAATTTTCTATGTTAATAGTTTGTTTTGTAGTTTCCTTATAATATCTGTCCTTTATTATGTGGAGATACTTAGTAATTTATATGACTTTATTAAACTTTTATCTGAGAAACTTCATTGATTACTAAATTGATGAGACAGTGATACATTATCTCCATTTATTTTGCTTACATTTCAAAAAATGGATGTATGCACGATTCTTTCTATTTAAATATTGGGTTCTAGGAAGGGCTCGCATCTTATAATTATTTTGTAGAAAATTCAGATGAAATCTGGTGGACTTAAAAATAATAATGTTCTACATAGCATTAGCCATGCAGTAACTTGGAAATTGTTAATACACAAATATTTTGTGTTAGATTGGTGGTTTAAGTTTCACAATGCAGTTATATTAATATGTAATGTTATAATGGGTTCTGTTGCCCATCAGCTGACACCACTCCTGCATTTGATTTTAACATCTTGCATGTTGAATAAAATACAAGAAATGTTTAAATTAGGCAATGTGAAGCAAAAATATAAAACCCTGTAAGAGGCTAAGGCTTATTGTGCATGACTGTGTGTAGCATCAAGCACTCAAAATATGAGTATTCAAGAACGAAGACTTGAATAAGATTTATTTTCTGTGGCTAATTAATTGCCAGACATCTCAGTTTAATGTAATTCATATTGTAATTTTATTGGTAGTTGTGTTTTTCTGTGGAAAATTAATTGCCAGACATCTCAGTTTAATGTAATTTATGTTGTAATTTTATTGGTAGTTGTGTTTTTCTGTGGAAAATTAATTGCCAGACATCTCAGTTTAATGTAATTTATGTTGTAATTTTATTGGTAGTTGTGAAGTTCTTATGTTATTAAATTTTGTATTTTTTTTAATATTGTGGGTATCATTTCATTTACCTATTAGATAAGCTCATCTTTTGTTGCTAGTGTCAAGCCCTTTTAGCTTATGGTTTGCAGAGATATTATAAAAGAAAGAGGGTGTTTTCCTTTAAAGTGGCCTTTTAATTTTCCTGCTGTTGAAAATTTAGTTCACTGGTTTGAGAACAAAAGTTATGTCTCAATCTTTAATGGTTTCTGGCTTAGTAGAGCTGGTATCCTGATGATTAATATTTTTCATGGCATATGAAATTACTTACACTTGAGGATTCTTATTCCTGTAATGTCACTTCACATGGTACACATGTTACATATCATGATATTTTAATTGGATAGTTATATTGTTATAATCATAACCATGCATATAGTTGTCATTTTGTTTAACATACAATCAATTTTTTGACTGGCATATAAGATTACGCCAATTTGTCAATAAAATAAATTGTTTCTTGAGTCTATACTAGTCAACAATTTTGTGAATAAACCATGGGTTTCTATATTTACAATCAATACTCCCCCGTCTAGGTGGCATTACAAGCTCATATGAGAGCTGCAGGATATCTGAATATATTATTTTCATGGCATTACACCTAATTACCTGAGTGAGAATTGGCATTTCCCAACTACAGCTACTACACACAGGCCCTTCTCGTAATAAACATTATTTCTGATGTGGGATGTTGGTGAGTGTGTCAAATTATTGTGGGTTATATAGGTGAGAAGACCAGACTGGACACATTACAAGCCCAAACTTTGGCATGGATTATGTTAATTTATTAGAACCAAGTCAGACTCATATTTTGAAGCCTACTTTAATTTTGGAGGTCCCGTTGCAACTTTTTCTGTGCAAAACTATGCACCACAAAACCGTACATTTACCTCATTTTATGGTGGTGTTTAAAATTATTTCAAATTAGGCCTGTGCAGTATGTGTGTATTTCATTTTCAAATTTATCAAAACTTAATCAAAAAAATACCTATTTGATATTCATAGGCTTAGACTAACTGCTATTTGCAAATCAACTGTTATGTTATTGGATGCTAGGTACAAGGAATACACACCTGCCATTGTTTCACGAGCCAGTGGATGTCAACAAGGTCAGGGTTGTCAACCTCCTAATGACACATCTCCTTTCTCTTATTTATTAAGCCTTGTTTTGTACAAAACAGTAATTATGGAATTTTTTGAGTTTACTAATAAATCTTAATTTTTTGCAAATGTTTACGAAACTGCTATGATGGCCAGGTATGCCAGTGTTTCGCATATAAGCTACCACAAATGGAAATCACTTCTTTACAATATCCACATATTATACTTTGACACTAACCCCATTTCACAAAATACATAAATTACTTTTACACTAACACTATTTCTTCAAAACCAATACAACTGTACAACCAACTACACAAATACAGTATCTAATGACATGACCACTAAAGGTACTAACTAAAGATACTGACATCTTTACCATATTTAATTCATGATTCCTTTATCTTTCTACGTAGTGTAATCTTTCCACCACTTAGGTTTTGCTGATGGGGCTTTTTGACCTTTTACAGGTTGGTGTAGTGTTACCTGCATCATCAACCCCACCTTGTGAAATATAAATTTCCTCTGCTTTCCTGTTACTGAAACCCCTAAATCCTTGCCTCAGGTCTTCCTCCTCCTCATCACTACCTATCTCTACTACTTTTATGTCCTGATGTCTGCTCACTTTCTGTAGATACTGGTACTTCTAAACCCTCTAAAACTTTCTCTGACCTGGTGACCACTTGCTGATATGGTGCAGGTACCAAAAACCATCTGTTTCTCCTATAGCACCCTCAAGTGATGTTTACTACATATGACCAAGGCTCAGGGCCTATTTGCATTATTCTTCCATATGATCTTAAGTCAGTGATCCATACTGGATCCCCCTTCTGCAAATCAGCAAGAGATTTTACCAGATGCCTTTTGTTGTAATTTCCTGCCTGCTTTTTTCCTTTCCTGTCTTCCCTATCCTGCACAATTTTTTGATCAACTTGTTTTGACAATTGTGATGGTAGCAAAGGAAGGGTTGACCGTACTCTGCGATTCATCATGAGTTCAGCTGGGCTGAATTCATTATCAAATGGAGTACTGTAATATTGTAGTAGTGCAGAAGGTAAATCCTCATTCTTTTTTATTACAGTTTTGCCACTTTAACCGCTTCTTCCACCCAAGAAGCGACTTTTAAAGTGTAGAGTATCCTGGATACCACATTTTCGTCTGTCCAACACCTTGGGCTTGTCCTTATGGAAGTACACAGTAGTCTCTTCCCCATGGCTTGTCATCTGAGTATGACATTCCAAATAAATAGTATTCCATTGTTGTTTGAACTCTAAGTCTGTACCTAAATTTCATTCTTCCACTTTCTGCTCGTATTTCTGGTGCAGCAAGTAGTATTGCAGGGTAGTTATGATTATGACTAATGGAACCATGATTTAAATAGTTCTACGTTCCTGAATAGTTCGTTTTGTCGTAGAGCATCCAATCAGTCCCTGAACACCCAGGTATACATACTTTACACATATCAGCCCTGTTCCATTTTTCAGTAATATGAGAAGCTTTAGAATGGTTGATGTTGAATTTTTGTGTATGCCCTACGGCTAGTTCCTCATGTGAGTAAATCTTGTTTATTGTAGTCAGCCATTATGTCTATACTAGCTCTTAGAAATTGTTGTTTACAATGCTCATCATCATGTACTATTTCCTGATGCATTCAATCTCCCTTGCAGATTATTAAATTTTGAGACCCTTCAAAGTCCCAAGTAGTCGGGGAAGTGGATCCTTGCGTTAGCAACCTTTGTCTAGTTGTTGCCTAGTTGTGAATTTCAAGTTGTAATCTATGAATTTGTATTACTGGACAAAATATCAAAATATTAAAGAAATTTTTAATATAATCTAAAAGTGGAGATTGACCTTTTACATCATGCTTACCTGTCCAAAATGCTAAACTTCGGTATGGTATAGCGATTGAGTTTTGGTCCGAACTGAAATCAGCGTACCACCACTATGACAATGGTAAATTTCCGTGTAAAACAAATTGCGTTCTATTGTAATGATCACTGGGAACTGTTTGGTACATACCATACCCATATCCGTCTTGAGGCCCTTCACCTGTTTGACCAACTCCCGAAAGTGTTCCCACGGCCATCGTAGTGCTACTCCCTTCTGTCGAGGGACTATCTTCATCTGACAAAACTTTATGATGTCTACTAGTTGTAAGGGGTGTTGGCCTTTGTTTCTTGGGCTCATCCCCTTTTGGCATCCTGCAATATCATTTCAGGTGCTTTTAAAGTCTGTCTCTTTGATGTTAATTAAGGTGAGAGCAGTTGTAAATTTGTTACTCTGTGTCAAGAGCTTCTCTAGAATGTCAGAAGGACAAGGCTTGTAGTTTCTAGAAATTTGATTCATTGGTACCGATTGAATTATGTCTATGATTGAATGCATGTGTAGTAGAATGTGATTGTGTATGTCTTTAGTAGTGAGATTGTGAGGGGGTTGTGGTATTTTACCTTCTGTGGAATAATGTATTGTTTCCTTGAAATAATGTTTCTTTATTCGTATTTCAAGGGGTGCTTTCTCACTACTTTCACACCAAGTCCATAATTCTTTATTAGTTATGAATATGGGGAGTGTTTCAATGATGTCCTTGTCTTGGTGTTTCATGTCAGTATTTGTGAGTGTACCTTCTAGGAGAAGTTTCTAATTACCCACGCTGGTATCAGCTATGCAAGGCTCTTCAAATAAAATTTATGTTGCATTGAGCAGCTGGTCTAAATGAAAATTGCTCCTATCCCTTTCCCTGGAAATTAGGGTGGGATTAAGTGGTGCTGTGAGTAGTCTCGCGAACATGCGTTTGCCCGTGTTTGTTGGACCTATTATTACCAGACTGTTCATTTTAACATGCTCTGTACAGCCAAGGAGTCAGCATAGAATGTAGGAGCATGAATTTTGTTTGCAGAGAAAAACTTGTGAAGCCATTGTATATTTTCTAAGTCTGTTTCTGTTGCGGCTTCTAAGTTTACAAATTCAAGATGATTTGTGTTTTTTATGTCCAGATTTTTTTTGTACATTAGTGTATTTTATTATTTGGTGCACATAAGAAGGCAATGAGGTGCCACAAACTTTTAAATACTGGATTTTTTCCTTCGTATGAAATTTTACTAATGATTTCTCATACGATTCACAATCGTATTTCTCTACAGCAGCCTGCAAAGTATCCGCGATGTTATTTCTGTGGTTCTGGTGTCTGATGCTACATTGTACATTTGTTTTTTAGCCTTAATATAAGGTTCACAAATGTTCTCTATTGGAGTATTAGCATCAATTTGGCTAAGCATGTTTGTTATTATGTCTAGTTTGTCATTCGCATTACCAAATCTAAGGTAGCTTCCTACACCTTTGTTTATGCAATATGTGATAAATCGCGTGAAGTAGCAGACTCGTTGTAGAGACGTACTTGCCTCTGTAGCTCCTGCAGAGACGATATTAAGGGCTGTGATAACGCTTGCAATTGTTCGAGCCTGGTTGTTGTATTTGCTGTAGAAGTTGACGTGACAGTGGTCTTTATGTTTGAAGACGTAAAAGCTTGGATATCACATGTTAGAGGATTGGATTCGGATGTTCTGCCACTGTTGTTCTGTGGAGTGTGGATGACAAATGTGTAATAGTCTCCGCCTCCATCTGTGTTGGTTATTGTGTTGGGCTGTTCTGTGGTGTTGGTGTAGGTGACCTGCTTATCATTTGATTTGCTGGTTGAGAGTGTAGGGTCCGCGTATAAAGTGTTTGGAGGTTCTGACGCCAAGGAGGTATTATGTCCATTTGCCTCCTTAGATTGTTTGGAATTGCATTCATTTGCATAAGGTATGTTGCGACCAATAGGTCCTTGTCGTGAATGCTTACTTGTACCCAAGATTCATTTTCGTTTAACTGTTCTATGTACAGTTGTGTTGGTTCCCAAGCATTTGAGTGTCTGAGACTGCTCTGCAGGAGCGTCTGTCATGTTGCCCGATGACTGATGTTTGTCAGTTGCAAATAGATTTTGTTTAATGTTTCATCTCTGAAGAAATTGAAAATGAGACGTGCAGTCTTTTAGGGACTCGTTTGAATTATGTGTGTGAAATGGAATTATTATTTCTAGCATTGTTCCTACTTGCCTCTGACCTAAATGACGTCTTATTGGCTGACATTGTAGACATACAAGATATAGACGAGGTGGAGTGCGAAAACGCACACCCGTTTGGTTGGTCAGATGTTCCACCTTATCGATATGATTGACCTGATGTTCCCATAACATGGTAAGGCAAAGTTTCAGTTATCGTTGTTTGATGCTCTCTTTTGGTGATGATTCAAGGACTATTATTTCAATGTCCTCACGTTGTTCATTCAGTTGTTTCTGTGGTGTTTCGGGTGATGCTCTTGTAGGTGATTGAACAGGTGATGGTACAGGTGTTTCTTGTTGCATAGCAGGTTCTGTAATAATGATCTCTTCAAGTTCAACATATTCTTCATCTTCATCGTCGCTGATTGTTGGTGATGGTATGTTGATTATATGCACACACTGCCCACCATCATTACAGTATATACACTGGTAGGGATGTGCGAACACTGAAATTTTGTTTGAGTTAAGCTCAAGCCGAGGCCACAGGTGCTTAAAGGTGTTAAGTTACTTCTTCCTCTAACATGTAATGCATTTCAGAGCTATTGCACTGGCAACACAATGTATGTCAGCTCAATTTCAGAGTTCACCTTTCTCAACATGGCTACCCATTCATCCTCCCAAAGACTTTGGTTTCTAAGCATGTGATGATGAGTTGATCAGATGCAAATGCTAAAATTAATTGCAGCCCAAAAAACTTTTTTATTCTTAAATGCGAGGTCAGTCAGAGATTCAAAATATATGTGTTTCACTTTTCTAAATCCTATCTTGGTCCCACTGGCATTGCACTAGCTGAAAATAAATTATGTTACACTGTTTTAAATAAACAGGTAGGCCTACCCAATAAAAAAAATAGTGCAACACATCCTTTAACTTAGAAATACCTACAATGGATACAATTACTTGCTTTGTTACATACTTCCCCCTTCATTTTGTAAGAAAGTTGGTGAAAAATTTGTTACAAATTCAAACAGAATGCTGTTAGCCACAGCCCAGGATTGCTCCATTACACCACTTACATTAGTAGCAAAACATTGAGACTATTGTAGTGAGTAGTACTTGATGTGTAGGTTGGTAGGACAGTATGGCATCGGGTCCGGCGGATGCGTAACTTGATTGTAAACGTGTACGAGGTTAAAATGATTAAGATGAGGCTAAAGTGTTGTTAGAACTTTCACAGAGACTGTTAAGACACTAAAACATGGCACAGTCATCATGACGTCTGCGATCGTGAAAATAATAGCAGCAGAAAAAGAAGAGTGTGAAAAACCTTGTGCTGCAACAAAGGCCGACTCGATCATGTCACAACAAAACTGTAAACTAATTGTGGTAGGCAACGGGACTTGTGCAAGATGAGAAGCAACACAACATACGTAACGTGAATATTTACCAAAGCACGAACACCGCACCTAACCCAAACATGGTGAGTGCTATCAATATACCTGCACCAATAACCCTCACGGGCAACATAGCAGCCCATTCTAAATCTTTTAAACAAAATTTTGAAATATATATGATCGCCAGTGGAAACGATGCTAAATCAGACACTGTCAAAATTTCCCTGCTACTGAATATAATGGGACAAGAGGGAGTTGAACTGTACAACACACTAGATCTCACCGGTGAAGATAAGACAGAGATATTCAAAAGTGATACAAGCTTTTGAAGATCAAACTACACCCAAAAAAAAATTAAGCATATGAGAGAAACGTTTTCAACCAGCAAAATCAGGCTGAAGGGGAGCCCATTGTCCATTACATCATGGATCTTAAAAAACTAGTAAAAACATACGAATTTGGTGACCTGGAAGACTTCTTAATAGGGGATAGAATTATAGTGAGAATATGCAGCACATCACTAAGGGAAAGCCTACTACAACTGGAAGATTTGTCATTACAAGACTGCCAAACATAAAAAAGAAGCAGACAACAGGCAACACAAATGCAACAAGGAAGGGCAACAGAACAAGCTAGTTTGGAAGGAAGAACCAAACAGTAGATGCAGTGCATCTAGGTAAAGCCAATCTAAAGAGGACCACAAGAGCGATGCGTCAGAGCTATGAAACACAAGAACAAGAAAACAAGGCAAGGTATGACCAATTGAATCAAAATGATGGAACCTCGAATTGTCATTACTAGGGAAGGAAACATCCCCCGAGACAGTGCCCAGCCTACGGAAGAAAGTGTTCCAAGCGTCACCAACTTAATCCTTTTGCCGTAGTATGCGGAATCCAAAAACATATACATGTAATTCGAACAAATGAAGATGAAAAGGAAAGTGGGGACAGTGATGATGTAGCATTTATGTATGGAATCACAGTAAACAAGGAAACCACAAGTTCAGAAGGAATCGACTCAGTTAGGACCCAGAGAGAGAGAAAGAGTAGCGACAAGATGTCTGGGTAGAAAATAAAAGGATAAACTTTAAACCTGACACCAGTTCAGCCATCAACACCATACCAAGCAATATAGTCATTGAAATGTTACCAAAAGTGACACTCACGCCAACAAGCATCACATTGGAATTATTTGGAGGTTCTTTAATCAAACCAAAAGGAGTCGTAAACCTCACATGCGGAGTAAAGGGAACAAAGGCGTACTTGAAATTTGTAGTCGTGAACCTGCAGACAACCCTCACTAATAGAGCTACATGGATGTAAAGAATTAGAACAAATTAAAAAAGTACAGATGATAAATACCAACCAAGAAGGAAGTGACAAGTGAATTTGTCAACAAGAACCCAAAAATGTTTGAAGGCCTAGGAAAGTTTCCTGGCACCTATATCATACAAATTGGAAAGGGTGCCAAATTGGTTAAGGAACCTCCTCAGTGAAACCAATATTTAAAAAAAGATACTTGTCTCAATGGAAAAGACAAAAGTAATCGAAAAGGTAGAAAATCCAAGTTGGGAACATTGCATCAATCGAATAGTGACAGCAGAAAAACCAAATGGTGATCTGAGATTCTGCCTCGATCCACAAGACCTGAACAAGATCATTGTCACCAAACATCACCTACTCCCAACAGTTGCCGAAATAGCAGAGACACTGGCATTTAATAATGAATACTTCACTGTGCTGGACATCAAAGACGGATATCACTAAATAGAGCTGTACGAGACATCAAGTAATTTGTGCTGCTTTTTGACTCCCTACGGAGTTTACAAGTTTAAAAGATTGCCTTCTGACCTAATCTGTGCAAGTGAAGTCTTAAAAAAAAATCAAAAGTCACTTCAAAGAGAGTCTTCATTTTATGACGTATCAAGATGATGTAATAGTGTGTGGGAAGACAGAAGAGGAACATGACAGAGCAATAATACTAGTGGTTCAATGGGCAAAAGAAATAAACGTAAAATTTAATGCAAAGAAAGTACAGTACAAGAAAAAAGAGGTCACTTATGTAGGGTTCAAATTTAGCAAGCAAGGAATGAGAGTTGATACAGAATGCGTTTGGGCATTGGTGGAAATGTAAGTTCCAAAGTCGAGAAATGAACTCCAAAGATGTATGGGTATTTCAACTTTGTTCGACAGCTCATTCCCAACATGTCAGGGGTAACATCACCACAAAGACAGCTATTATCAGATTGAATGACCTTCCAGTGGCTACCAGCCCATGAAGATGCATTTAACGAGATGAAAACCCTGTTATCAAATGCCCCAGTCAGGACAAACTTTTCACCTAATAAGGAAATAGTCATTCAGTGTGATGCAAGCAAAGATGAGTTAGAGTGTGTATTGCTGCAGAACCAAGAGCCAGTGGCCTTTGCATCAGCAAGCATGACACCAGCTGAGCAGAACAACTCCCAACAGAGAAGGAAATGAGAGCCATTGATTCAGTTTGGCAAAGTTCCACAACTATGTGTATGGCTACAAGGTCACAGTGATGACTGACCACAAACCTTTAGTTGCTACAATGAGGAAACCGGTACAAAAAATTGGCTCATCTGTATTATGCAGGCTGCGAATGAAAACACTGAAGTACAACATTGAAGTAAAATATCGCCCAGGTCCGGAAATGTACATAGCAGATTTGTTAGGCTCATACCTCCCAGACTCAAGTGATGAAGATCCAGAGATGAAAGTACTCGTACGTGAAATTGTTAGCCACTTACCAATGTCTGAAAAAAAATAACTATTTGTCAAAGAAACTGCAAAAGATGCCAAACTATTAGCCCTTAAAGAGATATATATATATATATATATATATATATATATATATATATGGTGTGTGCGTGTGTGCATGCGCGTGTGTATATATATATATATATATATATATATATATATATATATATATATATATATATATCTCTTTAAGGGCTAATCTAATAGCTGAGGTTGGCCAGAACACAGGGAACGAGTTCCGGAGTCCATCAGGTGGGCCTGGCCAATGAGAAATGGCATTTATGTGGACAGTGAGTTAGTGCTTTATAATGACAAGCTCCTAGTTCCTAAACAATTGAAAAACCTACTTCTGTATTTGCTCCATGAGGGTCATAATGGAAGAGATAAGACCATAATGAAAGCTAAGGCTGTGTACTACTGGAGGAACATGTACTCAGACTTTACAGATACTCGGACTTTACAGAGTGGGTAAAAGGGTGCTGCATCTGTGATAAATATCAAGCAACCAAGATAAAATCACCAATGATGGCACAAGAGATTCCACAACTACCTTTCGAGAAGATATCCGTGGACATACTAGAGAGTGGTGGCAGGAATTGCCTGATTGTTGTCTACCTATACTAAAAGTGGCTTGAAATCATACCAATAAGGTAGAAAATCACAGAAACGGTATGTGAGGAACTAAAGGATGCATTGCGCACCTATGGCATACCAATGTAATAAGAGCAGACAATATGCCATTCTCATCCCAGGTGTTCTCACAGTTTGCACAATCATATGAAATCGAAGTGCGAACTTGTAGCCCATACTATCACAAAAGCAACAGCCTAGCAGAAAAGGGCTGTCATATAGCAGAAATGATAATGAAGAAAAGTAAAGAGCAGCAGAAGGACTTTGGAGACCTACTGAGAGAGTACAGACACACACCCTTGTTAAGTGTGAACATATCCTTGTGCCAAGTCCTGATGAGCTGACAAATAAGAACTTTACTCCCAGTGATGAGCCAAGCCCTACAACCCAGAGTACAAAAAGATGCACACAAAAGGATGTTGGAGAATCAGGAGTGATGCAAGAAAAAATATGACAAGTCAGTACTGAAGAGAGCAAGCGAGTTGAAGACAGGAGATAGGGTGGTTGTGAAAACAAGCGAGCATGAGAACTGGCAACCAGCTACAATTGTAAGTTAACATGAAGCCCCAAGGACCTACATAATAACTTAATAAGAAATGCAAGGGGCAAAATACTGATGTGCAATGAAACCCATCTTAAAAAATCCAAGAGCACAGGAGACAACACTGCTCCAGAGACATCAACATACCAGAGAACACGTACAAAACACACTCAGATAACAGGAAACACAGCTATGGGAAACTGGAGGATACAGTGAAGAGAATAGTGAATATATTCAAGGGCTTTGAAGATGTGACCCATATGAGGTATAACAGTGACATATGTGAAGGGACATACACGTTCAGTTTGATAGGTGGAGGGAAAGGTAAGAGTACAGGTACCAGTGTTAGCACAGAGTGACTCTATCAGATTGAAGAACAGTAACAGTGCTCAAACAGTAACAAGGTTAGATCGTGCAATCTATAACATGAGATATTAATGGGTGTGTAGTGAGTAGTACATGATATGTAGGTTGGTAGGACAGTATGGCATCGGGTCCAGCAGATGCATAACGTTTCTGTAAACATGGACGAGGTTAAGATGACTAAGATAATGCTAAAGTGTTGTTAGAACTTCCACAGAGACTGTTAAGTCACTAAATCAGAGACAAAACAAACTATCCAGTCACACCTAACCAAACAATATTAATTCTCTTACCAAGATCATTTTCATATTTATTGTACTCTGATGCATATTCTTGTCACAAGATATCAGGAAAACATTACATTCTGCACAAGTTTTACACACCTGGTGTAATATGATTACAATACACATTCTATATTTGCAATAGTTTCCTGAATTCTATTGTGTGATTTAAAAATTTGGTTTGCTACAAAGGTTTCCCTTTTATGGCAGTGCAATACTCTCAATTGATATTGTGGTGTACCACTAATTATTGAGGAAATGAAAAACAGAATTTAATTTTCAACTTTACTTTTGCAAAAAACATTCAAATACAGCCACACTGCTTACTACAATCCTTATAAAATATAAACATTTTCAAGGGATGCGAAGGTAGGCAGTTATGTAAATGGCAACCTCATCCAAGTTACCCAACACTCTCTAATACAAAATATCCATTAAAGAGGGACAAACATCATAACATAAACAAACTCCCAATTACTTTGAATACGTCCCGATTGTATTAAAAAAATATAAAAACTCTCAGTATGTTATATACGCCTTTTCATCTCAAAATTCTCTGATTTGTCCAGGAAGGAATTTTATCACTTTTACAAAAACTACTTGGCTTAGCCGAAAACACTTTAGTCGCAGGCACATAGGGCTAGCTAGTGTCAACACCTCTCCCTATCCCTGACACCATGGGTGACTGCACACTACTGCAAAGGTACACTGCACCAGACACATCACAGTCAAGGGCGCCCTTCCTAGGCTGGTTATGTGGGAACTCCCTAAAGGTGGGAAATAGCCGCAATCACAGTTCGTTTTCTAGGTCAAGTGACGCACATACCAGTCGAGGTAGGGGTCTACCTAAATTGTAAATACTTAAATATTAATTTGTGCTGAAGCACAAATAATTGTACATAATAAATCAATGGCATTAGTATTTATTACACATAAAACCAGGTACAATATTTTTGAAAATGTAAGACAAAATGTTTCCTTTAAAATTAATTCACAATCATTTACATGCAGCGTTAAAACTCTTTTCATACACAATAAAGTTTCAGAAGGATAGCTGCATATTTATACTATATACATTCATTGCAAGTATGAAATCAAGCCCAACAGTTCCTCATAAATGCTCCTTAGTGTCTCAAAACTAGTAAACATTTAAAAAGCAGCACATTATCAATTGCAATCCTGAATAGCATTTAATAAAATCCAAAATCTCACTGCACCCAATTAGAATAACCTATAATAACTAGAATAAAAATATATTTAAATATTTTATAAAACAGCTAAATAGCATAAATTACTTCTCATGCCAACCCAAGCACCTCACACACAGGGTTCTACAGGCCAATCATGCCTCAGATGAAAAAAATTCACATAAACAAACTCTAGCTTACCCTCGTCACATAATAATCAATTTATAGACGTGCTCACTAAAATTAATCTGAATATGGCAGTGACAAATTAACATTACAATCACCTTGTATAAATATATGTTCATCTTAAGTCTACAAAAGTACTCAATACTCTTCAGTAAAAATGGACAATCTAATACACTTTCAATCATTCACTGCGTAATTTACATTCTCTCGTTCCTTTGTAAATTTAACTATCAGACACAAATCAACAGCCGCTCAATAAAGCTACATATACTATGTGTGAGCACATAACATTTCTACCCTTTACAACATACATAAATTATTAAAAATAATAAAAAAATTGATTATAAAATGTGAAGACTAGAGTTTTAGACTATTTAGCGAACAAATACACAGCTCCAGCGGGCTGTGCACCTTGCCCTATTCAAAGCTGCTGTGCTATAAAATACATGTTAAAACATAAGCTAAAGAATCTGCATTAAATTATTCCCTGTGAAGGCAGCTGTGAGGAAGCCCTATCATAGCTCCGAGGCTAAAATTAAAATAGACGACACCAAGTTAAAATATAATTCCAGTCTCACCAAACTACGTGCCTAAGCAGTAGTGGCAGCGCATTCAACCTGCCTTGCTCTGGGTTGTATGCACTGGAAAATTCATATCAGCTACCACCACAAAACAGCAGTCACATGTGACGTTAATCTAAACACAATTTCTACTGACAAGCCGAAACAGAATTTTCAAAACAAACAACTACTGCTCGTCACATAAGCCACTCCCAAAACACAACACTTAAATCTACTAAGTTACTTAACACCAATGCAACACCAATGCCATGATTCACCATAATTAGGTTCGTTGCTCAGAATGCTTCTACCGCATGTCAAGTTAACTGGTGTTAAGCACCAATACAACAATCACTTCCATGTTGCTCATCATAAATTGAATCAATCATCAGGCTAGCAGGCTATGTGAAACAACTGCAATGTCGTGAACTTGTGAGTAGTAGCCGCAACCAGGTTACAAACGAGAATGTCTCAATAAAGCATAACAGTTCCCATGTCAGGAAAGGGGAAGGGAGGGAGGGAATTGAGGGGAAGACAGGAGGAGAGGAAACCGCGCAGACGCAATTGGTGGCTGCCGCAGCCGACATACGGCCAGCAGTGTAGAGAGTAGACGGCAACACTATCGCAATTCCCACTCCAAAATGTTCCGCTCCCTGGCAACTCACCTCTGCAATCTTCGTAGATAATAAAGTTTACTCATAGAAACAAAATCACAGTAGACACTGAAGAAAAAGTCTAGTAGACACAAAGTAGTTACAGACATCAGTTACAAAAAGTCTGCTACCAGCAAATATCATTTCTAGATAATTACACGGTAAGATGAAAGTTCACAAGACATGACGAAAACTCCAGACAAGTGCACCCTATGTCCTAACGCACATAATGAAATCCAAATAAAGTGACGAAAAAGTGTCCCTAGGGTTGGAGAGCGGCAGAGCATCAACTCAACGTCAAGTAGAGGGTCTCTTCACGGGATTAAAGGGCATGCATCTCTAGCGCTTGGAAGGATCTGTCGACGGTGACCCAGGATGACCAGACTACCGAGGAACTCCAACTCCAGCAGGCAGTACCAACTTCCACTTGGCACAACTCAGGTGGAAGGGGGGTGTTAACCATGTAGAACAGAAACAAGGAGGGTTTGGGGGGAGGGCTAGCATACAACATCAATGAACAACTTAACCTATGGCCTTGGTACATACACTTTAAGGTGTGCCTTGCGGTAAAGCGTATTTTAGCTGGGTGCATAGAGATAAACTGTGTTAGGTGCTAAAAACTTAGCGATGCGAAACAGTCCAGTAAATTTGGGTATAATGTTCCGTCCTAGGTCTGCCAACAAATTATTTTTGCATAATACGAGATCTCCTGTTTTTAACTGTACCGGAACTCTATTTTAATTTAATTTGAACGTGACCTGTTGCTTTGCCACTGCAAGACGATGGTGGACTTCCTCAAGCAAGCAGCCCTAGTCAGCGTCACCCAGGGAAGAGGAATGGCGGGAATATTCCAACTATTAAGAAACAGATGATTAATTGGACGGCCAAGGAAGGTGAGAGAATATGGAACTCCTATCCAATAATGGATGGCACTGTAAAACCCAACATTGATAAAATTCTTTATCCTAATCCCACAGGATATAGTCCTGATTATAGAAAATGGAGAGACAGGCCTTCAGATTCTTATTTAAACCGCTCCACCTGTCAAACCCTGTGACATGTACGTTACTACAACTGGTGGCGGCATGGGCTTGTTTTCTGGCGTTGCCGGTGGCACGTTTTCTACACAGTTCTTATCCCGGCACTCAGTACAGTTTATCACTCCGTCGCAGAAAGTCACATACTCCTCCGGCCCTGTGCGTCTTAGGTGAAAGTTTTGTTTGCATTGCTGCCCCCCACTTTGTTCCCGCCCCATCACATCTGGTGCGCATGCACATGCTTTGCTCTGACGGCGTTGAAGTGGCATAGGATGTGCATTGGCATATCAGTGGTTCCGACAAGTTCTCATCTCAATGCACCCATTGTATGACCGGTATGTCCCAACTAGTCGTGTTTGTGATTGCAGGTGTCACGGATGGCAACGTGGATGTCTTCACTTCTTCTTACGGTTGACTTGGCATGGTGTCCGCCATTTTATCGTGGGTAACTCGGTTGACATGATGCAGATGAACACACTGGTCCCACTTGAGAATGCCAATTGACGCCATCGGGTGGGACACAAAGACGAACGAATACACTGTTTACTTACTGGTAGATGGGCGCCAGCGTTATTTCCCAGACCCGGCACTTTGAGACTCCTGTAATCTCAGGGATGCTGTGGGTTTTGTGTGTTCGTCTCACCTGTGTGTACTTACAAAACACTTATGAATACTGAACATTTCACTTTTGAACATTAGGAGCAAGCTGTATGTCAACACTACACAAAGACATATGTTTATACTGGTATGAGCGGGTTTATTTTATCCAAGTTACACATCATGCCAAATGAAAGTTTACGGTTACACTCGGATGTAACAAGCCAGTTCCGGTGGGTGATTCCCCCAACATGTTACTTAACTTGCGCACTCGTAGATGGATGATTTCTCTGCGGTGTCTGAGAACACAGTCTCCACAAGGAAATGGGTTTATAGCCGCTATAATGGACTATAGATTTTTTCTGGAGGCAGGACATGAAGAATGAACATGAAAACACTACACGTGCGTTTATCCTCGTTACTAACGCCTACTCGTTGGGACACGTCCCCGAATCGTGTGATGTGTGGCGACGGTCAATACACATAGCGAGTTAGGGCGGAAAATAATACCGCCGTACAAAAGACACAAATATCACTGTATGAACATGGGGCATGGCATGAATAGGCAAAATAAACATGCAGATGTGTGAAAACAACCTTAGATGGCACGGATGCCGCTGGATGAAGTTCTTAGTGGACCACGTGTGCAGATGGAAATTGCATCAATTTTACGTGAAAGTTGGTAAATTGTTACCGGACAAAATGACAATAGTGTTAGGAAAATTATTTCCTTCAATATGCGAGCATACAAAAGCTCTTAGCGTACCTGATGGCGGGAAAATCCAAACATATGTAAAGACCGCGTGGTTATACACAAAAAGCATCAATCATGAAAAATACAAGAACCCTGCATTAGAACAATACATTTTACCCTGATATCAAGTAAGGCGCATATAATATTACAAGAAATAGCCCTCTAAATGCTTGGATGGCGCAGATACAAAGTTGGCGCTAGTGAACTACGTGGCCTTGGGCGATGTTGCTGTAACACAATTATACATGAGAAAAACCCTGAAATACATACATACAAATATCACCTTTAATATTGCTTGTCGCAATTAAGCAGAAGTTACAAATAAAAGCCCTAAACATGGGGGGATGGCGCCTAAGCACAAGTTGCGCGGGCTGCGTGGCCTCTTCGACATTCTCTCTCCTTATCTCGTTAATGTTGAAAAAGTCACAAGGTCTGCAAATTATTTAGTTAAGTAGAAGCATAGTGTTGGGGATGTCTGGCAAAAGTACACGAAGCAAAGGTTAACCGGTAAACTAAAGTGAACTATGGAAATCTAACTCAGTGCAAAGAAATGAAGTGCGTACATGACAGCGTCTTACCTTGCCAGCGCTCCTAAAACGACTGCCCAGCGGGAGGGGTTGCGTGGACCTACCATGGCTGCCTACAGGGTTCACACAAGTGGCAGTGCTAAGCACGCCGAGTGAAAAATATTAATATGTGAAATTAAATGGCACACAAAGCCTTTTAATACAGAATTATCACAGCAATTTAAATCTGAAAATACTGTTGTTAAATAAATGTCTTTTGATGGTATTCTCACCTGAATATCAGTGTCCTGTTCTTCGGCGTAGCATGCACTTTAAATTTCAAAAGCATAATTGCACAAAATGAGAAAAGAATTTTTTTACACTTTATAACATATTTTGTCCCTGTAAAAGAAATTCATAGCACTCAGAAACAATTATCTTGTGTTGGGAAAGTCTGTGGTTGTGGCGGATGGCACGCACGTGCTTACCCACGTGATGTGTGGGCGGCGAGTGCCGTCATGGCCTAACTGCCGCTGGCTCTTAGCCGGCGTCAAATCAATCTGATTGGTTGAAGAAATATATAGATTTAAATACAGCGATGAGAACTGATGAATAATGCAGTGTTTGGTAAAACTATGGAAAATATCAGAAACAGGGTTAAAACTGATATAAAATGAAAAAGATTGTAATAAATTAGTAGCAAAAGCAAATTTCAAGAAAAGTACTATTTTTAATGAGAATCTTGTGGCAGTACATATGAATAAAACCATGGTAAAATTTAATAAGCCAATTTATGTGGTTATGTCAATTTTAGACATATATCAAAAGAGTTAATGCATGATTTTCATTGACACCAAAATATGGAGATAAAATTGAATTATGCTATCAAGATACTGATTCATATATTTATGATATAAAAACAGAAGATTTTTGTGAAGATATGAAGTAAATGATAGAACATTTTGATACAAGTGATTATCCAAAAGATAATATTTATAAAATGCCTCAAATAAATAAAGTGTTAGGAAAGATGAATGTAATGGTAAAATAATGAAAGAATTTGTGGGTTTAAGATCAAAAATGTATGCATACAGAGTTGACGATAAAGAAAATAAAAATCTCAAGGTGTAAATAAGTGCGTTGTTAGCAAGAGAATTGCATTTGACAACTATAAGAAATGTTTGTTCTATTATAAGATAGAATATAGAACAATGAATTTAATAAAGTATCGAAAAGCATGTAGAAGCTAATAAAATAGCATTAAGTCCTTGTGATAACAAAAGGATTATATTAGAAAATAAAATAGATACATTACCATATGGATATCAAAATGCATTAATTTAATTCATTTTCTAATATATATTTGACATGGCTTGGGGCTTGCGAGAGGCGTACGATGCCAGATTACCTTAATGATCCTCCAGATCATCTATGGGTTCAAATAGAGCTGTTCAATTTCCCAGGGCGCCAGCTTTTCTAAAACTCGGAAAAGCACGAGGTCTCGTTTCTCAGGGTCATTAAAGGTCAACAGCCTGTGGCGGCATCCCCTTGCAGCGCACGTCTTACGAATCAGTTAAGAAAGTCATGGCTATACTTTGAAACACTGAGCATGTGGTCGGCGACCACATGGTTACACTTAATGGATATGGCCAGTTCCCCAGGGGAAAAGTACTTTACGTAAAATAAGACACGAGGTTTGAAACAAGGAAATATATTACCAGAAAGATTACATGTGGTAACATACGATCTCTCAGTGTCTGAAGCGGGCCTGACACATGAGGCCTGCCAGGGGCCTATGCAGCGAAAATGGCTTAACTACGCCAATGTGAAATTACGTGGATAAAACTCTCCGGGGTCATGACTCGGCATAGGAGGGTCGGCACACAGGAAAGTAAAATTTAAGAAAATGTTCCAGTAAATTAAATAACTTTAAACTATTGACACCCTAAATGATTAACACAAACGTGATGATGTTCCCATGCCACGCGGCACGGAGAGGGCAGGTCCGTCCTCGAAGACCCACTAGACCAGACTAAAGATGGTGACGTGTAGGTACTGTTAGCAATGGACACCTTGCCGCCAGCATCTCGAGGGAAATGTTTACATATAACAAAATGCAAAACACTTCATATAAAAGACAACTGTGAGCAGGAAAATAATCAGCAGATTATTTTACGTAAATTAGAATGATTTTAAGTTTCTTCTGTAAATTCTTTCGTGATTGTTGCTAAGCATCTTAAGAAAATGCATATTACATTTTAATGCCAGGACAGGCAAGCAAAAGAAAAATTAACAAACTAACAAACATAACTACCCCCTTTGAAAACAACGAAATTAATTTAAGTGTAAATTAATATATGAGCTGTTGGAAATTTATTCTTTGAACTTGGCAATGTGGCTGCTGGAACTGCAAGTGTCTTTGAATGTTTATTTTCTTTAAAATGTGGAATTTATAACCTGCATTTTTAAATAAACTAACATACAACATAGCATTTGGAAAATTAATAATATAATTTAGTGTGTCTCAGATTGTGTCTGTGTGAACACACGTACAACACGTGGGTAAGCACTCAAAATTAAAATTCTAATTAAGGCAGGGACGCAAGGAGGATACAACATTACCTTGGGCATGCATTAGACTCTGCTTTGAGAAGGTCACACTTAAACTCAAAAAGAAACTGGCTAGCCCCCTGTTACTCTTGGTAAGTGAGCCGTTGAATGCACTGAACGGATACCTAACTTGTTCATGCACGAACGGCTTGCTACACTTGACACATAGATGCACATTGTGCAGTTCATGCAGCAGCGAGCAATATCAGGCTGCCATCCTTAATGGCGCACAGAGTAAGTATGGCATCAAATGCCCTCCCCCACCCCCTCTGGGGAGTCCGATAGGGCAATGCGGCGACTCTGCAGCGTTGAAGTGCAGCAGGTGGCGGGATGGCGCAAGGGGCGTGGCCTCAACCTGTAGATGCAAAATGGCCAATCCCTTACCTGTGTAGACGTCTCTGGTGGGCGTTGAGAACGCTGGGCGTCTGGCAGGTCTGCAGGGCTCTCTGGCACAGGGCCTACAGTAGAGTGTGTGCAGGCAGCATGATGAAGCATGCTTACATCCTGTCGAGCGCATGTCTGATGCCTCAGGCGGGACGGTAGCCCGCGATGTTGCTGTTGTTAGCTTACTGGACAGTGGTACACTGACAAACATGTCAAGCTAGCGGAAGAGTGGCTCCCTTGTGCTGCTGCTGATGCTGTAGTTCACCTCCTGCTGCGGGGGTTGGCATGTCCCCCCATAGGTCGTCCAGAAGTACCAGAGCTGTCTGCTGATCTGCAGCAGTGGCAGGTGGCTGCTCTGCGGCTGGAAAGCCGTGGAAGTCTTGGGGTGGCATGTCGCTTCCCCACACGTCGCAGATCTCACCTTCTGCCGGCCTCTGACTTGTGGTCACAGTCGAAATCGGTGCAGTGGGTGGCGTGTTGTGTTGAAAGCCGTAAAAGTCAGAGGTGGATTCTTCCCCCCTCCCCCCACACATTCATGTTCTCCATTGCACCTTTCTCCACGTGCACATGGGTGTTGTTGGTGATGTTTTCATGACCTGGGTTTGATGTGATCGAAGTAACGTCACTTACTCTTTCCTCAGCAACACTGTCTCCGTGCTGTTCATTCTGCCCATTTTCTCCTCCTGCCAGGTGGTTTTCCCTCTCCTCTAACTGTTGTTGCTTGTATGTCATCCCTGTGAACTTTGCATCTTTTCCGTATGCTCATTTGAACCAGATAGAAAGTAGCGCTGATTTTCTCCACTACCCTACGCAGGCCTGACCATTTCGGAGCGAATCCGGCGCAAAAGTTTGTTTTCACAGTCAACAGATGATGCACAGGCACGTAAACGTAGTCATCTGGCTGCAGGGGCTTAGGAGGCCGCCTCCTTTCGGGTAACCATTTCTGGATGTACTGCCTCTCATTTGCACTGGTTTCTCAGTACCTATTCTCCCTCCCCCTGTCTCTTCCGGATTGGCGGGTTCAGGGTTCAAGTCCGGTGGGCGACACGCAAACTCTCCCGGTTTTGCTAGTCCTGCCCCGTACAACATCTCAGCAGGTGATTTGCCCATGTCTTCGTTCGTTCGGTTGTGCAGACAGAAAGCAATTTCAGGTATGTGTTGTGACCAGGTGGTGTGGTCCTCACCTACTCTGAGGCGTAGTTGTGCCTTAACCTCCTGGTTTCTTTGCTCTGTCAGGTTGGCGTGGTTAAGGTAGATGTCAGTAGTGTTCTGTATGACATGCCATTTTGTGCACAAATCCTGCCAGTGGGGCCCAAAAAATTGTGTGGCATTGTTACTCAAGATCATTTTTGGGTATCCCCAGCAGGGATAAAATTCCTTTTCTAAGGTGGCAGCATTGTGGCGTATGCTTGAGCATGGTAAAACATACAGTTCACACCACCGCGTAAACAAGTCAGTTATCACTAACAAAATCTGTTGGCCTAAAAGTGAATGTGGGTAAGGGCCCATCAAATCTAGAGCAATGCATTCAAAAGGTTGTTGTGGCAGCCTTGGCTGTTGTTGTGCGGTGCCGTCGGACCGGCGTGTTTTGTAAACATTACATTTTTTACACTGGTGCACGTATTCCTTAACCTCTTTGCTGAGATAATAAAAAAAAACAGTTATCTAAGGCCGTACATCTTCGTTTTTATCAAGTGTTTTCTAAGAGAGAAAAAAATTTCGTGAGAGACCTGGCTGCAAGTACGTTGCGGTTATGTTGCGTATTGTTTGTTTAGTACCAGGGTGTCCTGACAAGGTGTTACAGTGGGCTATGTGAATGACTGTGTGGCGGGTCGCGGGCGGAACATAAAGGCACCACCAGCCTCCTTTGCGGCTGTTGATTTGTCTCTCTAGTCTGCTGTCCAACGCTCGCCATCCATCTAACATTTCTTGTACACACTGATCTTTTATTTCCTGGACGTTGATTGACAGGTGTTGTTGGTTGAGCACATATACATACAAATCGTCTGCGCATGTTTCTGCGAGCAGTGTTTGTTTACCTTCTTCGACTGCGATTTGTTGTATCAACACGGGTGGAGTTGTGTAGTTGTTCTCCGGTGGCAACACTGTTTCCCATTCCTCCTCGTCTACTGCCATTTCACGTTCGTTCGGGTAGTTGGACAGAGCGTCTGGCAATTGATTATCTTCATTGGGCATGTGTTCTACAGTGAAGTCGAAACTCTGCAACAACATGGACCATCTGGTCAGTTTGCTTTGGGCCTCCTCCATTTTGTGTAACCATAACAGACATCTATTGTCAGTCCTGACTGTGAACTTTCTGTGCTCCAGGTGTAGATGGTATCTTTTGATGGCCCAGACGATAGCCAAGCATTCCCTCTCATTTATGTTGTACCTCTTTTGCGCGTTGCCCAGTTTTGCGCTAGCGTAATCAATGATGCAACATTCTTGTTTATTTCCATATTGAAAGAGTACCGCGCCAATGTCCTCCTGCAGACTTGCCAACTTTTACGATTTTTCCGTAAATGTACGGAAATCACCCTTTTTACAGTTTTACGAATACGCCTTAATTTTAGACGAATTTCAATACTGGGAGAAATTTTAGAGTAAATATTTACTAGAGACGAGACATTCAATTCCTCGATACTGTAGAGTATTGAGTATCGCGATGCACATATCGATACATTTGTTCGATGCGTGGCTTGTTCCACCATTTTTACAATTGCCATAAAGCAGCACTGTTTATTTCGGTTCTATAGTTTACTGGTTTCGGAAAACCGGTGAAGTGTCACATTTATTTAATAATTCAACTAATTTATATGTATCGGTGGCAGAGAAATGTGAATTACGAACAGTAAGTTAGTGTGTATTGTATATAACTTATTTTGAAATGGTTATAAAATGTTTGTTTGAATAACGTGACCTAGAAAACCATTTCTACTCTGTTTTGCAGTGTAAAAATATCAAGTTTATTGTATGGAAAACTAACTTCGCCAAAAATATTTACGTCCTAAGTGTGTTTAATATTTGAATTGGTAGTACCTACCTATTTATCGAGTTTTATTTCGGTAAGGTTAAAACTTTATGTAATAATTTGAGTGTTTCTTTCATAGGAGCAAATTTTAGTCTCTTCCGTTAAAACAGTATGTAATTAAAAATTGTAGTTTCGTAAGAAGAAGTGAGTGAAGAGATTTTGACGGCTCTTAACATTGATATCTTGAGAGCCGATTCTTGTAAGAAGAGGTGCAAAACAACACCGTCTCATGAAATACGTTAAACTAGTGTCTCCCAGCCCTATCCAATCCACTGGCAATAAAATTAATGGAGCCCCAACAGTATAACTTTACCTAACAAAAGCAAGGTAAGTTGGAATTGTAACCTACATTGATCATATAGGCTGTTCACGGTAAAGTGAGCACTTTTCAAGGCCCTCACGAAAGGCATTAACCACTAATAAATATGTCTTATTCACACCTTGGCCCTTTTAAATTTGAGTGTGGTAAAATGTATACACTGTGTTTATTGGTCACATTGCAATGTTTACAATAAAAAGCACAGGAAGATGGAAATTGGATGAAAAGAAAAATTTAGAAGGGCCTTAAAAAGTGCTCACTTTATCCTGAACAGCCTATAGCATTTGTTTACAATACACTCATTGTTTTCTTCATAGACAGATCAACTGTTTCACAATAATACATTGCAGCCTAGCTATATTTTTAGAACTATCAAAATTTAGTGAACATATGTTTGGTATTCTGAATGCGTGTGCATATTTTGATTTTTTACTTGCCTTGTGTTTACAACCGGTATTTCATATTTATTTTACATGTTTTGTGTGTGTATAATCTGTGGAAACGACCAACGCAAAACAACAAACAGAATAATAAATTTATCTTTCTTCATGTAGCGGAAAAATTGCTATGGGAGTTTTTCATCTGATGTAAACAATTCCCACATTTCCTCAATCTGACTTAATCCAGAAAAAAATGTAATAGTTATTTTTCTAAATAAAAATTTGTAAGCTTTCTTAGTTCGAAAATTGACATGTGAGTAATACACATTTTTAATATCAAAGTTGTAAATGTTATAATTTTTAAATTTAAATAATTTCAAAATAGGTATTTTGTATATTAGAAAGTGAATTTTTAATACTACTATGGTGAGCACATTAATACTATATATGTGAATATAAATAGGACATGGAAGTTACCTTAAATTAATGTATATTTCAGCCAAGGCAAGGAATAAGTATATTTTTGCTTTGCATGATACTAAGCAAACACATTTCCATGATGTATAAGTCTTCTCTAGGGGAAATCATAGTTTCTGGTCTAAAACACTGAACAAATGTTAGATTATATTAAATTTTCATTGTGAAATAATGGAGATTTTATTACTTGAAATTAAGTGTGAATGTTATGAGAAAGTAGTGTATGTGAAATTGCAGCAGGCAGTTTACGCATGTTTTAATAATTTTAATCCATTTTACTGATAGGAAACTTTAAAAGTTGGCAAGTCTGCCTCCTGGCTCGCGTCAATCTGGAGATACAAGTGTCGGGACGTATTAGTACGGTCAAAAGCATGACATTGAGAAAACTGTTATTTCACTTTATCGAATAAGTGCTGCATGTCCATGTCCCATTGATACTTTATTGTGGGCGAAAGCATTTCCGCGAGTGGAGCTGTGATTATCGCAAAGTCCTGCACATATGGCCTGAGCCAGTTGATAAGGTCAAAAAAAAACATTTTCCGTGTTGTACAGGTGTTCCTGAATAATGGTGATCTGTTCCAGCGTGGGGCGGTTCCCTTCCCTGTCGACAAGTTGGCCGAGCTACCGGATGCTGGTCTTCCCAATGCTACATTTGCGGTTTGCACACTTCAGGCCATTTATCGTAAGGCATTCCAGAACTATGGCGAGATGGCGCAGGTGGTCTTCCCAAACCACGATGTCGTCCATGCAGGCCATTGTAAACTCGCCTACAATTCCGTCAAGAACCTTAACCATCGTATCCAGGAAGGTGGAGGGGCCACACTTGATCCCAAAGGGCATGGCACAAAATTGGTATCGGCGGCCATCGGGTGCTGTAAAGACAGTTTTATTCCAATCCTCCTGCCTTACCGGAATCTGCCAGAATCCACTTTTCAAAACAATTGTTGACAGTATTTTCCCCTTCCTCAGGATGTTCAGGGCTGTGTTGATGCTAATGAAAGGGGGCGGGGTGCTCTCAGTAATCTGGTTTATTGGTCTGAAATCAATATAGAAATGCCACTCTCCATCCTTCTTAGGCGCGAGCGTGATAGCGGAATTGTAACGGCTCTCTGAGGGCTCAATGGTACCGTCGCATATCATCTCGGCAATCTGCCTGTTGATGATGTTAAGGTGGTACACTTCATAGTGAGTAGGAGACATCCAGAGTAGTTCCTCACTAGTAAGCTTTATCTTCTGTTCGGCTACAGTAGTATGTTTTAGCGGATCTGACGGGGCGAAGACATCCCTCCTTTTGTTTAAAATGCTCTCAAATGCTCTGTAATACTCGACTGGGACCGCGTGGTCAAAATCATCGAGTGTCACAGGTTGATTGTTTACTTCTACACGTCTTCCTAAGTTGTATACTGTTCGCCTGACTTGCTTGCCGAAGTGAATGCTGTCTCTAGGAATCTCTACTATTACTTCCTGTTCTATTACCCAGGGTACATCAAAGATGACATCTTCTCGGATTTCCCTCGAAACTAAAGCGGTTACACACATTTCTACATCTCTGATTTTTATGGGCAGTTGATTAATACCAATGAAGTTACTTGTACCAGTTAATGTGGTGAGCTCTACAGTTACTTTAGTGTTCTGTATGTCAGTTCGCTTGACAAGTTCGTCACGGACAAAGTTATGGGAAGCTGCAGTGTCGATTTGAGCAACAGTTGAAACACTTGAAACACACACAGGTACCCTCAGTAAATAGTTAACAGTAGAACTCACTTGTCCCAGGTAGGTGTTGGTCGGGTTGTTTACCTCAGGTGGGTCCGTCGATGTAGACACTGGTGGAGTAGGGAAGCCCCTGTGGTGGCGCTACCCCGTTGATGTGTTTCCCATAGCTGTTGAGATCTTGTTTGAGCACAACCTGTGTCAATGGTACTGCTCGTCTGGTCAGATGCGGCAGCACTGTGGTTGACTTGAAGCCTCAGTGTTGACAGCGCATGGCGACTCGGGAGGCGCGGCGCTTGTGCCACTGTCCTCGTAATGGTCGTTGTGTTGTCTCCTCGTGAACTCCTGGTCACGTGTGCAGGCGAGCTGCACGGGTCGCTCAAACCCGGGCGCATGTAGTTACTGCGTCTTAGCTCAAAGTCGCATGCGATACTCACTGTAGCCCTTGTGAACTGCTGGAAACCGCTGTACACCATGGGACGCAGGGCCGGGCGATACACTGGAAGTACCGTCTCCACTATTGATTCCAACACATTTTAAGGTTGTAGATGTTGGTAGTGGCGGTTAGCGAGTCTGATCTTCCTGCTTACGAAAGTTTCCAGGTTTTCCCCTTGTTTCTGCTCCTCTGTAAACAATGCCAGCTGTTGTTTGAGCGTGTTGTAGGTGCTTGCATAGCAGACTGTGTATTTTTTGATGAACTGCGTTCATAAAATGTACTCTGTCATCTCTCACATCACCTGACAGTTGTGTGCTGATGGCGTTAGGCCATTCTTCCACGCTGACTCCATATCTCTGCAGTCTGGTGGTGCATTCGGCAAGAAAGGCCTTGGAATCTTCAGTCCCCTTCCCGGGAAAAGTCGGGTGCATCTGGAAGCGTGTTTGTGTCTTGTTTGTCTGTTGTTCTAGGCTTCGCATAGGTGCGCAATCTCGGCTGCTTCTTTGCCGGGGCATTGGGGTGTGCATGACACGTGATCTGGACTCGTGCCATCTCCCCCCCTGTGGTTACTGTGTGTCTTGGCAGGTGTTGTTTATGTTAGGTAACATGTAATTGTTGACATTGAGCTCCACACATTCTTCACAGCAGAAATGTCCCTCGTGGAAGCTGTTCCAGTCACTGTCACTCAAGCATTTTTGGTGGTATTGTTTTCCGCACAGGTTACAACAACGGCACGGCCTGTTCCCGTGCATCTTATAGCATGGCACGTGTCAATGTGCACCTACCAAGTTAATAATAAGATATTATAATATTGATTTCTATCATAGAAGTGTTTTATTATAATATGTTAACAATTTCATATAGACCAGTACTGGGCCATAGCGATCCAGTACAGCGAACAGGAGAGTGAGGTTTGAGTTGACCCATGGCTCCATGCACGTGTAACTTAATGCCGCCACGTGGCAAAGCACCATGCCAGTTCAGTAGCGTTTTCTGCACTCAGTGGAACTGTCGACGTACCGTGCCTCTCCGGGCCTGCATCAGTTTTTACCAATCATGTAACGTGCAATAGTTAACTTTAAATTACTGGAACATTTTATTTAATTTTCGCCTGAGAGAGTACCGTCCCACAACCCCAGTGTTTTGTACACACCAGGGATGTAATGCATCATAATTCTTTTGTACAACCATGTGCTTGTTTTACTGTTTAGGAGCTCACCTAACCTAGTGGTGAATTATATCTTGTAAGTTCCCTGTTGGGATTCATATAAATAAATAGTGTGGAAACGTTTTCCCTTGTTTATTTATTTCAGGCCTCTTCTCTGCCCTATAACCAGAGATGAAAATCAAAAATATTCGTGACGTTATTTTCGGGTGTGAGGGGGACCAAAGTACCCGTCGGGAGTGAGCAAAGCGTCGAGGGAGGCTGACAGCCCTCGCTATTCCAGGTTTCAGGATTTTTGTAGCAAAACTTCATCATCATCAGCTGTGGGGACACAGCAGACGGGACAGGAGGTGCGGCTACTTTGGGCGATCGGCCGTACAACCCGATGTTAGGAGTACATCATGTTCGCTGCTGAGCGGAATGGTGCCCACCCTGTCAAATTTTCGATTAGAACCCACACCTGATCCACATAACCTCGCATTCCCTCTTGGACCAGCACTTGCAACCCTGTCAACAGCAAAATTAATTAAAGTAAAAATTAATATATGAGCTGTTGGAAATTTGTTCCATGAACTTGGCAATGTGGCTGCCAGAACGGCAAGTGTCTTTGAATGTTTATTCTCTTTAAAACGTAAAATCAATCACCTGCATTTTAAAACAAAATAACATACGGCATAATACTTGGAACACTAATAAAATAATTTAAAGTATTTCAGATTGTGTGTCTGTGAACACACATACACCATGTGGGCGAGTACTCAATATTAAAAAAACTAATTAAGGCAGGGACGCAAGGAGGAGATAACACTGCCTCGGGCATGCATTAGACTCTGCTTTAAGGCAGTCACACTTAAACTCAATGAGAAACGGGCTAGCCACCGGTTACTCTTGTTAAGCGGGTCTTTGAATGCACTGAATGGATACCTAACACGTTCATGCACGAATGGCATGCTACACTTGACACATCGATGAACATTGTGCGGTTCATGCAGCAGCGAGCACTATTGGACTGCCCCCCGGAGTGGCGCACAGAGCGAGGACGGCATCATCATGGATTCATAAAATCTGCAATATTTCTAGTGTCTTTATTTTCCAAAAACAGCACCATAAAAATCAATTAAATTTATATTTTCATCTCTAATTTCGAAAACAATATTGTTAAAGTGTTAATTGATAATTTTATAAATTGGATATGGAGGTTTATAACTAATAGAATCTCTAAATCCAAACATAATTTTTGTGAGAAACTGGCAATTATATATGTTTCTAAATTGTTAGATTCCTCATATTTTATAAAACTTCCATATGCCAAGTTACAATGAAAAATATTTTTTTTTATGTGTCAAAATTAGGTAATTTTAGTGCCTAGAACATTTTTTTAAAAATCTTTTTTCTCTCAAACCCAAGAATATTGTATAATCGATCATCAAATTTAATATCAAACCAGATTTAATCAATATTCTGCTTTTCGCATGGTCTGCTGTTAATTCAATGATACTAGGTAAAATGGTTCAAAAAAAGTATAATTTCTTTTAATGATTCTATATTGTATTGACCTGTTGGTATATTTATAACCTCATTATTATCAATCAATGTTATAGTATTGTTGTATATTTAGTGTTACAAATTTTGCCTGAAAACTAACCAATGCAATAGATTCATCTTGATGAATAATATCATAATGAAGTTTCGTCTTTAAAATGGAACTATTACTTGTTAACTTGAATACTTTATCCCCCATTTAATAAAAAAAATTATATTATTAAATGAAGAAGGTTGGTGTTTTAATTTCTGAAGAAAATCCAAAAAATAAAAAAAATAAAAAGGAAAATTTTTACCTGACAATACAAGGACAATAATAGTGGGTCGAAGTAATTGTGTAAAAACTAATTTGATGATTAATTTTATTTATAAGAATGGTTGGTTAAATTTTAACAAATGGTATGTTTGCTTAAAAAGTTTAAATCAACTAAAATATATTCAGTTACAAAATGATTTTGCAGCATTATCCAAACAGTTTAAAGAAATAATGGCATAATGATGAAATTATTCCATTAGCTCGATGTGAAAATGATTCTCTTGTTATATTTGATGATATTTTAGACAATCAAGATATAAATTGTGATTATTTTACTAGAGACAGGCATAAAAATATAGATGTATTTGATTTAGCTCAAACTTATTCAAAAATACCTAAACATTTAATAAGATATAATACTAATTTTCTATGTATATTTAAACAAGATGATACTAATTTAAAACATATTTATAGTAATTTTGTTGGTGGAGACATGTCTTATGACAAATTCAAAGAGATTTGTGCAAACTGTTGGGATGACAAATATGGTTTTATTACATTAGATATGAGTAGAAAAATGAAAGAATGGAAGTACAGAAATAAAATCAAAGACTTTGTTATATTTTAGACATTTTTGCAAAACATTCATTCTATTTTTAACGGCAGTTGAATGGGTAAAAATGGGAGTGAACAGCTGTTAAATGAGCGTTAAATGTGTTTTATTAACATTAAAAGTAGTTGCTTTTGAAATAAATTATTACATAAAAACATTTAAAATTCATAAAACATCTGTTTTTTTAATCCAAGAGTTATGGGAATTATCAAAATCCAACCATTCCAAGTAAATTTTATCATCTCTAGTTTTCAAGAATTTTTCGAGCACGTATTCATCAGGGTAGTTAGTTTTCATAATTTTGTATTCATAAAAAACTACCTTTTATTCCTTCTCCATTACTATATTTTAATTTGTAAGTTAACGCATAATTTAAAACCTCAAAATTATTAAATAATTCTGTTTTCAAATTAGGAGTATAACTCTTTTCAAAAATTTCTTTGTTTTTGCTAATGCTGGCAACATTGCCAACAATATATTTCAGTTTAGTAAGCATATTCGCAAAATATAGTAAAGATTTTCATTTTTTTTATTAAATTCCATTGGATTCATACCAATAGTTCTGTGTTTTGTATTGTTGTATTCTTTTACTAAATCATCTAATATATTTACCCATTTATAATTGCCATTTAAAGCAAATTTTTCCACATTTTATTCTTCATTGTAGGATTAAATCTTTCTACAGTGCTAGATTTCAGTTTACTGAATGTAGAATAATGATTGATGTTAAATTTTTGCATAGTTTCTTTAAATATTTTATTATAAAACTCAGAGCCAACATCACTTTGAATATTACGTGGTTTTCTTTTAATCGATATATATATATTCTAAACCATTTACTAAATATTTAACTACTTTAAATTTGATAGTTAAAGTAAATACATATTTTGAAAAATCATCAGTAATAATCATAATATACTTATATCCATTATTTATATCTGACATACCTTTTAAATTACCAGTATCCATCTCAACAAGATCAATTTGCCAAAAATCATCAATTCCTTAGGTAATTACTTTTCTTGGAAAATTCCTTCTTCCTGGTTTATATAATTTATTGATTATTCCTTCTCTTACATTGGGCAAAATGTTTTTAAAAATATTGATATATTATTATTGCATGTCAAACAATTACTTTTCTGAACTAATGATCCATTTTTCTTATTTCATTTTATATATTATTATTTTTAGTAACTTTCTTACACTTCAAACACCAAGGGTTCTCCATTTATTAGTTTAAAAAAATGTTTAATCTTTATATATCACGAATATTCCTATTGTAGCCATATTCCCATCATTATATTCAGATTATTATTATTATTATTATATTTATATATTTTACCTCTGTTGACATCAAAAGGCTTACTATAATCTATTTTTTTTTAGAATTCTTAATAACAGTTAGAGTGTCATCAGGTAAATTATCAGTAATTATTTTATAAACAGTATATTCAATCAAAAAAAAAAATAAATAAAAATAGATTATCTAAGTGAAAAATATCAGTGCCATTATGCCACTTTGCAGGTAAATAAAACATATGAGATTTTTCTCCCTTAAATTTTTCAACTTATTTCTTCTTGTAAAGCAGAAGCAACAGTATCGAATTTTGAATTTACATTGTTTTATAAAACATAAGGAGAAGCAATAATATTGAATCTTGAATTTACGCCTTTTTTGAGAGCATAGCTAGAAGCAATAGTTTTGAATCTTGAATGTACATCTTTTTGTAAATCAGAAACAACAGTGTTGATTTTTGTATCTAAATACAATAAAAACCTGATATAACACGGCTGTTGGGAGACATAACTCAGACCCGCGTTATAGCTGTCCGCACTATTCCGGGAGTGACCGAGTACAGTAGCAAAAAAAGCCAGTGTTCTAATGGTGGCACCTATCTGTCAAACATGGGGCAAGTATTGTTATTTATTGCTGTAACTCGTCGAACGTTAAGCCCCTTGCTAACAGAACTTTATTTTTTTTATCTGCATCACTGGACTTGACAACACCCAAGGGAGAGAAACAGAAGAGAAACGCTCTTTGATGAAGGGCACACACATTCAAGCCAGAATAACTAAAAAATACTGAATTTCCCAGGCAAAGAATGTACTTATTCCACCAAGGGCGATGTTCGCTGTGAGTTGTTTGTCACGCAGGTTGAAGACTCCCGCCTCCTGCTGGGCCTGATTGGTAGGAAGTGAGAATGAGAAAAAAATGCTCACGTCCAAAGGTCGAATGCACGCTTGCACTGCAGATGGGATCTATCAGTGCCTCTTATGTTGTGAAACATGTCACTTGCTTGCCTGATTTGCATTTTACAAAAGAAAACTAAAACAAAAGAAAGCTGATTATTTGTGGCATGCAAAGAAAGACGGCTTTTCTGCATTAAGCCTTGTCCACAATATCTCATCCGTTCGGAATTTTTTTTCTTCGAAAATCGGTAGCCATACCATATAACCGGTATATATACATTATAATCAAAGTGTCTACATCATAATTATAATGATTATGGAGAGCTACATCCCGTAGGAAATTGATTACAGGCCTGTAAATGACTTTGAAGCATGAATTTTGAGGCACGCCTCAAATTTCGGAATTTTTTTTCGAAAATAGGAATACATACCGCATAGCCAGTATACATACATTATAATCAAAGTGTATACATCATAATTATAATGATTACATAGAGCTATATCCCATAGGAGATTGATGCTGCGGCTTGCTGTTGTCGCTCGTGCCTAGATCGTCGGGGCTGGGCAGCTGTCCATCGGTCGCTACAAGATTATTCTGGCGGGTGGCGGCCAGATGGCTGCCGCTACTGGCGTTGTTACAGGGCTGGTTCAATTCATAACAGCAGCCCGGTATTGGGAAAACGTGCTGATTGATGTGATTCATGTCAATGTGTTGAATTTATATGAAATTTAGGCGGCATGTTGGCCTCTGCACTGGCATGATGAGGCCCGGCAATGTTTACGGGAATATAAAAATTGAGTGCAGTCTACTTGAAATATTAATTATCCCAAATTTTTCATCAAATGCTTCTGATGTGGCATATACATGCACACGGCCTTACTCGCCAATATGGTAATATAAGAGCACGTTAATTTGCATATACTGATAACCATACAATATTGGCTGTAATGAATCAGTAAAGTATATTTGGGCGCTGAAAGGGGGGAGAACATGCGCTTGCACCCTCTGCCTCATCTACCAATGTCCCCGACTCACGACCACCCGCTGAGAAACCGCATGCCTACCTGTTCGCACACTTTCCATTTATTCAGGCCGGGGGACATAAATTGCCCTACTCTATAACCGGATCCGCGGTGTACCGGGCCGCAGTATTCCGGACTTCTACTGTGTTATTTTAAATTTTTATCAAAAGTGACAATGTCTTCATTTAAATTAGCAAATTTATAAAATGTTTACTTTTCTCATAATTTTACACTTTCATGTGACCATTGCATGAATAAGGTGATGAGGCCCATGACAATGTTAATTTTACATAAGGTGGAAGAATACACAATGTGCATACAAATAGATCTTAAGCAGGGCTTTCAAAAGTGCTCATTTGACCCTGAAGAAGCAGATAAATCTGTGTCTCTTCCGCACTCACTATAACTCATGCTACAAAAAGCAGAGTGCTTCCAATTTTCCATAGATTTGCTTTTCTGGAGCTAGTTGACAATTGGTTATTATTTAAGATTCTCAACAGTTGCTACTGCTATCTCCATTGTCAACAAAAGCACTTCAGTACTCGCTTTGCCACTGAGAATGTTGTGCAGAGAGAATGGCATATTCAACTCTGTTATCGCTGCATTGGTACAGTTTAGGTAAACAAGCATTTGTCAGTTTACAAGTAAAGGCAAAGGCAACACACGAGCATACCTGCCCTGAAGGACTGTTTGTGGAAAATAATCTGTCCTTGGTAGCACATGTAAACATGTCTTAACTTTTGGTACTGTATCTAAATATCCTTTCCCCCTTCAACATTATTCTGGGACCTAATTACCAGTTTCCTGGGGTTTTTTCACCATGATAATCTTTGCAAAAGCAAAATGTGCAAGCTTCATACCACTGCACTGTGACTTGCGTTACAAAAGTTGTGATTCTTCATAAATATTCAATTCTCCTTCAAATCGGGTTGTGGTTTAAGTATGTGTAATCTTTATGCCAGTGGATTGATGTAAATTGTTGAAGTAGGTGGTGTATATATTGCAGAGTGAGAGTAGATTCATTTAACGTGTATGTACCAACATGCAAATCTCATGAAAAGGTTTTTTGTTTTAATTGTTACCCGTCATAATTATTAGCATACAAATCACAAGAGACATTCACTACTGGTGCACCCTAACACTTGGGGCCAATTAGGGTTTATATTTGGCTGTTGGAATACATGAGATAGGAAGTCTTTCATAATGTCCATTATTTATGGCATAAAACATTATGCTCAAAGTGCTTTTGACAAAATTACAATGCATACATATTTGAAAACTAACCACATGGTTATTTTGCAGTGTGATTATACTGTTTATTATTTTCTATGTTATGAAAATAAACACAAAATTTTGTTGTATAATGTTATACTTGCTTTTTTGGCATATCCTGGTGAGCCTAGCAACAAGTAGAAACAGAATCTACTTGTGTTGGGTTTTCAAGGCTGCAATTTTGTTGGCTGTTATAAATTTTTTGTTTCTGTTGTGCTCGTTGATTGTGATTCCTGTGTGACTGATTGCCAATCAGATACAAAAGTAAAACTGATAAAACTTAAATCTTCGCTTCAACTAAAGTCTGTTTTGTGTGTAAATCCTTTCTGACGTGTGTGCATTACATGTTAACATATAAAAGAAGATGAATCTGAATCCTAAAATCAAGTTTATTGTGTAGAGCTATGAAGAATTAGTTAACTAACTATGGTTAAAAGATGTTATTAAAAAAAAAAAGTAGACGAGCGATAGTAGGTAAGCAACTTACTTTAATCTATACTTTTCCTAAATATTGAAGAAATGATTCATTTGAAAATTTTAGTATTGGGACCTACAGAAATTGAGTGAATAATTCCTGCAATGATGTGTTTTTACTATATCTTATACAACTATAGGAAATCCCATTCACAAGAACATTACAGAGAGATAAAGAAGAGATTGCGAAGAATCATAACTTTTTGTGAAATGCGTTGTATATTTCACTTTTGGCGAGATTGCAGTGTTGGAATTGTGTGGGTGCATCATATTACATTTTACTCTTCGTTAAGCAAAAATTTTATATCCTAGGTGTAGACCCCTGTTTTCTTACATGATCTGCTATGTTCTTTTACATCATGTAATACCAGAAGCTTGGTTTTCATAATTAGTGACAAATTATGACCATTACACATGTGTTTTTTTGTCCCCAGTATTCATAGAATTTAACTGGGGAATCTGTAACTAATAAAAGGTATTTGTCACTAGTTAGAACTGTATGGAAACTGTACAATACGAAAGAGCATATATATAGAATCTATTTATTCATTACAAATTTAGTTTTGAGGTGTAGTAATATATACACAAATATGATATGTCAGAGTAGGGACAAGTGTAACTGTGATAGTATACTAGCCCTACCTAGGTGTTCTCCAAGACCCCTCCAGGAATACTCTCTGCATTGTACAACATCGCTGTTGGTAATAGCTATAGCTGTCTTTCAGGTTTATAAAATAATGAATGTGTGGAAATATTGGGTTTGAGCACTAATGAAACAGAGCAACATGGCGGTGGTGTGCAACAATTGGAATTTGGTAGTGTGTACAGTTGTTACAATGATTTTTTACATGCTTTTAAATTATGGGAAGAAAATGGTAATAATCCTATGAGGAAACTTAGTTTCCATAAAAATAGTGTCTCATCTGAAACGTGCCCATTTCTGGATGTGGAATTTGTTTGTAAGCATAACGGAAAAACTATAATACGGGGAAAGGGAATACGTCCAAACCAAATGTATCTAGCAAAGGAATGTCCAGTTACAGTAGCTGTCTCGTATTTTGAGAGCAGAGGAGATTATGTTTTTAAGAAATCGAAAACAGAACATATCACAAAGTAGATTCTTTACTGCGGAAACAGTATACAGACAAAAGATTGTTGACTAAACGTGAGGATCAGGAGGTGGCCATGTTAGTGAGGTATAAAGCAAGCAAAAAAATTGTTAAAGATTATATTATACATGAAATTGGTATAGATGTAGTTTCTAAAGATGTACCTAATCTTAGGCAGAGATTTTAAAAAACTGTTAAAGATTATATTATAAATGAAATTGGTATAGATGTAGTTTCTAAAGATGTACCTAATCTTAGGCAGAGATTAAAAAAAAACTCGAAGATAATGGTAGATGAAAGGAACAGTTAATTGGTATGGCTGAGGAAGGTGGCAGTAATGTTCACGTAGAGGCTGATGAAAATAAGGAGCTTTTATTTCTTCCTATCCAAACTCCTTTCATGTAAGAATTAGTACTTTCTTTTCATGATGTTTTAATGATAGATGGGACATATAAATTTAATATTGAAGGCTATCCTCTTTACTGTCACTCGTGTGAAGATGGAAATGGTAGAGGCCGACCTGTGTGCTATATATTTGTGAGAGATGAATCTGAAGAGGTTATTCATTGGGCGGCTGGAATATTTCTTTTTTTAAATGATTGTGTTAAAGAATGTAAGGTAATGGTCATGGATAAAGACGAAGTTGAAATGTCAGTGATTAGAAAGTTATTGCCTAACTGTAAAATTTTTTTTGTGTTCATGGCATGTTTTTGCATTAGTACTAATCTCTGTATTCAAATATATATACTTCTTCAAGCAATCAGACTGATCAAACGTCAGTATTCTATGTATTTTAGTATGTTTTAAACCATTATTTAGACACTGTTTTAAATTACAATAGTGAATTACATACTTCTCTTTTTTATGTAAACTATTTAATAATCTAGATTGATTTGTTCCTGGAAATATATTATTTCCTGGACTAAATGTTAGATCTTTATGTAAATTATGCAGTTCTTGCAGGTATTCTAAGTAAACTTCTAATATATAACCATACACAGAATCATCCTCCAAATCTAATATTTTTTTACTCCAGTAATATAAATCATTTAATGTATAATAAAGCCCGTCAAAACCACCATATGGTACATTTTGTGACATTGCCCAACCATATACGTTATTAGAATCGAGATATGCTAAATAGTTGGACTCTTGATTTGGATTAAATTCATGTATAAGTTGGTTATTAGCTTTAACATATCGCTTACAACATTGCGATATTCTGCCTCTAATACCTTTTTCTACCATTAAATTCATATCATTATTGTTTAATAAATCTATTGTTTGTTTGGTTATTTTAGACATTGCTTCCCACGATAATGCTGGTGCAGTAAAATACCAGGCAGGATCTAAATCATATGCATTTATACATGCTTTTCTGAAATTTTCAAATATATCTGTTAACAATTATACATCACTTTTTAAATATAAATCATGGTATTCACCAAGATTCGTAATATTAAATTGATTCCATACAAGTTTTGCATGCTTATATTCACCGTCAGTTAGGTCAGATTCATTTAATTTGTTATGAAATTCACTCTTTGGTGGAAGTTCCATTTCTTCGAATTTTTTCCAACTATCCATATAATCATATGGATAAACATGTTTCCTAGTTACTAAATCTACTTGAACATTTGGGAAATGTTTTTGAGTGTGTTTTAGTTGATCTCTACTTTGATTCGATGATAATTTAGCTAAACTACTGCCCATAAATTTTAATGTGTCTATAAATTATATTTTCAAATTTTCTGTTTCTTTCCCAAAAGTAATCAACTTTTTTCATTATTTGATATTAAAGCTATATTTTTTCATAATAACCTAACTTTTTAATAAATAAATGTGCATCATATGCAGCTAAATTATGGAAATAAATTGGTACAAAGTTGGGCAATTTTAATTGTAGATTACAATTATTACATAGAGGATTATTGAATGTTTCACTTATGTGATCATGATGACGTACTTTTTTTTTCTCTTCTGTATATTCACATTCACATACAGTACATCTTTTAGATCTATTATATGTCGCTCTTTCTTCTTTTTATAGCAGATGCATTGGTCCAATTTGTGAATATATTTCACCAATTACCTCTACTTCCCTTTTAATTGATTTTATAAAAATGTTATGAGCATTTGGGGCTCTATATAAAACTGGTGGCTGATAATGATGATAATTAGATACAAAATAATATCATAAACGAGATGCTTCGTTAATTAATTTTTCATAGCATATGATTCGTCATTCAACTTTAAATCAATGTTATTTATTTGTCGATCAGTAAGATTATATCGTTCTTAAATATCTCCTTATAAAGACCATTATCGATATCATCTTCTGTTAAAACTGGATTTTTATATTAATTTAAAATTAGTTATTTCCTTTGGATTTAGCTTAACTGTTGGTATTTTCTTTAAAATTGATTCAAAATTGGCATATATTGTAAAAAGGAACCTTCATTGTATGCATATAATTTTTGAAAAATATTTGCTCTCCTTTCGAGGGTAAAGTGATTTTTACTGCTTCATTTTTAGAGCAGTCTTATGTATGTTTATTCATTTTTTTTTTGCGAATAGAAGAATTGAATATACATATTACATATATAAGTTTACCTTGCTTATTATTATTTTTGCATTGAAAGCAGTCTCGATAAGTCTTTAATCCAACAGCAATGTGAGTTATCATTTTCTTTGAAATAAAGTAAATTTTGTGCTTATCCTTTTTACTTTTTGTAAGTTTTATTGGATGTACCATGGATTTATTACCTTAATCTGCAATAGAGTATACATTAATAGAAGTATCGATTTGATTTTATATTTTTGGTATATCATAAATTTTAATAGGACATTCATAATTATCTACAACTTTATCAATATCAAGCCCTTCATTTTTATATTTAGTTACTATATCTGAATTTTTGTCTGATGGAAATAATGCAGATTTTATTGCCCAAAGAAAACGATTTTGATAATTAATCTTTAAATTTATGCAGACTTTTTTATTCTTAATAAATTCTGGTAGCTCTGCATATGTTGCTCCATTTAAGGATTACACGTATATATTGCTAATTGTATTCCAAATATTCTTTCTAAAGACCATCCTGAGTATCTTATTTGAAATTCATATAATTGTGTGAGTAATTCTTGATTTATGAATAAATAAATCCTTTTATTAACGCCTTCATTCAATACTGTATAGTTGGGTGATTGAAATGTGAACAATTGTACTTGATTATTTTCTTGTTTGCGACAATTGGAGTATAATTTAATGCTGGTTTTTCTACCCTCTAAATGTTCTCAGATTCTTGCATATTATCTCAAAAACTATAGTTTTTATAGAACATAAAAATTGATTAGGCTCTTAAAGACTTTATTAACTAAGTAATTTTTATTGATTCTTCTATGTCTCTTGCTAACAAATAGATTATTATAAAATATAAATATTTCTGTTAATTTTTTTCTATCTTTGGGATATAATTAATTAATATTTGCATCAGGCAAAGGTAATTTTGTAAAAATATTCTTTGTTGCCCCTTTTTTTACCAGCTGGCTTTTATTTCTAGGGTTTACAAATACACGATTAGAAAATAGGAATATTTCTTTTAATTCCCTTTTCTCTTGTTTTACAAATGTATTATTAGAAAGCGGGAATATCTCTTTTAATTCATTTTTCTCTTGTTTTACAAATACACTGATTATTATAGAATGGAAATCTTTTTACCAATTTCTTTCTATCTTTCTCATACAATCCATTGATATTGGAATAAGATAATGGCAAATTTGCAAAGTTTCTTTTTCTTTGCTCATTAATAATAGCTGTAATTAAATATTCTTTCCTTAAATTATTTATATTTGCTATGTTAAAGATTTTAGCTTTAGTTCTTTATTACACAACTGTTAAATCATTTAGATTTTCTCCTGATTGACGAATTTTTGTAATAATTCTTCTAATAAGATCATCTTTACAGAATTTAGATATTTTTTTTAATGTTTAATTCTTTAGCTACAATTCTCAACTTGCTCATTCTCCTTTTACTCAGATCTGCTACTGAAAAATTCGTAGCCATATTAATTTATTTATAACAAATAAGAAATTATAAATATTTAAAAAATAAAAAAATTAAGAAATGTAAAAAATAACGAAAATATAAGAAACAAGAGCTTAAATTATTTATAATATTTTTTAAATATTTAACTTCTTCTGTGATAATATTCCTCACTACAGCACTTTTTGCTTATTGTTAAATGCTTGCCTTTAGTGTATATATTAATAAAAATAATTTTATAGATTTATTATTATTACAAACTGTGCATGTTTTGTTGGATAATTATCATTTTGAATTTCATTAATAATATCTATTGATGTATTGTGTGATTTAGTTTTTATACTCTTTGAGATATACAATACAAATGTATTTTCTACATTCCCATAATATTTTCTCATTAAAACATTATTAATTTTTTGTCACTTTATGAGAATAAAATTAATCGATAGATATATTCTGCATATACTACACATGTCTTAGTTGAACAAGCATGTCGAATTTCATTGATATTGTGAGATTTAATATTTTTATGCTTTTTGAGATATAGTTTAGAAACATATTTTCCACATTCGCATGGTACATTCTCTTTTTTTTAAACTCATTAATTTTTGGCATTTCAGCAGAACATTTTTTACAGGTGCTAATATGTTTATCTTTTGTGTGTTTATGTGATGCAAAACTTTCTTTTTTTAATACTTCGCCACATTTTTTATATTGCTTAGATATGGTATTATTTTCCATTTCAAGCATTGTTTCCATCTTATACATTAAGAAAATTAATTTATTAAGAGAATGAAAAAAAAATTATTAAAGAAATAATTTTTTTTCCTTCTAAATAAACACAAAAATGGAGGCTCTGCTCAAAAAGTTGAACAATTCACATGAATTCACTAAACTAATGGATCTAGAAATCGATAAATGGTATGAAGTCACAGATTTTTGAATTTATGAATCTCTATTTGGTAAAAAAATTTATTGTATTTTAGACGATATGAATACAATTACTTTACCAGATCGGTATGCAAAGATAATTGATGAAAATAATTAAAATTGATAAATGAGAAACAAGTTTTTGTGTCATATAAATGTTTTAAAAGAAGTGAAAAATGGAAAAACTATGCATAATATTGTATTCATGTAATAAATTGTACTCTATTAATTTGTATCTTTTTACTTGATCTTTAGGTTAATTTGCTTGATTTAGATTGCTCGCTTGCAAAATTGGCATTTCTAAAAAAAACATGAAAAATTGCAAGAAAAGCGAGAAATTTGCAGGTTTTTACTTAAATTTTGATGTTATTTAAGTGGTACAAATTCACATGGTATTTTTGTCAAAATTTAAAATTTTGCTTGATTTTGGCTTAAATGTACATGCTCTTCGAGGGAAATTGCTTGTTTTGTAGAGCTCTTGTTTTAAAATTTTTATAGTCTAAAACATTGATTTTGGTGCAAAAACCTCGAAATTTCGATGAAAATAAGGAGTGAGCCAGAACTCTCCTTATATATCTACTGGCATCGTTTGTCAAGTTCAGACCGACCATTAACTTCGCTTGCGGTGTTGAAGGTGTCGAAAAATTCCTCCACATTTTCATTCATTTTCCCTGAGAAAGTGAGGATGGTTGGAGGGTGTTGTAAAATAATTTTATAGGGTTTGGTATGTTGTGTGGATTTATGGTGTTATCAGTGGCATTTACAGACTGGTGTTCTGTTGTGTAATTTATGCTTGCGTGGTCTGAGATAACCACTTGTATCAGGCTGGTTAAATGTTGAGAGGTGTTGGTGTTGAGAGGTGTTTTCAAGTGGTGTAAGATATTCTGTGTTATCACTGGTTAACTGGGTTCTCGACTGCTCATGTAATTCAACTACACGTTTAGCATCGCCTATATCAACTAACACTGTTTTAACTAATTTCCTTATGTTGTTTGCGGTAGATGGGCTTTCTGTAGTCATATCAACATGTTAGAATGCAGGTGTGTAATGTAGTTGGTGCCACACACTTTTTGTAAGTTACAAATAATACTCAATACAAAAGAGAAGAAAATGGGAATATCTCCGAAACACAAACACAACACAAGGGGAGATTTTCTCGCTAATAAGGAAACAGGTTGTTCCAAATGCACTAAAAGCAGGTTACATGCATTATCCTAAGATACATAAAAATACAAGCGATTCTAAAGGGTAGCAGGGAGGGCGATGTGATGTGATGTCAAACTGCTGGTCTGACAAGCCCCTTCTACGCAAGCTGCTGATGCAGGTACGTGGCGTACTAACCTGCCACACTATCGCTTACTGCACATGCTCTGCCCGCATGTAGCTGACTGCTTTTTAACAGAGTGCTTAAGTATAATAATATAATTATAACCAAATAAGTAAGTAAGGAGCAATGTATTACACTATAATTGAATTCTAGTTTGAAACATATTCCACTTGATCATTCTGGGGTATAAAGGGAATTAATGTTATTTATAAAATCCGCTGAAATGCATGAGCACGTTGTTTTGCATCAATCGCAGCCACATTTCTTTCTTGCTGTGTACAATTATTTAATGCGAAGCACAATTGAAAAGTTGTATGCAAACTGAACCTACTCGCATAAGCGCGAGGTGGATCGAATGCAGGCTCCACCAGTGTAGCAGTCCGGCCTACTCTGGGCCCTGCCACTGTTCTACACTTCTCTCTGAATTTTAACCCAGTTATTGTATGATATGACCTTCATCCTAGGAGGGGGACTTCTCAAGGGGTACATAACTCTAGACGGATTGATAAACCAGAATTCATTAACACAACACACTTTTATTATAACAATAATTACATGGTTGAGATAACTGTTAAATACACAATATCTAATTACACAAATATTAATTCTTCAACAAATACAAGAAATACAAGTTATTATATTTGCAAGACTCTATGTTAACTGCCTAACCTTGGCAGAGTTATTATGTTAGGATGACTGTGTAACGGGGACTCTAGAATTAGTGTTACGCCTAACTGCCACACGGATTATGCTCACCAATACAGCAGATTGCAGTATGCCCTACAGCTCCTCTAGGCCTGGTCTATAGCGATGCCCTCAGTTTCGTAGTCGGCTCCAACGAATATTACACTGACTGCCTTCTTGCTCTGGAGTGACCGTCTGTGGTGAGGGGGGCCCACAGTACATCGCTTATATACACACCAGGTCCTCGGCTATGTGGAGCATGTTTTACAAACTATTACCTTGCTCCACAAGCTATACTCCATCGAATCTTAGGAGGTTTGTGGGCGGTGCCTTGGTTGCTGCTACAAGGTGCGCTCGAAGGGATGAATCCAGTAATTTTTAGTATATGATGGAATTTTGAGATACTGATAAAGCAGTTAGTTCTGGAACTGAATCATAACCAGCTATGAATATATATATATGAGTTTTCAACTTCTTGATTCTCTAATTGCGGTGTAAATTGGACATCTTGTTTCGATACCAGACAACACCTAAATAGGTTGCGAACAAAGACAAGGAGTTTGATGGTGTGTCAATCTGGTGGCACGATACATTCGAGATCTAGAGTGTATTTTCTGCGCAGTTATTCCATTTCGCATCTGCTATTGTCGTCGAAGGCATACAATGGACAGACATGGATATCTTCATCCACATATTCATCTACTTCGTCGAAAATGCATTCGTTTTTTGGCATTCCCTTCATTAGTACATAAATCATAATTGTTATTTGCTACGAATTAAAAAGCAAGAGTAGGAAACTTGCTTTGGTTCCTGTGATAAGTACGAATGTATGTCGATTGAGATTTGTAGGCATCCACTTCCACAGAATCCTCAAAGAAAGTGCTGGTGAAACCCATCATTGTCGGCCCTGATGGATGAGCAAACAACAGTCGGCATATATATATATATATGCGTGTGTGTGTATAAAGACAAAAATGAAATAAAAAATAAACACTATTATAAATACAACAAAATCCTTTAAATATTAAATTTATTCTACGACCATGCATGGGGAATTCTTCTTTCATTGTTACGTGAGTCAGTTTAACGACTGTGTAGGATGCTTAGCTCGTAAACATAATGTGACTTTTCTTCCCTGCCTCAAAAATACAATTCTTAAATGTAAACTAATTGGGATCTGCGGCATTCCATCCTGCTCACATTTCAATTACGTTTATTCAACTTGTGTCATTATCAGAACTTCAACTGCATGACTTGTATAACCATGGATGATCGTCATATCTGCACCATATTTCCCGTGATGCTGGGATCCGATTTGGATTTGAAATTACTCCAACATTATCGCAGTTATCGCTATGGCATCGAAATGACATCATCACCATCATCGTCTTCACCACCATCGTTATGTGAATGCATAATGGAATACTGTGTGGCGAGAGATTCGAAAAAGAGGAAATTAAATACTGAAGATTACTCGACAAATTCTGAAATTCATGGTTATTTAGTCGAAAATGGTCGTTTATGTTGGATTCCCTATATACTGACAAACAATCGCGAATTGTCGCACATTCGAGTGAGTCGAACATGCAGTCATCGCCTCTGCATTAATAAATACAGTTACACCCAAAATAATAAAGGGCATGTTTCGAACTGGTATTGTCGCTGGGTAAAGAAATGAATGTGTTTGTTCACCATAATACCAATGGTGAAAACTTTGGAAATGATTTCGATTCGTATATGTTACATTCTTTTAAAGTGGATGACAAATACATTTTCTACTATCACCAACTTTTTGTGGTATGTGTTGAAACGATTTGTGGGCCACATCTGGCACATTGATATATAGTTTCTCCAATAAACTAATTTTTTCCCCATCAATGTTGCTGATTCGGTTGGTCTTGTATGCATTCGATAATAATGTAGAACAAGCAAAAAATATTGCTGTGATGGGCATTTGGGGCAAGCTCGTTCAATGACGAATATGTACAAAACCAAAGAATGGGCAAATGTTTCAAACTTGAATCGTAAACAACTGACTCCTCATATCGGCAATCGAGATTTCTTTGGGCTCATCGTCAGATCTGTGCCCAAGATCATTGACACATCCACAATATCCACAGATTATTTGGGATTCTTGTGTTTTTCCAAAAGAATTTCGCTATCGATTCGTTCAATCATGTTTACTCCCTAATACCGGATGTGAACGTGGCCATGAGCACCGATTCGTGCAGGATCAACAAGGTGATTTCGAAACTGATTGCTAAAGGGTACTGGTTGCTGCTGAACAAATGCGACATCGTGGATATGAACAACAGCACTTTTGCCGGTCACTTGAAAAAATTTCAACTAGATATTTCCCTGAAAGTACAAGTGGCAATCCAAAGTGAGATTGGATAAACTACGCTCAAAGATTCGATGCTGGTTTGGTTTCATTGAGGTGCTTGTATTTGAAGGTATATTTAACTTGAATCATTTCCAAGGCATGTCGTTTAAGACATTTGTGGACGAGGTGACGAAGTATTTGCATTTAATCCACGATCGAGTTGACTGTTGACGGTGATTCGGAACGGGTTTTGACTCTGGATAATTGTTTCAGACAGCACATCACCCAGAAAACACAATCCATGTCACAATATGGGAAAATGGCCTAGCTGTTCACCACGATAAACTACTTGAAGATGAAATTAAATACGAAACACTTTGTTCGTTTTTTGAGCTAGGTATAGAAAACGTGGATATCTAATTGGACTTTGCCGAACGGAAATCACAAGAGTGTGAAGGTAGAGCATTTAGGGGCAGTGAGCGAAGATGCGAGATTCCTGAAATGAAAAACTGTCTTTAACAGTCACCCACAACTCATCGAAGACAGATATGCGATCAATGCAAATAACGACATTCCGACCGTACAACGACTTCGATTCCGAATGATTTATAACCACAATTCCAAAATCAGATTTCGCATTAGCTTGAGCAAGGAATCACCCCCCCCCCCTTATTTCTGCCATTCAATAAATTCGTTACCGTCTTTGTCCAGATGCACGTGCAGTGCGGCGAGATTCATTCGACCGAACTTCTGAAATATTTTAACTGTCCACATTTTTAACAAAGTGTGTCGACAAACACGTACAGAATATAGTTGGCCATAGACGATAATGACATTCTATCCGCATGGACGAATAGAATGAGTAAATACAAATGTGTATTTCGTGCACAATAATGAGCTCATTTTCGATGTTGTTTTCAAGTATCACTTGTCCGTGGTATTCTAGTAGAGGTTTAAAGGGAATTTGTTTTTTACATTTAAAAAATGGTATCATTGTATAAATATTCTGAGCGCATCTGATATTTAATCAGTGTCCACTTTTTCTGGGAGACTGGGAATATAAATAATAAATAAATAATTATTATTTTCCATAATCCTGTGTAAAGTTTGAATAACTTTTACATATTAATCATACATTTTATGCCATGGAAATCATGTGTTTGTCTGTCTTTTTTTAAACCAGAAATCTTTAAATATATTTGATCTTGTTCTTGTTCTCTCGTGTATTTGGTTGTCTAAGGGCTGTGTATAGGCCCTGTTGCCACACCTTTGAAAAGAGCTTCGCAGGCTGCCCTGCCCTCTGCTGTTTCCTATTATTTTTTTCTGATTTCTGGTTGTCATTTTTGTAAAGTTGTGAATACACGTGATTTGTTTTGCATCTAAGAAAATAGTTAGAAAACATCAAATCTCTGGACAGTGGTTTGCGGTGTTGTCCTTTTTTGCGTACGTTGCATTGTTTTTATTTTTAATCATGGTGACAATTTTTTGATACAGAACCTCTCGGTCACTGTAGTTTTGTATTTTGTCGCAGCGATCTTAGCCATGGGCCATACCATGCTTCGGCCTCCCAGTAGGCAGGGAAAAGGAATCACACATCCGCGCATCGCAAAACAATGAGGATTAATGCAAATGTTGGCTAGACCCAAGCCCAAATCTGGCATGTCCGCACATACCTACTCCTTCTACCACAAAGGTCCTGAGACCCTCGCACTCAGAAACCATGCATGTGGTCTGGCCGGGGTTCTACCCATACCCCTAGTACCTTTCCAGGGCACAACAGGATCTGTTTGCTGCTCACTGCCCGGTCTTTACACAAGAGAGGGACTCTCTCCATACCTCATCCAGCATACGGAGTCAACCACTGCCAGCACGAGTCCAACCACAATGATTGGTCACCAGAGAGAACCTCTAGTGGGGACAACCAATCGTCCCATGCAACCAGTTTTTTCCATGGCACTAGTGGGTTATCAATGACCGACTGTTCCGCCGGCCCAGGATACCCTCGTGAACAGGATATGATTATGACATGCCAGAGCAGTATGCCCCTCCCTCCATGGCCATACTCACCAGGAGGTGGCGAGCCATCCCCTGGTGTCGCGGTCACTGGGAAGAGCAGCCCTCACTCTGATTGTTGAGAGTATAATCATCGCTTGGCGCCAATAGACACCGCAAGCTAGGAGAACCCCAGTTGAGGTCACTCCTACTGGGCTTATGCCTTACACCACAATTAGGAGCCGGTCACCCACCTGCCCTCTAGTCACCAAGCTCATATAATTCTCCTGTTTTCATCACCATATCTGTGCTGTTGCCGCCCCATCCATCCACTCGGAAAGACCCAGTCTGAGGGAACTGCATGGGCCACAGCCTATCCCATGCCTTTGGACTTCTACACACATTGAAGTCCAGGTTTTGGGCCCCAACATCCTGAGTGCCAAGTGGCCCAACACACCACAAAGTGGCCGGGCCTAGTACCATCTGTCGCCCCGATCCATAACAGCAGATACCCCTGGGCAGTCACGAGGAGACTTGCTACCATTAGGGAACGAGCGGTGTAGCCCAATTTGCGGAATCGGGGGTGGCACGGGAAGCCTTGTGTTGCTTTGAGTGGAGAGAGGCTAAGAGACACTTCATTCACCCTGAATGGATTGTGTGCGGTGCAACTTGGCTTGGCTACTATAGTATGATACTGCCACACCACCTCTCATGCCAAGGACCTTCCTCCTAGGCTACGACATCTCAGAGATATATCCTGAAGAGTGTCTCACACCGGAGTCACACAACCATACCATCCGACAGGATGGATACAGAAACTCTCCAAGCCAGCTCTGACACAGTTGCTATCGGAGGCTGGGGAGACTGTGGACGAGTCAGAAGGCATCGCCGAACTAAGAAAAGTAACATGGGCGCTGGTGCGAGGTAGTAATGAAGGGGAAAACATCGCGGGTGCAGCAGTGGGTGAGTCAAACCCAGTTCTTAAATAAGTGAGACATGTTCCGTCTGAACTGTCTGCTAAATTATCAAGGTTGGAGGATTTGAAACTTGAGTCAGTAGAAAATTTTTTGTAGTTTTACAATCAATTTTTTCCTTAATTTTTTGCTTAAAGGCAGTTATTTACATAGCCGTGACATTTAAAGTACTGGCTATTTTACAACCAATTTTTTGTTAAGCTAGGGAGGAAAACTGGGGGATAGATACATTAATAAAAACACGTGTTAACCAGGTTTCGATTGACTTATCAGTCATGAAAATGCATATGCAATTAATAGATAGGAAACAACATCCCTCACAGGGTATACAAGATTTTGTGCAAGAAATAATGGAGTTAGTAGGGGTTCTTGGTTATCCTTGCGAAGAAGATTATTTTACTTAAATAATGTTTTACAATTTACTTCCCAAAAACGAACGATTTTTGGCTTTTCCGAAAAAGCCACTACTTTGAAACAGCTCTTATCCTTAGTCACTGAACTAGAGCGGACTTTGCGAGTAAGGAGCAGAAAATAGGGAGGAAGGAAGATGGAAAAGGGGGAATAACAAAGTATTGCATTATTTGTGGGAAAATGAATCATGTAGGTAAAGAATGTTATCATAGGAAAGCTGTTTTTTTCTGTAACCCATGAGGATACCGCCAGTAATGATAAAATACGAAATCGTACCTGGTATACTCAGACCTGTAATGGCAAAATGATTACCGAAGGGAAGACAAAGGAAAGTGTTTGTTATTTTTCAAGCAAAAGTCACATATGAAGGCTAAGTGCCCCCAGAGGGCACAGGCATTTGGGAGTCATTCAATAAATAGTTTGAGTTGTGAACGTATATATGGGTTGCTGTACGATCCTGTTATTATCTCCGATCAAGTGATTGTAGCAACTTTATTGTATTCAGGGTCTCCTTGTTCTTTGATTAGTCACGATTTCTGCACTGACCTTTTGAGAAATATTCCTAAGGGGCTCATTCGAGTTCATAAAAGAGAAGAAGTAGGGTTTTCTCTAGCAAGTGGTGGTGTGATAAATTCTCAGGGTGTTGCTGTTTTTAAAATCAAAATTGAAAAATATTCTTGGAAATATGAATTTAGAATTCTCCCAGGCCTGAGTCATGAACTGCTATTAGGCATAGATTTTGTGGGGAAAACACAAACGTGTCCTGATATTGCCAATAGAGAACTAGGTTTCGCTTTTTGTAAAAATCAAACCGTACTAATTCTTTCAAAGAGATTTAATTTTCACATATTAAACATTCGCCCTCTTGATTCGGGCCAGTATAATCAGTTAGCTCAGTTGCAGGAGGAGTTCGCGGATGTGGTTACCACGACATTAGGATATTATAATCAAAATCTTATTGGTTTGCGGGTAAAGGATAGTGAGCCTGTTTATTATGTATCCTATTGAGTCTCTCCTACAAAAGTAAAACAATTTAAAAATATTATTCAAGACTTGCTAAAGGAAAAAATTGTAGAGCCATCTGTAAGTATGTATTCTAGTCCAGCTCTTTTGTTGCCAAAACAGACTCAGGGACAGTATCGTGTAATTTTCGATTACCGCAAAGTTAATAAAAAATATATATGTGGACCCCTATCCATTACCCACTATCGAATCGGTATTTCAGCATGTAGGACAAGCAAAGTACTTTTCGTTGTGTGATTTGAATTCTGAATTCCTGCAGTGTGAATTGCATCCGGATTATCGGAAAATTTTAGCCTTTGTAACACTTTGGGGGCAGTATCAGTGGTGTAGGTTAGCCATGGGCGTAAATTGTGGACCCCAAGCCATGTCAAGGGTTTTATATCAAGTTCTAGGAAAGTTTCAATACGACATCCTGTGTACCTATATATGTAGATGACATGTGTGTCTACAATAACACATTCGAGGATCATATAAAACATCTGAGGCTTTCCTTATCGTATACTTACCCCAAACCGCCTCTGTCCTCCCCGCTGCGCCGAGAAGGTTCCCACTGAGGAGATTGTGGGAAATATGTGCAGGGCTAACAATGCAAGTCACTGATCACAAATCATGTTCCTGTCCTTCCCCTTCAAGTTGACCAGGACTAACAAAATGTTATGTCCTTCTTGCTCTGGATGTTACAATACAAAGAAATATATATGGAAATGTGTGTGTATCTGGAGGGGATGTGTATTTCTGTGGAGAGGGTTCTGAGGGGAGGGGATAAGTCTCGTTTCCTGCGAATCCACCTGGGAGTTTGAAAATTTGTATAAATAGGGGTTTAATATTTACACCCCTCCATGTTTGACTTCAGTGTTCATTCAACGTGTATTTTTTTTAAATGTCGCAATTCTACAAAGCATATTTTGCAGTAATGTCTACTCATACTCTCGAGCAAGAACTTTTTGAGTATAACTGGTCGGTTATTGATGCTGCTCCGCTAACTCAGTTGGTGGAGTAAGAGTTGTTGCCAGCAATGACATCGCTGGCTGCACCAGCAAAGACGTCGCTGGCGGCACCAGCAATGACATCGCTTGCGTCTTCAGCGCCATCTCCTGCGACACTGGCACTTCCAGCATCTCCAGCGATGATGATCCCGGCGCCTTCCATGCCGCTTCCAAAGAAAGACTTGGCGCCCCCAGCACCGTCTCCAGTGACATTGGCACCTCCAGCATTTACAGAGATGATGAACCCAGTGCCTTCAACAGCAGCAATGACAAACCCAGTCCCTCCTGCGCCTTCAGCACATCTAGCGACCTTAGCTCACAGCTCAAGGTATGTTGAAATTTTTGATTTGCAGCTTCCAAAAACCAACCATGTATATATCGAGAAGAAGAGTAAATGTTGCTAGCCATTAGAACCGAGCTGTAGAAACTCACATCTTCTTAAACTGTCATTATTTTCTGAGCTAGCTGAATATTTGAACTTTTTCAATGATACTCAATCACCACCTCCACCAGCCTTCACAGCTTCTCCACCACCAATCCGTTACAGCTCTGTTACTCCTCCTCCCATTCCAAACCCTTCTCCTTCTGGTATACTTTTGCACTCTTTTCATCCTCCTATCCCAAAATAAACGACGATTATCTTTAAATCCAAAGTTTAAAAACAATTGAAAGGTTTTTTTTCTGAAGAAGACTCACATATTTTCTTTTTTAAAGTAGAGTATGAAAACTTTTGAAAGGTTGTGAATAAACTGATTAAATTGTTTGTTTAAATGGTTGTAGATATTTGTAACTGTGTTAAGGAAGATTTGAGAAAAAAATTAAACTTATTATGGTGAAGGAAATAACGTGACTTGTTAATTAATAGTTTGATTTCCATTTGTCACATTTTAAATATATGTAATGTTTTTTACATGGTGTGAACACCAACAAGTATGGAAGTAGAAGTATGAAAATGAATGAAATCTGAAAATTAATGGAATGAGGGTAAAACTTGAGAAAATCTTGTGAATGAAGGAATCATTCGAAAGCCTATCTGAACTTGGAAAACACACAATGGTGGAATGAGACAAGGTTGTCGGAAGGGAAAGTTGTTTGGGGGAACTCAAGGTAAATGGACTCCTGCCCCGCAGAGAAAGGTTAAGGAATGGCGAGCCATTCTAGCTGCCAATGACTTTGTCTTACAACAAACCAAAATAAAAACTTATAAATAACTCGATTAACAAACTTGTGATTTTTACTTTATCATAAAAAAGAAAAAATTACTACGCTTGTGAAGAGAATTATTCTTCAAATATATGGTGGAATGGTTGGTATACACAAATTCTGTATATTACAACGAAATGCTGTAACACACTTTTTGCACATAATTAAAACAAATATTAAAAAAATGAAATTGTTTCTAAACAAAACTTTGAGAGAAGTCTCAGAAACAGTTTTTATGGCTTAAACTAACATCAATGTTGTAACATGAAAATGGAAGGGTTGTGGAAATGGGTTAATCTTGAGAAATGCTATGAAAAATATTTTGAATATCTGGCAAGGGGTTAAACCGCAACACCGAACACTCTGGCTGTTGGAAAACATATTTTAAACACGAGTTTACAGTAATTGATATATTTCCAAATAATAAAGATGTTTACATATTTAGTAAACATATCTATGGTTTACCAATGAAATCCATTTTGATGTGTTTGTTCTGTGCAGAAGTAATATTCATTACTATGCTTCTCGGAGTGAAATTTTAGAATTTAGGTTTTACAAATACGAGTTTGCATTTTGTTAACTTGGTTTGAAATGTACATGATTCCGTATAATTTTTAATAAGGAAGACAGACTTTTTGGATTATGTATAGCTTATAATGTTTGAAACTATATTTTAACATTATTTTTTATGTAAATTTATAAGAACATCAGTTAAGTTCATCGCTTTTTAAATAACAAATTGTTGGTTACACTTCATTAAATATGTTAACGGAGTGTTGAGAACCATTTTTCAATTTCAGAAAATTATTTTGGTCTGAATTGTGTCATTCACATTGAATGTTTTGGGAAATATGGTACAAATAAATTTATTTTAGATTTCCCTTGGGCTGTGGCATTTGAAGGTTATTCATTGTGGCAGGCTTGTCTCGACAGGTGAGTTTGGTTCTCATCGACATGGCTCCCTCCACCTGTCTTCATGTGAGATATTGGGTGGCTTCTTTGACACTGTTGGCAGATTGTGGAGGGTTGACTTGCGTGGTGTAAGGGAGAGTATAGTTGCAAGCGAATACAATACACATACAATACATTTCTCAATTCGTTTATTAAAGTCTTGTGTGTTCTGATAATTATTTAGTTTATTATTATTATTAATTTATGTTCGACAGACTATTCACATTAGGCAAGCGATATAGATGCTGGTGTACTGTGTTTTCACGTGTGATATAACAAAGTACGTCCATACAGTTTAATTGTATAGTGACTATTAATAGAATACACAGGATTTGTGATTTAGTGTTACGATTAATTTATAATGTATTCAATGAGTTTGTCTGGTTTAACATGTATTTCGATGCATTTTTTAAGTGTCGGTGAGGGTGAATTACATGTGACTTCACGTGTGTGTGTATAATAGTGGGAAGGGATGTTTGTCAGGGGGATCTGGAGTGCTGGTGAGTTGTAATTTTATATTAGTTGGGCATTTAGTTTGTTTGATTAACTTTGCTTATTTTAATTAAATTTGTTTTGTGACATTTATTTGGATGTTTGAAACATTGTTAAGGAAATCCATTCTTCATATTTTGTTATGATATTAATATAAATTTTGTGTTCTGTTCTGTCATGTGCGACATACTCGGGGTAAGTAGTTTATTGAGTTGTCTCTTGTGACATGTTTGGTAAATGCATGATTAAAGAAAATTTTAATATCTTGTGTCTATATTAATTCAATTTGATGTTGTGTGTGCTAATTGTGTGATCTTTTTATCTTTTTAATGATTCATATTTTCTCATTTGGCTATTTGAACGTAAATCCTAGTGGGCTAGAACATACATGTGAAGTGACATGCGTGGTCTCACACCATCAACACCTCATTTGTCCAGTGTCCCAGAAGTGACACTTGTGGGCTCGCTCCATGCACAAACAAAAATATAAATGTTACTTATATCATTCTTACATCAACTCCTATATAAGCAATCAAAACCCATCTCTCTGTTCAGTCGAATTTAGACCATCACAGAGAACACATCGATACTGCTCCACCAATATCATTCTTATAAAAATTATCCCTTTCAACACTAATAAAGTAATAAAATTTTGATATCAAAGAATTCTTTGTTATAATATTTTTTATTAAAGAACTACACTAATGAATCTGATTGATTAATTGAATTAATTAATCCATTAATTAGCAATTAATAGACTATTATATTAGCAACTAATCGAGCATTCGATATTCATGTGCATTTCGATATATTGATATATCGATTAATCGAACAATCGACTATCTGCTCCATCCACATGTCATTTTAATGACGTGAGCCAGTAATCCATCACTGTCTCTACTTATGAGGTCAACAATTGGTTTATTAATATTAAAATTCAAGCACACCAATAATTCAGCAATTTCAGGGTGCTCAATACTAATAAGCTTACTGCACCAAGAGCCTCACGAAAGTGATTATTACTTCTTAGTTACCACCTACTTATTTAACCTTTATCAACTGTGAATTATTCTCAGATTATACCATAAACTATGATCTTGCTGGCGGGAAAGCAGTGCAAGGAACAAATTTCGTCAATTTAACTTTTATTTCGCTCAAAACTCTTTCGTCGAAACATTCTCCTCTCAAGTTACTCTCCTTAAATTAAGCAAAACACATGCCCCAGAAACAGCTGGATTCTCCCTCCTAACTTATGATGTGACAAATATCAAAACTAACATGACATACTTGTACAACTACCAAGCTATGATAATCAAAAGCACATTCAGGTGAAGCCTTTTTAACACTGAACCATTATGTTGGTGTTCAGAAGGGATGTGGCCTGGAGCACACAGATATGTCTCTGATGCTAATTCTGGAAGAAGACCCCAATTCCTCCACGCGCAGCGGCTAATATCCATTCCCCCATCACTTCACCTTCTTCCTACACCCTTGCACTTCTTTCTTGGCCTGCCGCTTCCCCGCCGAGTGGTGCGTCACAACCAATTAAAAGAACACCTGCATCCCCCTAGCAATAGGGAATGGGTACATAGCCTAGCCGCCGGGTTCTCGAAGTCGCCCATCACTTTCTGAACTACAAAGTTTTAACTTCAAACAAAATTTTCAATAATTAAACTGGGCAGCTCCGAGAATTTTACTTGGTACAAAACAATCTCTACGAACAAAAGGAAAAAATTTCGAAATGACACTGCTCCTAACACAAAACGTCTCGTAATTAGTTTATACTCTGAGAAAATTATTTATAACAATTAATGAACAAATTTCCCCTTCCTGCCACATAACATAAAACAATTATTTAATATAGCGGATTAAAAATTCATTCTGTAGTTCTCTGGAAAAAGGGGAATACGGAAATTTTATCTAACATCACACACAAAGTTTCATAATTTATAAGGGGAGGCATGCCACCGTCTGACAGCCCCCTTCCAAAACCAAACACCGTAGCTCAACATGGCTGAGGGTTTTGAAAATTACAACAATCTCTTTTACTTTAAGTCGTACAACAGAGAACAATGGGTTAATGACATCATGGGTCCCTACACAGTTTTGAAATAATTTCAGCTCTGTCCAAGAGCTGCAAACACCATCATTTACCAACTTCTTTTAATGCCCTCGCCCAGGGTCACACAGACTGGCACTCTTACCCAGAGTCAGCCACAAAATAATAAATTTCTGAAACACTGTGTTTCCACTGCTGGAGGCTACCAAGCACTCCAACCAAATACCTCCTCTACCAGTCAAGGAACGACCAATTACTGTGGTCTAGTAAATGTGAGTAACCACTCACAAACCATCTGATACTTGCAGTAGTTGTATCTTCGGCGAAAGGGTACCCAATAAGTTAGTGCGTTGTGTGTATACATCATAGGACACCCGATTTCGGGCATATTGGTTATGCAATAACAGGTGAGATTTCATAATCCAATAAACATAAGACTTCTCTCCCACCCGAAGACACGAATATTTATAGGTAAAAGAATCCAAAGACCCACCATCTCTCAACTAAATTTCTAGAGGCTCTCGATGATAACATCACATGGATTATCCAATTCATGAAAGCGTTATAAACTCCATCAAATGTATCACTGGTTGATATGAAACATCTTAGTTCATTAAACATTGTGTGTGGAAGAAAAATTATAAACAAAGCAGATTCTTAAAACATCAATCACAATCTCTGGACTGTCTGTAAAAATTAACATATTCAAAACCAATTCGAGCAAGATTAGGCTCAAGTACATCATCATTCAATAACTCTCACTGTGATTTACGAAAAGTGTTTTACAACTACAACAGAATTCATCATCAACATGCTTTAGCAACTCCAACATTAACTATACCAACTCACAGGAATATGTACTAAGGGAACGTAATAAAGTAATACAACACACACAATACACTTCTTACACGCTCAACACTTCAGGTAGGGGATGCGCTAAACCAAAATTTGATAGTAACCACAAAATGTTAAGACTCAAGAAAAACTAAATAGAAGTAAATCAGAAGCTCAAAATAAATTTGCCGTATGCACAAAGAGGAACTGAGACTTTACAACCTTATAAACTCTTCCAATCAAAGCAACCTAAGTTTGATAAATTTGTATTTTCATAGGAATTGATAGAAACATCTCTTAATTTTCAATTTAAAAAGGGAGTAATAACTATAAATGAGGTGTTGAGTTGTAGGAGTCGGTTATTCCTACTTACTGCTAAACAATTTTCAACACCACATTGTCTGACGTAACAGCAATCTCATTTAAGGGAAGGATACTTAGTCTCACCGCAATACTATTATATAAAAGTATCCTAAAACTTAACTTAACTTTTTTATTACATACAACACCATGGACCCTATTTCTTTTTTACATTAATACAATACAAGATTTTTACATTAATTCAGCCACAACCTCAATTCTTTAAATGGTTTTCCAAACATCGCAACAGAAAATTAGCATGGATGGCTGCATCTCATCATAAGTTATATTATTCGAACTTTTCTTAACATTGGCAGGTAAACACTCAGATACAATCATAATTCAAGAAACTGTCAAATTCAATGACTTCTCCAAGAAAAGATTGATTTTAATTACAATTAAACTGACACTTCAAAGTTTTATTTTAAATTACATAATAAACTGCATCTTCGATCCGTCCTCACACAATTAGTGTAACTTGCGAGTAGGAACTTCTAAATTGGCAAGGGATAACCCTGAATTTCCAAACCAATGCAAACTAAAGGCCACAACGCCACACAACATTTTTAAACTCTCTTTTTAACAAGTTAAAGGAAAAGGGATCTTGGAGAGATTATTATGGTAATCAGCATTAAATTTTAAAAGACTAACCTTGTGAGAGAACATGAAAGCAGTGCAAAAATTTTTGCTAACAGCAATTTCGTCTTATACACTGACTTTAATTTATGTAATGTTATCTTAATTTTTGTTTCTTCCATAGTCAGTAAAGAACTGGAGAGAACAATTTCAAGCAAAATTAGTAACTTATCTAGTATAGAACCTTTATATGGAACAGATTACTATGATCATTATTTGATTGATGAGCCTGCAAAGACAGAATATCCTACCACTCACTTCAAAAAGATAATTTCAAAGAATCTGTCCACAAGCAAGGTGTAAAAAGCGGATATAATTAATGTCACTACGATATAGTAAATTGTTACTATTTTATGTCTTATTTTTAATATATTGAGTCAAAACATAATCACAATGAACTGTAAAATAATAAATTTTCTTTAAGAAAACAATCACATGTAAGTATGGTGATTTTTCAAGTAAGTGATTAGTCAACAAACTGCAGTGGGAAAATAATTTCGCTGGTAACGACAAAACTTGTGAGGGGTAGAGTAATATTTCTCGAATCTCGGTTTCGTCTCGAAAACGGAATTTAAATTTCATACCATGCCTGAACACTATGGTAAACCTCTAGTAAGGCTCATTCAGGGCATTTACATTTTAGTTATGAGAATTTAGTAGGAAACTTGCACATGAGCACTATAATTTAGAACCATTAAATATTTTCAACCACTCAGACAAAATTTTAATCTATTCTCAAAACTCTTTAGTGGATTACACAAAAAAATCTTTATTTGCCACCATTAAATATTCTTTTCTCCTTTAGCACTTTCACTAGACACAGGTGGGGTGCACCTAACTTTCATTAGGCGCTAATTATTGAAAAAAGAGGCGCCTGCGGGGTATTTAATCATACTTGTCTTCTACCTGGCGACAGCTGGAGGAGGGTAGCACATTTCTCACCATGAGGTAAGGGGCAACAGGGGGGCGTGGCAGTCTCTCGGCACTTTCTATTCTTTCCACAGCAGGAACAGGAGGAAGTTCTCCGCCACAGGGTGCGGGTACAACTGGAGTCTGGTCTCGTTCTCGGACTGAGACCTCTGGGACAGCAGCCCTTGGATGAAGTGTCTCAATTCCGGCAGTTCTTATGTAGCATACCTGAAATCTAGGGGTCGATCGTTCGGCTCTCGCCCCATCCATCTGAATGTACATCAACCGATCCAAGAAAGCTGCCATGACATGTCGCAATCGTGCCACTAGGTCTCTCATCCTCCTCGTCTGGACACATGTTTTAACGAGAAAGTAACCCAATAGGAGAGAATTGAAAACACATATTAAAATGAATGCCAAAGAGGTGTAAAGTACGCACTCGAAATAAAGGTTCGACACCTCACTATGATGAATGAATCGAATGTTTGTCATAATTTCATGAAGTAGCTGAGAAGGTGGGTTACAGTCCACCTCGTTAGCTTCCTTGGCTATCATCTTAATTGGATTCACATCAATTTCAAAATGGTTTTTCTTAGTGGTATTGTAAACTCTAAAGGGACTTCAAGCTTTTCTAATTTAGGCTTTTTGAAAAATTTATTATTTAACTACCTTCCACATGGGAGAGAAGGGTAAACGACCTACTGTCGCCCCTACAAGATGGAAAAACAGCATACACAACAAAGCAAATGTAATTAATTTCTTTAAATGAGGGGTTATGCAAGAATAAAGCATAATTACAGGATTTTACTTGAGAACTAAAAATGGGAAAATTCGACTCTCATAAGGACTCGCCATGTTATACGCAACTTCTAAGATCGTCTATGGACATTTCAGCATAATGAAGCCTATCTCGAGAGACAACAAGATAAGAGCGTGCAGGCCTGATAGAGGAAAATGTGGCTTTGTCCTTTCCCATAGTGGGCAATTCTACTGCAATATAGAGGACGAAATTATGATCTGCTTATCGTAAGAGCAGTTATATATATATATAGCCTCAGAGTTGAGCCTACTGGTAATATTTGTAAACGTCATCGGTCCTCGCTCCGGTTAAGAAGTTAAGCCCAGGCTTTAGCTCAATAGTATTCATATAATGGGCCAGTTCCGAAGGAGCAATGAAAAAGGATGAGGGTTTCCCCATACTGGTGACATCCAAAGCCTGGTTGAGCATAATTACGTCCTGTCTTATTCCTCCGAGGATAGCCTCTAAAGTTCTCATCGACGCACCAAGGTGGTATACCACGGCAAACAATTTTTTTTCAAATTAACCAATTCTTTTTCAAAGGGATTATAAAAGTGATTTAAATATTGCCCAATCTTATCCATGACAAGAGCTAACTTCCCCACAAGTAATCTGAGATTTTCTACCGAAACTAGCGTGCAATTAATCAGCGAGACTTGCTCTTCTAAACCATGTACAATCTCTCGATTCTTTAAGGCCAAATTCTTAACCGTCTGGTTAATAGCATTAAGTTTACCGGTTGTGGCAGTAACAAAAAGGAGTTTTAAAATATCGCCACATAGGTTAAGCAATCCTCATTTTACTCGCCAGCCTGGTTATAATGTGTTGAGGACGTTTTCCAATTCCAGTCTTAATTTAATGGCTTGCATATATAAAATCTCGTCATCATCTTCTAATATAGTTCTGATCAGCTGTGTATTCTTTTTGTTTTCTGCTATTATGCCTTTGATATAGTAACGGCTGTTCTACCCTATCGAGAATATGAAATGCTCCACTTGGATGCTATAAAAATAAATGTCGACATTAATAACTAATACCGACCAGTCTCCACTAACGATGACATCACCCTTCCTCAAAAACCCCTTACCCTTATCCAGTGTTGTGTCTCCATGTTGTGGCAGCACTGGTCGCCATCTCACCACTAACAGCGAGACGAACAAAAGGCAGAAGCTCACCCATGACATTTCCTTCTCTAATTGCTGAAGCAACACAACAAGATCGCTCTCTCACAGAGAGAACTCAAATTCTTTAAAGCAGTAAATAAAATGTATTTACTTAAAATCACAAAGTACAAGCACATTATGAAACACTACATACACAACAACAAATCAAAAGGTTTTAATTATATCATGTTTCAAGTTTTTAGCAGAATGCTCACCATCCATGCATAGTTTAGTCGTGCCCTTTTACTTAAAATCACAAAGTTCCATTTCAAAGTGTCCCACATCACAATGACCATATAAGGCAATACCTCTTAACATGCATTAAACAGGAGAACAAAATTTAACAAAACCACATAGTGCATCCCACAAACCATAGCACAAACTCACAAAAGAAACTCTAAGAAGATTATTGTTGCATTCTTCAGCTCACATCAACAGTTCCACATTAATAAGTGCACTAGGTTTGTGGCCTTATTTTCTCAGTGGCATAAAGACATCCTGTCCACCAAATCCAAGCCATACTGAATTAAATCACACAGATGATACAGTATTTAAAACATATTGTAGTTATCCAGGACTAGCATAACTCAACCTTATTCGCTCTGTAGCTAAAGGCACAATAATTCTAACACAGCTATGCATTACTTAATTAAATTTATATGAACTTTATAATATATGGGAAACACATTTATTACTAATAAAACAAGTCATATCTGAACTAAGTTCCCTGGCACCCGGTTTCACACAAGAATTCAACTCTTCACTAAATACGTCAAAATAAATACAGTTCATGCATTCCCTTAACATAATTCTTAACATTTAACTTAATCAATATACAAAGAAACGATTCATTACCACAACTTCAGCAACAATAACCTAATTTAGGGATAAGAGAATCTGCATAGTGTAACCTTTGAAATACAGCTCAATCTGTACAACAAGCAACACAAGTAGAAACTAAGCGTTTATACCAGTCCATTGGATTCCTGAAAACTATCCATGGTACTATCCACAATGTAACCCACGGAAAATTTCCTACTGGACCGCCGCTACGCAAACTGTATGATTCACGCTCAAACCTTGGCTTGGGCTGTACTGGCTTAACATCTATGGCATTAGGGGGCTCCAAAACTTCCTCATTCAGATACGCTTCTTCAGGAACAACACCCAAATGATCATACTGTACAAGAACATAATCTTCACTTTCTACTTCTAGGTCACTTGTGCCTAAATTTCCTCCAGACTTACTTCTCTGGGCCCAAGTGAAAACGTAGTCATGGCCCTTAAATTTCTTTAAACTATTACAGTGAACTAGCTGGGTTTTCCTACCATGCAGTTCTTTAATCCTAAAATTAACTGGGGATGTCATCTCGATGACTCTATAAGGGCCCTGTCATTTCCTGTAAAACATCTTATTTAATCCCTTGGGAATCTGTTCATTTCTCAGATAAACTCGGTCTCCTACAGAAAGTTCTACGTTTTAGTGTAATTGTTGATCTGAATTTCTACTTTTCCTCGGCTTTTTGAAGGGAGTTCTTTACAACTTCAAATGTAATTTGCAATCTATAGAGAAGTTCTTCTTTGTAGTTATGGTCAAGTGAATAATTTATTACTTGTGGTCTCGCCATGTCATCAAAAGGCAATAGAGGGTCCCAGCCAAGAACGAGGAAGAAGGGAGTTTCCCCTGTGATGCTGTGTGGAGTAGACCTGTATGAAAGGACATACGGGAGCCAGCCATCCCAGTCGCGTTGATCGTGATCCACAAAATGTGACAACATACTTAGGTTTGATGACTATGTTCAACTTGACCATTTGAAGCAGGGTGATACAGGATGGTAAATAACTTTCTCACTTGCAAAATACTACAGACTTCCTTCATGAGCTCTGATGTAAAATTCGTCCCTCTGTCAGACATTAATTGTTCAGATGCTGTGATTCCTCCTGAGGGGAAGAGGTCACATACTCTGTAGGGGGATATTCATAGACAGAGGTAAAGGCACTCGTTTATACTAAACTCTACTTTATTCAATATTAAAGTAATAACAGAAAATCCGTGCAAAGCGTGTCTCAGTTAGGACACTAAGCAAACTCCATAATAAGTAAGAAATCACAAGAAGTTAGAACAACTTGCTGAATGAGAATATAAGAGTGCTCTGGCCCCTAAGGAGCCTGAAAGGTGTCTTCGCCCATCCCGTCGCCTTACGTAACCTAGTTTACCCTAATAGGAGTATAATTACCCTGGGGTAATGAAGGAGGCTATGTGAAGACTCTCTCAACGGCGGCTGGGGATGACGTTGAACTCGGACCACTGGACTGGTGGCGATCTGGCATGGCCTACGACAGGCTGGAGCAAGATGACCTTGAGCCACCATTGTTCCAGCCGTATATACTCGCAGGCGTGACCTTGTTACTCTTCCCCCAGGAATGTTACCATAACAGCTGGGCTGGTTTGCCGAGGTCATGCTGCCCCATGCATTTTCGCGCCTCCTGGAAAGCCTTGCTGTTGGTGACCACAGCATGGCCCCCTGTCTTCACAAGAGCAGTATAACTATATAAGTTACATGTTGCAACTGGCAACGTGTAAATATTCGCTGGAACCAGTAACTAGTACATCTTACTGTCCTTTCTTCAGGATCCAGCTACTGTCTCCAGCTACTGGCCTCGTGTAAACGTACTTTAGCGTAGCACTTGCATTAATTTATTACAAACTAATAAGAATAGCCCTTTTACTGAATAAAATGGCATAAGCTGCATAAAGTTAGTGTAAGTAATGTTATGGTATTGCAAAATACATGATTTCAATATGGGCAAGGCACCATGTTTTCAAATAATTAACGCACTGGCATAAGGGGTTCAATTTTGGCATAGGATTATAATGAGCACTAAATAGTAAGTGCACGATATGACATGCACATCTGTTATCAATATTTATAAGTATTTCATGCCTAGGTACTATAGGTAAACGTGCGCACATGCCACTAATCTAAAAGAGGCTAACATATGGCATGCTGCCATTTTTATAGGACCAGTATAACACAATACTGTGTTAGCCCATAGAAGTAAATAACTACGGAGTAGCTCTGTAAAATAATTTACCAGTATTAAATGCAATGCCCACTTGTGTAAATTATGTCTCGCAGAGAAGCACAATAGGTTAGCCACTCACATAAGTAAGCATATGGCACGCTCAGATATGTGCAGTTAGCATCCGAAGTTGGCATGTCTGAAATTCCATGCATCAGTACAGACTGCGCAACCTAGTAGCAGGCATTCGATGTGCTCATGAGACATTCTTCGGCACGAAACAAAAATTGCAGACTCTAAATACAGAGGGCAGCATCTCACAGGAGCAAAATCAACAGTTCTGTATTTTCGCTCTAGACAGCAGTTCAAGGCGGTATAGCCCGTTCGGCGATTATTCCATAGCAATTGTAATTTTAATGACATCATAACACAGGGCCCCCTAAAAATTGTTTAAACAGATGTTTCTACTTATAATTTTTATCCTGCTAATTAGCCAATCACTTGTACAGCGAACTAAGATGACATGAAAAATATAAGTATATTGTATATACTATCTCTTTGTAACACATTTTATGTTCAGAGAAATAAGACTGCCATATATAAGTAATATATTTATTGAATTATTATCTCATCTTGTTCTTACTATATTTGTTCATCAAATTATTATTTCATATTATAAATACGAAATATTATATCACATTTAACATCAATTTTTTTTTTAATTTTCTTCTCACGAACTGTATGGTGCTATGGCGGAATGTTGACCAATCAAAGGTGCACCATTTTCCAAAATTCCTACACCTCTGTGGTCAGCACCGGTGTTAACAGTTTTTTACATATTTGAATTAAGGGGATTAGATAATATAGTTCATGGAGCCGAGCACACTTCCCTCCTATCTCCTCAGTCAACACGAAACTATAGCAGCCATATATGTTAATTGTCAATGTGCCGGCACAACAGGTAACCAACCTTAGTGACTATAATTTTTTTAATTAATGGTCATTGCTATTTTTATCATTGCACCAAAGACATAACTGATATTATGGTCACCTGTATCGTCTTATGGTAACATTACAGACAATTCTTAACTATGTATGAAAAGATATTAACAATCTTAACACCCTAGCAATTTGTCAATTACTTGTATGATAAATGTGTACAAAATCATATTAACCAGAATCTACATATAGTAGTATTGTATATAAAAACCTAAATTAAGAGCCTTATGCCACATATCAACACAACAGTAAGTTCAATCATAGGTCTCATTAATAAGTAGGTCCGATACAGGGTTATTTATAGTGATGTTAAGTAACTGTCCACTGAATATGGTCTAAGTATGTAAACGTAGTACTAGTATAACACTTTTTCATGATCTAATGGTGTAAAAATAATTAGTGTTCTAAAGATACTTTTATTTTAATGCATATAGCCTAGCAATCATAACGCAATTAACAAATACAGTGCTCTAAGAAAACTTTTACAAGAATCCACTAAGACGTAATTTGAATCGCCTTAAATGTAACGCTATCGCTAACCTCACAAATCTGACAACGCTATACTGAAAATTCAAGACATTTTACAAAAGGACACTTAATTTTTATTATCCTGTCGGCTTCCGCGTAGAAGACAGTCTCTCTCCAGCAGTAAGCTGTATGTTGTGGTCACCAACAGCAAGGCTTGCCAGGAGGTGCGAAATTGCTTGGGGCAGCGCGACCTCAGCAAGCCAGTCCAGCTGTTATGGTAACATTCCCGGGAGGAATGAAAATGAGGTCGGGCTTGCGAGTATATAAGGTTGGAACGATGGTGGCTCGCTGCCATCTTGCTTCTGCCTGCCAGAGGCCCTGCCAGATCGCCACCAGGAAGGAGGACCACCAATCCTGTGGTCTTGGTTCGACGCCATCCCCAGGCGCCTTCATTACCCCAGGGTAATTATACTCCTATTAGGGCGAACTAGGTTACGTGAGGCGACCGGATAGGCGAATGCACCTTTCAGGCTCCTTAAAGGCTAAGGTACTCTTATATTCTCATTCAGCCAGTTGTTCTAGCTTCTTGTGATTTCTTACTTAATATGGAGTTTGCTTAATGTCTTATCTGAGATGTGCCTTGCGTAGATTTTGTATTATTACTTTAATACTGAATAAAGTTGAGTTTTGTATACATGAGTGCCTTTACCTCTGTCTATGAATAACCCCCTACAGAGTGTGTGACCTCACTCCTCAAGAGGGGTCACAGCAAAGGACTCCATTTCTGTAAACTACTTCAGTTACAAACGCGTTAGCAACTGTCTCGACCCATTGATCTGGCAAAAAAAAATAGCTTTTGGATATTTAGAAAATGCATCCTGAAAACATAAAATGTATTTATTTCCTTTGTTAGTTCTAGGGAGCAGTCCTAGAATATCCATGCCGATTCTTGTTGTTCGGCGAGCGTTTATGATTAGCGCACGACTCGCAATTCGCACAGAAATCCATAATGTTCCTGTACATTCCATCCCAGAAAACCATTGATTTAATGAATTCATACATGCATTTCACACCTTAGTGCCCTGCAAACAGTAAATTATGGTATGTGATCAAAACTTTATTCTGCATTGTTAATGGAACAACCAGAATATCATTTCTATTATCCTGACTGAATTTATATAATAATCCATCCGGGTCAATGAAAAATCCCATTCCTTCCCCTAATTCGACCTTACATTTTACAGCAGAAATGTGCAGGTCTCTTTTCTGTTCTAGTCTTATCAAATCCCTGTCCCACACAAGCTCGTATGGCGGAATTACCAACTGAACCGGCATCCTGGACAATGCGTCTGCATTAGAATTCGCTTTTACCGCCTTGTGAATGATATCGAAATCGTACTCTGACCAATGTAGAGACCATCTAGCTAACCAAGGCATCGGTTCTTACATTTGAAGTAGCCATTTTAACGGCCTGTGATCAGTAACTACGATAAATTTTCTTCCATGCAAATAATAACGCCACTTCTTTAGAGCAAAGTGGAAAATCTGGGTACATGAGAATGGGTTTACGGCATAAGGTCTCATGTAACTCGAAAAATGCTTGCTCTCTTACATCGTTCCATTCAAACACGACGTCCTGCCTTGTCAGATTGGTCACAGGTTGCACAATTTTGGAAAAATTTGGAATAAATCTGCGGTAGTAACCTACTAAAACAATAAACTGTCGAACTTCTTTAACTGTCCTAGGAGCCGGGTACTCCTTAATTACAGCATTATTGTCTTTATCTGGGTGAATTCCGTCTTCGGAAATTACATGACATAAGTAATTTACAATAGTCAACATTAAATTTCATTTCTCTGGGTTCAATTTCAAATTGGGTGCTCTAAGCCTCTCAAACACCAACTTCAAATTGCCAATGTGCTCATCCTCTGTTTTTGAAAACATTATTATATCGTCCAGATATACTAAACCAACGTGACCAATTAATACCGCTAAAGTATCATTAATTTTTTTCGCAAATGTGCTAGGGACATTAATCAATCCAAAAGTCATACAGAAACAGTGGCAATATTCATCTGGGGTTGAGATCCTAGTTTTCTCCTGGTCCTCCGGATTGACCTTACCCTGCCAAAATCCACTAATACAATCCATGGTAGTAAAATATTTTGCAACTCTCAGCATGTCAAAGGTCTCATTTATGAGTGGTAATTGATAAACTAACTGTTTCGTCACTTGGTTCAACATGCGAAAATCTATCACTGGTCTAATCTTAATCCCATTCGTGGTTTTCTGTGTAACGAGTATCAAGGGCGCAGACCAAGGGCTAGTTGAAGGTACGATCACCTCCGCATCTAGCATAATTTGAATTTGCTACTTAAGAGGTTCTTTCTGATTTTGCTGTACTCTATATGGTCGGACGTAAAGCTGTTTCGCATCCCCTGTCTGAGTGTGATATCCTATTTGTGCACCCCAGCTTCTGGTCCTTCCTCAAAAATACATCAGAAAATACTTTAAGAGCTAGAAACAATTTTTCTTTTGGTGCTCCCTTCAAATGACTTAAATCTAACAATTCACTAAATTCAAGTGCACAATGATTATCTGGTACAAAATCAAAATAACTCAATTTTCTATCATAACTATTTAGTAACCATTTTCACCCATTTCAGAGTTCAGGGCTTGAGTAATAAAATCTAAACTTTCAGAACTCAGTTTATTACCGGCATCACACAGGATATTGAAAATATAATGTTTGCTTACACCGTCGCTCGGGCCCTGCCCCCTTCCGATGTTTCCTAAAAGGGGGGCTGACCCTACAGTTTCTCCTCGGGGCACTTTCGCAACTTCGTTCGACATGTTTCTTAACACCACGAGCACTTAATTTTCCTTCTACAATGAGGTGTCAAAAACTTCCAATTCAGTGGTTTCATGAAAAGGCAAGGTGGTAATAACGACTTCACAGCTAGGTGGGGCAAGCTGCAACTTTAGACCTTTTACTCCCTCTGTAGAACAGCGGCATTCGGTGTCTTTATTGCTTCCTTCACCAGGTGGCCCACACAGCCCACAGTGGACCTTCGACACACCATTAAGTGACCCTACTCTTACATTTTCCAAAACATCTGGGCTTACCTCTCCAAATGGCTATGAAGATAAATATCACCATCATCGTGCATTCGGCTTATATTGACAATAGAGGTGAGAAAGTGTAATCTGCTTTCTTCAATCGACTGTTAAAGTTTATATCACCGCAATATATGGGAAGTTTTTCACGATCATCAAGAAAGGAGAGAAGGAAAATTAAAGTGGCCCATATAAACACAGTTTCGGAACTCTTCAAGCTGGTCAAGATTCGGCAGGTGCACCACACTAAATATACCCTAAACGAACTTTGCGAACTGCTGCTGCTGAACGACGAAAATACCCAGGGCACCCAGAAAAATTAATCTCAATTTAACAATTACAAATTTCGTTAGAACGCAGACATTCGTACCAAGCTCTCTATGGTCATATAGTAAGTTAAAATGATACTGACTATGTGTGTTGTATGGTTCGTAAAAATATGACTGTTCCCGACAAAAAAGATGAGGCCGTGTGCTGATAAAGTCCTTGGTCTATCATCGTCGTTCGAGCGCTCATTTTGGTGGTGTACATAAAAAAATACAAAAGTTGATCGGGATGCAGAGCATCGAAGACATTCACATGACTCGTTACATCGTGGTCGCTCCCTTCATTCCAATCGATTCGCGAACTATTCGAATTGACTTTCAATGCCACCAAGTACCACAAACGAAATTCGAGCAGCGTATTGAAATTGTTGTCCCATGCGACTTTGCACAAAAGTATACCGATATTCGAAAGAGGATCGAACAATCGGTTTTTGCATTGGAAATGCAGAAATGTTTTTAGCACACTGATTACCCGATCGAGGCTCGAGAATGGATACAATTTTTTTTTCTGGCGAACCCATAAATCTCGCTATGCCAGCGTGATCACCTTCACAGTTCTGTGTGCCCTCCGGCATGCTTGTTAGTAGCTAAGATGGTTGGAGAATGGGATGCAACTCATGGCAAGCCCTATACGCTTTAGGTCGGGTTTATTTAGGCATATGCATCACGGCTATAGCAGGGTTGTCTGGTGTCATGGCCGCAATTGTAGCCATAGACACACCCCGAAAGAAGAAGGGTCTAGTAAGGAGCATAGAAAACCAGGCAAAGCTGAGAGGGCCTGGGAAAAACTATGCGAGAGTCGTGGTGGATAAAGATAATCCCTTTTATTGGATTAGGGCTGGAGAAAGCAGGGTGTTTGTTAGTTCGCGAAGATAGACTTTGTGAATATGATGCAGGGTGATATGAAATGAGTGCGGTATAGTATTGATAACGAGGGTCGCGCTGCGCGGCCCTGGTTGTGGGAGACCAGAACCAAGCCACCCACCCGATAGATGACTGCCATTCTCTGCAACACAGGAACTAGTATTCGTAGTGTTACAGGCATCAGAGGAAAACTTAGAGCTAGGGGCATTATACCTTGTCTGAGACCTCGCATGCAGCTGTGTGTAGGGAACTGTATGTTTGTGAGTGCTAGTGAATGATGAATGAAATAGTGTAGGTGTAGGTGTGCCACTCCACAACCCCCACCAGTCGCTGCAGAGAGCACACTACGCCACAGTACCCCAGTTTTACTTGTAAACTGCCCTGACGCCGCCTTGGAATCGGCCACTTTGGTACGATCGTTCTGAATTTAGCAGTTGACTGTCGAGTGTGGGCCACTGCAGTAGCGGCATACTGGCTCAGCATTGCACCCCGAAGCCACATGGTGCATTCGCTGGCACCTGGAGCATTGGGCTGGGCCCTTAGGGTGAAGGAAGTCTTCCACGTATATCGCGAGCCCTGCAAAGCATTCGAGGACCATGTGGGGCGTGAGATTTGTGCCATGAGGCAGTTCCAGTATCAGTTTGTTGATGGCACGACGATTTCGGTCGGTGATGAACCAATATCGTAGTACTGGCATGCCTGCTGCGCGGAATTCCTCCTGCAGAAATCCAATCAAGTTATCGGCTGGGAGGCGGCAGAAAACTACTTTAACAGGAATTTCTTCCGCCTGTCGCAGTAGGCTGTGTTGGTAGCCTAGATGTTTGGTGATGCGCACAGCTGTTACAAAGTCGTTTATTGAGCTGGTGTGCACTCGGATGCTGTCTGCCCCGCAGCAGATACCATTCCAGGACAGTGTCAGGTGTGTGTCCAGCTCCTTTTTCTGTGAAGGATACTTGTGTTCCTTCGTTGTGTACACAGTGAAGGGTTTCACTTGTATCTTCTTAGGTTGCGCGGTGGCCTGTGCCACATTTGCCTGCCCACTGGGGCTTTGTACTGGCTGCGAATTTCCCTGAGGGGGCCCAGTCTCGTGAACTCTATTGAGCTTTTTCGCTTCATTACTGTCCACGTCATTTGCGACTACATTTGCCGTGGTTGTGGAGATCTGAGTCTCCATGACTACTTACGAGCTATCGTGTGCCTAGAAGTGTACCTACACTGTGTTGGCTGGTGTGCTTGTCCAAGCCCCTCCTCCTATCCTCTCCTCTCTACCGGAGACAAGGCCAGGGAGGTAGGGGCCGACTGGTATTCTGTTTTTCCCTACTCTAAAAAAATATTTTTTGTGTCTAAAAAGAATAATACTATTGGGAACTTATCTTTTATTTTTTGTGTGGTAGTTCTAAGAACTAGCCTCAGGACCTTCGACTGTAAATCGAGTAGTTCTGAGAACTACTCGCAACAGTTAACTGAAGATCGCTGCAGCTCCTTCCTCCTCACTAGCTGCCCCGAAACCGCCTGTAATTCAGTAACAGCCCGAGAATGGATACATGGTTCGCCAAGTCCATGGTCTCTTCGAGCGAGTATATTCAGATAGTTGTGAACTCAACAGGCGTGTACTCCATAATTCAAAATACCTACATCAGATATTTAAGTTCCTGTGCCCTTTTAGATAATTGGTCCACATAGTCTTGTCCTTGTAGATGTTTCAAATTAAATGGATCTAACACATTTAGAAAAATTTCTGTGATAAGACTCAAGACCAACTAAAATTACTAAAAATGTGGACAAGATGAGCACATCGAAAGTTTCCATCATTTGCTAAGCCATCGATACCAACACACAAGATGCAAATCGCCCGCATTCTCGAATGTTTCGTCCAGAAATCGATTCGCAAAAGTTACAGTCATACCCAGCATGGAGTACTCGTGGAGTTGGCATTTGCTAAACCATCGATACCAACACACAAGATGCAAATCGCCCGCATTCTCGAATGTTTCGTCCAGAAATCGATTCGCAAAAGTTAGTCATGCCCAGCATGGAGTACTCGTGGAGTTGGCATTTGCTAAACCATCGATACCAACACACAAGATGCAAATCGCCCGCATTCTCGAATGTTTCGTCGAGAAATCGATTCGCAAAAGTTACAGTCATACCCAGCATGGAGTACTCGTGGAGTTGGCATTTGCTAAGCCATCGATACCAACACACAAGATGAAAATCGCCCGCATTCTCGAATGTTTCGTCCAGAAATCAATTCGCAAAAGTTACAGTCATACCCAGCATGGAGTACTCGTGGAGTTGGCATTTGCTAAGCCATCGATACCAACACACAAGATGCAAATCGCCCGCATTCTCGAATGTTTCGTCCAGAAATCGATTCGCAAAAGTTACAGTCATACCCAGCATGGAGTACTCGTGGAGTTGGCATTTGCTAAGCCATCGATACCAACACACAAGATGCAAATCGCCCGCATTCTCGAATGTTTCGTCCAGAAATCAATTCGCAAAAGTTACAGTCATACCCAGCATGGAGTACTCGTGGAGTTGGCATTTGCGAATTTCGATGTATTTAAGGTGGCTCGGCACCGATTCATCCTGTGGTCAGATGTGAATCTGAGTATTTATTGTTCGAAACATTTGATTCCATGTTCTTCGTCACGATCAGTGGCTCGACCAGCCTGCCTATGAATTCGGTCTTCCAAAACAAGTGCCAGGGCAAAGATTTCGCGATGCCGAGATCGGATGGCTTTACTATAGCCGGGAAACGTCCTTTCATGTCTGATCGCGGTGAAGCATTGTAAGCCAAGCTAGAGAGGACGATATGCGAGCGCATGTGTGGCCGTGATATAATCTATTCCACAAACACCAGTTACGGTGGGCTCAGTTATACGCGAGGCAATGGAGGACGAAGGACGTTCACAGTGGTACAGAAAATTTGTCAACAGTAGAGAACACGAAATTATAAAGTTGGTCATTGCATGTTGTGACAAGGAGGCGAAAAACGGTTGTCTATGTGAGCCACTTCAAAGGGCAACTGCAAGAGCAGCCAGAAATATGGCGGTCAGTGAGAGAACTATACACACACAGTGTTTACAAAATACCAAACAAAATAATACAAATGAAACAATGGTGCCACTACAACATATTATACTATACAACTTAATATCCATTTATTTACAACGTCCACCCAATTAACCTGTGTGTAAGCATTCTTTCCATGTGTAATGGTAGGTTATGTAAACGTGTGGTCGACATATGCATAGGTATTCAAATTAAAAAGCCCACGGAAATCACAGTAAATCGGTACAGATTAATATAAAAAGGTTGTAAGGATTTTGTCGATTAATGTATTATTTCTAAACCTCCGAATCACATGAAAATGAAATGTCACCCGTTACGATATGTGTCCACATAATTCTGGCTTTGCCAGCATGGTGGAATCACTGTAAAACGTTTCTGTGGTCTTTACGATAAAATAGTTTGTACTTACTTAACATTCCGTAATAACATTTTTCTATGATTTATGCCAGTACAAGTTATTCCGAACTCAATGTTCATTAAGAGTAAACGTTTTCGCGAGTATTAAATAAAGAATGTACAAATATGTGGGTAATCCTATTTGAAAAGCTTTAAAATTATATGCCTGCCAAATTACTACACTGTAAAAATATTTACCTTATAAATTTCCTACTCCGTAATGGAAGCATTTAACCGATACATTGTAAGGATATAATACCACATGACAGACTGCAAATATAGGAATATCGAGTATCGTTACTATACGAGGTCGGGAATATCCCTATGAATTTGACTATTTCGTGAGCGAATGTAGGATCAGTACCATGGATGTATGGGACAATAGTTTACCATTCGCATGTTCCCACTATTCGTATACAACTATATGGTAATGTTGCGAACATTATATTGTATAGGGCTTATTAATGCCCCCTGATTTTATGCTGGAAAACTTATCAGGGGATGGTTTATGGACTAAGTTATAATCTAACTTAAATTAACACCCATGCCATACCCGGGATGTTGAGAATAATATTGTAGAGTGTGGACAAACAGATTCGAAACAAACTCTATCGTTATAGTAATAAGTACATTTGTTTGTTCGTGCTCAAGATGTTGAAGGTTCGAAGTCGTGTTAGTTAATTTTATTTATATTTAATATAAAATATAATATTAGTATGCCAGTTGTGGTATAAATACATTTACTGTCGAACAGCACATGCAAAAGGTAAAGACATTATCCAGTGCACACTGTCACAAGAGCACTGCTATCTGTTGTTTCCAGAAACATAGGTCTTCGTGCCCACTTTTGCATTTGCTGTTACTCAAGGCATAATACCGAATATTTTTATCTCCTCATGTGTACTGCCGGGCCGCTGTCTTGTCGCTCCGCTACAAACCGGTCCGTGCATAGCCGCAGTCTAGGGAGTAGGAGGGGACTTGCGTGCCCAGACATCTCCCGGCTACAGTACGTCAGGATAGATGCAAATAGCAGTGTGATATACATTGGTCTCCCCTTGGCCACATTGTCGGCAATTTGCTCCATCCGTGGCAGCATAGTTTTTTTTAAAACTCGCACTGATTGGTATCGCGCGCCACTTTCACGATTTCATACTCGATCATCTCGTACAGGTAACATTTGATGAATAAACCTTCGATCTTGTTGTCCAAATGATCGATTCACTAGTCGCCTTCGAGTGACATCTTAAAATTTTCGCAATAGTGCGAATGAAAATTGAATTGTATCATTTCATTGCCAGTTTCTGCCTTATAAGGTTTGGGATCCATGTCGAAACAGGTTCCTATAGTATTTACATGTGGGACGATTCCATCTTTCGCTATCCAAAAATTGCCTATACTCAATATGAATGCCTCCAGGCGAATGAACAAGAACACATAGCAACACCCACTCCAGTGGTATCTGGACTCAAACGACTATAATGTTTCTTTTGTGGGAAAACAGGTGTACTTTCATGTGATCATGTCTATGTAGCAACTTTTGAATTTTTATGTAGCATCCAGATGCACTCATGCTTTCATCTCAGGTAAAGCATTTAGCATCTAGCTGAATCTGCAAATTTATGTCTGCATTCCAGCTTAACCGTCTAGCAATTGCTTAAAAATTCAAAATTATTGCTTTGTGGTTACATGTCTTGGCAAATTTCCACAAACAAATCATAAAAATTCTTACGGACTTACACCAAGAATTAGGTAAACATTATTATCTTTCATCTTTAAAAAACATTCTTCAGAACTGAGCCAGCCTCTTGGCATTCAAGACTAGAACCCCTAAAAGAAACAGGTGGAGAAGTCCCCAGAAAGGAGATTGCCCCACCTAAAGGCATCTAATCCAAGTACCAAGGTGTCCCAGAGGAGAACTAGAATCGAAAATAGTCCACTACGAATGTGATCATTCAAGCCGAAACACAAAAGTATCGACACACACAGGGCCTAGCCCAAAAATAATTATATTGTTTTACCTTATTCCTATATCGGGCACTCTTGCACAGGCATTGCCCGTGAGGAAACACAATATAAAAAAATATCAAAGGATAAACTTATATTATAAGGTATCACTTAATTATTATTTCAATATGTTCCATGATAAAATTGATAACCATTGTTTTTTATGAATTCAAAACCAAAGACAAGTGTAATTTAAACTATGGCACATCTCCTTCTCATGACTTATCATTACTGTGCACACAGAAAGTTAACTTTTGTAATTGACAACTTTTTTATATGCCTATTTTTTATTTTTTTCTCAGATTTTTTCAAGTCACAAAGCCCAAAAAGAGGAGCGCAACAAAACAGAATAACACTTTTCTGCCTCCGTAAAACAACTAGTTTAGGTTTGAGTATAGCAGAGTATTTTAAACATTAGCCGAAATGCAGGGTGCACCCATCAATTACAAGTAATAACCTATTACATTTGGTAGGAAGTTTATTCTTCAGGTCAAGCTTTTATATGAAGAATTTCTTCACGATGACAGTATCCCAAATTACTTCAAGTTTAACATTTTAAAACAAATATGTTTTGAAGATGGCACAGACCATTAGGGTTTCTGAAAATGTTTTCTTTTATTTTAGGAAAGGTCCAAGCTTTGAGTGGTTACCAGATGTGCATCCATGTTGCAAATACTCAAGAAGAAGTTCATGCTACAATTTTTAAAATATCTGACCAATTTTTGGTGTAGGTGGTCCGGACTGCGACACACCAGGATCTGATATTTCAGCTCATGGTCTGAAATTCCGCGGGCCCATGGCACAACACAGCTACCAAGAAAAGGGGGCTCACATCATCAGCATGGCAGTCTGCAGCAAAGTTGAACCACTCTGGACCAAATTACAAAAAAAACAATAGTAAGATACTACTTACAATAACACAAACAATAATTGGACAGAGGGGACAGAAACTCCATCCAATTTACTCACCGACGGCAGTTTACTTAGTAACTATACCATAATGAAGAGACGAAAAGTCCACATTAAAAATTATAGAAATTTACATGTCGGTAACGAAAAGTGTAAAAGGCACACTGCAGATTTTTTCTTCTGCCAAAGAAACTTGGAATGTTCCTAAACTCACGATATGGCCAATCGATAGTTATCGAAAGACCATATTGTGGTGACGAAGCATTATGATAAAGTACATTAACTATTATTTCTTTTAAATTTTAAACTTAGTTTTTAAAACAGATGCGACATAAATTACACAAATATGGACATATAGAAGTGTAATACGCAACATTACACAGTAACAAAAGTAACAAAAAATGTTAGGGAGCAATTGCATTATTACAGAACCCAGACTGCCATCTGGGCATGGCAGAAGTGAAACAGAAAACACAAATGCTGTAGAGACTTGACTAAATGGGTCGAATCGATTCAGTAAGGAAGAAGACTTTAAAATAGTAGTCAAAAATTATTTTACTTCAGTTATGACATTTACTATCAGAAAATTGTGCACATAAAGCTTTAAATTAATACAGTATGAATCTTTAACGTTTGCATGACACAAAATCAAAAACACACTAACTTGCACTTTGAAAATGTAGTATCCTCAAAAGAAACAAGGAAAGATGATAAAGGGCTTTGTGAGCGAAGGTAAATTGCTACCATAGCAATTTAAGAAAAGAAAAAAATATTGTTTAAAGAGAGAAATGCCACAGCATGGCACAACACTCCCTTCCTCAAAGCAGAACTACTCCTGCATTGGTGAACTAGCACAAAAAAAATTACACATTTAAAAATACAGAAAGATTCAAACTATCTTTACCTAAACTTATTAAATGAAGAAACACATCCTAAAGTCACTACCTAATCAGTAGATTTAGCAGGACAAGGAGGTAAGGTCACCCCCATAGTTCTCTCGGATAACTCAGCAAAAGGAACAGAAGGATGGGATGGGATAGATAATGCCCTGTGGTTGAACTTAAAAACAAACCACAAACATAAAGCAAGCCACAGTGCACCAATAACACTGGGAACCAGGGACACACTGAAACAGAGGAGGTGAAGCCTCCCAAAAATAACAAAATTACCCCATTAAATAACTACTAACACCACAAAATCCAAATGAACTAACAACCGCATTAACCCAGTACTAGCAATCCTAAAACTGCCCAGAAATCTCCCGAAAAGGATAACATTTACAATTCCAAAAAACTATGCATACACAACCTCAATAAAACAATATTTCATTTTGTACAAGAAAGTTCAAAACAAATACCATGGATTTTTCTTTATAATTAGGCTTATAAAACAACACAGACAAACAACCATAAGTAGAAGACTCTTCGAAGACTCTGGCAAGTTGGTAATCAGTCCACTACCGAGATCAAACTAGGGTACAACACAAAAGTTTACAAGAGTTGTAAATTATGGAGTACTCCGCGTAATTAAATAATAAATGGCAAGTAGGATCTGCAGTACCTTAACACTTCCAGAAGAAGCTAAGTCGAGACATGGTGATGAAATTTCTTTAAATGGGAGAAGTGTGCACGCGTAACACAAGCTCCAGTTTCAGAGTCAGCCAGTCTGGCTGTTACAGGAGTCAGAAATCGCTGGATCCGATATGGATCACTCCAACGAAACATTGCCATTCTCTTATCTATAGCCTTGCTAGTAGGATGAGTTCTCAACAACATTAAATCGCCTACCATAAATGGGTTTTGTTTCCTATTTATAGTGGATGCCCAAACTTCCCTAATATTACTTATATCATCAGGGAGCAAATCACTTAATTCCCACAAATTAGACGACAGGTTGTTTTGCAAGTAGGCTACTTGAACATTAATTGAAAGAAGTTGTCTTGTGAGTTTCATGCCTAGCATAATTAAATACCATCTGGAGCCAATGCAAATTTCTGTCCCTGTTCGTCTGGTTCTTTGTATGGAAAGCAATCAGAATTGAACGAAGGTTTCTGTTAGAACGAACCGAATGCCAGGGAGGTGGAGTGTATACGGGTACAGGATAACATATTTAATTCCAAAAGAGAAACATATCTGTTAAAAAGGTTTTGATTTAAATTGAGACCTATTATCAGAAAATATGGAGGAAGGAGCACCAAAAAAAAAAAGTATCCTGAAGGGTATGCATGGTAGCCAACACAGTAGCTTTCCTTAAAGGTACTAACCACACGAATTTGGTAAAAAGTATCTATACATAACAATAGCATGTTATGACCAGATTTACTATGGGGTAGAGATCCAACAAAAACAATAAATAACTTCTGTATGGGCCTTTGTGCAACTTCTGAAGTAAGAAAACCCAAATGAGAGATTTATTCTGGTTTACTCATGCACACAAAGTACACATCTTTACTCAAACTGCAATCTCAACATTCATTCCTTTCCAAATAAAATTCCTTCTAATGGCCTCAATAACTTTGTGAATTCCAAGTGTCTGCCTACAGGAGAAGAATGAAAATATTTAAATACCATTAAGGCAAACAGTGTGTTTTTTGTTCAATAACAGCCTCAAAATGTTGAATAATACTTTATAATTCTAATTCTTGTTTCTGAAAGCGTTTTATGTTATCAAAAACCAAAGGGAATTTGGTTAAAATGTTACAATTTCGTGCATCCTCAGGTTCATCTAACAATTTAATTCCTTCAAAAATTCGTGAAAGTACATCAACTACAACATTCCAGGTACCTTTAATGTGTTGAAACTTAAATTTTAAAGATGAAATTCTCATCATCCAACAGCCTATTTTGCCTAATTGCCGAGGATGTGCTTACGGCCAAGATAATGCCTGGTTTGATATTAGCACAATTCTTCACAAAAATAACATTCACAACCCTACACTATACAACTTCCCAGCAGTTTGTTTTATTCCATCTTTAACCTTGTAAAGCAAAATCTGCGAATTATCCTTTATTTCCAGCCAGCAAGTGCGTGAAAATATCCAATTGTATTTATTTGTCGATTATTTTGTGTACTTGATATTCCTTACTGCTACACCCTACCACGGACCTTTGGTTTGACTAACAAAAAATGATGGACAGAGGTTCAAGTGGTCTCAATCTGGAAACACTTCCGCCACTCTATGTTTACTATATAGCTCGTTGGTGATGAATCATTATAATAAAGTACATTACCTGTTATTTCTTTTAAATTATAAAAATAGTCATAAAAGATACAGCATTAATTACACAAATACACACATATAAGAGTGTAATGTATAATATTACACAGTAACAAAAGTAACAAAAATGTTAGGGAACAATTGCATTATTACAGAATCCAGTCTGTCATCTGGTGTAGCAGAAGTGAAACAAAAAACACAAATGCAGTAGAGACTAAATGAGTCGTTGTTTGGTAAGTAACAAACAAAGGGAAAAAAAATTTAGCCCTAAGTTATTTTACTGTAGTTATGACATATAAAATCAGAAAATAATGCACACACAGTTTTAAATTAATACAATATGAATCTTTAACATTTACATGACACAAAATCAAAAATACACTAACTTGCAATTTAAAAAGGTAGTATCCTCAAAATTAACAAGGAAAGACGATAAAGGACTTTGCGAGAGAAGGAACATTTCTACCAAAGCTATTTAAGAAAAGGAAATAATCTAGTTTAATGAGAAAATGCCACAGCATATCATAAAGCACACCTGTAATCCACGTTCGTCGGACCTAAACTATGTTTGGTTTTCATTCGATTAGTTTAACTGGCAGACAAAGATTGTGTTTTCATAGCGACGATTACTCCGATGGAGAAAATCGGACATTGACCGACCGAAATGGCAGTTTTGTACATTTTCGTCACGGATACAAGCTTGTACCAGTTGCCTGAAGTGAAGACATTTTTTGCTTGAGCATTGTTACTGCCAGGCACATACAACACGAGCCGGGCGAGCAACATCGATGTCGAAAATATTAGCTTGTTGCCGAAACTATCTATGGGCCTGATGTGACTGACTAATCATTTCAGGGTGTACCCAGAGAATCTTTGGCTATAAACGATACAGTGTTCGTCCACTTCGAATGGAGTGAGTGAATCCCTGTCAGAGCATTTGTTGAAATTACTGCCTTCGGGGTTACGATGGACGAATTTGTATGGCATATTGCTGACCAACAACACCAACTCGAAACAATGACCTTTGTTTATAAGGTGTAGCTGTACTTGGGCTATGCACTTGTGATGAATGTATCCGACTGGTTCGTACATGCTGCAATTCACGATTGTTTGTCACTATGTATGGGATCCAACACAGCCAACCATTCTCTATAAAGTAGCTGTGAATTTCACGTTACGAAATCCGAACCTAGCATGATGGGAAAAACATCGCAAACATGTCGACCACCAACTGTTATGCACATTGCATAATTCAAGTTGTGATAGTGGCACAATTCGATGTATGTGTGATCGAAATGCCGATGCAAGGGAAACACATGTACACTGATCCATTTGCATTTAAGAGTTTTATTTTGCGAACACAGATGTAAGTCTACACCATGCTCGCGAGTCAAGTACTTTATGAAATTGTTACACTGATCCACATATCGACGAAATAATATCTCACCGTCTATGATTCGCCGAGGCAAATTATCTTATCCTGTTTATATATCACTGAAAAAATATTTTTTTATTTTTTACAACAATTAATGATGGCAGTATTATTTCTCCATTATAAAGATGAGATACCTGATTTACTGTTTTAAACCATACACTATCATTTCCTATCTCTTCGAAATCTAGACAAAGACTAATTACGAATTCTTAGTTCGTACAAGGCCAACAAGTAAAAACACCTGAAACAACAATTTGCAATTAAATAATGTGGTCGACGTCTTTGATTACATCATTGTGATTCCCTCATTGTCTTCATGTCATCCATGTTGAATGACATAATCACAGCCTTCCTTCGTTGCCTGCGAGATGGCATAACCATTTTTTTTACCTGTCTTGTTAAAATCCTTGGGATTGGCATTGGATCGAACCATTGACCCTCGATCCGATCATGAGGACAGTGCCTTGAACCACTAGACCATCGAGACATGTGGCATTGTAGGATCCTGATAGTTGTTCATATGTGGCAAATCGGAACCAGGAACACCCAGTCAAAGGAAAGAGATCTATATCCATCTATATAGCCTTGTCCATATCTGTATCCTATATATGAATCATTGATAGTGAGGGAATATCGAATAGCATCGCTAGACCACAACTCGATTATTGCTTACATTGCAATATTCTCGATTCTGGTAATTTTGTTGGTTTACATCATCGCAGTTCCATCGCCGCCTGCTAGATGCCATCGCATCGGCTGCCATATTGAATGACATAAGCACAGTTCGCTTAGCTTCTCCTAAATGGCACTTCTGAATACTTTTCTTACCTTTTTTTGTTAAAAACCCTTCGGACTGGTGCGAAATCGAACAGCCGACCCTTGGCTCGCTATTGGATGTGGTAGTGGTGTCAAATTTGTAAGGATCCCTTCAATATTTTCTTGGAGTGTTAATCATTGGCAACACGAACTTTGACCACAGAAAAGAATTTCGAAGTAATGTGCGAACAGAACACATAATCTTGGTACTTGGCATCTTGGCACTTTGGTCATGAATATGGGTCTGTTTGTCTTGTATCAATACAGGTTTATGAACAGTAAAGTGTTGAGAAACTGGATAGAGAATATATTATGACCGGGCATGCATTTGGGCACTTGTCGAGTCAACAGTATGCTGCCAACCAAAGCCATGGCCTTACTGTAATTACCCAGTTATAATTCGTCCATCACTCGATTGACCAACAGGTGGTCGGGTTGAATTGTACATATTCAAAATATTTTCAATGATTTGTAGCAAGCGACCTATCACTGCCATGTCTATGATCGACTACACCCTTTGTCTGGTAATGATAGGTTTTGCAGTTATTTGCAGTTCGACCAATTTGTTATATTATGTGAATCGAGTCGGCATGAAACCAATGTTGCAAAATACTCTGAAACTACTGATATTGAACGAATCCAGCTCGTCTATGCACACACATGTGTTGTGGCTCAGGGCGACCGACAGTGGGCCGCGGTCGTTGTGTAGGATCTTTGTCGACTTCAGGGCGAGGTAACTCTGAATGCCTGTGTTGTGCAGCTTGATACAAGTGTCGGATAATATGTTGTTTCCCATGCCTGTCTTGTAGCAACAGCGACATTCGTAACTGGTTACCTCGAAAATTCAGCAATGCCATAAACTTCATCAAGGTGATCAATAGGTCCATATTGAGTTCGCAGTGCATGATCATGGACACAAAACCGATATACAAACGATCAGAGTACTAGGAAAGGAGCAAGTCTTCCTCGGGTATGCTCTGGTATTTACTCAGATACACATTCAGATGATCGTACTGATCGTAATTTTTTTTTAAGTAACGCCATTCGATTTTAGACTCAATTTGCATGGGAATGTGAACTTGTGAATTCTCGCAGAATATGCACAAAAACAATTTTGTCAGGTCCTTTACAGGACTCATGTACACAGGTTCGTCATAGAGCCGAATTACCATTCGCTTAGCATTGTCGTAAATCTCGCGCAAGTGCCAAAAAAAAGTTCTCGGAATACCGATTGTGGAAACCCATGCACAGGAGTCCCGATAAGATAATGAATGTATTGCATATGAACCAGTATTCGAGACCCACATTCAAGTTCCTCTTTTTTGAACCTAAAGATATATTGCACAGTAAAACCGAAGTGATCGTCTGTGAGCACATCGCTTCCATCGGCAAAGACGAACATTGACACCATAGTAATTTTCGACTGCCCGAATGACGGTGAGGAACGTGATACATTGTTTATGCTTCACCCGATCCCAACTCTCTAGAGCTAGTTTCTAGTAACTTTGCATTGTCTTCGGTCTCCACTATCTTCCGCTGTTCATGCATCAATTTTCTACTGTGACATAAACCAAACTCATTGACTGGGAAGTATAAACAGCATCGTCGGTCTTTCATCGTTGCACATCACTTCCGTGACCATCACTCGAATCGTCGCATCCATCTCTGGCCATATTGCCTTCACCTTGCTCTGTAATTCGCAAAATTAGAGCATGTTTTCCGACTCAAAGTATAAATTGCTCGGTCCCAGCCATTTAGGCATTGTCTGCCCGAAGATCGAGGGGAGGATGAGAGTCTCTTGTTTTAAATTTATGACATACTTGTGCATCAATATTAAAAGCAAAAATGCAAATAGTTTGAATGCGATCGCCAGTTTCGTTCCCTCCATTTCCTTTAAAATTTCGATCAAGGTGAAAAGCCACTGGTAGCTCAAAGTGAGATTGTTAAACATCAGGACGAAATTTTCGTCGATGCAGTCGAGCAACTCAAATTTGGATTCGATCAACATGAGCTGTTTAGCAACATCTTTAGGAAATATTGTGTACAGCAGTGCGACCAGCAGCTCAATGTACCACAGCCGAGACAAAACATTTCCATCCTGCACCTACATTATCCTCACCCCCTACCACCATCCCACCCCCTAATAATACCACTTGCCTCACTCACTCCCCTCACCCTGGCAATTATTATAAAAATTGAGAAAATCGAAAATAAATTAGAAATCAAGGAACATATAACGTTAACCTCAAACTTACCACACCATTTTCCAATTAAAACACCCTCAATCATAACCAATTAAGAAAAATTGCAAGAAATTTAAAATAAAATTGACATACATATAACATTAACCACCTTTTTCTGTTCACTCCAACACCCCCACCCCTCGCCTCTCTTCAAAATCAAATCATTGCCATTACATTCAAATTTTCCCACCACTCAACTAGTCATATCTGCCCATTGGCCACGAAATTATGACTTTAACATATTTTATTCCCATTATTGAACAATGTAATATGTGCTAGTTATTTCTTTGTTAGCATCTAGCACCAGAGAGTTTCCACATTGTCCATTTCCAAAACTTTTGGTGATTAGAATCTCCACACTGCTACCCACCCACCCTCCCGGGGCTAAAACACTCAATATGAAGTATATATAATTACTACTAATTTATTGATAATATTATAATTTTAAAAGAATATTAATCAATATTGTATTATTATTTTAAAATAAATACAACAAGCCACATTTAATGGATAATTATTTGCAAAATCGTACATACATACAAACATTGTTTTGTGATGATTTTCGAAGGCAAGAAGAGTACATCATATTATTTTATATGTGGTTGTTATATACTGGTTCTCAGCTGCAGATGATCCACCGAATCGAGTGTCCAGCCAGAGCCCTTTACTACCATTTCTTCTACCTCATGGAATACCTTCTTTATGCGGTTTACACCACTGTCTTCGATGTCATACATTATAGACACAGATATTAGAGGTCTTGAATACCCCTCTACAATGTTCATCCAGGTTCGCTTCTGGTTTCGATTAGATACATTCCAGCCATATATTATATTTTAGAGACCCGCATTTTCTTACATCTTCTGAAAATTGGTTGAATAAATTTTGGTTCATAGCCGAAATAAATGTGCAAACATCATTCAACGTAACTGTCAGATTCGGAGAAGGCTGCTTGTTCCTAACATGCTTTTGTTTACCCTTGATTTCAGATGCTGGTGTTTTTTAGGTAGATTGTAATCATTACAATTACAAAAATCTAAATTTCATAGTTTTCCAAAGGTAGTTAAAATAAAGAAAACGTAGATAAAACCAATTTTGGTTGGCTACTGTACTTATGTTTTTATTTGAGTTTAAAATGAGGTATACTCATAACCTTAGCGATGCAACAGCAGGAGCAAGAGTAGCAGTAGTGGTGGCAGTAGCAAAGGCAGCGAGTCCGTCGGCTCCTTCTGCCTCCGCTGGTCACTATGAGGGCCACAGCTGTCATGGGCATGCTTGACATGCGGGGGCCCCACAGCTTTCACAGTGAGGCATGATACCCGCAACAGCAACAGCAGCAGACATTCCAGCGGCGTACGGGGCAGGCAAGAAGCCTATATACCATATGGCTGAGGCAGCAGGGGACAAGAAGCTGTCTTTGCTGCACTTAATGGTGCATGGCAGAAAACGGCCTTGCAGGGGTTGGGAGGGTTTGATGCATGTCAGCATCTGTGTTACCCAGACCATTTTCCTGCCGACTACCAACACTGCTGCAGAAACCCGTGCTCTATGGCATTTTGCATTGTAACCCCACGGTGAAATAGTGTGAAGTAGTGTAGTGCATTGCAACAAATGTGAAACAAGTGCAAGTAGAGCGCCTAAAAAGGGCTTAACATCTCATATCATATAAACTCTAAGCAAGGCAACTTCAAAGTCCCCCCTCCCCCTACAAATTGTTATTCAGTGTTTGTTTATTTGAATGTTTATTGAAAAAGGTAAGTGTTTTCATTTCACATCTTCATCCTCATTTCGTATCCACTTTTATGCAAGGGTAATGTTTCATGTTTGTCAACATACACAGTATATTATTATGTAATTGTTTGGCAAGTGTTTGATGTTTTTATGAATTTAATACAAGTCTGCATAAAACATAGTTCTCTACATGCTGTGCTAACCTGCCAAGATGGCAGTGTGTTGCCAGCAGAGCAATTCAATTGTCTTCGAGAACTCACAGGTAGGTCAGTGTTGGTCGGGTCGTGCTCCGGGCAGCCTGCAACTTTTGCACTACCAATAATTTAGCATATCAATAGTTTAAATGATTAGAAAATCGATTTTTCAGCCGCCCGGAGCCACCACCCCTACTTCCCCAGGGCTTGAATCGCCTGGGAAGCACAAATGTTCAACTGCGTTTTATTGGCTTCATACCATTTTCGCAGCATAGTCAAGCCAGCTGGCCAAGCCCGGCAAAAAGTGTAGAGTGTTCACCTAGAGTGAAGTGTTATGTTTTCTGCAAGTCAAATATATGACTGGTAAGAAACATCTGTGTTATTAATTCGCAGATCCGGGAACGAGACCATAAAAAGCCTGCCAAATTCTCATTACCTTATTTCAATGACATCGTGAATTTAATTCTCTCATTAATTCAGTGGATCTGTTTCAGGCGTGTGGGTCAGCCATTAATAGGCCCACCATTGACCAAACAGGCAGTTATTGAATGTGAGGGGTATCAGGTATCAAATCAACGAAGGAAAGTTACATCCGAGCGAACGGCCCGCAGCACCCCGAGAACGTTAAGAATTTCCAGCTCCAACAACAACATCGGCACCGCAACCAGTGGTGCTGGAGCAAAGTCGGGTAATGTTATCCTCAACCAAAAATATTCTAACAACCTCACCACCCATTAAAGCACCTTTCACCCATAGCATATCACCACACTGTGACAGATGGACACAATAAAAATGATCCCACAGGTCTGCTTGCAACTAAAGGATTCCTTCTGCAAAATTCTGTGCGTTCAGGTACCTGTTGACAATTATTCCGGTTTGATTTGTGTATTGTGTGTTTGTATATGTAATTCTAGGTTTATGCAACATGAACTCTGCTACAACAGTGTATATACAAAACAATATTTTATTTAATAACTTTCTCCCATTGCAATAATTCTTTGAAAATAACCATTTATTATTAGTTTCAAACGTCACTATTGGAGACCCTGCGAATAGTCGAAACTGTGGGTGATAATGTCACTATTGTAATCATCACCAGCTTGTCAAAATATTTACCAATATTTTTAGTATGAGTTGGTGTACTACAAAACTTTTCAAATGCGACTTCCAAAAATACATCAGTTCTCTATAGTTTTATTTTCTGCATTTCGGTGTGTATATCCCATTTATTATCAATTTTATATATATATATATATATATATATATATATATATATATATATATATATATATATATATATATATGTGTGTGTGTCTGTGTGTGTGTGTGTGTGTGTGTAGGTGTCGTGTGTGTGTGTGCGCGCGCGCAAGGCAACTTATTATAATACTCGACGATTTCCAGTACTTAATGGTACATAAAAAAGAAACAAGTAAGTATAATTTAAAAAAAATGCAGATGTGCAAAATACTGTCCCTCCCACCAGAAGCCACATTTATGATAAGCAGGTAGAGAATTATATTGACTGTTGCAATCATTTTTTAAAATTCAACTTTGTAATTGACTTTTCCCAAATTTAATTGAATAAATGAGGTGGGAGAATACATAAGTGCCCAAACAGTGCCTCTCCTTCCTTCCTAAGGGGGGATCAGTTGGTGTAATGGTTCATTGGTTGCCTTCCACTAAAGTGAACCATGTTTGTTTCCTTGTGAGGTTGCTCACAGATTTTCACATATAGGAATTTTCATGAATGATGCTGCTGGTTGGCATGTTTCTCGAGATGGTCCTGTTTTTCCCTTCCTTGAATTCCGGTGCTGCTCCATATCCACCGTATTTCACCCTCATTGGCTCTCAATACCTTGGTTGTTACAGGCCACCTAATCTTCTCAACTCCTCCCTTCCTTGAATTCCGGTGCTGCTCCATACCCACCGTATTTCACCCTCATTGGCTCTCAATACCTTGGTTGTTACAGGCCACCTAATCTTCCAACTCCTCCCTTCTTAAGGTGATGGAGGCCACGATGATATAGTGGCCAGAGTACTCGCTATTCAATGAAGCACACTTCGTTCTAAATACCTGTGATTCAACATCAAAATTAAAATTACAAGCTTATGTCAAATCAGTTGACCTCAAAATTAAAATTTTAGACTGACCCTACGATTTTTTTTAGCTTAACAGCTTGTCGACAGCAGGTTCAATAGAGAAGGGTGCACCAAGAACTCAATTAAGGGAATTCAAGGAAGTTATTAATGAGTCATCCCAGAAATTACCTGGGTGAGTTGGAGAAACCATTAAAAACACAAATCAGAAATACTGGTTATATTAGTTATTAAAAACATAAGCGCTGAATCTGTAGTAGGTATATTCTTGAATTGACAAACAACTGATATTTTGTCACTGCAACTTTGCTGGCTTGGGAAGAAAGAAATATGAAGTTTTTTTAAGATGTAGCCTTTTATTGGTTTACGAGGTGATTTGCATTTAATAACCAGCAAATAGCAATTTTATTACGATTAAAGCTAAAAGTAATTGTTGGATAATGCTTGGGTCAGTTGTTCACGATTTTGTTTACATTAACACAACTCTAACTTTCACAGCGTTAATAAATAAGTAAATTCAATAATCTCCTGCATTGAAATAGTGAAATCGCTAATTAGAAAAATACATATCTGTAGATTTACAAAAGTGTATTTAACTCTAACGAGTCTGCGAATTACAGGCTAGTCATTAAATGCGTGGCAGGTTAGTAATCGCAACCGAGCTTGGGAAAATTAAACACACCGCAATTTTGCATTTACAAACTCACACCATAATTGTGAAATATTTAGCTTTCATGTATACATCCATGGTATACTAAGTACTATTACTTTCGGGACTGTGCGCCTCTAGTCTCGCATGGCCCAGCTCGTATGCATTTTCACCCTTAATTTTCTTTTGTCGCCGAGTAAATCAACAATATATGCAATTTTTAAGGTGTATTTTCCTACCAAATTCACAAATGCAAAATAACAAAAATATAGGGAAAATTCAGAAAAACTACTGACTTCATATGGAACTTCCAATTCTATTCGAAGTAAACATACAGTTGTTTATAACCAGCAGCTTGCCGTGACCTCACAATTAATGATGTCCATACAATATGTCACACAGACAATATGGCGTCACCCGAAAGTAACAGTGAAATATTAGCTGTAAGGACAATACTGTCTAATTCGGAAGCATCGAGTGATATTGATGACCTGCTTGCAGATTTTGAAGATGAATATACCTATTTCTGAAACATATGATGATGAATCGTCTATTGAATAATCATCTGAGTTACTTATTTTGTTTTTCGTTTGATACTGCGGAATAGCACTATATTGATAAAGTGCTTGGAAAGGCAATGCTGCAGTCTGTGCTACTGCCGAAAGACACTTTTTAAACTTTCAGGTGCATATGAGGACAAAAATTTGTGCACGAAAAGTGTTTTCAAATTATTCTTGTTAGTCTCATTCACTTCGTTAAATAAGTAAGTAGCAGTCCTTGAGTATATTTAAGCCACATACTTCATTGTACACTGTATTGCCAAAACTTGATTGAGGTAAATTTAGAGATGCACCCTGTGTTTTTTTTTTTGTGGATGAAGGAATACACTGTATTTACAAATGTGGTCCAACTCATAAACAAATCCCATTTTTGACTGCTATGTTGGCACCACAAAACATTTTGGGCATCGATTTTATTTCTTTAGATTTGGCATGAAAAAAGTGAACACAAAAATCAGAGAAAATACTTCGGCATGCTCCGAAAAAATCATATTATCAATGTTACTCAAGCTGCCAATGAATCGTTAAATAATTTTCTTCTTTTTTATATATTAAAGTTTGGAGTACATGTCAGAATTGACAAAAACTATGTTATGGTCTCAAAAATGCAATATTTGGTGCCAACAAAACTGCCAAAGAAGGCCTGCATTTTTGATATCGAATATATTATATTGTATGGTGTAGGGCCTAATAGTGAATGGAAAATGTCTAGCGGTAGATAGGCTGATCTTTTGTGGTATTACCTTGTAAGTTGGATCCTTTAATTGTTTCTGTATTAAACTGAGTCCTATTATTTTCATGTTTCGTTCTTGTTGTCAGAATAAAACAGACCAACAATTACAACACTGGTAAAAGAAAAAAACAGGTCGTTGGAAAAAATGAGATTCAACAAGTACGAAAATAACGAAGAGAAGAGATGAGAAGAAACGAAAGGTCTCCCTTCATAAGTGAGTGTACGGATAAAGAGTAATCGGCGAAAGAATTTTGCCCTAAATTTAAGCGCAAAAAAAAGTGTTGGATTTGTCTGATTTCAATGCGCCGAACGCATGTGTTTCCTTACATTAAATCAGACCCAATTAAAAGGAAATATCTAAAAAAGTGCAAATATGCTGAAAAATCCGGAAGACTATTTTCATATTCATATCATTTAAATGTGTCTGAAAATAATGTAGAAGTTTGTCGAGATCAGTTTTTGTTAATACATGTGGGCTGCACAATAACAGGGGGCGTCTTCGAAATATTCAGAAGATGGTCGTAAAGGGATGTCTGCAAACTGGTCTCAGGAGAAGCATTGAAACATGCCAAATAAATACACTGAACAAGAAGCAGAAAATTCTAAGACGCATATTAATTTTCTTCTGAAATATCAGTCACATTATTCAAGAACACGGAATCCATCCAAGGTTTAACTGAATTGATATTTGACTGTAGAATCTCTATGTAGGGTGTATTATGTACCATGGTGCAATTTGAGAGGCCACAAAGCTATCAGTGCAGACAAATAGAGAAGCATATTTTGCACAGAGTTTAATATTGGGTTTAAGTTTCCAAAATCAGATACTTGTAAAACATGTGATTGATTAACTATTGATAAAGAAAATGCGCACTCTATGTCTAACGACCAAGAAGTTCTAAAGCTCGAAGTTGAACACCAAGCTCATTTGCTGAGATCAGGAGGAATGAAGAAACAGCTTCAATGACGATCTGAAGAGGCAAAGGAAACCACAGACATTCATCTAATATCCATGGACCTTCAACAGACACTTCCAACGTCAATGCTTTCAGCTGCGCCAGCTTTCTATAAACACAAGCTGTGGACATTCAATTTCGACATCCACAAATGTGTTAAAGTGCGGGGATACATGTTCCTATGGAATGAGACAGTTACGAAGCGAGACAGCGATGTAATTGTTAGCTACATAATGAAATATCTGCAAAATGCAAAAGTTCAAGAAACAAGCCACTTTGATGTATTTTCGGATAATTGTGCAGAACAGAACAAAAATTGGAGTATTCTGGATTTCTGGCACCACTTAGTAATAAGTAGTAAGTTTGAATCTGTCGAGTAATGTTTTCTTATTTCAGGCCCCTCTTTCCTCCCTTCGGACAGATTTTTCAAAAATTAAAAAATTTATGAAAGCTCATTGTAGGAAAAATTATACCACTAATGAATGGCGAGATATTATCCTGAAAAGTACCAAGAAGTCTCCTTTCTTTGTTGTTCATATGACAGAAAAATATTTCCTGAATGTGGCGGACAGGATAAGGTTAACCTTTGCCAACATACACAGCTTTAAATTCAAGGCTAAAACAGCAGAGGCAGCATATGTGAGATTCTCTGTAAATAATGATCCAGTTACAGTCAACATTGCAAAGCGAGGGCGGCATGTAAGTGATGTTTAACCGAGTAAAAAGTGCAATGGATCACTTCTTGTAGAAGTAAAGGAAAACAGAGATATGCAAGATCTACTACAGTTTATACCCCCAGTGCACCATTTATTCTACAATCGTATCAAGTGTCAAGAGGGCATTCAATGTGATGAAGGCGAATACAGCCTAATCTGTGTTGAATGAACAGTCTTGGAATGGTAGTAAGAAATTACGCTGCATTTTTAATAAACATATTGTTTTGTATAATCAGAAAAGTGACATTTATGCATGCTAAGGCGAAGACAGCGTAATTTATATCGAGTGAACAGTATTGGAATGGTAGCAAGAATTTGTGTTGTATTTTTAATAATCATATTGTTTTGTATAATCAGAAAAGAGACATTTTATGCTTGCTAAGACGAAAACAGCACAATCAGTTTTGAATGAACAGTCTTGGAATTGGAAGAAATTGTCAGCATTTTTAATGAGCATAAAACATAATTAAATATCTATAATATTGTTATGCATAATCAGAAAAGTGATACTTGATGTATGCTTGCAAACAACTTGCTGTTCAGTAGCACAAGATGAACACTTACAGAATCTTTATCTACATCTCTGTGGCAAGAATGTTTTATGCCACTAATACTTATGTATGCACTTATGAGTGAATAACATGAATTGCACAATTATTTTTACAAACTTAAGAGCTAATTATATCATAAATGTTTAAATGTGGCATTGCGCTATTTTGCCTCATAGTTTTCGATTGTTTCACGTCACTTATTACATCAGTGAGATTGTTTAACTGAAACAACTGGTGGTTTTCCACTGATTTTTATTATTGCTAATTTCACTGATTTGAGCAGTTTAATTTCACTGCGAATCATTGGTTTTCCACAATTTCGAATGTAGAGTGTAGGATACTGACCTAACATTTGTTGTTATATAAATTAGGTGTTAAATGTTTAACAACTACTCTTACTCGTCTTACAAAGCTCACTTTGACATTCTAATTCCCATCGGGTTTCATCTCAATTAAAGGCAGGCTGACAAAGTAGGCACTTCCACAAGTCCGAATACTTCAGTGCAAAACGAAGTACATACAACAGCCAATAATCTTTGATATCGTGCACAAATTTTGAAAGGATTTTATTTTGTTTTCTGCTGTTATAGAATTTTCATTCATAATGATTAAAACAGATTTAATGCAACAGTTTATCTAATGCATTTATTAATTTTCATACATAAATTACATTTCATTATTGTATCACAGTCCACAAAACCTATATTGAGAAGTAAATTATAAATAAATATTTTAAGTAATAAATTATTCAGCTTATAAATAATAATAAATATGATAATTTAACAATGTAAATATCAAATTAATAAATAAATGAAAAAATAAATACAGAGCAAGAAGGGAGTTCTTTTTGCACAATAGCGTTATTTTGATAGCCTAACTCGCTAAGTTTTTGTAACTGTCATGCTCAACCTTATGACTACAAACGAAAATATTGTAAAAAAGATTTACAAAGATGGTAAAACACATGAAACAAAATTAACTCTTCATACAGTAATATTTCAGCTATAGTAAAGATTTTTCCACAGAAAAGTTCTATCCGTTCATCAATTGATGAAAATTTATAAATAAATATGTAATTATCTTAGAAACACATTCATAGCATTTAAAATAGTGATAACAAATCAGTAATTATCTAAAACAAATAATTAACATGGAATAATGAATTACAGATTTTTTGTTTAAATGATTTATATATTAACAAGACACTGTTAAATAGAGAGTAGTTGAAATAAATATTTCAGCTGCGAGGTTTAGATTAAGCATGGCCAAAGATATTGTTTTAAACTCAAAAAACAGTTTGTACAAATTTGCGAGTTTAAATTTTCTCCCTTCAGGTACAAAAAATACTGTTTTGTTATAATGCGTGCTATTAGTTTATATCACATACATCCACAAGATTCCACTACCATGTTTGGCAACGTCTTTTGGGTTACAGTTTGGTTTCCATCCATGTAAAGCAACTGGACTGAAGAAAGACGAGTAGCAGTGCAGCATGGAGATAAATCAGCATCTCTATTAACCTGCCGATTGCGGTGAAGCAGCTTCTGAAACAAGCGATTTGTTTTAATTAAAAATTATATATATATATATATATATATATATATATATATATATATATATATATATATATATATATATATATATTACCCTGCATTGATCTAGAGAGAAAACCTGTGCGGAATAAGGCGTACACGGAGCTATGTAAATATAAAACAGAATTACGCTTCTTGAAACGTATTTTAAGATATGAGTGATTTAAAAGACCCTTAACAACTAGGTATTTGGTGCTCAAGGGCATAAATGAGTTAAGAGAGTTTTGTTTTGGTCGTCGCTAAACAGTGAGATCTTGAGCGCCGGAGAATGTGATATAAGGTGAAGATGGAACGGCGGCGGAATGAAAGCGCGGGGAAACGGGAGATCCCCGAGAAAATCCGCTGACCAGCGACATCGTCCGGCACGATTCTCACATACGAAAATGAGGGGGTGACCCCACCGGGAATCGAACCCAGTTCGCCTTTGAGGGAGGCGAGTAGTCTAACCACTACACCACTGTGGCCCACTGATGTACTGACAACTGCCAGCTTGCTATGGCATCTTGTTTTCACCAGTCAGAAAAAACTGTTCACTTTTTAAATTTAACAAAATTTACATATCAAATAAGTGAAGAATTTTTTATACATACTTCTAATGCATGCTCATAAAAAACAAGGGAACGATCTTCATACGTAAAAAAATTACTGAAATTCAAGTATACGCAAATTTATAAAAATGTATTTTTATTATACTGTACGTTGTGACAAAAGTATGCAGATTGCTCGAAATCCTTTAAACTTTAAAGAACAATTTAAAAATATTACACTAAATATAATTTAATTTTTCAATTATAAATATTTTCCAAAATTTAATTCCAGAATCTATTGGCACACAGTCACATAGATGTAGTTTAAATGTAGGAATAAATATTAGTTGTTGAGAACTTTGTGTTGTGAACTACATGATTCACTATGTGATGTATTCACAGCTATTGCCTTTGAAAGCCCAGTATTTATTAAATCATAATCTTGACATCTATTTTTGAAATTTCTGATCACTGACTATTATTAATGTTAATGTACTTACACCCTCTCATGCCAAAGGATAGGAGTTACAAAGGCTTGAGGAAAATATTACATGTTAAGTGGCGAAGCTACAAAAGTGATGGAATGGATGTGGATTGAGAAACAGGAGCATCGTATAAGAGCTCCTTACAACTTGTGAATGTCTGCCACATACGAAAATATTTACATTAAATACCACCCATATTACAATTAACAAAATTCATATATGCTACAAAATATTTACTTAAGATGCGACATGTTATTTCACAGAACACTGCTACATTGTAAAGTTTAAAATAATTCTTTAACTTCTGTTTATTATGGTTGAAACACTAGTGTGCCAAAATTAGGAACTGGACAGATTTTCACTTGTAATGTTTCAAATAGGTACAAAGCATGCCAGTAACATAGTCGAGACGTAGGAATATGAGAAAGGTGAACGACACCGAATAAGAAAGGAATCCAAAGGATGCAAAGAACGTTTATTCTAAAGTGGGTTTCGAACACAGCAGGACAGAAGACAGAAACATCAACGTGACAGGCAACTGGAAAGAAAACAACAGCTCTCGATATGGGTCGTGATAACCTCCGACTGCGATGCAGGCTGTGCACAATCGGTTCATGCTCAGGATAGGGTTGTCTATGAGCTCTTGAGGCTCCAATCACAGTACGGAGTCGCTACTGGCGGCTTGCGGTATGCTGCAAGGTTCCTCGCGACGTCTCATGCGTGTCCGATTGGAATTCGGTCCGGGAACCGTGCGGGACAACCAATGTGAAGAATATCTTCACTCACCAACAACCAGGGACGGCCATTGAACGATGTACAGCATTGTCCAAAAAGCCACTCAGTGCTCACAGCACCCTGGAAAAGATGCACATGAGAAAGAAGAATATCAGTAGACTAGTGGTAATCAGTGTCAAACTTCCTTGGAATATGTGATGCTCCATACGACCACCATGTATTATGCATCCCTAACGAAGATTTCTGCCATGTGAAAACCGGTACCTTTCGACGATATTGGAGTGATGGTTGCACGTTCCCTTCTCTATTTAGTTCTATATATAGGCTGTTTATGGTAAAGTGAGAACTTTTGAAGCCCTTACTTTTTTCATTCAGCCGTTTTTTATTCTCCCGCCACTTTTTAAAATGCAAGTAATAAACACAGTGTATATATTTTACCTGACACGAAAGTTAAAGTTCAAGTCTAAAATAAAATATATTTATTGACTATTATGCCAAATGAGAGGTCTTCTAAAAGTGCTCACTTTACAGTGAATAGCCTATAGACGTCGAGAATCGCTAGTGGGACTCAATCGGCTCTCGTCCATCAAGAACACTCGGCCACATTTCTGAAATCCACGGTTCTTGAGTCCCTATCACCAAAGCAAACACAATCTCCTATATGCAGGTGCCAATGGTGCACGCCATTCTGGTCTCCAAGGTGTAGTCTAGCGAAGGTAAAATGCGATATCAGGTGTGTAGAAGTGTGTTGTGTATATGCGGCTACTTATTCTTTTTACAGAAAGGGACATGTCTCATACACTGTTACAGTACACATTTTCATTTAAATTGAGTGAGTGTGTGTGTGTGTATATATATATATATGTTATATATCCTCCCTCCTCTCCCTTATACTGTGAATTGTGTTTGTTCGTGAGGCCATGTACGTATGTAACACTTATTTCATGTGAGGTAAAGTTTTCAAATTTAGTTAAAATAATGTCTATCAAAAAATTGGGGTTTTTGTTATGTAATGACCCATAAACAATATATGTATATTTTGAAAATAACGAGGCAATAAGTCTGAAATAAGTTCATATTTAATTATTACAAACTCAAATAGCGACCAACCACGGTTAGGGGCCGCAGTGGTGTGGTGGCAAGACTACTCGCCTCCCATTAAGGCGAACCAGCTTCGATTCCCGGCAGGGCTGCCCCGGTATTTTCACGTGTGGGAATCGTGCCGGACGATACCGCCGGTTGGTGGGTTTTCTCGGGGATCTCCAATTTCCCCCGCCCTTTCATTCCGGCATTGCTCCACACTCACCTTGCTTCACCCTCATCGGCTCTGAAGGCCTCGATGTTAGGGGCCGCCCAAATCTCTTCACTCATTCTTGTCTCGCCAGCTACTGTTTATTAACCCAGGATTAGAAAGGGCGTACATCGCGCCCGTGCATTATACCCATCGCAATCACTCATAGCATGTCCTGCTGCCTACATTCGCATGTCCTATTATACTGAACCCGTGGTCCATTGTGCCTGATCGTTCTGCTGTTGTGTTCATTTTTCACCATTCTTAATTTTCGCACACTAATGTAGAGTGGCAAAGTTTCACATTGAGGCGGCGGCAATCGTGAGTCTTTCGCCAATTTTGGACTTGTGTGGGCATTTGGAAACATGCTTTGCTGCATGAACACTCGTACCCATGTTTAACCACATGAACATAATCGTTTAGGTATGTGTGAGTAGCAGACAGAATTTGGAGAGAACATTTGTGTCACTGGTTATATGTATGTATTTGAATTTTATTGGATGCCAATGGAAGCCGAGGTGACTTGCCCCTGTGGAAATATAAAGCAGGCGCCAAAATGGAAGGACGCTTACGAATTCATCTACAGAGTGTACCAATGTATTCAAACTAAATTTTACTAGCATGATAATACATACGAAAGAAATACGTGATTAAAAAATTGCATCAAGACATCGATCCATTCATCTACCGCACAGTAGTATATTTTATGTAATTCGTTGGGCCATCCTGTGCATGGATACATGTATCGACATTATCGGATACCGATAGAAACACCCTATGTTATCTTGAGGCAGAATTGCCCACAGATATTGCAAATTATGCTTCAAATTACGACCACTTCCACAAGAAATAATCTGGTATCCTATCCAGTTACAAAAATATTCAAAAGGGAAAAAATATATCAGGTGGTATTTAGGCTTATGTTAGGTGACCAGATGTCGAAACAGAAGTGAGAGATTGAAAATTCAAAGAGTCGAAGGTGAATAAAATGTAAAAGTGACATACCTTTTTGAGAACTTACATAATAAAATAGCCTATCATAATTCATTATCCAGGTATTCACTGCCCAGTGAAGACTATGTAATGTAAATACTTAATCTTAGAAAATAAAATGTAAAGGAAACATTTATTTTGGCAGTATTGATTAAGCTAAGATGATAAATTTAAGAAGCTATCATGTAACATTAAAGTGGGTTTATGGCAATTATGTACACTCTAAATTCGAATCAGTGTTAACCCACTGATTGGAAGTGAAATTCAACTACTTGAATCAGTGAAAATTGCTCCTCTTAAGATCGGTGGAAAACCACTGATAGTTTCAGTGAAACAATTTCGCTTATTGAATATGTGAGAGCCATCTGCGTGCGGCGAATTAAATGTTGTTGTTATTGAATTTAGGAAGTTTATTACGATAAATAAACATATTTCCAATAGTCACTGTATGTATTATGCAATTCAACATAATTAAAAAAAAAGTAAACAAAATGAGCAGTGTACAGGACTTGAACTCACAGCATCCCCTTCTAGACCGTACCACTACCAAGCGAATCATAACTACTAAGGGGAAAACATAAGTAATTTATTTCTTTATCGAAACTATGTAACATTAAATTGTATGCCTTTTATTTCGTTATTACTCCAATTGGTAACATAAGGATTGTTACAACAAATAGTGAGTATTAATGCACTTTCACCTCATTTAATGCTGTTTAAACCTTCATACCGAGTACTATAATTACATGAAAACGAAATGAAAGATGTAAAAATGGAATGAAAGACTGAATGTTCATGTTGCCTAGTAAAATGGTATAAGGTATAGAAGACGAAACTCACATTTTGAAAAATCCTTTCATAGGTTTTATTAGTTTACGCATTATTGTTTCAGTTAATGTGTGTTTATAAACTTATCCATTAGTAAAAAAAAATTACTGAAAACAGCAAATGAAATGGTTTATTAATCAGTGGAAAATGTCACTGAATTAATAAGTAAAAAAACAGGCATTTTAAAGTAATTCGTCTGAAAATTAACTGAAGTCACTGTTCAGTAAGTCGGGTGCTGTTAGCCATTTTAAACAGTGAAATTCTCACTGATTCATATTTAGGGTGTAATAATATTTGATGTCAATTTTAATAAGGTCACGTGAAATAGGTTTTGTGTTAGAGTTCAACGAACTCCTAAGGCGAAGCTTTTTGTACCAATGTCAGAAAATTTAATGACCATCAGTATGAGTCAAATAGAAGCTTGAATCAAGCATATGAGTATAAGACTTGGTATATGCTTCATTATTAGAAGGGATTTGTGTAGGAAATATATGTATATAAGAGGTGGCTTTAACTTCTCATGTCTGCAGCTATTTCTGCAGCCACAATAAATTTAGAGTGTTTAGTGATGTATAAAATTTGTGGCAAGCGACTATACTGTTATTGTTAATTTATAGCACTTGTTTGATATAATTTTTGCTGTTATATCGCCAGCTGTCAGACTATTACATAATATTCGCCATTATATACAGAGTATTAATTATAAGACATTTGTCAAAATCGAGCAGCTTGTATGTACTCCGAGTGGAGCAATCAGCCACTTCCGGCAAACATGGTCCAGGTAGACAGGGATGCTTTATCTCTCTTCCCTCTCCTCTCTTTTTGATCCCGAAAATATGTCGTGCAGGGAGTGGTTTTAAAAACAGATCTTAGATTAATTTAAAGTAGTAATTCATGATATTGAGGTATACGATCACTGTCGTATTATCGATTAAAATGAACTGTAAATGTGATTTTACTATAATAAATGCATATTTAGATTCAACGGTCCTATACAACATTCGTGGGACACACAAACCATTAAGTGGCATATGGAGAGAAGCATCGCTTTGCCTTGGTGTGGGAGGAAACTTCCCAGCTCAAAAGTTAGGCATAGGAGTTGTTTTCTAGTGCAATAGGGCACTTGTGTGAGAAACTCGCTGAACAGTGGTCCAACCCTACCCAAGGAGCGAGGTAGATCCTGCAGCCATGGCCGTTTCGAAGCGATATGTCAATTAAATTCGTTGCGTCAAATCGGTGGATGGCGATGCTTTTACAGCCGATTAATGAGAGGAAAACGTGGACCGCGTCCATAGACAATAACTACTACTTTAACTATACAAAGAGGCACGCCTGGTCATGATGTGTGTGTTTGAGATTACGAAGTAATATGGAACTTGTAAAAAACTGGTGCATCTTTACTGGCCTTTCAACATACCAAGTTCATAATGGGCAAGTCGAGGTGTAGTCAGTCAACAACTTAGAATTAAGATATTATAGATATCGTTGTTACTAGGGTAGGTACAGAGGATCATCACCGTAAGTAACATCGCAAGCATGGTCTCACATTGATGTGCAATTGTAACACAGTGTTGTTCTCTGCAGGTACTGGTGTTGATCGTGTTGTAATCATAAATTACCGAAGCTGTTATATAGTCAGCTTTATGCCACATTGTTACATGCAACTCAGAGTGTTTAAAGTGTTTCGGAACCTTTATTGAGTTCCATTAATCATTGGTACTTCATGGCTGGTCATGACAAGGGTGCTCCTATCCCTATCTATGTGACACAAAATGAATTGAGACATCATACTGCGAAGCTGGAGTGTGGAGTGTGCCACCATGATGAAACCACACATTCCACTGGACTGTAATTTGTATATCTCCCTCAAGAGCAGGAAGTATGTTTCACAGAAAAGCTTAGTGCTGGTCCAATAATACGAGTTGACAAGGGGATATCTGCATGCTGATGGGCAAAAATTTCACATTATCTCAGCCATAAATGTTTCTGATGATTAATAACCACCATTATGAGAATGGGTGGAGTGGAGAGATTTTGGCGTCTCTAAACATCAGGGTATTGAGAGCTTATATATATGAAGAAGGCTTCATCCAGAAACAAAACGCTTGCTGGAAATTCAGAGTCAACCACATCTTTGTAAATACATTTTTTAACTAACTGGTAATAAGGATAAAGAAAAAATTTTGTGGTAATACTTGAATAATGAATGCAGTCCTTATTCATGCAGCACATTAAACACTTGATTACAAACTCACATGGCATAAACAATGCCACAAGTAATTGTTAAATAGTTGCTTGACAACTCAGATAATTAATTATTTTTCGAATTACAGTGTCGTCACTGCATCTCCCACCACCAAACATCATGGGTGACATAATTTTAGCAAATGTAAATTTCAACGAACTATACTTATTGTCTTTAGAATTGGTTCATCCTGTAAAACCCATGTGGAAAACATGAATGTTCCTATATAGTCACATCAATGAATGCTTCACAAAGAAATTAAGTTTCGAGCTCTTGGGAATGCTAACATATTATACAAGTGTATATATATATGATATGCATATAAACTTTTCCAGTATGACTGAGTGGTAGTCATACGGATAAGATGAGAGAGCTTTATGCTCTAGGAACAACCGATGCTGTTAACAGAGACTGGACAGTAATGCTGTGCGTGGGACGTTCGGACTTTACAATCAGATGATTGTGTTAAGAAGTTACACTGGATGCTACCTATACATGGTGAAGCAGTTTTGGACTATCCTAGCAGACCACCAGGTGGGAGGTCTGTTTGATTCTGTTACAAGCACTAACAACCAGAGAATTCCTTGTCCACCACCAGCGTTAAGTGGAACCTTTACAAGAACATCATAATTATTTTCAGATGACCATAATAGGGAAATACGCAATCTCGGTGACTTATTTTATGTGTTATGCAATTACAACTCAACATTGTCGTCTTCATTTGCAATCGTGTCAGCAGAGAGCAATGCAAAATGCTACAGACTGGCGATGTATAGCAATCAGTGTACTTGGCTAAAGCACTAATCCCATAAGGAGAATACAAATTATGCGCGAAAATGATATCACAAGACACAAGATATAGAACATAGCAGCACCCTAAAAAAAGTGCCAATATAAGTCCAATAGGGGCCGCACCACGGGAAGTTATGAGATTGCGAATTTGTGGTCTGTGAGGCCAGCTAAAGGAGATATAGGTGTAAACATGTAGGCGACCCATGATGTATGTGTGGTTTACCCATCGTCCACAAGGTGACTCTGTCACTCCTAAGTTACTACAGTATGTGCGTGTATCAAAGACAGACGCCTTCCTTCCATTGCCTGAGCTGTTGGAGGATATAACTTTGGCAGTTCGTGAGAGGCTGTGGTTGTAGCATCGCGGTACCTTTCAGCATGGCTGCAACAAGCTGGATGACATTTCCATGTCGCTGGAATGGAAAGGGAGACCCTATTCCATGGTCTTTTCCATTCTATCAAAAATTTTCCCATCTCTATTTAACGATTTCATATAATTAAATTTAATATTTGCATTAATGCATAATCTTTATTTTAATATTCTCAAAATCATTTGGCCTTATTTACAGCTAAGTTCTAATAAAAAAATGTCATATGTTTGAAACATATGTTATTAATGCTTATTATCATTCTAGGCTTTATGTACTGAGTGAAATATGGGAGAGCTATTATTGTTAGCGTTAATTTCGAATTCAACTTCCATGCCATGTCAGGAATCTATCCGAAGTTTTCTGGTGTTGTGGTCGGGTTTACTAACTATCACAATGCGAAACTGACATTAATATTTGCAGAAATTCCTTATGCAACGATTTAGTTTCCATCCCGCTTAACTACTTATCAAAGCAGTGTGCAGGAAAGTAATCTTTGGTGTGGTACTTTTCAGCAATTAGAAAAATACAAAAAAAATTTGTGTTGATTTACATAAAAGTGAAGATGCATATTTAATAAAAGTGGCATTCATAAAATTATAATTTGTTTAAAATTGTATACATATGTAAAGAGTCTATTATTTATGTAGAGGTACACCCACATTAGGGTCTATGGAAATACCTGAAAAAGGATAAAATATGAAATGGGACTTGCGCAAACATTAATACTGCTCACCTGAATGATAGTGTTGTAATGAGAACCAGTAACAGTAAGCGCTGGTGCATTAGTACATGAACCACGGCAGAAGTATGCATGATATCCTTGAGGCTGTAGTATCCAGTCATCCCAACCAATGTCGGCGAAAGAGACATAGAGTTCTTCTCTGCAGCACTCACTCACGCCAGGAGAGCAGTTTACATTTCGTTTAACACGGCGAGTCTGAATTAGAAAAAAAAAAAAAGAAAGGAATTTATTAACCCATCAGATAACATGTGAAGCTTCTATTTATATAACCGAATATTGATAGTTACATTTAACCACATAGTTGTTTATTAGTCATAATATTATGTATAATAACATTTGTGTAGTATTATAATTAACTTGGCTCAGAATATACAGACATAAATCTGTCTAGAATTTAAATTAAGAAGAATATAACAATACCAATATTCTTACGCCTTGTTATAGAATGGTCGCATTTTTAACTAGGAGAATGAGTGTGTGGTGTATGGATAGAAAATAATCATATTTGCGTATATATATATATATATATAAATAACACTCCTGTAGACATATGGTTATCGCCCTGTCAATGGAAACAAATAATCGCATGGAGCTATTTTCCCTTATAAAATAGTTTTCAATTAATGTATGAAAAAAAAAAAAACATGTAAATAAAGTAAATGTAATGAAGAAAGGAATTCTTTAAAAAGCATTGTTGCTTTGAGTTCAAAAAAGCAAGTGCTTCTGAGCGCACCTTTCAGCGCGAGGGGGGGGGGGGGGTATGTAGGGGACACGTCATGCCCAAAAATTTTCCTAGGGGGGAGGGGGTTTATTGTGCCCTACAAAGTGAGTATATTATTTCACTTCAAAAACCATTTACGAAGTCACTGTTCTATTCATAATCATTTGAGGCGAATAAAAATTTAATATACAATAATTTCAGTGAACCGACAGTCATGCATAGATAGGGATGGCTATTCTATTTTACAACAATGCTTACTCAGACACTGCTGTCACACAACAAACAGTTGATTTATAAACGCTTAGTGTTTCTTGAATTCACAGCGCGGATGGGCTGGTTTAGTTGGAAAGGTTTTTGCCGGTCTGTTCAGGAGTCTGTCTTTAGACAGGATGGAATGACCACATACACAATATGAACACTATTTTTTGTATACAGTTTGTGGTCACATAATCCAGTTAGCATGTTTAAATTAATGCATATCTGACATGGACGTCGATACAACGCATAAGGGAAAGTAATGATATAAAATATGTCTCGCTGAAATCACTGCTGTGGCTGGTCATATGTAGGCTCTTGTGGAATGTGCAAGAAGTAGTTGAGACGCTTCTGGCGGTGGAACATTTTAGAACCATTTTGAGTGTGCGATCGACATCGCCAGGTGGGATAATTGGCATTTATATCGCCCGCAGGAATGAATATTATATTGGGGTAATGTTTGTGAGCTGGACCAGGTCAGGCGCTGTTAGAGTGTGACCTGGAAGGCAGTAAGCAGCGTGAAAGGCAATATGTTGTGTTCCTAGATTTAATTCAACACGCAATGCTTCAACAGTGGCGAGTTGAGGTTGCTTAGCACTTTATTGCAGTATGTACCAATAAAATCACTTCACCGCGACTGCCTTGTTTACTATCTGGGCGGAATGCTGTGTCGCCAGAGACATGAAATGAGTGCCGTGGCTTTAAGGGAGTATCATTTATTGCTGCCAGGAGTATTGGTGCATGCTTAGTTGTTCAATTAACTCTTGTGTCTTGTCACGAATGCCACTTGCATTTCAGTATTACAAAAACTTGTTTAACTTAGTGTACCGCGTCTGTGTGTGCGACGGAGTATTAAACCCCATTTCACATCACTTGTTTGGCCACAGTGAGCGTGGAACTCACAGTAGCCTCGGATTTCATGTGGTAGTCGGTAATGGGATCGGCCGAGGTTACCAGCGTTTTAGAGTAAGAGAGGAAGATATTTGGGCGGCTCTTAACAGCGAGGTCTTAAGAGCCTATGCTGATGAGAGTGATTGAGGTGAGAATAGAGCAGTATCGGAGTGAAAAGGCGGGGGGGGGGGGGGGGGGCTGGGAGATTCCTGAGAAAATCCGCCAAATCAGCGGCTTCATCCGTCACGATTCCCACAAGCGAAAATTCGGGAATGACCCTGCCAGAGATTGAACCCGGTTCGCCTTGGTGGGAGGCGAGCAGGCTAACCGCTCATCCACCGCGGCCCCTTCCAAAGAGTGCCTTGATTATCGGGTTATTAAAAGATATTCGTATTATCGCAGTTAAATTCATGCAAATCTACAAAACTTGGCTCATACTGTTACAAAATAATGCTGCAAACTTGTAACTTGGGGGAACACGTTCTTTTCAAAACAGCTTAAAAGTGCTTTGTCCTGTCGACCGATGTACGAAGTAGCTCTCATGGTAAGTGGGTTCGCAGAAATGATAAATCTTCTGTCAGTAGCACACATATTAACATGAACTTCTGAGATGGTATCAACAGTTAACTGAAAATCAGTATTTCTGCTAGAATTTTATAGAGGAGTACAGCCGTTGCCCTTGTAAGTGTTCAAATACAACATTTTTAAAAGATTTTTTGTAAATTTACAAACATTTGTTTTCATACAAAACATGTCTCCGCTTTCAGAAACACTTAAATGTGATATATATATATATATATATATATATATATAGAGAGAGAGAGAGAGAGAAGAGAGAGAGAGAGAGAGAGTTACAATTTCCCTCAAAGGCAGCAGGCTTAGCCAGGGTCTTTAAGGGATGAAGGTCCTAATTAAATAAAAGAGATAATTACAATTTCATCATTTATTTATAAAAACTACAAATAAAATACACTGGAATCAGCATCTCTCAATAAATTGCTATCACTTGCTATTACAATTAATAAACTCAATCAATAAATTTTATAATCACTTTAAAGAAATTAACGCAATTAAATAATAAAAATCCGTTCCAAAAAAGTGTAGCAAAACCTATTGAACAAATTTGATCAATTATGTGTCCATATTTGACAATTCAAATATTTACAATGAAGTCCGTATCACATGTTCATACCGTCCCAACTTAGTTCAGTTCAGATTCCATCAGATCAAAATGTTGTAGATATCTCCGAGCGTCCTCACGCACAGTAGCCTTCAACTAGTTGGGTGCCGGGCCTTCTCGTTCGTCCACAACGCAGAGACACTGGTCTGCCGTCGTCTCGTATCCTCTACCGTCGTTTGTCCTCTCCACTTATTTCCCTCGTTGCACCTGACTTCTCCCACCAACAGCAATTCTGACAGATGGCTTCCACAAAGAACTCTTGACCCTCCAGCTGCTGCGATGGTATTTATAGTGTCTCGGCCATAGCCGAGAATTTTTTCCTAATGCCTCATTGCGTCGAAGGACATAGTTACCAGAATATTTTTGCTCATCCTTCTAAGTCGTCGGCACTTTCAAAAAGGAGTGGAGCGACTGTGACGTCAGCCAGGTCAGCTGTCAATCATTTCCTCCCACAGGCGACGTAGCAGTGAGAATACCTGTTTAGAATCCATTGTTCTTACACTTTTAACGACGAATTTTAAAATGGTTCAAACATTTACGTAATTATAACTCTACCAACTATTTTGTATTACTCATAATAAAATTTACCGCTTTGTTGATGTTAGCTACGCAATAACATTCTTCGAAATGTTATACTGTTTAAAAGTGCAACACTACTCGAGCCAGGAAGCTATTCTCGGAATGTGTGGAATTCCCGGAAGTGATGATAGACGCGCAGCAATATTATTAGTAATGTTTACTGTATATTTGTAACAACAAAAACTTTTTTCGTTATTCACACAAATGTAATTCTTGCAAATGAACCAAGGCATTAGATTTACAAAATATGTCTTTGTGAACCATAGAAAATCTTAAATTTTGTAATTATACAAGAATTTGTCAGTTCAAGTTACACAAATTTTTCCAGTATGGAAACACTGCCGCTTCACAGGTACATTTTATGAAGAATTAAACGATTTTTATTTACAGTGACGGTGTCCCTTATTTCAAGCCCACATTTGACTTGTTTTAGATGACTTGTATGCTTACAACATTTCCTCTTCAATTAAGCCCCTGACCACAAAAAAACAAACAAACTAATTTCTAGAAGTTTTTCTAACAATATACGAAAACGTAAATAATGAGTTCTGAGAATTATTTTTCCAACCCCCCTACACGTTGTCAAGTTGTGTTGTGTGGTAAAAAAAAAACCAGGACATAATTTAGTCGATAACAGTAAAATACCTCTTACAACACGAATCAAAAGAGGACTTTTTGTATATGCATTATTAAAATTAAAAGTCAAAGATCCCTATCAGATATGTTTACGGCGTGTTGCCAAACCTCCAGTATATCAGTCCTCTTTCAACGCAAGGGTAGAGAGAAAAGTTTGAATAGAGAGCCAGAGAACAGTCTGTGATTTATAGTGAAGGTGAAGGACAGTCAGCTAATAAGCACTGCAATTTGGTTTATTGTATACAGTTACAGCAAGGTACAATTGTTTGATATTGTTTGATATAAACGTTGAGAGCAAACAATCGTTTTATATGTCGGCACAGCACAGGAACAGTAAACACATGAAGAACCAACAGCACCTGGCTTCTCCTTTTGTAATCCAGTCACAGTGGCTACCAACCTTTCTGAATCCCTGCTAAAGCACCGCATTTGTGCTCACACAGTGAAATTATATTTTGCAGATGAACTATTTCTTTTCTTACTAGGTATTATCAACACACCTATATTCTTTCAGATTTAATTCATATTAATACTACATAAAATAATGTAATATATAGATAAAATAAAAGTAAAACTAAAGTTTAACGAGAAATAAGGTATTTTTATTTTAACACAAGTATAAAACGCTTCTGATACATGACATATTTAGGAAACAACCAAACATGTTATATATGGGGGATTTTTCAAAGTTTTGAACAAGAAAGTCTGAAGAAACTGCACATTGCAATTCTTTAAAAAGCGGAATGGCTTGACTTGGTGCTGGACCTCACTGAACGAGCCGGATTTCTGAAGGGTGGGGGAAGGAGGTAGCTGCGATGTTTACTAGGGAGTGGTTCAGGATGTATGTAACAAAATTCAGTATTTAAGTCATCATAGTACATTTTACAGATTAGTCATGAATAACATTTAGTACTTACATTTACTTAAATCCATAGTTAACTCAATTAATAGCATGGTTGGTAGCTATTTTAACGACCATATCATAGAAATATTTTTAATTAATGTGCAAATTGTAATTTAGCAATATATATTTTTTGAACAACTTATTATTCAAGCTATTAAACACAATGAAAAAAATAAGATACTTTATTTGTAATTACCTTTTTTGTAGAGTTGACATGAATCGCAAGAAAATATTTATGCTTTTCATTTGCAAACATCCCCATTTGGTTCAATTCGCTTGAGCACGTAGTACATTCTATGTGGATGTTATGAGAGAGTTCCTGGTAGTCAAGCCAATCTTTCACCACCCATGTCATTTCAAGCTTAACCCATCCTCCTGGAAAATAAATACGTAAGAAAAACAATTATTTTTATGATATTTTGAAAAACATAAGCTCATTTATTAACAGTAGAAAGGTCTGCCTAACGTGGACACCCCCAAGATTTCCGGTACAGTAGCCGCTCCCGAAATGTGTTTTCGATAAATGAAATTATGTGCGGGGACAAGTAATTTGCTGCAAAGTCACAATTCGTAACACGTGTATGGACAGAAATAATTAAACCACATATGATTTTGCCCTTAAAAACATAGATTTATTTGAACTGCATCAGAAAGTATGTGCAAACAGGAATTCAGTGATGAAGCATATGCAATGGAAAGTAACACAGAAATGCCAAGAAATAATATGCAAATATGATTAATTTAAGCGGGCCAGTGGCATGGGGCAGTGGACCTGTACTCACAACTGTAAGCAAGCAACACGCGCTGTGACTCATCCTGGCAGCGTATTGCTCACCTTAATGGGGCAAGGGCATGGAATGCGATATTGGACAAAGGAGAGCACCGCAGCGGAGGGAAGATGGCAATATAAGTACACGTCAGATATAAATATATTACATTTTATTTAGATACCAAGTTAATTCACGAGATTTGTTTCCTAGTCATCGACTGTACTGAACAACGAGTGCGTAGAGATGCATAACAAAATAGAACAAATCTATATAAGGAGAAATGCAATCGCACCCGCATGCATAATACAAAAGAGGACAGTTATGTTTGAAATGCTTCTCATATGTCCTTTCACAGTATCTGCTCGATGTGTTAACCATCGACAGAAATACACATCTGTAAACGTACATGTAGCGAGCGACGAGCAGCCTGAAGTGTTTCTGGTATAATGCCTCTGCAAGCTGCCATAATGTGTTCCTGCATGTCTTCTGGCGTCGTAGGAACCGTGTTGTACACCATATCTTAAAGTGTTCCCCACAGGAAACAATCGTGAGAGAGGTGGAGATCTGGGGGGAGGGGGACAAGCTGGCCAACTTACGATACTATCATGCCCTAACCACCGGCTTGGAAATGTTTCATTTACCACTTGCCTCGCCACCGAAGCAAAAATTCGCAGGACAACTATCATTATGAAACCACATATCACGACGTATGTCGAGCAGTATGTATTCCAGAAGTGCAAGTAAGGTCTCTCTCAGGAAATGGGCGTACTTAAAGCCGGTCGTTGTCCCTTGAATTAAGTCTGGCACTATGACATAGTCTCCAACGATTCCACACCACACGTTCACTTTCCAAGATCGCTGGTATTCCACATGCCAGACCCAATGCGGACTCTCCGTCGCCCAGTAGTGCATATTTCGTAAATTTACGCGCCCATGGTTTGTGAAGATCGCGTCATCGGTAAATAGTATGCTCTTCAGAAAATTACTCTCATCCCTTACAAACATCAGAACAAACCTACAAAACTGAACCTGCTGCTGGAAATCACCTTCATGTGATGCCTCATGAAGAGCCACTTGATATGGATGAAATTTCCGTTGGCAAAGTATCCGTAACAGACTTGTTTTACCTATTCCTTGGAACTAGAAAGTTCTGGCATACCCATGTAAGGGTTTGCATCGACACATGCCAACACATTGTATTGATGTATCTCGCCCATAGCAGTCTTTCGTCACACTCATGTTGTGGAATTCCAATCACCTCATCACAAGAGATGCGTCCAAATTCTTCGGATTGTTTGTCGTGAGTTGGGCGTACGATTAGGATACCTTCCACCTTTCATTTCGATGGCTTGCTTGGCATTTCTGCCACACTCGCCGTAAATAAGGAGAGTCTCCCGGTTTTTCTCATTCGTAAACTTCATTGTGTACGTACAGCCACACACTGCAATGCCACTTACCATAACAGATTATGAGGACTGGTGCTGCGCTGATATTAGAGAGAGGTCCTGCGAGTATGAGCCACGATTCATGTTGTTTGCTTACAGTTGTAAGTACAGGTCCACTGCCCCATGTTACTGGCCCACCTAACTAAATCATATTAGCACATTATTTCTTGGCGTTTCTGTGTTACCTTTCATTGCGTATGATATATCACTGAATTCCTCTTTGCACTAATTTCAGGTGCCGATGAAATAAATGTATTTTTCCAAGGGAAAAACCATATGTGGTTTAATTATTTATGTCCATACACGTGTTACGAATAGTCACTTTGCGGCAAATTTCTTGCCTCCGTACGTAATTTCATTTAGCGAAACCGCATTTCGTGATCTGCGACAGTTCCGGAAATTCGGGGGTTGTCCACGTTAGGGAAAGGGGAAATTTGAACCCCATCCTCTAGATTTACTTTGGAGCGCCCAAGTTTTCACAAGGAGGTGCCATAAGACAACACTGTATATTAAGATTCATACATCATGTAAACTTACTTAAAATGGAGGTCAATAATAATGTCAAAATGTAATGTTTATGCTGGTATGACAAAATTTTTTTTCTAAAATATATATGTGAATAGGAAATAATTTGTGGGCAGATAATAAAGTTATTTGCATTTTTGGTAAGGCGTGCCTTTACAAGCACCAGGGGCGCCAGATTCTCTAGACGACACCCCCCCCCCCCCCCGAAAAACATGGTTCCAAAAACCTGAAATGATCTGACGCTCCTGTAAATATGATATTATATATAATGTTATATTACAATACATGTAATAAAATAATAAACATTTGTATGAATCAGAGACATCGATTAATTTAGTAAAAAATATTGAAATAAAGATATTAAATTACTTCTATAGAATTCAGTTATTTTTTCAATGTTTTGTTTTTGTATTGCATTACAATCGCGTCCAAAACATTTTGAGTTCAAATTATGGCAAAGAATGCGCGTTCAAATTATCTTAAAAAAACAACAACAACATTTCATCTTATATTTACATAACATTTTGTCATGTCTATACTAGTAACATTTACATGTTCACAATTTGCCATAACTATGGTATATATTTTCGGTGATGGTGGAACCGTTGTGCAGACGCATGTACATCTCGTACCATGGCCACTATGCACTCTATTTCACTTTTTTCTCTCACTTTCTTTGCTCCCTACCTCCTTGCGCATGTTCTTATGTATTAGCAACATCCGGACAAGCTCACAAGAACAGCATATCGCCCTCGTTCATCTTTGTCTCGGATATAATGTATTTCATATCGTAGTCTCTCGTAGCCTTAGTGTGGATGATGCTCTCTCGTAATTTTGTCTCTATGAGTGCGTAGCAGCCATATTTTTAGGTAAACTTCCTTTTCTCCGCATTCTAAATCTAGTTTGGAGTTACCTCGGAAAATTTTGCTTCGATGAAATGAAGGGCACAGAGGAACTTCAACGCAATCCGATCTTCTAATTGTTGGGAAAATATAAATTAAAAATGTCATACTAATAATTTTATATAGTATTAGGATTAGTGTATTTTCTGTTTGTGGTAAAATTGAGCTACAAGAATAAATAGTTAATAAAAATTTAATTATGAATAAATTGTTATATTGGATTATATATGTAATAAGGTAAATAATGATCTAATCATATTCGAATACTGTATATTCAATTTATATTTAATTAATAGTGTTACAAGATACGTATCCGAGTTAGTGAGGGATGAAGGTCTTAATAAAAATAGAACTAAATTTGATTTTTAATTTATTCACACGACTATTATTTATAAGATTTAAAAAATATGTCTGAATTGGGTGAGTACGATCCTCCCGTTTGACTGTTACGACTCACTGTGTTTTTCTTTACATATTGTATTTTTCTTGCTATTGATTTTTCTAGTTAAATTGATTACTTGTTGGATTCCGACATTTTAGTTGTTGAGTCAATAATATTTCACCTAGGTATTCAGCAACTATAAAATGGCTTAATGTCGCCCGCTGTTATCTGCGTGAAATATTGCAGCTCTTACCCGAGTTTATGGGTAATGTCGGAACGAAGTAGATTGATGTATTCATTTGAAAATTCTGATATACTTTCAATATAAATTGAACGCGCAGTTGGCGCCCTGATCGAGAAGTAGTAAGAATTATTCAGTTCGTAGTAACTACCTTTCCAAACAAATGTTCGACACCGCGATGTGTCTGGGTGTAGTCAAATGTAACAGGTCTTGGTACACGAAGTTTTTGCTAGCCGCATTGTACAGATCCAAAGTCGCATTTCGCCAATTAAGTCTGCGATTACCTATATTGCAGTTGACGTGATGATTTTTGTTTTAAGATGTGATTTACTGAATTGGTTATCCTGGATGTCTACAAAGTATGTAACCTAATGGAAAATCTTTTTGCGGCACTTATGTAAAATTGGATGATAGAGATCGCGTCATAATTATTGTAAATATGTAGTACCGCGACGGAAGTCTGGAGAATTATGTAGACCTACGTAATTGTCGTAAATTATGCGAGTTATTTTATTGAAGCGCTGTGATGGAGAGATTGTGTTTCACAAGTCGCAGCTCTATTTTCAAAGAGCTCGTAGAGTTAAAATTATAATTGAGAAAATTTTTCTTTAAAGTCAAATGCCAAATATACTCGCAGTTGCATGAGTGTAATCTGCGGTGTCACATTTTATTTGTGTGCTTGGTAAATTCCAATCAAATGCAATATTTTATTGTAGTTGAAAGACTATTTACGACACGTTTGAATTGATTTATCTGAAGGGTGTCTTGTTCCTTTAACCAGGTGAAACCTAATGTATTCGAATTTTTTGGTTTTGGCTTCTTTAATCAATTGTTTTTAATACCACAATATTCCATCACTACTATTTTCCATGTCATGAGAATTAATTTTATGTCTCGTTCTGTATTTTTGAAAAGAGTGTAGCACGTGTATTTTAATACGGGCCTTTTGTATTTTTGTGCTTCAATATTATAGTCAGTGTTTTTAAGGGATGGTCCCCTTTGTGTTTAATGTGGTTATTTACTATCTTAATTTTTATGAGAATTTGTTCCCTACTATTTTTGTTTACTATTTTTGCTGAAGTGTGAGAGACTTACAATATTGGTACCTGCCTTTTTAATGCTGTATTGTTTTAAGTGGTGTAATAAAAGGCTTTGTCGATCCTCAACATTCGTTCTGTATCCATTATTATTCTTTGTGTCAAGTGTGTGCGGCACAATGTTTTAAGGCTGGCTTTGTTTCCTCCAGTAAAGCATAGTGTTTTAGTAGTTTGAATAATTCTAATAACTAATTAATATCTCAGCATCAATTTATATAAAATAAAATAAAAAGGAAATTAGGTCAGGCATTATGGCGAATACTAACTGAGATAAGACCACATTTCTACTGGTAATCAGTCCATTTCTCACACATTTTTCTTTTTATCAGGCCTAATTAAAAAACACCAAAATATATTCTTAGTTTTATATATTTAAAATCATATTAAATGCTATATTGTTACATACGTTTAAGAGGAGCACAGTTAAAATGAAAAGTTTAAATAAAATTGACTAATATTTTAAATAAAATGTACTAGTATTGTGTGATACAAGCACCCAGCTGGGGAGAGCAAGCGGACCCACTGCACTCATTATTTACATCTGCATGATTCGAATCATAAATGGTACGTTATTTTAACTCCGAAGCAGAATGCCTCGTTCCTTTGGAGAGTTCCCACTTGTATCCAAATGTTATCTACTGTTCACCGATTACAGTGCCATCTGCAACGAATAGCAAAAAGTGTTTCAATTTTTTTCTCATGAATATTGATGTAGAATCTTAATCTGCAATAAAATAGAGGGATTCCCATTTGAAACATAAATGTTGGCTTCTATTCCTCTCCCCCCTTCTCACCTTTCTCAAACTTCTCGTGTGTCTACGGTGAGTTATCATTTGTGGGCTTGAATTAGTCTCTCGAAAAGTGTGGGGGTATACTTGGACTCTTTTTGTAGTACGATGCATCTATTTCGCGTTATGCTGTAGCCTCAGGTAAAATGAATCGCCTAGTATAAACACGTTACAAAAATAATTTAAAATTTCAGTCTGGGACAAACAGTATGCTATAAGTTTCAGCACCGACTTCAGCAAAGACAGCGATGGAACTGTGGAATGATTATAAATATTGACATATATTCTGGTTAAGTAATATGCAGATAAACATATGTGGACACACTCTTTTGCTCGCAAAAGAAAATTGGAGGTTTCTTTCTCAAGAAATTATAGAAAAAATTTCATTGTTTTTTTTGTCCTCCAAATTGTTTATTGTTTGTAAAACTATTGTCTTAAACTACATGTAAAATTTGAATAGAACCATAAATGTTATTTATATGATCTTTTTCTGTGGCAATATTTACCTTCTGCATGAATTTCTCTGCTATCCAAAATTTTTTTGTTTTGTTTGCTTCCTTCACTTCCCCATAGTGGTACTTCTGAAACTGTAAGAATGTTGCCGAGGCCTTCAGTTCTAGTTCTTCCTTTGTACACCCACAGTTCTGCTATATAAACATCTTCTGATTCCAGTTGAGATGTAAGTTCAAATAGTAAACATGTAGATGGACTTTGCGTTGTTGAACCACATTTCGAGTTAACTGAAAAAAAAAAAAAAAAGATACGTCATTTATTTTAAGGAACACATGCCAACATGCTTAACTAATTTCAGCTTGTATAATTTTAACCAATTGTAATACGTATGTGTAACATTGTGTACATAGCATTCTGATTGTGTGTGATATGAAGAAATGATAGCATGGCAGGAAAAAATGACAATGGACGAAGGAAGTGCGATGGAGTGTTGCATACATTCATGTATTCTCCGGGAAGTGGAAGTCATGTGACAAACTGCGCATGAGTTAGATGTCAGTAAATCAAGCATCCATCGAGTTTTAAATCGAGTAAAGTAGAGGCCAAGCACTCCCTTGTTATTTCACACGATTATTCCCCATTTAATTTAAATTCACTAAATTTTGAATGTTATATAAATGTAGTGCCTGATCGAGTATCTCTATGCCACAGCTGTTCTATCTGTGAAGAAAAGGAAGTTTGTAAACAAATGTTATGATCAATGTAGGTTACAATTCCCGCTTACTTTAATTTTTTATGACGAAGTTATAATGCTGATACGCTGTTTATTTTATTATTGGTGGAAAGGGTTGGAAGAAACTTTAGTTTAATGTATTTCACGAGATGGCTTTGTTTTGCATCCCTTCTTATGGGATGGTATGATTTTTAATTACATAGACGTTTTGTTTTAATGAATCAGCAAAAAATTTTGTTAGTACGGAAATAACATTAAAATTATTATAAACTGTATAGTGTTAATCTCGCCGAAAGAAGAAAACGCGATAAATATTATGTTGTATTTACCGATGCGAATAATAAACACATTCCATTTGCAGGTAAATATTTTTTGCGATATTAACCTTACATATGTTGGATTTACCATACAGTAAACGTGTTATTTTTACACTACAAAACAAGGTTGAAATGGTGGTTTTATAAGACACGTACATTTAAAACGTTCTAATAACAGTTACCAAATACATTATTAAAAAATACTTTGACAAATGGTTCGCAATTCCTATTAGCAACTCCTGAACACACATTGTTCTGTGGCAATCCTTGGACACGTTTGTCTGCTTATGGTACAAAATAATTTGCATTATCATTCAGTAATTACGAAACTTCACTGGTTTACCAAAACTAAAAAACTGCAAAACGAAAATACTCGTTGGTGCTTCATAACACATAGTCTAATGGTACTGAAAATGGCGGACCAAACCATACACGTGTCGATAATATTCCATTTCACGCAAGAAAACTCACTACAAAGGCACCCCTACAACTTACTATGCTTAATGAAATTAAATACAAAAATTTTTAACGACCCACTAAAAAATTCCAATAACACCAATAAGGTACTCGCATTAATGTTCACAGAGCTGTACTCCCATCTTTGTACTAAACACACACTAAGATGCAGAAGTACTCTTTGTCACCATCAATGTACATACTTTTTGTGTGAATTCGTATTATAAGTGTGTTAAAGGTATCATTGGTGGGAATGCATCCAGATACTAGCACACGTGGATGAAGTGGTACTCTTCTTACACCAACTGGAATGTTGTCATTCAAAGTTAGTGTACACATTAAACCAATATTGTAATACCTATGCCTTTCCCTTCTTTGAAAACCCTCATCACCTTCAGCACCCATAATCACATAATGAATAGCGAAATTCGTTAGGGAAACGACCAACATGGTATACAAAAATAAATACAAATAACATTAGCTTGACAAAAGACATGCAAGAATAATTAAATTCATTCCACCCTCTTTTCCTCTCGATGTGATCCCTTTAACATACCCGAAAGGAGTAATTATGTTTAAGTTGGTGAATCAAATGTTTATGTTGGCCAACATGTTCGCTTATGTCTATATAGGACATCACTGCGACTAAACACAATATCGCACTTATCACAGCGGAACGATTGGTATGCTGGACTGAACAAACAGTGACTACATTAATGTCGACGTGTATGACAAATTGTACTAAAAGTATTTCCACAATACCAACATTGTTTCTGTGATGCTTCTAGAGACTTTTCGGAGACCCTAGCTGACTGTGTTATTAATGGTAAGTCTGCAACCATTGTTACCATCTTCAAATTAGAAAAGCTTACACTATCACTAGATGATTCCACTCGTGACGATCTGCCTTCCATTACAACCGTCGAAGAAGTGAAAACATTAATTTAGGACACACGCCTATATACTGTTTTCACAACAGAACAATTGCTTTATGTGTCACTCGAACTCAGTCAGAGAAGACACCATCTCCACTATCTCAATATATGTCTTTAAAGAAATTATTTATCAGGTGTGGGACTCGAACCCACTCTCTCATACAGGGAACAGGGGATTAAATCTGGTATCTTAGACCACTCATCCTACCTGACAACTGCAGAATACATTTTATTATAATGAAAAGTGTTAACCCGTTACTTTGGGTGACGTCATAGGATATTGTCATAATCTATAATGGTTTAGATTAATAATTTTATTTGCCCTGGTCTGTGTTATTGTTTGTATACTGCAAGCTGTTTATTTATTTTTAATCGATTTTATCTATGATTTTAGCCCCGAGTTCAATATGAAGTAATTATTTTTAAAATATTTAATCACCTCTCGAAAATATTAATTATTGATTATCTTGGTTAAATTTATAATTTTTCGCAAATATTCTGTTATTATTTCGTCGATTGTATATATATGTTTGAGCTGAGCTCAAAGTTATTCAAAAACTGATTTTATGAAGGTGTATAAGTGTTCTCTTTGCAATCTTATAGTTTTGGACTGATAAGGAACTGTCCTACGAGGATCATAGAAGTATATATCAAAGTATGACGTCATCGAAAATGTCGTGTTCATCATTTCCGAAGGACGATAGTTTGGAGATGCGATCCCCGGCTAGAAATTTATCTCTGCCTCCATCATGGAAGAATGTGGACCATCATAAACTAGGGCTCCAGTGTTTCGCTGTAATGTAACTGTCCGCCATCCTAAGGTAGGATTAGTAGAGCATGACAGAGTCAATCCAGTGTGTAAGATTGCAAGAAAAAGTCAAATTTAGGTTATACAAAACTGAACTGGACGCCGAGAGCATTATTAATTTTTGTGCAAAGAAACCTTGAGCCAGATTATAAAGTTAACTAAAATATTTTCACACAATTAGCTTATTGCTATAGCGGTTTGGAGAGGTGGAAATTACGTTTTCGTCGTATTTATCCTGGACAGCAAATTCCAAAGTCATACTTTTCACAAATGCATAATTATGAGTAACATTTTATTTTCTGAAATGTATTGGTGAAGAATCAGTTTAATGTATATCGACGAATAAAACCAATGTTTAAATTTCTTTGAATATTGTTTATTTCTAGTAGATAGCAATATCGGTTGCAAGGGTCTATCTGTATGCAGAAATGAAAGTGGCGTTGCAATATTTGATTCTCTAAATATTTATATATGCCAACCATATGGATGTTGATGAGATGTTTTTGTTTCAGTGAGAATTGCCCTTACGTCGCTGGTAAGTCCAGTTAATGAGGAGCATTCCTCGTAATAATTGTCTTGTCTCCCACAATATTATATTATTTATTTTTTGCTCGCTTATAGCTCATAATTCAGTGTGAACAAATTAATTAAATGTTGTGGTTTTCCTACACGGAAATATCTATTAAACGCAAAGACGCGTGTGGCTTCATTTACTTCTCATGCCTCAACCCGGCAGCATTTTCTTTCCAAGCGCCTATCGGCAGGGGACCCTGTGCTACGGCCGAACTTCGTTCAATTATTTGTAAATATCTGGATCCTCAATTCACAAGAATTATTCTTCTACAGCTTTACATTAAATTAAAACTGGATTTAGTGTGTTACACGTCAGAAAATTCTGGCGCCCAACTGTAGAGCTGATAAGTCCACCCACGTTTGTGTTCTCTAACAAATATTCCTAGTTTTGGTACTCTTATAAAACTTTTGGCAACTATTCGTGGGGCCGAAGAAGTATTAAAACTTTTTCTCAGTTTGTAGTTTTCCGAGCACCCACGTAGCAAATGTTCATAATCACCTGTATAAAACAAAATAAACATAATTTTTAGCAAAATTTTAATTTGCAGAAATATTCATAAGACCTTCACGATTGGGAGCACCCTGAGAAAACCCAAAGAAATGTTCACCCAAAAGAAAACACATTTGATATATACTGCTATCTTATAGATATATAATACCTTCTTATAGATAATTATATTTGTAATACCTTCTTATAGATAATTATATATAATACTATAATTTAGACCTATATATTTGTAAGTGATTTTTAGGTGTCCTGACCGAGACTCGAACTCTATAATACAAAATTTAGATTATTTTCATTACCCCTTGCAGGTACCCAACTCGAAAATAATTTTTTGTTAAATTATAAAATAAAACTATATAAGGTGCTCTAACCAGTAATCGAACTCGGTAATCCAAAACTAACATTACATGAATTACCCCTAGCAGGTACCCAACTCAAAAATAAATTTTGTTAAATTCGGAAATAAAATAATATTAGGTGTTCTGACAGAGACTCGAACTCGTATCCAAAAGTAACATTGCATTATATACTCCTAGCAGGTACCCAACTCACAAATAAAATTTTGTTAAATTCGAAAATAAAATAATATTAAGTGCCATGAGCAAGAATCGAACCCATAATCCGAAATTAACATTACATTGAGTATCCCTCGAAATTAACCAATTCACAAATAAAATTTTGTTAAATTCGAAAACAAAATAATATTAAGTGCCCTGAGCAAGAATAGAACCCATAATCCGAATTTAACATTACATTGAGTATCCTTCGCAGTTAACCAACTCACATATAATATTTTGTTAAATTCGAAAATCAAAATAATAAATAACATTACATGCCCTGAGCAAGAATCGAATCCAAATCCGAAATTACCATTATATTAAGTATCCCTAACAGCTATAAAACATAATATTAAGTGAGTAAGCTTGTACTTGATGAATATGTATTTGGTGTGTAATTACTTGTGTATTTTGTGAGTATGCACTTGGTAAGTATGTCATTGGTAAGTATGAACTTGGTAAGTATACACTAGGTATGTTTATAAAAGGGCTTAACTCATAATTGAGCTTACCAAAAAGGACTTAAGGCCTAAGCAACCTTACCATCATCGTGGATAACGGGTACGATGCCTATGTTATGAATTTGATGACTATGGTTCGGAAATTATGACTGTGTTTATAAAAGAGCTTAATGAATAATTAAGTCTACCAGTAAGGGCTTACGGCAATAATGTTGGATGGTCTGCCTCAACCAACGACCAATCACAGCAAGGTGTGTAGGGTGTAAGGGGAGCGGAGTGCCTGCGGTCTGTAGCCTTGCTTCTGGGATCCTCTCATGCGCTACTCAACTACACCCATACCGCCATCCCTATGTCATTATAGCATTAAACCAAAACCCCCACTGCTCACTCTACTGGTAACTCAGGGACCAATTAAACATTTTCCAAGAAATTATTCACACAAGTAGTGCTATGCTAGGCCATGTAATCTTATGTTTTAAGTGGCTCGGTCACTTATTTTCCAAATTATGGCCCTGTGAATATATTTGAGTAGTAAACCCTATCATTCGAAATATTACACCAATTAAATTTGAAGTTGATGCTCGAATCCACCCTCCGTAATGCAGTTGATTGCACACTAGCTTATGGTGAGAGATTTTCTGGGTTCGAGTTCCGGTAAGGCACGTGTGTATGTGTAATTCTCACTACTGTTGCATTTAAGTTTCTGGTTTCATCTCAAATGATATTGCGTTCAACGATGCGACAAGTAAAACCTACCAACCAAGCTTTTAAGAAATTATTAAAAAATAATGTCATCCATGTTGAGAAAAGTGGCCTCATTAGTGGTCAGTAACTTCTTGTTTATTGTTGCAGATACAGTTCCGCTGTCCGCCTCTTGGGAGCAACACTGCTGCAGAAGCAGATTTCGACTCCTCGCAGCTGTCCAAAAGACGTCAAAATATTTTAGGGGGCGCTCGGCTAATAGCAACATATAAAAAATTTAAACTAGACCTCATGGAGCAAAATAAGATAAGTCTCTTTTATTTGTACTGGAGTGACAAGCAAGGAGTATTAAAAACACAACTTTTGTCGTGAAAAAAATGTGTGTGTGTGTGTGTGTGTGTGTATATATATATATATATATATATATATATATATATATATATATATATATATATATATATGATAAATTTGTAAATAATACATATTTCATATGCGAGTTTTTTGTTTTGCTGGACTCTTCAAACAAACCATCTTTACTGAGGTATAATAGTGTGCCTTAATTTTGAAATCTCTTAATGTGTATGTATGCCTGTGGATTGGCATACAAGCAACAAGCTATTCAGTCAGTTCAAAGAATTTGATCAAATACAAGTTTCGCGAAGTGAAGTTAAATATCGAAAACCTAGGCCCTGATGAGCCGCAATGGATATTAACATACTAACCAAGACATAAAAACATATATTATGATATTAATTAAAAGAAAATATGTACAAGATATTCACATTTCAATGACCTAGCGCACCTAAGCGAGAAAAACAAATATAATATACAAAATATGATAATACATTTAAAAGTTAGTGTGTGTGCGTACTGAGTGGTGTTTAGCCTACTCGGTACAGGAAACTTTGCATACATAGCAGTGTGTATATATCTCAAACAAATACTGTTCCACGACTTCTTTAAAACTTGCTACTACTAAAAACTGTTCGGCATCACATCAATCCAGATGGCCTACCACTATGTATCCGGTCCAAGAACGGTGCAAGTTATGATGCTTTGATATTTATATCCATTATATTCAGATTAGTTCTACCTTTAAATATGCAAAGATTTTTCACATCACACACGGTGTATTTATACACAAACTATTTAAAATTGTAGCTAATAGATTGTGTGATTTTTGGACATATGCAGTAGTCGGATTCCAGATTCGTCCACTGCTTATATTTCGTCATGACCGACGGTTCAACATTTCCCGTTTCTCCTTCAAAATGTCCCGTTTTTCATTCAAACTTTCACATTTCGACCAAAATGTTCTATTTTTACCTCGCAATTCCCCTTCCCACTCGCAATTAAGTAAAAGCATGATTTTAAAAATACTTGCTCTACAGTGCGGCGTCCTAGCTCCACATAGCAGTTCAAGATCAACAAAAGTTGTTAGAACTGCAGCCGCATTGTGGCGTCAGTTGGATGTGCCTATCAATTAAAATTATTGATTCAATTTTTATTTACATGTAAATTTTGTTTATATTTTAAAAGCTTAAGACATAAGTATGCCAAGTTACATGCAACACGACTCTTATTTTCAAGACAAATATCACAGGACCGCCATATGGAATGCAATAGGTCTAGGTATGCCCTCCCCCTTCCCCTTACAGAACAACCACAACACCAAACACTCTCTTCCCCGTCCCCTTACACACACCCCTTTCCACCACAGCCCTCACCCCCACTGTCAAACCCTTAACCAGTCTACCCCACACCCTTATCAGCACACCCAACCCCTCACTGGCGACTACCCATGTTTTACTCGTCGCCCTATTCCAGAACAAAAATCTCCCAAATTGCAGCTAACTCACCCCTCACCCGCCATCATCCCTCCTTTTTGAACATTCAACACTCCCACCCGCCCCTCCGCCCGTCCGCCCACCAACCATTACCACGTAACTTGCCTCAATGGCTCAATTTTGGATACGTGATGGTTGTTAGGATGAAGAATATAATATATTATGAGCCATCCTAAATCTTGGAATCTGTGTGACAAATAATTTAATTAATTATATTTAACATTTTGAAATCTTACACATGTAAGTATGCAGTGTTCCATAGCATCAAATATATTTTTAAGAGAAATTCAGATAATATTTCCGCAAGGATGTAAAATAAACACTTTACTATTACAGCTAGGGGACAGTAAAAGAAAAAAACTTTAAGAAGCAAGAAGGTACGAACCGACGAATCTTGAGAAACAAGCATTGTGTTTAACGATTTTTTTTTATTTCAGCTTATTTGCCTTTATTGTCCGATACCTTTGATATGTGACAATGTTCGTTAACATATTCCCAGTAAGGGCGACTCACACGGACGTACACAAATACACAATATCCATGCCACGCCCGGGTCTCGTACCCTGGAACCCGCACGCCACAAGCCAGCATTCAACCAACTGGGTCACTGAGGTTGGCTTATTACTAGGCTATGCTCATCACTTACAACCAGTCCTGAAGTTTAATTGGGGAATACAAGACAAACAACTTGGCGTAGTTTTGCTTTATAATTATTTTCTGTGCCCATACTTAAATTTGTATATAAAACCACTATATATACTTTTGAAAATAGTGTATACTTAAATAAGTATTAACAATTCTTTAAGAGCACATATAATGGGCTCAGACCTCAATTGTTTTCAATATGTGTTCGAATACTATGTTATATGTATACAAAAATTGTGTGGCGTGTTTTATTTTATTACAGTATATATATATATATATAATATAACAATTTAAAGTATATACGACATAAATATAGCAAGTGACATAAAGAACTCGTATTTTCAATATGTAAATTGGCTGAGGAAAAATTATTATTTCGATAAACTGAAGATGTAAAGGTAGGAACGAAAGGTACTAACATATTCAACTCTAAGTCCTAAACTTGCATTTGTTATAGGTTTATTCGTTCTGAAACATCACTAGCATTCAGAAACCAGAATAAGTAGGACACATCGGTTACAACAGATTATATATTTATTATTAAGGGTATGGGCCCTGTATTCTTTTTCTTACATACACCACTGACACAATTTGTTTTGAAGTGAGTTTATTACTATCTCAGTAAATAAATCTGCGTGTCTATACTACTAAATGGATTACAGAGATCAAACCTACAGACCTCCAGAACCTCATATGTACACGAAAAATGGGATGTGAAACACTTCGTGATGTTTATAATACACCAATTCGCTTAAAATGTGAAATGGTTATTGTGGAAGAATCAGGAACCCTAAACCCTTATAGAATAGAAATTTTCCATTCACTACCAATAGCAAAACACTTTCATTAACTCACCAAGGGTTAAATCAAATACAGAGTCAAAATAAAGCCATGTTTTCTTACATTAAAAAAATACCCAGTAATCGTTGCATATTGGGACACAAATCCATTGCGATATTTGGAATGCCTGGTATAAAATGAACCCAGCTCTTCATGGATCCTGAACATTCAAAGCTACCTGTGTACATCGGGGATGTTCCAATTAATATACATGATTTGGTTGTCACGGATAAAACAATTTTAACGGACGGATACAAGGGAGAGCTGCTCCAGTTCTACCCCACATCCTAACACCGTTCAACACCACCTAACTCCTCCCACCACCTCACTCCTCCACAATTATTTACCATCCTCCCTCCCCACACCCTCCATACACAGGAAAATGAGAGAGGACTTATAAACGAACTTATAACTGTAATTGGTTTTCATGCTAAAGAGAGCACTTTTTAAGGATGTGCTTAAAATTTACTTTTGGTCTATTTGTATTATGTTGCGATTTGTTAACATTAAAATTGCCATGTGATTAATGAACGTAGTCTAGGTATATATTTTAAAACTCTCAGAAGTTAACCTCTGAAATTACAATGAAATTTAATTTTTGGGTTATTATGCCTGCTGGGAAGCTTTAAAAAATGCTCATTTAGCATGATTAGCCCCCACATTGGCTGTTGGTTCTTGGTTGTGCATATACTATGTACAATAATGTAATGTGACTAGCGAGACGAATACTTTGAGCCACATTATTTGAAGCACAATGTACCCTGAACATCCATGTTGTGTGCAGCATGGATGTACGTGACAAACTGGCGGAACTCTAGGTGGTTTTGTTATAACTTAACCTTTGTTACCCATAGTGCCAGGTTTATTTACAATGCCTTCTAATGTAAACGTTCAAAAGTTTTCTTATTGTTCATGGTTGATCACATTTCCCACTATAGTGTGTTGGTAAGGCAAGTTTTCAGCATCTACAACCAGAGTGCAGCAATGTCGTAAATTGCCAATCCCGCTGATTTAATTACCCCCCCCCCCCTAACACTCACTACTCTTTGCACCATACATATATCAGCGTATAAAATACCCTTAAACCCAGTCTCCTGTCTGGATGACGACTTATCACACCCTTCCTGCGAGGTGAAAAAATACAGTTCTGACTGTACAGTGCATGCTAGTGACAAGTATTAAAAACATTTATGGTGAGAGCTATAAATTATCTATTGTATATTAAGTGTAAGCATGTAGGTGGCACAGGAACAATAAAATGTCCAGAAACTCATTCGGGTATATGTGATTGAGCAGAAATCAATAGAGACTTGAAAAAATAAACTACAGCCATAATGCAGAAAGAAACTGCATATATGCTCAGTTACCTTGAGGTGTGTATAGAAAAAAATATTGTCATATGCCTTGAATAGATAGATATGGGGAGTTTAGGACAAAGCTGTCAGGCATCGGATATGGATTCGTCTGCCATCTCGTATGATATCACCTAAATATTGCAGTTTTTACCTCAAAATGTTTAATTTTTCAGTCAAAATTCACAGTTTATGTTTCAAAATTTTCACTTTTCGCCCCCAAATTATACTTTTTTTCTCCCAACACCCCGAAATTCTCTAAAAATGTGTAAAAAAAAAAAAAAAATAGATTGCTGCCGAGTGTGTCTCAATGCCTGCTCAATGTAGCTGAAGCTCCACTAAGGTTGATGAAAAGCAAGTCACAATATGCAAACATGATATAATTAACATTAACATTAAAATTTTTAACAAATATGTATTAAACCAATATTTTTTAAAATTATAAACCATATAATTTGAGAAATTATTTTTTAATTATTAGTGAAATCGAATGTAAAATGTAACAGACACCATTTAAACATATTAGTTTTAACACTATGCTTAGAAACATTTATTAAATCGATATTTTTAGTAAAATTCAAAAACCATTTGAATACAGGAATGTTTTTAAAATTACCAGTATAATAGACTGCCCAATAAATAGCAAAAAATAAACATTCAGTTCATATTACCTCAGCTGTAAAAAATTTTCAAACCGATATTTTTACTAAAAACCTTAAGTTTCTTCGAATCTCAAATATTTCTTTGAATTTTTTTTTTTTTTTTAGCGATATCAGTCCTACAAAACTACAGAATCCAATCACACATACGATTCTTATTACAATGTATCTGAAAATATATTATTAAATGATTTTATTAAAACGCATTAAATACATTCAGTTTTAAAGCTCTTTTTAAAATTAACAGAGAAATCGAAAATAAAATACAGTAGAAAGAAATGGCAATCCAATTTTAATGCCATATTTCTAAAAACGTTTAAAAAAAATATATTTTCAATGAAAAATTCAAAATAATTTCTTTGATTGTTTTAATTAATCACAAATTCGATCATTGTGAACCGTCTGACATTTGCTCCTTCTAGAAACATACCTGTAATGTGTTAGAGCTGGTCCAGACATGCAGAAATTTTGAAGTATCTTTCAACTTCTTTTCAAAGAACTGCACTGAAGCAGGTCCTGCCAGGCTCGGCAAAGTCCGCAGCAAAAAGTTGATTTAAGCTTTCCATGTTACAGACACACATGCGTATTGCTGGCCGTCCTAGGAGTGTGTGCACTGTTCGGCTTGAAGCAGTTATACGTCATCATATCAACGGCATGCCATCCACTAGCACACGCTTCATAGCGTTCCAAATTGACGTGTCCCATTAAACCGTGTGGGTAAATCACCGCCATCCCCATCGCTGGCAGAAAATAAAAGGCATTCAGCGAAAATTCGTTTTTAAACCTTATTTCCACATGCTCATATCTCCTTTAATATTCTGTTTAGGTAAATGGTGTTCTGTATATTTTCGACTTTATTTTTCATAAGGAATCACCACCCGCAGATTGGGCGTGTAATTTCCGAACATTCTGTATTGTTCTGTTACCGTAACAATACTGTGTGATTGTGTTCACAACTATCTGGATAGTTCCTACTACAGAAAACACTATTCCTGCTACAAGAAATATGGTTCCCACAACAGAACAACTTTTAACAATATTTAGATTGTTCTGTTAACAATTTGGATTGTAAAATATTACAGAACATTCTGTTGCTGGTACTAAAATTGAGTTGTCGCTACCATAAAATTCCATTACAGAACTGTTCTCTTAAATTCTCCTCTCTGATTTCTTTCAGTGTATTACGTTTCGTGGAATGAAGTTGTAAGTTTAGGAATGTAATTATTTTCCATTTCAGATGCGATTGCATTGGATGAACACGGTGTTCTTCACATAGCAAGTCACTAGCAACATCTATATCTTCTTCAACAGTATCATATTCCCCCCCCCCCCCACCCTCTTTTTTGGATGTTGACTTGCAACGAATTGTAGTCTCGGAAAATGTTATGGATGGTGAAATCGACATTCGTTTATTCTTCGAATCAGCAGGAATGTGAGACATACCAGTATCTTGAAGTAATGTCGGCAATCAGTGCTGTTAGTACCTTAACATATCTTGTAGTCTCTCTTTAAATTATCGCTACTACAAAATGTTTAACCTTACTTATTTATCACTTTAGAGCAGTTCGGATGCCGGTCATTTAGAACATTTATAGCATTGCAGCATTTACTGATGATCTTGTCACAAGAGCAGCACTGTTTCCTCTATGTGATTTTAGGCCAATCGGTGAAAGTAAGCATGCAGTCGTACTCGAAATACTCGATATCGCAGTATCAGTGGCTTTGATCACCTTCAAGCAGACAAAAACTCATCTAACCAAATTCATGGCCGAACTTACTCCTGTCGAGACTTGTGTGTGCCAGAATGACTCCCGCCTATCTGGCTCCTGCTAAGACCGATTTCTGTCGAGACTTTCTCCTACCAGACCGACTCCTGCTGTGACTGACTCCTGTCGAGACTATATCCTCCTCGTGCAAAACTCACTACTGACAAAGTAACTCAAGCCAAGGCTGACTGCAGCCGAGATTGACCCCCGACAATCACAATTATATTCGAAATGGCACTGTGACTCCCGCTTCAGCTTTCATTTACCTTCATAGTTCATGTTTAGTCAAGTAGATTAATGTATTGTATTGTGCCTAACTCGGACATTTTCAGAGAAATTCTATTGTTACGTTGTATTTTTAATGCCTCAAGTTCCTGAAACGGATACCAGGGTATCACGCGAACCTTTTTTACACTGTGGTCAGAAAATCTAAATGAATGTGACTTCAGGTTTTCCAAGAACCAGTTGCCACTCTCCTCAACTAATTTAGTGTTGCAGAATTACAATATACGAAACGCGCAAAGGAATTCGCATGTGAATTCAGAGCATCTTTTGTCTTGAAGAGGTACAAAAAGAGTTATTTCCCACTGAATTTCAATATAAAGTATAGTTTCGAAATTCGGTCATATTTTAAAGGCAATTTTCAGTATTACTTTTTACTTTCTGTTGGGAATACTACTTATTATACACAATTATTTATAGTTTATAAACATTGTCTCGTAAACACTATGTTTATAAAGTACATAAGTAGTGGTATTACGGGGAGTGTTGTAAAATGAATTTGTGGCTGGGTTCTTCGACTCGACTCGGAAGTGCTCGGACATGTAGGGTTATACATCTACTTCGACTCGGTAATGCCGAACATAGCCGAAGTTACCCAGCAGTTACGACCACCAACACATCCGCTTATGCGAGCCGGTGGTCATATTGGTTTTATATGCACAGGATGCATCAAGTCGAAGATCTTTCTTGTTCCAATGTCAATAATTCATTTTTAATTCAACACTGTACGTGCTGTAATTGTAAAACATATGGGATGTAAACCTTTTGCTAATTTGATTAATTCAGTTTATTAAATCGATATTTTTATTTAAAATATCAGTATAACCAGCATTTGAACATTCTTTTCTCATTCGGCAATGTAGTTACGTATACAAGATATACGATTTAAACGTTTTACTATCGAATTTATTAAACTGCATATTTTTTCAAATTTTATTTGCATTACTGAATAGTGGAAATTATATTTTTAGCTAGTGGTTAAACAACAAATAGTACATGGAAGAGACGAAAAATCTCACCTTTTTTAAATTTCATTTGTAAATCAATTAATTATTAAATCCTTATATTTTATTTATTAATCGCTAGAAATCACCTGATTTTAAATTTATTTTTAATTCGTACTGAAATTGTACATCGAGTTTTGTGGAATTCTGTTGAATGCTCTTTTTTTGTTAGTATATATATATATATATATATATATATATATATATATATATATATATATATATATATATATATAACCATATATATAACCTTACTAATAAATCTAAGTTTATTATATTTTTGATTATCGCATAGGGAAATTTGTAGCAAGTGGCATATATTTGTACGAATAATTTCTAGGCGAATTCATAAATGTCTCACCATTTGCTAATAACTCAATCTAACCTCTTCACTTCTTCGCTCGATGACTTATTGAAGTTTTCAACTGTACCCATAACAATAATTTAAGGACTTTTACAAATTGAGTAGATGAAGTACTACGTTAACGGTCTTCTCCCTTCAAGTGGAATTATTACATGATCACAGAATATGTAAATTATTCATACTCTCGCCTGCTCTCCAATTGCACAACAATCATATAACTGTAGGCAAAGGATTCGGGTTTCTTAAAAGTAATAATATTACGTATATGAGACCAAATCAAGTCCGTCATAAGAGTAGCAAACACTCTGCCTCAAGTCATGTTAAAACCACAGTAGGGATAAGCATCTACCACCTTTATTTACAGGCTTAGGTGATTGCCATTCGCGAACTAGTAAAGGCAGTTTTCTTAAATTCAGTTTCTATATATCGAACTATAAATTTGTCTTTAAAATATTGAAAGATATAACGAATATCCAGTTAATAGTAAATTTATATGTAAGCAGGAACTGAAGTTATAATTTCGCTACAAGTTTACTTAATAATACAAATTTTAATCGGGGGGTTTTATCTTTATAATATATATATATAAATTTTATTTAAAATTATTTGATATGAAATAATAATGAAAACAAGAAGTTACTGACAATACTAATAAGCCTACTTTCCTTTACACCTGTGCAAATTCATAAAAACTTAGATATTATGTAGGGCTTGATGTCTCGTTGACAGCAATATCATTATAAATGAATCCAGAAACATATGCAACAGTGCCGAGACAATTACATAGATTTCTGAATTCATCTCTAATGATATTACTGTCAACGAGACATCAAACAGTGCATACTATCTAAGCTTTTATGAATTCCATTGAAAATAATTTGCACTGAGACATAGTGAAATCAACTGCATCACGTGAGGTAGGATTCGGAGCATAAACTGCGGATGTAATCAGTCTAATGTTTTAAATTATAAGGCTAACCAACCTAAATATTAACATGGCCATCATTTGGGAAATATACGTGTGAAGCAATTTAAACACGTAAGTTTACACGGCCTACCAAAACGCAACTTGTGTGAAGAATTTGGTGGAAATCAATTGCTGGGTCCCCGAGATAAGGCAAAAAATCTTATTTAATTAATCGCTACTTTTATACAAAATTACCTTAAAAAGATTTATATACTATGTAGAAGCATCTGGCAGCATAAGTTTGGTTAAATTTGGTTAAATTGTTAAATAGATATGCCAAACGGATCAAAATATTTATATGGCCAGCATTTAGTAAATCAATATCTGACCGCACTTATATCATGTAACGTTACATGGCCTTCTGTGGCACTAATGGTGCACAACATTTGGTGGAATCTAGCAGAATTATTCCGGTAATATGGCAAAATGTTCAATATTATCACCTAGCTCTGTTTTACAAAAATGCTGGTAAAAGATTATCTCTGAGTGCATAATGGATGCTTCTAATTAACACCGTTAGCGTGCAAAGTTTGGTTGAATGTTGTTGAATTGTTTCACAGATATAACATATTAATCATAATTAATTACATTAACACCATTAAAAAAGTTCTGCCGCACCTAAAACACGTTAGTTTACACACCCTACTGTAACACTACTTGCGTAAAACATTTGGTGGGAATCGGTTGATTGATCCTCGAGATATTTCATAAACCCTACTTTTTTTATTTATTGAAGATCTTCATAAGTGGAGGACAAAAAGATCATGTAATAGCACACTCGATGATTGTCGTAAGTGAGTGGAGAGAATTGGACGGCTCTTAAAAGTGAGGCATTGAGAGCCGATGAGGGTGATTGAGGTGAGTATGTAGCAGCACCGGAATGAGGGGGTGGGAGAAACTGGAGATCCCCGAGAAAACCCGCCAACCTGCGGCATCGTCCGGCACGATTCACCAATGCGAAAATCTGCGAGTGACCTGGCCGGGGATTGAACACGGTTTGCCTGGGGGGAAGGCGAGCAGGCTAACCGCTCAGCCACCGCGGCCCCATGATTGTCGTTGATCCAGCCAGTATGCAAAGATAAGTTAAAATCGGATACGTAGTTTCGTAGATATAGCACACTCAGTTAAAATGTTTTCATAGCCGCCATTCTGAAAATAAGGGTCTTGCACACTTAAAACATAAAAATTAATATGGCCTGGCACAGTACAACTTCTTCGCCAAATGAGGCAGATATCGGTTGATTGTTTCTCGAGATAAGACACAAAACCTTTATTTTTCATGCGTGGTGATCTTACAAAATGGCGGAAAAATGAGGCTATGTATAGAAAAATTATATATATAATATATATATATATATATATATATATATATATATATATATATATATATATATACATATATGCGTGTGTGTGTGCGCGCGCATGGGCGTCAGCGGGGAGTGGGAAAGATAAGGGACAATTGCCCCCCATAGGAACTGAATTATGCGTAGGCTTAATGGGGTCAACAAATTGCCACTATTGTTAAATAATAGTATTTGTCTGCATTCTTATCTTAAGATGAGCATGACTGTACTGGATAGGTGGAATATGCAGTGTATAATTTTCTGTTCTTCCTCGTCTGCTGTCTTCTCTTATAAGTTAGTGCAAATAATGTGAATTCTTGGAAAGTAAACTGTATATGCTACTGTAAGCAATAGCATTTTTTGTTTCTTTTGGACTTTTTGGATGCACCTGCAACCAAAATTCTTCCTTGCTCCTCATGCGGGGAAAAGATAACCATCATTGAACATATGTGTATATCTGTATGGATTACCCGACTGATATGTGCATAAAGGAACATGTTAAAAATTGGTCAGCATGATAGTGGATAGTGGTGAGTGGAACACAGCACCCCGACAAACAGGATAAGACACGACGAAATCACAACGACCTCAAAACAACCATATTTTAAATGCGACTTCTCGAATTTACAGCACAACCGTTTACGCACACAAGATGGGTAGAATGGAATTTAGAAAGTGGTCACAGGAATAAGTTATTTTAAAGGCAGTGGGCAGAAGTGAAATGTTGTTTTACACGCTGTATGTTATTTAGAAATTACAATGCGAGAAGTACGTATCGTCAATTTCAGTGTAGCGATCCTGTTGATAAAACATGTTTATTTGAAAAGCACCTACACAGCAAACAATTTAATACTTTTTTTATTTAATCATGTTTAACTTTTAAGATACAAATTTACCACTGTAGGGAAATATTGTTAAAATAAATATAATAAAGCAAGTTATCAAAAAGTTTGGATCGCCTATGTTTAACACTTAGCTACGCTGCTAAATGAAAAGAGAATAATTGAAATCGATAGAAAATTAAAGATTTTTGACTTGATGTATCCTGTGCGTATAGATCCAATATGGTCGCTGGCTCTCGTCAATGGATGGGTTTGCATATAGAGTTAGTGGTCGTAACTACTGAGCATTTTTTTCGTACGTTCGGCAATATCCTTGGTTGAATTAGATCCGCCGGATACTGCCGAGCACTTCCGATTAAAGCCGAAAATCACCCACCTCATAGCCCCTATTTAAAAATATGTTGCACTAAATTCCCCATAGTACCACTACTTACGTTCAAATAAATAATTTGATTATAATTATTATAGGTCCTCGACCCTAACGTGATTGACATCAGAAAGCCATGTGTAGGCGATATACTTGATAGCTCACAATCTAATTGATTCAAAACCCCATTTATAAAACTGGTTTGGCACTGTGCATGTGAGCTTGGTAATCACGATCCGTGAACTTAGGCACTGTAACTTCGACGGCCACGTGTTTGCATGGTGGACAGAGCGTATTAGACGGATGATGTTGGACGATGCACGATCATTCGTGGAGCACGTGGTCGTCCTCATATGTTACGTCACGTCCACTGATAAGTCAGAACATTCGTTCATACATTCCAGCAACGTAATCAGTAACATGTGTTGCGTGTTCCATAGGAAACTAACAATGGTTTGCCTTCTGCAGCGAACATGACATTGGCGAAATTCTAGGTCTCTTATTTAGAAATAACGACTGTCCCAATTTTCGTGATATTGTTACAGACATTCGAGTTCAAAGTATTACAGGCTGCTCACGACGTATGTACTTTTCATTAGCCCCTTGATATAATTCAGTATATATCTGCTAGATCATAAAAACAAACTTGATAGTTATTCATTCAACAGGTAGAACTGTAACTTCCTGCTTCCAAGTAAACAAAAACGTATTTCAAGGATAATTTTCAGTAATTAAAGTTAATTATTATTAAATTATATACAACATTATTACTCCATAAAACTTTAAACTACACAGTTTCTCTACTAGAGATAATAGTGAAAAATTTCATCTCGCACAGAAGACACATTCCAGAATTCACAAGCTGTAGCACATTTATTGCTTCGTTTCAAAACACTAAAGGAGTAAAAAATGTTGTATTGTCAAATACAAAAAAAAAAATTATATTGGCCAAATTGTTGCACAGCTGACACTTGCTTAAAAAAAATCTCATCTGCTCAATAAATTTTATTTCAGTGTTCAGCTCTGCGACCCCAGTGTCAGCGGCCGCTAAGACGCTACGTTTGTTTGGTAAGGAAGGAAAGCAATGTCAGTATGAGGACTGCACACGGCAAAATACAACATTTGGTTATTAAGTTGTTACGCAAGTGCTTCGGAGCCCTCTGAAATCCAAATATTCCTCTCTGTGCATAGCCCAGGATAGAAAATGATTTTTTTTTCATTCCGGGGGGGGGGGGAGGTTCAGAGGGAATAATATTTATTGGTCATAAATTGTTATTATCCATACATTTAATATAGTGATGCCATACAACATTATTGATATTTACACATTTAAAATGGAAACTTTTAGTTACATAGCATATAATAAACAGATGAAATATTTTTACCAATCATAGTAATGAATGCATAACACATCAGCTTTATTTTCATTTTCCTTATTAAAAAACATACACTCTCACAGAGTGCTATATGCCCAATTTGTTTTATTTTATTTTTACTCAGGTATTTAAGCATTATCGGACTGCCGGATTAAAAACTCGGCACAGCAAACGCTCAGTATTTTGAAATCCTCAAATAAATTATCTTATAAATCTTTGAACATTTTACTGTCGTAGAAGATATTCAATTTTATTATTCGCCAACAGCGAAAAATTTATGTATATCGAATACAATCATTTCTAAAAAAAATATTACCCTTATGGTGCATTCGGAGAGGCACGTAAGTGGTACCCAGAGGATATGGTTAATATGCATACAGAAAATATCAAAATATTGTACCTCACCAAGCATGTATTGCAGGGGACAAACACTTTCTGGATGTATGATGTTGGACCACCTGTAGCCTGGGGAGAGGTAGCGATACAGTCGGGAATGGAAGCATACAGACGTCGGATGTTCTCTTGAGAAAGATGCTGCCACAGCTGGCGCAAATGACCCTCCAAATCCGCTATAGTTGCCGCTAGCATAAATTGCCGTCCAATCTGTACCCAAATGTTCTCGATGGGCGAGATGTCTGGGAACCTTTCTGGGAAAGGAAGCATGCCAAAACCACGAAGGCAGGCTAGGGATATCCATGCTGTGTGAGGTTGGCCATTAATCTTTTCGAAAATGGGGTTCAAGCTGCACCAGGAAGGGGAGCGCACATGGTCGCAGAATTTCCTTGATATATCGCCCCGCCTTCAGGGTCCTTCGATCACGACCAGTGGGGTGCCGGAATCATAGGAAATGGCACCCCATACCATGGAACCTCTCGTTGGGACAGTGTGCCTCTGTACAATGATGCGTAGATAATTCCACTGGCCAAGGCGTCTCCAAGCTCGAATTCCGCGGTCGTCTGTATCCAGATAGAACCGTGATTTGTTGCTGAATACCACTTCTCACCAATCGGAAAGCTACTATGCTGCCCGTACCTGACAGAAGGCAACACATGCTCAGCTCAGTAATGGTAAACGTCGTAAGGGACGCCGTGACGACAGATCCCGCTCTACTAGCCGCCAGGATATGGTACTGGTGAACACTGGTGTATCCCCAGCTGCTGTTACATATCCCTGGATGGTGCGCAGCGACGCCCGTTGAGTGCTTATAGCTTGTCGCACGATGAAACGATCCTCCCTGCTGATGGTCCACCGCATGCGACCCTAGCCTTCTCGACGGGTGTGTGTACTCTTCTGTTCCCACTGCGTCCAACACCAACTCACAGTGTAGGCAGAACGGTTCAAGTGGCGAGCAATGCACTGGAACGTCCAACCTACCTCTCTCAAACTCGTACAGCTGGGCAAAAGCTTGTCGAATACGCCGTCAGGGCATACTGTGCGTTCACTGAACTTGGCTCTGTGGCTCCCACTTCTATTAAGGCCTAATTCGATGTCTTACAGCTATGATAGGCAGAGGGACTATTCCCCCTAGTGTCACATTCGCGCAAGCAAACCACATTAAACGTGAATAGGTACATATTTCCGGCTATGCCGACACTGTATGGTAACCTTCATTGTACTCGCGCGATTCGTTTATGGTGAACAATTTTTTTGGCAAATGAGTGTATTATCGATCGGTAGCATTCTGTGTATGCATTTGTATCTTCCTTGGTGTAAGAAATATATGTTTTTTAATACGATATAGACAGAATAATATGTTTTTAATACCTACATTTGCGTGTCTCTTCAATAGATTCATATTTCTTTCAGTGAACGTCTGCGAACATTTTCATCTGACAGATAATGCACAGTTTTCATTAGTTACTTATTTCAATGAAAATGCAATGTTACGTTTGGTTGAGAACATTTAAAATTACAAAATTGTGCAGTTTTTCACGACAGAGTAACTTTATCCAATTTCATTTCATTATTCAGACGATACGAAATTCTCTGAAGACTGAAATTATTATACGTACATGTATAGATGCGACTACATTTAGAGGCTTGTAATTGTATTGTCCGAATAACGAGCTAATTTCTTCATAACACCAAATCATTAATTATGCAATGTCCAAACATTAAATATATATTGAATATTTCCAGTTATTAATTTTTGTAGTGGATGTTTTTAACCAATAACACATCCTAAATTTTGTGACTAAAAGGTCTGCGTTATCTGGTAACACACTTTGATTGTTTTCCTTTATGTAACAAATCATTCTGAAATCTACGAATTAAGAAAATGAATTATTTTCAAAAACATTCGCTTAAAAAATTATGTTTATGTGAAAAACACAATCCAAATAATGTGTATGCATCTGGAACAAAGATTTTCCAAATCAATTGAAAAAATCGTATTCGAAATTTATTATTACAAAACTTTATTTTAAAATCGTTTAAAAATTTTTAACAAGAATTCGGTTACCCCCGGAGGCCATTTTCCCTAACAATTTCCTTTTCTTTCCCTTCAAATTTCGCTAACAAAATTTAAAAAAATCAATAAAAAATTATTTTTAGACATTTTTACTAAGAATTTGTTTTCTCCCAGCAGCCATTTATCCTAAAAAATCCCTTACCTCGATTAAAATTTCCCTTAAATAATTTTATTAAAATTGTTTTAAAAAACTTACATTTCCGGAGGTCCTCCACGCACCCCCAATTACTCACCTCTATTCGACTCCAGTAGACGACTGATTCCCTCGCCTCTACTCCCTCACCTATACTCAGTCCGCCTTATTGATTTTTTCGTTCGTAATTTGTTTACATGCTACTGGAGGCAGCCGTCTTTGTTTATATGATACTGGAGACTGTCTCTCACCCCCGTTCGACTGCCATAACTGTTATTTCGTTCGTCATTTGTTTATATGTTATTGGGTGCCACCATCTTGGTAGGTGACTCGACCAAGTATTAGCGTTCAGCTTATTAGTCACCATCGTTACACTGCCATATTGGTAAACTTTCACATTATGGCGACCTTTTTTATTTAAAACCTATTTGAAAAATTTATAAATAAATTGTTTAAATAAAATTACATTTCCGGGTCCCCCTACCCAATTATTCACCTCTGTTCGACTCTAGCAGGTGACTAAACCCCACCACTTCGACCTTGCATGTATATTTATGTGTTCAAGTGCCCCACTAATGATTCTCATTGGTTAATTAATCGGTTCACATCCACTCCCGCCAATGATTCTCATTGGATAATTAGTCGCATTCGCTCCATCCACACTACTCCCCATCAATATTTCTCATTGGCTATTAATTGCACTCTTTGGTTCGATCCCCTATTTTCCCATTGGCCGATTACTCTGATGTCTTCGGAAACCTTCGTTCGACCAATCAGATGCCTCTGCTTGAACAATTAGTCAACTCCGTTCCATCCCACCAATGTTTCTCATTGGCTAATTACTGTTTAGTCAGCGATCCTCCATCCCCACAAATGATTCTCATTGGCTAATTAGTCGGCAAGCCTCCTCCATGTCACAATCTAACCGACCAATCAGTGTTTAGTCGGCAAGCCCCCACCACATCTTTTCCACCAATTAATCGCCTCCGTTCCACCTCGCCATTGATTCTCATTGGCTAGTTACTCACTTTTCGTTCAATCCAATGTTTTTCATTGGGTAATTAGTCATGTGACACTCTAACCGACTAATGAGTGTTTAATCGGCAAGCCTCCACTACTTCTGTTCGATCCCCTCCAATCTCTCCGATTGGCTTTATAAGACACATCCGGGAGGGCCGTTGGGAAAGAGTTGTATCTCGCAATTTCGAGAGGAGAACCCGGTGATCATTTCGTTTCAAGTGTCTGTTACAGTAGCCATGTCGCCAAGTACAGAATAAACCATCAGCAACGCAGAAGACACTGGAGAATATTCTTTAGCTCATCCGTACAATATTGTCACGAGGAGCAACATCGTCTACTGGCACGAATCCACTACCCTCAGGCAACCTGCTACTGCCAGTCAACTTGCAGCCATCAGACAACTCGTACCAGCCCCCGGAATACAGTGTATTCTCACCCAGCTTCGTAGAGAGTCCCATCAGCTCCGACTTCGAATATAGCAACATCAGGGAAGTGGCCGTCGATGAATTTTCCCATTCTGGTCAGAAGACGTGAGCAAGTACAGTGAACTGAATTGGGGGTACCAATGTGTAAGTTTTCTAAATGCTAGAGGAGTTCTGCAAATTTAATTTTGCGATGGCGAAATTCATTGCCTATGCTGCTACGACGAGTTCGAAGGCTGTTACATGCTGAACACATTAACATGCGAATACAAAAATTGCTACATGTACGATTTATGTCCCGACTCTATGCTTCCCTGTTCGCTGGAGGAGTTTGCTAAAACAAAATTGCTATGTTCATGTAAGCAAGGCAAGAATGCACGAAAGTGTATTGCACGAAATATTCCCAGATAAGAATAATTACGTGTGTAGATGGCCGGTTGTTCGTCTGAAGCCCCAGTACGATGTAGCGTGGTTTTCTCCATGCTGGAAGATGTCTTCACGACCCAGTGATTTCGCGTGGCGGCAAGCAAGGCTGGGCTGGTGACCAGACCCCAACTTCTGAATCCTATTTCGATCACTTTTTTTTTCTTGGCATAATTCAACAGCTTTACAAGTTCACGAGTGCTTGGGGTCACGTGAGCGACGAACCATTCTATGGTGTTCAAAGTAAGAGAGACGGGCTGTGGGTTTTCTCCTACTCCGAACAATGCATCCAAATGCGATGTGGCTACCATTATCACCAGCTCCTGCCTCGCCCCTATTATTATTTTCTTATGTTCTTCGGCAAATACCAGTAGCATGGATAGCGGAATGTACACTTCGAACCTGCCTTCGTCGTAAATGGGAACACTGTATGCATCTTCGATTCCCCAGCCTGCCATCTTGGTTGCGGAGAGATGATTGGACATGAGTGATGGGTAATTTTGGATCAATAAGGTTATGTCCACATCACACAACTGGTCGATCGCGACGTCCTTAATCTCATGTATTAATCGCTCGAAAAGGTACCGAATCCCATTTCGTACCAACTTGGTGGTGGTTGGGTGGGTCCCATCCACCTTCGTTAGCCTGCCTCTTATGCGCACAAAGGACTGGCAAGGCAGAGTGTAAATATCTTATCGCTGTTTAGGTATTCTAACCTCCCTTCGGAGCGCGAAAGGACTGGCAAGATACAGTTAGTAACCGTTCATTTCGATTTTATCGAGTTTATCATCGAATTCTAGGCACTGATCCACATCGAGAATTTTATCTACCATGTCGATTTACTTTTAAACTGAGGACACAGAGAAACTTTGTATTTGCAGATGTTAGCACAGTGCTTCCTCGCAGCTTACTGATCTCAGGTTCGATGTACTGTGGGCATTTATACATTTTTGTCTTCCTGGAGAAATTTTGTCCGATCGTTTCAGGTGTAAACACAGCATAATTTCTTCGTTTCAGAAATTTATCAGTTCCTCGTTTTGGTCCACGATCGAAACTGCTACTTCGTGGATACTCTTTGCAACAATCGGAACGTAAATGAGCATTCTCGGAGATTCTACGATTTTATACCCAGGACCTATGGTGGGGGCGAACTCGTAAATAGTACTGCTTGGTTTCCCATTCATGTAACTGAAACTTGCCAAAATACAGTTTATGCATATGACATTGACTGGAAAGATGTTAACAGCCCACGACGAAACGTTTTTCATTCCCACTTCGTAACCTCTGGCTTCGAACCCTAGCATGGGCCCGATTATATTCGATTCCGTGAAATCTACATCTGCAGTGCAAAACATTTCAGCATTCAGGGTATTCTCATTCCCATGCAGTGCGAATGCAAAGTCGTGAGGTAGCGATTTCTTTATGGAGTATTCCGTACACTTCCGCTCATATGCTCTGGTGGGAGTGCTGATTTCTTTCGCATTTCCTGCCACTATGTACCGGAATGTGGAATTCATATCTTCTTCTATGTTGGATATGGAGTTGTAAGTTTGAAAGTCCACTAGCCCCACACACCATTCATCCTTCAGCTCCAAGGGAGGATAAAAGCTGGCCCTTAGCTCGGATGTTTTACCACTCAGAATTATGGACACCAACATATGATGAGATTGGTATTGTTGACACAACACATTTGTACCCTGCTTAAAAATCGCAGACACGAGTGTCCACACTTCCATGTGCTGGGCATCTGCTCCATTTCGTAGTTGTATGTCAGGTTACAATTTTTCAAGCACTCACGCAGTTTGAGCAGAGGGCGCAAATTTCCAAAACTTTTGTAGTATATTGCACTCTCGCCACATTTTACATAAGCTACCCAATGCATGCCAGGCCCGACTGTCGTGTCTAGATTAATTATGGCACATTTGGCCTAAGGGGCAAAGCATTTTTCATAAACACGTGGAGAAAATGAGGTATTCTCAATTTGTATGCAAACAGTTCCAAATCTACGTTTATCAGTGGTGGTTTAGGCAGAGTCACTTTAATTTCCTTTTTCGATTTTTTCCTATTTTCTTCCCCTCAGCAATTGATCTTCCCCTCATCCCTGATACGGGTGACGAATATAGAACCATTTGCCGTTTTTTTTACCCATGGCATTAGCTTTTAACGTTCTGTTATGATGGCGAGTTTCCTCTGCCAGTTTTCGATCGTTCGAAGCCTGCTTCATGACACTAACGATATTGGTGACTACCCCAGCAGTACCGGCCAGAGCGCCGATTGCAGGCATGAGTGCGGGCAGGAACCCACCTTCCTTGTTCTTCCCTTTCCTTTTGGTCCTTCGAGGGGTTTCTACGAAAGCTTATTTCTTGTACATAATTTCATGCCTAGTTTCACCTTGGCTTTCATGATGTTGGCTAAGGAATCTGCCTAGTGTTCAGCTCCTTGTTTAGGGGGTACACAATGTCAAGACACACTTCGTCCAGCACGTTGATAACTGTGGCGTTGCTCTAGCTTGGTTCCACAGAACCTGGAATGGACGATCCCTCGACCAGATTTCACTGTCGTTGCCGTACGGCGAATCAAATTTAACTGCCCTACAAAACAATACATATTCTTCTTCTATACTTTTTTGTTTCAGTATCAGTCTAGATTCGGATCAGTACGGACGTATCTCATATTCCAATATGGCATTACAGTGCGAATTCTGCCAGAAGCTGTTTTTTTCGGAGAGATAATTTGAAGAGATATTATAAAACGTGTTTAATGTCATCAAGAGGTTTGTATATGCTACCTCCGCCTCCACCTCCTCCACCTTCATCTCCACTTGCTCCGCTTGCTCCATTTGCTCCACCTACTCCACAAGGTTGTAGTAGTAACATGCATATTATAAAGCAAGACGTTACTCTACCCATATGCATTCATGTCGAAGATGAAGATATTTCTCTCGAATCACGTCACAGTGCCCTCTTGCCTACTAGAGTGCGAGGCCTGATTTGGGGCCCATCGGGTTGTGGCAAGATGTGCGTCCTACTTAGCCTGCTAGGAATCAAACAACCTTCGGTTCGAGAACATGTACATTTATTCGAAATCACTCCAGCAACCAAAATACCAGCGACTGGCACGAGTACTGCAAGCTGTGAAAGGTATGACATTTTTCCCCTGCAGCGATAACGAAGCTGTCGTACCACCGTGCGAAGCACTGACAAATTCGATATTTGTCTTTGATGACATTGTTTGCGAAAAACCAACTTGTATTCAAGAGTACTTTAGCATGGGACGGCACACGTATGTTGACTGTGTGTATCTCGGCCAGACTTATTAGTGAATACCAAAACAACTGCTTCACGATAATGCTAATGTGATGATGTTGTTTCGCATGGACGACACTAATTTACACCACATTTACGACGATCGCATCACTATGGATATTATATTTGCAGAATTCATAGACATGTGTGCATTGTGCTGGAAAGATAAAAATTGATTTTGGACGGTCGTAAAGGACTGTCTCCTATATAATGGGAGGTATAGGTGTGGGTTTGAGCAGTTTATCCTAAGAATGCAACAGTGAGTTACGGAAGCATTTCCAAATTTGGCAACATCGATCGTCACGATTATCTCAAATGTGGCCAGAATAGTTTCGCCCCTGCACATATAGATGACTTGTCTCTTATCGGTCGAAAATTGGAAAGTGTGAAGAACAAAGTGGTTGAAGATTTGATAGCTGTCAACCAGCACGTAGGAGGTGCGGAGACGTTGTTAATAGACTTGATCAATGTATCGAACGCACAGAGACGAGAAGGACTGAGGGAGGTACAAAATGTTTTACTGTCCAACCTGGCTATGAAAACTGATGTCACGAGGAATAGCCAGAATATATTGGAAACGTGTGCTAAACACCTCGATAAAGCAGTTTCGGAAAAAATCGTGAATGATTGACTCCAAACAAAGGCGTTATATACATATATACTCACACGCATGCACGAAAAGTCATTTCCACTCGGCGAACGATGGATAACCGAGCCGAACAGGTGAGCGAGCTTCAGCGAGCGATCGGGGCAGTAAGGGCCAAATACTTACTCGCGAAAACTGACAGAATAACCTATTACCCTCTGGCTAGGAAACAACCGAGTGACAATGCTCGCTCAAGGTGGAAGAACCGACCCCTATGCATAAACGAAAAGAAGTCCGGAACTGAACGAATTGGAAGGTGCTATCACTAGTGAAGAGGATGATTTGCACCTGATCGATTTGCTGCGTGCACAAGAAAGGAAATGAACCCGGGAGCATGACAGGATGCTGAGTGGGTGCTTCATTTCCGTCCAGGTGCAAAAGTGTTGATTTGGCAAAACCCTTCTGATCGACAGGCATCTGCTGGCGCCTTGCACCGTACGCAAGCGGCGACAATTGTAGTGGTCTGGAGCTACTCTCGTTTCACTTCAAAATTATTCAATTACATTCATAAACGTAGAATGTATATGTTTGTGGCAGCTTGTGTATGGCTCTCTTTTCCTTTAAAATGTACCACACCTTTACCAAAAGTGTATTTTTACTACCAATACTGATATACAAAACATTTTCTTTACCGGCCGTGTTTTTTTTTTAACAAAGCATTATTTACAATATGGTAGTGCTGGTACAAAACATCTTCTTTACCATCAGTGTTTGTAAATTTCGATACGAATCATTTTTTTTAACTACCACTAGGAGGGCATAACACAAGATACACATTTTTTTCTGTAAAACACATTTATTTATTTACACACATCACAATACTATTGTTCTGCACTATACGCATATTCTTTTCCACATCCGTAATATACACAATGTTTTTTTTTTTTTTCAGAGTTTGAGGTTATTGCACACACATAATATTGTTTTATATGTACCATGGATTATCGCATGTCCAGAGCCTTAATGCTTGGGCATTGCACAACGCACATCACCAATTTTCACAGTCTTAAATCCATGCGACATACTTCTCTGCCAGTCGCCTGAATGGAGGACATCGTTGTTGTCTGTAGAGGTCCACTGTTTTCATAGCAGCAGGACACACACTGCGCATTGCCGACTCTTGGCGATACACGTTCACGGGGTAGTTGGGAATTATGGCTTCTGCCAACACTTTGCGAATGTTCCCGTATGAAATATTTCCATCGGTCCGCCTATGTCCGTGCATCTGTTGCTGTTGGCGGTATGCCTGTTGCGTGGTGTAGTCGAGGTGTTCCCACTGGCATGGTGGTAAAAACGTAAAAACTTTGGTTTGCTCGTCTTTGTCGCTGTACGAGATAGCAATCTGCTTGATGATGTAAGAGTCCAGCATGCGAAACCCTTGGATGTTGCAAAACATTTTTTCACGTACACTATAAATTTTTTTACAGCGTCATTTCACACTGTGTTCACTCGTGTTCTGGGCTTGCTTCCTCATCGCTGGGTAATACTTGACAGTAGAAAACTTGCACGGAGTCTTCCACGGGGAGGGTGGACGTTGCGAGGGCATCTTTTGTAGGTACAGCTTATGCGTAGAAACCTTGCACGAGGTCGGGCGTCATGGGTACGTCTTCTGTAGGTACAGCTTGTGAGTAAAAACTTTGCACAGGGGTGAGAGCTGCCAGGGAGTGGGACTTGCACCAACCCCTGCAGTGTGGCATGTCGGGAACCGAAGTGGTGCAGTCCTCGAAACATTCCTTGCACGGGAGGCAGTCCTGTATGTCTTCTTCCTGCTGTAGGTAAGTCGACTAATACTTGAATACTGCCGTAATTTCGTATGGTGTTTACGTCAGCAGGAACTCTTTCGGCAAGTACGGAAACTCGTCCCATTTGTCCAGGGCACTAAGTGAACACGCCCTTCCAAATGCTAAAATGCATGAAAGGATTTTATGGCCGCTTGGGAAAAAATGTGTACATTTCTATGAGCGAGGTACAACTTTCTACCAGCGGTCGTCTGGGACATGTCTTATAAAGAAAATAGGAAATATTGGAGGGGGTCGAACACAGGTGGTGGAGGCTTGCCGACTAAACACTGATTGGTCGGGTAGATTGTCACATGGTGGAGGTTTGCCGACTAATTAGCCAATGAGAATCGTTGGCGTGGGTGAAGGATCACTGACTAAACAGTAATTAGCCAATGAGAAATATTGGTGGGGTGGAACGGAGGTGACTAATTGTTCGACAAGCGGCATCTAAATGGTTGAACGAAGAATTCCAAAGAGACCGAAGAATCGGCAAATGGGACAATATTGTATTGAATGGAAGAGTGTAATTAACCAATGGGAAGCATTGGTGGGGAGTGGTGGGTATAGAGCGAATGCGACTAATTATCCAATGAGAATCATTGGCAGGGGTGGAGGGGCACCTACTAATTAACCAATGAGGATTATTGGTGGGGTACTCGAACACTTAAATATATTGCAAGGTCGGAGAGGGGGGGGGGGTTAGTCACCTGCTGAAGTCTAACAGAAGTACGTAATTGGTGGTGCTGGGGGGGGGACTCCGGAAATGTACACTATTTTTAAATAAATATTTTTATAAATTTTTTTAACGATTTTTTTGAATAAAAATGTTTTAACATATTGTCAGCTTACTAATGTGGTAATGGAATTGTGGTGACTAATTAGCTGAATGCTATTACTTGGTCGAGTCACCTGCCAATATGGCGGCCACCAGTAACATTTAAGCAAATGACGAACGAATAAACAAATATGGCAGTCGAAAGGAGGTGGAAGACAGTCTGCAGTAACATATAAACAATGATGGCTGCCTCCGGTAGCATGTAAACAAATTACGAACGAAAAATCAAGATGGCGGACTGAGTATAGGTGAGAGGAGTGGATGCGAGTGAGTCAGTCGTCTGCTGGAGTCGAACAGATGTGAGTAATTGGTGGTGCGGGGAGGACCTCTGAAATGTAAGTTTTTAAAATAATATTTAATAAAAAAAATGTAGGGGAAAAAGGGAAATTGTTAGGGAAAATGGCCGTCAGGAGTAAACGAATTCTTAATAACATTTTTAAACGATTTTTTAATAAAATTTCTTATTAATAAAATTTTAAAAATAATTTTTAATTTTTTTAATGATAGAAAGTTTTAATAAGAAATTTTTTAAACGATTTTTTCTCGCATTTTTGGGGGGTTTTGGGGTCAGAGGTCACTGGGATCAAGATCAAGGGTGAAATATTATGGTTAAGGTCAATGTCATCCAATATGGCGGACGGTGACGTAACAACATCGTGGCTCCCTGGCTCCAGCTCCGACTTCCCATTCCCTTGGCCCCAAATCCCCCAAATCCTACTACTCAAAATTATTAATATATTAATAATTTATGTAATCCTTCAAGTGAACGCAGCTGTTTCGTTTGGAAGACTATACAACATTTAATCACTCATGTTGAGAGTAGCGTGGTAGTCAACTGATTAAAGTGCTCGCACTTATTCTAAAGGTTACGGGATCATATCTTCACCTAACATAGTTTTAATTTTACAAACAGATTTTGCATTAAAAATACGTTATCGAGTCATTAATCTGTATATTTTAAAGATCTAGGCATTTTTCAAACCATAAATAAAATAGCTTTAAGTATTGAATGCCCCGATTCCTAGATGTCTGATTGCTTTATTGTTATTTTGACGATGCCAGCCAACTGCCAGAACTGCAAACGGTGTGGAAAATGGTGTGGGGGGGGGGGGGGATGGTCGGCGCTTCTCGAGTCGGTTAGGAGTGGAGAGGGGTCACGATCGTTAGATAAGAGTACTGCATGTAGGTGTGATGGGAAGGGGGGAGACAGGTTGGTGTGTGTTCGTGGGATGAGATGTGGTTTGTTGGGACGTATCTTTAGGGGATGGTGGGGGGTATGTCCTGATACTTTTAATATATTTTCCCATGATTAGGAACATGTTATATATTGCTTTAGTGTTTAGACACTTTTATCAAAGAAAAAATGGGGTTGGAAGAACGGTTGATATTGTAGCAGTTTGACGAGGGGGCGGTGCGGTTGAAGAGGGGGTGGGGGTGGTTAGGTGATGTGACGAGATTGGGTGGAGATTGTAGTGGTGAGGGATGTTTGGTAGGGTGTGGTGACGGGACTGGATTTTGGATGTTGTTACCTGCCCCGGGAAGGGGGGAGGGGGTGCACATCTATTAACTCCAGTTTGGCAGTCCTGTAATTGGATTACATAACTGTTATGACGTCACGATCGTATGCGCTTTGAAAAGAAAAGAGTCTGGTTATATATAACACTGCTTACTTATAACTTTAATTTTTTTAATAAAAATATATTTAAATTGAATTAAAATATTTTAAAAATAAGTTTACTATCTCCACGCCTTAGTGTGATTTGTTGGTAGTGGTAGGATCAGTATACCCCAATGAAGTTATGCGCCATAAACGTCGTGGTGATAAAACGTACTTTATTATTTAAAAAATTATAAAATCCAATACATAAACTGCAAAAACACTACGGTCTGTGGCTACGCTGATGTCATTCATTTTTACACGCAAACGGGCAGTCACTATTAAAGATATTTTATGGAGGGCCGACATTTTAAGTTTTTATTAATTGCTTTTTTAATAAAATAACATTTCCATTAAAATAATCTATATAAACATAATATTAAGGTCAATTTGTTGTTAGGAGTGGATGGCCAAGGCTTTCTGGGGAGGGGGCGGGTTATGAACATTCGACTCGGCCGCCGACTGTTACCTTCACCTGTGACGTCATAGCAGAGAGGTGCCTAACCTCAGCCTGCAGCCTGTGCCCCCGCGGCCCTCATTTTAAGCTACTGCTGTCACAAATTATTATTTGTATTAAATATGTTCACCTATTGAAAACCTATTTTTTCGTCATTAACCTTAATTTTATATATATATATATATATATATATATATATATATATATATATATATATATATATATATGAACCTACCTCCCGCGGCGCAGTCGGTTTGTGTGCCACCGATCTGGGGTGCGGGAGGCTCTTGAAAAACTAACATAATTTGTTATAGTTTTTAATGTGTTGCTTAAGCAGATATGTACATTTGCACCTCTCATAATTTTTTTTTTATAAAAATAACAATATTTAGGGGCACCCGAATTTCGCGAACAGATTTGTGCACATGCTATATTTCAATATTTCACACGTGTGTGCCAGCAGTTTTGTATCGCTTTTTGGCGGCGTATTTCTGTGAGATGTTTTCTTACTTGACTGGCCAATCAGCATTAGGTTATCCCGGTACTGGATTCACGGGCAGGCGCCTAAGACGCGCGACACTTAGATCATCCCACAACAGATTGTGCTTGACACCTACCTTGATCCCTACCACACTAACCACCTCCCGCGGTAATTATTGTAAGTTCAATCAGTAAAGATCCTCCTGAATTAATTAGTCTTGCATAATTAATTATACCCCGACTTCCCTTCATGAACTGCATGAAATTTACTCCCCTTAAGGATGTATAACAAAACAATACAATCTTTCATAACACCACGTCGAGGGAAAGCAGCACCGTTATTTAGTTTATTAGGTTTAAAGTTGGTCATAGGGCCGCGTAACCCCGCCACATTTGCTTATCAGGCATTTGTTACTACACGACGGGTAACTGGTTTCTTTCGACTCATTTAGATACTGGCTCGCATCAAAATTTTCTTATCAATTTTGGCCATTGACCTTGCAGAAAGGAACAGTTAATGTGTTTTTTTTTTTCGGCAATTAAAAGGCTCGGAAGCATGTTGTTTCAGCAATAACAACATTTATCTATCCTGAGCACTCCACACACACGCGCGCGCGCGCACCGATAGAGGTGGTAAACATTCGGATTTGCATTAGAGAGGCTCTGGTTTCGAATACCAGACAGCACATCCTGATTCCAATTACTATTGGTTTGCCGAAATCACTCCATGCGAAATCTGGGATGTTTTCTCATTAGTAGTCATGGGCGGTTCCTTCACATTCCTGCTTCCCTCAGCAACTTGCTCTGTATCTAGTGACTTCGCTGCCAACGAGACGCTACACTCTAACAAATTGTTTGCAAATGTACCATACCAGTTGGGGAAAGCGTGTATGGTCAAATTTGTTCCATGGTAGTGTTCCTACATTTGCTCAGGAAACAGCCAAATGCATAGGGAAGTTGCCAATTATCTATTGTAACGGTGCTAAACATTCGTAAATTTACCGCCCGATATATGGTGGTATTGCCATACAATGTACAGGTTAAAAACTTCCATTACACTTTGGGAAGTTTACTAGGAAATTTGTTCCGTGGTAGTGTTCCTACATTTGCTCAGGAAACAGCCAAATGCATAGGGAAGTTGCCAATTATCTATTGTAACGGTGCTAAACATTCGTGTATTTACCGCCCGATATATGGTAGTATTGCCATACAATGCACAGGTTAAAAACTTCCATTACACTTTGGGAAGTTTACTAGGAAATTTTTTACAGTGATAAGCCCGCCCTACGTATAGGCTGTTCACTGTAAACTGTGCATTTTTTAAAGTCCTGCTTAATATCTACATGTTTACACGTAGTATATTATTCCACCATATGAACAATTAACACATTGCCATAGGTCTGATAACTCATTCATGCGTCGGCCAATTGAAACTATGAGATTACTAGAAAATGTAATGTTTTACAAATTTGCTCATTTTGACACTTACATGTACACTTACATGGCAGTTTGGCTGTGTTGGACACACGACCGTTTGTTTTGCGTGAATGCGTCTACGTTGATGCGCTCGTACTCATTGATGATTTTTTTTTAAGTTCCTGGCACCGCTTCACTCAATCATATTGGATTTTATGGGTATCACTATATTGTTTTTAAGATGCTCTTTCCAACCGTAAACGATTTCTGTAATTCGGCTTGGCTTTTTGACGTGTATAGGCCGAAATTGTGTTAATTTTTCTTAATTTTTTACATTAAACGCATACAATTGTATGCGTTTAACCATAACCACGTCGTACAAATGTTTTTACACACGCAATCGATTCATCTTGACGAGAGCTGTCGATCGAAACTTAAACGAGCGACGTAGATTCTCCTAGTCAAAAGTTATACTGCGCGGAATTTACGAGACGCGGCGAAACGTACTCAAAATTGCCAGCCCCCCCCCCCCCCCAACATCCCCCTCATCGACCAACGCACACGATGCTTCACAGTCCTCACTCAACGGTAACATATTCTTTGATCCTTTGGCAATCGAGTGGTGTAATTGTATTTTGAATGTAGACTATAGATTCGGAGCTGCAATGCCAAACTCTATCCCCCGATTTTGTTATCATCTGATTTTCTGGATTGCCTCCCACTATGGTCACAAATTTTAAGACGTATTCGCGTAAAAAACAGAAAGCTAAGTAAATCATTTCATTATTACCAAATTTTCAATTAACACTCTTAATTCATCGCTAAGAAATGGAAAAATTTCCGCTCCGCGCGCTGTTACCAACTTTATTGCCCGCGCGGAAGTCAGTGTGCCTGTTAAAATACACGCAGGTAGGCCTAGTGACATCTTTCAAAAGTTGATTCCAAAAGCACTCAGTTAACCGTGAACAGCCCGTATCTCCACGTATGCTTTTTGCGTAACCTACTACGCCGTAAACACACGACTGTAATGTTGCATTATACATTACTACTTTTGGTTAAAAAACAATGTTGAATATTAGAAATATATCTTTGCGGCCATGAGAAAAGTATTATTAGTTAATTGATATAGGTGGTATTTATATCGAGAGAAAACAATATTTACGTAGATACTATCTTCCATTATTATGCCACTCTTTTTTTACATATGAAAGTTATTTATAATCTGTGTATTCATATTAATGGTTTATTTTTTTAGACTGTTAATATATAGAAAGCACACAAACGCCAATAAAATATTACTGTGGTCAGAAGTGCCGTGAACGATATAAAAACTCCATGCAGCAGGGGCAGCAACAGTTGAAAGGGAAAATAAGACTGTACTGATATAACTAATGAGTCCACATTTCTCTACATAGATAAAAATACATTTTAATGAAGTTCTTAAAAACTAAGACGGTAGGTTGGTCTTTACGTCTCGTTGACAGCAATATCGTTAGAGATGAAACCAGAAACACATGCAATAATAGTGATACAGTTACAAATACACACATGCTTTACCCAGGACTCGAACCTTGTACCATAAACTAGCGTGCAATCAAATGCATTACGGAGGTTGGATTGGGAGCTTCAACTTCAGATGTAAGCAGTCTAATGTTTTGAATCATAATGTTTACTAACCTGAAATATTTACATGGCCATCATTTTAAAAATAAGTGTCTGAGCCACTTAAAACACGAAAGTTTACATGGCCTGCCGTAACGCTACTGTTCGTCTGTGTTATCTTGGCATATCCAGAACCTCTTCGCAGGTCGCAAGATAATTTCTGAAAATCACAAAAATATTTGAAAATCAGAAAAAACTTATGAAATCACCAAAAAAAAAAAAATAATCCTTGGCGATCGCAAGAAAAGCTTCGAGAATCATTCAAAATCGTCGAAAGTTACTGAAAATCTTAGAAAATACGCGAACATCACTAAAAAAAATCTTTGAAAAAAGCGAGGAAAATTTCATGAATCATTAAAAATATTCGAAAATCGCCAAAAAAAAGTTTTGGAAAATTCCTAAACAAATTTTTGGAAGATCCTAAGAAAATATCGGAAAATCGCTAAAAATATTTCAAACAAATACAAATTATTTAAAATCATCGTATCTTAGAAAAACTTACAGAATTCCCAGAAAAAAAAAATTCTGTGCACAAATTTTACCTTAGTTGTTTCCCACTGGGCTTACATGTATAAAACTTTATTTTATTTCATTTGTGAGAAATTAAAGTTATAACTATGTTTAAAAATATTACGGTACTTTGAATGTATTTATAGCAACACGGCATAGTTATTTATATTTAAACATGAATTATTCGTAAGTGGTTATGGTTTCAACAGCGGAAAAATTCATAAACTCTGGCTTATGTCACGTGTGAATTAATGAATTGGTGTTGAAAAAATACTTCTGTCATAAGAAATAAATGTCTATAAATATATATGTGCACTAAATTTGTACTAAATTACACGTTTGTAGAATAATACAATTTTGGATGCTATTCACAACAATATTAATTCTAATTTATACATTTATAACAGACATTATGTTTATTAACTCACGAATATGGATACAATTTTCATCTTCCTCATCGCTGAGAATTTATAACATATTATATATATTTTCATAAATTCTCATCGATTTGTTTATAAAAATGCTACGTTTGACGGAAAATATGTTATTTGAAAGTTAAACACTTGTGTATGTTGTTACACAATATTATGTCATTTAAGTATTACGAATATCATTGTTGATAAAGCCATTCAGCCATGTGTTTCAAACAGACGCCGGAAGCTATCATTTGATGTCTGAGAAATTTTGCATACAGTACTGTAGATGTTTTTGCTAATCATGCTGGCAAATTTAAAATTTGAGAGGATTGCTGCAGTTTAGTTTACCAACACTTTATTTATGTGTCATGATAACAATTTTATTTATGTTGCACTGCTGAATATTCTTTATTAAATTGATGTGTTGATACTATTACCCTTTTAGTAACAAATGTTCCATTTGGAGGTTTAGAGCTTAATTCTGTCATTTATCTACACAAGATTAAAAATGTGTAATTTAACATTATTTTATAGTTAGTAAAATGAATAAATCAATAAATTCCCGTGATTTAAAAGAATCTTAAAAAAAAAATTAGGATTTTTTAATAAAGTTTTAAATTACACATAGTACAGAGGTTTTTGAAAACTACATGTAAAAATGTGAAATTAATAAAAACATTACTGTAAGTATACATAGGCTATTTACTGCAACATAAATGAAACTTGTTACGCCTGTTCCAATCACGGCATCTTGGTTTCGTTTCCTAAGCAAGGCTTGGCTTGCCTTGGTAAGGCAAGCCATTATATTATCATCGGTATTTTAATTCCGCGAGGCGTTGAATGGTGAATTATTGTTCATACTATATATGGTACCGAAAACTTATAAAAACACATATATATTTCCCGTTATTAAATTCAGTTTAAGTATTTCCTTACTAGGCAATTTTTTTCTGTAAGATACGAGAGAGGAGAGCTTAAATCTTGCAATTACTCGGTCAGTAATATATAATTACAACAAAAAAGCCAACGACTCTCGTAAAGAAGCCTATCGCTTCACCGCACTCAAACAAATAAACATTTATATAAACAGTTATAACTAGTGCAGACAAGTATCTTCCGCACTTGAAATTGCTGAAATTCTCATTACACAATGAATAAACAAATTTTAATACACCATCATCAATGAAAAACACGAATATAAAACTCATTTTAATCGTAAACCGGCATTTACCGTGAAATGGGAACAAGATGCTTACCTTCTTTAGGCAGCAAAATAACTTGATCCGTTTCCCCGTAAAAATCGTCCATATCCTTCTTTACGGACGAAATGTCATTGTCGCTTGTCAAAATCCTCCCGTCCGCCAAAGGTTTTGGCAGGGAAGGAAGAGGGTTATACAGTTTCGGCGGTTCCTTCAAGCGCAGCTTCTCTAAGATTTGTTTTTTAATGAAGTCGATGCGAATTGCTGTAAGTTGAGAGTCTGGTAAACTCTGCTCGACGGCCGTCCGTCTGGCACCGCATCCCTCGCATCCTTGTAACCCCAGAGGTCGTTCAAGAAGTGCTCTCCACGCCGAGCTAAGCTGGTTCAAGGCAAGGCCTGTCGCCAAATACGAGCACAACACCAAACGCCACGCTGAAAGATACATTGTGATGTGCAACTTGTGACACGGATGCTGCGGCAATACCCTGAGAGATATACTTCGATCATGTATCGGGCTCCACCCAATGAGGCACCCATTGGACATAACTTCAGTCGACGAACCAATCATCGTAGAAAGCAAACGTTATGCGACAGCAACGCGAGGCGCGGGAAATCAGCGTGTTAAACGTTATCTGTTAAACCAGTAACCTTTGAAACCAATTACTGGCCACTTCTTGGTAGTGGGTGACATGCGATTAAAACAACTTAGACAAAAACTTCAACTTCGTCTTGCATCAGAAATATAGACTGTGGCCACTCAGCCATGCCGCATCGAGCTGGTAAAAATCTGATCTCTTAATTATTCCTGTCATTTTTACCGCACTGATTAAGTTCAAGTTGTTACGGAGGAACAATGACATCTTGTATCTACTCCATAATATATTTGTTACTAGAAAAGGGCATTTCAAATTCGTACGTCATTTGCATTCTATAAAGATAAATGCTTACAAATATCATAACTAGCTTGTCGCCAATACAATAGGTAGTGCTTAACTCATTTTCCTATTACACACGCATAAAGTGATAAACACAAGTATAGAGCTCACGAGCTGCATTTTTAACATTCTTGAGGCTAACTAGGCCTAGTTATGAAGAATAGTTCTCGACAAAAGTCGGTGCATGTATTCCTTTACTAAATTACCGAATGACTACTTGCCAATGATTTCTACCGATCTAACAAGTACTCTCTGGCCATTAGTTATTGCCAATGACAAAAAAAAATTGTTTTCTCAGAAATAAAAGTAATGTTCTCTTTTTCATCTTCTGCTAGAGAAAGTTTTTTTTTTATTTATCAAAATAATATAAGTAAAAAGGAACAGTCGTGATATCAAAATAATTGTTATTGTGCAAGAAATTTCTAATTCTTTACCTCGGGGGGGGCATAAGCCATTTTGTCACAAAACAAAATTGTTCAAGATAGCAGTTTAAAGCTTACTTCCCAACGTCTTCGGTAGTTACTCAGCTATTTATTATTTGAAATATTTGCATTTTTTACACATCATTGAATTTAGTCTACACTATGTAATTTATTTTCTAATTATTTAAAAACATATATTATGGTCTTTTTATTTTAAAAAGTGTGCACGGGATTCTATACCTCTGCTTGATTTATGAACTTCCAGGTCATAGCGTTATTTTTCGGTAGGAGATAAGGGTGACGAAAGTACACTTTGCAATTCATATACTGTTTATAAAATATAATATAAAGTTATTGCAAATGAAATTATATATAATTATGCAAAAGTAACGAAATATTTACACACTGATTTCGAAAAAGTACTTCTGGGAAAAGTAGTACTTTGCTAGTGAAAATTCGTGTCTAAACCTAATATTATCCTTCACACTAGGTTACATTCCATTATGTATATTCGTGTCTAAACCTAATATTATCCTTCACACTAGGTTGCATTCCATTATGTATATTCGTGTCTAAACCTAATATTATCCTTCACACTAGGTTACATTCCATTATGTATATTCGTGTCTAAACCTAATATTATCCTTCACACTAGGTTACATTCCATTATGTATATTCGTGTCTAAACCTAATATTATCCTTCACACTAGGTTACATTCCATTATGTATATTCGTGTCTAAACCTAATATTATCCTTCACACTAGGTTACATTCCATTATGTATATTCGTGTCTAAACCTAATATTATCCTTCACACTAGGTTACATTCCATTATGTATATTCGTGTCTAAACCTAATATTATCCTTCACACTAGGTTACATTCCATTATGTATATTCGTGTCTAAACCTAATATTATCCTTCACACTAGGTTACATTCCATTATGTATATTCGTGTCTAAACCTAATATTATCCTTCACACTAGGTTGCATTCCATTATGTATATTTTTAATTATCACCATCATTGCCTGGTTATTCCCTGGTGAAATGGTTGTGCCCCAATATTTGGTAAAATAATGACAAATTTAAGGTACACATAGCAGTAGATTTATTAAATCATCGTATTTCAGTTATAGAAATAGGTTTTGGTGAGTTACATACGGGATCTAGAACTGTTGGAGGCACATCAGTTGTAGGGGATAGTTCCTTGATGCACAATGGCGTGGAGCATTGGACTCGGATGTTGTTACGTCATCCGTCCGCCATCTTGGATGCCATTGACCCCTGCCATTACCTTGACCTTGACCCGGTGACCTCTGACCCCAAAAACCGAAAAATTGCAAATAAAGCTAAACATTTTTTAAAAATTCTTAAAACAATTGTATTAAAAATCTATTTAAATATTACGAATTTGTTAAGAAATTTATAAAAGAATTATTACTAACATTTTTAATTTAAAAATTGTTTAAAAAAAAAATTGTTTTAAAAATGTATTTTTACAAAATTTTTACTAAAAAGTCTTTCCCCCGGCGGCCATTTTCCCTAACAATTTCCCTTTATCCCAAAAAATTTTCCTTTTCCCCTTGCCATTTCTTTAAAACATTTTTATTAAAAAATCGTTTAAACAATTTGTAAAAAATAACTTATGTAGGGCCTATGTTACTGGAGGTCGCCATATTTGTTTAAATGTTACTGGACGCCGCCACCTTTGTTTATATGTTACTCGAGGCCGCAATCATGGTTTTTTAGTTCTTCATTTGTTTATACGTTACTGAAGGCCGCCATATTGGTATGCTCTCATATCCAGCAGTCATCTACGTATGGTCTCACATTATTAAAAAAATTATTTAAAAATTATTAAAAAGTTTATAAGATATTTATTTTAAAAAATTTACATTTCCGGGGTCCCCCCAGCTCCATGCCCAGCAGACAACTGAGCCAACTGATATTGGCTTTTTAGTCGGCAGGCCTCCATCCCCTCATCCCACTCCCCTCGCCCAATCATCGTTCTGCCATCTTGATTTTTCGTTCTTCATTTGTTTTTTACATTGCTGTAGGCCGCCATATTGGTAGCTCTCATTTTGGTTCGACCTAACATGTTGGTTGGCGCGTTCCAAGCCATATTAACAGGCTCTCACTACAGTCCACTGACATATGGCATGCTTTCTCTTTCTTAAAAATATCGTTAAAAATTTGTTTTTAAGAAACTTTATACGTTACTGGAGACAACCAACTTGGTAGGCATACACCATCTTGGTAGATATCACTGATATGCCATATGGGAAGCCAGTGACCTCAACCTTGACCCCAGGACCTTAAATAACCTTGAAAGCAAATAATCGATAAAAATACATAATAGTCAGCAAGAATAATACATTAAAGACTATTACCGCCATATTAGATGCAGAATACCTCCACCTTGACCTCAGGCCCTTGAAAGACATTGAAAAAAAAATTGAGAAAAATACATAAAAGTCAGCCAGCATAATACATTAAAGAATATTACCGCCTTATTTGATGCAGATCACCTCTACCTTGACCCCATGACCATGAAAACAAAAATCTCTATAAATAATATATAAAAGTCAGCAAACATAGTAAGACTATTAGCATAATATCAGGTACAGACTACCATAACCTTGACCCCATGACATGGACTAATCTTGAGAACAAAAACTCGAGAAAAATACATAAAAGTCAGCAAGCATATGATATAAGACTATCACCGCCATATTAGATTCAGACTACCACAACCTTGACCCCCATGTCATAGAATGACCCTGAAAACAAAAAAAAACTCGAGAAAATACATAAAAGTCAACAAGCATAATACATTACAGACTACTACTGTTATATTAGATTCAGACTTCCTTAACCTTGATCCTATTACATTGAATGACCTTGATAAAAAACTCGAGAAAAATACATAAATGTCAGCAAGCATAGTAAGTTACAGACTACTGCAACCAGATTGGATCCCTTGACCTTGATTGGCCTTGAATACCAAAATTCGAAATAAAACACAAGAGACCTGATTTCAGTAAACCTGGTACAAAGGTACTGAACGAGAAATACACTTCACCTTTACAGTTCTTCGCATGTGTTTGACTGAACTGCGAACTGCACCCATCACATAAATATGACATACCACAGGGATTTGTTGCACAAGTTAAGCACTCAAGTCGCTGTTAATTATGGTCGAAAGTAAATGCCTGATACAAAAGTGACACTGACGGCGACGTAGTAGTTCAGGCTAAGACTCGGACAGGCTTTTGGGAAATGTAGGTGCTGGAGCTAAAAAAAAAAAAGCATGTAACACAGGCAATGATGTTCAAGGCACCACTCCCGAAGAAGTCGATGACATTGTCGTATCTACCATTAGCTCTGGAGTGCCAGAATACATTGCATATGCAGTATAAGACTTAGATGTAAACCTGCAGAAGCTAGCCGAGACGATGCATCTTCCAGGGGTTTCGCACGTTGGACTCGTACACCATCAAGCAGATTTACATCTTGTACAGCAGCGACAACGATGAAGAAACCAAAGTCTGTAAGTTTTTAACACCATGACAATGGCAGCACCTCAGCCACACCACGCAACAGGCATACCGCCTACCATGCAATGACTTAGGTGCGTCGATGGAAATATTCCATACGGGTATATTCGCAAAGTGTTGGAGGAAGCCATAATACACTACTACCTCGTGTACATGATTAGGCAAGAGTTGGCGATGCACAATGCGTGTCCTGCCGGTACGAAAATTGTGGAACTCTACAGGCATCGCCAATGTCCACCATTCAGGCAGTTGGTGGAGACGCCAATCTCATAGCTTCACAAGTGTGAAAATTGTCGATGTGCGTTATGCAATGCTCAAGTCTTAAGGCACTGTGGAATCCTCGGTACATGTAAACAAAAGACTATGAGGAAAAATACCGGGCATGTGTGTAATGGACAAAAAGACTCGGTAAAGAAGCCTTTTATAACTCAGAATAATAATATTTTCCCATAAATAAATTAATGTGTTAAACATTATTTATTATACCAGCTTAAATACTTTTAAAAAAATTATATAAGTTTGTGTATATTTTGGTATATTGTAAAGACATATTCGGGTTTGTTACATTTTAAAGTACGACAGACTCTAGGCACTACAAATACATATATACTGTGTGTACTAACGTAATTGAATTTTAAAACTAAGCAAGTGCACAGCTCAAGGCAGACTGCTGCGAAAGTCGTCTCTTGAAACTTGGATGGCCGGAGGTATTTGCATCGCAAGCAATTTTCGCAGAACACCTGACGGAGGTAAACTTCTGGTCCATGCGCCGGTCGGCACGTGCTGAGAACTGAACTCCAGAGACTGCTTGATGCCAATTATAAAGGCTTATAAAGTCTAGAATGCATAGTCAGTGTTCCAGCAGAGATCGACCGCATATTAAATAACATGTAAATCTGCAATACGCCGGGGAACTATAGCCCGGTTGAGAATATATATGCTAACAGGCGGTCCAGGTTTGACACCCGGTGTACCTCAGATACAATACACACTAGCCAAAAAATACACACTGAGATGTACGGGGAATACACAGTACAATACGTAAGAAAAACTATCTCTGTTACTACACAGGCAGAAACAAGTGCACGTGTCAATCTGGGTGAAAAATTGTACACGGTATAATACATGACGGAAAAAGAGTATACGCACATTACTACTATACCGATGAAAAAAAGACGAAATAATTCCAAATACCTGTAAAGCTAGCATACAGAGAAAATAAGTTGTATAGAAGTCCCTGCACTGTCCATTCATAAACTGCCTCAGGCTAAAGAACTATCAATAAGAAATATGCAATTTAAGTCAGCCACTTCAACATACATGGTAAAAGTATAAGTAATATATATTAAAACATGGGGTAAAAATATATCCTAGGTAAATTTATTCAGTGTTAAACTGCAGAAGTATACAGCCCACCAGCGATGAAAATACTCAGGATAAACGATGGTCTAATGATAGGACCTGCGATGACAAATATTGATAAATACAAAAAGAAATGTTCACACAGGCACAAAACTATACAAACATTAATGAAGAATGTAGCGTCCGAAGCCCCTAACAAGGAAAAATACAAACCAAATATCAGGACCAACATAGAAATTATATTAACACCCAAAGAAATGCCCCACACAGGTACAGAAGTACACAGCCCATCAATGACGAAAAAATGTCAGAGGTAACGCTGAAGAAATGTAGGACAAGCGGCGAAAAAACACTCCCTCCCAAGTTTAAAATCAGAATGTTATGAATTGTAGGCAGCAGGGAAAGAAATATCCATATGAGTACTCAACGCACAACGATATTTCTATATCCTAGTGCCCACATATAAAACTGTTATACATGACATGAATGTATGTACAGTAAATTGTGCATGCAGGGAATAAACTATATACCATGAGGACATGCCAGCATAATGATACACCCACCAAAACTACAATATCATAAAAAAAACAGTTACCGTCAGCAAGCAAAATGTCAGTATTTTCATACATTTGTGTGTACTCACTTCATTAAGAGATGCCCCCACACTCTCCCACCAGAGTCCCACCACACTGCCACGCGACTTTAGCCAAATCAAAAGTAACATGCGACCACGTGTATGCATAAGCGCAGCCTCAAATCCAGCAGGTGTCAATAGTATTCACCCTTTATGAATTATGTGAATTAAAACAGAGTTTTATTCCCGAGATGCTAGTCCACCATGCAGAAATATACCATAATACGAAGTCCAGCAAATACACACACATACAGCACTAATTCACACCCTTCAATCGCATAGAGACAAATAATGAAAGACTTCACAAAAATTAGAGTAAAGGCAGTCAGTGCATTCGGAGATGATGAAATTGAAGAGTTATGATAATCCCTTATCGTAGAAAATTAATTCTATGTACAGATTTTTGCAAATAAATTATGATGCGAGCTCCTACCGCGTTAATTTTATTGTATACAAAATCGATAGTGAAATTATTTATTAATTCATGTGAAACCAAAGATATTTTGTGATGCTGTGAAACTAATAAATAAGAAAAAAAAATTGTTACATTCTCCACTTGCTCATACATCAAACACACTCACACACATTCACGCACACTACACACACACACACACACACACACACATACACGTGCTTGAAAACAAATTAAGGCAAGAGAAAACAGGCCACCCATTACAGAAATAGGAAAAAAAAATTGCCGAGTAACGAACTTAAGATTCCACTGTACCCTATTTATTAGCGGCCAATCATGGAGGTTTTACTACACTAATGCATGCTATTTACCAAACCGTGAAAACATTTAACACCGGGATTAAGGCATTTTATTAAGGAGTAATCACTTTGAAACTGTTGTTAATGTTAGAATTTGCAGCAATGTTCGTTGAATTCATGTAATTACATAATTTAAAAAATTATGGTAATTCTCACCAAATTATAAATTTCGTGAATATTTTTCACAGATGGCTAGTCAGAATTGCAACAGATTAGTAACTGTAGGTGCATTTTTATGATTTTCTTTTCCATTTTAGGGAAATCAGCATGGAAATTTTTTTTATTTTCTGTGAATCAGTATCTGTAACAGAAACGTCTAGTATTGCCATTCTCCTCCAGCAGGCAGCACTCTCACTCTTCTCCCCCCACCCCTGGGAAGAAGCGCTGTCTGTTTATCCCTCCATCGCCCCCACCCCCTGGATTGCACCACGCCCTTCCATCCTCGTCAGCCGACCGACCCCGATCCCATGTTATTCATGCTTATCGAGGCCATATTTCGTTATCTTCACAATGCGAAATATGTGCAGCGAAGTAGTTCCGATCCCTTCTCGCAGGCGCATCGGTGCACCTCCTACGTCATTCTACTTCCGGCCAACCTCACGCATAAACAGCACGAGGGAAAAGCACAAATACTTCGTGCACTGATGTCACAGTGGTGGGAAAATTCCAGAAAAGTGAGCATTTGTATGTTAGCTTCGGCGGCGAACAAAAGGCAAGTTTGTTGGCTTCAGGAAACGTGCGCAGTGTTGATTTTACAAAAATGATTCTGCATAAATTATATAATGCTAATGACGAATAAACGTCATTTTGGTGAAGTAAACTTGTAAGGACGTCCATAGGAATGCACGTTTCTAAGAGGTAGCGAATTTAACTAACAGTAAGTTTGCATGTTTTGTAAATAACGTATTTGGAAACTGTTACTATAATTATTGAAATGCACATGGCCTAAAAAAAGTCGCACTTTCAACACTTTTGTAGTGTGTAAATAATATTGGTTTCTTTGCCTAAATCGTGAATTCAACGAGAGTAAGGTTAACTTCGGCCAAAGTGTGTGTGTACTGCTGCATCTCTATGAATAGGAACAGCAAAGTATTAATCACATTTTGTTTTTCTATTGAAGTTAAAATTCTTCAAACTTACAATAAATTAACTGTTGTTTCCATAGGAGCAAAATTTTCCACTGCTCCATTAAAACAATGCCGTCTCATGAAAGACGTTAAACTTACCCCCCCCCCCCCCCAAAGAACCAAATAATGTTTCCTTTTTTCCATTGAAATAAAGTCAACAGAACCCAAGCAAACATAACTAGATGAAAATAAAACCAGTTGGAATGCCAACCTGTGAAATGTTAATATACTGTGTGTACGACTTTGAGCTTAATATGTACTCGTGGTGGCTGTTAAATATTAAATATTCGACTAAATTTATTATGCCTTTTTTTACATAAATGAAAATTGTAAACACGTCATTCTGTCAAATCGTACTAAAGGATCACAGGTTTACAATCGCCGTATATATAAATGTATTGCCTTTCATAAACAAAATGTTCAAATTTATGTTAGAAGAGATGGCTTGATATGATCTAGCACCTAGTTGGGCATAGCCATTTGAGGTGAAATGCCCTTAGGCTGGACAATCGAGGAGAATAGGTTGTGTGGATTGGATAAAAAGTATTACCGACATTTTCCGGGAGGGTGCCAGCACTCTCAGTGGATAGCACGAGTAGAAGTGAGGTAGTGCGGCCAGTGGCCTTAAGTGGCCCTCTCTATGCCCTACGTCATAAACCGTAGAAGTTGCAGTAATCCATCTTTGTGATATCAAAGTATACCTGGGCTAATGAGGGTTATCTGAGCTGCCCTCATACGCTCGTATTCACTTCTATGGGCGGTTGTAGGCCACCTTACCTCTTAAAGATTTTGTCGACAACGTTAACAGTGATGCGACCATGAAGCAGCTGATTAAATAAAAGAGTAATCTACACATACTTCATTTATCACATTCCCCCTCCGAGGAGGCGCATACATAATTACTTCACCGTTTAAGTGGGTGAACACTCATACAGAATAAACCGGCACGAGACCTACATGAATTTGCAGTGTGTTAAGTCCCGGTCATGTACAAATGGCCACGTACAGAGTGGCTCACTCCCCGGACAGCAAAAGAGAAAGTTTCCAGTTAATTACATTGAAAATAATATTGAAATCTACATGGAACAAAAAGTTATTGTTAAGTCCGGGGAGGACGTCACATGTGCAGCTACTCTGCTAGACCATTACTACGTTAATACCTATGCCTTGGCACGGAGCCCGCTAGTTGGCCGGGTCTCCCACCGCATGTCATGTAACTTGTTGTAGACACATTGAATTCTTAATTACACAAATGAGATGTGTGATAATGTAACAGGTGGTAAGGTGATTCACAAAAAAAAAAACACATGCATTAATTTTACTCTACAGTAATTACAACACAATATATAAATGAAAATATTCATTGTGCCAAGGTTGCCACGATCGACTTAAACTCACTTTTTCCGTTATTATACCTGGAGCTGTAGCTCCATGGGAGTCTCCCCGTATAAATCTTAATATTCACATACCCTTAAAAACTCTGACAAAACACACTGGAATCACTACTTTACAAAACACACTTAACACCTAGTAATTTTGGCACTAAGCGTCCTCACTACAAGATGGGGGTCGTCTTGGGGACAGCGATCCTCCTCCTTCTACTTAGTTTGACCAAGTATGTTGTGTATCCCAGTGGCTTGACGACTGCATGTGGCCTGCTGCACTTTGGTGCAAATCGAGAACAAAAGTTTTTGCACTGTTGGAGAGATGGTGTTCTTTCCCATACTTGAGCAGTTAAGGTGCCAATCTACGTGGGGCTCATGTAGTGGCTGGCACCAACTGTGCCATGTAATGGTCTTGATGCCTCGGGTGGCTTGCAGCTCTGCCTCCCCATGCTGCCGCCAGTCTGTGCCATCTTCTGGTTACGCCACGTTCACTTTGTGCATCTGGCGATCTCTCCAGGCAATGTCAAATCTCCACCCTGTAATATTGCTGCGGGTTACTGACCTGTTGCTAAGTTCACTCGGTATCTGATTGGGATGAGGGCGGCTGGTATGTGTTCTACCCAGGTAATGTGATGCTTAATGACCTATAAATGTAGCTGGGTTTTTAAGTATTTGTTATGTATTTCTATTGGATTCGTACACGGTTGGTACACAGTTGTTGTATGGTATGTCACACCCCACCAGGTGCACAAATGATGCCCCTGCTTCCCTGTGAATTATGTTAAATTGCCAGTGAGCACCATCCTGTTGTTCCCCAGTGAAGATAGAAATATGTCTCCAGTGCATGCACGATGGTGTGTGCACATAAGCTGGAGACTTGGTATGCCTCAGTCGATCTGGAGAAATTATCACTTACGACCAGGATTAAATGTTTGCCATTAGGAATATGTGGACAGGGGCCCTTTAAATCCAATTAAACTGTGTAAATAGTTCCTTTGGTACCATCGGCTGCCATTGTGTCACATTTGCCCCCTTGCTTTAAAACTGGTGTCAGGTAATGCACTGTCTGGCATACTTAAGCACGTCCCTCATCGCTCCTGGCCATTGGAAGTATTCATGGGTGTTTATGGCACTCTGAGTTTCTCCAGGGTGGCCTGAACATTTTCTGCTGTGTGCATGGTGTAGTAAATGTTCACATGTAGTTTTCGACACATAAAGGCGCCATGGTGTGTCGGGTTGTCGCCGCCTGGTTTCGATGTGCATCCATTCGATGAGCCACTGCTCGTTATTTTGCACGATTTATGCCATTTTGTTTTGGGCTATAGCACACTGTTGTTGGATGTCCAGTACATGTATTTTCAGCTCGTCTTACCTAGGTTAGTTTACCAGTGAGTCCTCAATGTTAAGGCAAAAGGTGTGTTTTTCGCCTGGTGATGAGCGCGTGTTTGCAATTTGAGGGGGGTAGGGGGGTAACAGATTATCCATTCGTCCTCGTCTACTGCGAATTTTGCCTCTGGTGCATGTGACAATTCGTCGGCTAACTGCTTTTATGCACCTGGAACATGCTGAACGTTAAAGTAGTATGCTTGTAACAGTAGCACTCAACGGGCAATTTTACTTCTGGCTTCATTCATGCAATGAAGTCATAGTAAGTACCAGTTATCCATGCTCAACATAAAACACTGGTACTCCAGGTTTGTGCGATATCGTTTCACAGTTCACACTACTGCCAAACACTCTTGTTCATTCGCAATGTAGCAGCTATCCGTGGCAACAAATTTTTCACTGCTGCATTATATAATGTGGTGTTCTTGGTTACCCCCTAGCTGGAAAATGACTGCACCTAAACAGTTTTCGGTCGCATCTGTCTCAAAGTACAGATGTTTGGTGGGGTTGTGATGAGCCAGTGTTGTACACTGTCGGAATTGGTCTTCCGACTCACTGAAGCAGATGTGCTCTGCCGTCCATTGGAACATTTAGACGTGACTGTGATTCGGGCATCTGGGCCTATTAATTGGGTTAGGATGGATGGCTGTAGGGTTCATGATTACCAGGTTGGTGCCAGTCCTAGCTAAGTCGAGAACACTGATGATGAAGTGGGTTGTGGGCCATTCACCCTAAAGTGGCCTCCTGATGCTCCACCGTCAATTGATGCTGGTGCATAATGATAACTATAATCCAATTATGCCTTGTCTAGTAGAGGATATCAGAGCTCTCTCTATATACTCCTCCAGTTATGATGGGAATCGTTTTGGCCATTCCCACACCAATATTTTACATTACTTTATGACAACAGGTTAAGTGGTCGAGATGCAACCAGAAGAAATAAAAATGACCCAATTTAGTGACGATCATGTTTTAATTGCATTATTTCCTCTCACGAGGCACAGGCATTGATTGCACCCCAGTTAAGCATGGAGAACTCTTAAACAGAAAAAGGTGTGAACGCATACACAATGATTATGGTTGAAACATTATGCCCCAGTCGTATATAAACGAACTGGGTTGCAGAGTGGCCCATTCCTTGGATGAAAAAGCTGTACATAGTTCCGAGATTACGTAATTAACTATAGATAAACTAAATGATGATTCTGAACATGATGGGTCCGGGTAGGCCGCGACACATATGTCCACTCGGCTGTGAGGCGATGATGCTACTGACCTAGGGTATGGTGTACTGCTCTCTCAGTGGCGGCCATTCCTGCATAATGGTGAAAAAATGTTTAATTATACTTTTCTAATTAAATATAATGAGATGGCTGGTGGCTGACACATGATAATTATGTAATACATTGCATGAACACTTACATTTGGCACTGATAATAAATTTAAGAAAAATATATACTATAAAATTGCAAGACTTTAGTAGGCTCACTTGCCGTGTAACTTATCCTTATTGTGCACAAATTGCCTATCTTGGCACACATGTTACTATGTTATCTAATGCTTATCATATTAAAGCTAATATCTTTGCTGGCTTAATTTATCATGTACATGATACTGTAAATACTAAAATTTACGTAAACACTTTTATTCAACAAATTATTAAAAATAAGTGTTATCTTACCACGTGCTCACCTCTTGCAGTGGACGGCTTATAGACTAAGACTCACCTAGCCTCAAAGTTCTGTCTTGTTACTGCCCCTGGTACGGGATTCTACTGTCTGATACTGACCTTTTATGATTTTATGATATTTCTGCATAAAGAATGGAGTGTGCAGTGATTGTGCCTAGTGTAAAAATGATCTCAAATTCCCATTTGATCTACACAATGGAAAATAGATTTGCGTGTATTCTTTTAACATCATGCATCTTGTATGCACACTAAGTCATGAACACTACAATCTTAATAAAATACATATGCACTCCTAAAATTAAACAAACATCACACTTTATTTATATTATGGCTATGCTGAAATATTGCATGGCATTTCCACTGCCTATCATGTTATGTCACGTGGTATTTGAAGCAGCTGGTACATGTTTGTTGGAGCATGATCCAAAATACTGTTTTAATGAATAATATGACACATAACACTTTCAAAACAAAACAATGCTCTCAATAATTACTACATGTTCGTTTGACACGTCTAGAAAAAAAACAATACTCCTAGCCTAAGTACAGGTTATGCACAAACTATGTAAACAATATATTTGGAACATGTAACTCTTAATAAAATTAATAAGAAGCCCATCTCACTGTGTAAACACATGCACTGACATTAATTTAAAAAGTCCATGCCAAAAAGAAATACATATATAAGATAAAATAAACACACAATCATTTACATGCGCATGAACCACTCCACTAATGCGGCCGAGGCACCAATTTGAACATATGCTTGACGTACTGTAGTCTTTTGGTAGCTGCTCGGCGCACGGGGGTGTTGAACACTGATGACGTGGTGAGCAGGTTTAGTCGGGCAGCATGGCAAACATCAAACGCCCTCTCCCTTTTGGGGCTATTCACTTGTCGAAGCTCCCATCCTTACGCCGTACAGTACAGCGCCGGCAGTCGAAGTTCGTTGCGTGGACACAGATGATTTCTTTGTGTCGGATGCTGGAGACATGATGACTTGAGCCGTTGTTTTGATGTGGTTGGCAGCATCTTGGTGGTTGCACTAGGCATCGGTGAATGCACGCATACTATTCATGTTGCGTGCCGAATGGGACGATCCTGTTTGGAGCAGTGGGGACGGGTGGAATGATCCTCTGTTTCCGACTAGTCACTGCTACTTCTGCTTGCGGTATGATGCAGGCGACGTCGGCTCAGAGAGAAGGCATCCCCTACATATCGTAAGTGCATGTCTCCTTGCCTGTTTGTCGATGGTCTCGATGATGATGTTGCTGTTGACATCGAAGAAGCTGAATGTCTTGGGGGGTCGTGACACCATCAGGTGTTGCAGGTACCTGGCGATCCTGGCCGTCCGTAGATGGTCCCTCAGGCTTGTCACTTCTGACATCATAATTCACTGATAGCTGTATACTGTGTGGCTGTACAGGGCCGGTAAATGTGCTGTCACTTGTCGTTGTCCCTGTAGACATGGCTGCCTCGGGTGTCCTGGTGATGGGCGTGGCTGGCATGGCTCTGTTTTGTTGCTGTAATGTTGCCACAATGTTGTTGTCGATGTAAGTTGGTTGACCTGATCCCCTTATGTTTTCAGCAGGCGCGAGTGTCTCGGGGCCGGGCATCGTGACACCGCTGCTTGCTTGTCGTAGTGCGTCCTGATGAAAAACAGCTGCACGTTTTGGGTTCAGCTGTACCTTGTAGCACATGTATCAAAGAACTTGCGCGATGGTGTGTGCCCTGCTCCATTTCTCCACAAACACAGCACAAAAGCCACTCAGCCCAGCTGATTGCAGGTGTGAGCGCACATACACACTCTGACCAATGTGGAAAGGTGGGGGACGTGTGGTCTCCGGTAGCCAGCAGGCTGCATAGCGGAGTTTGTTATCACTTGCATCTTGCATTGCATGTTCCCTCCTTTCTTCCAGGCTTAACACATCCTCCATGTTGTTGTTTTGTCTCTTTAATCCGCTCGTGAACTTTCCCGGCAGGGGAAGGTCACGGCCCTGGAGTAACTGTGCTGGGGTTTTCTTTGTCGCCTCGTTTGTCCTCGTTCGCAATGTAAACAGGGTGGCTGGCAGCTGTTCAGTTCAGGAATTATGCTGATCACCCACATGAAAACACAGTTGTGTTTTTAGCTCTTGGTTTCTGTGTTCGGTGGGGTAGGCGTGCAGATGGTAATTGGCTTTGATGTAATGATGTTCTGTTTTTTTTAGTACAAAACTCTCCCCACACTCTTACTGTGAATTGGGTACTATTATCTGTCAGTGGTGTTCTGGGGTACCCCCAGCAGGAGAAAAACTCGTTTTCAATCACCTTTCCTACTGTCCTGGCCCGCGCACACGATACTGGATAGGCTTCGATCCAGTGGGAAAATAGATCGGTGGCCACAACAATAAACCTTTTCCCTATTGCTGTTCGCAGGTAGGTGCCCATCAGGTCCAGAGCTATGGTCTAAAATTTCGCTATTGGTAGGCGTGGTTGCTGTTGCTGGTTTGCATCGATATGCCTGCCAATGAAAATAGTGGAGGATGTTGCATTTTGTTTGTGCAGTTCCTGGGTAACCAGTAAGGTTGTGTGAGTGTGCATAATTTAATACAGTTTTGCGGGCTGCATCTGGTACAAAAGCATGACACTTCTTTCTGCTGATGTCCGCGCAGCACTCTACACGACTGTCAATTACACACCAGCTGTTCACTGTCTGCTGTTCACACAAACGTTTCCATTTCAAAGCAGTTGGACATGTGGCTTGTTTTTCCACTACAAATGGATATACCTGGTCGAGTGGTGGCATAGCTGGTAGCGCCGTAATGTTGGAGCACTGGATGTTGGCTGGTGCAGTGATGTTGAAATGTTGCTGCAGGGGGAGAATATTTTGCAACTCCTCTTTGCCCCATGCTACGGTATTTCCTGGCATGCAGGATAGATGGTCTGCCAGCTGATTGTCTTCCCCAGCCAAGTTTTGCACTTTAAAGTCATACGATTGAAGTAGCAATGCCAAGTGGGTTAATTTTCTGTGGCTATGTTTCATGTAATTCAACCACAGTAGGCAACGATTGTCTGTGCGGAGTGCGAAGCTCTGGTACTCCAGGAGTTGCATGTACTTTTTGAAGCTCCACACTTCCGCCAGATATTCTCTTTCATTTACATCATATCACTGCTCTGCTGGGTTGAATTTTGCACTGTCGAAGTCCAGGATGTGGAGCGCCCGGTCGTTTGCTATCTGGAACAACACTACCCCCAGTCCCTTCTTGCTTACGTTGGTTTTCAAGTGTAAATGCTCTGTAAGGTTGAACCTGTTGAGTGAAGTACACTGTCTGAATCCACTGCTCGAAACTTGCTTGTTGTTCGGCTTGCCATTTGAAGCAGATGCTAGGTGACATGAGCGGGGTGATCAGTGCAGTGATGAGGGCAAACTCTGGAATGTATTCCCACACCCATTTAACAAGGCCGAGAAATTTCCTAAACTATTTATGAGTTGTGGGTGCTGGATACTACTCTATCAGTTGCATTTTTATCAGTTGATGAGCAATGTTTTCGGGAAGACTAACACAGTATCGTTTAAAGAGTGGATGAATTATTTTCACCGACACGAAATGTTTCTCTTACCAAATGTAGCCTAATATCGTAACAGATGTAATAAAATTGGCAGGTTTTCGATCGATATCTCTAATTTTATCGTAATCTACGAAATTGGCACATTTCTTCAGTTCTTTGTTCAACGAAAAAGTCGTGCCAATTGTTAAAATTTTTCTGTTTTTTATTTTTGTTGTTGGTGATACATTTGTTTACCTGATTTGGACACGAACTCCACAATTTTCCCAAAGAGTTGTAATTGCCGATGAATGTACAGTGTCTGTGTACGAATGACACATGAACCTTTGAAACACACTGAAATTACTCATTAGTTGTATAGTTTCGTCGTACGTGGGTTTCCCCGGTGATAGAGATGAAATATAGTCTTTACCCTCATCGTCATCATCCTAATAGGCCCTATCGCCATTGAAGATATCCGGTTCGTTTGAAACATCACAGTTTAAAAACTGATTTAAAAAAAAAATCAAACAACCCTTTATACCGGTCGTGGGTTTCCATTTGGAGCAGCATTTCCTAGAATGCCATATTTTTCTTTGCATTTCCCCTCGTGGCAAAACTACAAGCCTTTTTATCCCGGGAAGATGAGACGAGAGAAGAAGAGGTTTTACCCAATTTCAAGACTTTGGGTGTGATGTTCATATTTTCACAGATATTCCGATATTGGGCCGGTTATTTATCCTTGCATCAGCCGCACTGTATTTCACAAAAAGTTTGGTACATTTCGAAAAAAAAATTACATTCCATTCTGGATTCGTTTCATTCCCTGATTGCATCGTTTCCAGAATCCCCTGGAAAATGGTAAAGCGACTTAATAGATCGGATAAAGACGTGACAGTACAGTAATATGTATGCCAACTGGAAGAAAATATATACATTTTTACTCTTGTTAGAATTGTGCAAAGTCGGTGAGTCATGCACAGTTGAAGAACATGCTATTTATGCCTTGGACGAGCAAATTTTTCGCTGCGTCAAGCAAACATTTGTTGAGATTCAAAAGTTTTTCGACATTCCATTTTGTAATGGGCCGATAAAGACAATGTTGCAAGGTAGCAGGAGCCAGATGCGCCGGAATTTACTGTCACCATGAATAAAATGTTTGCGCAGTCAAATGGTTTTACAAGCCGATCTACGACCAAACGAGCTCATCGTTCCTCACACGTGGATGACATCGCTAGGCATCGACCTGAACGTCTCTCGAATCGTACTCTTTGACCTGACCAACGTTGTGGATGGACAAAAGGAGAAATTCGTCAATCTGGGGTGGGATACCACCATTTTACTCAAACGAGATCCAGTGATACATACCTCCTCGATCGTCGTCATCGATCGAGTAGCTTTTGCGACAACGTATTTACTATTTGTCTCGCCATTGATCCTGAAGAATCAGAATGTCGACATCGACAGAGCTACGGAATTATTGTACGTGGTTTCTGATGCGGTCGCCGTCAAGGAAGCTATAATCAACATGTCTCCCATTTACAGCATTTACATTCCTTTTAATAAACTGAGTTTGAAATTTACCGAAGCTCATATTCTGTACATGCATAAAGGAAGCTTACCCAAAACACATGAGTTTCACCAATTATACGAATTATTTTGCAACATTTACACATTGAAATGGTTCGATGGCGACACAAATTGCGAAGCATTAGACAAACTGATTGTCGACGGGCCCCACGTTTACGACTTGGCCGAACCAACTGCTGATATTTTGGAAAATTTTTGTCTCTTGGTTTATTTCAAATACGGCTCGAGGAAAACATACAATTTCTTTTGCGAGATTAACCGAAAACTTACGAGTTGGCAAATGGCATCACTAATGATTTTCACGACGAATCGCTCCCATTTCTCTACTCGTTAAAATCATCGAGTTTATTGGACGAAAATTTAATTCGCATCGTTTTGAGCAGCGCCAAAGGAAACATTCATCACTACCTGGGACTCGTGGATAAATTGGTTTCGCTCGACGGTATGCTCGAATTTAAAGACGCAATCAATTCCTCGAAACTTTCCTTAAACGAAATCGCGGCCGAAATCGATAAGGAAATGTACCAATTGGGTAAAAATGCGCACTTGGTTCCCCGACTCGGTCATAATTCGTTTATCTCGGCCATCAAATGGAATGGTTTAACTTTGAGATATGATGGTCCGAATCATTCATGCAATATTTTGTGAATTATTTTCATATATATATATATATATATATAAGGATACTCACCGAAAAAATGTGGGCGGAATAGAGAGAGGAGGAAAATTATTATGGTTAATTTCGAGTATGCTTTTCACGAACATGGGCAATGGCCCTCCATGCCATGCATTCTGCATTTATGGGATTGCGAACAGCGTGTTTCGAAGAGACGGATATAGTGGAATATATAGGTTAGTTGTACCCCGAATATAATTTGTTTGAATCGCGATTGGCAACGTACGAGTTGTGTCCCAAGGCGATGAAACAACGACCAAAACAACTTAGCCAATCTGGCTTCTTTTACATGGGGGACAACGATATGGTTATTTGCTTTTATTGCGGCTGCAAATATTATCACTGGAAAGAAGATGATCCTTGAATAGAATATGTTTATAATTACTCGATGGTTGCATGCCTGTATGTTATATTTATAAAGGATAACATATATCCTATTATGACAGCAAATTTCGAGGATAGTAAAAATGTTTGTAAATTCGACATATCAGACGATGATGTCGATGTTGATACCATATCTCAACTTTTGCAAAACAACAAAAAACATACCTATCCTGAATACAATACGCGTGAAGCACGAATAAAAACGTTTAAAATAAAACAGTGGCCTCCATTTCTAGTTCAAGCCCCGAAACGGCTAAGTAATGCGGTGTTCATTTACACGGGTTTCAGTGATCTAGTGACTTGTTTTCACTGCGGTAAAAACATTATACATTGGGAAGATGAAGAAAATCCTTGGATAGCACAGGGTTTTTGGTATCCCGAATGTAAATTTTTCCTTTTGGCAAAAGGAAAGGGTTTCATCGACAAAATTCGGGTGGAAAGAATACAACAACTTAAGCAGAAAGAGAACAGGAAGATGGCAAATTCTGCAAACAACGATTTGGAGAAATGTGTGAGCGGTGGCAGCAGTGACGATAATGAAGATGAACAACATAATCAATTTTTATGCAAGATTTGTATCAAAGAGAATTGAAGGTTGTTTTCCTGGCTTGTGGTCTTCGATTTCATGTATCGAATGTCTATTTACACATTCCAAATGTGCAATACGAGATAAAGAAATCTTTGCTGTAAGTAAAATATTCATATCGTAAATAAATAGATATATTTAAAAAAAAACAAATGGTTTTTTTTAAACATTAATTTTTTTCAATTCATTTGATACATATTTTTTCACAAACACAACTTCTTCATCAAACAGGGAAGCTAACCAAGCAAACAAGAAATTTTGTTTAGTAATGTAATTATCCAAATTGAACTCATTTGTGATTTCAAACGTGTTTCTTGTCTTGTTCAATTCCTTCGTAAATGGAATGTCTGCGGCAAGACACCATTTCATTTCGACTTTGCGACCCAAAATTGAAAATTTATGCAGGAACCTTTTGTGTATATGAAGTAAACGTTCGGCACAAAGTTGTAAGACGGGCAACACATTTTGTTTGAACATAGGCGGGTCTGCGTGTTGGCCGTTGTAATCGAATAACAGCCCATACACAAACTGCGAGTATGGAGAGCCGTCTAGAAACACTTTAAATTTCTTCAGCGTTTGTACGTAGCACATTAGTTCGTTTTCCAAGTCGATGGTATACATTGATTGGAGTAGGTTATTCTCGTTCTTGTTCTTGTATGAGGGATATTCCGGTAGAAACTGGAGAAAATCAAACAATCCAGCAGACACTGTGGTCTTCCCCATACCCGAAGTGCCTTTGAGAAAAACAACTTGTTTTTGTCGGGCAAAAACTCGCATAGAGATAAACATCAAACAATCGAGCAGACACTGTGGTCTTCCCCATACCCGAAGTGCCTTTGAGAAAAACAACTTGTTTTTGTCGGGCAAAAACTCGCATAGAGATAAACATCAAACAATCGAGCAGACACTGTGGTCTTCCCCATACCCGAAGTGCCTTTGAGAAAAACAACTTGTTTTTGTCGGGCAAAAACTCGCATAGAGATAAACATCAAACAATCGAGCAGACACTGTGGTCTTCCCCATACCCGAAGTGCCTTTGAGAAAAACAACTTGTTTTTGTCGGGCAAAAACTCGCATAGAGATAAACATCAAACTACTGCAAGTGAAACTAAGGACAGTCGTGATAATTAGAGTCATCATTCCATTTCCAAATATGAAATGTTCATAGAGTTGTAAAATTAGTAATTCCTAACAACCAACGCATAATCCAATCAAATAGATTGGAGACAGTAAGTGTCTTCACCAAACAATCAAAGTTAGAGTTGGAATGATCGAACCCAAATTGATTGTCAGTCCTGCTATGATGACGAAAATGTTGTTGAGGTGTTCTTCGCGTAAATATCCATTGCTGATAACCATCAATATCGAAGCAATCAGTCACATGATATACGATGCGGTGAAACAGTTTTCGAGAACATATTCACATATTCTCTTTTTTACGACATGGTTGACGATGATCTTCTGATGAGTTGGAGGATATTGTTTCATATATATATATATAAACACACGTGTTTAAAAAAAACAAAAACGAAAGAAAGAAACATCTGCAAAAAAACATTATATAGTAAGGGATTACATTTTTTCCCCAGTCTCAAATGAGTGTTCTGTGAGTGAAGAGCATGCAATGTAGGCGAATTAATTTCGCAGGAAATAACATATTAATGTTCAGAGTTCCTCACGGTCTCTGCCTGAAAAGACGATTAAATTTGAAGATAAACAGTCTGTTAAACGAGGGTGAGTTGGAACCATACATTTTATTAAAATTAATTGGTGATCAAGTTCCGATCGGTGATATTCTGATTTATTCCACCAGGCTTTTCTTTGTCCACAATTTTCGAAAAAATACGAGTGTAATGTAAATATCGAATGGCATATTTACTGGCAAAGGAAAGGTTCGTACATTACCCGACAAGTGAATTTGAGACTGAATTTTACGACTTTATGAATCACCATCTCCCTAAAGTGTTAATGTCCAAGGGATTGGATCCGATCTGGACGGAACTATTTCTCACGCTGTTGACGACCGTGTACGAAAATCAATGCGATGGCGAAGACTTGAAAGAGAAAATACGGCAGAGTTTACAGGCGAAACAGGTCGACGACGGGACGATCCAATATTGCGAAGCTACGATTTATGGATGCATTCGATTCTTGACACATCCACCACAAACCCCTCGAGATTTGGACGAAATCACTGACAAGTTTGCAAACATGGATGAAAACTGGGTTCGGATGATCAACCAGTATTACTTACTGTCCGACATTGACCAGAGTCCGTCTTTAAACATCAACGTCGCCAGTTACTTGGAGCCGAGGCAACAGGGAGCGCTCAACATTAAACATTCAAACATGATAATTTCTGAAAATACTAACGGCGTTGAACTGTTTCATTGGACGACCGACGATTTGGTTTTCACACGCAATGCAATGTACGTAAACGTAACTGCTTCGTACACGTGTTTCAAGTACAGACTGTGTATACGCAACTACATGTTTGACAAATTTATCCATCGGCAAATATCATGGCCTACGAGTTGGACTCGAAACGTCTTTCGAGTTCGGTGTCGGCGGTGATTTATGTACACCGCGACTGCAATTATTCATTACTTGAAAAGATGTCCGAGATATGAAAAAAAGATGAGATCAACGAGATATCCATCGATGAATCTAAAAAGACGACGGCTGTAAAGAGGTTGAGATTGCGCCACGTGACATACAATCATAAACAAGGTAGTGTAGGGGATGGGTATACTGTCATTTCGGAAAATGCATTATTGGACATTTTGCGAGATATTCAACTTCAGTTCTCTGTTGTCGGAACCACTTTCTTCAGCGACCAATCTTTTTTCTACATTCATTTTTATGTACGAAATTTTCTCGAGTTGAGATTGTACAAGATCCTACACAAATGGTTGGAAATCCCATCCATGTGGCCCGATCCGTAATCGGTCTGGGCGAAACGAGCACAGGCTCAGTTGATATACACGAACAACACAAAACTTTTGTATTCGCACGAAGATTTGTAGTTGTACAATCACCTAGCTTTGCTCTTTGTGCAAAATTACAACAAGATTATTCCCCTTCCAGAAGATTTACACGAACAGACGAGGTCAATGTTTGAACCGAGTAGGTTAAACAAATGAAGGTATTTTGCCAACAGTCGGATAAAGTTGGTAATTTCATCATCTTCGGAGCGATAATTACTCGCATTCACCCTTATTTGATTATTGCAATAAAACTTGAAGTAGTTGCCATCAATCTCACCCAACATTGAAACAAACTTTACTTCGGAATTATCTACGACAATGCGCAGTAGACATGTTTTGTTCTCGATCCGTTGATATTTCAAAGATGGTTTCCACTCTGATTGTTGGTTGATTGGTGCTTGAAGAAATTATTCAATTTCTCGAGCTTCTTCGTCATCGTCGCAACATTCGCGATCTCCTGCCATGAGATTAGTAAAAGTATTAGCGCTATTGTCGAGTTCTTACAGCTGTGGTTCGGGCTTCTGCTATTCTTGTTCAGTAGTTTTACTAGGGCTATCCATCGGGCCGAGTTTTTTCTGAACGACTGGTAAAGTAACAATTAACCTCCTCTTTAATAGCCACGATCTCGAGCAAAAAAAAAAAAAAAAAAAAAAAATTTTTTTTTATTTTTTTTTACTTTTATTTATTTCAATAATGTTATATTCTTTTTATATTTTATGGATTCATTTCAATATTATTTTGTTCTTTTTTTTCTTTTGTTTCAATTTTTTTCTAAAGCCAATGGACTATAGGTATTAGTCGCGAGTAAAATTGCATGTTCACATGAATTTTTTGCAGGGTCCTTAATCGTGTCGAAAGAGCAAGGTATTTTTAATTGCATGTACAAATAATTAGGTTTATACACGGGCGTGGTATACTGAATCCATATTGGTCTCCTTGTAGGGTCGCGTCACTTCCAGCCCATTTCGAAATGCATTTCGTACATTGAAGTTTGGGGTCGGAAATAAAGTTTAAAATTTGCAGGCCACAGTCACAATTACCGGTGGAGTAATCGGGCATCACGTTTTCTCGTGCATTGACTATCATCGAAGCACATTTAGTTAGCATGTACTCGAAATGCGATCCATTATTCAACGGAATCAATCGATATTGTGAAGTGTCTGATTGCTCGGCGCACATGATCCGGTAATCACCATCATCCAACTTTTCGTCCACATCCTCTATCCTAAACGTACTGGGTACCATATCGGTGTGTCTTTCTATCCACTGTCGATCCATTACAACCGACAATCAGGTTGGAACCGATCCCTCCAAACAAGTGCAGATAGCACGGAAGGCAAATGTATTTGTTATCCATGTAAATTATTTTACCTAGATGGGGATTACAACCGGCTGCTTCCGAAGGCACCTCGATACGACATGTGATTGATGATTGTTTCGGTCGGAAAAAACTTGTATTCGAATTCGCCATTGTTGCCGTTACAAATCGAGGTGCAAGATACCGGCTCGTTTTTCTCGCCCAGGTAATGGCCGAATCGGCATTTATTTTGTAGAAACAACTCGTCGCCGTTTTTGCCGTCATCTGCACTCAGATTCTCCTTCAACACGATGGTCGGTAGTTTTTCGAAACCAGTCAACCCGTGTATGTAATTCATACCAGATTCTGGGAATTTTTGTGAGAAATTGGATCGCCTGTACTCTAATGATATGCGGATGGAAACTTGAACAGTGAATAGTACGAAAGCAAATAAAAAAATTATAAATACCGATTTATCATTTCTCTGCATAATTCTGCAAAAAGCTTATGATTATACTATCGTTATTATCTCCAATTGCAAACATTTTCCTTTTCAAACTGAAGATCTTTGGTCAATCGTATGATTTCACCCTCCAGTCGTTCGCGATCGTTTTTCAATTCCTCTGTCGACATGTTGTTGCCAGTTTTGTCAATGGTTGGTAGAATCTGGCGCACTACCCAGTCTTTAAAATATTTTCGAGTCGACAATCGCGATTTCATAATCAAATTATATATGCCTATTTCCATGATGAAAATGGTTCTCGAATTTCCATGAAATGAAGTAGGAGTGGGGAAATGAATGTCGATAGTGGAACCCTCTGGCAAAATCTCGCGGGAAATCTAATTTTAAAGGGAGCATTTGTGGGGCTTAAACTCTTAATGGCCATTTAAAGTAACCCTATTATGATGTTGGTTTGTAATGAAGGTGTTAGTTGGGGGGGGGGGAAGAAAGGGGAGTCAGATAAACTTTTTATTAATAATTAATATAAAAGATTGAAAACAAAAAAATAATAGTATCAAAATTTTATGTGAATTTGTTCTATAATAAATTTAATTTTTTATTAATAATAAATATAAAAATTGAATTTTAATGGGAGGAACTTTTCGTGCACACACAAATTGAATTTTGGAAAGAGCCCTTTTTTGGATTGAAGGTGTTAGTTGGAGCAGATTCAAAAATACTTCCTTTAAAGTAACATGTGATGTTGGTTCAAAGTGATGGTGCAATTGGGAGGGCGGCAAGGGGAGTCAAATAAACTTTATATTGAAAATATAAAAAGTCGAATTTTAAAATGAGGGACTTTTTGTGCACCCCCAAATTGAATTGATGTATTGTACCAATTTTCAAGAACAAAAATTAAATTTAAAAAGGAGGTCCATTTTGTATAAGGATCCTCGCCCACAGAGGGTTAATTAGTGTAAAAATCCAACAGTCACAGTTTTCAAAATTCGAAAGCTAAAATGATCTCCTATCGAATGCCATTGTAGGTGAAATGGTTGTAAACATATTGTTTACAAAAATATTTTTGATACAATTATGTAATGAACTAAGGTTTATTTTTTCAATAATTTTTTTAATTCAATCATTCGAATGATACTATTGATAATATTGTATAAATTTATATTCCTTTGTTCTATCAATTGGCGTTAGTGTTTATAACATCATGCACACTGAAATTCTCAGCATCTGGATCGAATCTGATAAATGTGAAATTTAGCTTTTCCTCTGTGATTTTTTGTTGTTCGATTCAATGTTTCTGTATTAGAGATTACATTCGTCGCATTCGACTACAATTTCGTAATCCAAAAAGTACAAATCTATTCTGTAATTATTGATTGTATATTGTAACTTGTAGTTCAGATGTTTGAAACAATTCACAATTACGCTAATGTAATCTTGTTCCTTTGTTCTCGATACGAGATTCAGTTTCAAGTCGAATTCTTTGATTAGTTTTTGTAGCAGGTATTTCGATGTGGGTATTCTCTAATTTTGTATCAATAAATTCAATCCTTTTTTATTGATGAACATCGTATGTTGTTATTTAGAGCGGGTTTCACAGGTGAGGGCCAATCCCTTCACATCTGCAAAAGGTGTTCTTTTCCATTTTGGTTTGACCAAATTTAAATTGCGTTATATGGTTTTTTATTTTCAAGAAATTAAGCTATATCTTTCCTTTTGAACCATAATTCCTCATTGGCGTTATCATCGATGATCACGAATATCCAAAAGTCAAAATTATTATTTCTCGACAACTGAAGAGCCCTTCCAATCAACAACATTTCGCTTGAAACGGTTTTATGAAATTATGTTTAATTCCTTATAAAAACAGGGTATTTTATATCAGTTGGTATTTGACAACAATTTTAGAATATATATTTTTTCAAAATTATTTGTATTAAAGTAAAATTCTTGAATTTTCTTCCATTTGTCCTTTTCATTTAGTATGAGTCGTATCAAATTATTTTTTGATGCTCTTCATGTATGAATAACCTATAATTCTGAATTCTTTAGCAATTTGCTTAAATTCTGAAACTTTCAAGTCTTTTAAATTCTTTGGATTTTTTTCTGAAATAAATATATAATTAACTATTTGTTCCACCAGAGTATCTCTGTTTAGATTATAATATTTTTTAATGTTTAGTACTTTTCCAATAGCTTTTATTTTTTTAAGTTTAATGCTTCAATTTCAGATTTTTTATAAGTTATTGTTTTTTACATCCGGATGGTTAGTTTCAACTTTGTAAATCCTCTCTATAAGCTCTCGTTTTCTTTTATAGGAATATCCTCTGATATTTAATTGTTTTGCCATTTCCCTCAATTCAATACATTTCTTATTATAAAATTCTGTATTCTGGACGTTATATTTCGTGAGTTCATATTCGATAGAATATCGAATCCAGATCTTTTCCAAACTGCTTGTATTATTCCCCATGAATTATTATTTTAAAGTTGAAATTTTTTAGCCATTTTCACAATACCTGTTTAATAATTCGACAACTGAAGAGATCTCCTGTCCAACGATGTTGCAGTTGTAATGGTTTTGTGAAAAACCCAATGGCATATATATATATAACTAATAAATAAAAATAATTGACTTTTACTGGTCACCGGTAATTGGTATCCTTTCAAAATTCAACTTTTATATATATATATATATTACTTAAAATTGTGGTTGAATTCTAACTAGTTTACCATTATCATAATACGACAATTGTCTCGTAAAGGGATAAGAGAAAGCAAACAAATAAAACTTATTTTATAGGCCTAAGTGTTATTTTTACAGTTTTGGGATTAATGTTGGCCTACTCTGATAATTTGACAAACATGAGAGTAATATCTGATTTTGTTTTGATAGGTGTAGGAAATTTATGTAACCAATTACTTCATTTCGAGTAAATGAAAAAAAAAAATTTACAAATATAAATATGAAAATATATTATTTACAAAAAAAAATACATTTGTGAAATATATAATATAGCTATAGACAGTGTGATTTGTTTTTGTCAGTCATCTTCAATTTTATTGAAGGGAATTTCTTCATATTGCCACTCCAAACCACGGAAAATTTTCTTCAGTTGGCCCACGGATGTGGAGATTTGACCTGCAGCAATCCAGTCGAACTATCTCTTCTGTTGTGAACCAGCACCAAAAACTTTAATGTAAAGTCTTTGATACATTTTATTTCAATTTTGTTGTTGTTTTTGGAAATCTCATTTCGCCACTACATTATCGCGGAAATACAAACGCAATAATTTCGAATTTCTATCTGCACACATAAATCCACGAAAGTGTCTCCAACAATAATAATGGCCTGCATTCCCATACATAGCTACCAGAGTCTTAAATGATGAGCATTAGTAAGTTTCTTTTGCAAATCCACAATTTCGAGATAGTGATAGAATTTGCACAATTGCTGTAGCCATTGTATTTGATGCAAACTTGCAACAAATATTATATATTTGTTTAATGGCACCTTATCAATTGAAATACTTCCCTTTCAATTTCGCCATAGGGAATTTCGCCATCTTGCCATGCCAATTGGTGAATATTTTCCTTCAGCCAATAGTTTGTCTTTCTACTCACATCACCCAATGCTTTCCACGGATACGGAGATTTGAAGATTCGCCTTTCGGTGAAACCATCAATGTTGGTGACTGCCAGTTTCTTCAGCACATATTCGCCGTTGTTATCACGGAAGCCTTGCAGATTGCAAAACATGTTGTATGTTGATACTTGCGAGTGTATAAAGTGCTGGCTCGAAAGTGCATGATTTGTCTTGGCCGATGCCATCATATATATGTATACCCACCATGGTCTTGATTTGTTTTTTTTTTATGCCTCGGTGGATGTCGTGCATAATTAACTGAAAAATAAAGTTTCATTGAAAAAAAAAACAATGGCATAAGATCATTCATCATTTTTTTTCCGACATGAAAGATATATATGAAAAATATTCTGATGTTGCTGTTAGTAATGCTTTGGAAGATTGGGAATCATCTTGCAAGACCGAGCCAAAAGTGAACTCCATCGAATCTAGACTTTACAATAGTGACCAACAAAATACCGAATTTTTGTTGGTGAAACACCACCCAGTAAATTTTCTAAACATGAACTTTCTACGACATTGGATCATCAGCGTAAATAACCATGAATGGCATCCCGGTACTGACGAAGTTATCCAAATTTTTGTCGATTCTTCCCACGCATATTGTGTTGTAGTGGAAATTAAGGAATTTTGCATGTTTTGCACATATCATTACTTTAAAATTTTCTTTGAACAAGATAAAGTTTTTAATATTTTTACCAGCAACTGTGAATTAATAGTCGGTTATTATTGGGAATCTACGTCGTTATTTTTGGTCACATGTTGTCTCTTTTTATTTTTCATTACACATTCGTTTTTATTTATCATGATTTGTTGTAGTCTGTTATTTTCATTGATGTTTGTCTTGATACGAAAAAATGTTACAATTACCAAATGCAAACACATAAAATAAAATAAATATTGGGTGTGAAACCATATAAGGCCTATTCCCTCCCAGGAAGTATAACAGAATGGACACTCTCGAGTTCAAAAAATTTGTTTATTCTCACTACAAGAAGAACTGGAATTTTAGAAGCAACTCGAATGGAAACATTGGCAAATACATGGAGTTGATTATAAAGTTATTGCATACTTGGACACTGACATTACATCTGACGGCTCTTCAAGAAGCATTTTTAATTAATATCTTGCACGATTATGAAAAAAAAATGCGACATTGATGGGCGAGAGAGTTAACTGATAGATTCGTGCCAAGCATCTACCAGATAGAATAAATCATTCAGTAATGAGTTGTAATTAATAAATTTACAATTTTTATTTTTTCATTTTTCGTGTTTGGTATGTAATAGTATTTTTTAACGTCGACCGGTATGTCGTAACCACTGGAATTCAAATTATGCACCGAATCGTCCATTAAAATTTACGGGCCCATCGTTATCAGAAGTTGTTGGCGAACGATAGATAGCGATTTATTTTTTCTGCACAACCCGTACAAAATGTTTGCAAATTTATTGGTTTGCGGAAACTGTTCGATAAACATTTTAGCGTGCACCTCGTTGCCCGCCATCCACAGCACCACTTTAAAGACTTTTGCCAAAGTCGCTATGAAATGGTTGGCTCCATGGAATTCGTTTTTACGTTTGTCTAATAAAGTGCAGTCTAAATTGATGACTGCGATGCCTTGCACTCTCCTTTTCATTGTGAATTTTTTTTTTTACTCTTTTATCGGCCAGTTCACGATCGTCATCGTCTCCTCTGGCGGTTCTCTGATTGCGAAATCCTTTTCTCATACCTGCGTATATGGAATCACCAACCACATCGGAATCTTCACCATTGCTTCTGATGTGTAAAGCAGAGTTAAACATATCTCTTTTATTTAACGAGAAAAAACAAATAAGGAAATACGAGGATTATTCACACAAAAAATAATGTCCAAAGTATTATCGATCGATCGGCAATTATCAAAATTGTTGTCATCGGATAGTAACGATAAAATTTTTGCGCACATTTTGCTGATATTGTTGAACAAAGTCAAAACCTTGAGAAATGTTCATCTGTGCGTATCGGGACCCTTATGTTACCTGATGTATGCCAAGGCGGTACTGAATTTCGGCCAAACGATCAAGTTTATCAACGACGATCGTGTTTTTTCCCCCTCCATTTCTCGAAATGAATTTCATGCGCGCGGAATTTGTTTGGTTGTTGGAATGTAGGTACAAGCAGTTGGAATTTAACCGGCACGAGACACTTGCCTTCGATCAACTTCAAAATATAGCAAAAAATATTTTTGGCAGTAGCGAACCATACCTCGAATGTCATTTCCACATCCCCCGCGATCGTCAACTGACGATCGTCGAACATTTCACGGAACTCGTGGTGCAAGAGGAGCTGGGTTTACGCGAAAACGTCCGGTTTTATGGAGATTATGCACCTTCTTCTAGAGTGGATGTGATTCGATTCTTTGATGATTTTGACCAATAATTAGAAAAAAAATAAGTTGCTCGGTAAAAAAAAATCTTCGCCCAATATCGAGCATTTAAATTGTGTGTTGAATAGTACAACGCCTTTCATTCAAACTTACACATCCGATGGCCGAGTTTTATACATGCTGGATAAAAGGATGAATGAAATCGTATGGAAACTGATTATTTTGAAAAGGTTTGATACGTATCACAAATATAAATTTAATTTATCTAGACTAGTCGATCTGCTCCTTTCCATAGATTCGTCGTGGTTCATTTACGTGGGTGAATTTGGCAAAATAGTCCAACTACCATCGGAACTGGAAGCGATCGAGTCTGAACTAAAAAATCGAATTTTGGTAAATACTTTTAAAAATACCTTTCATTATTTCTACCTTATTGAATGGGTGTTTATTTTGATCATTTTATTTGTGTTGAAGCAGCCGATATTGGCTGGTATATTTCGAATATATTGGCTTTGAAAGTAATCCTTTGATTATAATTTTTGTTCCCTAAGAGAGCGTGTGTGTGCGGGAGAGAAAGAATTGCATTGACGGATTCTTACACGATTGGCATCATTGTTCAAGCTGTATTATCGCTTGTAATATTGTCGGTGTATTTGTTTTTACTACATGCGAAAACTCCAAAATACGATCCCGTGAAATCGGGTAAAGGTTTGTTTAGGTTGAACCCAGTCAAAAATGAAAAACTTAAAATTGTTACTTTGTGTAAAACGAATACGTATTGTGAGAACGGAGTTTTTGCGAAGGGCGCAGAGAATGCAGAAAGCTCGAAAATCGAGGTTAATTTTATCGGTGAATCGGATAAAACACCTCACGAACAGGGATGGAATTTCGAGAAACGAAAATGGTTCAAACGTAGTCACACACAAACACTTTCACCGAAACTCGTCAAAGTCGGGACAGATTATAAAATCCAGCTACGTGGTGATTTAAATACCTTAAACTTTGTGTATATTTCCCCCAAACTGAGCATTTTCGAAGGCCTGCAGTTGATGTACAGAGAGTGGTAGTAATCGGAACCAAGTCAATTACATAACGTACGAACAGTATTACAACTTGATGGACATCGATGGTTCCGAATCCGCAAACAAAAACAAAAAACTCGAGGATATGTATATGAGATGCGGGCCCGATCATAAATGGATTTTGGAAGTATGCCCAAAGAATATGACTTTTCATGGCACTGCGTGCCATACTAACAATGATGCGATTATGATGAAACGGGATACTGGCAACGTTTGTGTCGACAAATTGAACAAAATCAGATCGCCTTACGCGAACGATCCCTACACCGTTTGTAATTACGGATTACCATAAATGGTCAAATGTGTGCACGGACTTTCTAAAAGCTGAATAAACTGTCCACAACCCGAATGTTTGCAAAACGAAAATGGTTATATTGTGCATCCGTATAAGATCAATGCCTATTTTTGCCGAAATGGAGACGTCGAACATTTTAAAGAATGTGATCAAAAATAAAGATATTTGTATTACGAAGGTGATAGATGTCGCCTGACTTATCCCTATGTCGATAAAGTTCTCAATGTAAACACCATTAATTGTGAAAATCCCACCCTCGATGTCCTTCCGTTTCCTGTCATTTTCCCGAATACCCATCACTGCAGTTAAGGTTTAAAATAGTGCCGGATACGAACAAGTTGAATTTATCCACACAACGCGATAGGAATATACAACTAAATCCGGCCATTGAAAATAAAGTAATCTTTCTTAAAAACGCCAAAATAGTGCGTCTTAGTGTAAGAATGATGATTCACGAAAAAAAAAAAAAACAATTTTATTTCTGTTAAGTTTCTTTCGAAGAAAGTATAATTTCCTTAAAACGTATGCTAAAATTAGAATATAGAAAATACATCGTTGATCAAAGTTGTATTTGGCGACATTTTTCGCAGGTGTTTTCTTGATGGATTTTACGGAAATCATCGATGCAAAGAAGAAATTTTCTTCAATTTTATACTAGGGGTGTATAAAATACAAAAAATTAGATACCAAAAAATATACGCGAAAATATGAAGATGTTGCAAATTTGGCCGAGAAGTTGGAAGATGGCTATTTAATTGACTTTATTGGTGCTAGAAATACACTACAAGTTTTTAAATCGTACCTTAAATTTCCAAAGTCTTTTTAATTTGTTCCCAGTTGGCTCGAGGAGATTAGATGGTACCCGGACAAAAAATTTATTTACAACTATTCTCTTTTACAAAATTATTAATCTTCGAACTTTTTTCCCGGAAGGGTAAATTATGTAATTTATGCATTGGCTTTTTGATAAGATTCGATCGCGATTCTTAGATTGTCGCATACTTCACTTATAATTTTCTTTTCGGCAGCCAATTTAAGCAACCGCATTCCAGCGAGAGAAAGGGCCGCTTTACTTGATTGCTGTTGTATGTTCGTTCCACGAATTCTTTGCAAAAGTGAATACTATAAAGTAGTTCTTTTGGGTTAATTGTTTTCCTATTTATTTTGTCCCATTCCTTTGCCAAATTGATGATGAATTCGTCAGACAATGGAGCCGTTTGGTTCGACGATGGCGATGAATCGTTTTCTTCCCTCGTGGCAAATTGAAACTCATCGGGTAATGTAGCGACTTGTGGAATAAGGGTTAAATTCCCCTCGGGAGGAACGTTAATTTTAATTTGAGTCGTCGGGTCGAATTCGACTGGTGTGTTTACCTCATTTATCCGAGTTCAATCGTTTCTGTTACCGCTTCCCCCAGTCATCACATCTTCATTCGAAGGGATTAGATTGTGAGATAGTTAGGCATTGAACTTTAAATCACCGAGTGATGTTTGTTGATTACAACACAAAGACGAGTTTTTAGAAAACTGGAAGGTTAAAAATCTGATAGGTTGTAATCGGGCGAAATGTTTTGAATCGAAAATGGCAGAGTTGGGGATGCAATTAATTCTCGTTGTTGTTGTTGTTGTTGTTGTTGTTGTTGTTGTTGTTGGGGATTAGCTGTCACCGCTCTTGTTAAAGTCGATTGAATTATTTGAGGTTTTACTTGCATTGTGTCTAGATCGATCGAGGAGACGTCTCGCAAATGCAGAATTTGCGTCGAATTGAAACTGGTCTGTTCTACTGGCTGCGATTTAAAATGTTGTGGTGTATTCGCACCGATCGAATCCGCGACTTTTATTCGTTTGGTTGGCTAGTGTACTTTTCCATTTGGAAAATCAAACGTGAAATTTTCGGCGCCATTGATAAAAGAGTATTTATGGTATTCAAGTTACTCGATTCGTTATTATGCCCGTGGGATCGTTTCTGCACGAATTTGCGACTGATGCCTGCTTCTTGCACATGCCCGTAATTTTCAAAATGGTAATTTTCAATCACAAGAACTTTCACTTTGAATAAATCTTGAACCTAGTGGCTATCGGCTAGGTAAAAATTAAACACCAAAACATTTTGCATCACCATCAAACCCATGTCGAATGATTTAATGACGTTTCAAATTGCTGCCTGGTGATCGAAATGGAAAACTTGGATTTGGTTTTTGAAAAGTAAAACATTTTCCCCGACGATTTCATCAGTCATTTTCTCAAATAATCTTAATATACATAGGCGTTAGTAACTTATGTTGTATTTATGTTCAATCTCGTCAAGTTTAAGATCCAGTGTTGGACGTTGTGCTTTTATAACTATATATTCAGCACCGCCAATACTTTTGAAAGTTTCCGAATTTAGTGCCTGTTCGATGAAAGCTCGTAGTTAACAACCACCATTATACAATCCAATCATTGCTTGTTCGGAAATATTTGGTGTTTCAACAAAAAGCATCCACTCATCGACTCTTGTTGAATTTTTGTTGTGTGGCGGCCTGGTTTTCTAGTGTACCACTCTTGTACTTTTTCTAGAATATTTTGTTCGTTAGGTATATAATTAGGGCTAAGTTGGTTTTGCTCTAGTAATTGTTGTTGTCGCTCGTCAAGTATGTAATTAATAGTTTGTTGTTCTTGCCTTGGTAATTCTAGTTGCTTATTGAGTACGTAATTATTAGCTACGGAATTTGATGTGTATTGTTTTTGCTCTGGTAATTGCTGTTGTTCTTGTACGAAATTCTCGAATGAATATTTGTTTGAAACATCTGATTGAAACACCATATGTCCATATCGAAAACGTGTGTTGTGTCGATTGTCAATAGTTCATTTACATACACGGTTGATGCCTGGTTCATTATCGGGGTTCATTCATTTTGCGGTGGAGTCGTTTGACGTTTTACTTCATGCTCAGTGTTGGCGTTGTTGTGAAAGTCGAATGCGAAGTTCTGTTTTGCCCGTGTATTGAAGATGTTGTTCGTATTTGTCGATATCGTGCGTTCGCTTCGGAAATTTTCTGTTCGACGAGCACCAGCCAACGGGTAGTCGTAATAGTTGACTGATTGATCCAACACTGGTGAAATATTCTTTAAAAAATATTGCACATTATCAATATCGGCTTTATTTACATTTATGAGGAAATTATTCTTTATAACTGTTAGGCCTAAATCGAAAGTTTTAAGGATGTTGTGAATCGCTAAATCAACATGAAAGGTGTGTATACGGATCTGGTCGTTATAAATAAGAACACTTTCACAGGCGATTTCGCCAGACATGATTTTCGGTCTTATATTAGGAATTATGGTAGCTTATAATTTTGAACATTTGTTATCCCAACGGGAAGTATATTAACTTGTCGAGTGTAACGAATATTACGAGGAAAATATATCTTATAACAAGATCACAGAACTCAAACTCTGGGTTAGATACACATAAAAAATATGTAAATAAAAAAAACTTGTAAAAATATCTTTTTTATTAATATTTTTTATGAAACTCGAATGTTTGCATATACATTAGATACATCGGAAGTTTTTTTATTCATCAGTTCGAGGAAAAACAAAGACTGTTTATAAAATCCATCGAACTGTTTCTTGAAGGTGAAAGATGAATTCTTGAATGTTGATTTACTCAGTGGTAGAAATGCGTGTCTGAGTTCGCTGACGACATGCGTTTTTTTTTTTCTCCAAATGATCCGATATTATACAACAAACTTCGTAGTCGTTTTGTTTTCTTTTACTGCATTTTTTCAAAGCTGCTTTCATAAATGCATCGAATGGAGATTGCAAAGGTGGAACTAATTTAATGTATTTGATGAACGAATGGGTGTTGAGTATAGGCTGTGCTTCGATGGATCCGTTCAGCCACATTTGAACAAGAGTATATGCGGTTAGGAGATTGTGTTGTTCGAGAAATCACCGAACCGCTTTATATTTTCCGGCACGTCTTCATATTTCGAATCGAGGATGGATTTTATAATTTCCACGTACTGACCGCTCCATCATTCACCATTTCCGATTCTAGACGGCCGAACTCGGCGAAATGTATAGCCACTCGTTTCATAGCCACCGAGGTATTTAACACTCAAGAAGAATCACAGACTGCCTTCTTTGTTTGTTTGATGGTCGTATGGATTCCAGTCAAAATTTCCACGAATCGAAATATGTAATTATAAAGTTTTTGCGTCAATTCTTTGTGACCATCATTTGGCTCTATTCGAATGCCGAAGCGAGGAATGGACATTTCAGTCATAGGTGGATGTTGTTGTGGAGGGGGAGGAAAAGAGTTTAGCATCTGAGAAGAAGATTGCTGGTTCGTTACGAGAATGTCAGAGTCGGTGCACTGTGGTCTGAGTGGTTGAAGTAGCAACGATGGAAACAAGGTTCTTTGCTGTTGCTGTTGTTGGTGTTGCATGACGATAAAAAAAGAATCTTATAAGTACTGTGGAAAACCCAGATTTAAAAAAACTATGAATGAAAATGTTCGCGCCATTGTAGAAGCCGGTTTGATTCAGTTTACATGTGCGCCGAAAATAGCATTTGGCGAACACACGTACGTGGAGAAATGATCTCAAATGCTGAACCGTGCGGAATTTTTGTCATCTTCGCTAGAAAAAACACAAATAGAGACTACGCTCTTTGGTTTAGGTGAAGAATTCTAAAAAAATTTAACGGAGCGGGAATATACGCTGCCAGAAAATCAATACACTATTTACAAATCTCGGGTGTACTTGGTACAAAAATCGGAAATTTGCAGATGCACTCTGCTATCGAAAAATAACCTCCAACATTTAACGGCCCAGTTTGAAAATTTATTTCTGGCTTACTTTCGGAGTCCCAAGAAATCGAGCGATTTATTTGGAGGAGAGTCAAATTCGGAGATTACATCCGAGCTGGAGCCCTGGCGAATCGAACCCCAATTTTCTCTCAAGGATATATGTGGTCGCGACCAGTTGAAAGCAGAACTAAAATTTTTAATTTATTCACAGGTGTTTAACCCACGATTCGAATTTATAATGTTTTTCGGTCTTCCCGGTACGGGTAAGATTACACTGGCCCACCCAATCGCGTCAGAATGGAAATCCAAACTACACCAACTCAACACCGGGCAGTTATCCTCGCCCACCATCGGTGATACCGAATGTAAATTAGCCAATTTGTTCATGATGACCATCGAGAACCAGATCCAGCGATTCGTGATATTTCTGGACGAAATCGTCGAGATAGTTCCGCAAAATTTGGCAATTACACCCCATTTACGAAGTGTGGCAATTACCCTACAAACCGGTCTCGAAGGAAGTGTTCAAATAAAAATAATGTTTTAATTGTAGCTGCAACCAATTGCAAAAAAATCAATTAGACCTAAAATCCTCGACCGAACCAATGCTTTTTACTTTATCAACTTGCCCTCGGAGGAATAATGTCGTGGCGCATTAATTGGTCTCTTGCAGTTGTTCAAGAATCACCATCTTAAGGACTGGGATGAAGAATATCAACGTCGGGTGATTGATAATATTTATCTACCACAATACCTCATTTTTCAAAACGTCATGGCCATACATGATATGGCGATATTGAAAAACTTTAAAGACAAGCCATTCTCGTTCGTGATCGTCAATCAATCTCTACTCGTACAGATACCAAAGGAAAATTACATGAGTCAACACATTTCGTATGAAGCGGCGCTAAAAGTACTCGAAAATGCAAAATCATAGACAGTGTTGACTTTGCATCTCGAAACCATGTACGAGCTGTGCCGGAACAGCATCCTGACAAACGATCGAATTTTCTTCAGGCCAAACTTGGATCATTTCAACATATCAATTGATAATACAAGAACAATGAATGAAGAAGAATATAACAAATTTTATAGATGACAAAAATCAAACAATTTTTAATGATTTTCCATTGTGTAAATTAAACATTTATCAATCAAATTTTCGTCAAAATCAACTACGAAAGAAACTTGTATTTTGACAGGTTTGCATGCATTTGCAGTAGATACATTTGGGTGATTTTTCATCCGCGCATCGTCGAATATAATTTTTTTCCGTGTTGAATATATAACGATAAATGTTTCGCTGCAACGAGTACGTGTTTACTTGTGATACTAATACATTACATGGAGGTCCCAGTCCATAATAGTCGCGAGATTCTTCGAAATTCTTTGGCGAACGTTTCCAATCGACCAACACCAAATCACCCTGCTTGGACTTGAAAAGCATGTCGATGGTTCCACAAAGAGTGAAATCAACATCTCGTACTCTGAGCTCCGACGCATAAGGTGTCCAGCCATTGGCTTGTCTAACATCGCGGTCGAAATCTAAAAATTGTATAAACATATCGTCTATTGAATCGGGTAGTTTTTGTTCGTTCGATTTGTATTAATTTTCGATATTTGTATACGGTTGGACTCCCAAATCAATACCTTCACGGCTGATTTTTTTTTCCTCCATTTTTCCTCAATGGCGGCTACCGGATCATCATAGGTTCGGAAATCAGTGTATGCCCGATGGAAAACTTGGGTGAATTCACGATGTAAGAGGCCATTTTCTTTGGCTGAAATTTTGGAAAGGTGTTTGAAACACATGTCGAAGCAGTGATAAAGGTTTTGCGTGGATCATTGCGCACCGAATACTTGTGAGTTTTTTACACTAGAGATACCAAATCGTACAAATCTCCCAGTTATATATGCCCCAACATTGTTGTTCTCTTACGAAAGGAAAACAATTAATGCGAAACAAATAGGCACTCTCGTCTCTTTATATACCCGTTTGCTTAATTTTTGTATTTAAAAAAAAATTTGTTTCAGCGCAACAAAGTGTAAAGAATATCCTTTTCCTCGTTTACAAAAGAATGCGAAAAAATGTTAAAATGTTTAAAAGTTTCCACAATCTCCATTCGCAACGAACACCAAACATCGTTCAATCGCAGTGCCGAAGAAATTGGTCTCTGATCACTTTCGTAAATTTCGAGCTGTTTGTAAAACGAGAGTAACTTTGATTTCAAATTAAAAGTGTACAACTCGTTGACTTTATTCAAGACTGTATTGTATCTATCGGGCGTCTGGTCGACATTTTTCAAATAGAGTAACAATTCCCTCTTATCATTGTCGAGGAATTGGTCCAATCGGGTCTCATTGTAACTCTACCTGCAACAACATGATACTCGTAATAAATGCGGTCTATAGAATACGGATTATGATTGCTAAACTTGAGTCGATCAGACATACTCTTTATTAATAGAAACTAATTTTAAAAGTGGACCAAATCTTTTCGATAATTTTCGAAGAAGAGTACTTGAATAGGATAAAATCGAAATGTGCTGAACTTCCAAAAACTTGCGTGGATGACAAATCGCGACTAGATGAGTTGTGCATTGTGACAGACAACTTTATTCGAAGCAAGCAGATATTCGACACATCTCATACATACGTCAATAATGTCAACATTATTGATTGCTGGACAAAATTAAAATTGAAATTTATAAGTGTTTACCTTCAGAGATTCGACGAGATTAGTAACTATTACTTTGGTGATAAACTGCACGAGTTTTTTTAATTCGAGGAAACGTTGGTGAAACAGCTTAGGGACGTAATCACAGACAAAAACACGGGAATATGCAAACTAGTCAACAAGAATTCAGTGTGAGATATCAATAATGTGATGAAAGTCTGGGGTGATCAATTCGAGATCGGTCAATAAATTTACAGTAATGGCATTTAATATCCCGCGATCCATCTTGTTGAAGAGCGAAAGTATCGGTTTGCCATTTGGCATTATGCGTGCAAACCACTTGTTGAAATCATCGATTCCTCCGAGCAGAGAATCCAACTCAGAGTTCAGTTCGAAAGAATAGATGGGGTGCACAACATTTAGTGGGAAATTATGATACCAGCTATACGCTTGCGAGATAAGATCCAACTGTTTGTTTAATGTGGAATTATTAATTTTTTTATTCATGGCAGACACATGCGCTCGAGATTGATTTTGCGCATCGATTGTAAATAATTTGTTGTTTTTCAAATTGTGTGGAAAGTGATTTGCAAAATAGACGGTTAAATATTCGGTTAATTAAAGGTCGGTAAGAGTATTTAGTGGGCGATCAATCATACGAAAAGTTGCCAAAATATTTGCGAGTAATTTGAAATACCGATCGGTTAAATAGGGTATCTGCGACAATATTCGGTACACCTCAAACAGCTTGAGTATGGGCTTCCCATTGTCCGGGCTAGTCATTTCCACTTATCTTTATTTTACCCTTTAACAACAAACGAAAAAAAAAAAATATTACGTAGGTGGCAAAACCCAAAATAATGACCCCAGCGATAAAAATTTATCCGTAATACAAATACCGAAATATGTTTTTCGTATAGTCGAATACATCGCCACCAAAAGCCACAACATTCACCACGTCCTTGCCCAATATATCGGCGATCGCATCCATCCACGAGGCATCGACACAACGATATTCCACGTTGATGTCGGTCACTGGAGGATCGTTTCGAACACTGTCACAATGAATGCACGCAACGTCACCATCCGTCCCCAAACACCGGGTGTTTTTTACCTCGTCGCATAAAACTTTATCGTCGCATAAATACAAGTAACTATGGTTGGAAAACATCCGACAAGTGAGATGATTGAATTTACACACTTCCGTTGTCGTTTTCGTAGCGAATGCATCAGCTTATCGCCTTCCTGTACTTATCGATGTCGGCCGCCAGGCCCGAAACACCGACAATAGAAAGAACGGTGTAACCAACAAGTTTTGTTCTCTGAGAGAAAATGTTTTTTTTTTTTTTTTTTTTCATGAGCTTGGGATCGGTCATGATTAGTTTTACAACATACTTTATTCAATGCTGGATTCTACGAGTTTAGTTTTTTGGACCCGAGCTGAATTTTAATGCAGCACATAACCTGGTAAATTTTTAATTTCGTGCAATAAAATTTTACGCATTTTGTCGTTGAGACGGGTGCTCGAATCGATTTGGCCGCAAGCGGCATCAAACTGGCCTTTTTTGTTCTTGCTCATAAATTCGCCAATCGCAGCGTTGCCAATTCGTAGAGTTTGTTTTACCATTTGCAATCATTTTCAAGCTATACAAAGATTGATTGTTAAAAATATTTTTGAAAACTGAATCTTTTGGTAAATTCGAGACTAGTGAATATTGAATCAATGCATGTTCACCAGCCTTGTCAACATTGCCGGTGGATTTAACAAGAGCCTTCAGCATTGTTGTGTGGTTATACTTATTTTTTTAATAATTCACAAGTTAGAGGTTTAAGATGTTTGACGGTGACGACTATAAGATAGACTGCCAAGATACAATTAGAAATAATCAACAACCTAGTGATTGTTTCCTCACAATTTTTAATACTTGCTATAAACAAGAGTATGTTAATGACTAGTATTACTAACAATGACGGAATCCAAATGGACAATGCACGAAAAGGCACTTTGCGGCATGAACGTTGTCATGATTTCTGTCGTGGTCAGCATAGACACCAATTTATTGTTTATGCTAATAACTCTGGGACAATATGTACAAAACTCTTGGCGAATGTTCGTATCGGAATTTGCATACATAAACATGCGAGCCATGACCAAAAAATCGACCCCATTTATTACAGGTATTACATAAACAGAGTTTGGACCATTGTCCGTTCAATTGCAACATCCATTTTTCGATCTTGGCCGTCACTGCTTTTATCGAATCAATCACAAAGAAACCATAATAACCTCTATCTCGAGATACCAAACTGGGCGTCCTTGTAAACATGGGACCGAAATGTAATGGGATTGTCGGATGCCCCAACATCCGTTTCACTTTATCAATCACAGCCTTTGAATCTATATTGAAAAATTCTTGCAGGGCGATAAAATCCCGAGCCGAAGAATATATATAACCGTAGGCTTTGACAGTTTCGTGAATCACGTACCCTCCATCGGGATACAAACCTTCGTTCGAAGTAACCACGTGGAATTTCAATTGCGATAATATGTGTTTCATCGCTTCGGTGTTGATTTCATTTGATAAATTACCCATCAAAACGTGGGCACCAACGAATGTAACTGCCGTCATAACTGCATTTGGTTCCGATCTAGGTTGTTGTAGGTGTGGGTAAATAATTTTGAATCGTGCTAACCAGTTGATTTCGTAAAGTTTCATCAATTTCGTCAAATAAATATTCGCAGATAAAACTTGAAAAGACGAGAAACCGTGAAAAGGAAATTGAAAATTGATATCAGTTTGTACCCCACGGCCGAGTATAGTCTGTCGGTGGCACCTGTAACTTATTGTGAATGGTTTGTATGACAAATTTGACGCAATTCTAAACATCCGTTGATCTATTGTACTTTGAACATTCGTTCATCGTACTAATAATCAGTTTCTACAAAACTTCAATCATTTTACCAAACTTCTCGGTGTCTTGTAGCCAGTCATAGTGAGGTAAAAGCATATCTTTAGTTTCAAATGTTTTCATTACGAGATCATTGCTATTATCAACATTTGCCGAAACATATTGTTTGTGATAATGTTGTATTATCTTTACAAAACGAACAACATTTGCTTCTATTTTATTCATTTGGACAATCACTTTTATGATGTATTTTAAGAGTAAAATAACGAAACCCGCTAAAATAATTGCCAGACTTATAAATATAGGGATACCAAACTTTTTGTGAAATTTTAAAAATAACGTACGGTTATGATACATGTCTTATTTATTCAATATAATCCTTAAAATTACACTCACTGGATTGGCACTTTTTTTTCGCGAAATATACAAAACACAATTTCGCCACTATCATAACATACCTTGAATTCCAAAATGAAAAACGAATCAACTGCAATGTCTTCACATGGCGCAAGTTTGCTCATCTCGGGAAGAATTTCGTTTAATTTACTCTCGTCAATTATGATGGAATAATTGGAAAACATCACTTCAAAGATATGTCCATATTCAGTTTCCAAGACCTTTGGCACGAGGTGTTTATACGCTGCATGTCGACCGAGATATTTCACAGTCATGTCGGCCAACGACACTCCATGTTTGAGCTTTAGTTTAGGGATTTTCTTTTTACTCTTTAAATACTTTAAAAAAGTTTGCCAATCAAACTTCTAATCAATTCTTTTTTCAAGCTTTACTTTGACGATCTTGTCCTTGAGGAAATACAACAGGCCATCGGTGGGAAGTGAAATAGGCACGAGAAAGCATTCCGATCGATGGAACGTGTTTGCGTATAATTTGTCCTCGTTCAAGCAGTACAAACTGGTCGATTGATCAAAACGGCCGTGTTTTTCCACGAGGAATATTATGAATCGAATTGATTCCAGAATATCAATTTCATAGATGGCGGGAATATGGTTTTGATGATTTTGTAATACCCGTTTCATATCTATCCTAGAAACGTTGCTTTTACTCAATATGTCGGCGAGGACGAAAACTTTGTTGTTTTCCAATTCTTCGACGAATGCGACGTAATAACCACTCATTTTGAAATTATGCACCTGAACGGCGAGTGAAATGGTGACGAAAAATAAATCGGGTGTGAGAAAAGCGAGTCTACGCTCGCCGTCTAATTTATTGGCGTAATATTCCGGTCGTTCACTTACAGTGACACCTTCGATAAAGGGCCGTTTCTCCACGTGATCGGGCCAAATTCCATTGATGAAATCGGTTACTCTCTTGAATTCACCACGATAGTCGTAAATCAATTGTCGAATATCATTTCGGGAAGATGGCGTATGAATGTTTCGATCGAATAACACATTTCGTTTCCGACAGTGATTCGATACGTATTGAGTAGAGATATTTCGTCAAATACACTATCAAAAGTAATTTGGTTACCCGTCTCGCTATTGGAATATACATAACGAACGATTCGCAATGTTTCTTCCAAAGTGACTATCTTCAAATCACAAACATCGAGATCAATTTCCACTGCTTCTCTCCAACCTACTGGCACGATCTCGGCCCGATAAAACTTTAATTCGACCCGACAACCAAAGTAAATTTTCAGTTGATAGGTAATGATACCAGACTCGTTTAAACTTCGGATTTGGATGCCCGACGATTGGGAATGATTTCGCAGGCAAGTTTCTTCATCATAGCTCGGTGACAATGATGACAATTTGTACAAAGTTGTGATCAGTGTTGGTTCGGTATTTTCCACAAACTGATTAAATTTTGCGAGGGTGATGGGCTGTTGGATTGAAAACTCAGTTTCGTCATTAACCTTTCGAGGGTATGTGGAAATCCATTCGAGAATATTTCCCGATTGTCGTTGTTGCCTCTCTCGCATTTCATACCAAACACCGCAAATCTTATGACTCGAATAAAGGAAATGTCCCTCGTTATATATAAGAATAAAAAAACTACAGCCAATATACCAGCAATGGGAATCAAGTTGCCAGATCTGGCGATAGCAAAACATATTTCATGACTAATAGGTATTGCTATCAAACCAGTTAACGTCCAAAAGCCAAAATATAATATTATCGGAAAGACGAATAGTATTCCGTTTACAATATAACGATGAAGTATTGTTGTTTATTTAAATAAATTAAATTGTTCAATATCGATAAAATAATGAGTTTGTCGATTTTGCGCACTATTTCTTTTTCATTGTTGCTCAATCCGGTCGGAGAATGTTTTCAGATTGTTGTTGTTGTTGTTGTTGTACCAAACGTCACAAAGCTTATGACTGGAACAAAGTAAATAACTCACTTTTATATATGAGAATTTAAAAAACTAAAATAATAATCAAAAAATTAAAAATATTATGCACAAAAAAACAACCATGTATGATTGATGAAGTCATGAGTCCAAACCTTGAGATGAGTAGGATAGGCATGACATCATGCAGTATTGGTTCCAAGTCGATGTAAAGTTTATGACATTACATCATCCTAAATTACATTACTATTCACTTTACAGTTACAAGACAAAATTTGAATATTAATTTGTTTTATAGAAACTAATGAATAAGTTTGTTTAGTGTTGTGTGATTTTTTCAGAGCGCTCGATGATTGGCATCCCCCCCCCCCTGGCTAGACCTAATTCCAACAACCAATCATGTTGCAGCATTTCATTTCCCCTCCCTTTCTCCTTATTTCAGTATATATATATATATATATATATATATATATATATATATATATATATATATAATATATATGATATATTAATTAACTTACCTTTCTGTTCTTACCTTATTTTTCTTCTATTCTAGAGAGAAGGAAGGTTGATGTTGCTCTGTCCAGCTCTCGCCGTCTACTGGAGTCTTTTATCCAGATCTCTACACCCTAAAGGCAAACTGAAATGAGGGGAAGGGAGGCGAAAATGAAATGCTGCAACGTGATTGGTTGTTCAAGATAGGAGTGGGAGAAATCAACAACCAATTAGAGTAGACCACATTTTTTTTTGGAAATTGGGTAGTTTGTGTTTGTGAGAGGGGGGGGGGGGGGTGATGGCAAATTTACATGCAATGAATAAGATGTATTTTTCAGTGATTTTTCCGATCAAGTGCTTCAATTTATTTTAAGTAAAAAATTAAAATTTTTTGTGATTGTATTTTTTATTTTAGTAATAATTGATTTGTACTTGCAACTTGAAAATGTTTTACCTTCAGTCTCGGCAAATATCAAACGACATCGTTCAAATTTCAGATTACCGGTTTTCGATACATTGAAATTTGAAAATAAAAATGATGAATGTGCAAGTGATAATTTGAACGAATGTGATTTTAGATCACCCACCGCTTGCTTAAACTGTAAAGATCGTAGATCCATGCGCCATCTTTTCGAGACCGACATCACTTTCATAGATCCCAAAACCAGTCCTATTAAAATAATTCCCCACAACAAAGAGCTGGGTAAGGGATAGTGCATGTATTTGGAAGATAAAGACCGAAGAACTTGGACGGCCAAGAATGATGGACAATGGATGCTTACCTCGGATGGTAACGATAGGTACTTGTGGATTTGCAGTTGTCAATATCCGAAAATTTTCATTTCTGTAAATTTGTACCCCAATTGCACAATATTTTCCGGTTGTCCATTCAATTCAAAGGCTACAAACGCCAATGATCCGACACAATGGAACTCGTTTGAGAAAATTATCTGCGAATTTGATCCCCCACACCAGTTTAAAACCTTCGCTAATGGCGGATCTATATGCACAATACCAATCGTATTTCGAGGCTACACATGATTATTTCATCGATTTCGTACCAATCAGACTTGATTATCTAGACGCGAAATTCAAATAATTATACATAGATATTCGACAACAAAGAATACCAGATCCTTGCAAAATTGATGCCTTGTCTGGCGAACGGATTCTCAGCAATAAGGTCGGATCGCGAAACTGGAAAGGCACTGTTGAATGTTACTCGTACGATTCATATTACATCCTTGTCACTTTTGAGCACGATTACCTGCTCTACAATAACGGTCGATTACCGAATGGAATGGTTAAAGTTTCAGAATCACTATCTTCTTTACACATACCGTCAAAAAAATGTATCATATAAAGCTTTATTTGGTTATGCTTTCAAAGTTGAAGAGATAAACATATTGATTGATTTAGAGTTTTTAAGTATTTCTAGTTATCCTTTTGTCACTACAAGAAAATCCTTATTTTGTCCCTGGTATTTTTCTACCATGCTCCTACAGAAGACCCCAATTATCCACCCATTGATGAATCGCCTGAAATCGTGGATGTAAGACCTATATTCATGCGCTGCGAATTCGATAATTTAGTAAATGCCGTTGTACCCAATATTAAGAGATCCCGTTTTGCATTTTGTGGCATACTGCCATTTAGAACAAAAAAAAAAAATTCTACATGGGGTGAAATTATTTATACGTTAAATTCTCAAGATCTCGATTACTTATATTGGGAAAAATTATCTCAATATTACCACAAAAATCGCACTGAACAATTTAACGAAGAACATCTCAACAAATGATATTTCAAAACATATTTCATAACCCCGATGATGACACGTCTCGATGGAAACAATCATCTAAACAACACAAATACTTAATCCAAAAAATACAGGATTATTTATTCACAACATGGCTAAAAATATCGCCTACCTGATATCTTTGAATGAGAATCTCGTTAACAAGTATCGTGCATTAGTTCCTCAATACTCTCTCGAAACATTTCAGTTCCGATACACTCCCGACGTATATCTCAATTGCGACATTTTCTACGATGATATAGTAACAGCTCGATGAAGGATTTTTCCAGGAATCAATGGACAATGAGATTTATCGGCTTTGACTGAAAAATCTCAATTCAATCCTTATGAAATAGTACCCCACAACAAAGTCAAGTACCACACGAATTTTCGTTTTTCATAAGCCAACCATTCTATTCATGAACATTGAAAATTCGCTCCTGTATGTATTTTTCAACTTACAAAAAAAAAATACACCATCGATACCTTTGGTTACTTTATAAACGACAACTGGGACTATGTTTTACTGAAACATTCTCTAAAGTTCCACCAACTCATGAAAAAACAAAACATTTTACAGAATCACATTGTATTTAAAAATTGGAAATAACAGAAACCACTCGTATCAATTTCCGCACAATTCATGACTGCATATTCAAAAAACGAAATCAATAAAACAATCATGTTGTCAGCATCTCATGACTGCCCTTACGTAAACCAAGCATACACCTTGAATCCCTTGATTAATTCACTGAGACATATTGGAAGGAAAAATAAACTAGAAGACAATTAGACTATTTGCAACAAATATGTATACTCGAAGTGGTTTGGATTTTCTAATGCCCTGCGTTCGAGAACTCGATGCGGAAACAAACTGGAAGTTGAAGCGAAAATGTTATTTTAATCAGTTTGCATATGTGGTAAATGATAATTTTTTAATTTTTTTAGAAGATATTTATTCTCGTTCATTTGTAGAGAAAAGGAATTCTACCAAAGTAGAGTTTCATTTGCAAAGATTGTTTCTGGTCGAAATTGAAAACAACGAAGATGACGATCGCAAACTATCTTCGACCGCCAAAGAGTTTCTATCCGATTTGATCAAATGCGAATCGTTTTGGCAGTATTTTGCATATCCGAAACATAAACCAAGAGAGACGTTAATTCCACCATTTAGAGCGATCGATACCCGAGGTTGATTTGCGACTTATAGATGGAATATCGCACCAATTGAAAATATATTGGTTTATTGGCAAAAAAATGAAAAAAATTGAAAACTTTATTATATGCTTTTCTCGCTATCGTGTTACTTTAGTAAATGCCATCCTTACTTTCTAATTATTCAATGTCCTTTTGCCGACATTCACTTGTCGGAAGTCGAACATTCGGTGATGACAAAGGGATATATTCCGAATATATTACCTTAACGAAGGTGTTTTGTTAAAGTAAAATTAGGTGACGAACCACGAGAAAATGGAACTTTGGTAATGTTTATAACACCGATGCATATCTCGTTGTGTTGCGGGCAGAACTCTTCAAAGCCCAATTTTGAATATTCGTTTACTCCATCGTTTTTAATTCGAGCCAAAGTGCCAAAGAAATAAAACAATGATGGTGAAGGTGAGGGTGGTGGTGGTGACAAAATAATATTACGTGTTAATAAAAAAACTTTATTGGATCCAAGAGTGGGTTTCGTATTTGTAAATGTGAATTTATGGTTTTACCATCACGATGATATAGAAAATAATGTGGAAAGTGCTCTCGAACATGCCATTAGCTCGCCCATAAAGTTGTTGAAAATTCATTGCTATGTGAAACAACATTTGAATAAAATATTAAATATCGAAGTGGTAAAAATACAAGTTTTATTTCGCATGAAACTACACAATCTGATAGTCGCATCGACATTGTCTTATTTCCCAATTAAAATACGCACGCTGATAGGCCAAGACTTAAAATCGGAAGACAAACACGAATTGTTGTTGGTTTTGTACGATAAATACCAATCCTGGTTGAATTCTCTAATTTCAGCACTAGATCATTTATGAATATAGTATATAAATAAATACAATTTTTTAAAATTATTTTTATTATAAAAATATTTTTTTTACATAAGACTCACAAAGAAATTCCAAAAATCCGAGAGCAAGTGCACATCATGGCGGGATGAATGTTATAATCTTCAGTACAAGTGGTTTTTATTTAATATTGTCCCGGTAATAGTTCCTGGACTAAATCGCAACGAGCTTTCAATATATGAGCGTTCAATTTCTCCCTTTCCTTCTGATGTTGTAAATTGGACATCCTTTTTCGAAACGGGATAACACCAATTTATATTGCGAACAAAAACAAGGCGTTTGATGGTGTTGCAATTTTTCTGCACAATAGATTCGAGATCCAGGGTGCAATTTCCACGCAGTTCTTCCATCTCATTTCCACTACGATCATCGAAGACATAGAACCGACAAACGTTAACATATTCATCCACATATCCTTCTACTTTGTCGTGAACACGGTTATTTCTCGGTATACCCTTCATCAGTATGTAAATCATCAAGTGAGCATCAAGTGGTTCCTGTGGCAAGTTCGGATGTATGCAGACTGGGATTTGTAGGCGTCCACCGCCTCAGAACCCACTAAGAATGCGCTGTTGAAACCCATCGTTGTCGGCACCGAATAATACACAAACAACAGTCGGTATACATACAGTAGAAGATTTTTTTATTTTACACTTGAAAAAAAAAAAAACGAAAAATTTACTAGATGAAATATTTCTTCAATTTTACTCTCTAAAAAAAACATGAAATAAAAAAACACACACACTCTCTCTCTCTCTATAAAGGCAACATCCCCCTTTTAAAATATTTCAGTTATTCTACGACCATGCACGGGGAATTCTCCTTTGTCCGTTACGTGAATCAGTTCAACAATTGTGTAGAATACTTGGCTCGTAAACATGTGACTTTTCAGCCTTGTCTCAAAAATAAAATTCTCAAATGCAAACTGATTGGCATCTGTGGTATCCCATCGTGTTCTCGTTTCAATCACGTTTATTTGGACTTGTGCCATTATCACAACTTGAACTATATGTCTTGTATAACCATGGAGGATCATCGTATCTGCAGTGTATTCCCTGTGATGGTAGGATCTGATTTGGATTTGAGATTACTCCATCATTATCGTGGTTATTGCGATGGCATCTGACTGGCATCATCACCCTGGTCATCATCTTCATTACCGCCTTCATTACAGCAATATTAATTTTCCAAGTCAAAAATATCACAACTCGATAACAGATTGTATGAATTCAACATATTTACAATAATTCACAAATGTCTAAGCCGTGAACAATACATTAGGCTTGATACAAGCTGAAATGTGTTTAAATGGAAACACGTTATATTCTTTGAGTACACAGCAACCACCATCCATTCATCTAAAATCCAGTTAATGTAAAACAATGCTGGAGATATTGACATTTGTTTCCAGTCGTTAAAATTTGAATGTTAAGGCCAGTTTTAACGAACCAAAAATTTGAACGTCACCTAGGGCAGTATCAAATACATTCATTCCCTTTAGAGGACACGTACTCATTTACCATGCTCTGGCATAAACAGGGATGTTTCAATTTACTAGGACTCTAAAAAAATTAATTATGTCTACTAAGTAGTGGCGCAATAAGTTGCAACACCGAGGTTAAAAATGTATGGCGCCTTAAAATTCACAAAAGGTTTTCATTACAAACCATATATAAATGTGCCTAAAAGAACAATGAAGTTAAAATAAACTAAAAGCACATCGCGACCAGTTTGTCCCATTAAGGGTGGTGCTCTAAAACACACTTTAAAACTGAATTAAAAATTATTACTAAAAGGTTATTTATCAACCAAATGGCACCCGAAATATTACATGGGCCTCATACAGCACCTGATTGTAAAATTCAGAACAACGCTATTTAAAATTTAAAAACATTATCTACCACATGCAAACTCGACGAGCTGTGGACAAGCTGTGAACAAACACATCGGCCGGGCAAGCCGAATGGGGCAACGATCACTCAAGCTAAACTACGCATTTGTAATGTATCAAACACATATGGCAAACAAGCAAAACCACAATAAAAAATATATGTGAGCGAACCTATGTACCAAAATGCAAAAAGGTTCACAACAAGATTGTACATTTAACTACAATTACATGAAGAACCTGCAGGAAAACCTACAAAAATAGCCCAACATTAAATTGGCGTCCACAACTCACCACTTCACTTTCCATCTTGACTAAACATGAGTTAACTGTAACAATTAAATGAAAAGATCACAAATGAATTTAAAATGGATGTCGTGCACTGTGCCGATATTACATTTTACCTAGCAAAGTCAAACTCCATGCTAGTGGTCGGTTGTCTCGAAGTGCAGCCCTCAGTCGTTGTGTTAGAAGAAGAAGTGCTGGAGGGGTCACAGCTCACAAATCAGTTGACTGACTGGCCCTCTCCACGATTACAGTGCGATACACCAGGAGGGGAAGTGGTGAGGGGAAATGCAGGGAGTCGGTAATAGGAGACTGAGCGCTGAGAAGCGAAAACTTTCGGGTGCTGCGGATGGCGAATCGATACACTAATCGTGAAAGTTCAGCAGCTCCATCGCAACACTTTTATGAGCACTGACAATTAAAGATAACTCTTGTAATTAAACAGCCAATGTTCTGATTCACTTTATTGCACTGGAAGGTGTTGACCTTCTTTAGAGGCTGCATGGCCTGCCCTATACGTTGTTATAGTTTTCACCTTGTCCACTAGATGGTGCGCTACACGGGTCGACAAGGGCTAGTCACTTTACTGCTGGCTGAGGATGGCGTTAAACACCCCCCCCCCCCATAACAAGGAAGAACTTTCAAAACATGCCTTCTCACAGTGTTCTGCAGAAATGAGGCCCACCGTGGGTGTGGCTGCAACGAGTAATAGTGTGTAGTGTTTGGAGACCAAGGTTGTGGCGGCGTACTGTCTCATTGTCTCCGTTGTGAGGTGGCACTGCTTTGGCAGCACCTGTACCTTTGAGGGCTACATCGGTGGTGCTGTGGTCTGCAAGGCATAGCTGTTAAATGAGCCTTTGTTGAGCTGTGCTGATTTTAGCCAACCGCCTGTTTCTCCACCATCTTCTTTCGATCTTGTGTTGGGCGCTGGGATGCCAGGAATCGGTGTAGGATGTGGCTGCTGGGGTGCGGCTAAGTTTAAAGTATAATGTGACAAATGCACCACACTACCTGCTGCATCCTCCCGTTCCTCTTCACTGGCAGGTGCTGCTTCCTTCTCGGGCATTGTGATACCAGGAACGATTGCTGACATGAGAATTGCGTTTGGATGTGTCGATGTCGGCTGGAATGCTGTGCTCACTGGTGGCAGAGGCACTGCGGTCGAGGACTGCTCACTGTTGTGTTTTGCTGGAATCGAACTTGTGTTTCGCGGCTTGGCATTAGGCATCGGTGCAGCTAACGCTCTCAGGGTTGAGTCTTCAGTTGGGGCTTGTAGCATGCTAGTGCTGATAGGTTGTACTGTGCTTGTAAGCAGTTGTGGAGACGTTGGCAAAGTACCCCACGCATCTTCCAGCTCTTGTAATATATCTCTGTTGGACATCGGGATGCCGGGCGTCGGTTGGGAGAGAGAGAGATGATTTCTGTGGTGGTGTTTTACCTTGTTGTGTTTTTGTTGTAGCAGGAGCAGTTTATGCAGTTTCCACTTCCAACAGATCCATCTAGGGTGTCGGGATGCCGGGCGACGGTTGTGACGTTGGCATACTTGTGGCTGTTCTAGGAGTGTTAAGTTTCCTGTCAGTGTAGTAGAAATTTTATGCTCCCTGACTAGAGTGTGCTCGATCCCTATTGGGCGTCGGGACACCGGGCGTTGAATCATTGGCCTACATTGCTTACATGTCTAAATTAACTGGTTGAGAGGAATTTGGAGAAAAGGGGGGGTAGGTATTGGCACTTAAAACACTCCCTCAACTGTCACCCTGATGTCTCCACAGTGTAGTTTTATGGTTTTTCTGGAACTTATTTTTACAGTGTATGTGGTATTTCCCAGCTGGCTGGTGACGGGATAAGGTCCGCACCTTTTATCCACTAATCCTGTGCAGGAATTCCTATTTCCTGCCGACTGTGGGTGTTTGCAGACGTAAACGAATTCGCCCACTTTAAGTGCATGTGGGGGTGGGTTGGTTGTAGGAAGCCAAGATTTTATATATTGTTCCTGTGGTTCACATACCTGTTGTAATATTTCAACCTGCCTCTCTGGTCTGTTATTGTTTACTACTACACTGGCGGGGCAAGTCAGTTCTCCTGGGAGTGCAAGGTTTCATCTTTGTAGGATCTCGGTCGGTGTTTTGCCTGTTGCTGCGGTGAAGTGTGTCTGTAAACAAAACAAAGCCTCTGGCAAGTAGTGTGATCTTTACCTAAGCAAAGTCTCAATTGCGTTTTTGTCTTCATTTCTGCATTTGGTCAGGTTTGCCCTGGGATAGTAGTGGGCTGACCTGTGGTATTGTGTTATCCATTTCCTCGAGAAATTTCGCCACTGGTGACCTGTAAATTGGGTTCTGTTGTCGGCCAGGAGCACTCTAGGGAACAATTCATTTACTAAAGCCTTGGCAATGTTGACAGTTCTGGCATTTCTGAGAGTGTATGCTTCGGTCCATCGAGAAAACAAATCAGTTACTACAACAATGAACCATTTGCCCTGGGCACTGCACGGACATGGTCCCATCAAATCAAGGGCAATGGTGTCAAACAGTTCAGTTGGTACCCATGGTTGCTGTTGTTGCACTCCATCAGAGCAGCAGGCTTTGTAAACATTCCACATTCTGCACTGTTACATATGATTACGGACTTTCCATGTGATGCCTGGCCAATGAAACTTGTCTGAAATTTTCTGTTTGTTCGGCTCCGGGATGTACTGCTAACTGATTGTCATGGGCGTACTACAATATTACTAAACGAGCATAAATGGGTACATAAATTTTCCAGAACCCATGGTTGTCTGAAGGAAGTTTTTCCAGCCTGTTGTTTAGAACATGCCATTTATTTTATACTCTTGTTACACCGTCGAATGGCTTCCGGTACTACTTGGTGAGACTGTAGTACATGCATTTTGAGTTGTAAGGCACTTAACTGTGGTGTGTTGTCATCCAGTTGGATAAAATTGAGCCTTAGGGTTACGTCTACGTCACTGAACTTCGTTGCTGTTCTGGTGGCAACAACTTCACCACTTGTTTCTGGGCCTGGTGAGAGTGCATCAGTTAGTTCATTCTCAACTCCCAGAATGTGTTCAACTACAAAGTCGTAAGATAGCATAAGAATGGACCACCTTGTCAATTTACTACATGACTCGTGCATGTTATGAAGCCATACCAAGCTGCGATTGTCCATTATGAGCATGAACCTTTGATACGCTAGGAATTGCCTGTACCATTTTAGTGCCCATACAGTAGCTATACATTCCCGTTCATTTATGTCGTATCTCTTTGCTACGGGACCAAGTTTTGCATTACCATAGTCAATGATGTTACGCTCTCCACTGTCACTGAGTTGAAATAGCACTGCTCCTAAGTCTCCGTCTGTAAATGCAGATGTCTGGTGGGATCTAGGCGTGAGAGAGATGAGCACTCACAAAATTGCCGCTTAATTTCTATGAATCCCTGCGCTGCTGCTTAGATACATTGAAATTTAATGTGTGTTGGCATGAGTACAGTAAGGGGTCTTGTTGTGATAGCAAACCCTGGCATGTACTGGCACAACCAATTAATCAAGCCAAAAAAATTCACAGTTATTTTCTTGTTCAGGACGGGTCCCATTCCTCAATTACATGTAAGTACTCCTTGCTTGGGCGGTTACCTGTTTCGTTTACTATGTGGCCAAGAGACTTGAGTTCTGTTTTGCCAATGTGGCATTTGTGATTTTCACAAGTCAGACCTGCGGTTGCAATACGTTCTACCACTAATGCAAGGTGTTCTAAGTGTACTTCCCAGCTGTTTGACCAAACAATGTCATCAAGGTACATGGTGACGAACTTGCCAATATGCCCATCTAACACGTGTACCATCATAGCTTGGAAAGTGGCTGGTGCAAATTTTAGGCCAAAAGGCATCGCGCAGAATTGATAATGTCTGCCATCCGGGACAGTAAAAGCTGTCTTGTGGTGTAACTAGTACTTGCCAATAACCTGAATGCAAGTCGAATAAAGACATCATTTTTGTTGAACCTAGTAAACTGAGTGCACTGTTTACATTTATCACTGGTGGTGCAGAACTTTTTGTGATAAAATTGAATTGACAGGGCAAAAATCGACACAAAACCTCCATGTTCCATCTTTCTTAGGGGCGAAAGTGATTGCAGAGTTGCAGTTACTCTCAGTGGGTTAAATTACACCATCCCTTGACATCTCACTAACCTGCTCATCAATGATGGTCTGGTGTTATGGTGCGTAGTCTCTGGGTGGTGTAAACAGCGGTTCCTCATGGCTTGTTGGTATGGGATGCTCCGTAATTATGGTGCAATGTAGATGATCACCACACGAAAACACATCCTTTCGCTCACTCAAAATGGCTTGCACTGCACTCTGAAATTTTTCCGACACTGTATGTTCGAAGTTGTGTAAGCTGACATCTTCCAGTATGGTGGGATTGTGGTATCCCAGGTGGTACACCGTTTTTCTCCTGGTATTGCCGAAGTGGATGCAGTCACAGGAAATTTTGATGACAACTTCCTGGTCGTTGAGCTACGGCATTCCCAGGAAAACATCTTCCCTGAGGTTTGGTATTAGAAAAACTGGAACTAGCATGGTTTCGAATCGGATACTAATGTTTACTGTTGCTGTGTTATTAGCGTTGGACTGTTTGTTTACATTGCTGAAACTGTTCAAAATTCACTAATTTCTCATTGATTAAATCGTGGGATACTACCTCCAATGCATCTGCAGTCGCAACATGTGGGTAAAATCTTGACAAAAGGTCTATTTTTCATCGGACAAACATTTCTCTAGGTCTTCGCATAAGCGTTGTTTCTCAGTGAATATTATTACCTGCAGTTGTATTGTAGCCAATATGGAGGTGTACAGTGTGGAAAACTTGGTATTGAACAGCTCCCAAGATATTTGATATTCTGCTTTTTTTTCTACCGAAATCTTGCATCGCATGTCTACTGTCCTCCTACTACACTCGGCCACTCTTCGATAGGCACTCCGTACCTCTTCAGTCACTACATGCATTCTTTCACAAATGCCCTCGGGTCCTCTGTGCCCTGTCCTGCAAAATTTGGTACAATTTGGAATTTCTTCAGTGTCTTTAGTGGAATAGCGTAAGGGAGGTGGAAATGAGCGTGGCTGAAATGGTGAGAATGCGGCGGCAGGTTTTTGGTTAGACAGGTGTAACACATTGGGAGTAGGTGTTGGTAAGGATATCAGATGCACTTGCTGGCTTGGTTCAGTCACTGTTGTTGGCACTAGTGGTGGTGTGGTTATGTTACCCAGTCTGGTTTGCTGTCTCGTACACATCTGTCACTGCAAGGGTTTTTTGGAGTTCTCCCTTACTTACGCTTATTTGCTGTTTGCAAGGCATGGTATTGATGGTTGCCATCGTTGCAGGTGTTTGCTGCACCATAGGCTGTCTCACACATAACTGGCACTGTGCTGTCCCTTGAGGTGATGTAGTTCAATGGGGTGGGGCAGTCTCTCTGTGTCCTTCCCTAGGCGATGTAGCACTGATAGCACACAAACTGACCTGTACGTGCACTTATCCATTCCGCAGTGTTGAGTGTCCTGGTAGGCTGTTGGCTCCAGCAATGTGTACAGAATGACATATCTCGCTCTGGTCCCTGACTTCACTGTCGGTTATCGTTCGTGTCGCATGGATGTCCGGTTGATTGGCTGTATGGTATCATTGCTGATGCTGCTAACACATGTCCTGGTAGGCATTTGAGATATTGGTATACTTGCTTGTATTTGGCGAATGGATCGCTGTTCTGCACTTTTCTGCAGTTCGGGCATGTAACTATTCATCAAGACTCCACCACGTAAACACATTCATGCTCGCAGTTACACAACACGATCACATGGTTGCACAGAGTACTTCGTGAGGGCTATGCCCATCTCACTCGCATTTTGTCACAAGCACATGGACAATGTTTACATCGAAGACTGTCGTGGATGAGGTACGGGTTGATGGAACATGTGCTCAACATCTCCCCTTGCACATCACGGACGACTCAAGCAAGATCGTGGAAACCGTGGATGGAGGGAAAACACGAATCGTTATGTTCTGGAAATTCCAGCGCTGGCTGCCTACTCGCTTTCCACATTTGCCAACATCGAAAATATGGCTTCAGAATGGCTGGTTTACCAGAAAAATGCTCAACTGTTCCAGCAGTTAATTATAGCCACATACTTGGGCAAGTCACATGGCACCTAGCAGGTATCGGCCTGGTGAAACCAAAGTACGGGCAGGCCCTATTGCGGCTAGCGGGGTTGACACAGGGCCGAAAATTCAATTTAAATAATATCCGGTCGGCGCCAGTTGACCTCCGAGGTGAATTTACTCGGGTTAACACATCACCTGCGGTCTCCACTTTGGCGAGAGATGGCCGATGGGCCAAGACTGATGACTGAATAAGGGAGCGAATCGAGTGTTTTTAACTGGACGACAAGTGCGAAGATTGTGGATTGGTACCGAGCGAATTGCTCGTACCAATGGGCGGTGACACAGCAGACGTTTGTGTTTGCCGAAGGGCAGAACATTGGACAAAATAACCAAGGGTGCACAACAGAAGCTGACCGACGAGGGAAACAGGCTTCAAGGAGTGTGATTGGACCTGAGCCAGTGCTGCTCGGACCAATAAGAATTGACTCGGCAGAAGTTTGTTTTTGAGGAGGGTAAAGTGAGTTAAGAGATTTGGGTGGCTCTTAACAGCGAGGTCTTGAGATCCAACTGATGGTTAGAGACCTCGGGTAGTTGTCTAGCAGTGTCAACATTCATTGGGGGACCTCACCAGGGACAGCAGGACAGTTATGATTGCTGAATGCTAAAAGAGATCAAGTCGCAGTTTGTGCCGTGTTTTTTTTTTGGAGGGGGGTGGATATTTGCCCCAAAAGCTAAATTTGGCTATCACTCATAAAGCATTGGTTTTAGAGCGAAATTGGTTTAAAAAAATATGGTTTTTTCGAACCATGTTTAGGGGGGTAAGCAACACATTGGGGCCTGAAAAGTAGTGGTCGTCAGCCATTTTGTTTTTGTATACTGGGGAGGCCAAGTAATTTGAGATAAGTAAGATGTACAAAGGTATGATGGTGATCAAGGCAACAGAGTATAGACAGACAGGGGTGGGACTGGTTAGCCAGGAGATTTAAATGTATTATTTTTGCTCATAACTTTGTACATATTGACCCTTCCATGAGAATAAATAAATTTTACAAGTTTTATAAAGGAAATGTTAGCAGGGTCTATGAACATTCATATTGTACATGACTGAGGCATATTGCACAAAGTAACCATGTAGGCCTCTCCCCAAATTTTTTTTAGCATCAGTGCCTCCTTACTACAGCGGAGTTTGTAAATTTCAGTGCCTCTCATGAGGTTTTATGTGAATAAAACATGATTGCTGTGAATTCGCATCGTTTTTATTTACTTTGATCGCATAACAATCACATTACCAGCTTTCATCAATGTACGTAACATATAGGTATTGGAAAGGCCTCAAACAGTTCCTATCGGAATTGGACAAGCGTTTAGAGGGGCTTTGATTTTGATATCCTCTACTAGACCAGGCATATATTTATTATAGAACTTCATCAGCAGCAGCATCAATGAGACAGCGGAGCATCAAGGGGCCACTTTAGAGTGAACGCCACATGGCACACATGAACAGCTCATACTCTCGATTGAGGGTTGGCGACCACATGGTAACAGTGCACCTCAAAGATATCCATCCTAAACCCCAAACATTCCCTGATGCCTTAATTACTAGCATGTCAAATATTTTTAGAAATTTTAAATAAAAAACTGATAGGTACATTTTACAAAAAAAAAGGTACTCAACTTTATTAAGACAAGAGTAATGAGTCCTAATAAATATTACTCTATCTTTTTTTAGGAAACCAATTTATATTTTTGGGTTTTCATATAGAAAATTTCAATTGTTAAATATTAGACTAATATAAACATTAATGTTGATTATAATAAAGCTGTTCCAGATCATATTGAATGTATTATCATATTGATCAGTCAGAAAATATTACTTACGATTATTTGAAAGAGAGAATTACATACGATATTTAACTTTGTATAATTAAATTGAAAATGTAGACGATTTTAATATAATAATGGGTGATTTTTCCATATTGTGTATCTAAATCGTTCAAAAACCACTGCATTATGTATTCAATGATACAAAATGTAGAAACAAAAACCACCAATTACGTATCCAACCACGACCCGGAAAAGTCAAAATAAAATGCAAAGTTCCCCCCTGCATAACCAGCACACATTTAAAAAGCTGGTTTTTAACAAAAGTTTTCCCTTTGAGTATCCAGGTGACAAAACGTGCAGGACTGAAAAGGACGACATGGCATAACCAAACAGGAAGGGGGGAAATTGGTGCCACACCCCACTTGTTTCGAATTGCGTATCCAGCCGAGTCGGGAGGAAATTTCGACTGACATCCAATTATTTCCTATAGCGTATCCAAACTGAAAACGGAATATAGGGTAAAATACCACATTTGTTTCCCGTGGCATATCCAGGTGCCAAAGTAAACTATTGCTAAAAGTTTCCAATCATATATCTAAGAATTTAATATTTTCGCCCTTTCTCCTCCTTGTTTAAATATATCCGTAATTCGAGATGCATTATTTTTTAATTTGTTTTAAGGAAAATATTTAATAATTATTATTATATTTTATAATTTTAACCATTTATTGTACTAAGTTTCGTATGTATGCCATCACTAAACGGGTACTGTAAAACTGTGTACACTTAAAAATTCAAATTTTTCAAATTTAACACTATAATATATAATATTTCACATGTCCGCCATCACCAAATGGTGTGCCCAAAAAGGTTAACCTTTAAATATTAATTTTAAAATAAATGTTACAATATTATACACAGTTTTATATGAATACTATCACCAAAGGGTATGGTAAAATGGTGTACATTAAAAAATTAAACACTCTATGTTTTATATATGCGATAATTTTTTTGTAATTTACCTCAACACTCGAAACTGGCAGACCAAAAGTCTGTAAAAGCAACAGTGTATGCAATTGCATCCACCGCCGGCCGAACCGTTCATGACAGACACGACCGTGCTATGCCTTTTCCGGTTTGCGAATGAATGTAAGCTTTTAAAAGTCAATTTACCTCAATAATTGAAACTGGGAGATCCAAGTTTTGCGGATGCGACAGATGCAAGCACATCCGTCGTCGCCGGGCTGACCCATCATGGCCTACTCGACTACTCTAGGCTTTATCCGGGTCTCGAATGAAAGTTTTTTTAATTTTTTTGCAGATGACAATTGCCCTTTAAAAAAAAAACTCACAAACAGCAAGTCATTATAACTTCTTTTAAACTTAAACAAAAAGCATGTCAATCAAACTTTTTTTAAACTCAAATAAACAACTAGTCATTCAGACAATTTTTAACTGAAACAAATGACAACTCAATTGAACTTTTTTTAAAAACTTCAATAAGCAACATGCCATTCTAACTTTTCACACTGAAACAAGCAGAAACTCAATTAAACTTTTTTTTTAAAACTGAAAAAAAAAAACAGAAAGTCATTCAAATTTTTTTAACTAAACAAACAGCATGTCACTTGTATGTTAATAATTTTTAAATTAAAACACACAGCAATTCATTCAAACTTTTTTGTAATTGAAAAAATCAGCAAGTTAGTCAAACTTTTTAAAAAAACTTTTTAAAAACCGAAGCAAACAGCAACTAAATAAAAAATATTTCAACTACAACAAATAACAACACAATTAAACTTTTTTTTAAACTGAAACAAACAACATACCGTTCAATCCTTTTTTTAACTGAATCAAACAGCATCTGAATTAAACCTTTTTTAAAAATTAAATCATATAGCAACTCATTCAAAATTTTTTAAAATTAAATCAAACAGGACATTAATTAAACTTTTTGAAACTACAACAAAAAATACATCAATCACAATTTAAACTGAAACAAACGGCACATCAATTACATTTTTATTTTTAAACAGCAACTGCAACAGTAACTCCATCTCACTCGTGCCTGTAAAGTGAAATGACAATTATGACAAAAATCCAATGATATGTGTCGAAAGAATGATAGCCTTCCCTATCATCTCCTCTGCGCCGACTCCGATGGTGCATGTCGGTGGCATGAATCAGCAAAGAGTGCAGTCGTTCACTGTACTGATGATTCTTTTTCCAGACATATTCTGCAGGTAGCCGACCCAAGATTTTTTCCATATGCCAAAGGAGGGAATGCTGTATCACACAGAACACCAACTTCGCTCAATGTGTTGAGTGTGCACCCTCAACGTCTCGCCCCTCTTCGTCTCTAGCATGTTTCAAGTGTTTACCATTCTGCTCTTTTCACTGCACACAAATTCGCTCCTGTGATTCACCTGCATGTGACGGTAGCCATAAATACTCAAGTTGCTGTAAACGCAACAGCAGTCTGAAATTATCATTGTGCCCAGGGCGATCCACTCGCGAATGATTTTGGTCAGGGTTGCCACATTCCTCTTTTCCACTGGCACCAGGAAGAATTTCGTCAGGTCGTCTCTCTGCACTTCCCCTAAAACCCACTGGCCGTGAACTTTACATAATTTGCGGTTCTTGCATTTTCCCGATTTCGACTCGTTGATCTCGACCACTTGGCCAGGACTGCGATGCATTTCCTTTACATCAACACCCAGTCTATACACACTTGGCGGCAGAAACTCGACCAGGCGACGACCGTCTTTCCCGAGCACAAAAGTTGTTTCACTATAGTCTGCTGTCGAGGGTATTTGATCAGGAACCAGAGTAAACGTAACTCGATTAACTTGCCTGGAGTCAAGTTTGAATCTCCCACAAAACTGACCTGTCTCACCGACACTTTAAAGTTACATTTAGTTTCGTCCTCTATTCGCCGTCTGCACCAGTAAAACAAGCCCATGTTATCCGCCAATTTCGCTTCGCCTTCCCCACATTTTTGCATCGTATTGTCGACTTGAGGATGTCGTACTTCATGAGAAACATGTTTAAATCTGGTGATGAATGAATAACTTTAATGGCATTCAATATTGTGCACACGCCATCTTGCGATTCGCAAGAGAAAGCTACAAATTTTTGCGAAAAAAATTGCTTGGCTACACTATACGGAACAATCAGTGCCGAGTTTTAATACACTAAACGGAACTCTGCCAGATATGCGATACGGCACTAAACCAAAAAGTAAACAATTAGGATGGATACTTTATAGTACACACCGAATGTTTGTATCGTTTTCCCATAACAATATACAATATGGAACAATTACCTAAGCAGTTCTGCGGTTGTCTTATGTAACACAAAGGAATACTCGTAACTGTCTGAATCACTGAGTTCATTCTACTACTTCCCCTTACATCTATGCCAAACAAGATGTCAACATTGCAACTTTTTTCTCCACCCAATCAGCATGCTTGGATTATTTCATCACTATATCTAAAGTGTGACATCCTTCCCTCTATCCCCACTCTTGTCTTTAAAAAAAGCAATCATTCACCCAATCAGCACACTTGGTTTATCATATTTGCAGCGTGACCTCCTTCCCTCTCTCACCACTCTTGTATTAAAAAAACTCCAACTTCCCCTTCCATCAACGCCACACGTGATGTCAACATCATCCCCCCCCCCCCCAACCCCACTGCGATTTCCGACATTTTAACTCGCATAGTTTATTTCTTCTCATTGTGGTGAGAACAACATCATCACTTTTTTGCACTGTTACGTGCAAATGATTTATTATAATTGTCATCGATCTATAAGATAGAAAATAGGTTACTGTATTCTGCATAGTTCGCAATACAGCGATTACATGCAAGTATCCATGCATTATTTAATCAGCAGGTACATGTAATTATTTATTCATAATTTCTTTAAAACTTGTTACTCATGATTGTGTCTGTGTGTAAAACAATGTCAAGTAAAGTTATATTTTTAGTACCAGGATTATACAGATCTTCACTAGTTAGAGACAATAAATTTAAAACTACTATTTTTCCAAACAAGCTGGTTCTTTTAGAAAAATATCAGATAAAGATTTTCAGCGACTATTAAATGACAATTCTTTACGACCTGGTAAAGCACTATGTTCCATATGTGGAAAATCTGTATATTCGAGTTTCATTTCTCATTTGTATCGATATGTTCCAAAAGCTAAAAAATAAAGGAATCATGTACGATTGGTGCAATGATTTATTGCAGTTTGCATATTCAGTAAAACTTTCTATGGAAAAGTACTTGTCGAAATACTCATTTCCCTTGGAAATTTTCATAGTCGGCCATTCTTTAGGCTGTTTACTAGTTGCGAATAATATTAGAAATTTATGACGAGGCGGAATTTTACAAATATGTGACGTGTATTTTACGTACGCACTCCTTTATTAGGTTTGCAAAATTTCAGAAATGTTTTCGACGATCTACTTTTACCTTTGCTGGCAGAAGATACAGCCAAGTCCAAATAGAATTTATTTCCCAAATATCAATTACTAGCACTCTACGGGCAAATTAGAAAGAATTTCGTGTTGTTACCGTACAAATTTTTAAAACTACTCTAATAAATCACGCGTAGTCGACGACAGTAAACAAATATCACTGGATGGTTCAAAGATTGTTAATTGTGTTAAATGGGGAATATTCGGTCGGTATGTAGTCATTCCAAATTCGTATTATGCTGCAATCACCAATCTCGAAATGAATTGAGTGGCTAACAATTCTCTGCTGCTAGATGCGAGATGGCCTGCCATTCGCGAGAAAAATACATCACACAGGGTCGCTTGCTGTTTCCAATTAAATTTTTTCGACTATGGTGATGGGATGGTCACCATGCGACATTCGTGTTTGAATATATCTCTAAAAACTAAAAACATTCTTCAAATAAACGACCACTCTCCACTCAGCCACACTTTTCTACTAAACAGCAAGTTTATAAAAATATATTACAGATTTAATTATACATGGTGTATATATAAGATCAATTAAATATTTGGAATCCACAACCCAAATGGCTCCTACTATCGACATTGCCTTGAATGATTTTTGTAAATTTTACACTTTGAAGGAACCAGTCGATTCAAATGCACCAAGTAAAAAATACAATAAATTGAGAGATGAATACAATAAATTGTTGGATATTCGAGAATATAAACATTCAGCTGTCAATACCATTTTCACATATGATGTAAAGACATTCATAAAAATTGTCAAAATCAACTTGTTTATACTGGATAGTATAATCAACTACAGAGATCTGTCGAAACTCAACCTGAAACTCGAAATCGACTCCATTTTATCCATAGTTTATGATCTATATAATTCCACGAAAGTTGCTTTTACAACATGTTTAAAATTCTTCCAAAATGGATGGGTGAACATTTGGTAGTAATCGGCCAACAAAACCAAATTTTTGCGAGTTACCTGGCTAATAAATCGCAGAAAATTATCGAAGATTTTACTCCAGATGTATTCACACTTGTGGAAAAACCCAATCAAGTAAACATGATTTCCCTGGTAGAATTAACTTTCCGATTCTATGTGACGAAATTTGATCAATAAGCTCGCTATAAAATATATTGTTTGTACCAGTGATGTGTTTCTGCCTAGCATTCATGCATTCCGACCATACACGCATAGAGATGTAAAAGCAAGACGATGTACCAGCGAGTCCCGAAGCGCAAAATACGCCGGGATTGGATGATGTTTTGTGCAATTTTATTGTTCAAGTTTCTGAAAAAGTCTTCAAACATGATGCTGCCTTTGGGCATTACATTTCACCTCTCCTCGGACACAACTGCGAAGCGTCCACGTTAAACATACACAAATTAATTTACCGATGCTGCAATGGCATTTACCAGAAACTATTTGGACCTTGAGACAAAGAGTCAATTAGTGCAGATCAAGTACAGGGTTTATGCACGAATCTGTTTAATAGAAAAATTAATTTTTTTACCACTCCTGATCGAAGCCATGAACGAAAAATTACCATTTGACAATTTCAATCAACAAATCTTTCCATTCATTTTCTGTGGAGGATCAACCGGTGCCAGAAGCTGGCGATTGTCTATGGTTATTTCCTCGCCTTTGGTCTTCGAACAATGAAGGCAAAAAAATCAAGACATCAGAGTGCATATCTAATGAGATCGGTGTTTGAACATATTCTCAATATTAATTTACCTAGTTATTCGTTATTGCAAGACTTTTTTCAGATAATTCGCTAGCACAATGCTATACTGGAGGTAATCATAGAACAATTGAAGGGAAAGAGCAGTTTATGGAAACAATTTCGAAAGAAGTCTAGCATGGTACCATCACAGGCCAAAATAAAAAATTGTATGTAATAAGAAGTTTATTTTTTTTAAAGAGTGACAAACTTTTAGAAATTTAAAAAAATGATTTTTTAAAAAGTTGCTGTTTTGGCTATGCCTATTTGAATTGATTACAATTGCAGTGATTTTGGTTCGAATCTCACACCCAGTACTCACCGGAGTGTGTTTCGATATTCTTTTTTCTTCCCCCCCCCATTAATTACATTCAACAACCAATCAAGTTGTGGCATTTCATTTCCCCCTCCTTTTCCTTATCCCAGTTTGGCCTATATGGAGGCGAAATCTGGGATAAAAGACATTAGTTGACTATGCGAGCTGAATAAAGAACCATCTCCACCCCTAGAGCAGCAGGAAAAGGCTAAGTTTAGTAATATTATAATAATACCTTATAAAATATAAATATTTTATAAAATATTTACATTTATTATATTATTATACTTGCTCTTTATTCCTCTACTGCTCTGGGAGCAAAGATGTTTCTTTACTCAGCTCTTGTCCTCGTCTGAGGTTTTCCTTCCAGATTTCGCAGTCATATAGGCAAAACTGGAAGGAGGGAAAGGGAAAGGGAAATTAAATGTTGTAATCTGATAGGCTTTGAATAAAAGTGGGAATGGGGAGGAAAGGTGATTGTAACACACACCGGCAAGTTTATTTTTCTTGGAACCAAACTGTTGTGATTGTAACACACACTGGCAAATTAATTTTTCTTGAAACCAAACAGATGTTATTGTAACACACAGGGGCAAGTTTATTTTTCTTGGAACCAAATAGACTTGTCCATAATTGAAACAGGGATATTAAATGGTTTAATCTGATTGGTTTTTAATGAAGTGGTTGGGGAATCAACAACCAATCACATTGCAGCATTTCATTCCCCCCTCCCCCTACAGTTTGGCCTATATGGCGGTGCATTCTGGAAAAAAACTTCAGTCGATGATGAGAGCTGGACAGACAAACATCTCCACTCCTAGAGCAGAAGAAAAGAAGCAAGTATAATAATATAATAATATAATTAATACACCCTATAAAATATAAATATTTTTATTTAAAAAGTATGTTAAAAATATGTGCTTTATAAAATATTTCTATTTTATAAGGCATATTCAATATATTATTATGCTTGCTTCTTTCCTTCTGCTCTGGGAGGAGAAAAGTTTATGTTTCTCTGTCCAGCTCTTGTCATCGACTGAGGTCTTTTTCCATATTTTGCCTCCATATAGTCCACACTGGAAAGAGGGGAAGGGAGGGGAAATTAAATACTGCAATGTGATTGGTTGTTGAAAGTAAAAGTGGGGTGAATGGAAAGTCGATTATGGAGCACTCTAATGAAATCTCAATGAACTAAATATCCTTTTTCACTAGTCCCTATATACCTTATTTATATTCAAATTTCATCTTGCAAGACACACTTTGTACACTAATTACTTGTATATGGACCAGTGAATAATTTTATTTATTTTTGCAAGACTTCGCCAAAAATGCTATTGACAATCCCCCACCATTTTATTCAACAACCAATCAGAGTATACTATGATATCATTACCAAATTTGGCAACTAGAAAGAATAATATTTCGGAAACCCACAATGTAGTTCCGAAGCCAATTCTTGATGTTCCAAATTTGTCCCATACATCGCAATATTTCGATCGAAATATTTGGTAGAAAACTAATCAAATTGTTGGCTTTTTCATAATAACGTATTACAAACACCATGGTTACCATATGAATGATGATGAATTATCACATAAATTTGAATATATAGGAATTGTTGCAAAAATGTTTATTTTTGTAACCAAGGAAGGATGGGGGATGAAAATTTTTTTATTTTAAATTTACAATTTATTAATTTTGTTTTAACCTAAATCGATGAACGAGTGTAACCTTTGTGTGATGTCATAAACCGAGTCGACTTATAAAAAGGGGGACTGAGTCACATTCCAAATAAACCGAATTTTTTAGGGGGGACCAGAAACACCCCCCCCCCCTTGTAAACTGTTTATATCAAAATAGGGAACTCCATCATCTTCTAATTAGACCGAATTATTTTTTGGGGGGAGGGACTGAAAATCCCCCCTTGAACAATGTATGTTTTTAAGTACAAATATATGTATTTTTTTGTTATTGTTCGTTATTATCGATATTCCACAATGGCCTGTAAACACGAGTTTAGATGGTCTGTTTCAACCATTCAGTGTAATGCCGTTGACAATTCACATAATGTCTGCCAGCATATAAGTAGGTATATTGGGAATTTTTGTAGACATCAAGGTAACCATCGCAAAAATTTTATAAAGTATGACTTCTGATGAAATGCCCTTACGTATATCATTCATGTGAATTATGTTTAGCAATTTCGAGTAAAACTCTTCGAGATTAATGTTTTCCACTTTGGTTTTTAGTTTGACAAGCTTGTATAAAGTTTGTTTGTTCTGTTGAACTTGATTTAGAAAAGTATCAATTTCCAAATCTGTAAATTCATCTTTGATTAAATATTTTTTCGTAAATTCGCGAGAGTACAATTTGTTTAAGGCGATAGCTACAGACTCGTTCAGACCATCTGGTATTTTGGTCACCTGCTTGTATTATTCAATTTCCAAAAAATTGACGAAATATCATTCTTTCGATTGTGGCCTAACATTTTTGCGAGATTTTCGAAACTGTCCATTTTTATTTTATCCATATTTGTCTTTTACCTTAGTTATAAATTAAAGATTTTTCTTGGAGGTTTTGTTTCTTAGAAATAATTATATTGTTTGTTTTTTGTCTTGTAGTGCAATCTCGGAATTATTATTAAATAAAATAAAAGTATCATCCTCTACATTCTGACTCTCATTACTTTCATTGAAAAGGGGTGAAAGGGGTGGGGCTGAAGGTTTTATGATTACAGTTTTCAGCAAGAATCGGCCACCACTGCAAAGCTGAAATAACATGCCATTCTCATCGACAGAATCTTTAAAGTAGCCAAAAGTCGAGTGAAGGCACATCAAGCTATCGTATTTCTTATGGTCGAAATGTGTAAACACGTAATTCACTCGTAAAATTTCCATAAAAGGATCCATATTGTTTTGTTTTTCCATTACAAAAAATATGGCACTTTTTAGGAGAGGACTCACAGTGTCTCAATCCTCATCCATCGCGAATTGTTGAGCAATATTTTGAACTAACATAAATGCAGAATTCTAAGTCCATTTCGACCCGTCGATGATGTTTACTAGGGCAAAATATATCGTAGTCATTTTTGTATAAATTGAGTAGCTTTACAGAAATGTCATCAAATTCAAAACACAGCATGTCATGTTTTGTACTGGTAAAACTGAAATTTACTTACAAGTTACGTGAAAGCTCTTTCCACTAAAATCTGTCAAAAGACTTTGCATTACAATCAAACCAAAAATTGACAGAGTGATGGGTTACAAAGTTATTTCTGAAACCAAAATAAATAGATATTTTTTGGCTGGGATTATATTTGGTTGTTGGAGGCAACTGAAGTGATAAAAAGTAGTAATGGTGGTGGAAACTCATTAGATATCTCTAGAGATTTTACAAAATGTTGATGTTTAGGGGCATTTAAAATCTTTTCAGTTATTAAAACCAACAACATGACTATAATAATCAATAACATTAGCTGTAAAAGAAATAAATACATCTTATTATGTAATATAGAAATTAAACCTGATTGAAAAAAATAACTATATATATATGTTATTATTAGTTACAATATTTACAGTCCTATTATGGAAATTGGTAGTATTGAAAATAAACAAAATGCCCGGTGGGGGCAAAGCAATTGTCGGCATGCCTAGTGGGAGCAATATTTGTGGAATTGGACCTATTCATGGAAACATAGATGCTACCATAGATGGCATAGGCTCACCCTGCTGACTCGGAGGTCTTCAAATCCATGGACTCAGATACCTTCTACCCTGCAGATTCGGAGGTCTTCTATCCTGCGAGGTCTTCTATCCTGCGGACTCAGAGGCCTTCCACCCTGCGGAATCACAGGCCTTCTACCCTGCAGACTCGGGGATGATTGACTGTTCTTCTTCCTCTTCTCCAGAGACTGTAATGGAGAAGTTGGATTCTTCCACTCTTTTCTCCTCCTCTGTGAAGGAGAAGATATCTTCGGCACTAAAGGTGATGGTCTTTGATGCCAAAAAGGATAGGGTCTCTGCGATATTGAGGATCTTCTCGGTGTTGAAGAATGTGGAATTTTTGTCTAAGAACATACCTCCTCCAACATCGAAGGAGATAGCTTCCTCATTTGTGGCTTCTTTTTGTTGACCTCCTCGGTGTTGACCTCGGTGTTGAAGGAAGATGTGTCACCCTATTCAAATCCGAATGGGATGACATCTTCGGCGTCAAGTGTGGTGATGTATTCAAAATCGAGTATTGCAAAGTCAAAGTAGAAGGACATGGTCCTCGACACCGAGAAAGAGAAGGCCACACACTTGAAGACGCGGGCGCACCTTTCTCCCACAGGTAGTCATCACATGTCTGGCAAACGATACACCTTTTGGCTATCTGATGTTACTTGTCACGGAGTTCGCTGCTGTTATACTATGACTTCGACTGGAACACAAAGATAAAAACAAAATACTCTGGCTCCTACCAGGACACTAGGAGAAAAAATACTCTGCCTCATACCCATGACACTAGGAGAAAAAATAAAAGTTAGATGATAGAGAGGTGGGGGAAATGTGATGGAACCTCTTTTTTGCTTCATAAAACAAATATTTCTGCCCTGATGTAATTCTCGCATAGTAATAAGGCGAAGTTGAGTAATGTATGTCAGTCGCCACCCCAGTACAAGCACAAATCATGCTTTTGGGCGAACAAAAGCAGATACACCGATGAGAAAAAAAAAGAGACTTGAATAAATGAGAGTGTGATATAAAAAATCCCTCCCCACCATCATGAAATACAAAATAAAAAATTTACTCAATGCGTATATAAACACCGCACACTTTGGTCTAGTATCAGTGTGCTAAGGATAGCTACTGTTCAGTATCAGAGTGGTATCTACTGTTCAGTATCAGTGTGATATAGATTGTGCAGTATCAGTGTGATATCTATTGTTCATTATCAGTGTGATAACTACTGTTCAGTATCAGTGTGATATCTACTTTTCAGTATCAGTGTGATAGCTAGTGCTATTAGTAGTAGTAACTGTTTCATAATCAAGTCTGGCAAGAATGGATAAGGTTGGAGAAAATCAGGCATTGCAATCTAATTTTATGCATATTTATGAAAGGATTTTGAAGCACCGTACTATCAAAATGGAAATTCAAATACTCCTAATTAAATACACAGTGGTAAAAGAGGGATTAGAGAAACTGTTGGAAAATCAGAATGAAAAAGGGAAGGAGTTGGTAAAAGAATATTGAGAGTTTAGGGAAACATGGAATGAGTTTAAAAGATCTCGAAAACAAGATAAAACATCGCGAAAATAAACGATAGGACATTGTCACTGCAACATTAGGCATTGATGTGCAGAAAAGTTAAGAGTTTACTTTCTTTAGAAGCAAGAGAAAAAATGCTTAAGGATAAAATTATTATTTTTAGAGTGTTCTTTTTGTTTGATTTTAGGATAAAACAGATTGTAAATTGTTTCTTTTTTCGCAGCATGTCCATTAAACCACTATGGGGGAGAGGGCGAGATAGAGGAGCTGGCGGACAAGATCATCACCTATACAGTGTCTCCTCCTCCAATTGCAGTGGCTGTCCCTCAACCAGCCACAACTCCAGTTCCCCCGAGAGAAGGAACCCCAGCCTTTCACACAGTAGCACCAACTCCAGCAGTTACAGCACCAACTCCAAACCCAGCACCAGCTCCAGACCCAGCAGCCCAAACCCCAGACCCAGCAGCATCAGCTCCAGATCAAGCAGGGCCAGCTCTAGACCCAGCACCGCCAGCTCCAGACCGAGCAAAGCTGGCTCCAGACCTATCATCAACAACACCAGCCACAGCCCCAACACCAACAGTAGCTCTTAGCCAAATTCAAGCCATGTGGGGGTTGTATGGAGGGGAAAGCAGTATGGGAAAGTAAGTCTTTCGATTGTATTATTTCTGATGGCATGAATGATTTTTTCAAAATAAAACATGGATTTTACTGATTTGATATATGTTTAATATTTCTTTATGTATTTGTAAACTTTTATATATATTTATACTTATATATAATATATAAAAATTATAATTTAATTTACTAAATATATATTAAAATAAATTTTATATATTAAAAACAGTTTTTTTTTATTTCTTACATTCCCTTCAGGAATAACAATCTCGTCTGTCTGTTTGAGGTAGAATAAAATTTTCAAATCATGCAACCAAACTGAATTTAAGAAAATGTTTGGTGAGCAAAATAAAGTATGCATTTTATTGGGACGGCCTAAAAAACATTGCAAAAAGCTCATATCTAATGAGGTTCGAAGTAACAAGAATGTTCGTATATTTTGGAAGTATCCTTTTCTCCAATCTATTCTATCTGAGCATTTAAAATGTGATTTCAAATCGCATTCATGATTAGTGAACTTGGAGAAGTGATTATTTGTCCTGTTGTATCTGAATTTATGGTAATGTGAACACATTGGAAATCACTTGCATGCGGTAAAGTGTGTGTGCTATTACTCTTATTGAATATGTCAAATTATGAGTGGGTCATTTGATGAAATGACTTATGCCACACAACGTAGCAGTTTTTGTTTTTACAGAAGTTGTAAACTCAGTTTTCATATTTCCTGCATAAATATCAAGCAAGTGAAAAAATACACTTATCCAGCTAGTGGCATATTCTTCTGCAGCGAGAGTGTTTTGAAAAACAGAGTATCACAATTTTCCCATTTAGGTACAAAGTATACATCGGCTAAATTTTTAGCACTAATGTACTCTTTAAACTGGTTGTATATGCAGTCTCCCGATTAGAGTAGGCTGTCAACTAAATGGATAAATCTCAATGGTGATGTCAAGTATTTGTTTAAAGATATGGTATTAGGCGGTATTGAAACTTTGACCGATCCTCGAATAGAGTTGTGATTGCATTCGTATATAAATACATTGCTTGATTTTAATATCGCGAATAGAGGAGTCCCAGCCTTGTTCTTCGTCATTCCCATCGAATGATATGCATGATCCATCGTGATTTGATTGGAATCATAAATCTGGGAGCAGCCGTGTGATGACTCGTGAATATAATTTTTGTATTTGTTTCAGAGCGAAAGCCGATGTTGATCGATAACTTCATTTTTTCTTCAAAGGATAAATTATTCATTATTTCTTTTTTTTACAACTAGGTATATAAAGAGTTGCGGTGTCCTCGATGATCTTATTGTGAAAGTAGTAGCTGTTGGAGCAAGATTAGTTTATCTCTTGAGTTAATTTCAAAAGTGCGAGAGGATGGCAGTTGTTCGACATTTAGATAATCTTCGAGAGTGGTGTTCGGGAACTTGGTCCGAAAATATTTAAACTTTAATGGAATGTAAGTATTGTTATTAAGATCAGTATCAAATTCCTCCTCAAAATCTTCGTCAGAGTCTTTGTCATTGTCATTTTTGCGAGTGTAAATGAATTCCAAGAGACCATGCCCAAAATACAAGTAAAACCATTTAAATTCGTCCAAAGTTTGTAGTTCCGGGGCGTTGTGGATATTTTTGATTATATCCAATACTCTGGTCATTGTAAAACTTAGTTTGTTAGCCATCACTAAAGGTTATTACATTTTTAAAATGTTTAGCCCTCCAAATTCTTTAAATCTACAAAATAAAATATTATAAAATATTTATATTGTGATCTTTCATCTACAACAATCAGATAAATGTGGTAGGCATCGATGTCAAAACAATGAAGAGGCATTAGGAAATCTTGACTTACCCCCCCCCCCCCCTTTATAATTTTTAGTTGCTGAAAACATGAAATACGAAATGTGCCAAACTGCTGATTGAGTTTTATATATATATATATATATATATATATATATATATATATATATATATATATATATATATATATATATATATATATAAATGCAACAGTTGACAGAACAATCTCTCTGGAAAATAATTGAAACTTATTGCTGGAAATTTTGACTCAAAATGCTGCAAGCACATTATACATTTCATATCATTACGTAAAAAATTGAATTTCTCACCACGAGTAACTTGAACACTGTCTACAAATTCCAGGTGGAAAATAATTGTGAAAAAAAAAATTACTTTACCATCCAATCGACTTGCGTGCATTTCATGTTGCAAATTGAGTTGTACATCAATACTGTAACTTCACAGGGGGGTGTTGCAAAATTCATTCATCAAACTGAATCAACTTGCTAAATTCAAGTTTCGCAGACGAAAACATGGAGTCGGTAACCTCATGGTGGAAAACATATTTCTTGCAAATTGTGTGTACGAAGTCACCGAGTCTAAGCGTCTGATCCTGGATATAGCTTACGACTACACTTACCTGTACAAGTACATTCCTGTCGCAAACTTCGACATCGAGATGAGTGTGGATGATTTGGAAGTCTTGCAGGGGGGGGGGGGTCTTGCTCCATAAAAACTGCTCATGTTTGTGCTCTATTGTGAGTATCTGGATGTCGAAGTGAGTATAATTTCATACTTAAAATGGACACGGTATGTTTGATGATTTCGATGTGGAAATGCGAAAGAAATACGAAAAACTGCCTGCGAAATGCATTTGGATCCAAAGTTTTTCACACGAAGAGGATCTCATTACTAATTTTATCTTTTGGTATAGTCAAGGATACTTTCTGAGAATGCTAATGGGATATCAAAATTACCCACATTATTTCGTCGGCCACAAGATGATCGAATTTGATTTTAAATTCCTTATGACTCGGTTGTGGATTCTCAACATGAAACTCGAAATAAAAGCATTAATAAAAGGATTTAAGACATATGTACAGGACAATGTCTGTCGGGTCCGCTAGTTTATTATATTCTTGAAGACACCCTCACAGACGAGTTTCAACACTAGTGCATGAGACATATCTTTCACACTGAGCCCTACAACAAAGGAAATTTCGATGCCGTGAACGCTCAGTACACCAACATGTAAGTGCGTCACACCGAGTACATAGGCATTTGGCGTAAACTTGCAGGTGAAACAAACACAGACTCTATACTTTTCTACCACATGGAAGAGGCTTTAATTTACATCGAGACGGATTGTGTGGCCATGGTTGGACTTAACAAGTTTAATTTGGCAATTTTCACCAACCAATTGGCCAATCCATTTAACTGTAGTCTCGAAGACATTTCTCGTCAGATCGCGAACACATTCCTGTATCATGCATTATCTTTTGGTATGTTACCGGGATACCAGAGCAATGATTCTGTTTAACTGGCCATGCCCGATCTGAAGTGTTTGTTACTCGCCGAAAGAACGTCCACGATGGACGTTTGACCAAATTACACCAAACCAAAGTTCAAGAACATGAAAAAATATATCCTAGAGTCATGGTGTTTGCAGACCACTGTCTTTTTTGGAACATTATTCAATACGACGTCAATAGTTTCTACCCAAACAACATCATCAACGAACGAATTTCCAGATATACCGCCGGTTGCTGCTGTACCAAAGCATTGAATCTAGTGTCTGAAAATGCCCCGATGTCCCGCAATGCATTTGATGAAATGCTGAGGAATGATGTAATTGCTCTGTTCATGATGGAGGACGAAAACCAAAATTATTCGGAAAACATGGACCTGGTATATTCTGGCCAGCCTATCGGGAAGATAATACTTTCCATCACGGAACTAGACTCATTGGCTGGCAATACTCCCATTCTTCTTTGTTTACTCTCACATGCCAAAACTCGATTCACTATAAACATTGTAGAGTCTTTACTTGACTGTAGGAAAACTAAAAAAAAAAACAAATGAAATCTCTAAAGTCTGAAATGCAAAAAAAAAAAATAAGGTTCTGAAGAGAGGATTCAAGACATGAATCTAGAGTACTCGGTGTTGGATGTGAAGCAAATTTCAGTTAAAACTACGGACAACTCGACCTACAGTCTTTTTGGCACTCCATCTTTCAAGTTTGTCAGCATTCACATAGCCATAGGCACAACGTTGTTTGCACGGAAACTTCTCATACATTTATATCGAGTTACACCCATACTGAATTCACTACACGCTATTCGCGATCACAAACAAACTATAATTAGCCTGATGTAAGAGGAACTCACGCAGTTGGTATATTGCATACGCCAAGATGCCTTCGATACCTACTCTGATCTGGAAACAAATAAAAAAACTTATAGTGTATGACGAGACGAAACTCCATGCATTCGTTCGCAAAATTCCGCGAGAGTATCGCGAAATGGTCTTTGATGCATATACAGATCGGCATCAATTTACAAATATTTTGAAATTGGACAGTAACAGGTTTATCGAACTCATAAACGAGGAAATGAACATAATCAATGGAAAGGGCATCGTTCTCGAAGCCACTGAAATAATCGCATCCATTTTACTACTGAAGAAAAAGTACTTCTAATTGACAAAACTGATTGATTACAGTGTATTTTACAGTAATCCAAATCAAGATGTGTAGAAACTTTGTTCTATGGTTCATAAAGGTTACGAGCGTAATACATCGAGTTTCGTGAAACGAATCTACAACTATGTCGCTGCAGTTGCCTTCTTCTTTGTGAAGATGACCAAAGAAACCAACTGTTATAAATTGAAGAAATTCCTCAATTTCGAAAATTTATTTTTTGCTATTTACAACTACCTCTATTTGGTAGAATAGGCGGAATTGTATGAAAATGTAAAGTTGGCTAGGCTCAAAAACTCGTTTGCATGTCAAAAGTACATTGATGGTCTCGGTTCTTCCCACATTAGCCATATGAAAACAGCACTCTTGTACGATCCCGAAGACTGTCAGGTAGATTGGTACTTCACTTTGGAAAAGTATTCCAAATTACCACCAAGACAAAAATTAACAATGTGCCACGGCCCGAAATCTATCAGATTCAATATGGTAAATATCTACACAATTGCGTAAAAGTCATGCATGCAATTTTGAATGCAGCCATGCCCCAGACTTCCATAAAAACATACACAAATACAGTCAATGGATTGTTTAAAAAATGGTTTGAAAGTTATGAATTTTATCTAACAGAATACAAAGTGCATTTGGTTATTGCAAATGGGAGATTTCCAAAACAATTTAGTGGCTGTGTAATTTATGACAAGCGATTCATAGATGATGTAAAATAAATTGTAAAAATAAAAACACATTCTTTAATAATTTGTTTTATTTGATTTTATAAAAACCTTATACATATGAGATTCTTTTTCAAATTAAAATTCTACAACTTACTTTATTTGACCACCCATTAGATAAATCAATTTGTATAACCTAGTTGATAATATATATTACATATATATTTTTAAAGGTTCCATTTGATTATCTTTTTTTTTCAAGTTTGTGAATAAAAATTGCATTCTTTTCAACCTCACCACGAGGAACATGTTGATTGTGTTGTCCACAGCCTCGCTGTTGAGGAACGTGTCGATTGTGTTGTCCACAGCCTCGCTGATGAGGATCGTGTCGATTGTATTGTCTATCGCCTTGTTGTTGATGAACATGTCGACTGTGTTGTCCATCGCCTTGCTGTTGAGGAACGAGTCGACTGTGTTGTCACCAACCTCGCAGTTGATGAATGTGTTGACTGCATTGTCCATTACCTGATCTATCATTTCCCTGTTGACTGCATTATCATCTGCTCAATCCATCACTGCCTTGTTGATTGTGTGGGCCATAACCTCGTTGGTGACTGTGTGGTCCATCCTCACAGCATCCACTGCCTCGTCTTTGACTGATGTGTTGACTGTGTTGTCCTCTGCCTGATCAGTCACCTCCTTGTTGGTTGTGTGGGCCATAACCTCGTTAGTGATTGTGTGGTCCTTCACCACAGTGCCCACTGCATCTTCTTTGACTGATGTGTTGACTGCATTATCCATAGACTCGTCTTTGACTGATGTGTTGATGGCTTTGTCCACTGCCTCATTGTTGACAGACATGGGAAAATAGACGGTGTTGTCATTCATCATTTCATGTTTGATGGATGTGTTGTTCACAGCCACACACCCTGCATCTTCCACCCCCTTTTGTAAAACTTTATCCATCTCGGTCGAATGAGTGTCATCCCGTTCTTTAGATTGAATGAATCTCATGAGATTAAAGTACCACAATATTGGTTGACAAATACAACCATTCTTCTTTGCATATTTTATTTTCTTGCATTCCCTTATGTAGGAATCCTGTAAAGACTTTATCTGTCTACTGATGGTGTATTTGTCTATATCACGTTCTCCATACTCGATGATAAATACAAATAATTCTCGAAATCCTTTATACCTCACATTTGTGTATTTGTACGCCTGTTTACCTCTGTTCCAAAGAGCTTCGTGTTTTTATACATGTGAATAAACTCACGTACATAGTCTTTACTAGTGTACCATTTTGAATCCATACTTCCAGTCTCAGTAGACAGTGCTGACTCCTGAAGTTCGAGGTATGGGTGTCTCGGGAACTGTGGTAGCATTAGCAACAATACTGAATCGTTTTATACCTGATGTCGTAAGAGATTTTTTACTTCTCCCAACCCACACCCTCTACCTTCTTTTTTACGAGTTTTTTTTTTACTTTTTTATCAACGGATACCTATATAGTTTCTCATAAGTAAAAAAAAAACTTTTCAAGCCATGGGCTACAACTGGGGGGATGTAGAGACTCTGTGGGTGGAATGGAAAGATTATTATGCTTCGTTCGATATGTGTATGAAAACTGCACGTAGACATAGGGGTCATTCATATACTTACCAACTACATCCGCCACAATTGGCTAAATTTTACGAAAAAAGAAACATTTTGGCTTACAACATTGTGATTGCCAATCACACTAAACTTTTACCTTCGTCATTCACGATGCAATGCATTCATGATAACAAATTTTTCATTTTCATTTTAAATTTCGATAGTATTTCTTCATATGGCAAGAAAAAAATGTCAAAATCAATTTCAAGAGATGCAAATTATAATTCAGATGATCAAATCTGGCAAACGACGACAGACTTGTTTGCAACAGAAGACTCAACTGATGCTATGCTATGGTGGAATTATGAACTCATTTGCGACATAAAATTTTTTTGGTCGCTTATTCCAATAAATTTAACATTAAATTTGTTCAAACACAATGGAAACCAAATAAACCCGTTAAAAAAAATTCCAGCCGAAATGAAGAACATGTTAAAATAATAATAAAAAAGACAAATTGTGGTGTTTTTTAATTTAAAACCGACTTCCAGTTATAAATATGAGGACGGTTTCAGTAGATGGCATAACAAAGCATGTAGTGGAGTAGGATGGATGGTATCTACGAGTTGAAAGATGATCATTGTAGCAATTTTACTGTTTTACTCAACAAACATCTATGTGATGGAATTACCCTTTTGTTTATCAACATCAAGTACATCAGAGGAATCGTTCACGGTGAAGATGATTGATGACATTTCATTTTTGATGAAGCAGAAGCAGGTCATCAAAGAAGAATTAATTTGTACAATGAGCATTGACATATTTCAAATCTGGCGAATTCATATGGCAGAGGTAAGATGTCATCTTTAATGGATGATGAAAGTGTATTTCCTTTGGCATATTTTTCTGCATTTTGATTGAAAAGTTATTTGATCGTGGGCATCACATTAACCTCATTACCAGAAATCGTTACTCCATAGAAAAGTCGCGAACACAAGCAAAAACTCTACGTGAAAATGACGACTGTTTACAAAGCTGTCGAGCATCTCTGTTTCCTGAAATAAACTTGCGAGTTTGTGGAGTGCTGGTATCCACATTACTGGACAGCGGTGCCGAAGTAAGCTGTGTCAATGAAAAATTAATTAAGGAAATTGATAGCCTAGGATACAAACTTCCCCTGATGCCGGTTCCTAGATTAAAGATAATTGGTGTTACGTCCAGAGCGAGCCCCGTGGTAAATAGGCAAACTGTGTTGACGATTGAAGGGCTAGGCCCTAGGAAACTAGCCTGCGTATTAATTGTGAAGGGGCTAGTCAAACAGCTCATCCTAGGAACGGACTCCATGACACAGTACAGTATTGTGTTAAACTTCGGAGCCTGGTTGATCACATCTCTTGAAGATGTGAGTTCGGACTCTATTCCAGTTCCAGAAAAATGGCAAACTTCCCACGGAATAGCTATGCTTATTAAAAAGGATGTTCCTATTTTTAATGTGTTGACTGCATCTGTTACTGGTATTGCTACATGTCTGAGTGAAGAAATCTCTAATGTGGCTGTGACAGTGGATAATCTTACTGACATCCAGAGGCAGCAATTACTTAATATGCTATTGCAACATGGCGAGTGCATGTCAGAAGTGACCAGATGAAGCCGATTTTATGAAGTAAAAGTCCGAGTGCTAGACAATTCCATTTTATATAAGACGTATCCGATACCGGTGAAGTACCTGACTGAGGTCGAAGAGTATTTGTGTCTCATGATCGACTGGAATGTGGTGAAACAGGAAGCAAGCCCTTATGCCAGCCCTATGTTGTGCGTACAGAAAAACTACAGTATGGTATGCTTGTGCCTGGATGCTCGTAACATTAACCAGATCACCATAAAATACTGTGAATGCCCCATACAGACCAGAGATGTATTTCGGTTGTACCAGGGTGTGAAATATCTGACCAAACTAAATATTACATGTGCCTATTGGCAAGTGCTTTTGGCCGATAATTCGAGACTTTATACTGCTTTTCTTTTTTAGAATCAACAGTATGTGTTTACGGCCATGCCCTTTGGGTTATGCAATGCTGTAGCAGAATTTACCAGCTATTTGGACGTAACCCTTGGTGAAGAATGCAACATATTTGCCCGAGTTTACCTTGACGATATTCTCATAACGTCTGCCATATTTGAGGAACATATACATCACGTGCATATTGTGCTTGAAAAGTTTCAGCAAGTTCGCATTACTGTAAAGATCAGGAAATATTTGTTCTGCAGGTCAGAACTCCTGTTTCTGGGATACATTCTAACATGGTAAGGCATCCGAACAGCCCCTGATAAACTTCAAGAAATTACAGAATTACCTGTGCCACTGTACACCTGTCAGTTGAGAGCTTTTCTAGGCGTCCTTGGGTTCTTTCGCAATTATTCCGATAAGATTTCACATATGGCTGTACCCTTGTTTACACTTTTGAAAAAAATACTGACTGGAATTAGATTGACTCACGTCAAAAGGCGTTCGAAGATTTGAAGGAAATTGTTTTGAAAGAACATACTATTTTCCACCCTGTGTAAGGCCGAGAGATTCTGATGTACATGCATGCATCTGTGTACATGCTCGGTGTAACGTTGGCGCAGTTGGATGATGAGGGGAATGATAAGACCATTGTTATGGCCAGCAGCACAATAAACAACACTGAGAAAAATTACACCATGACGGAGTGCGAAGCCTTGGCCATAATTTGGGCCTTACAAAAATTCAGAGCCCTACTATTAGGTGAGAAAGTCGAGTTAATGACGGACAACCAGGCATTAACCTGTTTAAAAACTAGGAGAGCGTTCGATGACAGGTTGACACTCTGATTACTCTACTTGCAGGAATATGATATTGAGGTGATGTACATCAAAGGGACCAAGAACACCACGGCGGACTATTTGAGTAGGATATCCGATACTGAGCAAGAACCTACTGAGGCAACCAAAGAAGTTCAAAAAGTTTGTTGTCGTCAGTGTCAACTTAACGACACTCAAATCGAACCGGCGATTGAAGGATCTGTTAGCACCGTTGGCCCAGATGTAGGAAGAGGATGAGTTTTGCCAAGTAATCTGTCAGAAGCTTAAGAAATGTCTGACTGAGAAAGGTTTCCACCGTTATTTCTGCCTGTCGAACGAAAACGTTTTGTTTTACCAGGGAGAAAAAGTAACCAATTTTGAACCAGTTTATAAACTAATTCCTTTGAAAATCCAATTACCTGTTTCTATCGAAGTTCACAACACCCTAGGACACATTGGAGCCAACGAGGTTCACACTAGTTTAAAGAGGCATGTATACTGGCCTAGAATGATCCGAACGATACTGGAAGCCATGGGCACATGTGATCTGTGCCAAAAGGCAAAAGAGTCCAGAGAAGATTTGCAGGGCGAACCACAGGCTATCTTGCCAAAGGGACTACTAACCTTAGTATCAGTCGAAATTTTCGGTCCCCTGCCTAGATCAAAGGCAGGTGTTAAGTATATATTCGTGGTATTGGATCCATTTTCAAAGTACATCAAACTATATCCAGTTGTCCAGGCTAAAGCTGTTAACACTATTGCAGAAATTAAAATAATTTATCTCTGAAATTGGAAAGCCAGCTTGCATAATATCGGACCATGGGATGCAGTTCACCAGAGATATGAGGCAGAAGGGGCTAAAAAAAGCTTGAGATAGTACCCAACACCATTTCAGTAAGGCACCCTCAGAGTAACCCAGTGGAGAGGTATATGAAAACGCTCGGTACCATGTTGAGAATCCACTGTCACAATTGCCAGCAAAATTGGCGAGACAAATTGGCACTCATCGCATTTGTTATAAACAATACAGTGAATGTCTCCACAGGCGTGACCCCGAGAGGTTTTGACAGGCCGGAGAAACGGATGTCTAGTTCAGGAGCTGAAGGAATTGCCAGAACTTGTTGAGAGTACTGCCTAAGAGGATCCGGAGATCAAAAACCAACTACTGGAGTTCATCAGAAAGAGATTATTTGTTTCTGCTGAAAGCCGCAGAAGACACTTCAGGACAAGTAAAACGAGTGAATTTAATCTAAATGAATTAGTGCTGAAGAGGACCAGTCCTACAAATGCACATTAGAAATTTGTTACCAGAAAGTTATTCCTTACTTTTCAGGAGCCGAATAAGATAACTGACATTGTGTGTAAGAACTGTTACGAATTATCACACATGACCGGGAAACAAGTTGGAAATTTTAACATCATGCGTTAAAGCCTTTTCGCCCTCCATGAGATTTTGTTGCACCGTCTACAGAATGCGCCAAATAAATAGCTTATACTGCCCAAACTGGTTAAGCGATTTTCTGCATTTGAATTGGGAACGACGTACGCACGAGCAACCAAAAATGAATGTTCTGTAGCAGTAGAAGTACGTGCTGGGCAGTAGTATATTTGTAGCCTCGAGTGTTGTTTTCGGCCAGTGTAATAATTATGTATTTTGTATTCAGTGTCATGTGTATTAAGGGTCTCGTTATGTTTATTGCCATGCAATACGTTGCTCGCCTACGCGTGAGAAAATAAAAAGGAACCAATCGCTGCCATTATTTCCGAGAAGTCTGTCCCATCACTGCATACAAGTCAGAGAAGCTACATCGGCGAGCAGTCTATTAAGACACAGCGAAACGGAATCTAGACTGCGAATTTGAGGCAATGGAGGAATGGAAAAGAACAGCTTGATTATGCCACTCACTGGATCACTGTCAAGGTCGTCTGATATCCGTTGGGCACGTGCTATCATATGTTAAAGACCCACACAAAAGTAAACTGCAATAAAATCACTGAAAAATCAGGTGCATGCACATGCAAGGACACATATCTCTCCTATCTTTGTTTAATGATGGCTGTGGAAATTGGTACTCACCCATACAGGGACTTTAATCCATTCTCATACCGGGAAATGATAGCCTATTAATTTAATTTTGGGAATTGATAGATAAATATCTTCTGGAGCTCACTTTATTTTCTTATCTCTTTTCAATACTCCACACTCCACTCTCAACCCGTTTCTGACCTGTATATATTTTTAGGATAATTTTGTCACAGTGTCATTGTGTACATAAGTAATTATTATTTGTATGTTATGTTGTATAATGGCTATCGTTAAAAATGAATTAGTGTTATTTTTTCTGCTTCTTGAATTATCTGAATGCAACAAAACCAATGATAACTGGTTATCTTAATGACATAGCACATTGTTGAAATAAATTTTAATTTTTCTGTTAGAGCCTAGTAGGACAATGCAACTATTGTTCCTGCACCATGATACTCCACTTAGCTGTCGTTAGAGTCTTCATATTATTGAAATTTAGAGGTTATGGTTTAAGAAGGCAACGTGCTCAGCAAAGGTTAAATATTATGTCACCCTAATTCACCCTCTGAACGGCTATGCAATGGTTTGATAGTGAAGTCCAGATTAATATTAAAGGCTCATAATGAACTGTAAGCAGTGAACTGTAATGAACTGTTCTAGGAGAAACAATTGACCAAAGTTTAAACTTAAGTTTTGAGGGTAAAAGTGATGTAATTTATACGCACGCGCACAAACTGTTATGGAAAGTGGAACTGATCGTCAGCCATTATTTAGCTAACTACGATGTATCACATTTAGAACACGCAGGGGCGACGAGAAAAACCACGAGTATGCTGGTGTAGGTCAATAAGAACAAGCAAGTCACTTTTTCCAGGGACCTAGATCGCGTATCTTACAAAAGTGGTTTTAACTATTTTATTCCAAGAGGTAATACTTGGGGGAAATTAGTTAATGGTCTGCTACAGCGTCCCCACGAAGACATGAACTTAAGGCACAATGGCAATTGGATGGAACAAGTGAGCCGCCCACAAAGAAGTGTAATGCGTCCCTCCAATGTGCACTATGTCGGTGTGCCTACTAGCCAAAGTGTGGTGCTACATGGCCCATATGCATAATAAAATAAGCAGGGAATTACATTGCCCTGCTTAGGTGTGATTATCATCTGCACTATAGTGAAGTGTTAAAGAGTTTCTTTTGTAGACTGTGTGAAATTAAGTCACTCTTAGTCACTTTTTACACCCAAGACCACACCTCATAGCAGGTGACGTAGTGAAAAGTGGTGTAAGCATAACAGAAGTATATTTTTCAGGAGGATACAGGTACAATTGACACAGTTACATTCTGGAGGCCTCTATTCTGCCAATATGAGGGAAGGCAGTAAATGTAAGAAATGTGTTTAATGAACATGAAAGCCAATTGCAACAGACTGTTTAACACAGCCTTTCAGATTAATATGCATTGTGTAAGTGTGGTGACATTCCCCGCATATGTAATATAGAGTAACTAAACAGACACTTGTTTACTCACGGAGATGTCATAAAAATATCTTATTCATTCAGTGTACAGCATATGTCATGTTAGATTTAAGAGGGCGCTCATTTTCATATCATGCAGATAGCAGTGTGACACCGGTGCAGGTACTTGGCGCTGCTGCCATATTAGCATCTTTGAGTTGGAACTCGGAGAAGATGGTAGTGTGGGAGGTTCGCTCTGCGATCACCCTCGGTACACAGCATTTAGGCCTTTTATCATGTTTAATCTGCAATTGACTTTAGTATACAGTAACAGCTTTCATTTTAGTACCTACCGATGGCTGGACTTCCCACACATGGAAATGTAACTTTTTCACTTAATCTGTTATTAACCTCAATCATTTCTACCATATTGGGCTATCAACAGGCCCTGGAGTGCCAAGTCCACATCAATAGCTTCAATTACTTATGGAATGTAAGTAACAAGCATAAAATAAAATATATGTGAGGAACTCCAGCATTTCATTGTATCTTTTACCCCCTGAGGTAACTTGGGGCATGATGTCCTTAAGGCCGAAGTAATTAACTGCAGTGTTTTCAGGTGTGTTCATGTATTATGGGTCCTGTCCATTAGACAGAAAAACTTCATTGTAAGTAAAAGGTGTGTAGGGGTCCTACACCCTATACTCTCATGGTAGTACAAACTATCACCTTAACTTCATTGTCAGTAAGTGCATATAACGACACCACAACAACATCAGCATCAACAGTGATACCAGGGATCCCATTTGGGCAATTGGCCTACGACTCCCATTCAACTGCTCACGAACTTAACTGGCACTGGGCACAACATGCACTCGCCCCTTCCCTGGGTAAAAGGCAGGGCGAGGTTCCATTATGTCCCTGGGAGTACACCATGCCAATTTGTTCAATCAAAAAAATTTTTTTGTGTGTAATTTTCCTGTTTCGTTTGAGCTCCGGCGTCAACTAGCTTCGCTGAAGCAGCGGCTATTATCGTTAGTCTAACTTGAACACTCAGCCTACCAGCATCATGTAAGTTTCGTTCTGCAGTGGAACTCCTCGTCACCAACAATAAGATTTATTCACTGTAACTACAATAGCAACTTAAAACAGGAATTTTTGCATTCATCTGTGCTGAGGGGTGACCAGGATGCATCCTGATGAACGTACCAGGACTTAACGTGCTTCTGTACATCACCATGTAAGTTCTCCAAATAAGGCCCTTGCCTCATTTTACTGTATCGACCCATCGGCAGGCCGTAAGTACCGAGTCTGTGTAAGTGTTGAATGTGACGGTGTGTTATGTATCATTCAGAAAGCCAATAAATAGTCATAAGCTCAGTCACTGATTTTTATTGACTACTTTATTCCCCTCAGTATCATCGGAAACAGCACCCTAAACAGTACTCAAATGAGTGTTTCAGTGTAAATGTCTTACCGTAAGGGCCTGCCTCCCTAAAGTAGAGTAAATTAAGTGTCGTCAATGGCATGCGAAGAGGCCTACAACTTCGTCCTTTAGTAAAGACCAATCATAATTAACACAGTTGATTAACATTTAACTCTTCAAATTGACAGCAGAACCAGAGATCCCTTTAGGCCATCGGCCTATGACCATCAACATTGTTCTGCCGAACATGGTTGGTGGTGACCACTTTCATCAGTTCCTGCCCCCTGCCGGACATATCAGGTGGGGCACTAAGCAATCACACTACCACTGGGACATGCAGCACATCAAGTTATAGCAGGTAAGTTTGGCTAAATAGTTAGTGCAGGTAAGTTTGTGGTGACCCTTGGAATCCACAAAACTTAAATATACGTAACTCAACATTTTGGGATCTGATAATAAAAATTTTTTAAAACAGACATTTAAAAAAATTATAACAAGAGGTGTAGCCAGCTTTCAAACACTATGCATTATGTAAAATTTACCAATTTGATCAGTTTCCACTATTGCAACTTCAATATTAAATTATAACAATTCACAGACAATGGAAGTGAGTTTGACTTTACCACCAATATTTTACAAATATTCTTATGTGGCCATGGTGAATATACATACATTTGTTAAACAGTCAGATAGTAACTCAATCATATAAATGTGCAGATATTAGATAGTTTAATTTGCAACTTGAATCCCTTATGAAGCTTTCACTGGAACTTGAACAATAAGCATGCTTATTTAAATGGGCTTCTTAATTACCTCCCAATGGAAACGTTCCGACTAAATGTTATATCATCAAATGATGAAAGCAAGCCTTAATTTTCAACTAGGATTTCTACTAATGCAGTTACACAGTCTTGAACCATAAAACTACATATTGCACAATTAAAGGCGCAACTGTGTTTAAACAATACAACTATGAACAAATGATGAAACCTTAATTAATCTCTATAAAAATATATACAAAAGTGAATTGTCTTGTATAATTTTTATGTACTCTCTCTTTGAATTCACATAACATTTGACAATAATTATGTAATCTCTCTTTTCCCCATTATTTTGAAAAAACTAACTTACAGAGTCCAATAAAATATTCACAATAAAAAATACTAAGAAGTTTGATTACAATTATGCTTCAAAAATTAAGTTCTAGCAAGAGAATAATATAAATAGAGAATAGTATAAAATGACACATTAACCAGGATTATCCAATGGGCTGAACTAAGGCCTGACTTGATTTAAACTCCTTAAAAGCCATTTATTGCTGCATTAGCAAGTAAATCTACTAATAACATTTTGAGAATGTTACCTTGAAAAAAGCAGCAAGCAATGTTCAAAAAAAGATGAAACAGGTACGCGTATAATTTTTTTCTTTTTAGCCACACTAAGGACATATTAGATTTAAATTCCAAATACCTTTAACTGGGTAATCACCAGAAGCTAATTGCAAAGTTAAATTCATGTCTAAGAACGGCATAAGAATTGCCGAAAAAAACTACACCTGAATTTGGTACTTACTAGCATAGGTGCGATAAGGCCTGCTCAGATTGTAAAACATTCACAACAAAATTTTCAGCCTCATGCAGATAATCTTTTACCCTTATCAAAAATCCTCTATATCTAAACAACAACCCTTCTAAAATTTTCATAGCTGGTGATCACAAAATAACTTTCTTCGTATTGAACCACACATGAAAGTGGTCTTACGCTAAAGTTGAACATGCATCAACCCTCAAATGGGACACCAGCACTTGAGGCTCGCATGACTACCCAGTAAAATATATTAAACTTTAACTATGACCATGAAATCACACAAAAGCAGAGAACACTGAAATGAACACATGTTTGGCAGAAATTTACATATGTCTCGCACCATTGCACAGAGGTAACCAAACCTTGTTCTCAAATATTTAGGGCTCAAGAGTAGTTTCAGTGCACAAGTCAACCATTTAATCTATAAATATAATGTCTGGCCAATAATTCACGGCCCTTAGAATTGAACAGTATAACCATGCATACCTTCCTAAAGGTGACAGCGAGTGGCCGTACAAAGCACCTTTGGAATAAAAATAAAAATGTTAAAACTTCCAAATAAAATATGTATTCAACGTAGGGGCAGCGAAATCTTTTGTTCGCCCACCAAAGCCCTATATCGTAAAAGGGACAACATTCAATTAAAGTACACTGCTATGAGATGAAGACGATGCAACATGATCTAATATAACTCATTACTAGGGACAACTTGGGTAGCTAGCACACGCATAGCATTTGTTATAGTCCAACTACTTTCACCAATAATAAATGCATATCGAACTGAGTCCTGAAGGGACTTACCAAAACATAACTACACATCACCACAAAACAGCCAAAACCAAAACTTACGTGATAGAGAAAGCCAACTTTAAGTTAAATGCCCATTTAGAAATCAAGTTGTATCCTCAATTCACCCCATATTTTCGCCCTCACACTATCTCCCCCTTGCTGATTACAATTCATTTAAATTATTTACAAGTATAAAATATTATAATTTGTCGCCTAACTGCTGTCATTTCCGGGCACCCTTCCAGCAGCTATATCCCGTCAAAATCCATGTTGGCGAAAGTGTAGCTCTCCCAATAACAGGCAAGGTGACAACGAGAGCTCAGAGCCCAATAGTGGAGTAGCCTTTGTGTATAATATCACAAATTCATTGTGTGATGTAAGAGGGGTGGCAAGGTGAAGGGCAGGGGAAACGACAGGAGAAAGGAGGGGACGCGAAAAGTTCATAGACTTCGGGCAAAAGTATGGCGAGCAGCGAAACTAAGCAGGGGGTTCTAGTGTAGACAGTAAAGTTCAAAGCTAAATGTCATAAATGGTGTTAGTAACGCCCTAGCATTACAATATAAAAAACATATTCATTTTAAAAAGCCAATGCTAGCGCACCACGGCACACTCGAAAATGAGCCATCTAATGCAGTGAATGTAATAGGCAAAAACCATATAAAAATTTGGTAAGGAACACACACTTATAATAAGTCTACCAAAGGTGTCCTCGGGCAACATAATAACATTAATTTTGAAAGGAGACAGCAAAATCTTTTCATAAGCATTAGGCCTCCGATAACACAAGCATGGGCATGATACACATGAAACGAACTCGAATAAATTGAGCAACATATTAGCATCCCTGATAAATATCAAATTTTCTGACCATGATCTTTCTGAATTACATTACACATTACAACATTCATAACCCACAAAGACCTTGCAGTGCGGATGGGTTGGGCGAGCCGATGGCACAGTAGAATAAACAAGAAATTAAATGTGCCCATGTGCGTTTCAACCACAACTGTCACCTCACACTGGCTAAACAAACCAGGAGACCAAATTCATAAATCGTCACCAAAAAAAGTCAGCAATGCAAACCAATCTCAAGTAATTAAAATTATTACCAAACTTTAATTTCCTCTGCTAACTAGCTTTGGCGAAACTGTGTTTCAACCTGACAAAAAATTCAAAATGGACGGCCAAACCAAAAATTTAATGATTCAATTTTTTAATTATAGCCCAGAAACTTTAAACTGCACCTGAAATTCGCCATCGTAGGATGGTGCACAGTGCGGAAGGCATTGCCCAAAGAGTTGCCAACCGATTCGATGTTACCAAGAATGAATCTGGCAGAGGAGTAGGCGGTGGAACAAAATATTTTAATTCAAGAAACAAATCAAAGGAGGGGAAGCTGGCCAGTGCGCACAGACTGGAGAGAGGGAACAACAGAAGGTCGCAGCAAGGGAGCGGGAAATGAAACACCAAGGTCAGACCTGAAGAGCGATGACATTATAACAATGACAACAGAGTGTTTCTAGTGGCACAGTCCATATAACCCAATGTCTTGTCTTGAAACCTATGCAGGAATTGTATAAAATAATGGAACAGACAGATACAGTAAAAACGAAGAACATAAATGCTGATTATAAAATTTAGGTGAAGCGATGCATCAAACACATCCATTACGAACCACCACTGATTCAGGCTACTCAGGATACCTTACGTTCGAGGATAAATGTGACATCATTATTTTCAAAACTAAGTGCATATACCAGGGCACTTCTTACAGGATACTCAAACATCTCATCCCCAATCTGTGTAAATACAAATTACTTTTTGAATTCATCACTCTCAAGACACTTCAACCTTTGTAATTTTAATTTGGCAGTCATTTTTGACCCTGCTCATTTTGCGATTTTGCTGTATCTCGGCGAGCAAAAGCAGAAATACCTACCTTTTTTGTTGAGAAGAAATGGCAACTGCTTTTGCCACCCAAACAGCCTACAAAAAAGTGCTTCCGATAACACGAACGCGAACTAGCAGAAATAGTGCTGAACTATCAAAATAACAAACGATGTTTTTCTAGTAGTATTATTTTCTTTTAAATCTTTGAGATTAGGTTTGATAATCTCGAGTACTGCAGTACCACCTCTCGTTTAGATTTGAGGAGAATTTATGATCATATGTTTTCGCCTTTCAGTTTTATGTTCGCACTTATCGTCCCATCACCAACTTTCACAGATTTTCCACAGACACAAGAACAATAAGTAAATGCTGCCATCATGTTTGGTTTACGAGATTAATTTGCTTTTCATTTGTACAAATAACTTGATTTTTGGTTTAATTTTTTAAGAATACATTCTTACACATCCATTCATACATGTAATGAGGCGCGCGCGCGCGCTTACACCCACGCACGTCTAGCACGATGCTACTGCTACCTATGAAAGATCAGCCAAGTGTACGAAACACTGAAATTTGTTAAGGAGTTGGGTTGAGCATTTGTACGGTCTGTGTAAAACATCAGAATTTGTTTCAAGTATTGGTTGTCGCTACGTTGTTCGTTGTTTGTGGAGAAGTTCTCGGATATTTGTTTACGAATGTGAAACACAGTTATGTTATTTCTTTCTTAACCATGTGAATTATATTTATGTCCGTAGGTTTGCTATGGATGTGCAGCGAGCCTCAAATGTGAAAAGTGAATATATATTTTGCATCTTATTGATTTTTCGACTTCGTAACGGTGAACCAATAGTAGACGAGCTCCTTCGTTTTGAAGGGTGAGGTTTCGATGCTCGCTTGGTTAGATGTTCGTAAATGGCAATTTGTTAGATAATGGCTGAGTGACAGTCATCTGAACAGTTCTTTTAAACAGGGAGCGTTAAGTGTGCTGTCGTGTTACCTGCGTTTTTGGAAGAACAGTTAAAATGCAGGTTGCTACATTGTTCAGAGAAACTGCTACGCTCCTTGGAGCTAGCATGGAAACCCAGGATACATCTGGCCCAGACACACACAGCCTTAAATTGTGAGTATATAATAAATTTGTTGGTCGTAGTGTGCAGTGGATGTGTAGACTCTGTCTTAGATCCGTAGCAACTGCCTAATCTTAATTGTGCGAATATTAACTGGGGCTATTTTCCTCGTATCCTCGTTGTTGGTAGTAGATGCAGAATGTAAACAAATGTACAATGCTGTATTGTGGGTGTTATTTTTAGAACTTGTGTATCTAAACATACGACCAAAGATAGGCCAAAGCTGTTTTACAAATTGTCTGTTGTAGGTGTATGTGGTAAGCAAGTGTTGGGTAGGAACTTAAAAACACCCGACATTTATTATAACATTTGTTGTAGTTTTGGAATATTCATATTCACATTTATTATTCAACATACACAGAGTAGTTAATGTAACCAGATGTCATAATGAAAATAGGCTACATAAAATATTAAACTGACCATTTTCTCAAATTTATTTTCAAAGGATTGTATGGCAACAACTTGGTTTCTTTGGATAGAAAATGTATTTCCTATTAAGATTATAAAAAATAATGTGATGTACCTTTTCTTAATATTTGGTAAGGGATGTCTAAAATCAATTTGTTTCTTGTGCCATAAAAGTGAATAACCATCTTGGAGACAGTCGTAAATTATTTTAAAAATGTATTGCTGTTAAAATCCTAGCTTTTATAAATAAAGGTTTATAATACCAGTTAAAGCTGACATGGTTAATTCTCACATATTTTTTTCTGAAGTAAAAATACAGCTTTAACATGACTGTTACCATCCCACAGGATAAGATCATAACTGAGACCTAAAATGAAAAATAGGTTGAACACATGTTGGCATGAGTTAGGTACAGTTTTAATAAGATTTCTAAGAAAATATGTTAAGCTTACTTTAACATTTTTTTACAAATATAAACAATATGGGAATCCCAGCTTGTTACCATCTATAGATACATCTATCTAAGATGATCATAATTTTAGTACTTAAGTTATATCTTAATTAAAACTACACTTTCTTAAACTACAAATTAATTTTTAAACTTTGTCTATGTTTATTGTTAGCCAATTTGCTGCGAACCATTAATAGGTTTTTGCTATTTATTGGATATTAAGTAGCCTATGTGTAATTTGTCCCGTTCAGAGTGAGTAGGTATTTATAAAGTAGTAGGTATCATCAGCAAACATTACAGTATGTGAGCTGGATAAATTGTTTGGCAAATCTTTTATTTTAGTAATGAGGAAAATAATAGGGGCCATTATAGATCCCTGGGGCACTGTATTTTTAACCTCTAACTTTAACTTATCGAGTCTTGCCATTTAGATAGGATTTTAAAAACTGTAAGGGAATACCACTAATGCCATAGGGTTCAAGCTTTGTCAAAATAACATGGCCAACGCAGTCAAAAGCCTTACTTAAGTTGCATTCTGTGATTTTTGTAGAATTGCTTTCCGCAAATGCCTGCAGAACCTCAAACTAGATTTTCTATTGCATATGTTGCAGACCTGGCCTTGCAAAATACAAACTGTTTGGAAAATACATGGTTTGCTCTCAGAAAGCAATAAATTTGTAAATTAACAAAGTAGGGCCGACATTAATATCATTTACCCATTGTATTTATTAATGAAATAGGTCAATTTTGTACCAGTGTCCTATACTTGTATTATTGAAAATAGGGATCACTAGCTATTTCCTGCAAATCTGAATATTACCTTTATCAAGACAATCATTTAACTTGTGCATATTTCAATAGGAAACAAGATAAATCTAACACGTGTTAAATAAATTGTTAAAATATTTATTTTCTTGCCTCTTCTTAATTTTTAAATCAATATAGGCCTATTTAGGTATATTATCCTATTTATTGTTTTATCTTGTTGGTATATATTATATAGGCCGTACCCCTAAAGTGTCAGGTGTAAATCTGTTTAAAATATAAACGACTGTATTGACATGAAACACTGGATGGGATCTCTGCAGTGAAAGATAAATAATACTAATTGACAACCTGTACGTATGCCTACTTACGTATAATTCTGGACATATTCATACTAGACACTGCTTCAAATATTTCACTAGTTAAGTTTTATATACTCTTAGTTGAACTTGCTTAATTTATAAGTTTTTTTATATGCTGTAAAAATTCTTGGAATCATTTTGATCCTACTTTTAACTCTAGCTATTGACTAAAATACATCCTGTGCAGATATTTCAAGTTTAGATTCTGCCTTGTTGTGTAATGATACTACAATCAATTCCAAATGGCTTGGCACTTAATTATATAGTAATTCCCTTTTTGTTGCAAGATAGACTCTACTTCCCCCAACTGTGCACATTCTTGTGTGTACTATAATTATTTAACATTGGATTTTTTTTTATTTGTAATTTTTTCTTGCAATGACCACTGGATAACTTTCTTGAATAACTTTCAAAAGACATTTAAAAAAATGTAGGCCTATTGAAATCATCAAGAAGAACTGATGATTGATTCCAAAAATGACTGTTTCTAACTTACACCGAACAGGAACAACATTCTTATTGTCATATGTAACCCTTTGTGGTCTGCAATATCAGGATAAACCACTTTACATGAGTACAACAAGTCCCCAGGTAGAGCCTATATCAGCAAAGATATTACCAAGACAAGTGTTAGTCCATGTTGGCTTATCATTGAAAAAAAAACAGTTAAACTGTCTCAAAAATAGAGTAACTAAGTCCACAGCCAAGGCAAGTGTTAGTCCATGTTGGCTTATTATTAAAAAAAACAGTTAAACTGTCTCAAAAAATAGGGTAACCAAGTTCACAGCCAAGACAAGTGTTTATCCATGTTGGCGTATTATAAAAAAAACAGTTAAACTGTCTCAAAAAATAGAGTAACCAAGTCCACAGCCAAGACAAGTGTTTGTCCATGTTGGCTTATTATTAAAAAAAACAGTTAAACTGTCTCAAAAAATAGAGTAACCAAGTCCCCAGCCAAGACAAGTGTTTATCCATGTTGGCTTATCATAAAAAAAAACAGTTAAACTGTCTCAAAAAATAGAGTAACCAAGTCCACAGCCAAGACAAGTGTTTATCCATGTTGGCTTATTATTAAAAAAAACAGTTAAACTGTCTCAAAAAATAGAGTAACCAAGTCCACAGCCAAGACAAGTGTTTGTCCATGTTGGCTTATTATTAAAAAAACAGTTAAACTGTCTCAAAAAATAGAGTAACCAAGTCCCCAGCCAAGACAAGTGTTTATCCATGTTGGCTTATTATTAAAAAAACAGTTAAACTGTCTCAAAAAATAGAGTAACCAAGTCCCCAGCCAAGACAAGTGTTTATCCATGTTGGCTTATTATTAAAAAAACAGTTAAACTGTCTCAAAAAATAGAGTAACCAAGTCCACAGCCAAGACAAGTGTTTATCCATGTTGGCTTATTATTAAAAAAACAGTTAAACTGTCTCAAAAAATAGAGTAACCAAGTCCCCAGGTAGGGCTTATATCAGCAAAGATATTACCAAGACAAGTTTTTGTCCAGGTTGGCTTATTATAAAAAAAAACAGTTAAACTGTCTCAAAAAATAGAGTAACCAAGTCCACAGCCAAGACAAGTGTTTGTCCATGTTGGCTTATTATTAAAAAAACAGTAAAACTGTCTCATAAAATAGAGTAACTAAGTCCACAGGTAGGGCCTATATCAGCAAACATATTACCAAGACAAGTTTTTGTCCATGTTGGCTTATCATTGAAAAAAAAAACAGTTTAACTGTCTCATAAAATAGAGTAACTAAGTCCACAGGTAGGGCCTATATCAGCAAACATATTACCAAGACAAGTTTTTGTCCATGTTGGCTTATTATAAAAAAAAACAGTTAAACTGTCTCAAAAAATTGAGTAACCTTATTCTAGGATTTTTGTTGGCACCAGTAGTTTAGGTAATATCAAATTTCTGAATTAACAGCTCCAATGTTTTAAAAAGAACTAATCTAAATATTTTAATGATAATTCAAAATTATCCAAGAACACATCAGTATCACTTGCAGGTGACTGGCACTTGCGTTTGATCAAGTCACTAAAAGTTCCTTTTTTTAAGCAAAGTCACTAAGGTCCTTTTTTTTTTTTTACTGAAAGTCACAATTTTTTAAATTTTTGTGCTAAATAGCTTTTCTCGCTACGTTATATAACACATAAACATCATCTTTGGTATTTAGAAACATGCCATGATGGATGACACTTGCGCATGGTGCTTTATACATGCCAGGCAAACTAGTGAACTTTGTTGCCGCCATCCCCATCATGTTGCTGCTTTGTTGTGGCTCTATAGGTTGCGTCAGTGAATAAAACTCTGCCAACTGGTATATCGTTTTGGTCGGAACATCATTATTGTTTTTATTATTCACATCTACGATGTTCTGAATGATTTAAAAGACAGTGCACAGTGTGTATTATTTGTCTGGCGCAATGTCGCACATAAGCTACAGCGTGGTTTCTGTAGTAGTGAACAACCCGAGAAACAACCTTTAACGTGATGCCTCATTCTTTGTGGGTTGTGAAATAGGGCTAAGAATTTTATAGGCCTAATCTGTAATTAGGTACAGAAAGTGTATTTACAAGAAAATGAAAGCCAGTCCACAGGAGGAAAAGCTGAGTAGAGAGGAAGAGTTAGGCAGAATGCAAGTAGAGCTGCAGAAGGAACTGCAGGAGGAAAGGCAGAGGAGGAGGGAGGCAGAGATAAAGGTGGTAAGATTAAGGAGGAGGATAGAGGAGTTGGAGGCAGTAGAAAGGGATAAGGCAGTAGGAGACATAAGACAGCAAACAAGGTTAGAGGAGCAAGAAATGGTAGCAAGGGATAAGGTGATAGTAGTAGGCAGGAAGCAATCAGGAATAGAGGAACAGGCATTGGTAGAAGGTAGGAAGCAGTATGCTGAGGCTTGCAAGTGTGCAAAGTTTTGAGAAGAAATGTGATAAAACATATTCGTGCGTACGTGTACGTGTGTTGTGTGCTGTAAATATCGCTGCAGGTGTGTGGTTATGTTTGGTACAGAACTTTAAAATTATTGATATATCTGTTGCAGTAACTTAACAAATAGTTTTGTGTTCGGTTTCCATTTTAGTATTGTTTAATTTTTGATGTTAAACATTACTTGTTTATGACAATAACTCACTATTTCCTTTTCAAAGTACCACATTTAACCTAAAATATCTTTGTCTGGGAATTGACACAGTTTTCAAATCGGCACTTGCGTGTAGTTTTTAAAAATGTGAGATAACAACTAAAATGAGGTTATAATGTTGGTATTTTAGTAGCCTTCACAGGCCTACTTCATTTTTAGTATGCAACAAAACTTAATAAATTACTTATTTACCACATCATTACCAGAGATGAAAGTTTTGAACCATGTTATGCTTGGTTTTAAATTTCTTTTAGAGGTTGACAGTTTGGTAAAAACTGAGTGAAAATGGGAAGTGTGGTTTTCGAGCAGATTGGTTGGGAAAAACTGATACTTAGGGCAGAGGATTCTTAAATGGGCACAAAATGGAATTAAAGATAATGAACTTATTGTTTTGTACGTTGTATATCTGTTCATGTTGGAAAGGGGTTTGTCTGCCACACAACACTACACGGGAAAGACGCACATAAGCAATTTTAAAATTAAAACTTAATGCCTTTCAGTGTCATCTTGTTACTGGCCACAAAAATAGTTGTGGTAGTTTGCGGCCCTCTGTTACCGCTGGTGTTAGTGGAGTTAAGTGAGATTTAAATACCTGGGAGACATCACATGCTTTGACACTGTTGGATTTGCCATCATCCAGCAGTTATATAATACCAAACGAAAGTAACTCATTACACGTGAAGTCAGTGCAAGTATTTTAATTGGAGTGTTCCACACCTTGTCATGATGACAAAATTGTATGATTTTGTAACCCCATAGAAGCTGCCATTAAACCAGAAATAATTTGGGGTATGACAGTGATAGCCAAAAATTTCTCTTCCCAATCATGTCAAGATATTGGTGAAGTGTTCTGTGCTATGTTTACAGCATTAGTGCCAAAAGGTTTCTCTCATTCTTGTAAAAAGCTGTCATATTTGGTTACAGAAGCACTCAGCCCATACTTCAAAGATGGCTCGCTACAAGAGGCTAAGAAAACATATTTTTTCTGTTCAGTATGATGAAACCACCAACAACAAAGGGAAGAAAGAGATTCATATAAATATTAGACATTGGTCAGAAATCCATAATGAAATTGTGACTCATCATCTTGAGATAATAATCTTAGGAAAGGCTTCTGCTGATGTTTTATTTACATCAATTCTTTCAGCTCTGAATAAAGGGTCATTGAGTCTTAACAATGTTGTGACCATTGGAAATGATGGTCCTAAAGTTAATTAAAATACCAGAAATGTTCTGTTGTTTGAGCCAACGAAGTAGAACATTGCGATAAAGTCAGAAAATCGAGATCATTTTATTTAGTTAGGTATTCTTGACAATGGGTAATGTGTGGTGAAATACGCTCAACATTATTGAGATAAAAAAATGCAGTTAAACTTCTCATTAGGATAAAATTATCTTGATTTTCTGAAAATCTTCATTGGTGAAACCGGTCCTTAGTATTTAACCCGACCAGACACCATACTGAATCATTTCCGTTAAAAGAAGGAACTGTGTCTGTCCAGAATATAGGTACTCAGGATACGGAAAGGAAAATTTCCTTTCCGTATAACTCTTGCACATTAAAATAATTTCCTTTTCCTTACAGTGGATCTAACCTAGAAATAACCTAAAGAGAGAATTATTATTCTGCACTGTACAAAGGCTCTTTTCTGAATCTGATATACCTGCATAAATTTTGGGTTTTTTAAACTTTTCCCACTTATATTAACTTTCCCGTGACCTCTATTTTTTATATCTCCTCAGCCTTTTTCCATTGATTTTCTATACCTATTGTTTAGCACACTTTGTTGACTTTGATTGGAAAATTCACTACATTATACGGTAGACCTATAATGGTTTCTGTTTCCCCTGTTTTATTACTTTTTTTCATTTGCAGTACAGAGATTATTCTTCTAAACAAAACTGTTATGTCTATTTTTCAATTCATAATTAATCTTCATAGCACACGACGTTAAGTACCATTTAACACAGTCAGAAATTTCTTCAATATGGTACATTCATATTTGTGATTGTTAAGGTCTAAACAACTTGTATACCATTGTTTACATAAACATTTACAAAATATTCCTCCACCATTATGATTGCCAGTTGCTTGAGATTCAGGACTTAGGCTACATATAATTCTTCTATTCATCATAAGCAGTAATTATTATGCAAAGTGATTTGTAGTTAAGCATATTGAAAAACCATGGCAATTGTAATATACAACCTGATTGTAATTACGTATGACATAGGGTTATCTGCAGTAGGCCCATCTTTTTACTGCGAGATTTTATTTCATACATATAATTACATAAACTTTGATAGGTAAAGGCTCCAAATTAGTGTTAATGTAATATATGCTTTCAACAAACACAATTACATGTAAATAAGTGTTTAGTTAATGTAGATCTTTTTATAAATACCGATATTTCATTTAAACAATTTCTACCCAAAATAGATATCATGTAAGTCTATAACATCGCATTAATTTTTATTAATGCATTTATTAACCTTGATACTCTACATAGAATAGATGTATCTCATAACTGTACTGTTATCTATATCCAGAAGTAATACTCAATTTTGCTTTTAATAATTTTTACATTTTTGCACTGTTTTATGTCTTACTTTTGTTTTATAAATGTTTGTGCTCATATTTCATGTATGTTGTTTGCATTATATGGTGGTGGTTTTTTTATTATAATAATTTTTATATTAATTTCATGTTTTCATTTGTATTTTGTCACTTATGTAATCTACACTGTTTTTATGTGTAAGTTTACTTCAGTTAAGGCCTACAGCTCTTCGGGGGCATTATAAATATGTTAATAAATGAGTAAATGAATAAATGAAAATAAATATTAATAATAATTATTATGGTATAGACCTATGGTGGTAATAATAAACCGTCCTTATTTTGTGCAGTTAGGACATATTTTCATTCTCTTACACTGAACCATTTTTATAATTTGCTCTCACTATGTTAATAAGATTTAACAATAGTTTTGCTGACCTCCCGTGTGCAATTGGTTGGTGTGTCGCTGGTCTGGAGTGCAGGAGGTTCTGGGTTCGAATCCCAGGTAAGGTATGGGTGTTATTTTAAGTTAGGTCCTAAGTTACCACTGCCTGTTCCCTGCTTTCTGTTTCCCGTTCCTCTATTCCTGATTGCTTCCTGCCTACTACTATCACCTTATCCCTTGCTACTATTTCTTGCTCCTCGAACCTTATTTGCTGTCTTATGTCTCCTACTGTCTTATCCCTTTCTACTGCCTCCAACTCATCTATCCTCCCCCTTAATCTTACCACCTCTATCTCTGCCTTTCTTCCTGCAGTTCCTTCTGCAGCTCTACTTGCATTCTGCCTAACTCTTCCTCTCTACTCAGCTTTTCCTCCTGTGGACTGGCTTTCATTTTCCTTAGCACCCCCTTTACATCTTCCAACTCCTCCTCTAACTTATCCACCCTCATTTCTACTCTACTCTTACCCATCTCATTCCTGACCTTTTCCTCCATCCTCTCAATCCTATGCATCATTTCCCTCTCTTTCCTGCTCATCAAATCTACCATCTCCCCTTTCCACCTCTCCTCCTTAGCCCCTTCCATTGGCACTGGCACACCCTCTATAAAGCTTCCCCTCAGCATATCCCAAATCCAGTTTCCACCTTCTCCACTTATTTGCATTTCCTTCTCTACCCTCAATATGTTCCCTACCACTGTCACTAAACCCTTTCCCTCACCACATTCCTCACACTTCCACTGATGTTCCTGTAGTGATTCCAGTTCCTCCTCCCTGATCCCTATACAGCCAACATGGTACCAGCCGCCACACTGGTCGCACTGCACACTGCTATCTAACCTTCTCCACACCTTACCATGGCCCCTACACTTACTCCTCCATACCATTTTTTTTACTCTCTCTATTTAAAAATTAATTTAACTAACATAAAACTAAAACTACTCTCTCTTATAACATACACCAAATACCTACATATACACACAGTTTCTTAACTAGCCTAACTTACACCATACACCCTTTACCCTCGTACAATAACAAAGGCCTCGGACTCGTGCACACAATCGGACACTACTCCCTCCTTATAACTATTTACCACATAAAACACTAATCTTAACTCTAATTATACCTCAAACTACTACTCCACCTATATTTAAACCTATTGCTAGAACTAATCACAAGCCAAAACAACCTTAAATATGGAACAACACAACCTGTAGTCCGCCTGTTCTTTCATGTTCATTAAAAAACACTGTCACAAAGAAATACTTTTTATTCCTATAATAAATACCCTAATGTTTATAAACCAAGTGATGAAGTGAATATTATTAAAAGCACAAGACCCGACAGAAAATGACAATTAATACTCTGGAAACTGCCATGATGCAGATGACATAGGAGAGGGTGTGTTACCACAGCATTGGAAGGATGCTATGGTGGTACCTATGCACAAGCAAGGAGAGGATAGGGGGAGGCCTGGCAGCTACAGATCGACAAGTCTCACATCAAGTACAGGAAAAGTAATGGAGAGGCTGGTGGTGCAATATGTGGTGGGGGTTATGAACAATAGGAATTGGTTGGAGGAGTCCCAGCATGGTTTCAGTAGGGGTTTCTCATATGAGACTCAGCTGGCTGGGTTATTAGAGGATCTGGTGCAGGTAGTTGATGAGGGGAAGCAGGTGGATGCCTGCTTCATAGATTTTGAGAAGGCATTCGATAAGGTGCCCCATGGAATATTGATGAGGAAAGTGGAGGTGCTGATACCAGACAGGAGGGTAGTGGAATGGATAGGGGACTTTCTCAGGGGGTGAAGGCAGAGGGTGAAAGTGGGGGAGGCAATATTGGAGGAAGGGGTGCCACAGGGAAGTGTGCTGGGTCCTTTGTTATTTACCATAATGGTAAATGACATGGGTTTTGGGGATTAGAGGAAAAATCAGATTGTTTGCAGATGATTGTGTTGTATATGCTGAGGTGGGAGAGGGGGGTGGAAATTTGCAGGCAGACATTGATAAGATATGGTTGTGGACCAGAAAAAATAAAATGACGATAAATGTAAGAAAAACTAAGGTAGTGAGGTTCACAAGGAAGAAGATGATAAGCAGGGACATGTACAGATGGGAGGGACAAGAGATAGAAGAAGCAGCAGAATATAAGTATCTAGGGATTGTACTGCAGGGAGACCTCAGGTGGAAAAAACAGGTAGAGAGGGGGGTAGCAAAGGGAAGAAGGGCTCTGGGTATGCAGGGAAGGGTGCTGAATGGAGTCAGCTGTGAGGTGAAGGAGAAGGCGTATGGCACAATGGTACGGCCAATGTTAGAATATGCTGCAGCAGTATGGGACCCGTATGTGGAGGTGGGAGAACTTGAAAAGGTGCAGAGAAAGGCAGCAAGATGGGTGAAGGGTAGGTGGAGAAGGCAAGGGCAGGATAATGAGGATGAAGGGAACTATAGGCCATGAGTGATGATGAAAGAAAAGGGGTGGAGCTCATTGAAGGACAGGAGGAAAGTTGAACGATTAGTCAGGATGTACAGGGTGGTGAATGAAGAGGGAGGATGGGGAGGGCTACACTGCAAGCTATGTAAGGGGGTGTTTAGGGGAAGAGGAAACAACAGTGAGAAGCTTCAGAGGGTGTGGAGGAGAACAGAGCGGGGTAGGCAGTCCATACTTGTGAGGTCTGTGAAGGAGTGGAATGTGTTGAGGGAGGAATTGGTATCTGTGAGAGGGGTTGGTAAATTCAGGAAGGGAGTGGAAAACGAATTGGTTAGGTGAAGGAGAGGTGAGATAGCTCGCCACCGGGCGGTAGCCTAATTGCGAGTGTATTTAAGTATGTAAAAGAACAGGCAATATTACTGAAATACCAATATGAGAAGAGGGGTCATGCCCAAGTTTCTGCTATGTTCAGTACACTTCGATGTGTGCCCCATTTGTGGCCCTGCACATGTCCACACAATATTCTATCTCCCCCCATGTTCATGCCAGCATGTCAGGTGGTATGGCTTCTGCATGCTGTGATAATTCGTTGATGCAAGTGTCGAATATAACGTATATTCTCTGCGTACACCACTTTCTTAACATGTGCCCAGGAAAAAATCTAAGGGGGTTATGTCTGCACTTCGCTGTGGCCACGTAATCTGTCCGTCTCTACCCATCTACTTGTTCGGAAATCGTGTGTCTAGCGCATGTCGAACACGATTGCTGTAATGGGGTGGTGCTCCATCTTGTTGGATAAGAACCAAAACCTTTTTTGTTTCAATGTCACCCAATTGTGGAAACACAAATAGTTCTAACATGTCACAGTAGACATCACCAGTAATTGTTTTTTCGGCAACGATAAACGGTTCCACGACACTGTCATACATCAAACCGCACCAAACGTTAACCTTCTGTGAGTCGTGCTGATGTTCAATAAAGGCACGAGGTGGCTCCTCCCCCAAATGCCGCAGTTATGATGATTCACAGCTCCACTCGTATGGAATGTCGCTTCATCAGTAAAAATTACATGTTTCGTGACGTCCTCGTCTTCCTCAATCTTGTTCACCATGCAGACAGCGAACTCGGCTCTTGCTTGTTTGTCTGTAGGTTTCACTTTATGCAAGGTTGTAACTTGTAGGCGTACAAGCGAAGTCTTTTACATACCACTTCGTGCACAGTCGACTTCGGAATCCCCAACTACAAACTGCGCCATTCTAATGACGCTTTTGGGCTACGCGTACAGGATGCTCAAATTATTTCCACTTTACGTCTGACGTAGATGGCCTCCCGGATGACTTCCCTTTTCACACTGTCGGTTTCCTTGAATTGCTTTAACCACTTGTAAAGCTTACAACCTTTATTTGTACTTTGGTATTAATTGTTTTAAATTTATTTATTGATTTGAAGAAAAGGAAACTGAACTATAATATAGTCCTTTCCTCCCATGGTCAATTTAGAAATCATTTTTTGACTTTGAATCGTGACAGGGCTCAGAGTAAGTTACTAAAATTTACTTTTTTTCAAGCCAAGTTAGTTATTTTGACACAAAACTGTTGAAGCACAGATAACAGAAATTAATGTGCTGTACATAGCGTACTTTTGAATACTGTCAGTCATCAAAATACAGTATTGTAAACAATTCAGAATCCTCTTCTTTCAAGTTCTGCCACGTGTCTGGAATAACTGTATTATAATGAGTTAATCTCTCTCTCTTAACATTATTTGTGGCCATCCTTCTATTTTTTTTTTTTCAAATGCCCTGCAGATATATAATTTGCACATCATTATCGCTACTTTGGAGACCTTTGTATTCATCTGGAAGTCAGGTTTCATCGAATTTCATGGACTAGTCTTGCACAAGGAAAAGAGATAGTTTAAAAATTGACAGTTCCTTTGCATATATTGCATGATGTGTATATCTAATTTTAGAATGCCTTGCGAAAACAGTTGTTAACTATTTGAGGGGAATAGTGAGTGCACTTATGTATTATATTTACCGTTACCAACTCTTTTCACTTCAAGTTTTTTGGAAGTTATATAAAAACTTCCCTGTAGCATACATGATAGAAAATTAGTCTCTAACTACTGTTTTTATGATTTTTAGTTACTAAATCAATTTTTTTATTTTTACTCTGATCCCAGGAATGGTCTAAGGATATGGGCCAGATGTAGTTGTAGTAGGGGAGACATGGCATGGTGACAAAGTGCTAGTTAGTTATTGTCGAAAGATAAATTTACAGTCTACAGAATAGACAGCAGCATGAAAGGAGGGGGATAAATGTTGTGCTTAAGAGAGGGATTGGAAGGGTCTATGGAATAGGTTAGTGGTGTGGCTGATGTGAAAAAAATTTTGATAAAGGGGAAAGGTAGAAACATCAGATTACTAAGCAGTGTGCAGGCTGCCAGGTCAGAGGTGGCAGGCAATAGAGGAGGTCAAGGAATTGACAAACTGAGGGACATGCAGTAGACAGTATACGTGCGGAACCTGAACATGCCAAGCGTGGTGTGGTTAAAGGGAGCCAAGAGGGTAAGCAACATGATTTAGAGGATGGCATCGCAGTTACCTAGTGAACAGAGGGTTAGTTCAGTCAGTAGAAACACCTACAAGAATTAATGGAGGTGTTAGGGTAGTGTTGAATGTGGTGTTGGTTAGACTCGGGAATGCCGTAATTGGTTAATTTAGGAGTGGAAACAAGGAGGGGTGGGGGGCAGAAAATGTCTTCAGGAATTGGTTTGAGCGGTGGGACAAGGTAGAAAGTGTAGATGGCTTGTGGAGTGAATTGAAAGGAATCATAGAGAAAATGTTGGAGAAATTTGACAGAACGAAAATAATAAAGGTTGGGGGGTGATCCTCTATAATATGGGATGGAGATAAAAAAATATGAAGAGAAAGTATAGACAAGTGCATACGTGGTGGAAGAACACGGGATTGGATAGTACTACAGATGTTATGTAACACATGGGGAAGGAATTAAGAAGCCTGATTAAGCAGGCAAGCAGTATGATAGAGGAAGGGAAAGGTAAGTAATTGAATATAGGTGTATTAAGAGAAGGTAATGAATGGGAGGGAGGTATTAGAGTGTTGAATAATAAGGGTGCGACAACTGACAAGGAAAATGCGTAGTTGCTGCAAACCCAGTACATGTCAGTGTTTGAGGATAACGATGTTTGGCAAAGGGAAGGTGAAGGGAAAAGTAGGATGTACAGAAAGCTCGGGATAAGGGAGAAGTAGATAGATAGGTCATAGTAGGATTGAAGAGTAGCAAGTCAGTGGTCAGTGGATCCAGATAGTATAGGGAATGGAGCCCTAGTGAGTAGTGCATTGGAAAGGGAACTTATTGAAGGGGAGAAAACAGATGCTGAAAGTGGGGGGAGTCCTTGTCGCAAAAGGTGTGGTTCTGCAGGTAGTGTGCAGGGCCCCTTGTTTGCCATCATGGTTAATGACCTGGGTATAATGGTAAGTGGCAAAGTGAGGATGTTTGCAGACCATTGTGTACTGTATGCCGAGGTGGGTGGGGAGAATAATTTGCAGGAGGATATACAACTAATGAGGTGAATAAAAAGAAATAAAATAATTATTAATGTTTGAAAAACAATGATTGTATGGTTCACTAGAAAGAGGGGAAGGTATGAAGACTGTTATAAATGGCAAGAACATGAGATAGGAGAAGCTTCAGTTTATAAGTGTATCCAGGGATGGTGATTCAGTGTGATCTTATGTAGAAAAAGGAAGGACAAAGAGTGGTGTCAAAGGCGATGCTGGGAAGGGTTTTGAAGGGGGGTTTATGGAGAAGGAGAAGGCTTATAAAGCTATGATTAGGCTGATAATAGAATATGGGGAAGAGGAGATATGGGAATTACAGTAGGTGCTAAGAATGTTAGTGAGGCGGGTTAAGGGTAAATGAGGAAGGCAGGGCTGGAGCTCCCTAAGGGACAGATGAAGAGTGGAGAGGCTGTTCAGGATGGTGAATGGAGTGGGAGGATAGGGAAAGTAAGGTAGGTAGGGCTTAACGTCTCATCGACAGCGAAGTTATTACAGATGGAATGAGTGAAGTTAAATAGGGAGGAGTTGGTTATGGTGAAAGGGGTTGGAAAATATAGGGAGGGACTGGAAAGTAGAAAGGAATGAGGGAAAGAAGCGCTTGCCACTGGCCAGGAAGGGGGGGGGGGGTGTTAACTGAGACTTATTGCAGTACTTTTTTTTTTCACTGCATTTCCTTGGTCTCATGGACCAAATCTTCCTCTGTACTGTCAGTTCTCTCTTGTTCAAGTCTGAAATGCACTTTATCTTTCATGTTTCCGATTGCTTTTTATAGATTTCCCTTCCTTTGAAATTCTTCCTATAATATGCCTTATTCTTTTCTTTGTTCTGCTTTTCTCTTTCTTAGTCTAATTTCTTATTCAGATGTAGTTTCCTTTTCAGAAATTTTCATTAGTTTCTTTACTTTAGATGGTATTAAGTCTTTTACATGACTTCTCTCCAAGATTCTGTTTTGTTTGGTGCCATTTTCTAAATATGCAAACAGATGAGGTAATTCTATCGATTAGTAGTTTTAATTTTATCTATGAACTCTCAGTAAGACAAAAATATTTCATTTATTTCTGTATGACATTTTGATATTTTTGATAGTGGTAGGTTATATATAATCTTTCAAGCTAGAAGTTGCTTTATACCATGCCACAGCTAACCAGGTTATGTTGCAGCTTATATCATTGGCAATTTATACTGCATCCTAAAACACCTTGTTTAATGTTAGTCAATTAAACAAGCGCTTATTTAAAAAGTGTTCACCTTAATGGAATATCTGTCATCTCCGTGTTTAACTTAGCCTATGAAGGTGACAGAGCTAATTTTTTAACTGTCAAAACTAATCTTAAAATGCCATTTGATGTGGTTTGTTATCTTGAATTCTGAATTTGTACTTGGTTGTGGTAGTATAGGTGGTTCACTGTAAAGTGAGCACTTTTGAAAGCCCTGCTAAAGTTATACTTTCATCTCCATTATGTATCTTTCTGCCACATGTAAACAAACATTGCCATGTGAATGCCATATGTCAAAATCACAGTTTACATTCTAATACTGGCAAAATATGTTGAAGCCTAGTGATGAGCACTTACAACCAATTACATAGTAATTGTGGTACACACACAAGAAATGTAATATATACAACATATGTGCCTGTATATGTACATTTTAAATAGATATTTATACGTGTATATATATATATATATATATATATATATATATATATTATATATATATATATATATATATATATATATATATATATATATATAAAAACAGATGTAACTGAATTACGTTTAATGCATTTCGTCTCATTGTAGCGGATGTTGAGATGAGTAAAATTATATAGTATACTTAGGGTTGCAGCAGCTGAGAAATACATGAAAATTGACACACAAGTTGCTTTCTGTGAGGTTTGCAACCTGCGTTAAAGTAGCTACAACTTGTGCTGTGCGCAGTCTGCCAGCGCATCAAGTGGGGCTAGCTGACAGTCTAGTTCTGTAAGTGAACTTACAGGTAGAGAGGGTGGTAGCAAAGGGAAGAAGGGCTCTGGGTATATTGGGAAGGGTGCTGAATGGAGTCAGCTGTGAGGTGAAGGAGAAGGCGTATGGCACAATGGTACGACCAATGTTAGAACATGCTGCAGCAGTATGGGACCCGTATGTGGAGGTGGAGGTGCGAGAACTGGAAAAGGTGCAGAGAAAGGCAGCAAGATGGGTGAAGGGTAGGTGGAGAAGGCAGAGGCAAGATGGTGAGGAAGAAGGGAACTATAGGCCATCAGTGATGATGATAGAAATGGGGTGGAGCTCATTGAAGGACAGGAGGAAAGTTGAACGGTTAGTCGGGATGTACAGGGTGGTGAATGAAGAGGGAGGATGGGGAGGGCTACACTGCAAGCTAAGTAAGGGGGTGTTTAGAGGAAGAGGAAACAACAGTGAGAAGCTTCAGAGGGTGTGGAGGAGAACGGAGCGGGGTAGGCAGTCCATGCTTGTGAGGTCTGTGAGGGAGTGGAATGGTTGAGGGAGGAATTGGTATCTGTGAGAGGGGTTGGTAAATTCAGGAAAGGAGTGAAAAAGGAATTGGTTGGGTGAAGGAGAGGTGAGATAGCTTGCCACCGGGCAATAGCCTAATTGCGAGTGTATCTATGTAAGGTCCCGAACTTGAGTGTCAATGATTATGTGCATTTAACTGTAAAAGCTTTGAATTGTTTATGGTAAATCAAAACTTTAAAACATAATAATGGTTTGCCCTAGGTGACGTTACATTAATGGAAACATTGCACAAAATTATGTTATTTACAACAATTGTTGAATGTTTGCACTATTGGTTTGAATGCACTGATTACACAGCCTTACTACGTTATCACGAAGCCATAAGAAAGTATGTAGGTCTATATTGGTTTGTACTTCTTGAGCAGCCATAGTGATTCTAGTGACCAATGAAGAGATCTTTCGTGCAACCCCAGAAGAAAACGTCTACCATGTTTAGATTTGGTGACCATGCCGGCCAAACACTGGTCCGCCATACCTTATCATCATTCAAATGGTTGCAAACTTGCAACCGTTATGTGCAGGCATGCCATCGTGTTGCAAACACATGTTAAATTTTACATAAAGTGGAACATCACCATGAAGTTTGAGTAACACTTCATGCAAAAAGATGTAATTGTGTTGGGGTAATTATCTAGAGTAAGGGCTTTTCCGTAAACCAGGAAAACAATACCTGGGAATGCTTTATATGGCCATTACTCATCACACATAATAAGAGTTTAATTTTGGTTTCATGTAATGTGCATTATATACCATGAAATGTAATAGGAGGGCAATGAAATTCAGGTTTTTATGCTGCAAAACATAGATTTTATTATTAAATTGGGTCGCTGAATCGTGTTAACTGTGAGAATTCCTCTGGAAACCAAACCTCAATTTACAAATCGTTATTTACAGGGTATTTTTTTGGGATGCGCTGAGGTTATATAGCTATATACCACTGTAATCAAGCATTGTCTGTATATAATTTAATTCTGTTGAAATTTGCAAGGTTTACCTTCGTGCAACCCCAGAAAAGATGATTGTACTATGTAATATATAAGTATTAGAAAAAAAAAAAATATATATATATACACATAGTATATCATACACAAAACGTTCCCAGGTGTTGTTTACTTGCAGTTTGTTTGTGTCGCCATGATACATTTGTTCAACAACAATGCGCAGTGATTTTTGTCTTCCAGCTAAATTTTTATCTATTTCGCTTCACAGTTGTATGTTGGTAGTGTCAGGCTGTTCAGAAAATGAATGAATTTGACCATGTGAAGGCTTGTGTTTTAAAATTGCTATTACATGTGTTTATTTGTTATCATTTCCATGTGACGTGTTAGATTGAATTATTGTGCTGAAATACAAGTGTTTCTTTGCAATTGTTTCCATGTGAAGTGTTATAATTATTGTGCGGAAATATGAGTGTTTGCGGAGTTTACGTGAACTGAATAGCAGTTAATATATCCTATACGTGAGTTATCAGCAATAGATCACAAAGGAGCCATGTCCACTGCTTACATGGATGAGTAATGTGTATATAGTGTAGTGAATTATACTGCGTAGTATTGCATGTGACTGTCGGAATGGAAGGGCTTACATACTGCTGCCGCTAGCCATGTAAAACGCAGAAGACCTAACCAAATTAAATCTAACTTCATGATAGGTGAATCACAGGGGGTGGATGAACCAATGCAAGTATACCAAGCAACACAAAACAAGAATATTCAATTAAACACATGCATCAGCAAAACAGACAGTTTATTACAAAAGGTATTTTGTGTCTTGTTTAAACTTTTCTATACACCTAATCAAAATGTAAAAAGACAATGCAATACAACGCATTCTGAATGCTTGACTTTCAGGTACTTCATTTCAATAAGTTTACCGGAATTAACATTAAAATTCACAATACACTCTGTCCCTATTGGATTCAATAAAAGAGTAAATTACTGTAAATTTATATATGCTATGAACCCTATCAAAATTTTACCGTACGTCACCATCCAATAGTCAACCACACTCATAAAGAGGCTACAAACTCTAGGCAAGCATTAGCCTTGTTATTTAAAACTCTTTGGTGTGGTCAGCCACAATTTATTATATTTCAAGGGCGAGGAAGTGCAAACTTTGCTTACACTAGACAAAATGTTTTGAGAGCAGCCTCAAGGCATTAACAAATACTACGCAATCTCAAATTGATTCTGCTTTAAGCCATGTCACACAATGCACGACTTTACAATTACCCAAATATTATACATACATTTTAAAAGAAGTGCTCCAGTGCATTAAAACTTTCCCATTCAATTTTGCGTACAATGATTTGCGCACTACCAGCGTCGAATTACCATTAATATTGTATTATATATATATATATATATATATATATATATATATATATATATATATATATATATATATATATATATATATATATATATATATATATATATATATATTTGGAAACATGTGCACGTGCACATAAAATTCCTTGTCATTGGACCTAGGAATTCACACAACCCCTCTAAAATCAATATTCCATATAACTCATGTTTCATGTTGACTGACTGTGAATATTCTCAACGATCAAATTTTAATGGCCTTCAAAATCAATTTGTGACAAGGCACGTAGTGTCTTATTACCTAACCAACATATTATTCTTCATTTAAATAACAGGGGATTAGTCTTCCATTAACGGTTAACAATTTTGCAATCTTACACAAGCATTTAAACATTGCTGAACAAACTTGTTATTGATTTTCTTATTGAACCTGCTTGGAACGACGACATCTAGGTGGCATCAAATGGACCAGGCAAATTGTGCAGTGGCAGCACCAGAAATAATATTCTGTCAGCAGGGAAGCTAAGCCAAAACATGCCGAATCTGGCTGGCGGAATATGATTACTGAAAACTCAACCAAGACATTAATATTTGTGATGTCCAAATGCTCATTACACACAATTCCAAATAATCACTCAGAAACCCCAGATTTGTGGAGCTGGACGACATCTAGTGCCCTTTCATAGCAAGCCCTGATCAAAACTGGAATTTCACCGCCACTAATTGAAATATATTAAATGAATACAAATTACGTTAAAGGAAAATATTACCAAAAGGCCAACACTTAATACACACCAGCCACATATGAAGCATGTACCTGGGATCTAACTGGCGTGAAAGCCAAAACATTTCCTCAGGCAGTTTACCCAATATTTGTAAAATTGACGACTTATCCGATACTGAGGTGGGTACTTACTGATCATGATCATTACGCTCACGCCACACAAAGCACATCCTGAATCCATCCATCGGTTAATAAGCCCCACAATGCAGGTAAGTGAAACTCACCAGAAACTACTGCTCAGCTGAAGGCTCGTGAAAAATCACAATCCACCCCACTAGTGGATTAATCACTGAACATCGCCGTCAACTGCAACTGAAGAACCTAGCCCCATCGTTCTGCAGGTCGATGACAAGAGAGTAGACTAGTTGGTGAAGGCACCATGATAGTAGTATTCAAAATGAACTAATTTTCTTGCGCATTGTTGCACGCTCAATGACTGAGCTGGTAAATAAACTAAATTGAACAGTAGGCTGTCTGTCAGTAAGAAGGAACGGAGGGGACATGCACAGCCTTAAGTAGACAACCATAAGGGGAGAAAGGAGGGGGAGGTCGGGAGTAGGCAGCAGAGGCAGGGTGGCCACCAAACCGGGAAAACCAGGAAAAAGTATGGAATTGAGAAGGACCTGGGGAAGACCTCGAAATAGTCTGGAATTTTGTCCATCTGTAGGGAATTTTTTTTCCCCTCCTTTTCGGGCGTTTTGAGTTTTGTCGCTGAATACTGTGGTGTTAAGTCGGAGTAGTTTTACGTGAACAATCATTTGTCAACATTGCGCAAGATTTTTTCCGGCTGGAGTAGTTTCCCTAGCCCAGTTCCTACCCACCTGCCATAGCAGTTTCCCACGCCGAGGGACGTGTCTTTCTGGAGGGGAAGAATGTTGACAGGCATATCTCATCTTACCTCTTTCAACGTTTAGATCACGCCACTCGCTTGTTTTTCAGTGTTTATGTGCAATTTGCTGCGTGATGAAGTGATCATGTCAACTACATGTTCATCTCGTTACGGATCAGAATTTCCATGGGCTTCAGAAGACACTAAAAATAGAGGCAGTGCGCTGTATAAAATATGTGTTAAAAGTTTTAAAATATATACATTGGGCAGGCATGCAAAATCTAAACTGCATCAAAAAATTCTTGCTCATAACTCGAGAAACTTGTATGTTACTGCATTCTTTTCTGCACATTTGAACCAAACTGCAGCTATTTCTTCTTGCAGCAAATGTAAGTAACAATTGCTTGTAGTATTTTTTACTGCTGTGTATGTGTGTTAATCGTCCCAAATGTTTCACTTGATTTAAACATTTAAACAAACAATGTCAAATACCCTTAGCTTTATTTAACTGTAGAAGTTTACAGCATAGCTTTAATTGCAACCCACCCGGCACAGTAGGAAGCTAAAAGTCGGCAGCGCCTCTCGACTGTTGACTGCTAAACTGTTCGTAGCTCCCCTGTTATCATCGCATGCCTCCCGTGTCGCTTGTAACAATACTTTTCGCCTTCATTGTCGGCGTCATGTAGTCAGAGATGGGAATGATGCCCACATTACTAATTTCATTTGACCTGCAAATGTCTTCCAAATAAAATGACAGAGCCAGGTGGAAGTGTATTTTACCATCCCCTTGTCTCTATGTTAAAACACTAATAAGTTTCATGACTTTTTACTAATCCACATTTAGTCGTCTATGGTAGAAAAACTACCCTTAACTCAATTATATATTAATTAAATATAAAATATAGACGTTTTAATAATGTAAAATGTGTCAAAGTATTAGTAACAAGTCTCATTACTGTAAACAAGATGTGCTATGTGCTAGGTTCATTTTCTGTTTCTGTTAAGTAAATTGGGCATTTTATTTAAATTATATAAATTAGTTTTAATAAGGACACGTTTTTAGAATAAAGTGACATAAAGGCGTAAAATACATAATGTTATTGCCTAGAAAAGTTCAAACTTAGCGCGACGTGTCTAATTTAGTGAGCTTCGCATTCAGTTTCAGTTGCTTCTCGCGAGAAAACCAGCTGATAAATCATGTTTTAATAAGCAACCGAATTCAGAATAAATCATACCCTGTATTTATATAAATACAGTCTCTCATTATCGCAGAAAACAGTTAAAACTGTGAGACGTAATTTAGGCTCTAGTGTCACTGTTTTTTAGCAGGCCGTGAACATTTTTACGAATGTGGCGTACTGTAATTAGTGTGCATAAATTCATTTTAAGAGTTATTGGCGATCGTTTACGTACCATGGAGACACCCATTAATATAGGAGTCAAGGACGATGGTCCAGATATTTGCCACCATGCTGCGCAACCAGTACTTTCCTTTTACTATTTCATATTTCTCCAGAATTGTTATGGTTTTACACTAGCTACCACTTACTTTGTCTTATCAGGAGTCGTCTAAAGTCTAACCCCGTAATCCGAAAAATTGTCATTAACATAGTACTGTTACGTGGCCTATGCAAATCTGAACGTGAACGCACACATCACACACATATGTGTGTGCCCGACAATCATTCCACTCGCACGTGGGGATAAAAGGAAGTAGGTACCGCTTTCTATAGTCGGCGATGCATGAAAATAGCCCAACTTATGGCTGTCTCTGCTTGTAATCACTGCTAACAAGCATGCAGCATATAGGAAGCTGTGCAAAGTTGGCCTGCAGATAAGCAGCACACGGTGCACCTCCTAGCTGGAGGACAGCTTTATATATAATGTGCATACAAATTTGAATATTTTTTTTGTCCAAGGTATATTGCCTTTATTACAGTTTTTCAAGGATAAATTTTTATAAATAATGTAGAAATAATTCAATTTTTTTTTAAATTGGGCTTATAAATTGCATTTATTGAAGTAGTAACTTACTTAATGTGTAAATAAATTTTTTGTCCAGGGAGGTTATATTGCATTTATATTATCTTTTTGATGCGAACTTGTACGTATTTCTATATATACTGCATTGTAAAAGATGGGACACTGTACAAAACTGGTTTTTTAAGTGTATTTGTAAAATTTGGAAAAACTTTAGGATAACCTGGAAAAACCCTGGAATTTTATATTTTCAATAGAGGTGCTACCTTGAGAGGGAAAACTCTGGAAGGAGAAGTTGGTCAAGGAGCGTGCATGTGGCCAAAGCGTCTAAATAATGTCCGGCGACGAGTGCTAGTGTCGCTGGCATCTGGCACTAGTGTCACACTATTATAATTCTTTTATCACTTATCAAATGTGGTACTCTCTCCCCCTTTAATCACATATTGTGAAATTAGGTTATGTTAGGTCTTCTTGCATTTAAAGTGGTAAATGAACCCAGATGACATGTACTTTACATAAATTCTACATATTTTACCCCAAAATTTACCTTATCTTCATAGCCCTACCCTAGTAAATTTGTGTTCTGTGTGATAAGTAAAGTTGATTTATATTATTTTCCCCGATAATTCTTATTTTATTTTAGGTAAAGCCCCTATTCTAGATAATTTCCTTTTAAACTTTTCTTGATGCCCGTGTTTGTAGATAGCATTTTCATTTGCCCAGCAGATGTTGTCTGGTCATTGTACATGTCCACATTGACGATGTCCACTCCCTTCATGGTGCCCAATCTGTAACAAATCATTCACCAACACAACCTTATCTTTGTTGTACGTTAATGCATGAAGTGGTTATGCCTGTGTGGTTTTACCTACCTTCACCATCCCTGTCTCATGGATGCGATGGTCCAAGCTTGTAAACAACACATGGTTTGATAAGTTGTGTCGAAGAAAGTGTTTTGCGTAAAGCAGTCTAGCTGCAAGTGCATTTGAGTTAGCTGCACCACAGCAGAGATGCATACAAGTCTGCCAATTGGTTGAATGTGTTGTTATTAATTTTGTTATGTTGTTTGATCGCGCTACGAAGACACCTAAGTACTGTTGCTGGTAAGGCTGCACTACTGTGACTAACTGGTATTACATGCCAAGAGAGCAGACTGAGTGAATGGAGGAGATTTTGTTGCAAACCTCACAGAACGTAACTTGTGGGTATTTCCAGCTGCTGCAACCTTAAGTGAGCTATATCATTTTAGTATGCATGTGTGTACATACATATTTTTTTTTTTACACCATTACTCTGGGTTAATACCATTCTGAGAAAACAAAAAAAAAATTGTTTATTTGTGAACTTAAGTAGTCACAGAAAGGTAAAACAGGCTTGTAACTGGCACCTCCTTCATTTCTATCTATATAAATAAAATAATGTCCAAGAGTTCTAGTGAAGTGAAATACTGATCAGGCGATGGCCACATTTCTGGTCTCTTGTGGTCTAAATGGGTGCCACATTTACTTTTTGTAAAACCCCCACAGGTTCAAGAATCCAATTTTATAAGTGCAGTTCATGAATGCTCATCATTTTTTTGGTTCCTTCATTGTAACGACTGTACAAAAATTAAAAACTTACACGAGAAAAGTATTTTAATTATAGTTATTATACTTACATTAACTGGCATGTATGAACACAAAGCTGTAAGGAATTTATTATTATTATTAAAATGTAAAATTAATATGCGCTCGCAGATGGCTGAAGATTGTTAATCTAAATGATGCATTATACAAGTGATATTAACAGGCAAATTACTTTGTCAGCTGTAGGAGTGATATATCTGAAAATTTCTAAGGTGTAAAAACAGTTATGACACTCGCTTAACAAGGTTCGAAACTGGCGACTTTTTCTTCTCTCTGCCTTGACAGTAAATCATACTATGTGTGTGTGTGTGTGTGTGTGTGTGTGTGTGTGTATGTATGTACTCTTCTGGCTTGTGTAGCACAGCTCATTCCACGCAGTTTGGTTTTTGATCTGTTCTATAGCGCCAGTGCCATGATGGCCTTTGAACGATTATCATTATCAGTTGCTTGCATGTAAAGTTTTCTTTGAAATTATAGTGCAACATCAACCTTAAACTAGCACCAATATTTGCAAAAAGGAAATGGTTTACAAACAAATTTAATCCACGAAGTGTTTTTTTTAAACAGAGAATTTTGCTAAAGTATAAATTTAAAACAAAATTAACAGTGTCAGTATGACCATGTAATGTTAGTAAATATACAGTACAACAAATCATGGCAACTATGTGGGAGAAAATAGATTATATGTTTTTAACAAGTTCCAAAGCAAAAATTTTAAAAAGTGTCTGCTTTTTATGAGAAATCGGATGATTGGAGGAAGTCTGTAAAGGAAAGCATTTACATTACGACTGCGTGGACAGGGAGATTGTGATGTCATTACAAGATAGAGAAACAACAATTAATATTTTATGCTACATGCAACTGTAAGTGAAAATTATTACATCTACCTTTAATAGATATTGCCAATCAGTAAGTTTGTCACAACATGTTGACTACAAATGTCAAAATTTAACAGTTATTTTGCTCAAACAGTTTCCAAATGGATATAATAAACTCCCAAATATATAATGTACATAGTTTATCTACTTATTCTACTACTGTATTCAAATGTGACTATGTATAGAATTGTGATTTAGATTGCTACAGTTCAGATTTCACAATACATTATGATGCGGTGGATGCTTGATAGATATTGCAAAAGGACTTGGTAATGCTTTGTGCTGATACTAAGTAGCCAAAAAGTTCTGTGCTGGGTATACACAGAACCTACAGGCTGCCCCAGTAATTAAGATTTTGTAACGACCATCAACTAGTTCCATATAAGAGAATAAATATATGTTGCTACTTCACTGGAGTGCGAGCAGAAGTAAGCAAAGAGAGCACACAGATCTATCTGCTTCATGTGTTTGTTACCTACTTCATACATATCTGGTAAAATCGTTTGAGCAGATAAAGTGGTGTGCACAATTTAGCAAATAGTGTGTGAATTCATTTACACGGAGTCATTTGTGGATATATTGTGCATTTTCCCATCTCTTATAGTTTTCATGTTTTTACTACTTGTCCCCCACAACTTTGTGTTTTGAAATTGAGGTTATGTTGCTGTGTGGTTGCAAAAATGTGACTGCTGGTTCTACAAAATTTATACAGTGTGGGACTGGTGCAGTTGTCTGTACATATGTCACATAGCTTCGCTAGAATAACTTAATTCAACACTTGCACTGCTATAGTGAAATCTAACGTAAATACAGCACATATTGGTAGGTAAATCAGAGCTCTGAGAGTCTAGAATATTTGCTACGCTGTGTTATTTACTGATACATTAGAATTAGATTGCTTATACACATTTTTAGCGGCCAGTGTGGTAGATATTTTTTTGTCAAAATGAATGCATCTGATAATGCAAATAGAGTGATTTATGATAGTCAATAATCTTTCAGGAATGGAAATAAAATAATTTAGGCCCCTAAGCAATTATTTGAGAATACGTAAACATATTGTTGCCATTTCTCAATAGGCAATTACTCTTGTCAAACTGTTACCAAATTTAAACATGGAATAATTTTAAACTTTTGACAATCAATAACTATAAAGAATTTATAATTTGTCATGTGAAAAACATTGCCAGACAAGAATGATTACACTCCTATCTTGAAAGGATGTCAGCAACAACTGAAGCTTTGGTTTAGCAGAGTTAACCAAACTAGCTCCAAGATGCTCTTAAGTGTAGCATAAGACTGCAGCGTGTAACATTAAAAATAGTAAAACTTACAATATTACTGGAAGTTGGGATAAAAAAAAATTCTGGAACATAGTTTGAGGTCAGGCCTACTTTACAAAACACCAATGTTTCAAAATGTGCCATATTTACCGTATTTATTGATAGACAAATTCGTACTTATTATCATGGCAAAATTTTAAAAAAATTATGACTTTTTGAACTGCCGATTTTCACTCCATTTTTTCTAACTAATTAATAACTTTAAGTAATGTACCGGGAAAAGGTGGGAAAATCTGTTAAGAGGAAAACGCGTAGTCGTAAAAACAAAATTTCACATCCCTCCAGTTAGCTTGCAGTTGAAATTTTAAATATTTCTTCAACGTGATAGATGAGGTAAAGCTTCGTCTCTGATTTGTAAATTAACAAATAAATGCTCTTGGTAAAATTCATGATGTCCTCTTGACTCTGGATATTTGTTCGTTGCTATTTACTTAAACGTGCATCTACACAAAAACATTATAATAAAAATAAATACTATAAAGCCTATATTAAATCAGATAAAACATAACTAAACAAGGATCGAGAAATATTAAAGTATAAGAACTTCCAACTTTCAATTTTACAGCTTGCCTCCCAGTCATAGCACATACACAAAGCCAAGCTAGAAGGAACCTACACAATGGACTGTTGGCCATTACCAGTGCGCCGATCATGTGACACACTTCAATAATGTTTTACAATAGGTACATAATATTTACTTTAATGTGTAAGGAATTTCCTTAGTTATCTTTAATTTTAAACACTCCAATTGCAACACAGCATGGTACTTAATACTAGTTTTCTTACTTCATTGTCAACTTAACTGGGCGTGTGTGTCCCAAGTTTGTGTGGTGATACACACGGTTATAAATACACAGTTAGGAATTTTTAGATCTTTAATAAAATAACTTGTTCAAATAGTCACTAAAGCCCACATACTAAGAGAAACCCATGGAGCCTGTCATAAAAATGGCAGATTAAAGCGCTCTCTTGCACAAAGGTGTACTACTTTGCCATTCCAAGGTGGATTATGGATGAATTATTAGTGTATTCCATTGAAGTAACAGACTTAGAGAACACACTTTGAGCTTATTTGGTGAAAGGAAATTAGCAATATTTAATTATTTTATTTTTAGTTTTAGATATGTCACATTTTTATGAAGGAAATAGTAAGTGTAAAAACAAATTATTATTATTATTATTAATCAAAATTATCAAAAAATTATCATTATATTTAGTTCTCAAGAGTTTTGATTGGAAGCTGATATTCCAGATGGAAGGTGTAAATGTAATGGTAGATTACTTAACTAGAAATTTTCAATTTTTAATTAGTAATTTGACGCCGTTAGGTGAGACACGAGATGAACGATGGCACAAATACTTACTGGTAATATGGGCGCCAGGGGTGCTTCCCAATCACCGCACTATTGAGACTCAGGGTTCTCAAGGATGCTGTGGTTTCTGTGTGTCCATCTCACCCGTGCATACTGACATACACATAGGCAATACTAAACTTTTATTAAACATCACTTTGAAATAGACACTTAATGAAATACATATGGCTAGGACACTGTCACTACTGAATAAAAGAAAACTGAAAACAAGTCTACAGTTCACTGTAGACTTGTTTTTATTGTTACTGTGTGTACATATCAACATGCCAATGAAATTATAAATGTCTTGGTCATGACTAGCCAATTCCGCTTGGGTGGCTCCCCTGTCCGCAGTTAATTTAGCACACGCCTAGATGGATGATCTCACCGAGGTACGTTAAAGCACAGCCTTCACGAGGGAAGAGGACTGACATCCGCTAAGGTAGACTTACAGTTTTTCCCTGAAAACAGGACACGATGATTAGCAAATGAAAATACTTGTTAAAACATATTAAAACGTGTTATTACTCGGCATCATTAATGCAAACTCGTCTGGGCTCGCTCACCAGCACGTGGGTAGTGTGGTGACGGTCTATACACAGAGCCAGCTAGGACGGGAGTAATTGTACCGTACACAAATTACAAAATTACATAACGCCTCAAAAGATACATGAAACAAGATGAGACACGAGATGAGTATTCACAATAAACACACACACATGTGTGAAAACAAGTTTAGGTGGCGTGGATGCCGCTGGATAAAGTTCGTAGAGGATCACGTGGTGCAGGTGGAATTGCAATATTTCTTTGTGAGAACAGCAAATTAAATTCAGACAAAATATTAATCTGTGTGAGAAAATTAGTCTCTTTACAATTTAAGTGATTGCAGGCTTGTAACATGCCTGATGGCAGAAATATCACACATGAAAGTGACCGCGTGGTCAAACACAAAAAGTATGGAACCCTGACAAAATTTATGATAGCACCCTGAATAAAATATTTCACATTGATATTGTGACAAAATTTCATTGTGTGTTTGCTTGAAATTTTTCTGTGGTTTTAAATCTGCGATCCTTCAGTTGGAACAGTTTTGAAAGGAAATTAATATGTTTGCAAGTCTCTAGATTAAATATATGATATGGTTGGTTTTATTTACTGAAGCATGCATTTATAAAGTAAGCAACAAGGAAATCTGTTTTTATTGATAACATTGCATCAATGATACACACACTTGCTGCATCATATATACATATGTGCCTATAGTATTTCCACTTTAGTTTTATGAAAGGTAATTTTAATACGAGTTGCAAAAACACTGTACGACCATGTGGGCACCAAATGAAATTGACCTACATTTTAACACAAATCAGAGATATTATTCATTAAAACAGGTAATACTGGAACTTAGTCAAGAAGCTGATAGTATGATCATTGAGTCAAATAAACTCAGAATTAGTGTTTGGGTTATTATGTATTGTTGTTTCTGTAAGAACAACTTGCAGCATGCCTCGTCTCTCGTCCTTCCAAGTAAGAAGAGGCTTTAATATTCTGTATGCTGTAATAAATCCTGATAAGGGGGCCAGATATGTAGTTAACACTTCGTTACTAAAGCACCACGCATGGGCACCACTTTGATGAATTGGTAAAACTCTGTGCTGTGCTGGTGTGCAAATATATGTTAGCATGTGAGATAGAAGACCGGTCTATGTGTTTGGATTCAGGGGTTCAATTCTGTGTATATCATTTACCAATGAACTTACACTCCATACCGGCTTCCGATGTCTCTGAAACCCTAGACACATACATATAAGGCACTGGCACTAAAAATACACAAACACTGCACTTTGGAATGAATTAGCAACGTATTAGATTTATCTCCTTTAATTATGAAGAGATCAGGATCACTGAACATAAAAAAAAAAAAAAAAAAAAACTGCTGTTAAAAATGTTTTAGTTAAAATTCAAAAATGAAAAATAAATTAATTATGTGAAACTGTATACAATGTGAAAAATACTAAAGTAATTAAAACTTTAGTTTGCAAGTAGGTAATAAAATTAAAATACTACCACCATTCAAACTAAAATAATTACTCACAAAAAACTAAAATTGAAGTTGAAAATAGAATATTCTTAAAAGCTGCTTGTTAGAGTTCAGATTAAATTATTAGAGACCAAATTAACTGAATTGCTGCAATATGTATTGAAAGTGTGCCATTTTGTTAACCTTACATATAGTGAGCTCCATTCATTAAAATTGAAAGTCAAACTCCAACTGCTTTCCCACATTAACTTGAAAAATTGTAATAACATCTTAAAATGTACTAATTGTTCTGGGGGAAAATAAAATTCAAATTGCTTCCAAATATTCTCAAATTAAGTTCTTAGTTGCCTCCGTCACTAGCTCGGTCGTTTAACCTTTGATCATTGGGCTAATGTGACAGTTAAATACTTATTTAAATCAGCGACTTTTTCTATTCAAAATTGTATCATCTTAAAGTTTCAAATACAGGTTATCAAAATTTCGTAGCTAGACGAGACAGGTCCAAAGCCTATCACCTTAAAACTGGGTAGCGTCACCTTAATTATCATACTGTCACACCTGTTGCCATCATGGCGCCTCAGCATGGTGCTGCTCGCTGTCGTCGTCAGCTGCCACTAATAAATGTAGCTCAAACTTGCACAAAATACAACTAAAACTAACATAATTCCAATTAAACTTTTAAACAAACTAAGATAAATTATGTTTAAAATATAAATAATAAGTTGTGATACATAAAAATTCACAAGTCACAAATAATTTACATAACATAGTTAAGTCACCATTACTCAAAATAAGATGCTCTTTTAACCTAGAGCAACACAAACAAAAGAAAATGAATGATGGTTTCCAAATTAACTCGCATGAAAAATAATGAAATAAATATGAAAATTGCCGAAAGTGTTCAAGAGGATTAAGATTTAAATATAGATTATAAATCATATGTAAAATCATATGTCAAACTGTACAAAACCATATAAGTGTTCATTTGCATATCAGTCCTGGTAAACATGAAAATGAGTGGGTGCTGCTAATCTATCACAATGCAATATACACAATAAATTATCTGTAGTAGTAGTATTGAAGTGTAAGACATTACTATAAAAATGAAAAAGAAAACCTTAAGTTGGTTGGGTTCAAACCTCCGCCTCAATTATGTGGTAATTTTCAGAGCACACTATAGGCCTACACTACTCTATTGTAACCTTTATTGCGGACATATTTATTCAATATAAAGAATGTATAACATTGTAATATATATCCAGTATTTTGCAATATGTATAAAAATATTTTATTTTTTATGGAAAGAAATTGTGTTTCACATTGGCCACTATGCAGAATCACTATCGAAATATTTTGAAAACAAAATCATAATCTCACCAAAGTAAGTAGTAAAATTACTATTACTATGGTAATTAGTAATATGCAGGCGATGATGGAACACAACTGTTTTGTGTAATTACTTATTACATTTTTTCATTATTTATTTGACAGTAAAAGTGCATATAATTGCATTTATCCTGTTTTTTGCAATTTTATTTGGATTGCATATAATCAGTATTAATTAATTAAATTTTTATATTGCTTCCTTGTTGCTTTGAAATTATTTTTGCATTAAAGAAACAATAAAGTAACCTTTTTTTTCCTGTACAAATTGGCACCTGGTCTTTTCTTTCTCTTTGTGCTGAGAATCCATTTTGGAGGCACTTTTTCTGCCTTGCTGAATCTGAATGAAAGCTTAATTTTGATCATTATTTTTGTAGAATACCATTTAATACACTAAGAACTGTGAATGGCCCTAAGAGAGAAGAGGATAAAGTGCTGTGCATTGTCGTACTCATCAGAGTATAGTTGCTATGTGGGAGGATGGATGGTGTGCTAACCTTCCAGCCGTAAAACCTGATTATTATTTCACTAGCATGGCGGCAAAATCGTGAAAGGTGAAAACATGTGGCGGGCAGACAAGGATTGGTGACTGGGTCCCCCACCCCTTTTCTACAGTGCTGTCTTGCACCACAGGGGGTTAGTGGAGGCGGAGGAGTAAACAGACTGTAACTCAAGCCAGGGTTGGGGGAAGAAGAGAGAGAGTTCTGCCTGGTGAGGAGAATGGCTGAACTACGTGTTCCTGTTACAAATGCGGAATCTCAGAAAATAAAGCATTTTTTCATATTACTTTCTCTAAAATGCAGAAGAAAATCACAAATATTGAACTGCAGTTACAAATATGTTGTAATTCTGAATAGCTGAATCTGGAAAATATCCACATCAATTTCGTTTTGGTGACAATTACAATTAATTTTTAAATAAGCCATTACATGAATTCAACTAAAGTTATCGAAAGTTTGAACAGATTCAACTGATCCTATAGGATACACCTTAATAAAATACCTAAAGCTTGGTTTAACCCCTTCCCTGTTTAATTAATTTCACTAAAAACATCCCAAAAATAACAATTTTTTAAAATGCTGTGCACATTGTCTACCAAGTGGAGGGATGACACATCTTGCAGTATTACATCTTTTGGATTCATATTTTAGAAGTTACGAATTTTGGAAAACTTAAGAAACGTTTCACCCGAGTATACTTGGGCATAATGTAAATCCATTCCAAATCTGAATATTTCACTGATGTTAAAAAAATATACATGTATACAGCCACTCTGACTGCAGAAATCTGACATACATATTGTGTAATGACATTTGTTGGTACTTAATTTTTTGTTTTTCTTTCTCACTGGAGTACACTCGGGCAGACTGTAATAATTTTTTTGCCTTTTTTTTTTTTTTTCTGTAAATCAGTGCTCAATACTAAACATTTCAGAATACATAAATAATGGTACCAATAAAATGTAGAAAGTTATTCACATATACATATTACGATACATGAAATCAATATCACTGATATTATTTTAGCACCTGAACAAGAAATCAATACCAAAAAAACTTAAAAATAATAATAAATATTATAAAACACATAAATCAAGGCAAAAATAATGTAGTCCCTTTTTCATTCATGTGGCTCATAACCTTACATATTATCATTGTCTGACATGATTGCCTCTTGTACATGGAAAAGTAATACAATGCAAAAGAAAACTGAAAACTAGTTATTATAAAATACATCAAATAAATACCAAGTCATCTTTTCATTGAAAAGAATCACATGGAAATTATTTTACATTGTGTAAACAATATTATTATCTGGTGTAATTACCTCTTGCACCTGAAAAAGTAATACATCACAAAATGTTCAGATGTTTGGTGCTGAGTGGTAAACCCAGAAGCATGGAGTAACACACGGGCACATCACAATCTGGACAGGAGTACCTTGTTTCCCGGCATATCTTTTTCCGTTTGGAATCCTTCACACGGGAACACATTCCACACTGCCTGGTCAGCTTCTCTTTCTTTTCTGTTGGTGGTATAGCTTCCGGGAAGTGCCTTTCTGTCAGACGCAGAAGAGCAGGTGACTGTCTAAGCCGACCAGCACGCTGGGTGAAATGTCAGTTGCATGATACTTGTCAAGTATTTCTTAAACAAGAGTTAACCTGAAATTCAGGTGTGACTTTTGCCATCCACATTTTTGCCAAAGCACGAAGGCATTGAAGATACAAATGTCCAGAAAATTGTGAAACAATTTCTTATAATAATTTTTCCCCGTTTCCGTGGGACAGGGTAATTTGCAAGTTGTTGATAAACATGACCAATGCCTCCCATGGTATTGTTATAGGCTTCGACTACTTCTGGCTTTGTCACTCGTTCTTTTCCAGCATTCCGAACTGTCACAGTATGTTTCCCTTGCACAGTTGTGAGCAAATACACCTTTTTGTCCTGCCACAACACTGCTGTGACTTTACTTCTCTGGTATGCTATGATCTCGCCTTTCTTCAACTTCTTTTTCCAAAGTGAATCAGGCATGTCTCTCCTTGAAAGATGCACTGTGCCGTAGGCATCAGTATGATTAACAATCAGTAAATCAGCAAGTGCAGGAGCTGAATAAAATTATCCATTGTTACACAATAACTTTATTTAGTAATGGCTTTATCAACGTCATAACTTGGGAGGATTTCAGGAGATCCAGATATGCTGCATCAAGTTGTGTCTCTTTCCCTGTGTAGATTACCGTGTTCCAGACGTAACCACTGCTGGACTCTCGTAACAAAAAAATTTTTAATCCGAAATGTGACCTTTTTGAAGGAATGTACTGCTTCCACTGTAGCTTCCCTTTGAACAGTAACAGAGACTTGTCAATAACAACGTATCTTTCAGGTGTGAACAACTTTTTGAATTTTTCATTCAAATCCAAAAACATACGCCAAATTTTTCGCAGCTTTGGACATGGATGTGTTTTGTTGTCAAAACTTGCATTGTCACTAAAGTGCAAAAAACATTTCAGCAAACAAAAATGTTAGTAGGTCAAGATTTTTGGGAAAATTGGTGTTGTCAGAAGGGCATTTGAGGACCAGTGTAGCTCTACATCAGGCTTCCATACAATGCTCTGCAGAATGGCAACAGCAAAGAAGACATAAAGTTAATTTATGCTTGTGTTTTTCCACTTTTCATATTTGAATTGTTGAGCGTACCTGTTGGTCTCGTTAGTGATAAGCTGCATGAGAGTGAGATCAAAAAACATACAGAAAAAATCTAAAATGCTGTGCTCGTGATCTGTGTTGAAATGCATACCACTTGTGTAAGTAGTCATATCGTGGAGGTGCTGGTGATGGAGACGTAACACTTACATTACACCACTGCCGGGCCGATGCAAACTGCTGATCAGCATCGTCCTCGAAACTTTTGCTGCTACTTTTAGATGGAATTTCATCACCACTTTCCGAGCCACTGTCAAAATCTTTGCTATCAGAATCCATTTAGTTACATGTATAACTTTCCACCGCTCAGAGTACTGACAGACTGAACAGTAACTTCAAATGTGAGTGTGTGATAATTTGTAAAAAAGAAGAAGTGCTGCTATCTTGTGTTATGTGATAAGTTTTTTGCAACAACATGGAATTTCAGGCGATCTAATTTTGAAAGGCAAGCAAATAATCACACTTTTTTTTTGTATAGAAAGCAACTACTGCTGCACCGTAGTAGTAAACCTAAGAAGCATAATCTAGACTTTGAATATTTTTTTCTGAGTGACTTGTTATGCCATCTGCTATTTTTCACAGTAAACATGTCAAAGGAGACTAAACTCTGTTGAAACAACAAGGTGCAGTAAAGTGAGGTTGCTCCCCAAATATACATGGGTATATATATTTTGTGTACAAGGCATATGCCCGAGATAATGCGGCCGAAACAGGGAAGTGGTTAAATGTATCCATGGCGTAGTAAATGGCATGCAAAACTGTAATAAAACCTACATAATTTACGGCTACTAGGGTACAGTGAAATCTTAATAATTACCATTAAAAGGTCTTAAATTTCAAAATTTATATACCTATAGCTTTATCTCCTTTACATAAAGCCTATATAAAATCTCCACATTACTCTCTTGCCAAAGCAAAGTATTTAAAAGTTTTTTCATAAAAAACATTGAAAGTATCTCAAAGTCGAGAAAGAAATAAAAGAAAATCTTACGATAGATTATGATACACAGCCACAATTACAAAAATATATTCTTTTAACCTTACAGTTGAAGCTTCACATACAAAATTCAAACATAAATCTGATAGTCCAGTAATTAAAAAATGAAGGGTTGCTTTGGGTAAAGGCTCATGTCAATTTCTTGGGAAAATAACATTTAACATATTTATGTTTATCGGATAAGGACTCATGTGTGATAAAAGGGCGGAGCAAATTAGTGACAATGATAAGAGCCCTCAAGGACAGAATAGGAATGATAAGTAAACTGGAACTGGGGAAAAGGAGTTTATATGGCCGACAGCTTAATGGCGTCCCGGAACAACAAATGTGTGTGTAGTGTACTGAACACGAATGAGAATGAGGTCACCATAGAGATTCCAGAAGTGGACTTGGAGCCAGTAATAGAATGTGAGCTAGCAGGCTCAAGGTCAAAGGACAGTGGTAGGATGAGGAGGGTAAGAGAGCCCTGAGGTTAGATCACTTGAACACGGAAAAGCTGAGAAACTGTAGAAAAAATATGCGAGGACTAGTGTGACATTTTCCATCTTCCGGGAGATTGATTAAACTGGATCCTGAGAGTCACATGCCATACCGACCATATTCGGTGTGCAACTGATAATGCAAGTCAGTATCAGATGCCCCACGTGCATAAGGAGCAGGTAAAGAAACAAGAATTAGAAATGTTACAAGATGGGATCATAGAACTCCCCTATACCTATGATACAAAAAATGGGACCCGTAAGGAAAACAAAAATACTGTATAATAGTCTATTATTGTGGGGTGAATGAAAGGACGATAGGGTCCGTATTCCCGATACCAAACATAACAGAAATATTGGATCAGCTAGGGCAGGCTAAGTACTTGTCAACCCTGGATGTAGCCAGTGGGTATTTACAGGTGAAATTGAATCTGGAAAGAGAAGCTAAAACAGCATTCAGTATGCTTACAAGTTCACTAGAATGATGTTTGGATTTGAAGGGGCGCCTGTGACGTTTCAACATCTCATTAATACAGTGTTGGTGGGAATACACGGACTGAGGTGTTTAGTGTACTTAGACAATGTGGTAGTGTATTGCAGTTCCTTGGAAGAACACAACGTTAGAATACGGGAAGTGTTTGACAGATTCCGTGAACATAACGTTACATTGTAGGGCAGGTGAAACCATACCGCAAGTGGATGTGCTAAGCAGAATTTGCATGTTATAGAACCCGGTGCAAGTAGCAATTCAGGAAGGTGCATCAGTAATCCCGGGGCGGGAGAATGAGATAGCAGAAAATTAACAGGTTAGGAGCATTTTAAAAGAAGACCACGAGTCTGCGATATGAGGGCACCAAGGGGTATCCAGAACGTATGAAACACTAAGGCAGTGCTTCCACTGGCCAGGCATGAAGGCAGATATAGACGACTATAAGCGAAAATGTATTTTGTACCAGAAATAAACTGATGTGCCCACACATTAGGATGCAAATGGAATTGACTGACACGCCAGATGTAGTATTTGAGAAATGCACGTTGGATATAGTAGGCCTGCTGCCCGAGACGCCAACAGGGAATAAATACATCCTCACATGTCAACAGTCTATCTAAATACCTAGTGGCCATACCTATTAAATAACAGGATGCAGAATTAGTAGCAAGAGTGCTAGTTGAGCATGTGGTGTTAGTGTTCGGTATACCGCAATGCGTGCTCACTGACCAAGGTTGGAATTTCATGAATGAGAAATGAAAAGTATGTGCCAATTATTGCAGGTAAAAAGACTTCACACGTGGCTGCCTTATGCAACATTCGTATTTCACACCACACCCCACTCAAGTACAGGTAAGAGCCCCATATGTTAATGTTTGTTAAGAGACCTTAATATACCAGGTACAGTGAAGAAGGAGCCTGCGGGGCTGTATAGGGAATATGATGAACATTTGCTGCAATTACAATTTCGTCTTCAGCAAGGTTACAAACTAGCTAGGAAAAGATTGATGACAGTTAAGGTATAGAGTAAGGCACAATACGATAAAAGGCTAATGAATACCATTGCACAGAGGGGGATGAAGTGTTATTGTTTGAGTCTGTGCGCAGAGGACGATCAAGAAAATTGTCCAGTCAATGGATAGGACCCTTTAAGATGATTATGGTAGACGGGGTGATGTGTACATTACGTAAGAATGGCAACAAAACTATGAGGGTACATGCAAATTGATTAAGACATCCTCGAGTCCCCCGGGATATGTTACCAACATGCAGGAACAGCACAGCTCTATAACCTACGGTAGAATATAATAACGTATGTGAAAATTAACTATCTTGAATTTGAATGATGAAATTGATAACATTTGCAAAGTGTTAGAAATGTTGTCAAGGGTAAAACTTATAATAATTTGCACTAAGAAAATGGTGTTCCTAGAAGTGCCTGTTATTAAATGTTTATTAAATCATGGCACTAAGGTAGAAGCAAAACAAACTGTATGTGGTTGCCATTTGATTAAAATACACATCTGCTGAAGGTTGTTGAGAGCACTGATAATTTCTCTGATTATGAAGTAGGGCAAAGGTAATTAATTGTAACAGAACAATTATGTAATTGGTATATGGAGTTTGTGAATAGGTCTAAATATGGAAATAATCTTAAGAAAGGAAAGGGAATGTTAACTAATATTGATAAGGAGCAAACCTTTTAAACAAGTTAGCTGCGCCTCAGGTAGTCTCCAAGTGGATGAAAAGATGGTTAATAAATATCATTGGTGGGTTGAGTAAGGTGCTTTTTGGCGCATTAAATGAAGATGATACTAATTACTACACTTAGCACACAAACAAATTGGAACAAGACCAGTTAGATTTCCTCCGCTTGGTGAAAGAACAAGTTGTGATTGTAAAACAGTCATACAAGTGTTTAACTATACTATGAGTAAGGTAAGTGAAAACGGGGCAAAGCTAACTGAGAACATAGAGGCCCTGCTAGGACATGTAAACCAGCACGAGTCCAGCATGGTAAAAGCCATTAATAAATGAAAGGTGAAAAGTGTAATGAATGATCATTTAAATACATTGTTGTATTTGTCTAAAGAAGTGTTTGATCAGTATAAGGTTTTGGTAGAAGCTGTAGTACATGCTCAAAAGGGGATAATGCAACCACACATTGTTTCCCCATCCTAGTTAATAAATCAATTGAAGGCAATGAGCCTAGAGCAATCCAAACCAATGTCCCTACCTGTCCCACTGAGTGTGAGGAGTGAACATTTGTTATTAAAGGCGATGGAGTTGGACGTGTTTATAAATAAAAACGTGTTAGGCTATGTGGTGAAAGTACCCCAGGTGGACAACCTCCGGTACATCTCGTATAGGCTGATACCCTTACCTGTGCTAGTTCAAGGTACCAAGGGCAAGTTTGTGTATATCGAACCGGCGAACGATTTCTTATTAGTAGATGACACTCAACAATATTGCACAATGTTACGATGGGACAAATGGGAAAATTGTAAGACACTGGAAACCGACAAAAGTGTGTGCAGACAGACTGCAGCTCTAGTGAGCTTACATGTCCGAGATAATTTTGAGATTAAAATGCTGACTCACCCCACGGAGATTCCGTTAGGTTGCAATAAACGAATAATGGAATTAACCAGTACCTTGTGGATAAGCCTCAGTGATAATAAGTGGTTGTATGCCGCTGTGGGGGTGAACAAACTTTCTGTGGTATGTGAAGGGACCGGACCAAAGGAATTCAGTGTGATAGGTACAGGTAAAATGACACTAGCCCAGAACTGCAAGTATTATGGTAATGACATAATAATAATGGGACAAGGAATTTGTACCACTAACAAGAGTAATAATGACTTAATTCCACCAGTATCTTTGGACTGTGATTGTTGAGAAGGTGAGAGTATAATGCGTGACTGGAATGAAATTAAGATAGATACAGTGGATACGAATCATGTATATAATGCAGATGAACTAAAACTTGTCATAAATTAAGTGAAATAGAACAAACGGTAGCCAAGGAAGAAGGTAAAATAAATCAAAGAAAAGTGTTATACCACATTTCCTGGGCTACTTATGCAATTGGATTGATAGCTATAATTGTAATTATTTACTGTATTATAAAATGTAAGTGTGGTAAGTGGTGGACCAGACATTGTAAAGAATCTTGCTGTCCATTGAGTATATGTTTCAAACCTGTAATTGTAAACATAGTAGAAGACGGTGTGGACAATGAATACTCCCCTCTGGTAACACGATCAACACATGGACAGTTAGATGAATATGTAGTGATGAGTGAATTTGAAGCATTAGAAGAGATTGGGAGAGCTAGATCCAAGCAGCGATGACTCAAATTTACATGGTAAATTCGTCTAAAGGGGGAGGAGTATATTGCGCCCCACTCACCTTTCTCTTGTAGAGAGGTGTATGGGTTATAATTAATTGTTATTATTATATCATTTATATTAAGCATAGTCTAGAGGGCTATCTTAAGGTAGGAACTGGGTTCTCTTTAAGACATGTATGGTAATTATGATATGTGATATGGCTTGTCACTGTGTGCTCGGCAATCACTGGTATGATTCGCCTGAGGTCAGATGGTATAATAATCTTATTAACTTATGAGGGTCAATATGTGCAGACAAACCATGCACTTCCGCGGGGCATCGTCCTGGGTGACGTGCCCCAGGTTATGAGTTCTATTGATTGTTAACCTGAGATTATCAAAAGTGTACACACTGGTCAGATGCTCTTATGGGTTTTGCCCCGACAGCGGTGACCAATGTATGATTATCATTCATGCGATGTTGCTGGTCATTGCCCATGTGTGCGTGCCCTGGCAACAGAGGAATCACGAGGGGACGACCCTTGGCTATGACGTGGGTAACCATGTGACCCTGAGAACGATATATTGTAATGTCCATGTTGTAGAACTGTGTGTTCTTTCACCATCGATGGCCTCACTCAGAGCTTACTGCAAGTTTAATGGTAACTGCTGTAATCCAGACGTTATGAAACCTGCAAAAGGCTGGATGTACAAGATTGACTCTCATGGAGTTTGCGTCACCACTCCGGCGCAAAACAATACAAGTGACCTCTTAATAAAGACACAGATAATAAAGTTAACGTTGTACTGTCTAAGCTAACATAGTGATTGCTGCAGTAATATGTAGAAACTCCAAGAGGTTTTATACAAAATAATACAGCAACAACAAATACAACTACAACACAATAATTCTAATGTACATAAACCTTTTTAATACTGAAAACTTCTAAATGGCATGACTTAACGTTAGTGGAAAATCAAACAATGAACAGACAAAATAAACAATGAACGACTAACTATAATCTTGAACAATAATCATAATCTCTCCTGACATGCTGTGAAAAATCAACATGTTCACAATCAAAAAAATTGTATCATAAATATGATTTGTTGAGTTTTTTCTGTGAACCAACAGTTTTAGATCTCAAACTGAGAAATAATTACTTAAACTATAGAATGTAAAACATTTAATGCTTAATTTAACAAAGTTTATTAAAATGTATGAACTAGTCACTATAAAAACAATACAAATACAACACAGTTGTTATAATGTACATTTTATAAAAAAGGCTTTAGACATTTACACACAATTTTAATATGCATCCTAGTAAACATATGTTTGTAACAATTATATAGTCTGCATAAACTTCAATCACGCTGGTTTAAAATCTCAGCATTAAAAAAAAAACTTGTTTAACTGATCAATTTTTACATTTAATTATCAGTCAGTATCATATTATTCCTTTTAAGTTCTAGCATGTTAATTTAGATGTGACAGTTACAATTAGACATGTACCGAATTGTTGTACTTTAGGTTTGAAGTTCAGTGGTAACAGCAATGATAAATTCTTTAGCTAATAACTGACAAGAAATATGGCAACAGATGGTACCTTATCATACAAATTTTAAGTGCTGGCGACGTTTCATTATTATCTGTAAACATCTGTTACTTTCCTTCATTATTGTCTGCTGTGTGTCAAAGAAACTATTTTCAGATGTGCACTCTAAGAGTAAACGTGTGTGATTCACCCGAAAACAACTAAGCTGTGTACAAAATTACAATCTAACAGGCTAGGTAAAGTGTTAGAATCTTAGTAATACCATGTTACTAAATATTTTCAACATAAATTACCATCTCCAACCACTGGCCAGTAATGGCACCGAAATATGGCACTAGCCCAAGCTTTGTACATTTCGAAACATGGATACAGAGCTCATAAAATTGATGTTATCATAAAAAATGCCTTATACTTTTGCAAGTTCTATTTCAGAAAATGTTTCCGTTTGTTAACCAACTCCATTGAGATATACATTAAGCAAGCCTTATGAATGAGATACAGAATATGTGATGGTAGTAACTTAGCAAAAAATTGTTACAAATCTTCAAGTAATTAGTTTGACTAAATTTTTCTTACTTTTTGTCACCTTCAGTGCCAACACTTTTTGGGCATTTATGATGTAGTCTGGGGTCTGTATTGGTAGCTGCCTTGCATATCTAGAATCAGTGATTTCTGGTAACAGACAGTTTAAATAAAATGTCAAGAGCGTACTGATCCTTTTTCTTTCCATTAGTTGTCATTCCTTTCAACGATGTCACATATTATGCCCTTGGGTGACTAAATAACAAAGTAACAGAATTTTCTTTTTGAAACTTGAAGTTTTCCTTGAAGTTGATGCATATAGGTATCATCTGTTCTCAGTTTCAGTACACCATCTCGCATTTCCATGAATTTAATTTTTTTATCGCTAACAGCCTCTGGTGGCGTAACAAGTTTTGTTGTAGTTAGACACTTCACTTCTATTATAGCATCTTCACCAATCAGCCCACCTGGTGATGCCCCAAGGAGTGGAGGTTCTTTGTCAATAACCAATCCACACTGGGAGATGGAAATATTGTCTTCAGTGGCATACTGGGAAAGAGCAACTGCTTCTTTTTGTAAGCCCCATGAAGTATTTCTGTTCCCCTTAAAAACATTTTAACGGATTTGCTTCACTACATTTGCACACGAGGTGGTTGCCTTAATTTTGCAGGTAGTTGCAAAGAAAGATGCCGTTAACCGTTTGCTTCGGTGCTCCTTCCATTCGTGACAAGCACTTTGCTTTCTAGTAATTTCTTCAACTTTCTTATCCTCTTATTCAAATCTTGCACAGCTTCTTTATAATCTGTCTCACTCATGTTTTCGTGAACAACCGCTGCAGAGGGGCCATAGTCACTGTCTGCTGAAAAAGATTTATTGGCAGCTTGCTCGGACCGAAAAACTAAACAACTAAGACAAAGGTAGCATTCTCTTCTCTTTTTAATTCTTGCAACGTATTTGTTAGTGTGAAATCCCAGACTTTTTTAGCATAAAATATGTGAACAACTCTGTGAAGATCACCTTTAGAATTGATAGAAACTAAGGGCTACTTCACAGTTTTTCTAAGGAAAAAGTCAATTCTTTTTCCACCAATAACCTTCGCAACAATGCAGTTGAAATGCTCAGAAATGTTATTGTCTACATCTAAAATTAGACTGGTGGCATTATTTACTACGTGCTGTACGCCAGTCTGGAGCTCCTGAAATTCCTGTATCTAGTAGATCGGGAACTTTATTTGTTTCTCCCGATTTTGAGGACCCATTGCAGAAATAATTTCTTTCAGTACAATGGCTATATTCTCCCAGAACATGATAGGGGCTGTTTAAAATGTAATTTTTTAGTGCTTGAATTTTTTCATGATTACTCAGTCCTATCTGTTGCTTTCTATCTTTTATGGCACCAACAACTGAGGTCTTTAAACGTTGAAGGGGTGGTGCGGTATATTTCTGAGAGCTGCATTTCCAATCCTTCTGTTGTTACAAATGTTGCGAATTTTATTTGTGTAATTTTGCAAAATGTGATTTCTGCATTCAATTTTTTTGACATAGGTGTTTGGTCCATAAGGCATTGCATCTACTATTTTTCTGTGCACACACTCACCATTGCCAATGATATTCAGATACTTGATGCTGTGCATTTAAACACTTCTCACAAAATCTTCAACAATCATGTTTTGTACCATAGATGTTGCAAGTCCTGCCCAGTTTTTTTAGCACATTTACGTTCTGGCACAGATTCACCTTTGCTTTGAACTTATGGTGTTCACAGAAGGAGCAATACTTGTTTTGAAAACCAAGAAACAGTAGCTTCTTGGTCTTGAATCCGATTATGACTCTAATCTTTTTTATTGCAGGTGAAAACACAAGCTTTAAAGTAATGGTAAAATATGTTTGTACAAAAAAAAAATTAAATTTTTATTCACCAATATTTACGAGTTTCGTGATTGTTTTCACAAACTACTGAGAATTTTAAAGCAAAATATACTTACAACTCCAGAGAGTTAATCATATTTACCCTTGTAGGACTTTTTCCCCCATGCACCATCAACGACAACAGTAACAATAGGAATCCCATCCTTATCTACATCTCTGGCTTCTATGGTTAGTTTTGCTTCTTCCATAGTGGCTTCTGACATAAGTTTCCAAGCTGACTGGAGAATAGACTCCAAAGTTTGGTCGTAATATGTACTCCATGAATTTCTTGCAATACAAGGCATATTCAATGCTGCGCAGAACTCCTTGAGTTGTGAATAGCCTCCACCCGTGGTGATCATTCCTAAAACTGCTGTTGCATTCGTGTTCATAATTTCCACATCACGGTGGGGGGTTGTATGAATCGTCCAGATAACATTACGCATTTTACATTTAAAGTTAGTATGCTACAAAATCCATGTCGCAGTTCACCAATGAGATGCATATCCTGAAAAGTTTGTGACTGCTGATAGCTTTGATGCTCCTAACTATTGTTCGACCCTCCAGAATTATTTCAGTGAGTTCATTACAGCATAAAAGATAAGGAGATGAATAACAACCTTAACAGTTTCATTAATAATTTCACGCCTTGACTATGCTGGTTTTCAGTGATTTGCATGAAGATGTAGCTAAGAGACTTATATGTATGTTGAATAATTGTGTACATATTATTTTTATTCTCACAAATAAGGGCTACTTCACCAAATAGACATAGACCATCATAGCTAGATACAAAAAAATAACATTGCACGAGATAAGTTTACAAAAGAAAATGTTAACAGGATGTCCCCCCACTACCCTTGTCTAGTTTTTTTTTTTTTACACCAATCTATGTTTTTAACTTTTGTTCTTTCAATAAGCAGAATTTTATAGGTACAGCAAATTTTCTTTATATTTAATTTTATTTTTTGCAGTTTTTGATATAAGATGTCTTTAATGTGGTTAGGTGAAAAGAAACCAACTTTGCCTTATTAATTTCAACACAAAAATAAAGATGATAGATGATAATATTTCATTTATAATTAATATGAATAAAAATGGTGAGAAAAGAGGTGTGTTGGTAATGCATAGTGAGAAATAGTTACCAAGTAAAATATTATTACACTGAGTGTGCACAAATACGGTGCATTGTCACTTTGGTTTAATTTTCTATACTTGGTTAAGCATTGTTTGAATGAGATAGAGGAATATCCTGGAAGTAGAACTTTAGCAGGACTTCAGAAAAGGTGCAAGTAACCATGAATGGACTATAACTGAAAAGCTAAAATTGTATAAGACTGCAATAAAGTACAAAATATCAATGCTCACTGATCCAGTGTGATAACTGATTTATAGACATTCTGTGGATGTCAAAGCCACATTTCAGATCTGAGAGAACTTCATTCTAAAGAATGGTTTATTATTTTCTTGGATACATGAATGGAACTACATTTTAACTGGCAGAAAATCATGGGTATAGTACCCAATTCCTTTACCAAACGTGTTGTAGTTTTTGCAGTTTGGTACCTACGTGCAAATGGTTTTTTCCTCCATCCGTGCATGATTGCAAGATAAGCAATCATTCATTACAACTGAGGGAAATCAGAATAAACTAACACTGCAGTATTAATTCCATACAAATTTATTGGTTCCTTAAATAATAGTAACGCTCCCAGTTTGTATGCCAAAGTGAATAACATACTGAACTATAAATTCCAGTGGTAATAGCTATTTCTTAAATATTTATGCAATTATATGATAATATTGTTCAAATTTTCATCAGAAAAGTAAGCAAAGTATGAACAGTATTTCAGTTTTTTTAATATTGCTAGTGGGCTTCAAGGTTTACACTCATGTATGTGTGAATAATTCTCCTATTTGATTCAGCCACCTTGGAATGAGGTACTTATTGAGTTACAGTTCTCCAAGGCATGCCAAAATAACATTGAATTTAATAAAATAAGTTAACCAAATTAACTACTAAAAGATGTGTAATTGCTGTGTTTCTGCTTTTATGCATGACAAGCCACAAAGTTTTCTACAAAATATGTATTTCCTGCTTGTGAGGGTTAACCTACCAAACCTTTAATTTTGACAGTGATATAGTTTGGATACTGTAGAAATTTAAATATACTGTGTCTATTGCTAAAAATAAATTAAAAGCAAATTTAAATCACCCACATTCAAAGAAGAACAGAATAATAAAAGACCTAGAAAACAGTGTATATTCTAATATTGATAATAATGACCAAACGTAATCATAATCGAAATTGTAGGAATCACAGAAATGCAGTGTAGCCATTCAAAATATGTGGAACATGGAAAATTATCAGAAATGAACAATAAAAAAAAAAACTAATGAAAAGTGAAACATTGTGTAACATCTATACAAACAAAACTCAAACTCGGAAGGCACAGAAAAATAGCATAACAATGAAAAAGCAACAGAAAATGATCTTACAATGTTTCAGGTTCTGGAATCTGTCACTTTCATTATAAAAAACAATGCCATTACTATTGGTTACTATAATTTGTTTCTAAACATAAAAATACTATCTAATTGACTGCAAAATATTTTCCTTATTGGTGTTTGTCTTTTCAGTTAAATTGGTTTTTGCTGATGTTTAAATGACTGTTAGAATGTTCACAATTTTCTAGCTTTTTGTCATTTTGCTTCTTTTTTTTATATTTAATTTTGGAAATAGACACATTCTGTTTAGATCCCTTTAGCTACAGCCCTAAGAATTTCAATAAAATTCATAAGCCATTTTTTTCTCAAGTATAGGCTACATGGATTATATCAACTGTAATAAACGAGACTAATATTAATCATGTAAATTTTACCTCGGAGAAACTTTGACCTATGCCTAAAGTTGATTAGCGTTTATCAGAACACCGAGTGGTTCCAGTATACATTTACTATGTTAACCTTTATAATTATGTTGAAAATTTTTAGCAGTAACACTTGGTTTTCCCTGTTTTGGTAAATAGGCTTCCCCCAACCTTGGGGTTGTATTGGTAAGTTTTTTAGGATCAGGATGGGTGAATATGATACCAAATTTAAAACTTTGAGGTCAACTTGTAGCTAACTGCCCATACAAGTGTTATAAAAATACATTGAAGTGTTGAGTTTGAAATTCTGATTCATATTCTGTATAAATCGTGTAATAAGGTCCTAATTATTTAAAAAAATTAACAATCTATTATATTTATCCTTCTAAAGAGTGAAAGGTGATACAGTAGTAGGTTAATGTGATACACATTACAGTGTCCTGTATCACTTGTAAAGGTTTTGTAAAAAATATTATATTTTTATATAAATTATAACAAAAAACAACAAATTTTAGCACATGGAAATAAAGCAGTGAGTGAAGTATTGTTATGGAACAATAAATGAATATACACATGTATTAATTTAGATAAATTCACATATTTCCTGTGCATCATATGTTTATACTTGATACATATCCACTCTTTTGTCAGACAAATATTTGCATCCTGCACCAACCCCAATTATGTGAGATAGTGGCAACTTGTTGAGACTATCACTACATTTTATCATACAGATATTGTGTTCATTCTTTGTAAAGGTTTTTTTACTTTAGCCCCATTACCGCACACTAATCATGTGTAATGTTTTGTAGGGCAACAATGTACCAAAATGATAAATTATTTCTTTTGCTTCCCTTGAAAGATGCTAAAAGGAAGTCACCGTACTTTATGACTGGTTTTTCGATCTGGATAAAGTTGTAAGTTGTGAGCTGAAGCAAATGTTTTTAGTTAGAATATCAAGTCCATAATGTCAGCTTCAATGAAGTCGCTGTGTACATATTTTCTTTTCTTTTCTGGACTTTTCACTTTATGATCATCTGTCAATGATTTTTCAATTATTCTTACCACTCTTCTATGATTAGTTACGGAATTGAGGTGCCTTATTGGCATTAGTATAAAACCAGATTCCACAATGTTTACATGCATTTTATGATGTCACCAATATGGTGTCAGTGATGACATAAGTATTTTTCAATTGCCCCAACCCTTTACCTATGACACTCTCTAACCCCCCATATTCCACGGGAATGTGGGGGTTTTCGGGCAGGGACAATTTCAGCATTTATAAACGTTGGAATCGGGAAGTACACGAGCCTATCCGCTGTAGTGTACTAACCAATTCCATATATGGCATTGCGTAGTACATTAGATCCCATCCGCTCAAGTGTACTATCCAATTCCATATATGGAATCGTGAAGTACACTAGAGCCCATCCATTCAAGTGTATGACCCAATACCACACGACTCAATACCACATCAATACTGTAAATTACAATTTTGCGGCCAGAACTAACTTATCAGATTTGTAAACGATGATTCACTATTTTCGGTAGTTCAGCCACACCTTGATTATCACGGGTCATGTATAGGCAAATCACTGTATTGGGTGTATATTTTGAACAAATATAGTCAATAAATTATTAATTTGTTGCCTAAACTAACGTATATCGGTAAACGAAGGATCACAATTTTTGGTAGTTTAGCCACACCTTGTTTATCACGTGCTGCGTGTGGTTTCATATTTTGACCATTTGAAAAGGATTATTTATACACACAATCTCATTTCCCAGTTAGTTAAATACCATTTCTGCTATATTATACGCTTTGCTGTATCAAATACCACCTAAAATACTACCTTTATCCTAACAGGACCTACCTACAACAACCTTATTCTACATGGTCCTACAAACATCAAACATATCCAAGTAACAAATGGTAAAGACTAGGTACCTGCTACAGAATCCTGACCTAACGTTCCCTACCTAAAACACTGTTAATTAAACCAGATGCACACATTACAAAATTAATATTTTAACACTTGCCTGTAACAAACATATCCATTTTCTGCCAACTTGTAATGTCACACTCACGCTCATTATTCCATGACACTCACATCATTTGCACTACGGTACGTATATAATTATCTGTCGTACTCAACACCATTATTCACAACATATTTTTTTATTAACTCTGTACACTATTCTATACCACTTCACTTTATGTAAAACATACTTCACTGTATATGATACGTATCCATTTTATGACACACTGTCGTGTAATGAAACGGACTCTGAACACGTATACTACTATAGGCTATTCACAGTGAAGTGATCACTTTTGAAAGCCCTCTCATTTCAAATAATAGTCTATAAATGTAATTTAGTTTATCCCTAGGCGTTAACTTCAGAGTGCGGTCGTATCTGCACACTCTAGTTATTACTTACATGGCAATATTTATATACAATGGTTATTAGAGGATAAAAAATTGGCTTAAATAAAAAAGTAACTAGGGCTTCAAATGTGCTCACTTTACCGTGAACAGCCTATACCTTTTTTACTGTATGACAGCACAAGAACAACTATTCATAGTATTTTTTTTTCTTATTCTACGATACGAATAAACATACAGATGTTCAACTAATGAGAACTAAATTCCTCAGCTGTTTTAACTTATTTCTTTATTCGTTGCTACTACTACCAACATAATCAACTATACTACCAACATCTTTACATCATTAACTACGTCACATGTATATACAAACATGTAATTGAGAAGTCTACTAGACCTGGAATTGAGAAATCTGCTAGACCCGCCTTATTTGTTGTTTGAGTGCTTCAGTTCTCTTCAGTCATAAGAGTAAATAGTTTCAAAACAGGTAGGAGATGTTAAGGTTGTAAGATCCTGGTTTTTATTCATGTAACATCTAGTATAATATTGCAAGGCATCTTATGTTACTGGGGGATGCTGGAGTTATTGAAGTACTGTTAGCTGCAGTATCTGGGGCTGCTGCAGTTTCTGGAGGGTATGATTTATGTAGTAAATTCAAATACCTTATCTACTTTACTGGGTGAAAGCATTTTATAGAATATTTGGCTTATGTAATTGGTTGTATCCCAGTGGACTGAAGTTTTTTTTGTTCTCAGGGTTTAATACAGTACACCACATCCAACATATAAGATTTACAAAGTCTGATGTGATAGTAATTTCCATTTGACTGATTACATAGCCAAATAAGGAGTTAATTGGAACAATAACCTTGTAAATTTTGAAGAAACTGATTTTTATAGAAAGAAGGTATAAAGTTTGAGTGACTTTCTCTATCAGTGGTTGCTGCAGTAGTAGCTTATTTAAATAAAAATATATCTCCTTATTACCACTGGTGACAAAATATATCTCCTTATTACCACTGGTGACAAAATATATCTCCTTATTACCACTGGTGACAAAATATATATCCTTATTACCACTGGTGACAAAATATATCTCCTTATTACCACTGGTGACAAAATATATCTCCTTATTACCACTGGTGACAAAATCTGTCAACACAATTAAATACACCATTTGAGGTGCTGAATAAAAATAGTGTTTTCCACTCACACTTAAATAGAGTGCTCTCTTACTACAGAAAGCCTACTAATAATTACATGTGTGCAGTTAAAATCAAGATGACAGTATTATATACTCTTTGAAAATGGGCTCTCATCTTCACTCTCCCAAAATAGCCAGGGAAAGGGTAATCCTCCAACTTGCCACACAGGTTTAATACTTAAGAGTCTCGGACAAGCACTTTGCTAACACAGATTCAAACTGTACTTTAATTGAGGTACTAGCTAACATACACTATTCTGAAAACTTCCAAACAAGAAGTAGTTGTGGGTAAGATGTGGACAGCACTGCTATTGAGAAAAAAAACATTGAGAAATAATTATAGATAAACACAAGAAAATAGATTCTTAAGGCTTGGGCACCACCTACAAGCGATGACCGCTAACTTCATCAGTTACCTAACACTGAAGAAAGCCCTGACATGGTCATTCTCAGTGATCAGTTTGTGGTTAACATAAATATGCATGTTATATTGATTTGATCAGTTTTCATTGGTTTTTTAGTACCAGGAGACAATTTGTATAGTACATGAATCAAGGTGTGTCAAGTGATAATCAAATATTAAAAGTAGAGGGCATTGTTTCACTGTTACAAAGAATTTTGTACAGAACTTCTGAAATTTAACAGCTGTTGTCCATTTGCTTTCACTGGCAAGCTGGTATCCATTTGCTATCACTGACAAGCTGTTATATCCATTTGCTATCACTTGCAAGTTCTTAGCACCTTTCCACAAAGACTGTAGGTTGCACTTTTACTGAGGCTAACACAAATACAGTTGTGTTGTCTGGTGTTGTGCCAATTTCTGCAAACCTGTTCGTTTTTTTTTGCCGACACCAGTTAAAGAGATATGTATTGCAAGGCACATTAGACATGGTAAAAATAGACCAGTAAAATCTTTTTGTCGATGGTATACTTCACAGGCAGATAATTAACAGTAGGTTATAGCCCCTTATCTTCCTTTCCTATCTCCTGGGTGCTGCGCAGTCGTCAGTTTCTTTTCCATTATTTCTCTTGCTCTGCATCTGTTCACCTCTCTTAGTGCACTATATATTTTTGTATTACATACACAAATACACACACATCCATTCACATGAGGAGAAAGCAAGTATTTAGATGCTTATTCTGTTTATGTGTGAATACATGTAAAAACAGAGGTGTATCATGGAAGCATGATGTAAAATATTTCAACATGGTGCTTGTTTGGTCTGTCATTTCCTGCTGTACATGCAAAGGTAATAATTCCTGGCCTGCCTCAACACCTGTAGATATCATAAAATACTACCTGTTCATTAATTAGTTTAAATTTACAAGTCATAAAATGCCAACATAGTTAGCAAATTTATTTTTTTTACGTAGGTTCATTATATTTTAGGCATGTGAACTAACTTTGCCAGTCATATTACTTGGTTCACTAAAAATATTGTGCAGTTCCCACTAATTACAAGTACATAAAATGTGTAAATCTGCATTTACTGAAAATAAATAAATAAATCATTAAACTTAATGGCACTGCAATACATATGTAAAATATTCAAAATATGTGGCATTGTTGCCCTTCACAGCTTTATTTACCTTCCTTAATTTTAATGATTATTTCTGTTCTCAATTAGGAGCCATGTTTGTATCATTCACAGACAAAACAAATATTGGCTCAAAATAATTACAAACAAAAAGTTATAGATATAACTAATGAGTTTCTCTCATTTCCATGGTTGCAAATCATTTTGGTGAAATTCTTAAAATCTTTGATTGTCCATGGAAATACTGCAGTCCATGGACAATTCATGGCCTGCAAGCTTAACAGTGATCTGCAACTACTTTCTAAAATAACATTGAAAGGGGCCTGCAGATCTGAATTTGCTCCTGATGCAAAAACGTTTCCCTACTCCTGGCTTAGATGGAAGGTAGGCCTTGATGTACTGTTGACAGAGATGTTGTTAGAGATGAAACCAGAAACATATTGTTACAAGTTGCCAGCAAGGGCATATCTGAGTTTGTAAGGGTAAGAAGTCTTGCTAAAAATAAAAGAACTAAATTAAATTTTTAAATTTATTTACAATGTTATAAAAATACACAAAACTATTATTTCCATCAAACTACCCATATTTATCATTAACACATTATTCCTGTCAGTGAGCACAAATTTAATTACAATATCTGCTGTAACTAAAAACTATCACTGTCCTTATATCAGCTACACTCTTTGAAATCTTACTTATTATTTACACTTGTACAATAAGAATTTTCACTGCCATACATGATCATCATTCCAAGTGTTTCTCACTCACCCATCCAGTCGCACTTCCCCACAATGCAGTTGTCCAGTCTATCTCTACTCTTCCAATGCTTGCAGACTACACTCGCCGGTCACTGTGTCGTTGCTCATCATTCCAATTGTGCCACACACCTGGCGCTAATGGCCGCACTAAGCTCCAGACTATTGACACAGATGCATGCCACATTTCATGTAGCTCAGCTGGTTGGGTCCAAAAGGTTCTATGCAGCTTACATTGCACTGAGGGGGGCAATGACCAGAAAATTCAAACAACTACCATAGACATTCAATCTTCCAGGGGCGGGAGCGGCATCAGTTCAGATAGCCTTATCATGGCATGTGTCTGTGTTCTGTGACCCGTTTGTGACTCTGCCTTCTCTTCTCCAGTTGTGAGTGATACCAAAATGTTCCTGAGGAGAGGAGGAGAAGGATGCAAAGAATAAGGGTACCACTCATAATAATATGCAACACTGTTGAAACATGTTATTATGGTAGTGTGATTGGACTGTGTCCATTGCCGACCGTGAGATTAAATAAAAAATATAAATCACCATTTGCCATTAAACTTCAAAGATAAAAATATTGAGATAATTACAAATGCACACATGCCTTTCCCAGGTTGATTGGTCCCCAAGATATGGCATAAAAATTCCATTCTTTCACGTGGTTCTATCTTCATATGCATATGGCATACCAATCTGAAATATATGCATAGCTGGTACGTTCAAAATACGTGACTACACCCTTAAGTATATTAATTTAAATGGGCTACAAAAATATAACTTGTTGCGTGAATTTAATGTGAAATCTGTTAATTTTTTACTGATATGACATAAAAATTCCATTTTTCCAGTCGTAGTTGCTTCCATCATAGGTCTACAAAGTTATGTTGACATTTGTAACATGATGTCATATATATAGCTTATGAAGCAAAAATATTTTTAGTGGTCGTAATTTTGTAAATAAGTATCGCAATTTATTAACAACATGCTATTTTACATGGCCTGCTGTAATACTACTTGTCTACCAAATGTGGTATAAATTGATTGTTTACAAAGATGATGTATTTTTTTTAATATGGCAATATCTTACGAAATGACCTACAAAAGAATCTACGTATTGGCAAATTTGAGTCCTGTAACAAAAACTTTCAGCATACAACTATGGTCAAAATTGGTCAAATGTTATGGTAGACATGGAAAATTTACTTAAAATATTTTACTTCCATTTTGAAAATAAGTACCTTATCCATTTAAATACTTGTGTTTACATGGTCTACCATAATATTTGTTACATTGCGCATGAAAATCTACCTTATTGACAGGTCGTGTCCCGAGATGACATATTACTTTAATCAAAACCTTAAAAGAAAGAACACAGCAACTCTAGACAATCTTTAATCACACTTCTCCTTACATTGTGTGTTTTTTCCGTAGACAATCCATAGATATCACAACACAAAAAAACATGACCAACTTGAAATTAATTGTATGTATTCTTAAATTGCCTGTGAATGTAACATCCTCCGACTTTTGATTTTTGAACGAGTCAAGAAATCAAAATCATTACAAAAACACATGAAGCAGTTGTCCTTTACACCTTGTCTATGTCTTGAATTTCATGGGCAACCTTACAGTACGTCCACTCCTCGTTTCAGCCGCCGATGGAGGTTCTTGTGATGTGGACATTTCTAATGGGTAGATACACTGTACAGGTCTCGTCATCTCTCGACTGGATGTCTTCACTCGCACTACTCTTACATGTCCATCCTTACCTGGGTGCATCTCCAAGATTCTGCCTACCTACCACTTGAGTCTTCTTTTGTTGTCTGAACCAATTAGCACAACGTCCCCAATTTCCAGTGCCTTCGGACCCTTTGTTTAATTTTTCTGCTGCACCAGAAGGCCCAAGTACTCATCTTGAAATCTTCTCCTCAAATCCTCCCGCGGTCGTTGGAGGAACCTCGCCCACTTGCATAGAGATGTGTTTTCCAGATGATCAATATCTGGTACACCAATTGGTAGATTGTTCTGTAGGAACATGGCAGGAGTCAATGGCACCAAGTCCTCGGTATCCTCAGACAAGTAAATGAGAGGTCTAGAATTGATCACGGATTCCACCTCACATAGGATGGACGAGACTTCTTGATATCCCAGGGATGCTCTTCCTAATGTTCTTCATAACAATTTATTGACCATCTGTACTATTCATTCCCACTATCCACCCCACCATGCAGCAGCGAGTGGAATGAACTTCCACTGGATCCTTTGGGACAGGACTCTTCTTCTATCTTGGACCAATACAGGGAGTCAAACCCATTATCTGCCCGTATGAAATTGATCCCATTGTCACTGTACATCACTCTGGGTCTTCCCCATTGTGCAATGAACCTCCGAAGGCCCTGAAGGAAAATGCCTGTAGACAAGCTCAGAACTAGCTCAAAGTGTACCGCCCGATACACAATGCAGGTCATTCACCCTGCCCTTAGGAAGAGGGGCAAGATTGGTAGTAATCTTTCTTGATTTGAATCTTCTACACCGGACGCACTTGGATATCACCCGGCGTACCGTGTTTCTACCTCTTAAAATCAAGTACCGTTCTCATAGTTTACCCAACAGAATTTGGACACCAGCATGTGAATTCTTGACATGGTAGTCTTGTATTAGTATCTCTACGAGTTTATGTTTAGGTGGCAAAAGGATAGGATATCTATAACACTCATCTTCTTCTCTTCGGACTATCTTAGACCTCAGTCTCATCAGACCATCCAAGTCCACAAAAGTGCAGAGGGACTTCATCCGATTTTCATCAATCTCTTCCGCCTCTTCTCTTTGGACAAGATGGAGGGGTCTCCTCTCAGTCTCTTCAATTTCCTCAACAACAAGGTTACCTCCTCTACGGTTTTTTACCTTTTTGAAGCATTTTTAAGAAACCGTAGGATAGCGCCACATACGGCTACAACATACACAGCGTGATCTAAGCGGAGCTACCTTGAACTGGCAACACAATGCATACAAGGTTTGTTGTAGCATCCACGCAATGAGTTTCACAATCTATGACAGCTTCAAAAACCATTGTAGGTACCACTGTACCCTTTCCTTGGCTGATGGGTTAACTAAAGTTGTAGTCATTTTTCTTCTCTCGCTCTGAACTTCGACATGGTTCATCTTGACTTCAGACTTTGGCCAATCTTCTTGTTTAATTTTTAACCAGCTTGGCCCCTCCCATCAACGAGAGTTCACAAGGCGTTCTGCAGAGCAGCCTTGCAAGGAGAGATCAGCTTGATTCTGTTCTCCTGGCACATAATGCCAGTCGTCATGTTTTGTGAGTGTTCTGATTTCCTTTACCTGATTATTAATAAACACACCCCAGGCCTCATCTTTTTTTTACCCAATATAAAATCGGGGAAGAACCAGTCCAAAAAACTTTGGTATCTTTAAGTTCAGGCTCACCCTAATGGAAGCTGCAAGCAACTGCCAATGGAGCATGCCAACAGCTCTAGCATAGGCATGGAGACATTCTTTAATGGTGAGACTCTTGTTTTGGCCATTACCAGACTTACTGTAATGTCTCCTTTGGTACCGCTTTGTAAAACAGAAAGTACGTAATCTCCATGTATCCTCCAATCCGCCTGCAGTCAAGCATCTCGGAATCTTTATTCTTTGCAGTTGTCGAACTTCAATTTCCCATCTCCTGAACTTTTTCTGCATGTCTTCTGGTAATGGGTCATCCCAGCCCCCTTTCAGATTCCAGCTCTCTTAGAGGAGGAGTTTCGGCACTAAGGTCACAGGACACGAAAAACCTATGGGATCAAATATCTTCTGTGCAGAAGACAGAACCTTTCTCCGAGTGATGTCATTGGAATCCTTCATAAGGCTTACATTACAGAACGGAGCATCTTCCTCTTTACCCCACAGAAAGCCAAGAACATGATCCACCCTTGATAATCCCTCTCTACCGTTCTGTGTGCTGTCCTCCCATCCTCTTGAGTTCAAATTTCGCTTCAGCAAGAAATTTTGTAGACTTCTCAACAAAATGATGCTCTTCTATGTCAAAGGAAGTTAAACAATTGTCGACACAGAAGGATATCTTCAGCAAATCAGTGATCTCTTGGCACGCAATTGGACTATTTTCAATATGTAGGTCAAGTACTGCATCCAACAGCAATGGACTACAATTAAGCCCTAACACAACACGCTTGTGTCTCAAGATCTTTGATTTTCTCTGTGAGAAATCTTGCCACCACAAAAATCTCAGATGATCTCTGTCAGGAGGCGCAACAGAAATTTGCAGAAATGCGAGGAGCAACAGAAATTTGCAGAAATGCCTTCTTTATATCACAGATCACCCCAAATTTTCCTCAACGGAACCATGCTAAAATCGGAGGAATTTGTTCAAGCAAATTTGGACCCTTTTCTAGACACTCATTCAATGATGGTGATCTCTTCCCCCCACAAGATGCGTTAAACACAGGCCTGACTGTCGTCGTGGAGCCCTCTTTAAAAACACCCCGGTGTGGCAGATAGTGGCATCTAGTGTCCTCCTGAAAGGGCACTTCCTCAATAACTTTTCTGCAACCACTCGTTAAACACACCTTCATATGCATTGGAACTGTTCTCACATATCAGTCTCATTGTTGTGGACTGGCACCTTCTCTTCACAGTGTCGAAATTATCACATAACTTTTCAGATCTCTTGTGCCGAGGAAGAACAACCTCGAAACGACCCTCCTCATTCACAGAGACTGTTTGTTTGAAATGTTCCAGAGTAGCAGCTTCCATTTCCTTCTTGGACTGTTACTCCACTGGATCTCTCATCCCAAGAACATCTCGATTCCATAAGTCTGCTACCACAGAGTTCATGGTCAGCATTGCAGTCACAAGCATGTTGTCAGTGTCATAGCTCTTGTCTGTAAATAATCTGCCCATGAAGACCCAACCAAGGTGGGTCTCAACTGCCACTGGTCCACACTTCAATGGTTTTACACTATCAGTCAGAAGTAATCCATAAGTATCAGCTCCCAGGAGCAATTCGATCTCTGGCCTCTTTGGTCCATAGTCTGAGACAAAAATTTTGTGGTTCTTTAGTTCCTTCAGCCATGGCCATTTCCCGAGCTGAGGTATTTCGCCACAGATCACGGGTTGGTCAAGCACTGGGATTTCACAGGTGTAATTGCCATCAAATCTACTCACCTTTAGATGGTAGTTCATGTGGGACTATCTTGTGTTTTCTCTGCCTCCAAATAAGCTATTGATCAATGTTTCAGAGCCGGATCATGTCAGTCCAATAGCAGAAGCAGTACTTTCTAATATATATAAGCGCTGTGACCCACAATCAATCAAAACTCTGACAACACGTGTCTGTTTATTTCCTATTGCCTTAACCATTAGAGTCTGTAATAAAACTTCGTTACTGTAACTTTGATTGGTAAGGGAAGCAGAAGGCGGATCTTCTTTTACTTTTTCATCGTCAGGGGGAATCTTTCTTCTGTCATAGTCCTGGACACATCAAACCGTAGTGTCTTCTCTCACAGGTTTGATATTTCACATTGATTCTGCAAGCTCTTGAGGTGTGTCCCTGCTTCAAACATTGAAAACAACACCGGGTCTTCATTAAAATATTTCTTTTTTCCATTAAAGTCATCATCTGCACCTTAATGCAGTCCATGCTCTGGTGCGGGTTTCTGCAGGACACACACTTATTATCAAATGTGTTAGATTCTCCAGAAAATAGGTTGCTGGCAGTAGTTATGTTTCTCACTTCCTCTGGATTCATTTTTGATCTTGTAGCCCTTTGAGCTTGGATCTGGAATCCACTTTCTGCTAGAGATATCCTTTGTTCCCCTTCCGCGTCATTCTTGAGAAACAACAGCAAATGTTACTGTTTATCATCGAGATTCTCTGGTGTTTCATTTTGGAGAAGTAGAACAGAATTTCTCAACCATACTCGAAGTATATCTTCTGGAAGAGAAGATTCAACTAATGGGAATAGAAACGCAGCATATTGGTCACCTGTCGCACCTAGAGATTCAAATGATTTGAAATGGGATTCCAGGCGGTCGTATAATTGTAAAGGACTTCTTTCCAAACCTACTTTGAAGACACTGGATTGGCGTTTTGTAATTTTCTGCAGTGGGAGGAAAACTATTTACAACATCTCTGGCCCTACTGCCTTCGACCGTTGCCTGAATAAGATAATGGAACTTGTCTTCTCATTCTACATCTTTATCGTTGTAAATACGACTAAACTGGATCCAAAACCCTGACCAGTTTTTAACTTCACCACTAAACTTTCTCAGTTCTATTTTAGGGAGTTTTAGTTTCCTTTTACAGAACAATCACACATAGAAACTTGAACATTGTGTATAGTCAACAGACACTCTAATTTCTGACGAGCTTCGTCCAACCGGTCGTAATATTCTCATATTTTATCTCTTACTCAGTGCTGTACGCTGAATCATCTGCATCATCTAGAAGTTCCAATATCTTCTCATCAACATCTTTCAGCTGGACACCCAGACACTAATTTAGCAAGTATCAATCTTACCTTATCAGTGTCAGTCTTGGTCATCACTGCTTTGTGAGTTTTCGTGAAGTTCACTCGCACTGGTGTTATAGCTTTAAGTACCTTCTCCATTTTGATTCTTGCTTGCGACTTAATTCATGTCACAAACTTAGTCCTGTCACAGTCGCCATAAACGTTTATCGTGCCCTAAAATCTATCTGATTGACAGGTCGCATCCCGAGATGACATATTACTTTAATCAAAACCTTTAAAAGAAAGAACAAACAATCTTTAATAACTTGTCCTTACATTGTTTGTTTTTTCCGTAGTAGACAATCCATAGATATCACAACACAGAAAAACATAGCCACCTTGAAATTAATTGTATATGTTCTTAAATTGTCTGTGAATGTAACAATATTAGTTTTATGCAAAATTTGGTGGCTGTGAGTTGGGTAGTTTCCTAGATATCACTTAAAAACTTAATATTTAAAATTTATTGCTGCCTTCCAATATGGCGGACCAACAACAATATGCCACTCTAAATGCAATGCTTACATGATGCAATGTCAACATACAAAATTTGGTTTAAGTTTGGTAAATGCTTACTGAGAGATGACATAGTGTCCTAAATTTTAAAATTTCTCGCATTAAAAAAAAAAATGCCAAGAATGGTCGAAAATTATTAAAGTTGTATGTTCTTACTAGGTATTATGTGTACCAAGATTGGTAAAATTTATTTAATATCTATCAAAGTCAATAAGCTGTCTTTTTGTTACTTAATAGAAAGGAAATATGTAAATGCAGAAATCAAGAATTATGTAGGCCTATATATTTTCACTAAAATGAACTAAAAGTTTCTTCCAAAGATAATACATTTTGAAATAAACATATTTTGATTTAGAAAAACAATCCTAAAACTATTGATTGATTTATACCAATGTATTCAGTGTTGTATGCACTGAATTGCACTATTTGAATATGGCATTAAAATGTTGCACTCTGAATGATCTTAACCTCTTCACTTTGCTGGGGATAACACGGAAAGATGTTTCATCCAAATTGTGTATGTGATGTGGTTTGTGTGATAGTTTCACATCAGTAAGTTCATTTTTGAGGAAGTCATAAAATTCATAAATAATAAAAAATATCTTAAGTTGTAGTTTTGCAATTTTTCCCCCAAAATATTCTATTTTTTTTAGGGTCACATGTTGGCAGTTTCTTAAAGGAAGTGTTAGTCCATTTTGTGTTACATAATCTGCAATTACAGCCTTGTCAGAGCTTTTTAATGCAAAACCCCACTTTGCCATGATATCCAAACTGTGTGTTATTTTAGATTATATTTTCACGTAGTGTAGTTCGTCTTCCTAAAGTTGCTTTTAAGTGGGTCTTACGAGTGTTTTTTTTTTAAGTTACGAGACAGGCATTTTAATTAGTTTTCTGCAACCTGTGTGTTTCTTTAGTCATTGTCCAGATTGCACAATTAATTCTGCTTTCTTTAAATTTTTGAGTATTTGATTCTTGTACCCTTTAGCATATGCTCTCTCATTTCATAAAGAAAATACACAAGTACGTATTATTCAATGTAAGACTAGTCTACCAAGTAACTTTACAACTCAGCCTAATCTATTTATTATTTAATCGCCTAATGAAAAGACACACACGTAATACAAAATTGTACACACAAAGTAAACGCACTTATGAAGGTTTGAATTAGACACACCTGCCATGTTGGCACAAAGAAATCACTCAAAAGGCATGGGAAGTAACACAAACTAACCAGTGGCACATGGAATTAAATAACTTAATTATAGCCAAAGATCCTGCAACCAGGTACAACATATGATTATACATAGCAAGCACTAATAAATAATCGAGCTGGGTGTTGTACATGTGCACAAAACATTATTTTATAACCATTAAATATAGCCCTAGAGGAAACTTTATAGATCATAAAATAATAATGCCAGACTTGTGGTTGTGCGTTACTAAATATTTTCTTTGTGTTTATTCTTTTAAATTCAAATTATGCACTTCAAATGCTATTCACAATATTGAATTCAATAACTTTAAGCCAAGATGGAAATTTTTGGACACTCACCATTGCGATGCAGATGTCTGTCATGGAAAAAACAGGACTGAGCATGAAAAAATACTAATAAAAGACAAGCAACCTATGGACGAGAAAATTAATATATGTATACAAAACTGAAAAATTCCAAGAGGCATTAGAGCCATAAAACAGAACAGCAACTGATTATGAAAAATATATGTAAACCAACACAGGCAAGAAAGCTGCTGACAAAGTTAGGACAACACTTGACAAAATAATAAGAACAAAATAGGACAACACATTAACGAAACACACTAAAACACAGCAGTTTAACCAGACACGACATAATACAAGCCAGGAATGCTGTAGTCAAGAATAGATAGGCACAAAGCCAGAAAATTCCATGAAGGAATTGAGTCAAATAAAACCGGACAGTAAGCTAAATGTGAAAATCTAATTTAATATATATTTATACGAAAAAAAACTATTTTTTCGTGCTCAGTCCTGTTTTTCCCATGACAGGCATCTGCATCGCAGTGGCGAATGTCCAAAAATCTCCATCTTGTCATTCACCCCCATTTCACTATTCATTCAAAGATCACATCAATAACTTTATATAAGAAAGATATTATTTTAGATGTCGGCAAAACTAGAAAACAACAAATAATGTGCAGAAACAATAATTTATGTTAACTTCAAAATGTTATCAAATAAAATAACTTAAATGGCACCTGGGGTACATCCTTATCATCTAATGCTGCTAATTCATATCTCAGTGCAAATCATGTTAATATAATCACGAGACACGTGAAGTACACACTATACTTTGACAAACTCAAGGTGTAAAGTTATGTTAAGATCAAATTGGCAGTTTACAGATTGAAATTAATCTTTACAACAAATAATTTTAAAGTATTGTTTGAAACTGATATAGACAACAGGATACCATCCAAAACCTTACGTTTATTCACATGAGTGAAGATTTTGGTTTATAACAGAAAAATATTCTGTCCACTTTGCTTTAGTCCAGTAAACACGTTCACAAAAACAGAACTGCCTTCAGAGACAAGAACTAGTTCTGACAACATTTGAAAAGCCCAACAGCTATACCATTCAGTCATAACTGTAGTTGTGAGGGTATGGCAAAACTTTGCCACAAACACTAAACTTGAGAATTTCCAGTTACATGGATTATGTGAAGTATATTAACTATGTGTATTACGTTGACCTTCTTTAAAACAGAGAGTCCTAAATAATTAATTAGATTATGAAACACATAAGAAAGGGAGTATATTGTTATTTGGAAACTTTACTCTCCGATGGGGAAACTGACAAATGAGGAAACTGATGTAGTGTGAATCACCAAAATTCCAAAAGTTATCCAAATGCACAACCTAATTTCCACTTACTGCGGCATGTTTGGCACTAAAGACTACATAATGGGACACCACTAAATATTCACCTAGGAACTAAATCCCAAAGAAAATACTGTGGTAACACAGCAGCCCCATGCTATCTTACTCCCATGCCAAATCAGAAGTGCCTGAATCAAAGCTGTGAAGCTTGCAATAACGTCAAACAAAATTATTAAAATATTGCTGATAGATGTCATTGGCTGTCCACAAGAGACAAATTATACTTAGAGGCACAGCTGGGGGAAAGTACCATGTGAATAGAACTTTTTTTTTTTTTTTTTTTTTTTTTTTTGGAAAATTCATGCACAAACTGCCTAAGAGAAATGCAGAATTGCAGGCAGCAGAGAAATGAGTGGAAGGGGTGCCTCAGACTGCAATTGAAAGTATTTGCAATGCACATCCAGTCAGTAGAGAAACAATCTCTAATGAAACACCGGTTTGAAGGACACACTGGCTTAAAAACATAACTTTAAAATCATTGACCAAAACCGAATTGAAATCAAAGTAACGAGAAAAAATATATTAACTGTAAAATAGTGACAAATAAATATTAAATAAACTATGATACAAATAACTCCCTAGGTACACTCTAATAAATAACTAAATCAATCAAAACAGTTACCATAATACAAATAAATACCGGGCACATAGAGTTCAATTAATAATTGAAAGAATCGTCGATGCTCAAATGGATAATAAAAGCATTATTTATTGCATTAGTTAAATACAAATGGTAACTAGACAATTAATAATATTACTCCCAATAATTGTTACTGTATTAAAACTGAAAATGAGGTCACAAAATTATTTAAAAACAGTATGACAGTGACACAACAGTGAAATAATGGTGAATATTTTTTAATGACACAATGCTTGCCAGTAGTTTGAATTATTCAAATCCCCACATTTTATGATGACTTTCTGATTTTTGGATTGGTGTTGAATAATGCACTAAACAGTCAGCTCAACCTATGATTATGGAAATGGCATTTATTTTCAAATAGGTTTGTTATCAAGTTAAATTAGGGAGTAAATTTTATTAGGGAAGAGTCATTGATGTGAACTGAACAATTTCACAAATAAGTAGGAAAGTTTATACAGAATTTCACTCCATGAAACACTTAGAAATATGTTGCTGAAAATAAAATATAAAAATAATTGTAATGGGGGCTCTAATTGGCTCAATTATTCATCTGTGGTACTATGTACAATGATGTACTTTCAAGTCTGATTGCAAAACTTCAAAGGTAACAAAATATATTGTTTGTTTATTTTTCATTGTTAAAACTCATAACTATATCAGGAAACACTATTATTGACTGGATGGAGATTTTTTGACATTCGCCATTGCGATGCAGATGTCTGTCATGCGAAAACAGGACTGAACACGAAAAAATACTTAAACAAGACGAGTACTCTATGGACGAGAACATTAATAAATGTATACAACACTGGAAGAATCCAAGAGGGAATAGAGTCAATAAACAGAACAGCAACTAATTATGAAAAATCTGTGTGTGTATGTATGTGTGTGTGTGTATATATATATATATATATATATATATATATATATATATATATATATATATATATATATATATATATATATACACACATACACACACACACACACACACACACACACAAATACAGGCTAGAAACCTGCTTTACAAAATTAGGACAACACTGGCAGAATAAGTAGGAACAAAATAGGATAACACAACAAAGAAAATGCAACCAAATACAGCAGTTTTACCAGACACAACAGGATGGAAACCAGGTATGCTGTATGTATTCAAGAGTATATATGCTCAAAACCAGAAAATTCCGTGAAGGAATTGAGTCAAACAAACAAAACAGCAAGCCAAATGCGGAAAATTAATATACTACATATGTATAGAAAAAAAATATGTACTACCAACAGACTACACACTGCAGACACAGGCTAGTGCCATACATACATACATACACTCGCAATTAGGCTACCATCCAGTGGCGAGCTCTCTCACCTCGCCTTCACCCAACCAACTCCTTTTCCACTCCCTTCCTGAATTTACCAACCCCTCTCACAGATACCAATTCCTCCCTCAACACATTCCACTCCCTCACAGACCTCACAAGCATGGACTGCCTACCCCGCTCCGTTCTCCTCCACATCTTCTGAAGCTTCTCACTGTTGTTTCCTCTTCCCCTAAACACCCCCTTACATAGTTTGCAGTGTAGCCCTCCCCATCCTCCCTCTTCATCCTGTACTAATCGTTCAACTTTCCTCCTGTCCTTCAATGAGCTCCACCCCATTTCTTTCATCATCACTGATGGCCTATAGTTATCTTCTTCCTCACCATCTTGCCCTTGCCTTCTCCACCTACCCTTCACCCATCTTGCTGCCTTTCTCTGCACCTTTTCCAGTTCTCGCACCTCCACCTCCACATGCAGGTCCCATACTGCTGCAGCATATTCTAACATTGGCCGTACCATTGTGCCATACGCCTTCTCCTTCACCTCACAGCTGACTCCATTCAGCACCCTTCCCAGCATACCCAGAGCCCTTCTTCCCTTTGCTACCACCCTCTCTACCTGTTTTTTCCACCTGAGGTCTCCTGCAGTACAATCCCTAGATACTTATATTCTGCTGCTTCTTCTATCTCTTGTCCCTCCCATCTGTACATGTCCCTGCTTATCATCTTCTTCCTTGTGAACCTCACTACCTTAGTTTTTCTTACATTTATCTTCATTTTATTTTTTCTGGTCCACAACCATATCTTACCAATGTCCGCCTGCAAATTTCTGCCCCCCTCTCCCACCTCAGCATATACAACACAATTGTCTGCAAACAATCTGATTTTTCCCATAATCCCCAAACCCACGTCATTTACCATTATGGTAAATAACAAAAGGACCCAGCACACTTCCCTGTTGTACCCCTGACGTAACCTCTTCTTCCTCCTATATTGCCTCCCCCACTTTCACCCTCTGCCTTCGCCCCCTGAGAAAGTCCTCTATCTATTCCACTACCCTCCTGTCTGGTATCAGAGCCTCCACTTTCCTAATCAATGTCCCATGGGGCACCTTATCAAATGCCTTCTCAAAATTTATGAAGCAGGCATCCACCTGCTTCCCCGCTAGTTATCTACATAAACAAATAAAACAAACACAATGAAGAAACTCACACAAACACAGTAGTTTTTTTCAGAAGAGACAATGCGATGTTTCTGGAACTGCTATCTGTTCCCATCTTCAGACAGCAACAACACACGTCCGAGAACACAAGTACGACTGACAAGGAGACTGGAAAAACAAAGGGTATAGGCCTATATAGTTTTAGACAGTTTTTCTGCCACAGCCAAGGACAGACAGTCAAGCTGTCTTCTTATTGGCTATGCTGCTAAGAGTGGTTGTGATTTGCTTGTGTGGTCTTGTATGGATTGAGTTTTTGCTGTTTTTTTTGCTGCAAAGATGTTTCTCTCTTAATTAATGGGATCCACATTTTGTTTAACACAATACTCTGTTGACTGAAAATATTAGTATTGCTAATAATAAAAGCAGATTCCTTGATTTTTTTTTTTGATTTTGTCGTCTTCCTGAGCGAGTGGAGTTGAATTTTCCCAAAGAATTTTATGGATGTTTTCCCAAGCATGTTAAGCAAGTCTGAATTTCTGAGTTTCATCTTTCTTGCAATTGTTTTTGTGTTCATTAATTCGGGTCAAGAGAGCTCTGTCAGTTTCATCTATGTACATACGGCCACATTCGCAGGGGATCCGATATACACAGTTGTCGGTTGTAGTTTGTCTGTTGCTGGTTTCACCCTGGTAACTATACTTTTAATAAAGGATTTTAACCGGAACAATGTTTGTAGTCCATATTTGTTTTCCAGACGTCTAATTTTTTCAGAAATACCTGGAACATAAGGGGTGATGTAGTGGAGAATAAGGGGTGATGTAGTGGAGAATAAGGGGTGATGTAGTGGAGAATAAGGGGTAATGTAGTGGAGAATAAGGGGTGATGTAGTGGAGAATAAGGGGTAATGTAGTGGAGAATAAGGGGTAATGTAGTGGAGAATAAGGGGTGATGTAGTGGAGAATAAGGGGTGATGTAGTGGAGAATAAGGGGTGATGTAGTGGAGAATAAGGGGTATGTAGTGGAGAATAAGGGGTATGTAGTGGAGAATAAGGGGTGATGTAGTGGAGAATAAGGGGTGATGTAGTGGAGAATAAGGGGTGATGTAGTGGAGAATAAGGGGTGATGTAGTGGAGAATAAGGGGTGATGTAGTGGAGAATAAGGGGTGATGTAGTGGAGAATAAGGGGTGATGTAGTGGAGAATAAGGGGTGATGTAGTGGAGAATAAGGGGTGATGTAGTGGAGAATAAGGGGTGATGTAGTGGAGAATAAGGGGTGATGTAGTGGAGAATAAGGGGTGATGTAGTGGAGAATAAGGGGTGATGTAGTGGAGAATAAGGGGTGATGTAGTGGAGAATAAGGGGTGATGTAGTGGAGAATAAGGGGTGATGTAGTGGAGAATAAGGGGTGATGTAGTGGAGAATAAGGGGTGATGTAGTGGAGAATAAGGGGTGATGTAGTGGAGAATAAGGGGTGATGTAGTGGAGAATAAGGGGTGATGTAGTGGAGAATAAGGGGTGATGTAGTGGAGAATAAGGGGTGATGTAGTGGAGAATAAGGGGTGATGTAGTGGAGAATAAGGGGTGATGTAGTGGAGAATAAGGGTGATGTAGTGGAGAATAAGGGGTGATGTAGTGGAGAATAAGGGGTGATGTAGTGGAGAATAAGGGGTGATGTAGTGGAGAATAAGGGGTGATGTAGTGGAGAATAAGGGGTAATGTAGTGGAGAATAAGGGGTGATGTAGTGGAGAATAAGGGGTGATGTAGTGGAGAATAAGGGGTGATGTAGTGGAGAATAAGGGGTGATGTAGTGGAGAATAAGGGGTAATGTAGTGGAGAATAAGGGGTGATGTAGTGGAGAATAAGGGGTGATGTAGTGGAGAATAAGGGGTGATGTAGTGGAGAATAAGGGGTGATGAAATAAAAATGATTGTGATGTAAAATGATGATAGTGTGAAAACATAACACAAAGGTGAATGTACAACTAAATAAATTATAGCAATTTAAATATTTTATGGGCACCTTTACAGATGAATAGATGAGAATATTAAAATCAGTAATGTTTTCAAGCAAAAATAAGTAATGATAAGGGCTCGTGTTATACAACCTCTTTAAAACTAGCGGTCATTCAATTGTATTATTCTGAATAACTAGTGCATCTCTACTAAGCACTATACATACAAAGAACATCAGACAATTAAAATATTTTACCATTTTTAATAAGTCGAAACAAACTATTTCTATTTAAAAATGACATGTTCCACATTAAAATAATATTCAATGATTAAAATAATAAAGCGATGATTATAACTACTGCCAGTTGTGTAAAATAAATGTAATGAGTTTAGTTTTAATGGCTTGAAAAAACAATTACTATTTTCCCCAAACATTTGCATCGGTATACATGATTGTGAAATCATGTGCAATCGTCATTTTAATAATCTTGTACTGTTTCTGGAAATTGCTAATAAATAAAATATGTAAGTGTCTGACCAGTCATAGCTCAGTCCTTTTTAGATTCACGATATCTTGTCCCAAGTTTCTAGCCTCTGGGTATCAGATTAGCTTGCTACTGTACTTTGAAACACATTCTTGGCTTTAAGCTGATACAGCATGCAAAATAGGATATTGCAATCATAACATTAATTTGCGACGACTAGTAGACTAGAAGTTCTCGATACCTTCAAAGTGCAGGGAACCAGAGCATGTTCTGAATATGATTCAGGCGGACTCCCCGGCCCATCTTGTTGCCATCTAAGTAGAAGCCGTTCTCAGCAGTTGAAGGGAACTCCAGGCCGATGAGACATAATCCTTTTAATCAGTTTCTGGCTCTCCTTCTCCGTCGTGGAAACTACCTCGTCCAGTCGTGCAACCATCATCTCCAGAACGTAATATCTTTTTTACTTCTCCAACTAAAATGTTTTACTGAAAATGTACCAAACCAATTCAAAGACAAAAGCTCCACTTAGCAACGATTCGTGAGATTAGCATTTTATATGGTCATAAAATTGTTCTCCATGTCGGCACGTAGTGTACGAGAAATTTAATAGGAATTCATCAGCTTGTATGTGCGTTGAAAACAAAAAATGTAGTTAAAAACACACGATAGAGTGTAGATAAACTCTGCTGTTTCATATAAACATCTTACAACGAAGTTCCATTTGTGACATAGCTATAATAAAATCATGTTTTTAATTGAAAGCATACATGCATGGATATTTTAAGGATATGTTAATTTATGATGAAACAAGTAAGATAAATTAATAATGAGTGAGATGATAAGTGAGGAACAACTGGACGGGAACTCCTTACAGTAACAAAGGTTCTGTCTGGTTTTTTTTGGTTTTATCTGCTGCTTTATGATATTGGTTAGATAGCCATTAGCCTGGAGTTCCTTTTTTATTAGATTGTGTTAATCCACAATAGATTTTTTGTTGGCGTATATAATCTCAGTTTGTTTAGCTAGCGTACAAATTATGCCAGTTTTAGTGCTTTTTGGGTGGTTGTAGGCAAAATGAAGTTATTGGCCAGTATGTGTGGGTTTCCTATGTAGTTTCTTGCAAGACTGCTGTTTTCTCTACTGACTAAGACATCCAGGAAAGGAATGCTGCTATTTTTTTCTGTTTTATAAGTGAATTTTATTGATGGCCTCAGTGAGCCAAGGAATTTGGTGAATTGCTCCAGTTTCGGGTCCATGTTGCTAGACAAGAAACGTGTCGTCCACATAACGAAGCCAGACTCTAGGTGGACTGCTGCTTTTACTAAGTGCCTCCTGCTCAAAACTTGCCATGAATGGTGAGTGTGACAACCCCACTGCCATGTCATCAGTTAGTTTGTAGAAACCATCCTTGAACTGGAAATATGTTGTGTTAACACAGAGAGTAATCATTTCCGCGATGGATGGAATAGGTAGATTCATTCTCTCTTTTAAAGTTGGTTCAGCTTCCAACTTGTTCTTAACATTGGTGAGTGAACAGGAACATTGGTGAAAAGGCTCTCAACATTGAAACTCATTAGGATATCGGTGCTTGCTATTTCCAATGTTTTGGCTATGAAAATGAAACAACCAGTCATTGACAAATGTTGGTATCTGGCCTGTGAGAGGTTCAACCATATTTTGACAGTTTCTTACATGGAGAATTGCAGGAGCTGAGTATCGGTTGCAAGCATATCTGGATTATGGATTTTTGGAAGATCATATATTTGGGGTGACTTGCTGTTATGTGGTGTGAGCCTTGATATTGTTCTATCTGGGATGTGACTGATGTTTTATGTATGTATTTGTCAGTGGTGATGAGATATGTGATTTTGTTGTCATAGTCTGCTTTGTCTAGAATGACAGTGGCACGACTATAGTCTGCAGGGAGAATTACAATATTAGGGTGTAATTTAAATGTTTTGATGGCTTTGAGTTCATCGGAAGAGAGATTTGGTATCGGTGGGCCAGCTAAGGTAATCACTGTTCGCACAGTCCAACAAAATTCATCTTGTTTGGCAGCAGGAAGTTTTGTATATGGCGCTCTCAACAGATCAAACTGTGTCGAGTAGCAATACTGAAGTTTAGGCCTTTTTGTAAGACATTCTCCTCACAAGTTAACAGTTTTTTTTTAAAATGCATTAATGACTGTATTAATGCTATGGGATGTGGCAGGTGTTTTCGTTTTTGGCTCTCTCATCCACCTGGTCACTTTATCATTTTGCTCTTTAAAGATTTTTTCTGGACAAGGTTCGAGATAGATTGATATATGCTATTGAAGTCTTTGTTACTGATCACAGACTGGATTTCAAGCTTTATTGCTAATATTTCATTTTTTAACAGTGATTGTATAGTGGTATGCAGATATTCTTTTGTTCAGAAGACCTTGACTGGTTTTCTGAGTTAATTTTTGCTCCTGTTTGCTATTCACAGGAGATTTGACTGTAAGTTCCTTTGGAATGACACCCTCACTACATATACATGCAGAGAGAGGTCAAGTTGTTGGAACATTGTGATAGAGTAATCAATTTCTTTTTCAGTTTCCTCAAAGAAATATGCATACTGGGTCCATACCGGGCATTGATGTGATCTTTGAATGAATAGTGCAATGGGGATGAATGACTGGATGGAGATTTTTGGACATTTGCCATTTGCGATGCAGCTGAAAACAGGACTGAAAATGAAAAAATACTTAAATAAGATGAGTAACCTATGGACGAAAAAATAAATATATGTATACAACACTGGAAAATTCCAATAGGGAATAGAGTAAAAAACCGAACAGCACTAATTACAACAAATATATGTGTGTGTGTATCAGATCCCCTGTGAATGTGGTCATATGTACATAGGTGAAACTGGCAGGGCTCTCTCGACCCAAATTAAAAAACACAAAAACAATTGCAAGAAAGGTGAAACTCGTAAATCGACACTTGCTGAACATGCTTGGGAAAACAGTCATAAAATTCTTTGAGAAAATTCAACTCTACTCATTCAGGGAGATGACAAAATCAAAAGAAAAATTAAGAAAGCAGCTTTTGTTATTGGCAATAATAATATTTTCAGTCAACAGAGTATTGAGTTAAAAAATACGTGGATCCCATCACTTAAGAGAAAAACAACTTTGCAGCATAAAACAACAACAAAAACTCAATCCATACAAGACCACACCAGCCAATCATAATCACTCTTAGCAGCATAGCCAATAAGAAGACAGCTTGACTGCTGTCCTTGGCTGTGGCAGAAAAACAGTCTAAATCTATTTATACCCGTGTGTTTCCAGTCTCCTCGTGAGTCACACTTGTGTTCTCGGACCCTGTGTGTGGCTGCCTGAAGATGGGAACAGATAGCAGTTCCCAAAACGTTGCATTCTGTCTGTTCTGGAAAAAATTACTGTTTTTGTGCGAGTTTCTTCGTTGTTTTAGTTTAATTTGTTTATGTAGGTAACTAGCCTGTGTCATCTTTGGTATGTTGTTTGTTGGTAGTACATAATTTTTTCTTATACGTAGGTAGTATATTAGTTTTTCTCATTTAGCTTGCTGTCCTGTTTGTTTGAATCTATTCCTTCATGGAATTTTCTGGCTTTGTGCATATATACTCCTGACTACAGCACATCTGTTTACATTCTCTCGTGTCTGGTAAAACTGCTTTGTTTGGGTGTGTTTTCTTTGTTGTGTCGTCTTACTTTTTTCAAGCAAGTTTCTCGCCGGTGTTGTTTTCAATGCGTTATCTGTTGGTTGTGTGTGTGTGTCTATAATATATATATATATATATATATATATATATATATATATATATATATATATATATATATATAAAATCATAATTAGTACTGTTCTGTTTTTTTTTATTCTATTCCCTCTGGGAATTTTCCCGTGTTATACATAAATTAATTTTCTCGTCTATAGGTCACTCATCTTATTTAAGTATTTTTTCATGTACTGTCCTGTTTTCGCGTTACAGACATCTGCTTTGCAATGGCGAATGTACAAAATCTTCATCTATTCATTCACTCTCATTGCACGATTCATTCAAAGATCATAAACGTCTTTGTGACAGACATATTCCTTTTTATATCTTTGCACTCCTGCATAAAAGTCTGCTCATTTAGGCAGGTTTTCATAGATAGAGATGTTAGTCACATTTGGCCCACATCTTGTTCGGGCAGGAAACAAGATTTTTAAACAATTAGCATGTTTTCCGTGGGGTTACAGTTACAAGCCCTCTCAAAGTGCATCCCTATAACCTATACTTGTAAAAATGGCACACACCTTGGACTGTTTTGATAATTTAGTTGAAATGCACTGGTAGATACAACAATTTTACACTGGTGATATACTGATCTTGACTAGCGTAAATGGAGAGGTGGTAAAAATGTAATACTGGAAATTAAAAGCTCATCTTTATAACGTTTAAATACCATAATATTGCTATTTTTTCATCATTTGATGCTGGAATTTTTTTTATTTTAATGATTACAAAATAAATATATTGAAAAACCTTTGTAAATTAGGTCTACAACTGGTATCTTAAATTGTTCTATGCTTATGGACACTTTGTTTTTCTAGGACACAATTTTCCACAAATTCTGTAGAAATATTTGTAAGATCTCTAATTAGTTAATTTTATTTATATGGTTAATGCATTGTTTTTGAGGATAATATTAAGATTCATAGTTTTATAATTTTAAATAGTTTAAGGAAAAAATATTGCATAAATCACTTTCTGAATTTGGATTTGAATGCACGTAAATTTTTTACAAGTTTGCTACCACAATCACTATTAACAAATGTATTTTTGAATTGTTGCATCTTATCATAATTTTTGTTGGTTAACTTTTCAAATCTTATGTCAGTTTAATAATTTCATGCCACAGCAGTGCGAAGAATGCCTCACCACAATTGTGATATGTAATGTATTTCATAAGCACGTTTATCTGTTCCATTTTCAGTCGTTTTTGATCTTAGTAGCATATACATTGATTTACAAATAATTTTAACAGTGCACAAATGCACATAAATAACCATTTTAGTTAAATTCCTGTTCTTAGTTGCCGATAGCTGTAAACATTCTTTTCATTTTGAGCCTCGCTCACAGGCCTCAGAAAACCAGCGGACTCTCAAAAACTTTACAAGAGAGGGACTCACAAACTTTGTTCTTGAACTCAAGCTCTTTTGGCAAGATATTTAAGTGACAGCCCCTTCTTATTCATGAGGGTTTTTTAGGACTGCAACAGATTTTTTAAGAATACCATCTTTAGCCTCCACAATCCCTTTTTGTATTGTCATAAATGCACATGTTCTCAGGCTTATAATTTATTTACACCCATGCTCTAATCTAATCACGGACCTCATTTGTTAACAGCTGCCCAAATCTCGCAATTCAGCTCAACTCAACTCTCTCACCTTCAATATTAGGCTGAATTTATGCATGACCATGGTGTGTGTGTGTGTGTGTATGTGTGTGTGTCTCTCTCTCTCACTCACACACACACACACACACAGAGCACAGTCCTCTTTTTGACATATTTAACTATACCACATACACATAACTTGTTGCTGACCCAGCTGGTCTGGTGCCAATTGAATTTCTTACCATGTGTTCTCTTGGTGTTTTGAACTGAACCTTATATACAGATAGGAAACCATTACCATCCATACTACTAAAGGCTGTTCACATAAAGTGAGCACTTTTGAAATCAATCTTAAAAAAAAGTCACTGCCACCGCCTGCATATATTTTAACGGGCGCACTGAGTGACATGTGCCCAGTGAAGTTGGTAATGATGGATGGAAAGTAGTTCCATATATATATATATATATATATATATATAAACGTTGAATTAAAAGTGTTATGTAAAAATTTTGTGATAATTTAAATTATTAATTTCTCTTCTGTTTTTTTTACAGCATGGGAGTGTAAAACTTAGCCGATATATAAAATGTTTACTTTTCTAATAATTTCGCTGTTTCACTTGACCGACGATTGAATAAAGTGATGAGGCCCAAGGCCATGTTAATTTTACATAAGGCCGAACAATACACAACGCGTATACAAATAGATCTTAAGCAGGGCTTTCAGAAGTGCTCATTTTAACGTGAACAGCATATAGTCTGCCATATGATAAATCTACCTTGTTTACACTTCAAATAATCTTAATAGGTAATGAGAAATTATTGTGAAAATGCAGATTGAATGAAATTACAATACTTAGCAATTAAAAAGCAGGTAAGATAGACATGACATACATTCATTACAAATAAAACAGTTTACATAATAATATACATACATTAATTTCACAAAAAAATTCATGCACATAGGTTAATTCACCTGTGCCCACATACATGGATGCACGTGTGCACACACACACACTTGCATTTTCAGAATAGTTTTCATTATTTTTTGATATTGTTTGATTGCTCATATTTAAGTTTATATATGTTGCATTGTGGAATGTTATGTTATTCTATACAGTAATTATTGAAGCCTTTATGTTATATGGTATTTATATTTTGTAAGGAAGAATAATGAATTTTTTTGCTCTTTTAATATCAATTTAATGCAGGGTTGTTGCTTGAATATTATTTGAAATAATTGAATCAATTATAATGAAATATGTGTCTGCAGCAGGTCACCATTCTCTGATAGCATCATTAAGCAAGAGGTTCGAGACGATGGCTATGAAACATGTGGCGATCTGGAGCTGCGGTCTCAAGCAGATGGTCACAAGCTAATGAATCACCTTCATATCACAGGAAATATGGGTGTTAAGTGTGAGCAGCCAGAAGACCCTTACAGCTTTGTAGATGATGACCCAATGCCAGGGCCTCAGCCTAGGCCACATAATATAGTCTCTCCAACAATGCCAAAAAAACGAGGCCGCAAGAAAAAAGTAATTGCAGACAGGTATGTCAAGTATTTTTGAAACTTAGTAAGCTTTTGAATACTGGAATAAATTAAGTTTCATGAGTTGCTAATCATATATCAAAGAATTTTTGATATGATCAATAAGTATATATAATATTGAATTGTGTAGGTTTTGAATTGTTTAGGTTACATACATGCTACAGGCTATTTATCATACATTCAAAAGTATTACGTCATAATGTAATCTAAGAAAATGTGAATCCAGTGCAGAACATTTTTTTTGATAGTGCCACGTGGTCCAACTTGAAAATATAGATGTTTATTTAAAAGAGTTTGGGCTAGCCACAAGGGGAGGCCTAAAATGCTGTCCATTTTCAATTGCTGCTGTGCATGATGTCACGAGGTAGACAGCTCACTTTTTGTTGCAGCTGTTTTTAATTTGTATATCAGCATAAGTATGTTTACCCCGGAAACATTTGAAATAACAATTGAAAGTGTATCAAAATTACTGGTTTGATGCAGAAAGTACAAGGGATTGTATCATGTTCATTATTTCCATTCATTTTAAGTTGTAGGTTGCATGCTAAAAGTCATATAAAGTGATGGTATTGCTCATTCAGGATTTTGGGACTCTCAGTCCATATTTTTTCATGTACTGTAAACTCTTTATGAAAAAACCCTTCAGAAATAACATAATCACATAAACTGTTGTGAAAATACACAAAGGTCTCTTGTAAAAATTTTCTTTCTGAATTCAGTACTTTATTTTAAATGATAATACTGTATTTGTTAAATATTCAGTCTTGAAACCATGCAGGAAAGCTATTTCTTGTGTCTTGTGCATTAGTAGTCAATTTTTGTTACTTGTATTTACAAAATTATTAGTGTTAAATTTTGATCATAAAGTATAGTTACAAATTTTCAATGTTGCTCTTCAAATGAAGGAGGTCTTTGTTAAATAAAAGAGTTAATAATAATTTTCTAATTTATTTAAAGTCAATCAAAAACATAATATGTATATATATGTATATAATTAACATCACCTCACAGAAATTAACACAATCAATCACTTAAAACCAGTCTTTATAAACAATTTTCTAACACCTACTTAATTACTATTAAAACTATGCATTTGATAGTTATTGGTTATAGTATATACTAGAGATGGGTCCAGTCCAGTTATTTTCATTTCCAATCCCAATACTGATTATTCTTGTCAATTCTCGATTCCAATCCCAAATCCGATTTCTTGTATAAAATTATTTTACAGCGTTGTTTATGTTTTTTTATGCATAGTGTAATATTGAAGAAAGTAGTGATGGTTCAATTCTTGATACATCTTTTTATAATATACCGTGCTTTTTACAAAGTGGGTAAATCAACTAAAATTTTCCAAAGTTTACCTTTAATAAAAAACATCCAGTGTGAAATTTTCATGAATTATTTTTACTATTACAAAAAAAATACAAGTTTTATGTTATTAAATTCATTATAGCACATTAAATTATGTCTATTGTAAAATAATCCAAATGAAAATACATATATACATTTAAGACAAAAATTTGAATAGTAACTTACCTAGAAGCTTGGCCAATGCCAATATTTAATGGTTTTGTGCAAGAAATCCAATTTTAGCTATTAAGTTTTGCATTGTGTAAAGTATCTACAAAATTTAAAACAAAAGTAAATAGACCTACAATCAAGGCAAAAAAAAAATTTGAATCGCAAGTTTGACAAATGTAATTATTATATGATTTGTGCAATAATCCTAGTTCAATCATTAAATTAGGGCTAGTGTAAAAAAAGCTATGAAATTAAAAAAAAAAAATGCTTTCACGTCAGAAAGTTTGATTGGCAAGATTGGCAAATGCTAAACTAGAATATTTTTGCTCAAGAAGACTAACATCTTCCTGCGCTCTGCGTCCAGCCGGTTTCACTTCCTATTCCAAATTAGGCCACTGGTACTAAACAGCCTCTCACTTTCAACAGTTGAAGATGGTACTGATAAATATTTTTTTTGTTAAGTGTCTTAAACTTAGGTAATGATCTGCTGAGTTCCACTAGGCAGACACAGAATTGTTTAATGGCATAATTTGGTCCTTTAAATATTTTTCCACTTCTTGCTGCTCAGCTCCATCTGTCTGTTTCACATTTTGGTAAAATTCCAGGGTGGGGCTTTTTCGAAAATGGAAATATAATACCTGGATATGTTAGATATGATTGTTAGTAATCATAATTACTAGGAATTTTCGAGGAGCTTCAAGTCGTTTTCTGTAAAAAAAATAAAGTGTGATAGGGAGGGGGGTTATAAAAATGTTTTGTTTACCCTATAAAACACGTAGATTTAATGTTGGATATATTTATATTGGGTCGCTGAATTGTATTTTGTGTAAGAATACCATTTGCAATGAATCTTTTATATGTAAAACCACATTTACGGGGCATATTTATGCCGTGATTCTGAGGTTATACAGGTATATAACACAGGTATCAAACAATGTCAGAAGATTACGTAATTCTGGTGAATTATTCAAGGCTTACCTAGTCTATATTCACGAGAGAATACTACTTCATAATGTATTACTAGTAGAATAAATATACGTATCATAGATATGATGCAGAACCTCGTTCAGAGACGTTGTTTATAAAATGGAGATGTATAACGCCATGTTACTTTGTAATACACTGTGACCAATGAGACATTGGTTGGCTTCAGGTGCATTGTGGTTCTGTCCGCCATTATTGTAATATAATTTGCATTCTTTTTTTTAAAAAAAGTCTTCTCAGACCAGTTCAGGTCTGTGTTTGTATTAATGTCTTGCACACTTTACACTCGCCTTTGCACTTTTATCTTTACATATATTGTCCAAATGATAGACATTTTGCTGTCTTTTACATCAGCTGCAGCATCTTCCATAATTTACGAGAATAGATATTTTATGAAATAGTCAGTTTAATGTGTAAATTTAGATATTACACTTTGGTTTCACACACATCCGTCAATGTTAGTAAATAAGTGGCCACCATAGATTACTGTACACATTCGAGTTGTGTGTGTTCACTTCACACAATTGGAGGTGGTTTGTTGTCAAACTATCTGTAGCTTATCTTGAAGTATATGTTTTACTGCTTGTGTAATGTTTGGAATGTTTGTTTACATTTAATTTTGCAAGAAAAAGTAATGTATTTATGTGTGTTGTTGCATTTAGAACTATGATTTCCAAGATTTAAAAATTGTCTCGAGACAAAATCAAGAATTTTTTCATCTCTAGAATTTCTCAATATTCCCGAGACTCGTGCATCTCCAGATTTTTACACAGCTGAAGTAAATTTATAATATAGTATAGGATAAGAGTTTATTTCTTTTGGAGAAAGCTCATTTTGTGTGATATGCATTTGTTGTATTTAGTGTTATTTCGCATTTTAACTTGTATTTCAGTGTTATTTTGTTTTATCCAGATTTATAAAATCGTGCGTTTAGTGATAGGTTATTTATTTGTAGGAATCTGTTTTTAATGCTTTGATTATTCGTCTTCCGATTCTCGATTATACGATTCTTCAAGAATCGCGGTATCGAGGAATTGTGGAATTGAGTTTGACATCCTTAGTTAAATTGCATAAAGATCTAAAAGAACAATACCTAAAGTGTCAATTTTTCCAATACAAGAGACAAATACGATATTGGCCAGGGCTATGTACAGCAGGGAAATTGTGCGTTACGAGTGTAACATATGTACATTTTCGTGATAAAATTGTACCCCACCAATTACCTCCAGTTCATAGTCCTCCCCACTAATGAATTTCTAACTTGTATTGGTAATATTGCCAATTTAGGTATTTTTGGGTTACATTTTTGTGCAATTAAACATGGTTTCATGATAAAATATTATTATTATTTCAGTAATAACATGAAAATACCTAAATTCACAATATGTATTATCAATACACTCTCACACACACACTCACCCACATTATTCTGATAATGTATGATTTTTAAGCGTAGCCACCTCGCAGGGGAAAATACAGTAAAGTGTAGCCAAACATTATGAACCAAGCCAGTGTCTCGGCACCAATAGGGGAGTAAATACCCAAAACAGTGATTCAAGGGGCACCTGCAATTTTTTTTTGTGGTAATGCGAAGCACTAGGCATCATGTGGAGCTTGTAGTTTCTCCAAAAATGATTTTCATGCGTAGTCTATTTGCACGGAATAATAATGTGTGTGTTTTGCAATTTAACATATTTTTGTGTTATTTGTAATATTATTGTAATATTGTATTATGAAAAAATGTTTAATTGCAAAATGATGAAACTGATCGTTACTTAAATTGACAATGTTACCAATAGAATTTAGAAGTATGTTATTGGGGAGGGCTATGAATGACAGGGAAATTGTGTAGGAAAATTTTATCATGAAATGTACATTTTTTTACCCACAATTCCCCTGATCTTCATAGCCCTCCCCACTATCGTATTTGTATCTTTTATTGGTAATATTGTCAATTTAGGTTATATTCCGTTGAGTCTTTTGAAATTTGACATATTTTCATGAGTGAAATTTGCATTATTTACCCCACAATTTCTCTGATCTTCATAGCCCTCCCCACTATAGTTTTTGGGGTTTCTATTGGTCAAATGTTGATGCCCCTAGTAAATTTGTGTTCTGTGTAATTAGTAGAAAAGTGAAATTATACCACTTTCTAATATTTTTTCCCCATTTCATCAAAAAAGCCCCTATTATGGAATTTTACCCACATTTTGATGATTTTGGCCAAACATTGTATGGTATTTTGACCAAATATCACCCCTTGGTGTCTGATGTGGTGTGAGCATGTTTCCATAGGAATTCATACTAGTGCCATCATTCTGTAACAGATTGTCACCAATGACTTGCAATATTTGTGATTGTTGTTATAGTAAAACAAAAGAAAATTAATAAAACAGTAAAGTTTAAGACACACACCTGAGTTGTAGTGTTGTTGTCCCTGATTACTTTTTAATTTAAGAGCATCTCCTGTGTAGATTCCAAGGACTTTTTATCAGTAAAAGGCACCTTGGATCTAACAAAGTTGTTAGGGCTAAACAAGTATTATCTTCAACATTTTTGTATCACAAATTAAGAGATGACAGGAGGTAATTTTTTAGCCCTTGTAAGCCTGAAACGGGTATAGCAGGGGGTTTGAGTTCATGTTCCATGACATGAACTAGAAGAATAATCTGGAACAATTAACACAAAAATTTATCAGGTCACACATTTGAAAAATTTAATGTCAGTTGCTTGAAAATTATATTTATTTTTATTTTTGAGCAGATTTAACATAAGATAATCAAAATAATAAAACTTGTTTACCTCTGGTGAACTGATGCTAGAAGAGCATACTTGGAGTGTAACAGTGTCAGAAATCTGAAGAACTGCCACACAGTGGTCAATGAGATTCCATTGAGAGGTTGTAAGATTTACTGGCAAATTGATTTTGTCTGTTGCCAGTATTATTGCTTGTTTCTGTTCTGACAAGCATCTTAGCATGTGAAGTGCTGTGTTCCACTGTGTAGGTTCATCTCGAATTAACCGCTGAATGGGCAAATGGGCCATTTTCTGGTATTTTCATGAGATTTTTGTATTCTTCGAAGAATGTTTGAAATGTCCCACAATTCTCCAACAACTGCCCGGCAAATTGGCAACAATCTTGAAGTTGAAAAATGCATGTTTTAAAATAAAACGCAGAGTATGTGCAAAACATGAAATTTGCTGATATGGTTCTTCTTCTAAAGCAGCAACAATGTTGTGCTCATTATCTGTAACATCTGCTACCACTTTGCTTTCCAACCCCCATGTCATGAGTGTTTCCTGTAGTAAACTGCGCATAAAGCAGCTGCTGTGTTTGACACTTCACTTCAGAGAAGGGACAGACTTCAATACATAAATGTTTTAAGTTTAAAATTCTCATCGATAAAATGGACTAAGGTAGTCATCTTGAGCTGTTGAAGTCCATAAATCAGTTGTGACGCCAACAAATTCTACTTTCTCAAGTTCAGCCAGGACTTCCTTCACAATTCTGTCGTACATTTGAGGTATAACATTATTACTATTTTTTTTTTTTAGTTGGGATTGTGTAGCATGGTTCTAACTCTCTCAGTAGCCTCCTGAAGCCTATTTTTCCCACAACACTGAATGGCATTTGGTATACAGACACCATTTCACCAATTAGCAGAGTTATACTTTTGAGTTCCTGGATCTACAGGCTTAAAATTCCGCATTGTATCCATAACATGCGGCAGAGTCTGCATGCTCAAAGAAAACAATTTCACACACTTGGGTGTATGTGCCACTGAACTTGTTTTTGCAGCATTTGGCATTTCTGAAAATGCTACTGAGGTGCCAGGACAGCATGTGAACCAGAAGTACTTGGAACAGGTGCATTTGGGTTCAGAGTAAGTGGGCTGGATTTTGAAATATGTGTAAAAATGTCTGCTTTCATAAGTTATCACCTCTCCGCTTCCTTTATTAAAATTATCACACAATTTTGTGGAAAACAAATCTGTACAAGTGCACATCATTAACATGAACAATGTTGGTATAAAATAAGTTTTAAAACAAACTTAGCTATTTATTGCAGCACTGTTTGTTAACGGTACTTTGGCAACAGAAAGACAGGGCTTATGCACCTGTAAATATGGTAATAGCATTTTGATATCATAGACATCTCCAAATGTTGTATGAATTTGCATCATATTTTCCAGCAGTTAAAACAAAACATCTTTTATAGGAGCATAGGCTATATGATGCAATGTAGACACAAGGAATTGATATTTGATGCCCAAAATTTATATTAATCAATTTAGAGTATTACATAAGCATTGTTGGTATAGATGGATAAAAGAATCAATTTGACCCATCCCTAGTATATACTATCAAGTTTGTACTACTCGTCCATTTGTTTCCACCTATTTACAGTTCAGATACCACCAGTTTTTACGGTTCGGAATGTTCTGAAGTGCTCTGAGAGCTCCTGTATACAGCCGTACAACCCATTGGGTACCTTAACCCCTACAGTATTCTTGCTGCAAATGCACTCGTCCTTCCCCACTCATCACACTTTGCATATTGTTATCACAAAACAGCCAATTTTCTTGCTTCAGGGGCATTTATAATATTGTTGGCCCTAGACCAGAACATTCTTTGTGTGTCGAATAGTGCAGCGGGAGAAGATTACCAGGAAGTTCATTCAATAGCTGACAGCTACAGACTTGTTCAGAAGGGGTCTGAGGGATAATGATGCCAGTCCAAGTAGCTGTCAATTATCCTGCCCCACTGGCTAAGTAACAGTGGTCAGGTCATGGTGATTCATCCCTTTCACTGTGGTGGGATGGTCGCATGCAACCTGCTTCTGGCACAGGTAACACTGCCTTCTCCTCAAGTCTGTTCATCCTGAACAGATTCTCCAATTTATGAACCCTTGAAAAGTGCCAGTTGGTTGATGAGGACAACCTTAAACTTTGCTCGAGAGCCCTGACAACAAATCTGGCAGACCACATAATTGATTTGCTTTAGGATTACGTACATTGATCTGCTTTAGGATTATGTATGAGCATTCCCAACATTTATGTAACTTTGGGTAATATCTCCTGTCTTTGGGGGTTGTACAGCCACACCAGGTGCCCTCCTTTAAAAACTCTTTAAAGAAGATTTTGGTCATATTGTGTTTTCATTCTGTCGCACTGTTAATTGTATGGTGCTGCCGGGCAAATTCATGGATGTCAACTAACCTGTGATGTAGTTTACTGGCATAATCTGGAGTGGCTGCGTCTTTTTCCACTGGAGGTCCGAACAGCAGCTCACCAGGGAGACGGAGCTCTTTTCCAAACAGCATCCATGAAGGTGTTATCATTGTTGATTCGTTGGACTGCCAAATGATATGCCAGGAAAAATGAGGATACCTTGGAATCCCAATCATTCCACATGACCAAGAATATGCATGTCTCCAGTAGTACCAACTAATTTCCGATACAACCAAATCTGATCATCAATTTCCATCTTCATCTTCTTACGTGAATACATAGTCACATTATCAAAAACACTAATTACAGCAGTATTGTTTGCCTTGCCCTCATGAAATAAAAAAGTCTTCTAACAGATTATCCTGTTTGGATCAATCTCACTAATATCCTTTGGTGCAGGTTCTTTCTCGACATGAGACCTTCTGAAGAAACACATTTCCAACAAACCACTACCAGCTTTAGCAGTTATTCCTTGAAGACCAAAACGGTACAAAAAAGACAACAAAATATAACTCTCTTCTATATCAAGGATCTTAACTGTCCAAGACCTATAATCTTTATTGACATCCTTAGTAAAAGACACAATATTACGATAAACCTTCCTCTGGTAATAACCAGAAGAACGAATTTGCCTCCGATTCATGTCGGGATGAAATCTGTAAAAACACATAATCAATACTGTTAATAATCGTGAAAATAAATATATTATGCAAAAAGGAATTAAATTATTAATACAACACAGTTACATACCTCAAAACAAGGCCATAACACGAAAAAACCAATCATCCAATGGAAGGTGTAATGCTGTGGTACAAGTTTTCATCATTTCTAAAAACGTTATTACCTCTTTGATATAGTGTCTTTAAAATGTCGTCCTTATCAGAATGATGCCCGAGTGTTACTCAAAACTTGGAGAAACATGCTTTACAAGCACATGAGAGAATGTACCAGCCTCTTGGTTTGGCACTGGTATGACTTCAGGCCATTTTGTGAAGTAGTCTTGTACTACCAAAAGGTACCGATTCCCCTCTTCAGTGACTGGTAATGGTCCGAGGATGCTCACTGCCATTCTCTCAAATGGGGTCCCAACATTGTATTTCTGAAGGACTGGGTCCCTTAATCTTTGGACCCTAATTTGTGATACGGGCATCACACAGACAGCGCTGCTTATCAACATTATTCCAAAAATGCATTGACTAGAACTTCAGTCAAGCTCTGTTAAGAGTCTTATTTACACCAAAGAGTCCACCTGCTGCTGTGTTGAGCTGTTATCTTACCTTATGTGGGATTTTGCATTCAGGTAGGACCAATTGTGAGTGTGTTTCCCATCATTACTTTCTCAGTTCTTGTATAACATACCATTCTTTAGTACAAAGCATTTCCACTGCTCACAATATGCCTTGACTGTCGGCCTAGACTGGATATCTCCTCTCATCTAAGTCAACATCCAGCTTCTTTTTACTCCAATATTTGATGCTATATAGGGTCAGTCAGCTGATATTTTCTAATTTTCTTATCGTCCCATGTAGCGGACCAATTGCAAGATACAGAGCCTGGAATTATGGTCCTACTTGCCTTTCTCAATACACTACACATTTCCTTCTGGCGTTCACAATGATGAAAGAATGATTTGCATGGCCCCCTGTAAATTGCATCTGCATTGCTGTGAAGGTTTCCATCCAGACATGTGATTTATTTCGAAGCTATATTCTTGAAGGTTCTGTATCTGGGGTGATTTGTCCTTTGGGGTTCTTGAAATGTAGTAGTTATTGTATGGAAGGATGATCAGTTCATAGGATGAAGTGTGTACTGTAAATGTGTGGGTGAAAGTGTACAATTGCTTTCACCTCTGCCAGAAACTCCTTGCATGTCACAGTAATTTCTCTCTGGCTTGTGTAGTACCGTACTGAAGTTTTCCAGTGGCCACTCCTTTCCATTCTGGGTCTCAGATGATGCAGCTTCAATGCCTACATCACTAGCATCAGCATCCAGAATGAACTCATTCTCACTACTCGGGAAGTCCAGCACTGTAGGAGATACAGAATTTTGTTTAGTCTATTACAAGTCACTTCACAAAGGGGTTAAATTAAATTCTCTTTTTGCCTTTGTCCATTTATTCGCTTCGAGAAGACCTGGGCACAAATAAATTGTATTCGTAATCCCAGGAAACTTTGCACTTCAATTTTGTCAGTGGAGGCCAATATGTTATTGCTGTGTTCTCGGGGTCTGTTTCAGTCACATGGGCCAACACATTTTGGCAAGAAATTAATTTCTTTTTTTTTTTTTTAATAAGGTGGCATGGCCTAGGAACTAACTTCAGGTTGGCTGTGGCTACTTTCTGAAACATAGAGTCTAGGTGTGTTAGGTGCTCTTCAAGTGTCCTTCCAGTGTCCACAATATCTTCTAGATACACATTGTTGCATCCCATATGCTACTTCCTCGATGAGGGGGTGACTGGGTTTATATTAAGTATTATTGTATTAATTACTGTGAGTTTAGACTAGAGAGTTACTTTAATGAAGGTACTGGCAGTTCATTTTAAGACTTATGGTTGAGATGAGTAAGATACTGATAGTGCTTGTAATTGTGCGTTGACTGGCGGTCACATGAGGCTGAGTCGTCGGTAGTCAGGCAGTTCAGCAGTCATGTTGACTGTTAGCTTAGGCTGCCATATATGTACCAACCAGGCATGTGTTCCAGCGGGTCGATGTCCTGGCAGACATGCCCAGGGTGGTGGAATCACGAAAGAGACGGCCATTGTAAATTATGTGGAGAACCACGTGATACAGTAGATAATATGTAAGGTTAAATAACTGAGCAGAAGAGGGCGGATGTAAGCTTTTGTAGCTGACTAATGTCCAAATGTATTGGGCGTGATCTGTAATAAATGCTGTGTGTGTTACGTCTTTAACAACTTCTTTTACTATCGACGACCCCACTACTTTATAAGGTGTATCATGATAATTTATGTTTAATTCAGTTACATTAATTCAGTAAAATTAGTATGAGGGAGAGAACTACTCTTGTAACGTGTCCCTGCTCGGGCGCAACAAACTAGTGTCAGATGTGGGGTCTGGTGGCGACTTAACAGGAGCGGAACAGATGAAAGTATTCTGCAGTGGAGTGGAGGATGGAACCCACCTGCTACAGAATAGGCGACGCCCGGGGAGAACATCAGTGTGACCAGAGTCCGTAGGCTTATCTGAGAGGAGGAGCGACCATGCAGCATGGCAACAAGGAAAGCCGAGGGCAAGCTAATGCCAGGGAGGAGCATCAGCATTACTGTAGATCCTGCACTTAGCTGGTAGGAGGAAACTGCATGGCACCACACCGACCACAAGAGGAAAGACGAGGCGATGGTGGCCAGTAGTTTGGCTAAACCAACTGGAGAATGGGCGCCGAGACGACACAGCGAGACAAGACTTCTAACCAGTGAGTCACACTCGGTTCCCAGTGTGTGGTTGTTGCGTCCCTGAATGGTGTTATGCCTGATTATTGTAGTCTGAACGAAGTGTTGAAATTGATAAGAGAACCTTTCTCTGGGGATAAAGGAAGTTAGGTAAATTTATTGAAAATGCTGAGGCATCCTTTGAGCTAACCAACCTTGAGAAACATGAATGATTACTGAAATTCATTAAAGCCAAGGTAAACAGAGAGGCAAAATTAAAGTTGTTAGCTAGAACTACCGTAGACATGTGGGAAGGAGTAAATGACTTTTAGAAGAGAACTACGTGGTACGGAGAACCCTAGATTTGGATGCTTGTAATCTGTTCAATGCTAGGCAAGGAAAGGATGAACATGTGGCCAGTTGGGGAAGTAGATTGGATACTATGATGCCAGAATTGAAGGAGGCAGCTGTTAGGGAGAACGAGATGAATTGAGAGGGGTAAAGGCACTAATAGATCATTTGGCAGAGGCATGTTTTATACAGGTCTTGGGAGATGAACGGGCACAATTAGTGGTTCACGGTAAAGGGCTGGTGTTGTGAGGATTAGGTGACACAGTGGTAGTTGCCTTGGAAGAGGAAATTATTTTATGCTCCCAGCACGAGAAGTTAGGCGTGAATAAAGGATGGCTGTACAAAACTAACAAGAGTTGCAGTACTTATAATGTAAAGTTTGAAAATTGCCACAGGCCAGGGCATAGAATGGACAAATGTTTAAGACAGAGATGAAAAGTAAAACGTTGGTTATGACAAATCTAATATGGTATAATTGCGGTGAAGCCGGGCATATAGAACGATACTGCATTCAAGAAAGAGTGCATAGGAATCCGAGGGTAATGTAAACAATAGAGCAGGTCACTGACGATAAGGATCATGGAAACTAAAACGGGGGAGTAAGATGCAACCCCTCTTTCCCCCAAAAGACGAGAACAGAGAATTGATTGCTCTCAGACTAGCATAGGTCATCAAGTAGGGATGCGCTGCAGAGAATGGATAGAAGCATCAAATACATTTTGAAGGGTATATCACAGACGGTCATGGAGATTAGGGGTGTAATAAGTGTTATGTGTCTAATCAGTAATAAAATTGCGCAGTTTACCTTTCACTTCATAGGGAATTGTCTGTATGCAGGTATAGTAGGAAAGTACTCCCTTGTCCATGTAGAGGTTATCATACACTACCAAAAAAGTATTGTATACCTAGGAAAGTGGAATGTCAGTGCACGGTTCCACAAACTATTCTGATTAAGGGCCGGAGCGAAGTAGTAACGATGATAAGCACCTGTTAGAACGGAATATGAATAACAAATAAACAGGAACTAGTGAAAGGAGTTTACATGGCACATAATTAAACTGCATCAAAGAATGACAGGTGTGTGTAGTATTCTGAACACGAACGAAAATTATGTTGAAATCCCGGAGGTTGACTTAGAACCAGTAGTAGAATATGTGCGAGTTTGTTCAAGATCATGGGACAGCGCTAGAGTAAGGAGGGTAAGGGATTTTCTGAGAGTGGCGCATTTAAATAAGGAAGAGTGGGAATTGGTAGTAAAATTAAGTGAGGATTATTGTGATATTTTCCATCTTCTGGGAGATCATTTAAACTGGACCCCTACGGTGTAACACACAATTCCAACTATGCCAGGTGCGCAGCCATTAAACGCACGACAGTATCAGATTCCACGTGTGCATAAGGAGGAGGTGAAAAGAAAGGAATTATAAATGTTGAGAGATGGAATTATTAAACCTAGCACTAGCCCATGGAATTCCCATATACTCGTAACAACAAAGAAAATGGACGCTTCAGGAAGACAAAAGTAGAGTATCGTAGTTGATTATCATGGAGTTAACGAACAGACTGTAGGTTCAGTATTTCTAATACCAAACATAACAGAGATATTGGACCAGCTGGGGCAGGCAAAGTACTTGTCCATTATGGACCTAGCCATTGGATACCTGCTGGTGCAAATGAACCTGGAGGACTGGGCCAAAACTGCATTCAGTATGCCTACCAAACATTATGAGTTCACAAGGATGATGTTCAGATTGTAAGGGGGTGCCGGCAACATTTCAATGTCTCATGAATTCCGTACTGGTGTATGGTAGATTGTTGGAGGAGTATAATGGCAGAATGTGCAAGGTGTTTGAAAGATTCTGCAAACACAATTTGAAAGTCCAGCCAGATAAATGGGAGTTATTTAGGAACGAGGTGATGTATTTAGGGCATATGGTAACCACAGAAGGGATAAGGCCAGATCCTAGTAAACTAAACAAGATAAAGGGCATCCTTAAACCAACCACAAAAAAAGCAACTTAAGTCTTTCCTAGGACTTACTAAATATTATCGTAGATTTTTAAATGGTTACGGTAGAATTTCCAAACTGTTATATGAGTTATTGAAGGACCAAGCCATGTATGAGTGGGGAAACAGACAGGACAGGGTGTTCGAAGCATTGAAGAAAGCTCTGCTGAGTGAACTGCTGATACAATACCCAGATTTTGAACAACCGTATGTGTTAACTACTGACGCAAGTCGGGAAGCATTGAGGGCAATATTATTGCAAGGTGAAATCGGTAAGGATCGACCTATAGCATATGCCAGTCAAACCTTGAACAAAACTGAATGGAATTATTCACCCATGGAAAGGGTACTGTTGAGTATTGTATGGGCTGTGAAGTACTTTAGCTCTTATTTACTATGGTGGCATTGTACTATAGTTAGTGACCATAAATCCTAGACATGGATCTTCAGTGTGAATGATCCTAGCTCATGACTGCTAAAATGGTGGTAAAAGCTTGAAGAGTATGATTTCACCAGACATCACAAGGTGGGTAAAACTATACCGCACGTAGATGTTTTGAGTGAAATTTGTGAGGTAAAAAACCTGGCATAGGTAGTAGATCAGGGGAAAGATAATGAGATTACAAAAAGCGAATAGATCAGGATAGTATTAAGGAAAGCCACAAATCTGCAATAGGAGGGCACCAGGAAGCGTCCCGGACGTACGAATGACTGAAACAGTGCTGTCACTAGCCGGGAATGAAAGCAGACATAGAGAATTATTTGCGTAAGTATATTTTTTCTTATAAGTTAACGCTCCTTCATATCAGGATGTAGATGGAATTAACAGATACTCCGGACATGGTGATCGAAAAATGTGCCTTGGACATTGTGGGGCCGTTGCCCGAGACGCCTGCCAAAGTATATGCTCACTTATCAAGATAGTCTGTCTAAATACCTAGTGGCCATGTCAAATAAGCAACAGGATGCGGACTCTCTTATATGAGCATTAGTAGAATATGTAGTATTAGTGTTCAGGATACCACAATGCATGCTCACAGATCAGGGGCCGATTATTACAGGTAAAAAGAATTTGCATGTGGAGCTACCATCCTCAGTCAGATTTAGTGGAAAGGTGACACAGTACACTTGTAGAATATCTCCGATATTATATTAGCCAGGATAAGGATGACGGATAGGAAGCTACACTATGCGACTTTTAACACCACCATTCCCCACTCTAGTACAAGTAATAGCCCATATACATTAATGTTTGGACGGAATTCTAACATACCAGGTACATTGCAGAAGGAACTGACGGGGTTGTATGAGGAGTATGGCAGATATGTTTGGCAACTCCAAACACGCCTTCAGCAAGGGTATAAATTAGCCAAGGAATGATTAATGACTACTAAGACTAACCCTTTAAGTTTATTAAGGTATAAGGGGTGACGTGTACCCTGCGTAAAAGAAGCAACAAAACAATGAGAGTACATGTAAATTGATTTAAACCATTTTTAATAGTGTATTTTAGTGTCACGATGTGGGTGATAGTGTGGTTGATGGGAGTAACTAGCGGTTCGAATGTCAGAATAGAGAACTACACAGAGACCCCAGGAATATATAACCAACAGTGGAGGATAGTAACATATGTGAATTTAACAAACTTGAATGTGAATTATGAAATAGTGCAAAGATATTTAGTTGTAACAGAATTATTATGAAACTGATATATGGAGTTGGTGAATAAGTCTATATGTAGAAATAATTTTACGAAGGGCAAGGAAATATTAACTAATATTAATAAGGAGAAAAACATGTTAAATGAGTTAGCTGCGCCTCAGACAGTCACCAAGAGGAAGAGACGAGGGTTAATAAATATAATTGATGTGTTGAGTAAGGTGCTTTTTGGCACGCTAGACAAAGACTTTGCTAATTATTGTACTGAACACATAAACATACTAGAGCAGGAGCATCTAGATTTCATCCGCTTGGTGGAGGAACAGGTTGTGATTGTAAAATCATCAATACAAATGTTTAACTATATGATGAGTAAAGTAGCTGAAAATGAGGGAAAGTTAACCCGGAACATGGAGACACTGTAAGGGTATATATGAATCAGCAGGAATCTAGCAAGGTAAAAGCCATTAATAAATTAAGGGTAAAAAGTGTGATTGATGAACATTTAACTACTTGGTTGTTTTTGTCTAAGGTATTGGATCACAGTATAAGCTATTAGTAGGAGCTGTTGTGCATTGATGAATCAGTTGAAGGCAGTAAGCTTAGAGTACCACAAACCAGTAACCCAACCCTACCTTTCCCACTGAGTGTGACTAGTGGACACTTAGTACTGAAAGTTATGTGTTTATAAATAAAATATGTTAGGTTACGTGGTAAGGGTACCCCAAGTGGACAGTCTAAGGTTTACCTCGTATAAATTGATACCTTTACCTGTGCTAGTGAAGGGTACAAAAGCCAAGTTTGTGTATATCGCAAACTATTTTTAATTGATAGATGACACTCCGGAGTATTATACAATGTTAAGATGTTATGAGTGGGAAAAATGTAATAAATTGGAGGTAGATAAGAGTGTGTGTTAACAGACTACATCTCTTGAAGCATACATGCTCAAGGTAATTGTGAAGTTAAAATGCTAAGTCGACCCACAGAGGTTGAGTTTATTTCCAATAAAAGAATAATGGAACTAACCATTACCTTACCCTCTGCGATAATGAATGGCTATACGCCACTGTAGACGTGGACAAACAGCGCTATGTGACGGGGCCGGACTGAAGGAATTTAGTGTGACAGGGATAGGTAAAATAACATTAGCTCAGAATTGTAAGTATTACAGTAAGGATGTCGTATTGTTGGGACAAGGAATTTGTACCACTAACCAAAGTAGTAATGACATAACTTCCTCCAGTATCATTAGAATACGAGTGTTGCTAATAAGCAGGTCTAATTCTAAATTTGAATATAGTTAAAATAGATACGGTGTAAATGAATCACGTGTATGATACAGATGAATTGAAACTTGAAGGTCATAAAATAAGTGAAATAGAACAAGTTGTAGTTAGAGAAGAAAGTGAATTAAATCAGCAAAGGGTATTGTATCATATTTCTTAGACTACCTATGTAATTGGTTTATTAATTGTGATTGTGATTATTTACTGTTGAAAATGTAAGTTTGGAAGATGGTGGGCCCATCAATGTAAGGATAAATGCTGTCCAGCCAGTATATGTTTCAAACAAATTATTGTAAATAGAGTACGTGACAGTGTGGACGATGCAATCTCCCTCCGGTAACTCGCTCGAGGCGTAGATAGTTGAATCAAATAATAGTAATGATTAAATTGTAAGAGCCAGAGGAGGCCAGGCGAGTGAGAACCAAGCATCGATAACTTGAATTTACCTTTGTAAATTCATTTAACTACGGGGAGAGGAGTTTGTTGTGCCCCACACGCTACATCCTCGAGGGGGTGTCCGGGTTTATATTTAGTATTATTGTATTAATTATTGTGAGTGTTGACTAGAGAGTCATCTTAATGAAGGCACTTGCGGTTCGTTTCAAGACTTATGTTTGAGATGAGTAAGATAATTATAGTTCTTGTAATTGTTTGTTGACTGACGGTCACATGAGGATGAGTCGCCGGTGGTCAGGCGGTTCAGCAATCTTCTTGATTGTTAGCTTAGGTTGGCAAATATGTACCAGCCAATCACGTGCTCCAGCGGGTCGACATCCTGGTGGACGTGCCCCGGGTCACGGTATCACCAGGGAGACAACCTTTGCAATGACCTGGGGAGCCACGTGGTACAATTGACAATGTGTGAGGTTAAATTACTGATCAGATGAGGGCACATGGATGTAAGCTGTTGTAGTGAACTGATGTCCGAATGTATTGGGCATGATCTGTAATAAACGCTATGTGTATTAAGTCTTAGAATGACTTGTTCTTTTACCATTGATGACCCCACTTAATGCTTTATAAGGTGTATCATGATTATTTATGTTTAATTCAATTATGTTAATTCAGAAAAGTTAGTACGTGGGATAGAACTACTCTCGTGACACTTGCGCCCCCACTCGTGTGCAACAACATGCAAATGTTTAAGGGTAGGACTGTCTCCATCAGTTGTTCATAGGTGGCATAGAGACCAAAGGACATACCATTGATTTACCAGGTTTTTTTTTGTTGGATACAAAAAGTAGAGTATTTTATTTGTCTTCAGAGGCCACCTCACGTTGTCAGTACCTGCTCTTCATATCCAAAGTGAAAACCATTTTGAACCTGCTTTGCTGTTCAGTGTGTCGTCCATCCTTGGGAATTGATAAGAATATTTCTTGGTCTCATTATTAAGTTGGTGGTAATTAACTTTAAATCTTTTAGGGCCATCTTTTTTTTAACAAGCAAATTGGGAGGTGACCGTGAACTGACTGATGATTATATCACATATAACTCAATCTCTTTCAAAATATTATCATTCACCTCATCATGTGAAGCTAGCAGTAGTTTCCTTGGTGGCTTCTATAAGGGCTTGGCATCCCCTGTGCCGATGTGATGGCATGCAACATTAGTTCTTGTAAGGTCATACGATAGAGGTTTCTTATTTCCCTATAGTAATCCTGAGACAGCCTTCTCTTCTCGCCAGTTGAGGTTTTCTCTTGTTCTTTTCAACAGTTACCTCAAACCATCAGGTAGGGGACATTTGGTATTTTGTGGCATTGTGATCACTTGTACCACATCTCTGCTCCCTTAGCCTGTTTGTCCCGCTGCACTTGTGTGGCCATGACATGCTCTCTACTGGGAAGAGTTGACCCGAACACAGTGGGTAAACCTCCACAACTCCAGCTTCGGCGCAATGGGATGGGATTGTACCCCAGCTGCTCGACATCCGGGGTACTGCCAGAATCAGGTGATCATCCGGCGCTCATGCCCCCACAAGGCAACTTTTGAGGACATAACGATTCAGGCAGACAAACATTACTAATCAAACCCTCCAGTAAAGCTGCTATTGAGGAAATTAGTGCAACAAGGGGGGCTATAATGGCTTCGGAGTTCCAGCAACCGCCTCATGTACCCCCTCTACACATTTTACGTCCCTGTGTGTGCATGTACATGCAGTGCAAGTGTTGTGTAAAGCAGTACATGTTTTTCTGAGTCTGTAGACATTCCATTTTCATATTGAGGTGCTATTGCCAGTGAGTTGTTATTGTATTTTTAGCAAATCGAGCATGGTTACTCACACCACCCCTGGGGTAGAAATGGATTCTCCCATTGCGAGCCATCAGCTGCCACCCTTGAATATACGAAAATAAGGGTGAAGTGCAATTTTCTGTTATTTTTATTTTGTACTTAAATTGTTCTGAATCAATCCAAATCAGCAATGGACTGAGATAGACAGCCCCTATGCTATTCACAATTACGTTGCTTAACTAATTTTGTGCCAATTAATTTTTCCATTTATGTAATCTGCACATGTAAATTAACAATCAAGTGTTATCCTGTCTTCTACTTCAGTATAAGTGTGTGTAATTGTAATTACTTCTTTTCTTGTAAGAACTATGTATATTTCTTGTGTCCTTTGCACACTTTTGAAGTGTGGTCTTGGCAGGCCTCAGCCATGTTAGTCAGTTGGTCTGTAGAACTTACTGGGTGTGGTCATGCGCCACATTTCTCTGGGCCTTCATCATTTGTGTTTCTGTCTCTTGCAAGAAATTCGACACTTTTTTTTCTCTTTTTGTTATTTTGTAAAATTATACATTTGCACCTGACTACTAGTAATCCAATTAAAGAAGTGGTCTGGTAGTCTGAAGATAGTGTAAAATATTGGAAAAACAAGGAAAATAATATATTACTGACTCCAACCATTATGTTGGATACAGGTGATTTTGATCCTAGTGGTCTTAAACTTGAAAAAATTGAGAAAAAAAATTGTGACAGACACAAAAAAATTGGAAAAAAAATTACATTACCGACCCTTAATGCTATGTTGAATGTGGGTGGCCTTGGCCTGAGCGACCTTGAACTCAAATATCTAGGAAAAATCACAAATAAAAAAAAGTCTCACAAAAATTGAGAAAAAATTACATTATTGACACTGACCATCATATTGGATATAGGTAACCTTGACCTTGGTAACCTTAAACTCTAACAATCAAGAAAATATTTAAAAACCAAGAAAATCTTATAAAAATAAAGGAAAAGTTTTATTACCCTGGTCATACATACCTAGAGGAGATGATGACCAATGTGTTGAAACAAGTTGCCTAATACAAATTTTATTGCTAACCTCTTTGCACAAAATGTTTGCAGGTCTTCTTGAAGCACCTCACCCACTGTGATCATGCAACGAACCGAGTAGTGATTGTTGGTATGGTATGTGAAACTTGTTGTGAGCCATATTGCAAACCAATATGCAAGCAATGAAACATCCCTCAAAGTATGTCATGAACCATGCCACAAACTGTCACGAGAGAGCTACAAAATATTCCTTTAAGTGTGTCATGATCCATGTCACGAATTAAGACAGAAGTTACGTTGTGGGCCGCATCATGAAGCAATACTCAAGCTGTGTGTGATGATGGGTCTGTTGGCCGATCAGTGAATAACTTCTCCGCCTTAATAAAAAATCATGAAACCTCATGGTGAAGATGGTGACACCTCCAACTTCAGCTTCATTGAAAAAGATGCTGAGGTGTCATGGTTTTTTTGTGTTAAGGTTATTCACCTATCAGCCAACAGACCCTCGTCACAGATAGCTTGCCCAACCGACCCTTTGTCACACATAGCTCTGACATTACTTTATGACTTGGCTCGTGACATGCTTTGAGACACTTTTCGTAGTTTGTATCTTCGTTCACGGCATACTTCAAAGAATGCTTTGTATATCTGTCATCACGGTTTGTGGCATGACTCATGACATACCTTGAAGAATGTTTCGTAACTCGCATATTGGTTAGCGAAATGGTTGGCAACAAATTTCACATCATTTTTCCCATAATCATTACTTGATTTGCTGTATGATTACAGTGGGTGAAATGTTTTGCGAAGATTTGCAAAGTTCCTGTGAATTTTTTTCAAAATTTGCGCATTTTTGACTGAGAGAAGTTAGCAATGAGATTCGTATTAGTTTACTTGTTTTGAGATTGGTCATCACTGTCTGTTGCAGTGACATGTATTCAACAGATGCCAGGTTAGCACTGCGTACCTGGCACTTTTGCTGGACTATTGTTTTTGTTACCAAACATTCACATTTTATTTTCCGTGCATGTGGACTCTCACTGTACTTTACACTACTTTCAACCACATTTTCTTGTGGGTCCGATTATTTTATTTCTCATTTTCTCTTTGCCTCCTGTCTCAGTTTCTATGGCAATGTGGGCATGTTAGAAGAGTATAGTGTAGCTTCATGAGCCACTCGGCAATGTTCGGCCAAGCTCTGCTGCCGGCACTGCAACTGGCTCTAGCTACATGCATGCAGGAGCTTGTAACTTTTTTAATGTCATCTATTGTTGAGTTTTTAGCGTCATTTAAAAGCTTGCATAGATACTATAACATTGTATATTTATATTATAGAATACATTTAGTATTTTCATGATGGAGGCCATCTGCTTTCAGCATTCAGATGACTGTTTTACTCCACTTTATACCCCACCCTGCTTCACCAAAGTTGCATTTATATATCTCATATTTTGTGTGTTTAGTGTCAACATGCAGAACAGTGTGCAACATCAAAGTTATCTGGGTGGAAGACTTCCTTTGTAGAAAAAATTAGTCTCCAAGGTGGGAAAAAATTTAAATTAGTTGTTTTTCGAAGCCAAAAAAGTTATGTAGGGGACAAAATAAAAATTTGAGTTTTTTTATAAAAGGTACTCTTGATTAATAGCTATAGGACACAAGTTGTCCCATTCTGTTATTTTCACCCCTGTTGAGTACACGGACCTTTGAAAAAAAAAAGTAGATTTTTTAATTTACTCTTTTGTCCATCATATAATCCCACTTCATTCTGAATGTGATTTATTAACTAAAGTGTGTCAAAGGATTGCAAATGTGAATGACCTTTGCTTTAGTTGAAGAGTGTGCCAATATAAGTTTTCTTCATGCTGGCAAGTAACAAACACCTAATCACTGCACAAGTTAATTTATTCTAGCTGTGGTACCAGTCAATTAAATTATATTACTTTGTCTACATTTTAGTCTTCTTTTTGTACTTTCTCAATTCAATTTTCATTCTAATTACAGCCACTGTACACTTATATTATTATTTACAAATTTACAAACCCATGTTTATGCAGCAATTTTACTGTGTAGTATGTGGCATTCTCACTATGAAAATCACTGATAACAATTCACTCAGTTTGTTGCTTATGTTGTGTGCTTCCATTGTAGGTTACTACCTCAAGTGGTGACAATGTTTGTAAAATATTCACTTGTTTCACCCATACCAATTCTTTTGTAAGTTTGAAGTGAATGCTTGAGCTTTTAGGATGAAAAAATATAACCTTATACTCTTCTTCTCCCGCCACAGTTTCTTTGCCTGTAACAATTATAATCTACCTGTCACCACCATAAATAAAACACACAAAATCATTCAGGTCAGGAAAAAAAGCATGTAGTTTGGTTGGTGATAGGTACCACTGAATAGTTCTGTGATAATAAGTATTGGTAGACAGCAAGATTATCATCTACTGGAACAACATCACAATACTGTCTTGTATTGGGAATGGTTTCAGCTTCCTGAAATTGTCTTTCAGGTAACTTCTCCTCACAAACAATATCTTCTGACAGTACACAGAAAAATAACCTCTTACCAGTGGCCAAAAAATTTTGTGCTGAGCTAGCGCTCAAGTAGAGTGGACCACACCAGCTAATATGTCATCTCTGGGAGACATGCTACTTCGTGCACATGGCCAAGAGGCGCTGTATCCGTGTTCACTGCGATGACCTGTGCTGGGCAGATGCCACTCCAGATGCAATTGGAAGTGATATCCCCAAGGTCTGGCCAGTAGATGGTGCAAATGCACTGCTGCTACCACAGCACACCAAAACAGATTTGTTGGTGCCTGAACCATCTGACAGCAACAAAATCAGTCATCTGTTTGCACCTGAGATACAGACAGCAGATTAGACATCACTGACAGCCTAACACCTGCAGCTGCTGTCACTAACCATGTTGCCTTACCATCACTGGATGGATGCACCATGCCGCACCGCAATGCCCTGCGTGGCAACACCCATCTACAAGGATGCCACCAGGGCCACTTATTGATAGTCCAGACCTATCTGTCACATCCCTTCCCAACGACACCTTAGGGACTTCCAGCATCCATTTTGCTGAGTGAGCCCTTGCCAGACCCAGAGATGGACACGCCTATGCGGCATGTTGGGGATGCCCAGCCATCCACCCAGTGTCTGCTGCTATCCTGTTGCAGGCCTCACTCCACGTCTCACAGTAATAGCAATGAGACAGAGACAGGGGATGGCTCCTCACCACCCTACCATTCCAAGCGCCTCAGTTCTCCACCACACACGTTCTGCACGGTTTGTGGAGGCACCCTGCCTCCAACCGCAGCCGTCCCAGCACTGCACCACTGGGGTTAAGTGCTCCACCTCAACGACTGCACTGCACACGCGGGGCTACTACTATTTTCGGCCCTGGCGAGAGCTACAACAGCCACCACTGCGCAGCTTCCTTATGCCATTGACGAAGGATCGCCGCACCCTGAATGTGGCCTCTCGCTCAGAGTACACAGCCAGCATGGCATGTGGGAATACACCTCGCTCGCCAGCCATCCTTCGGCCGGGGTCAAGTGATCATCCAATTATCATGTCCCCAAGAGACAGCTCTTTTGGTAGTAACAGTTTGGGCTGGCAAATACCACCAGAAATACTCTGCAGTTACAGTACTACCAGGGAAATGATTGCCATGATGGGGCTCCATTGGTGTATTCAGGCCAGTGACCCCTTGTGTGCAGACTTCATCCTACATCAGTGACCCATACGTGTGTTCGTGTGCAGAGTGTGTTAGTGAGTGAAAAGATTTGGTGGCTCTTAACAGTGTTGTCTTGAGAGCAAAGAGTGTGTTAGTGTTGAGTGCTGTCCAGGTTTTTCCACATTAAGTGCCACCAATATCCACCTCAGAAATAAGGTGGTACAGATTTAAAGCTTTGTATTCAGGGGTGCAAGCATACGTTCCCTACACGCTTATATACGAAATGAACTTGTCTATTGACACTTCCAATAAGAACTCCCTTAGTTCTACTGTCACTGCAACTATTCTCTTGCCAACTGCCCTGAACACCACCAGCAGATCTGATCTCACTTCAACCCATGGCCATGTCCCCACGAGCAACAAGCTTCCCTCTTGCCTCCTAGTGTAACCAGGTGTCCACATCACTGGAAGGGAGCCGGTTGAGGGTTTTCTCTCGAATTAAAATAATATTCTTATTACCAATATGGCCCTCAATTTCTTTAGTAATGTGACTGATAACCCAGGCCACCCAACCCTTGCATAGCTTTTGTTATGATCAATTAAGATTGGTCTCTGTCTGCCACGTTGTCTCCTTCTGTTTTGGGAATTACAGACAAGGTTCTCTTTATTTCAGACTGCACAATAAATAACTCTATTTAGTGTGCTGTGCCCCAGAACATTAGTTATAAGTATAATGACATTGCAGCTGTAAGTTAACCTAGAAATTAGTGAGTTCTAATTCTTCGTTTTGAGAAGGAAAGATGCAGGAAATTGACCCAAGTGGCTCTTGGTACATATGTAGTCACTGCCTGCCAAGAAGCCTTCCAGATGGCAGTATGCAAACATGAAGAGAGCTAAAGACAACTTCCACCTTTTGATACCGGCAGAACCAGGTGCACGTTATCCTACTTCCTTCCCTGGTACCTGCACTCTATTTTACTACCTTTTCTCATCTTCAGTATGTTTGAAATGAGTCATTATGGCCAGAGCAGTATAGCGACCTAAAGAAAGAGTAACTCTATAAGAAGGGGACCGAGGAAGCAAGCTTACCTTTTAGGAAATGCTGTGAGAGGAACAACACTGCAGAATAAAATCCCTAAGATCTTGAACACACTCCACTGTCCCCAGAAAATGAGGCCATTTCTAGAGTTCATTAGGGGGATATAATAAATAATGGCCAAAACATGGAGTTTTAGAGATCCCAGAATACTTCCTAAAACAGCAAATATGTTGAGGTTGAGTAAAGAAAAAAAGGGATGAAATTAAAATATGAACATAGTTTCATCGTATAGTCCGTGCAACCAAATTAAAACAGAAACAGTATGTAAGCTCATGACTGCAGAAGAATATAAGCCAATTTCTTCACCTGTAGTAATTAACTTTAGTGCTTGTTCCGCAAGTTAAAAGAAAGGATTAATGAGAACCATTGTAAATTTATTGAGGAATGTGTAGGCGTTTTAGAGAAGCTGCCTGAATCCTGGAACAGATGGGTGGGTGCCATATCATAACAATTAGGAGGGGAAGTCACAAGAAAGTCACTGTAATTAGAAAAAACTCGCCGATTTTTGTATGATTGCAACATTTTACCATTGCAGATAGCATTCAACTAACGCCTGTCTGTCTGCCGAACACAGGTAGAAATCTCTACATACTGGACAGGTAATACTGTAACATTTCAGTTAAATCATAGTTGTAACATTTCAAATTAATTGGAAGTTTGTAATTCACAGCTCTTCTCAACTTTTTTATTAAACTTGTTGGTCATTTCAAACAAATTAGAAATAACTAACTCATTTTTAAAAACATTTAGCAGCAAATATTTCATTAATATTATTTTATTACGTGAAACCCACCACACCTATCCTTAGTTGTGGTTGTATGATTTATATTAAAGAAAATTACTTTGATTTTGCTTAAGCCTTACTACGGTTGTTACCCGTTCTCTGATTGGCTGTCGTATGACCACGCCACATCTCTCCTCCAACCAGCACTGGCGATACAAGAACCAACCAGGATAATTTTCTTTCGTTCATGTTGTTACGTCTCGTCCCGACTACAGGATCAAGCAGACAACGTGGGTTAACATGGGGTGACGTAGTCTAGATGTAGAGAATGAACTGAAATAGAACTCAACAACGCATCTCTTTAGTAAACAATTATCTTTACATTAAATTATTCAGGAAATAAACAATCTAGAGATGCTACTGCATTATAAACTGTGACCATAGGTTTTCACGTTACTCTCAGAACATCAGATAGCTCAACAGGCTAGAAGTCATGCTTTACAAGTGATTACTTTAATTTACTGCTCAATAAGAAGTCTATATAATTACTCCTAACGCGGCCTAACTTCCTGACCCGGGTCCTACCCTGCATCGAATCTCGAGGTTCTTACCACTGGAGTATTGGATGGCGACATTCGTCCGGAAGGCTCTCTCCTGGACTTGAAGTCGGGCTTAGCGTCGTAGTGCACAGTGCCCCTAAATCCTTGACGTCATGGTGCCTTCGAGCAGTCTTGAAGATGAACACATAAATATGTCGGCAGATTGGGGGCACTCGCTTATATACTTTACTCTGGGTTCCCCTTCTTCCTGTCACCCCCGCTCCTCATGCCTCTGCTGCTACCGAACTCTGCAGCTCCCAAGTGCGTGGGGCGCTGGTTCCAAAAATCCGGATGGGGCCGGAACAGTACCCCCTCTTTCCGGAACAGCAGACGTCCCCGGCTGCTGAGGAAGGCGGATACGGCACAGTGTGGAGTTGTGGAAGGGTGACGACTTGTACTGGGGAACCCCTGACTTGCGAGGAGACGTGACCCCCTGCCTGTGGGTCTCTGAGGAGCTTTGCTTCATTGTGCATCGCGGTAGTCGCGGGTTATGTTGCAGTGGTGATTTAGAGTCCTTTAAGTGTCCTTGCGAACTTGTTTATCTCTACCTCCTATGGATGCAAGATAGGCTGGCTAAGTCTGTCTGGCCGTGGTTCAATATTGTACAAAAAATTAATTGAAAAGTTAAAAATGTTCCATGTACCTGCTGGGTCACAAATTAATAATTACAATCTTGCCTTGTAAGGTGCAATTTCTTTTAACGTAAATAACAACAACTCGGAAATATAAGTTCTGAAACCCTTACATACCCTTAATCAGTCTGAGAAAACTCTCTTTTAATGTTACAAGAATATTGCTTAATACCGTTAAGGTATAAGGTTTACATCTTGGCTTACCATATTCACTATATACTAGAAAATACAAAATTTTGCATTTTCTCAATTCTTTAAAACTTATGCTGGTGGCAGGTTAACATGAAATATTATATTATGTCCAAAATTAATCAAAACCTGTGTATTAGCTACATTATTGGTTTAAACAGTTATCTTTAGCTAGTGTGTTGCTACAGACAAGAGGAAGTTTATCTGGAATTTAAAGTAATTGACAGATACCCACATTGGTTTATGCCTTACTGGAATATAGGGTGGTGGTCGGTGCCATATTTAATTGATAGAAAAAAAATTTTCTATGCGCCACTAGGCACCGAGCATTGGATGTAGGTAGGACACCACAATGGTGGTGGGAATTCAATGCTTAATTTTGGAGTGCCAGTGCTTTGGTAGCCCATCAAGTTGTATACAGTAAGTAAAATACAATATTCCTACATCTTTTGGGCAGTATTTATATACATGATAACAATTTATCTGTATATTTACTACGAACAGCAAAATCGGAATTGGACTTTTTTCAAGATAATATTTATTATGATAGCATACCTACTATTCAACAACTTATACCAGTGTTACAGCGTAATACTTATGAATTTACATTTGTATTATATAGAAGGTATCACCTGACTGAATATATAAATTTATTTCCCAACGTGTTTGACTAGTACTAACTTAACTTTTAAATGCATGGAAATTATCTCATTATACTATTAAAAACAGATATCTGTAGTCATTATAATATTTACATGCTTCGAGGCTTTAGGAACAATTGTGAGGTTGGTATTCCTGTAACCGCTGATGCACTGCGATCTAGCGGTCGGATGTAGAAGGCTACACGAGAGAGACAGCATCAGCTGAATGACTTCTGTTGTGCGGTCGCATGTGTAATTCGCGATGGAATATCTGTGAAATAATGAACTCGCGTATGCAGTGTTGGTACACGACTAGTTATGTTAAGTGCTCAAGTGATTTTGCACACATATGTGTTAGTACTACCTGCAATTCACATCTTTATTGCGCCATACATTCGTGTTTCACTGTGTCATTTGCCAGTGTCGCGTGTCGTACAACCTTACGGCCACACACTTGCGCATGCCCTTAAACTGTTTTGGTAACCTCGTTACCTAACTTGTATTACTGCCATGTGATATGAACCTTATGAAAACTTAGCCGTAGCTAACTACATGTACCTGCATTCTCGTGTAAGTGTCGTAAGAAGACTACCATATGGCTATGTGTGTGCCTCGTGGCATATTTTGTTCAGTGCAATACATAAACAACAGTTAAATTAATTATTACTGTGCGTGCCTTAAAACAATATGCTAGCAACTCGTACTATACTTATATCTTTTGCTTAATTAATTAATATCTTATGATCAAATGTCGTGCCATATGTTATTTATTATCCGCCATTTGGCGTAAATTACATGATAAAAGGCACTTAACTTTTATTGCAAAATAATACTACTGTATCCTTTTGGTTCTTAGACAGTTTGTAACTAGCAAAAGTATTAACTTTAATTTCCTTCGTTACGTAGCTACACATTGTGTTCAACTGTCTATCACCGCGAGTGCGACTTCGCCGGCGCCATTAAGATGGTGGCGCGCTGTGTTTGGATACAATGTTTACCTGATCTGCACGTGGCCTTTTGCTCCTTCCAGGTGCTCGTTCTCTACTGCTAAAAAGGTAAGGGTACACATTGCACATATTTTAATTTTATTCATTTGGAAAATAAATCATCAGTAGCGATATTTCTGTGTGCCTTCGCCTGACGCACGCACCGTAGTGTACATCATGGTGTAGCCGAACGTGGAAGTTGCTCTTCTCCCTGAGGCTGCAATTATTTCTCCCGATTTCCGGGTTGACTCCAAAGTGACTGCTGCATCCTGTAGTTGTATGAATGTTGCCGTCCGTGGTTGCAGGAAAAGTGGTTACAGCGCCTGTTACCTACTGGGGCAGTTGCCGGCGGTGTCGTGGAACTGTGAACTGGTGCTAGTTTGTAATCATTGACATGCCCTTGAAAACTCTATAACAAAACAAATGCAGTATTAATATGTGCACACTTTAGTTTACAATATTAAAATTGATTCTTGCCCATTCTGTAAAAGAAAATTCCATCATTATTTAACATATGCTAATTTAACATTGCGAATTTTGGCTCGCTGGTCTTATTTATTTGTTTCCTTAGCGTAGAAGGACCTAAAATATCAACAACTTTAAACGGTCCTTTGTATTTAAATGTAAGCCCTTTCCTACGTGGCCTGTGGCGTATCCAAACCCAATTGTCTATTTGAATAGTGTTCGGTTGGACTTTCTTATCAAAATAGCTCTTCGGCTGCTTTTGAGCTGCTATTAAATTTAGTAGAGCTTGCTTTCGTTCCTGCTTTAATTTCTCGCACCAGTTGTCAACACGTTCGGAAAAAGTTTTCGTAATGACGTGAGTGGGTTGGGCCGCCTCGACGCCGTGTAGGAGATAGAACCGTGAGAATTTCGTGCTCGTGCAGACCAAAGTGTTATAATTGGAAATTATAAAGTCAAGGTACTCATCTCAACCTGTGGGGTCCTCGTGCGCACAAGCTATTAATTGATTTGGTATTACCTTGTTCATACTCTCTGTAAGGCTGTTACGCTGGGTTGTAGGCCGTAGTTTGTAACTTTTTTATTTGTAGTTTTCTAAGTAGTTGAGCTACTAACTCGTTATCAAAGGAAGTTCCCCCTGTCCGTTATTATTTGCTTAGGACATTCGTATCTCAGTATTACACCTTTAATAAAATTGGTGCATGTTTGGGCATCGATGCTCTTAACTGCTTTCGCTACTACAAATTTGCTGAAAAAGTCATGACGATTATGTATTTGTTACTCTTGCGTGATGTATGTAGGGGACCTTTCACATCTAACAACCAAGAATGTAATATGGAAAGGGGCCTCGGCGGGGGGGGGGGGGGGGGGGGGGTTATTGGCTGCAATTGCCCTACCGGCTTCTGGTTCATGGGTTTTACCATTTGGCACGTCACAATTTTTCATACAGTTTTTGACGTATTTTTGCATATTATCTCAATAATAATTGACTTTGACTTTTTGTAAAGTTTTAAAGGCACCAAAGTGGCCACCACCTAGCAGTGCTTTGTGGTGCGCTGAAATGATCTTTTTAACGTAGCAAGCGGGAACTAATGTTAACTTATTCTCCCCTATAGGCGTGTTTACTTTTAAATATATTTCACAGTTCGTGGATATGCTGTAGCACCTAGCTAATTTCTTGTACTTAGTGTCAGCTTTGTCCAGTTCTGTAATTGCTAATTTAAGGTTTTGTATTTGGAAATTGTTTTCGTATTCACCTGTATCATCTAATGATAACGAATCCTGTTTGCACGTTACTTCCTCTTCACATTTCCCTTCCCTGTCTTGTTTATTTATTTCAACTCTATTATTGTGTTCATATTTATTTAAATTTTCTTTCCATTCCCTATAATTTTGTTTACAAATTTCCGGAATTTTTTCTAAATTATTTATCCCTATTTTAATTTCTTTCAGTATGCTTTCATTTGCATATCTTTTTTTATGACCTCACTACCGGTTTTCATTTTTTCATGCATTGTTTTGATTTTTTCTAAGAACTCACTATATGTTTATATTTTTTCCTCCATGGTATTCAATTTTTTCTAATAATGAACTTAAAATTCTTTTTCGTACTGTTTGCTTTGTTATTGTAGTTTCCTGTATTACAGTGTTCTCAAATACTTAATAATTTGTTTTTCTTTTTTGCTGTAATTTATTTTTAATGAAAAACTAATTTGGTCAAAAGTAGGTACTTACAAATTTTTTCCTTCTAACCTGCAAAACACAAAAAAAATTATCCCGCACTTGCGTTTAATGTAAAACTGTTCCCACAATGTCCCTCAGTGTGGAAAAATGATTACAACATTTGCAGACATATTTCAAATGCTCTCAGCATACCTTGGGCATCGTATCTCATCTATGATGTAGTCTAAAAATGTAGCTGAAACTCCTTCCCGGGAGAGGTCCTCCCTTTGCCGAAGTCTGCTGCTTCTGAAGATCGTAGATCTAGAAGTCTGCTCTTCAGCCACATGTATAGGTCACCAGTTGTAACATTTCAGTTAAATCACAATTGTGACATTTCAAATTAATCAGAAGGTCGTTATTCAAAGCTTGTTAACTTTTTATTAAACTTTTTTGTTGTTCCAAACAAACTAACAAATAACCAACTCTTATTTCCAAACACAATAAATCAATCTTATTAATCTTCTCTTATTAAAAATTCATCTTTAAAACATTTAGCAGCAACTATTCCATTAATATAATTTTATTACGTGAAACTCATCATGCCCATTATTGGCTGTTGTATGATTTCTATTAAAGAAAATTTGATTTTACTTAAACCTTACTTCAGTTGTTACCTGCTCTCTGATTGGCTGTCTTCAGACCACATCACATCTCTCCTCCAACGAGCAATGGCGATATGAGAGCCAACCAAAATAATTTTCTTTTGTTCAAGTGTTTTATAATATTCAATGCTTACTACCCTCTACGGAAATAATGAACAATAGCAAATAAATAATACTGACTATCCTCTAAAAACAAATTAAATCTAGCTTACACATGATATCTATATCAATAAACCAGTAAAATAACCAAATATTATACTGCACTTTGTTTAAATCATATAATAAAGCTTAATTTGGAAATTATATTAAATTAATTATTACCTTAAACAAATACTCTGTAATCATAGACCAATATAATATTTAGAAGCAAAGTTAAATATAACACCTGAAAAACCGCAATGTTACAATACAAATTAGAAGATAACTCAATACTGTATATACTTTGGTACGCTATGCCTGCAGGGTATGAATTTCACTTCCTATTGGCCTTTGTGATTTTATATTTGCAGTGTGTTGAAAGGAAACAGGTCTACCCTACATGCAGTGTTACAAATCTAATGCAGACTAATTGTTTTACCGCAGTGTTTATATTGTAAACAATTTGGGACCCTGCCCAATGCCACCTGTGGAGTAAGCATACCTTCTTCCTCCTCAGGCTTTCCCTCCAACCATCATAGCATAAGCAAACAAAGCAGTGTTGTATCCAGCCTTAGATAAGTCTAGGCAGCTACATCACACCATTAGTGACAAGTTTGAAAATGGGAAGAAGTAGCGTAAAAAGGTAAAAGTGGCACAGCACAGGTGACTGTGACTAAGAATACCTGACCCTCTGCCCTCTACCCCCTGTTGAGGGCCTCCGGCCTTGCAGTATTTGTTGCTTTAGGCTGCCACTGCCCAAGATCAAACAAAAAATGTAATCAATACTGGTACGTACTGTGAGAACCACATTAACTAGAGCCACAAAACCCATTTTTAAGAAAGCAGAAAACTGTGCTCTATAGAATCGTGTACTGAGGCTGGGAAAATAATGTCCAAGAAGCAGTAGAAAAATATTTTGAAATAGCTCGTGAATTTATAAATGTTGGCCCCTGTGCCACTTGGTTGGTTTCCCACATTAAATTACCTTTAATAAGTGCTGTCAAATTGTGTCCTTTTATAGTGGAAATTCAATTTGAAGTTGGAGATCAAAGTGATAAATTAACAAGGCATGGTCTTTGTTTACACACCTAATAAATACAAAGCATAGCATGTGTCATGTTTTGTTTATTTTCTAATTATAACAGGATACTCTTAATTCTGAAAACCCATTCAGGTGTAGAACTTCATTCAAAAATTATTATATAAGTTTATTTAGTAGAGGACTGTTGCAAAATCAATTTCACTTATAAAATTTGAATGGCTGCACTGAACACAGTGATTGCAGCAGAATGCTAACAATTCAATACCTTGCCAAACAAAGAAGATTTCATCGTGTTTTATTTTCAAATTTAATTAAAAAATTTATTTCCCCCAAGATTTAGTAACTTTTCCCTTCTGATTACAAGGTTAGATAAGACATTCAGATACAGGTCAAATTTTTTGCTCTTATTGTAAAAAAGAATGCAGAACAGAAATGTATGAAACTATCGCAGAATGTCAACATAATTCAAGGAGGATGCTGAGCAAATTGTTAAAATGTTACGTGCTTTATTGGATGAAAACAAGAAACGTACAGGTAGGCTACTTGTGTTACCAATAATATATTGGACTGATTGACTCTCAAAATAAATACACATGTACGCACAAAATTTGAAGTACTGTCACAATACATTGCTACTGTATTATTATGCTCAAACACCATATAAATGTGTAATAAAACACTGATATTCCCATGAGAAGCAACTAGAAATTGACTTTGCACTTGCTGAAAGTTACAAAAACTATGGTGCCGATATTTTAAAAAAGTCCCAGATTTTTGTTATAAAGGTTTGGTAGATACTCTGTGGGAGTGATATGGCAGCTTCGTTGAAACATGGGATTGGCTGAAGGAGTATGCAGCAGGTAAGGTTTGGAGGGCTGGAATCTCTGACCAGTTTGATGAAGGAATTATATGGTGTGACACAGGGTAAGTGGAGATTTTTATCGTACAAAATGCATAGCTTTATAGATGCTTGTATTCGGGACATATGTTACTAAGCAGCTCAAGAGAAAAGTAAAAATGCGTAGGCAAAAGGATGGGTGAGGAATATCCTACATCACAGCCACCAACATCTGTGGCTACATTGTTTGCCATTATGTCAGCATGCCCCTTATAAAAATGCTGTGATTGTATCTGGGAATGACACTGGAAGCACGGTAGAAATTTTGGTTGTGAATAAAGGCTCCAGCTACCAAGGGAAACAAGCAAAAGAAGGACCTGCCCACTATGGGACTATAGTTAAGGTGCAGAAAAAGGAATAAACCAAGGAGGAAACTACCCACTGTCCTGGTTGGGGGAAAGAGAAGGTCCTGCTGAATTAAAGATGTAAATACTTCATGGCAGCTGGATGTGTAACATGAAGCCCCAAGTATTGTGGTTAACATGCACATCTAAGATGTGAAGGCAATTTTGGATGGATTTGAAAATTCCACAAAAATTTTTACGTGCAAATTTTTTAAGCAAGAATGAGTGGGAAACCATAAATACTGCTGCGAACTGGCAACACTAACACTGGCAAACACTAACGTCTCCTACCCATAGTGGTAAAAATGTACTTACTTCCCACTTAAATCAGTCCAAGATTCTGGGATGCAGTGGAGTCGCAAATTTCTGGGAAACTATAAGGAAATGATATTAGAATAACCTTGCATGAGGAGCCAGAAAGTAGGAATTGAATTCTATATGTGCCGAAGCCACATGCTGAAGAGAGAAAAGGTTGCAGTCTACTGAATCCTGGAGGGATGGTGGAAGTACCAACTTGCAGAAGAAGAGGCAAGCGAGTTGGATGAAATTCTGGCAATGTATACTGGAATCCTTTGCTTAGGGAACTGCTCAGAACAGATGTTCATTGGGCAACATGGGAAGGCATGGCAGAAGAGAAAGAGCATTGACTGAACAGATGTGGAAACCCTGGAAAGACAGCACCTGGTGATGACCTCTTCGCAGTATAAATTTTGTGTTGGGTAGTATAAAAGAAACATTGTGAACTAATATTTTGTGTGTGTTACCATGTTGGTAAGCAACTGGGAAAACCAGGAAAATTGAGAAATTTGAGACTTCAAGAAAAGTCAAGGAAAAGCGAGAGAATATTGTATGAAATCCTGGAATTTTAAAACTGACAGGAAATAAAAATTTTTTTGTACATAATATTTACTTTGTGAAGTATATTGCAATATTTTATTTTCAACTGTGTTACAATGTTTATCATTATACCACTCATACTTTTTTTTTTTTTTTTTTTTTTAAGTTGGTTGCTCAAAAACAGGGTGGTTTTTGTATACATGTTGGAGAGTAATATTTAGTAATTTCTGCATGCTTGTGTAATAGTGTGATTGCAGCAGTCTCTTGCCTGGTGCGCTGTGCATGCTCTCACCACTTCTTTATGGGTTTCATTAATAATGCTTTTTAATGCATTAATACATGTTTACTCATTATGATTTTTTTTTGTAATGCAAACTGAAGAAAACAACATATGCAAAATACCTTTCAACACATCTCTGCTATTAATAGTTATTGTTGGCAACATCACAGTTTGTTGTGGACAAAAGCAAACGTATTTGATCTGGATGATGGCACGACACTCGTGTCACAAATGGTTCAGTGGATTGGTTGTTACCCTGAGATTGTTGGTAAAAAAAAGTGCTTCCTTTTACATTGGCAGAAAAGTTTTATAATTAACATGAAGTATAGTGCATTAGTAACCATTCATTTGGTACAACATGAGATGTAGACAAATTATCTGTTGGCTACTGATGTTTACTTCAGTTCACACTTTAATGATATCAATAATCTGTATTTCTTAAAGATTTATTACATTTACCAGAAATATTATCTGTGGGCCTGTATACAATTAATTTGTCATTCATTAAACTTGCATATAATGAATTGTGCATTTAAAGCAGATGGTGGTAGTACTGTACGGAAATTATTAACATTTTCTGAGAGCTTTATATAATTTTTTGAAAGACAAAACTTTTAGGCAAGCTCTGTACACTTCAGTAACAGCATCAGAACTATTCTCCAAAAAAATGTGTTTCATCAGAGGGCTGGAAAATACTTTAGTTGCACAGTGATAACTTGAAATTATTCCAAGTGTAATATTATGAGTCAAAGAAGTATAGAAAGATAAGAATCACACGCCACTTTAAAGTAGTTTTAAAATAGTGGGAATTTGTTAAATAGCCTTTATTTCGTGTGAAGCTTGCATTTTTCAAAGCTCTGGCTTATAATATTGAACCTTACCTAACATGGTATGGTGTTCAGATATGGTGTTCCATTAGAGCCATTTATTAATTCTTTTATGTCACCTATCCTTCATGAGAAAATGGGGCACATTGTTAAGACTGAAAAGTTCAGGTTACATTCATATAATTTATGTGAATAAAGATCAATTTTGTTGTTGCTAAAAGCATGCAACTTGTATTTAGTGTATTAGATATGAACTAAAAGAGTGAAGACTTCTTCAGAACTTGATGTGTTGTGATTTTGGGAGTGTTGCAGGCAGTGCATTGCGGAGCAAATAGAACATTCCCCATTGGCTTACAAGCTGACAAGAGCTGTTTTGTGCTTTCACCCAAATATTGCAGCAAATGTTGAGTTTGGGAAACAAGCAGTTGACAGCACTTCTTACTTTGTTGATGGATAATAATGGTTAGAGAGCTTTGTGGCAGACAAAAATGCATATGAATATAAGTGTATTTGCTCTTTGCCAAAAGTTACAACTGCCTAAATAAATTTTAACCCATGTTTCAACATTTTGACTATGATTGGGTGGGTCTCTTCAAACATTGCACATTTACTGAAAATTTTACACAAGTCATGAAACTTGTGATAATTCTTTCACATGGCAACATGAACCTTGAAAGAGGATATTCTGTTAACTCGGAGATGTTGTTACCAAACATGACAGAAGAAAGTTAAGTGGCCAGAAGATGTGTTTGTGATTCATGTACATGTTCAGGTGGTGAAAAATTTGTTGTAACCAAAAAATTAATTAATTAGCTCTCAGTGCTTATAATTCACATTCAAAGAATCTGTTTGTATATGGATAAAAGAAGTAACAATAAAGAAGAAAGATGTCACAAAATATCACAGTCATTGATTAAAGAACTACAAGGGAAGACATTAAAAGTAATGGAAGCTCCACATAGAGATTCTGGCTGATTGACGAAAAAAATGAATTCTTTGACAGAATAATGTATGTGGTTCTGGAGTGAATGTGAGATAAGTACAGTGTGACTTCAATTTGTGATTTTTTTTGCTAGTTTAATATTATTTTATGTATGTATCTTGTTGTGGTCAGCATTAATACCAAGGAGTGAGATCAGTGAAAAATTATTTTTTACAGCATGACAAACTTTAGCGAAGCCCCAGGAAATATGTTAACTAATGTTCCGCTTCTCTCTCACACATACCAACCCTACCTCCACGTTCATTTAACCACAAGTTAAAGTATTACTGCCATTGTATGTCGTTATGTAAATTGCTATATATATATATATATATATATATATATAATATCTGCACTAGCAAGTAGTATATTGGTTTGAGTACAAATTGTGAATGTGTACAGGAAAGACCACATTAGATTTAATCTGAAAAAATTTCTAAGTAAAGTATGTGAGTGCTGCTCCATGTTGATACACAGTTGTTGCCCAGCAGTGATGTTGCAACACAATGAATGATGTTGTGGCTACCTCCCTCCCACTCGTGGGACCAAGGACTTGCTACTCATGTCTGTCAGCAAGTAGACAGACGTGGCAGCACTAAGCTAAATGTTTAAAGTGTGTGTTCATAAAAAGAAAACTCATTATGTGTTTTATATCGCATGTGCACTGTAGTTTATATTTACCTTCTGTCATTGGATAATATAAGGAACCCTACAGCAAGTTACTTAATTTTTGCTTACTTTTTTGTGTTTTAATGATTGCATACTTTAAAATCTATCAACTGAGTAAGGGCTCTGCCTGGCTGGTGCATGAAATAAGTTGCAGAGCTTTCGTAGAAAACACACAATTAAAAAAAATGGTTGGGTATTTTCGAGTGGTGTCTTAAAGGTTTGAAACCCCCAGCAGGAGGTGACTGGGGAGGGTCAAAGTTACCTCACTGATTTAGTTTCACAATCATTATTAATTATTTTCCCCTCCCAGTACACTCGTGGCCAGGAATTTCATTAGATATAAAAATTATGTTCTGATTGATTGTTACGTTGATTTTATTTCACCAGATTTTCTTATTCCACAAAATATTACGTACACAATGTTGTATATAATCATAATAGTAACTATTCTTGTCTGCCAGTTGAATGGCGAACTGAGTTTTGCCCCAATTAATTGGAGCCCACAAACTGACCAGTAACGGCCTTCGAACGCAACATTCCCTCGCACATTATAACAGCGAGACTATACCTAAATTTTTTGAGTATGTCGGGGAATTTGTAGCTCGTAGCATGCCTCCACACAGTCGTCTCCAGCTCACGGATGTTTATGAACTGTAACTTACTGTCTGGGATACCAAAGGTGAAAATCAGAAAAGATCGCACCGGCAGCTCCGTGACAAAATCGTGGCGATGACCCACAGTAGAAACAATGGCTCCTCCTGTGTTCGGCAGCATTTCCAACCATGCTCAACACACAAGATGTGCATATTAAAAATAGCAGGCTGCCTTATTTCCAGCAACCAAAATTTTATGTGAGGTTTTTAAAAAACCACGTCTCATACATAGTTGAAAGAACGAAACAGTTGAAATCCGAACTCATCATGTGGCGGCTCCTCCATTCTAGAGCTGGGTGTGCTATACCTTCGCACATGTTACCAAGTCTCTTGCAGTTAACCGACTCCTCCCCGACCCGCACTGCTGCTACCACCAGCAGACAGCGCTGACGATGCACACGCTCAGCTGGCTTTGTACAACACTACACATTCTAAAATTACTAACAATACACTAAAATATATAAACGATACAAAAATAGATAAGAGCTCAAAAATAATACTAAATATATGTAATTTTAAATATAGTAAAAATTACTGGCCAGCCAGAACAATAAATTTAATACCACATCACTGTGGTATCACCTATGAAAACGCCAAGTTCAAAGGTGCCACCTGCAACGTACCACCCATTTCCTAAGTGACGGACGACTCACTCATCACACATTTTCCCCCCAAAGGCAAGTTTTCTCCAAAGGCAAGTTTTCCACAAAAGCAAGTTTTAAGTCCTCATTTCAACTCCAAGGCTTACTCTTTTGCATGTTAAAACATGTGTTTTCAGAATCAGTTTTAGTTACTTATTTTATATATAAATTTTAGAGTTGTGTTTAGACATGCACCATACGTTATCTTTATAAGCATGCTGTGAAGATATAGGGTTACTGCTTAAAGTCGTGTTCAGGTGAGTTGCCAGTGAAAAGACTACACATTGGTGGAATGTTTGCACATAGTGGCGGAGGCAAGTGTTGAGTGATTAATAGGCTGCCCAAGAGCTCGTGTGTTTTGAAGCCTTGAACATGGCAAAATAGCTGCATACAGGCAGAACCCCATGCGGCAGGCAAGTGGCACATAGCGCACGGGAATTTAAAAGTAATTAAAGGATTTATAAATTATTCCGCTGATTTCAACTACCGTATTCTCAGAAACCAAGAAGTTTCATATCAGTGGGGGTTATACTGTATGTTCATTACTAAATTTTACCTGAATTTTGGCAATCTTTGGTCAAATTAATGTTTATTTTGGGAGTAACAAAACAAGAAGTCATAGCTTGTGACAGAAGAAATTGATACAAAGCATCTTATGAATAATGAACGACTACACAATCTTAGAGCAAAGAAATTCTACTTACACCTTAAAAGTGCTCCAGCTCAGTCCATAACAGATTTCTTAACTTCCAACTAACCAGCCAATAGCTAAACTTGTCACTGTTACTGCTGCTCTATGTAATTATATTGACTCTATAACAAGATGGAAAAAATAGAACATTAGCTTAGATACATGCCTTCTGTGTATGTAGAAAGTGTTAACTTATGTGAAGGAATCCTATATAGAAGTTACCCTTTATGAATGGGGATAAACATTTTGTTCAGTACTTAGTCGTATAAAGTTGGCTAAACTTCTTCCAGTCTCTCAGCATTGCAGAACCTTCAAGCAAGCTTTCTTCGAGAAAGCTGAAGATGTTAAAAATATTTTGAAGTACGGGATGTTTCAAAAAGATTAATCTAAATCATATAATTATAAGGCAAAATCTTTTAAACTATGGAACAGAGAACTACTTGGTATATCAAAGTTGCTCAAACTAGCCCACCCCCAGTGGGCTATGAATCACTTGTGTACTGACTTGGTGCTCGGTTTAGACATACCAGAGTCCCACACATCAGCGAAGTATTGAAATGTTTCTATTTGTTGCCACCAGGTGTCTTTTTGGTGCATGGATTGTAAGTATCCAGCAGGTTAGCTCTAGCTCTCTTCAGTAAGTGTCAAGATGATGACTCCACAATAAAAGGCATTTGGCATTTTCCAGCTTAACAATTGCAAATCTATGACGACTGTGCAATGTGATTTTTGGTGAGAGTACACACTGCACTTCTACTGCTCAGAGCATTCAACGTTGGTACAAGCAGTTTCGATAAATAGATTGTATGTGTAAAGGGAAATCAACAGGTTGCCCCCATATTTCTGACTAAGACATTGGGCACGTTTGGAGGAGTTTTGTAAGAAGTCCATAAAATATACTCGTGCCAGCCAAGAGCTAGCCATTCCCCACATGGTTCTCTGGCATGTTTTACGACAATGTTTGTTATTGAAACCATACAGGATTGAACTCGTACATACCGTATTCCAAGGTAATAAACAACGATGTGTGGCTTTTGTGCATTCACTCTTGAAAATTAAATGGATGATGATACTTCTCTTTTATGCTTAGTGTTCAGTAATGAGGCCTTGTTTCATCTCAGAGGGACAGTGAACCTCCACAATATACAGATATGGGGATCACAGCGGCCACATGCCATACTGAAGCATCGGAGAGATTCCCCTAAAGTGAATGTGTTCTGCACAGTTTCCAGAGAAAAGTTTTATGGTCCGTTCCATTTCCCTGACAACACTGTCGCGGGAATCTTGTACCTGAAAATGTTGCAGAACTGGTTTTTCCCATAGTTAGAGGCAGATATTCTGCTGATTTAATTTCCCAGTTGGACATAGCACCCCAGCACTGACACTCGCAAGTTTGAAAATTCCTGAACAATGATTTTCTACACCAATAAGGTCAGCCATCAAGGACCTGCTGATTTAGCATTACACTACCGGCCACTAAGGTTGCCCATTCTCACTGTCTGTGATTTTTTCTTGTGGGGGGGTTTGTGAAGGATTCAGTTTATATGCTGCCCTTTTCTATATTAAATGGCGGACTTTGAAACTATATAAAAAAAAGCAGTGGTTGCAGTAACACCAGAAAGGCTTGCTATTGTGTGGGATGAGTTTGACTATTGTTTAGATGTATACAGTGTTTCTTCAGGGGTCATATTGAGTATTTATGATAACTGTAAGCAGAACTTTATGGGTAGGTATGTATGTCACTTTTTACTGCATGGTTCTGTGTTCCTTAGTTTTAAAGATATATCATTTTGATTTAGGATAAATCATTTTTAAACATTCAGTAGTTTGTGGTGCCACCTTATGCATGTGGCTTTTTCAAAACTGTGCTTAGTTTTGTTTAACATGCTAAGGAAAACAACTCAGTTGTGTACTATGCAGATGAACCACAATAATAGTTGCCACTGGGTAAATGTGAAACATTTACTTAATAACCAGTGTACAGTGATTCAGAACTACTGAAAAGTGTTCATTATATTTGTTCTATTCTCTGGAGTATAATTTCAACACAAAAATGTATTAACTTTATTTAAAATAACATTCTAATGCGGTCTTCCTTTCTTTGTATTGAGTGTGCACATGTGAAAAACTCTCCAATTCCATGGACTAAACTGGTTTTAATGAACATTCTATTATATAAGCCTTGTATTTCATCCAAAAGCATTAAAGGATTTCAGTCCTGTAGTTATTTATACTTGTAGTGATGTAGACAACTCATGTGTATAATTAAACATGAATTTTGTATACTGCCTTGGTGTATGTACAATATTACTATTATTTCTGTAAATGTTTGAAAATGAACTGGGTATGCTCTTGAATCATACTCTTCAATTTCAGTACATATGGGAAGATTGTTTAGGCCTTATAATAACCCTAGAGGGCAGCAAATACATGTAATGGTTGTAATGTTACATGTGTAATACAAGAGAATTAAAAATCCCGGCTGCTTACTAAAATCATCCTGAAAAAAGGATGCAAGATTCTAATGAGCTTCCAGTCTTCAGGAAATCTTTTAAACTTTAAAATATTGTATTTTAAAGAATACCAACCATCCACGGACTTGAAATGAGAGAAACCCGAGTCTTTTAACTAATGCAGTGCCATTGTAAAAAAATTAATTGGCACATTTCTTGGAATTGTAATTTTGATTTGACTGTAGATATTTTTTGATATATTATATATGAATTTAATAAAGTGAAATTTTTACTTTCATTTACATTTATTTTACATGTTAGTGGATTTTACTTTCTTAATTTTATTTTAGGGACATAAAAACAGTTTCTTAACAAATGAGGCACTGTCCAGACTAGATGCACTAAGCCTGTTACCAGCCACAACATACTGTAAACCAGATAATGTCATTGTGCTTTTGAACTTAATCCTACCTTGCTATGCTTCAGTTGAATAACTTGCCATCCTCTGAAGTTTAACTGTGACAGTCATATGACATAATCAGCCTTGTGAAATTTCATCAACATGATTTCACATAAAAAATTGACATACTCATTGTTTGTTATGCTATAGTCACTTTTAAAGTGTACACTCTATCTAGGAAACATTAATTCAGTCACCTGGGATGCCTTTGATTGAGTTTTAGCATGTGGTCATTCTGTATCTGCCTTTTGACCAAGCCAGGAGTGATAACTGTTGCACTTCTCTCACTGAAGGAATTTTTGAGCAACAATATGTAGTCTCATAGAAAGTTTTATTTATTTTTAGTTATTATTATGTAGGTTAGAAAAAAATTATAATGTGTTTTGTTCTGGGGTACCAATTAGAGCTTTTTCTTTCACCCTCATACTACGAAAGTTTCACAATTCAACAGTCTAATCTAGTTTCCACTGGTGATGTAATGGTATTCAACTGTTTCACATGCATTCCATTCTAGCAGCTAACTGTATCTCAATTTCAGTGTTTTGCAGACAGTTTCTCCATTTCTTTTTATCTTAACACACTCTTGTATCAACATAAGCTTTATTTAATTATTTTCATTCAGAACTTATTAATTGGTTGTTAAATTTCATTTGATAAGAAAAATGTTCAGAGACTTTTCAAGAAATATTACTGCGAAGTATCATTTTATATAATCATAAATTTTTAAAAACTAAATTTTTTCTGGTGCTACATTAAATAATTTGTATACTTTTATTTGTAACAGTCATAAAATTGTATTGCATTTTTCCGAATATGCAAGTAGATCCAACTGTTTCTTGTTGCTCTCTTTACATAGTTATGTTATCCTTGGTAGCAGTAACTGAAATTTATTACCTCGGGTATGTATTTTTTATATGCTAGTTTTAGTGGCGTATTTATTTAATTCTCTGCTGCCACTATGTTCTTTTGCACACAAATATTTTGTAGCAGAATTAATTTTGTTTTGGTTGATAGTGGCAGAAAATGAGAGAGGAACAAAACCATTTTGGATAGGCTAGCATGACTTTAAATTACACAGATAAGAAGTATCGTACAAAAAATTTGGAATACTTGGCAATCATTTGAGGGGTTAAGTAATATCAACATTATCTGCAAACTGTCATTTTGTCATACACTGTTGTAGCCACACTTTCACTTGGCTGCAAACAATTAAAGAGGAGCGGACAAATTTGACAAAGTAGACAAAGGTGTGTGTTTGATATTCCTTGTTCAGAAAAATACTGGAAAAATTATCAACAACTTTACATGATCCTTCTTGCTACAACAATGTATAGATTTGTACAAGGAAAATGGAATAGCATAATGTAGCTCTATCCTGGTCCAGGGATGCAAGGTGGTGTGTGTTGGCTCTAGAGGTACTGAGGCAATCACCTTACCATTTTCATGATTGCAGATGAGCTGCCCACCCATTTGCCAAAGAGAAACCATCCAAGCAAGGTCAGAAATATACTTGTGGGGTTGGGATTATTCAGAAAGTGGGGTGGTGTGTATTTCTGAGCTGGATAGGGTAAACAAAGCCCATGTTATATGTTGGCTGTTGTTGAAGGCCCATCAATAATCCATTGTTGGATTTTTGTCACGGACCAATTTTTTCTCTGAGTAGAGGCCATGACGTCGAGAGATGCCAATGCCAGATATATCCTTGGTGGGGCTACCTGTGCTGGATATAAAATGAGTAAAAATCAATTTCAGGGGAAGAAATGGTAGGAGATATGTGAACGGATAAAACCCAAAACACCACACCACTCAAAGCCATCACTGCTATGCCAACAAAATCAACTGTCAGAATTGAGAGTTAAAGAAATGTATCTGGATTCAAATTGTACAGGAGCATCAAACTCATAATCAACACCTGCCAAAATTTATCAGCTCACTACACTACCAGCACAGTGATAACATTGACGCCACCTGCTTGGAAAGAACCTATCAAGACCAGAAGATTAGACGTAGAAACAGGTTATAGCTGCAGGGAGGCTGCAGGAAGATCCTATCATTTCTAGTTGAAAGAAAATCAGCTGCTTTGGAAGCACAGGAAATGTATTATTATTAGCATTAGAGTGAAGAGATTTGGGTGGCTCTTAACAGCGAGGTCTTGAGCAGAGCCGATGAGGGTGATTGAAGTGGATATGGAGCGGTGCCGGAATGAATGGGCGGGGGAAAGGGGAGATCCCTAAAAAAACCTGCCAACCAACGGCATTGTTTGGCATGATTCCCACTTGCGAAAATCTGGTGACCCAGCCTGGGATTGAACCAAGTTCGCCTTGGTAGGAGGGAGCATACTAATCACTCAGCCACCGTGTCCCCCATTGTAATGAAGTATGTATGAAAATGTATGTGTTGAGTTAGGTCAGAGAAAATTAAATGCTGGGTTTGCAACAAACTAGGAAGGACCCAAAGTTTTCAAGAGTCAATATTGGAATGTATACGCTGTAGAGCTCCCTTAGGGAAAGGTGCAGAAAATTCATTGTCAATTCTTCAAGATGGTGAGGAACTAGCGACAAACCTGAGAACCAGAAATCACACGAGTGGTCTGGTGAGGAGCAAGGGAATGTTAATAGATGGATGACCTGGAAGAAACTACTACAGCAGGAAATGCAACACAAGAGATCTGAGAACCAGAGTAACAAGGGGACCTGACGAAACACTGGAGCATGTGGAGTCCCATAGAAACTATAAATAGAACAAGCAAAGGAAGGCTTTCCGTAAGGGTCATAAAAGTGGACATAATAACCTATCCAGATGGGTAATTTCCAAATACAACCTGTTTGTATGATGAACCTGCCTGGGGGGAGGGGACAGCATGCTATATGGTAAAATAACTTGGAAGGGGAAGAATTTACATTGGTCATGGAGTGATTGTCAGCTTCCACTGAATTGGCTCCAAATATCCTCTTTGGATGGCCCAGAACCATAGGAGAAATTTACTTCCTGCACCGATGCCAAGAAGAAGAAAAGTTTGGTGTGTGAGACTATAGAAGAACCTGCATACAGTAAAGACAAAAATAATGGCTGTTTTGGGGATGGGAACCAAAACCAAGAACCTCAATGTTAGTAAGAAATGTGCATTGACCAAACACGTAATTCAAAGCAAGAAATATGGGTGGAGGAATGGAACAAACCATTGTTTACAGAGAATAATACATGACGTAAATTAACACCACCTGTAAAAATATTGGAAGCTTAGGATGATTGATCCTGTAGAACCCCCTCTGACGCAGGCAAGCTCCCTTAAACTGGAGACCTTATCCTGGAAACGGTCATAATGAGAAACCAGGTTATATCAAGGTCCCTGGTCACCATGGAAGGAGTTAGGAATTACTTTAAAAAGATGGGAGTGAGCTCTCAGAAGAGTTTGCTAAGTCCCTTCTCCCTGAGACATGGAGGAAAATATTTCCACCCTAAAGCAGCATAAAGAAATAACACAAAGAAAGTCTTGATGAGCCATTGAAGGAATCCTCTTCCTCTAACCATTCTTGAAAAGAGAAAACAGTATTTGGCATTGCAGAAGAACAGCTGGTGTTAATAAGCTAAGGTTTGTCCTACACAGTGTAAGGACACTGGGAAGTCTTGTGTTGAACCGTCCAGCTGCATATTGCAGTGAACTTTGTGTATAGTTGGTGGTGTGTGTGTTAAATGACTACCCTAATGCTGCCTGAACTAGAAATTGCAGAGATGCCTAGATCAGAAGAACCCTCTTCATGTGCAGGGAAAGTTGAATATGTATGTAAATTGGTTAGTTTTCAAGATAACTAGGTTTTGTCAGTATATTTATTGAGTGCTTTGTGTTATTTGAAACAATTTTCGAAAGTTTATTTATCATTAGTGAGTAAAAATTAAAATTGCTATTCATTTCACTAGTGTCCAAATACGTGTTCCAGGCCAGAGATGGCTCAGTGTTCCGCAGTTGGAGGGGAAAGCTGCATGATGGAACAGATACTCTGGAGCAGGTAATGCATGTTACTTAATTTCATGTGTGTCATGTAAATACAGGGTTGTATGTATAGGTTAAGCATTGCTTCCTTATAGAATACACTTAGCTGTTAATGTCATTTGATGCTGCACTCAACACTTCAGTCTATAGAATCAGAGGTGAGAGAGGTTAGGCGAGGATGGATAGGGCAAAGGTCATGTGTCATATCGGTAACTTTGCTCCTGCATAATGCATGATGAAGTAAGATAGAAATGTTTCCACAACCAAGACTGGGTTAAGGACATATAAATAATAAGTAGAAGAAAAAATATTTAATCAATCTATAATTGAAATATAAAAACATATTTATGGTCAAAAATGTTACGTATTAATAAAGTTTATAGATTATTAGCTGTATAACGGTGATGCAGCTCCACACTGCAGACCTGCTAACTTTTATGACTCTTCTGTAATTCATATTGTTACGTGCTGCAGCTGGCGCCAACTCGGCTGTCCGGCGCTGTGGGAGGTGACCCAACTCGACCTCCCCTCTTCCTGGAACGATGCTCTCGCTGCATGTTGTTCCCTTCTGGGAATCTCGTGATACCAACAGTGGCGAGACTTGCTGGCATCACAGACCTCCTCTCGCCTGCTAGAGATTCCAATACGTTTAGCGATGATGCAAGAATGTTCTGGTGAGACTGGCCAGTGCCCCAGCCCTCCTCGGCGCAACTCTCGAGTTGGGGAAGATTCTGGGTGATGGCCTAGACGATACATATACTGCAGTGAACCAGTGGCTGGGGGTCTTAGACGGAGGCGACCTGGCCAATGCGCGCGAGCGAAGTGAAGTATGGACGACGACAGGAGATTGCGGGATGATGGCGGGCGAGGTGTTCATGACTTAATGGACGAGAGGGTGTGAAACCGACGAGTGAAGTCTACTGTGCGTGAGGGCACTCGGAGGACTCTCGGACATTGCAGAATGGCGGGACATGGACTGAACTGAGGTGGGACTGAATGGAAGTGTAATACTGATTTAATTGTAAATATTCGAACTGTCAATTTAGACGCATATTTTTATAGAATAATTGAATAGGTTGATACACTGCATTGGGACTGATCTTTAATTATTTAATTAAATTGATTTCTTTGTGGTAATTATAAATTGTATTAAATTGGCATCATTAGTTGTGAACAATAAGTGATATCAATTTATTTTGAGTCCAGAGAATTTTGCTGTAGTTATTGTAAATTAAATAAGAAAATTATAATTAATAATTTTATTTGATTAAGACTTCCATCCCTTAACGAACTTGGTATAGCCCACTAAATTTCTAGAGAAATAATTGTAACACTGGTGTCAGAAGTGGGATGGAGGCATTTTATAAAAATAAAATAACTGTATTGTATTTGTGAAATATTTGAGCAATTTGAGCAATAGGCCAAGGAATTACTAATAAATTTGTGAATTTTAACCAGAAAAATGTTGGCAGACATGGAAGCACTTCATGCCTTGACCGAAGGACTGAGTAGTCTAATAAGTAGTGACAGAGTGTCTGTAAATAGTCAAATTAGTTGTGTTAATGAAAACATAAATAGTCAAATTAGTGGTGTTAGTGAAAATGTAAATAGTCAAATTAGTAGTATTAGTAAATCTGTTAATAGCATACATGAAAATGTAAATAGTAAAATAGATAGTGTTAGTGCATCTGTAAATAGCAAAATTATAAGTGTTAGTGAACTTGTAGATAAGAAAATAGACAGTGTTAGCGAATTAGTAGACAAGAAAATAGATATTGTAAACGAAAATGTAGATAGAAAAATAGACAGTGTGAATAAGAATGTAGACAGAAAGATAGAAGGTGTAAGCGAGTTGGTGAACAATAAAATAGACTCTGTGGACAAGAAGATCGACAGCGTGAATGAAAGGATGAACAGTGTTGAGCAAGAAATGAAACAGGAAGTGAGCGCCCTCAAACAGGAATGGCAGGAGTTCTTACAGTAGCAAGGGAGACGACATGCAGGGGCGGAAGATGAGCTGAGATTGGTCACCACCGAGATGACGTGTGCGGGCAGCGAGAAGAAGGTGGAGGTCGCCACCAACGCAGCTATTGCAGGGGAGGCGCAGCATTTCTGCAGTGTGGGAATGCTCCTGCCAGGGGTGGGTAAAGGCATCACAATTAAGCCAGCACCCTACGATGGACAAACACCTTGGCGCGAGTACCAGCACCAATTCGAGATTGTGGCCACTTTGAATGGGTGGACTGAAGAGCAGCGGGCGTACTATCTGACGGCTGTACTGGGGGACCAGCATTGAGCATATTGCAGTCGCTACCAGAACAACATTGTCTAGAATACTCCACATTGGTGTCAGCTTTGGAGCTGCGATTCGGCGACCGATACCTGCGACATGGCCACCATGCCCAGCTGGGAAGCCACATCCATTGACCAGGGGAACCACTGCACGAGCTGTAGCAGGACATTGTGAGGCTGTCGCAACTGTCTCTGGAGGGATGTTCGGAGGAACCCTGAAACGTCATCATGGTCGGCTTCTTCGTCGACGCTATCGCTGACACATAGGTGCGGCAAGCTGTGCAGTTAGCTGCATCTCACACCATGCAGGATGCCTTGGCCCGAGTACTGGAGGTGGAGTCAGCATGGCAGACATCAGTGCCCTGATGTCCAGTGCGGGCAGTGACATTAGATGAATGGGAGGACGACAGCATCAAGTGGATGTTGAAGGAGTTGTAGACGACGATGAGGGACATCACCTCCAGGGTGCGCACTATGGAGACTCGTTGCCTTCCACCCAAACGGCAAGAATGTTGGACGTGTGGACAGCGGATGTGTTCAATGAAACAAGGTTTCAATGCCATATTGGTGGAGGGGAGCCTAGATGATGTTTCTTGTCAGATGGTCGTTGACACAGGAGGGACTATAACAGTGGTAAGACCGGACATTCTCGGGCCTTCCCCCAGTGATCATCTGATAAGAGCATGGGTCACTGCTATTTAACTACAGTAACAGGCGAGACCACACCAGTCAAAGGCAAGAGAAAGATACAGCTCAGTAACCTTGAGATATAGCATGATATATACATAGCAGAAATAGAGGACAAATGCATTTTGGGTCGTGATGTACTATGTAAGCTGTGATGCTGTATTGATACTCGACTGGGGGTGTTGCGTGTAGGTAATACTGAGTTGGTAGTGTCAACACAACGAGATTTATCTTCGCCAATGAGCTGCACAGTAGTGTGTAATCAGTTCACTGTGCTCCCTGCTTCTAGCAAAGTTGTTATTCCAGACAGATGCCAGGGAAAATTTGTCAGGCGATTGGGCATAATCAAACCAGCTCGGAAAGGTGGCATTTTACCAGATGGTGTCATTGTAGCCAGGACATTGATTTCTTCAAAATCAGATTGTTTTGTCTGACTATGCTATTTGCCTTGAAGAGGGGGCCACAATAGGGTTTTTTGCAAGCAGGTCTCACAGGTACTTCTAAATGTTCCAGAAGCCTCATTGCCACAACATACTGAATGTCCCCTTCCAGATACTCTGGGGGAACTGCTAACAAGAACAAGAGAATATCTTAATTGGCGATTGGAGAGGGCAGTTTCAGATTTGCTACAGAGAAATAGAGGTGCCATGGGAGGTGACCCACCTCGACCTCCCCTCTCCCTGGAACGATGCACTCGTGGCCTTTTGACTTCCTTCTGGGAATCCCCTGAATACCAACAGCTGTGAGACATGCTGGCGTCCACGACCTCCTCTTGCCTGTTAGAGATTCCGATACGTTTAGTGATGATGCAAGAATATTCTGGTGAGGCTGGCCCTCCTCGGCGCAACTCGCGATTTGGGGAAGATTCTGGGTGACGGCCTAGACAATATATATTCTGCCGCGGCCGGGGGTCTTTGACGGAGGCCACCTTGCCAAGTGTGCATGAGCAAAGTGAAGTGTGGACGACGACATGAGATTGTGAGATGCCGGCGGGTGAGGTGTTCGTGGCGTGAATGGGCGAAAGGGTGTGAAACCAACGAGTGAAGCCTACTGTGCATGAGGGTGCTCGGAGGACTCTAGAACATTGCGGCCTGGGTGACATGGACTGAACTGAGGTGGGACTGAATGGAAGTGTAATACTGATTTTGTAAATATTCGAACTGTCAATTTGGATGCATATTTTATAGAATAATTGAGTAGGTTGGTCATTGTCCATTAGGACTAATCTTTAATTATCTAATTAAATTTATTTCTTTGTGGTAATTATAAATTGTATTAAATTGGAGTCATTAGTTGTGAACAGTAAGTGATATAAATTTATTGTGAGATTTCGAGTTCAGAGAATTTTGCTGTAGTTATTGTAAATTAAATAAGAAAATTATAATTAATTATTTTATTTGATTAAGACCTCTATCCCTAAAGGAACTTGGTATAGCCCACTTAATTTCTAGAAAGAGAAATCGTAACAATATGGAAAAAGTGCAGTATTATGATTTTATGGATGCTGTTCACATTTGATAGATTTTTGCTGTTTTTTTTTTTAAATAAGACATTTCCATGCTGCATCATTTATGTATATTGGGATTAGTACTATAAATACCATATTTATGATATGTGTACTATAAATTTGCACAAAGCACCATGTACCTGGTAATAAATTTAGATGACTGTACTGTAATTTTGCAAACTAATGCACTGTATTTTTTTGCCAGTATACTATTTTTATGGTTACAGTGTACTATTTTTATTGCAGCTCTGGCGAGAGTGGCTATGCATCTCCAATGATTACTAAAGTGACAATTTTTTATGACATAATTTGTAGACTTCAGCAAATATAAAATGGCTTCTAAATGCACTGTTTTGATGTAGTCGTTGAGTAACATTATTCTATAAGTTCTGTGTGTAGTGAAAGCAACAATATCTTAAGAGTTGGTATTGGTTATTTTACTGCAAATGATGGCATGCGTATAACATGGCAGCATTTCATCTTGTAAAGCATGTTTTTGTTTACAACAAACAGTGTTAACAGAAATTATAAATTAATCTTGGCAACTCTTTTTGCTGTTGCACAATAATGCTGAGTTAAGTGTGAACAAATAAAACAGATCGTATTCCCTCCCTTACCACAATTTCTTCATGTGTTAGTGCAATAAATGAATGTGGTAAAAAAAAAAGTGAGAGTGAAATGGGCTGTATGACAGTATATGCTATATAAGTCAAAAAGAGTAATGCAATGTTTTCACGATTAAGTGTGCATAACATTGTTAACATATGTATTTTGTCTGTGTAATTTGTTACTGTCAATTCGTCAATTTATTTTAAGGAGTTGCATTCAACTTTCATTAATATTTAAGGGCTTATTATAGATATGCTTCTTTATTTTATTGAGTTGAGATTCAATCTATTGTTTTCCTCTCATGTATTTTGTAAGTTCTGCACATTTGTATTTATGTTTGGTAATGCAGATTATGATACACTTTATTGTGCTATTGTAGATTCTATTATTGTGTTATTGTAATTTTTATTTCTTTAAACATTCCCTTGTCTCTAGTCCTGCTCAATATATGTACATAATTGGAAACCACAGATCATTTTTAGAGTTTAATTTGTTCTGTATTGTGTGCTCTTATGGAGAAACCACGGTAAGAACCAGAGTGTACTGTTGAGTATCCGTTCAAATTGTTTCCTTTGCAGGTCGGTGCTGTATGGTATATCTGGCCAATTCCATTTAGCATATCCAGGTTCGGTGCCAATTGTTCTGTATCGCAGCAAATTTTTTCTCCAAAAGTTACAAATTTTCACTCGCGAATCGCACAATGTTGTACATGGGATGTAAAATGACAGTGTTGAACGCCAGGCAAGTTATTCATTCCTTGCCGGACATGAACAGGTTTCTCATAATGTATGACACCCTCAAACCATTGATACCGTGCGAACAATGTGGGGATGGTGAAGCGAAATTCATGGACAACAGGGGATTGTTTTTTTGGTGCCAACTTCCAATGGAGGGTATAACTAAATGCAACTTTAAAGTGTCGGCAAGGCAGGGCAGTTTCGTGGGAGATTCAAACTTGTCACCCGGCAAGACCGTCAAGCTGTGTTTGCTGTGGTGCCTGATCAAGTACCAGCGACAGCAGACTGTAGTGAACAAACTTTAGTACTCAGGGAAGACTGCAGTTGCCTGGTCGAGTTTTTGCCATCAAGTGTGCATAGAACTGGGTGCTGACATACAGGAAATGCATCGGCAGGCCGGGTAAAGTGGTCGAGATCGACGAGTCAAAGTTGGGCGAATGCAAGAACTGCAAAGGATGCAAAGTTCACTGCCAGTGGATTTTCGGGGGAGTGCAGAGGAATGACCCAACCAAATTCTTCCTGGTGCCCATGGAAAAGAGGAACGTGGCAACCCTGACCAAGATTATTCGCAAGTGGATCGCACCCGGCACAACGATAATATCAGACTGTTGGCGAGGTTACAGTAACTTGGACATTCACGGCTACCACCGCATGCAAGTGAATCACAGGAGGGAGTTTGTGTGCAGCAAAAAGAGCGGAGTGGTCAACACTCAAAATATGCTGAAGATGAAGAGGGGCGAGGCATTGAGGGTGCACAAGCAAACATCGAGCGGGGCTGGTGTTCAGTGAGGTACTGCATCCCCTGCTTTGGCTGATGGAAAAAGTTGTGTGTCGGCTACCCGGCAGAGTACGTCTAGAAAAAGATCCATCAGTACGGTGAATGACTGCACTCTTTGCTGATTAACACCGCCGACAGGCACCATCGAAATCAGCACAGAGGGGATGGCGATGAAGGCTATTCTGCTTTTGACAGGTCATTGTTGTTTTAATTTCCAGGTACGAGTGAGACTGAGTTGCTGTTGCCATTGTTACAAAATGTAAATGAGCGAGTGGATCTGATGTTGTTTAAAATTAAAGGGAAAGTGATTTGCTGTTGTTACAAAGCGTAAATGAGCGAGTGAGTATGATATAGTTTTGATTTACAGGTACGAGTGAGACTGGGTTGCTGTTTATTTCAGTCTAAAATTAATAAATTAATGTGTAATTAGCCTGCTATTTGTTATAGTTTAAAATTAAAGTGAGAATAACATGCTGTTTGTTGCAGTTTAAAATTAAAGCACAAGCTACCTGTTGTTTGATACAGTTTAAAATTAAAATACAAACTACCTGCTGTTTGATACAGTTTAAAACTAAAATGCATGTGACCTGCTGTTTGATACAGTTTTAAATTAAAGTGTGAATGACATGTTGTTTGTTTCGGTTTCAAATTAAAGTGTGAATGACATGCTGATTGTTTCAGTTTAAAATTAAAATGTGTGTGAAAGTGACTTGCTGTTTGATATAGTTTAACATGTAAACATGAGTCAGTTGTTGTTTGTGTATATTTAAACATTAATTTGCAATCTGGAGAGGGCATAGCGTGGTGGTGTCAGTCATGACTGGTCTGGCCAGCGACGACAGATGCAATTGCATCTGCTGCTTTCGTGGAATTTGGACCTGCCAGTTTCAATTGTTGAGGTAAATGATAAAAAAGTTTATTGCATGTATATAATATTATAAACTAAAGTATTTAATATAAACAAATTGGATTTTTAAAAGTTCAGAGGTTTTGAATACCCTTTAGGTATGGCATATACGAAACATTATATATTAAATTGTTAAATATAAAAAATGTTGAATTTTTGAAAGTACAGTCGACTTTCGATTATCCGCGTTAATGGAGGGGGCGATTGCTGCTGATAACCCAAAATGCGGATAATCCGCATACTAAGAGAAAAATACATTTTTTCCAACACTATGTTTTGTATTGTCGTAACTGAATACTGGGTGTTTCAGTGTGAAACCTAGCCTATCCTTGACGTACTACTGTATTTACCCGCATATTTTATGGCCTCGCATAATTTCCGTACCCTATTATTTATTAACAAACCAAGAAATTTAAAAAAAATGTGTAATTTATGTACCCCTAATTTCTAACTTACAAAACCGGAATATAAAGTATACAAACAACACAGTGGGATGCTTGTGGTGTTTATCTGTTTATCACCGAGTGATACTGGAATCTGAAGTTGCGTAAGATGAAAGGCAGGCTGACGTCACTCGGTTGCTAGGCAACAGGCCACCTCCCACCCCCTCCACATTCCGGAGAGGGGAAACAAAATGTGCAAAGCGAACTGCATGTCGCCCATGTCCACACACACACCTCCCACACTGTCCAGTGTGTGCGGCATACAGCCGGCTGTTTCAGCGTGTGGAAAACAAGTTTTGCCTTCCATTCAGAGTTCTTCAAAAAAATATTGGGCTTGTTTCACACACACTAAGCCCGAAACTGGCATTCCCATGGCACGTTTCTGGTGAAACCACTCCAGCAGAGCCTTATCTAGTTCTGCGTACGTCAATAGTTTCATAGTTTTCCTATTCGCCAATCCACTTGTCGAGTCTGCACTACTCGCAAACTCGATAAGTTTTGATTTATTGTTTTTTATATCCCGAATTGTTTCTCCCACTCCATACATAAATGAAAGCTGTTTTATTACACTTCCTCCTTCAAGTTTATTAATAATTTCCAGCTTCTGCTATAAATTTAAAACCACAGGTTTACGTTTTGCAGATATTTTTTGCCTGAAAGTGAGCAAAAACAAAACCGAACGTAACTACTGACTAGCGAGATAAAACTGACACTGACCGTGGGAATGTGATACATGGGAGGAATGTGGCGGTCACGCTGGGTTCCGGTTATACCTGGCAGATGGCAGCTAGGCTAGCAAGTTGTGCGGTGTTGTCAGCTCGCTGTCTTGCGACGCAACTAAGCTCATTGTGCCATCGGGAACACATTTTGACGTGCATTTGCATTGATAAACAAACGTATTTCATTCCACAATTATTTTCAGAGAGTACCTGTTACGAGTTTCTTTAGTTAAGATGGGCATTTTATTAAATAGCTTCGTTCTGGCAGTGTTTGAGTTAATTTCCGAAATTAATTTTTATCTTTCTGAATATGTCGCGCTTAAGCCGCAAAGTGGATAATCGAGAGTGTACTGTACATGTTTTTCGAGCACCCTGTAGCTCTCCCCTTCCTCCTCTCTCTCATATCTAGTTCACTCCTAAGTCAGTCCTTCCCTTATGGGGTAATTATTTCTATATTCTACGTTAATACAATGTGACGGGGAGGCGCTCAGGTGGGGTGTGTAGCCAGATGGGCTTGAATCAATCAAACAGTGTATTCTTAACACAAACACTTTTATTGCAACAATCAATGACACTATAGCAATGTACAATACAGAATTAATTACTTTATACTAATGCAGTATCGCAGCACGCTTGTGCCTTGATACATTAATATTAACGAAGCGCTGCCACGATGTACCTGTCCTTGCCAGCAAGTAATTATGATCTGAGTGAAGCTAATTATCGGGGTCTCAATAGGTAGCCTTGGGCCTAACTGCCAACTCGGATTATTCTTACCATATAAGAAGTGTCTGTAGATGGCCAAGAGCTCCTCCAGGCCTAGATAGTAAAGCTGTCCTTGTCTTCAGCCTTGTTGATACATCTCGTTGTTGACTCCGACAACTAAACTCAATTCAGCACTGGTCTCTCTGGTATGTCTGGGGGGGGGGGGGGGGGGCCTTGATACGCTTAACTTATATAGTCCGTGGCAGTACGTCACTGGGATTTGTTGATAAAATAACCTTAGCGCCTTGCTCTCGTCGCGATACCCCGTCGTACCTTAGGTTAAATGTGTGCATCCCCTATGGTGGCCGCTACAACCCTTTAGTTTCAACTGTTGAGGTAAATTGTAAGAATGTGATGGCATATTAAATGGTTAAACACACAAAAAAAATATTAATATTCCCCCTAAGGTTAAAAAATAATACATAGTGCATCGCATGTTTTTAAACGGGGATGATAGAGGGTGCTAAATTTAATTTAAATACGCAATAGGAAATATGTAGAAATAGTTACTTTTGGCACCTGGATACCCCACTGGAAACAAATGGGGTATTTTACCGTACATTCTGTTTTCGGTTTTGATACGCCATACAAAATAATCGGGTGTTGGTAGAAATTTACCCCCGACTCGGTTGGATACACAGGTCGGAACAAATGGGGCGCTGCACCAATTTCCCCCTTTTTGACTTGGGTATGCAATCCCGTCCTTTTCGGTTTTGTGTGTTTTGTCACGTAGGTTGGATACGCAGGGGAAATTCTGCATCTGATTTGGCCTTCTGCAGGTCGTGGTTGGGTACGAAATATGTTACTTTTTAGGCAGACCTTGTCGTATCATTGGATACAAAATACAGTGATTTTTGATTGATTTGGATACGCAGTACAAAATAATCACAGTTTAATCTGTGTGAGCTATCATATTTCTGTTTCACCTCTTGTTAATTTAAGTATATTTTTCTTGCTCATTATGTTTACGTATGTGTACATTATTTTATACTTAGATAAGTGTAAGAGCAGGCATTGAAGCCTTAACTTCACCAGTATAAATAAGTCAAAATAAATAAATAAATTGTAAGTATGCAAAATGTAAAACAAATTAAGCAGACCTAACAAGAGCAGAAATGTTTGATAAGTAGGTACCTATGTTTGTTTCAAATTTATGGTTTGGTTAAGAAATACTTTGTGTTGTTATTTCTATGTTTCCAAGTTTTCCTGGTTAATAAACCTAAATTTGGCAGTTCTTTCTAAAACATATTATTATATTTTTGCTATAGTATTATTCTAGGTACAGTCACCATTTATTTTAGGTGAAATTTAGTTATTTATGGTGAGCAGTTCACTACGCATGAAATGCAGTGACCTGTTTACACACTATTTCAATTCCTATTAAAATCTTACTTGTAGAAATCTTCAGAATTTGGCAGGTATGTCACTGCCATGTGCAGGCTCAACATAACTGTAGTCAAGGCTCATTATGTCCTCTGCTGTACCTTACTTGGTTATTGAAAGAAGATAAACATACCTTAATACCAGGTTGCCAAAGCGTAATGAAGAGACAGGTAATGCAGAAATTACTTAATGGGAATCCAGGATTGTGTGCATATAGATAAGGTGGTCAAATGGTAATGGCTCATGTTGGCATTATGGATGGTAGGTGACAGGACTTCATTCTTGAATGAGATAGAGTAGGGGTGCCTGGCATCAATGTTCCTTGGAAAAAAAATCTATTATGTATACATGCAAGAGTGTATATGCTTGCAGCTAGGAAATATATTTATTTGTTGTGTTGTTTTGGGGTAAAAACAAAAGAATTAATTAACCAGTGTTGTGGAAGATGGTAAAAATGGTTCATGCTGAGGTGTCACCACTTGTCAAAAATAGAACAATGCAGTTACAAAGCAGGCAGAAAAGATAGTTAAATTTTTAGTGCCAAGTTTATATATTTATTTAAATTATAACTGTGTAGCCATAAATATTACTTTCATAATGTGTAAGCAAAGGGGTTGTGATTCTGACTGCTTATGATGTGTGTGTGCATGTTGTTATACTGTGTTTATTGCTACATTGTATTATTAATAAATTAGATAAACCAACAGTATACAATTTAAGACATTTATTGATAAGCTCAAGATACACCAATATTTAAACCAATATTTAATCAACCGTCAGATGGATGGCTCCAATCATCAAGCTGTACTATCTGAAGCGGGGTCTAAGGTAACACCCTACTACCCAGGTTATTCAGTGGACTCACCACTGTATTAACCACACTCATTAGCGGGTCAACCAGGCCATCTCCATCGGGAAGGGCAAACGGACGTAGGCGCATCTCGTCTCTCTTGGCAGCAGCGTCTCTGCTCCTGAACCTCGTTATCGGCTGGCGGCAATTTCAGACAACAATGGAAGTGTCTCTGTAGAGGTGGCATCTCAGCAATGGCTGTCCCCTGGCCTTACTCATTCCTTCTTACATAGGTTGGCCACGCTCCGCTTTGCCCCCATTTTGCTCGCCTCGGATGACCCGCTCAGTCGCTCGGAATTATGGCAATTTGGCCTGTATCACTTGACCATAACAATACCGTCCTCGTCTGGAGTATCAATTGCCCCCGATCGATGGATAATGGGTGAAGTAGTAAGGGGCAGCAGTTTCCAGACACCAGTTTCTGGACCCCAGAAGCTGCTGGTAGTCCCGCAACGTGTGGGCCTTCCTCAGCGGGGACCTGGCTCTAGATGTCGAGGTTGCCGCAATACAGTGGTATACTAAGTTTTTATACTGTCCTTATGCAGTTATTGAGTCATGATTAGCTGTGGGTAGTAGAGTGTAATTAAATTACTACCCCGTTTGAATGTTATTCTAATACATTACACCAACCCATATATTCAGTGAAACCCGGTTAAGAAGTTCCCACTTAAGAGGTTTTCCTTGTTAATAAGTTGAATATTTGTGCACCTTGTCCCCCTGCACATATGTAATTTGATCCTTTAGAAGGTTTCCTGGTTAATAAGCATTATTTCTTCAGTACCTTCAAAAACATCTTGAGAGAGTTTTGCTGCATATATTTGTGTACATGAAACTTGAATGTATGTATTTACAATAAATACCTTTTTATACTATTTAGCAATGTCAGGTATTATTTCTAGTATTTATATAATTTTACACTTTCAAATACTTATTCTAATATGTACATATTTTTACAGAAAATTACACACACACGCACACACACACATATAAAATGTGTGTGTGTGTGATGTAATGTGATTTTTGTTAATGAGTTTCATGTCAAGGCGGGAGGGTGGGATGTAAGGATAAGCTGTAATTTATCCCCCAGTTAAATTAAATTATAACCAAACATGTGTTGCCATCCACCGGAATTGGGATTTGTTGGAGTATGCGCGCATGCCGTGATATTCCGCTCTTTTCTATCTATATGCCTTGGTGTTTGCTCTTGCCAATTCTAAGTCTACCTACCTCATTGGTTTCTTACTAATATTCTTTGGTGTGATACTACTTTTTAAGGTAAATTTATTTGCACTCTTTTTTTGTGTACCTTATGATATTTTATGTATATATTTTTCTTGTTTTCGTACTATACACTATCTAATATTTACGTTTTGTAAGAGTGAGATGTTTGTATATTTTACTCTTCTACCATTTTGTAAAGTTACAATGTATATTTATTTTTCTATTCGAATTTCACATAAAAGATATCCTGTGACATTGAATTCATTTCATTGCCTCTCGTAACTTGGACTTGTCTAATTTAGCATAGTATGTCTTATTCTAATTAATTTGATGTAGTCCCGAGGTGTTATAGTTTGCCTTGCCAATCTTGCGGGATGAGCTTATATCTAGTTGCTGCTACTGTATGCTACTGTGCTCTATTGGACGAAGTGAGAACTACGTTCACGTTGCATGAAGAAGGCAATGTCAGCCTAAACGTTTCATTGTTTGTTTGTATGCTTGCGCTAGCAGGCCCGTGATATTTTCGCAACTCGTGAGGTGACATGAAAGTGTGTTTTTGTGACACGTAATTACTTTGTCTTGTAAGATTCTATACTCTTGTGTCTTTGTTTTCTGTGCATGTTTTATTTTCACTTCGTTTCTCGTTTTCCTTTACTTTACATTTCTTGTGACATGGCCTGTGGATTAGGCTGAACGCGTGTTGTGTACCACTCTGTATATTAAAATTGTTTACGTTCGGTGCGTACGGAAATTGAGTCTGCAATATATATTATATGACCCTTATCCTTGAGTGCGTGAATTTTCTTTATTTTGCGGGTTTTAGTGTGATACAAAATATCCGCCGGGTTCGTCAATAAGTGAGCATCATTATTGGGTACTGCCAACTGATGGTACATAAATTTCTCGTGCTCACATTTGTAATGCTTTTTTACAATGTATTGGATTATATTCTTGATAAATTTCTTGGATGGATATCCTTCTGATTTTTAAGTACTTTTTTTATTGCGTAGATAGTGTGGTCACTAATCCAGATATCTGTAATATCTTATGTATAACAATAAAATTGAGGTCATCAAAATAAGCATTATCGCCGTGATCACGTAAGTGTATTCCTGATGTGAACAAATGTATAAAATACTGTCTTCAGAAGGAAGACTGCTAGACATCATTGGTGGTTCTATTGGTAGAATATTAAATGTTACATATTGAGCCTTCCAATTGCTATCAAGGGATTCATTAATTGTATTCATGTGAATTCCCGTGTTAAGCGCCAACTGGTCAATTTGAAAGTATTTATATTTTAACCAATGCATGTGTATGATGGTCTGTACCTGCATGTTTTCTGGTGCGTGCATGTCACATAATTACGTTGCTTCTATTACTACTGTCCCCCTATATTTCAAATTACATCAGCATGGGATTTGTAGTTCTATGCTTCCAAGGTTGACTGGAGGGATTACTTTAAGAGAACTATTTATACGTGGCACCATTAAATCTGACTTAGAGTTTGCAATGACATATTGTTGTGGGAATATTTTCTTAATTATTAAAGTGGTTTCATTTCTACATTGAAATGTACAATGACATAGTGCTCGTAGGTGTCATTTAATAGTATAGCTGCCTTAATGCATTGATGCCCGTTAGTCAACATACTTTCCTTAGGAATTTTATATCTGTTTTATGAAACCAAGTGTCAAGAGTTTCTGGTATTGTAGGCTTGGTTAGTGGCATGTTGTATACTAAAGGAAAGGACTCCTCATACTGCAGCGCAGACGTTGGTTGATTTCAGTAGATGCCGGTGTGTGTGTGGTATGTTGTCCTTGGCTGCATCACCTGTATTGTACAAAGATTGAGGATGACAGTTGCTATAATCCATCCTCCCATTTCACATGGTACCTGGAAAACATAAAAATAACATGTTAAACCTTATTTTGTTAATGTTATTTTGTTTGTTAATGTGTGCACTATGGTGTCGTATTGGTGTTTACCTTAGTGTGCCACTCGAATAAGCAAGGTAGATGGATGTAAAATTTTTTCTATTAAGAAAGGCACTTTATATATGTATTGGAGGTTTTTATACCATGCATGGTTTTTTACCCATATGTAATCTCCTATTTTAATTGTATTGACGTTGTGCTTTCTATCAAATTACCATTTCTGAGCTTTTTGGTTTTCAATTAAATTTATCTTTGCGTACTCCCTATTTTCCTGTATTTGCGCCTCTCAAATGGGTGATCTAGTAGAAAATTTACTGAAGGGAATTTGAATTGGTTGTACGGCTTCCTGACCATGTAGCATGTAAAACGGTGTGTACTTTGTACATGTGTTCACTGTGGTGTTGTAATTGAAAACAAGGAAATCAACTAATTTATCCCAGTTTTGTGGGTCGTCGTGCACATATGCTGTTTAGCTGTTATCCTAATACTTTGTTTGAAACTTTCCACAAGACCATTGCAGGCTGGGTTGTATACGCATGTCTTTAACTTTTTTATTTGCAGTTGTTTTAATAAATTTGCTATCAACTCGTGGTCAAACAATGTCCTACGATCAGTTAATATTTGTTTGGGGCAACCGTATCTTAATATTACCTCTTTTATAAATTTGGTGCATGTGGAAACATGTATGTTCTGTACTGCTTTAACAACTATGAATCTACTTGCAGATTCGGTCATAACTAATATAAACCGATTGCCTTGTTTTGATTTTTGAATGGGTCCTTTAGCATCCAAGACCCAACTCTTTAGAAGTGGTGGGAGTCTATCGATTGTAGTTCTCCAATTAGTGTTTTGTTACTACTTTTAGTTTTCTGACAAACTTCACAATTTTTTACATAGTTAGTAATGTCTGAATTCTTGTGTCTCCATAGTAATCTTGTTTATTTTTTGCTAAAGTTTTGAATGTTCCAAAATGGCTACCTCCCAATAAGGAATCATGATGAACCACAATGATTTCCTGTTGATAACATTTGGAGACCAACGTTAAGTACTTCTTACCTGCTGGTGTATGTATTCTTAAGTAAATCTCTCTGTTCGCTGTGATGCTGTATCACCTAGCAAGTTTGAGGTATTTTGCTTCTGCTTTTTGAGGTTCTAATAACGCTGTTTTCAAACTCTTGAACATGTTTATCTTTTTCATATTCCCTTTCAAATGGCAAATTTGTAATTGTTTGTGTTGCTAGCAAATTAAATATGTCTGTTTTTGTTTTCAATTTGGATAAATTCATCATCATGATTATATACTGAAATAAATTTGGTTTTGTTTAAATATTTATAGTAGTTGTATATTAAGTACTGGATCTGTTGCACTATATTTAATTTTATCTGTGCAGCCTTCCTGGATTAATTCTATGCTTATACAGTATATTTCTGCTGCAGCTTTCAAGATTGGCTTTATCATTTTGTCTTGATAATCTACTAAAAACCTTATATTCGTGGCTGAGTCAAGTGTTCTTGCGTGTTCAAGAAGTGATGTGATTTCACATATTTTGTGACACATTGCATTATTTAATAGTGTTTTTCACAGTTTTGAAATATGATTTCAGCTAATATTTTATATAAGCTTTGTGAATTTTGGATGAGGACTTTTACCTTGTGATTTCTATTATTTATGACAATTTGTCTAGTTCGCATTGTTCCTACTGATGAAATCCTGCTTAAGGCATCTGGTATTGTGTTTAACCTACCCTTAACTATCATAGCCTCAAAATCAAATTCCACTAGTGCAACTGCGATTTTCTGAATTCTGAGGTTGTTTTCTACCATTCTCTTTAAATATTTTAAACTCTTGTGGTCAGTTTCTATAAAGAATTTTCTGCCATACAGGTACTGTCTAAAATATGGTCAGAAATATTTGATAGGTTCTAGTGCTCTTTCTGTAGTAGACCATCTAACTTCATTTTATGATAGTTTCTTTGATGCAAAAGCTGCAATATTTCTGGTTTTATCCTGGTTTTCCTGCATGAGAATTGCCCCTATGGCCGTTAGCGAAGCGTCGCATGCTAATATGTTTGTTTTATTGTCATCAAATTTATGCAAAATAGGAGCTTGTTCTAACGCTAATTTGAGCTCTAAAAAGGCTTTGTTCCGTTTTTCTCCCCATTGCTAAGTGGTATTACTCTTTGTTAATTCAATTAACTGTTCAACTTTGACTGCGTAATTTGATATGTACTTTCTTAAATACGAGCTTTGACTGCGTAATTTGATATGTACTTTCTTAAATATGAAGTCTTACCTAAAAATGTCCAGAATTGTTTCTTAAGTTAGAAGGCGGTGCAATTCTCTTAATAGCTTATATTTTTCAGTATTTGTTTTCATTCCATCCAGTGTAATTAAATTACATAAAATTCTTATTTTCTGGTGTGCAAAATTGCATTTGTTCAGATTGACTTTTACATTAAATTCCCTTTGCCTTTCAAATATTACCTTTATATTTTGTAGGTGTTCTTGAAATGTTTATCCCAAAATGAAAATATTTTCCATGTAGGTTATTGCTGCTTTACAACAATATGGCCCTAACAGAATGTCTATGAACTGTTGGAAATATTGTGGGCTTGAAGAAAGTCCCATTGGCATGTGGTTATAATTATATAAACCTATACCGTCAATTGTGAAAGCTAGGTTGTGCCTATCTTGATCCCTTATTGGAATTGTATAAAACCTGGAACATAAGTCTAGTGATATAATATATTTTTTGTTGAAGAGTGTTCAAAATATCTTTGGTTCTGGGTGTAATGGATATTGGATCCTTTTTATGTATTGATTTAAAAGTCTAAAATCAGTTAAAAACCGGATACTGCCTTTCTTTTTGCGTATAATCAAACTCGGCACAGCATATGGCAAAAAGTATTGTTCTATAATATCTGCTTTAATCACTTTGTTTACCTGCTTGTTTAATTCCTCTCATACTTTTGGGTTAATTCTATATGGTGGCATATGTATTCGTTTATTAGTTGTTAATTCTAATTTAATATCAAAGTGCTTTGCCTGAGTAAATCTAACATTGTTTCAGTGAACCTTCCTATATTTATACCCTGTGATTACATTGAGTAATTCTGATTTTTGTTTACTGCTCAAATCTTTGTTAATTTTGTCCTTTATTTTCTTATATGATCATTCTCAAATCTTTCTATTCTATTTATACAGTTTTTGACTGTATTGATTCCACATTCTTCTAATATGTTGCCATATAATAGCATTTGAAGTAGTTTACTAGGATTTTTTCCATTAAGGAACCTGTTGAAAATATATATACAATACATAACTGCACATTAAAAACGACACTAGGAAAAATTAATATGTACAATGCCTTACTCGTTAAAAGGCTTGGGGTTCATAACTATCTTTTACCTGCTGTGGCACAGAAGGCAGAGTAAAGTGACTCTGCCTTGTGGTCATCCTGTGCGTCTTACAGCAGGTGACAGTTTAGTGTGACATGTTATGAAACGGTAGATGACCGAGAACTTTTGACATCTTGGTCGGCTGGCTGGCTGATATAAAACGAGTGCTCTTTAAGAACGTATTTAACTAAACATATACGTACGTGTTACTGCTACAGACCAGTAATTAAAAGAAGCATATGTATTACTCAAACACTGATAAGAACCTTGAATTGAAACATGGGTACGTTGAAAATTTTGGCAAATTTCCTTGGGAGCTCTTTAGGTAACAGTATATAGTTAGTTTCCTGTTTGGTGCAGGAAGAGCTCAATATACACAAACACTCAAAAGAAAAGTTACAAAAAATTTCATAACATCTTTGCTACTCTACACATTATGTACAATCTGTTTTGAAAATTTTCTTGGGTGCTCTTGGTAAAAGTCTTTGTTTGATTTAGGTTGGATCTAGTATACAAACAATAACACTGATGAAATATTACAATTATGTCATAAGTGAACTAACCTACACATTATTTACAACAATGTAGAAAAAGACTAAGCTAACTAATTTTCCCTCTCCATTTCTGGAGTCCATTGGTTTTCTTTGCACTGGTACTTTGATGGGTGTCCTAGTGGTTCATCACTTCCATTATGTGACATTGGCACTGTGGTGGGCATCTCTAAGTGTTACATTAGAGTATTTATGTAGTACTTGCACTTTGGGTGGTGTCCAAAAGTGTTACATAAAAGAAAAAAGTGGTATCGTGGTCATGTGGCACCGTCACTTTGTTTGGTGTCTTTAGAATTACGTGAAAGTTTAAGTGGGCTGTCTGCCACTGGAAGACAGTTGGAATAACAATTATATTTACATAATTGTCTACTGGCTACTGATTCAACTTAGTGATGGCTGTCCCTGTTGATTTTACAAGTTTATTAGTTCCTTTGGGAGTCTGAAATATTTCTTGGTACCACTTTGTGAGCGTCTACAAAACAAAATTACTTAATCCCATTGTTTATTTACTTTTGATGGAGCTATTTATAGCTATTTTGATTACATTACTGGACTTAGGCGACCCCCTTAATGTCGTGTTTCACTGTTTAGACACTGGAGTTTGGCAGCGGAGTATGGCCGTCTCTGATTACGGAGCACTTTCACTTGCATAATTGTTGATTGGTGGACTTGTTCTTCGCTGGACATCCACTCTTCCTCAATGCCACGTGTTGAGGATACGGCCAAGGGAAGCAGGACGTGGGCCTCCAAGGGGATTCTCGATACCACCCTGGTATTGAAGCGTTCTTGTAGGTGGGGGCTGACATCACTCTCCTGGGTAAGTCAGCTGGCGCTGAGGCATCGTCCCCAGCTGCAGTCATCTGTGGATTGCCCTGTACCAGGGAATGAACAGCTTCATTCACTTCCTGGAGGGGCGTTTGTTGGGTGGCCATCTGAGGGAGGGACAAGGTATGCCCTTTGACCTCAGCAACACTGTTGATTCCCTTCTCTCGTTTGGTTGGAGGGACCCTCGGGGCAGCGGCATCATCCAGCTTCACTGCTGCTGGAGCGGCCACGTCATCCTGGTAGGACGCGGCCTGGGTTGCTGGCTGAGGGAGGGATAAGGTACGCCCCTTGACCTCATCGGCACAGGTTCCATCTTCTCGTTCGGTAGGTTGGACCCTCGGAGCAGCTGCATCATCTGGCGTCATTGCTACTGGAGCGGCCCTGTCATCCTGGTAGGACACAGCCTTGGCTGCCAGCTGAGGGAGGGACAAGGTATGCCCCTCGACCTCATCGCCACTGGTTCCAACTTCTCGCTCAGTTTGGTGGACCCTCTGGGTGGCAACGTCGTCCGGCGTCAATGCTGGTGTGGCTGCAGCATCCTGGTTGGATGCGGCTTCTGCTGCAGACTAGGGCAATAACTCGGGGAGTGGTTTTACTTCGTTGGCAGTGCTGGGCTGTGGTTCCCTTTTAGAAAGGTGAGCCTTGGTGGTGACCACGATGTCCTCCGACGATGTAGATGTTGGCTGGGTGGCTAATGGAGGTGGAGGCTCTTGTGGCTCCTCCACCCATGGTGTCTCGGTTCTCGCTGAGATTCTACTCGGTGGACGAGGTCTCTGATGTGGTACTTAATCTACATGGCTTTGCCAACTCATTTCCGTCGAACTTGGGGTTACCCGGCCACGTCTGGTGGGGACCTTCTGGGTGTAACTCGGTGGCATTGAGGGCAGGGTTCTTATGGATTCAGCCACTCAACATCTTGGAAATTGTATCGTCGAGGGGATAGACTAGGTTACCTCCCTGTCGGACTCTGGTTATCTTGCCTACTGCACTTGGCTGGAACATGGCACGATTTCGGGAGTGGTTTCCATCAGCGCTGGATTGTTGTCCTCTTCTGGCTGCCAGGCGGTTTTGGACGTGGCATCTTCTACGTGCTGGTCTGGGATCTCACCAGGGAAGGGGCGTATTTGTCCTCAGGTTGCCTTCCTTATCCGCCCTCGGGTGTCGTCTGCCCAGTATATGTTGTCCTGGAGTCCGATTATCCGATAGGGGCCTTTCCATTTGGCTGCTAGGCCAGTTCTTAACTGCCCGCTGGCCTTGCTAACCGTGTGACTGGAGGAGAACTGCCCCACCCATGTTGAAGCCTCGTATGCCCGTTTTGGGGTGGGGCTACTTCTTGGCGATGTACTTGTTCTGGGCATCCTGGGCTTCAATTGTTCTGGCTAATGTGGCCAGTCGGATGTCCTCGGGTTTGGGCATCTCCGTAGGCTCGCTTCCCCAATGCCCATTCCTGGGCGGCGGAGTGGTTTGCCCAGGAGTTGACTGCTTTGTTCATCCTACGGCGGAGGGCAAACAAAATGGTGGGGATATGTTTATCTCTGTGCATATGGTCATTGCCCATACTGAGTCGGAGGTACTTCTTGATCTTCTGGTTCCTCCGCTCAGTGGGGTTGGCCTGTGGTTGGTATGGGAGAGTTGTCTTTGTCTCTACCCCCCAACCAGTGCACACCCTCAACCATTTCCTGCTGGTAAACTGGGTCCCTTTATCCATAATGATAGCTTGCAGGTACCCTTGGTTTGGAAATATTTCGGACTCCATCTCCCGAATTATGGATCTGCCGAATTATGGGGGTGGTTTCCTGACTGGGTTGAGAGAATGCCTCTACCCTTCGGGAGAACTGACCTGTTGCAACTAGCAGGTAACAATTACCCTGGGTGCTACAGGGTTAGGGCCCTATCAAGTCGGCCACCAAGTGTGTCCAGGCCGTACGTGTTCGACGGGGCTTCGGTGCTCTCCCACCACATGTTGGGGAGGCTGGTGTGTTTCTTGACCGCTTACGCAATGTGCAATTTACATGTCTGGAATCACCCTCCACAACAAGGGCGATCTTATAGGCACTCGTGAATAGAGTTGCTTGGTTTTGTTTCACATGTCTGTAATAATTCTTGGACTAAGAGACGATCCTGTACGCACTCGTGAAAAGTTAACTTGGTTTCGACCTTTCCTCGGGTTATGTAAAATTACGGGCCATGATGAGCCACAGTATTAAATATGGTTGAGAGTGGCACGCGTCATTGTGAATTTAATTTTTGCGTCCATGGCGATTACAGTTTTTACAGTTGGTACATACATTTTTTTATGTATCTAATAAATTAAATTATTTTTACATTTTAAACCACAAATACTTTCAAATAAAAAAATGGTGGTGGTTTGGCAAAATTTATATTCATGTTGTATGCTTATTGGGGCTTGTGCTTTCCTGACAAGAGCCAAGGACCGTAATACATAGCTACGTGATTAATGACCAACTAGGACTTGTTGAGGAGGGGTTTAAAACATGATTTTAGGCAAGGCCATCTTTAATCTTGATTGGTTATTCTTGTTGGATTCATGTTATGGAGCTTAGTTTGAAAGTGGTCAATGTGAAAGGCAATTTGTCTCAGTAGTTGATGGTAACTGGCATAAATATTATACAGATGTCGGTCATGGGTCTAGCAGAAACACTATTGAGTGATGTTGGTACAATGTCATTGACTTGTGCGGTTGAAATGTCTTTGTTATTTTTGACCACACCTTCGGACAAACTGACAGCGCCATATCTTACTGCAACATCTGTTTCTTTGAGTGAACCATTTGGGTAGTCTGCTGAATCACCTCTGCCAGAGAAAACTTATCCCTGCAGCTATTGTGCCAAAGTAATTTTGCAGCAACACATTGCATGACATTATGAAATACAAAGTTGTATAAACAATCCCAACCACATTAAATATCTGTTTTTAAGGTGTGGGTTACTGTTCTACTGTAATGATACTTACTTCAAACATGTGAGATCATGTAAAGTTAAACTGCACGCCTCATCAATGTCACAGTGTTAGTTCTGCAACAGGGGTGTTCTTGCAGCCTCTGTCGGCGGTGTGACAGATGGTAATTGTGATACTATACCGCCATAAACTGTCACCAGCCTGCAAACGCTTTGCCGAAGACACTTCCGATTGCTGAACCGACTGGGTCTCTATGAAGACTACCTTCAAACTTATTGTTCTATGATGCAAAGTTTATAAGTGCCAGAATATTTGGATTTGTGTTACCGGACTACTTTACATGGACAAACATGATTTTTTTTTTTTTTTTTTTTTAGTGCTTTTGTAGTAATATACTTATTTTAATTAATTTCAAAAACAAAAACCAATTGAATTTTTTTTCTATTTTAACGCTATCGTAACCACCCTGTTATAAACTGATTTTGTTAAGAAAAATTAATATGATGCAAATATATATATTTTTTAATTTAGCTAGTCACTAGATCTATAATTTAATTAGCTTTTACAAGCATGGATACATTCGAGGATCTAGAAATGAACTTGCAAACTGAATTTCATGAGCCTGGTAGGGCGACAGTGCTGTAGTGGTTAGACTGCTCGTCCCCCACCTAGGCAAACCTGGTTTAGTTCTTAGTGGGGTTGCCCCCGGATTTTGCATGTGGGAATGATGCCGGTTGATGCTGCTGGTTGGCTGATTTTTGTAAGGATCCCCAATTTCCCTCGCCTTTTCATTCTGATGCTGCTCCATACTCACCGCACTTCACTTTCATTGGCTTACTCTTAAGGGCGGCCCAAATTTCTTCACTCCACTGTCCACAAAAGTGGCCCTAAGAGTTTGTGAATTATAGTATTCACTATGCCTGTAACTATTCGTAGATGACTAGCATCCTTCTGACCTGACTTACGAAAATGTGGTCGTTACACAATAACTGGCTTCTATTGGCTGCAAAACCTTGCCATAAATAGGTAAAACGAATCTATAAAAAAAAAATTCAATATTGGTATGTGTACACAATCTGATTTAATATTGAGACCTGACTGAAAGAATAGAACTCTATAATACATTGCTTGTCTTCAAAAATTTTTTGTATGGTACATATGATAAAATTTAAAAAAAAAATAGCTCGGAAATAATACGGTCGTAAGCCACATATGCATTGTTTGGAAAGAAATATAATAATAATAATAATAATATAACAAAATTTTCAGTACATTAAAAATATTGTTATTGATATGAAGGAATGCGGCCAGTTCGTTTGGAAGTCTTAATATGCAACATTCAAGCTCAACTATTTATCGCAAACACTGGTAGCTAAATGGTTAAGATGCATGCCTCGTGGTCAAAGTGTTGTGCATTCAATTTCACCTGCCACCATGAGAAATTTTTCTTTTTCTAAATGTTGCCAGTTGCTATGGGAAAGTGCATATTTTACATCGTTTAAATTTTAGAAACTGATTTTGCATTAAAAATATATGGTTGATACATTAAACTGTATTTTTTTTAAAGATTGGGGCATTTTTCAAACATTAAATAATATAAAGTTAAATAAAATAGTTTTAATTATTTACAAATGCACAGATTCCTAGATATCTTATTATTCCACGATTGTTTTGACAATGTCGGCTGGGCGCCTGCCTTGTGCAAGCATGTTAATGCGAGCTGAATTTCTCACCAACAGAGTTGGAAGAGATGGGTGACAAGGGGAAGGGGGCAGTTGATGCTTTTTAGGTGGTTAGGGGGAGGGTTTCATGGCTGTTGAATGAGAGGAAGGCATTTTGGTGGGGGGAGGGAGGGGTGCGGAGTTTCATGGTAGTGTGATGAGTGGATGTCATGGGGGAGGGGGAATTGATATATCTTTAATAGAAGGTAGGGGACGGGAGGATATGTATGTATTCTGTCAATATAATTTCTGATATTGGTGACAATGTTATAAGTTGCTTTAATTTTTACACACTTTTATTAAAGAAAAAAATTGTGATGGATCGTCTGTGAGAGGTATGGGTCAGGGGGAGCAGGTTGATAAGGTAGGGTCATGAGATTGGGTAATGGTGAGGGTAGGGGGATGATGGTAAGGTGGAATGACAAGAGTGGGTTATTTTGGGGGGGTGGAGGCATACATATTAAATCCTATATGGTGATCCTTTTGTTGGGTTACATAATTATTATGACATCACAGTCATATGCGCCATGAAAAGTTGAGTCCATTGATTTTAACACTGTATTCTTATGCCTTTAAATTTTTCAATTATAAAATAAATTTAAATTTAAATAATTTTTAAATAATATTATTGTAATGACTTTTTATTGTAGTTTGTCGCTGGTGGAAGGGATCAGTATAGCCCAATGTTTTACACGTTAAATGTTTGCCAATAAAAGTCTATTTAATTTTTAAAAATAAAATTTATTAAAATTAATACAGTAAATTCTTGATTTACCGGGGGCGGCATAATCGGGTTATGGTTTAACTGTGGAGCCACCAGTTCAAAGTCAAATATTAAACAGCTGCCACCAGTCATGCACCGCTGCTATTAATAATCAATGCACACATGGTTAATTGCCAGGCTGCAGTTGAGTGATGCAGTACTGATTAATTTTAATATTAAAAGTGTTCGGGTACTGTATTTACATACTTTTGTAACAGTGATTATATGTTAAACTTGGAAGTATTAGGAATTCGGGGGAAATTGTCAGACAGCACATTCTTTCGTATTAAGAAAGTATTTCACAATAAAAACCAGCATCTGCTCGTCAAAAATGTGAGTGTGTGTGTAGCTTACAGTAGTTCGTACATGCAGAGGCTATTTATAAATTAACTGTTGTACCAAGTGGTACTGGATGACAAAATATCACATTAACTAACAAATATTATTCACCACAAAAATTATTCCATCTCATACAAAGCATGGTTTTAATAAATAAATGAACATAATTTATTTTCTCTTTGTTGCTGAAGTGGGATGGGAGTCGGGACAAATAGACGAACCGGCCTCAGAAAGGCTTGGTGATTGCAGGCTGAATACAAATTATTAAGATGCATAATCACCTCACACCAAAGTATGTTACATCAGAATATTAACAGAGCTCACAAGAAATTTAACTCAGAGATTTTGTTAGCGTATGTGCATTTTACACATGAAAAGCGAGTCATTTCATGAGGGTGTGGTTTGCGAAGCGAGCTGCGTGTACTGTACAACAGATGGCAGCACGGTCGCCTATTTCGCTGCTGTTCCGCAAAAGTAAATGAATATTGCTTATTCATGGACCCTTAGTATGTCATTACCCCAGAAAATCGGGAGTTTACTGTACATAAATAGAAAAATTACATTATGATCTGCGGCGGCACTGTCACTGTCTATTTTCTTACAAAAATGGGAAGTAATTATTAGAGATCCAAGGTAGCATGCCACTATTTTAAATTTTTATTAAATTATTTTTTATAAATTTTTTGCAAATAAAATTTTTTATTAAAATAATTTTTAGATTTATCGATTGCTGGGAATTTATGGCGGGGAGAGGGGGGTGGAGAGATGAATATCCAACAAGGCCACCGAGCGCAGCCTCCGCTTGTGACATCATGGCAGATGTCACCTCGCTCCTGTTTGCAGCCTGCAGGAGGAGCTTTTTAGCTACTGTCATGTCTGTGGTTTGTTATTGATTAGTCTTGACACAGTAACAAAAAAGTATATGTGTTCTCTATACATGAATAAATATTTATTGCAAATATGTAACACTAGTATTTAAGAGAAAACTGAAAAAATTGGTAGGAAACACACTTCGGCATTCAGAATATATTTGGTCACAGTAACTAGGCAAAGTCTGCTATCACAGTAAACAATCCTTGTCTAGAATATTTGTCTCACTGGTATATTTTTTGGTATAAGGTGAGTAATGTTGTTTCTGAAGTTTAATGGTGTGGAGGTACTGAATTTGAATTTTGATTGGATCTCTATTGCCTAGAATGACTATGAGAAATGTAACAAAATAAAGAGCACAACCTATGGATGAGAAACATGAATGCAATAAAAATATGATAATATAAATAAGCACATATATAAAACAAGAGACAATGATCTAGTTAGACATAGAGCGACACAGAAATGAGGACATCACAACTATGACAATATGACCACAGCAAAACCATAAGCGAAACATGCATTGCAGCAAGTCGAAAAATTATAATCATTCTAAATTTTTGAACTTTTTCTCTATTTATCCAATGAAATCCAATCAGAATTCGAATTCATAAAGTAAGTTACGGAAAACATATTTCAATATCCTGCTTTTAATATTTTAAGACTAATCTGTGGTTGCCGTTTCTATTGTGTTGCAAGGAGAAAGTGGTAATGGTTTGAGATTAGTCTATTGCAGAAATCTAAGTTTGAGAACAGAGTCGGTACATGTGGTTCAGAGACCTTTTCAACCAGGATACCGGATGTCCTTTGCTCTCTATAATGTGACATAAAACCAAATATAGTACTGATTCTTTATTAATGAACTATTTAGCAGCACTTAAGTTTTTACAAGATAAATATTGAAATGTCTGCAAATATGCCTGTAGTGTCATTGGCTCGTAGGACCATTATATTGAATATATTCTTTAAAATTAGACTAACAGTAAATCCTAAAATTATCGCATTTCTGTTCTGTGGTCCAGATAAAGTTTTTGTGACAAAACATTTTACCTCAGACATTTCATGTTAATAGTATTTGAGGACCTTGTCAGATTAATTCTTACATAAAGTGAACAAAATTAAATTTTGTCTTGTGTTAATTTCAAACCATCAACCATTTTTAAGACTTTTAAAATTATTAAACGTAAGTTTCTGCACATTAGTAAATCTCTTGCTGTGGTTAAAATTGAAACCTAAAAAAGTTAGTAATTATGTTTTAAAATAAATTAAATCAGTACGTTCAACCTTCCATAGCATTATTTTTGTAAACTTTTTCCAAATATTTTTTTTATGGGCTGTAAAAACAGTTAACTTAGTCTTCAGATAAGTGGTTCAGAAATACTGTAATGCAGGAATAACATTTTTTTATGAAAATTGTCGCAGTAGAAAAAGCTTCTACAAAAAAAAAGATTCTTATTACCCTTTTTATAACATTACATATTTCAGTCTTCGTAATACAACTTATTGTTGCCGCTTGCAAGCCTACAAACCTAATCCCACCAAGTTATGTAATTTATGTCACATGTCTTCCCCGTATTGCATCCCCCCACACCCATCTCCCCCCTTCACTTTGTCACAAATGGTACCTCCCAAGAGTTACCTCTGGATCTGCCCTTGGTTGCAACAACTCTTTCATTTCGCCAATGTCAATATTACATCTCACCAAAATAAATTTGGCTGCACAATGTTGTTAACCATTTAACTTTATCTAAAATACTTTATTATACATAATATTTTCTATTCAGTTAGAAACCTTATGAACATTCTGCTTAGAAAACTGTTAAGATTTAGGATGCTGGTATATAATCTCTTATATAAGTATTTTAAAGACAGAAGAAGATTTAATCATGTGTGTGCAGTTTTGCATCTATCACAAAAAAATCCAGTGCAAATGTAAATAAGTGTTGTGCACTTAAGCTACAATTTTTGTAGATCCTGATAATCCAATGAATTACACATTCTTTATGTAGTCTTCATCATTGTAAGTTACATTATAGTTGGATTTGCCATTAGCACAATTTTTATTAGAAGTCCAAATTCCACTTTGAACATATTGATACAAGAACATTAATGTGATTTTTATCAGCATTCATTGTGCACTATTTAGCGGCAAGTCTCCTGTTGCCTTAAATGAAGACTAGAAATGGGAAACTATGATTACGGTTTGTTAAAAATACTGGTTTATAAATAATTTTGGGAATGATACATTTTTGCTTCAGATTAGAAGACACAGAAAACATAGTCAATGGTGAAATGTTAATTGGAAAGAAGTTGAAAGATGAAAAATTCACTCCAATATTTAAAGAAAGGAAAAAACATGATAGATTCAACGGAATGCCAGAAGAAGAAGTTTCCAAACGAACACTTCCAGACCATTTAGCTCTCAACTTGGATATTGTCATTGTAAGTACTAATAAAGTTTTCTCTCTCTTGTTTACTTTTTTGTTTCTATTGGCTAGTATTTTTTTTACTTATTTGTTCCCATACTACTAATAAAATTGATGGTCGTTTGCCAAGATTTACTAAAATTCAAAAGAAGTGGACATTATAATTGCTGTTACATTAGGTCTATGTACACATATGATATTTAATCTACTGTGATGTGTGCCTGTTCACATTTAATTATTTTATTATAAAAAGATAATAGTTACTTATAAACTAATTGCTTGGTTACATTTAAAGAGGAAGCTACGACTTAAACCTTATGGTTGGGAGTAAGTTCTTCTATCATCATCTTTGGACATTGGGACACTCAGAATTCAGTGAGGAAATATAAATAAATTTCACAGATTTAGTAATTTTTTAGTTTCAAGCCGTGTTAGGGACCATGGTTGCTGAGCGGTTAGCCTGCTCACCTCTCACCAAGGTGAACTGGGTTCATTCCCCTACCTAGTCACTCCCGGATTTTCGCTAGTAGGAATCGTGCTGGACTATGCTGCTGGTTAGCAGATTTTCTCAGGGATCTACTGTTTCCTCCACCCTTGCATTCCAGTGCTGCTCCATTGTCACCTCATTTCACCCTCAACTCAGCTAGTGTTAATGTATCTGTAAGGTTCTATTTTGCTATTTCAAGTAATTAAAAAAAAAATTATGAAGTAAGTTATTTTGAATTTTGTGTGTACATGTGTCTCTTTCTCCCATTCATTCTCATCCCACCTTTATTTTTAATTTTCTTTTAAAAGTATATATAACCCATCAAGCTAAATTTAGTACAAGGTTACGCAATTATTATCAGATTTTTACTTTTGTGTATTTATGACTTCCAGTTTATGGAATCATCTCTAATGAATGTTAATGTGAACCGATGGTTTGCTCAGTTATTATTCACTAGCCTCTCATTTATTAGATCCCTGATTTAGTCCCAGATTTAGGGTTCTGGGAATATTTTAGATGAAGATGCTTTTGTACATAATGTGGTGGGCAGTATTATGGGTATTATGGTGTGAGGAGTTTGTTGGGGTATTTCTAGTTAGTCCCATTGTTCTGCCACTCCATCTCTGGGATTCTTGAAGTTGTATGGCTAGCATACCATACCCCCACTAGGTTGATCTAGGTTCAATTCCTGGTAAGGTAAGTTTTCCTACTATTTATATGTGAAAAATTCTATTGCTGTTGGCTGGCATTTTTTCTTGTGGTACTTAATAAATCTTTTCCACCTGCCATGCATTCCATCGCTGCTCCATCTCCCATCTTACTCAGTGATGCTAAAACCTCATTGACACAGTTTTTGCACATCAAGTTGGTTTATATTAGGAAAAAATTTTTTATGAATTAGTGTTCAGTTTGTCCACTGCTTTCTTTTTAGGCAATGAAGAGTGTTTATTTTTACATCTTCATGTTTATTTACGTCTCTTTAACTAAAAAATATTAGTTAATATTTATTTTGCAGTTATTTTGACAAAGAACCAAAAAATTATGACAAAAATCAATATCTAAATGCAGTGAAAAATCCTTAATTCCATAATTACTCTGAAATGCTAAAAATAGTGAGTTCAAAATAACAGAAATAGGAACAGAGGTGGTATTATGAATTCCAATATTTGTGTACTTTGGAATTCTAGATTATCTTTAATGGTAAATAACTAACCCGTCCCCCGTATGGTTTGCGGGTTTTAGAATACCACCACGGCCACCCCGTGCTTATCATAAGAAGCAACTAATTGGAGCTCGGTCGGGATCTGAAATTTGTTTGGACCAACATCTTATGCATATTTCTTTGTCTTCTTCTCTGTTGTCATCCTTTTGCTTTCCATCTCTGGGCTGTGGTGGCTGAGCGGTTAGCCTGTTCGCCTCCCACCAAGGCTAACTGGGTTCAATCCCTGGCCAGGTCACTTGTAGATTTTTGCATTTGGGAATTGTGCCGGACGATGGTACTGGTCGGTGGATTTTTTTGGGAATCTCCCATTTCCCTCGCCCTTGCATTCCAGCACTGCTCCATACTCATCTCAATCACCCTCATCAGCTCTTAAGACCTCATTGTTAAGGCCACTGGTGCATGAAAGCATTTATATATTTTTTGTCATAACTTGTTTATATATTTTTTGTCATAACTTGTTTCACAGCGAATTTTTCAATAACTTTCATATATTTAAATAGCTTTCAGCATCTTCTTACATTGTTACAGATTCACTATGTTCGTTATTCTCAGAGCACTGTTGGCAGATAAGAAAACAAAAATTCTTTTTTTTTCTTCCATCAGTGCTCTAAGAATAATGGCGGCAGTTAATATCTAACAATGTAAGAAGGTGCTAAGATTTTTTAATTATGTTTTGTAGAGCCAAAAATTTCGACAAACCCTTTGGAAAACATGTTCTGACAACAATTATATAAATATACACTGCTTTCATGTACCAATGGCCTTAAAAACCACTCAAATCTCTTCACTCACTTTTTCCAACTCACCAGGTCCTGTTACATCTTCCTTCTCTACAGCATCATCTCAGGCCAGGGCGATGTCCTTCATAGTGGGGGTCTGTACTTACGAATGAGTGCTGCCTCCAAATTGTGTGACAATACTTAGTACCTTTCTTAGTGATGGTCTGAACCCTTCTCTCTGACCCAGCAGGCAAATCTAGGTGCAGAGCCTGTATACACGTACATGTATACCCACACAGCACCAATTGGTGCCTTCTTGGCAAGAGGGGTTGTCATGCCCAATTAGCCCATGTGCCTAGACCTGCCGGGAAGATGTGTTACCACTGTATGGAGGAGGCCAGTGTATCAACCTCAATTCCCTTCAAATGGCACCAAAAGGTGTCCTCTATAGTAGAGAGCCTGGGATGTTCTCTCAGGTAGGGGAATATAACTGGCCTGGCTCGTGATGTACAATTTGCCCCTGGTTTTCCCTGGTGTAGACTTCAGTTTGCTACTTGGGCAGTAATTTGCAGTAAATAGCGGCAAAGGGTAGCTGTTCCTAAATACTACTTAGGTCTGTAGGAGGTTGGTCCATCTCCTAATGGCACAGCCTGTGAGGTGTAACTGTTGGCTTCTTTTCTCTCCCCCCCCCCCCCATCACCACCAAACGTCAGGATGAGGCCGACGAATCCCAGTATGGCGGGTCTACAGTCTACACCATGACTTCCAAAAGCACTCCCAAAAGGGTGGCACCCTTAGCAGGCACTAATGGCACCTCGATGATACTGGTAGTGATTCAGATTGTGATTCTGTAATGTGTTATTTTGCTACTGTTAAATTACCTATGCCATGTTTTTTTGTTTTCCAATGTTTAGGACACACTTTCGAAAAGGTGTTGCCTTTTAAATTGCAAAAAGTGATTGATGAGCTGCTGGTGGTCCTGTTCCTGACTGTAAGATGATCAGCGAAAGGTGCAAGGTTTTGGTTGAGACATTGAATGCTGCCCAGACTCAGGGGCTCTTGGTGATGAAAACTTGCAGTGGAGCAACTGCAAGGTTTGCTGTTAAGGTCAACTCCCATGTGTCCCTTAACTCTAGCAAGGGCGTTATCTGGTGCCCCGACCTAATTGGCATTCCAGAAAGTGAGATGTTACGTGAGCTTCAAACTCAGTATGTTACTTATTTTGCTGTGTGCTAAAGACTATTGATGGTGTGAAATCACCTACAACTACCCTCATCTTGACTTATGATGTGTGTGACCTCTCATTAGTTATCAAAGTCAGTTACCTGAATGTGCATGTTAAGCAATTTATTCCCGCTCAGCTTCATTGTTACAACTGTCAACAGTTTGGCCATTCATCTGCAAAATGCAAACATCCACCAACTTGCCCGAAATGTGCTGACACATTATATCCTGATACTGAGTGCAGTAAACCTCTGCGGTGTGTGAACTGCAGTAAAGGACATCATGTCTGGTCGAAGTAGTGCCCTGTCTACCAGGAAGAGCATGCTGTTGAGTGAATTTGGGCCGCAGACAAGGTTTTCTTTTGTTAGGTACGGAAATGCTTCCATGCTCTCCAGGGCCCTAAACTTTGTTTCATACATTGTTGTTGCTAATGCTTGACCAGCAGTGAAGGATGCATGTACTCGTATATTCAATGTGACTACCCAGACAGAAGTGTGTCTGAGTGCAGCAAAGCCACCTCATGTTCTGGTGACCCGAACCATGACTGTTGGTATGCAGCATGGACCAGCAGAGAAAAGAACTGCTAAGTCTACTATTGTTAGTAAATTTTGTCAGTATGCTGCTGCAAAAAAGTAGACAAGTCCAAGTCTCTGTTGCTCACATCGTTTCCTGCAAGTGAACCTGATATGCAGGATCACATCAACACACCAACTTGCCAGTCTGTCTTTCCTGAGCCAGAAGCCGAGATGACAGTTGATGTTGATACACAAACACTACCTTTCACCATTCTTGAGTTGGAGCAATCTTATCACACCCAAACGTACATCATTTGGCCACTACAAGATATTTTATGCTATGTTGCAACACCATCCACTTGATGGGAAGCTGGTTTTGCTGAGAATTTTTAATAACATTTGGGTCTGTGGTGTTTTCTTCTTTAAGTGGAGCTATTCATCCCTTGTGCCAATCTTAAAACAGGGAAAGTCAATGGGGATATTTCCAGCTATCACCCTATTTCCCTCACCAGCTGTGTCTGTAAGACCTTGGAGCATATGGTTAATGCATGTCTGATGTACTGCCTATAGACCTGGCAGCTTTTATTGCCTCTTCAGTGTGGTTTCTTCCAAAATCATTCTGTGATGGATCATTTGGTCAGCTTGGAGGCTGCCATACAGACTGCACTTTTGTAATGGTAGCACCTCCTTTGTCTGCTTTGACATGACACAACATTGGTTTTTACCTGATTTCCTTTTGCCTCCTGTGGAGGTTTTAAGCCTGTTTTTGACTATTAATTTACCTTTTCACCTCCTCTAGAGGTTTTCCACATGTGTGTGTGTGTGTGTGTGTGTGTGTGTGTGTGTGTGTGTGTGTGTGTCTATATATATATGTGTGTGTATATGTATACATACATTCATACATACATACATACAAAAAAGTGGAAAACCTCTAAAGGAGGTGAAAAGGTAAATTAAGTCAAAAACAGATTAAATACTTCCATGCACACACGTGCGTGCACACACACATATTTGCTGTGGGCATTAATGACCTCACCGTTCAGTGCCTCCGTAATTTCACTCACTCAATTAACTCCAAGATTCAAAGCACTGCCTCAACAAATTTTCGAAGATCAGGGGTTCACCCCTAGTATGTAAAGGGTCCCAATTGGTCTTATTTATTAATTTTTAATCAAATCTGTAATGGTAATTGCAAATTTTATTATAAATAGTGGGAGTAAAGTAGAGAGATTTATGCGGCTCTTAACATTGGGTTCTTGAGAGCAGATGAAGGTGTAGCGAGGGGAGTATCGAGGGGTGCTGGTATGCAAGGGCAGTGGAAACTGGAGATCATAAAGTAAGCCGTTGACCAGCAGCATCATCATCACGATTTGCACTTGCAAAAATTCGGGGAGCGCCCCTGCCACGAATCGAACTCAGTTCGTCTCGATGGGAGGTAAGTAATCTGGCCACTAACACCACTGTAACCCCATATTATAAATAGGCATGTAGGTTTTCATTGCAACAGTCTTACTTTTTATGTATTGACTTGGCTTAGTGTGTTGAGTGGCTGGAATACACTTGGATTGAGGAACAGTAACATTGAGACTAAATATAAGGTGTTTGGGAAGAGATGGATTTTTCTGATTAAGGCATCAGTCATCGCCTGCAGGCGGTGACATAATGGTGTTGAAGCTGGTCTCAAGGTCGTTTGGCTCTCAAGACCACAATGGTAAGAGACACCCAAATCTCTTCACTCACTCAGGGTCATGTGACCCTCCACCGGGACTTACTGCTACTCCCACATTGAATTTAAGGTGCTGAAGTCCTTGAATTAAGGGGTATCCTGGCTCACATCATGGCATTAAACAATGTAGAGTGGTTGCAAGCATGTTCAATGCTGACTTGCATGATAGACACAACTGAATTGAGTAATTTAGCGAACATGTTAAGACAAAAATTAAGAAATAAATTGGGGTAATACTTAGGTCACATTCCAGGTAGAGGGTTACTGAGGACCCGTGTCTCTTCAACACCCATGGATTGTGCTTGAAATAATACAAATAGTTTGCAAACTACTGTATATTTCCCTTGCACATTACACTCTGTTTGCACAGATTTGTGGAGAAAAAACCATTTTCACTGGTCCAGAGCCTAAGTCCACCTGGTAGGCTCTGCTTCTATAGTGTGGGTACACAGGCCACATACATGTGAACTTATGGTAAAACTGAAGCTTCCCCGGGTGATGCTATTCCCGAGGAAGGTGAAGCGGCTCCTCTGGGCACTAAGTTGAAAAGGTTCCAAACAAATTAAACTATTACAGTTAATGATTGGTTGAACAAATAATAATGGTGCCCAGAGCACCCTGATGGTGTACCTGTCATGTACAAGCCAAGAACTGGACTGGTGGGCGTTGGTACTTGGCTTGTTTAGGTCAGCTGGCTGCGTGCCAAAAATTTACTTAACGTGCTAAAATGCTGCTTGAAAACACTTAGTGGAAATAAATGAAAAAATTACATTGAACACTATTAAAATCAACAAAACCACAACTGCAACACTAACGTCAGTAAAATAATTTTTATGAAATTCGGAACATTATTAAAAATGAAAAATTAAGTTCAAAAATAAGAGATTGATATGGCTGTCTGTTGTGCTTTTCCTCGTCCTTGAGTTTTATACTTCATTTTACTCAAATTTGGTATTGCGCCCTGTAAATTTATAATAGTGTTACATATTTAATTTTAATCTGAAAGGACAAAAAATAGTGCAGGAACAAAAATGAAACAAGAATATTGTATGCAATAAAAATATAGTACACAAATATGTATTAATTACAAAATACATACATATTTACATGGTTAAAAATTGATAATAAAGTATTGTATTTATAAGTAAGCTGTACGTAAAACACTTATTTACATTTTTGTAAAAAAAAAAAAAAAAAAAAAAAAGTAGAAATTTGTGGCTTTTTTTTTATTTGAGTCTTTGAGCCACTACAGAATCTTCAAGGATATTAAGTGATTTGAAAACTGTATCACTTATATTTTGCTGTTCTTCAAAGTACCTCTGTAGCTTGTGAATGTAGTCCATTGTTTCTACAGAAGTCTGCAGAGGTTGCACTGGCAGTTCGGAGAAGTTATTTTCTTCATCTGAAGATCCACTACAGTGCACCCTACAGCTCAATTCAGCCACAATCTCAGCATCCATCTGCTCCCTGCACACAACTACATTGTTGTCCAGTGTAAAAAACTCTTTATACGAAACTGACAAGGTCAAGTCTCCAAAACCCGCCACAGCTGGCATGATCTCCTCTTCGTTATCTTCTTGAGTTTTATCTTGGATGTCATTCGTGTTTCTTGGCTGAGAAAATCCTGCTTTCTTGTAACAATTTCCAATTGGTTCACTTTTAACTTTTTCCCATGCATGGTGTCACATCCGAGATGCATGGAAGTCAATTTTTACCTTTTTTTCTTCATTAGCAGTTAGGATGTTTTCAACAAGAAGCCATCTGTAAAAGTGCTTAAAGATCTTGATTACGCTTTGATCCATTGGCTTATCAATGGAAATCTGTTTAGTGAGAAAAACAACACTTTAACATTCTCGAGTACAGGTATGCTTTTGTGGGCCATGCATTGTCAACAAACAATGAAACTTACTGATTTTTTTGCAAAATTTTAAATCTAATTTTACCAGTAATTTTTCAAAGTTTACGTGTCATCCATGCCCTTTTATTGGCTTCATATTCCACCGGTTTGGATTTGACATTTATAAAACACCTAGCATTGGTGGATTTTCCTATCATCAATAACTCCAATTTTTCAGAACCATCCATATTTGCTCCTACTAAAAGTGTTACGCGATCCTCACTAAGCTTACCGCCACCGCAGCTCTCACTCTTAAAAGTCGTAGTTTTGTCTGGACTACATCTAAAAGACAGTCCCGTTTTTTCTACATTAAAAATGATTTTTGGGTCCCTGTTACTTATAATTTCTAATAATCAGTTTGCCAGTCATTAGCTATTTTCACTTCATCACCCTTCGCACACAGACTTAAACAATTTAATTTCTACTTTTGAACCCATCCAGTCAACCAGTGCTGACTTTAGTAATGTTTTTCCAAGTCACTCACTAACTGTTAAGCCTTAGTTTAGATAAGCGGCCCACTTAAAGGAATTTTTTGGTATTGCACTTGTTGCAACCATTTTAACAAACATTCGTCCACATCCAGATTTTCTATTCCTCTTGTTCTTTTCCTGTCTTTACCAATTGAATTGACCGCGTTCAAAATGTTATCTTTGTTCTTCAGGTAAGTAGACAAAGTGTTCGGAAAAATTCCAAATTCCTTTGTGAGTTTGGATTTTTTTCAGTCCTTTTTCCACTTCTTTGCAGATATAATTTTCTCAGACAATGTTAAGGACTTGTAAGTTGCATGTGTAGGTTTAGACACACACATGACTATGAAACGTATACGCAAAGCTAGAACACAAAATCACAAAGCTTAACTCATAGTCGCTTGAGAAAGCACATCACAACTGTTCCAGGGATATTAGTAGACTGACGTGGCAAAAACAAGGTAAAGTAGCCAGAAGAGTAAACCAACAACAACGGGATTATGATGCCGCATGGTCGCTGACCACCTGGCTACTGACAGAGTAGTGTGGACAAAGGGAAGATGTGTTTTGTGACATTTATTGTCGGGAGAGTTCTTTCTTATGTCTCACAGCTGTAACTTGCCTCCTTTCCTCCTGTATTGAAAAGAGAATATGTTGCCTCCATGGAAATGTAGCATGCTTAGGGGTGGGTTGTCGGGCAGGCGAGTGGTCATGAGTTGCGGAAGTTAATTGCCTTGGGGGAGAGGGGGAGGTAGCGGTTGTCTCTTCTTTTTTTGGGTGGCATTTCAGAGAGAAGGCAGTAGTGGTGTCACAACTAGCGCAATTAGCAGTAGTTGTCTGCGATTTATTGCAGTCAATATTGTTTGTTTTTCCATATTCAATTTCGTTTGCATGGTGCGATGTTGCATAAAAGAAAGGCTTGTTCTATAGGTGATAAATTAAAAATAATTGACTGTTGAAAAAATGAGAGACTAAAGCAAGTTTATCATGTGGTTTTTAATAAAACAAAGTGAAGGTGTACCATTATCTGGCCCTATTTTGAAGGCCCAAGCTGTGAAATTCTGCAACGATTTGCATGGCAACAGTGACTTCAAAGCTTTAGACGGATGGTTTTCTGCATGAAAAGCTCGCCATGGATTAAGTGAGGCAAGCATCAAAGGTGAAGCACGATCCTGTGACACTTTGTCTACACCACTCTTTCCTGCAGAACTACAAAAAGTAACGATGGATGAAAATTTGACTGATGATCAGGTGTATAACTGTGACAAAACTGCTTTATATTTTCGGCTGCTTCCTACAAAATCTCAAGAAGTCTAAAATTCCAAAAATAAGCCGGGATTCCAACAGAACAAAGATAGAGTTACTCTTCTTTTTGCAAACAACAAATCAGGCAGACACAAACTTAAACCACTCTGTGTTGGAAAAAGTCGTAGTCCAAGGTGCTTCAAGCATGTAAACATGAAGTTGTTGCCCGTTACATACACGCACACAAAAAATGCCTGGATGAATGGTGAAATATTTTCCAAGTTATTCTACAAAAGTTTTGTTCCGTGAGTGAGAAGCACCGACTGTCACTTAAGCTAGAAGAAAAGGCTTTATTGATACTTGACCATTGCCCAGCACATCCATCAGCTGATTTACTGCAGTCGAGGGATGGAAAAATTAAAGTAAAGTTTTTGCCAAAAAATGCTACAGCACTGATCCAGCCTCTAGACCAGGGTATTATAAGAGCATTCAAAGCATACTATCGCCGAGAACTGCTAAGCGCAATAGTAAACTCTGAAGACAAAATAGAGGTTTACTTAAATCAGTCAACCTCAAGGGAGTTATGTATTCCATAGGACAAACGTGGGAAAGTATGAGTCAGGCAGCCATTCAGCATTGCTGGAAAAATTGTTCTTTTGCCTTTAGCGAAAGGAAGAACTTTGAAGGTGATGAAACCTTCCTGGGATTTGCTGACAGTGATGTTACAGTCTGCATGTCGTATTGGAAACATCAGCATGACTTTGGAATATCTGGTGAACTGGACTAACTGTGACAAATTAGAGAGCCTGTTTTTGAGACTGTTGACGAGCAAGACAGTATCGCTGTCATACGGAACAATAGTAATGACGACGACGGTGAATATAAAAGTAAAGGGGAAGAAGTGGATGCCCCAAGCATGAACCAAGTAATCCACAATATTAACGACATCGTGTCATGGTTGGAAAGACAAAGTGAACCCAATCATGTTCATTTACTTCACCTGGTGAGCATTAAACGTTATGCGGATCAGAAATGCACTGCATTAATTCGCCAAACAAAAATTTCTGAATTTTTTAAAACAAAAGAAAAATAGATTTTAATAATTGTTAGGTAACTTTGTTCTGATATGTTAAGGTTTATAAGGTTTAAATTTGCTGTAAGACTTCTGTATAAATGTTATATTGTCAACCGTACTGAAGAAATAATATAGGGTAAGTTAATTTTTGCAGATTTCATAACGGTTCTCCAGTGATTTGGTTATGTTTTAAAATTAGATAGAGTAAAGCAGCTATTGCATGCTTTTTAATCTTTAATGGATGAATTCCTGGTGGCACTTTTTTGTGTGTACCTATTATACCTGTTTAGCTGTTCAGTTGTAAACAGGGGGAAAAAATGTTATTGTAGCGGGCAAGCTTCCTTTCCATCTTATCAGGTGTTTAAGCAGTAATGGGAAAGGTCTAATCACATTATTATCTGAATATCAGACTTGCAAGTGTCCCGCTATCTCACATTTACTGGCGTTTACAAGTTAACATTAAACATGTGTGCGTTGTATTATGTAACACTTTACACAACTAGTAGAATTATCTGATGCCAAAAACTTTAAATAAAGTAAATTAAAAGCTGCTGGAATATTGTCGTGAAGTGAAGAGATTTGGGCGGTTCTTAATAGCAAGGTCTTGAGAGCCGATGTGGGTGATTGAAGTGAATATGAAGTGGTGCTGGAATGAATGGGTGGGGGAAATGGGAGATCCCCGAGAAAACCCGCCGACCAACTGCATCGTCCGGCATGATTCCCACTTGCAAAAATCCGGTGACCGGCCGGGGATTGAACCCGTCTGATTGAATACTGTCGTAAAAGGCGACATAGATGTCTATTGTGACCTGTAATACAGTAGAGCGCTTTGTGTGACAAATAATTCTTTCATTTAATTTTCATTTTTTTATTTTTGTAAAATGAAAGTCACACGAGCAAGCGACATGTTCCACAATATGTGACACAGTGAAAGATCCCACCTGCACTGCAGTACGAGTGTGCATTAGAACTTATTTAAATTTGATTTGTCTGCGAGCTTCCTTTTTTCCTTCTCACTTTCACCGCCCTGCCCCCCCCCCCCCCACCTCGTCCAACCCCTCGCTGACAAACACAAACATGCAGCAAACACAGCCCTTAGTGGAAGAAGTACATCCTTTGCTTGTAAAGGGCTGTATTTGAACCGTTTTGCTTGAATGCTGTTTCCCATCAAATCAAATGTTGGAGATAAAAAAAAAGATTCCCAAAGGAAGGGTCTAAACGTTTCACGAGTTACGGCACTGCGGTAAATATCAATGTTTGCACTGTGTTTAACAGATACGTGTCACACCGAATTAGAACACTGTTATGTTTTATTTTAGTCAACTCTGGTACTCTTGAAACAGCACGGAAATGCTATAACGTGGGGCTAATTTATTCCCCCAACAGCCGCATTACATCAGGCTTTTACTGTATATGTTTTTTTTTACATTGTTTTATAGAAAATTATAAAGACCAGCAAAAACTTTTTGAATTAACCATGATTTTGAAATAGAGAAGTTTGAATTAGACAGATTCTACTCTATAAAATATTTGCATACACTTTGCTGTATGTGCATGCAATATTTTCATACACCACCTTGCCTGAGGAATCCACCCCACCAGGAGGGGTGTAGATCTCTATGGGCATTCCATTATTGGTATATTGCACAACATTACACTGCACCATCCTGTGTGTCACACTATGTTTGATGTACATATGAAGTAGGTCATTGCGCATGCTGTGACAGATAGTCTCAAGGGCAGGATGCCATCCTGCATCAAATGCGTACCTCCTGTGGAGATCATTTGTGGTCTTTGCATCTCCTAGGCACAGCAGGAGAACGTGACAGACCTGTGCCACCTCGGTCGCAAGTTGTAAAGCTCCCCATTGCTGGTGCTGCATTGCACTGTGATGTGAATGCTCCCGTGTGGGTGGCCTGCAGCGGTACTGGATGTGATGATGTCATTGCAGGCAGGGAAAGTCAGCGTGGACCATTGCCATAGTCGTAGTGAATGGTGGGGTGGTGACGAGCTGACTGCATCACTGCTCTTCTTGTCGCCATTTCTGGAGCAATGAGACGTGCGCTACACTAACGGTCACTGATAGTGACCTTGACTGACTGCTGAAGAAAGGAGTTGGTCACCTGGTGGTGCTTCTCCATGTAGTTGTTGATTCTGGTGCGGTAGCTCAGTCCTACTGTGTCATCTCACTGGTGGTGGATGTGCTGAGACGGTGCTCTGATGCTGTTGACTGTGCACCAGCTCATATCGCCTGGAGCCAGTGAAGTGTGAGAGGAAGTGAGCACAGGGTGCTTTGATATGCGGTGGCTGTTATTACTGCCTTTTCCTTGTGAGGTGGGCACTGCAATGCCAGGTGTCATGACACGGACAGGCTGTGGATATCACTGCCTTGCCTTGCTGCTTGCTCTGTAGCTTCCCTGCTTTATTGCTGGGTTGATAATGCTGTGATTGATGGACGTGCTGTTGCTAGCGTGATGTGGCGATCTTCTGTATGTGGTGTGTAGGTCATTCGGTGAGGTGATGTGCATGTTTGAATGAAGGGCCTTCTGGGTGGAGAGGTTATGGTTCCCTGCCCATCACACGTGATTGGATGGCGAAGTGAGAGAGAGACAATGGTGGAAGAGAAGGTTTCTTGCCACTAATTTCCTAATGTGTATTAAATAGATGTAGGCCAAACAAACACGCATGATGAAAGTGTGGGGTGCCACACAAAACAACAGGCAGGAGTAGTAGAATAAAACACGTGTAGATTTGATGATGGTGTAATGTATGGCATGTTTTGAAAAGTCATAATTGGTTAAAAATGTAACAACATTTTAGTTTGGCTCAGGCAGCTTGCACATGCGCTTTATTTTGATAAGTGAGCATGCACATTTTTGTCTCGTTACCTGACCATATAAACACTGTTTACAATATTTGTATCACTCACTGAGTTTTCTGATAGCCTTTGACATTTAATGAGTGATCAGCACACACAATTTTTCACCTATTTGCACATGGCCTGTTGGGCATTCTAACGATCAGGGTGTTTATTTGAAACGTTCCTGTAGTGAGATGGTAGACATTGGGAATGCAGTGACACAGAGTGGCATATGGTTCTCACTATATTGTGCATTCGTAAATGCACAGCAGATGGCATGCATGTGCAGAGGATCATCTTGAACTTCACTTGGGTGTTGCGGCATAGATGATTGTGATTTTGAGAACATAAGAGAAGTAGGTGGTTGGAACAAGGGGACCAGCAACAGGAGCAGGTCCCAGTTCACTTTCCTGTTGCTGATGGATTTTGTTTGCACTGCACACTGCTTGCATGTAAAGTCTCTCCCTGTGATGGTTACGAGTCAATGGTGGATAGGCACCCTTTTTGATACATTTGCACATACTTGTTACATTTGAGTAAAGACACACCTTGCCCTTCATACATAAAACTTGTGCATGGGAATGTCTGTAGATTTTTTAATTTTGAGTTTTGCTGAAGGTTGGTCAAAACAAAGTGATTGGCATCCACAGTAAATTTAATTTCACTGTGATTACGATCGGAGCTACCCTTTGCATCAGGGGGTTTCGCGGTGCGAGTGATGGTTGGGCTGGTCTTTCAATTGCATTGACATTAGCATATGCTCACTTCATACTTGGAAACAATGTCCTTTGGATCAGGTTGCGAGCATTGAAAGCACAGAGGAATCTGGATGCCTCAAAGCACTTGGCCAACCAATTGCAGTGCAGCAGCCAAACAGCTGTGCCTTTCCCTACATGGTAGTCCTCCCTGATCCCAATGGAGTGGTAAATTGGCCAGCAGCAGAGGTGTGTGCACGCATGCACAATGCAGTGTGCAACAGTGATCAATATTCCCCCAGTTGAGCAGATGGGAGGGGATGGGTGTAGATACACCTGCTCTACCGCTGCTACTTCCTCAACAAAGACCTTCACCAAGGTGGAAAAGTGGTGGGATGGTAATGCGGTTCCCCAAATGACCATCCTTTTGTTTGTGATCTGCGCTGTTGGCAGAATGGTGTGCTTTCCACCCAAATACTGTAGCATCCTCGGGGCATAATTTTGGTATCATTTCTGACATTCCACACTGCTTACACTGCTGCTGCAGTGAAATCTTGATGTAGTCGTAAAGGAAAGGAAGAGATTATACTAATAGAAATTTCTAGAACAGACCAGGTAATTTGGAGGTTTTGATAGGGATTTTGTGGGTAAAGATGAGGGAACAAGTACATAGCATGAAAGGGCAACAAATTATGTGGTTTAGTGTGTGGAGTGGCAGTGACACACTTGGATTGTGGAACTGTAACATTGAGACAGAAAATTATGGTATTGGCCAAAGATGGATTTACCCGACTATGATGTTAATCATCGCCGGCAGGCATTGATGTGGTGGTGTTGAAGCTGGTCTCGGGGTCGTATAGCTGTCCGACCGGACTTGCTGTTGCTTTCTTATGGAATTTAAGGTGCTTGAGTCCTGGAAATAAGGGATAACATGGTTCCCCTCAAGCCATTAAAAATTTTGCGTAGTGGTTGCAGGCCTATTCAGGGCTGACCTGCATGCCTGATGTGAACGGAGAATTTGGCAAACATGTTAAGGCCATCATTAAGAAATAAATTGAGGTCACACTCCAGGTTGTGCATTACTAGGGACGTGTGCCCCTAAAGCCTGTAGGTTATACTTGAAATAATACATGTATTTTGAGAACTTTAATATATTTCCCTTGCATATTACACCCTGTTCATGTTTAATTGCAGAAAAACACAGTTTACACTGGTGCAGGACCTAAGCTTCCTTGGTAGGTTGCACTGTTACAGTGCGATCACGTAGGTCACACATGAAATTAATAATAATACTGAAACTTCCCAGGCAATGCTATTCCCCAGGAGGGTGAGGCAGCTCCTGCAGGCACCAAGTTAAAAAAGTTCCAAACAAATTTAACTAAAGCATTTGATGACTGGTTGAACAAACGGTGATGGTGCCCAGAGCGCTCTGTAGGCTTGCTTGCCTCGCACAAGCCAAGAACTGTAGTAGCTTACTTTGGCGTGTGGCTAATTGAGGTCAGCCAGTCGCACAACAAAATCTACTAACTTGCTAAAACACTGCATGAAAACTCGTAGAAATTAATGAAAAATTACAATAAATACTCTAGTAAACACTTGTAACTTGTGTGGCATAATTTTTGGTGTGATTCAAAATAATATTAAAATTAAAAATATACTTCAGAAATAATTTAAGGATTGCTATGGCTACCTGTCATACTTTTTCACATATCTTTGAGTTTTATATTTCTTTTTGCTAATATTTGGTATCATGTCCTGCAATTTGTTATTAAATATTTTCATACACTTTGGTATGTGTGCACACAATATTCTCATATACCACCTCACCAGATTTGGAATTGGAAAGGGCTTATTAACATCCCCCGGTGTTATGCCAGAAGACTTATCAGGGGATGGCTTATAAACTAACTTATGACCTAATTTAAACAAACACCCATGCCTTACCTAGGATTTGAACCCAGGACCTCCCACACCACAGACCGGCAGCGCACCAACCAACTGCACCATGGGAAGTTGACCATACCGCCTCACCAGAGGGGTCCACTCCACCGGGAGAGGTATAAAGCATTATGAGTGCTGTACTAGGGTTAAACTGCACCACGCTACACTGCATCACCCTGTTTGCCGCATTATGCTTGGTGTGTACGTGAAGTAGGTCATTGGCGCACTGTGTGACAGATGGTCTCGAGGGAGGGATGCTGTCCTGTGTCCGTATATCATCCAATGTAAAGGTATAGTGTATGTTGAAATTTTATGTTGGTAAATGTATATGTAATAGAACAAAAATATGTGTAGTAATATAGAGTGAGGGGTACACAAGTTCAATGCTTTCCATTCTGTTGGAAGCTGGTGCCATCCTGATGTGGGTAAGATAATTTTCCCACTTTAATTTGTGTCTTCACCTGTAACCAACACTTTAATCGAAGATACAGTGTACAGAATGCAGGATGCACCCAGAATTGATAAAAGATTCTGTAGCAGTGGCCAGTTAGGAAAAAGTATCCTAACATTGAAATTTACTTAACATCGGGTGATATGCACTACATTGGAAGGATATGGTAGAGGTTACGAGTCACATGAAAGTTGTATAGTTTCAGTTTTTGTTAACAATGGAACTTTTATGTATCATTATCAACATGGATCATTTGTCCATATCCATCATATATTTTTTTAGTCCCACTAAAATTTTAATATGAAAGGAGTCCACTTGTACCAATCTTTGAATAATCGTTGTCCCTGTATCAATCATACAAATTGTATGCTCCTGTCACCAAGGACTGAATGCAACAATAATTTGACCACATGGCATTTGAGAAAATATTTGTATTTTAAATGCAGATGTCACTGTGTTGTTGATGGTGATGTAATCAAGGCTTAAACTTTTTTTAAAAAGCCATAATCAAACCATTATGTTAAAATAATAAACTGCCTTATGTTTGGGTTATATTTTCAGTTGTTTTTATCAGAAAATAAACCCAGCCATGTTTGTGATAAACATTATTTTTGAGGTTTCCAATTGATTGTCAGTTCAGTTTACTGACGTGATTAATTGATAGTCACAACATATTAGTGTAAACAAAATTACAATCTCTGTTTCATATGAGGTCATCATGTATACTCTACATATTCATATTTAATATTACATAATGAGAAAACTGAAATAAATTTTCTTTAACATTTTGTCACACACAGTAGTAAAACTGTACAATATGTAGAACTAAATGACTGAAGTTATGCATTTTATATTTAGTAACTTATAAACTTCCATGTCCCAAGAAGAGACCAACAAAACTGGAAACTGATTTATTTACAACTAGGAACAGTAGTAGTTAGGTGAAGGAAAAAATAATGTACATTGGTAGCCATGTTAACATTAGCATTTTAAGGTCAAGGTTATAAACCACGCGACAAACGTAAGAACACAATGACATAATGCAAGAAAATATACTATATTTATAAACATTGCACGAACCAAGACATTACCAACATTGTAAAATGAAAATACCAAATAATGCTGTTTAATGAATTTTTTTCCTTCAAACATTTGTTTGGGAGTTATTATTATTATTATTATTATTATTATTATTATTATTGTTATCATCATTATCATTATTATGTACTTTGTGAAGGTATTGGTATATAGTTTTTAAAAGTATTAATAACAAATTTCTAAGAACATTATTAAATTTTCTCAGCAAGATGACGATATCAAAATATTTTTAATATGTAATTATACTCTTTATTTATGATTCATTGCATAAATGTAGGCTTAAATTCATTGTACAAGTAAATAATACTGAAAATATTTTTAAAATCACAGCCTTCTGTACGAGTGTAAAACCATTTTGCAATATATTGTACCGAAACACAAATAATATACATACAAAATTAATTTGTGATACATGTATATTTTTGCCAATAAAATATACATGGAAACAAAGCAGCACCCTTGATTTTAGAACAAACAACTTGGCAATTAATAAGCAGTGTTCTCTATAATATAGTTCATTCCAGATCCACACAAAGATTTAAACTTGACAAGTATGCATACCAAATTAAAAATTAATGAATGTACATGATTAAAAGGGAACGGAAGACAATGCCCGGTATGAGAGTCATGGACACAAAGTATTTTAAAAATGAGTTCATTCTTGGCCAGCAAACATGATTAAACACAACATGTTAAACAGAAGTGACACAGCAATGCTAGGTTTAGTTCAAGCCGAAACCAAATTGAGAAAAAAAACACTAAACTTACTGCATACCAAAGACAACAAAACTAAGCCACACACGATATTAAAACAATTAAAAAGCCCACCTAACACACAAACTCATGATCTACGACTCACCGTTTTAAATAGCTCAATCACTCAGCGGCTCAGGCGAAAATACAAAATGGTTCATCACTGCTTTTGTCCATTGGACGACAAATTGGCAATCTAATCCATTGAAGCAGATCTTCAGGAACACGTTTAGGTGACAACGGGGCATAGGATAAAAAGAGTGTAAGCCATGCAACGACTTAAATAAACTGCCATGATCATAAAAAAATTATGATGCACGAGAGGAGGGGAAATCAAGGGAGGGATGGAAAAGGGAGGGGATCCGAGCCAATCATAGAGCATACCACTGCGCAGAGTTGAAACCAACGAAGATGACCAGCGTGACGAACGCTTACATCGCAATATCATGATTAATTTAGAAGGTGCTAACCACAAGCAAAAACCCAAGCAGTTGAAAGTTGACCAACTCTTGCATTGCGTCCTGCGTACATTATAAACTGTAGCTTTGAAATACGTACTGTTTTCATCTTTGTTTGCTTGCGTTGCTTTCGTAGTTTATAAACTGGCCTAAATGTTGAGTGCAAACAATAGAAACTATATTTCTGATACTAACTCACCATACAGTGTTGCCTCAACATCTGCCTCTTATTTACAGTATTAAAATTTTTCTTTACTCATGTTTATGCAGGGGAAAATTGCCATAAAAATTCTGAGCTATAGAGTCTCATTGGTAGAATATAGTATGTTGGTCCTGGTTCAGATTTTTCGCATCACCCTTCTTCATAAAAAAATGCCATTTAAACATAAAAAGAACATAAAATATGATTATCAACACAAATATTTGCTTTGTTCAAATTTGTGTCAGAATTATTTTATTTATCTGATAACAATATTTTGTTAATGAAAATAATTGATTTAAAGATACATATCCAGGACCAACGTAGGCCTATTATAATTACTCTCTCAATCTAATTACATTAAAAATATAATAATAATGCAAACACCACAATAATAATGTGTTTATTATGTAAATGAGCAATAGTGCAAGATAATGTATGGGTGGGTGTGTGTGTCTATATATATATATATATATATATATATATATATATATATATATATATATATATATATATATAGAGTAAATTATAAGTGTTTACAACTGTACACAACAATGTACAGGGCTCCAAGACGAGCTATTTTATGTACGACACTTGTGGTCCAGAGGGTCGGTAAATAGCTGTAAATCGCCTGACAAATGTGTACTAAAACACGTGCAGCGCTCGGCTGTGGGCCTGGCTTTAATCGACATGCTGGTCAGTTGAAGCCGGTTTTTACACAGGTAAAATCGGGCAGGAAACGTTTAGTAATAGCTTTTGTTTGAAATGAAACACATGCTGCATTGTCACAATACTACAGACAAGTTACAGAAATCAGGAGAGAATGTATGAAATTGCAGCATGTGTTTCAAACAAAAACTATTACTAAATGTTTCCTGCTCGATTTGATGTCTATACAAACTAGCTTCAGCTGACCAGCAGGTCAATTAAGGCCGGCCCACAGTGGCATGCTGCACGTGTCTTAGTACACATTTGTCAAGCGCTTTTACAGTAATTTCCCGACTCTATGGACCACAAGTGTTCTACATCAAATTACTCATCTCGTTTCCCTGTATAGTGCTGTGTACAGTTGTAAACACTTATCCTAATACACACATCCTAATATTTATGTACTGTGTTTCTTGCAATTACTGGTCAGATTTCAGATAGCCATACGAAGTTTAATTCTTCTCTTTCAGTCACCCCGCCTGATTATGCAAAATAGAGAAGTTCTGACTTTTTAGTACTATGTGTTTTGCAATTACTGGTTGGATTTCGGAGAGTAATACACAATTTAATTTAATTAATTTCTTTCAGTCCTGAGATGCTAGCAGCATTACAAGGCACTTTAAAAACGTGAAAATAAAGTTTATAATTGTAGTAGGTTACACCACACTGACTGTTAATACCGGGTCCCATGTCCGTTACCTTTCTGACCACATTGTCAACTTCTCCATGCACTGCACACCCAATTCCCCTCCCCCCCCCCCCTTCTTGGAGTGGTTTCAGGGGTGGTTGGAAGTGGAGTTAATGTAATACGTGTTAGTGCTCACGGGCCGCTCTCCTCAAGGCTTTCCTGTCTCTCCACGTACATCCCATTCTCCTAGCTACCTTAGGTTTTGGCACAGGGTTATTTCCTAAGGGGACCGTCCTGTTGCTTCATTCATGTGGTTGCATAAACAAAACAGGTAGTCAGGCAGCTGTTCATCCCATGGTGTGTGGTTTAGTCGCAACTACAGCTGCACTTTGACCTTGTGGTTTTGTCTTTTGGTTGGGTCCACCTTGGGAGGGGGGACTGGTAGCATGATGGGACTTTTTATTATTGGCATAGCTGCCTGCACTTGACCCCATGAACTGTGTCTTCCATTATGTGGGCATGGACATTACTGGTCATGTAAGCCTCTGTCCAACTTGTACACAAATTGGTTACCACAACTATGAAATGTTTTCCCCTGGGTGTTCTGGGGTAGGGTCTCATTACATTTAGGGCTATGTCCTTGAAGTGGTTTGTGGAGTTCCATAGAATTTATGGTCCCTCCCCACCCTGTTAACTTTGATTTCTTCTGTTGACAGATGGTGCACTCCATCACATATTCTCTCGGGTCCCTTGCAATAACTGGTCATTGGTAGTGTCTTTCTATCCCTCTTCCTGTCTTATCGAACGTGAGGTGTCCGGCTAGGTCATCATCATGAAAGAAGATTGCCATGGTGTTACAGACTATCTTAGGTGCGTAGCTTCACCATGAGGTGTTTTCTTCTGGTGATCTGTTCTGCACTACTCCATCCACTATTCGTCAAGTGTCACGTGCCTCAAGCCCACACTTTTATTTCACTCGCTTCGCTTCCATTAACATCCCTTGGGGCTTTTTTACTCTCTCCTCCAACTCGACTAGGGACGTTGGGGGTGGCTCTTTCTCTTGCTAGTCAAAACTGATTTGCTCACACGTGGTGTCTGTTCCCCTCTGTAGCTGATCCGGTAGTGTCATTCTCTCCCACAATCTTCCTCATGTGGAATCACCTGTTCTTTGTTCGAGTCATGCTACAGCTTGTCAATTAGGTGGTATGCTTGGCCTGCTACGTGTTAATGGTGAACTCTAAAGAGTGGAGAAACAGCACCCAGTGTATTAGCTTCCCTTTTCACTCCTGAATGTTGTGCAGCCATATGAGTGTCCCGTTATTGGTATGCAAAGTGAACAGTTTCCATTCCAGGTGTGGTTAGTATTTTTTTGGTTTCCAGACTATGGTGAGGCATTCATGTTGATTACTGAGTTAATGCTGTTCAGCTTCCTCAAACTTTGAGCTTGTATTTTTAAATTCCAATTTTCCCCCCTCATTATCCACTTGGTGTAAGACTGCCCCCACACCTAACTCACTCACGTCAGTCTGTACAAAAAGTTAACGGTTTGGGTCAATGTAGGCTAGGGTATAACACTGTATGAATGCTGCCTACACTGCATCAAATGCATATGGCGCCCTGTAGTTCCACCTATAGCATCTCTGTGGTGACTGTAAGTCTGTTATGGTGTTACTGCCTCAGCGAAGTTAGGCATCATGGGCCTAGACAAAATGTCTTCACCAGTTTACTAAAACAATGAATCATTGCATTTTTTTATGTATAGTAAGTCTCTTCAATTTTACTCAAGTGCTTTGAGTGAGGTTGATTGCCCTGTTTATTCACTACGTGTCCCAGAAACACTAGCTGTCTTACCCTATGTGAAGTTTTTGCAGGGCATAGGTTAGGTTAGGTGGCAGGTGGCTAGTCTTTCCAACACTGGGTATAGATGATTGATGTACTCATTGCAGTCTGCAGACCACACATTAATATCATCCAGATAAGCTGTTGTGAATTCCCCGCGCATCACTCCAGCACTTTGATCATCATATTCTGATAAGTCGTGGACACCCCTTTCAGCCTAAATGGTATGGTTCTGAACTGAAACCTACATCCATCAGATACTGTGAATGTGATCTTGTGCTAGCCTTGCAGGCACACCGACAGTTGCCAGTAGCCATAGTAAGTCAAACTTTGACATTCCCAAGGCCTGCCAACATATCCCCTGCACTAAACAAGGTTGGGAGAGAGATGGGTTAAGGTCACTTCGTTCAATGGGTAGAAGTCCGCAAACACTATCTGGAAATTCTACTTGCCCTCAAATGATTTGATCACCCCATCTCGTAACATTTCACATACCTGATTTTTTATTTTCCGCTGCTCCCTCGGACAATATTCTCGTGGCTTGATGAGCCACTTATGCATGGTGTTGATGTAATGCATGGCTACTGTTGTTTACTGCATGGGGCCTATCACCACCAAAACTCCCTTCTGCTCATTGATTACCCACTGTACTGTAGCCTGGTAGGGAGGGGGTTTGATGAGCTGGAAGTCTTAGTTGCTGTACCGGGTCCCAGGGTTTTGAGGGAGTCGTGCCAATGGCATAGGCAGTCTACCGCTTCTGCCGGCTGACATATATTCTGGCTGCTCCCATTTCAATCATAGATCCCTGTTTGAGTCACTGCTGGCCCAGCACAATGTCCGTATACAGCCACGTCACCACAAGGGCTGAGGTCCGGGAGACCTGATCCGACGCACTCTCATATTAGTTAGTCCAACCAACGAAATTCCATTGTCCTTGCATTGCCCGCTGCATTGTCCTAGTTTGCAGTTCGATGTCTTCTGCTGCGACAAGTTGTGCCACAAATATGTGGCTAGCCTTGATATCAATAAGGGTGGCTGTCAGTATGCTGTTCGATTTTACTAGTACTCATAATAGTCATGGGCTGGACATAAAAATCTTGTTTACGTGGTCTCTGTTGGTACTGCCTGGATCTGTTCACTTGTCCATCCAAATCCTGTACCTCGCATACCTGTTTTTGCACTGCATTACAAAATTGTATTGGGTCCTTGTCCGTGCCCCTAGAGAACTTGGGTAACGTCAGCTTTAACTGTGTTCTGACTGCCCACGACAGCATGGTTACTCAGAGTTTACACATTTATCGTACACTGTACCCTGTCCACCCACCAGTCCTACCTTTCCTTCCACAACAATCAAGCCCACTACCAGTGCTTTAATGTCCTATGTACTGTCGTCTCCTCCCACTTCCACTGTGTGGCGGTCAGGTAGGCACACACACATCTCTTGCCACATGTCAGTCCATCAACAAGTCTACGCTCCTTTGTTGGTTACACCACCCACATTGTTAAGAACCTGGTCCCATGTGCATTACCTTTTTGACCACATGGTCAACTTATCCATGCACTGCACAGTCTGTTTCATGTACAGATTCCTCTTTGCATTTGTTCGCCACACATTCGTGGGCGTCACTTGTTGCCATCCAGGGTTATTGACATAGCCTGAGCACATGCCCACTACTTTAAGTATGCAAGACAGGTTAAATACCTGGGGTGAATGTTAGCCATGGTCAACTAATGCAAAGAATGAGTCCTCATGGTGGCGTGGAAATGTTTGGCCAGTGTGGCTGGTGGGCATGGGGGACAAAAGATAGAACTTGGTTTACACTTTCAGTGGGGTCACACTGCACACCCATAAAGAACGGACTTACACTGCCATGAAATAAGAATGCATCTGCTGATTCTTGGTCACTTGTTTTTTTGGCCATAACTGCCACATGGTACATAGCACAACACTAAATCTGATAAAAAAAATTTCCAATGCCCTTCAAACACATGAAAATAAAGTTTATGTTCACAGTTTATGGTTATGCCCCTGCTGCTTGGAATTACACAAAAGTTGAGTCCCACATATCTGATGGCCAAGATCCCAATGGATTGGAAACCTGTACTTTGAATTGGCTTGGCCCAGGGGGCCAAGATTATATGATGTTGCCATTTTGAGGGGTTTGAGAGTATGTGATGTGTGGTGCTCGGGCATCGCAGTACTTACCTGTGATGTCACATTTCTATCATGCACTTTAAATAGGCCACTACTTTCCCTTAATGCTCTTCCCCCCCTGCTCTTTTGCCTTATCAGTCATACTCACACGCTGGGATTATTCTCCAGGTGTTGTTGGGTGGTCACCAAGATCTGGGCCAAAGATGAGGGGAGAAGGTACAGGCATATCATTCAAAATGTCTGTCATACATCCAGTTCCTTAGTCCCAAAGGTCATTCTCACTCCATTTTACTGGGGCCACAGTGGTGTAGTGGTTTGACTGCTTGCCTCCCACCAAGGCGAACCAGGTTTGATTCTATTACCTTCGCCCCTGGATTTTTGTGTGTGGGAATCGTACCGGACAATGCAGCAAGTAGGTGGGTTTTCTTGGAGATCTCCCATTTCCCTGCCCTTGCATTCCAGTGCTGCTCCATACTTTCCTCGCTTCACCCTCATCTGCTCTCAACACCTCAATGTTAAGAACAGTCCAAATTTCTTCACTCTTCACTTGCTCCATTTTACTGATGATCGTAGACTTCACTCTCGCTGCTCACTGTTATCACTACTTTTTGCTTTGCTGGCTCCACACACCTGGTACTTAAGTTCTACAAGGCTTCATCAGACTTCTTACTCGGAGGCTCACCATGGCTTCCTTATATGGTTCAGCTGGCCCTATGCAAATGATTCCTCACACTCCAAGTTGCACTGAACATTCTTGCAACTATAACCCGTGTAATTCAATCTTCCACGGTCAGAAGGGGGGACGAGTGTCTATAGGTTTATCTAGCAATGGCATGCATTTGAGTAGTTCCATCACATCCCTTGTAATTCTTTGCATGCTTCTCCAGTTACTGGTAAGAGTGTGTCTTTGAATCACTGTGTTTTGCATGTCTGAGGGGGACAGTGCAAGGTAAAGAAATTGAGTGGCTATATGTAATAATATATACCATAGAATAGTCCAAGTATTATATTTTCTGCAGGGTCTGGATATTTTTTAAAATAAAATATTTCTTTTTTGCAGTGATTCTGCCTGTTAATAAATTCTATTTGGCTTATGATCGCTGAGCCAAGATGGCTCATCATTGCTTGTGGTACTAGACAAGACTTCCCCTCCCTCCTTCAACCTAGTGCTTCAAATGTCTTGTTTCTGTATTATATTTAATAAACAAAAGCAAGCAGGGCACATGTGCGTAATTTTAAAGTGATTTTACCTTTATTCCATGCCACATATTTAAAACCTGAAATGTTTCAGGCTTACAAAAGCCGAAAAATGTCATTGCAAATGTCGTTGGCGAGTAGAGGAGTTTATTAGTGATGGTGGTGACTAGTGGTACCTTTATGCAGAAGCAGCAACCCAACCATATCTACATGTGTAGCAAATTGACTTTAAATGCCATTTCTAATTGCAAAATACTTTATTATTGTGAATGAAAATGTGCTGTCTGGAATTCCTAATATAATATCCCAGATTCCTGATATTTACAGGCGTGACATGTACAATGCTATAACATCCAAATTGCTAATGCATGTTTAGAACCACAATCACAATCTCTGAAATGTTAATCCAAATTCACCTACCATATTGAACAATGCTACACAGTTTTGTGTTGGTTGCCTGCTGTAAATGTCATATTTTATAACCTTCAGTGCTGAAGAGCTCCAAAATGTGTCAGTTGTGCAGAGAAAGGCAATTGCCAAAAGTGGCAGCCCTACCAAAAAATTTCTGCACACTGCTAAAATATTATAAAATATTATAAAAAGACAAATGTTTTAAAACTAATATTTAAATGAATACATGCACAAACACCATACGAGAGAAGGCAGTTGTGTAAAGGACATCCCATTAAAGTCTCCCTAGAATAATATCATTATTATATTTCAAAATTAAAAGAAACATATTAATACTACTTCACGACCAGCCAAGCTTTAATCTACCAATACTCTGCCATTTTTAAAACATAGAACTATTTAGCAATTCAAACACTAACAAAAAGGCTCATTATGCCTTACCTAAGTTTGGCACAGGTGGCAATTGGAGGAGAGCTGGTATGCGAGTTATGAAAGTCACTTGTAGAAGGTGAAAATACTGTATATATTCCAATTGCAAGCCAGGCAACACTGTAACTGCACATGTGCCAGGAGAAAGGGGAATGCATGTATCTTGGGAACAAAGAAATAAGGGAAAGCTTGTGAACGAGTGCTCATAAAATTGCCCGACTGTAGATGTTGAAACTGTCCTTCAAAGTAAGAGTCCTCCTCTACCACCCACAGTGCACACTACTAAAAAAATATAGCAAGAGCGATGTCTAAAGCCTTGCTATTCTATGCATGCTTTCTAATTTTTACCTTTGTATCTTCGTTACTTTGAGTCAGAAGTTCATCAATAACCATCATAAAATTTGTTTATCAGTACAGTGACAAATGGATCATCTGATGATAGCATGTAAGTAAACAATACAACTTCTACTTGACTCAGTAGCTTATATATACATATATATGCACATGCAGGATGATTCCCAATTAGACTGACAAACTTTGGGAGGTGATTCTTTATGAATGAGTAAAAAGAAAACGTATAAGACACTTTATACGTAAGCCAAGTATTAGCAGAGCCTTGAGCCCTTAAAAATCGAGATTTAAAATTGTATTTTTGAAAAATATTGGTAACGAAGTATAATGAAATTGCAACTCTCCAAGCATTGTTTTATACTATCTAAATCTTCAATGTAAGAGCTAATCCTCATTAATACCTCCCTCATATTGAAACTGATATGGATGGCCACCCTCATATTGCATACAACTTTCTTACGGTCAGGAATTAGGAACATTTGGTGCTTGTTTATTGAGAAGTATGACACTAATTAACGAAAATGGCCCTATTTTTACAACTGCACAAAAAGTAGTGCTGCAGCAATACAATGCCGAGCACGCGAAGATATGTGTTTTTAATGAAAACAGTTGGTCTTGGGCAGTTTTAACAAGACTGCCATATTTGTTAATTAGGTCGTACTTCTCAATAAACTAGCATCAAATGTTCATAATTCCGGATGGTAAGAACGTTTTATGCAATACTAAGTGCTGTATTAATGAGGGTTAGCTCTTACATGGGTGTTGTTAAAATAAAACAATGTTCGGAGAGTTTAAATTTTATTTTACTTTGTTACAATGTTACAAATGTTTTGAAGAAAAAAATACCATTTAAAATCTCTATTTTTAAGGGGTCGTACCTCCCTTAATATTTAGTTTATGTATAAAGTGTCACATATGTTTTATTTTTACTTTTTCATAACGAATACCTCCCAAAGTTTGTCTGTCTAATTGCGTATCGTGTGTGTGTGCGTGCGTGCATATGTGTGTGTGTTTTTTTTTTTTACACTTGCCCTAATCATTTTTCAGTCACCATTTTGACAGTTGTGAACGCTGTTTATTGTAATCTTAGAACAATAGTGAACGTGAGTGTTGTGTGAACCAGAGTTAAAAATTGCAAAATCGTTAGCAAAGAAAGGGTATAAACAAAGGCTATATTAGGTTCGGCTTTACATACATTTAAAAAAAATGGTAGCTATTTACCTTAATGTGTTATCTGTTAGGCTGTTTTGAGCAATGACACAATGTGACCAGGACATTTGGAACGCCATTTGACAATGAACCTTCCAAGTTTGAAAGAGAAAACAACCAAATTTTTTTTTTGCGGAAAATAACTCGCTCAAACGGATGAAACTTGATTCAAGTGGAAATTTTCATGTGGAGAACGAAAAAGCCATTGAAGCTTCTTAAAGATTTCCTTCTTTAAGCTAAAGACAAGAAACCACACATTATTGGTGAGTCACTTATAAAACCATGTTTGCTAACTGCTTGTAGTACTGTACTTGTTGAAGAGAGTTGCAACAAAATTGCAAAAATATTGCTCCTAAATGACACAGTAAAATATTGGAAACATCAAATAATAGATAAATTAGAGAAATTGTCTTTTTTTTTTTTTTTTTTTTTTTCCTGTGTGATGAGACAACTGACATTTCAAAGCATTCTCAATTGTTGTTTTATTGTAGATTTATTGATGGAAAACAGTTTATAGAAGAAATATTGTTTTCACAAACTCTACAAACAACAACAACAAAAGCTGTTGATGTATTTTCTGTTCTCGATAACTTTTGAGCAGTTGGAATATGCACTGATGGGTTTCAGGAACTAGCTAAGAAATAGAACCGTAGTATAATTGGTTCTCATTTCATAATTCATTGACATTCTTTAGCTTGTAAGACTCTACCTGAATCACTTAACAACATTTTTTTTTTGACAATCAAAATAGTAAATGTTGTAAAATCTGGTACTTTCATCACTAGATTTTTGAAGTTTTATGTCAAGAGCGGAACAGTGACCAACAAACTCTTTTGTACCATATTGAAGTTCATTGCCTCTCCAAGGGTAACATGCTCACTAGGTTATATAATCTGAAATCAGAAGTAGAAATCTTTTTGCTAAGCTCAAAACAAGAATATTTGCACAATCAGTTTACAGATGATAAATGTATTTTCCGCTTGGTATACTTATCGGATTTGTTTGATTATCGGATTTGTTTGAGTCCATCAATATTTTGAATTTGAAATTGCAAGGGCATGAAAGCATTCTGAAGATATATGATGCAATGAATGGCTACTTGGAAAAAATATCTCTGTGGCAACACCGTCTTCAGAGTGCAGAGCCTAACTTTTCATCCTTTCCACTGCTTAAGGACTTGCTTGATGAGACACAAAATTTACCATTACATTTAAAAAATGAAACAAAGGACTTGATTTCAGCACATTTGGTATCTTTGAAAGACTAAATAGGACGCTATTTTCCAGACATTTCTTCAGAAAGCTGGCAATTTCAGTTAGCACGAGATCTATTGAATATCAAAGTGGATAGTCCCCTTAGATAATTAAAAAACAGAACCATTTTCATTACACAATTATAAAAACTGGTATAATGTGAAATATATTCCAAATTAAAACCAAATCACTTAGAATGGATTTGATATGTGTAAAATGTAAGTATTTTACAATGTGTTGTGTATTGTGTTCATCTAGAATTAGGTTATGTAGTATGTTAGTTGTGTAGGGTTGCAACAACAGCAGCCAGGTATAAACAAACATTAAAATCAACAGCCGGACAGCAGTCATGGCAATGTGCATGCATTGTGGTACATAATAGTTGGCGGCGAGGTTTAAAATATTGCTTGTGGTCCATGGTCCACAAAAATTGCACCAATTGGAGCTATAGACAAGTTTGCCCCAGAAAAAGAGTCGTGGTATTCGTATTGCGAACGTCTACAGTTCTATTACATCACGAACAACAGCAAGGATGACAAAACTAAGCGGGCGGTATTTTATACAATATGTGGACCAGAGTTGTACGGTCTGGTGACTTCATTATTGTCACCAAAATTTACCGATGAGGTACCTCTGGCAAAAGTGTTCACAAGGTTAATGAATGAGTTCCACCTGAAGCCCAGTGAAATCATTGAAACTTTTAAGTTCCTGAAACGTGATCAAAAAGAAAGAGAGAAACAATTGCTCTGTATATTGCAGAGATGTGACGGCTAAGCACACACTGCAATTTTCCAAATTTGGAATGCATTTGATGAGACTGTCTGGTTTGTTGTGTTCGGGACAAAGCTGTACAACAGATTCTTCTCGTTAAGGATAAATTGACTTTACAAGAGGCAGTGGACATTGTGATGGCAACGGAAGCAACAGGAAGGAACACGATGGATTTGGGAGGCAGTATTTTGGTGGAGGAAAATGTGCTCAAGATGAACAATGCAATTGTGAGAAATGTGAACGGGGGAGATCGGTAAAGTCGAACAGTGTATCAGTTGACAGGCAAAGGAAGGAAATAAGGGAAGAGAATCAACTATGTTGGTGGTGCAATGGTACTCATGCAATCTATAAATGCTGGAATGCAAATACAGTTTTTTGCAAAAATAAAGGACACCTTGAGCGGGCATGCATAAACCAAAAATAAACATCAGGCAGTTTCGAGTGCAAGGGATTTGATTGAAGCGAACTGGTGCCACATAGGAAGTGCAGGTTCAGAATATACTTTGTACAGTATGCAGGAGCAAGCAAATAGGAAGTCATGGTGCATCAAAGTGCTGTTGATTGGACAACCGATGAGCATGGAAGTTGACACTGGTGCATGCCATTCCATTATCAGCTGGCACACATACAAGTTTCTGTGGCCCAGTGAGCCATCTTTGAAAAAGGGGAACATGTTATTACGTACATGGTTTAGTGAACATTTAGAAGTGTTGGGGGTCAAAGAAGTCACAGTGCAACTTAAGGGGCATAAGGCAGTTATGCTGGAGTTAGTTGTGGTGCAAGGAAGAGGACCAAACTAGTTGGGGCGTGGTTCGAGCCACTTGGGATTAAATTGGTTGGGTTATACAAAGTTCGGGAAGACCTGGTAGACTGGATTGTTAGTGAGTTCCCAGCAATGTTCAAAGAGGGTGAACTGGGAAAATATGTGGGTCCACAGGTTGCCATTAAAGTCCCATAAGACTGCATCCTTGTGTTTTAGAAAAGGGCCGGCCAGTACCCATTGCATTGAGAGACAAGGTAAGTCAGGAAATAGAGATATTGGTTTATGAACCTGTAAATGTTTCAGAATAGGCAGCACCTGTAGTATCCATATTAAAAAAAGGATGGCACAATTTGGCTGTGTGTGAATTATAAGGGAACTGTTAACAGTGTATGTGCTACGTGTGTGTATCCACCACAGTTAAAGAGGCGTTAGCATTACTAGAGGGAGGACAAATATTCAGCAAGCTTGAGTTGGAGGAAGCATAATTGCAGGTTGCAGTAGATGAGGCAACAGCCGAACTGCTTACAGTTAATATTACGAAAGGGCTTTTCAAGTTCAAGAGGTTGACATTCGGGGTTAGCAGTGGTCCAGCAATATTCCAAAAGTTAATGGATACTCTGCAGGCATACCAGGAACTGTAGTATTGCTTCACAATATACTGATATCGGGAGAAGAGGATGAAGAGTGGCACTGGAGTTGAGTGCATCAAGTTCTAGAGAGGCTGCAGTGGGCAGGAGACTACTGCCAAATGTGTATTTGGAGTGGATTCTGTGGTGTTCCTGGGACACAGAATTGACAAGATAGGTTTTCATCCCTTGACCAGTAAGGTGGGTGCTGTGCATGATGCACCGGAGCCAAAAAAAAAAAAAATGGTACTCTAGGTCTTTCTCGCACTTTTGAACTTATATGAAAGGTTCTGTTGAGACTGTAAATAATTGTAAATAGTGTATGTAAAGTGTTGTGAGTGCTTGAGTCCAAATAGTGACTAGAAGTATAGCTTTTAAGAAGAATTGTTCAACGCATGTGTTTGAACTTGGTGCCACTACAGAGCACCACGACTTTAGTCCTGCTGGTGGCCGTTAGGAGCGGAAAGGCAGTACAAGATGGCGGCGGGCATGGCCGTATGTGTGGCATTTCGTTACTGTTCATCAAGCCTTAAATGTGTAAGTTTCAAGTAGAAATATTTGGTCCTACGGGCCGGATTAAGATCTGCGTACCTTCCGTCGTATTTTGCTGTGTTTACGCAAGTATCTTTATTTGGTGTGGCTTTTTCATGTTGTTATCGCAGTGTTGCTCTAACCTCTTTGTCTCGCCGGCACCGGCTTTTTTCACAGAAACATAACCAGGTACATAATTTGTGCAGCGTTACGAATGTGTGTGATGGAAATTCTGCAGCACCATACACGTTAATCATAAATGAGATGTTCAAGTATTTGGAGCTGGTGCATTCTGGTGTTACAAATTACCACAACCGTGGCCGGTAATATTAATTGTGACTTGAGTTCTTGGTGACTGGGTCTTAGGCACATTCTATACACTGTGCTGTTGGTTTTAGCTGTGGATTGAAGAAGTTTTGTGATTCAATAATTTTGTGTCACCATGGCTGACAAGGCTGCAGCATTAGAGCAACACTTGGAATGTGCGGAAAATGGTTACGGAAGGCCGCCGAACTCGCCAAAAGGGTCTCCACAGATCTGACCAAAAGGCAGCTGTTTTCTGCTACCTGCCACCATTTAGCTCAGGATTTTAAGATGATTATCTGGCCTACAAACTAACAAGACAGGACAAGATGGACTTTGATGCTGTGATGTACTCAGTGTGATTAGATCATTTTGATGACTTATTCTATGAAATTACTGTAACAATTTATGATTCTGTAGAACCTAGTAAGGAGTCTACCAAGCCTGCATGCAGTTCTTGCTCAACCATTTCAGCCCCTCTTCTCTCCACCATTGAACTACCGCTTTTCAGCTTTAACCCTGCCAATTGGATAAGCTTTTCCAACATATTCGGTGTCTTGATGGCTGACAATGGCAATCTCACTATTGTGGAGTGATTGTCATATCTGAAATCATCCCTGTTCGCATGTGCATTGTCTGTAATCCAAGCATTTCCACTAACTGAAAGGAATTATGAAGTGGCCTGGGAATTATTGAACAATTAATATAACAACAACTTATTATATCTTTACATGTAGATGTCATCATGCATGCTCCCTCAGTATCATAAGATTCACCAGTATCAATAAATGGGTTGCTGTCAGTCTTAAATGAACATATTGCTGCACTGTGTGTATTAGATATTAATGTAAACAAGTGGGACCCATTGCTTCTCCATATCATTGAAACCAAGTTGAATCCCCCTTTGCACAACCAATGGGAACTTTGCATAAATGACAAGATAGCTTAGCAGTCAAAGGTGACAGATTTATTAACATTTCTAGAAGGGAATCATCGGGCCGGTGAATTGCAATTAGTCACTGCATCACGACTTAAGTCAAGGTCTATGCCATTACAAAAAATCCTACTTCGCCATTCCCAATCACAGTCATTTGCTGTGAACACTGTAACCAATTTGAATGTTAAGTGTGCTGTCTGCAGTGATGATGATGAAGTGTATCATTGTCCCCAATTCTTAGAGGCATCTCCCCAAGAATGGCATAAGCAGCTAAGTCAGCCCAGCTTTATTTAAATTGTTTACATGGTTCCCACCAATCCAGGGCATGTCTGTCAAATAGAAACTGTTGTATGTGTAGCTCCCGACATCACACATTACTAAACTTTGCTGAAGCTTAATCTACAGACAGCAGTATAAAATTGACAGTGCCTGGATCTCATGCCCTAATATCTCAAGGCCCTGACAGAGACATCTCGTCAACAGTACTCCTGTTCAGTGCCCTGGTGGAGATTCCAGGGGATAATGGTAACTCACAGACAGTGCGTGCTCTACTTGATTCGGCCAATCAGTCAATTTTTATTACCGAGGATTGTGTGAGAAGGCTTAGATTAAGGCGCAGAAGAACATCATTGCCAGTGTACTGCATCTCTCAAGTGCCAGTGTTCACTGCAAAGGGGGTAATAGATTGCCTGTTAACTCCTGTTGCCCAAGATTGCACTAGACTTGCTCTCACTGCATTTGTCTTGCCAAAAATCACTAGTTAACTACCAACTGCATGAATTAATACAAATTCATGGGCCCACCTCACCCATCTTCTTCTCGCTGGACACATTATGCCAGTCCTGGGCCAGTTGATTTATTGATAGATGCAGATCTCTTTCCCGTACGTGTTGAAGGGTGTTACTGCAAGCCAAGGTAGAAATATACCATTGGCGGTCGAAGCAGTCTTTGGATGGGTAGTCATGGGGAGGGTGCCTGCCTCTGCACTGTCAATTAACTGTGGTTCACTTCATGCAAGCTCACACTAGACTAAGCAGTTCAACAGTTGTTGGAAATAGAGGAAGTTGCAATGCTTGCAAGGCCTACCTCGGATGGCGTACAATGCGAGCAAGTTTTTGCTGCAACTTGCCAAAAGAATGAAACAGGTCAGTACAATGTGGCCTTACCCTTCAAGGAGCCCCAGCCTCACTTCAGAGAAACACAAGTGCAAGCTCTTCATCGGTTCCATAACCTTGAACGTAAGCTAAATTATGATCCTAGTCTGAGGGCATTTTACACATTGTTCATGATAGATTACTTAGTGCAGGGTCACATGTCCCCAATACCTGCCTCACAGCTTAAGAGACTTGCATTTTATATACCACACCACGGCATCCTGAAGCCAGATAGCAGTACCACAAAATTGCATGTGGTCTTTAATGCCTCAGGAAGCGATACTATTATTGTGTCCCTAAACGACTCATTGCTCACTAGTCCACGGCTACAAGTGGACATCATGGACATTCTCCTCCGCTTCCGTGATCATGCTTTTACCTTCACAGCTAATATAAGGCAAATGTATCATCAGATCCAAGTTCACAAAGAGTTTTGGGATTATAAATGCATTTTGTGGAGACCCACAGACCAAGACCCAATTGGTGACTATCGACTCAGTACTGTAACATATGGTGTTTCATCACCACCCTTTCTTGCCATTAGAATACTACACCAACTGGTTGCTGACAAGCAGGAGCATTTTCCGCATCCGCATATGCTGCTTCAATGCTTTTAACAGATTTTTATGTAGATGACCTTGTGTCAGGTGCACCAATGACAAGCAGCCTTGTTGTTACAGGAGGACTTAATTGACATTTTAAGGGTGGGTGGATTACTTGTGGAAGTTTCCAACAATGACCAGTCTTTACTACCCTGTCTTTCTGCAGACATGTTTCAAGGTAAAGAGGTACTTTCGCTTGACAGTAATTGTGGTTTTGCGACAGTGAAAATAGTAGGCCTCCAGTGGCAGGCTGAAGTCAGTACAAGGTTCAGCCAACTTCTGCCATTTATACCAAGCGGAGTATATTATCAGACTTAGACCTGATATTCAATCCTCTTGGATGATAGTCACCCATTGTTCTGCTGGAAAAATATCTTGTACAACATCTGTGGATATGCAGTATTGGCTGAAATGATCCACCCCCAACAGATATATTAGCCACTTGGAAACACTTTCCGAAGGAGTGTGGTAAGTATTGCCATTCCTAAACTGGTGCCTATAAACCAGCAGAATGTGGATCTTCAGGTGCACGGGTGACTGTTCTTTACTTGATCAATGGCTCACCACATGGCTGGAAAACATTTATCGCTAATAGGGTCAGCTAAATCCAGGATCTTATTCCATCAAAAAACTGGAATCGTGTACCATCAGAAAACAACCCTGCTGACTGGGCTTGTCGAGGTATCATTCCCAGTGAGATGACTGCACATCCATTGTGGTGGACAGACCCACCATGGCTGTGCGAGTCGCCAGAACACTGGCCTCAGCCTTACCCGACAAGGAGTCACACTGATGAAACGCTTGTAGAACAATGGGTTGTTACACTCCATGCTATTGGAATTCCTGCGGAACAGATTCTTATCTCCGAGTAAAATAAAATTGTTCACCACCTACCATTTGCAATTTGTGCAAATTCTGCATGTGAAGAAACCTATTGTTGGTCCTCCCTGCCCTGAGGAACTTATTGCTGCCTTGAAGTTATGGATTAATATCGCACAATCCAAAGCCTTCGTCAAAGATATAAGGGCGCTGCGGCAAGGGAGCCATAGATGGGCCCCTATCCAAGTTGTCTCCCATTGTGGATCCTTCTGGAATTGTTAAGGTGGGCAGATGCTTGCAGTTGTCTGATTTGCCATATGACCATAGGCATCCAATACTACTATCAAAACACCATCGTCTCATAGAGCTCTTGATTGACCACCTTCATGAACACCTGTTGCACTAAGGGCCAACGATCCTAGAGTCAGTCCTGCAACCAGAATTTTGGATCATGGGTGCTCGCAACCTCATTCAACATAGACTTGATCAGTGTGTACTTTGTTTCAAGGTATGCCCTACACCACTGGACTCACCCATGGGCTATCTCCCAGCTGACAGTGTTAGGCAGTCAAAGCCATTTCTCAAGGTGGGTGTTGGTTATGCAGGACCCTTCAAGATTACATTATCATTGTTGAGGAAGGCACGGGTCCTTGATGCATATATATGCTTATTTGTTTGTTTTGCCACCAAGTCAATTCATCTTGAACTTGCCTCTGATCTCACCATTGAGTCCTTTCTAGCGGTATTCCGTTGTTTTCTTTCTCGTCGTGGTTGATGTTCTGAGATCTCTAGCGACTGTGGTACGAACTTTGTTGGTGCAAAACAATACTTGGCAGAATTGAGGACGTTCATAACTGATACGGACACACAGGATGTGCTGGTGCAGCCTCTGAACGAACACCAAGGGACATGGCATTTTAACCCCCCTTCAGCCTCTCATTTTGAATGATTAGGGGAGGCTGGGGTCAAGTCAGCCAAATCCTTGCTCAAGTGTGTGATTTGACTTTCATATGAAGAGCTGTATACTGTTTTGACTAAGGTGGAGGCAACCCTCAAGCATCCCTTAGTACCCTTGTACTTCATAATCAGACAATGGCAATGATGTTCCCCTGCGACGCAGAACATGTGCACTCTCTTAGGCCCGCCGAACTAGACTGAGGAGATTGGCGTCGAGATCCCGTTACTAAGCGGAGATCTCCCACCAGCTCCATGAGAGAAAAAGCCATTACACATATCTTACAAACAAGTACATGTAAAACTGAACACAACAGAGCAAAACATTTGGAGGAATTAAGGTGTTAATTCCGACATGTTATTATTTCTTTTAAATCTTCAGTGTCTGTGTTGCTATGCATGTCAGGGAAAATTCTGATCGCTTGGGAAAGCCTGAATGGGCTTGCAAAAGAAATTGAAAATCATTTAAATATTACACCAGACATTTTACATACAAAAGACCCTTCAAAAACATTTCAATAAATTAAAACAGTAATTTAGTGAAAGCTCTAGGAATTTAAGTTAGGGCGCTTGGCATGGCGGCTGCCAGAACTACCAAGATCAATTTACTGTTTACATTAATGAAAACTGGAAACACAAATTACACCCTTTAAAAATGAAAGAAACATGACTCTAAAACATTATACATTGAATTTAGTGTGTCTCGAAATGTAGATCTCTTTCACTTCGTAGGCCATGTGGCCGGGCACTCTTTAATTAATTAAGAAGCACTGAGGGGAAGCAAATGGGAGATAACGATTCCCCGTATTTACTGTAGTCTCTGCTTTCAGAGGATCACAACACTCGTCCGCTTAAATTGCACACACCAGATCTTTCTTGGCGAGCAGGTCATTTGGCTCACTAAACGGGTCACTTAACCCATTCTTGCATGAACGGCACAGTGAAATGTGCATGATATGCACAGCCATGCACGGCTGATACACAGCAAACAGAATTGGTCTGCCTCCCAAGCAGTGCAGCGAGGGCCACTTCAAGGTATTCTAATGCTTATAATGTATCCAGCAAATAAAACTAAAGTTGCCATGATTCTAAATCCATTTATCTTATGTATTGAAGATTTAAGCCATAGGGGAGAACATAAATGTGTTTGTAATGTTGTTATAATGGGTGGTCTGGTGCATACCAGAACCACCCAGTGGTCATGCCAATGACAGATTTTCAGAATATTTCACAAATATCTGGATAATTCATCTAAGCAGAGATTGTTGAATTTCCTTTTTAAAAATGTTGCCACCATTACTAAGGAATAAATGGGAATTTATATTAGTCTTATACACAACTGTAAAAATATTTGGTCACTATGAACAAAGTGCGCAAGTACAAAGAAGGCTGCCACTGTATTGTCATAGCCTGATGGGTTTTATGTGCATTTAATGCAGATATGCCACTAAGGGCCATTTACGTACTTCATTCATAGCTGCAAGATACCAAATAAGGCCTTAGTAGCACTGTGAGCCACACAGCTTAGTTCAGTGAACTTGAAGCATGCCCCGAGGGCACATTTGACAAACCCTTGCTTAGCTAGATGAGTTTGAGAGAGGCAGGTTGGACATTTCAGGGCATTGCTTGCCACTTGAACCATTCTGTCTACACTGTAAATCACTGTTAAATGCAGTGGGAACAGGAGGTTACACACAACCATAGAGAAAGTTCGGGGGTCAATCCCAGCAGACCACCAGCCAGATGGATCGTTTCATCATGCAACTGGCTGTAAGCACTCTACGGGGGTGGTTGTGCACCATCTAAGGACATGTCATGGCAGAGCTGGATCTGTTGTCTAGACATCCTTTACGATGTCTACCATTACAACCTGAGCATTCCCAAACACGTCTGACCTTCTACCAGGAATGGGCAGCAAGTCATATTGCGGATTGATGATGAGTGGTGTTCAGCAACAAATTGTGGTTCTGTTTAAATATTGACATCATCCGAATTCGAGTCTGGAGACATATTTCGTGGCCAGTGCTGTTATCCACACTTACCATTGTAGAGCGGCACACTGCCCCAATGAGAGGTGTCAGGGTGTGGAGTGCCATTTCCTGTGATTCCCACAACCCACCGGTGGTGATTGAAGGAACCCTGATGTCAAGATGATACATCCAGGAAATTTGGCTTCCACGTGTGCTCCCCTTCCTGGTGCAGCTTGACAATTCCATTTTCAGCAGGATAATGCCCAGCCTCATAGAGCATAGGTATCTCTGGCATGCCTTTGTGGCTTCGACATGTTTCCTTTGCCAGTGAGGCCCTCCAGACATCTCGCCCGTTGAGAATGTTTGGGAGGTGATTGGACAGCAACTAAGCCGGTTTTTGGAAGGTCAGTTGCGCCAGCTGTGGCAGGATCTTCCTCAGGAAAACGTCCAACATCTGTGTGCCTTCATGCCTGACTGTAACGCTGCCTATCTCCATGCTATGGGTGGTCCAACACCAAACTAAGTGCATCCTGCAAGTGTTGGTTCCCTGCAATACATGCTTGGTTTGGTAGATTATTTTGATGTTTTCTGTATATATTTTAACAAATCGTGTGCCTATACCCACTTACGTGCTGCTGTGACAGCACCTTTACTGTGATTATTTTTTATTTTTTTTTGCGAATGAGTGTGTTTTGGAAGTATTAGTAGTTTCTCTGCCTAGTCTTGGGCCGTATTCCTTGCACAACAAGGTAAGTACATACAGTTTTTATACATTTTTTTTTTCAGTTTCATTGATGTGAGCATAATTTAGTTACCATCATAAGTATTTATAAATTTTAAAAAATATGTTATTTAAATTAAATTAATTTGATCATTTAGATTAAAATAATCAGCTGCAGTTATGTTCTTTTGATGAAAAAATAAATTCTGCCAACAGACAGGAATACAGTTTTAAACAGAAATATGTTTTAATACATGGTCATTATTTTACAATAGCTCAATGCAAATAATCATATTCTTTACTTTTATGATTTTGTTAAAATGTATTATTGTGAAGAAAAATGTTTTATATGATTTTACCCCTCTATTTTTGGTCTTCTGATCTTCTTACAAGTGGAAAGCATATTCAATAAAAACATATTCATATAAAGGGAAATACATGTGGAAGATGGAGCAAGGAAAAGCCTTGTGTGAAATTTTTTTTGTGTATCATTATTCATATTTTGCTACTATGCTAAATTTAAATTATGTCTGTCTTTGATATTTATATTTGGATACCGTAGGAGAACAATGATTTTAGAATATGAGAGAATAAAGTTTTCTAAGAACCAACCGAATTATCTATTGTTTAATGTTCTTATGTGTAGTTAATTCAAGTAAAATCATTTTGAAAATTTTATTTTGTCAGACTGCTTTCATAGGAGGTGAATGTTAACACTTAGAAGTGGTACCACACAATTTGGTTTTCTCTAGAGAGCAAGTACTAAAGGAAAGCACATATTCTGAAGATAACTCCATTTTTAGTGCAGTGAAAAGTGACTAGTCCCATCTACACAATCTTGATGTGGTTCAATCCCAGACCCTGAGGGTGTGTATTCTCATCTGGAAAGAGTTGCAGTAATGTAAGGATTTTCTTGGGGTACTCTTTTGTTACCATTGTTGCTACTCCACCCCCATCCCGTATCACATTATACATTTTTTGGACTGGACAAAATGACAGAGGTGTCCCTCTTAGGTAGGGCAGTTATGCAGTCTCTTCTTATTTGTGCTATTGACCATTCCTAAAGGTGGGAACTAAGTGAAAATTTTAGTTTTTTTCATTACATTGGTCTTCTTAATATTGGACGCAAATAAAAAAATTTCAACAGGAGAATTTTTAGGCAAGTTGTTATACAGAGGAAATTGTGGTAGACAGCCCACCAATAGTATCATTTCAAAGGTTGCTATTTAGTTGCACTGAGCATAATCTTGAGACTTATTTATTTGAAAAAACAGATATAGGCATAACTGCCATCTTTGTGTTACAATGGTGGCTCCAGGAAAAATGTAAAAAGAGGGCCCGAAGTTAAAAAAATAATATAATAGTATATTTAGAAATGCAACAAAATGTAATAAACCTCTAAACACACCCAGGTTTTCATTTTCATTTGTTTCATCATGACCTCTTAAGTCTACTTGAAAAATCTACAAAACTTAATGCAGTCTATTATTCTAGAAAATCTTGTATTTATTTTTTCTATTAGTTCATTGTATTTTTTAACATACCTTTTGTATACGTCATATAATTGCTGTCTATGTCTGTAGTCCGTCCATTCATGGTTTCTTCGGAAGTTTTTTAACAAACCTTTGAATAATCACCCATGTTAACCTGTTTTTTAAATTACTTGTATACCACAAGTATATAACACTGATTAACTTTAAGAGTGTTATATTTTTGAGTAAATATAACTTTAACTTTGTTTCTTTTATAACTTAAAATATTTACTTCATATTCAATACAAATTTAAAAATAGAGCAGCGATGTTTTAGCAACGGCCAATAAGAAATATTTCCCAGTTAAAATATTGTTTTAACCAAGTTTTTTGGTATGCTATGTCTAAATTAAATGTTGCCCATTTTAATTGTTAATAAGCCCTGATGGAAACATATTTCATTGTTACAGTTTAAAATATCAGCGCAAAATAAGGTGCTTAGGCCATACTGACATGGTGTTTTTTTTAACGAGGAAGAAACTAACTTCAATAGACTGTCTGCGGAGCGGCGCTTGATACACACACACACTCTATCTCTCTCTCAGGAATTTTGGCACAGCTGGTAGTAGCAAGAAAATTTTACATGTTTACGATTTTAGCATATTTCATACTTATTACAGCAAAAATAATGATTTTTGAATTTGTAATTTACAAAGAAAATTTTACATGTTTACAATTTTAGCATATTTCATACTTATTACAGCAAAAATAATGATTTTTGAATTTGTAATTTACAATTGAAAAGAGATTTTAATGTTTGAATACTTATATTATATAATGTGATGGTGGGAAGGTTATAAATGTGAAGTTGGCAGAAGTGGCAACTGCCGAGTGGGCACATGACATGGTGTGTTTCTGTTTCTCAACAAAGCGTTAATATTTCTTGCTGTGAAAAATATTTCTAATTACCATATCAAGTTTGTACATATTGTGTTTTTTTAAACTTACCTAGGCAAGTTACGATTTTGCAATACATCAGTGTTCCCATGGCAGTAATAAATATACTGTAACGTGTGTCGTGACCACTGTGTGCGAGAGGGTGTGGCTTTGTCATGTCGTGGTCATTACGCTGGCCTGGTGTATGTGATACAAATATTGGGTGTGCGAAATTTGTAAGTTTTAACTGTGAACTGTTTTTATGATGAAGTTAATTATTTTAAAGTAACATCTGTTTATTTATCACAGTGTAACTTTGCCCTAGGTGTTGAAATGCAATTATATAACATGCTTTCATTTTTTTGATTTTAGTGTTTGCCATAATCCCAATAAATTACTAAGCCCAGCCAGAAAAATTTAAATGATTAATTAACTAAAACTAGTAAAAACTAAGTACCTATGCAAAAAAATGAGCGGAATGAGATTTACGGTAGGCTTATTTGTGTGCATTTTCATAACTATATTTTAAATTTGTTGCTGCTACCTACAAAAAATAAACAACACAAGTTGTGTGTTTGAATTTACTGTCTTTTTCATTGAACTGGGTTGCTTCTTCATTTTAATATTTATTCCAATTAATGCAGTCCTTTTAACAAAATAACCCAACACACATCAATAACATGAGATTAAATACTACCGTTCTTTGCCCCACAGTTGTTGCAGGGTTAAACACAATCGCGGCAAAATATTGACGTGCATTATGTGTAATGTGCTTTATCGTGTAATAACAAATATTTTTACAATGTAAAATAATAACCATAGGAACTATTGTCAATACAGACATTCTTAAAAAGTCATAAAACTGACCTAAATATGGTTATAGGCCTAAATTGTGAATATTTGTATGTAATGGTTTTAGCAATATGACAGGATTCTTTGAACAGCTGTATATAGTAAACAAAGCATTTGACAGTTAAAATGTAGAAGTCACATGGCAGTGTTTAGGTTTACGTGTAGTGGATGGATACGTAATCGGTAACCAAAAGCAGAAATTCAGCAGGGCTTCAGAAAAGTGTGAAGTAACCATGAATGGATTATACCTGCCCTAACATCGTCATAATCATTTCGATTTGCTAATGTAGTTTGCTACCTTAATTGAGTGAAGAGGTTTTGGTAGCTGTGGAGCAACACCAGCATGCAAAGAGTGGGGAAATGGGAGATCCTCGACAAAATCTGCTGACTAGCGCATCAACCGGCATGCTTCCTAAATGCGAAATTCAGGAGTGACCCAGATGAGAATCTGCCATTGTTTGCCTAAGTGGAAGGTGAGCGGTTTAGCTGCTGCATCACCATGGCTTGGCTCCCTGAATGTTCTTTAGTCATGTCACCCAGATGTTTTAATTCGACAGCATCTATAGTCCCTCGCTTATCATCAGAACGAAAAAGAACATAACAAAACCATTAAAAATGTGTTTTCACATCATATCTTGCCAACCAAATTGCTTTATCTTATTTTGTTACTAAAATTCCCAGTGTTTTGTTTTACTTTTGGGTGTGATAGATTCCTATTAGTAAATTGTGTTCTTGGAGAGCCAATATATATACATATATATATATATATATATATATGTATGGAATGTTGCACAGTAGTTCAATAACACAACAAGAAAAACACTATGTATAAACATTAAAAACTTGATAAAATACGCAAGCTTTAAAAACCCTAATATCATGCACCAGTATTTTCAAAATATTTGTAAATTCTTAAGCCTTTAATATAATATTGTAATACTACATGTTGAGTTACAATGTCTGAAAATGCATTTTCAGCGATGGTTTAATAAAAGTATCACATGTGAAACACCTGCCATTTATCACTGTCTGAACAGTGTGGGTGCTGGCAGCTTGTGCCCTGATTCCACCACACTTAAGACTGTTTCTAAGACATCTCGTGTTCCTTTGGCTAGGGAAAAATATACAGCATCGTGGTCGCAGACCATCTGTGCCCGAAAGCTACGAAGAAAAGCATTGACCTCTCCTTAAGTGAGGAGAGACAATTCACAGCCTAGTGATATGGTACTTAACATCCAAATAGATATTGTGAAATAAATATTTATAAAAGAGCATTTCTTTTCTGCGGCATATTACATTTTCTTTGGAATGCAAGTGCCCTTACACCATTTTTTCATGGTAGCTCATTTAACTGAATTATATAATTATCCAATCATTTATAACTTATGTGTTTTGATTCCAATAAAATTTAACGTAGTTACCAGTTTTTTTTTTTTTTTCTGTTAACCCAATACAGAATGTTCACAGTCAATAATGCATAGTATCCTGGGCATGTATATCTGACTGGTTTCACACAAAACAAGTGGGGTCCAACAGGGGTTTTTAAGTGGTCCATTGCTACTCTTCATTTTTTATATCACATGGCTACTGCTAAAGCCAAAGCCAGTAAGGTAATTTCAATCCACGAGGTTCCAGTTTTGAATCCCAGGTAAGCCAAGAATGTGTGTTCTGTGTTCTGTTTTTAGATGTAATATTATGTTAGTTACTTTGTTAGTTTGTGAGCTGCTTCCCCCCCCCCCCCCCCCCTTTTTTTCCCCCCTCCTCATGCAACACCCAAATAGCTTTCTGACATTAAATAACCTACCGATAGTTTTTAATCATTCAAGGCACCATATTTTTTATAACTTTCACACACATATATCATTTTAACAAAATAATGTTTAAGTTTTATTTTCAAAGAAAGAATGAAGACAAACATTCAGAAATGGGCAATAAATAATAGTGTTCTAGTTGTGAACATGATTGCGGAAATAATACTAAGAATTTACACACAGTTTCTAGTTACTTTTAGGAAAGGAACTCCACAGCATATTTTTAATTGAACTAAACTTTTACTTATATATTGTCAATTAATTATAATATTTGCTTTGTAACCAAAATTGATTAAAACAGTGACAGCACTGCTGTGTTGGTAATAGTTAGTAAGTTGTAGTTTTTGTATATAATAAAATGTTATTAAATTGAGTTTTGCACACTTTACGTAAAGTAAACATCTCTTATACAAATATATACATTTTCCCATAGCATTGGTAGAAACATTTTTTGTTGTTATTTATTTTTTTAAATTTAATTTTTTGTTGTCATCAGCCCAAAATGCTTTCCTTGAGTTCTTGTCTTTCTGTTTGTTTTCTTCAACGGAGGAAGACTTAAGGTTGAGTGTATAATTTATTTTTATTTTTGCTAACTTAATAGCGCTCTTTATTTATATTAATTTGCACTCATAGCAGGCAAATGATAGTTTAATATTTTCAGTTTTACCAGATTTTACACTTGCATCATTTATGATACCTGGATTCGTGATCCATAATTGAAATGTGATTTGAATGTTAACAGCATATAAAATGTTTTCATATATGGTGGCGGGACAGTTAGGACTTGTAATTTGGCAATATGGATGACGTGACTAATTGCTTGATGTAGTGTTTATTTCTTTCTTCCGGCGAAAAATACTTACAATTATCAAATAAAGTTTGTACACATACTTTTAACCTACCTAGCCAAGTAACAAAGTTGTGATAAATGTGTTTTTTACTGCAGGTGTAAAAGTATTTCAACATGCATCGTTTTGGTTGGACAGATGAAGTGATGTTCTAACGAAATGGTCGTTGTTCCGTTAGGCCTTACATGGGTTATATGTGTGAAGGTGAGTGTTGGACATACGAAGTTTGTTTTTAACCCTGAACGACATTTGTGACTATAGTAATTATTTAAATTTCACATTTGTTAACATATCACAACTTTGTAACTTCATCTAGGTGTTCAAAACAATCATGTAATGTGCCTAGACGTTCCATGTACAGAATATTTACCACAGTTTCAGTAAGTTGCTTAGAGAGCGAAGGTCCAGTCTGAAAGAAGAAAATCCTAATAAAAACTACATATGCTGAAAAAATATGAGCAAAATAAGAGTTACAATGTTAAGTATGCGTGCATAAGATTGTTTAGAATGCTATCCACATATCTTGTTTTTTGCTGCTAAGGTAAAATGATAAAATAAGCAATGCAAATTGTATGCTTGAGTTTTTTTATTATTTATTTCTTATGGTTAAGAATGGCCTTTTATCTAAATAACCTAACCCACTTCCATAATGAACAGTGAAGTGAAGTGACTTGTGCAGCTCTTAACAATGAGGTCTTGAAAGCTGATGAGGGTGAAACATGATGAGTATGTAGCAATGCCGGAATGCAAGGGCGGGGAAATAGGAGATCCCAGAGAAACTCTCTGACCAGCAGCATCATCCAGCATGATTCTCACATGTGAAAATCTGGGGGCAACCTCACCGGGAATCAATCCCAATTTTGTGTTGGTGGGAGGCAAGTAGATTAACCACTACAGCACTGCGACCCCCTTTCAATAACGAAATGTTGAACACCTACTTGTATTGTTTTCCCCCACAGTCAAACACAGTTACAACAAAATATTTCTGTGTACTGTGCATAATTTGCTATATTGTTTACTGTTATTTTAATTATGTATATAATAATAATAATAACCAATCAAACCATTATTAGTATAGACAGTATTGGATCATAAAACTGACCTAAATATGGCTGAAAATTGTAAACGTTTGTTACTTTTTTTTTAAATACAACTATATTGTTAGGAAATTGAAGAATATAATGTAAACAAAGCCTTCTATAGGTAAAACAAGAAGCCGTATTGTATTGTTTTTGTTTACATGTAGTGGAAGTATATATTATTGGCACCTGGAAGTAAAACTTTAGGAGGAATTCAGAAGAGAGTAAAATTACTGAGAATAGACTTTATTTGCTTTATTTTAATTGTCTAGCATTATGACCATCTCAGAAAATATCAAGAGCAAAATCTTTGTAATGGATATAATACTTTGTGTCAGTCATACTCTTACATAAATTTTAGGTCATATAACCTTTACAATGTTGTTTATAATCATCTTCAAACCCTCAGCTTTCTATAAAGGCTTATACATTCATTTTTACAACTCAATATCATTAGAGTGATTTTGAACATAATACGAGAAACAATTGCAATATTTCCGATTTGAAAAAAATAAAAGCTAAAATTTATTCCAAACACAAAACTAATACAATGCAGTAGAATTGATTGTGTTTAGGTGTAATATCTGTAATCTTTGTATTAATGTAAGAAAACATATATAATTATACATTATTTATTTCCCACTTGATTTTCACTTACAAATTTAGCAAGAGTTTAATTATATTAGTTGATTTAATCTTGAGTTTAAATAATACATACATTTGATAACTTGCATATTTCATGTACCTGAGTTAACATTTTATTGCTGAAAAAGTTATGATAATGAGCAAGACAAGGCTGTTACTCAAATTTTACATTAGACACAATGACTTCAATGAATAAACAGTTACCATATTTTAGTTGAGGTTATTCTCATTGCCAACTTGTTGGTCTCTGCTTTTTTTTAAATCAAAATCCGACTAAAATTTACTCTCAGTCTAGAAAGTTAAGGAAGTAGGTGATTGGCTTCAACTGGAGCACTGCGTCCAAGTATAACACAGGCTGAACTCATTAAAAGTATTAAACACACTATTAAAATTGTCAGAAAAGTAAGATTTATGTTGCACATAAAAGAAGAATGTGTATATTTTGTGACACTAAAATATTTTGCTAGAGAGTGGAGTAGAGAGATTGGGGCGGCTCCTAATAATGGGGTCTTAGTATCTGATGAAGATTAAGTGAGGTGAGTATGGTGCAGCACCAGATTGCAAGGGTGAGGGAAATGGGAGATCTCCTGGAAAACCTGCTGTCCAACAGCATCATTGGGTACAAACAAAACCTACCTGCGAAAATCAGGGGAGCAACACCACTGGGATTCGAACATGGTTTGCCTTAGTGAAAGTAATATTTTGTAATTATTTGTAACTAAAATTTAAGTGTATTTCCATTATGGATACTTAGGAAGCACGTTTTGCAAGAAAATATTGATAATGATGTAAAAATGTTTTAAGTTGTTTTATGTACATTCATTTTAGTTATATAAATTACAGCTGTTGTGGTTGAAATGGATATGAATAAAATCAGTTAATAAAAATATTGGTATATATTATTACTGATTTTTATTACATACATCTGGACTAATTATAATTACTATGATGTTCATGTTTGATTGAGTTTTTTCATAAAGTGGGCTTTATAAATCATCCATAATAGAAATACACTATCACTATGCTTTAATTTTAATTGAAAATAGTCACATCAAGTTTTCAAGACTGAAAATTTACAAAATATGTGCATGCTTCTTTTGCATGCACCATGAACCGTACTTGCTGACATTGTTCCTTGTCCATGTTCAGTGTGCGTGTAAATATTTTTACACATATCAGTAAAATGTGCATGCAGTATGATGTCATTGTCCATATTAGCAAATTCAGTAGTTTGGAAAATAATTCCAGTTGTTGAAAAATCAGTTTATATTTTACAGTACCTATTAGAACAACAATTATAATATAGTTTACATACCACAAAATAATAAACTTGCATGAGCTGAGTTTCGCATTTTGTTTGTTCTGTTTGGACGTTTTTGCCGGAAATATAAAAATTTCCATTTAATTCTAATTTTCACACAGTATAGGGGAGAAGGTTTATTTTATAATTATTCTTCATAGTTCTTTTACAACAGAACAGTGTTTTTAAAAAATCAAATGAAAACCATTCTAGTAGAATCTCTATTGGATGTCAAACTTCAATAATGTGTGTGTTCACTATTGAATAATAAGACGTATAAATTGTAGTCTTTCATTAACTGATAAATTGATTAAATTTATGGCTGTATTGAACCTAATGCTTTTCAGAAGTATAGAACGATTATGCCACTATGCCAAGAAAAATTAATTTCTCTCTGATTAATAATGGCAATATGGAAATGGTTTTTTCTTCTGAATGGTTTCCAGTATTCTTAAATTTCACTTGTAAGGATAATTTCAGTAGCATCAGCTATGGTTCCAGTATTACAGAAAAGTAGTAACATTTCCTTATTGTCACTTTCATGAGCTATGGGCTTTATTAACTGGAGTCTGCAGAGCTCATGCAGCACCAGTAAAATTGGCTATTGACAGGTATTTCCTGGCATGTTCTCTAAAGATGTTTACAGATATTTAAATAATAGTAAATCAAAATATGAAATAATTATTGTGTAACTCTCACGAAAAGCAATGCGAAGAAAAAAAGCTTAAAATTTAATTTTTTGTGATGAATATATATAATCACTTAATTTTGCAAAATCCAAAATGCTTTATTTGTAAGTACTATAATTGGTTTTTCAAATAAACTGTAAAACTTAATTTGATAGTGAAGTTCAACTTCATTCATTTTTCTTTAATGAATACAATTCAGAGTCATGAGCTTCTCCTGAATGATTTTCAGAGACTTGTGCAGTCTGGCCAGGCAAGCAGACCCGTGGACATATGAGAACAGTCACCTTTTCCCATACTTCTTGTCCCAAATTCACTATATAACCTGTGTGTCTCTTTACAAGATTCCACCATGCCTGAGATGCTTTGAGCTAAAAAAAAGTATGGTTTTTTTTGTATATAATGTTCTATTACCATCAACATTTTTAATTAAATAAGACAATGTGACCAAAAGTCTGTATTCCATTTTTGGAGTGATAGAAAATACAGCGGGAAGTATGTGACAATATAAATATTATAACCCACACAAACAAATTCTTGTAATTAAAATACACAACTTTCCAAAAATATGTTTTCATCTTTGATCACACATATTTTAATTTTAAAAACAGCAAGTGATAAAGAAGATGCATTTTGGTGCATAATGTTAAGGCACACCTAAAGTTTATTTAATTACTTAAAACAGTTCCCTGTGTGCTCCATTCTTACCTTGAAGAATATCGAACTAATACTCCAGTTCCTGCCACACTCATGTTCACATCAACTTGTGCAATTTCAGATGGTATCTGAGCATAAAGTTCGTGCAGGTCCCTCACTGGTGTTGTATACACATATTTCACAAACCCCCACAGAGAAATGTCTAAGGGATATGCCTTGATGACCTTGGTGGTCAGCAATTAGACCTCGTCTACCAATCCAGTAACTAGGAAAATTGTAGCTCAGACTGGTCGTATGTTCAAGGCCCAGTAAAGAGGAGTACCATCCTGCTAAAGCCAGACGTCAGGTTGTAGGTCTTGTACATGTGGAAGAGTAGATTGTTCACACACATCCAGGAAAAATAGCTCATGTTACTGAGTCATCTGCTAACATAATGGACACATCACATTGGTCATGAAGAAAACCACACGAGGCATTGACCTTGCGTCTTTTGTGTGCAGTTTCCATGCTGACATGGGTTTTCTCTGACTCCTGAATCCTTGCGTTATGTTGGTTTACTTTTTGTGATACATGCAAATAGACTTAATCTTTAAACATCACTTCTTCAGGAAGTCTTGGTATTCATCAGTACGACCAAAAATATGTGGTGAACATCTTGCATTTCAGCCTATCGTCATACTGAAACACCGGCAGAAGCTGCACCTTATAGGCATGTAGCTTCAATATTTTGTGCAGCACCTTGTGTGCAGTGGTTGTTGGTAGCTGTTTTTCTCTAGAATCATGCCAGGTTGACACAGAAATGCCTGTTTGCACCTATACAATATCTGCAGCACTCGTGCTTGACAGCCCTGGAACCTATGGACTTAGTTACTTAAAACAGTTTCCTGTGTGCTTCATTCGTACCGTGAAGAATATCAGGCTGGTAGTGTAGACTGTCCCAGTCTTCTTGAACGTTCCATACCCATACCCTGATAGTTGGACATAATGGCGACTTGCACCTGTACCTTGTACAGAAACTATGCTGGGCCAGTGTGTCAGATTTGGTCTTTTTGAACCATTCAGTGCAGTGGGCCATCTGTTGTGGTGTTGCTATTTTCTTTCTTTTCAGACATATGCTCACTTGAATAAATTTCAGATTTGCATAAACGTTATGCTACAAACCCATCCTTCCTTTACTTTGCTATTTCAAAATATATGCAATAAAAGTTGTAAACATCGGTTTGGAATATCCTCTATCGAAACCCAGCAGTTGTGTCGTCATTGCGGTCATCAAAGTTTGCATTGTCATGTTTGTTTTGAAATCTATGCTCCAAAAACTGTCTAAGTGATATTTGAATATTACATTGACGTTTCTATAGGCTATTCACAGTAAAGTGAGCACTTTTTAAGGCCCTTCCAACTGGCATTAACCACTAACAAATACATTTTATTGCAGCCTCAGGTATTATCTTTTGGGAGTGTTAAAAAGTATACAGTGTGTTGATTAGTCTCACGACAATGTTCATATTAAAAAGTGCCGTAAAGATAGAAAAAGACTGAATGGGAAAATTCCGCAGGGCCTTAAAAAGTGCTCACTTTACCATGAACCATAAAAATCTGTCACCTCCACTACCAATAATAATTTTAGGCTGTCCGTTTTTCACGTGTTATGTTTCTTTCCATCTCCCCCCCCCCCTTCAGTTTAATAGGTTTGTGCCCTTATAAAGATGGATTTTGGTGAATTCTTCACAGATGAACAACTTTATGTCCTAAATTACAGGCCTTTGAGTGATAATTACCAAAAAAAGTTCAATCTCACATGGGTTTCTTTCATTAGTTATAACCAGAATCCATCTTCTTTTTTTTTCCTTTGACATGAGAAACCTAGTTAGCTTGAACTGTAGAAGCACTACCCAAGTCACACACTGGTGAGATGCCACAGCAATAAAGACCCAACACCTCCATAAAGGGCCATAAAGATGAACTCAACAAGTAACAAATCATTGTCCTATTGATCACCATGGTGTTTGTGTGGCCTGTTCAGCCACCATCCTCCCCAAGGGTCAACAAAAACATCACTACACTGAAATAACATTTCCATGGTATTGTAGCAAGACTTAACAAGAATGCTTAAAGACTGAAAAGAAAAATTTTTATCTACAACATTCATTAAATTGCTTGTTATTTTTATTGGGTATTTCCCCCAAAAGGGGAAAGTAAGCAAGATATGCAAAACCAAAAATTGAATTTTTAAATGCTTTTTGTTCTAAATATCAAAAAGTAAATTGTGATTAAGCAACAAATACGTTAATGGTATTCTCTAGAATGGATATTTTCTTACCTTTAAAATTGTGGTTGGCAATATCATTTCCCTACAAGGTGAAATTGTGATTAAGCAACAAATACGTTAATGGTATTCTCTAGAATGGAGATTTTCTTACCTCTAAAATTGTGGTTGGCAATATCATTTCCCTACAAGGTGAAAATGTGATTAAGCAACAAATACATTAATGGTATTCTCTAGAATGGAGATTTTCTTACCTCTAAAATTGTGGTTGGCAATATCATTTCCCTACAAGGTGAAAATGTGGGTCGGCATATTACTTTTGTATGAAAATTTGCAACATTAAGATGTACACAATATTTGAAGACATGTTATGAATAACAAAAGCACTAATCTTGTCGGAACACGCTCAAGTGAGCGGTTTTTGAGAAATCCATGCGCATCTCTCAAAACAAAATGTGTTTTGTCTGACAGGTAGGCAGCACACAGCTCTCTACAAGGCATTTTAAATTAGGATTTTGTGGGGAATAACGTGCCAGAGTTTGTCGGTTTTGTTCAAAAACATCTAGTATATTATTTGTGGGGGTTGAGGTTTAGTACTCAAATAATACATGCATCACCAAATACAGTATCATGGCCCTAGCTCATTACTCTCACTTTGTACATTATTCATAAGATCACACCAAATTTTACTGCTAAGTATTCAAATGTCCATTTACAAAAATTACATTACTTATCCCACTCTCAATAAAGTAATAAGGGAGGTGGATGGGACAGATCAGGAAAGGTTATCGATTGAATAATGACATGTTAGCAAAAAGTCAGTCTGGAGGTACAGTTTATAAATGTTTTATAAACAGGGTCTTATGACTTTATCAAGTTTTTGACATGAGTATAATTTATAATAAATGCCTGCAATGTGAAAATTTTCCAAGATGGGTTTTTTAGGCACCCCCAATAGGCTTGTCTTTATTCAGTGTCACAAAAACTCAATAAAACCTGGGGGGTTCATCGAACCTGTGGCAGGGCAGTCCGAGGCTGGCATACAGAGAGAGCATATTACAGAGCAAAAATAAAGAAAATTAGTCTTATCCTCAAGGTTTTAAAATGGTCACGACCATGAAACAAAACCGTAATACCATTGTAAATATTCTAAGTCCAACTACAGTTAACTCGCCTTTCAGCTGTCATACCCAAGTTCCACACTGCCTAGCACACTACTATAAAAGAGAAATATCCAGTAATCTAGTACTTGAAATAAAATGTGAGCAATATTGTTTTTTTTTTTTTTTTTTACTACCAGTGTTAAAGTGTGTTCACATTTAATTCTTATTACAGAAAAAGTAAACTAAACTTTACTTTTACAGTTTGACCAACCATCAAGGAACAACCAACAGGGTGAAAAATAAAATAATAAACAAATACTTAGAAGCCTCTAAAACACACACACACAGGAAGATAAATAAAAGGAAGTGCTCCCTACTATTTTCTGAATAAAATAAAAGAAGTAAAGATTGACTTAAAGACCACTGGGACCCATCGACCCTGAGAAAAAACTACCGCAGGCAGCTACAATTCGACCACACCAGTTCACTGCACGAAGCCAACACTCCACACTGCCATTCCAATACCACAACTACACTCAATCATTACCCATTATATTATTATGACCTACTTTTTCCTTCTCTCGTGCCTCTATATTGCTGTAAGACAGGGGAGAACTCCTCCATCAGCAAATCTGCTAAAAAGAAACTAGTCAAAGTTTGTGCACATCCACATAACTGCCAGATTCTTCCGTTATGTTCCCAACAACCGCCCTCTCCTTCTCTCTCCTTTTCCGCTTACCCAAACTTTTCACAGGCAGCTTACTCACAGCCTGCCAATCAATACAGAGGAGCTGTTCTCATCTGTGATCCACTCCCTTGACCATTGAACCCCATGTGGCCCACGCTTCCTGAAAAACTCAGCAGAAACTGTCCAGCGCAGTTCTACACCTTGGCGCAAATGCCAAAATCAAAGCTTGTAACTTCCTCGTGTGATTGACTGGGGCTTGCAGCTTACGTGCAAAAAACTGCAAACCAACCCAGAAGATTGGGGTACCTTGCATGTGCTCAAGCCACCTGAACTCCAGCCTTGTAATGAATCTAACAACAGACAAAAAAATTTTTAAAGCCTTTCCAGCACACAAAAACTGCTTCTGACAATATGTATGGGAATACAGTTGTAGCAGTCCCCTTCTGATGACTGTAATGTGAATTTATGAGCCACTTTTGGACCCACCAATAAAGACTATAATGAAAGAAGAAGGAAAAGGGCAGGTGCACCACTCCTGTATAGCAGCAACCAGGCATGTAAAACTATATAATCTTCACAGTACTCAACTGACACAAGTCTACAGTAAGAGAATGTAAGATTATAATATTCTTGGCAATGCTGACAAAGTTGTTTCACACTGTAATAATGGTGCCTCTTTCTTCCTCCACTCTTGTCATATTACTACACACACAAAGAACGAAGGAAGAGAGGAGATAGAAAGTGAAAGGCCACTTTCTTCTTTTGTTTAAAATTAATAATACTTATGTAAATGAGCTCTTAAGAATAACCTGCAAAAAGAAATGTATGTAGTGATAAACTTTAAGACTAAGCCATTCCTCCACAATTTTAAACTATACTCTTCTGTCCCCGCAACCTAAATTTTAAATAAAAGCTGACATCTAACACTTATAGTGTATGAAAAATATACTGTTCATGAAACACACATCCTAAATCAGTGCTACTAAATGAAAAATTATTTAATAATATCAGTAATTCTTTGTTTTGGTTAATTCACTTATAAATGCACCTGAAATTCATTTTCAGTGTTCCTGAAACCCTGCTCTCATTGATAGACACCAACACAAAGGATAAAGCTCATTTGACATCATTTTCATTTCCTCTTTAGGTGGCCCTAACTCAGCCATGTCGATCAAGCAAATCAGAGAGGGAATGGATGAAGGGCGAACTTCTCCAAGGCTGGAAACATGGTCTCCACTTGCATCTCTCTTAAATTTGTCACCCACTTAGATGCAGTGCAGCATAGCAGCTGACTGATGGTGAGCATATTTGGACTTTAGTGTGGCGGGCCTTCACCATCGTCAGGACTGCATGACTTTCAGCCCTGCTTTGGAACAAGTAGATTCAGCCTGTCAGATAAATTGCATTAGTATTTTCCATTTAAAAAACCTTTGATCTTTGCCTTTTAAGAAGCATACAGTTATAATGTGAGGTTTTATGGTGAGGGAAAAAAAAAAAACAGTATGTGAGCCAGAAACAATGTGCACGGGGGGAGGGTTGATACAGGAATCCAACATAGGTGTGTTTTAAGGTTGTAAGTTTTTGGACAATAGTGAAACATTATATGTGATGGTGGCTGTGAAAAGTGTAGCAAGCTTGAAATAGATACAGATGAGCTAGGACCCTATGAATTTGGTGAATTTAGAAAAAAGGGGGAGGGGTGTTGTTATAGTAGGTTCATATTTTTTAATTCTTTTTTGTAAATAATTTTGGATTTCTGACTTTCCTTTCATTTGTAGTTTTGTAAGAAATGTTCTGTTTCTTCAGTATGGAAATGTTATATTAGGTGGTGTGATGTTTTATGTGATTCTTGTTCAGTCTGGTATTTCAGTTGTCAGCATTTTGAGAAATATTGCAGTCAGTGGCATCAGTTTTAGGGCGACCTTTTTTATTGTTTGAGCACATTACTGTTGACTAATGGCTGACAGACTCTTTGCTGGTTCTTCTGCTGTATTCTCATCACCATAGAGTTGGACAAGGTTTAGGCCTAGATAGTTGTTCTGGCAATTTAATATTACTATATCTAGTTTTACTAAATATATTTTAGCATGGAGGCACCATAACTTGACATTAACACACTGATCATTTTTTATTCTTCTATTTTTCATTGAAATCCTGCAGTACACAACACTGAGAGAAATCACTCTCTAAAAATAAAAAAGTATCACTTACCTAGTATGGTGGTGCAGTGGTAGCACACTGGACCATTGTTGTTGATTCAGTTTTTTCCTTGTTATATCTAGCTTTTTTAAAGTTTTGTTTAGCTGCATACATATTTTTACCCTGCCTAGCCAGAAATCTAACCTTTTCCCTTCAGTGTGAGGAAAACAACTTAGTGGGTTAAATTCACATAATAACACAGCGACAAGTTACTTCCTTCTCATCTGAGAATGCAGAAATTAATTGTATGATTCAAAGCAAACCACATGTTAAATAAATATATTTTTATTTAATTTTTATTTGTTTAATAAATGTGTGGTATTTGAATAGCAAAGTCATAATTTAATTTACTCTGATTACTAGATTTTAAATAGTTTCATAGAAGTCCAACTTTTTATAACGTATTTTTATGTGTGGTCTAGCAGGATTTTTAAAAACCTATTGGCAACACTGCACTGGAATCATGTTTGGGAGGACCTGGGTCTTAGTTCCGACATCCTGATTTCAGTGTTCCATGGCCTTCTGAAAACAATGCAAGCAAATGCTGTGGTAGAGTTCATCCTTACTCCTGATTGTCCAAATTCATAGTTTCATGACCTCGATTTCAATGAAAATGTCAGAAATAGCCAGAATAAAAAAAGTGTAATGCCAAGGTTCAAGAGGTGATGCTCTGTGTTAACTAACACATCCTATACTATTAACCAAAAAGTAATTTGGCACCTGTGAAGATAGGTAATTCAGTATGTTACTTGACTTGTGTGGCCGCCATACGCTGCAGGCCGGTGTAGAACCAGTTGACAAGGAGATGGCACGAGGTACAGAGCTATCGGACTTCGATAAGGGTGTGATTGTGGGCTGCCATCTCAGTGGGCTGTCTAGCCGGGCGATTGCACGGAAGGTAAACAGGCCCAAATCAGCGGTCACATTTGTCCTTTTGTTTGTCCGTGGTAGCATAAACACAGAGGCCTATTGTAACATTCTAGATAATGAAATGCTCCCAACATTGTGGCATTTTTTTAAGGAGTGGGCCCGTGTTACTTCCTGGATGACAATGCCAGGTGCCATGTTTCAAGGGTTACTATGCAGTGGTACATTGACAACAATGTTCACCGATTGGACTGGGCTGCCCAGAACCCTGACCTCAATCCTATAGAACATCTTTGGGACGAATTGGATCACCAGGTGAGGGTTCGTTCAAGTGCCGCTAAAATCCATTGCTCAACTCATGGATTGGTTTGCAAGAGGAATGGCGAGGAATCCCCATGGATGTCCTGCAAACACTCATAGAGAGCATGCCAGACAGGGTGGCTGCTGTTATAGCCGCAAGAGGTGGCCCTACGAGATTCTAACGGGGTGACAACCACCGAGCAAATATTGTGGCCATGTGCCCAATTACTGTTTGGTAGATTGTGTATTAATCAGTGATGTTTGAACGAAGCTCAAACGAATGTTTGTTTGGAAGATTACAATACTAGTATGATTAATACATAATATAAGTAAATAACGTAACAATGCATTAGGATTCTTGAATGCAGAAAGAATTATTGTAACCTTTTTAATGTAGACCATCAGCTGGATAACATTGTTGATCATTGTAAACTGATTCGTAGCAAATTTTAAAATGAAATTTTTTGTTAGGACTTGGTAATAGTTAATCAGTTGTCTAGCTGTGTCAGTTATTGGTCCCCCCCCCCCCCCCCCCCAAATTTGAGGAGTAAATAAATATTAAAATTCATTACCAAGATGCTTGCTAAAAATTACCTTGATACCCCAAATCATTGTGTTATAATTTTAACATTCATTCTGATAGTATTATCACTAAACCGCATAGATCTGACTCAGTTTTACTTGGCCAATATAACTTTAATTTTATGGAGAAAGTGTGTCAACAAGTATTTATAAATTCAAGTAGAGCTGTAATTACACATATTTATGATAATTGTTAATTAGGTAAGCTTTCACCAGAGAAGCCTACCACACTGCTCTCAGGGCCATCATCTGCAAAATCTGATTACTGCCACTTGGCAGGGAATGGGGAGCGTGGGTCTTGCTTGCTTAAATATTTTCTCTTAACTAGGTCATCCAGTTTTGTTATTAAAACAGGGGGCTCAATTTACGAATCTATAGTGTATAGCACCTTAACTTGTCATGTTCGGGCCCCCTGGAGCCTGCTACAAGGCATACAAGAGCTATTTGTTACTAGAAGGGAATTGGAGACACATATGACTGTAAGGCATTACTTTCTTAATTAGTTGTATTTTAATATGATTTCTTGTTCTGGTGAAACAATGTAGCTGCCAGGGAAAGCTCACTGTTCTGCTGGAATTGCCCTAAAACTAGAACCTAATGCCTTGCGACTTTAAATATTGATCGTGGCACTGTTTCATTGCTGATCTCACTCTTTCTCTCACTTATAATATGTGGTGTGAGTGGGAGAAGTCTTGCTCTGAGGCTACTTCCATTAGTCTTTCCCTCCACGTGACATCGCCAGCTGAGGGTCAATTCTCTAGCCTCATATTATGGATAAATTCACTTAAGTACATGAAGTGAAGCCCATGCTGCTCTAAACTATACCTCTATGCTCCCTTTGGTCAACTCCTAGCTTATCCCTTTTCTAGTATAATTTTCCATGTCGTTCGAGTCCCTGTATGCTATGCCTAGCAGCCTGTACTGTGTCAGTGACAGTAAATGATGATGATGATGATGGCAGCAACTGGGCTACAGGATGTTCATTCCTGTTTAAAAACTTGCATATATCAGCATATGTCTAAGAAGTCAGGGTGTGGCCCTTGGGTTGGTGTCATGTCGACAAGCTGGACTTGTGAAAGTTCAGTGTTGTCCCTAATAATTCAGTGACAGTGATATTTCCAACTTGCTCATTTCAATACCTTCATCTGCATTTTAGGACTTATCTACACCTAATTTGTAATATTGGACAAACTGCAGTTTGGAAGTTATTTTCAGTCTTTTGGGTAGCTCTAATCTCCCTCTTCCCCCATCACCTTTCTCTCAACAGAGAGAGGTTGTGAAGTTTTGTTTTTCAGGGTGGGAGTTTCATAATCAGCCCCCTTTGGTCCCATAATAGTACTTGTATCCTAAACTTCCCTGAGATAGCACTGTAATGAGACAAGTTTAGTACCCTGGGGATCATAATTTATTTAGGGTCACCACATTGATAGATAACTTCCTGTTAGCAGTACCACAACCAACCTCCAATGGCCACCTTTTTGTCTCTCATCTTTACATTGACACTATCCTCGTGGCTGTTGGCTGAATTTGTTAACTGAGCTCTGGAAAAGTGAGATGCATAGGTTGATGCTTGAGAGATTAAAAGATCACAATATTAGCCAGCCTTTCAGTTTCCACTGGTGGAGGCTGCACAGACACTGGTGTTGTATCACACAGGATGGTCGACCAACACAGTCCGTCAACTGCATTGCTTCCCTTCAGTGCCAAGATGGGTTTTCAGAATGACTGACATGTGAGGAGACAGTTTTTAGGTAAACTTGGTCCCGTTTAACTACCAGTCACTCAAATTACCTGACCGACCAAACAAGTTCCTGACAGTACTTCTCAACGTAAAGTGTTCGTAATGAAGGAAAAGCTCCATTAAACACTCTATGTTAGCACATCAGAAGCCTGTCAACAAATATAATTTAGAGACCGTGAACATTTCGCCTTTAGTACTTCTGTTATAACAAGCAGAAAACTCATTATACTGTCATGCCAGACTCACTCTCTTGCTCTAATACTTTTTCTGTCACTTCCTGCATGGCAGCAGACTTTTGGGAAGGGAGGTTACACCAAAAACCTACTTGACAGTTCTGGTAACACTGTCAGACTCAGTTATTTGGATTCCCCTCTCCCTGACACACACATGTGCACATGCATGCACATACACACAAACCACACACCACACCACATACACCACACATGCACAACACACAGAGATATATATATATATATATATATATATATATATATATATATATATAGACACATACATACTAACAAACACGCTGTCATGTTGTTGACTAAGCCTATCACACAACGTGTCCCTCCCATTTTGTTTGTATTTGGGTATCTCTGCCTCATACTAAAATGATATGAAATGATCTTGAGTGAGGCTGGACAACTGTCCACCCAAATATTCCTCCTCGCATCAATCTCAAGACAACATGAATTATTCAAAGTAACCAGCTGGTCAGTGGTGTGAGTACATGGTGCTGCTAAGTGTTCCTGGAAGAACTGTACATACAAGTCTGGTGAAAAACATAGATCATTCAAAACAACAATACAACCATAAATTAATTTTATATGAAATTCTCATCATCCTAGTCTGTGACTCATGTGAGTTACAGGTGACCTTATGGTACTGTGGGTCCAAACACCCTTATATACCCGATTTATTGTTTGTCTAAGAGGACTAGAATGAAGTGTGAGTGGCACTTGTAGATTTCCCCTTTCACCAAGTGTGCTGGACAAGGAGTAAATCTCATGTGCTGTACCCAATGTTTTCTGTCTCGTAATTCACATGCAGCCTTGACCATTGGGAGCAATAGATCCAAGCAGCTGTTTTCCGAGTATATTGTGTGCCATGTTATCACATCACCTGATACAGCCTCTTAACGTAGCTCAACTTTGTGGTACACTGTTATCCAAACTCACACATATTTTTTAGGATGACCTGTTTTTAATTTCTTGTGAGAAATAACTTTTTTTAGTTTTTTCTTATGCATTGTACTTTGCTATTTTCATATATGGCTGTTCAACACAGAGGAACACATGAACTTTAATGTACTTATTATATAAACCAACACATTATCAGGGTGTCCACTCATCGGGAAAACTGGGAATTGTCAGGGAATTTGAAAATGTCAAGGAAAAGTCATGGAATTTGACAGTGTCAAGGAATTTTTCAAACCATGAGATTGTTTGAAAGTTATTTTTAAAGTGTTAAATTTAATGTTTTTTTTTTTTACCACGCCGCGACATTATAGGTTGCACGAATTGCCAAGCTGTATTTGGTTGCATGTCGGGTGCTACCAAAACACCGGCTATTCATACCGTATATATGGCGTGTATACCGTATGTTTGACCAGTGGTTAAAAATGTCAAACTTGCCATCATGACAGACAAAACATCTGCTGCATATAAAAAAAGGAAGACACTTTGGAGTTTTTCAACTTTTGCATTAAAATTGTGACTGGCATAGGCCAGAATCGGCGCATTATTATCGTTGCATTCGCCATATTGCAAACAGTTGAAGTGTCTTTCTTTTCACAGTGACGCACTCTTAAACAAAAAGAGTCGTTGTGGCAGTTATTTTGTTGTTTATTTTGATACAATTTAGTAAAAATTAAATACGTTATTTAATTTACAGTAAATTTTATTCAATGCTACAAAAATTTATCAAATTCAGACTAATTGCAGGAATTTTATGTCTCGTGATTTGGCGATGTTGATTACAAACAGTTGGTGCCTTAAAACGTTTTCTTTCGGCATTGTTCAACTGTGTGTAGAAAAATTCGAATTTTATTATTATTAACAGTAAATAATAGCATGTGCAAAGTAATTGATACTTACCAGGTCAGTAATTGTGTTTTTTTTTTAGTTGCCACAGAAGACGGACATAGAAGTCTAACCTGCAAGGCATGTGGTTTGTACTTGGTAATGAATTTGTACCGGTTCTGTATATTTACTGCTTATTATATTTTTAAGTAGGATTTAAGGTGTAGTGTTTGTTTTTTTGGCCATGTATATTACTTTGATTTTTAAGACATGGCAACATGTAGAAAAACCAAATTTAATGAAATATGGTTGTTGGATAGTACCTTTTCTTCATGGTTGAAACCAATGGCCGAAGATATGTGTTCGGCATATTGTACAGTATACAGAACATCAATAGCACTAAGTAGCATGGGCAAGTGTACTTTGAGAAGCCACATGGCAGGGAAGAAACATATAGATGCGGTCTCCTGTATAGAGCAATCAGCAAGTTTAAAAACCTTTCTGAATACTGCCACCAAGCCGGATTCACAGTGTGTGACAGACTTCTTTGACGGAAGCAGTTGCATCATGTTCTGTTGTTCATGCTGTACCACATTTGGAGCAAAAACCCCTTGTTATTCTTTCTGCATTTATTTTGCAAGAAGAGGTTACGAAAGCAGAGAATATTTTGTGTATCCATGCAGTCGTGCAAAACCACTCACTGCGTGGAAGTGAGTCCAGTGTATCATTGTTCCCACTGATATTCCCGGATTCAGAAATAGCTTCAAAACTCAATTTGAATAAAACCAAAATAGGCTTCATAATAATGTATGGATTAGCACCTTATTTTCATGGAGAACTTCTTGAAATGTGCAGTCAGTGATAGCACTTTGTTGCAGGGTTCGACAAATTATTGAACAAAGTTCGTCCGAAGGAACAAATGGATGTGATGATTAGATTCTGGTCAGACAAGGACAATGAAGCTATTTTAGGTCTGTGTTTCTTGGTCATGCAACTGCTGATTTTTTAGATGGCTTTATAGAGGCATTGGGTGGATTTGATGTTAAGAAATTGATGCAAGTATTAATGGATGGCTCAAATTTAAATAAAAAGTTCCTTTAAGGTGTGAGACTTTATTTGAAGGGCGACCCAGATTCACCAGTCGTACTTAATCTAGGGACATGTGGACTGCATACTTTGCACAACTCTTACAAATCAGTAATAAAAAAGACAGTTTGGGGTATTATTGAATTCCTGAGAGCACTCCGCTACTTGTTTCATCATGTACCAGCGAGGTGTGCTGATTATGTGCAGTTTTCCGGTTCAAATGTATTTCCTTTGAAATACTGTGAAGTCAGATGGCTTGAAAATGTGAAAGTAGTGGAACATACCCTCTCAGTTCTCCCTCATGTTGAGAAGTATGTACAGGATGTTTAACTGAACAAGAATGCGACTGCTTTAGAAAACAAACTCCCCAAAGAAAAACTCGGTTTTTACCAGTCTCTTGCAGCAGATCTGGAAACATTCCTTACTAGATTCCAATCTGATTTACCTGTGGCACCATTTGTTTATGGATCGCTTGTTCAACAATGCAAACTTTGTCAAGATTTGTGAAACCTGAAGTCATTGGATCTACAGTAAATGTGGCAACACTTGATTGACAGATGAATGTCAACATATTACTTGCAAACAAAATTGAATTAGGTTATGCTACAAATTTAGCTTTACGAAACTGCCAGGGAGTCAACGAACGTGATGTGTTGGAATTCTGTCAAGATTGTTGCAATGCTACACGTGTTTTGTGCCAAAAATTATTGGAGCAGTCATCCTTGAAATACAAACTTACAAAAGGGATTTCTTGTTTTGATCCAGCTTTCGCTAAGCAACCTTCCATTCGAAATGCACGTCTCAACCACACTGAATACATTTGTAGAACACAACTGGATTACAGGTATTCAAGCGGATACAATACAAAAGGAGTTCAGGGCAGTGTGTTACAGTGATGTTTTCACTGAAGCAGTTAAGTTTTTACGAACCATGGACAGATTGGACCAATTTTTAATGCTGAATATTTTACCAAGCTTCCCTGACGTTCAAGAGTTGCCCAAATTTTTTCAAAATTTTTTATTATTTCTCATGGGAATGCTGCTTTAGAGAGGGGTTTTTCGATCAGTAAAGAGCTTCTTGTAGAGAATCTTCGTGAACAATCTCTTGTTGGGCTGCGACAAATACATGATGGAGTAACTGCTGGAGGTGGAATTGAAAGTGTGGTAGTTACGAAGAAGCTCATACACAGTACCAGAAATGCTCATGCTCGTTATGTTGAAGTTTTAGAAAAACAATCCACAGAGGCAGCAGTAAAGTTAATTGCTAAAAATTAGAAGAAACGATCGACAATGATGTTAAAAGGAGCTGAACGAGAAGAAAAATAAAATCATGACACTACTCCTGAAACTGTTGCGGCCATTAGTGATCAAATAAAGTCTCTCCAAAACATCAAAATTGTAAGTATTTGTTGTAGGCTTACGTATTGTTGCTGTGAATGCATTTATTTTCACATAGGCATTTTACAGTGTTGAAACTTCAGTGAATAAATTGTGTAGGCATCTAAAATACAATGTTTTTGTTTCGGGGAGAAACTGAAATTTGTCAAGGAAATATCGGGGAATTTCAAACTGAAGTCAGAGTGGACACCCTGATTATGATTTGCAACATCGAAAAAACTTTAACTTTCATTTATTTACACACATTGCACAAACACATTAATGACAACAGACCTGTATTAAACAGAAGTGAGGCCCCTGGCTTTACCCTGAGCTGAGGCCCCCTCCACACTTTTACTGAAAGTTTTATTTAGTATTGTAACAAAGTAGGGCACTTTGTTGCTTGTATTTTTAATTTTTATTGTAAATGAATAATTTTTTCTGTTGTGCATGACCTATAAAATTATTTTATTCAAAATACCACATTTTTCACTACATTACAGTGTTATAATTTTGTTCCTATGACAAAATAGGGAAATATAATTCTCTGTCTCTTATGTATGGTTGTGTGTGTGTATATGTCTGTGTGTGTAAGTGTGTGACACTCATACGTTGAACACACAGGAAGATTGGAAATTAAATGGCCAAACTGCGGCAGGGGATTCCTTATGATAAATAAAGTTAAAAACATATAGGACACATATAGTTAAACAGAGTATTAAAAGGAGCTATGAGGCTGTGAAAATTTTGTTTTGAAAACTTATTTTTGCTGAATCCCTTGTACTTTCTGCCAGCATTAGGGATGGTGGCGATTTACCCACTGTACACCCCACACTGTTGAAAGGGATATGGGACACACCCATTTGGCGCGCTACCAACGTGTACTTGCGGAGAGTATGTCATTGATGTGCTGACGTATCAGTTACTCAAACTGAACAGTGCACACAGACAGAACACGGCCAGCATTAGGCATGTGTGTCTGCAATATAGGAAACATAAGTCACCTTTTTTCTGCTGACTTTGTAGGCGTTGTACAAGGCATTCGGCAAATATACATTTTCAAAACCCAATCTTCATAGGCTCATATTTCCTTTAATATTCCGTTTAGGTATTGGTGTCCATATATTTTCAACTTCATTTGTCATAAGGAATCAATTCCTGTATTTTGGGTGTTTAACTTTCAAACATTCTGTTTGTATATATGAATGTATATATGTTTGTGTATACATATATGCACATACAAGGTGTTTTTTAATAACACCTTGAAATTAAAACATCTATATTTATGGGCTAATGGAAACAATAAATCCTTGTAACTAAATGTTTGGAAATGTCATCTAGCATTTTTTAATGTATGTTATGTAAAACAACGCAGGCAGTATGCAACTTCACGTACCTGCATGCACAATAAGTTGCATGTTACAACTGGGTGGAGAGCGCTTGCACATAAACTCGAGATATATAGGCACCGCTAGTGGTTGCACTAGTTGAACAATGGAGGATTAGCAATTGAGTAGTGAAGACTGACTGCCAGCAGTGATTGTATTTTCATGGTGGCTTATGCACAAGCAATTGCCACATGACAATGTACAAACGGTTGCCACATGACACACCAGTTATGTTTGCCTTCATGATATCCAACTGGTTGTGCGCGTAGGTATGGGAAGTTGCAGACTCCCGGCGCTGTTTTGCTAACTTCAATTTAAATTTAAAAAATACTGGATTACCTTTCTAAAAATTTTGTTATGTGGATTTGTTGTTTATATTAGTCTATAGATGCTGTGATTTGAATTTCGATGGTATTAAAAAAAAAAATTTATATAATTTTTGTAAATAAAAACAGTTGCACTGTATAGTGTATATCGTAGGTATTAAAAACAATATAGTTCAGTAAGTTTACTTTTACATTTTCTGGAGACACAGCCTCTCTGATATCATCATTAAGTCCAGTGCTTTCAATAAATCATTTTCAATACTAAGAAATGCTTAACTTATTTAAGCGTTCCTGTTGCACCATTGTTTTAAAGTTTTTGATAATCTTCAGTTTTGAAAAGATTCACCTGAAGCATTTGACACTGTCATTGATATGAACATTTTCAAATAGATTTCCACATTCAAAAATGCTGGCATCAATACATTTTCAAAAAGATTATTGTAAATTATTTTGTATTCAACTTGTTTGTAGAAATAGATGTGCATTCAACTTCGTCACCCCCTTCCAAATCTGCATCCCTCATCTTTGACTTTAATTTCTGATTCAACATAATTTTCATAATCAGAATCATCATAAACATGAAGCAGTTATCTATTTTATTCAAGCTAGGATTTAAAATGAAGGTATCTTGGTTAACTTTGAGATGCAGACATCTTTTTAGTAGAAATGTGTGAAACCTTCACAATTAATTTTCAGTTGGCTTTCTTGCAGATTGATTACTTCATCAAGAAATAAAAGTATCCCAAAAACTCTTTCATATGCTTCTGTGCATGTTTCAAATTCAAAATCAAAATGTTGATAATTATGAACTCTCAGTTTTTCTCTTCCTTTAAGATTACTATCTGGGTTTTTACTTTCACCAAAACATTTGAAGTCAAGTACTGCATTTTGAAGTTTTCTCCTCAGAAATCTGGCAACTAGTATTTCCAGTTATCGCTAATACAAAACTTTCATACCTGATAAAGTTACCCCTTTCCTGGTCACTGTATAATTTTATAGAGAGTTGAGGAATTTTACAGTTACAGATATGGTTAGACAAGACTTTCAAAATACATTGTTGACCTGTTTGCTTTCTGCTGCTACCACATAGACAAGGTTTAAGAAGAGAGATGAACATAGTATAAATTAAAAATAAAATTGAGTATATACCTCCCTTAAATTCTCATGCTAAGTCCAGCGAAAGAAATCATGCATGCATAGTTTATATAACAAAATATTGTACACACAGAAAACAAAGCTTTGTTTTCTCACCTAACACTATATGGTCTCTCGCACGGTCACACTGTATGAATTTTTTTTAATCACAGCCAAAAAAAAGTGCACCATTTAGCAGCTACTCAGTCTGATACCAATCGACTAGAGGCAATATAAATATTTTCCGTCGGGTTCCAACTTTCAGTGTTTCGTTTTTTTTACATATGCCTAATTTGTTTAATGTATAAAGTCCAGAAACTTATTTTAGAATGTGTAAAGGAGAATAATAATGATGGAAGATTGTCTATAGTTTCATTGTTCAAATAGTGTAAACTGTTAAATTATAATTTTTGGCTGTGTTATGGTACTTTACTAGCTTTTCCTCTTTAATAAAAATTAATTAGGAAAGTTGTCAGTTAAATTCTCTCTAATTAAATTTAATTAAAATCAAAACATTTTCATTTGAAAATAATTATATTCAGACAATTCTTTTTCATTTCATGAGCTAAAGAGGAAAAAAACTATGGTTAACAATTGCAGGAAATAATTGTCCTTTGTTTTGTCTGTTGTAAACAGTGTAATATAATATTTTCCTAGATGGTTTATTTTATGAGAGGCCCTTCCAGGCGAGTCGCCTGGTGGCTGCCAGATCTGCCCTTACGTTAATCCGGCACTAGTCTCCCATACCTTTTAGTAATATTCTCTGAGCATGTCTTCCAATATTAAAATTAATTTAAAGACACTCATTAGCCTATTAGTAACTTAGATCAGGCCCGAGCTAAGCCTAAAATACATACTATTTATACAGTAAGTTATCTGCCTACTTAAATAACTTGGTCTCGCTGCACAAATGGAGCAAGATTGCACAGTGGTACAATACTGGACTCACGTTTATGAGGACGTGGGTTTCATTTCCATTCCAGCAATCCTGAGTTCTGTTTTCCATGGTTTTCCAAAATAACTCCAGGCAATTACTGGCATAGCTCCATAACTTTTCTGTCTCAAATAACTATAGTTTTAGGCATTGCAACAAACAAATTTTTGTTTGGAATCGTGCCAGTATTTAATGTTCTGTGATATATCAAGACCAATAAAATTCTATTTGTTTTTTATGTTATCGGCAGCAGAATGTAGTCTCATCAATGAATGATGTCTCCCATAGGTGAGCAACTTCTTCCTGTATTGAATACTGTTCCATACATTTTCTACCTCTAATGGCCTCTCTGTCAATGAGCCATTAAGGCTGTTCCAGTGGTGTGAAAATTAGCACCATGCCTAAATCTCACGAATCTGGGAGAGCGTTATCTGTATAGCAAAAATAGATCCCCGAAACATCACCGTGCACTGTACATAAGCCCGTGCGCTTACGCAAGAGTTTTAGTGCGAGCGAAGTAGTCGAAGAGAGAGGTTATGTCACCCGGCACTCTGGAGCTACCTTCCGACAAAAATTGATCATGCTGGCACCTAGCGGCAACATGTGAACTCCATTGCCGTTGCTGTGGACAGATGCAGACCTGGTCCGGGCCGAGTTCCAAGTCCTCTGGCTGGCCATAGATGCGGTGAGAGTAAATGTGAGAATATGCCATAAACTTAACTCACCATTTCTTGGAAAGTGCTCATTCAAATAGTTTCATAATTTGAGGACTGGCGTATTGGTTTATCCTCACCATCACTGACAGGTTATTTTTAATAAATCACCTAACACTATCTATAAAGAGAGATATATATATATACATATATATATACATTAACCAGACGCCTGATAAAAATTTTTGAAAATTTGTAGCATACAATTTAAGATGCAGACAATTTTTTTCCTTTAAGAGATAGATGGGTGGTAAGAGCCTGTATAGAATGACTGAAGTTTTACATGAAAGTTGCCAAATTGTTTTTCGTGGGCTGGAAATCTTGTTAACGGGCTTGTAATGATAGAGGATTGCACAGTTGCCTGGAAGTATAGCATGGGTCAAGTGTAAAAAACAAATCAAACTGACTTTTTTTTTAATTTTTAACACTGTTCAATAATAATATGATAGCTTTTTGGGCTTATGTTAATCACAATAATCTCGCATGGGGTTGAGTCTGCCTGAGATTATTATTTTTCAACATTTCGCAACAACTATTTAGGTATAACCACTTAGTAATGCTATCAAATCAAATTTTAAATAAACTTCATGGCAGCAGCTTAGTAGTGGCTAAAGTAGAAAATATTAATTTAGTCAATGACAAAGATTCATTTTTTCAAAGCAGCCAACCTAAAATTACTTAATTTTTCTTCTAAAAATAATTTGTGTATATAGTATATAGCTTCTAAAAAAAAAAAGCAATCAAATATGTTGTAATTCTATATTATTAGCTTACTACAGGGAGAAAATTAGAAGATATTAGATATTCAGACCAGTGAACAGTATGGAACGACAATTCATCGCTATAATACAAAAAACTCCGCTCGTAAATAATTATGCTGGAAACTATAAATATGGAAAATATAATTAGAGAAAGTAAAAAAAAATTACAGTACGTTATTTAATCACAAATATTATAAAGTCACGCCAGAAATGTTATTTAAATGTGAATTTACAGACATTAAACAATGCACGTTCATGTAGTGCAAAATTGTGTTTATCATCAAAACAAACCTAATACATTATATTGTACCAAGGAGGTTCTATACAGTGTACGTGTGGAAAGGCTCTGCTGCATGTAGTGCCTGCCGGCTGAAGCCAGGGAAGAACAGCCGGTGTGAGAAAAATGTAGCTCAAAGTGCACGAAAAACCTCTAAAGTTATCATGTCCTTTCTTCGAAACTGCTTAATCAAACTGTTTCATATTTTGGGAAGTGACTCACAGTTTCTTCCTTGACATCACTCAATGTAAGACAATTTAAGAAAAATAATATTTACTATACGTTTGTGCAAAATTCTGGGAACGTTGCAGCGTAAAAAGTAAGATGCATTAAGTGTTTTATCTGAAGAGATATTTAGGGAATAAAAGTGTACAAAATGTAGAGACAGAAAAGACATTTTTCTTGAAGGTTGCCGAATTGTTAAGTGTGACCTTATTTTCACGTAACCGGCTAGTTTAGAGGATTTTATGGTCAACGTGCATTTTCTGGCATCATGTTTAAATAGTACATCATACTCAAACCCTGTATCTGTTCCTAAATTACAAGCCTAACAACAGAGTTCACTATCGCAATCTGTTGCAGTAGGTTCGATGCTCTACAGACATGAGTATTAAAAATTGTTCAACGGTTGGCGAGATTGAACTTGTTAGTAGCATAGCTGTAACATAATGATTCTTAAAGCATACGTTTGATAGCTGCATCGTTTAAAGTAATAGTTAAATTATTATTTTATTTATTCTGTTAATAATTATTTACAAATAACTAACAAATTTATGTTAAAAATTATAACATTAAGGCTATTTATTGGAATACAAAGACATAATTGACAAATGAAAAAATTCATAACTGAAAAATATGAAACTTATAAGAACAAAAAAAACTTAATGTTTCATAAAAAATTTAGTTAGAAAATTTTATGGCTAGTTTAATTAATTGATTGATAACCGTGATTCTTTACAAACATTCTGAAATGATTGCAATAAATTCAGACCAGCTATTAGTAGGTGGCAGAAATACCCAAACACGTACAAACTACACGAATGTCCTACATATGTATTAAATTTAATAGGAAATTGGTTCCCAATGAGCATTTTTCTCATACACACACCCATACACATGCATGTTACATAAAACAGATTCATTATGAATCCGCTGTGGTAAGTATTCTAAAGATGCCCCAATCTGATTTTTTTAAGCTTACTGTTAGGTTTACAACACGTGGAAAAAAAGGTTGAGCATAAATTTCTTTTAGAACACTTATTAAGAACGCACATAGCGTAAATGTGTAGGCCTACATACAATAAACTCAGTGCCAACTGAAACAAGTATGTTGTGTTATAAATCACTTGGATACAAGCCATTTCACTTTGTGTGTGTGTGTGTGTATATATATATATATATATAATGTTACACTATCAGTTACATTGTTATAGAACGTACGTGTAGATGAATACATATATGACCGTTTACACACCATTGCCTAATTAAACTCGACCACCTTTGTTTGTCACTAAGCAGAAATATTTGAACAGTCTGTTAGCACTAGGGTAAGAACCACAAAAGACACCGTCAGGTTCATTCTGTGTTCCCACATTTGGTGTTACAATTACTGTTCTGTGGTAAACAGAATTCGTTATGCAACATATTGCAAAATTTTTGCTGCATTTCGGAGTTTGGCAAACACCACCAATTTAACTTACAGGAATCAGCTGGCGAAGTTTAATCTCTTCGAATCTTTTAATTCAAACCGGTACAATTTGAGTGACAATGTAATCTAATTTTTAGATTTTCAAGTTAGTAAAATTTAGTACGTGCTGGTACTGGGATGAAGACAATTGGGTGATTATCGCAAGTAAGCTAATGCTGAATATGGATGGCGCTTATCATCTGTCTTACATCCGAATGAAAGTGAAGTGATCGACGGGAATCAAACCCGAAACGGATGTCAGTTGCCTGAGCTAAAGGAGTTTAAACTGTATAATGTATACCAAGCACCGGCCATAAGAATTTGTGATTGAATGAAAAGAAAACAACAATATTTGTTTAATCTGTCAATGTGTCGGTACGTTTTATACCACCAGTCCACCAACTCCGAGCTCTTCATGATCGTCTTCGTCTTCACTTGAATGATCAGTTTCAAACACCAATAAATGCTTATTTTTTCCAGATGTAAAATAGTGATGGAACTTTGAAAACATATCCTGATTAAACAAAGTCATTGACTTCCTCTTTTTAAATTTGCAATGAGTTTTCTGTGCTTATTTGCAATGGTAGCATTTTATGCAACATTTTTGTTATGATTTTGTTAAGCTTTTGTTAAGCTTATAGAAAACACATACTTATAAAATAAAAAGAGTGGGTTCAGGCCAACAACATGCGTATCAGGCATGATAGAAAATACCGGAAATCCCACGAAAGTTAAAAGTAGCAAGTTTGTGTATAAAAAAAGTTGATACTATTTCCTCTGTGTTGGGAGAGTTTTCAATGAAGCGCACTATGAGTTCTCTTGTACTTGTTGCACCAATATGAGGAATCGTGGTGTATTTTCGCAGTCACCTAAATGTGTTTTCAATAAAGAAAAAATGTATTATTTTCTCTTTTCCATTGTACCCTGTTTGGATTGGTGAAACCTAAAATTTAATTTACTGTTCAAAAAATTGTTTTTGTTTACTGATAGTAAATTCATAACTCTACTTCCTGTCCATGCAGCACACTGACTGTATCTAAACCTGGACTAGTGATAATGGAGCCCAAAACCAGTGAGTATGGTTCTGATGGAAAATATAATCAGGTTATTGATTATTACAGCAACTAAATTTCACTGATTTATTTGGAACTTCCCCAGAAATATGATTTTCATTACTCATATAGTTGCTGGTTCTCGTTTAATGCGACTGTTCTCCAAGTCAGTAACAGGTTTTCACCTGACTGTGCCTAGTATTTCACTTATTTATATAGCTGTTTGGGGTTATATTATTCAATGTCACTTTAAAAATTAATTTTTGGAGTACCACTATTTTTGTACAACTTTTTTAAAACATATTAATTATACATTAAATACAAATAAAGCTAAATCATCCGTTAAAAAAAATTTCTATTAATAATAGATACCAGCAGAGAAGCCAAAATGGATGTAGGCTAATGGGTGTACGCAGACAAACTGTAGAAGGAGGTACAAGCAAAGAGAAGGATATCCATTTCACAAAAATCTATAACTGAAAATATCTGTAACTTTTAAATTGTGTTTTAAATCAACTTGTGGTTTACCATGATAATCGTGACTATTGAAACACGCTGAAACATAATTAAGAAAGTCTTAACTGGATATGTGGGAATAGTCCATGAAATGAACTTGCTAGCAAGTTGTAGACGTCGTAACGTACTAGTAGACTTTTACACGAGTTAAGTGATAGTTTATTTTGTGACTGTCCAATGTTTTTTTTCATGTAATAGACTCCGTGAATTTTCCTTTAAATTATTAATGAATCGGTGCCCTAAGTCCGTAATACGTAAGTATTTTATTACTACAAGGAACGTGTATCAGTTTTGTAAGCATAGGCATGCAGGGCTTTCATCATTAGGGTGTGCACCAAGATAATCAACAATGGCTATCTATAAAGTTGTGTATCGAGGCATTCTCCCTCAGGAGAAATTTTTATTTTATATTTTTAAATAGCGACAGTTACGAAAAAGTTTTGCAAACATGAAATATTATACAAAAGCCTCATTTCACAAATTACCCTCTTATCCTTGACAATGACCATGTAACCTAGCTGAAGATTGGGCTCCTTGGACCACCACTTAGGACGATTCTGAAGTCTATTCAAATATTTAGCTGACCATCTCTGCCAAAAAATGCTGAAGTAGTCGTTCCAGCATTTATCACCTTGACAAATGGTTGAGCTTCTGCAACTCCTTGTTAACTTGTGGTATTGCGAGAAGACAGTCTCCTATCAAGAAATTCCCTGGAGTTAACACAAACAAATTACTAGGATAATTTGATAATGTTGTTAGAAGTTGTGAATTCAGACAAGATTCCACCATAGTCAACACTGTATACATTTCTTCAAAGTTACGAGTGCTGCCACTCGCCACTCAACATAATGATACATCATGCTCTTTACCCCAGCTTCCCACAGTCCACCTTGGTGTGGGGCTGCTAGTGCATTGAAGTGCCAAGAGATTCCTTGTTCGACAAGACTTCTTCCAACTGCCAGTTGATTTTCTCTATTTTAAACTATCTCATACAGCTCTTTAAGTTTCTTGGGAGCACCTAGGAAATTCATACCACAGTCACTATAAATTTCACTAGGTCTTCTATGCTGGGAAACGAATCACTTTTAAGTGCTGCAGTGAAGGTGGGAGTTGAAAAATCACCTAACTCTAGATGAAATGCCTTTTTTGAGAAGCAGACAAATAATACAACATTACCCTTGAATTTTATGTTGCCGCTTCCTTATAGTTTAGAATTGTTAAAGAACCTGCATAGTCTATTTCACTTTGAAGGAATGGACAAGCTGGGCGTACTCAAGCTGCAGAGAGAGTACCCATCAATTGCTTTGCAATTACTGCTCGGTGGTGATGACACATCAACACATGTCCTGATGGTCTTTCGAATAGTGTCTCTGTCCTTGAGAATCTGAAACCTCTGCTGAATAATTACCTGCACCAGCTGGGGACCCGCATGCAGAGTCATGAGATGCTCATGCACTATTATCAGTTCTATAAGCTTGCTGTGTTGAGGGAGCAACACAGAATGGTTTTGATGTTCTGGAACTTCAGCTTTGTGAAGGCGACCGCCCACCCTGAGGACCCCATACTTGTCTATAAATGGTATGTGTTAGGCTTACAATGCAGCTTTTCTCTGGCAGTGCCTTTCCATTCTTAAGGCACTGGACTTCTTCTTTAAAGCTATCACTTTGCACACTGATCACCTTCTTGAATAATGCTGTAAGAAGCTCTTCTGCAGTCAGGAATCAGACTTGAACCTTACAGTCTCTGGAGATTTGTAGTTCTTCCGGAATCTTAGACATTAAGCTGTTATCTTCTGAAGTCTTCTCAACGATGACCACTTTTCTAGGAATGAATATTCATCAGTGGTACAAGCAACTGTTACTACATGTCTTGATTCCTGTTCTATCTGTGACTAATTAGGTTTGGTTTCTACATTACTTGTTAAAACTGGACCACGTAACATGAGACCTGACCGTAAGGAATGAGCAGGCAAATCGGTTGGTGACAATTCCCTTGATGCATAGACTGCTGGATTATTGTTTCTGTTAACATGCCACTGATTCGCAGGAATGAGTTCTTGAATCATTGCAACCCTGTTGGTCACGAATGTCTTCCACCGCCTGGGTGGTGAAGCTAGTCATGCCAATACATTGGTTGAATCTGTCCATGTAATAACATTCATTACAGCTCTAGTAAGAACTTGTCTGACCATTTCAAAGAACTTTGCCAACAACATAGCCCCCAAAAAGCTCTAATTGTTTAATGGATCTTTTCTTTACTGGTGGCATCTTTGTTTTTCCAGCCACAATCTGCACCAATGTGCATATTGAGAACACAAGTACACCACTGCTGCATATGGAACTTTAGATGCATCACAAAATCCTATCCTACCAGTTCTACTGTATATTGTTTTGCCTGGATGATGCATCTGTTATTTCTTATGTTTTGCAGGAAAAACAACTCCTCTCTGTATTGCTGCCAATTGGCCCAGATGTCAATAGGAAGTGGATTGTCGCAGCCAAGCTGCCGTTCCCACAATGGCTGTAGTAATAGTTTTGCTCGGATAGTCACATGTGAAAGTCAATTTAGTGGGTCAAACACTTTGGCAATTTCAGACAGTAAGATACATTTTCTAACTATGCCGTACTGAGAGATTGGCGACATTGACACTGCAAATATATCACTCACTGGATGCCGCTTACAGTTTAATTGATATCACAGTGTGCGTGAAACACTGTTGTCGATCTGGAAGGCACTGTATCGATAAGGCCAGACAGTACTCATGCCAACACTGTTTCAGTATGTTTGGGTGACCTACTAGACCCCAAGCAACAACCTGATTTAAGCAGCAGTGGATAAATGTCTGCTCTGAGGAGTACATTAATGTGACCAGGTGTATTGTAAGTTGGCTCTGCTAATTTCAATCCATCCATTTGTGACCAACAGCCATTGGACTTCAATGGCTGCTCTGGGTGACAACCTGTCAACTTAGGTAGTACCAATGCCTTGTCATTAAAGGTTGTTTAATTGTTGACAGCTGACTTAATGTTCAACTGGACTGGACTGTACTGGCACACTGCCCTACAATATTTTATGTGCCAAACTTGGTACAGTGATTTGTCATGGGTGTTTCTTTAAATCTAACTGTTGAACATAATTTTCAGTCACGAAACTTGCCTCTCATCCTGAATGTAGAAAATGTTTTAAATGGAATAAATGTACCATGGCTGCTTTTTCTATAAGAACTATGGCAAAGGATAACAATATTTTTGATGTTGCTTATTACCTTTTATGATGATTCACAATCTCTGGTATTTCGACCATGTCAAATGGACTATGTACTACATTTTCACTAAAGTGTAGTAATGTGTGATGATAATCATGGCATACTTTACATTTTGAGTACACTGCCTGACCCTGTGCCCAGCACCTAGGCAGTTAAATCACAAATGTGTATCCTTCACGAATGAACATCTCTCTAGTACTGATAAGTTTACAAAATCATGACACTTATTCAGAGCGTGGTTTCCATTACACTTTGCACAGCAGTAACTTCCTTCTGCCATGTTATATGTTGCCATATTCCTATAACTTGTAGGCTTAGTTATTACATGTGTTACTGGATTCTTGCACTTTGTGACTCCTACTGCCGCCATTGTTGGCTTATGATGTTCCAGGAATTCGGTCAACTGTGAAAATGTTGGCAATTTATGCTTTTTTAGTGATAGCTGCCACTGTTACTTGGAATCACTGTCAAATTTTTTGGTCACTAAAAACACTAACACAGAGTCGCAATGTTCCATCCAGTTACCAAGCACTTTTAAAAGTTAAGTGCATTCTACAACAATGTCTACTAATCTCTGCAACATTGAAACATATTCATGTTGTATAACTGGCTGTGAGAACAACTGTTTGTGTTTAATCTATCAGCTTGAATTTGTTTTCGTACATAGCATTTTGAGGACACTGCCTGACCCTGTGCCCAGCACCTAGGCAATTAAAACACAATTGTTTATCTTTCATGAATGAATGTGTGTCTAGTTATTGCATTTAGAATAGTCCAAGTTGCTTTGTAATTAACACTGCTTACTGGTATGGATTTTACAAATGCTGCTGCTTTACACTGCAATAATCCTTTCAAATATTATAACTTCTGGGCTCCTGTTAAATTGTAGTAGCTGTGAACTGCCACTTTGAACATACCTTTAAATGAAATTGACTCCTGAAGATTTGTATTACACTCTTCCTTATTTTGTACCTTCTCATATTTTAGATAAGTCATCATCACTTCAGTCCTTTGCCTGTGAACTGGTATAGCACATTTTTCCCCACTATTAATCTTACTAGGAGTGATTCCATTGACACAAATTACACTAAACTACGTCAGTACCTAATCTGATTCCAGATAAACAACATAGAGAAATGTCACTTCAGCTGGTTTCATATACATTCGAATCCATAAGATCAAAATGTTTCATGAATAATGCTGTGGAAATGCAGGAATATAAATAAAAACCCCTGAAACCATGCATTAAATAACTAACATACTTTATCCTATCTCAATACAAAAATATACCAACTGGCACCACAAATCTAAACAATAAACATGACATCCAAAACAGTTACCCAATACAACCATAATACTAACCTTTTTATTCTGATACAGTCCAAACACCTCCTCTGTCTTAAAATTAATTAATATCAGCATCAAAATCTGATTACGTTTAAAGCAATTTCCTCCCTTGAGGTTAGTCAGATAAAAAAATTCTACTCCTCACATTAACCATCAATGCTTCAAAATTATTTATATTCGTATTACTTTGCAGCTGAGCCTCTACAAACTGGCATCTAGTAAAATGAATCAGTTTACTTCTATAAATTCTATAAATTCTTACAAAACTCACAAAATCCTTGTAAATCTTTCACTTTAATCAATAATTATTGACCCCAACTTAAAGTTCGTTACATTTAGATATCATTGTATGTAATCCTACAACTTTCTTAAATCTACATCAAAGCCTCATCTCATGATACAATATAGGCTATTCACGGTAAAGTGAGCACTTTTGAAAGCTATCTAACTTGGAACAAAAGTCAATAAATATATTTAATTTTATCATTACACGTTAACTTCAGAGTGCAGTTGAATATACACACTATTACCTACATAGCAATATTTATTTTAAAAAGTTGGTTAAAGGGAGGGTAAAAGATGGCTGAAAGGGAAAAGTAACTGGGGGCTCAAAAGTGCACACTTTACCGTGAACAGCCTATATCAAGTTTCTCTCTCTATCAAGGAATCAGAATTTTCTCTGTCACCCATGTTTATAATAGCTGTCTCCATAATTAAAAACACATGATCTTAAGATTATTATTGATTTGATTTATAATCCCTACTTAATAAATGTGCATTTTCTGTTCTTGATTCTCATTTTTTGAAGTTGGTAGTGAATGAGTTGTAGTTCCTTCATACAGCGTGATATCCCGAGTTATCACACTCGTGTGGGACAAAACAAACATTTCTGTATACCTGTAATATCTTCATCATCAGTGTCCTCAGGTGTCAGAGGGGGTTTTAATACTTTCAAAGGTTACAATTTCCCCTCAAGCTGCATCACCAGCTTGGATGATGGGTTTTCATGGGCTGGTTGTACTCTGGAAAGGCTTTATTGGACCCCGACTTTCGTTCAGGTCGGAATGTCTGGGCTGGTTGACTTCCGTTGCGTTCCTCCGCCATCTCAATGTCGAAATGGCCACTTTTCTCAGTAGTCCAGAAATGCTTCAACAACCATGACCCTCATGGAATTCTCACTGTTTCAAAATTCAGAAGACACAAACAAACTGCACAACTAAACACGTTATAAATGAACTCCCCTGACAGAATAGTTAGCTTAATACTTCTCGAATCTGTATATAATCAAGAAATATTATATAAGTTCACACTATATATATATCCTATTAAGTTTCTGTTAGAATAAAATAACAAACTGTCAAATTCTGCTTAACATGTTTCAAATGTTAAGGTTGTATTCAACTGAAGAGATATAAATGGTTGTTTTCTGAATTACTTACGTCATTTCCAAAATACTACTTTGCTTTACAAAATCTCTTTCTTAATATTGTAAGCCTTCAAAAATTTTACACAGTTTCAATGATTCATTTGAAACAATTATGATTTTCTCTAGATTAATCATTTAAACTCTTTATAGCAACAACGTTATTTACTAAATTTTTTCTCACTAAAACTTGTGACCTCCCTAGAAACAATAGTATTACCTTGTTTGGTGCATACTAAACTCTCTGTTCTAGAACTCATATTGTCACACTACAAAATTCTGTGAAAAGAACTGTCGCCACTTTCATGTAAATGATCACCATCGTGGCGATTATCTACCTTTAAAAAGAACTGTCTTAGACTACATAAACTTTGTTTAAAAACTACACCACGGGTGATCCTGGACCGGCATCCTGCTCCTCAACATATATGGTGCGGCTGGACTTAAAGGCCGTATTTCTACTTCTGCGGGGGTATCTACAACACCCATATTATCATAATAAAGATGGAACTCATATACACTCAATTCATGTTCCTCGTTTTCTTGTTGGATTTCTTCCCCATCTTTTTATTTAGTTGAAGGACAGAAGCACATCATGACCATGCAAAAAAAAATGGAGATTCTCCTGTAGCACTGTGAGTGGTGGCTCTGTTTGCAAGAAGGCCATTAGGAATCCAGTCGTCCCAATCTCGTTTGTCACTGTTGACAAAGTGGGAAGCCATAGTGATGGTTTGATGACTATGCTCGGCTTGTCCGATACTTGCTGGATGGTACGGAGTAGGGAGAAGCCTGTTTATTTGCAAAACAGAGCAAACCTCCTTCATAAGCTTTGACGTAAAATTTGTTCTATGGTCAGTTAAAAGCTATTCCGGCTCTCCGCGCCTGAAACTCTTAATTTTACAAACACTTTTACTACAGTTTCTGCTTTCTGATCAGGCAAACAAATTGATTCAGGATATTTTTAAAAGGCATCCTGAAAGCTAAGAATATTTTTATTCCCGTTCATAGTGGTCGGCATACTTACTCATTGAAATGGATAAGGAACTAGGAAACTTTTGTGTGGGCATGCTTACGTACTGCACATGATATACAATTAGCACAATAAATTTTTACCTGTGTGTACATGCCATCCCAATAAAACATAGACTTGAGAAGGTTGTATGTACATTGTATGCCTTGATGGCCTGCTAAAGGAAGATTGTGGTAAGTAAAAATTACTTTTTGTTGCATGCTACTTTGAACGACTAATTTATCTTCCTGTTCATCCACACTATGGAGTTTATATAATATTTTGTTCATATCTAAGAAATACTCTTGACTCATTGCCCACTCTACACCAGCAATAATTTGCTTAAGGTTATCATTATTCTCTTGTTCTGCCATTATTTTATCCCTATCTCATACTGGGGTGTAAGGGGGAGTAGTCACGAGAATGTGAATACGTGACAATGCGTCCACATTTGTGTTCATCTTTCCTGGCTTGTCTATTATTTCAGAGTTGGATTCTGAAAGGAGAAGAGTCCGCCTAGCTAATCAATAACTAGACTCCTTTAACTGCAATAACCACTCAAGGGTCTATGGTCGGTCATCACTGTGAACCACCTACTGTATAAATATTAACTCGATTTCTTTATTGTGTACACTAAACACTCAAGTTCTGTAGATGAATAGTTTTTCTCCGCCTTATTCAACTGTCTAGAAATATAATAAATGGGGGGGCTCCTGGTTATATATTTTTTGTAATAACACTCCCCTATTGCAGTTCCAGAACTGTCACATGTCACCATAAATGGTAACTCAAAGTCTGGGTAACACCGCACAGGTTTCTCACATAACACATTGCATAAACTTTCGAAGGTTGGCTGCTTATTATCATCCCAGTCAAATGCAACATTTTCTTAGGAATGTCAGTTAATGGCTGCGCAATTTTTTAAAAATTTCCATTAAATCTGCAATAATAACCAACCATAACCAATGAACTGCCTAATCTCCTTAACAAAATCATAGGAGCTGGATACATCTTAATAACAGCAATTTTCTCTTCATCAGCCTGTATATACCTGTTTCCAAAATAATGTGTCTTGAGTACCTTACAGTAGTTAACATGAAATTATATTTCTCTGGCTTTAACCACAAGTTGGCATCTCTTAGCCTTGCAAATATTCTATGTAAATTTTTCAAATGCTCCTCAGTTTTCGAAAACAATCAAATCGTCTAAATAAACAAAACAATTCTGTTCTCCTAAACATGTTATAGTATTAAAATCTGGTCTCCTCCTATTCTTCTGATGCAATAACAACTTGACAGAACCTACCCACACAGTCAATCATTGAAACACACTTAGTACCACCCAACATATCTAAAGTCTCATTCATCAATGAGTCTCATTCATCAATGGCAAAGTGTAAATGAAACGCTTCAATACCTTATTAAAGCCATGGAAGTCAATAACAGCTTTAACTTTTGTTCTGTTTGCTGTTTTTTTTGCACAACTGAAATCATGGTTGCTGACCGTGGACTGGTAGAAAGTACTATAACCTTAGAGTTTAACATAATGTCAATCTGTTCTTTTAAAGTTTCCTTTTGACTTTGGGGGACTCCGTAAGAACAATGTCAAATCGGTTTTGCATCACCTGTCTCTAGTCTATGCCTTACTTTACCAGTGCATCCTAAAACTTTGTGGGACTCTGTAAGGACAAAGTCAAATCGGTTTTGCATCACCTTTCTCTATTCTGTATCTTACTTTATCAGTGCATCCTAAAACTTGACCCTTCTTAAAAAATCAGTCTTAATATTCCCTTAAGTTTCATTCGACACATGTGGGCCATCATCACTTAAAAATTCACTAATATTCTAAATATAATTATTCCCTTTTTCCTTACATTCTATTGGGCATGCAAAACCTATAACATAATCTCAGGGAAACACGGCAATTTATTCTGTCTTATTTCTTAACACCAAGGAAATTTCTAAACATTTCTTAACTTTGCAAAAACCGGGTTCAGTCTCAACACATTCACCTAACTGCACTGGCTCAAAAATAATAAATTTTCATTGCAACTCCTCAGCACACGCAACCGGCCAACATTCTTCTTTACAAGGGGGCGTCTTAAAACTTGTGTCCCTGACATTGTCTTTGCCACTCAGACTCAAACTAACAACATTAACACTTCTAGGATCTTCTATCCCTTCGCCTGTTGCCCTACAACTACCGCTTAAATATGCCTCAACACCTTGCTCAGGAAGTAAACCAGGACCCAATTGATTTGAAGTCCTCTCATCTGTAGACTAAAGTGAACTGTCACTCAACTGAGCCTTGGAACAAATAAAACTGACGTTAGTCTGCAGACTAATATTTCCCTTTAAAGTATTATTGTAAATCGTTTTGGCAATGTTCTGCATAAAGTGTGCAGTACATTTCCGTGTATTCCTGGTAGCGGCTGTTGGGGACTGCCTTGGAGAATTATTAAGTTGATCAGACTGTTCTGTTTGCTTGGCTGTCCATCCCAGCCCCTTACTATTTGAAGTCACAGATTTCCTGCACTCCCAACAAAATTTTTTAACATTGGCTACACTATAAGAATGTTGTACTATGTTATCAGGCATGGTCTCAGCTTGATCTCCACCTCTCCACCCCCTTGTCACGGCCCTATGAACATATGTGCCGCTCCATCACCATTTGTCGCCTCCTTAATCCATCACGTCCAGCACAAGCACACACACCCATCCCCACAGGAGTGCTAATCCCTATGCCGCACATGGTCAGCTCTTCCTGCAGCTAATTACACTGAACGCCTGCAACCTCTATCTGCGTCACCACATTTTCTGTTCCCCCAACATAATTTCCCGCCTTTGCTTGTACAAACATTGTAACATACCGTTCTGACTATAAACTAACACACGTTTCCTTTTTCAAAATAACACCCATGGTTGCTCTTACACAAGGTTCCTCAAATGAATAACTGACTTCTCTATCTCCAAAGTTTTATCTGCCATTGAAACTTTTGCACTTAAAATAATTTAAAGAATCATGTCCTAAAAGTCCCTCAACATTAAAAGACATTCTATCTGAACACATTATACACTCATGTGAATAAACTTCATCCCCAATTTCAAAATTAACCAATAATTAACCAACAATTTCTAATCTACTACTGGTGGAAATATGGAGCTTGGCGCCTTCATTTAATAACTGAAAACAATTCCCATTTGCTACCGTACCATTTCCAGCAAGACGTAACCTAGTCTAGTATTCCTTAACACTTTCATTATTCCTCTAGGAGCAGTTTAAAAATTTGTCAAAGCTGTTTGCCGTGCTCTTGTGAACTTGGAAATTTGTAAAAAGGAAATGTATAAACTCATTCCAACTGCAACATTGTCTCATGTGTTGGTATACGCGAATCACTGTCAATGCTTGACCCTGAACCTTAAGTTTGCAAAAAAAAATTGATTTTGCGTAATTATCAAAACACTCAATTAACTGGAACCACTCTACTCTACAATCTGGGGGTTGCATCACTGTCCTTGTTAGCTCTGAATTTTGGGACATGTCTTTCGTATTTACTGAATCACCTGATTTAAAATGTGAATCTGCCAGATTCTTATTGAAATTGTCATCTCTTAAGTGACAGCTGTGTGTAGCCATTTTCTTTTGTGTGTTCAGCTGTTCCCTCTCTCTTGTTACTTTTATGCCCCTGAATATTTATTTTCCAACCTTCTCTGTTTTACACCGCACTAGCTGGCTGCAGGCAACAAGGTCTCAAATTACATGGGCATGCCATTACAGCCACCAGGTGTCACAATGCACTAATGGTTAATAGGGTAACTGTCTGAACATATTAAACCGGTGGCAACAGCTGAGAAATATTCTCATCTAAAGATCACTGTAATTTTAGGTAAATGGGTATTAACGAAACCCGTTCTGCCAAAATGATGAATGCAGAAATATTTTAGCTCTGCCAGAGAGAAGTCCTGTCAGGTGTATCTCTTCAGGAGGGGGGGGGGGGGGATTTACACAGCCAGGGATGGGTCAGCCACAAGTGTCTAGCCTATAGTAAAGTTATTTGATTAAATAACCTATTGGAGTATGATATTGTGAAACGATTATATGTATATTTTACCAATTGCACAAGAACATTTTTAAGCATCTTACCAGGTGACCTAGACTACAGTACACAACATAGAAAATATACTTAATTCACTTAGGATGCCTGAAAAGAATAATTATATCACCTATATGACTGACTCCTTATGATGACTAAAGGGGCAATGACTTGCACAGTCAAAATTTGTAATGCACTAGAAAATAAAATGCCTTTTTCTCTTCACTTCCACTCCATACGAACACATCTGAGATGATTCAACTCTTTATATACCAATGTGGGTCACTCATACTTACAGATTATGACTATATAATTTCCAAAATACATGAACCATATAAAACCATTATCTCGCCTTGAACCTCTCGTTAATTATGTTCATACGTTAAACTAATCAAACCATGCAGATTCATAACACTGAGTTACAAGAATCATGTTTCAAGTTTATCATAATGAAGGTGAGAACTTAAGGGGCTACTAATGGAATCAACATTACTAGAAAATTAGTAGCTATTTTATCTTGAGTTTACAGAATAACTATGTATTTGAACAAAATCCAAACAAAATAATAAATTCAACTGGCTTATACTCTTCCAAGCAATGAAATTTTGTACTGTTCCACACACACATTGTCCAAGATCAACATAATTTTCCTAATAATGATCAGATACATTGAATATTCAAGATTACTCAGTAACAACTACTTTTCAATTTGTTTCAAACCAATACAATTCGATATTTTCTCCTTTAAACTAATTAACATCCAAAGCATTGGCATGTTAAACTGAGACGTAGTCAAAGCTCACTTTGCTATCATTCTCAAATTGAACTGTTAACACGCCATAATTTAAGGGAACCAGAAAACCTAAACATTATATATCAGACTTATTATCTCACCAACATGAAAAATAATTTTTAAACCTCCAAACACTAATAAAATTCATCCTTGGCATGATTCAAACAGTGAATGCCAAGCTACTGAAATATTTCTCTTTATTTGACACCTTAGATCCAAATGTGTTAAATAGAAATTTGAATTATGATGGCGAAATTTGAGTGAAATTTTTATACTGTCAGCTAACCACCATAAATTCTAAATAATTCTAAATGTGATAACAACTTGCTCCAGTATGAACATTTATATTCAAATATAACTGTGTTTACCACCACCTCAGCTATTTATATTCTTTCTTTTCTTATCTTTTAATAAATAATTAATATAAATGTAGGCTGTTGCTGCCATTTCTAATCCATGTTTCCACATTCGTAGTCCAGAGACAACTGGAATGCAATGAATTAACAGCAGTATGTATGGTTATCCTATTTTTTTTATTGCACCATCTCCGTAAGTTACTTTATTTGTAAACCATGATATTAAATGGTTTGGATTTCATTTTAAGAATCGTCAAATTGTAATGTAGTATTTTTGTAGGCTTTATTCTGCAATAGAATTGTCTAAATACAATTTACTAAGTTAACAAACTACCACCATAATGTGAGGCATATTCACACTTCAGAATGATTTAACAACTTCAGTTATTTGTTTGTTTAACATCTGTATTTATGTGACATGGATGTTGTATACTTGGCACAGTTTCTGCATTGCAGACCAAGACATTCAAGATGTAAACAAACTATATTTATAACGAATTTCACAAAATAAATTATTTAAAATATGTAACATTCATTTAAAATTTAATACTTTGAATTTTATATTATGAATTTATTCAATATTTTATTGTATGTTAAATTAATTTCAAATATTCAAGACCTTGATATGCATTATTTTACAGCCACCTAAATGAGGCTGATTTCCAAAAGGTACTAAATCAGTTATTCCAACATTTTGTGTTAATGATTATTTATATACTGTGGCATCATTTATTTATCTGTGACTAAAAATTCCTTTTATGGTGTACTAAACTCTTTAATAAAAAGACTCCTGATGTATATATTTCTTTCCTAAATGTATGATATACCCACAATGGCACAAAGCAAATCATTTCAATTCAGTACATACTATTGTAAATCTAACACAATAACATACATCATCTGTGCACCCTAAATGTATTAAATTAATAAAAATCATACCAGGTCAATACTTTTTTTGCATTTAAATTATTGTTAACATTGTATAAACTCTTTGCTTGCTAGTTGTAAATTTTCTTCTAAATGTTGGCTACACTATAACAGTCAGAACAATTATGAAATTTTCGACTGTCTTAATTTAATATAATGTGTATTGTGTAGTGTAATGTGATACAAATTGTTATTTTTTATCCTTTTTTTTTTTTGTTGAATAATAGCACCAGCAAATAACAGGGGAGAAGAAGGTGAAATGACAACTCAAGACAAGGGACTCCGCTGTGCCATGTTGCCAGAATCAAGGTAGGAAGAGAACATCATATCCAACAAAGTAGAAGAAAATTAAAGCACATGCAGGGAAAGACTATAAAAAAACTAAGATGCTGCTGCAAAATGAACATGTCAGAACTGTAACAATTCTAAATATTGTAACATAGCAACTATTTTGGAAGATTATCACCTAACGTTCAGCAGAAAGTTGTATGCATTGAACACTGCCAAGGAAAAACTAAAGTTTATCCAGAGGAATATTACTGTCAGTATAATTAAGTCACAGTGTGTCAGAAGAGAGTTTAAATACGAAAAGAAAAACAAGTACTTGATTCATCATCAAATGTAAGAACACCTGCAAACAAGTTTGCTATCAGAGATTCTGGAGTGAGTGTTCTTTCGATTGTCGAAAATGGAGCTAAATGCATTGCAATATGAAAGAAGTAAGAGGAGGACAAAAGACAAACTTCATTAGAATCAATAATATTGTTGATCATATAAGTACTTTCAAGTGCACAGACAAAAAAGATCATTTGTGTATCACCAGAAAAAATAGAAGTTATAGAGAAGCTCTTAGAAGCTTTAGGAAGAGATTTCAAAGATGACATGTTCTATAAGTCTCTCCACTGAATGTCATCCCTGCCAGTGGCGACGAAAATAGTATAAACATAGTAAACAAAGATGAATGTGATTTTGAGGTAATACAATGTATAAAATTGTCCTGTTTTGAAATAACACAGCTGTTCACTTTTTCATTGTAAAAATAAAATGTTCTATAGTTTGTCCCTATGATTCTGTTGTATATCATATCAGAAGATACTGTATCCTAAAGATTTCTTTCCAAAATATCCTGAATCCTAAATTCCTTCCAAAAAATATAATTTATTTATTTGCTCCAATCTTATGACAACTTGTATTTTGTAATGTAATTAGTCAAATTGTATGTTCTCCTAACCACAAAATACTAACAGTTGTTATGACAGAAAAACAAACAGATATATATGAACAATATCATAGGCTGTTTATGGTAAAATGAGCACTTTTGAAAGCCCTGCTTAAGATCTTCTTGTGTACACGTTTTGTATTCCCCCGCTTTATGTAAAATTAACATTGCCATGGGCCTAGTCACTTTATTTACGCATCGGTCAAATGAAACTCTGAAATTATTAAGAAAGTAAATACTTTACTAATCTGCTAATTTGTTCACTTTGGTGAATTAAAAAAAAAAGTGAAAGAAATAATTTTAAGTAATCATAAATGGTTACCTAACACTTTCTATTTGATGTTAGTATATGGAACTACTTTCCATCCATTGTTACCAAATTTACTGGGCAAATGTCACTCAGTGTGCCAATTAAAATATATGCATGCAGTGGCAGTGAATTTTCAAAGGTTCATTTCTAAAGTGCTCACTTTATCATGAACAGTCTTTATCATTAAAGACACTATAGTTTTTCTTATTTCATCACATTTTATTAAATGTGTAATTAGTATGTTCTGAAAATCACATTCTCAATTGCATACTAAATTTAATTTGCTTGGTTTGAAGTATATTTGAAGTTTCTTTTTTAATTTCAATTATTTCATATTTTCTGATATTTTGGCTCTGGGAATTGTTAGCGAAGCAATGGCAATTTTGAATTTAGAACACTGATAAACACTGCTTTATAAATCAATTTGTTTTACTTGAGCACCACGACAATCACCAACTGGTAGGAAGCTGTTACCGCAGTCGCTGTTCGCTGATATATGGAGTCTACTGTCACAAGTGATTACAGCAGCAAACTGGTAGTCCTGGGAATGTTTCAGTGACTGGAAATATTACCCATACCTAGTCTGCATGGTTTATACATGTTCCAATCACTCCTGTTGTCCAGATGGTCACCTGTACTAGTAATTGTTCATCAGCAACAAATTTGTGTTAACAGTAAAACAACCTCTGCTTCTTGTAAACTGGGGGGGGGGGGGGGGGGGGAAAGCTTAATTCGTAGACCTCTTCTGTTACATAGCAAAATTTCAGAAAAATAAATCAGTTCATAAGTGTAATATAAAAAATTACTTGCACATATGCCCCTTGTTGATATAAAACTGCTTAAAAAAGGTCTTCTTACTGTGAAAACCAGTGATTCAACAATTTATCCCAATATTTTCGTAAATTGTGGTTTTGAAATATAGAAATTTTTGTAAAACAACTTAATAAATTATCATTATCAATGCACTTTTGTGATTAAGAATTAAGTTTTGGGGAGTACAACACTTTATTTTTCCCAGTTTAAAAAAATGTAAATTGTGTTACATTTAGTACAGATTTGTTTCTGGTAAACATAACTGCTATAAGTGTGGCTGGGATCTGGCCAAGAGGATTATTGCAACATCTATAAGCCTTTGACACAGGGAGAATCATGGTCTATTGGGATTGTGGAGTATCTTAGTGCAAAATTGGTTTTGTGGTAGAAGAAACACAACCAGAGAGAAGCAGATATGGGATGAGTGGGTTGAGGAGGGAAGCAACGTGTTCAGAAAACCAACGAACCCCATTGCACCAGCAAGTATGAGGACAGGCATCTGGTGTGCATGGCAATTACAGACCGTACAGCCACACTTCAATCTATGTCCGCATGCACGGTTTGTCACCATCTGCAGCAACAGAGCATCTTTTCCAGGCGCCCATTATTGTGCCCACCACTGCCTGCTCATGGCTATGTGTGAGTGTTTATTTATAAAAGCAGTTTTCTGGGTCTGACTTTAACAGTTGATATAAAAATATGACAGGTTTTTGTGACTTGTCGAATGTTAACCAAGTGCTTCACATACACAAATATTTGGTAGATCACTTTTTATGTGTGTTATAGTTAATACACTTTGAGAAGGGCACAAACAAAATAGTTGGTGCTCTAAAGATGAATTATAGGCTTTTTATCAAAAGTTTGATGAAAATGTTTTTTTAAACTGGCTTTTCTTGCATGTTGTCGATGACACAGCTTTGCTTAGATCTCGACAATAGTTCATTCTAGGTCCATGATGAAAAAACCTCTTTGTCCACCATACTAAGAAGTTTTAATGAGTTGCTAACACTGCTGATTATAAGAAGTCCTATAAACATTCAAAATTATGTTTACAAAATATCTGTTTTCTCAATTCAGATTAATGACACAGCAGATATTACTCAAGAGATCACAGTTTCATATAGTAGTGATTTCTTGGAAAATTGGTTAAATATTTCCTTAGATTCTATGACATTATTTCTAATTGCACATTGCAAACACTATGTGAAATTTTTTCAGAAGTTTTAGAACCATTTAATTACAAATATAAGCTTGTTGCACAAGGGTACAGCAGTGACAGTTTAGTATCTGGGGGCATTTGAATGATCTACTGGGAAAAAATTTATGATGAAACTCCTTTAAACCATATATATTTAATTAGCACAGTAAACTGTTAATCATACTTACGAAAAACACCAATAAATTAATCTAATATTTTTATACAGTTTTTGAGGCCATCAAAAGTGTCAATAGAAGTGTGCAGCTTTTGTGGTCATAGTTAGGCTATTTATCTTGGCTTCTGGGATGGAGCCACATCTTGTTGGATTCACAACCTGGATGCACAAGGTGCCGAGGGCTTCCCACAGCACTGGTAAACCATGTTCGGGCCTTGTTAAGCCTCCGTAAGGTTATATATGGGCGCATCCTGAGATAGCTGATGAGGAAAGGATGCTGTGCACCACAGAATTGGCTGGCAGCCAGCAGATGCATCAGGCAACGAGGGCTTGGCACACCACCAGCAAACCACGTTCAGTCCTAGTCAAGTGTGTGTCTGGTTATGTAGATGCACAGTGCCTGAGATGGCTCCACTGTTTCACCAACCACTGATGAGAGACAGACACTGTGTACCGCAGATAAATTATGCAAAATTTTAAGTTATTTAGCGGGTTGTATAGCTGCAACTGTATTGTGAAGTTATGTAACAGCATGTCCTGGTGGCTGCAAAATGACACTGTCTTTCAATGTGCAAAGTGATGTTGATATTGGATAACAAGTCATAAATTATCTCACCAAAATAATTGCAATGCAACAACATGTTTTCCAGGATTCCAACTTTTCAGAAGTAAGCATTTGCAAAAACTCTTTATCACGTTCCATTACACAAAATGCATTACCCATGAAAATAATGCATTTTTATAAATACGCATGGCTTAAAAATAACCATTTATTCATGTATAAAAAAATCTCATTTATTTGCCATCACACACCTGCTCCTTAACTTGCAGCTCCCTTCAGCCAATATTACACGATACCCACTGCCGTACTTGGTATTGTACAAGCTTCTGCAAGGCCTGGTGCATGAGCCTGTATACCAGCTACTATATGAGCCACCATGGAAGAGTTATATTACACAACAGCAGTTAGTGTACTAGCATCTGACTCATTCGGTGGGTGCATAGAATGCGGCTCATAGTAAATATTGTAGCGTCTCTTTCCTGCCTGCCTGATCACTTCCTGTAGCTCAATTAATTTTCCTCTGTTTCTAGAGATTATTTTATTGTCACTTAAGTTAATGCAGCACAAGGAAAAAACTTACTCGGAGGTTAGTAGCTCTATGGTAAATGAGAACAAGCAACTCAGGAATTCTCTAAAATACAATACACATGTATTAACACAATCCTTTACATTATTTGAGACAATACAGAACATATACAATTACTCGTATTCCTTATACATGATCTGTATTCTCATACTGATGAATTGAAATAGACTAAATTGCGACTTGCCTATCCTTGCCAGAAACTAAGTGATTACTGTTGATGATTACCATCTAACAAATTCTCGAGAGATGACCTTATGCCCTACTGCCAAACCAAATTATGCTCACCACAGAATCTGTAGATGTAGTCTGCTATGAGCTCCTCAAGGCCTGGTCAATTGTGACGCCTTTGTCGTCTCAGCCTCGCTGGGACCTCGGCATTGTCAGCTCCGACGAGTTACACTCAGTATCGCTTCTTGTCGTCTGGGGGGAGGGGTGCACTGTGGTTGTAATTTATACTTTGGGCAGAGTGGGTCAGGCACCACTATTTATTAAATGTTGTGAGCGGCCAAGCTGTGGCCGCTATAATATGAACCCCATTCATAGAACTGCTACTAGTCAAGAACTTGCATCTATTAAAAACTAGCTATCACATCTTAATATTGCTATATTACTGTTGGCCTTTACATCATTTTATGACTTACGAATGTAGTTTCATTCATTTTCTTGAAAATGATTTGAAGTTATGAGAACAAGACTGTTATTTTTAATTTTGACAAAAATGATTAACCATTTGCAAAATGTAGTTTTTTCTTTACGTTCAAAGTTATTATCCGCACGTATTACTTTATGGGGGAAAAAATTGTGTCCAATGGAGGTTCATGCTCATGACCAAAATTTACACACCATCACGAGTACAGTGATTTTACCGCGGTACTACCAGTTCACGCACAGTCTGTGAAAATCAAATATGATTATATATATATATATATATATATATATATATATATATATATATATATATATATATATATATATATATATATATATATATACATATATACACACACACACACACACACACACACACACACATATACATACATACAATCAAATACATTTTTTTAATAATGTAGGTAATGTTGTAAGTATTTAGGACTGTTTTAATCAGTAATTTAAAGTTTTCATTGGCAATATTATTATTCTTTGTCATATTTTTAATCTGTTTCAAAGAATTTCAATTTCATGGATGTATAATCAAGATGGATGCATCATTTTTAAGTTCATCAACTAGTTTTAAGTAGTTGTCATGGGAGCGTCCTTCACTCTGAAATTGCAATTTCATTAGCCAGTATGGAACCTGCCACGAAAGATAGGACGCTTTCTCATACCAAATCTGGTATGAAATCTGTCCGTACGAGACTGGAAATGCAATGACAGGTCCCATACTAGCTGGTATAATGGCCACTATGACAGACCTTGTATTAGCTTTTATAGAATCTAGTATCATGTAATATGGCCTTTAGTGATTTTTCATCTTTATATGGCTTGGTTAATGGCAGTCTACTTTTGAGCCACTGCTAGTAAATGTTGTAAATTAGTGCTCAGAAGTGCATTTACAAACTGCAAGATTTTAATATCACTACTGACTGGTAAATATATATCCCATATGATTTCTGTACGTACCTATATCAGTATTTTGATTATTTTCTTGAAAAAGGAAAATGTTTGTTCTAGATTTCCTTAAAACACTCATTTCATTCCAAAGCTTGTATTTATGTTTTATGTGAATAATTGTCAAAAGAATTGTGTAGTATGAAATTTTGTAAAATGTTTTTTATGTACCGATTTGTCTAGAAAACAGAAGTTTTGAAGAGATGGTAGCACTGCTGATTTCAAGAAGTCCTATCAATATTGCAAATTATGATTTTAAAAAATTCAGTCAATTTTCATAGCACATTTAAAAAAAAAAAACAATTCAAAACTGGCCAAATGAATCTAGTTCTCATTATTTTCATCTGCATTAATATAATGAGATAAAGTTTGTTAGTGTGTTAGACGTAATCTCTGGAACTACGTATCTGATTAAAAATTAATTTTTCCCTACTAAGTAGCCTGGACCTTCTGGATGAACATAGGCTATATATCATGACATTATGACACCAGGGACAATTTTTAATACAAATAATTTAAAAATATATGTAACCATTAAATTACTATTTTTGTATGTACATTCATACTCGGAACTATAGATATACGAAAGAAATGTTCAAATCAATTCATTTAAAATAATGTTAAAATTAATTTTCTTACTTTAACTTACAGTTACAGCAAAACAATTACATGTATGCAAATTTTTTGTAGAGAATTTAATTAACTACTAAATTATATTTTGCCATACCTGTATTAGTTTAGCAAGAATTGTTCAATTTTGACACTTAATTTTAAATGTTACTTGAAAGTTTGTAAAAAAAAAATATTTGAATTAATAAATTAATGCCCAGTGAATGGTTTTGTTAATGATTTTGTGATTATTTAGAGTTTAGTTTGTAAACAAGAGATCATCTAGTGTTTGTTTCAGCACTACCTTAACGATTGACTGTTATTAGGATATACTAAATAATATTGGATGTCTTTTTTTGAAAATGCTAACTGAAAAAGATAATTGAATTTACTAATAATTTTTTTTAATTTGTCTAATTACAAATTAATTGTTTTGCTTTTTATTTGACTATTTACCATATATAATTAGATAATACCAATGTTTATTTAGATAAATAGCCAATTTAAAAAGATAGTTAACTTACTGCATGTGTGTGGTTCCTATTAAGGATCAAATGGTATCTAAAGACAATCTCATGACTAAAAGAAATTGCAACTTTCTAGAAATACGTCCGTGGCGAGGGTGGCTAAAATACATAGAATTAGAGTGTCTATTGTAGAACGCTTGCAGCAGCTTACCAGCAAAAATAACCTCACAGGCTTACGCTATGGAATATAGCACCGAACGCTCCCAGCGGCTTGCTGTCCACTGAACACATGTCGGAAACATGCGCTAGTGAGTCTAGTACTGAACGCTTGCAGCGGCTTACTGCACAGAGGCTGGCCAAGTTAAACGTTACAAATCCATTGATACCGTCACTAACATTGAGGACTGTGTGCACAACCCTCAAGAATTTTTTAATTCATTAAATCCTTCTGGCCTGCCATCACACAACCTCAAATTAAAGATTGGTATCCCAATAATGTGACTATGCAACTTAAACCCACCTAATTTGTGTAATGGCATGAGACTATTGATAAAAGATTTGGGGAACAACATCATTGAAGCAATAATATTAACTGGGCCTGCCGCCGGACGGCTAGCGCATATTCCACGTATCCCTATTGATCCCAACGGATCTGCCTATTCCTTCTTTCAAGTGGCTACAGTTTCCGATGAAGGCATCATTTGCTCTCACGATAAACAAGTTCCAGGGACAAACTTTCACATTTGTGGGAATAGATTTGAGCAAGGGATGTTTTTCTCATGGCCAATTATATGTTCGGTTATCTAGAATCAGAACTCCAGAAAACCAATATATTTTGGTTCCAGAAAATAATAAAACAATTAACATAGTATACAGAGAAGCTCTAACAAGTTAATGTAAATTTAATAAAACCTATGAAAAAATATGCTTTGGAATAAGAGGTTCATATTTCCTATTTACGAAAAAAACTAAGTTAATTTGATTATTATACTCCACTGTACTGTTAATGTAAATTTAATAATACCTATGAAAAAATAATGAACTAAGTTGCAGGTGATTGCAATTAAAAATAATATGTTTAAATTAATTTTCTTACTTTAAGTTGTAATTACAGGGGGAAAATATGAATTACTTTTAAAATGTAAATTTGAAATTTTTATACTAAAAAAAATTTAATAAAACATATTAATGCTATTATTAATTATGAATATAGAATAATAAATAGATGTCCATCAAATCAGGCGAGGGTACTGCTAGTGATTATATAAAAGATTATGTTTATTAAACTTGAGTTTTCTCAATTCAGATTGACAAGCATGGTTTGTTATAAAAAACCACGGTTTTTATAACCAATCTCACCAATGTACTTCGTTTAAAATCCCTAATTCCTGTGTAAAAATATGTATGTATTTGACATCTTAATTAAAGTCAGTAACTTACAAAATTGCAGGCTTTATTTAGTTACTGGAAAAAAAGACTAAAAGAAATTGACTTTAATTTTTACCAATGAATAATTTGCTTCAGTCTTTAACCACTAAAATAGCAATGAAGTAACATCCCTGGCAAACTGTAAAAATTGTTTCAAATTTTGGATACTGCTCTTGGTAGCTGATAAATAGACTACCAACAGGCTCAAAATGCCAACATTGCTGGCTGTTTCCCCACCCCCTTTTCTTCTACCATGGTGAACCGAGTTTGATTCCCGGCAGGTCACTCAGTTTTTCACGTGTGGGAAATGTGTAGACGTTACATTTGGCTAGATAGTTTTTCCCTACCCTTGCATTATGCCACTGCTCCTTCACATCCTTTCACCATCACTGGTGCTCAAGACCTCGCTGTTAAATGCTTACCAAAACCTTTCAACCAATCTTTCTTCCCTTCCCCTCCCCTTACTTTTCTCAAATTGTTTCAGCAGATCACCAGGAACCTGCTTTTTACACATTCAGATGTTTTTTGATTATATTGAACATGATGCCATTGAAATAAAATTGGAGTAGGATGTGTATGTATGGTTGTCCATGTTTTTTGTGCCTTTAAATTCTGTACATCATTAGTCTTATATACTGTTATTTCTTTTCCGTTAATTAAATATGCATATATGTTTCAATTCATGTATGTGCTGCCTATTTCACTAATTCTTTCTTTTTCAGTCCCTTCCCTCCACCCCTCTACATGTATCTCACCTTTGTCTTTTTTTTTCTCCCTTTTCTTCTCTCACCAATGTTTCAAGTACTTGTAAAAATAGTTTGTCACATTGTAAGGGATGGTTTATATTTAAGAGATAGTCATTGTTACATTATTGTAAATATTTTTTCATTCAATTTTGCAGATTGGCATCAATCCTGGATTGTTTGCTGCCTATAAAGGTCATCATTATGCAGGACCTGGCAACCATTTTTGTAAGAAACTTATGAATAATTTTATTAGTGTTAGTATTTGCTTTCACATGCTGTATTTTTGTTCTGTATATTTAATGAATAGTTATCTGTTGTAGCATTTATTATAATAGTATGTTTGCACCTTTGACAATCATAATGTCCTCTGACTTTAATAGTTTTCGACCACCAGGCACTTACTGATTAAAAATTTTAATTCAGATTGCAACATTTGAGTGAAATTTTAGTACTGTCCTCTAATAACTTTAAATTCTGACACCAGTATGAACATTTATTTTTGAGTATAACTATGTTTGCCAATACCAATGCAATTTATATTATTTCTTTTCTTATCTTCAAATGAATAATGAATATAAATGTGGGTTGCTGCTGCTGTCAGTTGTTCTTTAATGGCAGATGGGTATCATCTGAAAGTACTTTTAAAATAGTATTAAATTTTTAAGTTCAATTTACAAATTTACAGTGGTGTAATTTCTTAGTATGAACATTCAGGGAAAAATTGGTATTGAAGTTACTGCGGACTTGAAACGTTTACATCTCCCAGGCTGGCTGTGATAGCGTCATCCTGATGTCAGAGACATTGAGTTTTCTTAAGTTGATGTACCCAAAATTAATCAGACAAAACATTTGATGGCCTCTTTCTGGTGTCAGGGCGAACTTAACCACTTTCTGTGCCTCTGGGCCCATAATTGCCAATCTTGGTGTGGCACAGCCATAAATTAAAGAATAAATGCCAGAGCACTCTAGCCTTACATTGGGCTGTGAAAATAAGTGAACCAAGAGTAAGTCAAAATAACTCTCAAGACCTTTAAAACCCTCCATAAACTGTGAAAGTCTCAACTACATATATGTCAGAAATATCCGCATTAAATTACTAATGATGCTTTTCTCCAAGGAAGATTCAGATGATTTGATTTACATATATGTACATTATCACTAATACAATGCGTTATAATAGACACTACTGTTCCAAGATATTTAAGCTTAGAATTTAAAGTAAAATTACTTAAAAATGCAATCTGTTTCTGATGTTAACAATTATCTTACCTGAAGGGTCCGTGCCAAAAATATTATTATTTAAATACTTAAAATTTAATTTTAATAATTGTCAATACAAATTTAATGACATAAATTTAACTAAAATTAAATATACTGTGTGTCAATTAAAATTTATTTTTATCTCAATTATTATTTACATCACAATTCCAGGGATTTTCAGCATTTATTTTATAACTTTGATTTGATATTCCTTGAATTTTCCTCAATAAAATCACTATTATAATTTTAACAAAAATTTTCCTGATTGTATCTTACAATTGTCACTAATGTTTTCGTTGTAGTTAAATATTTTTTTAATGAAACTTTGAAAAAAATTTACACCCCGTAAATGAATGTACTTTGAATTTGAGCATAACTGTGACTATACTTAGTCAAACTGGTACCATAATAGCAAAATTTGTTCAAAATTGAATGCAAGATGGATTTCGTAGACTTATGGAATCAGCACATGAAGAAAGTGACAAGGTACTGTACTGTGTTGATTTTGACACATAATTGTGTGATAGACAGTGGATTTAAATTAGGAGCAAAGAAGAGCTTTCAAAAGGGCTTGCGAACAATGTATACAAAAATGCTGTGACCATACAAAATGTGATGGAATTTGATTTTAGATGAGAAAACATATTCTACTAATCAGAAAAGTAGAGGCGTGATATTGACTGTTAGCCACTGAGGTTCCTTTCTCCTTGAAAGTGATACCTGTTAACGGTTCCCTGCAGAGACACATCCAGGGGGTGGCCACTTGGGGCACTTGCTACACCCAAAGGAAAATTCCTTCAAACATTTAATAGTTATAATAATCAGTTAGTCGTTTACTTCATTCATGAGATTTACGTTTCTTGAAAATGGAAGAGGAACGAAAGAAGTGGCCTAACTGCAAGCCAAGAGCCACTTTAACACTGACCACTTGCTGCTGACCATGCTCATGTGTGCTCACCACTTGGGTGAAAGTTTACTATAACTACATCGGTAAAATCTGAAAAAGAATAGTAACACAATAAAAAAAATTATATGTACATGAGTTTTTACTGGATAATTTAGTAACAATTTTCTGTATGCAATATTTAATTTATAATTATTATTTTACAAGTATTTGCTTGATTATATAGTGACAATTTTTTTAATGATATATTTTTTACTTCTTGTAAACCAAAATCCTGGGTGCATCCCTAGTTCACAGTCCACTGCTGACCCGAATATAAATCTTTGGTATGTGATAAAGCTATTTAATGTCATCTAAAAAGCTACTACTGTCTAGCGAATCAGTCAGATTAACTGAAAACTCATATTTGGAATAGTAGGATTCACCGGCATTCTGCAAGTCAGTTCAGTCGTACATGTTATTATAAGAAATGACCAATATAAATATTCATTATGTGATTAAACTCATGTTTGTTAATGAAGTAGCACACCTGACTTGTACTTGCTATCCCGGCTGGTTGTATTGCAGGTGGTTTTATTCCAAAATTGTTTCCCACCCACGTTTTAAAAAGTGCTTGTGCATGTCAGTGATATGAACCTTACTTGTCACACTGAGCTCCTGATTAGCCTTGGTGTAACAAAGGAAAGCTATATATCTTCCTTGTAAGACAAAACCTTAAGAGGAGGATGTACTGAAATATTTCCTGGGAAATAGTTGTTTGCACAGATACGTGTATCTCAATAAATAAATGTCATGCAAATACAACTTTTTGTCAGATAAGATAAAAAACTATTATCTATGCCCGTATTTTTTTACATTCATTATATTAAGTGTATTCTTGGAGAGAGAAAATTTTGTAAAAATGGTAAAGTATCTCATTTTTAATGCTTGTGTATGCAGTTTTCTTAAGCGTTAAGAGAAAAGTACGACCGTACAGGAATATTTTAATTTGTGGGCTTTTATCGTGTGTAATAAAGTCCCACTGTTATAGATCTAATTTGCACAGTACAGCATCACGACAGAAACCCTGCATGCCTAGCACGTTGGAGCGATGAGGCGCTAGGAGTGCATGTTAATCTTGTCCGTATCACTCCCTCACTTCTCGACCTTGAACGCTCATCTCCATACCTCTTTTAAAGAGCTTTCTTTTCAATCACTATAATTATAATTTTTATAAAAATATAGAAACCTATTTATCTTTATTTTGACAAGTATACATATATTGAAAAGGGTCGTGCAGACTTGCCAAACAGTATGCCAGTGTGTATTGTAAATAACGTATTTTGAAACGGTTATTAAAATGTTTCAAATGTACGTGGCGTAGAAAACTATTATTTCAGATTTGTTTTGCAGTGTAAAAATAACCCGTTTACATAATGGAAAACTAACTTCGCCAAAAATTTTTTTTTCTCAAGCATGTTTAATATTCGGATTGGTACTAACCACATATTTATCGTGTTTTCTTTTGGTTAAAACTTAACAGGTTATATAATAATTTGAGGCCGTGGCCGAATTGGCAGATTTTGTTAGAAAAATGATCACGTGGCCAGATTTTGTATATAAAAATGGTGACGTATTTGGTAATTTGATATTTCGTATTTTGTATCTTGCGGATGTTAGCAGAAATACAAAATGACAAAATCAGTGCCATGTTTGTTTTTACTTTAAAAACTTGCAAATGTGTAAATAAAATTATTTTTTAAATTAATAATTGTACATAAAATATACTAGGCATGTTTTAAAAAGCAAGTAAGTATTGGGCTATGTGTATATACTGTGCAATTAAATCTTTTAAAGTCGTTATTGCATATTAGTGCTAAACAAGTGACTGTCGACATCACAACTGATACCTATCAAATCACGAATTTACAAAATAACAAGCAATTTTTAGACTCTTCCATTTAAAGAGTGTATAATTAAAAATGATAGTCTCGTAAGAAGAGGTGCAAAACAACGCCGTCTCATGAAAGACGTTAAACTAAAAAGTCTCTCCCAACCCCATCCAATCTGCTGTCAAAATTAATGGAACCCCAGAAGTATGACTTTGCCATAGCAAAAACAAGGTAGGTTGGAGTGGAACCTACATTGATCACAGTATTTGTTTACACTCATTGTTTTCTTCATAGACAGAGCAGCTCTTTAACAAGGATACATTGCGGCCGTGCTATATTTCTAGAAATCTCAAAATTGTTATCTTATGTTTGGTATTCTGAATGCAACTACATATTTTGATTTTTTTACTTGTCATTTCTGTTTACAACCAGTATTTTATATTTATTTTACATGTTTTGCGTGTGGAAATGAGCAACACAAAACTACAAACAGAATAATAAATTTATCTTACTTCGGGTAGCAGTAAAATTGCTATTGTTTTTCATCTGGTGATAAACCAGATCCTCTGACTTAATCCAGAAAAAAAAAAGGCGTGCTTGTTTTTCTAAATAAAATTTGTAAGTTTTCTTAGTTCAAAACTTTACATGTGAGTATGTGCACATTTGTATATACAAGTTTTAAATGTTATTTTTAAATTTAAATCATTGCAGAATTGAGATTTTGTGTATTACAAAGTGAATTTTAAATCTTTTATGGTTAGCGTATTAATACTATAAATATGAAAATAAATATGGAATGGAAGTTATCTTAATTTTATGTATATTTATCCAAGGCAAGGAATAAGTATATTTTTGCTTTGCACGTCATACTAAGCAAACACATTTCGATGATGTATAAGTCTTCTCTAGGGGAAATCATAGTTTCTGGTCTGAAACACTGAACAAATGTTAGGTTATATTAAATTTTCATTGTGAAATTGTGGAAATTTTATTTCTTGAAATTACGTGTGAATTTTAATAATATTAGTGTATGTGAAATTGCAGTGGGCAGTTTGTGCGTGTTTTAATAGTTTTTATCCGTTTTACTGATTGGAAACTTTAAAAGTTGGCAAGTCTGGTTTTGAGATTTCTTCTTACACAATATTTCCAGTATAGTAATTTGCACTAATAAATATATATATATAATGTGTGTGTACGTGAGTGTGTGTACGTACATACATACACATATACACACACACAGAGCCAAAATAACATAAAACAAACAAATTTTATATAAAAATCATCTATTTCAATATTCCATAAATATACTGGAATAATTTTATGTCATTACTATGTGATGTATGATTGTCTATGTCTTCAGAACCTGTGGTGGCCAGAACGTGTTACTGATACCAGAGTGGAATACTTTACTATATATGGCATCCAGTGAGAAGTGTTCTTATTGTACTGACAGAAAAAATGCCAGAATTGAGTGACATGAGTCTGTTCACACTTTACTGAGTGTGTAATGGTGAAAGAATCAAAACAAGATTGAATATAAAACAGTAGGATAAGGTTGTTATCCTTGAGCCGGCTCCTTCCGGGGGCCACCTCAAAATCTCCACAAGTATAGACAAGTGGCACGCCCCATTGATTGTAATTAAGCTACTTGAAAGCAAAGAAGCGCCATCATATTTCCAAGTTATTCCGTGCAGTTGCAAGGAATACATGAGCAAATGCAAAATTTACACATATTTCTTGTTATTTTTGCTGAAACAAGATTATCAGAGAAATTTTAGTTATGTTTTATTGTTCACAAACCTTTCCAAAAAGCACAACAAATGTCTGTTATTTGACCATATTGACGTTTAAAATATACGTTATACAAGCAGCAAAAAAGTAGTGTCAGTTAAGGCAATGTGAGTTGCCGTCAATGAGCCACGGGCCCATTGATAAAAGCTCCATGTGTTCACCCAACAACTATTATTTTGGATTAGGTAAAACATAATTTTGTTCCCCAATTAAATGTTAGAGTAAATGAAGCATCGGTGGATCTATAGGTTATTTGCAAAAACCACAAATAAGTTTTCTGTTGTAGATGACTGCATTTTGTGGGAGTTCAGTCAGTCAGGGACGTTTTGTCATTTTGTAGCAGCAATACAATTTGAAACAACAGAAGCCATCCTTTTTACAGAAGGACTATAAACCGTTTTATCAGTCAGTAGGCACATTTAGTTCACTAATGTCAAAGATGTTTCAATTTAATATGCTTGGCACTCTTCCAGTACTGATGATCCAGAATCACCTCTATTAGGTAAAAGATTAGCATCAAAAGTGCATAACACCTTTAATAGTCTCACAGTTTCCCCAAAAAAAAATTATCCTGGATTTGGTTAGAATATAAATGCATGAAAAGCGATAGTAATTACAAGCAATACCTACAAGCAGAAACTGGAAGTTAATAAATTTCCAAGAAAAACCAGACAACCAAGACAAGATATTTCTGAAATCCTACTTCAGAAAAGTCAGCAAGAAACACGCATCTTTTTCTTAGAGTGCTTCAGCAAAGCACTGTTCTGGGGTCATGCTTTGGTGTCATCTGTTCTCTTGACGTTAAAAAAAATATGATTCAGCATTTATCATGCAATGAGCAGGAGCATGAAATATGTGCTATGATTTGAGAAAAGTATTCTTCAGTCAAAACTGAAACTAATTTTTAAACGTCACCATTTTTATACCCATTTACATTTATATTCTAATTTAGCTAAACTGTGCGTACAAATACAATTTATCCTAACTATTTCAGTGTGAGTTTTAATGATAACGGGCATCTGTATTTGATAATAAAGTAATAATGGCTTTGGGCAGCGTCCAACCGATTAACTAAGGTCCCAGATGTGACTATGAATATTGATGACATAGTATGTTGACAATTATTAATCTGTGTATTGTTAACAGTTATACAGTGGTTCAATCGTGGCATCTGCCCGGCCTAGAGGGAGACTGGTTTCCTTCATTAAGAAGTTCATACTTTTTTTTACGTATTTAGTTACATTTAAATTCTTTTAGCTTATTTTTGTTTATAAAGTGTCTGCCAATAGGTAATGTGTACATTTAGTGAAAAAAATTGGAAATACTATTTAATTTGAAAAGTATCTTATTTAATTTGCCCATTAAGAGCAATCTTTCCCTAGAATTGAATGAAGGCAAATTTGAGACCCATAAGTGTGATTTTATTAAATAAATGAATAAAATTTTGCTGGCTAATGCCTCTGCAAGCTACCACAGTACGTTCCTGTATGTCTTCTGGTATCGGTAAAACCTTGTTGTACACCCTATCTTTCAGTGTTCCCCACAGGAAACAAACAAGAGGTGTGAGGTTGGGGGAGCGAGCTGGCCAACTTACAACACAACCATGCCCTAACCACCGGTTTGGAAACATTTCATTTAACATTTGCTTTGTAACCAAAGCAAAATTTGCAGGTCAACCATCATGTTGAAACCACATATCATAACGTATGTTGAGCAGTATGCCTTCCAGAAGTGCCGGTAAAGTTTCTTTGAGGAAATGGGCATATATACAGCCGTCATTGGCCCTTGAATGAAGCATGGCTCTATGATGTAGAGTCCAACGATTCCACACCACATGCTCACTTTCCACTGTCGCTGGTGTTCCACGTTTTAGCAGTCTCCAGGGGGCCCGAACACCAGAAATAGAATTAACATGAGTTAACCTCGCATACACTATGGATTCTTAAAGCAAGCCCTCTTTTTATTAACAAACCTGAGTGACCTACTGAGGAGAACGTATTTAAGGGAGAGCTGCACTCCCCCCTCCCCCACTGGCAGATGACGATGTGTGAGGAGACAACGTTAGTGTCAGTGAGACACAAAAGAATGCTGAGGTCAGGGGAGCTCTGGGCCATCTACAAGATACGTCTTACTAGTGAGCATAAGTCCGGCTAGGCAGTGGGGTGGCATTCCCTTTATCGAGACCCTGTACTTAAATAGTAATAATCACGTGACAAGGCTAGGGCATATTGCGAAGCTATATTAATGTAACTGCATAATTAGCTTATTAACTTAATATTCGTGTATACCAGTTCTTGATTGTCAGTGCAGTAACTCACCCTCGTGTAACTTTGTAACTTGTGTAGTGTATGTCAGTAAGAGGATCGTAAAACCATATTGTGCAGAGATAGTCATTTGTATTATTCTTCAAGTATTGTTATATTATCTAGAATGTAATAAATGAGTATTGTAGAATTCCCTCTTTCATTCAGTAGCCCTAGTGTTCAGTATTCCCATGTGCGTACCTGCCTAGTCTGAGAGTAAGAGAGATAGGAGTAGTAGTGAAAGTATTAGGGAGAGATAGGCAGGACGTAATAACGTGCTGGACCCAATGCGGATTCTCTATCGCCTAGTAGTGCATATTTCGTAAATTTATATGCACATGGTTTGTGAAGGTTGTTTCATTGGTAAATACATATGTTCTTAAGAAAATTACTTTCATCCCTTACAGACATCAGAACAAACCTATAACTGAAAGTCACCTTCATGTAATGCCTGGTGAAGAGCCACGTGATACGGAGGGAATTTCCGTTGGCACAGTCTCTGTAACTCACTCATTTTACTTATTCCTACAAACCTGAAATTTCTCGTGTTACCCATGTGAGGTTTTGCATCGACACATACCAACACATCGTGTTGATGCATCTTGCCCGTAACAGTCTTTCGTCGCACTCATGTTGTGGAATTCCAATCACCTCGTTACAAGAGACATGTAAAATTCTTCGTATCATTTGCTGTGAGGTGGGCATCCAATTAAGATACCTTTCACCATACATTTGAATGGCTTTTTTGACATTTTTGCCACACTCACCGTAAATAAGTAGAACATCCAGTTTTTCCTCATTTGTGAACTTCATTGCATATGTACAGCCACACACTGAGTACCACTTACCATAACAAATTACGGGGACTGGTGCTGCACTGCTATTTGGAAGCGAGTCATGGCATGTGTTTCTTGCTTACAGCTGTGAGTACAGGTCCACTGCAACATGCTACTGGCTCACCTAACTTAATCATATTTTCACATTATTTCTTGGTGTTTCTGTGTTTCCTTTCATTACATAGGCTATATCACTTAATTCCTCTTTGCACATACTTTCAGATGCCATTGAAATAAATGTATGTTTCCAGGAGAAAATCATATGTGGTTTAATTATTTCTGTCCATAAACATGTTACGAATAGTAACTTTGCTGCAAATTACTTGCCCCCATACGTAATTTCACTTTGTGAATTCTACATTTCGTGATCTGCAACTGTTCCGAAAATTTTGGGGGTGTCTACGTTTGGCGGACGATCCTTTACATAATACACTATCGACCGAAAAGTAATTGGGCACCTGTCCACAATGTTTGCTCGGTGGTTGTCCACCCCGTTAGAATCTCGTAGGGCCACCAATTGCGGCTATAACAGCAACCACCCTGTCTGGCATGCTCTCTACGAGTGTTTCCAGAACATCCACTGGAATTCGTCGCCATTCCTCTTGCAACCATCCCATGAGTTGAGCAATGGATTTTGGCAGCGCTTGACGAACCCTCACCCAGCAAACCAATTCATCCCAAAGATGTTCTATAGGGTTGAGGTTGGAGTTCTGGGTAGGCCAGTCCAATCAGCGAACATTGTTGTCGGCGTACCAATGCATAGTAGCTCTTGAAACATGGCACCTGGCATTGTCATCCTGGTAGTAACGCTGGTCCATTCTGTAAAAAAGCCACAATGTTGGGAGCATTTCACTATCCAGAATGTTACAATAGGCCTCTGTGTTCATGCTACCACGGACAAATACCAGCGGTCCTATGCAGAAGGCGATGAAACAGCCTCAACATATCACTCCACCAGCACAGAAGTTCCTAGTTGGCACTATACACTCCGGCAGAAGCTGTTCCCCGGGTAGACACCACACCCATACACGTCCATCTGATCGGAATAATGTAAACCGTGACTCATCACTCCACAGAATCGATTTCCAGTGTCCAGTTGCGACGGTCCAAACACCACCTGAGTCGCCAAGCTTTATTGCTTGTCATGATATGAGGCTTATGTGCAGCTACTCTTCCGAAATATCCAAGTCAGTGGGCCTCTGTACGCAATGTTACAATGGAAACAGATACTCCTGTTGCTGCATGAAACTCCTGTCGGATGGTAGCCATGGGTTGTTCCCTATTTTTGACAATTTCACGTTTCAGGTTCTGCGATTTCTGTTGCTCAAGATTGGAGGTCGCCCAGAACGTGCAGCATTGGCTCAATGCCCATCGACCTTCCACTTACGCAGGATGAATGCGACCTTTGATTTGGCCTGTTTACCTTCTGTGCAATTGCCCAGCTAGACGACAATCACGCCCTTATCGAAGTCCGATAGCTCTGTACCTTGTGCCATCTCCTTGTCAACTGGCTCTACACCGGCCTGCAGCATATGGCGGCTACACAAGTCAAGTGACACACTGAATTACCTATCTTCACGGGTGCCCAATTACTTTTTGGGCAATAGTGTATTTTATTATTAAGTTGTAACAATAACTTGGAAAAATATTTTCTAATAACTGTGCTGAAAATATGGTGTTTTTAATATGAATATTAAATCTGATTTGAGTTCAGTTGTCATTATTATATGTTTCTCCAGCAAAATAGTAGCCTAATTTAAAAATATCACTTTGGCAAACTGGTATAGACTGCGTTTTGGCACCTTACTTCCTATTTCCTTCCTCCTCGTGCTATTATCAGAGACCGAATAGGCCTATAATATAATTTCTTTATTAAATAGGCTCCATTTTTGCCTGTTGAATGTTCTGTTATTGCATTATATTTTTTCTGCTAAAATTGTTATTTAAACAATGATGACGGAAAGGGCATATTATTTTCAAGAAAACACGAGTATATAGTCTTCAATTTAAACTTTCATTTCCAGCAAACAAACTAACAGCATTGTAGATTATTTATTTATGAAGTCTGAACTTTGCTGGCTTTCCTTTCTGCAAAATCTTCCAAGTTCATGTTTCAAAATAAAACATAATGCTGTTTCAATAGTATCCAACTATCAGTCAAAAAAATTTATATTTTACACTGTAAACATTCTTTAATTAAATGGTATATTAATAATAATTTCAAACAACTGTTAACCTAAATTTTTCATACTCTGGCGACACAGGTGACTACCTTGCTATAAACAGCCTTTGACTTTTTAGGCTGGGAACATTGATTCCAGCAACAATTATGAGAAAATCATTCATTATGACCGAAAATGTGTATTTCTTAGAAAACAAACTGTATTTTGTCGGGCAAATTTTATATTTTAATATTAGTCATGTAAAATAACAAGCGAGTTCACATTTTTTCTTATATGGTATGTTATATACGTTCACCTGATTGTGTGCAAGACACGAGTCCGTCTTGCAATTCAAAGTCAAAGCATTTGCATCTTTGACTTTATATTTGTTTAGTCTTTTTACTAGCTCATATTTTTATTTTACAATTACTTTATTGGTTAGCTGATGTGTTTTGTAGCAGAGTAGGTATTCACTAACTTCTTTTGTATGCAGTCACTGTGAAGTGTCAAAGTCAGTTTGTTTCAACACCTTGGCAAGCGTACTCGGGTGGTTTGGGTATAGCAAAACTGTGCCCCGTTTGGTTAGATTATTTGTAATCAACTCACTTGGGACATTAAAAAAAAATCATAAGCGCATGGTCAGCATGATAAATGTATGAATTTGGCCTGACATACTAAGGATGTGTAGGTACGTCAACTCTGGAAAGTTAGTTTATAATCACTGAGCTAATCGAGTTTCTGCAGAGAAATAAAATTTTAAAATGTTGCTGCTAGTGTAGGTACAATTAACAAAGGAAAAACTTGTGGTAGATAGTATGGATGAACTTTTCTTACCTGCAAGAATTTTTCTTACATAACATTAATGTTACAGTAGTGAGTAACTAATAACTTTCACGTATATTTCCAAATAGACAATGACAATGTTTTCAGTATATGCAGTACAGGCAAAAATATTTCTCAGCATATGCACCTACGCGTGCGTTGCCCGTCAGTAATATTAGGATGGGTGACTCAAACATGGTGTCCATTTTTAGGTTATGACACACACCTCAAAATTTCAAAACCACATACATAACTTCTAAACTAATGGACCGATTTTCAGCATTTAAACACCATTATATTACAAATGTGTGTCAGAATACATACATAATGAATTTATAACTTAAATTTATGACTAATTTTACATTTTCAAACCCCTATAGGATCCATGAATTCATTGAATCTAAGATTCTATAGACATTACATCATCAAAGTCTGTCCTCTTCACCTACACCATGCTGGTGCAGAGAATGAGGGGATTTAACACATATTCCCCCTTCATCCCCTAACAAAACCTTTTGAATATATGTATCAATTATGTGTTGACCCGCTCTCCTTTTTGCTTTCTGAGTGATAGAGCTTAGGATGCTGACCACCCTGCTTGGTTCGTTGAAAGAAAGGGGAGTCAAACCCCAGAGTGGTGCGAACTGCGATCGTTTCCCACCCAGGGAGTTCAATCTTTCTCATAAACTAGGGCTGCCAATAGGTGGGACTCCAGCTGTACCTGGGTGTATGGGTGGTAAAATAAAGAATAGGGTATTTAACTGAGGGTGATGGTGGTTATGGGTTATCTGGCTGGAGATAAAAGGGCTATCTGCAGGGGTCTTGTCGGTTGGCTTGCAGGAATATAGTTGGCAGGGGAGGGGTTTGCACGAGGTTTGAGGGACGACCCTAGGCGGGAGTTGAACCCAGATGATTTTTCCCTAAGTCAACTTTATTAAGTAAGAATTAGTTGGGGCCTTCTCCGGAACAACCTCGATTGGGGTAACACTTGCTACCGGTGGCAAAGTCACAGATTGGATATGGTTTGTCTCCTCCAGGTCGTATTCTGGCCAACAAGCGCCTAATAAATAGTCGTACGGGGACTCTTCTGTGGGAGGTAAGAGGGGCAAGTTTGGCCGGGGTATGAACTCAGGTTCTACCTGGTTCATTGTTTCACTAGTGGGGTTGGCTTTGAGAGCTATCTCTAAAGAACAGTGTTCTCTAGGTCGTCTACTGCACTGAAATCCACCCTTCTTATTATGCATCTGTTCTGTCCCCTGATCTTCCTGCAGACGTGCAGTCCTGGGGGCGTGACTTGTGCAATCACACCGAAGGTCTTGACGTGCAGACGTGCAGTCCAGTATTGGGGTGTCAATGGAGGTAGGCACTGGAATACTGGAAACCCAGAATCTGTGGCGTGTCTTGTGCAGACTAAGGCTTTATGCAAGCTCCGTCTCCTTTAGTGTTCGGTGCACCTCACTGCTAGTCTCCAGCGAGGTTGAAATATTGCATCTGTTACAAAATTTACTAACACAAAAAAATACTAATGACTCGGGCACTAACGTTAAAATGACATTTAGGAAACAGTTTAAATTCACGTAAGTTTTATTACGTTACTTAGGAAAGGGGGGAAAGTCCCAACTAATCAATACAATAATAATTATCTAGCTAAACAATAATTAGAATGAGTTACATATTGAAACAGGCAAAGGTGAGCCGGATAATTAATAAATAAAATATGCAGAAATTATTCTACGTTTTTGATGTTTTTGACCCCACATCCAGCATATCCCATCATAACGACCAGTGCAGACTGCTCTTGGTCTGGGCATACATAATCCTCCAGGGGGGCCTAGTATGATGGCCTCATGAACGGCTGCAACTCCTCTCTGATGAGTTCAGTGATAGAGGGGAGGACAGCCTTAGGGTGTAGTGTCTGGCAGATCCTGCGAAACAGTTGGACCTTGTCTGCAATAAATCCCTCCACGGTCTCCTGTCCACATTGAGTTTATTCATGAACCTGGCCTGGCAGCAGGTGCTAGCTCGGTTGTCTGTGAAACTGTGTTCCAGGCAGGTTGCGACCTCTGGCCATGGCATGCTGAACCGCCACCATACATGCCACCAATCTCTAGTCTCAACTGTTCCACTTCCTCTTTCCATCAACCCGTGCATCCAAATACCATACCTCACAAATTTGTCCTTGCACTGTCTCTCAAACTGCAATGCGTCCTTATGCATGACCCTGGGGAACCTCTGGCAATGTGAGTTTTGCTGGTGTCGCAACCACTTGCGGCAACACGGGTGCGTGCTCAGAGAGCTACACGTGCCTATTAAACACTGTACCCTGTGCACTCACCAGCCCTACTGCTGCAGTTTGCATGGTGATCATGTCCCCTGTTATTTTCACTGCCTGTGTGAGTTCACCTCCTTCCCCTCAAACTTGGTTTCAGTCAGATGGGCATGCGCATGTATTCCGCAACATATCGTTGCCAGTTAGCAGATCCATGTTACTTGGTTGATTACACAATGCACTGTTTCATCTCAGGTTTGATGACCAATATTTTTCCTCACAACGTGCAATCAGTTTTTGCATGCCCGTGTTCTCCATGATGTTTGCCAAGTATTCGCGGGTACCACTTTTTGCCGTCTGGAGTGTTCAAGGATGACCTGACCATGTGCCCATCGCAGTCGAGGTGGAAGGTAAAGTGAAATTGCCCGGGCATAAGTTAACCATGGTTGGTTAACACAATTAGGAGCACAAGTTCTTAGGGTGTTGTGTAACATTTGATCATTATGGCAGGCGACAGATTTAAGCATGAAAACACTCCATGTTACATAGTGCTGTTAGGGTCACACTACACAGTCATGAATTAATGAACTAAATCTTGTATAGTAAAGTAACGCAAGCATTAAAGTTAAACGCTTGTTTATGGCCGTAGCCACCACGTGGTACAACATTTCCGAACACACAATCTGATAAAATGTCACACTCATTCCACACTAAAAATATACATAAATACTGTCAGTCTGCTTTGTGCCCCTCAGAATTACACTAGAATTAATTCCAGTGCGAGTGTCGCTGATCAGGATACAGCTGAGTAAGAAAATCTGAGTCTGCAAACCCAGAAGTCTTAACACATGGTCAGCGAGGGCACAGCGACGCTGCCTGATAATCCTACTTATGTAAGTCTATGTGTAGTGATGACACTTGTAAGGGCAAAGTAGACGGTTCTGATATAAATTGAATGATGAACAGCACTACAAATAACAGTTGAACTCTCAAAAGATGCAGTTCCTAAAATGAGCATACATCCATCCCTCACCACAGCTACTTGATGACTGATAACATGACTGCCTAAAGACAACCTCAAGAGGTATCTATTTGACCGTTACATAAAACATTTAATACGAATGTTGAAACAATAAAACAAGAGTTATTATGCCAAACTTATTATGAAAACCAATTGCCCTTCTCTGGCATTTCAATTCTAAAAATTAAAGTTTTTGAAATAGTTCTGGCTCAAGCAGCTGAGATTATAGTACGCCACTGTCTTGAGGGGTTTGAGAGTATATGACGTGGCACTTAGGTGCAGTGGTAACTATTTGTGACATCACACTACCTCCGCACACTTGCAATTTTTTCACTTCGCTCGCCATGTCACACATAGTAGGGTCGTTCTCTGGGTACTGCTTGGTGTTCGTCAGGACTAGGCTAATAGCTGGGTGATGAGGTACAACAATATTATATATATATGTGTATGTATATGTATATTTATGTGTGTATGCATGTATATTATATATATATATATATATTATGTATGTATATTATATATAAGGGATGAATGGATGCATGTATGCTTGCTTACTCCTTATACAGTTCCACATTGTTTGACAGATCTTAACAAAATTTGGTAGACATACCATCCAGTGCCCAACTTCAAATACTGTGTAGGTCGAAATGGGCTTCCCCCCCCCCCTCCAATTTCACGCACCCTAGTAATTGTGTTTGGCATCTAAATTTTACATCATTCGACAGATCTAGACCAAATTTGATAGGGTAGTATTTAAGTACCTAACTTAAAATACTGCGTAGGCCAAAATGGGCTCAAGACATCATTGGGCCTGACCCCCCCCCCCCCCCCTTCTACCAAATTGCTAAAACAGGGTCGTGTATCCCAATTCTATACGTTTCGATGGATTTGGACCAAATTTTACAGGGATACCCTTCAGTTTCCAACTTAATACACTGTGCATGCTAAAATGGGCCCAGCCCCTTTTTGGGCCAGAAAACCCAAAAACCAATTTGTGAATCTCATGACCCCTATTGGATCCGAAAGGACTAAAACTGGGTCGTGTATCTCTTGTTGTCCTATTATACCCAGGCAATACTGGATAGTTCTGCTAGTTTATAATAAAACTTGTCGCTGTAATTACTCCATTTCTTCGTGCCTTCTTTCTGTGTGTGTAAGAAATTTTGTGTGGCTCCGTGAGAGCTAATTAAATTTTTTTAACGCATATATCATTGGCATATTTGCGTCAAAATGGGGATGTGTTTGAAGGTTTTGTGTTTTACTAGAAATAGAAATAATTCTTTATCCGGTGCAATTTTCTGGTTATCTGGTAATGTTTATAATACTGGAGTGTAGACGATGTGTCCTTTTTACTGAGCAAGTTTTGTGATGGATGAAAGGTAGGGAGTTTTATTAACTAAAACTGATTTTTTGTGTGTATCATTACTGGGAATCATTTTTATATTAATGTGGTAGTACATCCTCAATAGCGGGTGCTCATTGTTTTGTTTTTATTTATTCTGATTGATTTTGTCTTTTGTTAATAACTTTCAATAGTTATCCAATTTGCTAATTGCATGTTTAGAAATGCTTGTGCGTAGCTTGTCTGCATTTTGTTGGCGATATAAAATTAAGATGTCTACAGACTCGTAGGGTGTAGGGAGTGTTAGAAACTTGTATAGTGGGATGTTTTTGGTCCTGCGTAATGGTTTTGGGATGAATATTGGTGTTGTTTTCTGGCAGGCGGGAAAGAGTGTCTGCTATGATAATATTTATACCTTTTACTCTTTTTGTCTCAAATTTGGAAATCATATCTATGGAGAATTTTTTGCCATAAAAGAATTTTCGTAAATGAATGCAAAAATTATTAATTGCTGCTAATTCTCTTTCTATGGCACTCCAATTTTTTTTTTCATTTTGAGCTGATGCATGCCACTCTACTGCACAGCAAGCATGCACGCTCTACTGTAAGACTTTGCCCCATCATCATGCAATTATAGCAATTTGGGGCAAGTCATGCATCAGCAGACAACGAATCTTGTTGCTACAGGGTTGAACCAAGCAGTACGGACAACTACAGACACGCTGATAATAAATGGAAATTGTACTGCCCACTTATACGCGGACATGCGGTCGCCACTCCCCAACTCGGAGCTTGTTTTATCCACCGAGCCACCGACATGGCAGAGAGAAAGAAGCTAGTCAGCTGCAATGCTGAAAGAGAGCAGCACCCTGCAGCTGATGTCGTCACTGCTACTCGAGCCAGCCTCGTGGAGAGGTGGTAAATATGTCAACATCCTCCAGACGGGGTTAAGAAATTGTGGCAACGCCCACTGCCCTGTTTTAAACAACCCCTGTGATATGAGGCAAGCAACCCCCGCACCCATGGGGCAGCCACCAAATTGCAATTTTCACTATATAAGGAAAAGCGTCACTGCTCTCGCCAGTCTTTGTCGGCCCACTGATCTGAATAACGTCGGAGGGTTCTCCTCAGTCTACAGAAGACTCTCCCTGCTTGCGAAGACTCTCCAGCCTGTGAAGACTCTCCAACAATCTAATGAAGGCTCTCCTACCAACCATTAGAAGCTCCAACTCAAACCACGCAGCACGTGGAGGAAACCAACCGAGATTCAGGGGAACCTCCAATGATGTAAATACGTCAATACTCCAGGTATCTTGACATCTCTACACCTGCATCCTCATTACCTGAGTCAATCCTCTGCACTCTACGGTAGCAGGTCGTATACGTCGTCCCTTTTGGACAACCACCCCTCACTCGCGCATTTCAATTGCGATTAGAAATTTGGAGTTGTTTTATTTTGTTTTTCATTTTGCAGGTTCACCTTCACCTGCCATAATGTTCCATTAAAATAATTTTATATTTCTTAAAATTATTTATACAGAGTTACGCATCCCTGTGTTTTCATGTAGAATATAATAAATATATTTGTGGCAAATTTGAATTCTCATAAATTAGTTATTTTCTCCCCTGTCATTGCTTTAATGAGAATAAGTGTAATTTGTTTCAGTGCAAATTGTGGCTCATTATAAATCCAGCAACTGCTTAGGATTAGACATAGTGGGCCGAACCATCCTGGGATTCCTTGCGCCTGAATAAGGTTATAGTCTGAACAAGACCGGGAACTCCTGAGAGGTGTCTGTTGCACCTGAGCCTGTCCAAGAAATGCTCCCATCTATTCAGTCTCAAACTCGCTCATTACCTCAATGCGTCTGAAGAAGACGGAACCCCGGAGGGCTTGAGCACCACTGATAGGTTGCGAGCTCGCCATCATAATTATTAGTCATTGTTACAAGCCAATTATAAAAAATTTTCATTTAGTATTCGTTAGTAACTATACAAATGCACATGAAAGGAGGTGGGTGCGACAACTAAGACGTCTAGCCCAACGGGCATTACAATGTGAACTAAATCTGCCCACATTTGTTACAACCTCCAACCAGGACAGTGACCATATACTCAGCCTATAGAGAAATTGTTTAACCCATCAAGGAATTACTACCCATTACAGATGACTGTAGTTCATAATTAGATTCCTGGCTAGGGACTGATTGGCCGTGGACAGACCTAGAACACCTCAGTTATTTAATATGCCCTGAACCTAAGCCAGCAGTGAAACCCTTGCCACAACCATGCCCTGTTAGTAACACACCCTCCATGACGTGACTCATTCAATACTGGAGGGAATCGGCACTCTCCTCTGCCTAGAATAGCCCACCATAGTTAGCTTACCCCAACGAACCACACTACTTTATCGAGCGAGTGAATTAGAGAGAGAGTGTGATAGTGGGCGCACATTCGGGGGGCGTAAGTCGTTTATAGCTCTCTATGGTGAGAGGACTGCGTCAAAGCTAATGATTTGTGTGCATACACTATAATATATCTTGTTCTGTTAGTGTCTTCGTGAAGAACAGCTACTTTGATCAATGTTTTCTATACATTTCATACCAGAATTGTTTCCCTGTCTTCTATGAATGGTGCTTATTTAGGTACTGTTGTATGGCATCTTTTAATTTTTTTAATACTGTTTGCTGTGGAGTTTCCCAAGTGAATCGTAGTTATTTAGCTATTTTTCTTTGTTTGATATAACTTTGAACTTGCTCATTCTTTGAAAAACTTTTTCAAAATTTTTAATGTGCTGCTCAAAAGTATGACCTAATACAAAAATGTTGTCTGCATAGCAAACGATGTTCCAACGTAGGTCTCCTACGATGATGTCTACAAAATTATGAAAAAATTGTGCACTACTGGACATTTCCATTGGCATGCGGTAGTTTGAAATAATTATATTTGGTCTGTGCTAAAGGCTATTTTATTTTTGCCTACCTTTTCGAAACTGGAATCATATAAAATACACTGTGAACTTATCGAGGCTGGTTATAGATTGGGTATTTTGAATGACTTTTAAGTATATAAACAGTACGTGGTTGTGGGTAAGGTGGACAAGTGGAAGGCTGAATATTTTTTTTATAGGCTCGTGTCTTTTTTTTTAAGCAGGTCTGTAGTTTTTACAATGTATTGGTTTATCTGTAATAAGTTCAATATTTATTTCAAATTGTTTTGGTTTCTGTGAGGTTTGTTACTTTATATGCAAATATATCCTTATATCGTTCCATTAGCTTTTGAATTTGGAAGTTTTGTTCTAGCAGTAAAGCCAGATAAATGTTTCTCATTATTTTATCTTGTTCCTCTGTTTCAAAATTTACTATTTCGTCATTTGCATGAAAAATGGATTTATATTGTGTGGTGATAAGTTTGTTGTGTTTATATCTAAGGGGGGCAATTTCATAATGTAAACTCTGTATTAGCTGATGATTGCAAATGAAATCATGCCCAATTATGATGTCAATTTGTAAGTTTTCTATAACTGAAAGTCTTGCGTGAATGTGTGTCTTGAAATTTGAAAATGTCGTTTTGTCAAATTTTGGGTAGGGTAATTCTTCTGTTGCTACCATAAGACTTAATGCTGTATTCAATGGGTTTCAGTTCTTGTTGTGTACTACTGTTTCCAGTATGCATGACTAGATGCAGCCTGTATCTTTAATTGCAGGAAATCCCAGTTTCTTCATTTGAACAATGATTTTTGATGTAGAGAATGTGTTATCTGTTAGTGCCATAATGTTGATACTATTTATATTTTATTCTGCAGTAGACTCAATACTGGTCTGTGTTGATTTAGTGTTTAGAATATGTTTGTTATTCTCTTGTGGGATGTATCTGAATTTTTCTCTGCAATGTTTTTTTTTTTTTTTTTTTCAATTCTATTGCATCTCTTATTTTAAAATATGGTTTGGAATCTTTCCTTTATCGTCGAAAGCATTCCAAGATATCAGTGTGCCAAGAAATGTTATTGTTGGGAGACATGGGATGGTTGTCGCATGATGACCTTTATAGAAACAAAGTTCACATGTGGTTGCAGGTGGTGTTATTTATAATTTCTTTCTTTATTCTAGTTTGTTCATTCCCTGAAGTTTTGAACTGTGGGGTTGTGATGGGTACTGTGAATGTGGTGTTCCATTTACTTGTATCATATAGCATGGAAATGGTGGTACATCAAATAAGGCTGGTTTGTTCCTTTTTGGGTTGTATATATATTTGTTTACCCAAAAGGTTGTGCTTGCGGTGTTATATAATAGTTATTGTATTCTTGTGGATAAAGGTAATGATGGTATGTATTCTGAGGGTAGAATCTTTGTTGCTGTCATTTGAAATTGACATGCTTATATATATTTGTAGTGTTCTCTTATTGTGTTTTCTGTCGACTGTTTCCTTTAGCTCTTTGTGTATGACAGGAGAGCTGGTTGATGTTATGTTTTATATGTTGTATTTGTATTTCAGAAGTCTTGATTCAGTCTGTTTGAGGTTTTTTGAATGGCTACTAATGATATGGTGTTCAAAATGATAAGCCTGTTCACAACCGATGGCGAGAAGGAATCCCACAGCATCTCCATTATTTCTTCCTTCTTCTGAACAAAATATACTTTTCCTGAACGTGTAGTGTTTCTGATTCCCCCAGTTCTTGCCTTTTTGAGTAGAGTTGTTTATTACACTTTACTCTATTTGCATTTGTTGCAAAAACATGTCATCAGTTGTACAATCTAATTCCGTGTTGAGTGGTGGTTGTTATTGAGCTATCACTACTATAATGTCTGGAAAACTCTTTTTGCTGTTCTCCCCTGAGTTGATTTGCAGTTTATGTTGTTCATTAACTTCAGTACATTTTTCTACATTCTCAAAAACTTAAATGCGATCATGTTCTGTGTTTGCATAAAAAAATTTCTGTTTTTACCAGTTGCCGGTTGTGTAGTAGCCATGACGTGTGTAATGTTTTCTTGGTTATGTTTTGTGAAAATGTCATTACCGTAGAAATCCGTTTGTATGTGCTATCTTCTGGAATCATAGTGTTTATTTTCTGATAGCTGTAACTGATTCTCTAATGGTTGGATTCTATGTATTCATGTCTTTCTTCTTGTAATGTATGTGATAGTGTTTGTGTAGATAGTAAATTTTGTAAATAACCTCTAGCTAAAGACCTGCTCGTGTGTGTCCTTTGTCACTTCTTGATGTACGATGATCTGATTATTTAATTGTAAAATGGCTGTGTGGTCTGAATGTGTTGTTTTTGTCCCATCAATAAAATTGTTTAATTTCTGTTTATACTGTCTATTCCCTCCATTGAGCTGAGTCATGTTTAATATTTCTATTTATTTATTTTAACATATTTAAGGGCATTTGTTATCTACTTATAATATATGTATGAATTTTGAGAAGGTTCTAGTTTTTGTATGTTTAAATTATTACCACATAACACTGCTATTCACAACTAATCTTTCTAAGACTACCATCTAAAAATTAAAAAAAAAAAAAAAAGCCCCAATAAAATGGAATTTGCAAACACAGCTCTGGGGAGGGTAGCAATACTCAGAATGGCAAGAGGTATGAGAACGAACCAAACCTCATCAAGATTAAGGCTCAGAGTAGGTGTGGAGAATAGTCTGAAGTTGTATGAGAGGACAAGGATATAAAGGGGGCTCCGATCTTGCTCTCTCACCCTAGTGTGAAGACAATTATAGGCTATTCACAGTAAAGTGAGCACTTTTTAAAGCCTCTCATTTGGAATAATTATCAATAATATATTTTATTTTAGCATTAGATGTTAATTTCTGCGTGAGGTGGAATATATGTACACACTGTGTTTAATACTTAAATGGCAATATTTATTTTAAAATGTGGTTAAAGGATAAAAATTTCTGAAAGGAAAACGTAACTAGGGCTTGAAAAGTGCTAACTTTACCGTCAACAGCCTATACTTTCAATTGCTATTCGGGATCACTGCCCTGGGAATACCAACACCGACTAACTCCCTGTTTTTCACCTCAGTGTCCATTACACTTCTCCTTTGTGCTCACATTCTTCACTATGCTCACTTTCTGTTGGTTTTCCTGTTACTGACGTTGGATGTTTAATTGCTGCAACTCCGCCATTTAACCCGAACCTAATATTATCCTGTGCGCTTTTGCAGATTCCTGCATTTGTGGTCTTTGCGTTATGTTCCACATTGTGTATGAACATTGTTTTAACATTCCCTGACTATATTTCTGCTTAACCCAACATTGGTCTTCATGTTGCATTTGTAACATTTTTAGTACGGTCATAAATAGTGATGGGACAATTTAAGGTTTTTGTCGATTCCGATTCTTGATTCAATTCCAAAAAAAAATTTTCGATTCTTGATTCTGGAATTGATTTGATTCTCATTGCAATATTTTGTATACAGTTGTACAGTTCTACATTTCACTCAACTGTGACTACAATGAGAGCAAGAGAAAGTAATTTTTCTTAGTTGAATTAGCAAATCTAGTGGAATTAACTATTTCATCCAGTACTCTGTGGAAGAAATTTATTGTTTTGTCATGCAGAAATGGCCGTGCTAGGTAAAACGAATGTGTCAACATCGTGTGATTTCAAGAATGCTGCACATTTCCCAAAACAATATAATTTCAAGGATATATAATAAACATTAACGCAAGTTGTACATATGTATATTCTTTTCGTAAATTTTTCAGTGTGACAATTTTTACTTTTGATTTTGTTGTGGCTAGCGTCATTTTATAATACTACTGAATGTAAACAAAACAAATCAATCCCTGTGCATTGGAGGTTAAGTTCGTACATTAGCACAGACATTTTACAGTCTTTTACATTAGCTGCAGCATCTTCCATAATTTATAAGACTTGATATTTTATGAAAACAGTCAGTTTAATGTATCAATTTAGATATCGCACTTTCGTTTCACTAAATTTTATGCACAACTGCCAATGTAAACAAACATTCTTTTTGGTGCAGCGGCCATAGATTACTGCACACATTCTAGTTGTGAGTGTTCACTTCACACCAATGTTACTAACACTTGGAGGCAGTTTGTTGTCATACTAATGTAGCTTATTTTGAAGTGCATATTTTAATGCTTGTGTTATCTTTGGAAAAGGTTGTTTACATTTTGTTATGCAAGAAAAAACAATGTAATTATGTGCGTGTTGCATGTAGAACTATGATTTCGAAATTTAACAAATGTCTCGAGACAAAATCAAGGATTTTTTTCATTTCAAGTATTTCTTGATATTGCCTAGTACTCACACAACTTTATATTTTTTAGTTTATAGTGCCGAAGTAAATTTGTGTATATAACATGGGAGAAGAGTTCATTTCTTGCGGAGAAAGCTAATTTCGTGATATATCATGCATTTGTCTTTTATTTCTTGTTACTTTGTGTTTTAACTTGTATTTTGGTGTTGTCATTTTATCGTGATTTACCACGAAATCATGCCTCTAATTATGCCTGATTAAATACGACTGCAAACACACAAGCTATTTGCATTGCGTTTACAAGCACCATGAGGTTTGCAGAATATGCTACCAAGTAAGAAAATTCTACAGAATTGAATCAAACTTTTGAATGCGAAAAATTTAAACTCATTGATTCTTCGATTCAGGCAAGAATCGGTGAAATCGATAATCATATCATCCCATCACTAGTCATAAAGTATTTATGTAGCAGTAGTGTGTGTCAGTGTGGTCATGTTAGTGTATCTGAGATTTGCAACTTTCATTCAAACTTATCTTAAATATGTTGACTGAAGTGCATGAAAACAGAACCACATATTTTTTAAATTGTATTTTAACTACAGTTTGTAAAGTCCATGTGAATTATCACTTAGTGAGTCTGTAGCACAAGTAAGTAAAACTATCAATAATCACATAAAATATTAGGGTTTCCATTATGTTTTGTAATGTATTTAGAATGTTTGTGTTGTTTAGAGCCACTGCAAAAATGAGTGTAATATGCGAGAAAACTAGCTTTGTCTAGCACCACTGAACGTTCACTTTGCTCAGACTGACTCGGGTGGCTTCTTTTAAACTTTGGTAAACCAAGCCCAACTAAAGGGAAACATCTTTTTATAATCATCACTTGATGAAATTAAACATTTGGTCATTGTTCCTCTGGTCATCAGAGCCCTAACCTGTCTTGCGGACGTCAGATGAAAAACAGTCACTCAGCATGTGTTCATGCCCGCGAGTCACTGGCTGTTCGTTGTGGGGCGAAGGCCACGGCAACCCTCGGCGAGGAGCGCGAAAACAAAGTATTCAAACTACATAACTGAGATCACATGTGCAGTGTGTGTGTGTGGTTTGCTCACTGTTTTAAATTCAGTTTAATTTATCGGCAATGTTTTCCCCTGTACTGGTACGGCCTTTTAACTCTACACCATGAATAACTAGTGTGTGTTGCTAGTGGTGTGTGTTCCGGGTGCTTCTGTTATTCTTCTGAATGTGTGGCTTTTCTGTGTCATTTTACAGTGGATTGCCAATGAGCAGATTTTAACAGTAAAAAGTTTTCAGTCAGGTTTGTGGACACATCACAAGAGTGGGCGAGAGTTTACTTTTGCAGTGTACTGGCAGGCCGTTTGAACTTTGGGACGTTGAGCAGTACCAACTGCAAAGCAGCCCAGCTGAATTACCTGTGTTTATATTTTTGAATCCCCTGAAAATTAAATTGTGTGATAAATCTTACAGAAAGGGGGTTGCTATGTTTTGTGCTTGTTTACAGGGAATTACAGTAGGTAGTTTGTTCCTGAGTGTGTATTTAGTTTGCTAATTAATTTAACGTAATTTTTTTTGCCCATTCATAATTGTGGGTTAGTTTCATTTATTTACAATTTTACTATGTTTTCAGTGCTGTATATTTATTTGCTATGTTTCTGCCTGTGTTCTGTGTGTAATTTTAAGAGTTTTGTATTCTTGCATTTTACCATTAAGTTTCCATTGTAGTCCACGTTTTTGGTCAAGATGACAGGAGAAAATGGCGCTGTCGCCTCATTCAGCTCTTCTTGGGCCTCACGTGGGAGTGGATGTGTCACACGGGAGACACCCATATTTTTGTCTCTAATGGTCAACTCTCTCGCTGTCTCAATCTCTCTCTCTCTTTCTTTCTGTGTCACCCTTCCATCACTTTATTTGGCAGTTAACCGAATGAACTTACTTGTAACATTTTAAGAACACTAAAGTTTTCGCACAGTGAAAATATATGTAGCTATCATTGGTATTAAGATAATTCAAAATATTACAAATATTTTGTGAAGTTATATAAAATGTAACACAGAGGTATCCGCTGAAGCAGTGATGTGTTATTTTGATTTGTTAGGCGAACTTGGTAATATTTACTGTTACCATAAGTTTATAACTGTGTTGTTGTAATCTTCTTTTTTTTAATGAAATGTTTGCTGCAATAACATTTTCTAATGTGTGTGTATACTATGTAACATCTTTCCTTTCCAACTCTACTCTGACCACTGAACCAAGTTAATTAATTAAGGTATTTCCAATACAAGGGAAGGGGAGAACGTACATATGAGAATGGGGCGTAGCTCATGAAATCATTAACTAGCCGGGGTTTATAAAAAACAATTTATTAACATAAATGTATATCAATGCAGTTAGGATTGATACAATTACGTTACACTTATTACTAATACACAATACTCAATTGACAGTTACACACAAGTGGCTCGATGCCGTTAAGTTGCAATACAGGAATAATCTCATGTACCTAGCCTTGCCAATTATTTATAATTATTCGTAAGGGGGATTGTTGGGGTCTCGAAGGATGACTTGCGCCCTAACCATTAGCACGAGGTATGCTCACCAATATTGGAGAAGAGGACCTGGAAACTTATTCAAGCCTCTATGGCTTGATGACGACATTGCCAGCTCCAGCAACTAACGTAGTCGTACTTCTGGTGTCGGCGTGACTCTGAGAGGAGGCAGCATTCCTGGCCTTGTATATGCTACGGCCTCAGTAGGTCAGCGTGATTTTTCGCAAGCACTCAGAATCCATAGTACATCGTAACTTAACACGTAATTTCGTATGCGGCTCTGCTCTGGCTGCTACACTGCCCCCCAGGTCAAACAAACAGCTGTCCCGGCTGTTGGCAGTTGTGGAGAAAAAAATAACAATTAAGTTGTAACCTTCCTAGGGTTGTAGAGGCGATGCAGGCTGAGGAGCTTAGGTCAGTGGTGGACATCGACGAATGATGGCATTCACGGTAATATTTAACAGCAGTATCGTAGGGGCAAGGCGAAACTCGAGACCTCGTCGTAAAACAATAATGTAATGAATGAAGTAATAGCATAAGTGATTAAAGGGTGACAAGTGGCAAGGTAGGGAGAGTTAAAATTGTGAAACATTGAAGCGTCAATAAAGCAATATGCAATAAGTTGAAGTTTGAAAGTTTGGCATGTATGTGGTACGGGTGCGCTGAACAACGTGCCAGAGTAGTAATTCTAAAAAAAAAAAAAAAAAAAAGGTGGGGGGAGATTAATAAGATTGCCGGCTCGCTAAAGTAATAATAAGTTGACAATAGCAATGACAAAAGGGAAGTGGAAAATCATTAGTTAAAAATAAAATTGTAAGCTACATAAGGGAAAATGAATGCAACGGGAAAGACTACCTGTGTGAAAGGTAGGCAGCACTCCAGAGGTTGGCAGTGCCGGACGGCTGTGCCGTGTTTTGTTTGTCTTGCAGGAGCAAGAAGACTTACGGGGCAGTTTATCGCCCATTTCAAGTGTGTGATGGATTGTGCACAAAAATTGCTTACATATATACACTGGTACAAGGATATGTGGTGACAAAGAGATAAGTAGAAAAATTGTTACATATTGACAAAACATAAGAAAGCTTTGTTAAAACCTTAGGCGGTTATGGCTGTGATGGGAACATGATGTAGCCACGTGTGGAAGTTTGAACCTTAATAACGCACGACAAGTAGTGATAGCAATAAAAACTTAACCTAAACAATACACAATAAGTGGTAGACAAAGAATAGAAAATAATATTAAACAGTAATTATAATGGTAGATGATAACATCGAATAAAACGCACGTGGCGTGTGGGGAAAGCATTATGTTCCACTTCAGTGAAAATAATAGTGTTCAGTGATTAGGTTCTTAAAATACATACGTGAATGTTGGGAGAATTATGTCTAGCTACTACAGATAGTGATACGATAGTTGGAATGAACACTTTTTTTTAAATTAAGCCCCAAATGACATACACATGGAATGGCATTGGTAACTTAGGTGTACTTAATACAGTGGAAGCCTGGAATACCATGGCCCGGTACACCGCAGATTCGTTTATACCGCGGGGCAATTTATGTTCCCTGGCCTGAATAAATAAATAAGTGGAGAGAGTGCGGTCAAGTAGGTGTGTGGTCTGTTGGCGGGTGGTCGTGAGTAGGGGACGTTGATGGATGAGGTGGAGGGAATGGCCACGCGTTCTCCCTTCTTTCAGCGCAGAGATCTATTTTACTGATTCATTACAGCCAATATTGTATGTTTTTCCGTATTCAGTTTCGTCAGCGTGGTGTAAGGATTTGAGGGAAGAATTCTTAGCGGTCCTTTTTTAATGTGACTCTATTATACCTGTCCTGCCGTTTGGTTGTAAACATGTAAAACAAATTATACTGTGGCAACCTTTCCATCTTATCTGGGCATTTGATTAGTGTTGGGTGATAGCACAGCCACATTCCAAGCCATATATCATACACGCAAATGCTTACTGTCACTTACAAGTTAACATTAAATGTGCGTGTGTTTTATGGCGTAACACATTTAAACATACACAATTATTCTATGCCAAAATGTTTAACTAAAGTAAGTTAAAATACACTGGAATACTATCTTAAAAGGGATCTGTGGCGCATTCGGTATAAACCTTGCTTTGCAATGCGAGGGGCTGAGTGTTCATATTCTGGATAAGGTAGGGACTAAGTCATTTACTGGCATATAATTAATCTCCTACGGGGTATAGCTCTACATAATTCTTATAATTATAATATAGACACTTTGATTATAATGTGTATATAGTGGCTATTCGGTACGTTCTCCCATTTTCGAAAAATTAATTCCGAAATTTGTGGCGTGCCTCAAAATTCGTGCTTCTATGTCATTTACAGGCGTGTAATTAATCTCCTACAGGTTATAACTCTACATATTCATTTTAATTATAATCCAGACACTTTGATTATAATGTATATATAGCAGTTGTTTGGTATGTCTTCCTTTTTTCGAAAAAAAAAATTCTGAAATTTTAGGCGCCTCTTGAAATTTATGCTTATAAGTCATTTACAGGTGTATAGTTAATCTCCTGCAGGCCATTAGGTGTAAGTTTTAAATATTTGGAAGGTAATAGCAAAAGAAAGCTGTAAAAGTCAGCTGAGACATCATGTAAAAGGAACTTAAAAGCTAATTGAGTGTATTGAAATTGACGTAACAATTCCAGCACGTTGGCAATAAGGTGCCAACCGGGGGGGAGGAGGGGTAGCTTAGCCATGGATCCGTCATGGCAGCGAAGCGGGCGGGAAAGCATGCCCCTACTCCTTGAAGGCAGCACAACATGTGCCGGCCGTTGCCTTGGCAACACCAGGCACCTGCGCAGAGTGGCTCCGCTTCTGCGCAGTGCAGCAAACTACGGCGGCTGGCGTGACGGACATCACCATGCTGCTATGGGAACGACGAGAGGCAAGACGGTATGCCTGGATCCCTGCGACTGGAAGCGGACAGAAGACAGTTGATCAAACACACTGCAAGTAGTAGGAATGTGGCTCTCACTCCACGCTGTGGACACTGCCGGCTGTCACAGAGCAAAGCTCGGCGGCCGTGTTTGCCCCCCCCCCCCCTCCCCCCGAGTGTCTGAAACTTAGAGACATATTCTGAGAAAACATTCCGTGACGTATTAAAGAACCAAGCGGAAGTTGCCGAGCATTTGTAAAATGTCATAAGGGAATATCAAATTTTGGAAGGATTATGAATTCAAATATAATTAGCTGTTCAGTGAAAAGATATTGTGACGCCAACTGTATGCTTTATGCAAAATCTTAACTGTGAACCGATAGTACCAAGTAACAACTCTCTGTGTGTGCTTCATTAGAGAAGTATAATATCACGTGACAGGAAATGATAATGCTTATCAAAATTAAATAAATTATTATAGATAATTAAACATAAAGTAATGGATTGCAATAAATAATAAATAAATGTGTATAGGGGGTTGACCCAGGGCGAGGCAACACCCTCCGAGTGACGGGCTTTCCAGCTGGGACCCTAGGTGCCCGTCATCCCTGAACATGACATGAGGCCCTAGGATGGAGCGGCGCTGGAATGCAGGGGCGGGGGAACTGGAGTACCCCGATAAAACCCGCCAGCAAGCGGCATCGTCCAGCACAATTCCAACATGCGAAAATCCAGAAGCAAACCCGGATCGTCTTGGTGGGAGGCGAGTGCGCTAGCCACTGCGCCACCGCTGCCCCATAGGTCGCAATGAAATATTGTTACAAGGAGGGGTGGAAAGGTGTAGAAGTGGGAAGTAGGGGGGTGTGATCTCCAGGAGTAACCAACCAAGGAAACTACCCAGCAACTACACCAAATGTTACAAGGTGGGAGAGGGAGTATGTAAACGGTGAGGTAGCATGAGGAAATGATAAAGATTTAGACTTTTAAAAATAGACAAATGTCTCAAACACCAAAAGCTAACCTTCAAAACCTCTACCATGTGCTGTAACTTCTACTTAGCAGGGGCAGCATGATACCCTGTACCCTAAACAGCTACTTTAATATAAAAAATAGGCTCATTGAAACCAAAAGGGACAGGGAGTAGGGAAATTAAAAAGGTAGCTGGGGTGGTGGGCGTTAAGGAAAAGAGGGGGGTTTACTCTGAAGGCAACAGAGAGGAAAACCGCAAACACTTCATAGGTCAGTCACAGACAGAGACCATACAGCAAGGTAAAAACTAATAAGATAGAACAAACTATCTTTTAATAGGCACCCAGTGCATAAATACTAAGCTCCTGATTTTATCTGAGGTTTTCTAGGCCTACAAAATAGAGAAGGGGGAGTTACCCTTATCAACTGGCAAAAAGGAAGAACTATGATCTTGTGTGTGCGTGTGCGCATGCGTGCGTGCGTGTATATATATATATATATAAATTTTATTATAAATAAACAATTAAATTTACAGGAAATCAAATACTATTAAATAACAAAAAAAAAAAAATCATTTTACAATATATGAGCCAAAAATAGGTACAAACAAACAAAATTCATGAAAAACGTTTGCTTACAGTAATTAAATTATGAAGGGCAAAAAAAAAGAATGTATTGTAGGGCTGACACAGGAAGCCTTTTCACGGGTATTATAAAAGGGATTTGCACATCGGAAAATTTAAATTTACCTCCAGTTACCTAATGTAGTACCGCTCTACCCTTTGCCCCCTAGGGCTTAAAACAGAGAAACTCAACATCACTAAAGTTATTTTATGTACGGGCGCTTATAAATTCATTTAGTTTATTAATAGATTGGCCAGGAAAATTAACAGAGTAACAAGATTTAATTTAAACAGAAAACAAAAGAAAAGGGTAAATAACTTAAATGTATAAAAGAAAATTTTGTAGAATTTATTTTTAGGGAGGAACCAATCAAAAGAAAATATTGGGCAACCCAACAAGGACTTTGGTTTCTGTCAGTACAGTAGGGCCTACACAACTCTACCACCTACGAACCCAACAATCTTCGTAGCCATCTACACTCCAGGTACTAATGAAACCCATCTCCTTACAAAAGAAAATAATACTATTGCAAAAACAGGTAGGTTCCCCCCTAAATTCCTATTAAATTAATTAAAGCATGTGAAACTAGACCCTGATGGCCTCTGCCAGTACCGCTCTAGAGTACATATTTACCTATGAATATTTACCCTGGTCTCTTGATACCACCAACGCACCTCAGATGCAGCGCACTACATTGTTTCCAACTGTACCCCTTATTTACTAAAGTCCAACTATTTAAAGGCAGAGTCGGGGCGTTTCTTCCAGCTAAACAGGGACGAACGACCCGACCACACGCAAAAATAAAGTTTCCAAAGAAGACTCATCATTATTTTGATGTCGCAGCCTCCTTCGGGGCGGCCCACCTGATCCACAACCGGCCGCTCACAACAGCTGTACGCTATTGTCTCTCTCTCTCTCTCACTCACGACTCCCTGACCTCGATATCTGCTGCCGATAAACACCAGCTGCCTCGCTGTCGTCACGACGACATGATGGGCCAATCAGAGTCCGCCACTGCCGGAATTGATACTTCGATACCTCGCAGCTAACTCCCTGTTTCTGCATACAGTTCCTTACTACCTCTCATCAACATAACAGTCTTGCCTTTACCATGGAAATAAATGACACAGCTTATCAGCTCGCAGCTGCGCCCGATGCTTCGAACGAGCAGAAAAATAATTCTCCCGAACTGCTGAAGGGAGAATTATAACTCGCACCTGGTCGGGTAAATACGGCCAGCAGCCGCCGCTTCAGAGGAAGCATGCTGATCTAAGAGGTGACGAAGCGCTTTCAATATTAAAAATAACTAGTGACCTCAATTCGTTAAGAACTCTGCAGTATATTCTTATAAAACCTAAAAATAACACTGTAAAATAACTGTTTCCTAATTCAATCCCATCATAGCTTAAATGATCTAACCTTAAGATAAAAAGGAAACACGATCTAAACAAATAAAATTGGCAAATAAATAACTGTTGGTAGGATTCAAAAAGTAAAATGATTTTAAAAAAATTAAAGGAAGAACTTTAAAAGAGCGACTGTCAGTTAACTTTCGCACCAAAACTTCGGCATCTAGCTTAAGATCACGACTGTTGAAAGTGACTTCCCAGAAACGCATTTTGAAATTAAAAATAAATAAAATAAAGTATCTATCACCACCTTACTTATTAAAGAAGAAAAAGGAAACACATGTTTCTTAACAAGTAAAAGGCACAAGTAATAAGGAGGGCTTAACCCATCCCAAAACAGCCTAATTTCCTAACCTAACCTCCAAGGATAAGAAAAATACTAAATATAAGAAAAATACTAAATGAAATATCAAATAAAAGTCGGCCTATCACATCTTAACAAAAAAACACAAAGGAATAGGGAACATCCTGCTGGCATAAAATCTAAGGTATCCGAACAAAAAAAAAAGGTAGCCAGCACAAATACCACTACAGATATCATGCTTAACAAAAAAGGTTAGTTTAACTCTAAATCACAAGTAAAAAAAGTTAACTGTAAAATTCACACCGTAACAAGATAACACATTGGCTGTGCACATGGGGCTGTAGTTGACATGAACATGGGAATCTGAGAAAATGAGAGCGGTTCACATGAATGGGTAACATGCGAAAACAACCTTTGCCACACGCTAACACAGGAATGCAACACAGAAAAAGGAAAACTGCACTCATGGCTTACCCTCACCGTTGTCAGAAATGGTCAGTGCACTCGTGTACACTGCCAAGGGACATTATTGTGTCGCAAGTACGTACCCCACAATAAAAAGGTTCACGTCCCTCGCTGCCTGAAGCTCCTTCAAGGCCAGCAGGGCAAAAGGGGGGGGGGGGGGGAATTGGCCGGTGGGATCCTCCTCCCGTCCAAGACTTGCGATTCTGCGTCTCATGCGAAATGAAGGGGGTTGCAAAGGAATGACCTCGGGAGCCAAGTATCCAGCCGACTGGGGCCAAAACAGTTAGCCGCACAGCAATCCCTATTTTTGCAGGGTCCATTCCAACCTTGTGCGTGTCATAATCATGGTAAGCGTGCCATTGAATTGAGTGGAGGGACTGGGTTTGAGATGAACGTATATAGAAAACTTAAAATTACTAAGGAAATACGACAGGGGGTTGCCGTGGAAAAGTTCTATCGGCCACAGGGAGTATTTATATAAAATCTCACTGCATTAAAAACCATGTATAATCATGGAACACTGATAAGTGACTCGTGGAAGGAAATGAACATGAGACTGTAGTAACTTTACTCATGTGGGAATGAAAGTACGAGTGACACACACAGGGGTATTATGTAAGAAAAGGTACCTGGAAAAATATTGATTAATCTTATATATATATATTAATCTATAAAGACGATTGGTAATTGGGCATTTTAACAAGTGTCATAATGGGGGGAGGCGGTGGTGAGGCGGGCCCTGTAATGTGATGCGTGGACACCGAAAGGAGGCCGGAGCGGCGGCCCGCGTCCGGGTGGCTGGAGTGCACTCTGTCGCAAGCCCTCGTGTGTGGGGTATCACTTACTTGTTACGGGCGATGTGCACTGCAGTATATGCTTCATTACTGCACAACTTATTTGTTTCCCGTTGTTCTCACAAGGAATCAACATTGCCGCCATCACACAGCAAAGTATATCCTGCAACTATAAAAGTGCAGCCATGAACCCTTACTTAAGTAGTTTAAGAGAAATTAATATATTATGAATTGGCCTGCGTGTATTACAATTCCCTTTGCACGGCGTGCGTAACTTTATACGTTAACTTAGAAATTCTTATAAAATCACAGAGAGAGCTCCCTCTATTTAATATATCTTATCAGATGCTACTTCAGGATCCCGTGCTTGTCTGCAAAATAAAACAAAACTAATCAATGGCAATAGAGTTCCCAATGTAATACCTTATGCTATCATCTTAATTTACTCACATAACACACACGTACTTTATGATAAAGTTTATAACCGGAGCCAGAATTCTTACAGTTAGGTATTATTTCTAGCTATGTACATAAGTGTTTCCCAATTGTCTAAGTGGCACTTGTAAGTTACATTACATTTTGAAGTTAATTTATATCCTTACGTTATTTTCTTAAGGTACTGCCATTGAAATGCACACTGCAATAACGTGCTTAGTGTCTAAGTCTACTTAAACATTTATGCAAATCACTTTTACTCTAGCTCAATCATGGTAGTGAAATCATCATAATAGGTATATAATTAGGTCCCTACGAACTCTGTAAGGTAGCAATATCTTACACTAGCCTAACAAACTCTCTATATGACTATATTATATATTAAAATGGGGGGGGGGGGGGGCAATTGCACCGCTCTCTTGGTACATGGCTAAGGACAGCGAATAAAACCTCATGCGCCTTACAATGAAAATCCCCGGCATCCATCATGTCCTAAACTGCCCGAAAGCAGTCATAGTGACTGCGTTCCGGGGTACGGACTCACAATGTTGGTTCGATTCCGCTGACATGCTTCCCTTGTTTCTGCGCTCGGGCATGAAACAATTAAGGTTGGGAGTTACCCAATAAGGGTGCAATGGGGTGTGTCCAGCATGACATGCAAGTGAGAACGTTTGGAGGCAGAGTATTAGGTGTCGTGCACATGTGTATAAACTTAAAATTACTTAATGCTACAAGGATAAGAGATATAGGAGCTCTCCGAAAACACACTCAACACCAAGTGGAGAGAACCTGGCAATTACAAGAATAGAGTTCCACATGCACAAAAGCGAATGCATGCATTAAATAAAAGCAAAAGCAGAGCAAGATGGGGCGGGGAGGTCGACAAGGCTGGCCTGGGCAAGACGTGCTACGCAAGCAGTTGCAGCACACACATGGCAAACTGACCTACCGTACACTGGCTTGCTTACAGCACGTGCCCTGGGCACGGAAAACTTTAACAGCTGTCAGTGTGTGCAGGCGGGGTGTCTGTTACTGACAGGGAAAGGCGGCGTACATTGATTGCTTTCAAAAGTATGAAAAATCGTATGAAAACATGTAATGAAACAATTATGAGATGACCCGGAAACAGGCAGAGCCTGGCTGTAAAGAGATGGGAATAAAACCATGGCTCCACCAATGGAACGTCTCCCCCTTTACAACTCTACTCTGACCACTGAACCAAGTTAATTAATTAAGGTATTTCCAATATAAGGGAAGTGGGGAACGTACATATGAGAATGGGGCGTAGCTCATGAAATCTTTAACTAGCCGGGGTTCATAAAAAAGAACACTTTATTAACATAAATATATATAAATGCAGTTAGGATTGATACAATTACATTACACTGATTACTAATACACAATACTCAATTGACAGTTATACACAAGCGGTTCGATGCCGTTAAGTCGCAATTCAGGAATAATCTCAAGTCCCTTGCCTTGTCAATTATTTATAATTATTCGTAAGGGGGATTAACGGGTCTTGAAGGATGACTTGCACCCTAACTGCTAGCACGAGGTATGCTCACCAATATCACAGAAGAGGATATGGAAGCTCCTCCAATCCTCTATGTCTTGATGATCACATTGCCAGCTCCGGCAACTAATCGTACCTTAACATGTAATTTCGTGTGCGGCTCTCCTCTTCTGGCCGCTACAACTAGTAATGTTTCCTGTAGGATACATTGTAAGTACGGGTTGTAGGAATACGTATACCACTGGTTACCTTTATTTGTTCAGGTATGTATCGCTGCTCTCCAGAGGGACTTCTGCGGTAGTATGATGTCCTTCTACTAGATGTCGCACATATGGTAATCAATGCTGAAACTTACAAAAAATGCATCTGTGCACTATTCATGATCATTTTTGATATCATATGGGTTAGGGATGTCAAAATATCAATTTTTCTCGATCCCAATACCATAAATTAGGATATAGGGATTATCAACATATGCCTACAGTCAATGTATTCTTTTGAAAATTAATTCATAGGCCAATGTACAGACAGAGCTATGAAGACAATTACAGGAAAGACTTTCTGGTCTGTTAAGTGAAGTTAATTTCCTATATTTATGTAAAATTCAGATGTATTTAATTAGTAAAGGCAAGATTTTGTGGTTTTATTTTTGAGAACATTTCAGTGTTATTGGTTTTATATTTTTTCAACACAAATTACGTGTATTATATAGTTCTGGATTTAAATTACATTGTGTTGTTTTAATTATCTTTATATATCTTCTCATAAACACATATTTACAACATAAATCACTTCTTGTCTAGGTGCAAGACACTTATTGAAAAGCAACCGTAGTTAACCTTTTTTTAAAGCAGTATTATTTAAAGGCTCCAATTTTAAAATATATTATAATTTTGGAAAATTCACGAACATTTTTTCTGGGAACTCAAGATTTAAAATAAAATAATCATTTACACTAAAAAATTTTAATGCAAAGGAATTATGATATACAGACATTAACTAGACAAGCAGTATCCACATAATATCAATATCTTCTCGGACCAGTTCAAGGTCTGTGTTTGTATTAATGTCTTGCTTACTTTACTCTCTTCTTTGCCCTTTCTCTTTACATAAAATGTCTAAAAGATACACAATTTAAGGTCCTTTAAATCGGCTGCAGCATCTTCCATAATATATGAGATTAGATATTTTATGAAAACAGTCTGTATAATATATCAATTTAGATATCACACTTTTGTTTCATGCACAGCTGTCAATTTAAACAAACATACGGCGCTGCGGCTATAGCATGATGCACACATTCTAGTAGTGTGTGTTCACTTCACACCATTGTTTCTAGCGCTGGGAGGTGGTTTTTTAAACTACTGTAGCTAATTTCTAAGTGTATGTTTTACTACTTGTGTAATCTTTGGAATGTCTTTGTTTACATTTTGTTACACAAGAAAAAAATACTTATTTACATGTGTGTGTTGCATGTAGAACTACGATTTTCGAGACTTAAAAATTGTCTTGAGACAAAATCAAGAATTTTTTAATCTAAAGTATTTCTCATTATTGCCAAGACTCGCACGTCTCTAAATTATTTTAAGTGACGAAGTAAATTTGTGTATATAACGTGGGAGAAGAGTTCATTTCTTGTGGAGAAAGCTAATTGCGTGATATTTAGTGCATTTGTCTGTATTTCATGTTATATTACGTTTTAACTTGTAGTTCGGTATTATTTCATTTTGTCGCAATTTACCACAAAATGGTGCTTTTACTTATAGGTGTAAGAGTCTCAGTTTACTATCTAGATAACAGCATGGAACTTATAATTTGTTATTCTACCACAAATAGTAAGTACATTTTCTTAACGTACATAAGCATAGATTTGTGGTTTGCCATGACTTGTAATGTGCTGTGGTTATACCTAACCTCATTTGATCATAACTTTAAGAATCGAGATTGAGGTAGTCACACTAGATTCGCACAATTCTCATAATGCAAAGGAATCTGGTTTATCAATAAATCAGATTTGACATCCCTAATATGGGTACAAATTGTAAGCCTATATGTTGTTAATTTTCAAGATTTTGTTTGTTTGGTTTATTTTAGTTATGGTTTAAAAATTTTTAATTGGACTGAGGGCAACTCCAAAATGTTTAAGTGATGCCAAATTTTGTGTTTATTCCAAATGTAGTAAATTCTCTCGCTGAGCTGTATCTGGCATTAATTTTGTTCAAATTTGTATGTAAACTTACATTTTTAAGGTGCTGCAATTTGAAAGCAGAGTTAATTTATTTGTTAAATTACTGAGAAATAATGTAATTAACCATTTTGTAGCATTAAAATTTATAATATTACTAAATTGTAGTTGTCATAAAATGTGTGCATGGAGAGACAGAGAATTTTGTCACATGATATTTGAAATATTTGTCATATGTTTTAGTTAATCATTAAATTAAGATTACATAGAATTTACATAGTTGTTTCTAACATATTATGTTAACATAACTTATTACATAACTAAGTCACAATTTGTTACAACAATACTATAGAACACACAGGAAATGAATGTTCATGTGGCTTACTCAGTGGAAGTCTGAAAATGCAAAATGTCCGTATGGTACATTTCTGTACTGTGTAGCAAACAGGACCCATAGTATAAGTCCAGTGTATCCCCAACTGCCCATATTGCCTGGAATCGCTTATCAGGTCAGCAAAGCACAGTATCCTCTGGTTGAGTCAATTCACAATCTTTACGTGTAATATTTCCTTAGCTTTTTTTACAGTTTGACATTATACTAATCATATTTACTGTTGATTACCATAATGATTTTGTTACATTTCATACAAATCACAAATGTACAATTATCACGTTGGAAGCAGTTTATAACATTTCATTTTAAATCATAATGTCGCAATTCTCAACTTCAAATTATTTTTATTTAATGAGCCACCCCTAGGCGTTCCACATTAAGGGACAAGAAAAACAGCCCAGTGCTTTCCATGAAAAGGAAAACCCCAGCTGCTGGCCCCCAACATAAGCACCAAGGTGTCCCAGAGGAGGACGTGAAACGAAGTATCTCCACTCCCACGTGCAATCCTTCAGTTTATAAATAAATAATCATGCCCAAAATAATTATTAAACACCAAACTCCACTCTCTTACCTTCTTCTCCATTCAGGTACACTGTTGTGGGTTTCTTTTATTACCCATAAAAAAAACAACACGCTAGAGCTCTCATCAAATAATAAGTTAAAGCATGAATGTGCACTTACAAAAAAGGTAGTAGGTATTAGTTAATTTTTTTTTTTTTAATAAATAAAAATAATTTGTTATCTGATTTGGGTTTTTATTTCACCTTTTTTTTTTCTTACCACACACACAATGAGAAGAGATAAAATATATATAATATTTAAACAAAACTATAATCGGTAATTGGTGTTATGAGTATTACAATTGCTTCAAACTAGTTACAGTTAACAGACCCCTATGATTTTTTATTTTTTTTAAATTCTGTGTGTGTGTGTTTTTTTTCTTTCCCCCCCCCCCCCCCCCCCCCCCCCCAAACTTAGGGTGCTCCCGAAATTTACCATTTTAGCTACAGCTTCCTTGCTTTCTCCTTTATTTTATTTTAGGACCAACAAACTTAAAAAACTTGTAAATAGAAAGTTCTTATGGTTGCCCACACCATTCCATGCCAAGACATATAACAAGGTAAGTATTACATTTTAACATGTTGTTTTCAGGGATATCTTAGTCGAGAATAAAACATTGTACAGCAAGTTGAAGACAGCCACTGCCGTGGTGTCATGCAGTAATCAAAAAAGATATGCTACTCTTATCAAGACCTCACTTCAATTATGTAAATTAAATGGCCATCCGGAGCACCATTGATATGCAAAATTTGGTGCAAATTAATTGAATTGTTTTGAAAATATGATGCAATGTTAAACATTCTCATCTGGCTGTATTTTGCTAAAATCTTGCTTCTAATAAATACTGTTAGTGTATAAAATTTGTTTGAATTTGGTTTAATTGTTTCAAAGATGTAACATACTAATCTAAATAATTTATATTAACACCATTAAAAAAGTCCTGCCACCACCTGAAAATGTGTAGCCACACCTAGCAAATGTTAAATTACTGTAGCACTACTTGGGTGAAAAATTTTGTGGGAATTGGTAGATTGGTCCTTATGTTATGGTATAAAAACTTAATTTTTTCAATTGACAATCTTTATAAATGGATGACAAAAAAGTTATGTATTACCACATTTGATGATTCTCATAGATACAGTACAAAGTTAAGTTAAAATCAGTTACATTGTTTGCTATATATATATATATATATATATACCACACTAAGCTTAAGTGTTGTAGCCACCATTCTGAAAATAAGTGTCTGGCACAATTAAAACATAAATTAATATGGTGTAACACAGCACAACGTCTTCACCAAATTTGGTGGGGATTGGATGGTTTTTTCCCAAGATATGACACAAAAACTTAATTTTATCATATAAGGCTATCTTATAATTACATGGTTTCGATGATATAGCATTAAAAGCTAAAATATTTAGGTAGCCGCCAATTTCAAAATAAGTGTCTGACCTACCTAAAACGTACTAATTTACATCATCTGTCGCAGTATTACTTGTTTGCCATATTTGATAGAAATCTGCCTATTAATGGCAGACAATAAAGGCTCCATGTAAACATATTTGGTAATTGTAATATATAATCCCAGCATACAAAGTTAAGTTGGAATTGATTACATGGTTTTGACAATATATCATGCTATACTAAAATGGCTAATGGCCCCAATTTTGAAAATGTGTCTAACCTACTTAAAACATACTTGTATACATCTTCTACCGCAGCACTGCTTGTTTGCCAAATTTGGTAGGAATCTGTCAATTGTTTCCTGAGATATGGCATAAAAACTTTATGTCGTATGGTGGTGTCTCATAAAATGGCTGACTAAAGTGGGTTTTCTTTAAATATATTATGCTTATAATAGATACTGTCAGCATACAAAATGGGTCGAACAATGTGAGATATACCAAATAAAACTAATCTATTTGTCTGGCTGCCATTTTGAAAATATGTCTGCTATTTTGAAAATAAGTGCCTCATTGATTTGAGTTATATACATTTATATGGCCTACCGTAGTATGACTCAAGTGTCAAATTTTGCGAGAATTGGTGTAGTAGTTTTTAAGAGCTTTATTTTTTCATGTGATTCTATCTTTCATAATGGCAGACTGATGATAATATGAATGTCTAAATTCATTGTTCACACACTGTGCTGTTAACATATAAAATTTTGTTTAAATCAGTTGAATGGTTCCCGAGATATGACATACCACCCTAAATTTTCAAATGGCCACCATTTTGAAATAGGTGTCTGGCGTGGCAGAAAACTATAAAAGTCGGGTGCCCTTAAAAAATACTACATGTGTACAGAGTTTGGTGAAATTTGGTTCACACATTCAACAATTGAAATGGGACACACAGACACACAAACATATACACACGTGCATGCGCAAAAGTTATAAGACTTTCCTTTGGAAAGTAAGCTAATAAATTAAAAACATACACGGGGAAAATATTGCAACAATAAATACTTTAACCAGTTAAATAAGTTTTAGCTTATTGTTACAAGTAAGTGGTTTCTCATGTAAATATTACTTGATGCTATGTTATTAATAAACAGCATACATTTTCTGTAATAATACACTAATTTTTGACAAATTGATGAGTACGTGAAAAGTGCACCTTAGTGAAATTATGTCTTGGTTTAAAAATGTAGTTCTGGTGGGTGATTCTGTTGAGAAAATTAGATTTAAGTTTTCCTCTGTCTTATTGGTTTTATGAAAGGTGATATTTATCAGAAATGTGTACAGTATTTACGTAACTGCCAGTTGAAATATTTGATTTTTGAACTTAATATTTTATATTGAGTGGTCAGTGGTTCTTGTATAAGTGGCAGTGTGGAAGAATGAGGGGTTCTCAGTTTCTTTTCTTGTTTTAGTGCTTTGGTCATTGATAGAAAATAATGGCATACAGTGTGTACTTTGTAGAAAGTATGGGCTACTACTTTGAAAAATGTTAGCTAAATATATGAAAATGTGTTTCTTAAACTGATTATAGGCTGTTTATGGTAAAGTGAGCACTTTTGAGGCCATAGTTACTTTTTCCTTTCAGCCTTTTTTTTAATGCTTTAACCACTTTTTTTAAATAACTGTTACCATGTAAGCAGTAAACTCGGTGTGTATATTCCACCACACTCGGAAGTTAACATCTAAAGCTAAAATAGAATATATTTTTTACTATAATTCCAAATGAGAGGGCTTTCAAAAGTCTTCACTTTACCGTTAATATACTATAGCTATGTGTATGATATTAAATTTGGGTGCATCAATTTCTCTTTTTGTAATTATTTTGATAAATACAATGTATTTAGCATTATTAATTAATGTTTCTATTCCAGGGAAATGCTTGTATTTGTCTGGCCTTACCCCAGAACCAATGACAGCAGATGATGACTATAAACTTCTTCAGGTTGGCATAGGTTTCACAAATATGGTAGCAAGGGCCACCAAAGGAAGTGCTGACCTAACCAGGAAGGAAATAAAAGAGGGTAATATTATTTGTTACAATTTTCAGTCTACGTCTTTAAAGTTTTGTCTAGTGAACACTTAACTATGTAACATACTAGGCTGTAAATGAAATGTTTAGACAAGTATCAGGATATATTCTGTATGCCCCAAGAGTAATGAAAATATAAGTGAAAAGTATATAAAAATGCCTAGTTTGGTTATTTGGATCGTGTGTGTGCATATGTGCAAGTATGCATGTGTGTGTGTGCATGGGTGCATGCATATGTGTGTGTATATTGTTGTATATTATTCATGAACCAGGCAGCTACCAAAGTGTAACTACTTAATTGACTGCAGAAAATACACATTATTAAATACTGCCATGATAGTACTGTTTATTTCTTTGTGCTTTTAATTCTAGATAGGTTCATGAATCTAGACATATAATACTGTAACATGGGGTATCATTCAAACACCAAATGTGAAGGGTGAAGGGGTTAAAACATTGTGGGTCAGAGAGGAACACACCTGACCAAATAAAGAAAAAAAATTTAACGACCATTCTCTGATAACAAAAATTACTGAAACAAAGGGAAACCCTACTACAACTGGATACACACACACTTTTCAAAATAAAAAATGGAAAAAAAAACCTCGCAGTAAATTAGGCAGGGAGGGGTAGAAAATCTAGCAACAGTTTTAGGGATTGCTTCGCAGTCGTAGCACTGCAGAGGGTTAACAAGGTGTGCTAAAAGTCTCAATTATGTTATTCTTATCATCTAACTAAAGCCACCTTAAGGGTTGGAGAGCAAGAGAGTAGCTGGTATTAACACATCTCCACAATAGATATTCCACAAAAATCAATGAAATCTGATAGATAAATAAATAAATACTGACTCGCATGTCTCTTTAAATGCAGCTGATTGGTTCTTGGATTTACAAGAAAAAACAAGAACTGGGAATAACTACAAGACTCCAATTATTTTTACCAGATCTTTGCATCAGAGGTTAGGTCAATCACCTGATAAAATGTAAACATCAATGTTTCTCATTGAACGCCAACAGTCATTAGCTTCTCTCAAATACTGCCCAATTCATTTAAAAATGTAGGCCTGAATTATTGGAAAGAAAAGAGAAAATAAAATGACATAAAAATACATGAGTCAGAACAATAATAAAATACAAACGTAATCCATGAGTGGGATGCAGCAACAACAGATTTAATCAGTATCTAGTACCAACATTAAATCAAAGCCAAAAACAAAATTAATAGCTACGATTTTATTATTATGTACATTTATCAACTAAATGTAACAACATTAATAACGTCTTGATCCTTCACCACTTATTCGCAACAAAAAATCAACCATACTAAGGCAATGACAACTTACAACTTTAAATCTTATCAGTACCTATGTATGTGGGACTAGGTTTTAGCATCTTAGGTGGCCATTTGTCGACAAGTTACTCTCTTGGCTTCTCTTTCCCGACTACTCGTACAGCTATTTCATGAACTACTATCTAAACTGATTGGGGCTATTTTTCCTGTAATCAGGAAAAAATGGTCCTATCAATCAAAAGAAAAAATTTAATCAATACTTAATCCCAGCTTGTAGAACTTGGGGGGGTCTCCTCCAGACCACATCGCCGTCCGTTCTTTCAGCATGCCAGTTCACAACCACAACTTTTGATACTGCATCGTGTGACTCTCTCTACACCTCCCGACTCCAGCCAACCAGAATGTACCACACACTCGTAGCAACAGCCGGGAGTCATGTGCTCAACTCCACTTCTACTTCTCCTTCCTCTCAGCCACCTATCCTCATTCCGTTAACCTCTGCTCGTACCAGCTTCAAACATCTCTAGCGCAATGCTTATAGAATCTTTCCAATACATTGTAAATAACTGAAGTACAATAGAAGCCCAGAATACAGCTGCCTGAGGTATACCTCAATTAAATTTATGTCCCCCGGCATGAATAAATAAATAAATACAGTATTTTGGCATGTATCAGCCTCGTACGTTTATAGGCCGCACCAGAAGTTTTTTTTGAAAAATTGGGATTATTAATATTTCAAGTATAGGCTGCACTGAATTGTTGTATTCCTGTAAATATTGCAGTACCTCATCATGCTGATGTGGACGCTAACTGGCAGACCGGTGCAGCAACAGCAAACTATAGCAAGCACACACTCACAACTGCTGCTGGCTGTCTCATTTGGGCAGAGAGAGAAAGAGACAGTGTGAGAGACAAGAAAGAGGGGGCAGGGAGCATTAAAAAAATACTGGTAGATCACCCAGGCTTCATAGCGCTTTCCCTCCGCATTTCTTCTCCAACCACCACCAAATGGCTGTGTGGAGCAACAGAAAATGTGTACAGGGGAAAAGAAGCTCTGTTTGTTGGGTGGGGGGGAGGTGGAAGGGAGTGACAAAGAAACCGGTCCTGGAAGAGGGGAGTGGGAAAGTGGAGGTGAGGAATGCCGAGTGAGACTTCCACCCAAACTAGGGGGGAAGGGGATAAACAAACCTCTTCCAACCCCCCTCGCCCCCTGACAAACACAAACACAACAAACACAGCCCTTGGTGGAATTAGTACATCCTTTGCCTGGAAAAGGGAGTACTTTTGAGTGGATCTTGCTTGAATGCTGGTGCTCCCCTTCATCATGCCACATTTCCCATTTTTGTTTCCCTCCCGTGGGTGCTGTCAAGTCAAGTGATGCAGATAAAAAAAAGATTCGGAAAAGAAGGGTCTAAACATTTCACTAGTTACATCACTGCTGTAAATATCAACACTTGCGCCGTGCCATGTTTAACAGATAGGTGCTACACCTTATTAGAATACTGGAAGGATTTATTTTACTCTACTTTATCACTCCCAGAATAACGCGAAAAGCTATAATGCAGGTCTGAGTTTGTCTCCCAACAGCCGCGTTATATCAGGCTTTTACTGTATCTCCAAAAACTAAATAAACTTTCATGTCCCTGTTGAAAAGATAATTAATTATTGAAATTATAACAAAAAATAAGATTAGTGCCTCGTAACAAAAAAGAAACTTCTAAAGGCGAATTAAATCGGAACAAAAAATAAAATTCTTAAATATACCAAAAAAAATTTGTATAGGCAATTTTTAGCTACATCACTTTTTCCAGCACATAGTGATTTGTGGACTCCCAGAAATTACTTCACATCCAATTACTAAGTTTAAAACAGATATAGGTGTACATTTTGTAGCTTATATCTGACAACCAGCCTAATTTTTTTTATTACTTAGTTATTTCAGCACATATACTGTGAGGGCTATCAGATCCTTACGGTCCTCCCTAACTGACAGGCCAATCAATGAACTGTTGCTCCTACATAAAGATTACTCCGTTACACGAAGTTTTTTGTACAATCTTACTAAAAAAAAAATTTTGGACAAACTCATTGTCTAATGGCATTTCATTTTAACTCCTCCTTTTACAGAACAATGACTAAAGTTTCATCAAAAACTAACGAACCATCAAAACTGACATGTTTACAAGTATCTACCACAGAATGTTTGACAGGTATCCTCATTTTGTGCTACTACTGTATGTTTTCATCTGTATGGTAATAACATCTCTCTCTTTGTGAAGGTCATGCTCAGTGACTCTCTATATATAGCTCCTATGTAGCTTCTTTGCCAACACAATTTTGTAAGTGACAAAACAGTATTAGGTGGACCAACTTGGCAACTTACGCGCATGCCGTCTGGATGAATCTGCGTCATCTAGGAGATACTGCTTTTTCATACAATAATGGATATAGCGGCAGAAAAACAGATTTTGGGGTCTTCAAGACTGCACACAGCACGGCCAGCCGCCGCACGAGCCGCTCACTTTGGTCCCTTATTAACTGTTTTAACAACCAAATGGAGTACATATTGTTGTGATTGTACCAGCCATTAAGTAAAAATTGTAAATATTAATATTTATATGTTGTAAATTTCAATTTTAGAAAAAGGTAGTAAAGCATATTCTTTCAGTTTGTGTTCATGTTGGGAAATAGTAAATGTGAGTAAAGCCAGATGTTCCTGACACACCAGAGCTTGTGGAACAACAAGTTGTTCCTACAGACAAACATCAGTGGTGATTTCACGTCAAATAGTATGTCTCATAATTTTGCTTAAGAAGGTGATTTGTGCCCAAGGAAAATATAAATTAAGCAAGTTTCTGTAAAGTTTGCACGTTACAGTGAATAGCCTATAATTATAAAGCTGGGCAAAATAATGTAAAACTTTGAAAATTATGTTATTTATTTTGTTTTTATTTTTGTGAGTTTCTTTATTTTTCTTTGAGTTTTATTAACTTTGAAAATGTGAAAGGCCAGACACTCGCTCAAAAAATTTTACATAAATCCTGATGAAAATTAATGTATGACAGAAGACTACTATTATTTATTATATATACGTGTGTCTCTCGCTCTCTCTCTCTCTGTCTCTCGCACACATCTTTTTCTTTAATCTCCATTATGTGTCGTGACATTAAGGCACTTCATTATAGTGTATGTATACATGTGTGTGTAGACATCAATTTGGAAAATACAAAGATTGCCTTGAAGCATGATTTATAACATGTTATATCTGAAGTTACCATTGCCATATAAATATATTTTTTGCAATTTTTGTTAAAATAATTGTATAATGTGAGAATAATTTTATAATGTGTATATATGAAATAATTGTATAATGTGTACATACGGCATCCAGGCTATAAACAGGCCCAATTGTGACAATGCATGAAATAATTAAAATATATATTTCTTAGCTAAACCTAGTCTAAAACTGTATCTTTGTAGGCAACTAACTTTCCTTAAATAATACAAAAAGTAAATTCTGTCTTCTAATTCTTGAACCCAACTTGAGTCTAATAGAACCATGAATGTCCCAAAACTAAGCTGTGTCACTCAGCCTATCGGGTATGGTAAGTACAATTAAACACTGGAGAATTGAGAACATAAAGGTCACCAATGCCTGAGCCATGAAGTAAAGGTAGAATACTGCTGTGAGCATCACAGTATCCATTGAATATTTATTACAGTTATTTCCATGCTGGTATTCAGTGGTGCTAGAGTAACAAATGTGACTTGACCTCATTAGAGCCATGGATTAATGACGAAATTGCCTTATACACCAGTGTTCCAAGATGGAACATAGTATTTCTGATTTTCAAACTAACCGTGCTCTAACAGTACAGCATGTAAGGTCACTCAAGGCAAATACAAATTAACTGATATTTTCTTTAAGTAGCTTGCTGAAAGTTATCTACCATACTTGCATGCAGAAAAAGATTTGGAATATATAGTTATTAGTTCCAAATGTAGACATCTACAAAATCGTCAATGCATTATGTGCACAGTTACTCAAAGACTTGATGGTATCTTTGAGACAAAGAAGAGAGAACATTCTGGGAATCAAGGAGTGCACATGGTTTTAGCAATTCAGTGGAGAACTTAAATATATCTCAAAGAAAATCAGTTTGAAGCCATTCCATGCAATAAGCCACACAGCTTGGTTGCAGGATTCTTTGGTAGGAAGCATTAATCAGGGAAAGAGGCTTAACTTGTAATTGCCAGAGATTATGAACTTTGAGAGGAAGCAATGCATGAATCTGTGGTCCACTGTTCATTTAGCAAGTGCAGTGCAGCAGGCTTAAAATTTAGCAGGTCACGCAAGTATAATTGAAGCATAAACATCACATGTCGTGGTGGATCACATAGCATGAAAACATAATAAATAATATTTGTAAAAGTATACAGTGAGAAGTTAGAAGACGGGAAGGGAGACAATCACATATTCTGGCTTCATAACCAGACTGACAAAACACTTAGCAGTAGATTGTGAAATACAAAACAAAATAAATGGGAAAATGGCCCTTGCAAACTGTACAGGCAAACTGTGTCTGTATATATACTCTTTCACATGTGAAGAGTAGCCCATTCTGAATTGTGTCCAAATCAAGAAAACTTCAACATTACAATCTTAAAAGTAAACATTTCTGTAGCACCGGACCATAAGCCAGTAAATACAGGGATTAAAGTAGTGAAAAGTTTTTACAGAGGATGTATTTATTCCCTTGGCACAAAAAGGTCCATGGCCACTTAAACATGCTACAGTTTTATGCTCCACAGCTTCAGTATGATTGAACATTGCCTTCACACAATCAGTCTAATTCAGCATTACTTCAGGATTCCAAAAGGGAGGGAAAGCTGCACATATTGAGAAATTTATCATAAACTATGTACTGTGGGATAACATGTGGAAACACCAGTTTCTTCGTGGGAAAGGCAGTTGAATTCTAAATTAAATACTTATTTAACTGACTTTTTTTATATATTTTTCGACTTGGTTTCCCATAGAAAATATGGACTTGTATTTTAATATTGTATTACATTATATAAACATGTTTGTGAACTTTGGCAATTGTGTGACAGAACACCATTTCATTTCTACTTTAACAAAGCCTGTACAGTGGAAGGGGATTTCAAGTTTTTGTGTAACCAAAAAGCATAACAAATTCTGCGACTGTGTTGCTCAAAACCAAAACAATTACATTACTTATCCATCATAAAAATGATCAAACACATCTAAATGCACTGGACAGAAGGAATTTTGCCTGGCTCCACAGCTGAAATTTGCTTGTTTCACAGGCTTGCATTTCTGACATATTAGTGCATACAGGCTTTTAATGTTGGCAAAGGAAAAGACACAGCAGCCTTTTTTCATACATCTTAAAGAACTTAAAGAACATAAGCTTTAAGAACTAAAACTTAAAGAACATAAGCAAAATATTTTAGAAACAGGACTATATTTTTTCTGTGAAATATAAAATTTTGTCTCACTTAAGTTCCAAATAAGATGCAATCACTTATTTAAGGATATTGCTAACTCTGAAAAGTTAAGAATAAAACAGACATTGCGACCCATCATTTCTTAAATTTTCTGCATTGTCTGTCCACAGCCATGTGATCTTCAGCTGTTCTTTCTTAGACGGTTCCATCACTCACACTGTCTCTGAAATGTACTGTCCAAGTTCAGCTCACCTGTTCCGCCACACAAAGTATGTGGCACCATCTTAATGTCGTGGCTTGTGGAAGCAGTGTGTTGCTAGTGAAGGAGATTATTGTTATAAATGCACATTGCATTCCTTTTACATGCCTCCGCCGAGTTCTATTTGATTGCCACTTACAGATTTCATCATCTGGCTAGAATCCATGGAGGATAAGGTCAGTAGGAAATTTATGGATTTCATCATTAAATTTTCATTGAATGGGTTAGTGGCACACAGGTCTGGCACCAATTTTGCAGACTGAAAAGTTTGACACATCTAATCCTTCATTTTTCAAATGAAATTGTTGCGTAGGTGATTGAAGACAGAAACTCCATTACAAAGACTGTGGTAGCAGTGTCCTTGTAGGCAGCCTCCAAGTTCTTCGAAGTATACTTGATTCAGTTCCCTTCATCTTCTTGTGAGAGTGTTGCTGTGTATACCACACACCTGAGAAGAAGCATCTGTTTTGCAGATCTCGAGTCCAGTACCTGAAACAGATCTTTGTATTTTTATGAGCTGTAGTTAGGCACACTGGCATTAAGGAGCCATCTGTGATTTCTCATGTCTCCTCAGGACAGAGACGCTTCAGCAGCAGGAAAATCAGTTAAACACTATAATGCCAGAGCTCCTGCAGTGGCTCATCTATTTGCAGCTCTACAGTTGGACATGACAATTGTGTCAAAGGTATTGGTCTCTGAAGTGAGACTCTAAAACTATAATTAGTGTGAATTACTTCTAACGATATATTTTTGATAGGGAGTGTAGTAGTATGCTGAGTACTGAGCTCCTCAGCATAGTTATGTGGTAGTAAGAACACTCCTTTTCTGTCTAGCCATTTGGTTTTGACAGTCTCATATTGTTGCTTACATTCTGCCAACATTGCTGACTAGGGGCAGGCTTAATTGTGACTACTTTTCCTTCCTTGGCAAGAAGATACCTACTTTTCCTTCCTTGGCAAGAAGATACCTGCTTTTCCTTCCTTGGCAAGAAGATACGTACTTTTCCTTCCTTGGCAAGAAGATACCAACCGTGCAGTATAGCTGCACCCATCTTGTTATTACAGGACAGACTTAGTGTCTCCTTTCTCACTGCTGTCCTTTTTCTGCCATCCACTAGTCTTATCACTTTACTCACTGCACTATAATTACCATCCTATTGCTGAGAACTGGTACAGAATTTTTTTTTTTTTTGTTGCTGCCTATTTTTTAAACTGCCATTTTACTAACGGTGTCAGTCTTTTGATCCACCGACTTTGCACTTGTGTTCCTAATATTCTGCTTTACAATTTTACATATATTGTCAGTTTTCTTGTACATGCACATTATTTTTTCATCAGCAAGCTCACAAATTCTTTCTCTTTGTTTCTCAACATTTATGTTTTCACTCTTTACTTTCTTGTCCAGTGCATCAGGTACTACACTTAACATTATTTTTCTATCTGCATTTTCATTTACAGTGTCTTTCCTGCCTACATTATTTGTTTTCTTGTCCACTAGTTATTTGGTAACTTAGTACAACAGTCAGTGCATCCAGGGATTACAGCCATTTTTCAGGTACCATTCATTTAAAATCCATCCCCTGTAAAATATACTGCTTTGGCATTCAAAATAGAACTTTCTCTTACTATATTACATTGCTGAATGCAGTTACAATCAAAATCACAGCAATAAAGTAATTACTTTTATTCCTGCATATCTATGTTTTTGTAAGCCGTTTTTCAGATTATCTTGTCGACATGGCAACCAAAGGCAGTACAGCAGAAAATCTGCACGTCATTGCTTAAATTTGGTTGTTTCAAACCAGTGTGCATGTTCTGCCATCTCAGAACATTTTACAGGGAGCTCTTAGAGAGTAAGTGATTATCTCATCTTTTCTTGTTACTAATATATTGCAGGTATCAATTTACTTATTATACTGGATTTTTTATTTATTGTAAAATATTCTCTGTTAAGTAATAATAATAATATAACTTTGCTGTGTGGACTTTTGACGCTGATAGTGTTGATTATCATGGTTTAGTAGGATTTACTTTACTACCTTTATCACAAGAGCTACTGAAGGAAGCGAGTTGTTCTCATTGGCAAAATTACTCAGTAAATATTTAATACTTCACATTAAACACAATTGCGATTAATCAGTCTGTTACTAAATTTGTCCCACCTCCACACAACCAATGGGTGTATCAAAGTCTTCTGTATTCACCAGGGAGCATCCTGAGTATTTCCCACAATCATAATGCAGTATTCCCACACCATAAATGTTCCCATCATCCGCCAATTTTGCACATCTATGCTTTTCATTACAGTATCTCAGAACAAAGTCATCAGTCTTTAATTCTTCTGGTTTTAAACTCTACACATTTTTTTTCTCTCTGTTACAGTTAGTCATTTGATGTCAGAAAGGAAATAATCCTCTACCTTTCAAGCCATGGGTTGGATCAATTGTTATCATGCTGCCAAAATTTATCCCCCGAGTTTTTCTGTCATGTTCCCTGTTTCCCTTACCTAGAAGTATAACTGCCCCAGTGAGGATTAATCGATTCACAAAAGGGGGTATTGAGGGTCAAGTTACCAACCTTATAACATGTAATCATTTTTTAATTTTCAAATACTGAAGTTATTGAATTCAAATATCCTATAGTTGTAAAATATGAAATGCTAGAAATCTTTTCAGCCATCTCTTGTCATTGTAATAAAATTTTATACTTCATATTAAGAACCACTTGCCTAATTCTTATCAAATTTGATATGTAAGTTCAGAAGTGTATTGTGTCGATGTATAGTTTTTTCTATAAAGTTGTACTTTTTACCAACACATTAAGAGAAACTACCACTTCAACAAATTAAGTGTAGATTTATGGAAATGATAACCAACTACCACCAGACTGGACATGTGTTCTGCTGCGGAATAAAATTGTCTTAAATATTACCATCTTCAAAATGTTTTGGAATGGTATGCCAAATACTTAGAACCTTCTAATGGTTTGGGAACAACTATCGTTCCTTAATAGTATATAACTTCAATTATTTTGTTATATCCTAAATGCCTGTTCGTCCCGCCACCGCTTTTTGACTTATTCACCTTGCACAACTAGGACTGGTTCAATGTCCAAGAACATTCGGACACCAAACTTAAAAATATAAATAGTTAAATTTTTATTATAATTTAAACAATGATGAGTATATGTGTAACAAATTGTATATGGCAATATACAGCTCCAGATTACAAGATTATTTATCATGCCGATATATTGTTGCCATGCCAACCTTTTATTTTTAATTTATATTTACATAATGTATTATTTTTATTTTAATGCCCATTTTGTGTATTTTTATTAATTATGGATTGTCTCCTGCTTATGTTTATCTGTTACAAATTGAAATTACATTTATTAGAATTCTGGTGCAAACCCTGCTCAGGCCTAGAGTGGGCCTTCTCCATTTTTGTTAGTCAGCTTCAAGAGGCACTAGAGGGAGACCATGTGCATATGCCACTCCAAGCCTTCACCTGAAGCCTTCACGTTTCTTGAACTTATTGTTTAGCTTATCGTAGTTAATCTTTTTTTTTCATGCCGGAAATTAAAATATTTTATTGTTTTCATAACTCAAGAGTAACGCCCCTTCAAACCCTATGGGCTTTTGCACCTAGAGACTTAACTACTGTGTAAGTTTTGTGGGCCTTGCACTCGAGTTTAACCATGCTGGTTGGCAAAATGCCACAAATATTTTATCTCTGTCTGTGCCTCTTGTAGAAACAGGGTGTGAGTATTAAATACACAAAGTTGATGTAGCGTGTTTTTATTTGTACTTGTGACCACTTCTCTGTCATTGTTAGGAGCTACATCCGCTTCTAACACACCATTTATCTTGCTGTATTGTTTCATAAATTATGTTGGTATATTCTAAAGTAATACAGGAGCATTAAGTATGTGTGATGGCCTCTCATAATTTCACCTGGTGTGTTTATTAGTATTCTTAGGATGTTAACTCCCTTAATATGCAGGCAGGATTGGATTTCTCACGGATCATCACCACCATCTAGACGAAATGGGGACTTCAGGAGCAGCCACCTGGACATACAACCCACACCCATTTATCTCTCTTACTTTGTAGTATCTGGTGCCTATATAATCTACTACGCGCACAACTTTGTGACCCTAAGCCGCCTTTCACCTGCTCCTGAGACAGTGGAAGCCTGTCAACTTTTAATTTTTTATATATATATATTTATTCATTTGTTTATTTCTTCTTTGTGATTTTAAATCAACATAATTCAGCACTTTCATGAAGAAATGTTATTGTATAGAAATTGGCATCCCTTGTATTTTGCAACTATAAGATGTCAAGTGTAATGTGTGTTGTCCATTACCAGTATTGGGAAATTTTGTATAAAAATTGATGCGAAAATTCCTTGAAATTTTGAACAAGCGATTACTAACACATCTTTAAAATTCCGTTTTACTTCTGTATTATAACAATTTAAAGAGAATAAAAGTTGAAACCCCAATTATTTCTAGAAAATAATAAACTTACAACCGCAATATTGTAATGGTGGCAAATCATCCATTGACATATTAATCAGATACTCTCTATTCCATCTCAGTGTATTTTCCATAATGATTGCAATTATGTAGTAGTAGTCCAGGTACACCTTCTAAGGCATATACCACTCTTAGGAATTACAGTAGAATGAATATTTGTTGTTTTGAACCCCTCCAGTCCAAAGTTTTGGATAATCCGAACAAAAAAAATAAACCAATATATTTAGAAAAATATAAAACAACCAAAACATTCAACATTGATGGATTTATTTTCATTTGTAAAAAGTTGGCAATGAAATTTAAAGTGTATTATATATTAGAGTACATACATATACTCATGTTTGTGAAGAATGCAACCTTGTGATCTACCAGAATGAAAGTAAATTGTGACGATACGATTATCACCACCTGGTGTATTTTGTTTTTTGGGCACGAAATGTAACAGTTGGTAGCCTTGTTTATCACTTTTTTAATAATCAGTTTTAGTATGTGTGTTTTTAAACAGCCGGCCGTATATTGTTTATATTCCATATTAATAATTACCTATTTGTGTGTGACGTTTTTATTTGTTCTACGAAATATTGGGTAATAGTTTTGATACTTTATTTGGGATTGCATTTTGCATGCATTTGTCATACTTGGTGTGAAGGATCGCCGCTCTATCACGCCACTGGCGGGCGCGTGATGTCGCCTGGCCGGGTGTACTGGTGGTGCCTCTGGCCAGTGTGGCAGTCAGTCCGCAGCAGTGCATGAGTCAAGTCGCAGCCATGTAGTTTGTTGGTTTGTAGTCTTACTGCAATCGGGTTGCAGTCCGCTAGCAGTCGTGGGTGAGACATGAATGGAGTTGTATGTTCAGTGTGAACCGCGAGTGACATGCAGTCTTTGCAATGGTTATGCGGGTGTGCCGGTCAGTAAAATGCAAACATCCTCGAGAGACATTCAAATTTGAGGCAGCTAAATGTTACGTGAATTGGACCCAGCATATAACTTATATGCAGCTATAATCATGCAGTCTCACAAATAAACAATACTGATAGCAGATTTTTGATTTGATGAATGATTACGGTACGTTACGGGCTAGATTGAAATACACACTTGTTCCTGAGAAACTGAGGTTTTCCTTATACATGAGCACGTCTTGTGTCATGATTAAAGCACTTTATTGTTTGAGAGTTCTGATACCTGAACAGAAAATTGTTTCATGCTTCGAATATTTGTGATTGCCACCCGTTTACCAAGGATACGCTGCTTAACATTTCATGTACGAAAGTTGGACGTGTTATGCAAAATTACTCGGGCATACTGGAAAATAATTTGGTAGTGGATGTGCTGAAAGCATTTAATATTGAGTGCACAAATATTCATGAGTGTGAGCGTGCCCCAGCATCAGTGTCCAGTCTGCAGAAAGGATTGACCAAGCACCACGACATGAAGCAGAGGAGGCGTGTTGCAGTCGCAGTAGACGTCTCCGACTTTCGGCGAGTAAGGCTGTTCCGGTTTCGGCTGTTGCTATTTTATATGAGCATGTTTTTTGCGTGCCACTGCACAGGTATGTCGACAATGCAATTTTAAGACTGCGTTCTTCTAGTGCAAGACCGCACATAGTCTGCGGAAGTTATTACTTGGAAAATTTTTCGGGTATGTTAATGACTGATACTGCTGTGATCCTAACTTATAAACATTTTGTAAAAATATTAATTGGCAATGGCTATTTTAATAATTTGCATTTCGCCAATTTTGAGAATGAACCAAGTCATTTGTACTGTATAATTTGTGAAATGATATATGTGAAAAGTATACTGATATAATTTTAATAGCAGTGTTTTCCATAAAAATATTCACTGGTGTTTTTGCACATATTTTTAAAGGAACGGTTAATTCTTTTAAATAATTTTATATTGGCTATCAAAAAGAAAATATTACGTGTGAATGTAGTGCTTTTTGCCCTTTTTGGTTTTCGAGGACATTTTTGTAGAACCACCTTACAGGACATCATAGGAAATGTATAGAGAATATTCTTACGCTAATGTAATTGACAAGTACTAGTATAAGCAAGTGTATTGGGACATGGTACATAGCGATTTGAGACAAGACTGCCTTTTGCCCCGCAAGGGTGCCTAGGTATTTTGTGAGTTATGAAGCAAGTGAGGCAAGGTTGTGAACTCCTGACACCCACGCGGGGTAGAGGGAATCTCAAAACTTATTACCAAATTATTGGTAGTGTTACAAACAAATAATTTGTTTCAAATCAATGTAACATAACTTCAGAAAAAAATTAGTCATTTGTAAAGACTCCATGAACTGCAATAAGATCTGGCATATAGTGTGACATTGAATTAAACAGGCCTTGGATGTGTTCCTGGGGAATCGCCTGCCAGGCTGCTTATACCCAGGTCCACAGTTCATGGGTTTATTAGGTGACACATTGGGTAAATTTGCAGGCCAGGGAAGAAGAAATATCTGCCTTGCTTCAAAGACAGTGTGGACATTTCTGGCAACATGTAGTTGAATGTTGTCTTGTTAGACTATGGCTTCAGGAACATGTTGAGGGAGAGGTAAGACTTCAGCCTCCACAACTTCCCTGATGTAGAGATTGCTCCTGAGAGTGCCCCATGATTCATATAACAGCTGAGGTCACATATGATAACCAATTGCTCCCCTGTCATGCAGTATGGTGCTGGACAATGCAATCTGGAAGCTGGTGCTCAGCTTGATATTGTTGAATGTGTTTACAGCCATTGTTGTAATCAAAGTCAAAGCAAGACTTTTCTGAAAACACCATTTGTTGCCTCTTTGCATGCCAGTGGTTGTTTTCATAAGCCCATTGTAGCCTGAAGTGAATACTCTGAAAAGGAATGTATGTGTGCAGTCCTCTGCATAGCAGACTTTATAGAATCTTCGAAGCAATGACAGATCTGTTAGTCCACTGCTTCCACACCCATTACATCATAGCATTATGCCTTGTATGAGCAGCAGTTTTACAATGTGCATATCCTCCTTCATGCAAGCAGGTCATTCAGCCCCATTTAAACTCTATAACTTGCTTAAAATATGTACGTTCACATTGAAGTATACTGATACCAAGAGGAACATTTACAACTCAATGACAATGAACAACTTACTTGTTTTGAATCAACAGTCCTCTATTTATACACTTATGCATCAGTTCAGAGGGTGCTGCTACATCTAGGTAAGCAAAATCATTGTCAAATTCTAGTTATTTACATATGAAACCCAGATTACCATTTCCTGTGAATTTCATTTCATTACAGTTGCAGGTTTCCTTCACTGACACATTTTCCACTTACTCAAGAGTGTATTGTTAAAATTTGAAAAAAAAATTTCAACTACTGTACGTGCAAACAAACAACATATAACATTTTAAAAATTATATTTTATAAACTAAAAGAATTCAATAGAAAGTATAATTAAAAAACACAAACAGTTTTTCAACAGTTTCTTTGTATTGTACACAGTCAAATGACATAATTATGACCACCTGCTAGAATTGCCATCTGCAGCACGTAGCGCATGACGTATGGCCTGTGATGTGGGCTGGTAAAGCAAGTATATAATGTGACAGACAGGCGGGCTGTATACATACGCTTCCTGCTGTCATGGGTAAGGGAAGCAATTTAACCAAATTGCAAAAAGGCATAATCATCGGCTTTCTGGTTAAAGGGGGCAGCATTTCAGAAACAGCGACATTTGTAAACAGTTTACGTGCCTCTGTGGTAAAGGTGTATCGTGAGTGGACAAATGGCTCCATTGGGAATAACCGTTGTGGAAACTGCAGAGCTCCAAACGCAATAGAGGTCCGAGATGGATGTTGACTATGACGGTGCATGAAGGCCAACTGACAGGCTACAGTGGAACAGCTCACAGTCCAAATGAACCAGAGGGCATCCAAACATGTGTCTACTGCAACAGTGCAGCGAACCCTTCTGCGAATGGGGCTCCAGAGTAGACGGAGGGTGACTGCACCCATGCTAACACAGGTGCATAGAAGAAAATGACTGGAATTTATAGACAGTATGGCAACTGGACCCTCTGCTGATTGGCGACAGGTAGCCTTCTCCGCAGAGTCACGTTTTCAGCTGCATGAAACAGATGGATGTCGGCGTGTCCAGCGAGAAACGTTGGAGAACCGACACCCTGCATCAATTACTGAATGAACACAAGGTGTTGGGGCAGTGTTATGGCCTGGGGAATGTTCTCGTGGTATTCTCTAGGTCCCGCCATCCATGTGAAAGGCACTCTTGATCAATTTTGTTATAAATCCATCCTTGGTGATAATGTCCACCCATACATGATGACTGTCTTTCCTCGGGAGGATGCGCTCTTCCAAAATGATAATGCACCATACCACACAGCTGGAAGTGCCCGCACATGACTGGAAGAGCACAATCAAGACTTCAAAGTTCTTCACTGGCCCCCAAACAGCCCCAATCTCAATCCAATTGAACATCTGTGGGATCATCTCAATCGTCGCATCCTCCGTCTGTTTCCTCCGCCACACACCCTTCAACAGTTGTGGGACACACTGCAGCCAGCATGGCTCCAGATATCTGTGGAGACCTATCAGCACCTGATTGAGTCACTGCCACCTCGTCTAGCTGCTGTCCGTGCTGCCAAGGGCGGTTACTCTGGATACTAGCAGGTAGTCAGAGGAACTAAAGAATAAAATCTTTTGAAGTTTTCAGATTAAGATATGTCTATCTTAATGAAAGCATACCTCACCTAGTTACTAGACTGAAGGGTAATTCTCACTAATAATGGGTGACTATATATAGTTTATATTTGCAGTTGTTTATCAAACAGTTTTTTACTGATGTCATCATTAGACTAAAATTATTATTAATGTGGTTAATCTGAGTAAACTAGGCTGTCACCATTTTTGTATTTAAGTTAGTGTTTTCCATGGTTATATGTTTGAGTAGGTAAACTACAGTTTATTTTTATTGTTTGTAATAAAACTACTTAGTAATTTTATATATTAATGAGTTTTCATAGGTTTAGGAACAGGTAACAGGTTATTGGAATTTATGGTGCCAGATTTGAAGAAAGTTTGGTTCAATTTGGATTTTAATTTTAAGGTCAATAGCTTGGTTGAGAAGCGAAACTCTTCTCTAGGGATGTGTGCCATTCACCCATGTGGCTACTCCTGGACTCATCCTGCTCCAACAATGATGCTGTATTGTTGAAGTAGCAGTCCTGTATGCCATCCTAATGAGGTTGTAGGCCCCCCTCATATGCCACTAATTTCCGACTGAGATTGTTATGGCCATCTCCCACACCGATAGAACGTACGTTCCCAACAATCATGTCACTCATGGGGTGCAGTATTAGAGATGGTAGAAGACCCAAAAATTACTTGACTGTGAAGCTGCCCGCAGTGAAATAAAACAGTTTTAAGTGTGGACTTTTACGTACTGCAATGAATTCTCCGAAGAGACACTTAACAACTTGTAACAAGTGCCTTCCTTCTCCTATCTCAGAACTCTCTGAGCCTCTTATTACTTCTCTCTCCCCCTCCCTCCCTCCTTCGAACACAATATAACCACTGTAGAAGGAGTGTTGCTACTGGGGATGTAGGCTGAACAATAATTAAGATTCTTTATATAAAATATATATTTATTACAATAATCTCTAAGCTTGGACAATTCAATACATTTACTCATACAAACAATAGAAAACAATTACTTTACAATAAGATAACAATACAATTACAAGTTTACTAATGAATGCAGTTAAGCCCTAACCTTGCCAGAATTATTACTTTAAGAACGGGGTGACGGGGACTCGTTAAATAACGTTATGCTCTACTACTACGCGATTTATGCTCACCAGATAATATGTGCAGCTAGGGCCTAGAGCTCCTCTATGCGAAGTCTGTATGTTGCCTTCTGCTTCGTGTTGCTTACGACACACACACATGTACTGACTCTGTCTTGCCTCTCGATGCCATCTGCAGTAACTGTGGGGGGGGGGGGGGGCACTACGGGAGGCTCTTAAATAACTGGGCAAACTAGGGATGTTTTTCAAACATTTCGCTCAGCCACGAACTATATCCCTGGTTGCCGCTACACTAACCCCCCCCCCCCCCCCCAATCAAAAGAACAGCGGTCCTACGGCTGTAGAAGTAGTGGTTGGAGTCATATGAGTGAGTCATAAAACTTGGGTGAGTTGACATAGTAGTGGACATGATGGGGCCAAGGAGCTCAAGGCGACAACGACGCACGTGAACGTAAGGTGGCATACGCTGAAGTAATTTAAATGCGGTGTCGAGGACGTAACCTTAAGTACGAGTCTTCGTTGTACAAGGAGATATAACTCTGTGATATTCTGGAAAGAGTACACTAATTATTTTGGCAAATGGCAAGGTAGGGTATTGTAATAATAGTAGTTAAATGAAAGTAATTACAAGAAAATAAAACAATTAGCTAGCCACAAGGCGTAAAACACTATGTTTGAGCACGTTGTTTAGTGCCACCATGGGGTAGGGGAGAGGTAAATGTCAAACAACACATTTAAGAATGATTGTTAAAAGTTCCCCCAAAGGCTAGGTGGTAGACAGGGGAGGAAGGGAGTTTGGAATGTACGCGTGTAGTGAAATGCTCTACAACTTGTCAGAAAATATTATGACTAAAAATTAGTTGATTTTAAAGCACAATGCCAACTGGCTGAAACACGTTACTACGTGCCACATGTTCAGTTATTAAATAGTATGAGATTACTGTATAATTAAAAGAGGAATGAGAAAACAAAAGTCGGTACTGTAGTCGTCAGTGTGACAGAAAACACAAATTCTACAGTTGGCAGCACTGGGCGGGCGTGCTTTCAATTGTCAGCAATACTATAGTGATGTGGCGAATGTAGGCGACATAAAACATGCCATATTTATTTACAATGTCAAGTTACTTAATGTGTATATTTCTTAAATATAACATCTTCAAAAGATATGAACCTAATGCTAAACTCTAAATGGAAGCATTAAATGAAAATGAATTAACATTAGAGTTAGCCAAGTCACCGCATGGTGAATAAGAACTGGCTCATTTGAAATTTTAACCTAAAATCATAGAGGACAATACATTGAAATAGTCATTAACTATATACGTCGATAACGCCTGTGGCTGTAAGATATGAGAAAGTTTTTAATAGATTAGAGTGGCATCAGCTGACTGGAGCTGGGTGAGTCCACTTTCACCCCAGGAGAGGTGTGGGTAGCCATGCTCAATTGGCTACACAACAATGAAAGCTTTATGTCCAGGACTTTTGAATAACAAGTTAAGGTGGTTTTACACTTGTAAAAATTTGGCTGACATTATGCCACATTCACACTGCATGCACATGCACACACGGGGACGTAACACGTGTAGAGGGGGCTCACAAAGAGGGTTTCTGGATCTCTGGATCTGTTGTGGCCCCCTTGCTGCATTCATTTCCTTTTTGGCAACTTCTGGGGAGAGGGGTTGTCTTGTGATTTGTTGGCCCGAATTATTATGTCCTCAAAAGTTGCCTCTTGAGGAAATGAGTGTGGGATGGTTACCTGACTCCGGCAGTACTTCGAGTTTCGTGCAAATAGTGTGTACTCCTCCCACAATGTGCCAAAGCAGGAGTCAGGAAGTGTAACCACCACGTTTGGGCCGATCCTCCCCAGGAGAGAGCACGTTATACCTGCACTTGTGTAACAGGATGAACTGGCTAAGGAAGCGAGACATGGCACCCATAATATGCCCCCATCCTCTTCTGGAGGCTGTGCATCCACCACAGCTTGTTAATCCTGCTGTGCCAAAGCCGCAGGTGGTATGGGCCTCGGGCGCAAAGTGGAACTGGAGAGGTTGGGTGTCTGCCCAACTGATGTGGTGCTGTTGCAGCTGTTGAGGGAGGCGAGGTGCCTCTGTGAGCTAGGCACAATGCTCGGCTGTCTCGTTACTGAAGCTGGTGGAATGGGGGAGTGACAGGGTCACAGGACCCCGATGGTGGTGGAGCATCTGCACGATGGCATCATGAAAGTGCACAGCGGTGCAGAACAGGGCACCACCTGGGATGCAGGGATACGGCAGATATGCGTTTTGGCACACCTTGGGCAGCATGCCCGTCGGTGATGCATGACATAGAGCAGGGTGGCGCGGTACAGGGTTGCATGCTGCGGTTAGCCAATGAGTTGTAGCGGGCAGTTGAGAGCAGTTAACGTATGCTGCTTTTGCCAGAAAAAAATGTGTGTATTTACCGTCACGGGGCAAGGTAAATGGAACTGAAAAAAATGAAGAATTGCGAAAAATTGGGCATTGAAACATAGTATGACACAAGAAGCACGCACTTATTGAAAAAATGTAAATAAATAATGGTTAACAACGAATTAAACAATAACATGGACTCTCTACTAAAGCACAAGCATAAATGTAAAAGTTGGCTAATATGCAAGATAAACATGAAAAATGACAAACTCTAGGTTAAACAAAAACAAGGGTAAACAATGTAAACATGATGAGAAACACTGATAAGAAATGAAGTAAACTGACTGCTAGAGCAAAAACATGAACGTAAGTAATTACTAATATTCAAGATAAACAATGATAACCACTAGCATCATAAGTGTAGTAAACCCTTCAGTCAAGTTGAATTTGTAGTACAATAAAAATTAGCATGTAACCTTAAACTAATATGAGTTGAGAATGGATAAACACATGATAAACACTTCAAATTACCCTAATGTGCAATGAAAATTTACAACATACGATATGCCGACCAGTTGTTGAGTAGATATGGTATCGGGTGAAGAGAAGGATGGTGCGTGGAATAGAAAGAGAGAGAAAGAAAGAGAGATGTTGCCATTGTCAGGTGAAAACATGTGGTGTTGATAGTGCTGATTCACTCGGATTGTTTACACTCACTGAGATCGCCAGCTGGAGAATGTCATGTCACGCCTGTGGGCAAGATTGGGAGGGCCACACTCTTCCCTTGGCCAGGTCGAGCGAGTGACAGTGCTTGCTGGGTTACAGAATGAACACGGAGAGGGTAGGTGAGAACTGTTTCTCCGCCTCGCCTTGCACGCCACGGAGAGGAGGAAAAGGAATGTCTCAGTCTCCCCAGCGACCAGGTGAGAAGTATAAACCAGCCTGAGTAGCTGGAGGGGTGCACACTGGTGCACGTGCTGCTGACTCCCAATCGGTAATCCACACTGGCTGAAGGGGTTGTGTCGCTGCATCTGTGATCATTATCTTCCCATACCATTTATTGAACACACGTTGTTAGCTGCTGCCTCCATGTCTCGCCCAGAGGGGTGAGAGAGGGGTGGTTTAAATGTTGCTCTACAAGGTGGCGGCGGAAGATTCCGTGGTCTACTTCTTCACTGCATAGCTTAACAATGGCGTGACTGGCTGATTATCGCCATGTTACTAGTGAATTTCCCTGCGCTGGTGTGAATTTCCGTGGAGTTCATCCTGGCACAGCCCTCTTCTTTAGTTCAAAAGGAAAGGTTTTAGGAAAATTGCCAAGAATTTAAAATTTGACAAGGATACAGGACATCAACACACAACAGAAAATTGCACTTGCAACAACAAGCATGGGTACATATCCAGGTTAGGCATACAGGCAGGTATAGGCTGTTCACGATAAAGTGAGCACTTTTGAAAACACTCTCATTGGGAGTAATTGTCAATAAATATATTTTATTTTTGCCTTAAATGTTAACTTCCGAGTGCGTTTAAATATACACACTGTGTTGATTACTTACATGGAAATATTTATTTCTAAAAAGTGGCTAAAGGATTAAAAATGGCTAAAATAAAAAAGTAACTAGGGCCTCAAAAGTGCTCACTTTACTGTGAACAGCCAATAGTTAGGTTTTTCAGGCAGGAAAAGCAGAAAAGGTGGATTTACATTTCCAGAATGGAAATGGCCACATGCATGGGCAAACCATTCAACGGGAGGTGAATGGTGTAGGACAGTGCATGATTAAGGTTTTAAGCAGAAAATGGCAACATTTAATGGGAGTTATATGTTATAGGAAAAAATGTGTGTAATTAAGGTTTCAGGTAAAAAGTGGCCACACAGAATGGTGCCATCTAACGGGTTGTCGCGGGCTCAGGAGCGGGTAATGGGTTGTTGGAATTTACGTTGCCAGATTTGAGAAAAAATTTGGTTAAATTTGGATTTGAATTATAAGGGTGCCAGCTCAATCAAGCAGTGAGACAATTTTTTCTAGGGGTGGGCTAGCCCACATGGCTGCTCCTGGCCTCACTCCGTGCTGACAATGACGTATTGTCGAAGTTGCGGTTCTCTATGCCTACCTAATGAGGATGTAGAACTCCTCATATGCTGCAAATTTCCGGGTGAAATTGTTATGGCCATCTCATGCCAACAGAATGTATGTGCCCAATAATCGCTTCACTTAAGGGGTGTAGTAGTAGAGTGGGTAGAGGAAACAAAATGTTAGTCGCCATGATTCAGCCGGCAGTGAAATAAAATACAATTTTGTCTGGGCTTTTACCTACTGCAATGAACCCTCCAAAGAGGCACTTACAACTGTGGCCAATGAAATAAATTATATAATAAAAACAATCCTGGCGCTTTTGAGCTAGCTGGACTTGGGGGTGGTGCTGTCTTAAAGTGTCGAAAGTTAATTTAATGTTCCATGGTAAAAGATATTACTATTGAAGCTATTTGGTGATTAGTGCACACTGTGAAAGCCCAGAGGCACATGACGTGTGACCACCTCCAGCAAGCACTTGAGACCAACTAAAGAAAATGGCAGACACCCACTGAGAGCTCAGCCCAAAACCGTGCAAGAGACACTGAAAAATACAACATGCGTATGACAAACATAATAAGTACATAAAATCAACATAACCCTTAGTTAAAAAGCAAATGAACACTTATTAATAAGACTTAAAAAACAAATTATGTGAGAATATAAAATTCTGTGGCAATAAATATGTAAAGTGATGTATTGTTAAAAATATTCGAGGTTGTCTCAGTCCATTGTGTCATCCATTAATTTAAAATCACAATTAACATTTAAATCAAGAATTCTTACAATAATTATACCCTCAAGTTTTTAATAGATTAGGGGGGCATCAGGTGGCTCAAGCTGGGCGAGTCCACTTTCACCTCAGGAGGTGTTTAGGTAGCCCTGCCTAATTGGCTACAAAACAATGAAAACGTTATGTTTAGGACTTTTTAATATCAATTTAAGGTCGCCTTACACTTGTATAAATTTGGTTGACGTTATGACACACTCGCACACACGGGTATGTACCACATGTAGAGGGGGTGCACAAAAGGGGTTTCTGGAACCGTTGTGGCCCCCTCGCGGCATTCATTTCCGTGGTGGAAACTTTACTGCGGGGTTGTTTTGTGGTAATTGTCAGCCCAGATTATTATGCCCTCAAAAGTGGCCTCTTGAGGACATGAATTTGGAATGGTTACCAGACTCCGGCAGTACCTCGGACGTCATGCAGATAGTGTGCATTTCTCGCACACCATGCGGAGACAGGAATCATGGAGGTGTAACCACCACATTTGGTCCAACTCCCCCCATTTGAGGGCACATCATAGCTGCGCAGGTGTAGATGGACTAATGGGCTAAAGGAGAGAGTTTTGGCACGTGTCAAGATTAGTAATTAATTATAGTATGTAACATTTGTTTTACACGTATATTTGTAAACCTGCTGTGGTTGAACATGTTATATATAAATAAATAATCATCAACCCTTCATTTAAATTTAGGTGGCACAAAGTGGCTCTGACTAGTACAATGTTATGCCAAATAATTATCTACTGGTGCCCCTAGGTTACTACTTAACTAAGTGGCTGGAGGTCACTCCCCTTCCAAACAAATGATCATTTACTATGGCCAATGTCCTCGGACTTGCTATCTTCTCATGGTTTGCGGTGCCACAAGAAATCCATTCCGATCATGTACAATATCTGTTGTACTTCAAGATATAACAAAGTTTCTGGGGACAAATAAGACTGAGACTACAGTATTACACTCTCAATCTTGTGGAATGGTGGAGCGGCTTAATTGCATTCTCAAGCAGTAACTTTGTCATTCCAAACAAACAAATGGACTGGGACTCATAGGTGACGTTATTTCTACTTGCTTACTGTTCAGCAGTTCACTAGTCTACAAATATAACACCACCAAGGATGCTGTTTGGGTGATGCCATGCCTTTGTAGTGACCTGCTGTGGGTACAGCCAATAGAATTGGAAGCTGTTGCCCTTGAGTATGCCAGTGAATTATGTTGATGACTAGTTGACATTTGTGAGTTTGCTGGACAACACCTTAGAATAAATAGTGATGGGATGAAGACACAGTATGACTAGATAATGTTTGAGCAAGGTATTTCAATGCGGACAACTGGTTTAGCTATACAACCCACAAAGCCAAAAGCTCTAGAGTTGTTGGGAAGGCCTCTATACAGCATGTTGAAGATGATCAATAATGTGGTCTTAGAGTGTGTCGTCAAGACTGTCAGGTGAAGCCTAAGGTTGTCCACATTGATTGACTGGCACTTTATGAAATATGAAAGTCTGAATATTGCAGAGTCCGTTTGGAACAAACAGACTTTAGGAGAGGGCAGTGTTACATGCAACCAGTTTGCCTTGTACCTCTTCAAAGGTTCCCCCCCCCCACTTCATGATACAACTAGTACTCCCAGGATGATACAACTAGTACTCAGAGGAGGGGAAATTAAGCTGCCTCCATGATCATGATATTGCCAACAGTGCTGACATCACTCGTGTCTCTGGAAGAATGAAAGACTTGGAGGCATTGTGCAGAATTTTTGATCATCGCACCCCTCTGCACAACCCGAGGTGCAAAGAAGCTTTTATGCAAGGCCATATAAGACACGGCATGCCTCTGAATTAGATATATTAGGTGGCTTTTAGTGCCAAGTGTGTGTGATCATTAGGATGACTGGTGGCAGAACAGTGACCAGTGAGTGCAGCAGGCAATCATCGGGATGACATTATAGGTGAGGACGCAGTGACCAGCAAGTGCGGTGTGCAACCTTCGGGAGAGTGGTGTCCAAGACTGACCAGCTGGACTGTAGGAAAGTGCATAAGTGTCAGACATTTTGAATTACTGCATGTTAATTTTAGCAGTTGACATTATGGTGGTATAAGTGATGTGTATCTAGTGTAAAGAAAGTGAAGAACTTAAATTATAATTGAGTTTGGCATAAAAATTACACTCGCTGCTAGTAATAATAACTGTTAATAGTAGAGAAATACAATTGTATTTTGTAAATAATAGAAGTGTAAATAAATTAATAAATTAATTTAAGTTGTATTATTGTTATTATTATTATTATTTCAAAACCTTCATTCCTCACGAACTTACTCATGTTATTTACTTTTCATGACAAACTTGCACCTAAAGTTATTTGGTAAAATTTGAGTATCCAATGCATGAGATGGGTAAATAAAATAATGCCATTTAAAGATTGTTTAATGTACAGTTTCTTTTGCAGGTTTTTCCCGGGTACTTTTTACATGTGTTTGAGAATAACTTTTAAGTATAAAATTCAGTGTCATAATTTATATAAAATAAATAATGTATTATATTTTACCTATTATATAAACAAATTGTAAGGTTAGTTTCCATGGTAGCAGTGCATATTTGTGCACTTGTTCAGTGTGTTTAGGATAATGAAATAATTTTGATTCAAAAATGAATATATCTTTGACTGTTATGCTTCATATCCAGTTCAGTGTGTCCCACTCCAAGCTGAACCCTTTTTTCGTTATTAACATTTACAATAATTAAGATATTGTATTAAAATATTCAACAGACATACTGTGCTTCATGTAAAATATTACAAGTGTTGAAGAGATAGGTAGGTATATACAACAATCACACTTTACGAATGGAGAGGTTCTTCATGCACCATATGGGGGTTTATACTAGCCCAAAGATAAAAGTTTTGAGAATTTACATAACCTGAAAAGTTAAACCAAGTTTCATCAGAGAAAAAAATTAATCCAGATTACTTGGATTTGCAGGGATGAGTTTCTGCTACCAGCAATTGTGTGACACACGTTTCACTTTGTCAGGCTCCTTGAGTTAGTGGATGCCAGAGATATTGTACGCATGGAGCTTTAATTTTTCTGCATGATAAGTGCCTTTTGACAATCCAGTTTGCTGAGAAGAATGTTGCCACAGTGACTTCTTTGAAGATTCTAGTAGTTGGAACTATGCATCCTTGACAGTTTCCTGTGACATCTTTTGACTGTAGGTTGTTCACGGTAAAATGAACACTTTTGGAAGCCCTGCTTAAGATCTACTTGTATGCACGTTATGTGTTCTTCTGCCATATGTAAAATTAACAGTGCTCACTTTATGTGAACAGCCTTTACTTGCGTTATCAGTGTGTCCCCTTGGTTTCATTGTTTTTTTTGCCAGGGTCAAAATGGTGGTCTTACTTGCTGCATGCCTGCCTCTAAACCTTTCCTGCAACATCTGTTGACATACCTTAATCGAGTGTGTTTTCCAGTGTGTCCAAACAAGGAAGACATGCTGCGCCACAATATACAAAGACATTTCTTCTCTATTTTCCTATAATTTATACTTATACTATTGCCATGTACAATTAAATACCTACTTCCAACAATGAGGCACAACAGCAGCTGTCTACCAATATACGCACCATATTGTACTAACTGGTGACACCCTGGTAGCCATGAGACAAAACAAAAGTTGCCTACCAATATCTCCACCACAGCAACATCCTGGCAGTCACAAAGCAAAAACTGTGGGCACACACGTTATGCCACAATACAAAACAGAAATACACAGTCCCACACACATTTCATAATCCTATTTTGTTGCAACATCTTTAATATGAGTGTCGAGTTCAGTGTTTTTTGGATGCGAATGTCATCGCATTTCTCACAAAGTAAGGTAGGGCTGTTGAAAATGTAATTTCAATTTCTTTTTTATTGTTAAAGTTATGAACAGAAACCTAGGTTTGACTTGGAATTAGACATACTGTGTATGCTGCTTTTAAATTGTTTTTTATGATACGTGTGTAATTTTTTTCTACAAATGCATGTTCGTTTTTAGTGGACTGAAGTGCCATAACCCAATGATTATCATTACTATTGCTATACACTACCACTTCTGCTTGGTCATGTCGGAAAAACTCGCATTTTAACAACTGCTTTTAGCATGTTTTGATAACTGTATGTAGCATGTTGATTTTAATCAAATAAAAATATTTTTACCCTCTTCTGTAATATGTGTGTGTGTTTTTTTATTTATTAATTTTATTATAAAATGTGTTTCTTGAATGTTACATGTTGTATACTGTATTTTCTTTCAGGAAGTCAGATATTATTGGAGAAGCTTCAGAAATTCAAACCAAAGATAGCTGTCTTCAATGGCAAGCTGATATTTGAAGTGTTTTCAGGAAAAAAGGATTTCAGCTTTGGAAGGCAACCAGAATTTGTTGATGGGACGAATACAGTATGTGGTTTGTTATAGCTGTAAGCATATGTTAAGTGTTTACCTTAATGAGTGTTGTTACCACCTGCACAAAATTGTTGTTAAATTTTTCGTTATTAATTCACGAGGTGTGACAGAAAATTACTGAGACTGGCAGCACTGTGCACAAACTGGCAATGTTGGCAGCTGTCCTCTCCACAAGGTAAAAACATCTTAGCCTCTCAGTGATGGTTTCAACTTCCTACATGTACTACACAATTTGTGAGGTTGTCTTAAGTGAAGATGTGTGTAGGAGGTGTGTTATGTACATGGAACAGCAAAATTTTGAACTACTTTGTGCCATAAATTTTTGCTTGAAACTTTATAAATCAGTCACTGTGATATACTGAAAGTTACAACATGTTTATGGAGACCATTCCTTATCCAGGGCATAAGTATTAACATGATACAAGGCTCTCGTATTGGATCAAAAGAAGTGAAAGACAGACCTTGTGCAGAATAACTGTTAACTCCAAAAACTGAAAACAATGTTGAATGAGTGATGATTCCTGTGATATCAGTCAATCAACAGTGAGAATGATCAGCAGCTAGTTGAATTTAAATTAGTTCTCAGACCATCAGATTTTAACATATGATTTGGGCATTAAAAATTGTCAAGATGATTCCAAAACAACACACAACTAAGCAGGATAATTGGATGGCTGTGTGTCGTGATCTTATGGGCCATCTTGAAATAGGCCAAAGAATTCTTCAGTAACATCATCACTGAAGTTGAAACATGAGTTTTTGAGTACCCGGAAACAGAATGTGTCAGGAGTGGATTGCAAAAAACTCAAAGCATGAATCAGCAAATTGAAAATCAAATTAATGCTCCTTTTTCTATAGCCAGGGTATTTTGCACAAGGAATTTGTGCCTCAAGGGTAAACTGTCAATGAAACATGCTATTATGAAGTCCTTGAAAAGACTCGGAAAGAGGGTTGCGCACATGTAACCAAGCCATTGAATGCACTTGGATGTGGTGTAATGATAACACCCCGTGTCACACTGCAGTCTTCACCAATGAATTTTTGGCATAAATATATTCCTGTGGTTCCCCAGCGCCCACAATTGGCCTGATCCTTAACCCTGTATCGTTCTACTCAACCAAGATCAAAACCCACTTGAAAGGTTGACGTTTTGTTACTGTGGATAACATCGGAAAGGATGTAACCAGTGAGTTGAAACCCTTTCCAGTGGAAACCTTGCTATGATGTATGAAAGCAATGTCTCCATCGGTGTGTAGTCGCCTAAGGAGACTTCTTTGAAGGGAATACCTTGCTCTATAATAAATTACTTGGAAATAAAATGTTAGCCTTATTACTTTTCTGCCACATCTCATATTTAATTAGTATTATTTTAATAATGTTATGTATTTATATTATAATATTACAAAAACAATATTTGAAACTATTAATACACTTAGTTTAGAGCAAAGTAATTTCACTGTCCCAGTAATGAACTTCTTGAACTTGTTTTTTGAACATAAATACATATGGTATAATCATGTCTCTTGCCTCTGTAGCTGTTGAAGATTTTGTTATTAGACATCACTATTAATGACCTCACTGACAGTTTATTCTGTATTAGTTCCAGTTATAACACAGAAATTTTAGCAAAGGTGATTATCTGTTCATATTTTTAACTCTAAATGGTAATAATTGGTGGCTATTTTATGATGGATGATTTGATTCAAATTGTGGAATTTTCAAGTAATTGTATTCTGTGTCTAATTCACTTATATATAATTTTCACGAAACATAAACTTATTTTCAGTGTATTGCAAGTTCTTTAAGAACATTAAATTTGATAAAACAAAATGGTTCTTGAATATTAATGAAAATTGGAAGTGAGTATTGAACTGTAATAAAATACCACTACAGATCAGATTGGGAATGTTCATGAAAGCCAGAGATGAAAAACACAAGCTGAAGTGAGAAACATTTACCATTTAATATTATAGCAAATGCCATTAAAAGACAGTAAATAGACCAAACGCTAAAAATATGAGCACGTCAAATAAATAAGACACATACAACACTTATTTGAAGCATTAAATATTGCTAATCAATGCTAAATAAAAGAGTTGATGTGACTTTTCAAATTTTAATTAAAACTTTGAAAAGGAAACGGAAATCATCCAAGATGATGTCAAAGAATAATTACTGTTTATATTATGAAAAATATCTGAAAAGAAAATAGATTTTAATGCAATAAAAGTATAACTGAATATTTTAACAAATATATGTTCTGAAGATAATTAAAATTGTAAATTTAGGACTTGCCTTTCCGAATACAATAAATAAATTAATATTCAAATACTTAGTATTAAGTAGTGGATGAGTAAGTATTAAATCAGAATCTTAAACAGTTAATAAAAATTTCATAAGCTTTGGCTAGCATCTGAAAATTCTGAGCATTTGTTCCTGTTTAAAAGTTCAATAATTTGCTTCTCAATATTAGGAGTAGAAATTTTCAAATTATGGGGCGAGTATAAAAGAATACCCCTTGAAGGTCTATAATATTGAAACCAAACCACCTGCAACCTTGGTTGACCACCACAAACGACATCTACGCAATACTCAAACTCGTTCCACGCTCTTGCCAGCATGTCCGGTATTACGGTTTGGATGGCATTGGTAATTTTCGTTTTTTAGATTGTCATTGTTGTTAGCTGGCAATGGTGGATAAAACACTTGATCCTTTATGTACCCCAATAAAAAAAATTGCACGAGTTAAGATCCGGGCTTCTTGGGGGGCCAGTGATGGAGAGCCTGGTCACCAGCTGCTCCGCGACCAATCCAGCATTGTGGCAACGTCTTATTCAGGTATCCGCAAACAGCTAGGTGCCAATGGGGTGGCGCATCATCCTTCTGGTAAATAAAGTCCCCTGCCGTCTCTTCTAACTTCGGAAGTAACCACTCTCTAAGCATGTCCAAATAAGGGATTTCAGTAACAGTCTTTAGGTACAGCACAAAACACTTTGAAGAAAGCGACATTCCATACAGATGATAAGGTAAACCGCCACAACGTGCAGATATGGGGTCAGGAGCATCCCCATTAAACAACCGAACACAACTGCACTTCCTCCAAAATGAACATGTTGTACGCTGTATCCAAAGACACGGTTTTTGGTCTATCAGTTTGCTGCACATTACCATAGATACAATGTGTGCGAACATGCATATTTATGTTAGCATTTCAGTGTTTCACATGGTATAATACCATTGTAGGCACATCTGATTGTGGACACAACCAGAAGTATGAATGTCCTTTGTGTGTCGCTCGTGGTTCACGACAAGCATCTGTTTCTTTGGAAGCTGTAATAGATACAGGTAACATGCTCATGTGCATCACAGTGGTGACCCAGTCTACCAATACTTGTGTCGGTTATATCTTAGCAAGCATTGGATTTAGGAACCTACAACCACTTCCGTTATTCATAATTTTGCGCGTAGTTTATAATTTGGCAAGGAAACTGTTTACGTTCCATTTAAATACATGTAACTTTGTGTTGAAAGGGGTACTTTCATATTTTACAAGAGTGTGTTCATCCTCTCAATTTGCAAGCCCCTTACGTGGAAACAATCCTATGCAAACAGTTTGGCAATATTTTATTCCGTCTCTGTATTATTACAGGTTGTAGCATTACGGGTGACATCCTGTGTATGTGTGTGTGTCTCTCTCTCTCCTCTCTCTCTCTCTCTCTCTCTCTCTCTCTCTCTCTCTCTCTCTCTCTCTCTCTCTCTATATATATATATATATATATATATATATATATATATATATATATATATATATATATATATATATATATATATATATATAAACTAAAACGCACAAACTCGATTTTAATACATCAGCAAATTTCAGCAGTTTTTTTCTTTCTTTCTTTCTTCTCCTCTTGAAGGATATGGATGATGACCGTTTTATTCATGTTAGTTTTTCCGTTTTCTTCATTGATTGTGATGCTTTTGTTTGCTTTTTCTATGTTTCAGTGCCTATTTATTTATGTATTCAATGCATCATTTTTATTCCAACACGTGCTGGAGTCTGTCTGTCAAAATATCAATATAAAAGTGTACAATCTCTTTATTAAAGACATTGGATTATATTTTAATATTTGGATAAAAATGGTTATTGCACCAATCATATTTACAAAAAATTTTGGGAAAATATGAAACATACCCTACAATTTTCATAGATATAAGTAATACGTTACAATCAAGACTACACATAATGGAAAATAAAGTGTGTATATAACATCATACATAAAATTAGCACACAAGATATATTTATATACAGTTATTTGAGCAATAAGGAATAAATTCAATCAAATATTTTAATAAATTATTTTTAAATACAGTATTAGTTTTGCTTGTTGGAATTTTATTGGGCTACCTTGGTTTGCTGTTTATTAGCTTTAACCCCATAAATTATTGATTTATTTTTATGTTTGTTGGTTGTATGAGAAGAGATGGTATTTCACATAGATTTCCTGGTGAGGTGAACACGAAAGTCTTTTTTTTATAGTGGATAGTTTGAAGTGCAAACAGAATGATGTAAGATGTATATGCTTGGAATAGTTGGTACTTTTAATTTTGAAAATAGAGGTCTGCATGAATCTATTTTTATTTTTATTTTTTTCAAATCTGCTATTATGCATTTTTTTTCATTCTAAAATTTTTTGCAGGTACAGTCGACTCTCGATTATCCGCGATAAATGAGGGGGCGATTGCCACAGATAACCCAAAATCACGGATAATCTGCATACTAAGAGAAAAATACAGTTTTTCCAACACTAAGTTTCATATGGTCGTAACTGAATACTGGGTGTTTCAGCGTGAAGCCTAGCCTATCGTTGACATAATACAGTGGAAGCCTGGAATACCGCACTCCGGTATACCGCCGATTCGGTTATACTGCGGGGCAATTTATGTTCCCCAGCCTGAATAAGTAAGGAGAAAGTGTGCGGTCAGGTAGGCGTGTGGTCTGTCGGTGGGTGGTCGTGAGTCGGGGACATTGATGGATGAGGCAGAGGGAGAGGGCGCACGTTCTCCCTCCTTTCAGTGCAGAGATCTATTTTACTGATGTATTACAGCCAATATTGTATGGTTTTTCCGTGTATGCAAATAAAATGTGTTCTTATATTACCATATTGGCGAGTAAAGCCGTGTGCATATATAGGCCACATCAAAAGTTTTTTATGAAAAATTCGGGATAATTAATATTTCAAGTACACCACACTAAATTTTTATATTCCTGTAAACATTGCCAAGCCTCATCATGCCAGTGCAGAGGCCAACATTCCACCTAAATTTCATAGAAATTCAACACATTGATGTGAATCGCATCAATAGGCATGTTTTCCCAATACCGGGCTGCTGTTAGGAATTGAACCGGCCCTGTAACGACGGCAGGGGGGGCCGCGGCGTCTGTCTGGCCGCCGCCCGCCAGAATAATCTTGTAGCGACCGACCGACAGACAGCTGCCCAGCCTCAACGATCTAAGCACGAGCGATAACAGCAAGCCTTTGGGGTATAGCTCTATGTAATGATTATAGTTATGATGTAGACACTTTGATTATAATGTATATATACTGGCTATACGGTATATCTTCCTATTTTCAAAAAGAATCCGAAATCTGACGTCACTCGGTTGCTAGGCAACAGGTCACCTTCCCCCCCCCCCCCCCCAACCCCTCACCAGGAGAGGGGAAACAAAGACTTGCAAAGCAAACTGCATGTCGCCCGTGTCACACACACACACCTCGCACACTGTCCAGTGCATGCGGCATACAGTCTGCTGTTTCAACGTGTGGAAAACAGTGTTTAATGTAGGAAACAAGTTTCGCCTTCCATTCCCAGTTCTTCAAAAAAAATATTGGGCTTGTTTCACAAGCACTAATCCCGACACTGGCGTTCCCGCGGCACATTTCAGGTTAAACCACTCCAGTATAGCCTTATCTAGTTCCGCGTATGTCCGTAGTTTCATAGTTTCCCTATTCACCAATCCACTTGTCAATTCCACACTGCTCGCAAACTCAATAAGTTTGGATTTATTTTTTCATATATCCCGAATTGTTGTTTCTCCCACTCCATACATAAATGAAAACTCTTTTATTACACTTCCCCCTTCAAGTTTATCTATAATTTCCAGCTTCTGCTGTAAATTTTAAACACACGTTTACATTTTGCAGACTTTTTTTGCCTGAAAGTGAGCAAAAACAAAACCGAACGTAACTACTGACTGGCGAGATAAAACTGACACTGACCGTGGGAATGCGATACACAGGAGGAATGAGGCAGTCGTGCCAGGACCGGCTAAACCTGGCAGGCGGCAGCTAGGCTAGCGAGTTGTGCGGTGTTGTCAGCTCACTGTCTTGCGATGTAACTAAGCTTAAGCTCATTGTGCCATCGGGAACACATTTTGACATGCATTTGCATTGATAAACAAATATATTTCATTCCGTAGTTATTTTCAGAGAGTACCTGTTACGAATTTCATTAGTTAAGATGGGCGTTTTATTAAATAACTTTGTTCTGGTAGTGTTTGAGTTAATTTCCAATATTTATTTTTATCTTATTGAATATGCTGCGGATAATAGAGAGTCTACTGTACTTGGATTTCCCCAGAATATGATTCCATATTTAATATGAGCGTAAATGTTTGCACAATACATGGTAATTACAGTTCAATGGGGACAGACTGATTTTATGGGTTTTATGGTAAAAAATAAGGAGTTAAGTTTTTGAGTCTGTACATGTGTGTGTTTATTCCAGTTTCAAGTTCTCATTTAAAATTGAGCCCAGTAGTTTTTATGGCTGTTCACAATTAGAACTTATTTTCCAATTCTTACATCAAGTCTATTTTTATAATTAGCTGAATATACAATAGAAGATTTTTTTTACATTGAATATTATTAGCTTTTGCCAGTAAACCACAACTGTATCTATAAGGACTCTGCTATTGTTAGATTCAAGCTGTCATTGATGGTTACCTGATATGATAGGAATATCATCAGCAAATATTGTGGTGCTGCCTTTGCTGATAAATGTTTGTATAGGCTATTCACGATAAAGTGAGTACTTTTTAAAGCCCTCCCTACAGGCATTGGCCAGTAATAAAAATATTTTATTGCAGTCTCAGGTGTTTACATTTGAGATTAGTGGAATGTGAACACTTTGTTTATTAGCCACATACCAATATTTATATTAAAAAGTGGTGGCAAGATAGAAATCAACTCAAAGGAAAAATTTAGCAGGGCCTTAAAAAGTGTTCACTTTACCATGAACAGCCTATAGTTATAGTACATAATATTGATTGAGCCGTGTGGTACTCCTGTATCAATATGTTTGGGTCTTGACATATTTGTTATGTGACAAAGATTTTTGGCACAGTAGTCTATACTAGTAATTTCAGTATGATTTGAAAGATAAGGTCTTATGATATTTTTAAATACGTCCCTTATTCCATACTAGCTGTTACCCGCTGCCACCCTCCGTGCAAAATTTAAACCTTAATTGTATTGACCAAGTTCTCTATCTTAATTGTTCTTTATTACTCTTAATATTCTGGAGGGTATTTTTCTTCCTGAAAAAATGAACATTTCCTTAAGGAATTTAAAAACAGACCATCAACCAGCACATACTCAATTGGTTTTTATATATTCCCTAAGAAACTGATCATTTTTCCAGGATGTAAAGTACCCAATGTGCTAATCCAGAATATAATCTACCATGGTACCAAATTTCATCCAAATCCGTTGAGCTGTTAGGACGTGATTGAGTAACAAACATACAAACTTTCACATTTATAATATTATTAGAATCTATCCAGTTTTTGCAACAGAATTTTATGATCAACACAGTTGAATGCCTTTGAAATGTCAGCAAACACATGCAACGTGGGATTTGTCTTTAAGGTAAGTATAAAGGATATTTACCAAATTATAGAGTGCCTGCTCCGTAGATTTACCTTTCATAAAACCATATTGTTTGCAGGTAATAATGTGGTGATAATACTTTAAATGATAATGATCTTGTTTAAATAATTTTTACAAGGATCTTGGAAAAGTTTAATATTAAAAGTTATAAGTCATTAATTATTGATGGTTTTTGTCACCCTTTTATAAAGAGAAATTATTTTAGAACATTTCAATCTATCTGGAAACATACCTTGGATAAGACACTTTTTGAAAATATTGATAGATGTTTTTTAATGGAATCAACACAAGCCTTTATTACAATGATAGAAACTTTTAAAAACCCTACAAATTTTTTAGTTTTTTAATTTATGTAGTATTTGTGCAATTTTCTGCTTAGATGTGAGTATTAGGCATGTAGTTTTGTATTAGTAGGTATAAAGAAATCCATATTGTACGCAATGCTTATTTATTTTTATCATTTTTGGCATTTTTTACAGTTGCTGCAATTTTAGTGAAAAATTTGTTAAACACATTACCAATTAGTTTATTATTTATGCCATGGATATGATTCATGGTTCCTCCATGTATATATTTTAGTATTGCCTATTTAGATATTGGTTAAAATATCATGTGTATTCAAGTATGAAAGTGTAATACTTTTGATTAGCTCTATAGTCTGGCATGTGACCGCAGCCATGTTGGAATAGTCTGTAGTGATGGTTGAGGTTAATGGGATGGTACTGTTCTGTAAGCTAAGAGATAAATAAAGAAAATGTCTATCAACCTAGTAATCGGGATCTTCATTTGATATAATGTGACAGGTTATGGACTCTTACGATCGCACGAAAAGGTAGTCGTGGAGCATGGATTATGTGGATAATTCCGGATTACGGTAATCAAGCACTGCATCCGGGCAGACATGTTCCCGTCAGCAAATACGAACTACCTGACTATCTCATATCTTACGAGTTGTAATTTCTCCAACTGGTTATGGAGGGTAGAGATGTGCCTGGATAAAGAAGGGATGAAAAGTGTCCTGGAAACTTCACCAGGTGAGAAGGCCAAAAAGGAGGATTTTGAGTTAAAGGACAAGAAGGAAAGCCCGATGGATCATCATTCATAGTATTTCTGATTGTCACTTGGAAATAGTAAAGTAGCCAAGATGGCAAAGGATATGGTCACATCACTGAGAAATACGTTTGCCAGAACAAGTCCTATATCCAAAATTTTGGTCATGCAACGGATGATGAAATTGAAATTTAATGGTGGCTATATTAAAGATGACTTTTTTCAAGTTGAATGTTTATTGTGGGAATTGGAAGCTGCAGGAGCATTGCTGGATGAAACTGGCTGAGCCTGTTGCTTACTTTTAACAATGCTGGAGTCCTACAACATGATAATAACAGCTCTCGCAAAGATGATAACAGACTTAACCTATGAATTTGTAAAAGGAAGACTCTTAGATACTGATATGCGAATAAATGAAGGGAGGGCATCATTTTAAAAAAGTGGTTGTTCGTTCACTTCTCAAAAGGTTAAGAAGAAAGGCTAGTATATTTGTGGAGATCTCTCTCACTCTAAATTGGGACTCTAATTGTACTAAGGAGCAATCTTTCGGAGGTAAATCAAAAGGATATTATCAAGGAAGAGGAAAAGTTTTGTAAATGCAAATGTGGCACCAACAGACTGTGCTGGAAATAAGGAGGATGTCTCCAAAATTTCATTCGGGATTGAAGTTCAAAAGTGTACACCAGTAATAAACAAGGAAGCCATTGAACTTAGTGAAACTGTGGTAAACAGAATGGTTGTTCTTTCTCATAAAGAACCCCATGTCTAGGACTGTTAGCTTAATTATAAATAGTGGTGCCTCTGACCATTTGGTAACCCCAAATATAGTATCTGTGATGTCTGATGTTAAAACATTGGAAAACCCTGTGTTTATTTGTATTGCAAATTGAGAAAATTTGAACTGGAATCTGCGACGATCTCTTAAATTGCTGTTTGATAACACTGTAGTAAATGTATCAGCTCTGATAGTGCAATTTTTATCGTATAATTTGTTATCTGTGAGAAAAATTAGTGAATCAGGAAACTTGTTTTTTTTTTGCAAAATGGTGCATTATGCGAAATTATAAAAGGGGTTTTGAGTTGAAATGCAAACAAGTAGGGAATTTATATTTTGCTGTATTTCATTTGCCAACAGGAACTGAATGTCATAGTGCTGATAATTTGTAATGACATTGGAGGTTAGGTCACCCTGGAAAACGCTGCCTTCGTAGATTGGGTTTGCCATTCACTAATGAAGTGTGGGGCATGCAACAAAGGAAAGTCAAAGAGATTACCCTTTCAGTACTTACCTGTACCCAGATCAAGTAAAAATGTGAATATCTTCATTCCAATACTAACCCCTAATCTTAAAAGGTAAAGAATACTACCAAACCATGATTGATGATTACTCACATTTTATTGTAGTATATCTGTTAAAAATTAAAAGTGAAGCATCAGAGAACTTCATGAACTGTGTTAGAAAATTAGAAGCTGGTGGGAATAGGTGTTTAAGAATCAGAATAGATTGCAGTGACAAATACACATCGCATCAGGTGAAAGATGATTGTAAACCAAAGGGGATAAGACTGGAGTATACACTGCCTTACATGGAGGAGTCCAATGGTGTCAATGAAAGGTTCAATCAGACACTGCTAAATAAGGTGAGCTGCATGTTTGGATAAACTCATTTGCCTAAATACTTTTGGGGCGAAGCCATACGTACTGCGGCATACCAAATAAACAGAAGCCCTTCATCTGTATTCAGGGGAGGTTACCAGCTGAACTTTACAGTGGGAAAAATGATTTGTCAAGGATAAAAAATTTTGGATCTCGTGTGTAGATAAAGTAATGGCTCATGCTAGCTGATAAATTGGAAGCTTGTGCCACTGAAGGGAGAACGGTAGGATATGGCCGCACTTGATACAGAATATGGATTCCCCAAACTGATGAAATAATTACAAGACGTGATGTTAAATTTGATGAAACCAGTTTTGTTTTTCAGCCAACCGAGAGTGAGGATAAATTCACTTCAGACCAAGAAAATGTGTCAATGAAGATGAAGTAAACAAAAGTGGGAAACAAGAAGAACTGGAAGAAGAATGGATTTGTGAATAATATAATATTACTGTGAAGATAAACAATTTGTGGGAGAAGTGTAAAACTTCCTTTGAGACTACAGGACAATGAGTTATAATACGCTGTGTTTGCCTTCAATGCGGAGGGCATGCCTCAGACATACGAAGGAGCACTGCAAGATGAGGTATGGAGAGAGTCCATAAATAATGAGCTGAATGTGCACAGAAACATGGAAACTTTACAATTAGAAGAACTACCTCAAGGACTGGTCACCATAGATACCAAGTGGGTGTTTATGGAAAAAGATGACGGTAGGATAAAAGCTTGTTTGGTTGCTCGTGGTTTTCAAGGTCCAGTTGAAGCTATGGACTATGCTTGTGCTCCAGTATTCCGAACACCCACAGTACGTTTAATGTTATCTCTTGCAGTAAACAATTGGTGGCCACTTACGCAGATTGATGTTTCAACTGCCTTCTTAACTGGTTATTTGCAGAAAGAAGTTCTTATCAAGATCCCGTGAAGTGTGAAGAGAAAACAATGAAAATTAGAAGAGGTCTTTATGGACTGCAGAATGCCCCAAAGTGCTGGTATAAAATGTTCAATGAAACTATGTTGAAGTTCAATTTTAAGCTTTCATCGTATGATCGTTCTGGTTCTCCATGTTGTTGATGCTTTGATAACAGGCGAACCTAGGAAGGTAGATGAGCTGGTGAGTGCCTTAGCAAAGGATTTCAGTGTGAGGGAGATAAAGAACTCTACATTCCTGGGATGGTGATAAGTAGGTCACAGGATCACATTCAGGTAACCCAACCTAAATTAATGAACAGCATTCAAGAATGTTAAGTCAGTAGTTATTCCAATGAAGTTGGGTTTCCAAGCCAGTATGGAATGTCCTGTAAATAGTAGAGTTCCCTACAAAAATCTATTTTGCAAATTGTTCTTACACCCTTAGGTGGAATATACAAAACAACAAAACTCAAAAAACAGACTACCATTAATTTTCATTCCCAAATTAGGTACAACATGAATAATTCAGGTATAATAACAATATATTTCTGGTGAAAAAGCCATGTTACAACAATTACATTAAAAGCCTCTCAAATGTAATGTTACATTATCATTTAATATAATTAACTACCATGCACTATAAGTGCACCATTTGGTATACACACATGCAGTTTGCACTCCATTAAAATGTATAGGATACACAGTAATCCTCGATGCATGCTCACAAATACGCTAAAAGCAATATACAATATTATTAAAATTCTGCTGGCTTAAAATGGAAGACACTCAATTGAGGTGGAGACTACCTCCGTGGGGGTAGTCTCCACCAATGTAAACCTGACTTATGCCACTTCTGACATTTACCCCTCACCCCTTACATCCATGCAACTCCTAGCAACATTTAATTTCATTCAGCCCTCAGCAAATATTCTGGACACCACACAATAAATTAGTAATTGTATTTTCTACCACTTCCCAACCTGAACAAATCCCATCAAAACCCTACTCACCCCTTAGTCCACAGTACTAACCCCTTCCCTATCCTCTTATCTACACATCACAAGGTTCCCATTTGAACCAACTTAAAACACCATGTCACAGTATCACAATCCTTTTAACAACAGGCCTACCCTTGTACACCCTTCTTATCAACCCACAACACCCCTCAACCCCCTTTCAAACACGAGTCATGTATACATAACCAAACTTTTGGCATTCAATCAACTGCAGACTCACCAATCACCCCATCTCACCACATTTCACCCCCTACCCTCTGAACACACACTGCAGTCTCCCCTCAAGCCTCTTCGCCATTTTCTGCATATGTATGGGAAACTTTCCCACCCACTGGAAAGAATTTTAGCAGTTTTTCCTGAAACTAATGGTTTAAATATTCACAAATTGCTCAAGTTTTTAACCAAATTAATTAGAATTAAGCGGAAGACTAATATATGTGACAATTATCTGTTGGAAATCATTTGTCCTTTCACTTGTTGCCCCTTGACTGACAGAACCACCCTAGCTATTATGAATAACTTAAGTTTTGAACAGTATCGTCAGGACATTCTGGACTTCTTTATTCCAGTCAGGATGTTAGTGAACATCATATTGGAGGGGTTTAACTAATTACAGCAGCCTTCTGAGCCCTTGGCTAATTACATAGCTGATATCAAAGAGGCAGCTATAGTGTTACATTTGCCAGTGTCAGAGGCAGAAGAGTATCAACCATTGTTGGTGGACTGAAACCCACCAAGAGCTCACACTCTATTTTCTCCAACAGACCACACACATTTTCAGATTTGGACAGATTCTGTATTAATTCAACTAATGTTGCATTTTCTGACCAATCAAAAGAGAGCACATATTTTCATTTCAGAAAACCTCCCACCTCATTTCAGAAAAGAAGACAAGATGAAAAATATAAAAGAAAGGTTAAGGACTTATTCCACTAGTGCTAGCATAAAAGATAAGTCTAAGGACCCAGTAAATACTAATAAGCAATCAGGAGATATTGCACTAAGCTACAAGAAAAATTAAAAAAGGAAATGGAGACAAAGAAACAACAGCCAGTAAACATAATGTGTGTCACTGCTTCACACCAACCTTTGTCAATCAGTATTGCTGCCATGGTAAAAATTAAAATTGACTTGTTTTCATGGGTTTTTTCCATTTTTAGTGTGTGAGACTACTGTTACTGACCTCTTTCTGGGATCAGATTTAATCTCAAAAACAGACCCATGATGTTTAAATTTAATAGACAAGTCGTAATTCTATTTACTAACTCTAGTTCAACCAAGGAAAAAGGGCAAGTGTCTGAAATTAATAATAATAATAATAATAATAAGAGTCCCCTAGCATTATGTCATCTCAATGAAGAGAAACAAGACGTCATAAGAAAATTGTGTGCTGACTTTCCAGATGTTTTTACCTCAAAATTAGGCTGCTCAAGTCTGATTGAATATGATATCAAGCTACTAGATTCCAAACTAGTAAAGCATCATCCATATGATTTGGCACCCCCAAAAATGGAAATCATGAGAACTAAAATTCAAGAATTTCTAAACAATGTCATTGAACCATCCAAATTCTTGACCATCGTTTAGTGGTAAATTACCGTCTCCTAAACAAACAAACAGATATACAAAGTGTACCTTTACCAAATTTGAACTCGGCATTTCAGTGGTTTTGTAAAGCTAATTATTTCTGTGTTTTTGATCTAAATTCTGCTTGCCACCAAATTCCTCTAACTATGGAATCAAAACATGCCACTGGATTTTGTGTACCATGGAAATTAGTTCAGTACAAAATTTTACCATTTGGTTTAGCTACAGGAGCCCAAGTACTCGCACGTCTCCTTGATCAGATTTTGGGAGATGTCAAGTTTAAGTATGTTTTTAACTATTTAGATGATTTAATAGTGTACTCTGAAAATTTTGATATGCATGTGACTCATTTGAAGGAAGTCTTGGCAAGATTGTGTAAGGCAGGTCTCATGGCTAACCTCAAAAAGTAAAATTTGCAGTTAAGGAAATTTCTTTTCTATTTCACTTAGTTTCGGAAAAGGGGGTGTGTATAGATTCAGACAGAACTAAATCCATCAGAAACTTTCCATGGCATTTCACATTTCATAGGCAGGGTAAATAAACTTATATTCAAAATTTATCCCTAAATTGGCTGAACATGTTGCGCCACTGAATTCTCTCGGAAAGAAGAGAGGAGCAAAATTTGACTGGGGTAAATAACAAGAAGAAACAGCATTTGAGTTTCTGATGGAAGCAATTGCTAGTCCCCCTGTACTCAGAACAGCTGATTTGTCAAAGCCCTTCATTCTGCAAACAGATGCCTCAAGTACAGCACTGGGTGCTATGTTGCCCCAATATATTGATGGGCAGAGGCAGCCCATTGCATTTACTTCCTCTACCCTAACCCATCAGGAGAGAAAATCTTCATCTGTATATGAATTAGAATGTTTGGCAGTTGTGTTTGGAATCAATAAGTTTATGTAGTTTCTGAAACACAAGGGATTTCTTCTTGAAACTGATAATCAAGCACTCTCATGGTTATTAGCTCATCCCAAACAGTTAGGAAAATTACGGCCTTGGATTGTAAAAATTTCTTCTCTTAAATTCAAAATTCAACATATATGCGGAACTCAAAACATTATTTCAATTACATTGTCTTGTATGTTCGACCTGAGGAAAACTCGTCTAACCAGGAAACGAATATTTGTAGTGCAGACTTTCTGTCAGCTTATCAGGATATTGAGACCCATCAGAAGGCACTCTCTTTTATCAGCGAGGCTATTGATGAAGTTCAGTAGAGTACTACCCCAAAACAGTATAAGGTTTTTTGCATTGCAAATCTTGTTCGTCCAACCAGTATAACATTGTTTTGCCTCAGAACCTTTGTGATATGGCATTCCAATATTTTCATTCATCCCCATTAGGGGCCCATTTAGGAATTTATGAAACCATTCATGCAATCAGTCATGCATTTATTTGGAAAGATATGTACCAAGATATTTCTGAGAGAGTAAAAGTTTTTAAACTTTGTGCCTTAAGCAAACCTGCGCAGGATACCCACTCTCTTCTGACATTGCTGAACATCTCCTACAGAAAGTTTCATTGTAGCTTTTCCCTGTTCTAAATCAGGTAATACAATGCTGTTGATATGCATAGATGCCTTCACGAAATTTGTGTGGTTAATCCTCTTATGTAAGGCCACTTCAGATACCACTATTGCAGCTTTAAAAAATTACATTTTTAGAATTTCTGTGGTTCCTTCTGTCATTGTGTCTTATAATGGTCTACAATTAAGTCCAGGTCATTCAGGAACGTGTATTTCAGTCAAGGCATTCAGCATGTTACCACCACACCATATTATCCACAACCTTCCCATGCGGAGAGATTCAACAGGAATCTCCGTTCAGCTCTCATTGCTTTCCATGGGAACAGCCAGGATAAATGGAATCATAATGTTGAATGACTGCAAATGGCATTCAACTTTGCACGCCATGAGGGACATAAGTCCACTTTCCAATCTCTGGTCGCTTATTGACCTTGTGCCTGACTATCCGAAGGACATCAGGGAGATCTGGAAATGAGCTAAGGAGAACTTAAACCTGGTACATCAAAAGTCAAAGAACAGGTACGGTAAGGACCGCAGAGTCAACCCATTCCAAGTGGAAGATTTGTAATGTACAAAGCACATCCACTGAGGCTGTGTCCGAATTCGCCTGAAGTACATACTTTTGCATACCTTTCGATGGAAGTGACATCATAAATGATGTCCGAACTGCAAGTGAAGTATGCAAGTATACAAGTAACCGAAGTTGTATACTTCTCGCATACTTGCGAAATGTGTGCCGCAATTTGTAGGTTACAATTGATTTCTGACATGATTATTTGATTTAAAATTTAGTAGGGTAACATTCCTACTTCGTAGACATCAGAATTTTGAAGTGAATAAATAATTATCACAAGTTTTACCTTAAAAAAAGGTCTGAGCAATAAATTTGTAGTAGGCTTATGTTCCTAACCTACTGAAGCTAACATAAAAAAAAGCAATCCAAACTGCACTTACATACAATAATGCAAGGCAATAAATGTTAATGTAAATCAAATTTAAATATTATTTAATACTTTATTAACCTCTAAAGCCTTCGGCACTCAATTTTCATTACAATAAAATGGCATTGGGTGGCTCAAGCTGGGTGAGGCCACTTTCACCCCAGGAGGGGCGTGGGTTGCCATGCCTATAAAACAAGGAAAATTCTTGATCAGAGTTATTCTGGTTGAATTTGATAATGTTTGTACTTTCAGAAAAAATGTGTGTGTGTCAGGTTACACTCACGCTACTCGCACATGCAAACATGGTGATGTAACACATGAAGAGGTGGTATGCGAAGGGGGTTGCTGGAGCTCTGTAGCCGTTGTGGCCCCATCACTGCATTCATTTCCCTGGTGGCAGGTTTATTGTGGGGAGGGGGGATTTGTTTCGTGATTGTGGTTGACCCAAATTAATATGCTCTCAAAAGTTACCTCTTGAGGACATTAATGAAGGATGGTCATCTGACTCCGGCAGTTCCTTGGACGTGCAGGTAGGGTGCACTTCTAGTACACTGTGCTGAGGCAGGATTCATGGAGGTGTAACCACCACGTACAGGCTGACTCCCCCTAGTAGAGGGCATGTCGCAGCTGCGCAGGTGATGTTGGAAGAACGGGTTAAAGGAGGGATGCGGCACATGTCGACTTTTAGTGCAAGTGGCCTTGGAGAACTCCTGTGTAACCAGAAAAACCATTTGCTCACATCGAGATATCTTTTTGCCCTACCATATGGAAAATGTGACACTCATTGATTAACCAGTAACATTTTTTTACACGAGTTTAGATAGACAAAATAAATAACTAGGAATGGTTTGATTATGTATTTTCCCCCAATTCCACATTCGATTCCTAATTTTCGATTCTCGATTACTGATTCTGAACATTTTGATTGTTAAAAATTAGCATTTGCAATGTAAAACTTAATATGTGAAAAAAAATTGTTTTGCACAACAACATTTATTATTTGTATATTCTGAGTACAGTGACAATATTGGTATTAAATTATAAGTACTTCTGTGTCTAAACTTATCAGAAGAGATCTCAAGGGAAATATTTTGGATTAAAATCACATCTTGGCTTATGAATGAAATGGATTTTTTTTAATTTTTATATATTGTGCTTTTCAAGAGTGTTGCAAATAAAAATACCAAGGAAAACCCTTTGTAAATAGACTGAAGGGACTTATTTTTAATTTGTTTTTACCGAAGTCAAATCTGAATGAAAATATTGTAATCTGCTGCTGCAGTATCACAAAATGTACTAGTTAATTTTTTAAATTTAAGTTCACTATATCATATTATCCTTTGGAAAAAATCATCAGTTGCTGGGTTTTTTCCCCGGCTTCTACGTTATGTTTGAAGTGTGTATCTTGGTTGGTTGAACATTTGCAAGTTTTCTTCAAATTTTTATCCCGTCTTGCCAGCTATACACAATTTTATTTTTATTTAGCATGTGCATTTTTAACTTACACCAGATTTTAAACAAATGCTTATTACCTTTGTTAGGACAAGTTGAAATGTTGCTGCTTTATTTGTAAAAGTACTACAATTTTATTTATTTTTAACTTGCCACAGCTTTTTCAGGTAGATACTTATTTCATGGGCATGTAGAGAGCCATCTGCATAAAGAAATCCTAAAACTGTGTTAAATACGTGAATGGAACACATCATGAAAAAAGCTGCTGATACCATGGAAAAAGTAAAAAAGTCATAGATGTGAACGACTGCATACACACACCAATGATGAAGCCGACACTGCTGTGACACTAAAACATTGCCGGCACTAGTGTTGTAGAGAAATGCCAGCGATTTTGTTTAAAGTGCTGCATACCCACACATCTTTGAATCTTTGATGCACCCAAAAAAAAGTTTCTCATTTGCATTAATAGAAACACCACAATTTTAACGCTAAATAAATACAATTAAACGCAATGTGTCAGGTACAAGCGTACGTAATGTTTTATTAATATGCATTACCATTTGTTATAATGAGAATTTCGCTGTTACCAATGTAATTAATTTCGGTAAATGGTTGTAAAAAATTCTTTGTTATGCGTTTGTTGAGACCAAGTTTATTTAAATTTTGTTGTATGTCATATTTCGCTATACCAAATATTTACATTTTACATTGTGGTGTTAGGATGTTATGATCACGTTTTTATTTTCGTTTCGCCATGAAATTTGTTAATAATTTCTTAATACATACACTCATTACCATGTAAGAATAAAATCATTACATATTAACCGTATTTCATATTAAACAAATAGTTTAACATTATAATTCCTATATGGGTTCTCAGGACTATAAAGACACTTCGCAAAATCGGGAATTTAATAAACTTGGATGAATTAATGAGGTTCGATTGCAATGTGAAATAGCCTTTGAATTTTAAATTTACAGTTTTCTGCCACAATTACAATGTAAAAGTTATTTTTCTGTAATGTAAAACAACTATAGTATAGAATTTTTAAAGTAATTGTACTATTAATGAAATGATGTTGGTGTATATATGGTGTTCCACCTAAAAGGAGATAACCATTCACCGGTGATGTTGGAGTGAGTGGGCTGCTTGCTTACTGAAAGTTTTATCTTGGGCATACATGTCTGTTAGTTTTTATATTTATGTTGTGATGCGTATAAGGCAGCAAAAAATAATTGGCAGGTACAACATACTTGTGGAAATTTACCATTGCAATATTTTGTGGCAAACACAAACAATTTTGTAATGACCATGAAATATTTGTTGTTGATCAGAAAAGAAGTTCCATTTTGTAATGGCTTACAAACTGTTTTGTGGTCACTAAAAATAACTTCACGTTATATTTATAAGAAACATTTTTTGAAACATGAGATTCTTCAAACTGATTTTCAGTATTTTAATATGTTTGCATAAGTTGAGAATTTCAATAGTCTAAAATAATTATTACTGTTTATAATTAATTATAACCTGGAGACATTAATGTGTTTGTTAGTGTACAATACTTCTCACAAAAAAGTGACCATGCAATTATCCATGAAACATAATGTAACATCAAAAAGAAATTAACATCAACCTTACACCTCTAAATATTCCCCAAATAAAGTACAGAAAAAAATTGAAGTAGAAGTAAATTGGTGGCAGATACCATACAGAACCTCAGAAGCTTATGAAAAGGATGTGCTTAGGTAAGAAAGGGAAATGCTTAAAGACAAAATAAAAACAATAAAGAGTCCTTGGAACACTCCTCTTCGTAGTAATTCAGAAAATTAAAGATACTTCTGGAAAACAAAAATGGCTCGTTGTTACAGACTACATTAAATTTAATGAAGAAACAATGTTAGATTCTTTTTCCTTGCCTAATATTTAAGAAATATTAAATAATTTATTACAAGCAAAATATTTTTTAAAAATTTAGATTTAGCAAGTGAGTATTAACAGGTCCCTTATGAAGAGGACAGCTGGTCAAAAACAGCATTTAGTATGTCACATGAATGTAACAAATTTAAGAGAATAATGTTTATATTGAAAGAAGCACCAGCTATCTCCTAGTGGTTGATGAGTACCATGTTCATGTCCCTAAAAGAACACAGCGATGGATTAAGTGTTCAGTAGGATTAGGGAGCATAATCTAAAGTTATAACTGGCGGCCAAATATGAGTTTTATGGACATAAATCACATATTTAGGTCATGTAATTAGCACAGAAGATGTAAAGCTCGGTAGAGAAAGTAAACTGAAATTCCTTTGCTGGACTATGTTCTGTTCAATATTTTGAAACATATTTAGGCCTAGCGGGGTATTACCAAAGATCATTCCCAACATTGGGAAGATATCCAAACCTATCTATATTATCTTAAAGGACAGAAAATATGATTGGGGAGAATTTCAAGAAAAATACCTTTTGATGCTAATTGAGGCTCTAACTAAAGAACTTGCACTGAAGTGTCCAGCCTTTAGTCAAGCATTTTTACTTATAAAAGAGGCAAGCCACATGCGTTCGTAGCTGTATTGTCCTAGGAGCCCATAGATGATGTACTTATGGCTTATGCCAGCAGTGCATTAACCTAATCTAATAGGAATTCTTCCACGAAAGAACTAAGGTTGTTTAGGAAGGGTGGTGTAATGAAATATTTTCATCCTTACCTCTTGGGTCATCTATTAAAAATAATAAAGGATTGTAGTCCTTTAAAATGGGTTTTTAGCTTTAAGACCCAAGTTCAAGACTGTTGAAATTACATTATGAACTTGAGAAGTATGACGAGATTTTTTACAAGGCAGGTAAAATGATACCTCAAGCTGATGTGTTAAGTATAATGTGCACTTTTTTACAAGTAACTTGAGGTGTGAGTGAAGTGAGGAGATAAGTGACTTGCAGGTTGGTATGGACGAAAAGAAGCTAATCTTAAGAGAATTGCTTAATACTCCGACCGGCATACCTTGGGGTTAAAATGTTTGCACAGTATAAAGTGATTCTTCATTTGGCTCACTATGAGAGAGGATTTAGGGATATATGTAATAATATGCAAAGCTTGTGAAAAGTGCAAAGTGACTCAAAACAAAATCAGAACGCCCATTGAAATAACTACTCCTGAAGTATTTTTTTGAGAAGTGTGCCATGTACATATTAGGAACTGTTCCTAAAATTGAAAGTGGCAGTATGTATTTTGTAACCTGTCAGGCTAGGGTAACAAAATACACACTAGCTGTAATGATCACTATTCGAGACTAATACAGTAACCAGAGCACTTGTAGAGAAGTAATGTTTAAGGTAGTAACTCCACAAATAATTTTGACACATGGAGAAACAAACCTTGTGAGCAAGTTACTGAAATCAGTATGTAAACTTTTACAGATAAGACAAGTAAAAACAATGAAGTATTTGGATCCTATATTGTGATTAAAGTATAAGGGGAAAACTACACAATGCATTTTGAAAAACTAAGACAGTGAAATTTTATGCAAGTTGATAAAAACAATCCTTCTGCATTAGTGTGTTTAGGGATACAGAAGGTCGTATTCTGCTACGTTATGTAATCTGGAAAGTTGCTAGCCTTGATATAAAGAATACATGAGGATAAAGGAATCTCCAGGAATATGTTGTTGAGCTGTATGGATGGAACAGCTATATAACCGAAATTGAAAACTTTTTAATTATGTTCATATCACTCAGGATTTTAATTATAAAGTAGTGAATACAGTTGAAAAACAGAAAAATTATTTTACCATTATATCTTTACAGTAAATGACGAAATATGTTATAAACCTAATGTTAAGAATTGTATAGGTAAGATAGTTCAGTTACGTAAAACAAAAGATATTGCTAACAAAATTGTAGCACATGATAATAAAAGTCAAGCAAAATGGAACAGTAGATTTTGTAGGACAAATAAGCAAGTTACTGTTGGAAGCTTTAGATGAGGATGCCATTAATTAATTGTAATAAGGAGATAAACAAGCTAGAATCTGAACAAATGTATTTTCTTTGTACAGTGAAAAAAAAAAGAAAAAGCATAGTGGTTGTAAAATCCATTTTGCTGACAATGAATAAAACTCTGCAGAATACAGCCTCTAACACCATTATCTTTACGCCTGTCTCTAACAGCGTGGCAACAAATTATAGCAAATAAAGTTTTATGTGATGAGACATTATGAGTTAAGTGTTAACTGCTATTATTAATGCTTAAAAATGTGTTACAATCTCCGCATGATTTCCCCTCCCAAATAATCCTGCAATTCAAATGCAGCCTAATTCATGTTCATCTAATGACTTAGCCTTGTATATACCTTTGATTGTGGATTATGGACACTTATTAAGGTTATGGACTAGCTGTATTTATAAATGAAAATGTGTTTTGATATGTACAGTAGAATCTCTCTCTTTATTGACACCATTCATGGTTGCTGCACATTGCATTTCTTTGGGTGAGCCCTGTACTGGTTGTAGAACATATCTAAAAATAGAGACCTCCTTCCTATGCCATCAGTGCTAGACATTGACATACCTATTTGCTCCGCCCACCCTATAACCCTCAGCCGGCCGAATACAGTCAAGTGTTTGTCGTGCTACTGTGCTCTCTCTCCTTTGCCTTCTCGCTTTGCTTGTTTTATTATGACTTGGAGTTCTTTTTTTTATTATTATTACTGTTGTTGACAACTTATTATGCTTAGTTTTTTCCCTCCGATTTGGTAACTTTTTGTCTTGATTTTGTGAATGATTATTGACAACCCACACCTTTTATATGACTGTTTATGGTTAAGTGAGCACTTTAGAAAGCCCTTTGTAATTTCTTTTTTCTTCAATTTTCTCCTTCCACCACATTTCAATGTAAACATTGCCAAGTGATTTAATTTAATGTTTACATCCACTACACATGTCTGCTATGTTTATTTAATAAATAAAAAAGCACCACCAAATCACTTTTATAGTGAAGAGCATAAGCGATAGAACACTTATTTAATAACATATATACCATATTCAGTACTAGTAAAATAAGAGAAAAAATGTTTTGCGTGTTGAAGTGTTTTGAAGTGATGTGTGTATTCAATTTTGGTAGAATATTGCAAAAATCACAGTGTGTATTTGATTTTGGTAGAGTATTGCAAAAATGACATTTGTTCATGGTAATAATATCTGCAGTTGTAACAAAATGTCCACTGCAATGGTGTATGCATTTGTGTACATACAAAAAATTAATACTTGTATACAAGCAGTCCATGGGTGTGGTTGTAAGTGAATGGTATTGATAACATGTGCACTCAGCTGAGGGAGGGGAGGCAAGCAGTTTGTAGGTATGGTCTGGAGGTGTTTGGTGAGGTTATTGATTGCATTTGCAGTCAGCTGGCTGTTGCCCTCCCCTCCCCTGCCGTGACCAGTACATGTGGAGCCATGTTACTTCATGGTAATTGAATCTTGTCAACACCTATGTCAAATTTTGAAGTGAATAATAATATTTTGTTTTAAAAACTGGTCATTTTTGGGACAGAGGCAAATAAATAAAGTAATTTAAATTGGTTTCTTTATGACCTACAGTAACTCATAACTTAAACTTGGCGCATGCCATGAGTTACAGGTACTGTGTGCTTATGCATTATTTGGAGACAGAGATTTGTATATGCCCTTCAAAAATGTTAGTTTATTTAGTATATGTGTGTGTTTAAATAAATATTTCAGTAACAAATCATCTGATTTTCATGGAAGTCACTGAAAATAGACTTTGCACTCATTTGCCATGCAATATTTAAACATTTATGACAAGGGGAGGTCAGGTATATATATCTGGGGTATCATTTTATTTTGAAGACATATGACTTGAGTTTATATTTCGTGCCAAAAATATTTTGATCGTATGCCAAAGATGATTGAACTTGGAAACTTGCGTGTTCAGTATTTTCAACATTTTGATAGATGGTGAAGGCTAAGTATAAGTTACTATGGTATAATTTTTTTCAGAAGGAGGCTGCGTATTAAAAAAAATATTGTTACGGTCTGCAGCTAGCACCGGTCGCCGGCTCCCGTTATACGTGGCTCGGGTGACCTACCTCATTCCTCCCCTCCCCCGGGATGGCATGCTCGCTACCATGTTTCTTCCCTTCTTCTGAGAAGCCCGTGGATGATTGACAGCAGCGATCAAGCTGTTGTGCCGCTCTGCTCCTGGCCGACATCACCAACCCTCCTCTCCCCTGCTGGAGATGCCGACAGATGTATCAAAGACTCAAGAATATTCTGGTGAGACTGGCTGGTGCCACAGCCCTTCTCCTCCCCTCCCCCCGCTGAAGAAGCAGACACCTGTAGGACGCACAAGAATATTCTGGGAATTAGGAGGCTCAGCGCAGCATACGAGTTAGAGAAAATTCTGGGTGACGGCCTACGACACTATGTATACTACCGCGGTCCAGCAGCCAGCAGTCTTTGGCGAAGGCCTCTAGCAGAGTGCGGGTGCAAAGTGAAGTGTGAATGACTGCAGACGAGGTGTTCTCGGTGTGAATGGACTAGAGGGCGTGAAACCCAACAAGTGAAGCCTACTGTGCGTGAGGACACAGTCTAGAACATTGCGGACTGGCGGGACATGGACTAAACTGAGGTGGGGCTGAGGGGACATGTAATGTGGAGTTTATTGTAAATATTGGAACTGTAAAAAATTGACACTTACAAAATAATTGAATAGGTTGATACACTGTCTATTGGGATTGATCCTTAATTATTTAATTGAATTTATTAATTGGAAACAGTAAGTGATATCAGTTTATTCTGATATGTTGAGTTGAGAGAATTTTGTTTGTAGTTAATGTAAATAAAATAAAATAATTAAAATTAATTATTTTATTTAATTAAGACCTCCATCCCGTAACGAACTTGGTTTTAGTCCACTTAATTTCTAGAGAGAAATTGTAACACTGGTGTCAGAAGTTGGATGGAGGCATTTTAAAAAATTAAAAAATTAAATAATTTTAATTATTATTACGGTTAGTTATCAACGATAGGCTATTTACGGTAAAGTGAGCACTTCTGAAATCCCTCTCATTTGGAATAATAGTCAATAAATATATTTTATTTTAGCCTTAGATGTTAACTTCCGAGTGCTGTGGAATGTACACATTGTGTTTATTACCATGGCAATATTTATTTAAAAAGGTGGGTGAAGTATAAAAAATGGCTGAAAAGATAAGTAACAATGGCCTCAAAAGTGCTCACTGTACTGTGAACAGACTGTAGCAGGACAAATTTGTAATATTAATTGGCCAGGGAAATATTACAAAATTTGTGAATGCTAACTAAGAAAATGTCAAAGACATAGAAGTACTTCATGCCTTGATTGAAGGACTGAGTAGCCAAATAAGTAATGTAAATAGCAGAATAAATATTGTTGTAGATAATGTTAGCAAGAACATAAATAGTAAGATTGATAGTGTAAATAGTCAAATTAGTAGTGTTAATGAAAATGTAAATAGCCAAATTATTTGTGTAAGTGAACTTGTAAATAAAAAATAGACTGTCTCAACAAAAATGTTAATAGAAAAATAGACAGTGTTAGCAAGGTAGTCGACAAACTGGATAAGAAAATGGACAGTGTGAATAATAATGTGGACAAAATGATGGAAGGTGTAAGTGAGTTAGTGAACAATAAAATAGACTGTGTGGACAAGAAAATTGATGGTGTGAGCAATAGTGTAGACAGTGTTGAGCAGGAAGTAAAACAGGAGTTGAGCACCCTCAAGAAAGAATGTTAAGAATTCTTACAACAGTGAGGACGACATACAAGGGCGGAAGAGGAGCTGAGGTTGGTTACCACCGAACCGAGTGCGGGCAGCAAGGAGAAGGTAGTGGTCGCTGCCAATACAACCCCCTCAGGAGAAACCCAGCAGTTTTGCAGTGTGGGTACGCCTCAGCCCGGGTGGGTAAAGGCGGCGTCACAATAAAGCCCGCCCCCTATGATGGACAGACACATTGGCACGAATACCGTCACCAGTTCGAGATTGTTGCTGCTCTGAATGGGTGGACGGAAGAGCAATGGTCATATTGCCTGGCAGCTGTACTGAGGGAACCTGCATTGAGCATACTGCAGTCGCTGCCAGAACAACATTGACTATAATACTCCACATCAGTGTCTGCTTTGTAGCTGTGATTCAGCGACCGATACCTGCAACACGCCCACCATTCCCAACTGCGAAGCCGCATCCAGCGACCAGGGAAACCACTGCTGGAGCTGTGGCAGGACATTGTGAGGCTGTCACACCTGTCTCTGGAGGGATGCTCGGAAGATGCCCGAGACATCATCGCAGTCAGCTTCTTCGTCAATGCTATCACTGACACCGAAGTGCGGCAAGCTGTATGGTTGGCTGCGGCTGACACCATACCAGATGCCGTGGTCCTAGCACTGTAGGTGGAGTCAGCACGGCAGACATCAGTGCCCAGAAGTCCAGTGCAGGCAGTGAGGCTTTGTGAAGAGGAGCACAACAGCATCAAGAGGATGCGGAAGTACTTGTAGACTACCATGAGGGACATCGTCTCCAGGGTACAGAAACTCGCCATCCCCCTCCACCCAAGTGGCCGGAATGTTGGTCATGTAGACAGCCAGGGCACCTGAGGGCCAACTGTCCTCAGCAGTAATAGCAACAGCAGCAGTAGCAACTAGGGAGCAAGCACTTAGAGACAGGTGAGATTGCAACGTCTTCGGGAAACTTTTAACACCGGTCTTGGAGGGCAAAGGCCAGTGAATGCTCGAGGGAAGGCCCCAATATTTTTCAGATGCATTCAATGAAACAGGACATGGATGCCATATTAGTGGAGGGGAGCCTAAATGATGTATCTTGTCAGATGGTTGTTGACACATGGGCAACTATAACAGTGGTAAGACCGGACATTCTCGGGCCTTCCCCCAGTGATCATCTGATAAGAGCATGGATGACTGCTATTTAACTACAGTAACAGGTGAAATCACACCAGTCAAAGGCAAGAGAAGGATACTCTTACAGCTCGGTATTCTTGAAATGGAGCATGATATATACATAGCAGAAATAGAGGACGAATGCATTTGGGGTCTATATGTATTACGTAAGCTGAGATGCTGTATCGATACTCGACTGGTGATGTTACGTGTAGGTAATACCGAGTTGGTAGTGTCAACGCGATGAGATTTGTCTTCGCCAATGAGCTGCCCAGTAGTGTGTAATCAGTCAACTGTGCATCCTGATTCTAGTGAAGTTGTTGTTCCAGGTATATGCCAAGGAAAAACGGTCAGGCGGTTGGGCATAATCGAACCAGCCCAGAAAGATAGCATTTTACCAGATGATGTCATTGTAGCAAGGACTTTGATTTCTTCAAAATCGGACGGTTTGCTTGTTAGGATTATTAATTTCTCTGAACGTGCTATCCGTCTTGAGGAGGGGGCCACAATAGGGGTTTGCAAGCATGTCTCACAGATACTACCAAATGTTTCAGACGCTTCACTGCCAAAACATACTGAATGTCCCCTTCCAGATGCTCTGGGGGAACTGCTGACAAGAACAAGAGAAAACCTCAACTGGCGACAGGAAAGGGCAGTTTCAAAATTGCTACAGAGAAATATAGGTGCTTTCTCCTGTGAACCCAATGACCTTGGCAGAACTAGTGTTGCATGCCACCACATCGACACGGGATGCCAGACCCATAAAGCAACCACTAATGCAACTACTGCTAGCTTCACTTGAGGTGGTTGACGGTATTCTGAAAGAGATGAGGGATTTAGAGGTGATAGAGCCATCAGTCAGTCCATGGTCTTCTCCCATTGTGCTTGCTAAAAAGAAAGATGACTCTATTAGATTTTGTGTTGATTACCACCAACTTAATAATGTGACTAAGAAAGATTCTTATCCACTCTGTAGGATAGACGACACACTGAATAGCCTAGCAGGTTCACAGTGGCTTTCTACTGTAGACATGAAGAGCGGGTATTGGCCATAGAAGACAAGGAGAAGGCTGCCTTTTGTGTCCAAGGGAAAGGAACCTGGCAATTCAAGGGCTATGCAATGCCCCTGCAAACTTCGAACGAATAATGGAGAATGTTCTGCCTTTAGACATTTGTCAGGTATAACTAGACAACATTGTGGTCATAAGAAAAACATTTTAAGAGCACCTGGCACGCTTAGATTCTATGTTTCAGAAAGTGATTGCGGCCAACCTGAAATTAGTTCTCAACAAATGCCACCTTTTCCAAAAGAAAATGAATTTCTTGGGCCATGTTGTATCAGCCTACAGGATTGAAACAGACCCTGAGAAGACCAGAGCAATAAGAGCTTGTCCTCTACCAAATGATAAAACTGAAATGCGAAGTTTCCTGAGCTTATGTACTTACTACCATCAATTTGTGCCCGGGTTCGCCACTATCACCAACACCAAGCCTATGCATGTATTGACTGAGGCAAAAAGAAAATTTTATTGGATCTGCAAAATTGCTCTGAATAGACTAAAGGAAATTCTGATATCTCCCACAGTATTGGGCTTCCAGATTAGAGAGAATGGATTTATTCTGGATACTGATGCCAGTGATGTTGGAATCAGGGCTGTTATATCTCAGATTCAGGATGGAAAATAGAGGCCATTAGAATACTTCAGTAAAGTGCTACACAAGCCCAAGAGGAACTACTGTGTGACGTGCAGGGAGCTTCTGGCAGTGTTGAAGGCGATTGCACATTTTCACCCATATCTTTATCGCAGACATTTTTTCCTAAGATCTGAGCATGCTTCATTATGCTGGCTGCTAAATTTCAAGAACCCCAAAGATCAAATAGCCCGGTGGATATAGCACCTGCAAGAATATGACTTTGAAATACAACACGAGTCTGGACGCCTTCACAGCAATGCAGATACGCTCTCCAAGAGACCATGTCAACCATTCTGTAGTCATGTGAACACCAGGAGGAAAAGTTTGGTGTATCACGGAAAGCAAGGAGGACAAGAATACAAGGCCCTGTATCTGGTGATGGGTCATCTATATGGGATGAAAAGGGCATATGAAATGATCAGCTAAGTGACCCCACCTTACTTCCAATATTAGAGTGGAAGGAAACCGGGCGGTGACTGAGATGGGAGGAATCCAGCCTAAGCATGACAGTCAAGGCATACCGGGCTAAGTGAAATTCCCTTGTTATAAAGAATGGTGTTCTTTACAGGAACTGGAAAGTAATGAAGGGAGACTGTCATTTACAATTGGTTCTACCAGTGTGCCGAATCCCATAAGTGCTAAGAGAACTGCACAACACAGCAGCAAGTGGTCACTTTGATGTAAATAAGAACACTTGACAATCAGAATGAGATTCTATTGGCTGCATCGTCGGGAGGATGTTGAGAAGTGGTGCCGTCTGTGTTGTTGCATCTACCCAGAGTAAGGGTCCCAGGGTTAAGGGTGGATGTCCCTCTAGAAGTACTATGTTGGGACCCCATTCAAGAGGATAGCAGTTGACATTCTTGGACCACTACCAATCACTGAGAGCGGGAATAGTTACCTTCTGGTAGCACAAGACTGTTTCACAAAGTGGTCCGAAGTCATACCGGTGCCAAACCAAGAGACTCGTACAGTAGCTGATGCTCTCGTAGAGCATGTTTTCTCCAGGTTTGGAGTGCCGCTTGAGCTTCATTCTGATGGACAAAATTTTGAAGAAACTCTTTTCCAAGAGATAACGAGGATTTTAGGAATGAAGACAACCCATACCACAGCATTATACTCTTAGTCGGGAGGCAAAATCGTACCCTGGAATGATATCTGGTGATCTTCATAGAAGACAATCAGAAAGATTGGGACTCCGAGGTACCCTTATTTCTCCTGGCATATCGCTCGGCGGTCCACGAGTCCATGAGGGTGACACCTTCAAGGATGCAGTTTGGGAGAGAGGTCCACCTACCTGATGACCTACTGTTTGGACGTCCAGTGGAAGAAAAAGCAGCCACCTCACAATATGCCATAAACTACATCAGAATTTAATCGACATTCATGAGTTTGCCTAGACCCATCTTAATATTAATAGTGACAGAATGAAAACACGATATGACCAAAGAATGCCTAAGAAGACTTTCCAAGACGGACAGCTGGTGTGATTGTACAACCCTCAAAGGAAGAAGGGATATTGCCCAAAGCTACAGAAATCTTGGGAAGGCCCATACAGGATCCTGAAGCAGATAAATTATGTGGTCTACCGGATTTGTCGAAAGGGCTCTCAGGCGAAGCCTAAGGTTGTCCACATCGACCAACAGGTGCTGTACGAAGGTCCTGATGTTGGAGAGTCTGTTCGGAATGAACAGACATAAGGAGGGGCAGTGTTCCGAGCTACAGCTAGCACCGGTTGCCAGCTTCTGTTATATGCGGCCTGGAGTGACCCACCTCTTCCCTCTCCTCCCCCGGGCTGGCACGCTTGCTGCCTTGTTTCTTCTCTTCTTCTCGGAATCCCGTGAATGATTGACAGCAGCGGTCAAGCTGTCGTGCTGCTCTGCTCCTGGTTGGCATCATCGCCCTTGCTCTCCCCTGCTGGAGGCCGACAGATGAAGCAAAGATGCAAGAATATTCTGATGAGACTGGCTGGTGTCACAGCCCTCCTCCTCCGCTCCCCCTGCCTGAAGAAGCCGGCACCTGTAGGAGGCGCAAGAATATTCTGGGAATTAGGATGCTCTGCACAGTGTGCGAGTTAGAGAAAATTCTGGGTGATGACCTAAGACACTATATATACTGCCGGAGTCCAACGGTCAACAGTCTTTGGCAAAGGCCATCTAGCTGGGTGCATGCACAAAGTGAAGTGCAATACGAATGTGTGCGAGGTGTTCTCGGCGTGAAACCCAACGAGTGAAGCCTACTGTGTGTGAAGACGCTCGGAGAGTCTAGAACATTCCGGACTGGCAGGACATGGACTAAACTGAGGTGGGACTGAGTGGACATGTAATACGTATTTTATTGTAAACATTGGAATTGTAAAATATGGACACATAATTTATAAAATAACTGAATAGGTTAATACTCTGTCTATTGGGACTGTTCCTTAATACTTTAATTTTATTGATTTATTTGAGGTAATTATGAATTGTATTAATTGAATTCATTAATTATAAAGAGTAAGTGATATAAATTTATTGGGAGATGTTGAGTGAAAAAATTTTGTTTGTATATAATGTAAATTAAATTAGAAAATTGTAATTAATTCTTTTATTTAATTAAGACCTCCATCCCTTTAATGAACTTGGTATTAGCCCTTTTAGTGTATAGAGAAAAATTGCAACAATATATATTTTTTTTATTGAAAAATCATTTAATTTTACACTAAAGACAATTGAACACGGACTTCATGCAAAAGATTGCAAATTTTAATATATGTGACGCATTATCAGAAAAGGTAGCTTGGGGTGAAAATGTAAGTATGTCAGAGGCCCACAAAAAGGTTGAAAACTCAATAGTTTTCGACATATGAACAGAACATGCTGATAGTATAAATGCTACAAGGGTGCGACTTGTTTCATTGAATTCCACGTAGAATTGTCTATACAAACAGCCCAAAACCATAAATTTGAGTTTTTCACCCTAAGGTACCTTTTCTGGGAATGTGTCCCATATGGGTTGGGTGTGGTTCAAAATTGTTCCATAATTTCCCAAAATATTCATAACGACCTTTCCACCATAGTGACCTTATTTCTGGATACCATGAGAGGTGGTTTTAGAAAGTTGCTACTGTTATTGCATTACTTTTAGTAGATCATAAGAAATTTAGTATATATACCAATATAAACAAAAGAAACCAACAATAGGTATGTTTTTTGATACCTAGAAAAAAATATCTTTTGATGGATTCTTTAAAGTGTTTCATTAACAAGCTATAGTTTCTCTCATACAAAATGTTGAAATTTGTGAGCAGTGTTTTCCAATATAAATATACATTCTTGAGAACAAAGTAAAGCAAAATTATTGCAGTGTTTTAAAACCATACTGAAGATTAGATTTGCATGAACCATTGTAGACACAATTATCTGGCAGTGAGTGGGTATATGTATTTCCAGCAATGGAGAATTTTAATGTGTTACATGAAGATGAAGTGCTGTCGCTGATATAATTGTAAATGAAGAAGGAATATTGAATTTTCAAAGTAAATAAAAAATTTTATTCATTGTCATTATTCAAAATAAAACCTGTATTTAAACAAATGGCAGTATTAAAAATGTAAACTTCCTTTGTTTCGGAATTATGATTGGTATGACACTAGCAAAAATAAGTTAACTTATTTGCAACACTGTGAAAATGAGTTTACTGTGTTGTGAGACTGGAAAAAAATGTGTTTACTTTGGAACCATGTGTAAAACACACAGATGATTTGAGAATTGCTAGTCATAAAACAGAAGTCAAATAAGTTGTTTGGGTGAAGAAAAGGAGATTGAAACATTCCAATCTAGTAAATGATGTATCATAGAAAGACATATATATTTGTTGTTTCTGTCATAATTATTTTAATGTGCCTCTGTTCTAGATGTTATCCATTTATCGGTTTTAGAAATAAATGGTGGCGTGACGATAACTATTGTGGTAAAACAATTTACAAAAAAAATTTGTTTTTCAAGAGAATGGAAAGGTTTGATATAAACATTATTAACAAGTTTTGGAAATTTCTAGACTGATAAAATGACTGAAATTGTTTATCTAAATAATTATAACCAGCCTGATCCAGTGACCTCTATTTGTATATTAATAGGAGAAGGATGTTTTGTTTTGTAGACAGCATAAGCATTTTGAAACAGTCCTAGTGTCAGTCTGGCATTGTGAATGAGTGTCGGTCTTGATCTTTAATTACAAGGAGATTGTGCAAGTCTCTGTGTACGTATCATTTAATACATGGTTTAAGTATGATTTTTCAGTAAATATCGTGTATCTCTTTTGTAGCAGAATTTCAAATTCTGTATCTAAAATGCAAGTAATAGCTTCACTAAAGTTAATATCTGTATTCTAAAATTTTATTACTGTATATTTTTTATTGATTTAATTTTTACTGCAGTTTTGTAAATTCGATGGAGTTGTTAAACTTTGCAAGAATTAATTTTATTTTTTATTTATTTGTAATAGAAAAATTTATAATAAAGGTGATTTTGTTATCTTAAGTTCTATTTTATATCCGCATATGAGAATATCAAACTTATTATGGTTTTTGTGTGGTTATTGCATAATAAAACTGCATGGAATGTTACAGGCATATAATTTACTTTTATTTATATATTTATCTTATGAACTTAAAGATTCAGGATTTGAATTCACTTAGCTATACCACCCATGATTGTTAGTTTCATACAAGATATATGCATTTGGAATAACGACAAAGTGGATATCAGCAGTAATGTTGCATAACCAAATGTTTTGATACTTCAGTAGAAATGGCATTTAGCACATTGCCCTTTTATCATGATGACCAGTGTTCTATTACTGCTGGATCAGAACAAGGTTTTTTGTTTGAGGCATGTGTTGCAAATTGCAGGTGGATTTTCTGAAAGTAATTGTGTCTCCCTTACCACTTTTCATTCCTTTGTTTGTTTACTTTCTTATTTTTGTGTGATGCCTTTATGAACAGTAAGAACCTGCAAGTCCCAATTTAAACTTCCCAACACTCTGGTGGGTGTCATATCCACATAATGTGCACTACCCATAAGGAATTAATTTTTCCTATACCCTTTCATTGTCTCATCAGTTATATAAATGTGAAAACTTTGAATGTAGTAGACCTACCTTAATGAATATTATCACTACATAATTAGTGTTTTTTTTTTTCTTCAACTTTAGTACAACCCTAAGTATTTTAATAACAGTAGATAGCTAAAGATCTATTACGGGTGATTTGTTGGTAACAGAATGCTTCATGCATGAGTTGGAATGGAATCTGTTTTTCTTTTCCTTTCCTTTTTTGTGAAATTAATTTTGAAAATAAAACATTTCCTTATCATGAGTTAATATTAAATTTTTTTAGTTTTTTATAATGTGCAATATTTTTGTGTTTCACTATGCCTTTAAAAAGTAAAAAAGTTTTCTGAAATGAATTTATACTAATGCTGGAACCATAGCAAAACTTTCCAGTTAGTGTATAGAAAGTAGGAAGTGCACATACAGGATGATTCTTGAGACATTACTGCCATTCACAGGGCTGATTTCTTTGGTCGTGTAGAGCAAAATATGTCATGTGAATGTGGGTCCTATTCCCAATATGTAGAGTAATTTAAAAAAAATTTTAAAGTGAAAAAAAAAATCCATTCAGAACTAAAAACATTAATTACTATCAGACTTTGTTTGAAGTTGAGCACCAAACACCATATTGGTGTAGTCTTCTGTGGAAAATTTACTTGGCATTGTAACACAATCACTACTTCTCATAACCAAAGACTAAAACCATAATAAATGTGCAGTAACCAGCAGTGTTCACTCAGTACACAGTGAAACAATCACACTTCATGATGGTCAGGTTCACATGCTGTTCGCAGTAGTAATCAAAACATGCTGCAACATGTCACAAGCTGTTCACTGTAATAAGTTTCCAATTTTTTAATTACTCTGTAAATATTACGAATATGATCCACATTTATTTTTTTATATATTATTTTATATATTGTTACAAGACATCTGAGAGATGTATGCAAGTTTGTGAGGGATGGAGGTTCTAATAAAAATAAAAGAACTAAAATTGACTTTTAATTTATTCACATAGCTTTTATGTACAGCATTAATGTATGTATCTCTACTATTATTCTTTTTATTCCTCAGTGAGCGCAATATTTAATTTGTATTTCAAATCTAATTAATGGCCTTCTTAATGTCTTTATTTGGTTATAGTCAATTAACTCATACTCATCATTAACACTCACTCATTCAGTCTGTCTGTTGCCATAATTTGTAATGTCTTTCACTCACACATCCAGTCCAACAGTCCAGCCCACCAGTCGCACTCTTCACTTCTCTGATGTACACAGTCATAAATTTTCCTCCTGCTGATCACTTCTCTCACAGCTCGTTTCGCTCATCATCTATCGCTGAAACTCCAGCCACTCATCTATTCAATAATGCCAGCTCGGAAGCCCCACACAATTTTTATAGCCACTGGCCTTGACCTGGAAAGTTTGCAGTACCCCGAGTCTAACTAAGAGAAACTAGAGCAGTAATCCGGAGCATTATTCAGATTCTCAAAGACACCTGCTACCCAAGGGCAGGAGCAGCACGTATCCTGATAGGCATAACAGGCACACTTTGTAAACATTCCTTTGTGAAAAGCAGCTGTGTCTCCGGTTGAAACTGATAGCGCACTCATAAGTAAATCATCCGTGCCTCGCACACTCACAGAGCGGATGCCTGTAACACTGCTCCAACCTCAAGTCTATTTGTCCCGAACAGACACTGCTAAATCTGGTCTTTCGTAAAGTGTGGGTCGGTTGAAGTGTATAACCTTCACTTTCGCCCGAGAGTCTTGATAACAAATCCAATTTTTATTCAGAATCCAGTAGGGGCCTTCCCAACATTTGTGTAGCTTCGGGCAGTACCATTTTCCCTTCTGTGGGTTGTACAGCCACACCAGTTATCCTTGAAATACCTTGCCTGATGTTCTCCTGTCACACCACATCTTCATCCTGTCACTATTTATTCTGAGGTGCTGTCAAGCAAAATCATAAATGCCAACAAGTCTGTCATAATTGGCTGGCATAATCAGGGCTGCAGCTTCCTCTTCTGTCGGTCGGCCAAACAGTATGTCACTAGGGAGACGTAGTTCTCTTCCAAACAGCATCCTTAAAGGTGTTACCCTTGTGGGCTCGTGAACTAGTGAGCAGTAAACAAGAAGAAACAAGAGCACATTTGAATCCCTGTCCTTTTGGTTGTCTGCCACAAAGATCAACAGGTACTGCTCAAGATTGCGGTTAAGCCTCTCAATCATTCCATCCGACTCAGGGTGTAAGGCTGTAGTCCTAGTCTTTTTCATCCCCAGAATCTTTGTTTCCTCCTGGAAGACTGCTGCTTCAAAGTTTCTTCCCTGATCAGAATAGAGTTCTAGTGGCACCCCTAACCTCGAGAAGACATGCGCTATAAGAGCATCGACCACAGCTTCTTGGTTTAGGAGAGCAATGACCTCAGTCCACTTAGTAAAGTAATCTTGAGACACCAGGAGTTACTGATTACCTCTCTCTGTGACAGACAAGGGGCCCAGAATATCTACTCCCGTCCTCTCGAATGGGGCTCAAACATTGTATTTATGATGGTAACCTTGTCCTCTGGTCCTTGGGCTCTTTCTCTCAGTGCAGGAGTCACACAACTGGCACACTTAACGTCCTCCCGACAATGAAGCCAGTAGAATCTTAGTCTAACTCTGTTGAGGGTATTATTAAACCCAAAGTGCCCACTGGATGCTGCATTATGCAGTTCTTTTAAGACTTTGGCAACCTTGCATTCTGAAAGGACACACTGTAAGCGTGTCTTTTTTTACATCATTACTTTCCCAGGTTCTGTGAATTACGCCATTCTTCAGTGCAAGGGAATTCCATTGTTCCCAGTATGCTTTAACTGTTGCGCTCAGGCTAGTTATCTCTTCCCATTTTGACCAACAGCTAGCTTCTTTTTACTTTAATAATGGCTGCAAAGTGGGATCATTCAGCTGATCTTTCCTAATACCCTCATCACTCCAGGTAGGTGACCCATCACAAGATAAAGAACCTTGAATTTTTGTCCTCCATACCTTCAGCGATTCAATCCTCTTTTCTTCCTGGCATTCGCAATGATGACAAAATGGCTCACATGACATCCTAGACAGTGTGCATCTGCATTGCTGTAAAATCGTCCAGATGTGTGCTGTATTTCAATGTCATATTCTTGAAGATACTGCATCCACCAGGCTATTTGACCTTCAAGGTTTTTGAAATTTTGTAGCCAGTGTAATGAAGCAAGGTCGGTTCTTGGAATAAAATGTCTGCCATGAAGGTAGGGGTGGAAGTGTGAAATTGCCTTCACCATGACCAGAAGCTCCCTGCATGTAACACCATAATTTCTCTCAGGCTTACAGAATATGTTATTGAAGTATTCTAGTGGTCTTTCCTTCCAATTTTGTACCTGAGTTTGCAGAGCTCCATTGCCTATATCACTAGTATCAGTGTTCAAAATGAATACACCCTCACTTTTTCGGTAAACCCAGGACTGGTGGTGATATAAGAATTTTCTTTAGTTTACCAAGAGTATTTTCGCACTCAGTAGTCCAATGAAATCTCCTTTTCATCTCAGTCAGTTCACGTAGTGGCATGGGTATTGTGGCAAACCCAGTTACAGATTGATGGTAATAGGCACTCTGCACTTGTCATTTGGTGTTGGTCAATTTCTTATTACTTTATTCTTCTCTGGGTCTATTTCTATTCCATGGGCCGACACTATATGTCCCAAGAAATTAATTTTCTTTTGCAACAGGTGACATTTCGTAGGAACCAGTTTCAAGTTGGCTGCTGCTACTTTCTGGAATACAGAGTCTAAATGTGATAGGTGTTACTTTGAATTGTCAGGTTCCTTTCCCTTGGATACAAAATGCGGTCTTCTTGTGGTCCTTTGGGGCCTTCTCGCACTGCCAGTACCCACTCATTTTTAAAGTAGAAAACAATTGCTATCCTGTTCCACTGTTTAATGTGTCGTCTATCTTTGGAAGTTGATAAGAGTCTTTCTATGTTGCATTATTAAACTGGTGATAATCTACACAAAACCTCAGAGAACCATCTTTCATTTTAACAAGAACAATGGGTGATGACCATGGACTAGCTTATGGTTCTATCACATCTCAACTCCGTTATTTCCTTCAGGATTCCCTCAACAGTCTCGTGTGAAACTGGTGGTAGGTCACGTTAGTCCTTCCATGGTCATTTAGTCCACACGAGAAGACATACCCACTTCTCTGCAGTAATTCAGAGACAGCCTTCTCCTGGCTCCAGTTAAGATTTTCTCTGGTTTTTACTAGCAGTTTATCCAGTACTTCTGGTAGAGGACATTCTATTGGTTCTACTCTAGAATGTTCTGGAACATTTGGCAGTACCTGTGTGACTTGCTTACAAACACCTCTAATGGCCCCCTCCTCAAAACGAATGGCATTATCTGACAAATTTACCGTTCTAATGAGAAAACTGTCAGAATTATAAGAGATTAAAGTCCGTGGTAAAATGACATTACCTGGCAGGATGCCAACCCTCTCTGTTGGCTCAATTAGATCCAAACACCTGACAAAGACATCTGCCTGTAATGACAATTTCACTAGCAGCATATAGTACAGTGGGTTGACCACATACTGCTGGGCAGCTAATTGGGGATAACAAATCATGCTGTTTTGACACCACCAACTCTGTACAGCCTACCTGTAGCACACTAAGTCGTGTATCGATACAAAACCCCAGCCTACGTAGTGCATCAAGCCCCAGAAGACATTTCTTCTCTATTTCTGCAATGTAAACATTGTGCTCTATGCTAAGGTCACCAAGCTTCAAGAAAACTTTCCTCTTACTTCATACTGGTGTGGTCTCACCTGTTACTATAGTCAAATAGCATTGTTCCATGCTGTCATTGGGCGATCACTGGGGCAAGGCTCTAGGATGTCTGGTCTTACTACTGTTATGGTCACCCCAGTGTCGACGACCATCTAGCAAGGAACATATTTGGCTCCCCTCCACCAATATTGCATCCCAATCCTGTTGCACCAACCATACATGTGAGAACATTAGGGCCTTCCCTCCAGCAGTCACCGACCTTTGCCCTCTAAGATCGGTGTTTACAAGTTTTCCGAATGTGCTGCTATTTATTTTGTTGCTGCTGCTTTCGGCAGTAAGGCTCTCAGTTTCCCTAGCTGTCCACTTGACTAAGAGTCATAAACATCTGCATCTCCTTCAGTGTCTTCTTGATGCCGTCATTGTCTTAATTCAGCATCACTGCCCATACCGGACGTCAGAGTGTGGACACCTCCATTGCTGGGGCCAGGACTCCTGCATGGTGTGGGATGCAGTCTGACATACCGTTTGCAGTACCTCTGTGTCGGCGATGGCATCTGTAAAAAAGCTGACAGCAATGATGATATGTGCCTCCTCGGGGCACCCTTCTAGTGATGGGAGGGAAAGCCACACAATATCTTACCATAGCTCCTGCAGTGGCTCTTCTGGTCGCTGGGTGCAGCTTCGCAGTTGGGCATGATGGGCATGTCATAGGTACTAGTCGTCAAAATATAGCTCCAAGGCCAACACCAGTGTGGGGTACTCGAGTCGATGTCGTTGTGGCAGAGATTTTTAGTATGCTCGGTGCGTGGCCTCTCAGTACAGCCGTAAGGTAGTAAGCCCCCTGCTTGGCTGACCAGCCATTAAGGATGATGGCTATTTCAAACTGAATTCTGGCCATCATAAGGGACGGGCTTAATTCAGGTCCCCTTCCCGCTCCTGGCTGTGCGACACCAATGCTGCAGAGCTACTGGCTATCCTCTGAGGTTGCTGTATTGATTATGAATAATACTGCCTCTTCACTTTTCTCGGCCGCCAATGTGGCAATAGGTGAACTCGGCTGCTGAAGAAATTCCTGCCATTATTTCTTCATTGCACTTATTTCCTGTTTTTCACTTCATTCTTGACACTGTCCATCCTTTCATTTACACTGGCAGTCTTCTTGTCCAGTCAACTCTTTCATTCACTAACTTACAAATGCCTTCTATTTTTCCATCAACGTTTTCAATTAAAGAGTGTATTTTCCTGTCTACATGCTCATTTACACTATTTGCATTCTTATCACAATATTTACAGTTTCATTCACACTTCCTTAATAATTTTAATATTTACAACATCTTTTAAGCTATTAACACTTATGCTCACACTAGTCATCTGGCTACCTAGCCCCTCAAATAATTCTCGCAGTGCTTCCAGTTATGCAGACATTTTTCTAGTTAACATTCACTGCAATGGTTGTACAAAACAATCTTAATATTGCAGCCTGCATCTATTAAAATTAACTAACTTAATGTCACTAATAACTTACCTACTGTCTAACTTTATTTAAAATCAACTTCTGACACCAGTGGTACAAGACGCCTGAAAGGCGTATCTGAGTTTGTGATGGTGAAGGTCTTAATAAGAATAAAATAACTAAATTTGATTTTTAATTTATTCATACAGCTTTTATTTACGGCATTAATTTGTGTATCTCTACTATTACTGTTTTTTTTTCTCAGTGAGTGCAATATTTAATGTCTATTTCAACTCTAATTAGCATCCTTTTTAGTGTCTCTGTTTCGTTTTATAATCAGTTAATGCATACTCATCATTAATACACATTTAGTCTGTCTGTTGCCATCATTTGTAATGTCTTTCACTCTCGCATCCAGTCCAACAGTCCAGCCTGCCAGTCACACTCTTCACTTCTCTGGTGCACGCAGTCGCAGATTTTCCTCCCACTGGTCACTTCTCTTGCCACTCATTTCACTTGTCGTTTATCGCTGAAATTCCATCTACTCATCTATTCAGCAACTGCCGGCTTGGAAGCCTGCCGGACATTTTATAGCCACTGGCTTTGACCTGGAAGGTTCGCCGCACCCCAAGTCTATCTGCAGGAAACGTAAGGCAATAATCCAGAGCATTTTTCAGATGTATCAAAGACACCCAATACCCAAGATCAAGAGAGCAACACGTGCCCTAATAAAGTATAACAGGCACACTTTGTAAACATTCCTTTGTGAAAAGCAGCTGTGTCTCCGGTTGCTACTGATAGCGCGCGCATCAATAAATAATCCATGCCTTGCATGCCTACAGACCGGCCACCACAACACTAAATATATATATAAATTTTTTTATTTATATAATTCACTAATTTACTGAAAATGACTTGGAGACTATGCCCTGTAAGTGGTAGTAACTTCTTACTTCTTGTGAATCTTTCTGTATACATATTATTGTGAAAAGAAGGCTGTAGGCTCTTTCTTGTGTGTGTGTGAACACACACACACTTTTTTAATTCAGAATTACTATTCCTTCCATTTAGAATGTGTACACAGTGTATAGTGTTTTATCTAGATAATACTTTTTCTGTTTTGTGAAAACTTGTTTTTTTTTTTCTTGTTAATTATTATATATATATATATTCTCAATCATTCAGTTTACAGCTGTCCTAACATTTTTTATTTAATTTTTTTCTAGTACATGTGGGTGATGCCATCATCAAGCGCACGCTGTGCTCAGCTTCCAAGAGCTGCCGACAAAGTTCCTTTTTATGCTGCACTCAAGAAATTTAGAGACTATTTGAATGGCATAATTGCAAATTTAGATGAATCAGAAGTAGTGTTCACAGATTCAAAACTTAAAAATTATTTTGAACCTGAAATAAAAGAAGAACCCAAAGATGATCATAGATTTTATGGCTATGGCCGTCTGCAGTCTAGTGGTGAACTAACAGACTTGAGTAATGCAATAGTAAAGAAAGAAGAAGATCCACCTGCCAAGAAAAAGCGAGGACGGCCGAAAAAAATCAAATCTGACTGTCCAGAGGTGAAAAAAAATAATTGTGAAACTCGAAGAAAAGAAACAGAAAACATAGATGTACCCAAGAAGAAGAGAGGAAGGCCAAAGAAAATTAAGTCTGAAGATGTAATGCTTCCAAGCAATAATACTTCAAGTATTCAGAACTGTTTTTCACCCCCTATTCATTCACCCAGTAATTTTGGCCAACAAAATATGGCTTCATATAATAATCCATCTCTAGCGCAATCTTATTCTCAGAATCAACAGTCTCATTCTCCCACTGAATCCATTAACTATCAGTCACCTGTTCAATCCCATCATTACAATCATTCTCCTCAGCCTTCATCCCAACCATTCACTCATTCAGACCTCTCATCAGAGATAAGTGCAGCCATTTCTTCTGAACATAACCTAGTTTCACCTCCTCCAACTTCACCAAGTATAGGACCTCCAGATTTTGAACCTCCAACTAGCATGCCTGAAGACACTAGTAATGATCCACAGAATTCTTCCAGAGGTATGGGTGAAGAAGTTTCACCAAACAATCTTCAAAAACAGAATGAATGTCGCTTCTCCAGCCCAGCACCATCTAATGATTCAGGAAATATTAACTATCAGAGTTATAGAAGTTATCAACCTGATTCTGAAACAAATCATTCTATTATTGGATACAGTCAGGGTTCTACTTCTGATTATAATGCCAAACGTAATGTAAATCAAGATGTAGCTTCTAAAAGTCTGTCAGGCCTAGAATCTCTAGTAGATCAGATTCCAAGTATTGCAGAAGGAGAATCATCTCATGGTGCTGTAGTGAACAGCAATGGTGAGGAGCAGTTTGATTCTAGTCATGTACCAACTAGCCAGTTTAATGATGAGTCCTCGTATCTTGGCGTGTACCCAAATAGTTCACAATTCAATAATGGTTCTGCCAACAGCAATTCTAGTCGTTTTAGTCCTCAATATACAAGTTCGAGTGCAAATTATTCAGTCAGTACTTCGAACAGTTACGCTTTACATCAGAGCAGTGCAAGTATGAACTTTTCAGTCACATCGCTTGCAAATAGCAGTGCTTCTGTCAACCATGAGGTTAGCAATCAAGTTTCAAGTTCTTTTTCTGTAAGTAGTTTAGCTGCATCTAATTTTGCATCAATGAATTCTAATGTGAACTCGTACTCAAATTTGATTAGTTCTCCTCACCCAATGGGTAGTCATATGATGGGGAGCACTAATGGTTTGGGTAGTGGGATGTTTGGTGGGGGAAGTATAGTTGAGCGAGCTTGTAGTATGAGTAGCTCTGTAGGGAGCCTGGGTTCTCCTGTTGGTCTGCCAAATCATATGAGTGGTATGAACATGAGTAGTTCGTCCTTGCCCTATCCGTACAGGCAGTATTCTCATGGTTCCACTTCATTCGCAGCTGGACCAGGGGGAGGATTTTCTTATGCATCAACTCACAGTCTCCACATGCCCAGTCCAAATTACCCGTATTCATCACCTTACTCAAACACCACATACCCTCAACCTAGCTATCTTCCAAACCATGTGTTGGACAGAATAAAACAAGATCGCATGGATATAAGTTTCGGAGGGTTCTGATAACTCTCTAATTGCCAGACTGAAGGAGCATTATTTTAGCATTATAGAAAAATGTGTATGCGAAGTGGTTATGTGTTTTTAGTGCCACAAAATAAACTGAATTGCTCGACCAATGACCAGGAACAGATTTGAAGTGTGATTGTAATTCACTGTTTGTTGTATTCAGAATTAATTGTTTTAATTTTTTGATAATTTAAGTGGACTACATTGAAAGATGCCATGACAAAATAAGTGTTTGATATAGATATACTATATATAATTCTTCCTTTGACAAGAAGAGGAGCCACTAGTGCACAGTTTATTAGTGACTCAAAATTAATAATATAACTGCACAGGGTACATGAGGTTATAAATTTCAGCCAATTCAGTGGTTGAGTAGTGTCAAAGAAAACTGTTGAATGCTTTTGTCTTAACTTTGATTTGATGCAATACATGTCAGCATATTTTGTACCAATGATACAGATCTTGCTCTGCTTAAAGAATTAAAAGCTCTCTTACATTTTAGTGCAATATACCTAATTAAGTGTACAAATTTGTGTTTTATACATAACATGTTATCTTTGTAATTATTTTTAAGTTTAACATATGATGTTTCTGAAGTGCAATATGCTGTGTAATTTTTGAAAGTGAGGTTTTGTGTGCAAGTTTGTGTGAGACTGTGTGTGTATAATGTTTTAAAAAATCCCTTTTGCATGACTTTAGCCTATTACAGAGTATTTGTCCCAGTGTTAAATTGTTAGCTAGCCATGTTGTTTAATCTATTTTAATGTTGATATAGTTTTGTTGGTCATGTCTGGACCATAGTTCAAAAAATTCTTGTTGTTCATTGTGTACAGTCATCCAATTCAAATCCTTCCATATCTTCATGAAGATTTTGTCATTTTTGTACAAAGCTGCCAAGGTGTGTACATTTGATCCATTTATTTTTACTTCAGAACCTTTCTCTTTTTAGTAAGTTTTATGCAGATTGTTGCCAATTAAAGAATTAAATAGTGTTCCTATGTTGAGAGATAGTACTTTTATTTTCCATGCTGAACACTATGTGATTTAAATGATTAGTATTACTTGTGATTGCTCCATTATTACAGTCTGCCTGCTGTACTTACTGTACTGATAAGGTAGTGTGCAATGACTGCCGTCCATTTCTCTTTATACAGTTCAACATTTCCTTTCTAGTATAGATATTCTCAGTGAACAGTGCAATTGAGTATATTAGTATTATTTTGTTTCTTATAAAAGTAAACTATTAAGAGTGAAAACATAGTCATAATTTTTCATTCTTTCAGTTAGATGTAGTAGTAATAATGCTAACGGATGCTGAATGGTTGTCTTTTAAGTAGTTGTAATGTATAATAAGTAATTACTGGTGTTATTTACATTTATGTTAAATAGATGGCCTGGCTTTTTGCATATGCTAGGTTTGAAGGAAATCAGGCACATTGAAATATACATTTTGTGAATATGTTTGATTTAATTTTAAAGATTAAAATCAATTGACTGAAGTACAAATTAAAAATATTCCTATGGATTTTAATTGATTGATAGATGGAATTTTTTCCTTTACTGCTTCCATGTAGTAAAACAAAATAACTTAATAATCAGAATATGTATTATAGGAATATACAGTATCTGGACAGCTGGGAAAATATTTCCCAGGGTAATTGCTCGCTTATTGAATACTTTGCAGTATTTTAGTACAACTTGGAAGCCACTATGTAACAGATGTAAAAAAAAAATATTCTAAATTATGCCATTACCTTACCAAAGGATATAATAAAAGAGACATACTGGAAACATTTATCTAGTGTGTAGATACACCTGCATGACACATTTGTCGCATAAAAAATTTCTGGGTGGTGAGAGATAACATAGGTAAAAATTATTATACAGCTTCTTTTAATTGTTTTGAGCAACTTCAACTTTCTGTTACTGAACTTCAAAATTTGATTTCGTTTCTCAAATATGAAAGATACAATATTTAATTTTTTTAAGCATTTCATATAAATAGTTTAATTTCTTCTAGTTACCCATATGTTGTTTTAAACAAGAAGTAATTGGGTCTTTTCAAATCAGTTCAACCAGGCCATGGCACCCATCATCTCAAAATGAGATGTACTTTGGTGGGGGTAAATTTTGCTAGGTATGTAAGTTTCCTAGTGTTTTAAGTTTAATTTTTGTATAGTGTAAGAAATATTAATCCGTAAACATAATCTACAAATCTAAGATTGTGATCTAGCATTGTGGGGCAATCTTAAACAGAATGGGTTATAACCCTAAATACGCAATACACCAGATAAAATTGTGAAAATATGTCTCACTGAAATGTATTTGTTTGCTGGTTTCAAATATATAATGTTCATTATTTTTGTATTAATTTTTTTTTTTTTTTTTTTTTTTTTTTTTTTTTTTTTTTTTCAAAAAAATATCTGCGATAGGATTTGGAATTAGTAGCAAAGGGAAATTTGATATAGTCTTTGTCATTTTTTTTAACATGGTGAACTATCGTTATTGAAAAAGAAAACATTGAATATTTGAGAGTTCTTGTGTTCAAGCCACTCAACGTCTGGGCAGCTAAGATTGTTCACCATCAAAAGTGTATACATTCAGTTCCTAACACAGTGTATGTGTGTTCTTTACAGTCAAGCTCATGAAGCAGAAAGCTGATGACAACTTGACAGAACATTAAAGAAAAGCCACTAATTATAAATTGACAATTGTACCTTTAATGGATTGATATTAGTTTTTGTGATAAAAATAATTAATTATTTATTGTGAAAGCAGAGAGTTTCTCAAATGCCACATACCTTTAACGCAGAATTTATGATATGTGAGCTTCCAGATTATGATCCAGATTACCACTCTCTTTAAAATAGTGGAGGTTTCAGCCAAGCTTATCTCATTAACAGTTATTTGCTGTATTTTTTGTTAAAAAAAATTGAAAAATTCCTCAGTTTCCAGCCACATAACTGTAGTCTCCATTTTTCAAACAGAGTAATTTCAAAATATTTTGATTAATATCTGTTATTGTAATAGATTTTGGTAGGAATTTTTCTTTGTGACAAAAGATAAAGATCAAAATTACCTTTGAAAAGCTGCTGCATGTATTTTACATTTCTACATCATACATTGCTGTAAGGAAAAAATACAAAAAAACATTATCTTTTTTTTTATTGATGACCTTAATATTATGTAACATATGTGTACTGTTTTCAGCAAGAATTGGTAAGATACATTAAGAATTTTAGGACATTAAGAGTGTTAGGGCAGTTTAATACTTCATTGATGGCTGCCCAGGAAAATACATCAAGTCTTTCTATGAGCTGCTTCCTGGTGCTATGCAAGAAACCATGGTAAATATTCTGTTGAAGGGATCAGAAGAACGGTTAAGAGCCTGTCAGGAAAGCCTGCCTGCAAAAGTCTTTTGAAAACAAAATAAAAATTTGCACAATAATTGTGTGACTTCTATGAGAAAAGCATTGAAAACATTAACCTTCATCTTCCTGAATGAAATGGCCATTACAGGATGTGAATCTAAATTATGAAAAAAGTTAAATACTTGGTGGTACCAAGAGTTTTCGTCTCTTCAAACCTCCTAATTGAGTTACTGACAAACATTCTACAATTTTTTATTAATTTTGTCAATTTTTCACTACATGCAAAAACTATCTAGCAATAGTCTTGGTCTTTTTTAATCCTGTTGTCTAGCATTTGAGTATACCACCTCAAGTAGTACAGTGGAATAGTGGAGAGCATCAGCTGTGAGGAAGGAGATGCATCTGTGAAAGTTGTGGCTTCTTATAATCCTACATCCTTTAATTTTCCCTTATATGAATACATGTGCTACATTCATTGTGGGCCTGTGTTTTCACTCTTCTTCCCTCTTGCAAAAAGCAGCTCTCAAAGAATTTACGCTTTGAAATTAATTAATTAATTGAGCTTGTGGAAAGTAAAAATGAATTTCATTCATTCAGTTAGTAACACTATGTTAAGTAGTGACACATAAAAGGCTGCAAATAATTTGTATGAAATAGATATACATAACAGAACAGTACAGTATTTGATGAATTTCCAGTATTAGACATATCTATTTTACGTGTTAAAATTTATTGTAATTAGGTCTGCACATTTTGATATTGTGGAATTATTGGAATATTTTATATGTTGGGGGGATTGGAATATCTAGTGTGTAGTGAAAACTCGTTCCCAGCAACAAAATTATTAGTGTTGTTATTTCAAAATGTAATGGGTATTTGAGACTCAAATTCACCTACATTATTTTTTCAGTTATTTAAACCTATCATCAAACTTTTATATTAAATTCAGAATTATATGGTGCCATAGAAAAATACTGGTTGATTTCGTATGGAATGGCCCAGTTATAAATTCACATGACGAAAACAAGTTTAAAAATAGTTTCACACAATTTGGAACTTGTTAATTAAATACAAACTCCTAAAAATGGTACATATAAGTACATTCCATTGGATAAAACTTAATCACTATGATTTCAAAAAATCATATGTTTATTGTTTAATGCCCGCATATTCTTTTGTTGTCGTAACTAATTTGTTTGTACAAGTAAGGATTGCTACAAACATTTCATTCACATAGCCATATTTTACCAGAACTGAGGAAAATTATATGCTTTCAGTTATTCTGTTTATTATAATTAATCACCTTAATGCTATTTTATATTTGAATCAATTAAACATTACCATTTTTACCTAGCATTTTGTGGCTGAATATCCTCATGTGAAAGTCAACTATATAAAGAATGGTAGTGATAACATGTTTTTTAGAAGCATTGGCTAATTTTTCCACCATTGTTCCACTTCATTCATGTCACTATCTGTATGGCTGCCAAGGTTGCATTAAGCTCAGCCAGTTTGCACTTTCGAATACCACTGCAAGTCTGACACACCATCTTTTACTTGGTGTGGAGCTGGATAAGAGTTTCGTATTATTCTTTAATTATGAACTCAAATTCTCTTCCTCTAGCATAACTTCTATTTATGGTTACTACTAATGTGTCTCTATAATATTCACCATGTAAATTTCAATTTTCTTGCAAGAAAATAATAAATTTCATGTAAAGTAAATTTTTTGTGATTGCCTGCTCTTATCCAAATATGACTTAATGTGTTTTAACAAATTTTATTAATAAACCTGTGTTTTAAGCTTCTGTGACTTGAAGAAATCAAATTTGATGGGAAGTTTCTATAACTATCTTATAATAAAACGCAACTTTAGTTTTTCTTGCGTGCTATCACATAAATTAAATAAAGTACCTGCTCTTCTTCTGGAAAATTTTTTTAGAAAAATTTATTATGCAAAAAATTTTATAAAATACAATATTATGTATAACATAGTCTCTCAAACATGTTGTGAGGTAAGTAAACAATAATTTTGGTACCAAACATCTGTTAACCCTTTTGATGTTGAATGGTATGAGTGATGTGTGTACGATGTGATTTAGTACATTATAAACAAATCAAACCTGAAACAAAGACTAATGTAAAAAATGATTGTGAGGAAAGCAGCATGAAGCTATGAGTAAAGTACCTACATAAAATAAGATAGCAGTTTAATATTTGGGAGTGTCCTTCATCCATATGGGTAATATCCATGTTGAATATTAATGATTGTGTTGAACATGCATGTCACTAAAAGAAACGTTCGTGTAAGGAAACCAATTTTCCCATTTTAGTATATATATTTTTAAAAATTATTTTTTGTGCACACCTACAGTGTAATTACATCCTTTTTTGGTGTTGTCAGTGTTTGTATACTTAATTCCATCCGTATGTTCTCGAAAATTTACCGGTTCATTGTAAATAGGTGTGTGAAGATTCTGGAAATTGAATTACCTTGTCAGAAAAAATATTTACTACTTGTTACCAGACATGTATAAAAGCCAACCAGTTTCTCTGTAAACTGAAATTGTAACTTTCATGTTTAAAGTATCCACAATCATTTTTGTTATATCATTACAATATGTTTTTTTAACTATCCACGTTATAAGAATAGTTTTTCAATATTAGGTCAATAGTTCAGTTTTTTTTTTTTTTTTTTCTGTTATAATGGTTTGTTGCATCTACAGTTTCACATGGTGAAATAATGTTCTATTTCTCTGATATTACTTTTTCAATATTTCAAATAACTATACTTTGTCTTGTTATTCTTCAATTGTTATTGTTTTTGTGAACCAGTTGATTGTACTTATGTAACATTTGATTATATGTGACTATCTGTAATAAGCTGAGTACAATATTTTGTCACTCAGTGCAAATTATTTTTCTGTATTTTATGTACAAGAAAGCAATTGTGATTGTTATTTCTGTGTGTTTTGATGCATTTGTCTTAACAATACTTTCAACAGAAAACTTATGAATCCATTTTCATGTTGTGGTAAGTTATCTATTTTTTCATGACAGAAAGCTACAAGGAAAAAAATCTGTGTATTTTGGTCAAACCTATAATGATTTTAAAATGATAAAAAAAAAAAAAAAAAAAACCATGTTATACATGTGTGTGCATTTTGGTGATTTTAGTCAGTTATCTTTGTATGCTCTTTTGTTTCAGCTTTACATTATGTTGGGAGTATTATCAGCAAAAGCATTTTAACTTGTTCCTATTATGTCAGGGGGTAAAGCATTATTGGTTTTTAGAAGGACGTATTGTAAAGTCATTCATGAAATGTTGACTGAGGTGGAAATGTGTTTATTTTTGCCTGGGAATGAAATACATACAGAAGTTATTTTTTTTTTTTCAGTTTACATATGTACATGACTTCGGGATGGGTTGCATTAGTGTGCATTAACCAATGCTTGTTTCAAAAAAGTTGAAACGTTGTACTGCCTTTGTTGATCATTGTTTGTGTTGTTTCTAGTTATTCATTCAGGAATGCGCACAGATAATGAAGACAAGTTGTGTTGTAACTATGGTGTTGTTCCTTAAATTTTTAAATATATGAAGCCCATCTCTGGGCCATTCATTCGAGTATGAAATACAGCAAAAATATTAATTCAGAAGCACATAACCTTTTTTTACATACTGTTATGCATTAATGAAGGTTGTTCCCTCTTACCAAACTAGGCAATTTATATGATTTTTAATGTGTTGAGAACATCAAAGTGCACAGTTTTTGCAAAACTGATTTTATCAAAAGATTTCTGCAACTGAAAACATTAATAAAAATGTTGTGTTCAGCACTTTCGTATTTTCACACTTGAGTGTCCAAGCAGTCTTTGTTAATTATTATCAAATCTGTAGAGTTGCAGACCTCCATATGTGGGATTTTTTATTTTCCTCCTGCTGTCAATGCTGCAAGTACTGTATTTTCTGCAGGCCATACAGACATTCAGCCAGTTCATGAACAAAACTGGCGTTTGGTATTTGTGATCACCAATGCATCGTGCGCATGTGTTGAAGCTCAACCACTGATGGCTAGATACCCATTAACAACATGATTCAGTATTCAAGTGGTTTGGTAGCCTAACCACTAAAATCACTCTTAGTCTTTCTGCACAAGAGCATGTGACACAAAATCTAATATGGCATTATACAACACAGGAAACAAAACAAAGTGCTAGAATTTCTTCAACAATTGTGTGTTCTCATTTTCACACGTAAGACATACAAGAACTGTAATTGTCATCATCATAGTAACATAATATGTTCAAATAAAGTGATAATAGTGTTTTTCTATTTTGCCTTTACAAAATTTAAAGTTTTTCACTAAAAGGTAGCCCCAAAATATCTCGATTTAAAGTAATTAGATAGGGCAGGATAAAATTAAACAATTGTATGGCCTAGCTGTGTGTATAAAATGGCAGATGTTCTTAACTTGTGCATATTTGAATATCATGTCCATATTCCTGAGGATAGTAGCAAGAACCTAATGTGGCGCCGCTTTTATCTCATGCTGATGCTGAAAATTCTCTTCTAAAGCCTTTATTATAAATGCATTTTCCTGTACGTAAGCCCTTTAAGATAAATATACAGAAAAAAGTCTGGTGGGATCAAATCAGGTCACCTTGTTAAATGATTTTTTAAACAATTATTCATGTCAATCATACTCGCTGCAGAAGTGTAATATATCTCCCTTTCCAATTGTAAAAACCAAAGATGACATCTATTTGGTTTGCAAATTCCTGGAACACTTCAATTTAGACAACACATTTCACAGTTGTGTTGAAAAAAGTGAGTAGGTACGTAGCACTTTGATATGGTGCAAAACATGCTGACCATCTGGGGATGAAGTGGCTCTTTGTGCAGTATGTGCTGATTTTCACTTGCTCACATGTGTTCTGGGAATTTATGTAGTCAGACAAATGGAATCATGTTTTAATTCATGTGTAATCCATCAACCCTTGATTATCAGCCAAGAATTTTGCGAAACCATCTGCAGTACACAAAAGGCTTTTCTAAATCTTGATCATTCAGTATGTGGACAACGGCAAACCAGTATGGATGCAGGCCACCTTTTTGCAGTTTGCAGCTTTTTAGTATTTGCTTATTGCACTCCAATTTTTACTTTAGTGTCTATATCAACTTGATGGAGAGAAACGTTTAATCTGTCTTCAAGCTCACACATGGTTACGAATTAGCTTTTAAGTCGATTCATACCTGAAAGGGGTTACGAGCATAACTAAATAATGAGTCATGATTAGGTAGAGCACAACAGTATAATTATGGGGTTTATTGAACATAAGGATTATACAATAACTATTTACGTGACTGTTGATTGGGGGAGTTTAAATGGAATACCAAGATGCTAATTAATTATAAGTTTTATTAGCGCAAGCCACTATTATTACAGTCTAATTGGAAAGACCCCACCTTTTTCATGTTGCTGGAAGCTGATTCTAGGAGGTGGTTAACAATGGCCGGATACAATCTTCTACAACCTTCTCCGTGTCTTCTTGGTCGGCTGCTCCAATGATAAAAGATGCCCCTCCCAGTGTTACTTTGGCCTATATCGGGCACATTGTTTAATATTTTTGGCCCTGTGTACTGGCTGGTGGAGAGGGTTTCTGCAACTGTCTCGCAATGTGTTATTGCAGTCACACTCGTGTCCTGGTTTTATGTTTGAAGGTGTGATCAGGCAGGCCATTCAGCTAAGGCCTGATAGCTTCATATCATCTCCAATGTTCGCTACAAGATGCTCTCGTCTCGCCCTAGAATCCATCGGGGTAGTGGAAGATAATTTGGAATTTGCGTGGTTCATTGGGCAGTAGGACTATATATCAGGGTGAAGTCTTCTTCGCGATAGTAGGAAAATTTTTGAAATGAATTATAGTAGACGGATAAGTTGCGTATAAGGAACTGCCAATTGCTTTTTTGCAGTTCTATTCCAAGATGGGCCGAACAAACACTGTCCTGTGTGTTTGCAGTAGTCTTCCAGGCCATGAATTTCATTTCAGTTGGGGTGTGCAAAGACGTCTGCCACACAAAATTATGACATCACTTTGGGTGAGACCAAACGCGTCAGCCTTTCTTGAGGTTGCGAGTCCCAAAGCACTACGTATGTAGATCTTTTAATACATTCTGTCTTGTAGAGCATCAAACAGCAATACAATGTAAAACATTGGTATTTATATTGAAAAAGAATGATTTAAAATGTAAAGTATTGGAATTGTTTAATTAACTGCTCTTCCCGTTAAAATAATTATTGTGTTTTGTTTGTACAGAAAATACACTTACTGAAAATAAATACATGTTAGAACACTGACAAAAATAGTGATGTGATAGAAGAATGTTACATACTAAAATGGTACATGTTGTCACGGTGGTAGGATACTATTGGGATGTTATCGAAACCTATAATTTTATTTAATTAATAATTGAAACTTTAATAATTTTCAAAAAGAAAAGAAATATTGCAGCTTCTTTTCTACTACATTTCAATAACAGGGAGGGAGGGGAGGAGGTTATACTTATACTAACAATATTATGACATGTTTTTAAATTATACTAGTAGTATTTAAAAACAGCAAAAACAAATTTTGACAGAAATGTTAAGTATTTTTACCATAAAATGTATCGGTAATAATAAGAGAATGATATCTACTTAGAGTATGTATTGCATTTTACAAACAGAACTAAAATACTCACTACTATCGCTAATGTCAAAATTTATTTTTTAATTACATTTTTTTTTACTATGGCTATTCTTCAATTTAATATTATATATTGTCATATTTATTACAAGCTGCACCTTATTAGGTTACATAAAGTCGTCCATTACAGTTTTTACTGTTTATGCAAGAAACAACACACACTATTTACAATGCCAAATACTGCCAATATTACACTCCCCTTTCCACACCCAACTCTTATAAATTTAGCCTCTTTGGTGCTGTAATCAGTTTACTCGAGTGTCTGCATTACAATGTTTTCTCTCGAGGCGTTGCTTGTGAAAATCCTTTAAACCCTTCCTCTTCCTCGCTCCTAATTGTGCTGGCTGGGCTGTTGTTTTCTTTTGGTTCTGCCTCTTCAGCTTGTCCCGGACATTGGATCTGTGGCACAGTGTATAAGGCCGCCCGTGATTTTTCAGTGAATGGTATGATTGAAACCCTACACCTTCTCCAAGTGTTAAGTTTTCTTCCTGTCTCATAGTTATGTGCCACTCCTTATGTACTTGTGCTGCTGGCATGTGAACTGCCAGACTCTTCAAGTGGTTAGCATGCACTAACTTGTTGCCTCCCACCTGTACTTGGTATGTAGCTGCACGCGCCTGTTTATATATATATATCTTGCCTTGGCCCCAGCTAGTATTATCTCCCCTCACTGTCTTTACGAGAACTACTTCCCCCTCTCAAAAGCTCCTCATTGGGTCTCGTCTTCGGTCCACCCTGAGCTTACTGTGCTCTTGCTGCTCTGCCATTGCACTTGAAAATGATGGTTTCAACAGTGCCAAACGAGTTTGTAGTTGCCTTTAAAAACAATTCTGCTGGAGTCTTCATTACCGAATGTGAGGTGTTCCTGTATGCATACCAAAATATATCTAGCCTATGCTGTAATGTACGGTTGTGTTTGCTCAATCTTCTTGCAGTTGACGGTTTAATGCTGGCTTGATAGTGTGTACTTGCCTCTGCCGCACAGTTCGACTGTGGATGATATAGTGGGATGTTAACATATTTCACACCATTTGACGACAAAAAAGACCAAACTCGTCAGACTAAAATGGCAAACCAAATGTCACAAACAATGTTCTTAACTTTTCCACAGTTGGAAATGTTGTTGTGTTCATGGGAATGACTTCTAACCACTTTGAAAAGGCATCAACCACAACCAGAAACTTCTGTTTATGTTCGTCCGCAAAATCTATGTGCACCCTTTGCCATCTTCTACCTGGCCAGCTCCAGGGATGCAGTGGTACTGGCAGTGCAGCCTTCCTGTTTAACTGACAAACTTCACAATGCCACACCTCTTCCTCAGTTTGGTTGTCCATCTCGGGCCACCATGCATCACCTATGGCTAACATTTTCATTCTTGACATGACATGCCTGGATGTCCCTCGTGTAACATTTTCAGCACAGTTTCTTGCAACACCTCTGGAATGACCACTCTGTTCCCCCACAATACACAACTTTGCTACAGGGATAGTTTTAATTTTCGGGTAACAAATTGCTTCAGCTCTGGAGAAACAACTTGTGGCACCCTCGTAGAATGAGATCTGATAATTTAGACAGGACAGTGTCCTTCTGTGTTGCTTCTACTATGTCTGCTGCTTCCACTGGTAGGTCCTCAAACAGTGCAAAGAAGAAAACAGCCTCTCCCAACCATGGTTCACATCTTCCGGTCTCCTCCTCCCCCCTTGTAGGCAAACGTGATAACTCATCTGCATTACCAATCTCCGAACCTGGCTTGTACTTCACCTCGTATAGATAGACCCCCAGCATCAGTACCCAATGCTGTATTCTGGCTGCTGCCATGACTGGGACCCCATGCTTTGCCCTAAATAACATTGGTAGTGCCTTGTGATCCATTACCAAAACAAACTTGCGCCCATACAGGTATTTGTGAAATTTCTTCACTGCAAACACTAAACTAAGAGCCTCCCTTTCTACTTGGCTGTATCCCGCTTCTGCTCTCAACAGTGTTTTGGAGGCAAAGGCTATCGGCCGTTCCTCTCCAGAAGGCATCATATGGGCTAGTACTGCACCTAACACCATAAGCACTCACATCTACTGTCAGTATGATCTGCAGCGTTGGCTCATAGGCCACTAGTACTAGACTGCGTACCAACTACTACTTGCTTTCCTCGTATGCCAGTTCACAGTCTGCCATCTACTGCCAATGGTGATCTTTCTGCATTAGCTGGTATAAAGAATGCAACACAGTTGCTAGGTTGGGCATGAACTCACCATATAATTGCAGCAATCCCAAATACGAACAAAGTTCAGAAACATCTCTAGGGGCTGGAGTCTCCTGAATCGCTCTGACCTAAAATTCGGTAGTCTGAATGCCCTCTTTGTATAGCCGATAACCTAAATACACTGCACTCTTGCCCACCAGCTTACCCTTCTCCCATCGCACTCAGATCCCATATGATGTCAGTCTTTTGAAAACTTCCGCCAGCCTGTGATTAGCATCTTCCAGACCCGAACATACCACCAATGTATCATCCAGATACGCATACATGCCCTTCTACACTTCCTCTATTGTTTTCTGAAAAATGCCTGGGGCACTTCAAAACCTAAAAGGCAGCCTAGTGTAACTATACAATCCTTTGTGGGTGTTATTGGTCAGTAATGGCTGGCTGTGTTTGTTGAGTGGCAATTGAGTATGTGCCGAATGTATGTCTAAAACTAAGAAAACTATTCCCCTAGCTATCTCGCTGAAAATATTAACTGATTTTGGTCTTTACACAAACCACAGGTATGGTTAATTGTGACTTACTTACAGGGAATATGGCTCCCGACTGGACTAACCCGTCAATTTCTGCGTCCACTGCTGCCTTCATTGCAAATGGGACTGACCGGGCCTGCAGAAAACAGTAACTGCCTCTTCCTTTAGTATCACATCAGCTTTAACACCAGAATTAGTTCCAATGTGTGGCTCAAAAACAGACTTGTGTTCCAACATGAGCATGGTGATAATGGCTTCCCGTTCTGACACAAAGGTTTTATGGTCTCGCACTTAATGAATGCCTGGTTCACTAATCACTTGTTTTGTTTCCACAATTTTTTCCAGTCCAACTGCAAGGATGTCAACCACTTTCTCCCCAACAAGGTTGGCAAGGTTTCCCCTTGGCTTTCTACCACCACCATTGGCAGTGTCAACTGTTGACCTTGATATGACATTCCCCCATTATGGGTAATGTTTGCCCCAAATATATCCTCAAAGCCAATTCAGTCTTCTTCAATTTACACAACTGCAGCTTTGCCCTGTGTGTACTGTCCGAACACTCATACCACAGCCCCTGTATCTATTACCATATTTTCTGGCCTACCATTCAACAAAACATCCACTCTAAAACTATTTGCATGGCCCCTTATCACACTGAAATCAATATTGAGCAGGGCCAACTTTTTGGAATTTACCTCTTTAACCCAGTGAACGCCTTGAGCCTGGCATGCCCTCTTAATGTGACACTTTTTTTACATGTATTGCAAATGTAATTGGCAAATGGGCACTGTGCAGCCAAATGATTGCCACTATTACATTGGTAATGGTTTTTATTCCCTTGTTGGCGCAACTTTTGCTTGAATGTTCCTCCTCGCTCTACCATACCACTACCATTCCTCAAAGCTATAGCCCATGCACCATCACTGCCCTGGACTGAATCATCTAACTTTTGTTGCACCACTCCCAGTTGTATTTCCTTTGACTGTCGCACTGCCACTTCCATTATCAAAGCCTTATTTAATGCCAACTGGAAGCTTAGTTGTTCCTCCACTAACCGTTTCTGCACTATATCGTCATTTCCTAACCCACCCACAAACGCATCTCTTAATGCGTCATCCAAAAACTGGCCATAATCACAAAACATCAACATTTTTTGCAGGGTTACCGCATATTCGGCGATGCTCTCCGATGTGCCTTGTTTTGTCCGTAACAACTTCACTCGCTTGGTGATCACAATTTTCTTTGGAGGATAGTAAGCAGACAGTATTTCCACCAATTCTGCATATGACTTTGTTCCCGACTTATTTGGCACACACAAATTCTTCAGAACCGCATGTGTTTTGGGGCCTAACAATGTCAAAAACAAACTACACCTTTCTTCGTCCTTAACCTTGTTTGCCTTAAAGTTAATATTCCAGGCTTTCCACATAACACTCAAAATCGCCTTCCTCTCTGTGAAACTCCTCAATCTTGCTGAGCGACTTGTTGCCTACCTCACCAGCCGAGCAAACAAAACATCACAATAATAATCTATTACCTTTACTGCTTCGTTAGTGCAACCTGATACGAGTTCCATTCTTACAGCTGCCAAACTCGGCGGCGCTCGGGACTAATAAATCATCCTATCCTCATCACCAATTGTCATATTTTTTATGAGTTGCACCTTACAAGGTTACATCTCAAGTCGTCCACGACAGTTTTTACTGTTTATGCAAGGAACAACACACGTTATTTACAATGCCAAATACTGCCAACATTACATATGTAAGACATCTTTATGTTTTGAAAGTTGCATATATAATACAGTATTCCATTCGTGAAAGTAATTAAATTGATGGTGTTGAAATATTATTATTATTCCCTTCTGTTATATTGTGCAAAAATTGTTACCTACTGGAGGCCTCCTGAGAGTTCTAATACTAAATTTTCATTTAAATGATGATTTGTGTTATGTTGGAACTTTTGAGTAAAGTAAAGTTTGTTATGTACATGTTACTGTTACCTGCAGGGTGCAGTGTAGGTGGTGTATGGAATACTGGTTACCTGTATATAAAGTTGTGTTTAGTTTGCAAGCTGCATTAAATGCTGATGGCTGTGAGCATGGTGCTGAGGTGGTTGCGCATGACGTCAGGACATGTGTTCTCATGGACGTCGCTTGTGCAAACCCTGGGGGATTTTTAGATGAGGGTTTGTTGTAGCATCGCTGTTGGTTGCTATTGACATGGAATGTGCGGTACTGTTGATCTGAAACCTACCAGGGGATTTATCAACAAAATGCATTCACAGCTTGTCGAAACACCTTATGTAAGATTTTACTTTAAATAAATAAGAAGGCCCTTATAGTTTATGCAGATTATGTTTATTTAAAATTAAACTGTGAATTTAATTCTGGTTTTATTATATTTATGGTTATATTATATTACTGGATGTGTCCGACCTTGGAAGCTTACGTATTTAAACGCGAGTTAAAGGTCATTTATTTCTCAAGTATCTTTGTCAATTATTCTCTTGGGCAGTTTATGAATGCTAACTTATGTTACAACTATATAGTTACGTTACTGTTTTTGATCCAGTTCTTAGTTAATGTCTACAAATGAGGACGGTTATACTAGTACCTGTTTTCATACAAATTTTTTCTCTGAAATAATTTATTCTAGTTAACTGTGTGTGCTGATAAAGCTTTTAATTATTAAAATATTAATAAGTACATGGACACGAACACATAGTATAAGTAGAACATAATGACATTGATTATTAAAAAGTTAAGATAGTGATAAAGAGGAGAACAACATATAGATAAAGAGTAACTAAAATAGTACTTCCACACACAAATAAAATGTTATTTTTGTCCAGGCAGAGCGACATCAACACATAGTGTAAGTAAAATACGGTGACACTCGTTATGCAAATAGAAGATAGTAGAGAGGAAAGGAACACAAAAATATTTAAGAAGATCCTAATTACAATTTTTCTTCCACATAAAGGGGTAGCATATGGGAATTGGGGAAATCTGCACTCAGTGACTTAACAGGCGAGTCGAAAGTGAAAGTAACCTTGTGCTATACTTTCAATGTACTGTGTATTATAGAAAGGACCCACAGCAAAATTCCAATTCATCCAGATTGCAACCCTACTGCCTGAACTCTTTCAAGGCCAGTAGAGCACAGAAAAAAGGCCTCTCTAGTCAGGTCACCACTTTGCTAGAGGCCCAAAGATTGCTTCCCGTCTCACACTAAACAAAAGTTTTGACTTCCTGAGTAAGTACTTCTGACAATTGGGTGGATGTGGGTAAACCGTGAGCAGTCAGTCAATCAAAGTGATGTATCTCGGGCACTATTTTCATTTCGTTAAATACCCTTGACATTGTACACAATTATTCCTTCTCACATCAGGTTTAGCAGTCTGCGCATCAAACAGTACAGTATGATTGGCACAGCGTGTGTCTCGCACGTCCGAAAGCCACCAGTATTGGTTAAGTCCTCGGATCACAAAATTGCCAAGATTCAGCTGAATTAATTCTGCTATCGATTGTGGGAAGTGTATGAAAATATTGGGAGTATGAGTAACGTAAAAGTAGAACAATAAAAGTAACATTTAAATAAAGTGGGCAAAGGGAAACATTTACATTTCCACACTGGTGCGCCTTTCGCAAAAGCTGATGCAGAAATGTGTAGTGTCTGCATTTTGTAACTGGGTCATGTCGCATGACACGTAGCCGCGACTACTTGTCCTCCCATATGGCAACTTATAACGTCATACAGGCTTTCTATCAGCATACAAAAATCTCATAGTTAACTGGCATACCTTATTTCTATTAATTTTTCTTAAAGATATGTTGACTGATGGGAGAGCATAATAAAACCCTGTACCTTTAGCCGTGCACAGTAATATCGTACTACAGTATTATGTCTTGTATGGAATTTATTAAAGTAGCAAGAGTTGAAAGTTAATTTAATGGAAGTTGTCACGTGATTATGAATTACTAGCACAGTAATAATCAAATTTCATATAACTACATCAAGCACACAGGTGATCTATATCCCAATATAAATTAATATAATGGTATTGCTGAGGTAAATTGTGTACATATATATAAATAACTAGCGACTTGCAGTTCATACTGAAACTCTTAAAATTTTATTACTGTTTCTTATTTAGGTTTCTAATAATTGCTTTGTAAGTTTAGGATATTGGGCTGTAATAAGTAAATTATTTAAACCTAATAAATTTTTAAAGTAGATATTTACATTATTTTAATTGTACTGCTACTTGGAAGCTAAAAGTTTTAATGTTTAAAGTGGGTGTGACTGAATTTTGTTATTATTAATACGAAAATTAGCATGGGTGGGTGGGAAATTTATTGGCATGGGGGTGAATGATAGAGAAGCTGATGAAAGGCAGTAAGAGGGTAGGGAGGAACCAAGTCTCCACTATTGTTACAGATTAGCGTTTAAGTCAATTCATACCAGAAAGGAGCCATGTGCATAACTAAATAATGAGTCATGATTAGGTAGAGCACAACAGTATAAGATGGGGTTTATTGAATGTAAGGATTATTAATAACTATTTACATGACCATTGATCAGGGGAGCTTAAATGGAATACCAAGATGATAATTATTTGTATTAAGTTTTATTATCGCAAGCCACTACTATTACAGTCTAATTGGAAAGTCCCCGCCTTGTTCATGTTGCCAGGGGTTGATTCTAAGAGGTTAACAACGGCCAGACCCATTGTCACATTGTCTTGGTCCGCTGCCCTTATGACAAGAGACTCCAGTGTTGCATTGGCCTTAATCGGGCACTTTGTTTAATATTTTCGACTCCATTTACTGGCTGGTGGAGGGGATTTCTGCAACTGTCTTTCGCAATGTGTTATTGCAATCGCGCTCATGCCCTGGTTCAGTGTTTGAAGGTGTGATCAGGCAGACCGTTCAGCTAATGCCTGTTTAAAAACACAATTTTGTTGAGATGTTGGTTGTCACCCTCTGCCATGTTAGTACAATAGCCTTTATGTATTTGTAAGCTTTTTTTTTTTTTTTTTGCCAGAGTTTGATTGCAGCATTTTAAACAGCAAGCCACTGCCTCTAAGCTGTTCCTAAAAAAATTTGTGACAGTTATTTATATATCCACTAATCCACTTTCTTACAAGAAATACACGCTCTTCTACATAAACCTTATACATGTTCATTGCTCTCCTTGACACAAGTCCTCTCTCCAGAAAACTGACTCTCCGTACAACCCTACTGCCGCTGTTCGCTCACCCCCGCCTCCCTTTTCACAACACAGATTCATGTTCTATCCCCATGGTGTTGCTGTATTTCTTTGGACTGGAGTATTTTATTAAAATTTGGAACATAGACAGAGAATTATGTAGCTCCCTTCAAGCGCTGCGAAACAGTGTTTCATATACACGCAAATTTTCAAGTTCATTAATTCTTTCATCAAATAAATTTTAAAAAAGAAAGGTGATGGCTCGGCTAACATTGCAAACTATAAAACTTATAGAAAGAAGAATGTGAGTTCTTTACATGCACTTGGTTTTATCAAAGCATTTTTTAGTTATAGTAATGATAATGGAATGTTAGATGAATATTATCACATAATCCAATTTCCATTCTCAAAAAATTTAGCCTTTGTTTTATACCTTTATGTCTTTGGCATTGACTAATGAAATTTAGAATATTTCACAGCACAAAGTGATTAGGATGTCCTTGAATTAGTTTTCACGTCAACAACATATGCATATTAAAACTTGATTTTATGGGGGTATGTAAAGTTGCAATGAAATAGTCATTGGAATATCACAACTGAATTGTATCAGTAGCTGTTTTTTAAAAGATCATTATCAGTTTTAAGTTTTATCATTAGCATTTGAATATGGTTAATTATTGTCAGGTATATAATTTGTAAATTGATACATCCTTATTACTTTAAGTTAAATTTTTTGGCTGGTTATGCTACCAATAATGTTTACAAAATGTATTGTTTTATTCAGAATATATTTATGAACTGAAATCACATGCAGCCATAGTAATAATATGTTATATAGCATTTATTGATTTATTTTATCTTTATTAATATTGATTTTAATTATTGCATTATTTATGAGAAATTATGGTTAACAATAAATAATTATAAGCAAAAAATTAAGCGAGTATGTTATCTCGTTGATTTAGTAAGAACATCTGCAATTTCATAACTGTCTTTTCAGTTATAAAAAAAGTTATAAAATGTATACAATATATGCATGTACTGCGTTGCCAAGAATGTAAATTAAGTTTTACCTGCTACATTCTAAGAATGTCAAAATTAATACAAGCAAAAAAATGTTTCATATTAACTTCGTGGTTTTCATAGTGGTTAGTGAAAATTACAACATGATAGGTGGGGAAGTGGGGAAAGAATAAATGCACTAGGAAAAACCACATAATTTGTCTAGAATTATTTCTGTCACTTGTTTCGTAATTATATTAAACACCTTTTTGCTGCTAATGGTAAATTCTGTGTACACCATATTACATTAATTCATTTTACTTATACTTGTTCTATACCACTGCTTACCTGCTTTACACTGTTGGCATTTTACTTGTCAATGTTTGTTTAAACCCTAAACATGAATCATTCACTTTTTTGCAACTTAGTTTCCAGGAAGGATGGAGGGGAGGAACGTGTTACTATTCACATCTTCTATTTACAGTGATCACATTATGCAAAGATCTTATAGACCAATACGTGAGATGAATAGCCCAGAAATGTATGGTGTAATCTAATGGTTGTTGTCTTATATACTTTTAATTGAATAAATAATTGTAACGCTAGTGGCAGTGTGTTCGAAATAAATTTTTATTTTATTTTTTAGGAATTGTTGGCCGTGTTTTTAGAGCATAAATGAAAAGACAGTTCATAGAAACATGCGTTTTCTTTTGTTTTAAATACTGAATTACTATATATAAAAGTATTTTTCTTGTTATTACATACAGAAAAAAGCTGTCTGTAGGCTACTAGAATGAATGGTAATTAAATGACTGTAACTTTATAGAAGCATTCAATACAAACCTGTAACATAAGAACTAAATGTCTTTCAGCATTTTAATCAGCATTATAAAATAAGCGATTTTACATTCATACAAACGTGACACATGAAGGTATAACATATTTTGATTATGAGTTCATGGTTTTATATTTTTGTCCAAACAAATTGCTGTGTATGTGCTTTAAAAAATTCAGATGAGAAGAGCGTGCGACAAATTTATGTACTAAAATTTATTATTTACATATTTTTGTTGTAAAACGATATACATACTGTTCCAAATACAAAACAAATGCAAAAATACATAGGTGTCTATGCTTCCACAGTGATAACATTATCCCTTTCATATTTTCTTGTATTTTAAAAATAGGTGTTACTAAGTATAATGTACTTTATGTACGTATTGCTGAGTTGATTTTTTCCATTCAAATTAGTAGGCGTATTTTCGTGGTTAAATTGGTAGTGAGGTGGTTTTGCGCTCCTGTTCACCACTTTGTTGTGAACACACGGTGACTGCAGTAACCAGTGTTCACAATTTTTTGGCTAACGCAGTCAGGAGCAGGTTAATAGAATTGTTAGCTGGATGTTGATGGTTGCTACTCATTGTTTTGAATTCCTGGTTTCTCTCATTGCATTTTCGACTTGCATTACCACATGGATGAATATTCGGTACCTTATTTCGGGATGGAAGTTGAAAAGTTTTGTTGAAATGAGTCGGAGGTGAGAGTTATAAATGGGAATAACCTCAACCTGTACTCAATATATGTACTTTTGGTTTAGTTATAATATTTTGAGGCTTAGTGCAGTTTTAATATATGCTTTTCTTCATTGTAAATCAAACTGCATTTCTGACATGTGAATGGTATTATTTTCACTTTAGAAGTACATGTTACTCTCTGCATTCAATTATATTAACACGTCCGTATATTCCAGGTCTGTTTCCGACACAATTACATCAATTGCACAGTTTTGAAGTTCCCTCCAACTGAGGTTAGCCATCTGTGTTTACAAGAAGCATTTTTGTGATGTGAACATTTCGTTGTGAATGCTAGTGACCAGTCTATTACCAATTCAACCACGAAAATACGCCTAATGCAATAACCATGACAGTAATTTGTGACCATTCTTCATTTTTTAAATATCGTGTATCAATAGAATGCCAACATTTTTAATGTGTGGAAAATGCAATCATCCATGCAACATTAACGAGGGAAAACAAGATTTGTGCAAAAATATGACCACTGACAAACTTTATTATGGCACTGTCAGACTGATCACTCGTGTCAACTGATGGAGTGCCCCTATATTGTTTTCTGCACCATGGTGCCTCTCTTGAAAGTTGGCAGTGCTATCCTCTATGGTCATCCATTATTGTTTCTGGCATTTAGATTCATGGATTTTGTTGGTAGAGTTCCAGCAGGAACTCGGCAAGTGGTTAGCATCACTTGCATTTGACCAATGGATTGTAGCCATTTGCCTTTGATGAGGTTGTTGCAGTCTGGTTGTGCACTAGATACACTAGGTAAGGTGGCCACCCTCAGATACAATTTTCTGGGTACCTTCACTAGAAGATGATTTCTCCACTGCACATATTGATGGTGATGGACATGTGCTGTTCCCTTTGTTCTCTCTGCCCTCAAACACTATTGTTCTGGCTAGTTAGTATTAGGCCAACATGCCACCATCTTGCACCCTTGCATGCCACTAATCGGCAGTGCTAATCTCTGCTCGACCGCTCATAGTATGCAGAACTTATTAGTCTGCAATGCCCGTTCATTCATTTATTTTTCATCTCTACTCTTTGTGCCTTTTTCAACCCAGACTTTCAACCAGTTCAGACTGAAACTTATCAGAAGTGGGCCACAACACCTTGCCAATTATAATTTTAGTTCAAATTACTTCAATCATTTGCATCTAATTAACCCACTACTCCTCCCTAAAATGAGAAAGTCCACGAGGCAATTAAAATAAACTGCTCTGGACCTGATGGGACCTTACCTTTTCACCCAGAAACGAAAATCCTAATTGGCTTGTAGATATTGATTAGTTTTCCTTATAGAAGGGGGAGGTCAATCCCCTGTGGTATGCGGACATGATTACATCACATCTGATTATTATTCTTACATCATTTTGCATGCCAGAACTTTAAAATTATTTTTTGATCTACGTTGTTCCCAGCACTCTTGGGTAATCTGCTAATTCATGACTGTTGAGGTACTGTAGAATTAATATCTAAAATTCCTTGGCAACTACTACTTTCTCTACTGGTACTTAACCATAATGGAAGGTCCATAACATAGCTTTGGTGTTGTCTTTGGAATACCACTTTGTTTTTGTAAGGAACATTTCAGCAGGGTGTTGCCTTTGTAATACTACTATGAACAGGTCCCCTCCCCATCTTGTATGCTGTCATTGCCTGCAGCATTATTGATTGTTTCTAGAGCTCCTCTCCTTATTTCCAAGGTGTTTCTTTAGTCCATATTGAGTGCCTGGACAACACTGATAACATTTTCTCTCCCCCCCCCCCCCCCCCCTCATACAGTACCTATGCACTAAATGGCGAACAATAATTTTTGTAGCAAGTGAGAAGTGAATTCTCTGTGTCAATTTGGCTTGCTCATATGCAGTTCACTGTTGCCATATGACTGCCTAATGGTCTGCTCTCGTGATTATGGCTGGTATTTTAAATGATGTTATTTTTTTATGTGTCGTACAAGTGTCTGACATTCCTGTTCTTTTACGTTTTATATATTCTGTCTGCCCATAAGCACTGCACTTCCATAACAATGGTTTTTCTTTGCTTGACTCCTTCCGATATATCATACCAATCCCACTGGCATCCTTCTGTAGGATATTCTGGACTTGATGGTGCTGCCATTGCACATGTTAGAATTTGTTAAATAACTTCAAATTCTTTCTAGTGTTGTCTGATCCAACAGAATTTTGATTCCTTCATCAGTAATACAGTAAGAGATGCAACATTTTTCAGCTAAGGTGGGACACGTGTACCAAAGCCAATTACAAGTACACAAGAACTGACATAACTGCTGCTGAGTTTTTGTAGTTTTGATTTCAAACACCTTTTATACCAACTCGTGTATAACATCACTTTCTCCCGGTATTATAATATGCACAAGATACTAAAAGGCGGAGTGACTTAATTGACTATTCTGGTAGCACTCCAAGAAAACTCCTGACTCTTGAAACTCAAAGGAAATCCTACCATCCTCTTATGTTCCATGCATAACCACACTTTTTGCAAAACATAATTGTAACACTCTGTAACCCAAAATCTTGACATGCATTCGTATTTTAAGCATAAACTTGTATCTGGCATAAAGCTTCAAAATAAATCCAACAAATCACCAGACAGGCTTGTAAAGCCAAAACAGAATAAGATACATTTCTACGATGTAAACAAAAATTCAATGGATCTAAAGTAATAAGTTACTCAACTAAGTGAACATGAACTCAAGGACAAAGAAGTGTAGTACATAACATCATAGGAGCATCACTGGTTGTGTCTAGCTGGCAAAGCCTCCATGGGTGCAGTATAGTTGTCTTTTGCCTACCTTACCTTGAATCTCAATAATGGTCATGTTAGTGTTGCCAGGAGCACCTCAGAAATTTGCCAAAACCCCCACAATAAATGTAAGTTCCATTAGTAACATTTTCCAATCACCGCTGGCAGGGAGGGTGAAGAATTGTTACATTTTCCTCGCATCTGCCACCATTCACACGTGCACAAAGTTGTAAAAGCATTCGTTCTGATGATGTAAGTGGTGGTGTTAATACAACACTGGCTCCTTGATTCAAATCAGCCAATATCCGATGTACTAGAGGGGAAGAGGTACACCCAAAGTTAGCTGGAACCAAGGTGAGTCAAACTTGGGGTCATATGTTCACAAGCAGTGCGTGGATACAGATGTTTTATTGCTACTGACCACCAGGCTGCCAAGTTCTCCTGTGTTGGTACAGACTGCTGTTAGTCCACCTCCCATGCTGAAGTTCTGCACTTAGGTAAGGCTTGTTTGACCCTTCTTATCTTTCCCAGGCAGGAAGTTATGGGGAAAATAAACTGCAGGCCTGAAGTTTTTCCAGTTACACACCCACAGTTTTCCAGGACATGGCTTTAGTACTCTTTTTAGTCCTGGCTATAATGGCAGTTCTTTGATCAGCACAGTGACTGTGTGTTGCATCATATTTGGTTCCTCCTTTGATAAAGCCAGATCTTGCTGCCGTGGTCCACAAGTACTTCAGTCAACATGAGTTTTTTTTTTTAGCGTTACTGGGAAAGTTTTTCAATGTGAAGGACATCACACAAAATTATAGGATGTCCTCATCAGGGAGGTATGTGCAATTTAGGGTAGGAATGTGTATTTTCTTAGATTTGCCCATACCTTCTAAAGAAGTATATCATTGGAAAAATTTGTGCCTTTCCCAGTTTTTAAATGTCTCTTGAAATTCTTTGTTTGGGATGCTGCCTCATATATCTGCCTGGAAATTACACAAAGTTTGTGGCCTCAACCAGACACTGCTATTTCTTTTATTGCCATTTTTTTAAACTGTTATATTCTTAGTTATGGAAGTATGTAATTGTTTGGTTTATAAGAGTTAATATATCTGAAGTAATATCTCATTCCCAACTCTTCAAGCTTGTTTCAAGGGCTCTTCAGGCAAAACACATGTGGGAATCACACCAGACGATACTGCTGGTTGGCAGGTTTTCTCGGGGCTCTCCGCTTCCCCCACCCTTTCATTCCGGCGCTTCTCTGTACTTACCTAAAGCACCCTCATCTTCTCTCAAGACCTCATTGTTAAGAGCCGCCCAAATCTCTTCACCCACTCCCATGTCCCCCGTCCTCGCATTCCGGTGCTGCTCCATTCTCACCTCATTTCACCCTAATTGGCTCTCAAGACCTCATTTCAACTCAACTTTTCGGGCAAAAAATCTTCAGTGTACTGATTCTGTAATTCATTTTATTCTTGTGTCTGTTATTTGAGCAGCATATTTTGCACCTCTTTTGAGAATATTTTCTCAGCTTGTTCTCAGGTATCCATGAGAATGTGATTTGATTGCTGAGGCTCAGATAGTTACCCTGCAGAATTACAATATGCATTCTTGACTCTTAAATAACAGTTCTTTTAGAATGACTTTTTACTAAACAATGGAAAACAAAGAACTTAACTTCTTCTGCCACTTTCCACCTACACTTCCACTTGGAGAATAATTTTCCCCTCTAATTTCAATCTTGCTGCTTGTTTCAGCAAAGAGAACCATTCGTGGATACAGGATTGTGCAGTGAGCAGAGTTTTCTAGCATATTAAGATGCAGGTGCTGTATTCCACCTTAATTTGGACCTTAAGATATGCCACTTTTTTAAGTACAGTGCTTGAAAAGTTTTACTTTTTTTAGCCTCCCCCCCCCAACCGCCAAGTCATCTTTTTTTTTTTTTTTTTTTTTTTAGCAGGTCTCCACCACTGGAGCCATCTGTTGTTCTTTGGGCTGGCAAGCCCCTTATCAGCTCTGATTGCCATATTTTCCACTGGCTCATGCACTGCTCAGTAGAGTGAGCTCCTAACCATAGAATTATCTGCATGGTTCTAATTTATCTGTTTAATGTTCATTTTCCCCCACATCCCCAACAGCTGTATCACATCCCAGCTTCTGGATACTGCAAATGATGGGGTAAACAAGTCAAATTGTAGGTGATGTTCTGTATTGCCTCTTGTCCCAAGTCATAGCAGGACTTTTCTCATTTCTGCCTTTGCGTCTGGTTCAAAGTCATGCAAGTGGAATTTTATGGTTGTAAACTGGGGTGTTCTCATGAAGGCCTGCATATTTGCACATAGTAATTTTATCATCAAAGGTAAGCTTCACTTGGCATCTTCCCCTGCATGTCAATTATATTACAGTTATATTTTCTGCTACCCCCCATGACTTTGGTCAAACTGTATAGTTTTCACGTGAGTTGAGTATTTAATTCCAGCCCTCTAAACTAGCCCTGCAGTTTCTATGTGAACTTATCACAGGGCTCAACAAAGTGCCTGTATTTTGCTGTTCAATTTTCCACAAACATGGCTTTGTATATTTCCATTTACTTTGGTTTTTCTGCCCCATCAAGATTCTGGTAACAGCTTAAGTAGTGTGATTTTCATGAATCTGGCGCAAGGGATTGGGGAGTAGGAGCTGCACGGCCGCCTTCTCCCCCCCCCCCCTTTTTTTTCCTGAAGAATCGACCAAATTTCCATTTTTTGCCTAGAAAATCCCCAAAAAAATCCCATTTTTCCGGAGCAGGCAAGAGGGATTAGTGATTTCGAGCCATACAGGAAACAGGGATCAGCGACTCCGAGCCAGACAGGAGACCGGGATCAGTGACCCCGGGGGTCAGGAGAACATGACCTTTGGCCCAAGAAATTCCAAACAACAATATTAAAAAGTATTTACGAAATACTTCAATTCACCCCTAGCCCATGCCCATTACACCATCTTGGTAGACATCACCCATCCGCCATATTAGATGCAAACTAACTCGACCTTGGCCCCATGGCCTTGAATGACTTTGAAAACCAAAACTCGAGAAAAAATACTTCATAGTCAGCAAGCATAATACGTAACAGACTACTGCCGCCATATTGTAAGCCAATGACCTTGAAAATAAAAACTCAAAAAATGTGTAAAATTCAACAAACATAATACATTGCAGGCTACCACCACCATCATATTAGATTCAGACTACCACGACCTTGAAAGCAAAAATTCTAAAAAAATATGTAAAGGTTGGAAAGCATAATACATTGCAGACTACTTCAACTTTGACGCCATGGCCTTGAATAACTTTGATAATAAAAAAAACTCGAGAAAATCTACATAAAATTCAACAAGCCTAATCAGGGTTGCCACAGGTCTGAAAAACAGGAAAATGTCATGGAATTTGATAACTGTCAGGGAATTTCAAACAAGTTAGCTAAATGTCAGGGAGTTTTGTGATGTGCGTGCTATATTTGGCAGCTCTGTCATTAATCATGCACCACTGCCAGAATCGTATAAAATTGTTTTAATGGTTGTGTACTAAATGCTTAGGCAGTTTTCTTTGCATTATATGTGGTGAGCAATTTTGTAAGATCAAATAAGTATTTTGGTGTAAAAGTGTGTTATATTGCAATGGCGCCAATCCTTACAGAAAACAATAATGTTAGAAAAGGGTCAGGGGAAAAAAAGATTATTTTTTCTGGGAAATCGGGAGATGTCAGAGAATTTCCCAATGGAAAAAAGGTGGCAACCTTGATAATACATTACATACTACCACCACCATATTATATGCAGACTACCTTTACCTTGAAAACAAAAATTAGAGAAAAAGTCAATGAAAAGATGCAGAAGCTAGCCGAGACAACGTATCTTTACAACAGCTGTTGTCACAATAAGCCTCGCAGCCTACCTTCCTATTCCTTACAATATACGCATATGCAAACCATTTGATGTTATGTTGACTTCGAGCCAATCGTATTGCACCATTAATATTTTGTGCAGATGTCGACCAACCAATCACAGTGTTACCACATTATTGCAGATGACCAATCACATGCCGGCATTGAGACATCGCACATACAGATAGGTAGTCAGGCTTTAGATGCCAGTTCCTTGAGCACATTATCATGCAGTTATATCTTCGACAGTTTCTTCCAGACAAGTTCTTCGCTCACCTATAAATCGTAGACAACTGACTCCTGTTGTCAGATCTACCCCTCACAAGACACCCGAAAATGGCCCCTGATTGTGGTGGCAGAGCGGATTGTATTTGCAGATCACCTACACTACAAGTTCCAGAATTTTTCTTCAAAATATCACTCCGTTTAAACTGCCTGTGGCAGAAATTGCATTCAAATGTCACTTGCGAAGTTTTCATCGTGCAGGTTATTTCGTGTCGTCGTAAATTCCGCAAAGCTGTAAATGCTTTACTGCAGAAGCGACACAGCTAATACATCATTGACATTTTATGTCCGTAGTGTTCCAAGTCATGAATGATACTGAAACGAAAATGCATCAAAGGCGCATATTTATACTTTGGTGAAAACCCAATCGCAGAATCAACGCTGCCAAAAGCCAGTTTGCGGTGATGTAGGTGCACGGCTCCATGATCGTCGAGATCAAAAGGGAAGGCCTTTGTATTCACAATTCATCTTTGTGGTATGGGAGCACTCTGAGAAAATCCAAATACGCGTTCGCATGAGAGAACTCTCATGTACTCACATAACATTATGTAAGTTAAATATTCTTGCAGGTGTATGTATATCCAAATTTGGAAATTTAAATTCATTTTTTTTTTCAATATTTAAATACTTATACATATTTATATATCTAAACCAAATTATGAATAAAATAATTTTATATTTACATATGTATGTGTAAGCTACATAACTGTATAAATTAAATTGAAATTAATTTTATATTTACAACCTTACATGTACATAAATGTGTGTGTGTGTATTTATAATTTTTAATGAAAATTATATATATATAATTTTTAATGAAAATAATATTAAATTTACATACTTATATGCCTAATAAACCTAAATGTATCTACATAATTAGATGTACATAGTTATATAAACTAAATTGAAATAATTTTATATGTACATATAGTATATAGTACTCTCTCATCATTGCCGAAGCTCAGAGCGGGGGGTGTGCTCGGGCCCTTGTGAGGGCCCTTATACCACCCATTCGGTTGCAGCAGTTGTATCTCTCTGCGGGCTGAGGAAGTTTCCCTCTTCAGACCGCAAAGAACACACAGCCCAGAGGTCAGGACGCCCTGCACGTCCCGGCGTATATATAGTACATATATACTTATCTGTGCATAAATGTATCTGTAATTTAAATTGAAAATAATATTATATTTGCATACGTATATTCCTAAGCCTATATTTATTTACATACTTATATGTAGATAAATGTGTTTAGATATTAAAATTAATTTTTTATTTTCATACTTATTTGTACGTAACTATATATAAATTAAATTGAAACTATTTTATATTTACATACTTATTGACGTATATATAAATGATATTAAAAATGATTTTTAGTTTCATATTTATATACCTGTACCTATATATATTTACATACTTATATGTACATATATATAAATTAAATTTAAAATATTTTTATATTTACATACTTATATACATATACCTATATATATTTACATACATATATACTTAAACATATTTATATAACTATTCATAGTGTTTTATAATCCTATCTTATATAAATACATACTTATATATAGTCCTATCATATAAGTAATGTGTGTGTGTGTGTGTGTGGAAGAACCTGCATGTTATCTTCCGCAAATGAGTATTTGGGTTTTCTCAGAGTGCTCCCATACCACGAAGATGAATTGTGAATACGAAGGCCTGCCTTTTTGACCTGGACGATCATGGAGCCATGAACCTGCATCATCGCTAACTGGTTGTCGCAAGTGTCGATTCTGCGATTGAGTTTTCACCAAAGCATAAATATGCTTCTTTTATGCATTTTTGTTTCAGTATCATTCACAACTTGGAACACTATGGACATAAAATGTAAATTATGCATCTGCTGTGTCGCTTCTGTGGTAAAGTATTTACAGTTTTGTGGAATTTACGACGACACAAAATGAAAACTTCGCATGTAACTTTTGAATGCAATTGGTTCTCTGCAACTACAGTCGACTCTGCATGTTCCGCAATCAGCTTCGCCTCCACAACAGCTCTGCCTCCGCAATCAGCCCTGCCTCCGAAATCAGGGGCCATTTTGAGGTCATTAGCTGTCATTGTGGGTCAATGGATAAATGGTTTAGTCTTGTGAGCATTAGGTCTAACTACAGGAGTCAGTTGTCTACATTTTGTGTGACAATGACTAATAGGTGAACAAAGAACTCGTCTGGAAGAAACTGTCAAATATAGAACTGCATGGTAATGTGATCAAGGTACTGGCACTAAAGCCTGCCTGCCTTTTTTTTTCTTCAAAACTACTTTATTCTAATGCAAGTCCAAAGGTAGGGTCTGGTTCTAATTCCATCACAGGGCTGCGCCCCTTACACCTAAAGGAGAGGGAATTTCATGCAGAGGGGGCGGGCATCGCGGCCGAGAGGGATTGGGTAAGCATGGCCTGCACTTTGGGGCCATGCCGAACTCTCTAAGTGTACGTGTATTAAAGCTACGTTAAGAAGGGGTATGGTGAAACCCACACAGACACGGTAAAACCCATACGGACAGAAAAGGAGTAAAACTTGGAGCACTAGTGAAAATGCTACATTAGATAGCAGGTATGGAATCCATGCTGATATAATAGGTGACAAACTAGTAGATAGGTAACGGGGCTTGTGTGCCAGCATGTTGGAAGCACTTGTGTCCTTAATTTGTGACTGCCATCCATATTCCTGCGCAGGCCGCCTGACAACCCGCACAGCAATATCGATAGCAGTGATGGAAGGCTGAGCACCCGTGTGTCCAGCCTTGTGCGCCAGAAATCTGGGCAGCCCAGTCATGGCACTGTCGCAATCTTCTCCCGTCCACAGCGATGCCAGGAATTCCACACCGTGGGTGAAGGCGAGTCAATCAACAGCTCGCAGAATCCAGCAGAAAGGAGGTTCGCCATCTTCGCATGTTTCAGTACTTCTGGATCCCCCCCCCCCCCTTCCTGCAGCCTTGATCGTTGGGCTGCTTTCCACCGATGTGCTACTGCCATCTTCAACTGAGCCGCCCAGGTTCGCGGGGCACGCGACCACATGCCACTAGGGCCGCAGCCCGAGTGTCTCCTATCTGTGTGTGTGTGTGTGTGTGTGTGTGTGTGTGTGTGTGTGTGTGTGTGTGTGTGTGTGATGTCTCAATGCCTGCATGTGAGTTGTCAGCTGCAATCATGTGCTAACTTGGTGATTGGCTGGTCAGTGTCTGCACAAAATATTAATGGTGCTATATGATTGATTCAAAGTCAATTTAACATCAAAGGTTTGCATAAGCATATATTATAAGCAGTAGGGAGGTAGTCTGTGAGGCTTAGTGTGATAATGGCTGTTGTAAAGATACACTGTCTCGGCTAGTTTCTGCATCTTTGCATAGAATTTTTCTAGATTTCTTGTTACCAAAGTCATGGGTTCATGGTAGTCTGCATAAAATATGGTGGTGGTAGTCTGTAATATATTGTGATTGTTGAATTTTATGTAGTTTTTATTGAGTTTTTTTATTTTCAAGGTTGAGGTAGTCTGCATCTTATATGGCGGTGGTAGTCTATAATGTTTATGTTTATTGAATTTGGTGTATTTTTTCTCGAGTTTTTTTATTTTCAAGGTCATCAGGTCGAGGTCGAGGTAGTCCACATCTAACTTGGTGTAGTGGTCTGTAGTGTATTATGCATGCTGACTTCTATGCATTTTTTCTTGAATTTTCATTTTCAAGGTTATGGGGTCAAGGTCATTGGCTTCCAATATGGCGGTAGTAGTCTGTTATGTAATGTGCTTGCTGTCTTTTAAGAATTTTTTCTCGAGTTTTAGTTTTCAAAGTTATTCAAGGTTATGGGGTCAAGGTCGAGTTAGTTTGCATCCAATATGGCAGATGGGTGATGTACACCAAGATGGTGTTCGCCTACCAATCTGGCGTTATGGGTATGAGCTAGGGGTGACCCCTGGTAAATTTAACTATTTTAAATACTTTTTTAATAAATTATAATCTTTTTGGGGTTTGTTGTGAATTTTTTCGGAATTTCTTTAATGTTTTGGATTTTTTGTGCCAAAGGTCATAGGTCCTGCTCTTCTGACCCCTGGCTCACTGATCCCTGTCTCCTGTCTGGCTCAGAGTCACTAATCCCCCTCGCCTGCTCTGGGAAAAATGGGAATTTTTTTAGGGATTTTTTTAAAGGAAAAAGATACATTTTTAGGATATTTTGGTTGATTTTAAGGGAAAAGGGAAAAAATGGTGGTCGGGTGACTGCTGCGCTCCTGCTCCCCAATCCCATTGTGCCAGAATCGGCCCAATCATACTACTAGCTTATTGAGGTCTAGCTATGTTACTATGTGGCTTGGTAGGTATAAAGTGGAGCTGGCAGTCAGACTTGCCAGATGCCTGTGGTGTATGGCTGGCAACCTGTAGTATATATTAGCTTCTTAGCTTTGACTTTATTGCTATTATATAGTGAAACGAGAGTCCTTTCATTTTTTTGACTTAATATTCCCATCCCAAGCATGCAAAATGGAATTATTTCACATAGTCCTTACAGTTTACCACTTATTGAACCTCTCCAGTACAACCTTGTAATTCATGACTTCTCCAACTATCCCTACAAAAGTCAATACATGTAAAATGATCTCTCTCAGTGACACATGTTTTGTTTTTAGCTAATACATGAGAAAAATTTCCTCTACAATACTCTTAAATAATTTTACTGTCGTTAGGGCCAATATACAAAATGGGGTGGAATTTGACCGACAAACTACGTGATGTGAATCCTTATGCAAAATGAAATGGAAACTATACAGGACACTTAGAACATTTGTTTCATGATATTGAGATCTTAGTCCCAAGAGCAAATACCTCCCCTTGTAATGAAAATAACAGAGGTAGCGACTCTATTTTTAAATGCAATTTTTTTAATGTCTGGAATGATGAACGTTTGGTGCTAGTTTGATGAGCAGTGGACCTAATTAACAAAATTGGTTCACTTGTTGCAACTGTTCTGGATCCACCGTTTTCGTGTAAAATACACACAAAACTTTCCGTGGCAGTAACACAGTTAAGGCTCGTAGGCAAAATCAACACTTCCTGCAGGAAATCACATATTGTCACCAGGAACAAACAGGCAGCTTCAGTGTTGTAAGATTATTAATGTATATTACACATGTTGTTTACAGAAACTGCAAAAAATGTCATCCACCATCATATTTGAAGTGAACGCAGCAGCATACCATACATACATGTTGGTAGTATTGCCTTAGTGCTACGCACTATCTTTACAGCTGAAGCTTTGTGTGATTTTCATGAAACTGGCGGGACCTGCGTGAGTGCGACAAGACAACCATTTTTGTTGATTAGGTTATTCTGCTCAACAAACTAGCATCAAAACTTTATAATGCCTGGCGGTAAAAATGTTGCCAATAGTTAATAAAGGTGGATCCTAGTGCACTTTCAAAATTCTGAAAAATTTGACAAACTATAAAAAAAACTGAACTTTCAGAAATTAAAAAAAATATATATGAACTAGGTTATCTCCTAAATTCTTAATATTTTAAACAAAATACCAAGAAAATATTCAACATAAAAATTGAAAAATCAAAAATATAAAATTATCCAACTATAACATTTAATTATAACCTCTCTTTTAAAAAATATATATATAATGTACAAAATTTTAAGAAAATTACAAAAAAATAAATGTATTACGTTAAAAAGAAAACTTACTTTCATGTATTGATTAATCTTTATTTATAATAGCTAAATTATTAATAAAAAATTTAATTAAATATATTTTAAAAATTGTTTAAATTTATTTGTAATAAATTAAAAGAAACACTCGTGTAATAAAAGCAAACTCAATATCCTCTTAAAACTTTGAGCAAATAATTAATGAAAATGTTTTAAATAATGATTTTGATGAGAGTGAGTGATTATGATTAAATTGAATTTATTAATTTATATAATGATAGGGTTTTTGGCTATGATTATGAATCTAATGATAATCATAATCCATATATAGATGATTATGACGATGGTGATTATAGCTATTATAAATATTATATTCCTAAAACTGATAATTTAGTACTTACAATACCTAAACTCACACTATAAATGTTTAAAACAATTCTTATCCAAAAATTAATCAATTATTTTTTTTATAAAATCCATTATTTTTATCCATTTTTATAAAATATTTAAATTCTTCAATAATTTGATATTTTATTGTATCATAATTTAATTTTTTGACATTAGAATAATGATACAAATTGCATTTACAGGCACTAATTTACTAAAGCTAATTTAAATTTTAAAATTAGTTATAATATCCGAAAGAGAATATTTTCTATAAGTATACTCAATAACATATAATGGTATTCAAGTAAATAATGAATAATAATCATCTGTATTTTTTATTTGTTCATAATAGAGGATGGATTGTAAATGGCGAATCAGCTCACAGTCCATGGTAGCCAAGCCAAAAACCAGAATAGTTAGTATAGGAACCATCCCTTAATCGCATCGCAACACTCGTGGCCAGGGGACCACTAGCAGTCATATGTGGCACACACTTCACATCCTACATGCTGTAGGACTACACTGTTAAAATTTTCCATATGTGTATGTAAAATTTTATGGAAATGTACAGGAAATACATGGACGCGCAATCTGAAATAACGAAAGTGGATCGAGTCGGTAAATATGAAATACCAAAAGTATCAGTGTTTCCTATAGCTTTGGGTTTCGGGAAAAAACAATTCCAGGTTTGCATGAAGTTCTCTTTGCCACTTTAACCAGACAATTATAGTTTCTGCGGCAGTTAGGTAGACCTATTTGTTCATACGTCAGAAAGTAGCATAAGGTATTACTTGCCCCGATTCTCTTGCCTGTTGATTTGATCCAGCCTTCTAAAAAAAATTGGCTGTAAAGTGAGATACATTCACACACACACCATATATATATATATATATATATATATATATATATAGCGAGAGAGAGAGAGCGAGAGCGCTGCGGCATTCGCATTGCAACAACGCTCGCCAAGTGGGCAGTACACGTCGCAGTATTCCTGTATGCTATATTCCATGCAGCTGCCTGTACTTTCGCACTATTTGACTGTTGTAAACACACAATTAGCGGGCACACTACTGCTTACATCCGCCCCCTCGTCCACCATCCATTGTCAGGAGTGTTGCATACCACTGGGGCTCTATAGTGATATTGTGTGTGTGCGGGTGTTTCAAATGGTTGCCTGTCTGTACACATGGACACTGCGCTCACATTCTGTGTGCTCTTATCGCAGAAACGGTTAGCCTGAGCGAGTTCGGACAAGATAATCTTTTTTTTATATATATATAAATTCATGCCAATTATTAGTTCGCCTAGATATGTCTCTTGTGGCTATATTGACCTAATTACATGAATAATAATAGTGGCAGACCCTAGTTTTCTAATGTCGGGGCTAGACAACAGTCACAATTTGTTCACTATGTGTGTATCTTCCTGCAGTGGATAGAATCCAGAAGTAGAATGTTCAATCTCTAATATTTTTCTTATTTATTGCCACCTAACATGTTCCTCAGCTCCACTTCCATGGGGATTTACGCCCCTACACTTCGAAATAAAGAGGTGGTTCCTATGCCAATTTTTCTTGTTTTTGGTCTGGCTACCATGGACTGTGAGCTGGTTCGCCTTTTACAACCCTTACTGCATAAAGCATTATTATGTTTACTACAATTTTCTAAATTATTTCTAAAATCGTTTGAATGCAATAAATCATCATAATTATTTAATCTCATTAAAACTTAAATTTCAGTTATTATTTATTTTTAATTTACCTCTATTAATCACAGAAATATTTTGTACATCACAGTGATCAAACACAGAAACATTAACATATTGTTGAGGTCTATTTTTCTATTAATTTGAAAACACACTATAACAACATCAGGCTTATCATAATGTAAATTATTTTATTTTATACTTAATCATTTTCTTAATTCTAAGGCTATGTCTGATTTATATCCTACAGTTAACCATAACATTGCTATAGATTTAACAATGGTGTTTATTCCATAGATGTCAGGTAAGCAATGCTTACCCTATACACATTGGAAATGTTCGGCCTTTTATAGTTTTCGTCTTAACTTTAAACACATTTAATTCTGAGTTTCCCATTTCCGATTGAAAAAAAAAAAACAGAGTTTTTGTAACTGCTGTATTGTACACACATAGTGCTGCTATCTAGTATGTATATCCACAAACGGGAGCGACTAGCGATGAATCGAACTTGCAAGCAACGACACGCCACAAGATCGAGCCTTCTCCATCACCAACCCGGGTCCTTTAACAGGGTAAGCATCGTTCTGTTTGCATCCTCCAGTCCTAGATTTTTCCTTGAAAAGTGTATGAAAGTGTTCGGGAAAACGGGAGTTTTCTTATAATTTGTAATATGATCTCAAAATAATATTCTCTTTAATTATTATTATATTCATTTCATTTACATTTTTATAACTAATGTTAGGTATTATAAAATGGTAAATACATGTGGAGGGTAAGCAAAGTTGGAAGTTGTGTTTGTTAGTAGAAATTGAAAATGGAAACACAGTCTAGCACTAGCAAGACTGAGCGTAAAATATGCGACCTTCTGAAGAGTAAATTTGCATCGCAAATATTCTAAGAGAAAAAGACAGTAATTCAGAGTGGTACGCCGACACCTCTTATGAACATAAGTACGTCTGCAAAACACAGTGTACGACGATTTAACTGTCAAATGCTTAGCGAGAATGAGTGGCTAACTGGCTGTTTGTACATTCAAAAATAGTATTATTGCACTTACATCAACCATTTATTGTATTGTAAAATGTGTAATGTATCATATTTGAAATGCATTTAACTAAATGTATCTAAAACACTCAAAAATGTGGGACTATTATAGTTCTTACCCTGTAAAAAAGCTCACTACATGCCACTGAGATTTAATAAAGATTTCTCATTGATCAGCAGCTGCTTTTGCTTTCGTTTCAATTATTTGATCTTGTTCTGTTGGATAAATGAATAAACAGTTAAAATAACTATTTTTTTTTATTGAAAAGGGAAAAGTTAGATGTTACACTAATATTATCATCAGCAGTATAATTTGTATTGTAATCTCTTTGTGTTATTCTATATTGTTCATAAACATAAGCATCATTAGGAAAGAAATTTATTACCTATATTAGTATCAAATTCAATCTGAGAATTTTAAATCCCCAGTATTTTGATCAGTCGGTGAAAACATTTGTATAGAAAAAATTCAATACCATTCACTATAAAAATATATAATTAAATATCTAAATATATATATATAAATTAATTTAAAACTAAGTAAAATAATTTTAAAAAAAAAATTATAACAATCTTAATTATTTATATTCATAGGCTAAAAATAAATGAAAAACAAAGAGAATATATAAAAACTATTCACAATGATATATAAAAAAAAATTGAGGCCATTAATTTATTAGCTGATAAATATAGGCCATATAAAGATAAAAAAAACTGATTATGAAGGATTTAAAAATACAGATTAATCTTTAATCGATAAATTAGGAAATATGGATGAAAACAGCAAATGTTAGTAAAGATAATAAAAATTTAATTCCATTATTTTTTGTTATTATAAAAGTCAAAAAATTTAGGTTATTCGAAAACAACAACAGAAACATTATTTGATGGTGTTGATGATATTGATAATAAACTTATAAATATATTTTATTGAATAGTTTGGGCAGTCCTATTGCAGGAATTAAACCATTATAAAAGATTATACCATTCATTTTGGTAAAAACTGATCATATTAATTAAAAAATAGAAATTATACAATATTTTGCATGCAAGGAATTGAAATAATACTTAAATTACAGATCCTTATTTTGTTTTTGATTACGAGAATACTATTAAAAAATAAGTTTCATAAATCTATGCATGGCCTTTTAAAATAACTTACTCAGGAATATATTAAGGAAGATGAATATAATTACAATGATTATAAAATATGTTGTAGGTACATTACAGTGATCACAGATAGATGCATTAACATATTGTTCACATATATTTTTCCATTAGTTTGATAACTAACTATATATACACCAGGCTTACCATAAGAGGCAATTGACGTGAAGTTGTGCAAGATCATCACTAGGGAAAAATGAAAAAATATGATTTAAAAAATGGGATTTAAGCATAAACCTGAAAAATCAAGCTCTAAACCATTAAACATTAAAAAAAATTAAGTCATCAAATTAGTGTGATAATAAATTTTCCGAGTTTGTTATTAATAATCCTAAAGCTATTCCATATTTAATAAGAGTTTTAATTGTTATTATTTTTCTGTTTAGAATTCTGAACACCATAGTAAAGGAATAATAAACTGGACATAAAATTATTTTAATTTACCATAAGTGCATGTACCTGAATATAGTATTGTGGCTAATTTACTCAATTACATGAATGATTAGAAAGAGGTGATAAAGGACTAAATAAATAAGATGGACATTGTAAAAATCTTTATATATTAATAGAAGTAAAAAAAATAGAATCAAAGCATGAAACTGATAAGATTTTACAAAAGTAAGCTAAAGAAATAATGTTAGATAAAGTTATTTATATTTGTGAAAAAAAAAATAGCTTCAACTATTGCTAGTAGCACTATGTTTACTAAGAGAAAATTAGTTTGGGGAATAATTGATTTTCAATATGATTCATTATATGATTTTTTTAATATGTAATGTTTTGTAATAATTAAAAATAATATTTTTAAAATAATTCCATAATGTTTTATATGCAAATAAATTTTTTTAATATATCAGTTAATTAACTTAGAATATTAGGAATAGATATATTGTTAGTAAAATATGAAATTGAAAGAATAAAAAAATTAAAGAATGTAAAATATTATTGTTATTTTTATATTTAACAACAATAACACATTTTTTAAAAAGGCATTGGTTTCAATACTGGTGTTTTTTAAACCATGTTTTATTCCAATTTTAGGAATACTTGGAACTCGAGCTGAAGGAGCTAATGCTATTTATTTTTTTTCTGTTAAACAAACTAGAAATTGGAAAAATAAATAGTAATGCAAAGAGAGAACTTAGCTATAAGAAAATTAGGATGAGGAATTTAAAAAAAATAGGGGTGTGATTATATTTTTAGAAAATTACCAAATAAATTTTTTTAAAAATAATGGCTATAGTTAATTTAGATGTATATTTTATTCCTATAACTCACTGGGTTTGTTACTATAAGGACAATAAGTATATTTATTAATTTGATTAATTTGGCAGAAGTAAACCGAAATAATTGATTATTTACATATTAATATTTGTTATAATTGTGATAGAATTCAGTATTTCAATTCATTTTTTCAATTCAGTTATATGTGGCCATGTATGTTTAATAGTATGAGATCTATTTCATTTTAAAATAATTTATTTGTAATTAAATGACATATTTGTTTGGAAAGCCATTAACCAATTGCTGGGATAAATATTTTTTTATTGATTTTAAAGTTTTCAGAAAATGAATGTGCTATATATAAAAGATTTAATGACTTTGAAGAACAAATTAAAATTAACCATGGTAACCAGAATGATGACTTAAATAAAGTTGATAATTTTTATTATATATTAATATCATTGTTTGTGAATTTAATTTGACTAATTATGTTAAACATTGAAATTTTAATAATTTTAAAAAGGAGTTAGTTTTAAAAAATTAATAACTTAATAATGGTGAAAAAGATTTTGCTTTAAAAATTGAGTTTAATAGTTATACCAAAAATGGAAATTTTATTCATTTAAGAAAATATGTTGCTCTATATAATAACTGCATTAAATAATTATATAAAAATTATTAGTTTAATGATTTTGTTGAAAGATAAAGACACATCATTATACATTTTAAACTGATCTTATTCTTAATACAGTTGTTTCGAACATCTGATTATAATAATGCAATAAAATATAGTTTTAATAATAATGCTTTAAATATCTAATAAAATTATATAACAGATAATAAATTTTATAACTTTATAAACAGGTTTTTAAAAGCTCATTGAGTAATTATAATGTAAGGGATAATTTTGATAATTTAAAAATGAATTATATGATTATATTAAAAGTGAAAAATTTATGATATTGCTTAAATAACTATGTATATATATATATAGTTATTATATATATAGTTATTATATATAGGGCAATTAACATTGTTAAGTAAATTCACTGTTATCAAAGTTGATGGCATAAATGTATTAAACATTTTAATAAAATATCTCATTGTTATTTTAGCAAAATCATAATTTTTTTCACTTTTAATATAATCATTTAATTCATTTTTAAATTATCAAAATTATCCCTTACATTATAATTACTCAATGAGCTTTTAAAAACCTGTTTATTAATTATAAAATTTATTATCTGTTATATTATTTTATTCGATATTTAAAGCATTATTATTAAAACTAGATTTTATTGCATTATATATATATAATATAGGGATTTTTTCTGAAAGAAAAGGTGGTGGAACTCTTAACTTAGGGAGGGAATACTTGATTTGAAAATACCTTACTAACAAAAAAATATATAAATTATATATAATCCCTATATAATCACTTTCATAAATAGACAAACATATACTAGCAATGTCTAAAACTAAAACACTAACACATATGACTGTACAAAGATACTACACACATTAAAAATATTAATGTAATGTTTGTGGTCCTTTTATATGCCACCAATATACAAAATATGTTCCAAGTTTGTGTAAAGTTAGTTGGGTTTTTCAAACAACTTTCCAAATTTTAGTCATTCCTCCATTTTCTTCTTCATCCTCCATCCTTCGTTCTTGATTTGCTTTGGTGTCAATGGCAGAGTGATGCCCTCGAAGCAGCCATGTCATCACATACTTTGAAGGTTCGAAGCTGATTAGCGGGGGCCCAACAATCCTTATAAACATTATATTGTTAATTGTCTCTGTCAAAATAGCAGCCCTGGCTGGTGCTAACAATGATGCTCATTTGGGAAAAACCACTCTCACACTCACTTGATGACACAGAAATGATGTGCAGTGTGTTCTTCAGATAAAGTAGCTTTTCAGGCATTACATCAGGATTTTTCACAAATTTCCTGAAAGTACGAATCTATTCCCTTTCATTGAGCTTAAACCTTTTTGATAGTTCACAGATTTATTTTTCTCCGAAAAGAATGTTTTCTTTTGCACCTGTTGGCCAGGTCTTGAAATCTAAAACTGTTGCGCACCTTGCCATTTCCAAATCACTATTACAAAGTAGTCGTTTCTGGTCAAATTTTTCAAGCTCTCGTAGAAAGCACTTGGGGAAATTGGTGGATCGTCTATTCTGCCTTTCTTATGTAGAACAGCGCCACAAAACTTTAGATTTTCTGTAGCTTCAAGTGATTTTCTGTATGCTGAACCTCAACATGTCTTCCTTTTCTCAAACACTTCAACAAGATCGTTGACTTTCAAATAGGCTTTGTAAAGATCAATGTTTCTTTTTTGTAGGTCGAGGCTAACTTCTGATAGTTCCTGGAGAGAAGCACACATTAGTCCAAGATCTAAAATGAACTCAGCTGAAGATATTTTCCTCAGCAAACCCTCATAGATCGCACGATCCTTTTTTGTCTCTTATCCTGTCTTCCTTGGTTTATTCAAAATGTAAAACCATAGCTTCATAATTTTGCCACACTGCAGCGACTGTGTTGTAGTTGGAAGCAACCCATCTTGTGGACAAAATTCGTCCCACTTCTAAAATTTGAGTTTCTAAAGTTTGTACACAAACCTTAAACTCTCTTGTATTTTTTGAAGATGCATGGTTTATGGTGTATAACTTATCCATGAAAGATTTAAATCTACTCATACCACCAAATTCTTTTACGGCAACATTAACGGACAACTCTAGTCTATGACTTGCACAGTGTCATACAACAATAGAAGGGAACTTATCTTTGAAAAGAGTTGCAACACCACTGCGAGATCCAAACATGACAGCTGCCCCATCACATGTCAAGGAATCAAATGTTCACTCAGAAATTCTTCAGTGAATCCTAGTGACTGAAGGTGTGACATCAAGCTTGAAAAAATTCATTTTGCAGTTATACATTCAAGTTCGATCAAGTCAATGAACAGATACAGTGGCTCCTCTAGGTTAATTCCTTCAATAAGAACTCGAACATAAACTACCAACATATATTTCTGACGCACTGAAGTAGACTCGTCTATGATAATTGACATCTTACTTTTTGAGTCCACGATTTTCTTTATTAACACTTTCCTCATTTACTTTCCAATGTGATTCTCAATATTAATACAAGCATTTGTTGAATGCAAAATTCTCTCCATATCAATGCCATTCAGTTCTTGCAAGTTAATCTCATCTTCAAAGTTGTAAAGCGACTGGTTCTTTTTTCCTACCTTGTAAGCTGTACGGAACACGTGATTTATTTCCTTTTCTCTTGTCGTACCTTTTAAATAGTAATTTTCCAGCACTTCTTTCTTTGCTTCTTTCTCAATTTTCGCTTCAGCTTTATGAACAGCACTCTCTTTGTGTTCAGAATTTTTTTTTCCCCCTCAGAGCTGTTAGCTGCTGTTTTCTCCATTAAATGCAATTTCACATTTTACCCACTATTTTCTTATTGTCATCCCTATCTCATTTTCAACACCTATACTTCCAACCCCCCTGCATGTGGTACAGCCAAGTTTCCCGTTATTATAAAATAACCAGTTATTTTTAGAAGTGAAGTAATCTTTTTGAGAGACAGTCCAGCAGCTAGGCCATGTGTGCTCAAATTGTGTACTTGAGTACTGAGAGGTTAAACAATCTCAAGAGGAGTTAGGGTTAGGCTCACAAGCAGACTCTGTTAGCTTAGATTTACTTTCAACAGGTTTTTAAGGAAAAAATATATGAATTTTCCTTACCTTCTTAATCGGTTTTTTTGCTTTTTACTGGGAGGTGAAAAAAAATTGATATTTTCTTCATCCTTGACAGACAATATCGGAATTTCTCTTAGAAACACTAGCCTCGGTGACACCATGGCAACATAATAACTGAAAATGACACTTTCAAAAATGAAAGACGTAATGTGCAAGATGCCATTAAAAAATATCACAGATGCATTGGGAATAATAACTCAACTCGAATACCAAAACTTAAACATATGTCAAACCAAGGTAGACAATGCAGATCTTCAACACAAAATACGTGAATGTTATTAATTTTATTGGCAAAGTACAATTTAACCAACCTCTTAATCATAAATGCCCAAAATACAAATATTAACTTCTTTTCCTCTACAATATACATTTCATTAATAGATTGTCTCGTAATGTAAGAAGCAGTCCGAACTCGAAAACTCAGGTTTCTTTCACTAAGCTGTTCCTGTTTGTATAAAAGTGTAAAACAATGTAATGCTTTCTTTTTACTCATATTGGTATCACTGCAGAGTAGAGTCCCGAAATATTTGAGAGGTTTTTATGATAAATACAGACGCCATATTGGTAACACTTGGCGATTTCATGCTAATTTTATAGTAACACTTGTAAATTGCTGCTGTAGTTATCATATTGTATTTTAAAATTTGTTTGTTCTTCGTTCATTTCCAGAAATAAATAAAGCACGTCTTTGTTTTAGACATTACCGTACTCTTCCAAGTATGTTGTTACTTTTCACCTTCGTAGACTGCTTTCAGGGAAAAAGTTCATGTGTGTGTCTATATATATATATATATATATATATATATATATATATATATATATATATATATATATATATATATATATATATATATATATATATAATTTTGTTAAAAATAAAATTTAATGATATTTTTTTAGTGATTTTTTTTAAATCTGAACTAAACCTGGTAAAATAAAAACGTATTATTATCAAAATTAAAATTTGAAAGATTCTGGGTTAAACTTTTTTATATTTAATGAAAATTATATTAGATATAATATTGTTACATCAAGTTGATTCACAAGTCCTTACCAGAAAAATTAATTAATTGTTGAGGCGACACTGTCACGCACATCAAATGTGCCATCACTGCTCAACTCAACTGGCACACAGTGTTCTCATCGCTCTGTATGTAACTATGGGACTTAAGAGTGGTGACCCTATAATTTTATTGGTGGAAAGTCTGTAGGGAGGTTCAATATAGGACCCTTCGGTAGTTTTGTGTGGATCCCAAGCATATATTTTGAAATACAGCACTTTGAAAAAGAAGTTTTTAGCCATTTTGGAGTACTCTGAAATAGTGTTTCTAACGTGCATGGCATCTTGAAAGCAATTAACAGCCCTCATATGAAGTGTGTTCTTTTCGTAGAGCAGCACACTGGATGCATATTTAATATTTTCGTAGAAAAAAGAGTATTTTAAACACACTACAACACAATTCAGATCCCAGGTAGGCAGGAACATTAAGTTGGATACAAACATAATTGGTATAAGACAACCTTTTACTGTTGCATCATTCAGTAAATTTGAAATAATTCCTAAGACTGGTTCAATTTAAAATCTGTGAGCAAATATTAATGTTTGGTGAAGTATTGTTTAATTTTAAATTAATATTGATGATAATTGATTATCTAATAAATTTATATTAAAATCTATGAACAAACATTCTTTAAGCTTATATTATTTTCAATTAAATTAAATAAAAATTATAAATTTAACTGGAAAGATAGTACAAAGAGAATGTAATCAATATTGTAAATTAATACTGATATAATATATGATCGCACTATTTTTAAGAATAGTTCGAATTGGATGCTATATTTTTTTTCCAAAACCTTTTGTTATAAAAATGGTGATCAAATAACTTTCAAATTATTTGATGGATACAAAGTGCTAAAGGATTTTTGGAATTAATATTTCTATGTTTATAATTTAAAAAACATATGTATTATATGTATTAATTTATTTTATTAATTGGATGACACTTACTCTTTAATATTTAAAAAAAAGCTACTAATAGGCATTAACATAAATTCAGGAAATACTAAAAATAATAATAGTAAGCACAAAAGTATTTGTTCAGTATGCAAATAAAAAAATATTCAACATTTTTAAAAACTGGGAAAATAATTGTCTATTCATAAAGGCAAATTAATGAATTATACAAATCAATAAGAGAACATCTACCTAGAATAAAAGTATTTTCATTTGGAATCTATGATTTATGGCATGCTGATTTATTGAAACGGATTATGAAAATTTAAAAGTTACTTAAGAAATGAATAAAGAACTAAATACATTTTAACTGTTATTGATGGTTCGCTAAATATGGCTTTACTATTCAAGTAGAAGATTAAATGGCTAGAAATATGAAATGTAATATAAAATTTATTAATTAATATACACTGTGATAATGGTGATTAATTTTCTTATAAATAAAGAAAAAATTGATGAAAAAATGTAATAAACGCCTTATTCAACTTTATCTGAACTTAAAACATTCGATGTTTGAAGATTTAATAAAACTTAAAAAACCATGTGGAAAATTTGTTTTTAATGTAAATCATAAATAAGTTAAAAATTTTAGTTGATTTGATACAGGAATATAATAACATACAGTATAACTATTGGGTTCAAACCAATAAAAGTTTATAAAAATAATGAAGAATTATTAAAATTGTTTAGATATTGATTATAACATTTCTATTAATTAAATGAAAAACATAATATTTTATCTTTTTATAAATATCTTCTGTTTTACTTGTGTATTTTTTATTATTAACTTTCTGATTTATACATGTAGTAATGAAAGGATGGTTTTTCTCCGAACACTTGGGAACCAATTTTTTAGATTTAGTATAATCTCTATCTACAGCAATAAAGTCATTATAAATATGCTTTTTATTATAATCTTCTAATCATACAACAATAATTAATATTTTCTCTTACTAAATTTGTAGGAATTATAGAATAATTTTGAGAAAAATAGAAAAATATCTTAATTTTTATAGCTACCTGTAGTAAAATATTATTGAATTATTTCTTGGTTTTCTAAAATCATATAGTTAATTATTTAAAAATAACTTAATTTCTCTTTGAAGTTTTATAGTGATTAAAAATAATATATGCTGTGGAACTTTGCTGACGACAATTCAATATGTAATCAACAAGAGTTTTGTGGTATTAAAAATGATTCTGTTTGCAAAAATAATATATTCGCTTTTTGGATGAAATTACATTTTATAATTTGCAACAGATTAATGATATATTATGAAACTGTCCTTCTTGAGGAATGTACAGTGCCGACTAGTCCACAGGGATAACTGCTGTAGTTTCCATAGTGCATCGTAAATTGGAGCCTTTTGCTGGACTTAACCATTATAAAATCCTGAGATATAAAGTCTGCTAGTTATAAAATTTGTGTATTCGAACATGTCATCGGACTTCAAAACCCATTTTGGATTTTAAAGCACATTTCAAATTATAATTTACTTATTTATATACCATATTGATTTGAAATTCAAATACTATTCAAATATTGGTATTTATTAATCTATATTTTTAACTGTTACAAACCACACTTAACTTTACATAATATAGTCAAATTTTCACTCATACATGCATGTAAACACTGATATATGTCTATTCTTTGACCAGGAGGATCATGTGAAATTCTTTCATATTACAACATAGTTTTCATGAAGCAGGATTATATACAGTCTTGTGTTACTGAATATTGATTATAAAATACTGAATTTTTATTTATTAAGAATTGGATAGTTGTATTTAAAATTTACTAAAAAATACTTTACGCAAAAATGATTTTTAGGTTTCAAAGTATTTAGATTGTTGTGATGGCTGGGATTGTGGAATTAGTTTAATAAATTTTATTAAATGATTTTAATGTGAGTTCATTTTATATTTGATAAATTTTTTTTGTAACAATAGGTTACAGAAAAATTTTATTTTCTAAAATTATTTGTTTATCATTTTCGTAATTGAAAGATATTTTCTTTGTTTGAGAAGCTATGGTGGTGTAGTGGTCCATCTTCTTGGCTCCCACCTAGGTGAACATTTTTCAATTCCCGGCGATGTCACTCCCGAATTTTCGCATGTGGGAATTGTGTCGCACAATTCCACTGGTTCATGGGTTTTCTCTGGGATCTCCTGTTTCCCCACTTATGCATTCTGATGATACTCCATACTTGATTCACTCCACCCTTATCGGCTCTTAAGACATCTTTGTTTAGAGACACCCATATCTCTGAACTTCACTCTTTATTTAAACTGTATAAACATAATGTTTACAACATTTTATTAAATTCATTTTTCAAAATAATTTTTCTTCGAAAAGACAATATTTATAATTTTTCAATGTTGTTTAATTTTTAGCAACTATTTTTTTAAACTCCTTTAGATATTTTTTGTTTATTTATTATCATCAATTTTAAAAGCATATATTTTTTTATCCTACTCCAATAAATGGTCATTATTTTTCCATTATTTCCACCTGTATATTTTGCTTAAAGAAATATGCTAATATTATATTTGCATTTAATTCATCCTTTCGTTTTAAAATATAAATTTTCTTATAAGAATGTTTGTGTTCATGTTTCAAAAGCTGTATCGTTTCTTTAAATTTGATTCTTTTCTAGATTTAGTTCTGTTGTTATCAATTTTTGAAAATTGAGTATTAATTATTTTACCTTTTTCAGTTAAATTAGAGCTCTTTATTATTAATTTTTCATCTTGTTTACTAAACATTTTATCTTCTTCAGTAAAAATTAAAGGATATTCTTTTTTAATTATATATATTAATCTTTTCAAACTAATTGTAGAAGACAATTCAAATGTGTGTTTTTTTTACTAAAGATGTTTGTTCATGAAATGAATAGTTTTAAAAATTTTAATATTCTCTTATATTTCTAAATATTTTATGTTATTTCTGCATGGTTTTTATTTGTTTTCAAGGAAAACTTGTTTTTGAATTTTAATAATTTTTTTTTATAATTATATTATCATTTTGTTAATTGTAGTAATTTTTTGTTGTATTCATTATTATGGTTTTTTAATATTTGTTAAAAAATAAATTTTTATTTATTTTATGTAACTTTAGTTTTTCTTGATAATATTTTTTGAATGTTAATTGATGCATTATATTCTTAAATGAGTTTGTTTATCTCTTGTTTTTGGATGATGAGAAAATTAATTGATTTAGGAAGTTGCAAAAGGGACCAGGTCCGAAGAAGTAAATTTTAGAAACATTACAAAAAAACATTTTATTGTGGTCCCAGATATGTAACAGGATACGTATGATTGAAATGCAGATAATATAGGGTTTTTTGAACTGTATTAAAACGAATTTATGTTAAAATGCTTCTGTTTGTTATATATATTTATTAATAATATTGTTTGACTTGGTAAGTACCTTTTGCAACTGAATCAACTTTCAGTAAATGAATATTACATAATGCATAATTTCCTTGGATAATTTTATTAGAACAACTAATAGTTTGATACAATAAATACATATTCTTCAACTGCAGTGGAAATGTAACAGTCATTGAACATAATAATAAAATTTTCAAAAAGAATCAATATTGCTTTCCTTGTAATGAATTGGAAACTATGGTAACCTCGAATATAAACATACTTGCATGGCAATCCAGTTTCTCTTTGTAATACCTCCTTGCCTATGTGATGCTCGTGAGGTAGGCCTTTAATTTTAACCTTCTTAATCACATTTCCTATAAACATGTCTTTGTCGACCACTCTCTTTCTCTTTCTAGTTCCTCCCTCCATTTTAATGTAAATGTACATGAATACTCATAGGGCGTGTTTACACAATTATAGTAGCTATTACGGTAGTAGCTATCATGGTAGTTTGTGACAGTAACTGCAACGATATGGCTTGTTAACACATACGTTCGAGACATGCTGTGATAGGTAACCTCAAAAGGGACATGTCCGACAACACATGTATAAGTATATTGATAGGCCTTACATTTATATCCTTTTGTCAAGGGGTTGATATTTGTTGGGGTAGTTAAATATCGTGACAGAATATTAATGACATGGAAACATATATTATTCCCATGGTTTATTATATGACAATACATATGCTGTCAATACTGTCGTGTCCTACCTGTATGATAATATACTATACTGACACATGAAGATGGTTCACTGTAAATTGTGCACTGTTGAGAGTCCCGCAAAATATATTCTTGTATGCACGTTGTGTATTCTTCTGCCTTATGTAAAATTAACATTGCCATGGGTGTCATCACTTTATTCGTGCGCCGGTCAAACGAAAATTTGAAATTATTATAAAATTTAATATTTCACAAATTTGCTCATTTTTATATTTCGATGGATTAAAAAAAAAGGGAGCTGAAGAAATAATATAAGTTACCACAAATGGTTACCTAACACTTTTTATTCGATGTTAAGATAAGAAACTACTTTCCCTCCATCGATACAAACTTTATTAGGCACACACCACACAGTGCACCAGTATATTAATAGCCAAATAATTTGGCAATGGTACGGTCGAAGTGAACACTTGTACAAAATTGTGACACGCACTATCGCGATAGTGATGCTACACGGTTTACACTACGATAGTTGCATGTCTGTCACGACAGTTACTTTGAACTATCTGGCTTGAGCTGATATCGCGATGGTGTGGCAGTAACTATCTTGCAGTTTACACTGCAATAGTAATGCAAGAGTAGCTCTCGCGATAGAAAATATCGCGATTTACTATCGCCGTGTAAACGTGTCCTTAGATTTAATAAAAGCTATAAACTTAACAAGGTAAAAATGTAGGCAAGCAGTAGTATCAACATCTAGAAATTAAAACTCGAGAAAAAATACATAAAATTCAACAAGCATGATGCATTGCAGACTAGGCCTACTACTGTCATATTGGATGAAGACTATCTCGACCTTGACCCAATTATTATTGTAAAAACAAAAACATGTGAAAAATAAATAAAATTCAACAAGCATAATACATTATAGACCACTACTGCCATATTGGATGAAGATAACCGCGACCTTGACCCAATGACCTTGAATGGCCTTGAAAACAAAAACTTGAGAAATAACAAACAAAAGACAATATCCATGTTATGTTACTGACTACTACATTAGTAGATGTATAATGCGAGTCCTGGCGCAGTACGATTTTTCTGATAATTTTAATCAAAAATACAACAAAAGTTATCATAATCTTTTTCTTGCTTTTTGTAACGAATGTACAGGCAAAAGATAAAATCTCAAAATCTGAAATCCGATGAAAAAATAGTGAAAATCATGTAAAAAAATTCAAATTAAATGTATTTGAGGGTTAAATTTAAGCTCTAAAAGCTTTTTAAAAAGGAGCTCTCAAAAACAACAATTTTAAGCAAAAAAAAAAAAAACAAGAATATTTCAGCAGTTTTTGAAAAATGAGCATGCAGGATTTGGCACAGGGTACAACAAGCAAAATTATGCAAAATTCAAGACAATTTTATGTTAAAACAAAAAAAATCATATTAAAAGATACAAACTAATAGGATTCATTAATTTTATTCAACAAAAGTAAAACACCAATAAGACTTTTTAAAGTGTTAAAATAAAGAAAAATCTGAAGCATATCCATTACTGAATCCATAATCCCATCCATCACAACAAACCAAACCATAAACAACTTATTTAAATTCAGAAAATTTATTTGATTTTAGATCATTTTTATTGATTTTTAAAACAATTTTGAAATCAACAATGTCCTATTCTTTATCAATAAAGTTTCTCTTTTATAATTTCATATCCAATATCCCAAACTTCCAAAAGTTTTATAATTTGATCCATTTATAATATTTAAAAATTTATTCATGTTTTATAAAAAAAAGTGACACTACTAGAAAATTTTTAATAGAATTATTATTTTTTTATTCTACCAAATAACTCATCTATATTTATAAAAATTCGTAAAACTTTTAGATTCGACCACTTAACTATGAGTCTAAAATACTGTATTAAAATATCGAAGCATTTTGTTAATTCTTTTATTTAATAAAATTGATAATTTATACATTTTCAGTATTATTTTCTTTCAAATTATCATAAGTAATGTTCCTTTTGCTGATTAAAACAACATTACATATTGTACGAACTTCGGAGTTTTTATTAAAATCAACACAATTTTTTGTTTGATTATTCTTTAACAGTTGTTTTTCTATATGAAAATCAATAACATATAAATGTCTTCGCCCCCAAAATGAATAATAATTGAAATCACCTTGTTAATTTAATGCTGGTTTATAGTAATGTTCATTATTTCTAAATGTTGAATCTAATTTTGTTCTTAAGATTCTAAAATCATTATTAATCAGGTACATTTTCATGCAAATATTATTTTTAATATCTAGATTCCAATTTTCTTTTGAAATATTTCATTTCTTCCATTTTTAACTGAAAGGTTTTTACATCACAATGATCAAACATACAATAATGTTTATACTGTTGAGGACGATTTTTTCTATTAATTTGAAAGCCAACAATTACGAAATCAGGCTTATCAAATTGTAAATTATTAAACTGATAGTTTATATCAAAATTAAAAATAGTTGATTCAGTAGAAAAGTCTTTTTATAAAAATTGCCAATAATCAGAATTAATAGGAAATTTAGGTTCTTTATATATATATATATATATATATATATATATATATATATATATATATATATATATATATATATATATATATTGCAACTGCTGTGTTAGGCTCATATTCAACAATTAGCCACATAATTTATTATTTTTGAATAACAATTCTACCCGGATCGGGACTGTCTTTGAACAGCACCCTGAGCATCCTTAATTTCATAAAGATTTATACAATTATTATCAGACAAATTACGAATAAAAGTAATTTTATAACCACCTTTCCAATAAATTTCACTGTTATCATATAATATCAGTTTCTTAGCCACCGACCAAATGAAATAATGTATCCACATTAAACTGATTTTTGACATATCTATTATCAACACCAGCAAATTCTAAATAATGTTGTTCACTTGGTGATTTTAATAAATCATTCACTATTGTAGAAGTTATACGCAGATTATCAACAACTTCAATAATTTTGCCATGTTTTGAGATTTCTACTCTAGAAAACTGAAAAGGAAAAAAATCTGTGCAAACTTCTAGAGTATCTAATTTTTCATATTTTGCTTCAGCACGTTTTTTTTTTATCTATCTTTAGTATACTAAATTGCCCATAAACAAATGCATCATTTGGTAAAGAAAAGCCATCTCCTATTGGATTATCAAATTCAATTCTATTATTGTAAATGTTAAAATTTTAACTAGTTCGATCAGTTTGAGAAAAAGTTTGCCTCTCAAAGATCTCAATACTTTTATAACTCATTTATACGCAAAAAAATTAATATATAAACGGCAGAATCAAAATTAGTTCATAGAGTTAAATTACTCATTGATAAGTATTAAAAAATTTAAAAAAAAACACACAATGAAAAAGTATATGTAAGAAATAAGAAGAAAGAACAACCATTAATTGATGAATTATATAATATTGGTAAAAAAAATAGATAAAGTGAGGCAAGGAAATAAATATTTAATAAACACATTAGTTCCAGTAGCAGAAAAAAATTTCGATTATCCACCAACTCCAGAAGAAACATCATTTAAAAAAGAATTATTTGCAGATCCTGACGAGCAATTAGGAACTGTAGTATTAAAAAATTGCTATCTATAGCAGACATTTCTACTATAAAATTAGGAAAATATATTTCTGAAAATATTAATGTTATTAATGAAAAATTTGGTTTACAAGGAGTTGGTCAAGATTTTGAAATTGGTGATACAAAATTAAAAATAGATGGTGATGTTTTATTTGTCAAAGATAAAAAATATGAATTAACAGAAGGTTTTATTAAATTGTTAACAAAAAGTACCTATGAATAACTGGAAGGTAGTTTCAATGATGTTGATCTCAAAAATTACAAAGATATTGTTTTAGCAACCAATGCTATATTTCAAAAATATATTCCTATTAAGAAAAGGAATAATCCACGTTTAAGTAGTAATACGAAGTATATTAAGATAATTAGTCCAATTTATTAAAGAATATATAAAAAAATTTACAGTCAAAATCATTACCAAATACACCAGAAGGAATGGTTTCTCCAAGAACTCCTAAATCTGGAGAAGGTATTAAAAAATATAATAATTTGCCCAAAGTATGCGTTTGGATGGATGATTTTAGAAAATTAATTGATAGATTATTAGTTATTCAAGGTGAAGAAAATGCTGGAAAGAATATTTTTTACAATGAAAAAGTGAGCATAATGAATATGTTAGGCAAGAAACTTTTTGAATTTGTTATAAATAATCCAAAACGTATATCATATCTAATACAAGTTTTAAAAGTTATTCCACATTCATTGTGGAATTCAGAACATCATGGCAAATGTATTATGAATTTAGCATTAAACAATTTAAATTTTCCCGAATTACATTTGCCCAGTTATAATTATTTTGGTCCATTTACAAAATTAAAAGAAAGACTCGAAAGAGGTGATAAAGGAGTAAATAAATTAGATGAAGCATACAAATATCATGATATTGCGTATCGAGATCATAAGGATTTAGAATCTAGGCATGAAGCAGATAACATTTTACAAAAAGACGCATACGAAATTATGTTAGATAAAAATACTCCTATTGGTGAGAAAATGCATCTGCTGCTCTTGCCTCAACTATGTTTACAAAAAGAAAATTAGGATGGGGAATTAAAAATGTTAAATTAATTATATATATTTTTTACTATTAATGAAGATGTCAAATAAAAGTTTCGATATTCCTTATGAGGAATTAAAAATTTGTGTATAGACAAATTTTTAACAGATGATCAAATTGCAAAAAAATAAATGCAAGAAGGCAAAAATTTCAAATTAAATTTGCCACTGCCGACAGTTAAAAAAACGCCCAAGAAAGAACTGGAAGTGGTTTACACCATGTGGGGATTTATTCCAATTATATTGGCTACTTTGGGGGTACTTGGTGTTTTAGCTGGTGGAGCTACTGCAGTTTATAATTCTGTTGGACAAACTAACAAAAATAAAAAATATTTGGAACAAAAAATACATAATTTAGCAATGGAAAACAAGGCTGGAATGGAATAGTTGCAAAAAGAGGACGAGCAAAAAAAAACGAATATATGCCCACTATCTAATATCGATATTGAAAAATATGTGAAAATATTAAATATAAAAAATTTCAGAAATGTTTATATGACTGATGAAGTTCCAAAAATATGCTGAAAAATGAATGTGCTGTGGTTAAGTTCGATATTTTAACAAATGGTGGAACTCATTGGGTTTGTTATTTTAAAGAAAATAATTATGTTTACTATTTTGATTCATTTGGAGGCAATATTCCCAATAATTCAATTAATTATTTCAAAATCAGAAACGTTTATTATAATGATAATAGAATTCAGAATTTTAATTGTTTTGGCTTGTGATTAGTTCTAGCAATAGGCTTAAATATAGGTGGAGTAGTAACTTAAGGTATAATTAGAGTTAAGATTAGTGTTTTATGTGGTTATTAGTTATAAGGAGGGAGTAGTGTCCGATTGTGTGCACGAGGCCGAGGCCTTTGTTATTGTACGAGGGTAAAGTGTGTATGGTGTAAGTTAGGCTAGTTAAGAAAGTGTGTGTATACGTAGGTATTTGGTGTATTTTATAAGGGAGAGTAGTTTTAGTTTTAAGTTAGTTAAATTATTTTTTTTAAGAGAGGGTAAAACAAAATGGTATGGAGGAGTAAGTGTAGGGGCCATGGTAAGGTGTGGAGGTTAGATAGCAGTGTGCAGTGCGACCAGTGTGGCGGCTGGTACCATGTTGGCTGTATAGGGATCAGGGAGGAGGAACTGGAATCACTACAGGAACATCAGTGGAAGTGTGAGGAATGTGCTGAGGGAAAGGGTTTAGTGGCAGTGGTAGGGAACATATTGAGGGTAGAGAAGGAAACGCATATAAGTGGAGAAGGTGGAAACTCAATTTGGGATATGCTGAGGGGAAGCTTTGTAGAGGGTGTGCCAGTGCCAATGGAAGGGGCTAAGGAGGAGAGGTGGAAAGGGGAGATGGTAGATTTGATGAGCAGGAAAGAGAGGGAAATGGTGCATAGGATTGAGAGGATGGAGGAAAAGGTCAGGAATGAGAAGGGTAAGAGTGGAGTAGAAATGAGGGTGGATAAGTTAGAGGAGGAGTTGGAAGATGTAAAGGGGGTGTTAAGGAAAATGAAAGCCAGTCCACAGGAGGAAAAGCTGAAGAGACAGGGATGGGAGAGGATGAGGAATAATGGTGTGTGTAAGGAAAGGGCTAAAAGGGGCTGTAGAATGGGTTAGTGAGGATGTCGAGGTAATGGAAATTAAATTAAGTGGTAGTAGTAATAGGAGTATTACTTTGCTGGCAGCGTATAGACCATCAGGAAAGGGATGGCAGGCAATTGAGATGATCAAGGAGAGGGTCGATAGACTAAAGGACAGGCAGTGGGTTGTTGTAGCAGGGGATTTGAATATGCCAGGGGTGAAATGGGTAGAGGGTGCATAAGGAATGGGTAGCATGATGCAGAGAATGGCAGCACAGTTAGTCAACAGAGGATTAGTCCAGGTAGTAGAAACACCTACGAGATGGAATGAGGAGGGTGTTGGGTCAGTGCTGGATGTGGTGTTGGTCAGACCTAGGAATGCTGTAGTTTGTGCAATAGTATTGGATGGTATAAGCGACCATCATATCCCGGTTGTGGAAATTCGGATTGGAAGGATGAGGGAAGTGCAAATGGCAGAAAGGTCGGTGTGGCAGTATGGAAGAGGAGACAAGAAGGGGGCAGAAATATTCCTGAGAGACAGGTTTAAAAAATGGTCTATGGAGGAGGGTGTAGAGGGTTTTGTGGGGGGAGTTTAAAGGATTAATGGAGATTATGTTGGAGAAATTTGTGCCAATGAAAATGTTACGGACTGAGGGAGATCCGCCATATTATGGACAGGAGATTTTGAAAATGAAGAGGAAGTGCAGAAAATTACATGCCAAGTGGAGAAATGAAGGGATGATAAGATCTAAAGAAATGATGAAACAAATGGGTAGGGAGCTTTAAAGGAAGGTCAAACAGGCAAAGAATGTATTTCTGGGGAACATGGTGGAAGAAGGAAAAGGCAAGGAATGGGGGAAATTGTTTAGGTATGTTAGGAGGTTAAGGGGAGGAAGGAAGGGATCCCTCTGCTAACAGGAAGGGATGGTGGGTATGCGACAAATGACCAAGAAAAATCGGAGATGCTGCAAGGACAGTACTTGTCAGTGTTTGAGGCAAAGGAGGGTTGGAATAGGGGGGCAAACAGGGTTTGGGGGGTGTAGAGTGAGTTTAAGATGAGGGATTGGGAGATAAAAAAGGTAATTAAGGGTTTGGAAAGCAGTAAGGCAGGGGGTCCAGATGGGATAGGAAACTCAGCACTAAAGTTTGGTGGCAAGGAGTTGGCAAAATATTTAGAAGTGCTGTTTAAAAAGTCCTTAGGAGAGGGTAAGTTACCACAAGATTGGAAGGATGCTATAGTGGTACCTATACACAAGCAGGGAGAGGATAGGGGGAGGCCTCGCAGCTACAGACCGGTGAGTCTCACAAATAGAAATTGGTTGGAGGAGTCCCAGCATTGTTTCAGGAGGGGATATCAAGTGAGACTCAGCTGGCTGGGTTATTAGAGGATCTGGGGCAGGTAGTTTATGAGGGGAAGCAGGTGGATGCCTGCTTCATAGATTTTGAGAAGGCATTTGATAAGGTGCCACATGGGACATTGATGAAGAAAGTGGAGGCACTGAATCCAGACAGGAGGGTAGTGGAATGGATAGGGGACTTTCTCAGGGGGCGAAGGCAGAGGGTGAAATTGGGGGAGGCAATATCGGAGGAAGAAGAGGTTACATCAGGGGTACCACAGGGAAACGTGCTGGGTCCTTTGTTATTTACCATAATGGTAAATGACATGGGTTTGGGGATTAGGGAAAAAATCAGATTGTTTGCAGACGATTGTTTTGTATATGCTGAGGTGTGAGAGGGGGCGAAAATTTTCAGGCGGACATTGATAACATATGGTTGTGGACCAGGAAAAATAAAATGACGATAAATGCAAGAAAAACTAAGGTAGTGAAGTTCACAAGGAAGAAGATAATAAGCAGGGACATGTACAGATGGGAGGGACAAGCGATAGAAGAAGCAGCAAAATATAAGTATCTAGGGATTGTACTGCAGGGATACATCAGGTGGAAAAAACAGGTAGAGAGGATGGTTGCAAAGAGAAGAAGGGTTCTGGGTATGCTGGGAAGGGTGCTGATTGGAGTCAGCTGTGAGGCGAAGGAGAAGGCGTATGGCACAATGGTACAGCCAATGTTAGAATATGCTGCAGCAGTATGGGACCTGTATGTGGAGGTGGAGGTGCGAGAACTGGAAATGGTGCAGAGAAAGGCAGCAAGATGGGTGAAGGGTAGGTGGAGAAGGCAAGGGCAAGATGGTGAGGAAGAAGAGAACTATAGGCCATCAGTGATGATGAAAGAAATGGGGTGGAGCTCATTGAAGGACAGGAGGAAAGTTGAACGGTTAGTCAGGATGTATAGGGTGGTGAATGAAGAGGGAGGATGGGGAGGGCTACACTGCAAACTAAGTAAGGGGGTGTTTAGAGGAAGAGGAAACATCAGTGAGAAGCTTCAGAGGGTGTGGAGGATAACGGAGCGGGGTAGGCAGTCCATGCTTGTGAGGTCTGTGAAGGAGTGGAATGTGTTGAGGGAGGAATTGGTATCTGTGAGAGGGTAAGTTCAGGAAGGGAGTGGAAAATGAGTTGGTTGGGTGAAGGAGAAAAGAGAGAGCTCGCCACTGGGTGGTAGCCTAATTGCGAGTGTATGTATGTATAATTCAGTTATATGTGGACATATATGTTTAATTGTATTACTTTTTTTTCGAGAGAATTTAAGTTAAATTATATAATTTCAATATTATTAAATGACATATATTTGGGAAAACATTAATAAAATATTTAAATAAAAATTTCGACAATATTGCTGAAGGACTAAAAACATATTTAGATTCAAATGCGGTCAACAAAAAGATTTTTTGCTATACATATAGCAGATTTTGCATTAAAAAGGATTGTTGATTCAAAATATAAAACTATTGTTTCTGACAATGCTCTAAAAGAAGATATAAATTTACAATTCAATAACACTATTTCTGATTATATAAAACGAATAAATAATGCATAACAAACATTTAAAAAAGAAGCAGATTCAAAAGATAAAACTATTGTTTCTGACTATGCTTTTAAAAACCGATATAGAACCAAAATATAAAAATTTACTTGTGATTTTGCTTTAAAAACAGAAGTAAACTCAAAATACAATATTATTGTTACTGCTTTACGAGATCAACTAAGCAAAGTTTTTGTTTATATATCAGATTATGTTTCTCTTCAAAATCGCAGAATTAATAATATGGCTGATCTGATAGATGGAAAAAATGCTGTTAATAAAAGATGTTTTGATAAAAAAAATATCTGATTATGCTATAAAAGAAGATATAAATTTACAATTCAATAACACTATTGTTGATTATATAAAACGAATAAACAATACAAAACATAAAAAAGATGTAGATTCACTATACAAAAATATTATTGCTGAATATGCATTACAAACATATGTAGATTCAAAATACAGTAATATTATTTCTGAGTATGCATTAAAATCATATGTAGATTCGCAATGCCATTCGAGTGCTTCCAGTTTACAAAGTAAACTATGTGGGTGTTTTGATTTTACAAAATCGTATGTCTCATTTTTAGGCCATAGAACTGTTAATATAGATGACCCCTTAGGTGGAAAAGATGTAGTCAATAAACAATTTTTTGACAAAGAAATTGCTGATAAATTACAAAATTTAAACCAATCAGTTTTAAATAATTGCGAGACACTTGTAAACTTAAAAATTGAAAAATGTAAGGAAGAAAAGTCTAATATATTTTATTTAATTGCAAAGTGGAATAAAACTGTTAATATTTTTCACTTAGAAACTAATTCAATTTTCTTTATTTTTATGATGGATTGTACTGTTTATAAAATAACTACTGATAATGATATGACTGTTATTATGGGAAATACAAAAATAGATTATAGTAAGCCTTTTGATGCTAAAAGAGGTGATAATTTATCTTTTAAAATATAAATAAATAAAACATCTCTTCATATTGATGCTCAGGTTACAATAATAGGAATATTCGTGAAATATAAATATTAAATTTTTTATATACTATTAAATGGATTACACTTGGTGCTTGAAGTGTAAGAAGGTAACTAAAAATAATAATATAAAAATTAAAATACAAAAAATGGACAATTAGTTCAGAAAAGTATATGCTAGTTGTGCAATTATAAAAAATAAAAATAAAAAATTGCTCAATGTGAGAGAAGGTATGATTAATGACTTATACAAACCTGCACAAAAAATCCAAGAAGTATAATAATTTTGTATGGAATTGATGATTTATGGAAAATTGATCTTGTAGAAATGAATACTGGTAATTGAAGAGGTGTATCACATATAAACAATGGATAAAAATATATTTTAACAGTTATCGATGTATTAAAAAATTTGCATTTGCTATGCCAATTAAAGATAAATCAGCTAAAAATGTATCAAATTGTTTAGAATATTTACTAATTAGAATACACCAAATTATATACAAACTGATAATGGTTCAGAATTTCATGATAAAAGATTTAATAAGCTTATGGCAAAATATAATACCAACCATTATTCTTCACTTTCTGAATTAGAAGCAAGCATTATTGAAAGATTTAATCGAACTTTAAAAACCATAATGTGAAAAAAATTTGCTTTGAATGGCAATTATAAATGGATATGAATATTAGACGATTTAGTGAAAGAATATAACAATTAAAATCATAGAACTATTAAAATGATGGCAATTGAAGTTAATAAAAAATGAAAAAAATGGAATGCAAACAAATTTTGTGAATATTTTTAAACCAAAATATAAAGTTGGTGATGTTACCCGTGTGAGCAAATTAAAGAAAAAATTTTAAAATGTTATACTGCTAATTGGTTGACAGAATTATTTACTATTATTAAAGTTTTAAATTATGATGTACCAACTTACAAATTAAAGGATATTAATGGAGAAAGAATAAAAGGTAATTTTTATGAATGGGAAATTATGAATATCCAAATGAATATTTAGTTGAAAAAGTTTTAAAAACTAAAGGCAAACAATTTTTTTTGTAAAATGGTTAGGTTTTGATAACGTGCATAACTCATGGATTAATAAAACTGTTATTTTATAAATTTTAAATATATGTTTTTTTTTGTAATTAGACAATTTAAAAAATTCAATATTGGAATGCTCATTGCGTTTAACAGGTTTTTAGTGTTCTTTTATTTATAACTATACCATTTTAAAAACGCATAACCAAACACACATTGTGTTGGACTGCCATTTTAACATTTTTTTTAAATTAGAAACTTAATAAATTTTTTATTTCCATACTTCTCACTAGTAATCTTTCTATTCAAATCTATAGTAATAAAACCATAATATTCATTCCAACAGTTTGAACATGTATGTTTTAATTTCTTAAAAGACATGTCCCTGCCAACAGAAGAATTAAAAATATGCTTTAAATTAGTTTCATCTTGTCTAAATATACACAAAAAATTCGTATAATCCCTTATGAGCTGTTTTGGTACTTTCGAATAAGTTCAAGTTAAACACATCGATATTTTTATGTCATTTTCAAGTGAAATAATCACGAATTATATCTTGATTGTCTAAAATAACATTGTCAAATATAACTAGTGAATATTTTTCGCACTCATCTAAAGTAGGCATTTCATAAGAATTATTTAAAAAGTGAGTCATTTTTTCATTAAGCTTTTTGATGTTCAATATATGTGGGCTGGTTTAAACTTTGTGAACAAACATACAGTTTATTAAAATTTAACCAACCTGTTTTATAAATAAAATTAATTATCAAATTTGTTTTTGCACAATTGCTTGGGCCAACAATTATTGCATGTATATTATCAGGCAATAATTCACAATTTTTTAATATTTTTTTGATGCCACTTTGGAAATTAAAATGCCAACACCCCATTCAGTTTTTTGCCTTTATATGTACATTTTTTATATAAATGGATAAAAAGTATTTAATTTGACAAGCATTAGTTCTATTTTAAAGAAAAATATTCATTATGATATAATACATAATGAAAATCGATCGCATTAATCTGTTTTCATACAAGATTTTTAACACCAAATATAAAAAATAATACTATAACAACAATTGAAAAAATGAGTCCTGTTGATAAAAATGAAGTTATAACTATTCCAAGAGGTAAATATGATATTGAATCGTTAAAAGAAATGATAAATTCAATTTATCCTTTTTCATCAAATAATGTTGAATTAATAGCAGATAATGTAAAAAAATAGAATATCTATCAAATCTAAATTAGATATCAAGCTTGATGATCGACTATCTGATATTATCAGTTTTGAAAGAAATGAACCTATTGATAAAGACAAAATTGATGTAGGCACTAAATTACCAAATTTTAATCCATTTAAAACACTAAATATTCACTGTAATTTAGCATATGGTATTTTCAAAAAATATGACGAATCTATTCATTTAGAAACTGATATAATTGCGAATTTCCACTAAAAACTATGTTTGGTTTTAGAGATTATATAATTTATGAGCCCACATATCCAATTTTTTATATTTTATAACAGTGAGAGAGTAATCAAATTGTTTTGGAAATTAGAGATGAAAATGACTAGCTGGTTGATTTTGAGGGTGCTGATATTGATGTCTTAGAAACTAAAGCAGTATAAAATAGGATAATATAAAAATTAATTAAAAATTATTCTATTTGATATCCATATGACAGTATATCGATTTTATTTTCTGATATAATTATTTTGTTCTCATAAGGACTTAATGCAATTTCATTAACTTCGACTGTATATATTTCATGTTTTCCTTTCTTTATTAGATTCATTGTTCTATATTGTATTTTCTCTTTAATCAAACAATTATCACAGTCATCCAATGTAATTCGCTTATTAACTACACATTTTTTCACACCTTTCGATTTTTTATTTTCTTTATTGTCAACCTTATAAGCATACATTCTTTATAGTAAACCAACAAATTATTTCATTATTTTACCATTACATTCATTTTTTCAAAAACTTTTTTTTTTATTTGAGGCATGTTGTAAATATTCTCATTTGGATAATCACTTGTATCAAATTTTTCTATCATCAACTTCATAGCTTCGCAAAAATCTTCTGTTTTTATGTTATAAATGTATGAATCAGCATCTTGAAAACATATTTCAATTTTATCACGTTATTTTCATTTTATTACATAATAATGAATATCATACATTAATTCTTTCAATATGTCTAAGATTGACATACCTACATAAATTGGTTTATTAAATTTTTCATTTTTTTTATTCATATGTATAGCTGTAAGATTTTCATTAAATATAGTACTTCTTTTGAAATTTGTTTTAGCTACTAATTTTTCACATTTTTCTGCATCTGATACCAGTTTTATATCAACTCTGTTTCTAATATCTTCCATAGTTTTACCAATCACTGAATTATTCATGAGCTTATAAAAATCTTTTTCAAAGTTATTTTTTGCATTAGTTCTCATTGTTGTGTTTAATGTACTTTTTTAACCAATTAGACTGATGAAATGTTAATATTCTATGTATTATAGTAAGTTTTAATCCATTTTAAACATTGTTTTAAATTACGATATTTTATTACATACTTTTCTTTTTTATGTAAAGTTGTTGATAATTTAGATTGAGTTGTTTGTAGAACTATCTTATTTTCAGGACAAAAAGGTTGAGCTTTATGTAAATTATGTAGTTCTTGTGGATATTCTAAATCAACTTATAATATATAACCATACTCAGAATCATTCTCCAAATATGATATGTTTTTACACCAGTACTCTAAATCATTTAATGTATAATATACCCATTCAAAACCACCACATGGTTAATATTATGACATTGTCCAGCCATATAAATTATTAGCATCGAGATATGCTAAATAATTTTATTCTTGATTTGGATTAAAATCTTCTAAATATTTGTTATTAGCTTTAACATATTGCTTACAACATTGTGATATTCCACCTCTAATTCATTTTCAATAATTAAAATCATATCATAATTTGATAATAAATCTAGTGGTTGTTTAGTAATTTTTTAGCATTGCTTCCCACCGTAAACCTGGTGCTGTAAAATGCCACGCAGTATCTAATTCATAAGATTTATACATGTATTTCTAAAATTTTCGAATATATCTACTAATAATAATACATATCTTTTTTAATATAAATCAGGGTATTCGCCTAGATTTTTAACATTAAATTGGTTCCATATATGATTTGCGTGCTCGAAATCACTGTCAGTTATATCAGATTCATTAAATTTATTGTAAAATTCACTCTTTTGTGGAAGTTCTGTTTCCTCAAATTTTTTCCAACTATCCATATAATCACATTCTTTTGGAAAATGTTTTTGTGTGTGTTTCATTTGATCTTTTCTTAAATTATATGAAAATTTATCTAAACTACTGGTCATAAATTTAAATGTGTCTATAAATCTCATTTTTAAATTTTCTGTTTCTTTTGCAAAAGTAATAAATTTTTCTTCATTATTTGCAATTAAAGCTATATTTTTATCATCATATCCTAGCTCTTTAATAAATAAATGTGCATCATATCCAGCTAAATTATGAAAAATAATTTATTCCTCAAAAAGCATAAAAATAGTAAATTACACGATACAAATGAAATTCAACATGATAATTATCCAACAAAAACATGTACAGTATGGAATGAGACTAAAGCTTTCAATTCTTTTTTATTAAATAAACACACAAAAGAAAAGCATTATTAACACCTGTAAAAAACGTTTTTTTGAAAATGTTAAAAATCAATATGATTTAAATAAAGAGAAAGCACTATGTGAACGCTGAAAATACATTTTCTTAAAAATGTAAATATTATGTTATTTTTAATCCATCAGTTATCCTTTTCATATTTCACTTTAATTTAGCTCAAATTAGCTTGATTTTTGGATAATTTTGCTTGTTTTAAGCTGTGTCAAATCCTGCATGCTCATTTTTGAAAAACTGCAAAAATTGTCTAGTTTTATTTATTTTTTATTTTGCTTAAAGTTGCTTGTTTTTGAGAGTTGCTTTTTAAAAAGCTGTTATAGCTTAAATTTAACCCTCAAATGCAGTGATTTTGGCTTTAATTTACATGATTTTCACGATTTTTTTCATCGAATTTCAAATTTTGAGTTTTTAACTTTTTCCTGTACTTTCATTACAAATAGCAAGAAAAAGGTTGATGCTATTTTTGTTGTATTTTTGGTTAAAATTATCAGAAAAATCGTGCTCTACCAGGACTCACATTATACATCTACTTACGTTAGTGCCTCGATTTCACTGACTGCCAAGCAAGCTGTTGGCGCTTATAGTTATAGACATAAAAAACTTGCAATTTTCCATTCTATTTTTAAAATATATTTTTTTCCAATCAGTGATATAGCTACATGCACGATGCAGAACTTTGGCTACATACTTAATTTATTAAATATTTTAAATATCCATTTTTGTGAATAAATTTTTTTAAGGCTGGTAGATGTATACAAAAAATATGCATACATACATACAATGCACAAAAATAAAGAACAGCTATTGCGGTATAATAATGATGTATTGTAATTTTATAAATACATTTTCAGAAGAAAGCAGTTCATCACATAATCTAATATACCCCCCGAACCTTAGGTTCTCTTATGATCGAAACCACCTCTTTCATGTTCGAGTAATCCCCACTTGTTGCTTATCGAGCAAATATCTAACTCTTTCTACAAGTTTGTTGGAATCTTCAGTAAACATATAGTCAGTATAACCGACATCTTCCACCTTCTTCGCATCATTTTTCGAAGGAAGCTCGTTGGGGAAATGCGTGAAAACATCGAGGGAATAATCATCGTCTTCGACACTATCACTGTCATCAGAGTCATCATCAATGCTGTCTTTATGCTCATCTTCACTTCCTGTTTCACCCTTAATATCGAGTATACTTTTCTTTGTAGCAGGAGTTGTATGTTCGTCAGTATTTAGAGCTGATAACAGTTTATTTTGAAGTTTTTCGACTTCACACAAACATCTTGCAAGTGTACCTTCCGCACACACCGATTCTGTCTTTAGCATTAACTGTGGCGTCATAATCGTCTGCGGAAACAGTATCCATCGATGTAGCAGGAGATATTGATGACATTACTTGCTGGCTCCCAGTAGACGAACCCTCTCGGCAGACAGCGATGAACTGATCGAACCCACTCCTGTACCTTCCCCTATGTAGAAAACAGTCCTCAAATATCGTCAAAAATTCGTAATTCACATTCCAGCACAAGGCTCGCACATCTTTGAAATATGATAGACTCTTGTCCATATTAACATGATCATCGTAAATGTGACGTAAACTTGTATCGTCTATATGACCACCAACATGTTTGCATTGTCGTGAAGCTGTTGTTTGGGTATGCGCGAATAAGTCTGGCTGAGGTACGCACAGGCCACATTCGTGTGTCGACCCATGCTGAAATATTCTTGAATGCAAGTTTGTTTCTCGCAGGCAATGTCATCGAAAACAAATTCCTTGATATTAGCATATCAAGGTTTGGGGGGGGGGGCTAAGGGACATGCTAGCCCCCTCCACCACCTCCGATCGCAATAAAATTTTGTAGTATATTTGTTCTCAGTTTGGGCTAATTTGTGCCACAAATATTGGAGTTTGTGCTAATCTAGTTACTGAGATATAAGCATGTCAAAGTGGGGAGATGGAAACATTCTAGCCCCCCCCCCCCCCCCCCCCCCAACACAGCCCAATAAAAATGAGTAATTTATTTGTGCTCAATTCGTGGTAATTTGTGCCATAGTTATTGAGGTTTCTGCTAATCTAGTTACTGACATATTTGCATATCAAAGGGGGGGGGGGCTGGTGACATGCTGGCCCTTCCACCACCTCCGATATGAATAAAAAATTGTTATTTATTTGCGCTCAGTTTGTGCTGATTTGTGCCTCAAGTATTGGAGTTTGTGCTAATCTAGTAACTGAAATATTAGCATATAAAAGTGGGGGGGGGGCTGTGGCTTGCAATACCCCCTTACCCCTTCCTCTTGAAACCAATTCCTATTAGAATAAAAATTTGTAGTCTATTTGTACTTTGTGTTCAGGTGTGCTAATTTGTAACAAAAATATTTTTATGTTATATTCTTGTAACTGAGATTTAGGAAATCTATATTATGTAGCATTTTTTGATGGGAAAGGGAATGCGCACGGATCCATACTAGGCCTCCGCTTTCACTTTTCGGAATAAAAATTCTTTTTATTCAGTTTGCCAAAGTTTTGCTAAAATTATAGGATTATGCACTATTCACTTGGGTAATTAAAAAAGTGTGAGTAGAGGGCTGTATTCATGCCAGCTTTCTACTTTATTTTCTTCAATCGTATATATATAATAGTGCCCAGGCTGTAGAAATTTTTTCGAAAATTATAAATTTTTATGCTTTCATGGCTATTGAGATTTTTTGTTTTAAAGGGGGGATGTGGTTTCATACTGCTTCTCTACTTTCGCTAATCATACTTCCCCCAATCACAATAAAAAATACGTTATTTATTTTTGCTCAGGTTGTGCCAACTAGACCTTAAAATATGATATGATGTTATAACTTGTTTAGCGATGCATCGGCATATTGTTTTTATTGGGTGTGTGGTACATTATACTAGTTCCCAATGTATCTTATCACAGTTAATGTAAATCATTTGTTTGTAATTTTTGTCATATTTTGTTCTGCAATTTGTGTTATTAGGTTTCTTTGATGTAGGAAATTTAGCCAATGAAGAGGCGGGGGAAGGGGGGGTTGACGGAGTAGTATGGCTGGACTCATGCTAGCTCTCTACTTCTACCAATCACAATAAAAGTTATGTGTTTATTTGTTCTTAGTTTGTGTTAATTTTTGAAGTGTATGTTTGTGGGAGCTACTCACCTGTTTTTATACCATTTATCTGTACCTGTTAGTGTTATTCCATTGACTTGTTATCCTATTTACCAATATCTAGTCTTGCTGGGATGTGTCGTAGAGGAACCCAAGGCATACAGCGAGAGTAAATTTGCTAATCAATGAAAAGGGCAAATCTTAAGCATTTTGCAGTTGGTTCTAGTTTTTGGCGTATTGATAATGCATATGTTCTGGTAGTTCGGTTTTATAGACATTATGTGTTGGCCTGCAAAGAGCGGAATGAAGGCAGTTAGATTTCTCTTGCTTCTTTCCCCCCTTCATCGTCCACCCAGCCCAGTAAGGTATAAAATAAAATAAAGTGATTTGAGATTTTTGTATGTCGAATGGTCTTACATTCTACTACTGATTTTAGTATACCTTCACGATAACATTTTTTGCACATCTGTACGTCTGTGATCACTAACAGGCTTCGGTATGCTGAGCCACCCTGAACGAAACTGCGGCGGTCTGTTTTGTCTTGAGTGCAGGCTTTTAGAGGGGAATCATAAATCCATAAAACCAGCCCTTGTCTGGCTGTGGGATCACTTGCCAGTCTGCTAGCCGTTCAGTATATCTGCGCAATTCCCTTCCAAACAGCCAGTGCAGACAACTTGACAGTCCCTTGAAGAAATCTAAGGGTTTGCAGCATTCATTCAAACTAAGTGTGGCCAGCAAGAATTTGGCCAAGCCGGCTGACTAGCGTGATAAACCATGCAACGAGAGAAGTGAAGCGATTTTCTGGTCACAGTTTATATGTCTATTATATTTTTTATTCCGTTGTAGCATAATTTAAATCTTTAACTCCCCAAAGCACATATAACTCCTTTACATCGCCTTTTTAGAGACAGTGGTTGATACATTTTTGTCACAGAATATAGGGAAATTTTTTAATTACAATTGCTTAGAGTGCTATGACAACACCTGGATTCGGAGAACTGTTGACGGCCTGTTAATGGGATTGAAAATTATATGGGCTGTTATTTTCCACATATTAAGGCTGTTACTGCTTTCTACAGCGACAGTAATGAAAAGCTTTTCTAATATGACATGTGAACCGCAGAACCTTTACTGCACTTTTAAAACGATTGCTTGAAATTTTTACTTCTCTAGATTTCGACGCAATTTTTAATGAAAAATTTCAAGTTCCAACAGCTAGTCACAACTTATTGAATTAAAGAACACACAAACTGGTGTACATTTCAGTGTGTAAATTTAGAGAAGGATAGAAAGCTTAAATATCGGCTACCACGTCAGTTATGCAGACCAATGTTAATTACTTGTGATTTGCATAATTTTATGTCTCGTGTTTTATGCAAAGTTAGAGAATGTGTTATTTTAACTCTGTTGTCAAATATTGTTTATGTGTTAAACATGTCTCTTAATATGCTAGGAACTGTGTTAAACATGTCTCTTAATATGCTGAGTTTTACGATCTTCACCTCCTGATATGCCAACTCTTTCAAAACAGGCGCCTACCGAAGCAAGCATACGCTTCAAGGAAATAACGTAGGAAATAAACTCACCATGTCTTAAAGAGACTCGTAACTTTTTTGAAATGATAATAATTTCTCATTAGAAAATAAACAAAAATCGTATATATATATATATATATATATATATATATATATATATATATATATATATATATATATATATATATATATATATATATATACATATATATATATATATATATAGATATATATATATATATAAATATATATATTTAATGTGTCATATTTAGAACCACATCTTTTGCGAAAAGATTTCACTATTAATTACACCGTAAAACTCGTAAGTTCAACCTTGAGTGGTTGGATGATTTCGCCTCTTACGTGTCTTAGGTGTCTGCAAACATATCACCAACGTTCAACGTGTCGGGACGACTTAATTATGAGTGACACAGTCAAGTCGAACATGTCTTCTCGCACAGACACGCGGTCAATAACCAAACAATATTTGCAAGTGAGCACATATGAAGTTGAAGTAGAGATTGGCATAAATCTTTTTGTGAAATGCAGGTGGTCCTAGTCATATTTACAGTTAAGAATAATTTCTGCACACCAAATATTTGATTTCCAGTTACCATAGTATTTCCAATTAATCACCATGTTTCTGATGAGATTTTTATCTAATTAGACTTTATTAACATTAAGCACATATCGTTAAGCAGCTTTAAATATTTGGTCATCTTATTTTGGCCTGAGCAATTTAACTTCTAAGGCAGTTTATGACGCCAAGGCGAAATTATCCACTGGCATGCAACGTACTTTAAACACAAAAGTTTCGCTCATTATTATAATATCTACATCTTGTTTCAGAACTTTATAAGCGTGCCTTGTTTGGGATTTTCCTGAAAAAAGAAAATTTGTTGTTACTGATTCCGGGCCAATTAATCGTTTTCATAACCTTGTGGATACTGCGGAACACATGCGTACTGCTAGTAACATCTTTAGTTTTCACGATTTACAATGTAAGAGTAATAAAATGTTTGTCGTCTGTCTGGTGACATACCTATATTAAAGTTATTCTTCAACCGGGTAAAGTTTACAAAATTTTATTTGCAATTATTTCACGAATGTTATAGGAACTACGTGTTACTCATACAAAACTATTTAAATTTTTCTTTTTAAATGTGAGTATTACATGTAAACCAAATACATCCTTTAATATAAGGTATACCATTAAATGAAAGCATTCGTGGATGACCTCAAAATTTCTGAATTTTAAATTGAATTGTATTTCTTTGTAGGTAAATCAAGATATGTTATAATTGAGTTTCGTAAGATTTATTCAAATCTGGGTAATGTTCCAGTAGTGTAGCATCAGTTTAGAAATGTGAAGACAGCAGCTACAGAGGACAAGACGTTGATTAACTGTATTCCTATTCCTTCGCTGTGTCTTTGCACACTACAAAACATGTATTATGTTCTGACCCCTTACAGGACTCATGCTGCTGCCTTGTTGTGTTTTACGTCTATTTATTGAAAATTACATTTTCTGTGCCTATCTGCTCCGGCAAGCTCGGTTCCCAAAAGGTACCAACTTTCCAGCCAAAATTGTGTCATTTCGGCTGGCCGTCAGCGTACCCATCACGTGCCTAGGCCGACTGGGAGGGATTCGAGGACGGTATTTTATGACTACCTGATGTGCCCTATAGATCCGCCCGTCTGCAGAACAGAAGCGTTGTCAGTCATTCCATAGAAGTCGACGGCGAAGCTGTGAAAGGTGTTTACAAGCTACATTTGCGAAGACAGCATGCTTACATAGTGGATACAAAGTACATATACTTATATTTTATTATTAAAGCAAATTCCTATTGTACTATTATTGAAAATATAATACTGGCTTCGCAGCAGTGGCTTCGTCCTCATTTACTGCACGACATACTTGTGTTTTAAATTAAATAACCCTTACATACACCACATTAGTAGTTTTCCTTTCAGGTGCTAGAATTAATAATTTAATATTTATAATGGGGGTATATAATAATATTGCATTATTGTATTAGTACAGTATTCACGATACTTACCGCTTTTCAATGCCTCAAGAGTTGACTTTCGAAAAATCTGTTTTTAGTTGTTGTTTCTCCTTATAGAGAGATCACCCCTGAAATTCCATAATTCTAGGCCCAGCGTTTTGGCTTGTGCATGCATCGTGTTTATGTCACTCTGGACACTTCATTTCATACACGGAGATTAAGCATACAAAAGGTATTCTGGGGTTATTGATACTTATCATAATCACGTATTAACTTAACATACAAAACTTACTGAATAAACTCTGTTAGAAATATGATCTGTATTGAGTTCGTAACAATTCCCATTTCAAATATGTTGTTTTTATTTGCGCCAAATTCATGTCGTTCTAAATGATATTCCGGCAAATTGCGCAATACCCAAAACTGGACTTGGACTCAAACACAGCTGGAGACATTTCCTGCTGGTCGAATCCACGATCCCAACATATTCCTCTGCTGTAATTGGTTCAAGCAAGAAAAGCGATGTTCCGAGAAACCAAAGATGCATAACTTTGTATCGTTGTAGAGGGCGGATACAAAAAGTTGGAGGGGCGCGTTTTGAGATGATGCATCCCACTTTACCTATTCTGCATATAATCTAACGTTTGGGGATATATGTTAGATAAGAATAATTGAAAGATTATCAGCAACTGTGATTATTAAGGCATTTATTATAAGTTCACTTTCGTAATTTCACGTGGCCTTATTGCAGTAGATATTGAAAATATCTTTAGTTGAATTTTGAAGTTTGAATCTATTCTCATTTATATCATAAATTTTTCAAATTCGTCTAATACATCCGAACATATATTTTATGTAACTACAGGAGGGAACCAGTAGATCTGTGAAACTCGTTTCAACGTTGTAAAATATATTTCGTTCGTTAATCGTAATTTTTCTTGCTGTTATAAAATTCCATATTCTTGAACTCAAGTCCCTATCACCCTTCACTAGTTCTTTTATCCAATTGTGATCCTTGGTTATTGTATGTTATTGTTTTATAAAGTAATAGTTTACGACTTGCAATTCTTTGTTGTTGTGTAATGCATTGATTGAAAGTTTGTAGCATTCACCCGACAGTACAGTGTTGTTTATTCCGTGGTGTCGTTTTGCAGCATGCTCTGTATTATATCAGAAAATATTGTGTGTTGGCTCTTTTTTATTTTGCTCAGAAAATAAGCGAAATATTCTTTCGGAGATAACTATATTTACTAACATCGTTGACATGAGAAAATGTTGCTCCCAATCCTCTAATTCATACCATTCCTGAGTGATTTCGACTGAATATGTGTTATTGTAAAATTACTGTAAACAGTATTTTTTTGCAAGTTCTACAAATATACTGAGAAGTAGGGCATATGCTTTAATTATAGTTTAGTACAAGCAAAAATTAATATTTAAATAATAAATATTATAAACATGATTAATTATTTTACTATATGTTTTAAGTCATAACGTGGGATTATATGTGAGTATTGGTAACTGCAGATAAGTAGGAATAACACTGCACAATTTGGCGTAGAAACTGTTTGAATAGTAATTTTTTCGAAGATATAAACAGCATGGAAAGTCCATTCACAGTAAAGGAAATAAACACATCGTCAGCTGGACCATACGAATCTGCTAGTACTAAAAAAGCAGCTGGGTGATAAATGTCAGTTATATTATGTAAAATTCTTGTAGTGAGTAATGTTTGATTTAAGGTCCATCTATGATGTAAAATACTTGTATAATGAGCGAAGGTTGTGTTTTCATGGAATAGAAAAATATTGTGATTGACTTTTGATTTCTTTATTAAAAACGAGCTTGCCGCTTTAAAAAATGTTTTCCAGCCGTTTATACGTTCAGATGCACCTATTGTGTTATTCCTACATCACTGTAGTTATCAGAACCCACATATGACCTTGTGATATATGTATGAATCAATAACTACACTAAGCATTCACTACTGCCCTTTTAAATGTTGTAATTAATTGTAATACAAACTTACACTCTGCTTCAAAGTAATTGGCGGTTCAATGTTCACTTTTGCAAGCTCTGTCATAGGCCTGGCCACTTTACGCCATGTTTAAGTAAAAACGTGAAAATGTCACCAATGACATTGATATTGAGAATGTAGAACACTATATCTATATTGACCAACCAATCAACATGAATGGCGACTCGATGCCTGAGATCTATAGACGTATAAAATTTGACTGGAGAGTATATGGAAGAAATCCCATAGTTTTTAAATCAAACATGCCAGTGTACCTTAAAAAGCAGGTATCTGATCAATGCGTATTACCTGTCCTCACATATGCTTGTCAAACTTGGACCCTGAACTGTCAAGCAAAGCAAAAACTGAGAACTGCCCAAAGAGGTATGGAAATAGCAATACTTGGATTTACAAGAAGAGACAGGAAGAGAACTGACTACATTCGATCAGTAACCAGTCAGGGACATCCTAGAAGGAATGAAGACTCTAAAGTGGCAGTGGGCTGGACATACTGCTCGAGGAAGTGATGACATATGGACAATGGTGGTGATGGATTGGATACCAAGAGACCTGAAAAGATCGAGAGGAAGACCTCCAGATCGCTGGGACCGAGACATTCGAAGAGTAGTAGGTGTGGACTGGAAGAACATTGCACACGATCAGTTAGCCTGGAAGGAATTAGAAACAACCTATGTGACGCTAAATTGTAAAGTGTAGCTCAGCTGGCGTAAAGAGGTTACATCCTGAAATAGGGATTGATGTAGCTGCTTAATAATAATAATAACAATAATAATATATAATTCAGATCGAGATGAATAACAATCGTCAATACAATATTTACTTAAATAATATCCTTTAAGTGTTATTTCATTCAATTAAACAGCTAAAACTACTTAATCGATGGTAACCAAATAGTTATTGTCAATGTTACCTGAAGAATGATACTTTTTATTATTAAAAAAAACATTTTCCTCTTAAAATATGTATAATTTTTGTTTATTACATAATTTGATATATTTTTGCAGATTTAGACTCTAAATAGAAACTAATACAAATTATAAAAATATCACTATATAGTTTGTTAATATCATATATAATAAAATTTGTTTTTCCAGATTTCTTTGTTCAACTATTTATCCTTCATTAAAATCAAATACACTCTCGTAAATTTTACATTCTCTTTTTCCCTTCATTGCAGGACCAAGAACATAAACATTAACATTATTAATATATGTTGTATAAATTTATATTATTTCATAGTTTATTACATGCAATTTTCTTATTTTAGTTCAATATATATTATTTAACCTTTAACACTAGAATTAATTCAGCATAATGACTTTACGAACTTGTAAATAACTACAATATAATTTTAGCATTCTATAAACATTCTGTCACCATAAGTTAAACTTTATACTTATTTATTAGTAATTTGTATTACTTAATAATATAAATACAATATTTTACGTTAATTTTTACAATTTTCATTACATAAGTTTCGGTATTTTATGTGTCTCATTTTATTCTCCAGTACTTTTACTTATTGATAGTTCGCATCTAATGAATTTTGGAACTATTTTATTTAAAAAGTTTAAGTTATCATATACTTCATCAAATTAACCAAAATATTCTTAGAACTAGTTATATACAATTTCAATGAACTAATATTAATGTTAATAATATCTTATAATTCTTTTTTTCAATTATAATAATCTTATATTAATAACATTTTATTTAAATATTTATTACCAATAAATTACATACCTCGATTAATTGATAACAGTGAAAATGAATCACTTCTTAAAATTCAACAAGATTTCGATTACTTAATCATATAATAAATAAAATCATATACTTACGAAAGGCGGATTAGAAATTATCATCATATAACTTAAAATTTTAATAAAAATGAGATGTAAATTTGCTATACAATATTTCGGCAGTAAATCATCGGGATATTTCAGACTTTGAAAATAATTATACTACTGAATAAATTAAACATATATGACATCAAAATTGCAAATACTAATGTTATTTCAAATTGCAAATATTCATTGCACTTCAGCATTTGCAATATTAATAAAGTATGAAGAGTTTACAAATCTGGAATCCTGTATTATTACAAATTTTTAACAAAAGCACATTTCAGGTTTCAAAATTCGATTGTTTGTTACATTTTGTAAAGTAGCTTCTAACACCATATTCAGTATCTTTTAATAAAACTGATATCGAAATATGGGGACATTGGAGCTGAAGATAATTCAATATACACTGTAAATTGTCTGCGCTTTGCAAAATTATTATTTCTATATCCAAGAAAATATTTTATTCAGAGAAGTTTATATTTTTTCTTTCTAGTAAGCTATAATTCGCTATTAGTCTTAACAAAAATTATAATTTCCAGCCAAATTTGGTACATTGTCATAACATTAATGTAAAAATGCTTTTTTTTTAAATTCATTATTGCTATAAGTGAACAAAAATGGATATTAGGGTATGTAAAAATACGTTGGTAATAAAAATATTTACAAACAATTGAAATGATTTCCACTTCAAGTATTTACCAAAGAAAAAATCTGAAGAATGCAAATATTCTTTTGATGAATATTCAAAAAGAATTATGCTACTAAAAGGAAAATATAAAAAAATGCACATATGAAAGATATATTTGTAAAATTTATTAAAATAAATAATATAATGTAGAATCCAACAAAACAAAAAAATGTAGGTTTTTATTGACTTTCTATGCATTACAACAAAATTAATTCTTTCAATCTAACTAATTCCAACAAAAAAAAAAGGTAAGTAAATATTCTCATATTCACACAAATCTTTGTGGAAAGGAATATATCAAAAAAATATATCTTGCTAACAAAATGTCACCATTGAATGAACAATAATAATATTTTTAAATTAAAATTGATTCGCTTCTTGTACAGTATTAAGCTTGCCAATTTATAAAAATACGATAGCCATTTATATTTTTGCGTATTTGTACCTAACTTAATTTAATCATTACATATTTCCTTATATTAACCCATGTATTTTTATTAATAAACAGTTTTAAGTTGCACATTTCAGTTAATTTACATTATTTTTGATAATTGTATTTTAAACCCACCTTTACATTTATAAACTATATATTTTTATATTATATGTAATTATTTTTAATTAAATTTCACAAATATTAAATATTATAAAATTATAAATAAATTTTATTATTTTGATTTTTCCCAATTTGATTGGAGTAGAAATATTTCTTGTAAGTGTAGGTATTTTTTTGTATAAAGTAAGAACCCTTTTTACATGTGTATTTGTACTAACTTGTATTTACATTATGAATTTTAAATTTTTTAAGGACTGCATTCTTTTATGTCAAATTTCTTAGTTTTTTCAATAAATTAAATTTGTGTTTTTAAATAAGGACGAATTTCATGACTGGGGAAAGTGAAACAAATATGGATGAAAACCATAATAAAGTGTAACAAAAGAAATTTTTTAATAAAGTTGACATTTGCTGAAAAATAGGACAAACATATGCCAAGGAGTTAATTTATATCAAATTAAATTCATTGAATTAGACATAAACTTAATACTAAGTTTGTAAATTGAATTTGAAATTATTATTAACATACTACATTATAAACTTGCCTTCAAAGGAATATCGAAAACTTGTCGATAAATGGCAAACAATGTTAAAAATACCTCTTACAATTGTTGGAATCTAGAAAGAATTTATGTTTCTATATAACTGATTACACAACGAAAGATGACAATAATTGCAAGGTTAGTAATTGCTCTTTAAAAATACATTTTAAACACAATGTTTAACAATTGCATAAATTATCATTTTATAGAAATTTCTTAGATCTATTAAAATGCATGATTGTAGCAGAAGGATTTCAGACAGAAGAAAGTTTATTTAGTTTATTGAAATTTAAATAATACTGTATCATTCGTGATTAATTAAAATCTGTTATGAGATTCGTCATATATCAAAGGGCCAGACGAAATTTGAATTAATGTTACAAATTAATACCAGTTGTGTTTTTTATTCTATTGAAGCCACATTGTATCTTATAGAACAAGATTCAAAGCAGTAACCAAAAACCAATACAGAGATGAAGAAAGCAATAAAATTAAACAAAAAATATTTCATGGTAATGAAGATAATAAATTGTTTTCTTTTGAACCAAATTGAACCAAATATACACATAAAATGGAAAAAATTTAAAGGGAACATCATGAATGTTTTTATTTTATAATAATAAACATTATTGATAAATATGACAATCGCCTGTTCACAATAATAAATAAATGGAGCTCTTATGAGTCAAAATATCCATTAGTTGTTCAGGACAAGTTTGGTGTGTTTATTAAATTACTGTTGGTTCCAACTGCATATAAATATCGGCAGCATGTATTTAAAAATTTTCGTATTGAAGATATTTCCCTAAATGTTGTGGATTAATTTGTGTTTTAACATTTTCCACGGCACATAAAATGTTATTCTTATGTCTAAAGGCATAAATGAATCATTCTACATCATTGATAACAGTAGTGACATGTGTATGAAGAAAACTTGGAAACAGCTATTAGTTTCCAATGGAAGGAAAATCTCTGATAAGAAAGACAATATTTTGTCATTCCCGTTGGATTGCTGCCAAGATGGATTCCGTTGATGTTATTGCTCTGTAGTACTACTGCGTTAGTGGCCACTACCTGTTTAATTTCTGGGGCCATATTCTTTATGAGCATGTGATTAATAGTGCATATAATTTAATTGACTACTTCTTTTGACCCCGAGTTAGATATAAAAAAATTCCATAATATATCCTTGCCAAAATAATATAAGAGTTGTGAAATATAATACATAAATAATAACATTTCTTACAGATACAGAATTTAGATCCTTGTATACCATTGGCTAACATGCGTCACTACAGGCGTACGCAATTTGGAACGATGTAGCTGTATTTATTCCATTCCGCAATTCATTTTCTGTGTGAGATACGACAATGGCCATTTATTTCCTAGCAGCATTATATTTTCTATGCCGAATATACCCTATGAAGATAGATCGCAATGTTTCTTAGATATGGTACTTTTTCAAAGGGAAAATTGGCTGGTCCCTTATCCCAAATATTTTTGCATCTTCGGATATCGATAACCACGAAAACCAAGAAATATACTGCAATTACTATGGCGTTTGTTTCTTTATGTTCTAGAGGATGCAAATAACCACAGTTTGCAACAAATATGTTTTAAAAACCACGCAACTCATTAAGTTTTGTGGTGAATGTGTTAAGCATAAACCCGGTTCCTTTTTCACGCACAAACTACGTTCTATTAACTAAGTAAGGTGTGTTAAAATCCTGCGAATAAATGTTCTGACAGTAACTACGCAAAGCTACCAATATAAAGAGTTGCAACTGCGCAGCGCTGGCATTAGGTATAAGATCGGGAGTGAAGCGGCACAAGCGTGAATGAGAGCAGGTGTATGTACGCCACAGAAGCAAGTATACAAAACAGCAAATTGCTTCCATGTCGAAACCAACTCTTTAGCTCTAATATTTCTCAGAAGATAGATCGTCATTCTAAACACTGCCTAAGTGTATTTTTTGAAGATAATTCCTTTCCGAATCACATATGATGTTCATATTTTATATACATCTTTAAACACTCCTAATAGCAAGACAAAGTTATTTCAAATTTAAATAATATAAAATATTCAAATAATTAAAATATACATAATTATTTGTGCATATGCGATGGATTACAAAAATCAAGAGGTTTCTTCTACATTCATGAGTGATTTTACAATTTCTCTGAATTAACTGAGAAGGTTGGGAGGAGTGAATAAATGCTATATGTGGTAATAGACGAACTATCGAAGTATAGTGAAATCAGTTAAGCTCGAGAGATACGCTTGAATAAGGTGAAACTTATTGACATTACAGATAAATATTAGTTGCCTATAGATACTTCTAGTATTCACATGGTTTTGGTTAGTTTTTACCAAATATATTCGCCTCTGGAATGAGAACTAAGTATATTTACATACTTTTATTCAATAACTTCGGTTGGTAAATTTAAATATTATTTTACCATGGTATGTTCCAAACTTGTCGATGATTTTCTGTGAAAATTTCTGGATTTCGAAATCTGTGTGAAGGTTGACAGAAATCTAAATTGGTTACAGTCACATAGTCACATCTCAGTGATTTAAAAGAGCGAGTAAAATAAAACAGTGAACTTAATGGCAAGGGGATAGGGAAGAGGAGCTGAGGTGCCGGCCACCAGCTATGATATCCCCTGGCCACCATATAAGACCTGGGTTATCATGACCAATGACCTTGACCTTGACCCCATGGCCAAGACCTTGGATGACCTAGATCCAAACAATGATACAAATTATAGAAAAAGTTCTGAAATCGCAAAAAAATCTAAATAAAAATTAAAGAATCATGGAACATATAGCATTGCACCACCCTCCGCGGACTCTCCACAAACCAACACCCGCCCAAACCCACCCTTACCCAATCATAAAAAAATCGCAAAAAATCAACAAAACTTCTAAAAGGTATCGAAGTTATAGCGTTAACCCACCCCATGATTAGCTCACCTCAACAACTCCCCACCTCCACCCCATCAGAATAATTAAATAAAAAACACAAAAATTGAAAAATTATTCTAAAAATGGAGGAAAATATGACATTGGCGACTACGACTATCATGTTGGTTCTTGTCGCCTTTACATTGACACCAATAACTTTTAACTCGAAAATAAATATAACAAATCTAATAAAAACCGGAAAAATTAAAATTAAAATCATAATAGAAAAAAATTAGAAATATTTTCAAAACATGATAAAATTATATAAAAAATTATTCGAAAATGTATTAAAAAAACCTATATTACTAGAGATACCTCCAGCAGCACGCCCGGCAGATTACTGACCCAATCCACTATTTTGGGATTAATTTTTTGGTTTTAAGCATTATATGCCTCTCGAGATGGTGGCCATAGGTCAAGGTAAATGTAACATGATGTCATCCAAGACGCCGATTATAGTGTTGCTGTTCTTGCTATTGCAAGCTGGTTAAATGTATTTTCTCCGGGTGTTCCCATGTTTCATATTAACAAAATATGAATTTTTTTTCTACTTCCCCTTTTAGTGTAGTATGTTTGCTTTTAAAATACATGCAATTTTTCTGGCATCTGCGTGTTTTCCAATTATCATTACCAGTACCCACTCGAATGGTGTATGTGGGTTGCCTCCGTACACTGTCATATTTTTACATGAAACATGTATGGTAGAAGATCTTCTGATTATTTGCAAAGGAATGCGAGTCTGGCAGACATGAATCTAAAAGTATAAATAAAAATCTCGGCAGGTGACAGTTTGCAGGAGTCAGTCTTCAGGAGTCTGTCTGTAGGAGTCCATCTGCAGGAGTCGGTCTGCAGGAGACTGTCGGCAGGAGACTGACGGCAGGAGACAGTCGGTCGGAAACAGTCAGCAGGATTCAGATTGTGGAGAAATATTGCTGTGGATTGATGAGGATTTTGGAGTGATTGCAGAGCATTCGGAGCTGATTGCAAAGCATGTGTAGCTGGTTGTGGAGCATGTGGTGCTGTTTGCGGAGTATGCGGAGATAATTGTGGACCATGTGGAGCGATCGTGAGGTATGTAAAGCGAATGTGGGGTATGTGAAGTGAATGTGGGGTATGTGAAGCGAATGTGGAACATATGGAGTGATTGCATACTATGTTGAACGATTGTTGAGTGAATGGGGAGCATGTAGAGCGATTGTGGAGCGAGTGTGTTGTGCTGAATGTGGTGCATGTGGTGCTTATTGTGGTGTGTGTGGTGCTGATTATGGTGGAAAGTTTGATGGAAAGATTGTGAGACTGATGAAAAGATTTGAAGACTTATGTAAATATTACGAGATTGATGGACAGATTACGAGATGAACAAAAAGAATTTGAATATTGATGAAGAGTTTTCAAGATTTATGGAAAAAACTGCAAGATTGTTGGAAATATTGCGAGATTGATAGAAAGATCGCGAGATTTATGAGAATAATGCGAGATTGATGGAAATATTCCAAGCTTAATTAATAAAAATGTTCAGGGGGTCGGGAGGTGGTATGGTGTGGTACTCCAATGAAATTTACAGAGGAGCCAATAAAAATTTGTGGAGGGGATGGAAGGGATCGAGCTGTACGAGTAATTGGTATGGAGGTCCTGACTAACCAGTCAAGCTATGATGTGGTGGGGGAGGCGAATGACTATTAACCAATTTTTTTAAATGTGATTTGGGTCAGTCGTCTACTGGGCATGGTGCTGCGGATAACTCCATGAATAAAAGTTTTAAAATACATTTTTATAAATGTTGGATTTCTTATAATTATTTTTTGAAAATATTATTATTATTTTTTATATATACATTTTTTTTGCATTTTGAAAATTCTTTGTGTTTTTCGGTTTTCGAGTTCATAGTCACTGCTATAAATGTAAAAGATTACAACAACAAACACGATGTATTTTCCCCTAAAATTTTAAAATTATTTTTTTTTTCATTTTTTATGACTTTCTTGAATTTTTTATTATTGTGAAGGGAATGGTGATAGGTAGAAGGTGAGGTGAGCATGGTATGGGGAAGGTGGGTTAATGCTATTTTTGTATCTCGACTTTTAGAATTTTTCCATTTTTTTTTTTTTTTGCTATTTCTTAAAATATCTTTAAAGAAAATTTAGGACTCTTTGGGTTGAAGGCCATCCAAGGTCATGGCAGAGGGTCGAGGTCAAGTAGGGTTAAGGTAAAGGTCACCCCAATTCAATATGGCAGCTTGGTGCCCCAGCGTCATTTGTGAAGGTACCCAGCTCCTCTTCCCCATCCCCTTGTCATCGTGCTTTCTATTGTTTTCTACTTCGGCTAAAATATATTAATATGAGAAACACTGGAGTTTGGCCTCGTAATGTGACTGGTCCGGTCCTTTCGCCATACACATGACATGCCTCAGTGATGAGTAATTTCAGCCAACAGGGAACCTACGATAATTTGACTGACTTTCCAAGTTATATAGTTAATTAATGGAAGGACCTGTTTGAAGTAGTTGTAGTTGGGGAATGCCAATTGTTAATCAGGTAACTGCAACTACTCAGGAGTAGATTTATTGTAAAATATAGAATTATCCACGGTTTATTCTTCGTGTTATTGACTAGTATAGATTAGAAAAGCTGTTATGATTATTTACAGAATGGTGTACTGTTTTATGCCAGTCAAACTGATGCTAGATCAAACAGATTACAACTGTATTGTGGCAATGATTGTAAAAATATAGTTATAATATTAAGATATTATGCTATACAAGACATATATAACTCGTGAAGTGGCATTATAGGAACATGAATCATCAAGAGCTAGTAATTTCAGTTGCCATTAAAAGTATTAACCACCAGTATTCCAGCTATGCTGACATGCAGATAATGGAACACATATAAAAACTATTAGACATAATACTGATTTTCAAACTAGTTGACTTAATTTTCGAACAGCAAGTAACTCAAGTAGCCAGTTTCGTGAAAAACACCCCTAAGAACCGAATAAATTAAATAGTGTATGGCAGCAATTCACAGTTGACTAACGTTTGTTTAGCGATGCTGGAGGAATTGCATAAATCACTATAAATTTCCCATTTCAGATCTGGTTTGACAACATGCAACATAATGGCCCACAACATTTATACCCCAAGGTCTTCTTGTATCTCCCAGAGTCAGAAGATGAAGTTGTTGCTACTATGCCCCGGAGGAAATATATGTCACCAGATTTCTTCAGTGTTATTTTTCTTGGGACATTTTTGAGTGGGGCTTCAAAGGGATAGGCTATGTCAGAGGGATTAGACACGATAGAAGAATTCACAACTTCTATCAGCAAGTGTTGGTTCGAAGAAGTGCTCACAATGGTCTTTAGGCCATCACAATTTTCCGAACACTGCATTTTTTCTTCAGCGAGGAACTGATTTATACATGCTTCCAGGTTGTTAAGGGACTGAATTTCTATAGCAATACAAATAACAGGTCTCAATATGCTATTTCTTGCCACACATTTGGTGTTTGTGCACTTCAACGTTTCAGTTACTGAAGGAAAGTCTGCTAATAGTCTGCTTGCCATTGCTTTTTGCCGTTGATGTTGAGTTTACTTGAGTCAAATTAGTTGACAGAATGGAAGATTCGCATATAGAACGCAGAACCTCAGCTCTCTGTTTGTATGTTCCAGATGTAATGTTGTTCCGCGCTAAGCTCTCAACAATTTTGAAAATGGTAATATTGTTATTGTTTTGTACGAAATCCTTGTAATGTACACTGTCGGTATACGATGTAGCTAAGATCTGGACAAGTGAATCAAATGAGCAGGTATTGGCGAGGATAAACTTTTGTCCACATAGAGAAATCGTTTTCAGGCTACTGACTCTGTTACCATTCTTAAGCAAGCCTACTGTCACAGCACTTAAGGGTGTCGACATACCAGTTTCTTTAAATTCGCTGCTCGGCTCCAGATAAGAGTGGCGCTGTCTTTTCTTTGGTGGAAGTGAAGCGAGCTCTCTCCAGTTTACTTTAGCACTATCTTCTTGAATATCCTTTGCAGAACTACTGTTCCCAGCATTTCTCACTTTATCAGCACATTTTATGCATAAGTGTTTCTCACCATATCCTTCTTCCGACCTGTCATACAGGATTGAGCACTCACTGAATGCTGCATGAACTGGAGTGCTACGGACAGAGCAGGTGTGTGCACCAGTAGGAAAATCACCTATGTAACATGCAAAGCACTTTGGGTTGTGGGCAGAAATAATTCCAGCTTTATATTTAGAATTGTTCAATTTGTTGTTGCCGATTACTTCACTTCTATCTTCTCTTGTGGTGTTTTGTGAGATATCCAGTGATAAAGCATTTTTGATAACTTGAGAGGCATCTGTCTCTCTTTGCATTAAAACCTTTTTCCTTGGTGACGTCGCTGCAACTAATTTCATTTCCCCATCCAGTGATCTTAAGTGGGTTTCAAGGAATCTATCCACAGTGGTTGGCAGATGCACATTCTGGAAAGTGCGGTGTTTGATGTCATTGAAAATGCTTTCTACTGGCACACTTGAAGATGTCAGGGAACCATAACCAAACTTAGGCACCATTATAACAGACCAGAGAGGCAGACTCTTCATAAGTTTGGCTATACAAACCACAATTTCAGGTAGAATATGATGAATTTCATGATCTCCTTCTTCTGCGAGGTTACCTTTTACCTCTGATATTATTTGATGTGCCCACCTCATGAAATCGGTAGGTGTTTCATCTTCATTTTCCACTCCCTCGGGAAAACGGCTGGCCTTTAAAATCATTCCTCGTCTAAAATCGTGCCGATTGCTGACTGAAGAGATGTGTTCAACCCTATTGCAAATAAATTTTCCAATGTGGTTTTTGCCTTCTCACATTGTGTGATTTCTTCTGAACTTGCGCTAGTTCCTTCAGGTTCACTCAATGCTACAAGGAAAATGCACTCCAGTATATGTTTTACTTTTACTGTATTATGGCACCGAATAACTAATGCTAAACTTCGGATATAAAAGTTTCTAACTCTTTGTGGTTTTCCATGTAGTGGGGATAAACTGGTTATTAGTTTTAATGTGTGTGCAACATCACACCACACAAAACAGTTAGAAATGAGAGAACTACAATGAAATAGGTTTTTGTAACAGTTTTCTAAGTACTCTGAAAGGGAGGCGAATTGAGTGAAGCTTTTTACTAATCCAGAGAGAAGGGCCACTGAATGATCACAAACTGCCTCTTTCAGGACCGGTGCACCACTCCGTAACAATGATTCCAGGAAATGGTGTATTCTCAGGTTATTATGAGATTTGGAAGCATGTTGGCGACAGTGTACTGCACACCAGCTTCATGGTCATGAACAGTGACCGAATAAAGGTAAACGACTCCAGAAAATGTTTCCAAAAGGATGCTTAAGTTTTGCAGTTATTCCACCAGTCGCATCCGAAGCAACTGTTGGAAAAGGATGGTTCTCACAATATTCTATACACACACACAACTGTGCTGGTGTCCAACAATACACGTGAAATGGATCCAGTCCAATTTCTCGTATACTACTGTAGTATTCGGCTGAATACTTCAGCTTGCCTATTGACAAAATGGGGTCATCGTCTACACGTCTTGATTTCAATCCTCTGGACTTTGCAAGTCTCAAAGCGTTCTGTGTTTGAATATGACTGGGTTCATTATCTCCCAAGTGCATACTTCTTCGTGCTTCTTCTCTTCTAACAGTGCAGGCAGGAATATTCTTTTCGACAAGTTCTTCTAGTGCTGTTCTTCTTATTGTTCCCTTCAGAATACGCTTGCTTCCAGTACTGTAGTCAACAAAAGTTTATGAGAACATGCCTATTTTCATTAGGTTCCTGATGTAGGGAGCCAGAAATAACGGAGCTGCAACTCTTGCACCTACCAAAAATGGTCAGAAATGGTGTTCCACTCTTATAAACCTTTGCCCTTTTGAATGACAGTGCACAGGAAAGTGATGTGTGATCCCATAAATGCTCATTTATTGTGTCAGTCCAGTCTCTGTTGGGAGGGATAATGTGGTAGGCCCTGTTCCTCCTGTTGGGTTTATCCACACATTTGTACATGTGTTCTTCTGGCTTCATCCTTGACCATTCTTCTGGAGAAAGAGTTACAACAAATTGCTGGTCATTCATATCTTCTCTAGTGGAATTTTCAGACAAAATATCCTCATCTTGGTCTGATTCTGTACTGAAATATTCACCTTCCTGGTCTAAATGTGGTTCACTCACTTTTGATGGTAAATTAAAAATATCATGAACATTGTATCTATTCATTTTAACTATAGTGTAAGCATGTTTTGCTATGCAAAACTATGTGTCATTACATCCTACATTTTATTTTACCTCATACTATGGTAATATATAAATTGCTAACAGGTAGGTTTACCTTATGCATGTATTGCAATTTAGAATTTATCAAAACTTAACCCAAAGATAACAATTTCATGTTCATGGGCTAGGTCTAACAACTACTTGCGAGTTGAATACTGCGGCTGAGTACAGTAGCCGTCAGGCCACATCATCACCTAACTAATCATATTTGTATAGCTGGATTCTCAATAAGACTATTGCATTAACATTACCGAAATTAGATCAACTGTATTGAAGAAATGCGTGCTTCCGATACGATTGCAATTTATGAGAAAATACTCCATGGACGTTGCGCATTTTAGCTGAAACCTTTCATTAAAAAAAACACGAAACGTGTGTCTAATGGCATGAACGTTTTTATTTAGTTAGTGAAAACATTACTGGAATGAGAAACAATAAAACTCCGGACACTAAATAAAAATAGTTTCTTTTAATAACCAACCTTATGGAAACGAAATTATAATAACCGCAGCATTATCTGTTGTCACACGACAGGTCCAAACGCATTGCGTTATCGAAATGACAAGACAAGTTGATGACACCACTTCGTCCCACTGTAGTAACAGTAGCACAACGTTAATGAAACTGCAATCTTGTTAATTTTTTTACCTAACCTCTTTATGATGCAAAACAAATACGAAACAGAAAAATTGCAGTAAAACTCACAACTGGGTACAACAGTAGGGGGCACAGTTATCTAGCGGCAGCAACCATTATAACATGAATATCGCCGACTTTCAAATGAAATGAATAAACGCAAGAAGTAATTGTGATCATTAACTAGTGCATTGATACTTTAATGAAAGCTGATGAAACTACACTTTATGCAGGAAAATTACGAGATGTTCCCTATGCTTGATTTAAATACAACAGGGGGTTTTTGGCCACTTTCATGACAAAATATCGTTACGAAGACAAACTCATTAACATCACAGCCAGAGGAGAATGTTGTGGTGAGGTAGGCATTAGGAAACTCTTTTATATCTATGGGTAGACTAACAGTGAACAATCATAAATAAGACAGAATGTGAAGTGTTAACAATATGTATATAATATTTAAGTTAGTTTAGTGAAATTACTACATTTCCTAAAGCAACACTCTAGTGAAAAAGAACAAATATAATGGATGATTTTACTATGAGAATTTTTGAAACTTTATTCCCATGCTTTATATACTCGGTAGTGTATTCTATCTTTCTGGTTTTGCTAGAGCTCAGTGTATATAACAGAAATGTGTTAATGTTGGGTTAATCAAAAGATAAAAAACTGTGTTAACAATATGTTTGCAACCGCAGTAACAAGTAATATTGCCAGGTTGCTGTCTACAGCGAGTTAACTAAGAGTTTGAATTAAGTTTCAAATATAAAACAAAGTGTGGAAAAGTGTCAACTATTGAAACAAGTTGCAAACAGAATGTGTTCAATGGGGCTATGTAAATATTTTAATCTATATCCTCAGGTTTTTTTTTGTAAATAATGCTTTAGAAGGTGCGAGGGATTGTTCAGCGCAAATAGTGTCATGTGTAATTCACAGAGACAAAATGGAAAATTCCTTTCGTTTGTACGAATTCCAAACATACATATTTTTGATCATAGTTTTCATGGCTATTCTACGCTGGTTTTATAATTCTGCCAGTTAAGTGAGAGAACGAGTTGAGCAGTGTGTGATATACTTTATGTACACATTTATTTTTCACTGACGTAATTTTTTCTGGCAAAAAAGCCCTGAGACATAATTTTCCCTTTGCTTTACCGATGCAATAATCTGTAAATTTCCAATGTGAACTTAATCAATTCAGTTTATAAAAATTTGGAACAAGCCAAGCTAGTGCTGGCAACTAGCCGATAAATTCAAAGTATTCCTATGGAATATTGATATCCGTAACTTAACTGCATATTAGCGAATAACTAACAGTTTCAGTCATATAACACTAAAATGTTATTCTTCTTTCAATTAAATATTTCTCAAATACTCTCTACTCTTCTAACTATTTATGATATGGTAGCCTCAGTAATAATTTATTCAGTGAGTTGTCTTGGTTCCGCGTTTACCAGTTGCGGGCTGTGTAATCAAGCAGCTGAGTTAGGCTACTATCAGTATCTCTCGTTAGAACAATATATTTTAATGTGTGTGTTTGTGTGATTTTAGGTATTATGAAGACGGGCAATACATTCGTATACAAGCGTGTCACAATAATACAAGGGCTTTATTTATTCATACTAGAAGTAAATGTTTTTTAGAACAAAAAGATTTTAAAGAACCCGAAACCTTTAAATAAATGAATATTTACCGTGTTTGGCATATTTGAATCGAGTTCCCGCTATTACATAGGTACGCACAACGAATTTTAATTAAGTCACGCTTCCCTCGTCTGATTTTCTTTCATATTCACGACAAACAGTCAAAACGTAATATTTTCGGGACAAAATCGCACAAACTAGAAAGAAGCAAATTACAGAACGTTTATTAAAATCACAACTGGAGTGGATGGTAACATAACCCCAAATACCCAGCACGATATGCCAATATACCTCTATAACTAGAATAGCATAATCTCCAATATTTGCGGCTCAAATTAGCACAAATTGAACACAAATAAACTACGACATTTTATTGCAATCGATGTCGAGGGGGGGGGGGGTCTATAATGTCCCCAGCCCCGTCCACACCAATCTCAGTAACTAGATTAGCACAAACTCCAATATTTGCGGCACAAATTAGCACTAACGGAGCACAAATATATCACAAATTTCTTATTGGGATCGGGGTTGGAGGGGGGCGGGGGCTAGCATGTCTCCAGCCCCCCACTTTGATATACTCATATGTCAGTAACTAGATTAGCACAAACTCCAATATTTGCGGCACAAATTAGCACGAACTGAGCACAAATAGATCACAATTTTTTATTGCGATCAGAGGGGGTGGAGGTGGGCTAGCATGTCCCTACCACCCCCCCTCCTTGATATGCTAATATCTCAGAAATTAGATTAGCACAAACTCCAATATTTGCGGCACAAACTGAGCACAAATAATCTACAAGATTTTATTGCGATCGGCGGATGTGGAGGGGGGGGGGGGGGGGTTGGTGACATTCTCCTCCCTACATGGCCCTGAAATACTTTGCAGGCTTCTCGATCTTCGTAGAAGTTTTCCACCGCCCTAAGGGTCCTGCACAATGCTCCAGGTGCCAGCGAATGCACCATGTGGCTGCGGGGTGTAATACTGCGCCAGTGTGCCGCTACTGCAGTGGCCCACATCTGACAACAAACTGCGAAATCCAGAATGATCGTAGCAAAGTGCGATGCGCAGGCTGCGGCCAGAATCACTGCGCGAATCACCGAGGATCGTGGTATACAAAAACGCGAAATGGGAGTGCTTGCCACGCGATGAACGTCAATTAAGGCAACAACAATCAAAAGAACAAATCAAGGGAAATACCCGCACCCAGGTCTGGCAGCAGGCAACACAAAGCCAGCCAGCCCCACAGATGCCGCCACGCAACACATTTGCACCTCACTGGGCTAAATATCAGCAACCACAACCAGTTTATACCCAGAATCGACACAACTGACTACAGAGCGAGACTGCTTTGCCAGCTCTCGCCAACGATCCAATCACCAGATGGGTAAAACGGGCGGAAAAAGTAACACAAAGTCTAAAAACCAGCGCAGAACGGAAAATGGAAATCCAGAGACATTACTCTCAGCGCTGCGAAAACCAGATGGTGACCGTCCAGGCCTCGGCCAATCAGGGCGCAGCAGCTCCGGCCACGCAGGGCGCGCCTGGGATCGAGCAAAACTCCTGCTCTGCGAGCCAGCCCGGCAGTACGCCGATACAGGCCATGGACGTCGGACCTGTGCCCGCACTCCCACCGACCTCCCCTCCCCCTCAAACCCACCGACCAATTGAACAAACAGAAATTATGGCTGCAATTAACGCAGCCTTCACAAATGACGCGCCCTTTAGTAAATATCCTGACCTGGCACAAGTGCTGCAGCTCCTCTGTGCCATGATGATCGCGATCTGGACGACGAATATGTCGATCCATGACAAAATAACCGCGACAATCGGCTCGTCCATTCAGCTGGTCAAAAATGTTGACCATGCTGGTAAATCAAATTAATGCAGCTAACTTAAATCCACCAGAAACACACATACACTCCATTCTCTTCTGGAATGCTCGCAGTGTCAGCTCAAAAAAGGACGAATTTATAGACTATTTGTCTCGCAATAATATTGAAATTGCGGCAATAAATGAGACACATTTTACACATCAATCCAGTTTTTCTGTTCCAGGCTATGACATGTACAGAAATTACAGGCCTTTGATTAGAGGAAAAGGTGGAAGAGTGCAAATTATAATTCACAACTCTATTGCACACCAGGAAATAAACCTGCCAGACTTCCCTGTCTTAGAAGCTGTTAGAATTGAACTAAAGTTAGGCCAGCAACGCAATAAGCTGTTAGCAATTTATACCCCCTCCCCACCCCCTGGGCGCTCACTAACGCTGGCAGACATGGATCTACTGTACAATAATACAGGGCATACCTTTCTCGCCCTAGGCGATATTAATGCCAAGCACCAAAACTGGAATTCCCGAAACAACAGCCAATGGAATGCTCTTGCAAAGGCACCAAGCGAACAGAAATGACCAAGTTACGGCCCCAAATGAGCCCACTTATAATCCCCCAAACTTTAATCAACATCCTGACATATTGGATATTGTCATAGTTAAGCAGTTTACAACTGGGTTTGACCTTTCACTCGAACACGACCTTTCCTCAGAACAATATACAGTTCATATTGATTTTGATCATATTTCCACCGAAGTAAATGCCCCGAGAAAAATTTCAGATTATTCTAAGGCCAACTGGCCGGGTTTCTCGGACTTTATAACAGAAAATTTGCCGCACATACATAACGATTCCTTAATAGTTACACGGGAAGTTGACGAAGCTATAAACCCCCTTACAAGCACCATACAGCAAGGCGTGGCTGTGTGTGTTCCAGAAAAGACATTAACACATAAACTTGATACACTTCCGCAGTATATACGGGATTTAATAACACAGAAAATTCGCCTAAAACGCCAATATTATAGACGCCGAGATCGGCAAACTAAGGCGCGCATAAACGAACTACAAGCTGCTATTTCAGAGGAAGTGACACTCTGGCGGACCAGTATGGGGATGCTAAAGGGGTTAAACGAACACCACGCGAAAATAATTTATTGTGCTTAACTAAACGCCTCTTAAATAAATCAGATAAAATCCCGCACTTGCAAACCAACACAGGGATTGCATTTACTCCTGAGGTGAAGGCAGAAGCCTTCGCAAATGTGCTGGAAAATTCATTTCAGCCAAATCAGGATCCCTGTGATAGGAGTTTCACAACACAAATTTACCGCGAAATTAAATAATAACAAAGAAAACTGACTGAAAACGAACCGGAATTTACCCAATCGCAGGAAATTAAGCTTGCAGTTCGCAGAATGCAACCCAGAAAAGCCCCAGGGGCGGATGGAATTCAAGCAATCGTATTAAAGAAAATGCCCGAACTGGCCCTAGAATACTTAGCTATATGCATAAATGCTATGCTCAAGCTAGAATACTTTCCCAACGAATGGAGAGCTGCGAATGTGATTGTATTTCACAAGCCATGGAAAGATAAGAAACTCCCCAAAATTATATGCCAATTAGCCTTTTAAATACACTCTCGTCTAAAGTAGCGGAATAGATAATCCTAAAACGGATTATTTCGCATATAATTACTAATAATTTACTTCCTGAAGAGCAGTTCGGCTTCAGACAAAAGCACTCCACAACACATCAATTGGTGCGAATCACTGAATATGTTAACCATGCCTTTAACTGGAAAGACTTTGTAGTCGCAGTTTTCCTAAACATTGAAAAGGCTTTTGATCGAGTTTTTCATACTGGATTAATGGATAAATTATATGAATTAAAATTCCCCGATTGCTATATTAAATTATTAGCCAGCTATTTAAATCTCAGGACCTTTCATGTTCGATGCGAAGGGGCAAAATTTGAAAGTAAAATCATTTATGCTGGAGGACCACAAGGCAGTATACTAGGCCCTGTATTATTCAATATTTATATACATGATTTGCCGAAACTAGACCACAGATTGGTGCAATTAGGTTACTATGCCGACGACATTGTCATATCTAGTCGCTCGCACGACCTCGGCTTAGCAACACGAAAACTGCAAACTGCTTTAACAGGCTTCCAAGAATTCTACACGAAATGGCGGATAAAAATCAACATCGGGAAAAGTGAGGCGATCGTTTTTACACGCAGAGCACTACCCCAAGCTACGAATCGCCCACAAATCACACTATTTGGCGAACCTATACCCCATAAAGATGTTAAATATCTCGGCGCACACATGGACCGAAAGCTGTCCTGGAAAGCACACACACACACACACACACACACACACACACATATATATATATATATATATATATATATATATATATATATATATATATATATATATATATATATATATATATATATAAGCAAAATGCGTAAGTGCGTACGTCAGGCTGTCCGCCCTTTATCCTATACTTAACAGACGAAAGTGCTGTTATCCGAAATAGAGCTGTACTGCTTTATACCATACTAATATGGCCTGTTATTACTTATACTGCGCCCACATGGGCGCATGCAGCCAAGAGTCATATAAAGAGACTGCAGATAGTGCAAAATAAATGCCTGCGAATTGTGGTAGATGCACCTAGATACTGACATATTACAGATCTGCATAACGAACTAAAAATTGACGAACACTTCGTCAAAATGGCGGAAAATTTTTACAAGGATTGTGCCACAAATGCCAACCCTAAAATATTTAGTCTCGGCGATTATGACCCCGATGAGACTCAGAAATATAAGCGGCCTAAGAGCATTTAGGTTCATAGGCCACCTTAACACACTAAAATTCGAAATGCCCTAGTTATTAAGTTTTCCTCTTATGACTGTATCACTACTAATACTTATTCCTGTGTTACAGAGGATGGCAGTCATCTATCGGGTGGGTGGCTTGGCGCGCTCAGGCACAGCTCAATGAGCTGGAAAACTATTTTCGCCTATGGCGTATTAAAATCAACGTGGGTAATTGTGAGGCGCTCGGCTTCACCCACCGAAACATCTCCCCAAATCCACAACTGACTCTCTTCGGGAGAATATTCCTTTTAAAGATAAGGTAAAGTATGTTGGTCTCATCATGGATACAAGGCTGGCATGGTGGCAACATGTGGAGTCAAAGCGAAATCTCACTTATGACCGCATGTCCGCCTTATATCCGCTTTTAGATCGCAGCTCTGACTTGTCGCTAAAGAATGAGATTCAATTATATCAGTCCTTGGTGCGACCCATTATTACGTATACAGCTACAGCGTGGGCTTACTGTGTACAAGTCATTAAAAATCTTTACAAGTTATGCAGAACAAATGACTTAAATTCGCCGCTCATGCACCACGTTACATCCCCACTAGAAACCTGCATGCAGAACTCAAACAAGAATTGCTACACGATGTAATTCGAAAGCAGGCCCAAACCTTCTACGAATCTAATGAGGACCATGTAAATCCTCTCATCTCTGCCCTGGGGGACTATGATAGCGAGGAATCCCAGCGCTATAAGCGACCTAAATCGTTTCTAGCACACAGACCCTGACTAGCCCTGCATGCAATACACGACCAAGCCACTCATTATAGCACCTGCGCTGCCTTTCATTCTGAGAAGTCCTAAAGGGACATCTCAGACTAATTATAATTACTACTCGATTAGCTAGTATGATAGGTTGACCTAGTTTAAATCTCTCTTCCCAACCAGCTGTTTGCAGGTATGGACCTGCACTGTAGCCGATTCCAAGGCCGCCTCTGCAGTTCTGTAGAGGCCAGCTGCGTCGTGTGGCTCTCTACAACAGTTGGTGAGAGACTCCCCCTGCGATTTTATTTATTTATTAAATACTCCCACACTTAGACTAAGTCGCAGTAGGATAATATGAGCTGTCCTGCAGGGACAGTTCCATCTAGCATTAATTAGTTAATTAGGTATATTCCTCTCATCCCAGCCAGCTGTATGTATGTACGGCCCGTTCGATATTGCCGATTCCAAGGCAGTCTCTGGGAGGTTATCTCTGCAACATAACTGTGGAGTATGTAGCGACAGCGTGCTCTCTACAGCAGCTGGTGAGAGTCCCAAATCGACGAATGAATATCTCGCCCCCTTTCTTACGAAGCTCAGTGCACTCGCAGCATTATGGGTGGAAATATACTCTATTACAGCATATGGCTATAGAGGCATGTCCGCTGCGAGGTAGCACAGCAAAAGACTTAAACACATCTGTCCCCGAGGACACATGTTAGTATTAGATTGTTTAGAGCAATTATAAATTCTTCTTTTCACAGACTCCGCCATCTCTCTCGGTCCCAGTAAAAACCAGTGAGCATTAGCACTGCCGTTGCTCACTGGCAGCTCACTTCTGTTTTTTCTTTAGTTTCAGGTCCACTGGAGGATCGGAGGGAAGTGACCCCATAACACCACTTCCCTCACCAGAGTGACGTGCAAGCGCCACTCTGATTAGAACAGCGCCACATTCCCATTACATTGAATCAAATAAAGTTCCTGCCCCCTCTCTACTAGATTTTCACCCATACTAACAAGAGCATGTTTCCAAAAACTCTGTCTCCTGTAGCATTTCTGTTTAATGCATGAATATTTTTAATTCATTCCTGTCGCAAGGATTTCTTTGTCTCTCTTGACAGTTTTCCCTTGATCTTCTAGTTATAGTCTTAAAGTACTGTTTGGGTAGGTTGAGGACAGTCCATTTTTAGGCCCAAATTTCATGTTTTTTACCCCAAATTTCAAGATTTTTTTTTTCAGCAATGTTCAAACATTTTGACCTCAAAGTCCACCCTTTTTACTCCCAAATTCTATGTATTTTACTCCAAATGTAATGTTTTTACCTCGAATTTCACATTTGAATTTCAGTACCCAAAAAAATTCCGGCACGAACCGAGCACGCAAAATTTAGAACCAAAATCAAGTAAATTTAAGCTAAAATCAATCAAATTTCTCGATTTTCAAGCAAATTTTCATGTTGTCTATTAAAAAGTATATATTTTCCGGTGAGCAATCTAAATAAAGCAAATTTAAGCTAAAATCAAGTAAAATAAGATAAAATAAAGTAAAAATATTGAAAAGACAACTGATAGTTGAAATTCGAAGCTCTACTAATCTTTTAAAAACTTCTTCTATCTTCTCAATGTCGCCCCCTATTTCATGACGTACCTATTTATCGTTAATGTTTTCGAAGAGTGTTAATTGTAAACTTTGTAGATTTCGATGAAATTTTAAACTAATTCTCTGAGTTCGTCAGAAGCATTATTTAATTTATAGGAAGGTGTAGTTGATTTACAACCATCTTTAAAAAACTTTGTCATACTGCAAGGTAACACATGCATTTTTATTTATTAAAGAAAAAGTCATTAAAAGAAAAAAAAAGCTTATTCAGGTTTAACAAAAAATGTAAATCGTCTACATCCTCCACTTATTAGTTTTTAAAAATTGATATGTCTTCAGCAAATTCTTTCTTTCAAATAATCATAAGTTAAATTCCGTTGGGTAGTTAAATTAACATTACAAATTGTATGTGCTTCAACAGCTTTATCAAAATCAACAGAAATTTTTATGTATGTTTTTCTTTAACTACAGTTGTTTTTCTATATAAGCAATATAATATATAATGGCCTTCGACCCCACAATTAATAATAATTGGTTTTATCATCAAAGTTAAGAGACGGCTTATAATAAAGTTCATTATTTCTATATACAGTATCTAGTTTTGTTTTAGAAGTTCTAAAATCGCCATAAGCAAGAAAGGCTTTATCACAAAAATGATTGCCAATATCTAGATTCCAATTTTCTTTTGGAAAGATTTCATTTCTAACATTTTAACATAAATATTTCTAACATTGCAGTGATGAAACATAGAAGCATGTACATATTGCTCAGCGTGATTTTTTGTCTATTAGTTTGTAATCCTCCAATTACAAAATCGGGCATGTCATATTGTAAATTATTAAACCGATCTTTTATATCAAAATTAAAAATGCTTGTTCCAGTAGGAACTTCTTTTTCTAAAAAATTGCCAATAATCTAAACTAATAGGAATTTTAGGATTTTCGTATATTTTTTCATTAATTGCACTGGCTGTGTTAGATTCATATTCAACAATAGGCCACATAATTTCTAATTTTTTAATTACAATTTTACCAGCATCAGCATAATCTCTATCAAGTGAACCATCTTTTTTCTTCTCTTCAAAAACAAATAACCAATTGTCGTCAGATGAATTACGAACAAAAGTAATTTTATAGCCACCTTTCTAATAAATTTCACTGTTATCTCGAATAAAACCAACCAAACAGATATCTCATTTGATAGATTATTTCATTTAGTTTAGCAATATAAGTAGCTGTTACCCGATAATAATCATGAACACAAGATAATTCTAAATAATTTTGTTCACCTGGAGATCTTAACAAAGTATTCATTATTGTTGATGTTATTCCTGGATTATCAATAGCTTCAATAACAGACTCATGTTTTAAAATTTCCAGTCTAGAAAATTGGAAAGGAAAAAAGTTAGAACAAACATCAATATTATCTGCTTTATCATATACTGCCTCATTTCCTTCTTTATCTCTCTTTAGTAAACTAAATTGCTCATAAACATAAGCATCGTTTGGAAAAGAAAATACATCTCCTATAGGAATATCAAATTCGATTCTATTATAGTTAACATTTAAATCCCCTCTGGTTTGATCAGTTGGGGGAAAAGTTTGTCTCTCGAAACTCTCAATTCTTTTATAACTCCTTGAGAAGAAAAACCATTATATGTAAATGAAAGATTTGAAGAACATTTCTCGAGTTAAATTACTCATTGAAAGATACAAAAATTATAAAGAAAACCATGAAGTGGACTATGAAGAAAATATGAAGAAAGATCTACCTTTAATTGATGAATTGCGAAACATTGGAAATAAAGTAGAACAAGTAAGTGAAAAAAATAAAAAATTTATAACATCATTAGTTCCAGTTGCAGCAAGAAATTTAGATTATCCACTAACACCAGAAGAAACATCGTTTGAAAGAGAATTATTCTCAGAACAAAAATCTCCTAATTTGGAAGAGCAAATGGGAATAGTACCATTGAAAAATTTACCACATGCAGCATCTGCATCTACTGTAAATCTAGGAACAGAAATTTCTAAAATAATTAATTTTATTAACGAAACATTTGGTTTATGTGGAGTTGGGCAAAATTTTTACATTGGTGATACAAAAGTATCGATAAATAATGATACACTATTTGTTATGGATAAAGAATATAAATTAACATCAGGACTTTGTAATTCGTTAACAGAAAATTCACAAGAAGCCCTTGAGCATAAATTTGATGATGAGGATTATGAAAATTATGCAGAAATTGTTAAAACAACCAATGATGCATTCCAACAATATAATCCTAATAAAAAGGTACCTTCGAGTGTAGATTGGAAATACAAAAAAAAAAATTAAACCAATTTATGATAACTATATAAAAGAACCACTTTCAAGAACCGCACCAAACACACCAGAAAAAAAGATTTTCTCCAAGAACTCCTACATCTGGAGAAGGTAAAAAAAATTATCAATATTTTATTGAAAGAATATGTTCGAATGGATGATTGTTAATTATTCATGAGGAAGAAAATTCTGGTAATAACAATTATTACAATGAAAAATTAAGCATAATGAATATGTTAAACAATAAATGTTCTGATTTTGTTGTTAATAATCCGAAAGGAATACCTTATCTTATAAGAGTTTTAAATATAATTCCACACTCATTTTGGAATTCTGAAATTCATGGTAAAGGCATTATAAATTGGGCATTAAATAATTTAAATTTTTCCGAAATGCATTTGCATGGCTATAATTATTTTGGACCATTTACCAAATTAGATGAAAGATTAGAAAGAGGAGACTCAGAAATAAGTAAATCAGATGAAACGTGCAAATATCACATTATTGCTTATAGAGACCACAAAGATTTAATATCTAGATATGAAGCTTATAACATTTTACAAAAGGAAGCAAAAGAAATTATGTTAAATAAAGATACTCCAATTGGGGAAAAAAATTGCTTCTGTCGCTGTTGCCTCAACTATGTTTACAAAAAGAAAATTAGTTTGGGGAATTAAAATGTTTTATTGAATATATATATATATATATATATATATATATATATATATATATATATATATATATATAACTTATAAATGAAGATATCAAATATAACTTTCGATATTCCCTTTGAGGAATCAAAAGATTTGATTATAGATAAATTTTTAACATAAGATGAAATTGAGAGAAAAAATAAAAATAAATAAAATAAGGTAAGAGTTTCAAATTAACTTTATTACTACCAACAGTCATAATGATGGCCAAAGGAAAATCTGTAACTGGTTTACACCATGGAGGAAGTATACTTATTATACTTGCTGCTTTAGGAACACTTGATGCCTTAGCTAGTGTAATTTATAATTCTGTTGAACAAACTAGAAATAATAAAAAGAATTAGAAGAACAGAGACACAATTTGGCAATGGAAAACAAATCAGGAATTGGCGTGGTTGTAAAAAAAAAAGAAGAAGGCCAAAAAAATTTGAATATATATACCACTATATAATATCGATATTAAAAAATGTGTAAAAATATTAAATATAAAAAATTGCAGAATTGTTTATACGAAAGACGAATTACCAAAAAATATGCACAACAATGAATGTGTTGTGGTAAAATTTGACGTTTCAACAAATCCTGGTACTAATTGGTTTTGCTATTTTAAAGAAAATGATTAAGGTTTGGTCTATGAATTAATGGTTTTACAAATGGGTAAATATTTCAGATGATTAAGTGAAAGAATACAACAATTAAAAGCATAGCACTATCGGCATGAAACCAATTGAAGTCAATAAAAAAATTAAAAGAATTTTGGACAACAAGATTTTGCGAATATGTTTACTAAACCGAAATACAAAGTTGGCGATATTGTCCACATGAGCAAGAGTAAACGAATCTTTTAAAATGGGTATACAGCTAATTCGACAACATAAATATTTACCATTTTTAAGTTTTAAATTTTGATGTACCAACTTACAAACTGAAAAATACCAATAGAGGAGAAGAAATAAAAGGCAGTGTTTATGAATTCCAAATGAATATATGGCCGAAAAAGTTTTAAAAACTAAATACGTTAAAATGTATGTAAAATGGGTTGGCTTTGATAGTTCTCACAATTCTTGGATTTAAAAAAAACAGATGTTTTGTAAAATTTAAAATTAGCTTCTTATGCAATTCGATAAAGATTATTATCATTAATCTATTGATGTTGGGTATAATTATTTCCGGCAATATAAAAATAGTTACGAAACAACTCAACTTGGTCATTCAATGTTTCATTCATTTTTTGATATAAATTGATAGAGTTAGGAATATAATCAAATCTCAATAATGCTTCGCAATTTGGATGTCTATCTTCTATTCTATACAATTGTCTTTGAACATATTTTCTTTGAGTTCTTATGACATAGTAATAATTTTCAAAATCATCATCAAATAATCATAAAAGATCGAAAGTTGGATTTAAATTTAGATTTTGTGTTTGTGATACAACATGTGGGGTAATTTCCTTGATTACCTCATTTCTGCGAACTATTCCATCTAATGCCAGATCAACTGACACTCTTAAATGTTCAATATCATAATCTTTAATTATATTTATATCTTTTAAATGCTTCATTACGCCTTTACATAATTGAATTATGTATTTTTGAATCTTATATTCGCCATGTTTTTTAATTGAAGGAATAACAGCTACAAATATCCATGTTTTAAAAACTAGAGGAATTTTACAGTGCGAGCGAAAAACAAGTTCATATATAAAATTTGCTTTACCATCATGTTAGCCAAGTTGGTATGTGTTTTGCATACCAACTATTTTTGATAAAATTTTCCTATATTTTGGAGAAACTTTATTTAATTAAGCGTGTTTTTTATATTTTGATATTCTAAAACTTCAGCAACATTTTATCACAAAAATAAGGTTCGTTTTTCTCATGTAATACAGTGTTTATCATTTTATCTTTAAAAATTAAATAATTTAAAACAAATAATGTAGTATTTCCATTGTTATCTTCTAGGTTTAAATTCTCTAGTTGTTTGTCTAGTGATTCGGCCATATTGTATGAAGGGAAAAATGTTTTTTTTTAATATAATTTTTATAAATAAATTTAAAAATTAAAGAATGTATACCAGACTCATTTATAAATATTGTATTAGGTTGCATATTTAAAGGGGGGAAGCATTTCGCTCCTCCCTTTATTTTCATAAAAAATATATATATTTTTCTGCAATTATATACTCTTAGAGAATTCAATTTTCTAAGTGATCAATGATATTTTTCATTACATTTATGATTTCGTTATAGGATTCACACTTTATACTAAACATAGTGATGAAGAAAGAGCAATAAATGTTATATGGACTACATTAATACTAAATAAAGCTATTGAAAAAGGTTACTTGAAGTTCTTTAAGTTCGGCATTTCAAACAAAAAAGTAATAAATGTTAAGATACTGCATTAAAACATTTATGAAAATAATGTGCTGTACAGGGCAGGAACAAGGGAGCTATTGTGTACATACAAACAGAAATTCCAACAAAGAAATGTATTGTTTGCACAAAACACTTGTTTACAATTTCAGCAGTTCCATCAAAAATCCACATAGCCAATGTTTAATTCATAGACACATAAGTAGATAATAATATGTGTGAAGCTAATATCAGATACTTCAATCATCAATATTTCAGCCACAAATTAAGGCTGCTTAACGAGTTTCAGATAAGTCAATCCTGTATCACAAACAGGTAAGGAAACTTTTCTTGAACTCAACTTTGAAAGTTTCTAAGCAAAAACAAATGGCAATTTTCGCTAGTTAAGTTTACACATTACAAAGATGATTTAAAGCATTCACACCTGGCAAGAGGTGTTTGGAGACCATCCACAATAATTCACAGTAGCGCTATAGAAGGCCCACAAATACAAATTAAAACAACCACAATAAAATATTAAAGGCCTGGAATAATATTTATATATGCTCTCATTCAATAAACATTAAGTATACTAGCCATTGACCTGTGAAAAAGGCTCTATCGCCACATTAATAAATTCCGTTTAGAACAGTAATGAAAACAGGTCACACCAAGGTTTCATTTAACTCTCATAAAATACACATATACAATTCCACACTACGAGTGCCCAATTAAATTCCAATTTAAAAACTCATATCTCTGAGAAAGCATTTAAAACTACAGGCAGTTTACTTATTTACCAACCTATTAAAACTTTGGCTGAATTGCCTATGTAAAAAATTCCATCGAGTGCATAACCAAGATACCCCATTTTACACAGAACTAAGCATTACAAACCACAAGTCTTCTAAAAAATTACTACTCAACAGGTGGATAACCTAGTAACGAAAATTAGCTGAGCATTAATGCATGTACTTAAGGTACACACAGCTCATTAGCAATTCAGAAGTGAGCCCTGAATACTATGACACAAGGCACCTGCAAATCAGTTATTTTTGCAGGTAAAAACGATCACCGGGTGGGTAAAACCATGGCAAAAATTTAAATAGCTTCCACATAAGCGCCCTTCAAAATTGTAAGGGAACTAGAAATCTGGCATATGAAATGTCAAAAAATTAACTGCGATTAACAGGAATATATGATCGTGCTACATCGCGATACCAAACTATGCAACACTGCAAAAGAAACTCTAGCAGAATTCCAAAACAAGTAACCTGGAAAAGGTTCAAACTCCAGAACAACAGGCGACTGAAACAGCCCTATCATAGCAGCGATTCTTAAAGCCTGGATCTTCATCCCGGCAACTAAGCTTCGCAGGAGTTTCAATAACATTAGGACTGCTGAAATTCATGGCTCAAACATAACTACATTAATGCTAAAAAATTACCAGAGTCCCAACACTTATTAACCAATCCTTTAAGGAGGTAAGTAGCAAAATCAAAACATGAAGCAACCAATTTTATGAAAGTTATTTTCAGACATTGCCATGAATTAGCCCCTTCAAAAGGGATGCCTGACAATAACCACCAAGTTCACAAGAGTTTACAGAAATTATTCTCCCACAAGAAAATTTTTACTCACCAACTCAATATTTCTGCTTCTATCAAAAAGAAGGCCTGCCAGCAACATTTATCTCGTACATAATGAATCTCTATTCACAGCGATGGACGACTTTCGGCGATCAAACTGACGAAGTCGCTGTTAACTAGAAGGCAGTCGAATGGCATCAGGCAAAATCAGCGACGACACCCACATGACCGATGATAAACACAAACACCCACTAAAGAGAAGTGTCTTGTAGGCCGCAGGAAGCTAAGTGCCTTCAACCTTGGATGGAGGAAAAGTGCTCGAGGAAGGGAGGGCATAAGCCTGGCACAGTAGGGGAAAGGAGAGAAGGAAGGGGTGAGAACTAAGAGGAAAGGAGGGGAGTGAGACGGCCAAGGAGCGCGCACATAACTAGAGAAAAGAGATCACTAAAAGTTCGGCGACCAGGTGACTGTTGCAATAAAATAGAAACTAGTCCATTAGTAGAAGATTACAAATCAAAAGATGGGCATATTCATGTTATAAAAAAAGAACGAAATATCAATTTAAATATTTAAAAAAATGGATCAAAATTCAAGGAAATTGCTGTTGGCAAAAATTTTTTCAACTCCCTTTGGGGTAAATTTGGACAAAGACAATATTTGACACGAACAGAATATATTACTGATTCAGCCCGTTGGAAGAATTATTATTAGATTAAAGAATAGAAATGAATAATGTTGTTTATATCATTGTAAAAAGAATTGAAGTATCATATAAATACTACAATAATTATGTAGAAGATAGCACAGCAGCAAATATATTTATAGCAACTTTTAACACATCAAATGCACGATTATGTTCATATGAAATGTTAGATAAATTAGGTGATAAAGTAGTACATTACGACACAGATAGTGTGGTTTACATTGATGATGGTAAAACTACTATTAAAACAGGTCGTATGCTTGTTGAATAGCCAGGTGAATTTGGCAAAAATGATTGTGGTATAAATTGGATAAGTACAGGACCTAAAAGCTATGGTTACGAAACCTTTTTGGGAAAACAAGTTACAAAGATTAAAGGATTCACTCTAAATCACGAGTATGCTTAAATTAAACATGAAATCAATGGGTGAACTGGTACAAAAAACTAAGAAAAATGTGATTATAAAAACAATATGATTACAAGAGATAAAAAAAAAATTTGGTGAATAAATTTATGGCTAAGATATTTAATTTTAACTATGACAAACGTATGAATGTGAATTAAAAATACAATATTATAGATACATTACCATGGGGTTATTAAACAAATAATTTTATGTATTATTTTATATTTTTATATCATATTTTAAACATCTTTAATCTCTAAAACAATGTCAACATTAACACCATCAAAATAAATCAGTTTACCATTTTCATCCCTAATTTTTAGAACAATGTGATTAAACTATTTATTATTGATTGTATAAAAAATCGGATATGGTGGTTCATAGCTAATGTAATCTTTAGAACCAAACAAAGTTTTTGGCGAAGAACTAGCAATTATGTCTGTTTCTAAATTATTAGATTCATCATACTTTATGAACATTCCATATGCCAAATTACAATGAACACTTATTGTTTTAAATTGATTAAAATTGGTAACTTAGTACCTATGATAATTTTGTATTTTTCTATAGTCATATTTCTTTCAAAACCAAGGATATTGGACAATTGGTTGTCGAATTTAATATCAAACTTAAATTTAATCGATATTACTTTTTCACATTGTCTGCTGTTATTTCAATGTTGTTTGTTAAAAATGGCTCAATATAATTGACAGCTTCTTTTAAAGATTCAACATCGTATTGTCCTTTAGGAATAGTGATAGCTTAATTTTTATCAATGGAAGAACTTATGTTTTCAATTGTTGTTATAGCATTATTGTCTATATTTGCAGTTCAAAATTTTGTATGAAAACTAACTAATGCAATCGATTTATCTTTATGAATTATATATTAGTGAAGTTTCTTCTTTAGTACAGAACTATTGTTTGTTAACTTAAATACTTTATTATCCATTTATTATATATATAATTAAATGAAGAAAGTCGATTGAGGTATTGGTGTATTAATTTCCAAAGGAGATGCTAGTAAAAAAAAAATAATGGCGAACTATTGCCTAATGATATTAGAAGTATTATAGTTGGTCCTAGTAATTGCAGCAAGATGAATTTAATGATCAATTTTATTTATAAGTCAGGATGACTAAATTTTAATAAATTGTGGGTTTGCTCTAAACGTTTAAATCAAGCCAAATATATTCTGATACAAAATGATTTTGATGAGGGATTTAAAAAATTAAAAGGTAATGAAAAAATGGTATACTTAAAAAAAATCTCTGGAATGGTCCCTTTAGATCAATGTGAAAACGAATCTCTAAATGTAATTTTATGATGTTATTTTAGATTATCAAAATTTAATTCGCGAGTACTTTCCTAGAGGAAGGCACAAAATTATTGATGCATTTTATGTGGCACAGACATATTCAAGAGTGCCCAATCGATTGGTAAGAGACAATGAGAATTTTCTGTATATATTTAGACAAGAAAACACGAACTTAAAGATATATATTGTGATTTAGTTGGTGGCGACATGTCATATGAGAAATTTAAAGAGAATTGTGCAAGCTGTTGAAAGGAAGATTATGTTTTTTTAACATTATATTTGAATATAAAAATGGACAGTGGTAAGTACAGAAACATGCTCACAGATTTTATTATATTTTAAAACTTTTGTATATGAATCAAGACTTATATAATTATTCTTGCTATCACAGATATAGATTTCAGGCTGCCCAAAAATGAGAATCGAACAGAATGTGTTATAAACTTTTAAAATAAATATGGATTTCTAGAGGCTGATGCAAATTCACTTTCAAATATTGATACTGAAAAGTATGAAGGTTCTTTAAGAATATTTCAAGAATATCACAACATTTCTTCAATTGATGGTAAAGTAGATAATGAAATGCTTAATTTAATCATAAACTAAGATGTGGTGTTAGGGATCAGATACTTGTTCACCTTTCATTAACCACAAAATGGAATAAAACCCATTCAAATGGAATTTTGTATATGTAAATAAATCAATTACAAAGTTAGCAAAAGAGGCTATCGATATTTGGCAAAAACACACAAATTTGACAATTGTTTATGATACACAATCTCCCGACATACTTATATAATATAAACAAGGCCAACATAATAACCATAGATTACATGGGGTTTGTCCTTATACATTATATCCATTCAGTAGTGTACTGGCTCATGCATATTTTCCAAATAAACAAAATAGTGTTGTTGAAATTCATATCAATAAGCAGGAATATGGTTATAATGGAGGGAGAAACAATCCTGAATATAAAATTAATTTATTACCAGTTTTGATCCACGAAATTGGCCATGCATTAGGTCTTCCACATACAAGTAATAGAAATGTAGTCATGTATCCAATTCTTAACAATGATTTGTTTGATTTGTAACTCGATGACATCCATAGCATTCAAAACTTTTATGGGCTACCCCAACAAAATAATTTTAATGATGATGAACCAATTGATTTATGTAAAAGCAAACACACAAAATCATTTTTAATTATTGGTAGTTATTTGTATATTTTTTACAATAAAAACCCTTGGATAAAAAGCTTGAATGACAAGAAAATAAAAAAATAAACCATTTTTGATATCCGATTGGTTTAAGTTTTTACCAACGGATTTCAATATTTTTTTGTATATCAAAGACCATCAGGTGAGTTAGTTCTGTTTGTAGAAGGTGAAATTTATATGGTTAATTACACTGCTTATAAACTAATAATGGATATCCGAAAGGATTTCTTCATTTGGAATAAGTGATGAATGTAAAATAAATTCTGTTTTTAATTCATATTCAGGAAAAAACTTTCATCTTTTATGAAAAGGAGCATTATGCTGAAATAGATAAATGTAGTTTCCAAATAAAAGCGAATAGTCTAATTGGCAAGAAATTTCCTAATTTACCAAATATGATAGTGTCGGCTTTTAGATATACAAATGGTTTGCTGTATTTCTTAGTAATGAAACTTTCAGCGAATATAATGAATATACAAATAAATTGACTAGCGTTGGTAAAAATAGCATAAAGTGACGATATATTTTCTTGTTTAATTGGAAGTACCGGATGTTATAAATTTTGTGGTGGCAAAACTTTACATTTGATCAATCCAAACTAATTTTCATCGTAATTTTTAGGGTTAAATATTTTAGTCGGATGACCAATTAGGTCATAAAACATCACTATAGGATTAAAACTACATATAACTGTATATCTTAATTTTTTCCTGAAATTTTAATTTTGAAGCAGTGATTCTACCTCAGAAAAATGCATCTCTAGGCTGTAATGATTCTATTACATTTTTAGTTTTTTTCTAATTTACTTTAATAGAAAATTGGTTTTTTCCATTTGCAAGTCCACAATTCCCTTACTTTGTAACCATTTTGTCTTAATCGTCGATCGATTGTTTTTTTATTTTAGTATACAAGTCACCCATAATTTCATTGTTACAAATATTTACTGAGTCTGGTGAATAAAAATCACGACAAACATGCCAAAAACACCCATGATATTGATAAATTGTTTTAGTTTTTTTGTCATAACCATGAACTTTTGCTCTACAAATAATAACTTATTCACCATTTAATGCATGTCGAACATTAGGAAATGTATTTAACCACAATATTGATTCTTTACTAAACATTTCCTATTTTATTATCTTTGACTACAGCAACAGTATTATTCATAGAAATATGGATCTTTAAACAGCCATACAAACACTTGGGATTTTTATGTAGCAAAATGGATCTATATTTGTTATTTCTAGAAAAGATTCTCTAAATTTAAGACAACCAAGTCTTAAAGTATCAATATCGGAATCACAATATTTAGCAAGTTCTTTTTCGAATTCCAAAATGTAATTTACTTTGGTTTTTCAGCATGTCTGTTTAAAAAGTCTTTCGTTGTTCTTCTTTCACTGTATTGAATCCATAGTATTTTGTAGCAGGTATTTTTCCGAAATAATTCTGACTTTCAGGTATATCAAAAAAGTGTGGGAAATATCCTTTTTTTAGTTCTTTTAATCCAAATGTTTTTGGAAATGTTGAAATACTTCCTTGAATAAAGTTTATACTATCAATTATTTTGATATTTAGACTCTATAATTTAAGTTGCATAATTTTTTTGCCTTGGTGTATTGTTCGGGATTTTATACTATTTCTAACACAATATTGTAAAATAAAATATGAATCATAGCCTTTAGAATTTGTGCAATAAATGTATATCCTTTATTTTCTTCAGATATCGCTCATTCGCAAAACTCCTCAATTGCACTACAATGTATTTTGTTTCTAATAAAATCTTGAACATATATAAAGTTTGGTAAGTGAAACTGGTATCTTGTGTGGCTTCGTAGTAAAAAAAGTAGTATTTTTCCGTGTAAGAACAATCCCTATCATTTTTGTTGCTAATCAATTTAAAATACTTTATCAATTCTTTCTGGAAAGATTTCAGTTGCAATACATTTCCGACATATATCTCAATTGCGACGTTGTCTACGATGATATAGTTCAGCTAGATGAAGGATTTTTCCAGGATATCAATGGATAATGTGTTTTATCGGCTTTGACTGAAAAATCCCAATATTCAACCCTTATAAAATCGTGTCCCACAACAAAGTCGAATAACGGACAAATTTCCGTTTTTCACAAGCCAACTGTTTTCATCATGAACATTGAAAATTCGCTCCTGTACGTATTTTTTAACTTGCAAAAAAAATTACATCATCGATAACTTTGGTTACTTTAAATAACCACAACTGGTACCATGCTTTACCAAATCATTCTCTAAAGTTTCATCGACTCATGAAAGAAGAACATTTTTTTGAGAATCACATCGTATTTAAAAATTGAAAAACAAAAAAAAATACAAAAACCGCTCATATCAATTTCCGCACAATTCATGACCGCGTATTCAGAAAATTAAATGAATAAAACAATCATGTTGTCAACATCTCAAGACTACCTTTACGTAATTCAAGTATACACCTTGAACCATTTTATCAATTCGTTGAGACATATCGGTAGGAAGAATAAACAACAACTAGAAGACAATTACTACTAAAGAATATTTGCAACAAATATGTATACTAGAAGCAGTTTGGATTTTATAATGCCTTGCGTTCAAGAACTCAATGTGGAAACAAACTGGAGGTTGAAGAAAAAATTTCATTATAATCAGTTTGCATACGTGGTAAATGATAGGTTTTTAATTTTTTTTTTTTAAAGATGTTTATTTTTGTTCGTTTGTAGAGGAAAGGAATCCTACCAGAGTGGAGTCGGACTTACAAAGATTGTTTCTGGTCGAAATTGAAAACAATGAAGTTAACGACCGCAAACTATCATCCACTGCTAAACAGTTTCTATCCGAGTTGATCAAATGCGAATCGTTTTGGCAGTATTTTGCATATCCGAAGCATTATTTATAAATTTTAAATAGAATATTTATTAATTATTTTCTTTTTTTTTAACCATTTAGTATTTAGTGTTTCGTATATACGCTATACCTAAAGAGTGTGCCAAAATGGTAGACCTTTAAAATAATTTTTTTTCATACATTTAATAATTTATTTTTTAATATTTTGTATATACACCATCACTAAAGGGAATACATTTAATCCTATATTTCGTATATTAAAACATTTATTTCGTATTATGCATTTCCGAACTCAAATGTTATGTGTAATACAGTACAAATTCAGACAGCGACCTGGATGAACTCCTCTGCTGCTCTCTTCCATTAGTCACATCCTCCCAATCCCCTCGTACACCACACTCCTACACAACTTTCCAAGTGAGCTAGAACCCACCCGCCTCGCTTCCGAAACATCCTCCTCCAAGCACTTATCTTTCCACCTCAGATGACTGGTAGATGACAGAGACCAATGATACTACTACTCCAACAAATTAAGTAATATGCCACTCTGGCTCCAAAATAGAACTTATGCCACTTTTGCACCAAATTCAATATAATATATTATATATATATATATATATATATATATATATATATATATATATATATATATATATATACCAATGCCCTCACACCTCTCAACTCAGTCGACCACCTGATGTCCAAGGCTGAATATCGATGCTCTCCAAAAAAATTAATAAATACCCATGACCCTTATGACTATTTTGCATTTACATACCCTTACCAAATATAAAGTCACACAAATTTTAATTCGAAAAATTTGAAAAAAATTATTAATTATTTAACAATCAAACTGGTCTGGAGGGGGACATGTGGCACACGTCAAACGCCCTTCCCCTGCCTCCCCTTTCGGGAGTCCATTTGTTTGCGCGATGCCTCTTCCTCAGCTACAGCATGTGGCCTGCAGGCAAAGTTCACCACATAGCGCAAATTTTAGTGGCTGACTACTCTCGTTGGAAGTTTCTGTTGTTCGGGTTGTGCTCCATCGATGATGGCGGCATTGTGTAGGCTACTTTGGGTGGTGTGTGCCCTCAGGCCATGCACGTGGCATGTCTTGGTGTGCGAGCCTGCTTGGCTGACCGAGGGTGAGTAGGGGGTGGAGGAGTGACCACCTATCCACGACTCGTCACCACCGCTGTTATAAGCACTGGAAGGGCGACGGCTGTGTCGCTTATGGTGTAGGTTGGGATGGTCCCGCTGATCAGGCGAGACAGACCCAGAGGCCAATGGTTCCCAAAGATGATACTGGAGACACAGGCATCCAGGAGACATCGCGATGCTGGCAGGCGGAAAAATAATTTGGCAAACATGGCTGTCCTCAGATGGCCCGCCTGCTGTGCTGTCTGTGATGTCTCTAATGGCAGCTGATGTTGTAGCAAAGATGTTCGGCAGGTTGAAGCCCAAAGCAGTGACATTGTCATTAAAATCCTACTGGATGCAGGGCGTCAGGTAATTTCTCTGTCAGTGCGCTTGGTGTACCGTCCTGCTATTGAAAATTTTATTTCGCGACACAGTCGGATAATGTTTAACTAATTTCCCCTCCATCGTCCTCGGATGGGGGTGGCTCGATGCCGGGCATTGCGATGCCAGCACTGGTGAGATAAACGCATAGTGATGATAAGTCGCAGTTCTGCAGCGACCGATTCTCACTTTGTAGCAGGAATTACCTACTGCTTGAATGATAATGTGAGACCCACTCCATTTCGTGGCAAAGTCTGCACAAAATTTCTTCTCTTCAGCTCATTGTGGGTGTGCGCGAATATACGCGTGTTGGCCTGCTTATAAAGGTGGTGGTGGGCATGGAAAAGTGGTTTCCCTCTGTGCAGCATAGTGGCACTGATTCTCCCGTGCCTCTTCTCTTGTCAGCTCTCTCTCTCTCTTCCTCTCTACTCTCCCCTGCGGTGGGAGGGGTGGCATGCTCATCTGCCCTGTTCCAGAACTCTCCTGGGAGGAGTTCACGAACTTGGTATTCCCTGTGGCCTGGTTAGCTTGGATTTTCAGCATGAAAAGTGCCATTGGCAAATGCTCTGTCCATGAGGCATGATTTTCCCCAACACGTAGACAGAGTTGTGTCGTAAAATCTTGGTTTCTCCTCTCTGTAGGATTGTTGCAGGGATGGTATACGATGGTCATGTGATGGTGGACACCCGACTTAATGCAAAAATCGCGCCTCACACATCCAGCAAACTGCGAACCATTATCACTCAAGAGCACACGTATGTAGCCCCAGTGGGGGGAAAACTTGTTTTCTACTGTCTCTCCCACGGCGTGGGTGCACGCACTTGACACTGCATACGCCTCTACCCAATGCGAGAAGGGGTAATTTACCACTTCCCCATCAGCGAGTGTGCGTAGGGCCCCAAGAGGACCAATGCAACTGCCATAAAAACCTCTGTGGGGTCTCGTGGTTACTATTCTTGCAGTTCGTCGGTTCGCCGACATTTAAAACGGTTACACAGGTCACACACACTGACAAATGCTTGCATTGCGTAGAAATGCCAGGCCAATCGAAATACTTGATTACATTTCTTTGTGTTTGTTAAGGATCTGGATGACCAGATAAATTACTTGCATGTACGTGGGATAAAACTGAACGAAGTGCTGTTGCTGGGACGTAAATATGTCACACATCTCTTGTTACTCCCACACGTTTTTCTACAGAGTCATTTATTACCCGCCAATTGTCCATTATTTGAGCTGCACACGCTTCATGCCATTTTGTTTCAACAGAGCATGTCATTTGAGCCGTTATGGCCATGTTGAGTACTGATGTCAGTGGTGATGTCGTGTTGCCCTGTACCATTGTGGCTTCTGACGTGTCCCTTAGAGACGAGGGGGGACAAATTCACATTCCTTATCGTCGCATGCCACTGTTTCACCCAGTGACTGGGATAGGTGGTCAAACAGCTGATTTTCCTCACCTGACACATGCTGGACCTCGAAATCATATGACTGGAGGAGGAGTGCCCAACAGGTTGATTTACTGCTGCTTTCTTGCATGCTGTGTAGCCAGAGCAAACACTTGTTGTCTGTTCGCAGCACGAAGCTTTGATACTCCAACAATAGGCGGTACTTTTTGAATGCCCACACCACTGCAAGGCACTCCCACTCATTCACGTCATATCTCCTTTCGACTGCGTTGAACTTAACACTGCTGTAGTCATTTATTTGTCTCGTGCTGTTGTCAGTGAGCTAGAAGAGAATAATGCCTAGTCCCGTTTTGCTGGCCTCCATCTGTATGTACAAGTGGCATGTCGGGTCATGCCATGCTAAGGCAGGGCATTCCCGGGGCTTGCAACTCGTCGAAGCTGTCGTACTGTGTTGATGCCCACTTGAAGCGCACATTTGGGGACATGAGCTCTGTTAATGGCATGGTGATAATAGCAAATACTTCTATGTATTTTCGCTGCCAGTTCACTAGTCCAAAACATTTTCAGTGTTTTTTCCGGATGTCGGAATGGCGTGATTTTCAATGATGCTTAACTGTTCTTCTGTTGGGCGGCTACCGTGCTCATTTACCACGTGTTCCAGGAACTGAATGTCACACTTGCCAATGTTACATTTGCAGTTCGTGCAGCTCAGTCCATTAATGGCGAGTCATTCTAACATGAGTGATATGTGATAAAAGTGGTCTTCCCACAATGTTGACCAGACTACATTATCATCAAGGTAGACAATGGCGAATTTTCCGATGGCGAGGTGCTGAATTGAAATCGCCTGCCATCGTGTGCTACGAAAGCGATCATATGTGTGTCCTCTGGGCGAACTGGGACCTGCCAGTATCTGCTGTGCAAGTCAATGGTGGTCGTGACTTTGGTATTCCCTAATGTGTTTCACATGAATGCAGAGCAGCGAAGCACTTTCAGCCACCAAATTCAGCTGGCGAATGTCATTGCCATCTTTTTTCGGAGTAAAGGTGATAGCGGAGTTGAACTCGCTCTCTGCCGCTTCAATGATGTCCTCCTGGAGCATTTGTATGATCCATTCTTTTATAACACGATGTTGATGCACATATGATCACCATAGGTTATCATAAATTGGCATGTTTGTAGTGAATGGAATGGCATGCTCAGCTACAGTTGTGCATTGTAATGGGTCATCGGCTGCAATGCCATCCCTTCGTTCGTCGAGGATGTGCTCTACTGAGTTCTGATACTCTGGGGCATCGGATGGTCTAGTTCGCCCAGCTTCACTTTAGGCACAGCTCCAGCTGCCTTTTTGCAAGACTTTCAGTAACACCTGCAGAGGTACAGAGTGAACGAATATGACTGGCCTAGTTGTATTGGGCGTCAGCTCAAAAATGGAGGACAGAAACTGTGGAAGTCTGTTAACCACTACAGATTAACATGGTTGGAATTTCTGCGATCGTACCAGTGTTGCTTCGGAGGGGCGTCCGGCTCTATACAAGCTAAGAGCAAGCCTATGTTGCAGGAACAGCAGGAAGGCGAGCAACTGTCAGCCTTCATAACCTGGAAACTGCATCTCATCCGCCGGTTCCACCCACACTTGCCAGAACAAGAGTAGCTGGAAATTGTGACAGAAACAGCACGGTCGGAGTTCAGAGCAGCATTGGTACCACTACTCAACAACGGAGTAGAGGAGTTCATGATGGCTGCACTGATCCTGGAACGTAGCGCACCGCAACCCCATCGCGAGACAGGCGCTGCACGATGGCACCACAGGAAAAGTGACAGGGGTTAAAACATGCAAAAAGAGAGTACGGACAATCCGAAACAGGGAGAGTTAGGTACCAATGAGCGGAAATCCACGATTGACAATTGGGATAGCCAATTACACCTCAGTATAAATCGCACGGGAAAACCGGGTGTAAAAGAGTTTGTGAAGTAGGACAAGAGCCAACTGCCGCTAACTTCGCGTCACTTTTGTGAAGGTAACTAGTACCACTGGCAGAGCGAGTGCCGGAATAACCCACATACGCATAAACAGCAAGGCGGGACCCACAACAGAAGGGAAATGGCAAGGAGGGGTAAGGTCTCCTGATATGCCCTGTACCCTGGTCACCCAGGATACCCCGGATATAACCTTGCAACAGTCATTCGTCAACCAGGTGACTGATGGCAACACCCAGTTCAGCTGGATCCTTGTTAGTGTCAAGGGTAAACAATGCTCCCACAAGCTCCCACGGGACACGTGATCCTTTACCTACAGGGCAAGAGTACGATGCAGTCATGGGACGAGTAGTCGTTACTGTCAGAGTATGCGCTATTGAGACAAAAACACAGGCAATAATAACTGTCGAAATTACCGATGATGCTATCCTGGGAATCCCCTGGTTGAATGAACATAGCACAATAGTAGAGACAGCAGCTAGGCCTATTCATTTTGGTGCGAAGGAGAGGTGGACTGCATACAACATCGACCGTAGGTCAACAGATAGCGCGCCGGACATGCAATTGAAGGATTTCAAGCACAATATTCCGCCGGAACATCAGGCAGCTTTTCAACGCTTACTGAGGGAACGCAGAGCAGTTTTTGGCAATAATGACATACTGTTCAGAACAATAGTCGTGGAACACGGAATCCCCTTAACACAGAACGAGCCTATCTACTGCGTCCCGTGCAGCTACCTTCCTCACCAAGACAAGATAATACGGGAACAAGTGACAAATAGTGACACGTAGCACCCTACTGCCATACATCAGTGTTAAGGACACCTTGAGCACCCTAGGAAATGCAAAAATAATGCCACCCCTAGATTTACGCAGTGGCTGTTGGCAGATTCCTGTCCTGCAGGAGGATCGTGAGAAAACTACCTTCACGACCCCGGACGGCTGGCGTTTCCAGTTTTGCGCAATGCCCTTTGGTCTCAAGTGTGTACCTGCTACTTTCTGTCTATGATGGTGAGAGTACTACATGGCCTAATCGGAGAATTTACACTTGCATATCTCGACGATGTAGTCGTGTGGTCCGAGATGGGGGAAGAACACTTACACCATCTGTCAATTGTCTTAGAGCGCTATGCTATAATGGACTGACATGTGCTGCCGACAAATGCCACCTCGGTCAGACGAGCATAGAATTCCTAGGCCATATTGTCGATAAATCTGGAAATACGCCCACACCAGAGCAGTTAAGCGTTATTGATGCACACGTGCCTCCACATACACACAAACAACTGCGAAAATTCTTTGGTTTAGTGAACTGGCTGCGAGAACATATCAATGATATTGTTACAATAACTGCGTCATCAATGGACTTGTTGTCACCGCAGAAGAGCTTCGTATGGGGGAAGAAAGCAGACAAGGCATTCCAAGCAATCAAAGCAATTTTTAAAGCATGTACTTCTTTAGCTCGTCATGACCCCATGCACCACCTGTACTTACAAAGAGATGCGAGCCAGGATGGCATTGGCGCAGTGCTGTACCAGTGCTTGAAGGCGGGAGAGAAATGGATCACAGATATTTCCAGCATCAAAGCTAGGAGCAACCGAATGGTGCTATGACATAAATAAGCATGAGTGTTACGTCGTGGTCTGGACGATTAAGAGATACTGGGCATAACTAGTATACCAGTGCTTCACCCTGCGTACTGACAACAGATAGCTGGAATAGCTTCACAACATGCGTGAAGCCCGAAGCAAGTTGACCCGTGGGCACTTATGCTCCAAGGATATGTTTATGCAGTAGAGCACAGAGCAGGCAAATATAACGAACTTGCAGATATATTGTTACTCACACCGGACACGAAAGTAGTTGTGATCGACACCGTGGAATGGTAAGAGATTCTACCGCCGGACAAATGAGAACTAGTCCAAGAGGTGCAGTTGAACCAAATGACTATCGTAGCAGACAATGTACTCATTTCCGACCTGTGTACAGAGGTATCTGCTGCATAGAAAATGTGTACATTTCACAACAATAAAAGGCAAAGTGCTCGACAAAATATCTTGAACAGGGGTGTGTAGTAGAAGGGAGGCTAGAAATGTGCACACTTAACAACAAAAACAAATGGCACCTATTTGTACCTGAAATATGCCGAAAATGAGTATTTGTGCATGCACATAACAGTAGTGTAGCAGGACATCCAGAGGCGGAGCAAACTATGCGTAACATCAGAGATCACTTTTTCTGGCCCGCTTTTATGCAGTGTACAAGGAAATGGGCATAACAGTGTAAAGAGTGCAAGAGGTTCAAAGCCCAACGAGCACACGTGGAACAGCAACAGCAGCCACATGCCCCAAAGCACCCATTCGAAATTATTAGCCTCGACCTAATGAGGCCATATCCAACAACAGGCGGCATGAGATTAATCTTCATAATTACTGATAATTATTCAAGGTGGATAGAAGCCTACACTGTCAGCAGTGCTCGAGCTGGCAACATCACACGAGTGATGGAAAACGAATTTTTCGCATGGTGGAGATTCCCATATGACTTACTCACTGATGATGGCCAGAAATTTACTAAAAGAAAATGGCGAGACCTGTGCACCCGGTGGGGAGTACAGCATCTGAATATGGTGGTTTACCACCCCCTGTGAACCCCACGGAGTGTCGCAACCAACAGCTGAAGACACAACTGCGACTCCGTGTGGGTGAGCACCACGTGACGTGGGCACATCATCTGCCAGTCACACTTTTACTCTCTGCTGGCATGCCAACACCGCGACCAGACCAGACCAGACCGACAGATGTCCAGCTCGGCCGTAATCTGAGTATGACCAGCAAGAAGCTTTGTCCCATCGCTGACAACATCAGCAAGACAGAGAGCAGTGGCATGCAAGAAGAGAGGCGACGATGCCGCCGATGTGAACTGCAGTGCTGCCAGGAACAGTATGCGGCAAATTAGGTGAAAAACACGATGAGAGCCACGCTAGCAATTACAATTGGACAAGAAGTGTAAATGTGTACACACCTGCAGTTGGCTGCCCAGAACAACTTTTGTGCGGGATTGGTACTGAAGTGGACGGGACCGCACAAGGTAGTGAAGAGCATTGGACTCACAACCAACCTGGTCCGAATGGGAAGAAAGCAAGTCAGTTCCCATTGTGATGGCATCCAGTTGTTGCGGGAGATGTCCCCGATGATGCTGTGCGAGTGGCCCCGATGACCCCCTATGGCAATCCACCTGCCAATCTTGAAATTACCTGTACAGCAGGAGAAGGTGGGCCCGCACTTTCAGCAGAGGGGCCACCACCTGGGGGACCCGGCATTTTTGTGCCGAACACCCACGTGTTCACTAGGGGCCAAAGTGATGAGCAGCCCAACATGGTACGCTGTTCCAGTCCGGACGGGGATGCTAATCCACAGCAAGATAGTGAAAAGAAAATAGGAGAGCAAGAGTTGGAGATTCCGAGCCGAATGACCCACGATGGGGAAGCCCCTGATGAGGTAGTCAGGGCAAAAACCCACGAGGAGAGTGCATCAGGACTTCACTTCAGACAGAGGGCCCTGCAGAGCGTGGAAGAAGCCTGACGTCACCCGGTGCCTTGTCGCCTTAGGGAGTGTGCCCAAAGGCAACCACCACAGCATTTGATGGTGCGGGGGCCAGGGAGCTCCGCCATTCGACTGCCGGCTCTGGAATCAGCACCAGCATCTCTTGAAGAGCAACTGCAGTGGATACTGCGACGCCCAGTGGCGCAACCCAAACAGCGGCCAGGGCAGCAATGGGAGAGCAACAGGTGTTGCAGCCAGTTGTGGGGACCTACATAGAGGATCAACCACCCACAGTATTCGTCGACAGGTCGCGCCCTACAGCGCCATGACTGTAGTCACCATGAGAAGAGTGCAAGATAAAGCAGCGATGCGAGTGGTGAGGACAGCTAGTCAGCCGGTTAGCTGGACGTGCGCTGGACAGCGAGGCTGATCACGCCGCTGCCAGCATGTTGAGTACATGGGGAGGCCCTGGCGCCTTGATGACCCAGCAGTCGCCAAGGACTGCAGCAGCAGCCACAGTCTATGAGACATGTGGGGCAGCACCCACAGTCTATGAGACATGTGGGGCAGCAGAAGAGCCCATACATGCTGTGTCCGAGATGGCAGCAGCGACCGACGTGTCACTGTTGTGTATGAAACAACGTCTGCAATCTGTCTCCCAAGAAGTGGTAGGGGGGATTTGATGCAGTCCACTGCTTCCTCCCTAGACCGTTTTCCCTTCGCAGCAAGGTACCTGTGGCGACAAGACGCACCCCCTAAGCAGTGCGCTTCAGAATGCAGTGGTGGTGATGAGTGCCAAGTAGTGTTGGGCAGTGCAGAGAAGAGTAGGGCAAGCCAGGGTAGCATGGGGGAATTTCAGTGTAATATTATGTGTGTGTGTGTTCAACCAGCCACCAGCTCCGCATGGCAGAGTAATATGTAAATAGCCAAATTGTGTGGAGAACATAATATATTTATTTCAGTATTCATGCAATATGCAAGCTTATTGCGAGACTGAGAAAGGCGTGCAGATCAAAGCCAGTCTTGATGCATACCCATTTTCACTAGTGTTCTCTTTGTGTGTTGTTTGTTTACATTTCACATGTATCACCTTCACATCATCCATTAACGTGTATTAAGGGTTTATTGTATTTCTTGCAGTTATTTGTAAGTTATCAGTAAGTTTTATGCTATTGTGTATCAGAAAGTAGTGCCATGTGGTGCACGTGCACATCACTGCCGGCTCTTGCACCCTCGCGCCAAGTCAGTCAGCACTGGGCAACTGGAGGTGTTAGTCGCATCATTCATGTCTCGTGCTGTGCATGCCAAGGTGGAATTCAATCATTGTTACCAATCGTATTAACTGCAATAGACTGTAGTATTCTGGAACCTTATACGTTTAACCACCCGGGACTTCACCCCTCCATTCCCAATTGATTTAACATTGCCACTGGGAGCTTAATTCTCACACAACTATTGTGTGGCCCACGTGGCCTTTTTGTCTGTATTACTGCTACAGACCGGTGAAGTTCGGTGTCAAATGTAGTGTTAATTTCATTGAAAAGTGTGTAAAGTCATGATGAATAAATAGCGTCATTGGAACTGTGTGTATTTAATTCTGTCTACGCTTCGGGTTCATAAGGGCACAGAACCCTCATTTCCCACCAATTATTGAAGTGTTGATTTTACATGTCAATTCCAAGAGTGCTCTGTATAAAATGTTTTCAACTCCACATATTTAATCCAGGTGGTGTGTGGTCCACCCTAAAAATCCACGAAGACTTCCATAAGTGTTTCTATTAATCAATCTACAAGGAGCTGGAAAGGCAAGCATTGGTAGTCGGTGGCACGACCCAGTGCTTCAACAAGAGTCAGCTCTTCAACTTCGGCACCACCTCTGGCGATGCCTGGAGCTGGGCAATACCTAACCTATTTACCATATTTTCCACTAAAAAGCTCCTCTTCATCTCTCCACGCCATATAGGTATCAAAATGGCTTGTCCACACATGGGGCTAATTTCTATCATCTTCCAGACATTTTGGCAGGTGTCAAGTTAGCACGGTATGACCCGGGCAAGCACCTCTATGTACAAACGGACGCCAGCCAGGATAGGCTGGGTGCCGTTCTGTATCAGTGTGTGGAGGATGGCATGAAGTTGGTAATTGATTTTGCCAGTGCAACATTGGTCCAAGTAGAGCAAAGAAACGACGTGAATAAGCGAGAAATATCGGCAGTAGTTTGTGCGGTGAAAAATTACCATCGCTACCTGGAATATAAGCACTTCACATTAAGAACAGAAAACGGATGCCTTGAATGGCTGCACAGCATGAAGAAGGCACATAGTAAGCTCACCCGGTGAGCATTGTCGTACAGTCGCATTACTTCACTGTAGAGGGCGTCCCCGGAAAAGAGAACCAACTGGTGGATTCTTTATCATTCGCTCCAGATGCAAGCGTTATTGTCACGGACAACACAGAGTGGGACGAAGTACACCCATCGCACCCACATGAGTCATTCCACAAAGTAAACATAAACAAAGTACAAGCAGTAGGCAGTGACATTCTAGTGAACGAATTGAACCACAATGTAATGGATGCGCAAAACAATTGCGCAGTGGCACGGAATAAAAAAGAACAGTGTGCAAAACCAACCGTGGAACAGTGGTGTAAAATCGAAGGTAGTCTGGAGACATATTCACCGCAAGATAACACCAAATTATGTTTATTCGTACTATCAACATGCAGGGCAAATGTATTGGAGCACATACATGCAAGCCACATAGCCGGACACCCAGGTACAGAACCGACAATCCTAAATGTCAGACAATACTTTTTCTGGCCAGGATTATCGCCTGATGCAAAAAAATTTGCGCAAAAGTGTGTTGAGTGCCAATCATTCAAATCTTGCAATACTGATGGGGTGCAACAGTCGCATCCCCGTCTACCAAAACGGCTGTTTGAAACAGTAAGTCTTGACCTGATGGGGCCATACCCCTGGAAACCAGGTTGGAAAACGTTCATTTTAGTTGTGACTAACAATTTCTCTTATTGAGTGGAGGCCTATGCCATGAGTAGCGCTAGAGTGTCCTACGTTGTGAAAGATCTTGAATGGGAATTCTTCCAACACTGGGGATACCCGAAGCAGATATTGACAGGGAAGGAAGGGCCAAGCAATGTGTACCTGGCTGGGGCTGTACCACTTGAAGATAGTGGTTTACCACCTGCGGGCCATCCCCATGGAGTGCCGCAACCAAGACCTGAAGGCAAAGCTGCGGCATTGTGTGGGTGAGGTACACACTAGCTGGCCAGACCACCTGCCTGCTGCCCTCTGCAGATGTCCTGTGATGCCACAACATCATGCTTCCTGGCGAGAGGAACTGTCCACAGGAGATCACTAGCAAGAGCACAGAGGGTAGTATGGCAAGGCGAGAGAGAAGGAAACAGTGAGACAAGGAGCAGAGGGAGAGGCAATAGAAATACACAACTGGGTGAGTCCCAACGAGCAAAAGGACCTAAACCCACACTCAAACCCGGCCAACAAGTTTACGTAAAGGTGCACCTGCAGTCAGCTGCCCACCATAATTTCTGTGCCGGACTTGCTGTGCAGTGGACTGGGCCGCACCTAGTCTTAAGGGTTTAGGACCAACGACCTACCTGGTCTGCATGGACAAAGAAACCCTCAAGATACACCGAAATGCCATATGGCTATCGTCCATAGAAGTGAGCTGCGAGGAATAGGCTGGTGCCCAAAACCTCCACTTTGGTGCAACACCTGCCGAGATTGCAGTGCAAGTGAGCGAGGAGGAGAGTGAGGCAGTACCTCCCACAGGGAGTCCCCTAACAGATGCCACACTGTCGCCGATGCCGGATGAGGCCACGTCCCCAAGGTGCCAGGACGACATAGGCCCGGATGACGGGAGGCACATCGCACCAAGGGCCGGTACCACCCCAACATCCCCTGCTCACAGCACTCAGCTAGCAAACGAGGAGAAGCACACAAGGAACAGAGGAGGTACACGAGACCTAGAGGCTCAGAATGGCGCCATCGAGCACGAGTTCCAGGAGAGGAGGCAAGCAAGGTAGGTGGGTTAGTACCCACCCCAAGGACACCAGCAGTGAGTGTCCATGGCACAATGTTGCCTGATGCACTGGCGCCAGACAGGGCGCATCCGATAACCACCTCTGCTGTAATCGATGGCACAGCAGCTTCCAGCACAGTCTGACGAGAGTCAGAGCTGATACCAGTGGTGGCAAGTCTGGGAGAGGGTCACTGAGAAGGCAACACGACACTCATTTTCGGGGCACCGTTCATCGAGGAGGGCAGCACGGCGGGAGCAGCAACAGCACCAATGCCAGTTGGGGAGTCATCCGAGGGTGATTTCAACCCCCCAGTGGTTGCCAGTCCGACTAGCTACCGGCATCGACGTGGCATTGGGTAAGAAGACAGCAACAATAGCAGTGATGTTGGATACTCATGCAGATCGTATGAGCACTGACAGTCAAGCCGCCGACGACGGTCATCTACGGCATGCCACACGTGTTTGAGAGCAGGAGCCTCACTGCAAAGGCAGGGTCTCGTGGGACAAATGCAGCAGCCGAAGGTACCTGAACATGGGAGGCTGGCAAGTAACCCCTATGCCCTACATCCATGTCGTGCAAATGCGAGGAGGTGTGTCTGTCACCTGTGACATGTGCGGCTTGCAAACTGCCTCACTTTGTTGGTTTTGGCTGGGGGGGGGGGTGACTTATGCTAGTGTGGCCTCTTCCCTTAGGCCATTTGCCCACTGTAGAACATCCCACAATGCAGTGTGTGTGTGTGTGTGTGTGTGTGTGTGTGCACTCCACGAGGCGATGAGCGCAAGTGCAGTGCATTGCATAGAGGGATGAAATGCAGGTGCAACACAGTGTGAACAGCGCCCCCATGTGTCGTGAGTGCACTGATACACAAAAATAGACCCTGTCAATTTGATTATTTATTAGCATAAATCGGCTAGATAATATTACACAATGAGATGTGAACCAGTAAAGACGCCTACCCTAACCCAAGGCCTGAGTGTATTTTAAATATATTTTGGGAAAATCCTATTATGTTCACTCACATGCTTCTCAAGTCCACAAAATCCATTTATTTTGCAATCTTAAATGCAGGGTTAATAATGAGCAATATTTTACAGCCGGCACAGGGAGTGCATGCCCTGGCATGTAAATGTAGTGTGCGTGAAAGTAGTGCAGCGGTGGGCGCCTGCCCGTCAAGCCGGCCAGCACACCATGCAGGAGAAAACAGTAGTTGGTTGAGGTCGCGAGGGGTGTGATGCGTCATATCGGGGCCTGTGTTTCGCACGCTCGGGTGGCCATGATCATGTGGAACTAATAACTTTATTATAATAGCTTATAAATCAACCGCAACTTATTTGCATTTTCAGCCACCCGAGACTTTGCCTCTCACACCCACCCTGGGTGGACTTACTTTGCAATTAAATTCATATGTGACCACGTGTCGTTATTGCAGTGTTCAGCAACATTGTAAGCTTTCTCCACACAGAGATGTAATAGAGTCACCAAATAAATATTAGCAATGAAGTAGTATTTCCATGTGTGATTAATTTTTAATTCACCGCAAGGCACTTAATGTACATGCCTTCTCCTGCCAATTTTCGTAAACCCGTAATTTTTTAATATTTAAGTTTAAATGGTCACTAGTTGTTACTACTAGTAATAGTGCTTCGTACGGCCGTGTAGGGAGCCCGGATATCCCACTGTGAAACAAGCAACTGAAGGATTTCGCCGTGGTCGTCGGTCGAACGAACCTCAGGAACGAGTCAGCTTTCCGACTTCATGACGTTTTCGGCCCGACAGTGTACGGCGCCCTGGGTAATATTTCCTGAAACATTCAAAATTAAATTCACTGATCGTCAAAACGTTACTGATATGCTATTCGACCAGCCAATCCCCGTCACCTTCATATTAAAAATTACGTGATGCCCACCTGAAATTCCAATTTAAGTGTGTTTAGTTATGAAAATATACATCATTTGATGTATTGTTTTCAGTTTTTCCGAAAAGCCTCTATTCTGGATATTTACCGTTTATAAAATTGATCACCGCTAGCAGGAGAAATTCTTCTAATCACAATACGCTCCATGTATCATATAATACTGTGATTGCTACAGTTTTTTTCACTTGAGTTTAAATCAGAGGTCGTGATTATTAGAGCGCATATCTAGCACATCGTGTCGCTAGGTGCGCTGGAGTCATTTTTCTGGCGTTTTTTTCATACAATGTTCATATGTTGTGTAATACAATATATGGGAATATATGCAAACCACGGTCTGCAAACTATTAAGTTCGAAAACTGGGGGGTAGTGCTATTGCTATGGATTCAAAGTGTTGTGGTTTTAGTGTTTGCTTTGTAGGTAAAATGGGTTGAATATGTTTACAAAATAATAAAAAAAAATTGGCTGTACTGTAGTTACTCTACTCAGACGATACAAATTCAACGTATGAACGATATGGCAAGTGATAAAATTAAAGTGGCCGTCAGAGTTCGACCGTTTAATAGAAGAGGTAATAATTTATTTTAGGGGTTATGTTGCAGACAAGTTATATGTGGACAAGTGTGAAAGATTGTATTTTGTTACTTGGATTGTTTTTGTTAGGAAATGTAATTATTATAGTTTACATCAATTCTAATAGTATCGGTTTTAAATTCCATAATAATGAAAAACTGCAGTGTAGTGTAATGTCAAATAATCGTTTTCAAATACAAGAATGCATTTTCGTGTGTACAAGTTATGGGGTTTTGAGATTTATTCTGCTGCGGACACAACAGAAAAGTCTGAAGAGCAAACTTAAAATGTTTCAGGAGTTGCTTAGCTAAATTTTAAGTCAGGAAATTTTCTGATAAAAATCGTGGTATTTTCTTAACGTAACGAAGACTTTATCCGCCAGTATATAATTTTAATAATATCATTCTACATTATAAGGTTAAATGTCAGGGAAATTTTTCAAGGGAACAGCTAGAAAATAATGTAATTTTCCACTAATGTGTTTAAGCAGCAGTGTGGCATAAACTAAAAGCTGTTGTTGCAGTTGTTTACTTTATGATGTATTTCAGCTGTTTAATGTTGTTACCTTATGGTGTATTCTAGCTGTTTGCAGTGTGCACTCAGTGTAGGCTACCCAGTGAACCAGTTAAATGTGTAGGCCTATAATATGATTGTCTTAAATGAATTTTTATTTGTTGCCTGTTTTACACCAAAACTGCTGCAATGACACTTGAGATAATGTAAACAATGCATTGGGTGCATAATAGGAATACTGAAGAATCACCACATTGCAGTGCAAGTGCTGTAGGGTAGGATTACACAGTACTTAACCACTGTAGTGACTTTGCTGAAAATTGAACAAAAAGATATTGCAAATGGTGTTTTTAGGCTCTACAGCAGAAGTTGGTTTCATTTTTGTATAAGTGTGTGTGTGTGTGTGTGTGTAATTGATCGACATCTAAGAGAAAAGTATGAATATTAAAAAAAAATTGGAATAAAGACTTAAAAAAAGAATTACAAGAAATGCAAAAAAGTTCAAGATGATAAAAATTTCAACTATATGTATATAATACAAAATTTAAAAAATAATTCATAATAGTAAACTTTAACAAAACATTTGTAGGGCTCTGTAGCCATGAGGCAAGTTCCTCGTGTGATTTTTCACAAATGTACACTAGGCCTAGTGTCTCCCACAGTTGACGTAAAGCAAGCGTGGATGGCTGCTGTTATTTATTGTATTTACGTGGCATATAAAAAATAGTTAAATGGATATATCTCATCTGCTTCATGTGAAGCAGATATCTGGGTGAGAATCATGCACTCACTTTGTACATGTTTTGAGAAGCAGTCTTGAAACTTTGCAGGTTAATACTTTCCTGTGGCCACATAAGTAAATGTACATAATATTTCACATAAGATAATAGTGAGAGTACTACGAAACCAAGGAGTCCATAAATAATGTTAAATCTTAGAGTGATTTGCATGAAATTGAGTAAATGACTACAGATTCAATAGAATAAATATAGGCTACTGGCCAATGAAATCATGAAATTTTTTTTATTATTGGATGCAGCACCATTTTTGAGATTTAAAAAAAAATCCTGTGTTACCCTATCCACAAGGTGATAGAAAAACATTCATTTAGATTTTTCCTACAAGTGAAGATGGCAGCCATTTATCATACACACTGGAAGCAAATTTCATAGATTTCAAAGGTTTACACAACTAGCAGTAACTTTTTTAATAAGTCTCCTATTGTGGAGTGTTTAATGTCAGTTGAAAGCTTACATAAGATATTATTACAGTGTACGATAAATGTGTAGTTAGCCCCGCACAGAGGGTGACACTAGAGCCGGCACAGTGTTCATATTGAGCATTAATGATTGTGTTTACACCAGTGATGGAATAACATTCACACTTGCATAATATGGAACTGAATTAATTTTCAGGCAGACCATTCGTCTTTAGTGTTATTGCAATAGTAAGTACTATTCAGAAATTGATATGATGCATATTTTTGTTGATTTTGTATGGAATAATGAATTTGTTCACACCAAATGTTAATTTTGTTCACAAGTTCATTTGTGTTGCAGAATCTCAGTTTAATACCATATGATAATTTTACTCATAAGATTGTTCGTGTTGCAGAATTGGAGCTCGGAACACAATGTGTAGTCCAAATGGACGCACAGCAAACTATATTACATCATATAGAGAGGTAAGCATTAAAGAAATATTTATTGTGCACATAACAGGCTCCATTTTGAAAAGTGCTTATTTTATATAACTGTATTTGTAACTTTCAAGTAATGCAATAAAGGCTCTTGAGACGAAGGCAAGGAATTTTACAAATTCAAAACAAAACGAATTTATCCATTTTGATTGTCTAAGGTTTCCATATTTTTCACTATTTGTTAGCCATGCATTCTTAACATTGCTGTGGCACAATTAGTTCTTATTGTGTCATTGGGCTCACTCCATGTTACACCACGACTGAAATAAAGAACAACTGTTATAGTCTCTTCACACTGTCTTCATACTGTTTGTAAGAAACATGTTTAATTGAAGTATTGTATTTTTGGTTAAATGAAACTTTCACCTAGTAAACTCTATATAACCTGGAATAAATGGGGGAAAGTGTGTGCAGGTTGCGATTTGTCTGCCTTACCGCGGGGATTATTGTAAACGGACAGAGCTGCTATAGTTTATTGAAATTCACTTCTGTATTGTGTGCTAAATATATATATATATTAAATGTGGCAAGAAAACTAGTACCTATACAGATTGATTTAAATATTGTTGCAGACATTCTATAAAATTAATCAAGCCCCATTTCTTAGTAGATGCACTGCCAAACATCCTGCCGAGTACCTTCGCCCGTCACTGTTTCTAGCCGCATACAAAGAGACTCGGTAAAGGTCATTTGCCATTTGCCAGCGTACGGAAGGCCTACAACCAGTTCTTCACTGTTGTTACGCATGTTCTGGAATGTGGCTATAAATTAGAAAATGAAAAGTTTTTTTACTACAAACTAAGACCTAATTTATTACAGACATTTTCAGTGCTTAAATATTAATTATTTCTTGGGGTCAATTGTACATCTCAATACCACAGGTTTGTTTATACGTGTGACGTAGTTAATGACGTCAGGACTTGGGCCGTATAGTTGATTAGGTTGGTAGTGGTAAATAAAAAACTAGAACGGGTGGTAGGCATCCAAATCACCCGAAAGTGTGTGTCGGAAATGAACAGAAGAAGAAAAAAGAGGATATCACGTTTAAACTATTTTGTTATGTTGACTGATATTAGTTTTCATTGCCATTGTAATGTATACTTGGCCACAAGGGCATGGATTTACAGTGGCTATTATATATATATATATATTTATATTTATTGTAATAAACACGTACACATTGTTGGGAGTAATATTTGTGCACTGGTAAACACTGTACAAACAAACAAAATGAGGTGTTTACTTTTCAATGCCCATATCAGTAATTTGCCACAGCTGAGTGTATTTAATTTGTAAGTTGCAGGGCTGTATGTTTCTTCGTATCGTAGGATAAGTAAAAATTCATCCCGAGTGGTCTGCTTGTTCCGTTCATAGAGTAAATAAGTTACTGGTGTACGTGTTCAGAGTCAGTTTTCTTAGGCATCAGTGTGTCATAAAATGGATATGTATTGAGTGATACAATAGTAAGCATTATATAAAATGAAGTGGTATAAAATAAATACCTTGATTGGAATAATTGAGTGAACTGTAGAATGAAATATGATCTATATTGTGTGGAGTTAATATAAAAATGTGGTGCATTATGCTGTTGTGTTCGATGTATAATAAAATATATACCGTAGTGGATACTATGTCTTCAACGACGAATAACAAGGATGAGTGTGGCATTACGTGTTGGCGGAAAATGGATACGTTTGGTAAAGGTAAGTGTGGAGATATTTAAATTCAAATGTGTGTATTGGGTGCAATATACGGTGTTGTTGGTAGATAATGTTAGGTCAGGATTCTGTAGAATGTAACACGTATTAGCCATTTGTAATTAATAATTGTATGGCTGTGAATGGTATCTTACACTATTCTGAAGGGTGTAATAAACATTGTTGCTAGTTGGTATTGGTGAGTTAGTTTTCTGTAGTTGAAACTAGTTGTGGCAGATTTTATTCAATTGGATTGTAATGGATGATATGGTTTAGTGTTTTGTAGAAAGTATTAAACAGTGTTGTAGGTAGGTACTGTTGGGTTAGGTAGGCTATCTGTAGTGTTGAGTGTTTAATAGTTGTAAGGATTTTGCAGTGGGTGATTGTGTATAATATTTTGAAAGGATGTAATAAATAATGATGTAGCGGGGTAATTTTAGGTACGTATAGTGACGAGCGTTTGCCATTTTCATTGGATGCTGATTGCAGAGGATGGTATCATAAAGTTCTTTGAAGGGTATAAACAATAGTTTGCAGTCATGGTATTTGGTAGTATATTATGGGCAGGTGGACTCAATGTACTATCCGATACCATATATGGTATTGTATAGTACACTAGGGCGGAAGGGGATCAAGTCTACTACCCGATACCATATATGGTATCATGAAGTACACTCGGGTGGACGGGCTCAAGTGTACTTCCTGATACCAATGTCTATAAATGCTGAAAGTGTCTCTGCCCGAAAACCCCCACATTCCTGCATATGCCTGTTAGATTTTAATAGGAAAGGGATGGGTCAATAGTAAAAACCATATGACGTCAGCTGTCCCATATTGGTGATGTCATAATATGTGTGTAAACAAATTATCTCGGGTTGTACACTAATCTCAAAACTTGTAGGGTCATTCCATGTAAAATCATAAAATAAAATATATTACAGCTGCACCATTTTTGTTGTTGATAAAAATTTGTCCATAAGTTATCCTATCCTCAAGGTGAAAGAAAAACATTGATTTCGATTTTTACCTATAAGTGGATGATGGCAGCCATTTTTCATTAACACTGCAAGCAAATTTTAAAGTCGCGTATTGTGGAGTTTTTAGTGTCATTTAAAAACTTACATAAGATACTGTTACCCTGTTTATTTATATTATAAAATTTTCATTTAGGGATTATTCCATACTATTTCAACAAATTTTTAATAAATAGGTTGCCGCATCATTAAAAAAAATTTTTTTGGCAAAGTTATAATACATGTTTAGAGACCGCAAAACGGGTTTGGAAAAAAATTTTATATCCCACTATTTTGTGTAAAGGTGCCAAGTGCGCACTCAGAATGAACCATTTTTTGACATGTACTAGCAATTAGAAAAAATTTATAAGTGCACTAAAAATTCAGCAAACTCCTTCATTCAAAGTTTAACTTATTTAAAAAGGAACCATGATTGTTTTAATTCAAAGAAATGTTAACTCATAATAGTTTTTTAATATTTTATAGAATTTCAAAGTCAACATAAAAAGTTTTGATTTTTTCGATTTCCAAGCCAAATTTGGAGTGGGAAGGGGACAAAACGCACCAACCAATTTTTTCTTACCATAACTATGGTAACAGAATATTGTACCTAGGGTGAGAGAACTAGTGTGTTTCAAGCCCTTCCATGAATTTTTGGCCGTCGAAAATTGGGAATTTTGAAATTATCCATTTTTTTAACCAGCTGTATCTCCAATGGGGGAAACAGTAAAAATTTGAAATTTTGTACCATGAAGCCTTCTATTTAGTACAAACAACATATCAAAAATTGATAAACCTTGTTTTGGAGATGAGGGAAGCAATAATAATTCAAATTTCAGGAAAAACTCATGTTTTTAGAAGTGGTTTTTTTTAATATTAGTTTTTTGGGATCATTATTAACAGACCATATTGATTCTACCACATTTTACTGTTAACAATACAACTGCAATAAGAACTTATTATACGAGGCATTGAAAATAACTATATCACAAGACAATGATCACTGAACATAAACATTACTATACATGACAGTTATGATGAAGTGCTGTGTTAATGGAAAAGTAAGTTTTTGTGATAATTTACATAATATAACTCATTTTTCGCATCACGTATACTGTAGTTCACATGATTCAGAATGAAGAGTCACCGGAAACTGACAAGGCCTGCCAGTAATTTCAGCATGGTGATTGACATAAATGGCTTACAATATTTTCATTCTCTTCCTTGAAATTTTCTTCATGATCTTACGTTGTGAAAGTTCAGCAAGTTCATTGCTTAAACCTGGCTCAACGTTCCACTTTCTCACACTGGACGTAGAAAATTCAGCAGGATTAATAACACATAAGATATTTTCAAATGGCACCCATACAGTATCTTTTACTGATCTCTGGAATGATGCTGATGGCCCTGCTGAATAGAAAAATGGACATAAGGTTCCTTTTCCAACTCCTGAACTTCATTCACTTCGGCCAATCACCAATCAGAATTGTACATGCAAGCACTGTAGTCCTTATTCTCCTTAGGTCAAAAGAAATGTCTGTTGAAAGTGTGGTGGCATTCAGTCAGTACCTGAAAGTCCTGTGAGCTTGAGGTGATGGTGTAGTACTTCAAACGGTTGCAGTCAAAAGGTACAAATTGATGCTTCTGTCTCGTGTTGGGTATCATCTGAGCATTAGCAAATCACTCTTTGACTCGTCTTCGCATTCAGTTACATACATGAAGAAAATACCTTTGATTTTTGTGTGAAAAAGTAAACATTTCAAAAAGTGTCAGTATTTTGCTTCCTGCTACTCGTTGTAGGTTTGCCTGGAGACACTAACCGCTCGCCTGTTCCACCAATTACATCACATGGCCCTTTTCCATGATATATCCCAAAAAAAATCCACTCTGCATTAAGATCAAAGTCTAGCTTATGGTAGCACATGTTGATAAATTTTTTTTCTGTTTTTATATTGCCCAGCAGCTCCATTAGGAAAGTATATAATTTTCTCTACAAACGGTGCTGCTTTTTTTATTTCTTTACCAAAGCTCATACTACCATGATAGTATGTTTCATGCAGTCACTGATCGTACTAAAAATATTTTTGACACCAGAGATTTGTTTACAGGATCCATGTAGTACAACACAAAAGGATGTACAGTTGCTTGGTCATTTACCCAATGAAAACTTTGAATTTCGTATTGAATAACAAATGAAAGTTCTCAGAAAAATCTCCTATAACTATGCATTCATTACTTAAAAAATTTCCTTTTTATGTTTTATCTAACAAGACTGTGCTTTAGAAATGAAATGGTGCTTCTTTAAGGAACTCAGCTTTGTCAGCAAATCTTCACTGAACTCATCAATAGACTTTGTTTTTGTTGTAAGAGTTGCTCAATCAGTTGAAACCTATTGCTTGTATGATACACAGTCTGCAAAATTTCCGCCATCCTCGTCAAATTCTTGTTTAATCAAATCTCTAATAACTTCAGGACCGGGGCAGTCACGACATCTATCTAACATACACTGTCCACTCTATAAGTTACAAACCATTGAATATAATAAGTCTTTGTAATCCATTTTAAGCTTTGCACCTTGTAATGTAAGTTTTACATTTTGATGTTCCGCACATACACACGCAGTATGTGTTCCACGGCTGCCTGCTAAAAAAAAAAACAATTTTGGTCGCAGCTCTGCAAACTTGATAAATCCTTTTTTCGTATGTGGGTTTACAGTACAGAAGTTCTGGAAAAGCTCTTTGTTTTAGATTCCACTTAACCAACTTCTTAGTGTTTAGAACTAGATACTGACTGGCTCCAAATTCATTGCACTCTGGTACTAAGCTTAGTATTTTTATATTCTCTCCAGTTTTATTCAACTTTTGAAAACAACGTGCACATACATCCTTACCTGGTATAAGTTTCAGATGTTCATGTTTAGCAGACAGCTGCATAGTGATTTCCCTTTCGAAGCCAAATAATGCCACTTCATTCTGAATGTGATTAATTAAAGTGTATCAGAGAAATGCAAATGTGAATTAACTTTACTTTAGTTGAAGTGTGCCAATAAAAGTTTTTATTGTGCTGGCAAGTAACCATCATTGTTGAGTTATTCTCCGTCAACCTCTAATTGTACAGTTTTATTGTGCTGGCAAGTAACCATCATTGTTGTGTTATTCTCCGTCAACCTCTAATTGTACAGTTTTATTGTGCTGGCAAGTAACCATCATTGTTGAGTTATTCTCCGTCAACCTCTAATTGTACAGTTTTATTGTGCTGGCAAGTAACCATCATTGTTGAGTTATTCTCCGTCAACCTCTAATTGTACAGTTTTATTGAACTTTTGAAAACAACGTGCACATACATCTTTACCTGGTATAAGTTTTAGATGTTCATGTTTAGCAGACAGCTGCATTGTGATTTCCCTTAAGGACTTCAAAATAATTTTCTTGTGCGTGACAAATGGTTCACAACACTTATTACCATACATATGAAAGAACTTTTCAACATATTTCTTACAACTTCATCCACACCTGTTCTAAGTCTTATTAATGTTTTTATTTCATCACTTATGACACTTTGAATTATTAACTCTGATGAGCTAGTGTAAACAACTTGATGACACTCATCCTTAACAAAACAGCCAACAGACCACTCCTTGTCACTTGAATTGAATTAAAATACAATACATGCCACCAGGACAGGCAACGAAAGACTGGAGCTCCAGGCAGGATATGTCTAATCATGTGCTCATCGGCATGATGTAAACTCATGAAACAGTTGCATCATGTGCAGTCTTGCAAATTACAGAGTGGTTACCATTACATGTAATAACATGACTGAAAACATCTCCTCGTGAATTTTGCCTTCGACTTTTCTTAACTTAAACTGTCTGTATTTTTGAAATTACAGTACTAGGTAAACATTTATTTATTTTTATTTCTGTAGTTGCAAAATTGTGAATTTTTTAATTTTGTTATATTGCACTGCCCAAACAGTGTATTACCACTTATTACCCCATGTAACCCTGATGATAATATCCTTCAGCATGAAGTGGGATTATATAATGCACTAAAGATTAAATTTTATTTTTTTTCTATTACTCAACAGGGGTGAAAACAACAGAATGGGACTTGTGCCCTATAGCTGTTCATCAAGAGTATCTTTAATAACAAATACAAATTTATATTTTTTTGCCCCTCCCCCCTCCGATAAAACTTTTTCTAACATTAAAAACAGTAAATTTTCATTTTTTGCCCAAGTTGGAGATAATTTCTTTCCAGGAAGGAAGTCTTCAACCCATCTGAATGCTGACAGCAGATGGACGCCATCTTGCAAATACAAAATTTATTTTATAATATAAATGTACAGTATTATAGTGTCTTATTTAAGCTTTTAATTGACATTAAAAACTCCACAATAGGTGACTTTTTAAAAATGTTACTTCTGGATCCATAAGCATTTAAAATCTGTGAAATTTGCTTGCAGTGTGTGTGCTAAATGGCTGCCATCATCCACTTATAGGTAAATATCTAATTTAATGTTAATTAGGAACAAATTTTTTAAAAATAAAAATGCTGCAGCTTCAGCCCCGTGATGATTTTACATTGAATGACCCCGTACAATGTGTTACGTACATCTTAATATGACAATTACAGAACAGGATATTTTAAATTTTGGCAACAACTGTGTAAATTGCAGCTATTACCTTCCAGCCATGCACCTTCAAGCTGTTGTGGATGCTTGGAGAAAGGGCTAGGCATGTGTAGTACAGTGGTCTATGTTCTATATACGATATGTACAGCGGCTACAAATAATATTGGTGTTACTACACTTGTGTGAGGGTGGAAAATTGGAAGGAAATGTAATAATAATAATAAAGGTATGGACTATCCTTAGAGATTATTTATTCATTCATTTCTTATACATTATGTGAAAGTGATCACCTTTTCATTTTTAATGGAACTGAAATTGCAAATGAAAGCAATCATGTGTCTCTAACCAGAAATAAGTATTGGTTTGCACTAGAGTGAAGAATATTCTTGGTCATTTTCACTCTCTTTAAGGTGAACAACAGTACCTTGTTATTTTATTCCAATCAGCTTGGCGGTGTTTGCGTGCACTATTGCACGCTGACACAAACTCCATTTCCTGCGTTGTATGGCACATCTATGGAAGGATGCTGACCAGTTAGACTTATTAGTATGAGACGGGAGACATGTTAGCTGCACAAGCAAGGACTTCCGTCTCTTTCTTCGCACTGAAGGATGCATGTTCATTTTGAACTACAGCCAATCTTTTGTAAATTAAATGTCATTATAGAATGTTTAATCTGATGAGTAAATGGATGTCTTTTCAGAAGCAATTGTGCTTAATTATAATTTTTATGCTATTGTGCAACGTAGTATTGATGATGATACAGATTATACAAAAACAATAATGGTAAATAGTTTACCACTGAAATATCTCTTTGTCATATCTGTACTTCATCAACTTTATTAGTACATCATCCTGTGTTGAAGTGCATTGCCCACTGAGTAGGCAAAATAGATCAACAGTGAAGACGTAAAAGTCCAGAAAACCTTTATTTATATTCTCCACTCTTCACATACATGTGAGATAGCAGGTTTTTGAAATTTGAGAGCCAAAATATAAAATGTGGTATAACTTATTGGATGAAGAATATCAACAACAAATTTATAAAGATGTATTTTATTCAGGCTAGTATAATAATTAAACAACCAAATAAAATATGACCATGAAATTTACAAAGGAAAAAATTCATGCAAAAACAAATATTGTGGTCACAGTAAGATTTCTCGGAATAAAATTTACACCGATGAAGAAATAGTTTATCAACCACAAAACTGCTAATGACTTCAGAATTTGCACTTGTTTTAAATTCATTAAAATAAATTTTGTGGTCAATACAAAATTATTTTGTTATTACCACAAAACATTTGGCAGGGTGATTTTAACTAGGCCTAAATATTTTGTAGCAACCACTAAATGTTTTCAGTGTGCCCAAACATAGAGCACTAACAAATTTTTCAGAAACATTATTTAGGACTACACACATTCACAAAAACTGTATACCAACCTACATCATAATACTACTCAATTATAAGTCTTAGTAAATAAAAATTACCCTAATTGTGATTACAACCGGCAGTAGTAAATAGTATTCAAATATTGCTGTTAAAGTAATGTGGATTCATATCAAAATGGACTTTTACAGTAATAGGATTCATGACAATAAAATGCTATTTTATTTCACACATATATTCATGAAAAATTAATTGGTTGATCTGTTTTTCTAATTTATATTTAATCTCTAGGTTTGAACTGAAGTAAGGCAAACTTAGAACATTTAAAGTAGCATGCACATATATGTATTGTTGTGTGCATTCTAATACAGTATTTACTGTATTAGAATGCACACAACAATACATTACTACTAAAGATTTATTTATTTATTTCACCTTATTTTTCTGTGGGTGCAGTTAAGGCATATTTGCCTTTTATACTGTACTGACACACACTAAAGAAAGAAGTGATCTTATAATTTATTGATTTTTAAATTGATAGAAAGAAAAAAACAATCAGATTGTTACATGATGCCTGAGGGGTGGAGGGAAAAGATCTAAATTTGATTTATATTTATTCACACAGCTATTATTTACATCAATCTATCAATTTCCACTATTACTCCTTTATTTTCAGTGAGCACAGTAATCAATGTCTATGTCAACTTTAGTTAGTCCTTCTCAATGTCTAGATTTGGTTATAGTCAATTATCTCACGTTCATCATTAACAAGTGTTCAGTCTATCTGTTGCCATCATTTGTAATGACTTGCACACACACACATTCAGCCCAATAGTCCAGTGGGCCGGTCACACTGTTCAATGCACCACTGCTCACAGTCGCAGATTTTCCTCCCTCTGATCACTTCTTTTGCCACACATTGTTCTTCTCGCTCGTCATCTATTGCTCAATGTCATGGAATTACCCAAACTCCAGACACTCGTCAACTCACAGCTCGAAGGCCCGACGTGCTTTTATAGTATCGGCAGCCAAGATCTGGGATATTCCCCACACACTAATTTAAGTTGAGAGAGGCAAAACTGTCAAAACCAGAACATTCTTCGGGTAAATACAGAAATTTAATCAGCTTAAGGTTAGGAGCGTGAGCTGCAAAAGGGTTATTGCAGAGGCACACTTTTCGTAACAAGATATGCCCATCTTGTCTGCTCACCTGACTTTCCAACATTCCTCTCTTCTTTTCACCCACTATCATTTCACTACTCTGTTATGACTAATGAAGCTAAATTTTTTCAAGAGCATTTCACAAGGGCATCTTAACTATGTGGTATGCTGTTATAAGACACTGTCCATTTTTTTACACATCCCCTTTTTCTCTCTCCATTCCCCTTTTTCTCTCTCCATTCCCCTTTTTTTTTCTCTCTCCATTCCCCATTTTTTTCTCTCTTCATTCCCCATTTTTTTCTCTCTCCATTCCCCATTTTTTTCTCTCTTCATTCCCCATTTTTTCTCTCTCTCCCTTCCCCATTTTTTCTCTCTCTCCCCTCCCCATTTTTTCTCTCTCTCCCCTCCCCATTTTTTCTCTCTCCCCTCCCCATTTTTTTCTCTCTCCCCTCCCCATTTTTTCTCTCTCTCTCTCTTTCTTATTTTTTCTCTTCCTCCCCCCTTTTCTCTCTCTTCCCATTTTTCTCTCTCATCCCATTTTTCTCTCCTCCCCCTTTTTCTCTCTTCCCCCCCCCCTTTTCTCTCCCTCTCCCCTTTCACCCCCCATACTCATCCTCCCCCTCCCTCTATATTGCTACCTCTCTAGTGACTTCTTTTGTTCACTGGAAACCTACACATTTTTTATATAGAATGTTTTTCTGTTTTCCATGTTGCAAGCATCTATGTCAATTTTGTGACACAAATCTCCAGTCAACTAAGCCTTGCATTTTTTCCCATTCTTCCCTAATCCTCTTCTCTTAACATTCTCCTGAGAGGAAGTAAACAAGCATTGTTTGGAAGCATGTTGCTGCATACATTATGGAAAATCCTAGTCTTTTTAGTGTTAATGCAAATGCTTTTTGGTTTTTTCTTCCACAGAAGGTAGCACAAGTGGGGTTTGCATTGAATGCTCACACCAGCTCCATAACTCCTGCATACATATGAACCTTGTTTTCGTTGGTATTCTTCCTTGCCTCCACTGAATTTTGTCATTAAAGACAAGTAGTTTTCTGCTCAATTACTTGTATAATTGGTAATTAGGTGCACAGCTTTGAGAATAAGTGGACGAAAAGCAGTTTAGATTTCCTGCTGATGTTTCTGCATCGGAAACACAGTGGCCACTCTTGTTTTCAGAAGTATTCAAATGTAGTGCATCCCAAGAACGTGTCTCGTGACATTTTGTAAATAATCAACAAGTCATTTAACTGTTTTTCTCATCTTGGTATTGTAAGAAATTGTAGCTTTGGCAGCATTTTTTAGTCTGGTGATGAGTGGATCTGATAAAACATTTCTACAATCTGAGATCTAAGCACCTTTCTATAACCACGGGCTCCAGCAGGAAACTGTATTTTTTTCTATGAAATGTTAAATAATTTTATAACAAATAAATTCCTTATTTGTGATGTTACTTTACAATGCAAGACCTGCTGGGAAGATTAATTTGAGTTCTTCCTGGTTTTCAATAATTTTATTTTGATATTTGCATGTGTACTAATTGTATTACAATTATATTGTATATTGGTAACGATAATCAAATTTATTCACATTACAAGTCATGGATGTTTATTGCATGCATTTAGGGTAAAACCTATTTGTAAATCTCACACTCATCTGGAGGAAACTTTTTCTAACTCCTGTGACTTCCCTTGGAAAATATCTTGGTGACTCCATGTCTGTAACACTTAAATGCAGTTACACTTGCAACACCAGAATTCACTGTGTATCTGTGTCCGTGACTGCGTTGTGTGACCATCCACAATTAGAGTTATGAATGGTATTCCTGTCTTTGTTATATATATATATATATATATATATATATATATATATATATATATATATATATATAATAATAATAATAAATTTAATTTTCTTGAAATTGTGTGCATTTTTTTTTTTCAGATATAAAAATCTATATTGGAACTAATGCTGGAAGCAGAAAAAAGAAAAATCCCAATCAGCTCTCTCAGATTGGGATTTTTCTTTTTTCTGCTTCCAGCATTAGTTCCAACATAGATTTTTATATCTGCAAAAAATGCACACAATTTCCAGAAAATAAAATTTATTATTAAGAAGCATGTGAATCCACAAGATCTGTGCACAAACATGCAAAACGTGAGATAAGTTGATATTGGAGGTTAGGAACGATCATTAACTGGTTCATTACATAGATGTAATACTTGACTATATCATTAGTGACACTTTCTATAACAAAACTGCATAATGTGGAGCAGAAATAATGGTGGGTGATTTTTGCAAGCTACTCATTGTGAAGTTATCTACATGCTGGTCATTTATAAATAACTTATATTTAGGTAAAAATGTATACAGTTTTATTCTTAAGCTAAATATCAAAATTTGTAAAATTTAATTTTTTCTATACGAGTTGTAAGTTTGTTAAGCATTTTAGCAGTGTTATTTGTTTCTTTTAAATCATAACAGAACTCATAATAATATAATTTAACAATAAACTTTATTGCTTACAATTGAACATAAATGTGTGATCTCTTGCAGGAGAACAATTATTTAATTTATATAGAGCAGGCCTTGTTTGTTTATGATTCTGGTGATATGTAACTGTATCACATATCCTGTCTAATCACATTTTAGGTTATTTTCCAGAGCAGTTTTACATGCTTTCTCGTAGCAAATATAAGTTTAATTTTGACCAGCCTGAAGAATACACAATATAATATGAAATAAGGTGGAGCAGCGATGGAATTTGTTGGCAGGGAAACGAGAGCTCCTTAAGAAAACACACCTGCTCATGTCAATGCCTGCAAAATTTTCCAGGCGCAAAAATATTCAGTCTGAATTCGCTGGGGTTCAAACCTTGATTGCTTAAAGAGGCAAGTAGTAATACCACTCCACTATTGCATTAAATGCTAATGGTTCATGATGGTTGAGATAAACCCATGGAGTGTCTACCGGCGATTACTATAAAACCACAATTGCTTTAAAAAAATTTACTGTCAAACACTTCCCCCCCTCAAAATAACACACAGTGTTTAGTTATATTTAACAGTAAAACAAGCACATAGTGTACATGAACAGGTGCGAAACTAGGTTATTGCATCCATCCAAAATTTAACCCAGATTGTAGCGGTGTGAGTAGCAGCACAACTACAGAGGATCACACCCCTCAGTCATATTTTCCACAAATCAACAAAAAATTACACTGTATGGAATGTCTAAGATATGGGAGGAGCATGTACAGACCAATACATTAATTAGGTCGAGTAGCAATAATATGTTAAATAAATGTGTGTGTGGTGTTCAAGTAGGTCTTGAGCGAAGATGTAATCTGTAGAGGAGTGTCGTCCGTTCATTCAGTTCCAAGAGTTTAAATTTTCAGAGTCCGTTTTCTTACGCATTGGTGGATTGTAGAATGTACCTTAGTGTAGAATCATGAAATTGATATGTATGTCATGTATTACGGTAATTTGAATACATATAGATTGATAAAATAGTAAGCATGGTAGAAAATGAAGTGTTGTAGAATAAATATATTTTGGAAATAGTGAGTGAACTGTAGGACCAAATAGGATCTATAGTGTGTGTAATTAATGTAAAGATGTGTGGTGCATTATGATGTGTTTGACATCTAGTAACAAGTATGAGTGTGAGTGAGTGAGGATATTTGAGCTGCTCTTAACATAGTGGTCTTGAGAGCCGATGAGGGTGAATTTAGGTGATTATGGAGTGGCGCTGGGATGCAAGGGCAGGGAAAATGGGAGATCCCCGAGAAACCTGCTGACCAGCAGCATCGTCCAACACAATTCCCACATGCAAAAATCCCGGGGATTGAACCTGGTTCGCCTTGGTGGGAGGCGAGTGGTCTAACCATTACACCACTGCAGTCTCGAGGATGACTGTGATATTAAATGTTAGCAGAAAATGTGTATGTTTTGTAAAGGTAAGTGTGGAGATATATAAATACAAATGTGTGTGTCGGATGCAATAAACAGTTTGTAGGTAGGTAATGTTAGGTCAGAATTGTGTAGTGGCAACAAGTTTTTGCCATTTAAAAATAATAACTGGATACTGTGAAGTGAGGTGAAGTTGATCAGCATGGGTGAGATGATCATTTGATCATGTGTAAAAGCCAGGTATATATGTGGGATGGAAAATGATCAGCAGGGGTGAGATTGATAAGATTCTGTACGTGCTTAGTTCAGGTACCATATATGACATGAATATTTATAGGATGTTTTCATGGGATCAATCTCACGTTTGCTAATCAGTTGCACTCCACATTATGGTAGCAGAGGATGGTATCGTATAATATTCTGAGGGGTGTAATGAATGTTTCTAGGTAATGTTAGGTTATTGTTATGCAGTTGCGAGTCATGGCAGTTTTTATTCAATTGGATTGTAATGGATGGTATTGTTTAATGGTTTGTAGAGTTAATAAACTGTGTTGTAAGTAATGTTAGGTAAGGTAAATGTAGTGTCGAGTGTTTGCCAGTGGATGATTATGTATAATGTTTCAAAAGGGTGTGATAAATGATGTAGCTAGGTAATGTTAGTTACGTATAGTGGCAAAGTGTGTTTGCTATTTTTAGTGGAATATCTGATTGCAGAAGATGGTATCATAAAATATTTTTAAGGGTGTAATAACTTAGATGGGGTTGTAGGTCATGTTATTGGGTAATATATTTGGGCGGATGGGCTCATGTGTACTTCCCGATACCAACGTCTATAACCAAGATGGCGGATGAGGTATAGTTGCATCTAGGACCGCTCGTGCTCTTTGTGTTATTTATAATTTCTTACTAACAGTCTGGTATGATAAAGAAGTATTAACCAGCCACGTAAGTGGCTGGTTAATACTTAATGTGTAGTTCTGTACACAATATTAAATTTTAACATTGGGTTAGGAGCTCTTAGTACGAGTTCAGCTAATTGCTGCAGAACAAGTGGAGCTTCTGCATCTTAAGTAGCTTGTGCAAGAGCATCAAGCCTCTTTTTATCTAGTGACATCATGGAACGGCTTATGCTAGCTTTAACTACAGCTGTGACACAAGCAGTTCTTACAGAACTCTGGAGACATTGGACTTAAACATAGAGGAAACATTGTATGTGCAAGCTGAACTGAAGTCTAAAGACAGTGAGTGTCAGCAGGTAAAGCGTGGCCTGATTGTTGCGAAGGACGACCTGGAGTACCAGCCTTAGGACTTTTGGTATTGCTAAAGAGTCGCAAGAAAACACTGATGCGGATATTATCCATAACCAGCTTAACCTACCTGACATCTTTATCAGGTACATTGATCGCAGCCATTGTGTGTGGGTCCCAAGAATAGGAACAGCAATAGACCAAGACAGATACTTCTAAAATTTGTGTCGTACCGACAGATAAATGAAGTTTTCATGGGCGAGCGGCAGCTGGCCAAGTCCAGCATCCGGTGTGACAATCAGAGAAGACTTCACTGCTGAGAGGATTAAACTATTTTAGGCTGCTGTTATGAAGTACAATCTGAAAAAGTGTGGATTCTCAATGGCTGTGTCATAATCAAAGCCGAGAAAAAAAATTCTCTCTTTTTTTCACATTGTACGTGTGGAGTAAGTCGGGTGTCTGTCGGCTCCTGATGCAAGTTACTTTAGAAAGTGAAAAACAGCCAGGTGTTTATTTTAAACTGTTTCAAATTGTCTATTATGATACAGGCGTCCAGAGCAGAAAAGAATTTCAAAGTTATTCTTATTATTGAACCAGTTTTTGTGAAATGGGAGAGTGCGAAACAACCAAGCAAGTAACGGAGGCTGTGTCGCGATTGTTCGAAAACCTTATCAGGGTTGGCCAGGACAACCCTATTGCGGCAGCATTCAAAACAATAATAACGAAATAATCTTGTCCAAAAAAGTTAACATGATTACTGAACCAGTGACAGATATTTTCTCGCAGAAAGTGTTAGCCGAATAAGAAAGCTAATTCAGTTCAACACAGAAGCACAAAATAAAACTGGAAAGTGTGCTGAAACAAGTGAGCATATTAGAGACAAACTTAAAACTGCAGCAAGATGAACTGGAGCAGTACCAGAGAGGAACTCACCTGCATGTTTTTGGCCTCGACAAAACTGCTGCAGAAAACGTAGATGAGATATTTCTATGCATCCCTGAACAAATTGGAGTGCCTGTTAAACTCAAAGATATTGACAGGAGCCATTGGGTTGTATGGAAACGCAATATTGCACTGAGGCCATTAATTGTAAAATTTGTCAGTTATAGAAAGTGAAGTGAGGTGTTCTGAAAAAAGAAAAGCCTTAAGGACACAGGTGTCACAATTAGAGAAGACCTCACAGCAGCTCAGCTACAAGTTCTGTAAGAACCCATACGCAGGTTCGGAGTGAAGAAAAAGCAGGTGGCACCATCATGAACAGCAAAAAGAAGTTAAGATGCATGTTACTAACTTATGAGCGAGATTCCCGGCTCTCGGAGATAGTGTATGCACCAGAAGCGATCGCTGGAATCCGACAGAAAATTACATGTAATAAACACTCTAGCCACTTTAAAATACAAAATATAAATATAATAAAAATAATTAAATTTTTTCCACCAGTATTCACATTCTCCAACACTAGTTAAGGGAGATATAACTTTATTCCTTGTAAAATTATAAGTGTAATAAGTTACGTACAGTTAAGCTTAAAGTGTAATCTGTTGTTTGTATTTTTGAATATTTATTTTCATTAAAATTATTATCATTTTCAAATTTTGTGTCCCTATTATTAACTTAGTAATTTTAATTTTAGACTTATGAGCAATTGTTAGCTTAGTATTTTTAATATTACTCTTGTGAACTACTGAATATTGTTCAATTATTCTGTTTAATTCTATTCCCCACATAATAAATTAACTGGTAAACGATAGTTTAGTTAATTCATAATTAACATTTTGCAAATTTGTTTGAATATAACGACTGTGTGATATTTTATATAAAACATGTATACATTTTTTGGTGAACTTTATACCATACACTTGGTATTGGTATTACGTGAGCTCGCTACAAGTGAAATGTATAATGGAAAGGACTTAGACTGGTCACTCCTGTAGGAACACAATGGTGGTTGATAATGGTAGACATCTTCCCCCAGGTCATTCCGGCCCTTCTTTCTCCAGCCTCATTTCGACAGCGTGTTCAATTTCCCATTGTGCTCAAAATGGTGTTCTTGGGTTTACTGATCATAATCTTATTTATTTACTCTGCAGTAAACCAATACAGAAGTTGCAAATTTTCTGACAGTATAGAATTTTATCGGGATCTGTCAAATAAATCATGGACTGAAGTCTTTGCAACCAATTCAATAGATAAAAAGGTTTCTATATTTAGTGATTCTTACCTCTCTTTCTTTAATAAGCATGCACCGTTAAAATACAGCAAACAAAGAAGAAGTTACTCTCCATGGATGATGGCATACATACAAAGTAAAATGAAAGAACGGGATGTTGAAGTACAAACAAAACATGTTCCTATTGGCAGCCGGTGACAAATGGAGTTCCGCAGGGCTCAATTCTTGGCCTATTATTATTCTCACCCCGCTAGCATCCTGCTTCAAACAAGTTAAATTTTATCAGTGTGCAGCTGATGTTCAGTTACTGCTGTCCCTTCGTGTAAACGAAATTGAAGAAAATATCGTAAAGATTAATAGTGATTTACTAAATTTATTAGAACGATGTGAATCAAACTTTCTGATACTTATTCCATCAAGATGTTCTTACATAGTCATTGATTCACAAAATATATTATATGAAATTAAATCCTTCACACCGGTCTCTATAAACTGAGATATTATACCAGAAAAAATTTCCTGCAAAAACCTAGGTATCATTTTTGATAACTACCTAAGCTGGGATAAACGGATATCAGCAGCTATCCAATCTGCATATTATTATCTCAAATATCTATAGTGACAAAAAAAATTGACTACTGACATCAGTTTTTTTCTGTATGACATGCTAGTTCTATCAGTTTTTAACTATTGCTCAGAGTTGTTTGTTAATATCAATAAAAAGCAAAAAGATAATGTGCAGAAAGTACAAAAGCGTATCTTAGATATTGTTTCAATCTTTAAAAGCGATGTCTCATCACCGACACCCTTTTCACATACAAATGGCTGAATATGGAAAATAGGTGTTTGTATCATTCAGCCATTCAACTAAAAAGGAGCAGGGGAAACGGGAGTCCCTGAGAAAATCTGCATACCATCTGCATCGTCCGGCACAATTCCCACTTGAGAAAATCCGTTGACCTGGCGTGCTAATCGCTCAGCCACTTTGGCCTCAAGAATAATACAGTTTAAGGTTTTTTAAATTCCTAAACACATATTTTGATACTTACTGGTAGTGAAAAACAAGTCGGTCACCCTGATTAAAATATCTGTCTTATCTGTGGGTTTATGGCAGTTATAGGCTGCTCACAATAAAGTGAGCATCTCTTTAAGCCCCTCCCAACAGGCATTAACTACTAATAAATATATCTTGTTGCATTCTCAGGCATTAAATTTTGAGGGTGGTGAAATGTATAGACTGTGTTTGTTGGTTATATTGCAATGCTTACATTAAAAAGCAGCAGGAAGATGGAAGTTGGATGTGAGGAAAAAATTTAGAAGGTAATTAAAAAGTGCTCACTTTACCGTGAACAGCCTATATAATAAGTACTATTTAATATACTACGCAAGCATAATTTAAAATGCCTTGGCACATATAGGTGTGCATTTTCATCTTTTCACACATTCACAATAAATTGTACTATATTTTATATTCAGAAAGATTTGTCAAAAATTCGGCAATAATATTATGGTAAAAGGTAAGTTACTAGGACAATCTTCCATGCAAAAACACAAGCTCTTTCAAGTGTTCAGCAAGCAGATTTTTTCGTCTAATTGAAACTGTTGCCAGCACTGTTGACATGTACAGCAATAAAATATGTCTTCTGACTTTTAGACTTCATTTTGAGTGTAATGGGAGCTTTACTTTATCTGTGAATAAAATTTAGTTAGTAAATAATAAAAATGGGAATTTTAGAAAAAGAATTACTATATTAGTATTACTGAAAATAATACATTAAAAACATTTCACCTAAACTCATTTAAATAAAGAATATAACATGCCAAAATACAGTTTATAATTGATTATACTCCAACACCAAATGCAAGCTGACCTAAAATGTCCAAACCCTCTGAAAATGAAAATAATATGACACTGAATGCGAGTCAAATTTGAATGTCCCAAGTGCACTCAATCAGTTGAGAGAGCGCAGACATGATCATTTTGGCAGTAAGTTCACTGTGGTGGGGGTTGGATTCAAGGGTAGGTTGCAGCAGGAGGATTACCCCTCCCGCTCTACATGTTACAGACACATTGTGTGTGTGGCAAACGTCTTGTCTTTTAAAGTAGTGAAATCCTGTAAAGATGAAAAAAAACTGACACATTTAGGCTTATTAAGCAGGAAAACTTATTAAAAGGGTACCTGTATAACTATGACACATTCAATAATTGTAGAAGAAAAATTATTTTAGTAACATAATTAAAAAATAAGATTTGATGTAATTTCAGTTAATATAATACCATATTTTTAAATTTTACACCTGTACAAGCAATTTCAAGGATCCGTTCTTAAGGATGTTACATTTTACTTCAGTTAAGCCTACACCTAATACAACATTTCAAGGCACTGTAATGTTTGGTTTGCACACATGAACTGTATATTTAACTTAAATCATATTAACCAGAAAGCACAGCACTATCTTATATCTGTTGAGTGTTGTTTGCTATTTAAAAAAAACGCTGGATATGCACATCAGTACGGCTTTTGAAATAAAAAAACAAAAGGTGTAATTCACACCACTACAACAATCGCTAGTGGAAGTTGACCAAATAGTGCAACAGTTCCCAAATCTAGGCAATGTGCGTTAATTTATGGTGGTGATGGCTAACATGGAACTGGCAGCTATGATTATTTACACAATTATTGAAAAATGGGAGAAAAGTTGCGGAAGTAGTGAATAGTTGAAACTGCTAGTGCCACACTGCTCGCATGAGGTTGGGGGGAGGGAGAGTAGGACAAAGAAAAAGGGGCTGCTTTTGGGGTGGATGCGTCGACAGTGTGTGGGGGTGTTAGGAGCAAGAGAGTGGGAATGCTGATGATGATAAGGCTTTGCCAGGGGAGGGAGAAAGAAAGAGAGGCTGAGGAAGGGAGCTTGGAGTAGTGTGGGCATGTCTAGATAGAAGATTGGCAAAGAGAAGGGAGTAGAGGGGTATGGGCATAGCTAGAGTGTTGCTTGGCTAAAGGGAGCAGAGGGGTATGGATGTGGCTACAGGGTTTGTGGTCTGATGGTAGCAGAGGGATACGGACGTGACCTGGAGGAAGCAGAGTGTCACCTGCATTGAGGCGGGATAAAGCAGGCAGGTTGAGAAAGGCAGCAGAGGGGTGTGAGCAGTGCCGCCCGAAGGAGGGCGGCCTGGCAGTGATTGCCGCCTTTGTCAGAAGTCAGACCCATCCAAGGTCGGCTTACAATGCTGTAAATATGGTAGTTTACTGCTCCGCGCATTAAGAAAATATTCTAAATGAGTTGATATTTTGATTTATCATGATAATGCTCCTGTTTCTTATGCAGGTATAACTTTTCACACAGGAAACATATTAAAAGGGTGTGGTGTAGGTTAAGAAAAGCTTACATTCTCAAAATTTTTTCAAGAGTTAAATATAGTTTGATTCGAGTTTGAGATTTTAATTTTTTCTCTATTCAATCTTGAAAGTTCGAGTCTGGTGTACTCTTTGCTTGGCTCAGATCCCCTCATTTTTATTTCCTTGCCTCCCTGTCTTCCCCTTTCCCCTTCGTACGTCATTATTTTTTGATTTGTCATTTTTTATTTAAGTCCTTGCACGGCCTTGCTCTGTCTACTTTATACGCTTCCGACATCTGCTACGTTACGCCGCTACCTTATGACTGCAAGATGTTTGCTTTTTCCTGATGGCTTAGTTAGACCTACCTTCAGTCAGCTGAGGCCAAACACAGCTACCATGTTTTAAAGCTGGCATTTTACGGCCTATACCTGATCTATCATAGTATTACTTATGTACCAAATTTGGCATTAATTGATTTAGTATTTTTAGAGATATAATGTAAAAGCTTTATTTTTTCATGTAATGCTATTTTCCAAAATGGCGGACTAACAATAATATTCACAACTGCATTCAATGCTTACACTTTGTGCTGTCAATGTACAAGATTTAGTTGAAGCCAGTTGAATGGTTTCCGAGATATGACATCGCCCTTAAGTTTAAAATGACTGCCATTTTGAAAGTAAATACCCAGCATGGTCGAAAACTGTAACAGTCAAGTGTCTTTATTTAGTACTATATGTGTACTGAGTTTGGTAAAATTCAGTTCATGCGTAAAAAAATGATACTTAACTCATTAGGGCGGATAAAACAATTTGGTTGGACCATGGCCGATTGTATCAGATAACAATTTTGTTTTAATCGGCCGAAATATTGGTATCGGTATCTGCCCTGCCCTTATTTTTATGCGTAGCCAGATAAACAGTTTTGTTGTTGTTTTTGTATTGAGCTGCTGCACCGTTGCTAAAATAATACACGTTTGTCCAGTTGGGAAGTCTGTCTTGAAGCAGAACTTTCTGAATGGTGTGAACAGCTCCAGTGTTGTGTGTCAAATAGGTTTCACACTTTGTGGAATCCTTTCTTTTTAATATACAACAAATGGTTGTAAAGTGGCTTGTGTGTTAACTCAATGAAATGCCTGTACTTTATCTTGCATCATGAAAGTATAGTTTCCTGGGAAATCTCCCAAAAATTATGCACTCAGCAGTACTAATATTTTATTTTATTGATTTTAGAAATTCAGACTGATGTTTTGCAATAATGTAAGGGGTTTTAATTTTATCAACATTCTCTTTAGATCAGTCAAAAACTCTTCCATGTTTTTCAAATAGATGGCAAGCTCACAGCGGTCAGTTGACAACCATTGTTAGTACTTTATTTCACTCAGTAGGTTATCTCCCTAGATAGTTTTGTACTTTGTCTTTGTACCACTTGGAGATATGACTGTTACACAGTCCTTTAAACTAGACACGATTTTGCTTAAGTCATCACTCTTGTAAACATCTGTTACAACTTTTACGGTTTCATTACTTCAGCAATTTCCCCTTTTTTTTGTTATAATTTGGTAGCACACCATGTTTTGCCTTTAAGGTTCTTGCATTTTTTACTAACTATTAATTACACTGAAACTCAGCTTTGGTTTTAGAAATGCCCTAGCATTTTGGCACCACACTTTGTATTTCTCATGAAATGTGCTAGCATGTGCAAATTTCTCCTATAGCTTTTTTAGTGATTCAAGGTAACCCGAATTGTTATTTGGAGTAATTTCTTTATGGTTAGTAGAATCATTGAAAAATATGATACTTGTTTATAATTTTCTTTTAATTTTTCATGATAGGTTTGACATCCGTGCCCCTAGCCTGTTTGTCCACTATAAGTACTCCGCAGCAGGCACCAGCACACTACTGAGAGCTCGTGCACATAGTGTGTAACAGTATGCCGCACGCTAGCACGACTCGGAAGGGATTCAGTTCAGCGATAGTGCAAAGCAGAGCAAAGTGTGTACGAACCAGTGCTATATGATAATAAACCACGTGCGCTTGCGTGCATGAATATGAAAGTATGCCCTGAAGTATTTTTACGCCCCATGGGCTTTTACAGGGGTATTTGATGTCATCTTGTGCTTCCCATTTTCACAAGTTTCATCCCCATTCCACGCAGTGTCTGTCATGTTTCTTAAAGATGTTTCACCATCGTATTTATTCATGTGTTACAGTTAGCAATGTAAGAAGGGCAGTGTTTTATGTTTTGTTGAGCAGTGTAAGAAAGTAGCTCCCGGGCTTGCCGACACTGCGCCAGTAGTCAGCGTTTCTTGTTGAGAGAGTGTGGACACGCGGTCCAACGTCTTCACATTTCCCGTACACCCAGGGGGCTCAGCAACTTTTGGCATCAGTCATGTTAATCATGTTAATTACAATGGTCTAATCAATCCGGAACCATTTTTCATCTGCCGCCCGGGACTCTCCGCCTCTCTACCTCCCTTAGGTTTGCTTTGCCTAGGAAGACTTGTTTCGACCTTAATCACATTGTGGCCTAGTGCCTTTTTGAACATTGTAACCTAACCGGTAGGTCAAGCCTGGAATTAGTGTAAATTGTCTTCCGAGAAGGACGTTAATAAAACCCATTGAACGTACTTAAGAATGTGTCTGTGTCTTCATTAGGGTAGCCTTCTGGCACTTAGAGGTGCAGGCCCCCACCTTCCTGCTGAGAGTGTAACTTGTCTGCAGTAGCATACTGTGTTTTCATTATTAAGTGTTTTATGTTCATCGTTTACTAGTAATTAAAGGTGTGTGGTTCGCCTTAAGAATCCACTGCGCTATATGTATTTTTAACTTTGAATATAATTGAGGAACATCACGTTGGAAAGATCCCGCCTTTGGTCGTCAGTACATGACTCTGATTCAACAGAGTCAACTCTCCTCTTCAACTTGGCATTGTTCCACATGCAATGCCTAACACCTGGGTACAGTATAAAACCTCATCCAAATTTCCTGGTAATTGAATTTACCGTTCGTCAAAAATGAAACAACCCAGTATCATTCCACGCCACACCGTAAAGTGGCTGCCAGAACGTGTAGCAGATTCCTCCCGCCTTTTTGACAATTTAACTGCTGTCGGATTATCAATCTTTTGCTTCCTTCGTTGTCTTCTTTTACACTGAACAAATCTTTGTAAACAAATAGATTCATCCAGAGCAACACATTTATGGTTAACTGATCCTACAGCAGTGTATTCTGGTTCAAAATTACCATCGTTTTTGTGTTCTTCTCCGTAAAACTAATTGTACGGTTTGATATGTCTTTTGAAAACTGCATGTACATACAGCCTTACCTGGTATACATTTCAGCTGTTCATGTTTAGCAAACAGCTGCGTAGTGATTTCCCTTAAGGACTTCAAAATAGCTTTCTTGTGCATGGTCACATTGGGTCACAACACTTATTATCATACAAATGAAAGAACTTGTCAACATATTTCTTGTATTGGTATTTACAGATATTTACAACTTCATCCATACCTGTTCTAAGTCTAATTAATGTTTTTATTTCATGACTTATGTAACTTTCAATAAATTAACTCTGATGATTTAGTATAAACAATTTCATGACACTCATCCTTAACAAAACATAGGGTTGCAATATACATGGTACTCAAAAAGAGGATATGTTCAGGTTCCTGGTATTAAAAAAGAGGACACTTGCTGAAAAATGACACAAACAAAGCAGACACATAATTTAAAATGGAAATATACAAATTCAGTATATCGTGTCGCAGGTTAGTTGTATATTACAATGTCACAAAATTGTTTCCAAAAATCCATCTCATATAGCTTTTTAAGTAATACAAAATATTTTTTTTGCAATCAGATAAAGCGATAATCATATTCACTCTGAATATGAAAGCCAATTTCATTTAGTTTGTATTCACTACAGAATATTTTGTGAACAAATAATAAGTATTTGCACAAAACACAGTTGCACATAAGCACTGGATACACATTTTTTTTGATTGGCAGCTCAGGTTCAGATATATTTATATCTTATTTCTTTAACAATTTTATTTGTTCCTATAGGTTTTTATTTCTTAGCAATTAACTATGAAATTTGTAATAGATTAGGCACTCCTAAACTTATACACGTAAAAAAACAGCCAGGGAAAACATATATATGTAATATTGTCTAAAAAGTTTCCACTTCTGCAGGAAGTTCATTGGCAACATTTATATATGTTTAATGACATAAAATCCCACAAAGAAGCATAGCTTCCTTGTCTTTCACTTTTATTGGAAAAGAGGACATTTAGATTTTTTTGTAAAACCGGGCCGGACAATATACAAGGCCTCAAAAAGAGGATGTGTCCGGGTAAAAGAGGACGTCTGGTAACCCTAACAAAACAGCCCACAGAACAATACATTGTCACTTAAATTGAATACAAAACATGCCTATAAAACAGGCACTGAAAGACTGAAGCTTCAGGCAGGATTCATCTAATCATGTGCTTATTTGCATGATGCTACCTCATGAAACAGTGCCATCATCTTCAGACTTTCAGACATTACAGAGTGGTTACCATTACATGTAATAACAGGACTGAAAACATCTCCGCGTGAATTTTGCCATTGATTTTTATTAGTTTTCAAATTACAGTACAGTGGGTAAACATTTATTTGTTTTTATTTGTGTAGTTGCAAAATTTGTGAATTAAAAATTTTTTTTTAATTGCACTACCTATACAGTGTATTAACCCTTAATACCACTTGTCATCCTAATGTTAAAGACATTCAGAATGAAATAAGCATTTATAATGCAAAATAGATTAAATTTAAAAATCTAAATTTTTTTTCAAAGGTTCTTGTACTCAACAGGGGGAAAATAACAGAATGGGACAACTTTGTGAACTATATCTATTCATCAAGAGTATCTTTCATGAAATACTCAGATTTTTATTTCGTCCCTCATATAACTCTTTTGGCATCAAAAACCGCAAATTTTTATTTTTTTTCCCCGAGTTGGAGAAAATTTTTTTTAAGAAGAAAGTCTCTTCAATCCAGATAACTTTGATGCTGCACACTGTCTATACCTAGACACTAAGCACACAAAATATCAGATCATAAAATGCAACTTTCATGAAGCAGGATGGGGTATAAAGTAGAGTAAAACAGTCATCTGAATGCTGAAAGCAGGTGGCCGCCATCTTGAAAATACAAAATTTATTTTACAATGTAAATATATGGTGTAAATATCTTCCATAAGCTTTTAAATGACACAGCAAACACCACAATATATTACTTATTAAAAAAGTTTTGGCTAGTTGCATAAACGTCCAAAATCTGTAAAATTTACTTAAAGTGTGTGTGAAAAATGGCTGCCATCATTTACTTGTAGGTATAAATCTAAATTAATGTTTGTCTTTAACCTTGAGGATAGGGTAACCTATGAACAAATTTTTTTAAAAATCGAAAATGGTACAGCTTCAGCCCTTTAATGATTTCACATGGAATGACCGAATGGGAAATAATCTTTCCACAGTTGCATTATGTGCAGGTATAATGCAAAGAATTATTGTACAAGCTTTAACAGTTCAGCACAATCACCAGGAGAACAGCTGCTCATTTACAGACACCATTTTTCTGCTACATTATGACCTACGAAAGTTGCACTTTGTATCTTCTTGTATGTTTTCAAGTAACGTATTTCATCAAACAATACACAGTCATCAACAACATATTGAGTTCTCTTAAAAACATCACACTTTTTTCTACTGCTTGCCATTCTGGTTTTTTTTTTTTTTTCCAGAGTTAACCAGTGAAACACAGAAAAATTCCTGTATTGTGACGTCCACTTGCTAATATATTCAAAAGAAACAGTATAAAAAGCTTTAATGTCATTCTGAAACCAGATGATCATCATCATGTTTACTAATAATATATTATAGTTTTAAAAGAATGACTTGGCTTTCTGCTCTTTCTTTCAAGCTTGAGGTAGTACTCTGCTAAACAGAGTACTTACATTTCTACTACAGTTTTCTTTTCTCCTTCAACGCTCAATATTTGTTTGTGCAAGAAACTCATTACACTATGTACAAACCATAAATAATCTTCTCCCAAAGGGTTTTCAAAACAGAGTCCAGTGGTTACAGTGCAGTTCTCTTCAGGCAAGAAATAAGATTGATCATCATACATCTGCAGTATCCTTTCAATTGCAGGTTCAAGTGACAGCCATCTAGTTTTTGAATGTGAGAGAACTGACTTATATTCAGTACCTACAACAAACTCCGTTAACTTCTGCACTCTTACTGTATAAATTGAAAAATGTGACAATGCTTTATTAATGAAAACTTCCACATCTACCTTCAAAATGTCGCTAGCAGCCTTTCCAGCATTGTGGAGAGTGTGACAAGATCACACACTTCTTATAATGCTGTAATTTAATTAATTTTTCACTCTACTGTATACGTTGTTAGAACCAGCCCGATTAAGTACACCAAAGTTAACATTATCATAGTCTCTGTCAAAAGTGACCACCTTGTTTGAAAGATTGTTTTCCTTGAGAACTTTCGCAATGTACTCTACAACAGCATGGGATGTTACATTTGGAAGACTTTGCAGGTCAGTGAGTCTTCAGATGGAGAAAGGAATTGGATATTTATGGGAAACAATTTATGATCCCAATGATAGCTTGCAATCATGCAAGTACGGACTCCTATTAAATGAACCACTTCCATGGTGCTTTTCAATTCATTCAGGCATTGTGTACAATCATTTTGGTAACAATCACTTCACATGTTGGTCTTGCACAAGAGAAATTTGATGCAGTTGAGTCACTAAAAGTTTTTCTTATAAGTCTAGCTGTACAGACTATGTAGTTTAAAATATGGTGGTGTTTCACAATGTGAAATCAATTTTCTGCCTCTGCTACTGCAATTTTCAGATCGCTTTCACTACAAGATTTTGGGAAACACTTGTTACACGTCTAGTTGTATCACATGCGGCTTTGTTTTTCTTGTGCTTGTTTGATGCAGTATGGTTGAGTATATTGGAACACCCTCCATGAAAGTTGGAGAAAGAGCAGCTTGGAAAAAATAACTTGAAATATCCATTTTTAAAGTGGCCACCTATTGAGAATAACAATCTTGGTACATTATTATGACTCGTCTGCAAAGTGTGCACTCCGCTTCTATTTGTGCCCTACCCTGGAGTAGGAAAGGAAACTCACTTAGGTAAATGTCTTTAAACGTACACTTGAAATTGTCCTCAGGCATTCAAATTTCTTAATTATAGAGAAAAAAAAACCAAATTCTCAGAAAGTAACAATTCAAACATGCATTTCTATCTCCTGCACCTCCAGATGTTGACAAACGAAGACCAACCAAAATCAAAACAAGTGTATCGGATCCAGAAGGCTGTGAGTGTTGCCAACTATAAACAGAGTTCAGCACTCTCCCGTTAAACTGCTCTCAAAAACACACAATTGTTATTTCTCAATTTTAGAAATGTGACAGTTTAGGGTTTAGGCAAGTGTTAGAAAGGGAAAGTGGAAAAGTCTGAAAAATGGGTGGTTTTTGTCTATTAGAATAATAAACCGGGAGCTGAAAATAGGGTCTGAAAAACGGGTGATACCCGTAAAAATTGGTACACCTAATATGATAACCCTACCAATAACCAATGGAAATATTAAAATTTTCCCACTAGCAGAAACTAATAAGGGCATTAAACTCTCATTAATAACATTTTAGGGGTTGGTGCCTTCTGAGATTTTAGTGTTTTGTATTTCATAAACTATTTTTTGCTGTCAAGAAGTGCTGATGTTTAAATTTGTGACATTTCTGTACACGCAAAATTAAATGGCTGATTTAAATCGCACTTCTGGTTCTGGCAATAATTTTAGGAGGGTTTTTTTTTCAGTAATTAATGGTCCTAGTCATCAGCCATGTTGTAAAGTGGTGTTACTAAAAGAAAAATGTTTATATTTCTTACAAACTATTGAATATATTCTCTCCAAATGGAACTCAACAAGTACATTGTGTAGTAACAAAATGCAATTTTGTAAAAATTATTTGGGCTCTAAATTTTGTGGTGTGAATTATCATGTATCGAAAACCGTGAATAAATGATTTAAATAAACTGTTTTTATCAGGAGAATAGCTAGGTATTACATGAATTTTCAGGACTTTTTCATTTTTAAAATTTGATATGATTTCTATGTTTGGATTTACATTTGCCCGTATTGATGTCCAGTTTTGATGAGGTCCTTTTTTTTTATTTTATTGTTTATCAAAATACTTTTTTTTTGTTATAATTTAAGAAACATTAAATCTTTACTCAGCAATTGACGCATACCACTTATTCTCCTTGCATCCGTTTGTCCCGCCACCGCACCAACATTTGCACTTATCTTGCTCCTAACATGTTGGCCCTTGGTATGCGAGAAGATGCTGATGGTATGCTCCTGCTGCCGCAACTACTGACAGGTCCAAATGACCGTCCTACCATAATTCTCCCAAGAGATAACTCTGTAGAACGTTGATTGAAGGTGTTGGTGCAACGGTCAAGTGACAATTTTTTCATAAATATGTATTTGTGTTGGTTGCATTTCCTGACTAGGATGTATCTTTTGGTGCAATATAGTAGTTTTTAATGGTTACAAGTGGAGATAGAGCTCTATTAACTATAACTGTTTGTTGCTCTGAATAGCATTTGGCGCAACAAACAGTCATTTGAATATCATGACTGTTTGTTGCCCGAAATAGAGATGTTATTGCATTAGACAGACAGCTGCGATCAGTGCCATCTTGTTATTCTTTTCGGAACCACTTGCTAGTGAGTTACAGTTACTAATGGTAGAGCGGACGTCATATAAATGGTGCCATCTCATCAAACTCTTAGAAACCAATGCTATTAGTAATAGTACCACTAGAGTGGGCACACGTCCACTGTAAGAAGTGAAATTCCTTTCCTCGTTTTATACTTGCTTCAGTGTATTGGTTATTTACCGTGATCCTATATGTTGGACATTTCGGATAGTGAATGCAGTGCCAATACCATCGTGAAAGGCAAGAAAAGACAAAGAAATCCTGGCAAATTGAAGAGAAATGTATATAAAAGAGCCTGTGCTCGTGGCGAATCATAATGTTACAACTGTATTTTCACAATTTTTAAGTGGTTTTAGTTTCTTTGTTAAGATACTTTTAATTTTTCGGGTTGCTCCTAATTTTTTATCATCCATGAGTAATTTAAGTCATTTTCGTAGGATTTTGGTGATTTTTAATTATAATGTTTTGGTTAGGATTATTGTTCAGAGCAATCCTAGGCATGGTTTAGTTGTTGTCATTTTGGAGTTAGGTTTGCTTTTCTTTTTATTTGTCCAGATGCGAATCCTTCCTGTTTAGTGTTTCGGTAATGATTAAATTTTTAATTTGGCTATTGGTTATAAATTTTGGAAAGTAATTTTGCTTCTGTTTTGGTGTTAGGGTCTAGTCTTTTAGCCCTTAACTTAGTAGTCATGGTTGGTTTGAATTTTAATTGGTACTACCATTTTGATAAATTATTTATATTAATTTTTCTAGACAGGGTCCTTCATTGGTTTTTATTGGAAGCTGTTTATGTTTTATTTCATTCCTTTTAATTTGGTGAAAGATTCGGTCTTGTATCTTGGTCATATTTAAGTTGGGATATAATAATTTAAATAATGATTTAGGATGTCAGAAGGTTAGGTAATTTTCTCTGTCATCTCGGGAAGTTTCTTTAGCTTGCGATAAGACAGTTTCAGAACTGTTACTGGAGCTGTTTGCCTTGAGTGCAGAGCTAAGTGAGCCACTGCACTCCTGGTAATCGGGCAGGTGTGTTCCATTTGGTGTTTTCGCCGCTGCACCGGGAGAATAGTAGACATCATTATCCGGAATTGTTCTGTGTCGTTCCGCAGTGGTATGGAACTGTTTTCGAGCCTGCATGTGTACCGAAAAGTTCCTGGAGTGATTAGCCAACGTTGACGTTTGAAGTCTACAGCTGTATGTAATTGTGGGTCTCAGCAGGTAAGAGAGTAGAAGTAGTGCTGCGGGCCGCAAACAGATTCTAGACAGCTAAGGGGACAAGGGAGTGGCCTTGTGCTGAACTTTTGTTTTGTGAATGGGCGCACGTGTCCTGGAAGGGCCGTGATTGGCTGAGAGACAGAGTGACGTGTGCGGTGATGCGAGGTGCGGTTTTGTGGTTGGAGTCTAGCTGTGAAGAGAGGTCAAGTTTTTAAAGAGACGTTGTAGAGTGTGGAGAGGGCAGTTTATAGGTTGCCAAGACAGTTGACTCGCAGTCAGTCAGACAGGAACAATCTGTCAGTAAGGAGTCGTCAAGAAGTTGAAGCAAGCCCGGATGAGCCTGGAGACCCACACCATCATTTAGCTGTTAAAAAGATAAGTACTCTGGAACATGTAGTTATAGTTTAGCTCATAGGGGCTCCAGTTTGGCGGCATCATGTATAAAATTAGTTTTAAGAACAGGAAGGGTTAAAATCTAAATAAGTCTAAAATTGCATAAGAAATAATCGTTGGAGAGGAGGACTATGTAATGAATTTCCTGTTTTAAAAGTGGTTTTTTTTTTTAGGTCGACGCCGATCAGAGAGAGATTTTCAGTTTGGTAGGTAGGTCAGGAGTTTATCAGTAAAGACCATAGTAAAACTGTATCGAGAGTTTTTATTTTATCTGTTTAAATGGGCGTCTTCCTCCCATCGTAACTTTGTGTCCAGTTGCCGTAAAGAAGAGGTGAAGAAAGAAAGAAACATGTGTGATGCAGAATGTTAAAACAGATTGAGAAATATCTTTTTACCATGGCTATAACATTTGTGACCCAGTTTGACAAATTATAAATGACAAAGTAAGAGAAATAAGTTAAAACGTTTTTAAATGGTGGTTTATTTTAAAAAGAAAGGGATTTTGTTGTTAGATAGATTCCTATTATTTATTTGGGTACCTACATCCAAGTCAAAATTCTAGTAACACAATTTTTTAGTTAATTAAATGTAATTATAGGTATGCAACTATGGGTGTGCTGCTGCTATGAATGCAATAAATTGAAATTGAGAACTAGATCCTTAGTTATATAGTTGTAATGAAATTGACGGTGAAACATTTTATAATTTTTAAGGAGTAGAACCTCTAACAGTTTTCCTGAAGTTTTTACAGATTTAGTTGTGCAGTACAGGCGATACTGTGCTACTATCGTCAGTATACGAGTCGAAGTAGTGATCGGACGAGCCGCTGAGATCGATGCCGACATCACGCAACCCACATTTGAGATACGTGGTGTGGCCGACCATGATACAGTGACCTAGTCCTGATGGGCGATGCACGATTGGCAGTGAATACAGATGAAAAGGTGAAATTATTATTTTTTCTTGATTGTTTAATGTTGTTTTTCTTCCAGAAAGTACCGAGCAATTACTTACCCACATAATAGAAATTGAACATAAGGGAAATTAAAAAAAATAAAAATAAATTTTTGAAATTGGACAGGAAGAACATTTTAGCGAATTTTGGGAAATAGAGAAGAGAGAGCAAAGTGGAAAAACAACTACTCATTTGAGTTGGGTAACGTTTGTTATTTGGGAATGTCGTGTGTTTTGGGTTTGTTTTGGGAAGCGATTTAGGAATATTGTTTAGGTAGATACAGAACAGCAGGACTTCCAGACAGGGCCAACCGGAGGAGTGGTTGGCCTGTATGGGTTGTGGAACCCCATGCCCGGCCGTGGTAGGAAGTTCAGAGAGAGAGAAAACAGAGAGGACGACCTGCTCCCAAAGAGAGGCGGGTGGACGTTTGTCCAGCCTGCTACGAGACGACATTGTGTGCTGGAGAAGATGTGTGCTGGCCAACCTCTTTTAGCTGGGTTTTTCTCCTGTTCATAGCAAGTTGGCTGAGTTGGGGATGGTAGAAGGAGATTTCACTTTTTTTTCTCTTGAAAGTTTTTGCCAAAATTTGATTTGTTTTGAGTTAAAAATTTGTTATAATTTTAAAAGATTTTTAACGTTTGATTGCTTCGCTCATGTTCTGATTTACTTAAACTTTCTTATGTTATTGAAAATAATTTTCCGTTTGCTAATGTGGTAGTCATTTGTGTGTTATTGAAAGGCCACAATTTTAATTTATTTGATGATAATCTATGTATGTGGGTAATTCTAATAAGAGTCAGATGCTTGATTACACAATCCAATTATAGCAGTAAAGAGTAAAATTTATTTTTGTGCCTGGTAGATAAAAACTTATTAGAAATAGAACTAAGAAACAAATGTTATTTTGAATTTGCTAAAACGAGTGACCCTAGAGACAAGTAAGCAGCCACAAAAAGGAAAATTGTTTTTGTTGAGTAATAGTCCCAAGGGGAGAGAGTCAACATTTTTCATTTTATTCATTTTCATTTTTGTTGTTGAGCTGTTGGAACAGAGTAAGTTTTTGAGTACGAAATAGCAGATAGGGCCAAGAGTTGGGCCCCAGATAACACCTTCTCCTTTGCATTACAGTTTGTAAATGTTTACAATTAAAAGTGTGTGGAAACAGAGAATTATAGATGTGAGATAAAAGTAAAAGTTGAAACTAAGTCGACGGTGTAGGGGGTCTTCTCTAGATAAGACTATGTTAGTGGATAAGGTTAAGTTAGAATGTAAGAATAAGTTTATAGTTGTAGGGTTGGAGAAAGTTTCAGTGAAAGAGAGAGCTGGCTCTCTCTTTCACTGAAACTTTCTCGCTCGGAAAGAACGCCAGACAAAAAGTGTTGATGTGCCAAGGGTCATGGTGAGTGAAAGGAATAAAGGTTAACCCGGCACCAGAGTAAACCTCCTTTTGATTTAGAGGCTATGAGGTAAACCGGTCAAAAAGAGGAAGAGCTGAGCGTGGGTGCCAACTATTGGGCTTATAAATCCAAAAGTAGAATATGTAAACTTATAGTCGTAAGTGTAAGGAAATAATTGAGCTACAAATAAGATGTGACTTGATGTCATATATAGTCAGTAAGTTGGAAGGTGAGTAATGTTAATAATGGCTTTTAGTTGTTGCGAGAAGACACCCACCTACAAGTTAAAGAATGAGTAACAAATGAATGTGGGAGACTGTACAGGGTCAAGTAAGTTAAGTTCAGCAATTTAGCCTTTTAGGGTGTGTTGTGTTTGGTTTTGTTTTTAAAGGGATAAACATTTAGTGTTAGATAGAGGGGTTGGGATAGGAGCAGGCAAGCCTGTCTCTCCTGACCCTTCCCTTTCCTTCCCTTAGTGATGGAAGATTTCGAGTGGTGCCAGTGCTACAGGTGAGAGAGATGGGACACTCTGGAAAGTCTTTGTGTGGACGTAACTTTATGGATGCTCAGGTCGAGTGCCAGTTGCGTGTGTTTGGGATGCTCTGCAATACCATAGTGCTACAAAGGACTGGTCGACGCTCTAGCCTTTTTCATCGAGGTGCGACTCCTTGTCCTTTCAGGGGGTCTCACCAAGGTACCCTCCCCCCCTGAAACCAACATCAGTACCAGTGGAGTCCCTTCATCGAAGTGGATGATCCAGCCACCGGCTCCTGTGGGTGGTCGTCGACAGTGCGGTGTGGATTCCTGGCCATTCCAATAAAGGGGGATTGTCCTGGATGCCTCTTCTCCCCCTTGCTTGATGTGACCTGCTGGTCAGTGGAATCCGCCACCAGTAGGTTGAGCCCACGAAGAAGATGGAGTGCTGCAGGAAGATGATGTTAGTGGCCAAGGCACTAGGCATGGTGATGAACTGTCGTTTACAAGGTGTTTGGTGGCCACAAGCTCAGCATATGGACAGTATCCCCTCCTTACCTTTTCCTTAGTTTTTCCATTGTTTAGTCGTTGCACCGCAAAATAGTTTGAAGTTCTTTAATGCCTAGTTTTAAGGCCTGTAATTAGTAATCAGTTGTTTTTATGGGAGGTTGTTGTGTATAAAGATGTTGATAATTTTAGGAAGACCTAAAGTGCAGTGTCTCATCCTTTCATGCAAAGAAGTAATGTGATGTTTTAATAGTTTTTTTTGTAAGAGAGGAAAAATTTCAACATCATGACATATTGAAATGAAAGAAATGTTGTCTTTTAAATCAAGAAATGAAATACATTGGTATTTAGCTGTAAATTGTTTTGTTTTGCTGTGGCTTGCTGCTTTAATTTTTGTCCTAGGTGTCCATTCATGTGAGAGGAGAAGTCCAGCGCTGACTTTACAGTGTGTGCCAGTGGAGCATGCTGCTATGGAGGAAGGGGCCTGTCGTGGTAGTGGTCTTTGAAGCCGATGAGATGTCCGAGATTGACCCAACCCCTAACCCCAGCTCGCTGCAAGGCACCTGCTGCTGCAAGCCATCGCTGCACATTTCGCCGAACATCTCCATAAAGATAAGCCCCACCCAGAGCAGTTTTCGATGTAACAAATTAATAAATATTTGTATTATGAGGGCTAATTGAATAGATTGATTCAATGAGATTTAAGTTTGACAATGTCTAAGAAGCAGAAGAAATAGATCTGTTAAATATTTAAATGTTTAAGACACTGTAGATTCTTTTCTTGTAATTCTTGAGTTGACATAGCAAAAAAATAAGTTTAAGTTAAAGATGTAACAAAAAGAATGAATAAATAAATAATTGTTTGAGCATAAGCATAGATAAGTAGCTGTTAAAGAATTATATTATAATGGCAGAGAAAGTGTAACCTTTAAAGAGATGAAACTAGGGATGTAACATTTGAGGTGAATAGCTGAACTTGCTATATATGTGTTAGCCTTAAAACACACAAATTAAATTAGGAAAGACATGGTGGCAATAGAAAAACAAAAAGACATTTATTTGTAAAAGTTAAAATAATTTACTGTGGAGACACTCTTAACAGGAAGTCAAGGAGTTATTATAATACTAAAGAGGCATAGACGAGCCTTTTGAAATTAAATTATTGATGAAAAACAAAAAGGATTTTGTGAGAAACAAAGAAAAATGTTATTTGTGAGGACACATGTTTATGATGCCGGGAAAATGTCACGGATGTATGTTCACGATTTGTGAGGGGTTTAAGTTTTTCGTTAGGATATGTATTTTTTTGTTATGATACCCTTAATTTTTCGGGATGCTCCCTATTTTTTATTACTATCCATGAGGTAATTTCGGTAATTTTCGTAGGATTATGGGGATTTTGGATCATAACGTTTTGGTTAGGATTATTGTTCAGAGCAATCCTAGGCATGGTTCAGTTGTGGTCATTTCGGGGTTAGGTTTGCTTTTCTTTTTATTTGTCCAGATGTAAATCCTTCCTATTTAGTGTTTCGGTAATGATTAAATTTTTAATTTGGCTATTGGTTATAAATTTTGGAAAGTAATTTTGCTTCTGTTTTGGTGTTAGGGGCTAGTCTTTTAGCCCTTAACTTAGTAGTCATGGTTGGTTTGAATTTTAATTGGTACTACCATTTTGATAAATTATTTATATTAATTTTTCTAGGCAGGGTCCTTCATTGGTTTTATTGGAAGCTGTTTATGTTTTATTTCATTCCTTTTAATTTGGTGAAAGATTCGGTCTTGTATCTTGGTCATATTTAAGTTGGGATATAATAATTTAAATAATGATTTAGGATGTCAGAAGGTTAGGTAATTTTCTCTGTCATCTCGGGAAGTTTCTTTAGCTTGTGATAAGACAGTTTCAGAACTGTTACTGGAGCTGTTTGCCTTGAGTGCAGAGCTAAGTCAGCCACTGCACTCCTGGTACTCGTGCAGGTGTGTTTCATTTAGTGTTTTCGCCGCTGCACCGGGAGAATCGTAGTCATCATTATCTGGAATTGTTCTGTGTCGTTCCGCAGTGGTATGGAACTGTTTTCGAGCCTGCATGTGTACCGAAAAGTTCCTGGAGTGATTAGCCAACGAGGGAGACTTTCAGTTTGGTCATTATATCAGGTTTTTGTTATCAGTAAAGACCATAGTAAAACAGTTTTGAGAGTTTTCATTTTGTCTGTGTAAATAGACTTCTTTCTCCCATCGTAAATTTTTGTCCAATTGCAGTAAAGTTGAGGATAAAAAAATGTGTATGACGGCGGAATGTTAAAACAGATTGAGAAATATCATTTTACCATGGCTATAACATTTGTGACCCAGTTTGATAAATGTAAATGGCAACGTAAGCAAAATAAAATGTTTTTAAATGGTTTGTTATTTAAAAAAGAAGGGATTTTCTATTTGTTGTTGAATAGATTCCTATTGTTTATTTGAATATCTACGTCCAAGTCGAAATTCTAGTAACACATTTGTTTATTTAATTAAACGTAATTATATGAAACTATGGTAGTGCTGAAAATTTTTTTTATTGAAAAGAATGTTTTCAAGGAAACTGCTGTTATTTAAAATTGCATTTTTTACCTAAGTGTACTAAAGGTACTTTTGTTTATTTAACTCGTGTAAAAATGTATTTTTGTATAGATTTTATTTATTGGTTGTTTAAATTAAATATGTTAAATTTTTGGAAAACATTATCATTTATTTCTAAACCGTTAATTCCACCCTTCCATTTTAAGAATCTGGTTAATTTTGAAGAAATAATTTTATAAACTATTTTTATTTTATGAACTTATTTTTTTAAATTTAACATCATTTCCTAAATTGGATAAGTCAGTGTTTACCTATCTAAGATCGCGCACTACCTCTTGCAGGCAGTAGAAGTGTGTGTAAGCTCTACGTACCAATTTGATAAAAGGAAGTAAAGTTTGAAAGTTTTGGGTTTCAAGGCCGCTCTTGTAGTACAAGTATCTTGTGGTGGAATACCCCCATTAAATAAAAACACAGGTTTAAAAGTTGAAACAAATGATAATGCAGAAGTTTTCAGTGATGGTTAGGGAGAAGGGTGTAGAATGGTGTTCTTTAATTTTTATGCAGTGTTGAGTAGATGATAAGGTGTAGCTAAAGAGTAGTTGAAGGAAAAGGAACTGTGGAGTTGAGGGAGAGTGCCTCAACTTTGATGTTTACCTCTACAAGAGAGTTTAGGGGTTTAGTATTTTATTTTGTTAGTGAGTTTTCTTTGAGTGTTTCCCTACATCTCCCTCCGCTATGAGTTTTGAAGTGGTTTCAGTTATTATAGTTCTGTTTTGAACAATTTGAAGTAGTTAAATGAGTGGTTTTAAAGAATAAACCGATACAAATCTAAGATTGAACGACCAGTCGATTGATTGAGATCAAAAGAATAATAAGTTATGATTGATTAATTCCCCAACTTTCCCTTTCCTCCTGTTCCCCTTTTGCTGTTCTTCTTTCTTTCCTTAACCCTCCCCCCCCCTAAATATTAATCCTTTTTCCCCCTTTCCATTTTCCACAATATATTAGCGCCAGAGGCGAAAATGTTACTGCTAAGAAGTATGGTCCAGCTTGTGCATGTATACTTTTGTGCTACAGCAAGTTGGCAAATGAAGAAAAAAATTCTATCGACACACAATTCTGCGACATTGGGGACAAAATCGCTCAATATAGCTATAATGGTCTAATACAAGCAAGAAAGATTTCAAGGTAGGAGATATGACTAAAGTAAATAGAGTAAATGAAAAGTATCATAAATTATAAAATAGTTTATTTAATTCTGCATGTTCATTGTTGCTGATTTTCAGGTGATCAAACAGAATAACTAATGATGTTGAACCTGATGAGGCTGAATGTGAGGATATACTGGGACAAGTTCTGTAGCTGAACCAAACAACAAAATAAGCCCTACAGTTACTATTATAAGGTAGGCAGGTTATAGTTTTATTTCTTGTTTTGTATATCATTCATTGCATTATCATCATTTTTCTCGCTTGTTGATGAATGAAGCAAGGGCAGAGAACAGGGCATACTGAAACAAAGGTTTGATAGAATCAAACAAAATGTGTTTGAAACAACAGAAGTATTTATTTCAATGTGTGCAAACAAATGTATGTTTTGACATTTATTTGTTTTATTTGATTTGGTTGTTTGCAACACACACACGCAATGTTGTTTCGCACAAAGCAGTTTGGTTGTTTGAAACAATATTAATTTTATTGCACAGAAAGAAATGCTTGTTTAGGAAACACGTTTTCATAAACCATTATGTAAAATAATTCAAATTTTTAACAATTATAGCATTATGTTGAGTTGTAATACACAATTTATTTAGTAAAATAGAGAAAAAAAATACACCACAGAGATTTGAACACACATCGCTGGCATACACCTTATTCACTGAGCTATCAGTAACATGTTGCTATAGAGAGAACACAACAGCTAGTATTAACACCTCTATGTATATTTTCAGTTTTATGTAATTTATTTTTCACTTGAATTTATATCATTGGGATGGTGTCTACCAACATTACAGCAAAAGTGGCATAAATAAATATGTATTTGTAAATAGTTTTATTATAATCTGTGACTCGGTATCTAGACTGCAACTAACTTTATTTTCTTCCTTTTTCTATAGATCCATGTTGGCTCAAAAATGGTGGTGTTTTGCAAGACAGTATTTTGCAATGTACATGCTGTTCACAAGTGCAGTGTTCATAATTTTGCAGTTATTGCTGCTAAAAAATGTTTCTCCACGTGTTGATCAATGGGGGCAACATTCGAACAGGCCACAGAATCACGGATGAGATCAAGATTTCTCCTTTGGAACACCATGTACAGATACGCCATGTGTGTGGCTCTTTAAAAATACAGGTTAATTCCTGTATAGCGGACAATGAATGCAGTGTCCTTGCAACCCAGCAGGAAGTACGTCTAAGGAAGTCTGCTGCATGTTATGGCGACTTTAAAGAAAAATAATTTCTCTCAAGAAATTATTTAACAGTCAAAATATTGTATTTAGATTATCAACAAAATTTGCCAGTTCCAGTCTCATGCAACAAATTAAGCATTTTATGCAGGAAAAGTATGGGTTTACAATTGTGGGTTCCATGCATGCTCAAATAATCAAAGAGACTATTGTATGTACGATGAAACCACAGCTCGTAAATGATCAAAAGAGACAATGTCATTTTTTAAACATTATATTGAAAATAAGTTAAGATGTGCGTACTTTACACCTTTTTACTGATAACAGGGCAGGACAGAACGACAGCAGCCTAATGGTTTTGTTTCTTTTAACTGAGGTGAGTCGGAAAATTTTGTGAAGTATTTTCCATCATTTACCTGAATGCGGTCACACCTTTTTTTGAGATGTGACTAAGACTTTGCTCATATTGAGAAAAGTAAAACAGAGTAAGGAGATGGTATATGCACCTGAGCAGTGGAATGACGTAGAGAGGCGTGGGAAAGACTTTCATGTTCATGTTTCACAGTACAATGTGCTGGATCTGAGAATGAAACTTCAACAATATTTTAAGAAAACAAAGGCAGTTCTCAATATAAAAATACAAGGTGTTTATCAGTGATGAAAAGTATCAAGATAAAGCTTGATGCACGCTCCTATCTCAGAGCTAGTGGTTAAGGATCTGACCACCCTCCCTTGTTCGTCAGGTAAACCTACTGCGGCATGTTCACAATTGTACTGGCCTGGTGAGTTGTGGTAGATTCCATGGGAGGCTGCTTTGTGGGAGGGTACAGCTAGAAGAGAGGGGAATCAAACCCCAGAATGAGGCGAATCGAGATTGTTTCCCGCCCAGGGAGTTCAATCTTCTTCACGACTAGGATTCCCAAGAGGCGGGATGCCAGTTGTCCCGGGGAGTGTACGAGGGGTGAAGGATGGTAGCGGTGGGTGATCTGGCCGGAGAGATTGAGGCTACTCGTGGCCGCATAGGCCGACGTGCTGGAACATAGTTCTCAGGGGAAGGAACTATGTGAGGCTTGGGGGCTACCTTTGGCGGGAGTCGAACCCGGGCTGTCTTACCTGAAGTCAACTTGTTCAAACACATATTCTGCTCATCCTTCAGTGAGACTACCTTGGGTGGAGTAGCACTTACTACTGGTGATGGAGTGTCCTGTCGGGTAGGAGGTATAAGATCTGGATCATATTCCAGCAAACAAGCACGTAGATATTTGTTTAAAGGTGACCCATGATCGAGGGGGACAAAAGGTGAGATTGGCCTAGGTGTGAATTTAGGTTCTGTAGGAGGAGGTTCAACCTTGCTCGTGGCTTCGAGATTGGTCATATGTGACACTTAGTTCCACCTTACTTATGGGGCATCTGTCCTGTCCTCTGACCCTTCCGCAGACGTTCAGTCCTGGGTTGTGATTTATTCAGTCACACCCAAGGCCCTGACACATAGACTTGCAGTCCGATATTAGGACGTCACTGAAGGTAGACGCGGGAACACTGGAATCATAGGAGCAGTGGTGTGACTTGTTCAGCCTAAGGCTTTCTGCAAGCTCCGTCTCCTGTGGAGTCGGTGTGCCTCACTGCTAGTCTTCAGCGGATTCTTTATCACACCTGGCACACAAGTTTCACTGTCACAGATAATAATAACGTGTATAGGGATCTAGTCTAAAAATTATGGTAGTCCAAGTATTCAGATTTATGTAATATTTATTACGACTATAGGAAAGGGAAAGTCCCAGCTAAACTATACAATATTAGCTAACTAAATATAACTTGACGTAAAGAGATTACTTTAGGTGAAGGTGAGCCTATTAAAATGTAATTATAGGTTAATGCAAAATCTACATAAGAACAATGCGCCCTACAGCATCTCTGCTTTTAAGGGGGTTGTCCAGAAGGGTATATATGCTGCGACTACTTGCTACCACAGAGTCATGGAAGTTGACATGTATAAAGGAGTGTAGGGTATAATACGTCGGGTTTACCTCTGGAGTCAGGCCGTCCTTGCGGTCAGTTGGAGTGGACGAGTCTTTTGAAAGCTGCTAGGTTATGCGCTGCCTTCTCAAGCTGCAGGAGGTGGGAGCCGGGTTGCAGGCTGAGGAGAGGAGAGGGTGTTGGGAGTAGCCTTCCAGCGCAGGGGTAGGTTAATCAGGGTTGCAGCAGCACCACTCATTTCTTATCTCCCTGCGTGGAGGTGACGACAAAATTTAAACACCTCGTCCTGAGGCTGGTGGGATGTGACATCACAAGGTTGTAGGAGTACCACTATCTCGTGGTGTCGCTGGAACTTCTTCTGCACCTAAATGTAGGGTAGTGGTCCTTCAGGAGTATTTTATTAATTCGTAGGAGTGGCGATTTTAAAGTTCTTCTAAGAGATGAAGCACTTAGAGCACAGCATGCATATAGTACAAGTATTCCACTAAATCCTCTAAAATACGATGATGTGATGATGCTTGCTCAGAAATATGTTCCTCCAGTCTCTTCCTACGAGAACCTGAATAGAGGAGACGGAAAGGAGTGTGAATTTGATAAGTGAGCAGGGGTTACAGTTTTTCTGTTACATGAATGTACGTTGCTTGTTGATGAATAGTTTTTTTTTATAATACTGTCATAATCAATGGTGAACACTATTATAACATTACATAGATTTAACATATCTTGCTAGATATAACATGGATTGTGTGGCTTTCCCATAACCTCCCTGAAAAAAGGTGATAATACATTTGTGTACAAAACATAAGCTAGATTGACTGCAAATAATAAATTACTATGTAGTAGGGTTGTTATACAACTATAAAACTTAGCATTACAGAATAGAAACAACTTTTACAATATCATATGAATTTATAAATGAACATGAAATGTTTTTAGTGCAACAAACAGTTATATTTATACCATTTTTGTGTTGTTTATGTATGTTTTTAACATTGAACATATAATAAATAATAAAATTAATATTCCAAATATTGGTTTAATGCACCTTTTCAACAGTGTTTAACGAATAACAAAAAAATAATTGGTCTTTTGCAAAACTATTTTGCTTCTCGTGAATAATTAAAAAAAATATACTTGACTATTTGTTGCGCCAATCCCTTCAATTGTTTGGGCCAGTAAAATGCTAGAGTAATTCCCCTGCTGTCAGGATGCAGGGCAATTAGAGTGCACCTTGCGGGACACCACCCTGCAACATTTTATAACATCTCAGCATGACCCTTATGCTGGCTGCATAGCATCTTGTGTAACCAACCCCCAGGAAGCCAGTGTCAGTGTTGTGTATGAGCCAGATTATTATTATTTTATTATTATATTTTACATTTGATCTTATCAAAACTGAACATCAATAGAGACTATTTTTAGTATTATTTGAATGCAATTGAAATTAGCATCCCTATGAGTGTTTTTAACAATAAAGTGTAAAATTTCCTCAGTTCATTAGGGCTACCCATACCAGTGTGGACTAGAATAGACTTGCCCTTCAGGGAGTTCTGCTAACTTTGACATATTTGCATTTTGAATTATTTTTTTAAAGTGATGTTTTGTAGTGTTTTATTGATATTTCTTTACAAATTAGTAGCCAAGATCTAAGGACAGTGAAATTGTATGTACTTTTCAATTTATTGAAACATTAATCTGCTACCTTACCTTCACTATCTCTGTTAATTTGTATTTTTTAATGTATTGTTTAATGTAATTTGTTTCAGTGCTCAATGTGTGTTATTGTTATGTTTATACATTTTCATAACATTTTGGTTCTGTTTGCAAATATTTTGGCATCAACCTGAGCCAGTGTGGCTCAAATTGCCACCATGATTGGCAGCCTGCATCCAGCTTTGATAGAAAGTTCTGTGTAGCTTGCAATAGTTCCCATAATATACTGAAACCTTTTTCATTTTTGTTGCCCAAGAGCACACGACCCCTTCCCAGCAGATTTATGTACATTGGATGCAACCTTTATTTTTAACTAATTCATGACCAGTTTGTCTTTTGTACAGTGTTAGCCACTGGCAGGCTACAGAAACGTGGTATGTATATGTACGCCTTCAGGCATAAGTGAGTAAACACAGTTTAACATTAACTGCACAAGTTGATATTCACCCAGTCACCCTTGCAACTACTTTGGTTCCTTCTCCTCCCCTGCCCCCAGTATATTTGTGAATTTAACTGGCATAACTATGGAGTGGCTTTAAACAACTCTGTAATATTAACTTAAGGCGTTGGGGTGGCCTGGAACATCCCCAGTCTGGTTTCAGTTTGTGAAGTGTGTCACGACATACAGCCATGACTCATGTTCTATAACTTACTGCACTGCCTTAATCATCTCATCACCAGCATAAAAAAGTCAACTTGTGCTGTAATCTCTGAAAAACACTTCATAGTAACACCTACTAACCCCACTACATCCATAACTACGTGCCTGTTTCTGTTTCCTTTGTGACCCTGTGCACACATTACTGTAAAATGATTTTAAAAGAAATAATTTTTAAGAAATCCTGTTTTGAAAATCATTGTATTCTACAAAAGTTCAGTCATTCTTTTATATGCATGTAAAGAAGATATGTTGATGTAAATATTATACCAAATTTAATAAAAATATTTTTGCTTGGTTGGTAAAAAAAACTCTCCTTTCCTTAGCCACTTACGAACATTAACAACTTGTCTTGAAAATGTGTTTAGGAGGAGAGTAAACCTATTATATCAGCTAATGTTATTAGAATTTTTTTTTTTTTTCATTAATTTTTCTCAAACATTTTTAGTTTGAGCAGTTAGTTATAAATAAATGAAATCTGCCTTTCTTAGTATTGTGCTATAGTTTGTGTAAAACATTAATTTATATAAAACTTGTTACTTTTTTATACACAATGATTTAAAGGACTATCATGTCTTGTAATTTAAGCAGTATGTATTTTGATGCTAGTTCTGTAGTAAATAAATTACTAGAATTACTATGTTTGACTTAACATCTTGCATACAATAAACATGGCAATTTTTTGTAGAAATGCATATTGTGGATTCGTAATAGTCAGTATAAACGTGTTTCAATATATATATATTTCTTTTTTTTTTTTTTTTTCAGGAAGCAAATAAAGACATTTGCATTTGACCACTGCTTTTATTCATTAGATCCTACCAGTGGAAGTTTTGCTAGTCAGGAAATGGTCTTTGATTGCCTGGGCAGAGATATTCTGGACAATGCATTCCATGGTTACAATGCATGCATCTTTGCATATGGACAAACAGGTACTTTATTTGGAAAAATATTTTATACAAATAAATTAAACTACAGTACAAAATTCGTATTAATAAAAACTTACTTTTATTGATTGTTTATATCATGATAAACAATAAAGACCGAGTCACAATCTCTTTGTAACGTACGTACATTTTCTGTTGGCAGATATTCACACGTAAAGGTATCCTTACAAAGCAGGGTAATTTTTTTGTTTTTGCAGGCTTTGTGTAAAACATGGTGCAATTTTGAAACATTGGCCAAAGTAAACAAAATTTTGTGTATTGATGACTTTAGATTAATAGTTATAGCTGAAAGAATAAATTTATTATTAAATTGGACATTCCAATTGGTTGAGAGTTCAGCCATGAATACGTAGAATTTGAAAGTTGATCTTTTCTGCCTCACTTTTCTACTTATATATATGTATGTTACGTGTCAAAGTGTAAATATGCATATATGTATGCAAGGTTTAACTTTTTTGTATGAATATACGTATGCTATTTGGAGTTTATGAATCCATCATAAGAATTTGTTTTGAGTACATGGTTACCGATAAAATATCGAAATAATCTTATTTACTGGAAAGTAAGGTAATTGTTTGTGTATGAGCTTATACTTATGCTTTCTGCTTTCTTAACTTCATTTTGGCTGAACAAAATCAAAATGGTAAGTTTGAAAGTTAGAATTGGAAAATATATCATTGGCAAATAAAACATGATTGGATATAAAAATAATAATAATGGAATGTTTGTTTAAAAAGATTATTTTTTAAATACATGTAATACTTAATTGGTTACTTCCATTATGTGCAACAGAATTAAACTGTTGCCTTAAGTATCAAAAGTTTTCTTGTAAAATATAGTTATTCATAATTTAAGATGTGTTGCTGTCAAATGGGTATGAGCAATATTGTGATATAAATTAATTAGTAGCTTAAAACTATTATACTGACGTGGGACAGGATCCTGTCCTTCCAGAGTACCTTTGGTGCAACTTGTTTTGGAGGGTGCCCTGAATAATGGCACTACCACTGGTGCACAACAGAGTAAGGCAATGTGAAACAGCACAAGTGGTTATGTATGCGTGGAAGAATATTGAGAATATTTATTTACAGGCTGTTCTGTCATAGGCCGTTTTTCAACAAATACGTGTAAAGATAAGCTAAAATAAACTAGTTAAATTAATCTAAGAATATTATAAATAGACCACAATAACGTAAAATTCTTTAGTTATTTTAAGCTAATGTGCTTAATCTATGACTATAGCATAATTATTTTCAAATTATCTAATTTTTTCACAATTTGGTTTTTAAAGTATTTTAGCGTAACTTGCAAACTTGCGTAGAATATAGGTCTATAGCCTTACAAGAGAACTTGAGTGGTTTTTGGTAGGATTTTATTTTTGGCCAGTCATTCCACAATTTATTTGCTAAGTGTGTGAATGACTTTAGAAAAAGAACTATTATGGTGAATCGCTTGCAAAATAGTAACATCCAGCAATGCTCATTCTACCTTACACCCATTCCAGTGGGTTGGACCAGACCGGCATTTGAGTTAGAAAATTTTGTCTGGTAGTGTTACATACAGGTATAAAACTTCCAGTATGCAATTTTTCTGGCGTGATTATTTAAATTATGTATAAAACAATGACTGTCAAATACAGATGCAAAACATGTCTTGAATAATTTTTTAGTGATTATCTAAAATTTGGAAAAATTTAACATGATCTCAGCGAGAATTTCACATTATTGTCATCAAGATGAATTTGTAAAATGACAATGTATGTAAATGGATTTTTAGTTTTTTTCTATGTATGTATGTTGTGCTTAAAAAGGTTTTGCAAGTTTTGTCAGTTTCAATGTGTGACCAGGTGAGCTCATATGGTCATGCCAAAACGCATCAGTCTGAGACTCAGCACACAAGAGGTAGGAACTGCATAACATAGCTCCATGCGCCTTCAACTTTTGTACCTATCATGTATTTTCTAATAGACATAATTTAATTCGGAACTGTTTTTGTGCAGCTAGGGGTTGATGTTTTATTCAAGAATAGCCAACTTTGATTAAACATTGGGTGTTAACAATTACTTCCGATCAGTTGTCCCCATAACCCTGCAATCCATAGTCTCATCTCATCTCACATCACTTCAAAACAGTGACAGGCACCTAGTTGGGTAATCCAAACCTCACTTCCAACACCCAATATTTCCCTTCAACTATTTCTGACCTGACATAACACGTGTGTGCGGCAAACTTAATTCCTTAGCTAAAATCCTTGAGAGACATTCCATGCCACGTTATGTGACTGTCCAAGTGTGTGACGATTTTCCTATTTGTAGCCTAGCCTTTTTCTGGTGACATCTTGTACCATGTCAATACTGATCTGATAGTGTAAGTTAATAAAATATGTTAATGAAAGTAGTCTGCATTCCTGGGGTTTTCTATATGCAAAAAAATATATTTGTGAAAATCAAATTATTCATATTTGTACAATGTTTTTTTATGTTAATTGCAGTGATAAGTATTTTGAAAATGACTATAGTTAGTCACTGTGATGTATTTTTTCTCAAAAGCAACGATGTTTTGGTATGACCAGCTTTTGGGCACCTAGCCAAAAAAAAAAAAATAGCCTGTGGGACTGCATTATGGCTTCAGCATACTGCTCTGATCATGGTATCTCTACCAGGTGAACTCTGATCATATGCAATGTGAACAGTGATCATATGCAATGGCTCCCAAGACAATCATGCCCTAATAAAGACATGTTTCTCTGTAAAGTGAGACCAGGATTATAGTGCTCACCTGTGGTCTCCAAACTCTTACCTGATAGTTTTCAACTCCCAAATAAAAGTACAATATGTTTCTGAACATGTGTTGCCAGATTGCAGCATTCCATGTTGCTCTCTGATGACATGACTACAAACTAACCAAGGAATGGTGGTGTTGATGGCATAATTTGTAAAGGTCCTTGTAACTATCATTATTTTGTAGTGAGGCTCACTATTTTCAGATAACTTTCATAACCCTTTTGATGGAAGTATTTTCCTCAAGACTTTAGTTACTTAATTTTATTTTTGGATGTTAAGTTTATATATAATCATGTACCAATCAATCCGTTATTGATCAATCATTGAGAACTTGATTGTACCTTTTTATAATATGCTTTTTCCTTCTGTTTACGCATGTGCGTATGTGCTATTATACAATTACAATGTGATAGAGACAAAATTACATAAGTATACGTTTCAAGATCAGTTAACTTTAAGTTTTTTACTAGTGCAATTTTTTGTGAATCAATTCTGGTCAATCGTTATTGATAGTGGCATTTGTGAGTTGAGGTTTTCTTGTGAAGCTTCTCTATATTTGTTGGGTTCACAGTGTCTGTACAGTGCAGTATTAACACACACACACGCACGCACACACACAGTGGCTTCCACATGGATGATGGGACCTAGAGAATACCATGGGAACATTCCTCAGACCATAACACTGCCCCCACCCCTTGTGTTCGTCCAGAAATGAATGCAGGGTGTTAGTTCTCTAACATTTCTCGCTGGACACGCTGACGTCCATCCATTTTATGCAGCTGAAAATGTGACTTGTCGGACAAGGCTACCCGTTGCCAATCAGCAGTTGTCCAGTCACCATACTCTCAAGCAAATTCCAGTCGTTTTTGTTGATGCACCTGTGTTAGTATGAGTGCAGTCACCCTCCGTCTACTCTGGTGCGCCATTCATAGAAGTGTTATCTCAACTGTAGTGGTAGACACGTGGCTGGATGCCCCCTGTTTCATTAGGACGGTGAGCTGTTCAACTGTAGTCTGTCGGTTGGCCTTAATGCACTGTCGTAGTCGACATTCAGCTCGGACATTAAAAGCTTGTGGAGTTCTGCAGTTTCCATGACAGTTATTCCCAATGGTGCCATTCGTCCACTCACAATACACCTCTACCACATAAGGCACGTGAACATTTCACAAACATCACTTTTTTCCAAAATACTGTCCCCTCTTAGCCCAAAAGCCGATGATCATTCCTTTCCGCAACTCTGTTAAATCCCGTCCCTTACCCATGACAGCAGGAAGTGCACCATGTACAGCTAGCCTGTTGTTCGCATTAAATACTCGCATCACTATCCCATGTCAGGGGCCATACGTCAGAGGCTACGCGCTGCCAGGTCAGCTTTCAATCATTCCTCCGGTTGCCGGCCGCCCGGAGCAGACTGCCTCGGGAGAGAGGAGGGTCGAGTTGAGTTAGTCCACCCTCCCACAGCGCCAGACCACACTTGCCTTATGCGAGAGTCTGCACCTGTAACACTGCCCCTTCAGTTTGTTTGTCCCAAACAGGCTCTCCAACGTCTGGATTTTCGTAGAGCGCCAGTCGGTCAGTGTATATGACCTTAGACTTGTCTTTAAAGGAGTCTAGGTGACAGATCTGGAAAGAAGTATTTACATCCTCGCTTCAGTATCTGGTAAAGGCTTTCCCAACTTCCTTGGCATTGAGATGTGTTACCCCAAAGGTGTTTCCATTCATATAGCCACACCAGTCATCCTTCCCTGAATGCATCTCCTGGAATTCTCAGACCACATTGAGTGTTCCTCTTGATGCTAATAGACACTCGTATATGTTTTTCTCCTGCCTCCTGGCTGTCTTCCTTCTCCTGAAGATGCATATGTGCAGTTTGGTCTGTTAACTGGACTTCTCGTGTTTCCTTGCCTGCGTTAACTGCAGGGTGACTTCTCAGGCAGTCTGATTCTAGTATCCTTGTTCTTCTTACCGCCATATAGCAATATTTCTTTGCTCCCTAATATAGGATGTTGCCAGTAGTTTCTATGGGCCTGTGATTTGGATAGGCATTACTGTTGCTGTCGGTGCCATTTGTTGGTGCAGCTGTCGTTTTGCCTATTCCTTGATGAATAGTCTCTGGTGGCATCCTTGGATACCAGTGAGTGTCCCTCCATTCCACAGTTCCAGCATTCTTGTTGCCTCCGTTGATGAGGGACAGGTGTTGCTGCTTCTATGGAGTGTGCAGAAGTTCCTCTACTGCAGTCTCCAATCTTCTCAACAAGCTCTTGGCCTTACGTCTGGCTGCCAGGTCCTGGAGGTTTTTTCCGGGCACTTGATTCTTAAGTAACTGTTCTGGCCACGCTCCCAACATTCCCGATGCGTATGGGGACAAAAACTGGGTTTCCAAGCACAGACCCTGGCAACAATGTCTTTCATTGTGGTCTCCAACTTCCTCAAGACGCCTAGGATGCTATCTCCATCGTCATTGTATGGGGTAGGTGACTGTAGTGTATGCCAGCACATCAGTTCCTGCTTCGCTGATTCCAACTCCAGTGCTTGGGCCGAGGCATCCTGTATTCTGAGTGGCGATGCTAAGCATACAGCTCAGTGTACATCCGCATCAGCTATCGTCCATGAAAAAGTTGACTACGTTCACATTGCATGCTACCTTGGGGCATCCTTCCAGAGACAGGTGTGAGAGCATAATTTTGTCCTGCCACTGTATGCGGCTTCACAGTTGGGCAAGATGAGCATATGTTGCAGGTATCTGTCACCGAATCACAACTCCAAAGCAGACACCAATGTGGAGTATTCCAGTTGGTCATTCTGGCAGTGACTGCAGTATGCTCAGTGCAGGTCCTCTCAGTACAGTCACCAGGTAGTATGCCCACTGCTCTTCAGTCCAGCCATTCGGGGTGGCAACAATCTTGAAATGGTGCCGGTATTTGCGCCAAGGTGTCCGTCCATCGTAGCCCCTGGCTGAGGTACACTCACACTGTAGAACTGCTGTGCCTATCCTGCGGTGACTGCATTGGTGGCGACCACTTCCTTCTACTTGCTGCCAACATTTGTCGACTCAGTGGGGGTCGTTCCCAGCTGCTCAGCCACTGCAAGTCGTCTCCCCCACTGCTGCAGGAATCCCTGCCATTCCTTCTTGAGGATGCCTATCTCCTGCTGTATTTACTGCTCAACACTGTCCGCTCTCGTTTATACTGTCCATTCTTTCACAACACACGATCATATTTCCTGTCTACCATTTAGTTAACATTGTCAATCTTATCTAAGTTTTCAACCACAGCAGTTACATCTTGTATTTTCTTATTTACTTTTTTCATTTACACTGTTTCTCACACTGTCCATTTTCTTATCTACCAGTTCACGAACCTTACTAATTTTCCTTTTTACATTTTCATCAACACTATCTGTAACATTATTTATTTGCCTATTTACAGATTCCCCAACACTGCTAATTTGACTATTACCTATTAGTTAATATCCTACCATAACATCAATTAAAATTATTTTGTTTTATTTATTTTTAATAAACTGCCTTATCTCACTTTTGACACCAGTGTTTCAATTTCTCTCCATGTCAGCGAAAGACAATAAATGTGATAAACTAAAGTTCCCTGCCCGCCCACCCAATAAAATAAACAGAACTTTAACTAATATATTACTTGGTCAAAACAAAAAATAAAATGGTGCCAGATACAAGTCGTCCTCACATAACTTTAATAATTTTAAAAACACGTTTACATAAAATATAACAGAAAAAAAAAATTGTAAACCATAGATACACAAATCTATGGAGCCTACTGTGTGCCTTTGCTGAATAAACATGCAGCCAGCACCTAGTGGCAACGGAAAATTTTGTTACCATTTTTTATGTAAGTGTTCGGTAATTTTTTTTTCACATTTGTATACTACCAATGAAATTACATTAGTTATGCAATGAAAAGTGAAAAAGGATGAAACGTAAACATTAGTTTATTTTAGAAAGTCGCAGATATCAGTTTATTTCCGAACATAGTGGTATTCCGTAGGAGTAGATGCGCAGCAATGTAAATTTGATACATTGAATGTGTTTACTTTCCGATTCTGACTCCATATTGGAACAATTTCACAAATTAGCATTGTAAACACTAGAATTCACAATGGAAATTAATTTTTTTTGCATAATTTTTGTGTGTGTTGTTTTTCACAAGGTATGTAATTTTTTGTGAAAAAATGTGTATTACACATTTATTTCGAGATTTTGTGCGCCACAAAAAACAGGTGTGTCTATGGATAAATATTGAAAGGAACGTTGGCGTGATATTTTAAGGCCGACACACTGCCCGTCCTGTATTCCGGCATTTCCATTACCTGAATTACTGCTCGAAATTTTGTGTACCCAACCACCCCTATAAATGCATGAGTTTGTAGTTGAGTTATGTCTATACTGCAGGGTAATGACAATAGCTAGTGCACTATAGACATAGATTTGGAATTTTCATGTAAAAAAATATAAATAAGCAAGAAAAACTAAGAATTCAAAATGGCGGGTGAAGGTTGTCCTTAAACAAACATGTGACTGTGTTACAGCAGTATGCGTCAGTTGGTATCAACCATTTCGCCAACCTCCCAAGTGTTACGTGGTGGCATTTGTAATTTTTAACGTCTTTTTTCTTGCATACCATTTGTCGTATGCTTTTTCACAGAGACGATTAATTTTTACATCTTGACATTGTAATTCGTAACCTGTGATCAAACTTTATGTAACAAATTATGTAGACCCTTTTATCCTCTATTGAAAGGGGTGGCAACCCCCATTTTACCATCTAGGGAATGCGGTAAGCCAGAAATGGTATTTGCATGTTCAAGTTATTGGATTGTTTGACATGCATACAAAAAATCAACTTTTAATATCATATGGGTTCTGCATAATGAAATAAAATTCATTACTTCAACCCCATCTTCACAAGTGTTTCTTGCCCCTGGAATGTTCCCTGGCATTCTTTCTAACTGACATTTTGCAAGGCATATCCTCATGAAGTTTGTCGCAGAGGTGCTGACTCACCCTGTAAATACAGTGTGTCCATAAAGTCCAATTACCATTACAAACAGTTACCAAAACACACAAAAAGAGTTAGAAGGTTTGGGTTTTCGCCAAAACGTTCCAAATGACCAAAAGTTTGTGTCTATAGTCACACCACTTCAATGCGAGCCCTGTTTGTTGCCCTAAGAATAACAAAGCAATACTCTAGTTTTGCCCAAATACAGGCAAAGATAGCAGTGCACTAATGTCAAGAACTGGAGTTGCGTACACATAATCTTTGATATAATCCCACAAGACAGTCTACTGATGTTACATCTGGAGAGTGTGGAGGCCAGGCAACCGGTCCATCATGGCCAATCCATCTGGAAATGTTTCATCAAAACACACCTTACATTATGGCTCCAATGAGGTGGTGTCATCGTGTTGCAAGATTATGTTAAGTTTCAACTCCTCTACCTGTGGGAAAACAAAGTTCCCAGCATGGCCTGGTAGGTGTGAACCAAATTTTTTTTCTACAAAAATAAAGCCAGATCATCCTGTCATGCATCAGTCCACACCACACATTAACCTTTGGAATGTCGCAAATGAATTCATGAATGTGGTGTGGGTTTTCTGACCCCCATATATGCACATTGTGGCGGTTGATATGGCCACTTGCATGAGGGTTGATTCATTTTAACAGGAACTTTCTTCAGATAGTCACTGAAGCACGGAGCAGGCAAAGTCGAAGTGCCGATGGTAGTCACCTGACTGTAGAGCATAAATTGAACTTTGTAGGCATACAAACATAAATATTTATGTAACAATTTGTGCACTGTTGAACTCTGCATGCGCAGTTCTCGTGAAGCCCAACTATGTGATTTCTGGGGGCTATGTACGAATGTTGTTCGAACATTGTCGATTGTCTCTTCAGATACGCCAAACCATCCACCACAAGGTAAGTTATGAACACTACCCATCTCCTTAAAGTTTTTCACCCATCGCAGTATGCTTGGCTTGGTCTGTGGGAGGGTGCCGGGGGGGGGGGGGGGGGTGCAAAATCCAATATTGACATTGACAATTTCATTACACTATTATCAGTGACTTGCTCTCCACATATCACAACACACATTGTGCTTTTTGCTGTGTTGTTGCCATCGTGCATCACTCAAATCCTGCAACAAAAGAAAAGCTCATATAGACAAAAAAATATGGACCTTTTAAAACATTCTGGTGAAAACCGCATCTTCCAAAATCTTTTTGTGTGTTTGTGGTAACCGTATGTAATAGTAACAAGACTTTACACACACTTCTTTTGGTTTTAATGCATGACCGAAATTGTCCAAGCCTGAAAATATGAGGTAAGTACCTGCCTGAGCCCACCTGAAATAAAATTTCGCTGCCCGACCATTCCTATAAATTTGCCACAATATTTATTCTGCTGAATTTCGGTAGAATCAATATTGTTACATACAATGGAAGCCCGGAATACCGCAGCCCGTTATACCACGGATTCGATTACACCGCGGGGCAATTTATGTCTCCGGCCTGAATAAATAAATAAGTGGAAAGGGTGCGGTCAGGTAGGCGTGTGGTCTGTCGGCAGGTGGTTGTGAGTCAGGGACGTTGATGGAGTAGACAGAGGGGGGTGGGCGCACGTTCTTCCGCCTTTCAGCGCAGAGATCTATTTTACTGATTCATTACAGCCAGTATAATATGGTTTTCCGTATTCAGTTTCGTTAGCGAGGAGCAATGTATTTGATGAAAGAATTCCTAGTGGTCCTTTTTGTATGTGACCCTATTATACCTGTTCTGCTGTTTGGTTGTAAATGTGGCCAAAAAAAATTTTACTTTAGTAACCTTTCCATGATATCTGGGCATTGCATTAGTGTGGGGAGATGGTATGGCTACATTCCAAGCCATTATAATTGCAAGTGTCCTGCTCTCACACATTTACTGGCACTTACTAGTTATCATGAAATGTGCATGCATCGTATAGCTTGTATAGTGTAACACATTTAAGCATTTACAGTATTCCCTCATAAACCGCGGTATCTTGAAATGCGGTTTCAGTTATGTGCAGATTGGTTTTTGTAGACCTTTCTCCAACCCGCATGACAAACAACTCACAGCGAACAACACCGCCCTTAGTGGAATAAGTGGTCTACATCCTTTGCGTGGAAAATGTGTTATTCTTTAGTTATTTTTGCATGAATGCATGTGACCCTTCATCACAGCACATTTCTTTTCTTCTGTTACCTACCCTTGGGTGCTGTCATGTCCAGTGATGCAGATAAAAAAATTAACATACCGTAGCAAGGGGCTAAACATTTCACCAGTTACGGCGGTAAATAACAACACTTGCCCCGTGTTCGACAGATAGGTACCATACCCCATTAGAGCACTGGCTTTTTTTTTGCTACTGTACTCGGTCACTCCTGGAATAGTGCGGAAAGCTATAATGCGGGTATAAGTTATGTCCCCCAAATAGCCGCGTTATATTGGGCTTTTTCTGTATTTGTAATTTTGTAGTACAGTTTGTATGTCTGTACTGCAGGGTAAAGCCAATAGCTAGTTTGCTATAAACATACTTTTGAAATTTTCATGTTAAAAAATATAAATAAGCAGGAGAAACTAAGAATTCAAAATGGTGGGTGAAGCTTCCCCGTAATGCATGTTGTTTTATTTGAAATGTTGTATAAAATGTGTTTTACTGATAGTGTTCTTTGTTTAATTGATGTTAATGTTTGTTTAATTATCTCATAAAGTATTTTATTGATGTTTGTTCTTACTATATTATTTGTCATTTGCTCACTGTTTTTATTTACAATGTTATTTTGTTCATGATGTCACTTCCTTTGTATGTTATTTGATTGTTTCATTTAATTTGTATTATGCCACTAATTAAATACTAATGATACACATTTTTTTCACCATTTCAAATACAACAAAACAGGTGTTTAACATGTACTATGTTACAGCCGTACATTTCAGTCTGTATTAACCATTAAACCAATTTAATATGCATTATGTGATGGTATTTGTAATTTTTAACGTCCATTTCTTGCATACCATTAGTCAGAGGCTTTCTCACCAAGAGGACATTTTTACGTCTTGTTGTTTTAATTCATAACCTGTGATCAAACTGTAGGTAACAATTTACATAGATAGTTTTTTCACTATTCAGAGGGGTGGCAACCCCCATTTTACCCTGTAGGAAATGCGGTAGGCCAACAGTGGTATTTGCATAAAGATATTGGATTGTTTGAGATGCATATAAAAATTGTTCCTTAAAATCGTATGGATTCCTTTTAATTAAATAAATTTCTTTATTTTAACCCCATTTTCACAAGTGTTTCCTGCCCCTAGGAGTGGTTTCCTGGCATTTGTTGTCACACATTTTCTGACATTTTGCAAAACATCCTCCCAAAGTTTTTACAGAAGGTCTGACTTATCATACACACACACAGGGTGTAAACGATGGGTGTTTACAACTATACACAGCAATGTAGAGGACTCTGTGACAAGCATTTTGGTATTGGACACTTGTGGTTCATCAGGTTGGGAAATAACCGAAAATTGCTCCACAAAAGTGTACCACGGCACACCCGCCCGGGTTGGGTCACACCCCATCATGCCGTGCTGCTCGTCTAGCATGGTTAATGTCCATTCCCTTGTGTTTCACTGGTAAGGAGAAGGGGATATGACAGACTAGTGCACTTCCTCAGCCCTTGCACTGGCTCTCTGTCAGACTTCCTGACACGTTCTTGTGTGTTGCATCAGTCACTAGCGACACAATGCAGTAAGGCTGCCATCAAAATGAAACGCTATGCATTCAGTGAAATGGCAAAAATTCATCTGTGCTACGGTGCTGCAAATTCAAATGCACATGCAGCAAGGAGGCTGTATGCACAACATTTTCCTCGGTGTGTTGTACCAAGCCATGAGTATTTTTCTACCATGGACCGCAGACTTAGCGTAACAGGTTCTATGCAGGTAAGTAAACATAACCGACATTGTGTTTTGCAAACGCTGCATTTTACATCATATATGTAATTATTAGCAATTATGTTCTAAGGCCATGTAGTAGAATATGCATAGCGCCATGATTTCTGAGAGCAGAAGAGACGTTGGAGTGCATTGCAGATGATCCTGGGACCAGCACTCGTGCTGTTGCCGGCCAGCGTGGGATTAAGCATGCACACAACTGTATAGAAAGTATGGAACGAACACAGCTACAATGCCTATCACAAGACAAAAGTGCACAAACTCCACTCACGGGATCATGGATTATGTGTTGAATTCTGCAAATGGTACAGCGAACAATGCCGATGTGTGCCTACTTTTCCCTCATTAGATATTTTCACTGATGAAGCAACTTTCAATGAAAACCAGATACTCAACTCGAAGAATTACATCCACTGGACTACTGAAAATCCTCACACCACCTATGAACGTGGTCGACAAGAAAAAATTAAGTTGAATGTTTGGTCAGGTATGTTAGGGTACCATATCATAGGACCCTACATGTTACCACAAAACATAACTGCCCAGACGTATCTCATTTTTTTGAGTGAGGTGCTACCGGAATTACTTGAAGACATTCTTCTTCAAACACGAACATGTGTATACAGCATGACAGTGCGCCAGCACATTTGCCCATAATACTGCAAATTTACCTCCATCAGATGTACCCTAATCGGTGGATTGGGGCATTATGTTCCATTTCCCCGGCCTGCGAGGTCCCTGGATTTAAATCCTCTTGAATTTTTTCTTTTGGGGAGGTATGAAAGAACTGGTAAAGCCTCCAGTCTATAAAATACTTTAAAAATCAATATAATTACAACGGGAGGCAGTAGCGTAAGACCCACTACAGCTCCAACCACTAAAAATTATAAAAAATTAACAGCATACTAAAATATTCACACACCATGATATAGTCATGGAAACAGCAAAAAATGGATACTCATAAATACTTGGGTTGTTAACAAGGGAAAAACACAACACATTAAAACAGGAGAGACACAGCAATGCGATACCATAGTTAAGCCAGAACGTAATTTTTAAGGGCTACCTAAACCAAAATTTTGAAATGGCATAGCCATATTGCACACCCAAGTTACACCACCATTATGCCACACAAATTACCAAGAAACATTTAAAACCCAACTGCGACCTACAGTTTTACTGTCCCATCGCTCAGTAGCTAAACTGGTATAATGCATCAGCTCAGTAACATAATGTTGGCATTGTCCACTGCTGGACGAAGGTGGTTAAGCCTTCGGGTACTAGAAAGGATCCTGCGGCATAAGTTTCGGCGAAATGTAGCAGACTTCGGATGGGCATAAAGTAGAGCATAATAGACAGAGCCCCGGCCAAGCAAAGACTTAAATAAACTATCCTGACCAATCAAAAATTATGATGCATGAAGAGGAAAGGGGAAAGTAAAGAGGGAGCATGGAAAGGAAAAGGGATGGGATCTGAACCGAGCAAAGAGTACACCACCGCGCAGAAGTAAATGACAGTAAAGCATAAACGCGACAACGCTAGCGTCGCATTGTAATAACTTAATTAAGCAGTGTTAGATAAAAATATGATTTGATAAGCGAGAACAAAATATGTACCTCGTTAACATTGTGCAGCTGATGTTTTCTTAGACTACGAATAAATATGAGATGCAATCAGAAAACACGAACTGCGTTATGATACCTTGTTGTTCCAATCTCATCGTGTTAGACTGACTAGAAGGAAATTCTGCTCCTATTTCTGTCTGGATGTTGATATTACTTGCTGATAAGGGTTAGTTTATAGTTTTATAACTCCTCTGTAAAGGGGCTACACACAGCATAACAGAAACCACTCCCAAGCATTTGCTTGTCATTGGGTTGATCAAGGATGGCTCGGGATGGTGAAATCAGACAGTGAACACTCTTGTGCATGATGTTTTAACCTAAAGGTAGAAAAACACACACATATAGACAAAACATTAATTTTTGTCTTTTGGGGCTCCTCGTGTGTCTGGGTGTCAGGTTTTTATGCCTACAAGAAACGTTGTTTCAAGAACAGCAATAAAGTTTTTTACGGGCATTCTGATTTGAAGGAATACGCAGAAAATTCCTTAATATATGTTCCAGAAAAAATCTTTATGTATTGCTGCACCATCGTTCTTGGAATCAATGACTCAGCTAGAAACATCAACAAATGTTTTACTTCATCATGCTGTGTCCTTGTGGAAAGACAAAAATAATTAATTGAAATTGCAAATTCTAGTGCCAAAACTCTGCACTGCAACATTGCTACCTTTTTGTAGACATACCATGTACTGTGTAATTTGCTTTAAAAAAGACAATTTTGTGACAAGTATAAGCTGTGTAATCTACAAGGTTCCAGACTACGAGAATAGGATCTTGTTTCAACTAAGTTTAGTGTAAACCCTAAAATACATATTATACCCAATGTAATAATTTTTACACATATCTGTAACAGATGAATGTGTGCACTACAACATCTGAAATGCTGACTGAAGGTTGTGATCACCACCACTTCAATAAGAAAAACTACTATGCTATTATTCACAGGTTGATGATTCTTCAGTTAAATCACTTTTAAGTTTTTGTATTTCTTCCGAAATGCCATACAGTCCAAGACAGGTTTCATGGTTTCTGAGTAACACACTTTTTAATTTGGGGGACATCATCATTGATTTTTCTTGAAATTGTACATATTTTGTACTTAAAAATTCTTGAAATTATTCTGTTTTTTAGCTGCTTGGTAAATATATTCCTCACCACTTGCCCCTGACTCAGTATCTTATTTGTCAACATTAATCATGCTATGTAAAACAAAATTGTCGTTGATATTATTGGCGGTTTTTTGAAGCAAATTTCAGTTGCATGGTCAATAGATTGTAACACTGTTACCTTACCTACTATAATTTTCCATTTTTTGCAGTCAACCCATCTTTTCCATTTTGTATTAAATCTGCTATCACACTTTTTTTTGCGCTATCAATATAGACAACATCAATAACCCATACGAACTAGGTTGTACTTTGGAGAGAAACCATTTATTTCTGTTTGTAGAGCAGTCTTTTTCTCGCAACACTGTTGTGATTGTACCAAACTATTTCACGAGCAGAAGACTGTAATGCACAGTACTTTCTTTGCAACCTGAATGGCCAATTGCAGAATATGCGCATAACATCTGATGTGGGGTAATATTCCACCTAAAAAACCACTTACAGTGTTGTGTTCAATGTCAGACACAACATACAGTGGAACACTCGTATTATAAATACAGAGAATTTGGAAAGAATGTGTTCATTTTATTTAGCTCCATCTTATTTGGAACAATTGGAACTCATTAATTTTTTGCCATATAAACTCTGTTCCTTTTTTCTGTGAACTGGAAAGTATTGTGAATTCCTATTTGAGTTCACACAAAGAATGTAATTTAAAAAATTAAATCAAACTAACATATTTACCATAACTCAGCGAGAATACAACCATGTTTGTAATATGAGAGAAAAATTCTATCCTTGCAGCTGTGACTTGTTTACATTTTGTGAGTTTTATAATGCCGTAATCAAGTAGCAGTGACAAGCACAACATGACAGCACCATCATGGCACTTAAAACTAAACAGCCAATAGATCAGGCATAAGTTCGACAAATTCTGTCATCTGACCAACAGTTTTGAATTAGAAATTATTTCTATTTTTATTGTGTCATACACCACGAGAGACAGCTTCTACATGCTTGCAAAACAAATGTGTGTAACAGTCTTCCTTACAGTGGTAAATACACATGTAAAAGAAAATAAATCTGTAACATTTTGGATGTAACTCATAAGAATAATTTTGCTTTTGATTGATATTATACAGGTTGGTTCTGAATTGATGACCAAAAATTTAAGGTTGAGATGTACAAATTGACGCCATAGGTTTTACACGTGACCATTGAGGAAGAGAAGTTATGTAGACAGGAATGAAATGTAGGTTGTTTTTACCAGATTGGACACCAGTCTCTCAGAGAACACTACTGGATGTTGATGCGAGTCGTGTGGTCGACCGTCCATGTGGCTGCATCTTCAATATTCTGCCGTCTTCTGTGAAACTGTTGGTGGTAATGTTGATTATGACAGTGCTACAATCCACTGGTCTAAGCTAGTGAGGACTGTATGCTGCCCCCAGATGCAATTCTCACTCCCAGTGGGTGTTTTAAGCCCCCTTACTTCCAAAAAATATTAGTTAAAAATACGTAGTCATGTTCAGTTCAACTAGCAGAGAAGCGGCTAAGCAAATAAAAAAAGTCAGTTCAGTTACACACTTTTTATTTATAAATTGAAGGTACTGGTAGTATTTGTCCAGTTATTTCTGTATGGGTTGCCTGGGTGGCCATTGTGTTTTGGTGTAATCTATAAGTGTCTTACAGACTGGGTCAGTATGCTGTTTGGTTTTAATCTGCTATAGGATGTTTGGTGCAGCTGTGTCTGCAGACAGTTCTTCAGCCAATGAGTCTGTTTCTTGATCTGGGTTTTGTGATAAACAAACTGCAATGACTAATTGTTTGCCCAGCACGTAAGAAACTGTGTAAGATTACTTCAAGTCTATTTCGAAATCTTGTAACCTAGGACCCAGATCGTCAATGTTTTTAGAAGAAAGTATTCGGATCAATGGTTTGTGGCCTGTCTCCAGTTAAACATGGAGCCCAATAACATAATCTGGGGATTCCTCACATGCCCCAGTCAAGGCAAGGGCCTCTTTCCCGATTTGAGCGTACCTTATTTCTGTAGCATACTACTTCCTGAGTACTGGTTTGACTCGCTGGTATCAAGACACAATCTAGTCAAAATGAGGAGCTGTCTGCACTCAACAATCATTTTTTTTTTGCGCATGTCAGTGTAAGCTAGACATGGGGCTTTTAGCATCAGCTTTTTTACTTCCTGGAATACTAACTGTTTGTCTCTTCCCTTCATATACATGTTATTTTCCTTTAGTAATTCCTGCAGTGGTTGCAGAATTTGGCTTCTGTTAGAGATAAAATTACCCACAATTCACCATGCCTAAGAATCGTAACAACTCCATCCTAGTTTTAGGCTCCAAAAATTCTGCTATGGCTTTGACATGGCTCGGTTCAACTGATATACCCTCTGATGAAATCTCCTGACCCAAAAACCTAACCTTATCTACCATAAAAACACTTTTGTCATTAATAGTAAAACCTTCCTTTTATTTTGTCAGCACCAGGTGCAAGTGTTTCATCATGTTGTTCGACTGTCTCCCCATAAACTAGAACATCATCAATGTGCTGAAGGACATGTAGTATGTATTCCAGGATTCGGGCAATCTTACAACTAAAATATTCTGGGGCCACATTCAAACAAAAAGGCTATCTTCGATACATACACCTCCCAAACAGGGTGTTGAATGTTGTGAGAGGCTGGCTATTTTCACTAAGCGGGACTTGGTAAAATCCAATGTTCGTGTCAATCTTATTGAAGATTTTAGCATTGTTCACTTGCGATAAGGTATACTGAACTTTGCGAATGGAAACCTGGGCTGTCAACATATTTGTTCAGTTCAGTTATAGTCACAACAAACCCTTACTTTGTCTCCCTTAGCCACACAATCATTGGAGCACAAAATTATGTGGGAAAATCTATTGGTGCAATGACCTCTAACCAGACCATTCTTTCTAGGTCTTGTTTTACTTAGGTAATGGCAGTGGGACTAACTGGGCATGAGGCTGTGCTTCCTTCTGCAGATGTATTTCCATTTCTCCTTCCAACTTGGCCAGACCTATACACATCTGTGGGAACTCAGTTGGTACATTAACATTGTGAATCACTTGAACCACATGCAAGGCTCGAAGTGCATCTTTACCCAACAACAAGTTGCATAACTTTTCAATAAAATACAATTTAACTTTTTCCTTTTGCTCCTTGTAGTCCAAGGTCAACGATTGAGAGCCCATTAAGTCAAGTGGCTGGCCGTCCGGCCTGCAGATGGTGTCGTGACTGACTTGGGGAATGACATTTGTTCCAGCCAGTATGGTGGCTGGAAGGCACGTGATGTCCTCCCCCGTATTGATCACACACAAAGTCCACGGTCTTTCCCAGTTCTGGAACTTCCACTGTCCCTTAAAATGGGTTATCTTTCTACTGCTCTCTGAACGTACCTAACCTCGCAGCTACACTCACCACTACAAATTCATTTGTGCTGCCCTGGGAGCTTGGATTTTCGGTGATGTGCGGAAGGTGTGTGCTGGCCCTACAGACTGGAAAAATGACCCTTGCAGCCACAAGAATAACACTTGGTTTTATTTCAGGGCACTTACTACTGGTACGTGTCCTGCCATATTAACCACAGCCATTTGCAGTGATCCCTCCATGGTGGTCCTGTATTTCCATTCGTCCGTGGACTGGCATGGTATTTTGTCTGGTCTCGCTGATTTTTGCCTTCTCAACGCAAATAGTTGACTTCCTTGGACTGTTGCTCTTGTAACTGTAGTGACTGCAACAATTGTAATTCTGCTTGTTGGTACATTCTGATGGCTTTTTGTAGGGTTAAGTCACTCATTAGTTGCATCGTATCTTATCACTTAGTTCTACGTCATGCAATCTTGTATCAGCTCCTCTTTAAAGGTGTTTATACTCGTATGTTTTGGCGAGGTTATGTAGTGATGTTATTAACGTCTCAACCTTTTCCCCTGGTTGCTGGATCCGCAAATTGAATTTGAATCTCTCGGGTATAAGGTTGATGCTAGGTTTGAAGTGTGTGTCAAAAGCCGTTACTAGTTCGGCATGTGTACAGTCTCCTGCTGGTACTTGAAATTTTAAAACAATGTTGTCCAACTGTTCTCTCAACAAATACATGAGCAGGTAAATCTAATCATCCTCTTTGCTCGAAGTCTGGCCGGTGAGGGTTTGGTTGAAGAAGTGTGAAGATCCTGGGAATATACTACAAACAATATTTTATAAAAGTGGATTGTATTCTAGCTAGGTGTAAAAAAAACTCCGCCAGAGAAGGAAACAAAATTTTATAAGCATGTACTTTTGTAAACTTGAAACGCAGTTTCCATCAAGGCCATGCATTGGCATCAGCGAAATCGAGCAGACCTGGTGGTTTTACATGGTGGTTACTTGGCCACTGTGTCATGTCCACTTATTTACTGCTGGCGTCAACCATCTTGAATGCCAGTCTGGTGCAGAAATTTAAGTTGGAATGCACTCGAATCGCATTCACACCTGTGCTATTGAAATAGTGTAACTGACTCTACCGCTGCCACCATATTGCATCGTTAATAAGTATGTCAGGCAGGGCATTAAATAAGTTAACGACACACTACTCTAAGCTGAGGCACGCATTGCTTCTTGTTTCCTAACCTTGCGGCCATCTTGCTAACAACTGCCCTAGTCAAGGATACAACACCTTGTTAAAACAATTACAATTCAAATTATTTTTATTTTTACCATGAAATCCATGTTTATAAAACCAGTAATAGTGGAAACATACATGTTCCAACAACTGTTTTAAAACTCTATTGAAAAGATGCTTATTCAGTAGGGCTGGATGAATGGTACTGACAATCAAACGGGATCCACGCAGTTCGATACATCATGAAAGCTCAATACGTTGTGGAACAAGCTCGACACCAATGCGTGATCTGTTAGGTTGGTCCGATAATCGGGCCAGTTTGACGCTGTATGGATACATGGAACAGGTGAACAAGTACGGGTACACTGAGGTATCAGTGTTTTCCATAATTTCTTATAGCATTGATTACGTTGTGTTTTGCTAAAGGCTTTTGCATTTTCGTATTAATAAGACTATTGGTTCCGCATATACGTTTCCGTTACAAAGAAGTTAAGTGAATATATATTACTAATCACGTCCTAATTGGATTTGTGGAATCATAATTAAACTACCAAGCTACCCAATTCATTCACGTTTGGTAAACAAATACCTGAGTGAGGTTACTTTGGTGCCTGCAGAGGGGAAATTTTCTAAGACAGGGCTGATGCTAAATAAACAAATGAATAACCTATTCTGGGAATATTGTTGACTATATTGTTTTCATGATCACCAATATTTCCCAAAATACTTTAGTTCTCATTTTACTTACATCCTTACATTTGTTAGAGTCATTTAATGATTCCTATCCAAAAGAAGAATATGTTTGTGATATTTGCATTTTATGCACATAGTACTTAGTTACAGATGTCTGTTAAAGATAAGTTAATGTTGTGATTGTTTTGATTCAGTTCCCGTTGCAGTAGGAGGAAAGGTACCATTTTATCATTAACAAAAATAAAAAGTACTTTATTAGACAAAATATCAAGACACTTGCAAGTCTTCAAATTTATTTCTGCTGCAATTAGAAGTAATTCTTCTAAATACTTTATAATAAAATAGATTATTAGAATCACATTTTCAAAATATTAATATGTGAAATACATTCCATTATATTTGGGAAAACATACTGATGAAGTTGATGACGCTGCTCTTGGAAATCATGAGCTGACTGCCAGTAGTTGGCAAGATGTTCCGGAGCCCGATATAAATTTGAGTTGTCTCAAGTTTTGACTTCATTTGATCGTGCCACTCTAGTCGAGCTCATGCACAGCACAAGATTGAGCTGCTCGAGTCAAACTCAAGCACAGCCCTATTAGTTAGTGTCTCTAAAATTATTTCTTGACAATTCAAGAATTTATGTTTCAGAAACAGTCAAATGTTTTTAAATAAAATTGACAATTTTAATAGCGAATTCTTTTTATTCAGCACACAATTATTTTTAATTTTGTAACTCACTTGGTCCAGATTCCATTTGAGAATTTTTTTTGTTTGTGAAATTTACTATCACATTTGTATGATTATGTATTATTATTATTGTAACTTATAATATTATATGTATTGTATTATTGCATTATATTATGTTTTATGTGATGCACTGACATAACATTTTGCCTAGTCTTGTGGCCCTCTTTGCCATGTAATAGGCTGTACAGAAATACAAAATATCACCAATAATTTTTACAAAACATATATTTTCGTATTTAAGCATAAGCCTTTCCTCATAGTGGTTTTTTCCCTTCCCAGTACTGGATCCAGTGTTTTAATTTGTATATAACAGTGAATATTGTCTTCATACAGTGAAAATTATATCTGTAACAATTAGCAGTTCGTGCTATTTCAGTTTCTTGCACTGTTAACAGGAATTTTTCTTCTAGGAGATTGCAAGTTCATGTGGATTTAAAGGAGTGCTTTTTGTTATTAAAAAAACTATAACTTTTTGAGCATTTTATATAGAATGTCAGTTTCCTTGTAAACACATTATCCTTTGTTATAAGAGCAGAAAATTTTGCAAAAATATCAAAACAATCATTGACAGGAAATTTGTCTTCTGCCCAGTTGAGAATTACCCGCTCACAGTTTCCACATAATACACAGTTTGATATGTTTTTTTCTAACACATACAAAAACCAGTATATAAATACACAGAAAAACATATAAGATTCAGTAAAATACTTTACTTTTTATAACATTTTCTTTGGGTAATGTTTGCTGTTTATACACAAGATGTCCCATTTATCTTGACTACCCAGAATAAGTCCGTACTGGGGCTGCAAATGCAAAAGTGTTTCATACAAAAATTTTAACTGGCAGGCAGAAATAATACTGCTGGGAAGTCAGTCTTCTAGCATTATGTATTTGTAAGATGTGAGTATTAACATCAGTGTTTTAAATTTCACCATATATCTATTTGTTAAAAGTATAATGAATCTCGTCAAGACCTATTCAAAATTTATCAGAATGTACCAGTCTAACAAACAGATGGTTAAAAACTACCACAGACATGGGGGCCCATAAGGGTTTTTGAAGACCTGTTATCTGATTCCTTGTGGCACAATTTCAGCAGATTGTTTTTTTTAAATATATTTTTCTATACTGTGTAGTATGTTCAAGTGATTTGTACTGAAACATGCACACTGTTCTGTTATTACCATTATTAATAGCGTGGTTTGCTCATTCGTCGTTCATTCTGTTGAAGGTCGGTGTAATGCTAGTCAGGCAGAGCAACTCGACAGAGAGTGATGCCCTGACAAGACTCCACCGTCCAGACAGATTTTTTCCTGTCCCATTGTGAAGCTTTGTGAAACTGGCAATTAGAACCCACAGCAATGCAATCATCTTAGAACTCCCACAGCTGAAGCTGCTGAGTTTGTTGTCTCGGTGCTGTAGCAATTAATCCACACGTCAGCACAGGCCAACTGGAAGCCCAAATTAGCATTCCGAAAACAAGTGCACATCACGTTCTTAAGTGTCGTATGTTCCATCCCTATCATCTACACTTACACCAAAAATTGCATTGGAATGATTTCCAGAATTGTGTGGAGTCCTATCAATCGGCACAGCATCAATTATCGCCAACCCTAACTTTGTTCGGATTTTCATTTTACCGATCAATCAATGTTCTCACCCTTCGGCCAATTGAATATGAGGAACATGCATTAATTGGCAGTCGAGAACTCGTGATGACTTCGACAGATGGACTAGGGCCTTATTTCGAAAATAGCAACTGAAACTGCAGGGAGTATGCCACCTTCATACAAACAATATTTCCTGGTCTTTTTGAGGAGATACCTGTAAGAAACAGAATGATAATGTGGCACCAGCACAATGGTTGCCCAGCACATAATTTCATGTATGCATGCTGTGTTCTGGACCGAAAATATACTGATAGTTGGATTGTCCATGGAGGACCAGTTCAGTGGCCTGCTTGGTCTCCTGACCTTAACCCCCTGGACTTTTTTTTAAGAGTTACATCAAAGATGCGGTCCATAGAGATATCCCAACAACTCAACTCCAGAGAACATGCAGGAATGTATTGTGCGTGCTTGTAATGGTCTTTGGCAGACTACACTGGAGGAGGCAGTGTTGTCATTTGTCCAGCGACTGAACTTGTGTATTGCTGCCAATGGTCACCACTTTGAACATCTAATGTGAATGTTCTGCCTTTGGCAGTACCCATATGGATATTACTATCAACTGGCAGTAGAAATCCCACTTTCTGTATCGTATTTAATGTTTATGATATGAACGTGTACATTGTGCTACATGTTTAAATAGGTCTTGACTTGTTGCACTGAATTTTTAACCAATAGATACATGGTGCCATTTAATAATCTAATGTGTGTACTTGTATGTCACTAATACAAAATGGTACAGGGCTAACTCCCTAGCAGTATTATTTACCCCTTCCAGTTATACAATTTTTTGTACAAAACACTTTTTCATTTGGAGCCCTGGTACAGAGTTATTGTGGATGTTCAAGATAAATGGGGCATCCTGTATATCGGTGTGTGTGTGTGTGTGTGCACGCGTGGATATGTGCATGTGCAACTGTCACGTGTATGTACACACACGCAAGATGTTTCATAATTGCATGGACACTTCCCCTCACTCACACATACATCACAAATAAATAAAATGAAAAATATAAAACATATAATTTAAAGTGCATCCCAAGGACAGTTACATAGAAGAGGTAATTGCATTAGTGTTTACAACCAAACTATGAGCTTTTGGATAATTTGTGACTAGACCAAGATCTGTGACTAGACCAAGATCTGTGACCAGTGTAACATCTGTCTCATTCATCAAATTAATTTGTGGGAAAAGTAAGGTCTTGATACTCTGATTTGAAGAAAATGTTATGATATTGAACATTTATTGATTTTTAGATGACATGTTATTAATTAACACATTCAAATAAATTGAAATGGTCTATTTTGGCATTCCCCTAAACCCAACGGTTATGTCCTCTCTGTTTATTTGGTGGTTGTAAACTTTGTGTGAATTTCTCAGAAACTGTTGGGTTTAGGGGAATGACATTAGAGACCTGTTTAGTGTATTTGAATGTATTAATGAATCATGTGAAAATGACTAAACCATTGGTATCACAATATTTTGGGCAAAACCTATGTTTTCCTCAAATCAATTTGATGATGGAAACATTAGTTTGCACTTTTTACAGGTCTGTCCATTTACACATCCAGAAGCTCATGATTTGATTGTGAACAATTTTTGTAAAATGTGCGCCCAATTAGTGGTTTTGCTCCATATTCAAGAGGGTGTACCTTACTTGAGACACAGTTTAGGCAATAATTCACATGTGTTCATTCATTTTTTCATGGCCAATCCACAGGCTGATTTGTCCATTAATTAGAAAATGATCTGTAAATTAAATATGTGTTGCAAATGTTAATTAATCAGTAATTTTATTCTTATTGCAGGATCTGGAAAATCATTCACTATGATGGGAAGTCAAGAGTGCAAGGGTATTATTCCTCGATTATGTGATTCATTATTTGACCTTATTGCAAAAAGACAGAGTTCAGAATTAACTTATAAAGTTGAAGTCAGTTATATGGAAATTTACAATGAAAAGGTGGGTATGAATTAAAAATGATATCTTCTAGTTACTATGATAGATTGCTATTGGGTTTTAGCTGCATCAAGTCAGCTTAAAAACAGCCAAGTCCATAAGCCAAGAATATTAGAGTAATTGTCAATAAGACTTTAAAATATTAACAAAATGCTCAATTAACTTGATATACACACTGTCATAGTGCTGTGCACAAGCATATGTCTATGTGAATATATATATTTGTATGTATGCATGTTCATATATATGGGTCAGATGCAGTTACTGGGAATGGATGGATGAATGAATGAATGAATGAATGAATGAATGAATGAATGAATGAATGAATGAATTTCAAGGCACAGAATTCTTGTGAACTAAAACATTAATATTTTTGTTTTCACTTTACTGTGTTTCTTGGATCATAAGTGTGTCCTCATGTACAATGTTTACTTCTATTTGCTTCTGTTATTGGCTATTAATTTAATTTAAATATCATTAATATTTCACTGCTAAAGTCCACTTTTGTATGCACAGCATATGAACGGTAGTACGTCTGTAAAATTATTAAACTAAGCATTGCTTTTTCAAAAAATTCCATGCAATGCACTAGATAATAGTTAATCCTTCTCTAATATCTGGCTACCAAGAGTTCAAACCAGTCATGCTATGACTTTTGAAGTGTTGAATTTACTCATTGACAAGTGTGTGTGAAATGCGACCTGTAAGACAACTTCTTAAACATGGAAATATCAAATTGTATGGTATTGGTGACTTATAATGGCAGAACTCAGTACGACTGTTTGTCTGTTTCAGAGGATCTATCATATCACAAAATTGAGTATTGCTCAAGTCCTGGGTAATATACCAGGTGTTTCTTAATTAGACCGGCAAACATCGCGAGGTGGTTCCTTATGTGAAAATAAGTAGAAAATATATAGGACACGTACGACTTAAACTGAATATTAAGGGAGAAATAAGCCCTTGAAAAGTGAGATATTGAAATGTATTTTTTGTGATATATTGGAAACAAAGTGAAATGAAATTATAATTCTCCAATCATTATTCTATGTTAATGAGATCTTTAACTTAAGAGGAAATTAACATTAATACCTTTCCTTATACAGGAAATAACAGGGGTGGCCAACCTATTTTTCCTGGCAACTCTTCACAGTTGGGAATTTCAAACATTGATGATGAATATTTAAGCAGCATAGCCTAAGGAACAAAAGTTGTCCTCTTGTTGCAACTGCCCAGGACCCACCGTTTACGTGTAAAATGCACACAAAAATTCATCTGCAGTGATTCAGTGCCTAGCACACAGGCATTACTACCTACATTCATGTACAAAACGCTGTGTGTCTACTGCACAGGCGGCTGTCTATTTCGTTTGGCTACAGTTTGTATGTATTCCTTGTAGTGTATGTTTGAATGGTCTTTTTGCAATCGTAAATGAAGGGAAATGAAATTACAATTCTTTGAATAATGTGTTATGTGACCGGGAACGTCAACCTAAGAGCAAACCCATATTAATGCCCCCCCCCCCCTCCTTCTCAACAATGATGATAACTGTGGTAGCTACCCTCTTGTTGCATATAAAATTTTTACCATCAGGAATTGTGAATGTTTGGCGCTTGTTTATTGAGCAGTAACATATTTAAATAATCTAAAAAGGCCTGAATCATCATTGCACTGTTCCCATCCCTTGCCGAGGATTAAATGCATAAAGTACACAGCCACGATATACCATGGCCTGGTGTATAGGCAATACACAGTTTACCGGAGACTATTGGAAGTCACGTGTAATACTATGCTAACATATGATCACAAAATATCATGTTGGTGGGTTTATAAATAAATTCATCGTGTGAGGTAAGCATGAATCGTATCCAGGTTTTATCAGTTAACCATTTCCCCAGAACATTCACTATAGCAGTCTTGTTGCACAGGACGGATGCTGATGGCTTGCTTTGTAAATAGTCACTAGACTATGTGTATATTAGCCAGTACCTTCCTCATAGGTTATCATTAGTGAGGATACATCTGCGTCTCTAGTTTATGAATGGCTCCGACCAGTCACGTGGGTACTATGCATTCGCTACATTAGTGAGACACGTTCTAATGTATGCATGTAATTAACACTCATTACAATGTGCACATTAAGCCATACATGTAAACAGAGCCTGGACATGGAATTGGGTGACAGGTTCAGTGCAGCAGTATTAGGTGCGGAAGCGCCTGAAAATAGGCAACACATTTACACTGAGCTGTGTGCGTGCATCATTGCTCTTTTGGTGCCCAAAATACGGATGGTGCAACTGTGCACAATGCCTGACATCCTCTGTTCCTATTCCTCTGTGCAGGCCTACCACATGCCCTGTGCATCACAATTAAACAGTATCATTCAAACTATTCTACTATAGTGGTACGTTGATGCAGTGTTGTCGGTTCTGATTGTTCTCTTCGTAATACAGTGAATATCTTACTGTAGACAATTATTTAGTGGAACTTTAAACAATGCCTGTTTATTCTTATTGTGAACAGGCATACATGGTATTCATGTATGGGCTTGCCAATGGTGTTGGTGGACTGGCTAAGCAGTTGTATGAGGAGACGTTCCCAGACAGAGCACAGCCACACCATCAAACATTTTCTGTGTTGTTTCACTGACTTGCTGAGACAGGGACATTGAAACCACGTATTGTTGATCGAGGGAGACCCAGAAGATTTTGCACTCCTTTTCTGTAAGAGCGTATCCTGGAGCAAATTCACCATGATCGAAGAGTCAGCACCAGGCACGTGGCTGCTACATTACCTGTAAGTCACAGAACAGCATGGAGGGTACTTCATCAGCAGCTCATGTACCCTTACCATTACCAACGAATGCAGGCTCTTGCACCTGGTGATCACCCAGATCGAGTGACTTCCTGCCAGTGGTTCATTTGACAAAATTCCACCCTAGCCTTTGCTTCATCGTTTCTGTTTACAGACAAGACTACATTTGGGAAGGCTGGCATCACTAACTTCCACAACAATCAGTGGGCAGACAACAATCCACATGCTACTGTCAGTGGTCGACATCAGCAACAAATTCAAATAAATGTGTGGGTTGGTATTGTGTGCAATTGTCTGGTAGGGCCATATGTGATGCCACCATGGCTAACAGGTGAAGTCTACAGGATGTTTCTCGCCACTCTTTTGCCACAACTGTTGGAGGACGTGCCTTTGGATGTACGCGCAAGGATGTGGTTTGTGCACATTTTAGTTGTTCTATTCGAGTTCTGCTGGATAAAACATTTCATGGAAGGTGGTCGATTGAGCCCTGTTGCATGGCCGCCCCACTCACCTGACCTCAACCCTTTAGATGTTTATTTGTGAAACAATTTGCAATCAATCTGGGATATTCAGATGTGTATGCGGTCCATGATTAGATGTATTCATGCATGTGTAGCTGCACATGGTGGCCATTTTGAACATTTGTTGTGAGGTTTGACTACATAACTAGTCAGTATTGTAGCAAATGTCATTGGGTATGACATGTGTAACATAATGTACAATAAATAAACATGAAAACCTTAATTATATAATGTGTCTAATATGATTTTCAGGTTTTCCCGCTATCCCCTTGGCAACAGAATAGGTATCTGGTGTTTGTACCTATTAGGTAGGTAAACAACTGCAATAACAGCAAAGTATGGGTTTTGAGACCGGTAAACTGTTAAATGTGCCGCCTTTATGTATTTTGTGTATCGGGTGAAATGTGAGCTCACATGAGCTGGTAGCAGCAGGTGACTGGCGAGAAATGGGGTGAGGTTATAAAACGTGGGCAGTGTTCATAACAGGCCAAAGAGGTGAGGGCACATCAGTGATGAACGAAGTGTCCTTCCAGTGCAACAATTCTGCTATCATGAATATTCAGGGGAAATGGTTTACTGACTACATCTGGATAGCATTCACGCTCTCCTTACATGATTAATTCATTTATTAACCTACCAATATGGAATTTGGGATCATATGTTAGCATAGTATGTCACGTGACTTCCTATCGTCTCCGGTAAACTGCGTGTTGCCTATACACCCGGTCATGGTATTTCGTGGCTGTGTACTTTATGCATTTATTCCTCAGCAATGGTTGGGAACAGGCAATGATGATTCAGTCCTTTTTAGCTTATTTTTATATATTACTGCTCAATAAACAACAATCATCAAACATTCACAATTCCTGATGGTAAAAACTTTATATGCAACAAGAGGGTGGCTACCAAAGTTATCATCATTGTCGGAAGGGGGGAGGGGGGCATTAATATGGGTTTGCTCTTAGGTTGATGCTCCCGGTCAAATAACACATTATCCAAGAATTGTAATTTCATTTCCCTTCATTTACGATTGCAAAAAGACCATTCAAACATACAATACACGGAATACATAGAAACTGTTGCCAAAAACAAATAGCAGCCGTCTGTGCAGTAGACACGCAGCGTTTTGTACATGACTGTAGGTAGTAATGCCTGTGTGCTAGGCACTGAATCACTGCAGATGAATTTTTGTGTGCATTTTACACGTAAACGGTGGGTCCTGGGCAGTTGCAATGAGAGGACAACTTTTGTTCCTTAGGCTATGCTGCTTAAATATTCATCAATGTTTGAAATTCCCAACTGTGAAGAGTTGCCAGGAAAAATAGGTTGGCCACCCGTTATTTCCTGTATGAGGAAAGGTATTAATATTAATTTTCTCTTAAGTTAAAGATCCCATAAACATAGAATAATGATCAGAGAATTGTAATTTCTTTTCACTTTATAAATTTAGACAGAGGAGAAATTTTTGAAGATTACAGTGTTGGAGCAAATAGTGTTCTTCAGTGACTTGCATTAGTACATTGAAATCAATATAATTTCCACAATTGTCAAGATACCAGGCTTATTCATATTGAAAATATAAGCTAATATTTCATACTGTATAAATTTAGACAGAGAAGTAGTGACATTCCTCAAAATAAAATTCCTGTAAGCATGCAATACAAACTTAGCCATTTTACTCTTCCGTACACCCAATGCCGTGTTATAAATTAATGATTGCTGAGGATTCACTTTCCCAATCAATAATGATCAGTACAGCTCTCTTTACTTAACCATCAACTGCGCTAAAAATATACATAAACAGAATTACCAACAGTTGAACCATAAAGTTTATGCATGCCGCTTTATAAATATACCAAACACGACTACGTCTCATCCTAACGTGCTTCACCAACCTAAGGAAACAACTTCAAGATGTCTACAAGATGTGATCCCATGGAGGGACATTGATGCTACTTGGTTTCCGGACTCTTCCTGACCTGCCTTCTCTCTCTCTACTATGTAGTATTAAAACCCTGGGAAGGGTTTTAATACTACATCGTTTTACGCGTGCACAGAGAATCATTCCAACCCAAGTCGACGATTCCTGCATGTAAAACTAAGAGTATTCAAACCAGCAGTGTGACATGTCAGTCTCTCTGAAGCACCCTGCAGACAGTGTGTTGCCACACCGCCGAAGATGGCAGAGCGCCACCGAGCGCCAGAGGCCATATACCGAGCACACGAGGGTAGTTCCCCCACCCCACTTGCTCCAGGCAGACATCACAGAGGCACATCACACCTCCCACCCTGGCCCAGCACGCACCTGTAATTGAGCCATATATAAGGCAGTGCGTGGGCGGCCGAGGTCGGGAGTTATCGTCTCCAGTAGCTCGCCTCAACATTTAATGTGGTTGGGCTCTCTACTGACTTCGGCCCTCATGGTCCTCTCCAATAGCTTCTAGTTCTTAACCACCAGTGGCTACAGCCGCCACCTTCCAGAGGCTTCAACTCCTTCTGGTAGTGCCAGCAAACTAGAAGCCTTTGTCTGCAGAAGACATCGACTAGTTATCTAACACTTTCGTTTGCCGATCCTCCTGGGTTGACAACCACCACTACTTGCTGGTAGTGGCCCCTGTAAGCTACTGTCTCTTCTAGACAACCAGATAGGTTTGGTTGTGAAGTTATAGTTTGTATAATCCCTTGTATCCTAAGTAGTCTTAGAAGCGGGTCACCTCTACCCATTAACTTGAGTAGCTTTACTTCCGTATATGCTCTGCTTGGTTTTCTCATGAATCACCCGTCTCCGCCAACCCTTATATGCCACCAGAATGACACATGCGTCGTGAGACCAGGAGCCTTAGCTACCAAAACTCACAGGATGTTTGTAAGAACAATTTACACCCAGACATTTGGACTAATCATAGGGTCCACGGGCGGGGACTGTGTCAGTGTAATTTTCGGGCACCGGACCTACATTTAGGCTGTTTTAGTTTTGTCACCTATTATTATGTAAATTTGTGTGTTTTTGTTGTGCGGCGGCGGAGTGAAGCTCCCCTCCAGCCTCCCGGCTGGAGTGAATGTAAGTGTCGTGATGTCTGTCTAACGTGTTGTTCTGTTGTATGCAAGTGTGCTAATTCATTTCGCGTGTAGTGTGTAGGTGAGTCCTTAGTCCCGCGGGAGCAGCCCTTGGGGTATGTTCCATCGTTTCAGCATGTTGTGACATAGGAAAGAAAATTCTGTGTTAGTACAAAACAAAACAATAAGGGGGCCCTTGGGACCAGAGTTTGCTAGACTCTAGTCAAAGCAGAACACCCCTTCGTCCTCTCTTCAATGAGGATAGTCTTCTTCCTGACATGAAACAGACTATCAAGTTGGTGCGTTATTGTAGGTAAGTAATAGTGTTAGTAACATATAAAACATTATATGTTTTTAGTTATTTTTTTATTAGAGTGTTTTTGTATTTTGTATTTTTTAATTATTTAATTTTTGTGTATATATTTTTATTTTATTTTAAAATTATTTAAATTTTATTTTAAGGTAATTTTTTATTTTAATATTATTATTAAATAATCAATTTAATTTAATGCACTGTAATATGGTAATAAGACTAAGCTAGGTTAACTTAATTAAGCTAAGCTAGATTAGCTGTCTCATGTGTTACCCCCCCCCCCCCCCGGACCCTACCACGACTAGCATTTGTGTCAACCTGAAAGACGAGTGGTGGTTGGGGCTATTTCCCACCTTTCATGAATTTTCACATAACCAGTCTGGGCAGAACACCCTAAATAATAAATACTGTGTGTTTATTAATAATAGTATCAGTTTGGGGTGTTTTTATAGTTAAATAATCTTCAACTATTTGTTAACTGTGGTAAAGTGAAGAGTGCTGTGAGAAGCAACATCTGTTTCTTGTGTAGTGTTGTCAAGGCTTTATTCTGTGTAATGATGGACCTAAAATGGTCCAATAGTATTGCGAATTGTGTTTCTCGCAGAAAGGTGGCCAGTTTTTGCAATCCTGTGAACATGGTTGCGTTTTCTGTTGTGTTGTTGTCCGGTGTCTTTGTGGCTTGTCCGTTTGTTGTTTTGTAGATGTTTGTTCCCTGTTTGTATTTCTCTGTTTAGTTAGTCTGTATTTTCTGAGATTGAAAGAGAGGAAATTCAGCCTTTGACTGAATATTTGGTCGCGTATCCTGTCTATTGTTTAGTGTTTGTTCGATTTAACTTCCAACCTTTGTTTGTGAGTGTTGATGTACTTTTGGATCACTTTGCACTGTCTCCATGCCGTGCAGCCAATTGTCCTGTTTTTTTACAAAATGTACATTGCCACTTTGACTTGTCTTTTTCTTTTAGCTTACAGACTTACTGTGTGGTGCCCCACACACAAAGCACAGACTGTCTTTAGTTTGCAGTAATTCTGAGTGTGGCCCAATACACAGCATTGTCTGCCCTGAACCACATCTTAAGTGCGGTTTTTGTACAGTTCTATGCGAACTGTCATGTAACATAATTTCCATATTTTTAAAATGTCTAACGTTTTGTGTTGCTGTTTGAGTTGCTGTACTGTAACCCCATAGACTGCAGGTTAGTCAGCTGGTGTTTGGAGCTGCCAAGCACTCGTTGGTACAATCCCATGAGCTAGAATGTCATCCATTAACTGTTGTCTATCTACATTGTGCAGTACTACTTTAATTGGCATCTCCTTTTCTAGTACATGCGTGTAATAGTGAATATTGTGTGTGGTCCCCAAGAAAATAGCGAAATGCCTGGTGTTTTTCCTCTTCTACAACCATCCTCAGATGTTGTTTTTTGTGACTGTAATTTTTGCGAAATAATTCTTGCCAAGTTTGGTATTGAGCCATTTCAGCTTCGAAGTGTCCGGAATGTATGCTGATGGAGCAAGTGGTGTTTTACGTGTGTTTTCATGTGTGTATTTCTCCCAAAAGAGAAAAAGAATTTTCAGTTGGCACTGATTCACGAACGTGTGTCTGTTTAACTATTTTTGCTGTGTGTTTTTGTTCGGTTTTTGAAAGTCTGTATGTTGTGTGTTGTATTGTGATGTGTTATATTTATCAGAAGAAGGAGCAGGCAATACAGCAGTTACCTTTCGGCCATGCTCCTTCTCTCCGACGTCCGGTCGTTCAGCTTCCGACATCACCCAGTCGGTATTGTTGAGTTGGTGCCGACTCGCCTACAACCTAAAGCCTCTGTGGTTGACTAGCTCCCTTGAGGAGGGAGACAGGCTAGGCCTTTGGGAGGCTATCCTCCCATCACCGAGGCTCTGTATTTATTACCAATATTTATTACCACAATAAATACTAGTTCATTACCGTATCCGAGAATACTTTGTCCTAGGATTAAAACCTTTCTTTCTCTAAATATAGACTTAGATGGTGACCTTTCCTTTTGTTTACACTACTTAAAACTCCACATTTCTGCAATACATTTCTGACCTTTTTCACCAAATATTCTGTTGTGTCAAAAAAATTCACAGTTGGTTGAATATTCCAGGACTGTGGACAAGTGTCAGCATTTGAACCTTTTCATTAATTTCACTGGTTTTAGGTATTTCCTTTAAACGCTCAAAGAGATGACTGCAATCACCACATTGCACACTTGAATCACGCATTATTTACAAAAGCTTCAACACAAAGGCTTCACAGGCTATTTCTGTGAAACTCTCTGATAAATGCTGAGCCTTACTTTTTAAGTTTGCATCTATTTCTTCCTACTTCCTTTTGGTAACTTTTACTGGAGAAGAACTTTCATTCAATTTCTCAAGAACAAAAGAAGGGGCATCTGGTTGATAGTCACTGTTGTTAGCTATAGACACTACTAATATCCTGCAGGTAATACCTGGCACAAGCCAGGTACAAGTTTAACAGTGTTTTGATATTTTCTTGAAAATGGAACTGAAACATTTTTGTGGTCTTTGCGAACATTTTTGTAGTGTTTTTTAAATGGATAACAATAAATCCTCTGTTGTCGATTTTCAAATGTATTCAGAAATTTGCACCTATTTTGGTAATATGTTTTCAACATTTAGAAAATTTGTTCTTAGTCTCTCACCAAGTTCAGAAAAATGCATAAAACAATTGTATTCACTCTCTGTGTGAGGTGAACAATCTTCATGGAAATACAAACCAACTGAGCACTTATTTATTTATTTTAACTGTTAATAATCAATGAAATGTAGAACACTGATATGATACATACAGCCCCATGAATTCATAACTAATTGATAGCACAATCTTTCACATCAGATGTCAGTGAGAGACTAGCTGCAGTTGGGGAAGATAGTTTACCTATCAGTACAGCTATCTTGCTTTGGGCTTAGCTCAGCAACAGGAGAGAAACAGCATAGCTTCAGAGATAAGAAAAGAACCAATGGGTGACTCAAATGTACATGAACACTTTCATTTCCTCTCACCAACAGCTGAATTGTGATATAGGAGCAGGATGTTGACACCAATTTATGCTGAACCACCATGACCACTTATTCAAGAAAATTCTTCCTTTTAAAATAAACCAGCATACTGAAATTTCATTGTTATACATAAGGTATTGCAAGGGTCACTAACTCGATGGAAAACTCATAACAGTGTGTTCACTATTTAAATAGGCCCAAAGAGAAAACATAAATAAATTACGTATTTGGAAAAGTTTAGAAGACACATGAAAAGTGCATAGTAGATGTCATTAAATTTTAAGGTACTATCATATAACACAATATAGAAGATCACTGAAGTAAATTTAAATACAAATTATATAAACAGATTATTTGTAAATATAAATACAACCTTGAGATTTGCCTGTTATAATGCAGGTTTAAGGCAGTTTTTACTCTTAAAAGTGTAGGTTATTTGTATTCCAAAAGACCACTTAATTTTTTCAGATAAGGTACATTGTTTGCAACATAATGCCGTTGCGGCTAGTGCATTGGGATTTTCAGGAATGGTGAACATTTGAACGGAATAATTATTAGAAAACGATTACTGACTAGGCGCCAGACTCAGTCGTCAGGTGGAGTCAACAGTGATGATGGTGATGATCTCGGGATCGTCTGGGCCATTCTCACTGATGTATAAATTTCCTCAAAATTAAAGTTGAATCGCTCCAGGATGAACCTACAGTCAGGCTCCCCTTGTGCTTGATACATAAGTGCATAGTGTTGTGGGCCTATTCAGGTTGACCAACACACATTAAACTGTAATAAAAAATACTGTAACTGAAAGATGTGCTAAGTGAAGGTGCTGCAAAACAGACTTTGCTCCGGGTTGTGGGGATCCCGTACTCCTAAATGCCATGAGCGTTGTGCTGAGAAATAAACACACTCAATTAGAAAATTGACGTCTAATTAAACTTTGCACTATATAATACTTTAAAACACTAGATAGTGCAACTGATGCAAGCCCTGGCTGCGAGACCCTCAGGTGAGCTATACTGACGAAACTGGTATAAACTTGTCCAAGTTACATTTCCCCAAGCAATTCAAGTCCGGGGAAGAAGGTGTGGTGTCTCCGGGGGTTGAAAACTAAAAGGTTCTGGTGTTTGACTATTGTTACATTACATAATTGCTGAGAAAAATCAATGAAGACACCCGTAGTGCGGACGTGATGCGGCCAACCCCTCATGATGCTGAACGGCAACTTGACTTATGGTGGGCGAGCTCAGCTGCGGCATGGCGGCAATTGTGCACCGGAACTACTTGCATAGTAAATTACAGTGCATAAAATTAACACTTGCCCCTTGCAACAAATACCTAAAAAATTCAACAATATATTTAAGTACAACAAATACTTATCACAATTATCACTTGGATGATGTGGTAAAATGGGGGGGTGATGACGTGAAATGATTACAGCAAATTTACGAAAAATAAAACACAACACTTATATTAATTTACTGGAGCATCTCTTGTATAAACACTTGTGTCTGAATCTTTTCTTTTATTTTTAAAGTTACTTTGCTTTCATCCTGTAATTTTACCCCAAATCCACCATACCACCCCTTCAGACAGTGAAGCCGCCAGGTAGGGAGAAGGAGGGGTGCAGAGATGACTTGCACTGCATTACACTGACACATTCTGATGTGCACTATGTTGCATTGCATGGCCATATCGCTTTTGTGCACTCGGTGTGCACATTATACGTTGGTGCAGTTGAGGCAGATACGTGACTTGGCAAACAATCTTTGAGGGGTACGATGCCATCCTCTGTCAAACACCAAAACATTTTATATAAAAAACCATGAAAATGGCCATTTTAACTATATTTATCTTATGAAATTATAAGCATACAATAAAAATATGAATATGTGTTATTTGATGTTTATGATTTATGTATACTAAGGTGCAAAATGGCTTAAGTGTGTACTGCATGCTCACTGGAATTTTGTTATTTTATTATTATTTATACTTCTCTGCCTACATTTAGAATGTATGAAATACTAGCTTTCATTTGCAATATGACTGAGCCTGATAGCTTGAAAGTTGTGGAAATTATATTGACTTCAGTGTACTAATGCAAGTCATTGGAGAACAGAATTTTCTCCAAAACTGAAATATTCAAAAAAAATTTCCTTCAGTAATTTTTCATCCAAAAAATTGAAAAAATTTATGTAGTGTTATTTTATGGTCATGTATGTAAGAAAATATATTGAAAAAAAAAAAAAAAAAAAAAAGACATTAATTACATGGCCATAGGTGATCTGGCATGAAATGACCCAGATGCTACATATCCTGAACAATGGAATGGATACAGGGAACCAATTACTTGGCTAGTCTGATCACATTACCAAAATCTCATCAATTTATACTGTTGATGTAATGTGAAAGTGTTGATTTACAAGACTCCAGTTGGCAGTTTTGATATTCTCTGGCAGAATTTGCACCAACCTTGATGTATTTATGTGTGATATTAACCATTAAAAGGTATCTGCAAGACTGTATTGATGTCAGTGGTGTATATTTTGACATTTCTTATTGCACAACTCTTGGGTCAGTGTATAATATCTAACACATTTGTATGGAAAAATATGTCCACTGTAGGAGGGCCCTCTAGCTTTGTAAGGCAGTTGCTCATAAGGGAAGCGGATTTTATCACATGTTTATTAGCATTTGTGTATTACATACAACATAAACTATAAGAATTCGCCACATTTTTTTAAATGACATGAATAGTATGTGTGGTATATCCCACATAATAAATACAGTTTGTATATAGTATACATTCTGTATATAGTCATAAGGAAGAGTGTATTTTAAGTTTTCTCTTTCTCTCATCCATTTAAATATTATTTTCAGTATCTATAGAAAATACTGTGTGTGTATGTGTGCGTGCGTGCATGTGTGTGTGTCTATATATAAAGAGGTTTCAAAGTCGATACCTTGATACCCTCAATTATTACAGGCATTGAAGAATTGAGAATCGAACGGTTAATTGTTGTAAATCCTCTTCCACTTTCACATAATTTTTTGAGGTAATGTTGCACAGCAACAGGTCTTTGGTTTTCCAAACAGGCTGAACTGTACCGAACTCGCATGCATTGACCGGAATTAACCATTCAATGATGGTTTGACTATGAAAGAATTAAGATAATACAGTAGAACCTCGATTATCAGCGATAGTGCACGGGAAGAGATAGTTGGATAATAGAAACATGCGGTAAACTAGTTGTTTTTATCTTGATGGCTGCCATGTAGTAGATGGCTATTATCAGTATTTGGCTGCCTCACTTCACTCTGACATCACTTTATGTGCCGTGTGGCACATTTTTAATGGGGAAAACTGCACTCTTTCTTTTTTGCACACTTTCTGATATGATTTAGTACTACGTGTATACTGTGGAACGAATGCTACAAATGCACGTGGAAATCTACTGCACAATATCTAAATCTGTAAATGTCCACGTAGATGAAACATTAAAACAAACTGGCAGTCACGTATGAAAGACCACTGCCGCACATGCGGATACTGTTGAAGTAGCACTTTGTTGCACGCAAGTGTTGCGATCAGCATTAGTTGATAAGCGGCGCGCCGAAAGTCGGCATCTGTCTGCAACCAGATGTGGTTTGTAGATAAGAACCCTCGCTAGCAGCAAGCTCTTTGAGTTCCGGGTAGCTGACGCAGAACATGCATTGGCTTTTAGTCTGTTGCGCGATAGTTATTAGTAGTGGGAGCAAAAGAATCCTGGACCAGGATCCTTAATAATACCAGGATACCTGGTATTATTTTACGGATTTTTTAATTTTGTTTACCCATTATTTAATGGTGTAATAGAAAAAGAACAGGTACATTTTTCGTACCATACATATTTCCTGTTTGTTACATTTCCGTTTTTGATGTCGAAATTGAATGAAATTTTTTTTTTCCGTGTTTATTTTTACCAAAAATATCCGTCTTTTTTTCTGAAAGTAGGTAGTGTTAAAGTTTTCAATGTACTGAGGATTTTATTTACGTAGGCATGAAGAAAATGTCAAACGATGTTTGGAATTATTTTTTATTTAACGTAAATGATGCAAATTACTCATTTTGCAGTTTGTGTTTGGCAAAAATTTTATGAGGTGGTGTTAGTCACACAACTAGTAACATGAGAAAATACGCAAACACAACGAGTACAAAAAAATTGCCAATAATTATGATTCACAATATCTTTTGGGCAAATATGCGTGTAGTAGCAAGTCATCCAGTGTCATTGCAACTTAAAATGTCTGGTAGAAGCATTTTCATTTAGCAATGCTAAATGAAAGGTTACTTGTATTTCATTTTGATTACTGAATAGCATCAGTATTTGTGTACAGATTGGTTAGCTTCATAAGTTGACCTATAATATTGCATTGAGAAGTTGAGAACTGTTTTTTAACTTTTTTGTATGATACTGTGTCCATATTCATTTCAAATAAATCATATATTCATCAAAACTACTGATACGAACTTGTTAGGCCTAATTAGATAAGTCTGAAAGTTACATAAATATAGTAAATTAACTTCACTTAGCAGACCAGAAATTCTTTCCTGTAATTGTCTTCATATTTGTGTCTGTTTAATTTGACCTATAAAACAAAATTCAAATGGATACAGTGACTGCAGACACATGTTGATAATCACTATATCTTAATTTATGTTATCGGAATCAAGTTGGAATTGACTGAAAGGTTTTTCAGCTGGAATCGAGAATCGGAATAGACAAAAATTGATATTTTGACATCCCTAGTCTGTGTGTGTGTGTGCATGTGTATGTGCATATATATATATATCCTTCCCATTATATTAGTGTTTCATTCACTAATTTGAACATTTATGCCTTGTACTAATTTTAAAATGTATATAAAACAGGTTCACGACTTGCTGGATCCCAAGACCAACAAATCAACTTTGAAAGTTCGAGAACACAACGTTTTGGGTCCTTATGTTGATGGGCTATCACGACTTGCTGTTACTTCGTTCCAGGTATCCATTCACAAATATGGCAGTACATGAGTATTTGAATGTATAAAAATTATATTTTGTAGTTATTTAAATTGTGGAATGAAATTATGTTCATGTTAATAATTGAATAAACACTAACGGAGGATATTCAAAGCTGAAACTCAAGTTTTTGTGTATGCAATTCTCAAATATGGTGATGGAAAACATTTGCACTTAATATATGAGTAATGTCTTTTGGTGTGCAGTGCTACAGGTACAGTATAGAATTGGAACTATGAGTTTTCATTACTTTCTTTTCAGTTGTTTTTTAATTGTACGAATGCTAATTTTTGTGGAAATGTAATTTTGCAAGTAAATTTTATGCCAAGTGACATTTAGGCCTGTAGACTTTTAAGACAATCTGAACATGCATGGACTTTGTTGACCAGTCAGTAATATATAGCTGAAATTTCATACCATTGAATTATAATTTCTCTTTTAATGTTTAAATATTACCTATGATATCTTATTTTATTTTCAAGAAGATAATAGCAAATAATTTTGGTATCAAAACTGAATGGCTGTTACAAGATGCTTGAGGAGCATATCCGAGTTCATGAAGGATTGAGGTCTTAATAAAAATAAAAGAACTAAATTTGTTTTTAATTCATTCACACAGCTATTATTACTGCATTAATTTATCTATTTCCACTATTACCTTTTTAACTCAGTGAGCACAGTACAGTGAGCACAGTACTTGTCTATTTTAAGTCTAATTAACATCCTTGTTACTGTCTCTGGTTATAGTCAATTAACTCATACTCATCATTAACACTGTTGCCATCATTTGTAATGTTTTTCACACAATCCAGTCCAATAGTCCACCCTGCCAGTTGCACTATTCGCTGCGCTGATACTCACAGTCACAGATTTTCCTCCTGCTGGTCACTTCTCTTCTCGTTCATTGTCTATCGCTAAAACTCCAGCCACTCATTCCCTTATCAACTCCCAGCTGGGAGTGTTATGCTTGTGCGAGCATTAAGTGACTGACTTTTAACTGGTTTAAAGAATCCACTTCATTTTAAAGAATGGGGCCAGCCTTTGGTACAAATACAAATAATAAACAAAACACCAATAAATCAAAATTACGTGGTATTAAAACTCATATGTATCCAAATCAAAAGGACTGCCCAAACAAACAATAACTGAATTAAGTGACAAGGAAGCAATCCAATATAGTAACTAAATAATTAGATTTGCTGGGTGCTCACATATGGCTACAAAAGCGAGTTTAAATAACTCTCTATTAAAAGAACACACACACAAAAAAATAATGGTTATAGAAAAGCCCAGAGGAAATGTGAAAATTAAAATAAAAAAGACTTGGATTTTGTGGTGTGCTAAAATAATATAATATCTTTAGGTGTGTGTGTGTGTGTATATATATATATATATATTTTAAGTTGTAAATGAATAGACATATAAACAATATAAATTCATAAACAAACAATTAGTGAAATGAGTACTTTAGAGTATTAATGAAGATAGTTTTGACAATACAGCAGTAAGGTATTTTATATATATATATATATAATATATATATATATATATATATATATATATATATATATATATATATATATATTCGGTTGTATGAACTTGTAAAATATACCAATTTCAGTTATATGATAACAGATAGTGTCAAATATATAAACTGCTAGTAATATAAAACCATATTACCTAATGGGTATCCTTACATAACTTAATTACTGAATATTAATTTAAAATTATAAATTGAAATTTATATTGGATTACGTAGTGTTTAAGTACTGTACATTACCAAATTATAGCCCTATAATATAGTCAAAATAAAAATTTGCACTTGACAATAATGAGCCAATATGACCAGTATGAAATAAAACAATGTTTCCAAAAATAATGGTCACAATAAAAGAGAGCAATTAAATGTGCGTGAATTCACATGATTTTCGCTAAAATTTATAGAGTTATTTTTTTTCTACTTAGCTTGATTCGTGGAAAGAGACAAATGCAGCATTACTTGTTTCGGCGACTTAGCTGTGAGATGAAACAAACGTAGAAGTGGCCAACAGTCAACAAACGAGACAAACTACTTGAAAAGATTACGGCCATTCATCACTGCAACACGAAAGAAGGAACATATCCCGCAGGTTATGCCATCGCTTTACTTGTAGTTAAGGTGAATTATGGCGATTTGGTCCAACCATGAACAACGCACATTCTGTGCATTGTGTACATCATACGCTCGTATGTGCACCCTCTCTTGAAAAGAGAGTAAAAAACATAAGTTAAACCCTAAATGACAATTACGAATAAATGGAGGGAATAGATAAAATTAAAAATATCACTCACCAAGGAGGCTTCAATACACTAAGTGATGGTGTGTGATAAACGACATTAACTGGACCACAAGTCCCCGAAAACACCATCCCGGCCAGCGCACGCGGAAGATCCGAAATGGTGCTGACAAGCCAAGGACACAAAGTCACGAGAAGGTGGGGAGAAGTTAAAACAGCCTGCCCAGATATTTCCAACGTTGCTGCTAGATGGCAACAGGAGTACGAAAGTGAACAAAACCAATGCACACGTTAGCGAAACTGGCTAACTTTCACATGATCGAAAGGCTTTTTTATGTGCAGTCAGGCGCCAAGTATGTGATTGCACGAAGACTCAGCACACACAGCCACGCCAGAAACGAAGTGTGGAAGGGGGCAGCGACGGACGTGAAATACAATTTATTGCCAATGCTGCAGCGTCCATCTGGTCGAGCTAGGAACGAGCACATTAAACAGTCGCTGAGAAAGGCTTTAGCGTGTTTAAGAAGACTTTTAGAATACCAAAACTGAGAGAAATTGAAGTTACAAGGGAAATATCACTGAGGGGAAATTTGTAATCAATAGATAATTGGCGCAAAATGTTTCAATAAAATTTAAGTTACACGATCTAATAAAACCAATATGGAAACATATATCAACATGAAAACATAAATAAATGTCTGACCATAGAGTCCAATTAAATTTAAATAAAACTCAAATATTTCAACCTGAAAATAAAGTAATTATTTATTGGACCAAACGACTTTAAATAAACTTGAAATGACTCACATAATTCCAAATAGGCATAAAGCAATTAATTATGGCAATAATCAAATTCATGAGTCAATTATTAATTAAAATCCTCGAAATCGTACTAATGACTGAAAAAAAAAATAAAACCGATAAAAATGAAATTAATTATTAAGGACCATCTCAATAATTAAACAAAATATTAGAATTTTAAAATTGCAAATAGCTTAAAATTAATTCAACTCACTGACAACAAACAAAATTCAATAGTAGCTTATATCAACTCACAAGGATATATTGTAAAATTCTTAGTGTCGCATAAAAAAAAACTATTTTCACACATTCAAAAATTAAGTGTTGCATGGAAATTAAGGAGGCATGCCAATACGGCACAGGAGGCCCGTTGTACTTTTATACTCACTAGCCTTAACCTGAAAGGTTCGTTGCACCCCAAGTCTTGCATAGAGAAACTAGGGCAATAAGCCACTAGAAAGCCCTTCAGATACACAGACATTATATCTGCTGAAGGTCCAGAACGTGTGCCGCAAAGGGATTATTATGGCAGTACACTTTTTGTAACAAGATGTGTATGTCTTGAATTATCACTTGCCTGTCATTCAAACATCCCTTGTGACTCGCTACTCACTATCATATAATAGCTCTGTCCTCCTCTTCAACTCGCTCACATGGGACAAGTTTGTGATTGTGTAACTGAATAAACATGAAGACATGTAGCAGTAAGAAATGTTGAATATATTATATCAGTGGTGGTGTAAAAAGTGTGTTAAGTCACTAACAATCGTAAAATGACATCACTTTTGCCGGAACCAGAAAAAACTGGGAACGTGTGTGCATGGTGTGTTAAGTAACTGTTCAGTTTCCTTTAATGCAAGCAGGTGAGAATAATGTGTTAAGTTAACATAATCAATTATGTAGCAGTGCAAAATGTTTTATGTCTGTAGTCTGTGACATAACACACTATGCACTCTCACATTATATATATTTTTAGTGTCTTGACATGTTTGTGTACTAACAAGGAAAAAATTAGATAAACTAAATTTATTAGTAACAAAGAATTAGGCTTTAGTTAGGTATTTAATATGCTTGTCACGAATAAAAATAATAACTTATTTTTTCAGTGTAGTAGTATCACTTTTAGAGTTTTCGTAGGATGGCAGAGTGCAAATAAATAAACAATGCATGAAGCATTCCGTTACTCTATGAACGTTTGTGGAGTTGTTCAGTTCATTACAAACTATGAAGAGAGTTTGTAGTGTTTAGACTGTCTCTAGAGTTTACTTTTTCAAGCTTTTGAAACTTTTTATTTAATTTATTTGTATTTCATTGCTAATACATGCAGCTGGCAATGGGAAAGAAAAAAGTGATGACATAGGCAATGGAATACATAAATTGACAATAGTGAATAACAATGTTGTTTTTTTTTCAAGCATTTCCTCCTAACATCTTAGTGAAGCATTCTGCAATTTTTTGAGAGGAAAGAGAATAGCAGAAATGGCTTTACAACAACTTAATCAACAAAATTACTTTCATAACAAAGGTAAGGAAAATGTATTAGTGTATTGGTAACATTATTAAATTTGGATTTTTTTTTTGTGCAGGGATGTAATTTTGTTATGTAAAAAAAAAGCTAAAACAGAACACTTCCCTATTACTCACTTTAACTGCGTTTCCACCTCCATCGTTTAGATATTGTTGCAACTTTAGTCATAATGAAAACCCCAAAATAGTGAAATTGTAAGTTATGTTACGAGTTCAAAATACCATTCTGCTTCAGTAGCAATGCTTACTCTGATAGAGGGTTGAACTTAGGTTGGTTGAGTTACGGGAACTGTGCAACAAAACTGTAGATTTAATAGCTTTTTGTCATTATTTTTTTCACTGGGTTTATTGAGAATGTGGGCACAAGAAATAAATGATAGTGTTTAATGCCCTCTTACATTGTTACATTGCATTTATTATTCTTGAAGCAATAAGGGAAGATAAGAATAAAACATTTATTTTTCATAACTTCCGTCAGTGTTGTAAGAATAATAAAGGTAGTGAATATGCATCAAAATAAGAAGGCGTAAAAAATGATCCTTTATGTCATGCCCCGTCTAAAAATTAGAAAAACTCTTGAAAGAATTTCTTACAAAAAATAAGGTAATTATGTCATTTTTGTGCACCATTCCCCTTAAGGTAATGGCGAAGTATCGAAGTTATTAGTCCTGGATTATAGGAGTGCAACAAAAAAAATCTTTTTCGTGTCATGACTACAATTAAATTCATCAAAAGCCGTAAGAATACGCTGTACCTTATGAAAAATATTTGACACTGTAACAATTTTTTTAAAAATATTTGTGTTAGTTTTGACAGCTGTGTTTACAAAATAGTTGTGATTTCTTATGTTTTAGGTTCGAGTCCTGAACCATCCGTACCTGAAGAATTACAACACATTATTAGTTTCGATGTCTCTGACATGAATCCGAATTTCGATGTTGATGGGGCATCGTTATCTCCAAGTAATTCTGGTGGAGATGATAGATCACCAAAAATTACAAAGACAATGCTAAGGATCAGTAGTGAATCCAATTTGATTGTTTATACTAGTGATTGTGAAGAATGAACCAACATCCCACTCATGAAGAGGGGGCAGCCTAGAATCTGTGGTTTAAAAGGTGATGGTAGGAAAAATAGGAAGACAAGGAAAATTGTGCATAATTCAAGTAAGGGATATGAAGCACTGAAAGAAAGATTGTGGAGCCACAAAAACTATGCATTTAGGTCACTGTAGGAACAGGTGTGCAGGAAAAATTTTGAAAGAGAACCAGGAAAAATTATTCACTGATTACTGGGAGATGAGCAGCTTTGATAGAAGACTGTCTTTTGTATCAAGTTTGATAGACATCAAGGACAAGAAGACAACATGGAAAAGAAGCAGGTCTGGAGAGGACAGTCATTTTCACCAAATTTCTGTGGTTTACAACATTGAAGTAGAAGGCCATAGAACAACATTTTGCAAGACCTGTTTCATGAAAGTGTTTGGAGAGAGCCGACGATTTATTGAAACAGTGATTCAGAAGAAATGCTTCAGCACATATGGTATTGTGCAGCTGGATGGCAGAGGGTCCCATGAGCCAAAAAACAAGAAATTGTAAGAAGAAATTAATATTGTTAAACAGTTCCTCATTTCGCTTCCCGCTACAACTCTCGAAGGGACTGCAAAAAAAAGTTTCTACCTTCATACTTGTCACTGGCTGAACTATATGAAGAGTATTCAAAAATACGTGCTCCAGCATGCACTCCAGTTAGTAGGCGACTTTTTGAAACTCTATTTCATGAAATGAATCTTGCGATTAAGAAACCTAAAGTTGACACGTTTGCTACTTGTGATAAGTTAGCACTTCAAATCAGGACAGGGGATGAAGCAACGAACTTGCAAAAACAGCTAGCTGAACATCACAAATTGGCTGAAATTGCATATGACGCCAAGAAAAAAAGATAAGCTTTTGTCACAATCGGACAAAGCTAAAAAAATAATATTTGATATGCAACAGTACCTACTAACACTTTCTGTTCAGAGTTCTGTTGCTTTTTACAAGCGACAACTTTGGCCCTACAATCTTACAGTACATGACTGTGATGATGGACAGACGTATTATCTGTGGCATGAAGGAATGGCTGGAAGAAGACCTAATGAAGTTGGTTCATGTAGCACAGCTTTCTCACGATTGACATAAATCCTGAAATTAAGAATTTAACCATGTACTCAAGACACATGTAGTGGGCAAAATAAAAACAGTCATATTGCTGGAATGTGTATATGGGCATTATAGCAATCCCCTTATTTATATACTATTGTTCATAAATTTCTGTTGCCTGGCCATATGCACATGGAGTGTGACTCGGACCACAGTTTGATTGAAAGAAAGAAGAAAAAATACAATGGAAACATTGAACATCCCCATGACTGGGCACAGTTTATTTGGCAGACTGGAAGAAAAGAAACAGTTCATTGTTAAGAAAATGGTTAGAGGAAACTTTCTAGATTTCGCTGGATTATTTACAGGCCAACTTCAACCACGTAAAATGGATACATATGGTAATGCTTTCAACTGGAGACATGTCAAATGGCTGCATTTTGATAAAAAAAAAAAAAGAGCCTGGCATTCTTTATTACAAGACAGAGTTGGATGAAAGTGATTTAAAAACAGTAAGTTTTAGAAGAAGAGGAAGAAGTGATACAATGCTACACCCACAACTAAAGTACAGGGGTCCAAATGCAATCAGAGTCGAAAAAAAAAAATTTAGTAGACCTCTTACAGTTTGTTTCACCTGTGTTTCACCAATTTTATAAGGAACTGGAAACATCAAAGTCTGCTAGAAATGTGCATCCAGATACTATAGCAGGACTGGACAACAATGAATAAGTTACCTTGTTGGACATATTTTCAAGAAATTTAAACAAAAACATATTATGGAATAATCTTTTATAAAATTCTGAAAGTAGAGTCAAATAAATCAGCATTATTAAAAGTGTGGCTAACTATAAAGTTTTAAAATGGGAGGAATGTGTGTCGCAATGGTGTGCATAATGTGTTTTGTCAATATAGATTGTATTTTTATTCTTTTTCTACATATAAGCTAATTTATTGATGATGACAATAACATAAACTAACATGTGTATGATAAAATGTAAAAACTAAAATCTTACAAAATGCAGCCCGTTAAATTTTTGTTTATTGAATTTGCATAATTATTTAAACTTTAACACACATTTTTCTTAAAATCATTATTTTGTGACTTAACACCTTTTTCTCACCCACCACTGATATACAATTTGAATACTGATATACAAATTCCATGCATAGCTAGTGCATTCCAGCAAGATAATCTGAATGATTTTTTAAATGTAATTCTTACCTCATTCTTAAATTGCAACACAGTTATGCATGGTGGGGTAGCAAAATATATACATAATCTCAGCAACATGCTTGAGTGAACTTAACAAATTGAGCTGCACTCTGGTATATAGTTATGTAACCATGTACTGAAGGTTTATGGTTAAATCTTCACATTCATAAACGTGTAACTGTTTGTATCTTTCAATTTATTGTGCTAAATCATTAAGAAAAAAAAAATATATATCTTGTGCTAATGATAAAAACAAGCAATTTCATCTTTGTAGATTTGTTACCTATATTGGGTTAGCAGTAGCACAATCTGTAATACTCAATGTAGTTGAATGTTAGGCTAACTAAAAGGTTTAGTGCCATAAAAAGCCTGTGTCACTAGAAAGAACTTGCTCACATTAAAAGTATTGTATGGTTAATGCTTCATGTTGAAATACTATTTTGAACTACTTTGATTTGCAACAAAACTGTTGGTTTTTGTTAACTCACAAGATTAATAATTACATATAAAGAATAGGTATACTGAAAGTATTTTGAGGAATGTAGTACAAGGGTATACAATGTGCAGGATATTGTTCATATTTTTCTAGCTATGAAATATTTGAATTTACACCAAACCATTTTCTTTACCATTTTCCCCCAAGTTGGGAATAAAAGGCCCTTGCTTATTAGAAAGTGTTTGATTTTTATGAGCTTTAATACTTAGAATATTTCATTCAAATATGGTGAATATTCAAATATTTAATATTGAGTGAGTTATTCAGTAATAAAAATTTATATGAAATGAAAGTAAATGCGTATGGAACAAAACATTTCCTTCAATTAAAATATTAAATAATAATGCTTCTCTAACATTTCCTTTTCTTCCAGCTAAAAAAACCTGATGTTTCAATTGCTACTAGGGCAACCAACAAAATTTACGGGCCCCTGGGCAGTTTAAATATTAGACCCCCTTCTCACAAAAAACAATTACAAACAACCCTATTCGGAAGACTATGTAAATCCTAATAGATGATAGCATTTGTGTATTTTTTACACAGTTCAATAATACATTTGGCAAATCCATAAAAGGTCAAATAAGGATATATTTCTTATATTTAACAATAAAAACATTATATTTATGAAAAATATTCAAGTACGTCAGTTTATCACACTTTCATAGTGTAGTGGTTATCTATATGTATAACATATACAATACAGTTAATTCTTATGTAGTTTGTTAGTTGCAATTATATTAATTAAAATATAATTTCAATTACATATCTTATGAATTATTAAAACATCAAACCACCTTAAATTCAAATACTTCTCATAGTTTCACTGAAAACGCTTCAGTAAAAATGAGTAGAGCCACCTGGATGGTACTGGGACATGAATGACCTGAAGTAACATTTGACCCCAATGCACCTTGTAAATGCACCTTGCACATGTACTTCCATTTAAGACATTTCCGGTACAAGGTTTGATTCCCAGTGAGTGAATTTTGAGAAAATAATTTTTTTTTGGGTTTGTTCCTTGCTTGGGGCATTTCCGGTCTGGGGTTCGATTCCCGGTGAGGGTAATTTTTTATTTTTTGGAGTTGGAAATTTTAGGAACACCGGGTTGAGTTCCTATTGGGGCAAATTTTATTTTTGGATTTGGGAATGTTTGATTTTGAGTTTGATTTATCATGAGAGCAGTTTTGGGAATTTTTGGACTTGGGAATATTTGGATAACCTAGATTCCTGGTAAGGGCAACTGGGTTTGATTCCTGGGCAATGCACTTAATATTATTGGATATGAAAAATTTTGGTTTTGAGTTCGATTTCAGGATAGGATACCTAATATTTTTTAATTTTAGAATTTGGGAAACTTTTATTTTGAGTTTGATTCCCGGACAAGACATTCAATATTTTTGAAAAATTTAAAAAAATGTTTTGTGTTTGATTCCTAGACAGAGTTTTTTTTTTTTGGGGAATACCAGGTTCGATTCCCAAACAGGGAACTTAATATTCCTTTTTATTTTTTGGAATACTGGGTTTGATTCCCGGACACACCCATTTTGGTTATTGCGCAATCACATGTATCGACAGTCAAGTGAGGTGTGGAGGGGTAAAAACGGGGAATGCATTTAGTTTTGCAATCACACATGCTGTCACTTCGATGTTACCTCGTCAATGTCACTCCATCGACAGATGATTTGGAACAGATGCATTCGGTGACTGCAGGTTGGCTGATGAGGTGTGGAAGGGGAATGCAGCTGCATTGTGCAATTATATAAGTAGATACATTTCATAATCACATTTACATAATATCTAGTAACACAACAGACTATGCCCTGGTGACATTTTATGTGATGGGTAGTGAAAAAAATCACTTGTGGCACTAAGTACCAAAAAACGCCCTCACAGCCACCACATAACGCTCGCACATCATGCTGGCAGCAACAAGATTAATGTAGTGTTTAAAGCACAGGCCCAAAACTGAAGTGAAATAAACTGGAAAAACATACAAACAATAAAATAGTGACAAACAATGATTAAATAAACTGAAATTGTTAACTTACTTTATTTATATAGCCAGATAAACAATATCTTAAAATATATAAAACATTTACCATAATTCAAGTCTTGACATAAATAAATATCTGACAAATAGAATTCAATTACTAATTGAATAAATCTTAGTTATATAAAATGGGGAATGAAGTTATTATTTACCGCAATAATTAAAATAATAAATGTAATGAGACATTTAATAATATTACTCGCAATAATTGTGATTGACTTAAAAGATAAAAATCAGTTTTAAAAAATCTCTAAGACCTACATTTTAAAACAGCGCACACTTCTGACCTCAAAGGAGACACGGGGGCGAGAAAATAAAATTAGTATACCAGACAATAGATAAGAAGTCAGGATAAAAAAATACATGAACTAAAACAAAGTTATCATTCAAAAGTAATAAAGAATAACAAGAGAAATAGTAAATATACAAAGACTTCAGTCAAAACAAAGGTAGCTTGCAAGAGTTATAATCAATGACAGAACAATGATGGTGATACAAGTACCCAGGACAACCAGGCAAAAAACCACAAAGGGTATAAAAATGAGTCAAAACAAAATCTACTCTGCAACAAATAAATAAACGGGGTGTTTGACTTCCCACAGCCCCATAAAAAATGGGCAAGTGCAAAAGGACAAAACCCAAAACGGGTGCTGGAACAAAACCAAGCAAAGTCCTGACCACCACTAGTTTGGCTAGCAACTAGTTCCACAATGAAATTGACAAAAAATTTCAACAAAACAAGGCCACCAAAATTTACTGCCAACCGACAAGACTGAAAGTAAATTCCAAACAACGCATTTAATTGGAAAAAACAAGAAACTAAGTTCAAACTAATTGAGATTAGGTTGCCACCAAGAATTCGATGCCACGAAATGCAGTGACGATGTCCCTCACCACAGTCACTCCACAACTTGCATCAAAGGATAAATAAGGTTTGAATACAGTTAAATATAAAATAATACAAAATACAAATAATTTTTATCTTTTACCAAACTCTCAGTTACCCAAAGGTGACCACATGTCAACGCAAATGAGACTGTATCTCATATCACTGCTCAAAAATGTGCTCACAACACGTGCAAAATACGAGACCAAAATAATGCAACTGTGCGCAAAGTTAAAAAAAATTATCAATGAAATAGTTTTGAAAAGTAATAAACAAGTGTGCTTAGGGCGGTAAAATAAATTTTCCAACACTACCTAAAATCAGAAGTTAAGAAATGGCACAACACAGCAGTCTCAATGAGCAAAGATTCAGCAATGTGTAACCCACTAGAAGCAGTTAGGAACAGTGCGCCATACTCGGCAGCCAACACTGGGGAAAACAGCTACCCTGGCGAAATATACACAGCAGACACATTCCACTGGAGAACAGCCATGGTGCACAAACAGTAAAACAAAATCCAAATCAAACAAGTATGGAAATATTACAAAACAAACCTGAAGAAAAGTTAGAACAATATTAAACATGGGTACACAGAATACTACAAAAATGGACCAATGTTAACTTAAAAAAAATAATGAACGGAACATAAATTAAAATCAAAACTATTAACGTTAAAAGAGTTAATAGTAGTAAAGAAACTGTGCAAAAGTCATAAACCTCAAAGTATCTAAAGTAATTTCATGAAAATATTTAGGCCTACTAAACCAAAGGTACAAAAGTAAACAACCGCTGAACTTGTGATCAAAATTGTAAAATCACATTGCCTGTGACAAAAGAAGTAGTAAAACTGGAAACCAAATTAAAAATAAAAATACTCAAAACACCTATAAGAGTCCAAAAATAAACACAAGCAGAAAATTAAACTATGCTCACAAAGAAAATGCATTTTCAAAAATAGTGAAAAATTGATTTACCAAGCAAGACAAGCGAAATATGAAAGAAAGGTTATCATCTGAAACCAAAGCCAAACAGGGTCAGAAAGTGCGGAATGATTTCAAAATACTCACTGCTCTTACTAGATCAAAAGAATAGTTACGTTATTTAATCAAAATAAATAAGTTTCAAAACATTTTAAAATGTGCGACGTAAAAAGTAAACATGCGGCAATGCTTTTACAACAGGTAAAACACTGCCATAGAGCAAGAAAGTAACTTTGATTTTCAGCACTGCACAACACTAGCGCGGCACCATCTTGTAACAACAAATGATTGAATATGTGACTGCAAAACAGAAATATTAAAATAAAATTAAAATTCTTTACTCAAAAATAAATGACATAAATTTAGATGAAGTGACGAAAAACACAGGCACAGAAATCTGGCATAATAACACACTGAGAATAAATATTAAAATGTACGTTACTCACTATAATAACAGAGGATAGAAACTATGTTTGAAGACTTGAAAGCTGCATCATACACATGAGTGAAGCAGATAACTGCCAAGGACCAAGGGCAATGACAACAAACATCCGGTGAAAGTAAGTCACTGCATCACAAGGACAACAGGCAAACAAAATACTCAGATTCAAAATAGACACCATATCATGTAAAATTATGACTTGACAGGTAATTAACTTTAACACTCTAACTTTAAATATTAAATTAATGCATTATATAGAAATGGCATTTTTAAAGAAACTTTCCAAACATAATAAATAAAAACACAACCACAAGTAACATAAAAAGTAGTAACAAAAATGTTACCTAAATTTGTAACAAAGTCAATCTTAATTGAAATCAGTTCAGAAGCAGGCCACAAAAAAAAATCAGCTTAATGCTACCAATTTGTGGCATTGGTGAAACTTTGTGGAAAGTAACCATTCTCTTGAAACTTTGTGGAAAATAACGATTCTCTGCTACCAGTTTGAGCCCATGTACGATCATAAACAAATAATAATCCACTTCATCAAAAGAGATGCAGGCAGTTCTTGATACTAACAACAAACAAAGGAAGCCACAAACAATACAATAAAACATGGCACATAAAAAATAATGAAAAATTACCAAAGGACTCTGCAACAACAAGTAACAATAAAAGCAATATGCAAAAAATTAATCATACTGTGTGATCTACATAGTATAAAAGAAAGAAAGAAATATATACAAAGCATACTTGTATCCACAATATATACATATATATATATATATATATATATATATATGCACACACACGTAATCACCCATACACATGCACACACGCACATGCATGCACACATGCACGTACACACACACAGATACACAAGCGCACACTCACATATGCACACACACGTAATCACCCATACACATGCACACACGCACATGCACACACATAATCACACAGTGTAAAAGTAAGATATAACGCTGTTGGGGGACATAAACTCAGACCTGCGTTTTAGATTTTGCTCTATTCCAGGAGTGATTATGGACAATAGCAAATAAAAGCCTGTGTTCTAATAGGGTGTGGCACCTATCTGTAGAACACCGGGTAAGTGTTGTTATTTACAGCCGTATCTTGTGAAACGTTCAGCCACTTGCTATCGGAACTTTTTATTTTATCTGCATCACTGGACTTGACAGCACCGAAGGGAGGGAAACAGAAGATGAGAAACATGCTGTGATGAAGGAGGTCACATGTATTCAAGCAAGAATAACTAAAAAATACCTAATTTTCCAGGCAAAGGATGTACTTATTCAACCAAGGGCGGTGTTCGCTGTGAGTTGTTCGTCACACAGGCTGGAGAATGTTCACCCCCTGCCGGGCCTGGTTGGGAGGAAGTGAGAATTAGAAACGAAGCTCACATCCAAATGAAACTAAACAGAAGTCGAAGCATCCTTGCATTGCAGATGGGCTCCAGCAGTGCCTCACGTGTTGTGAAACATGTCGCTTGCTCATCTGATTTGAATTTTACAAAGGAAATCTAAAACTTAAAAATATAAATATTTTGTGGCATACAAAGGAAGCCTTGTCCACAATAGTTCGTTTGTTAGGAATTTTTTTGTTTTCGAAAATTGGAAGACATACCATATAGCCGGTATATATACATTATAATCAAAGTGTCTACATCATAAATTATAATGATTACATAGTGCTATATTCTGTAGGTGATAAATTATAGGCCAGTAAATAACCTAGAAACACGAATTTTGTGGCGTGCTTCAAATTTTGGAATTTTTGTTTTTAGAAAATGGGAAGAAATGCAGAATAGCTGCTATATACACATTATAATCTAAGTGTATTGATCAGAATTATAATTATTATGTAGTGCTGTACTCCCTAGGGAATAAGTTATAGGCCTGTAAATGACTTGGAAGCACAGATTTCAAGGGCCACCTCAAATTTCGGAATTTTTTCCCGAAAATGGGAAGATCTGCTGTTATAGCTGCTATATACACATTTTAATTAGTGTGTCTACAGTATTATTATAATGATTACATAGCGCTATATCCCATAGGTGATTAATTATACATCTGTAAGTGACTTCTGAACCCAGAACCCCTCGCATTGCAAGCCAGTTTTATACCAAATGCGCCACATAAGTCTGCATCCCTTTTATGACAGTATTCCAGCATATTTTATCTACTTTAGTTAAACATTTTGGCATCAAATAATTGTAATTGTTATGCTATACAACGCACGCACATTTCATGTTAACTTGTAAGTGCCAGTAAATGTGTGACAGCAGGACACTTGCAAGTATGATATAACAGTTTGGAATGTAGGCATGCCATCTCCCCACACTGATCCAACACCCAGGTAAGATGGAAAGGTTGCTGCAGTAACATTTTTTTTTTGCTTGTTTACAACTAACTAGCAGAACAGGTAAAATAGGATCACATAAAAAAAGGACCACTATGAATTCTTCTGTCAAATACATTGCACCACACCAACGAAACTGAATATGGAAAACCATACTATATTGGCTGTAATGAATCAGTAAAATTGATCTCTGCACTGAAAGATGGGAGAACGTGCGCTCGCTCCCTCTGCCTCATCAATCAACATCCCCGACTCACGACCACCCGCCGACAGACCACACACCTACCTGACCACACACTTTCCACTTATTTATTTATTCAGGCCGGGGGGCATAAATTGCCCTGCGGTATAACTGAATCTGCGGAATAACGGGTTGCAGTATTCCGGGCTTCCAGTGTGTCTATATAAGCCCAGAAGGAATCTTAGTTTAGTAATAAATAAATAAAAACATATTAATTGTGTTTGTATGTTACTCTTTTCACTGGTTTCATTTATTACTTATTTTCTTTGAAGTTAGAAACAAGTAAATGCTTCAGTAAAGAAATGTTGTAAAAATAGTAACATAATTACATAATAACAATGATTGATATGACACAAAATTGTTTAAATTCTTGGCAAACTGGATAGGAAAACAAAATAATATCCAGAAATAAATTATTTACGTTAACCATGAAACCTCAAAATATATTTTAAATAAAATAGTCAAAGACTTGTGGGATACATCCCTAACATCTAAAAATTAGTATTAAAACACAGAATGTGTTTGCTTCAAGTTATATTACAAAGTTACATTTTTAAGTTTCATATATTCTTAATGAATCAATTTAAAACATGGTGTCCAAATTCACAGTCAAAGTTCCCTTTTATTAACATATAATAAATGCTGATATTTAGTAATGAAGTATCAAAATGTCCATTGTTACTTAGCTGAATGCAGGCATTGTACTGAGTCCACAAAAACTGGCAAAAAGGGATTTAAAAGCGAATCTTGAGTAGTTGCCCTTCCAGCAAGAAGGGGGCAGCCAAAACACAAAGAAATGGCTTGTGCTGGAAAATAAAGCGCTTCAGCGCATAACATGCAGAAGATGTTAATCTCTATATGTTCAGAAAAATTTAGCAGATTGTGCAGAAAGTGCAGACACGTGCAGAATGTGCAGACACATGCACCATTATTAAAACACAAAAATAATTTTATGAAATTAATTAATGAGTGAAGGATTACTGGTGCATGAGATGAAACAAACTATAAAATTGAAACTGTACTCACCAGAGAGGTGAAACATAAAATATCTAAAAGAAGAACTCCATCTTAAACAAAAAAGGATAAATAGTATGTAGTAACACAACAACAAATTACGTCCTGGCGACTACATCCTACTCACGTGATGGGTAGTGAGAAAAAAACACTAATAGCACCAAGTACCAAAAAACTCTATCACTGCCACCAAATAATGCACGCACGTCATGCTGACAGCACACCAAGGGCAAAAGTGTTCGAAAAATTCTACATGGAAAATGCAGAAGTACGTAACAAAAGATAATCAGAAAGTTACACAGTCGCCGTTAGATGTCGTAGGTTGTCCACAAGAGACAAATTGTGCTTAATTACACAGCGTGGGCAGCAAAAATCGCGTGAACAGAAACAATTTTTTATAAGAAATCATGCCCCAAGCAACAGGGATATGCTGAGAAAATTTGCAAGAACTGCAGCAGCGGGAAAGTGTGTGTAAGGGGTAGCTGCAGAGTGGTTGCTGAAAGAATTCGCAACACAGCATTTGACATCTGGTTGGTAGAGAAACAAACTCATGAAACACCAGTCTATAGGCTTCTAACTATATTAATGTAGCGTTTAAAGCACAGACCAAAAACTGAATTGAAATCAAGGTAATGGTAAAAATATACAAACAATAAAACAGTGACAAACAATTATTTCATAGACTGATATAGTTAAGTAGCCAGATAAATATCTTAAAATATATTAAACATTTACCATAATATAAGTCAATACATAACTATCTGACAAATATAATTAAAATACAAATTAAATACATCTTAGATCAAATGGAGAATAAATGTATTATTTACTGCAGTAATTAAAATTTTTGATCATCTCCTTTTCTCATCATTAATTATGGACTACTTGTCGAACTTTACCACATTTCGTAAGTTCCTTTTATTTCTCTTTTATACCCCAAACATGTAAATTATTATTTTGTGCAGGGCTTCTATTTTTATGTTTTTTTTTTTTTTGAGCTAGCAGTCTTCTGGTTGGGACTTAATGATGCCTTAGTGAAGCTTTCCACAACCATTTTGCTGCTCGTGTTGGGGCATTTTGGCTGATGCATGACCATTTTTGGCGATGGCAAGACCTTTCTGGGAAACTCCGGATTGTGAGGGAAGTCCATCATGTAATAGATTGTCCAACATAAATTTATTTTTGGAACTTTTGTATTTGAGCCAATTTTATCCTGAATGATGTAAAATTTATTTGAGTCTCATAAAAAAAATTGTTTAGAATAATCTCTTTAAAGAAACTAAGTAATAGATCTTTGTTTAATTATATGTTTTGGGATCCCATTCATTAAAACTATGAAATTACTTGTAGAAATTTAAATATATTGACATTGCAGCCAAGAAAAATAGAAAGGAAAGGGAAAAGGTAAAATTATTTAGAACTCTGTTGAAATTGTGATAATTTTGTTGTCATGTTATTTTTTTTAACGAGATATTATATCATTGTTGTGGTTGGTCATTAAATAGTCTATGTTTGAGAACTTCTGTAATTAAATAACTCTTACTTACTTCCAAATTATATATATAAATTTGATTTCGCCAGAATACATTCATTCCTACACTTCCTTATTTGAAAACACTTATTTGTTAATATTCTCGAATTACGCATTACCGAACTCAGCCATTACACTTATCTATAGAGTTTAGTATATAACAGGAGATCAAGCAAGGTGGATGTGTGCCTCACTCCCTCACTCATCTTCTCACCTAAGTCGCTCTAACACTGGCAAACAGGAAGGAGCTCCTGCTCTCTCTCATTAGTCTCAAGTGCTCCACCGCCTCAGTCGCCTGTCAGATGGCCAAGGGTCAACACATATGATGCTACCATTAGTCATATCTGTTCCACTAAATTAAGTATTATTTCACTCTTCCCCAAAAATAGAAAATTTAAATTATTCCACTATTACACGTAAAGCCAATACATATATACCCCTACTCGCACACTTCACACCTCAGTCGACTGCCAGACATCCAAGAGTGAACATTGATGTTGTTCCCCAAAAACAGAACGTCGTATACATATCATTCCCAAAAATATAAAAAATAATTTTTTTTTAAAATGTCAATTTTCTAATCCAATTAATCCAATTTGCATATTCGCAAATACAATTTCATAATTAAATAATCAAATTTTTGCAATTTTTTCCCATTTTTACTAATATTTGCAATTTTTTTTGCAAATTTCAATTTTTGCAAAATATGTGGTACATGGGCCCTTTTTGCACAAGTATTGTAGAATGAACAGGCACCTACTATATATATATATATATATATATATATATATATATATACACACACACATATATGCACATAGGTAACCAATAACTGCTTTATATGCTGGTTATATTTCTACACATATTTATGTAAAGGTGCTGGAATCTAAGCTCAGCCTACCTGGTTGTCTTTTGTCATGTGACACAGCCAGACCATCGAAACTTTCTCGCATGCTTCTTGCTAGTATTTCTGGGCTTGGCGGGGCTAAAAACACTTGTTTGTAGTTCCTGCGCTAGGGTTACTGGCGAAAAATATGATGTATTGGAACAGATAGCACAATAATAGTGCAAGGATTGATTTTCAGACTGCAGCCACATCACACCACATTTGTATTTGTTGACTGGCATTGAGAAACTGAGGATGTTTGGGGGTGACACAACAGCATGCTGTGTGCAAATGGACAATCAGAACAGCAAGGTTTAAAACCGAAATGCTGAGGCACATGGAAAACAATTTGTGGTTTAGTACATGTGCTGCACAAATATCCAACATAAGTTGGTGCACTGTTGGCCAAGTGCTTCATGAAAAATAGGGATTTTTCCTGGAAAATCAGTTACACCTTTATTGATGCCATTAAAATATTTACTGTACCTAATACTACAAGGCTAAGTATTATTCCAGTGCACACTTTATTTTTCAAATTATCTCACTTTATAAATGTAAAATTCTTGTAACAACTTTGTAAACAATGAGAAATTTTGCCTATTGGCTAATGTGTGTGACGTAGTTGTGCATGTTTTGGTTTCACCATCTTATCGTCAGTATGGGAATGTATTTTTGGCCAGTTGCCATGGATTACAAAGGGACTTTGAAATGGGGATGAAACTGTTTTTGAAACATATTGTTACAATTTCTCTCTCTAGAAATTAAGTGGGATATACCAAGTTCATTAAGGGATGGAGGTCTTAATCAAATAAAATAATTAATTACAATTTCCTTATTGTATTTTCAATAATTACAGCAAAATTCTGTGAACTCAAATTCTCACAATAAATTGAAATCACATATTGTTCACAATTGACATCAATTAATAAGATTTATAATTACGCAAATAAATCAATTAAATTAAATAATTAAAGATCAGTCCCAATAGACAGTGTATGAACCTATTCAATTATTTTATAATTTATGCATCAATATTTGACAGTTCGGATATTTACAATAAAATCAGTATTACACTTCCATTCAGTCCCACCTCAGTTCAGTCCGTGTCCCGCTAATCGCAATGTTCTGGAGTCCTTCAAGTGCCCTCATACACAGTAGGCTTCACTCGTTGGTTTCACACCACCTCGTCCATTCAAGCCACGAACACCTCACTCACTGTCGTCCCGCAATCTCCAGTCGCCCACACTTCTCTTCGCTTGCACACACAGGTGGCCAGGTGACCTCCATCAAAGACTGCCGGTCACTGGGTTGCGGCAGTATATATAGTGTCTTAGGCCGCCACCTAGAATCTTCCCCAACTCGTGTGATGCGTCGCGGAGAGCTGAGGCACCAGCCAGTCTCACCAGAACATTCTTTCGTCGTCACTAAACGTATCTGAAACTCTATCAGGCGAGAGGAGATCTGTGACGCCAGCAAGTCTTGCCATTGTCGGCATTCACGAGATTCCCAGAAGGGGGGATCAGGAGACCGCGAGCGCATCGTTCCAGGAAGAGGGGAGGGCGAGGTGGGTCTCCGATGAGCGCATCTTTCCAGGAAGAGGGGAGGGCGAGGTGAGTCTCCGATTACGGTGCGGGGCAGCTGAATCAGCGCTAACTACAGCACGTAACACTACCCCCTTAGTCTGTTCGTCCTGAAGAGACTTTACAGAATCAGGAACTTCGTACAGCGCCAATTGGTCTAAGTGGACAACCTTAGGCATTGCCCGAGAGCCCTGTTGGAAAATCCTGTAAACCACATAATTTATCCGCTTCAAGATCCTGTACGGGCCTTCCCAAGATTTCTGTAGCTTCGGGCAATATCCCTTCTTCCTTTGAGGGTTGTGCAACCACACCAGCTGTCCTTGAAAAGTCTCCTCAGGTTTTCTTTGGCCATATCGTGTTTTCATTCATTCACTGTTAATGTTAAGGTGCCTCCGGGCAAACTCATGAATGTCTGTTAACTTCTGACGTAACTTAACAGTATATTCTGGAGTGGCTGCTTCTTCCTCCACTGGATGTCCGAACAACAGGTCACCAGGTAGGCAGAGTTCTCTCCCAAACAGCATCCTTGAAGGTGTTACACTTGTAGACCGCTGAGCGATATACGAAGAGAAATAAGGGTACCTTAGAGTCCCAATCCCTCTGATTGTCTTCTACGAAGTTAGCCAGATACTGTTCCAGGGTATGATTTAGCCTCTCAACCATTCCATCCGACTGGGGGTGTAATGCTGTGGTTCGGGTTTTCTTCATTCCTAAAATCCTTGTTACTTCTTGGAAAAGAGTTGCTTCAAAATTTTGTCCTTGGTCCGAATGAACTTCCAGTGGCATTCCAAACCTGGAGAAAACATGCTCGACAAGAGCATCAGCTACTGTGCCTGCCTCTTGTTTGGCACCTGTATGCCTCAGGCCACTTTGTAAAATAGTCTTGTGCTACCAGAAGGTATCTATTTACCGTCTCAGTGATTAGTAGGGGTCCGAGAATGTCAACTGCCATCCTCTCGAATGGGGCCCCAACATTTTACTTCTGGAGGGGACCGCATCCCTTAACCCTCAAACCCTTCCTTGCCATACATGCATCACACAGAAAGGCACCACTTCTCAACATCCTGCCGACAATGCAGCCAATAGAATCTCATTGTGGTGGCATGCAACATTAGTTCTGCCAAGGTCATTGGGCTTGCAGGAGATAGCACCTCTATTTCTCTGTAACAATTCTGAAACTGCCCTCTTCTGTTGCCAGTTAAGGTTTTCTTTTGTTCTTGTCAGCAGTACCCCCCAGAGTATCTGGGAGAGGACATTCAGTAGGTCAGTAGGTTGTGACAGTCAAGCTTCTGGAACATTTGGAAGTACCTGTGAGACCTGCTTGCAAAACCTTATTGTGGCCCCCTCTTCAAGGCAGATAGCACGGTCAGACAAATTCATCATCCTAACAGGCAAACTGTCCGATTTTGAAGAAATCAATGTCCTGGCTACAATGACACAATTGGGTAAAATGCCACCTTCCTGGGCTGATTCGATTATGCCCAATCGCCTGACAAATTTTCCCTGGCATCTGCCTGGAATTACAACTTTGCTAGAAGCTGGGAGCATAGTTGACTGATTACACACTACTGGGCAGCTCATTGGCGAAGATAAATCTCGTCATGTTGACACTACCAACTCAGTATTACCTACACGTAACACCCCCAGTCGAGTATCAATACAACATCACAACTTACGTAAAACATCAAGACCCAAAGTGCATTTGTCCTATATTTCTGCTATGTATATATCATGCTCTATCTCAAGGTTACCGCTGTAACAGTACCCTTCTGTTGCCTTTGAATGGTGTGGTCTCGTTCGTTACTGTTGTTAAATAGCAGTGATCCATGTAACACTAAAATCCTGCTAGGCATCTGCATGTAAACAACAAAATTCTACTTGTATAGTGATATCACAGGCACATAAATTTTCTCCGCACTTAATTGTAGTCTATTTAAAAATGTGTTATTCTGACGTTATACACACAAATAAAAGATCGCAGCTTGAGCCTTAAAATTTATCATACTATCATATAGTAGGTAAAAAAATGAATAAAAAATCCTTATTGCTGCATCTGTTCCACCTACAGCATGTACATTGATGGGTCCTGCAGATTATCCTCAATGTGTTTAGGCAGTGTGGTTTCTAGAACAGTGCAGAACACACTCTGATTGGACACCTATGTTTTCAACGATTAGGTTTGAATAGATATGAATCACATCTCACTTGTCTGTGGTTAACAGCTATTCATTATCAACATGTGGGTGTGTGTCATAAATAACATGATAGTTGGTGCCTATCTGTTTCATCATCTTACTGGCCACATTTATGTGTTACTGCAGGAAACCTTACATATGTTTGGGGCTGCAGTTGTGTAGTAATTGGTCGACTTACATTCCACAAGGGTGAATGGGGTTAGATTCCTTGGGGGGTCCCCAGATTTTCATGTGTGGTAAGCGTGGTGAACGTTACCATTGGCCAACATGTTTCCTCAGTGCTTTCCTGTTCCCCCCACACTTGCATTTTGCTGCTGCTCCATCTCAATCTCATTTCACTCTCATCAGCACTGAACTGAAGAGGGGACCCCCCCCCCCCAAACTAAGTGCCAATCCAACCCTCCCCGCTCTCTCTCTCTCTCTCTCTCTCCCCCCCCCCCCCTGGGACAAACAAATGTGTTGGTTTCCTCAGAGTGCTGCAATACAGAGCAGATGAATTGCACAATATGAAGGGCTGCCTTTGACCTCGACGAACATGGAGCCATAAACCTGCATCATTGCTAACTGGTTGTCACCAGTGACGATTCTGAGATCCGGTTTTAACCTATGTTCAAAAAATTGCATGTTGGAGTGAGAGGGCGGTCTGTACGAAGAGTCTTTTTCACATGACTAAGACCAATTGGGAAGCAGGGTGGTGGCCTGTCGTGGTGCGGTATTGTTCAGTACAAAGTCGTTGCGCATCAACCAGTGGCAAAGCATGGTGGGAGCCTGCTGTAGTTCTGGGCACTTTTATTGCAAAGTGTAAATACAGTTTACTCAGGAAGCGATAAAATATACAGAGGGACCTGGATATGTACTTTTTTAAAGCAAGATTATTAAATATAATGTTCGCGTTTCAGCTTTTGGAGGTAGGACTATTTAATATTACGTTAAAATACTTGGATTTTTTTTACTTGAGAAACATACACACACACCGCACTTAGCACCGCAATCAGCACTGCAATCACAATCACCAGTAAAATTAGTAGCACAATTAGCACTGCACTTATCACCACAGCACTGCAATTAGCACCTCAGCACTACAATCAGGACCACAGCACCACAATTAGCCCTGAAGCACCACAAACAGCAATGCAGCACTGCAATTAGCACTACAATCGGGGGTCAATATGGGTCAATGGGGTCAATGGATCATGGGACAATGGGTCGTGGATCATGGGTCAGTTGGTCAGTCTTGTGAAGGGGTGTGTCCGACCACAGGAGTCAGTTGTCTACTTTAATTGTGACCATGATTTATAGTTGAGCGACTAACTTGTCGGGAAGAAACTGTTGGAAGATATAACTGCATGGTAATGTGATCAAGGAACTAGCATCTAAAACCTGCCTACCTGCCTGTGTGTTATTTCTCAATGCCCGCATGTGATTGGTTAGCTGCAATCATGTGGTAACTTTGTGATTGGCTGGTCGGTGCCTGCACAATGTATTAATGGTGCAGTACGATTGGTTCAATATGATGCCATAGGGCTCGCACACTTGTATATTATAAGCAGTAGGGAGGTAAGCTGAGAGAATGAGTTTTACAGCAGATGAGTGCAAAGTGGATCGTCTCGACTAGCTTCTGCCTCTTCCCATAGATTTTTTCTCAAGTGTTTGTTTTTAGGTCATTCAAGGTCATAGGGTTAAAGTCAAGGTAGTCTGCCTCTAAGATGGCAGTAGTAGTCTGTAATGTATTATGCTTGCTGACTTTTATGCATTTTTCTCAAATTTTAGTTCTCTAGGTCATTCAAGGTCATGGGGTCAAGGTCGAGGTGGTCTGCACCTTACATTTGCGGTACTTGTCTATAATGTATTATGCTTGCTGACTTTTGTGCATTTTTCTCGAGTTTCGGTTTTGAAGGTCATGGGGTCAAGGTCGTATGCATCTAAAATGGTGGTATGGTCCATATTGTATTATGCTTGCTGACTTTTGTGCAGTTTTTCTCTAGTTTTAGTTTTCAGGGTCATTTAAGGTCATGGGCATTGGCTTTCAATATGGCGGATGGGTGATTAGTACCAAGATTGTGGTTGCCTACCAAGATGGTGGTCTCCAGTGATGTATAAACAAATGACAAACGAAAAACACATGGCAGCCTCCAGTAACATATAAACACATATGGCTGCCTCCAGTAGTATGTAAACAATTAGTGAATGAAAAAATCAAGATGGCGGAATGCATATAGGTGAGGGGAGTGGGTGCGATGGTGTCAGTCGTCTGCTGAGCATTTTGCTGGGCGGGGGGGGGGGGGCTTAGGAAATGTAAGTTAAAATAAAAAGTTAAGTATTTTTAAAATAATTGTTAAATAATTTGTAATAATTCATCTTTAATAATAAATTTTTTGGTATAAAAAATGTTTTGTAATTTTTCGGAATTTTTTGTGAATTTTTTTGATTTTTTGGATTTTGGCATTTTCGTATTTCAGGCCAAAGGTCAAAGGTATTGATCCCGTTCACCAGAGTCGCTCTTCCCTGTCAACATTTCTGGAAAAAATGGTTCATTTCTGAGGATCCTTTAAATAATTTTTTAAATAATTTGTAATAATCTTTAATAATAATTTTTTTTAGAACTTTGTTTAGAATTTTTTAGAATTTTTGGAAATTAGTAATGAGTTTTTGGAATTTTTTTAGGGTTTTTTAATGTGTTTTGAAGTCAAAGGTCATAATTCCTGCTCTCCTACCCCTGGGTCACTGATCCCGGTCTCCTGTCTGGCTCGGAGCCGCTGATCCTTCTCATTGGAGCCGCTGATCCCCCTCGTCGGAGCCACTGATTCCCCTTCCCCGGAGTAACTGATCCCTCTTGCCGGCTCTGGGAAAGAAAGGGAAATTTTGAGGAAAAAAGGGAAATTTTTTAAGGAAAAAGGGAAATTGTTAGGGTATTTTGGTAGATTTTAAGGGAAAAAAGAGAGATTTTGTGGGGAAAAAAGGGAAAAAAAATTACAGCTGTGTGACAACAAGATAGTAGCCGGGAGAATGCTAATCCTGTGCCAGATGCAGATATTCATAAACTGCCATTTCCTTATTATTTTCACCCATGTTTTATTAGCTTTACTGACGTTGATTCTGCAGATTGTAGACTAAAATTAAAAATCTAAATAAAATTTCACATTATGATATAGCTCAATTCAGGCAATATCCTACTAAGTTATACTATCGAGCTCCCAAGAGCTCAACCTGAGCTATGACCAGTTACGTCCCTCCTCCCTGCTGGGCTCACACTAACAGACTGCCCTTGGAGCAGCACTTTTCCAGCACCTATAATCTAATTGTCTCTTAGCTGCGCATCACCCCAGCCTCACCCAGTGGGTGATGCCTTAACGTTCACAGGTCGTGAGGTGTCTTGATACAAAGCCGTCATATTTCCTCTTGACTAACGACTCGTAAATAAATATGATATAGCCTGAAACTTGTGTAAGAACAATCATATTAACTCCAAATACAAGCTACGGAGATTTATGTTGTTATAATTTGAGAAATAGAAAAATTAACAGTTAATTTCATCCATTATTATTGAGTTAACTTATAACATATAAATCTTATGTTTTAGTACATTGAATTATGTTACTGTAACACACAGTTATGTGCAGAGTTATTAAATTGCTAATTAGTTGTTCACAATCATTTAATAACAAGTGAATATCATATTACTAAAGCATATTTTCCTACCAGTTACTTGATCAATACATTATGAAGGAATAACTTTACCACAACATCAATCAAGAGATAATCAACTGTTATAATAATTTATTACACAAGATGATTCTTAATAAAAGTTATGTGAGTTCTGTCATCACGATGTGCCGTAAACTAAGGGAACAAAGGAGTTTTTGTACGTATACTTACAATCCAATTTAATAAAGTAGTTTATGAGACTCAATGTTTGTTTTTTTAGCACACGGAGATTGAATATTGACAAAAGAGTAGTGGCACAATACAGACCATGCAACACATACTAAACTATAATTTAGACTAGTAAATATCACACTTCCAAACAGGATAACTGTATAATAAATAACGCAAGACTATTGAAAAATATTGGCTCTTAAAAAGTATCTCCGTGGAGCAGACTCACAATTAATGCTTCACACAAAATTGCATAAATTCTTTCAAACTTTTAAGAATAAGTGCATATTCACTATTATGCTTCACACAAAATTGCATTAACTCTTCAAACATTTAAGATTAAGCACATACATTTAATGCTCCGCACCAAATTTCATAAACTCTTTCAAACATTTAAGAATGGTACAGACTGTTATTAAACTTATCTACGAATGCTTACATATAGGAAACTCTCATGAAATATTGTCCAAGACAATCAGCTTTAGGCAAAAACACCTGATCCAGTAAAATTTCCATTCACTCTTGGACAACCACGTTTTAGCAAATATTTGATTGAATATTGATGGGGTATTCACAGTATCAAAATATTTTACCAGGTTATGCATAATATAGCGGATCTTAAAAGCCATTAAACACATTTATTAAAAACAGTGAATAAAATAAGGCTTTTAACTGCATACAATGTTACAATATTTCAATTCAGTCTTTCTAACATGCGGGTTTGTGCCACATCTACAGTTACATGAAATGTTATAGAAACCACTCAAAGCATTAATTAAAACAGGGGATTCTGCCTTATGAAAAATATCCACTAGAATATCTTGCTCCACTTGTACTCAACTACAATTGCATTCCAGTGCAATTCAATAAAACCAAGCTCAACATTTTCACATTTTCAGCAAAGAGCCATAACTAATTTCAAACATGTCTCTCGCCAGAAGGGTTTAGTTGAATACCAGAATTAATTGAAATATATCTCATAAAAAATCTTACTCCTTGACACGTCATCTCGTTAATCATTGACGGGATCAAGGTAGCTGAGAGTCAACACAGTGACCATCAATTTTAAAGCCATGTAATGCCATTTTGAACATTTTCATTAGAAAATTATTTCTAATGAAGCCCACAATTTGCTGATGAAAAAAATAACAGAAACAAGTCGGGCGATCGACAAGCCTGCGGGTCTAATGCCACCAGACAATTGTGCCTTCGAATGCCCACCATGTCGCATTGTAGAAAAATTCTAGGAATGGTTTTCTGAAACATGATAAAATACTGAGCTGAAAACACAACCCTCCAGCAGCACCCAGAACCTAGGGCGAAAAGCAGAAAACCTGAGCACAGTCACAGTGGGCAACACCGAATGTCCTTTCATAGCTGCTGTGAACTGAGCTGGGACTTCCACGGCTCATTATTACTCATGCTGAAGTCTTCAAACATGTTCATTACACATAGCATTTTTAATCTTGTGAACAAAATCATACTAATTCAAAAATAGCTGCCAGATTCTAGTGAATCAATTCAGAAAAATATCACAGAAAAAAGAAACTACACATTTCAAAAATTGTAAATTCGTGCTACGACAAATTCCTGAGTAGAAAAAAATCACTTCCACTGAAAAAAGGTACAGCCCTGCAGGTCAAATGGTGGCACCCAAGAATTTCCTAGCATTACCAAAATATTTCAGTCGTAATTCTAACCACTCTATTTGACTCACCCCGGAAGTTATTTCACAAAATGGAGTGATAGTTGGTAGCAGGTATCATCGCTGTCCACAACAACCGGAATCCAGCAGGAAAAGTCATCCAGTCTGTAATCACCCAGAGTAGATTATTATGCAACATACAAGCATAGCCGACGAAAGGTGCATGACGAGTCTGGAGCATTGGGGTTGGCACAGAAGTCAGAGGCCGAAGAATGAATGGAGGGGCAAACACTGACCTAACCAGGCAGGGAATAGGAAGGGGAGGGAGTGAGAGGCATGAAAGGAAAGCAGGGGAAGGATCGAGTTGGCAGAGGAGTGCACACATAGCCAGGAAATTATAGTTCGCAAAATGTTCGGCAGCAAGCTGGGTGTCGCAGCAATGTTGGTTAGTACTTCAAAAAGAGGGGAAGGAGACTAGACCTTAGATGTGTTCCTTGGTAATTGCCTGTGGGCTGCTTCTACTTGAGTCCACATTTCATTGGTATTGCCTATTGCCTGCTGGATGAGAATGATGGGTTAGTTGCAAAGTGACGATGTCCCAGACATGTTCAGTAGGTGACATCAGGTCAACATGCAGGCTGAGGAAGAAGCTCTATACGGCTTGCTCTGAAGACTTCCGGGAAATGGCAATAGGTGTTCAAACTTTTTCTTGTTGGAATATGGCTCTAGGAGTGTGCTGAAGGAAGGTTATGACTTCAGTCCCCACAACTTCCTGATACAGCGTTTGCTGTTTCTTAGCAGCCAGGAGCTTTTACAATTGCCAATTGCTCCCCAAACCATCACCCCCACCATTTGTGCATTATGATGGTTAATCATGTATTTTGTAAGACTGTGCTCACTTTGATATCATAGAATGGATTTGCAGCCATCATTGTAATCCAAGTTGAAGCAGAGTTTGTCTGAAAACACAATGTATTGCCACTACGCATGCCGGGTGGGTGCGTTCGTAAACCCATTATAGCCTGAGGTGTTAATAGGGTAGGCTCAGGGGAATTCTCCCCAAAGAAATGCATGCACTCAGTCCTCTGCATAACAGGTGTCAAACCATGGAAACAGACAATGTAAGACCTGTTGCAGTGTTCCAGCAATCTGCTAACACTTACGATGAAGCTGAACAGTCTTGCTGCTATGCAGATAACATGTCTGTCATTCTGTGGTGTCATCACATTCCGTGATTCCTGTTCCATGTTTTTGACTTGTCACGTTCTCTTTGATCCATTTCTTCCACACTTTGCATGACTCTTGTGGTATTATGCCCCATATGAGCAGCAATTTCCCAGTATGTAAATTCTTTATGCAAGCCAATGATTTGGCCCAAACTCTATACTGTGCTTGAAAGGTTCCCTTTCATATTGATGGATACTAACAACAGGAGGAGCATTAACAACATAATGATGATGAAAAACTCTACTTGTTTCAATCTTCAATAGTCCTCTATATGATTTTTCATGTTAGTTCAGAGATCACAGCTGCATCTATGTATATTTAATAATTCTCACATTCAAATAATTTTCATTCATACTCTGCTTTCCATTTCCCGAGAGAGAGTTTCCTTTCATTTGCATGTTTCCTTCATGGTGTTGGCATTTTTCACACATGTGAGTGTGTGTGTGTATGAACCATTTAATGTTTCCTTAATTTTTCAGTCAACTTTTATGTTCAAATAAATGAGTTATTCATAGGATTGCCAACATTTGAAGTTAATTTTACCTACTTTGATCCTGTCATTCTCAGCTTTAAATTGCCTGTGAAATTAAACATGGCTGTAACTTAGAAATTTTTTTAAGACTCAAGAAATATTGATTTTAAGTGTACTGATTTTAAATACTTGGAGTACTAACAGATGCTACCTGTGAATAATTTATTTTTACATCCTTGATTTGAACAATGCAGTACTTTGCTGTAGTAACGCATAAATATAGCTGCCAAACATATAACTGTAACGTGGCTTGGTTGCTAGCCAGTGGTGTAGTATAATGGATTTGAGAGAAACCCTGATGCATGGCGATAAATTTTAGAAAATATGTTAGAATTTCCCATGGCATCAGCTCATCTAATGCATGGATGAATACGTGGAGACGATATATCACCTCGCAGCACTTAGCTAAAGAACACAGTTCAGATTAAGTTTATTAGGAACACTTACACAGTTCATAAGCAGAGCATGTGGGGTTTCTGGAGTGAGGTTCATTTGAACTACGAATATTAATTGTGTGAGATCACACAAAACAATACGCTGGGTCCCTCGGCTGAAGCGGGCATGGCATACTAGGTCTGCCATGGGCCGACACGGTAAAAGCACTTGAAGGGTCCCTCGGCTGAAGCGGGCATGGCATACTAGGTCTGCCATGGGCCGACACGGTAAAAGCACTTGAAGACTAGTGGAAATTAAAGGTATTGAAAATCTCTAGGGCTGCGAGTCTACGGAGATGGGATTGCAAACGCAAGGAAAGTTAATTAACGAAAAGGTTCCGGAATAATACTGTTACTATTGCAGCTACTACGGTCTCACAAAATAAGTTGATGCCCCCCGTGATGCGAAGTACATGCACTCTCCTTGGCCCTCCGAGGTAGACTGAAGATAGTGGCTCGAAGATCCTGTGAGCTAACGGAGATCTCCCACCAGCATCATGTAGGAAATACATAAAAGCATACATTTGGTCACGCATACATATAAAAGTCAATTAAACACAGTATAACACTGCGAATAATTAAATAAGTAATTCCGACACATTTAATGTATTGATTGAAGTCCACAGTCTCTGTTGCTGTGCGTGTCAGGGAAAATGGAATTACGTGGAAAATCCTGGACAGGTTAGGAAAGCATATGTAAAAACATATTAAATTACTACATGACATATCACACTCATATGAGCAGCAAAAAGATCAATGTAATATTAAAATAACATTTTAATATTATGATTGAAAATTTTGAATTTGGGCATGTGGCATGGCATCCGTCGGAACAGCTGATTCTGTTTATGTTATGCATTAATGAAACTGATAATTTTAAATATGCCCTTTTAAACAAAAATACATATAACACAAGCACGGCAAAATTAAGAGAGATTTTTAGTAAACATGCGTCTGCCACATGGCTTCGCAATCTGTGGCTTCTCACATTTAAATTAAGGGGAGCTCAAGAGAGATAACACTTTCCCTTGTATATTTTAGACTCTGCTTTCAGGGGAGCAAAACACTTTCACATGATAAACACAGGGTGATAAGTTTACTCTTGGAGAAGCGGGTCATTCGGGCCATGGACGGTTCACTGACCCGTTCGTGTATGAACGACTTGGTTGGTGCATACACTACACTCACGGCTGTGTGTGGTTGATGCACGAACGGAGCAGCATATGTCTACCTCCTGAGTGGGATAGTGAGGTTGACGTCAACTGTATTAATTTCATTATTTTAAAAATATTTTAAATAAATGGTTTTCAAAATGTGAAATAAGTTGTACTCACTGATGCAGCATTTTGATACAATTCATTATGATTATATGTTTATAAAAATGTTTAACTTTAATCAAATACTGATTTTTTCCTGCATTATAATACATTTCATTTTATAGTTATGCATATTTTCTGTGTGTGTTATTCTCCAATTCTGATATAAGTTTTATTCATTAGGATATTGATGACCTCATGGCTGAGGGCAACAAGTCGCGTACTGTGGCAGCCACCAATATGAATAGTGAGTCATCACGCTCACATGCTGTATTCTCTGTTGTGCTGACACAAACACTCACTGATGCTAGGAGTGGAGTTTCTGGTGAGAAAGTTAGCCACATGTCACTGGTTGACTTGGCAGGAAGTGAAAGAGCTGTGAAGACGGGTGCTGTCGGTGAGAGGCTAAAAGAAGGATCCAACATTAACAAGTAAGTGTATAAAGCTTGAATTGTGTGGTCATTATTTATTTTGGTCACTGAGCACTTATACCTGAGTCGGTGTACATACATCTGTTTACTCATTATCTTTAGGTAATATTTCCAAAATACATGTTAAGTAGAAACAATTGGTGCTACCTTTAGGTGGTATATTCAGCGCTTGTTACAGACTTAGCAACTTTTACAATTTTTCCGTAAAATGTACAGAAATCATACCCTTTTTGCGATTTTACGAAAACGCCTTGATTTTTTTTTCTTCAAATTCCAATAATGGAAAAAATTTTAGAGTAAATATTTACTGGAGACAGCACATTGATTCTTCGATACCTTGATACCCCTCGATACTGTGACGTACATATCAATACATTTGTTTGATGCGTCACTTGGTCTGCTATTTGTACAATTGTCGTGAAGCAGCACCGTTTATTTTGGTTCTGCTGTTTACTGGTTTCCAAAAGCCGGTTAATTGTCGTATTTATTTAACGATTCAGCTAATTAATTTGTATTGACGGCAGAGAAACGCGTAATATGGATTGTAACAGAACAACATGTATTCAGGAGTTCCAAATAGGAATTATGAACAGTAAGTAAGTGTGTATTGTAAATAATGTATTTTGGAACTGTTATAAAATGTTTGAAATGTGTGTGACCTAGAAAACCATTATTTCAACTCTGTTTTGCAGTGTAAAAATAACACGTTTATTGTATGGAAAACTAACTTTGCCAAAAATATTTATGTCCTAAGTGTGTTTAATATTTGAATGGTAGTAACTACCTATTTATCGCATTTTCTTTCGGTAAGGTTGAAATTTGACAGGTTATATAATAATTTGAATGTTTATTTCATACGAGCAAATTTTAGACTCTTCCATTAAAACAATATGCAATTAAAAATCGTAGCTTGGTAAGAAGAGGTACAAAACAACGCTGTCTCATGAAAGACGTTAAACTAAAGTCTCTCCCAACCCCATCTAATCCACTGACAATAAAATTAATGTAGCCAGCCGTAGCAGTATGACTTTGGCTTAACAAAAACAAGGTGGGTTGGAATGGTAACCTACATTGATCACAGCATTTGTTTACACTCATTGTTTTCTTCATCTAGAGCGGCTGTTTCACAATGATACATTGCAGCCATGCTACATTTCTAGAACTGTCAAAATTTAGTGAACTTACGTTCAGTATTCTGAATGCAAGTACATATTTAGATTTTTTACTTGCCATTTGTGTTTACAACTGGTATTTCATATTTATTTTATGTGTTTTGTGTGTGTAAAATCTGTGGAAATGACCAACGCAAAACAACAAACAGAATAATAAATTTATCTTATTTCAGGTAGCCGAAGGATTGCAATTGTTGTTTTTTTATCCGGTGATAAATAATTCCTACATTTCCTCTATCTGACTTAATCCAGAAAAAATGTAATGCTTGTTTTTCTAAATAAAAATTTGTAAGCTTTCTTAGTTCGAAAATTGACATGTGAGTATTGCACATTTTTGATATCCAAGTTTTAAATGTCGTAATTTTAAAATTTAAATAATTGCAGAATAAGGATTTTGTATATTAGAAAGTTAATTTTTAATACTTTTATGGTAAACATATTAATACTATAAATGTGAATATAAATAGGGCATGGAAGTTATCTTAAATTAATGTATATTTCAACCAAGGCAAGGAATAAGTATATTTTTGCTTTGCATGTCATACTAAGTAAACATATTTCCATGATGTATAAGTCTTCTCTAGGGGAAATCGTAGTTTCTGGTTTGAAAAACTGAACAAATGTTAGATTATTGAAAATTTTCGTTGTGAAATTATGAAAATTTTATTACTTGAAATTAAGTGTGAATGTTAAGAAAATTAGCGTATGTGAAGTTGCCACGGGCAGTTTACGTTTGATTTAATAGTTTTTATCCATTTTACTGATTGAAAACTTTAAAAGTTGGCAAGTCTCTATGTTAAAATAGAATTGTTTTTATAGTTATTGCGACAGATTAGACCTAAGTTATTACCACTTGATTTCTTAATTACTTTTCTTTCTATACAAAAAAGAATATCAGTTTTTAGAATGCTCCCTATAGGTGATTCAGTATGGAATAATAAGCATGAAATATATATGCAATTTAGGCTTACAGTATGAACGGTATGCACTCATTTAAAATATTGAATAAATGGTTTCTCTGTAAAATGTATTGAAACTACTTCATATTAAATAACACATTTTTGCATAATGTATTATTGAACAATTATCTGCTATGCCATAAAATTTGGTGTTGTTATTATCATCCTTTTCATGAATAAAGTAGGGTGTTGTGCCATTTTTATCTCAGAAAATTTTAAACCTTAAGCATCTGTCAATATTTAATAATGTATTATTAACCACGTTAAAATTAAAATAAATGTAGCTTTGTAAGGCAGGTAGATGTGGAAAACAGCTGTCAAGAAAAAACCTCGCAGGAATTATTAAATGGTGTGGCGATGTCTGGTAGTTAAATACTGTGGGCCAAGTTTTCATGGAAACAGCGCATGAAATAGCACCTTATGGGGTTTTATTATAATGAATGTAACATTTGCTTCTAGTGGATGCTTAAAATAAAAAGGTAACTAAAAACAGTGAATGTAATTGATAAAAGTTTACAAGATAATTATAATAGGTGCTGGAAGATCCGGCCACTTTCATTCATGCAAGCATTGCAACGCAGCAACATGCATGCATTCTCTGAAACATGTTGTCATTTGTTCGGATCACTTTGGCAGCTGCTACTATTCTTGCCACAATTTCCTCCGCCATGTCAGCCCCAGATGTAGAAGTCCAGGGGTGACAGATTGGGGTAGTGTGCAGGCCACATGACATGGTCTCATTTGCCTATCCATATAACTGGAACTACTTAGTTGAGGCATGAACAGCATGAGCATTGCGTGATGGTGCCCCATTGTGCTGCAGTCTCATGCGGTCATGTGCCACAAAAAATGTAGGTAATATGTCTTGCATGATGTGCTGGTACACACAGATATCAAAATGTGTCGGTAACAGGTACAGTCCTAGTCCTGCTAAGTGTCATGATGCCAGCATGTCAACAAGGTCACTGTCTGATCATATATGACTTGTGCAGGCAGCTGGGAGACCTTCTCATAGAATATCATCATGAAAGGGAAGGGTTGGGCATAGAACCAATTATGCACATGACAGGGAAGACCTGCAAAGCTAATATTCAGAATGAAAGGGGGCTGAATCAAGTATTAATGGACTATACAGCAGATAACTGTTCACAATTCTAATACATTATTCGCCTCTGATTATATTTACAAAACCTTAACAAGGCACTTGAGGTTTCATATAAAAGGATCCTCACCATATTTAATATTTAGTATAGTTGAATTAACACTCTATTAAAAATTTTATTTAATAATTGACTCGGGGACCTCTTGACAAAACTCAAACTCAATGCTCTTAAATTTCTTGAACAATATTATCCACTTATAAAACTTACTCCATTAAATGGCAAATTGACAGCTATTACATGCTCAGCAATGAGACACACCTATTTAATTAAAAATTAATTGCTTCCCACCTTGTTAGCATTGACCTATATAAATTTCCTTAATTCGCTATGTTGATATGGTACAAATGTAGATCCCTGGAGAATGGTTATCTCGTGGAACATAACACACATGCAAGAGCACTTAAACCACCGGAACAAAGCATGAATATCCTTAATATCTTGACAAATTGGATTTATGTATATTCCAAATATAGAAATCAAGAAAATGAGGGGATTGGATGGAGGCATATATTTATGTCAGAGTCGAATAATAACAGAATCTAAGCTTATATCTATAATTTATATTAACGTCCAAGTATTTCTTGAATCTGATAAATAGATATTATTTTTCATCCCTTCAAACTGATAGGAACTCAAAGGGAATTTAATCTAGTAAGTAATATCAGTTGCAACTATAGCAAAATTCTAATGCCTTACCGCAAGCACAGTGACAGGGAAAACGTTTCTTTTCTGTGAATATTGTCATTTCGTCCATGGCATCATATAATGCACCATAAAATTGATAAAGGTATAATAAAATAAAATAAAATAACCCTATGAAATTAATTTAATGAACTTGTCTTTTACCAGAATGGAAGAATGACACCAATCAAGCATCAGCTAACTGTAATATAAATTGATAAGTCATTGACAGAACACATGTTATGTCGCAAATTTCAAAGACTATTTAGATGCTAAAGGGGACCTTGGTTATTATACACCAATCAACTTTGTTTACACTACTGGAGCTTACTTACACCTTGGATGTTGTAGAATTTGTTGCTTATAAAGATAACTAAGTAAAAAGGTACTTTCAGTATGGCCCAGTTTGGCCAATACTGAACTGACTAACAACTACGGAACTCCCATGAGCTTAACCAGGAGGAGGGGGCGTGGTGGCTGAGGGGTTAGCGCGCTCGCCTCTCATCAAGGCGATCCGGGTTCAATCACCATCCGGGGTCACAGGATTTTCGCATATGGGAATCGTGCTGGACGATGCTGTTGGTCGGGGGTTTTTCTCGGGGATCTCCCATTTTCCCCGCCCTTTCATTCCGGCATTGCTCCATACTCACCCCAATTGCCCTCATTGGCTCTGAAGACCTCGCTGTTAAGAGCCGTCCAAATATATTCCCCCCTCCCCCTTAACCCGGGCTGCTGGACACAAAACTGTGATCAAGAAGCACAATTACCTCCACATGACAGAAATAGCATGGAACATCAGCAGACAAGTATTTTGTGCAACAATATCACACAGTTTCACAGTACACAAGTGCAAACAACCAGTATGTCCTAGGTGTAAATGATGGGAACAGTATGCTGGGAATCAAGACTTGAACACACAATATCAAGATGGCTATTTTGGAAACCAGGAGCCTCTTGACCCACAGTTGCCTGAATATATGACAGCACAGCAACATAACATGGAGATTAATAACACTTTCACAGTGTCCCCACTACATAGTGAGTGTGTGTTGACAGGTCGTTGAAGATGGATTCCGATTGTTGACCTGTAACATGGAGTTTACTCTGAAAGGGTCCATTATTAAAACTGCTTGCATAAGTAATGAAACTAACCATCTTGAACCACTGCAAGTGATAATAGTTTGGACACTTACATTACGAGAAACTGATAGAGAACATTTTTCTAGATCAACCTGCAGATAACATAAATATTGCTCAGAAACTTTGTCTTTAGTTAACTGTATAAAGTCTCAATGCATTTCAATGAAAACATCATGTTTGCTCATTTTTCGAACAGGGATCCAGAAGGTAAATCAGAATGTTAACTGTACAAGAGAGAATCATTGTGGTTCAGGCACATCTAAGAGGATTGTCCTATATAGATGTTTAAACTCATTTTGTTCATATATTCAAGAAAGCTGCCTCAACAAGAACAAACATTAATTTTCTTGTGAAGAAATTTAACAGTACAGGAAGTGTAGAAGATGAAAAATGTTCAGGCAGGTTGCCAACATCTGCAGATATTGTGCATTGCGTTCAGCAAGGAATTGAACATAGCGTGACTGCAGCTACCTGCCTTCTCAGTAAGGAGCTGGGTATACCACATAGCACCGTATGAATAGTGTTACGGTATGCATGCCCTTGAGAAACCTGTGTATCACATCCAAGTGCTACACAAACTTGAAGATTTGGCAGCACAGCGAGCTGTATGTTATGATCTCTTTGAGGCTGCAAACCACAACAATTAAATGTTTAACATTTTGTTCACTTGTGAGGCAACTTTTCATACCTGTGGCCTTTGTTCTTGTTGGGGCAAGTTTCTTGAATTTACACACAAAATAATTTCTGACATAGTCATCAGACAATCCTTTTAGATGTCCTCAAGCGAAGACGATTCTCTCCTGTACAGTTAACATTCTGCACACCCTGTAACAAAAAAGAGCAAAAGTGATGTTTTCTTCAAAATGCATGAGAGACTTTATAGACATCTTGTATACAGACTGTTACTTGTTTACTGGATATTGGGGCAGAAGGAAGTTGCGAATCAGAGGAATTAGGCACATGATGGCATTGGCTACAGTGATTAAGAGCCTAAGTAAAACAGTTGATACTTAGTGTGTAGTTTTCTCGCAACACAAAATTAAACTGGATTTTAAAGAATTGATGAATGTCATGCCTGAGAGTATCACAAATACAGTAACATCTCCTGATCAGTGGCATTGTTCAGTTAGAATTGTCATACTCCAACAAAAATAAGTTTGTCCTGTTAATTGCTGCAAGTGACTTAGGGTGGAATTCATAGTTATCATATGAGTAATACTTGAAACAAGATATACTTATACTAGTGCTTAAGTATGATTTTCAATTCATAGTGTGGGATAAAAGTATTGCTTATTTTGATAATTGTAAGTAATGCTTCATGAAGCACTGCTTATCATGTATTCACAGTATCAAAATAAGTTTTACTTATTTCTCAAGTATTCATAGTCAAAGAAACAGTGCTTATTTATGCATATAAGTAGTACTTCATCAAGACCGCGTCCTTGTGAACTTAAGCACTGAATATTTATAATAGCACTAGGTTATTCACAACAATTTTTTATTACAAATGATGTTTCCTTAAAATATTTGATGGAAACAGGACTATACTTTAGATAATTACATGGGACAAGTGGGAAAACTAAAATCCTACACTTTGATGTCAAAACACAACCTCTTTTCTTAACTTTTGTGTTCAGTGAGTTTTGGTTACTAGTATGATTTTTAACAATTTTTGTATCAAGTACCTAACGGCACGATAAGTATGATAATCAAATAATTTTGAATGTTTCTTATTTGTAATATCTTTTAGGGACTGGTGTATAACAAGAAAATAACCAAAAGTCTTTACATAAAAATGTTGTACATACAGATTCAGAAGAAAAAAAAACAGCCTTTCCTTTTTAAATAAAGACAATTGCATATTAATACTCATCACAAAAACCGACATTAATCATTATTATGGTGAAATATTCATTACACTGAAGTGAACCAATTTTTATACCTAACAAATATTTTGTTAACATTGTAGCTTTGATGCTATCAAAAGGCAAGTTAAAACATCACAACATAAGCTTTAGTACACAAAACTGGGCCACTGTATCATTTCTATTACATAAACACAAACATAATGTGCCAAAAACAGTAGGTTATGATCGAACATGTTTGCCAAACGAGTAGGCTACTGAAAGAGGTTATGTTGGCTAGACAGTCTATTTTGTAGCTGTTGCTCTCTTTATTTTATATTTTGGGAGAAATATGCTGGTGGGGGATCTTTAGATTAACGTCTTTCGTGAGACGACATTGTTTTGCAGTTCTTATGAGTGTGTCCTTTTGAATTGCACAATGATACAGCAATAAACACACTACCAAAGTTAACCTTACACTCGTTGGCTGTATAACACATGCGTAGTAAATAAATATTTTTAGAAGACAAAAGAGTTGATTGTGCTGCCTTTTTAAAGCATGTGCATTTCAAACATCATAGTAACTGTTTCAAAATACATTATATACAAAACATGTTAACTTACTGTTTGTAATTTGCAACCTCACGAACACGTGTTTTTACATGGAAATCCTTGCACAAACACTTTACTACAATAATGTTTGTCCATCACTGATACAAAATAATTTATTTGTATAATCATTTAGTAAAATCAACACTTTGCCCATTTCCTGAAACCAACAAACTTAAAACCTTAGAAAAAACATAAATACTTCGAGTATGTATCTAGTTTCATGGGGAACGGCACGGCAGTTGTAAAATGGCGGAACGAGCCATTGTGGTAAAAAATATGCTGATAATATTACATTTCACTTGAGAAAACTATTAAAACAGTAACTGCAACCAGTCACGTTTAATCAAAGCACATACAAAAATAATTAACTACCCATAAAATTTTTTACAACACCAAGGTACTTGAATAAACATGTTACAAATGAGCACAGTTTATGGGCACTGGAGTACTATTTTCTTGCATTATTCAAAACAGTATTTGAAAATTCCAATAGTAGCACAGGCCTGTTTGCAATACGAGGTCTGAAACACAAGTTATGTTGGCTGGACGGTAGCATGAGATGTAAATAAGCAATTTTACGATTGATAATGTCGTACGCGGAATGACGATTATTGGCACTTGACAGAAATCTCCAGAATTATATTAGTACAAGGTGTCATAAGTTTTAAATTAACTGAAATGTCATTAAAACTAACACACACGTCAAATAATTGTCGAGTGTGCACGTCGACTGAGTTTTTTTTTTTTTTTTTTAGCATGGCTAACAAACTTCCAAAAAAACTATTACATAACACATGAAACAAACACATCTTTATTGCACATACAATTATTTTAATCTCAAGTGTGCGATAAAACAAATTAAAATTATTCAAACCAGCAGTGAAAAAATAAAATATTAACAAACTAACTTACAAATTAATTTTGTCTGGGTGACTGCTGTAAATAAAGTGGCAAATTGATCTATGTTATTTTGGTATTGATGTTATACAGATACTTATTTCCGTACTTGACAAAGCACAACTTGACCCAGATAAGTAGTGCTTATACAATAATTACTTTGTCAAGCCATGATTTATGAATTCATTCATCAGATAAGTAGTGCTTGAAGAAGAAGTACTACTTCATGAAGTATAGTTTCTTTGCCAAACAAGCCTCCGACTATGAATTCCGGCCTTGGTGACACCAAATGATATTTTTAAATCAGTCACTAGTATAGCTAACATTTCTCAAGATCAAAAATATAGATTGCAGCAGTTGACATTTTTTCATTGTTTAACATTTTTAGGTTTTTATAGACCAATATTAAAGTTTTAGTCAGCAAACCTTTCTTCTGTAAGTCCTGTTCCTTACCACTCAAGTGTATATTGGAAGCAGAGAAATACCTGAAACTGACATCCTGGGACATTATCATGCATGCTCAGAGTTTGTATTCTAATCTAATGGTTTGTGCTAGGAAAATATATCTCTCAGTAAGATTATGTTTAGATGTAAGGGTGATCAACCACATCATGGTTAAGGACAAGGAAAGTCTTTGGCCAACTGAAGAAATGCTATGAATTTGCAGTGAAGTACATGAGCTCAATATATTTGGTCCATAATTATTGGCAGTTATCGTTGGATGATGTTTCTACTCAGTGTACAGATATTCTGTTATGAAACCAACAGCATGTTTTTAAATTTTTACCATTTGGGCTATTCAGTGCAGTCTTGCAATTCACTTGTATGAATTTAACATTGGTAGTAGAATGTTTTGAATTTGCCAGAATATAATGTTGACTATATACTGAGAACTTCAACTGCGTTTGTAGAGCACTTTAAACACATTTAATACTGTTCTGTCTAAATTGACTGCCAATGGAATGACCCTTGTTTTGCTTCAATGAAGAATTTTTCCTTGGCAAAATATAATGCCATACAGCATCAGAACAGCTTCAGATAAGATATTTCCCTACTGCTTGCAGTACAAAGCAACTAAGAGCATTTGTATCAAATTTTACCACAACCATCCCAATCAGATAACCAAGATCACCCTACCATTATTTTAGCTGCTTCGCAAAGAAGAATTGTGGAAGCGAACTGAAGACGGAAAGCTTTTGAGGGATAGGTTTCTATCTATAGATGTTTTCATCTTCCTATGTGCGTAGCGCTAAAACTGGTTCTGCGAGGTGAGAATGGTGTGGAAAAATAGTGACCATGGCCAGCCACACGTTGAAAAAATGTGAGAAAAATTACATGCTTATTGAAAAAGAAATGTTGGAAGTAGTGTAGGCTTAACAGAAGTACAGTGATATTTTGCTGTGGGAGAGGTAATTTTTTATACTGATCACTATGTTTTAACAAGCCTGAAAATTTTCAGCAGCCAGTTGACCAGATGGTTGCTTCTAGTTCAAAAATGTCACACCTAACACAGCCACATCAAAGGAACTAAAAACATAGTGGATTATTTTATCAGAAATCTGTACGATGAATCAGGCTGCATAAATACTAAATATAAACAATGTGAATATTTGGTAGTACCACCGAAGAAGCCACTTAACTCTGTATCCTATAAATTTCACCTCAAGGATATCCAGGAAAAGCAGAACACTGATGAATTTTGCAGTACTGTTAGAGGGAAAAACTTACATAATTAACTGAAGAACATCTGCTGTATAGGAAGCCCAAGTCAAGGTTTGAGGATGAATGGAAACTGGTCATTTCTAAACAATTGGGGCTGAAATTAGTTTTAGACATTCATCAAATGTTGGGGCACATCGGCATCACAGAACCGTATGTAGAGAATGCCGAGACTGGTGACAAGAAGACAGTATGTATGTGTGGTTTGTGCCATTGTTGCAAACAACAGGAAATTTTAATGGGTGAAATACAGCCATTTATTCCCAGCCATCTACTTCAGATAGCGTCTGTCGCTTTGTTTGGCCCATTGCCGCTGTCCTGTTCAAGTGGTCTTCAACAAAAGGCAACTCTTGCAGGTCAACTTTACTTGAAGTAGTTATAGTTTTGCAGACTTTAACAAAGTCTGCAGCAATTGTCGCCCAAAAAAAACCATCACCGGAGACTTCCCAATGGCATCATGGGTCACAGAATTCAAAGTGACATTCAGCAACACCAGACCTTCATCCCATCACCTCTGCCGATCATGATGGTAGATGTCTAATGCACCTTTCACAGACATCTTTAATATTTTCACTAGGTTAGGATGTAGATAATATAGGCTAGTTTGGATCTGATTGACCCCTAACTAAAACAGATCTTGTATCACTTTTCCTGTAAATTAGGATGCATTCTGAAATTAACAATTCAGGGCTACTGAAGATCTTAAAGATTTCATTTTCATGTAAATTGCATATCCCCAACACCTTCATGTTCCTCAGGGGCATGAGTACTGCAAATCTAAAAAAAAAATTTACTAGGATAAGTAGAAAAATGTTTTCTTTACTGGAACATGGGAGAGGCCCAAACACATTGATGTAAACTATCTGACAAGCTCTCACGGATATTTGCACCAAATATACATGCCGACCATGGGATTTTGAGGTTGCTTGGCACAGTGACAATCGTTGAACGACGTAATGCATTTCTCAATATTATTATGTATATTGGACCAGAAAAACTCCTTCGTGATCTTCAATTGCATTTTCAGCCTGCCCATATGTGCCCGTACCGGAGAATCATGAAAGTAACGCATAATCATTGGTCTAACTGTCTTAGACACCCATACCTGTTTCTTCTATTTCTTTCCTACAAAATACAGTACACTTTTTATGACCTTGAAATTCCCTCCTTACCCCTTCTAATTCTTTCTACAATTTCTTAGCCCTTGGCATCATCAACTTCCCATTTATGGATGTTGATTTGGGGATGAGGTGCAAAACGTTACTAAATTCTCGTACTTCAATGTCCGGATGAGTCTTAGGTGGTACAATAAACTCATATGGATTGTACTTTCTCTATAACTCATCTGCAATGCAATTATCTTTTACCTTCGCATGACAGATTTTAATGTTAAAACAGGTCAACCTCATGCATGATCCATCTGCCCAATTTACCAAGTTGGCGGGGATGCGAGAACAACCACATCAAAGCTTGATTATCTGTTCTTGAATCAAACTTTGCATGTTCTAAATAGAAGGTAAACTTTTCCACTCCCAAACACACATGCTAACACCTTTTTCTCGTAAGCACTATACACCTGCTCACTTTCTGACAAGGTCTTGCTAGCAAAAGCTACCAGGTTTTTTATTCCCTTCCTCTCCCTGCAATAGAACGGCACCTACTGCTATCATCAACCTCTAAGACAAACTGTTTATCAAAATTGGGTAAGCTCAACGCAGGCGGATGACAAATGTCATACATCAATTACTGAAAGCTCTTCTGTTGCTCTACTCTGCAGCAAAAAATCCACATTCTATATTTTAAATTGATTTAAGGGTGCACATAACGCTGCATACTTGGGGGTGAATTTTGAAAAATAACTCAACATGCCCAAGAAACGCATCACCACTGTGAAATTTTTGGGTGCTCAAAAATGAACAATAGGAGCAATCTTATCTGTGTCTATAATCAAATTCCCCCTTCGCACTATATACCCCAAAAATTTAAATTTGAGTCTTGGTCCAAGAAACCTCCTCAGGATTAACTGTAAACCCTGCTACTCTTAATTTATCCAGCCTCTGCTGAATATGATCCAAGTGCTCTTCAAAAGTATTAGAATACACACAGATATTGTCAAAAAAAGAGAAAACAAATTTAAATTGATAATCCTCCAGAAACTTGTTCCGAATTCTATACAAACATTGTCCCATGAAATTCACCCCAAAAGGTATACGCTCCCACTCAAAATGCTGTTTTACGAAGCCAGGATACTTTTGCTCTCTTCATCCAACATTCATTGGTGGAAACCAGAAGTAAAATCTAAGACAGTGAAATAGGTGGCCTGAGACAGGTACTGGAATAGGATCTCTATATTAAGCATAGGGAAAGGTTCTACTGTGATTTTCTTAATAAGAAGATGGTAATCTAACATATGTCTATTTTTTCTTTTTGACCAAAAACTTGGGTCGTGCATATTGAGACAAACTGTGGCGAATTATAGCCTGCCTTTCCATATCTGCTACAATTTTTCAAAAAGCCTGCAGCTTGGGAGGGGATCATTGGTAAGGAACATACTCACTGAAATGTCATCAGACACTTGTATTTTATATGGTAAAAGATCACATTTCCCTAATTTCACTGTCAAGACAGCCTGAAATCTCTTCATGACACCTTTTAATTTTCCCTTTTCACTCTCCGAAATAACTTCCCCTCGAGTTTCCATTCCCTTGCAGACTTTTATCCCTTTAGCGGGAGAACTATCATTCAAACCAAAAGGATGTGCCTGATCAAAACAAAAAATTAGCATTTTGTTATGTTCCACCAGAGCATTAGTTTCTTGTAGAAAATTTAACACAAGCACCACGCCGCACATACTTCTCAGGATATTGTTCAAGAATTTGTGACTTTTGGAGGATTGCAAGGTGCAACTACATTGGTTACTTACAGACCAAATTTTATTTTCATGTACAGTATTTAATAGATTTGTGTGTCAGGGAATTTTTTCTGTGGGTTTTGCTAGCCGTCTTGTTATATGAGCCGACCTTCCAGCTTCAACCAGTCTGAACCTATGACCTCATTCAAATGGAGTGGTGATATTCTTCGCAAGTATGACATCATGGCAAACTGATCTGGCTCTTAATGTGTAGACTTCTATATTTCCATCCTTATATTTGGCCCTCCTAAGAACCGAGTACTGGCCATAAGCATGCCCTGTATCACATTTCTGTGACCTCGCTTTAACCATTGGCATTGTGCAATTGTTATGGCACGTAGTCTTGATTTTATTCCAAATGAATGACATTTTACGGTGTAGCAATTTCTGTGTCCAGCAGTTTAATTCAACTCATGTTAAATAACTTTCAGGCTCAACAACAGTCTGATATTAAACATAATGAATCAAAATTTGATGAGACAAATGTACCTAGTGATTCTGCAGAAATATCTGTTTTAAATTTACAGATGTAAAGTAAAAAATATAACATCCTACAAAATAATTCAATAATATAACTTTTTTATGTTATCTACTTGGCCAGAGTCTGTAATGAAATGATAAAGGGATGAACTAGTTCTTATGGGTCCACCTCCATTCTTGAAATCTGATCATTTTTATGCTGGTTACTGTGGAATAAACACATACTTATCTGTATCATCCAGAAAATTGCAAAAAAAAAAAAAAAAATAGAAGGTGATGGTGTGTTTATTTGCCAGTTTTCAATGCTGTATAATGGTTTCTCTGCTGTTTGTTTGATCCAAATTCAAAATCTCAGTTAGAAAAAAAACAGGGCAACAGAAAATTGAAACATTTTTGTGATAGATTTTACCATCAAGAAACATCTCCAGATCATTTTAGATACAGCAATGGATTGAGGCAGAGATTAGACTCGGAGACAGTTATATTAATTGTGAGTTAATTGCACAAATTTGATCAGAAGCAGAAGGATGGCAAGAAATACTGAATCATATCGTTGAAAAAATAATCTTATTTCAAAAGATAATCTTGCATTTTATGGAACATAATCAAAATTTTTTTTTCTAAAAACAATGGGAACTTCCCTGCATTAGTTCAACTCTTTGGGACAATTTGACATAATTATGAGGAACACCTCTGACAGACAGGGACTCAAGAACATAACGTTTAATTGCTGAAGGTGTCTATTCAAATTGAGCTTATCTGTATGCTTGTGAAACAAATAAAACAAAGTATCATTGAGAAAATAAAATGCTTGAATTAATTTTCGGTTATCATGGGCAGCACTCCAGAAATCAGTAGCAGAGATCAAGTCACTGACCATTTGCTACGTACATGAAAATGCAGGTATTGCTAGAATTGTAACAGTTGAAGAAAGTTGTATTATCTATAAAATTTCGGAGAAATCTACTCGAGAAGCACCTTCAAGTTTATTGTGTGGTAAAATGCACTGCAGAGCAATGAAAATAGCGCACCATGAAGAAACGATGCGACAGACATGTAACAGTGTAAATAAATAGGGAGAGTACGAGTTTTTATGAGGAAATTCCATGTTGGTGCATTTACAATTCATGGCACACCTAGCAGTGGCACTAGAAGCACTGACCAGTGGTTGTAGACACTGGTGTGTATACGAAGCTACACTAATACAAAAACACCAGACAATACCAAGAAAGTGTACCATGTTGAGAAGAATACCAAGAAGGTGACAAAGTCTTTACTGTATGCAACTGATTAACTTTGAGACAGGACTCGTAATTGAGCTGAAAACCACAGGGTGGTTGTATCTCAGTATAGCCCACCATTTAGAACATTCGGACCATACTGTCCGATGCTGTTGGGAGCTGTTGATATGTGAAGGCCCTGACTCTCGGAGGATCAGCTCAGGATGGATGAGGTTAACTACAAGTAGAGAGAATCAGTGGATTGTGTGCCAAGCACAAAGGTTGCCCACAAACAATTTCCTGATGTCTTGCAGAGGCAAATCTGCAACCCATCACACTTTATGCTTGATGCCATTATTTGTGCCATAGTGGCAGTTCGGTTTACGGTGGTGCCAGGCCAGAGCAGTGTGGAATGCCACATATTGACGTGTGATATTTAGTGATGACTGCTACTTTATTATGGGTATGATAATGGCACCTGGGTGTGGAAGGCCCTGATGAACACCACAATCCCAATCTTGCTATATAGTGGCACATTCCCCCAAATGGCAGGTATTCCATCTATTGAATTAAAAAAAGTAAATGCTTTTACTTACAGTTTTGAAGAGTTTACTTACAACTATTTGAATAAAACCTAAGTATGTACTTCAAGTTAAGTGTTTACTTATACAAATAAGTAAACCCCTAAGTTTTCCAGCAATTACTTATTGGATAAGTAATGACTGAGGGATTTTCCAGTAAATACTGATTTCCAGTTGAATAAAAAGAAGAATTGACGGGGAGTACTAAGCAAACACTTGAACTATTTTAAGGTAGCTAAATAGCATACTTGTGGTTTTATACTTATAGGTATTTGAGACATAGCAAACTTTATACGTGAGAAACGTGTAAAGTTACAAAGAAAGACAAAGTACAAGTCCAAGTAGGTCAAAAGTTTTGTTGCATTTTGAAAGTGAAAGTATAGATTACCTGTCCAATTATTTCTTAAATTAATATGAAGAAACAAGCGGAGGTGCTCTTAGTTCACGTCAAAGGATGGAAATATTCCTTTGTTTTCTAAGCGACCCAGGATTCCAAACAGGTATCGCAGAAGATTGTGGAGTTCACTACTCCACTCTATGCAAAACTGTGCATAGTGTAGCAGACTGCATTGTGGAAAAAGCACATCGTTGGGTAAGGTTTCCATCAGATTTAAATGCCATGCATGAAGCAAAAGAAAAATGGTCACAGAAATTCCAAATACCCACAGTTATTAGAGCTTTAGACTGTACTCACATACAAATAAAAAATGCCCACAGCTTATGGAGATGAATACGTAAACAGGAAACGATTCCCAAGTATAAATGTGCAGGCAACCTGCAATGAACATGAAATGATAACATGTGTGGATTCACAATAGCCTGGAAGCATGCATGATTCCAGGATTTGGAAACGGAGCACAATTTACAGTGCTATTTCCAGATTTAATGGTGACTTTTGCTTGTTGGGAGACAGCGGCTATGGAATTACGCCATGGCTACTTACACCATTCAAAACCCTCCAAAACAAAAATGAAGAACTATTTAATAAACTTCATTCAAAGGAGAGGGTGATAATTGAAAGAGTATTCGGTCAATTGAAACAGAGGTTTCCAATTTTAGGTAACATAGTAAGGGTACGTTTGGTAAATATACCCAGAATAATAATATGCTGTACTGTTTTACACATCATCAGCAAATATTTAAAAGACAATTACGAATTCACCTTTACAGGAGATATATTTCCGGAAGGTGTCGAAAATACGGGAGAAGATGAAAACTAGGACTTTCGCCAAAAGGCATCAGGAAACGTAATGAATTATTGGCCACCTTATTTACTTAAATTGTTTACCGTTGTTTGAATCTCTGTGTAGAAACTGTTATATAGTCACATATCTATTGATGTACATTTTAGAGTTATAAATATATTTAATAGTAAATAAAGATGCAGTCTAATTGAAATAGTACAAAATTATTACACGTAAATGTGTAAATGATGACAAAGCGAGTGAAGAGAGTAGCATTGTAAAACCTGTTCATTTTTATTTTGTGAATTGGAATGATATATATTCATTTGTTTTAGCTCGTGATTTATTTTATTTTGTTTTTATTATATATTATTCAATTTGTAACTGATTTATTTTCAAGAACATACAATTGTCAAGTGTACAAGAATACAATAATAGAGATTTACACAAAAGATTTTGTTGTAATGATACATAACAGTAATACTAAATATGCTGAGGAGTATACACAGAAATAGACGCATTTCGATTTTGTTTCTACAGCTGTAGGAATTCACGTAGATCTGTAAACATCGCGCTCGTTGATCCTGTACTGTCTGACGGATGAGTATGGCTTTGAGCAGAGAGTTGTTCGATCAATAACTCCTCTATTCTTGCTTGTAATCGGGCAAGGTGTAGTTGTTCTAATAACACAAGTCTCTGCAGTTCTGCTGTTGATAATGCTTTGGTTTCTGCTGTCTCAAGTTTAAATTTCTTTTTTGCTGGACGCTTTTCGTTTAGCTGGCTCCCCTGTCTTCTGAATAGTTATACTCCCTTTTTCTGCATTATTAGGATGTACGTCAACACCAACTGCACAAGTTCCTGGGATTTTCTGAAAAATGGGATTGCGACTAGAATCCAGCATTTCTAAGAATTCTCTCTTCCAGTCCTGCAGCTTGATTTTTTTTTGTTCCCTGTCATGTTTTTATCTGACTTTTTTTTCACATCTGTCTTCATATTATTCAGTAACTTTTCTAACTGTCCTACAGTTACTGATGATTCCCCTGTGCTCTTCACAAAGTCATCTTTCATTTCTTTCCATGCTTTTTCTTTTTCCTGGACAATTCCTGGTGTCATCGCTTTGTTTAAGACCACAGAGCAGTCTTTTAATAATTTTACAAATAGCATCCTCTTGCAGCCACCTTTCGCAATCACTTCGTCCTCACTTGAAGACATATGAACTTACAGACAGCCAGATGACAGAGAACTGACTATCTGCATTCACTGCATTCAATGGTTAAATGGGGCAGACATGTCTACGTGCTCTCTTGTGACAAGTTACTGAAGGACGTTTTTACTTGTCCGTATGAGCAATTACTTATCAGTAAATACTTATTTCTCCCATGGTTTTTCCAGTATTTACTTTTAAGCAAAGCATTTTGTTTATTCAATTGAAATCAAGACATTATTTTACTTACAAGTTTATACTACTTTGCAGAAGTAATCACTAACAAGGCTTTGCTTGTTTTTATTCACTTGGCCCACTATGGTCTGGGGAGCCATAGTCTATGGTAGCCGATCCACTCTATTCGTGGGGGCCATGGTGGCTAAGCGATTAGCATGCTCACTTCCTACCAAGGCGAACCGGGATCAATCCTTGGGCCGGTGACCAGATTTTCGTAAGTGGGGATCGTGCCAGACAATGCAGTTGATCGGCGGTTTTACTCAGGGTTCTCCCATTTCCCCCGCCCCTTCATCCCTTTGCCGCTCCATATTCACTTCAATCACCCTCATCAGCTCTTAAGACCTTGCTGTTAGAAGCCGCCCAAATCTTTTCACTTCACTCTAGTCGTATTAATATAAAATTGACAGCTCAGTAATACATGGATTAGATTCTACACCGTCATCTACACCCATTCCTGGCACAATATTTCAACAGGATAACACCTTACTGCACACAGCACATATATATCCCAGGATTGCCTCCTTCGTGTCCTAGCACTACCATGGCCTGGTTGCTTCCTCACATATTCCTAGTTGAGCATGTGTGGGATATATTGAAATGCGAGCTGCTGCTGTGCCACAGTATCCGGAATTTGGAACTCACTGTCCAACAATTCTGGGTCCTTTTACGTCGGGTCAACATCCGGGTGTGCTGGACTATATGGCAGATACTGTTGCAGCATGTATTGCAGTGCGATGTGGTGTGATACATTGTTGAAGATGATTGGCCAGAGTACTACAGATCCATATGTAATTTCCATGCTTCTGTGTTTTCGTGATCATGTGAATTACATATCTATATCATTATCTTTATAAAGTTTCGGTTCCATCTGATGTATCCTTCTGTGCACACTATTTTGTCTGGCAGTGTGGAATTATGTAATTTAGACATAAATGAATGAAGAATGTAAGGGTATGAAAAGGGCACTAATATGGCTGATATTCATCAAGATGTTCAGGCTTGTCGATTAGAAGGGTACCCTCGAGCCTTGTTTATTCTTGTGGATGTCATAGCATAAACATTGTTGTTGCTGATGTGGCTAAGTTGTCAGTCAAATGAGTAAAAGTGTGGTTGACCCCCCAAGGACTTATCCTCTGAAGCACAGTTGCTAATCAGGCATACAGAGGAATTTTCATTCCTACCATGTCTGATATTTTGGCAGGACTTACTATTTAAGGTGAATATTGTAAGCAAAATACAAGGGAAAACATCAGACTTTCCATTGTCAGCAAATTAACTACAAAATGCATTGAGTTTGTTTAAAAATTCTAATAGAAAGGCTGTAATGACTCGAGCACAACTACTAAACAGATAGTGGTTGATGCAATATTGCCAAATAAACATTGTCAAACAAAGAAAAAATCTGTTAATTTTTGTAGGGCAGTGATAATTACGATGCTACTCCAGGAGATGTCTCCAAATGTAACTTTGAGCTGTGGTGACTGAGCGGTTAGCCTGCTTACCTCCCACCTTGGCGAACCGGGTTCAATCCCTGGCCGGGTCACTCCCGGATTTTTTGCATGTGGGAATCGTGCTGGACGATGCTGCTGGTCGGTGGGTTTCTTGGGGATCTCTAGTTTCTCCTGCCCTTCCATTCTCAAAACCTCACTGTTAAGAGCCACCCAAATCTCTTCACTCATTCACTCACTCGCTTATTTATCCCTTTCATTGAGATGCAACTGAAAGTATTATTCTTGCAGTTGAGCAGTCACAACATGAAGTGGGGATTTTTATATTAATTAAATCACCTTCCTGGGAGAGACCGAGTTTACTGTAATAAGCTGCAAGATAATTTGAGAAACCGAGATAAAACAGTCATTAAAGGGGATGAGCTGTACAATGTGTCGCTTTATGTTGGGTCTGTTCTTAATGAGACAAAAAATATAAATGTGTCTCCAATTAAAGTGCTGAAACATGTCAAGAATTCCCACTAAATACATTTTCACACATTTATGGAGTGCATTTTGATTTTATTAACTATAATTGTGACTATGGCTAATGGAAAGAGAAGTTTTAGCGAGTTAAAATTTATGAAAACATATCTACTGTAATGCATAATGGAAGAACGCCTCACCAAGCTTGCAATTCTTGCCAATGAAAATGAAAAGGCTCTGAAATTGGATTTCAAAGAAGTAATCGGAGGATTTTTCCAATGTCAAGGGATAGTAAATTCCATTAAAAGTGACTTTTTTTTTTCATTGTTTAATACTGAATATACATTTCTTTCATGGTTTATTTTTACCTCAAAAATAAATATTTGGGGTATTTTTGAATGTGGACATTGTTCAAAAAGTTTTTGTATTAACTTTATGCTGTATTTTAATGATATATTCAAAACAGTGAAACACAAAGCTATGTTTATTCATGAAATTTGTTACATTATGGAATACATTGTGATTCTTTTATGTTTATTCTTCAACATGATAATTCAGGAAATAAATATATTTTAAAAAACTGATTAACAATTAAGTAATAAGGTAATAAATATATTGAAAATTTTTTTTGGAGAATATCAGTTGCATTGCACCATATACCAAGCTTTTGATATAATTGACAGTTACCTATAAAATAATACAAAAGAGTGGTATCATGACAATTATATAAGATATTCATTGATGATATGGATTCGGACAGTTTTTTATGGCATGCCAAAGTTAGGTCTGCCCTGTGTGTTTATCTATGTAGCAACAGGCCTGTGAAGCTGCATGCGGTTAATACTTGTTTTAGAGCAGGTTATTCTTTCCTATATAGTCATCAGGTTTAATTACCACAGTAATTGTAAAAAAAAACTAATATTTATTGAAAGGAATTTGACTTTCCTTGGTTTTCGTGACCATTAAAAAAAAATTGAGGAATGATGCTGTGTTAATAGTAACATATAGCCAAGTTTACATATTTATTAATTAAAAAAAAAACAGAAAAAAAATTCCAATGTGTTAGCAGTCACGCAATAGAAACATGTTAAATATCCATACAATTGTAGCGTCAACCTTCACATAGCAGGAATTATTTCGATTGCATGTTTATGAATTATTTGCATTGACTTCATGCTGCTTACTTTCTGCAGTACATTACATTCACACATTTAAAGTGATTTATTTGTTAAAAATAAATTTAAGTAGCCAATCAGTTGAATACTACCAGTGTTATAAAGAATTTTGGTAATTGAAAATAATTTATTTGTAAACTTTTCTAATTACTTGTAATTAGTTTTTTTATAAATATGGACTACCACAGTGAATCCCATTATTTATAAATATGTGCTTAATTTCAGGTCTCTTACTACTTTGGGTTTGGTTATCTCAAAGCTGGCTGATCAGGCTTCTGGTACAAAGAACAAGGATAAGTTTGTTCCATATAGAGATTCTGTTCTGACATGGCTTCTTAAGGTTAGTGATTTGGCAGATGGATTTATGTAATTGAATTTTTCTTGTTATGTTAAGATTGTTATTTTTAAAATAATGTTAGTGGGTTCTGCAGACAAAGTTGATGATATCAGAGGATGTAAAATCAAACAATTTATACAAACCAACCAGAAACATTGCTGTATATTTATGTCAATTTTGTTTTCAACATTATTTGATACAACTCATAAGTTGAGTAAAATGCATTAAAATTCCTATGAGCACTAATGCGGATTTTCACTCAGTGTACCACTCTGCATGTTTTGGGGACAGTTATGGAAATGCTAAATCACCTTCCCAAGTGTCACATCATTGTGGCATTGAAGCAACAGCCATTTGCGCTTTCTAGTGCACTGTGGTGTATCTGAATTAATATGAAAAGGTTTTTGTGTTTTATGCAGTGAAGGATGGGAAAGTGAGAGAAATGAGAATAAGTGAAAATGTGGCAGTGAGAATGATAGGTTGTGAAAGTAAAGAAGTGTGAAGGAAAGTAAAAAGGGGGGGAAAAGAAGTAAATTGACTAAAATGCATCTGACGTATGACAGTGATCAGGAAAGAAAAATTATAAACAAAAAGTGTTTGCCACCATTAAAATAATTTTATGTAAATTTTAAAATCAAAATAAAAATATTAAAGAGAATTTTCTTTTTCAAAAATTGTATTTAAGTTAATTATTTTACAAAAATTCTTTGTTTCACACCCTGCTTATACTATTAAAAAAATTTTTAAGTAAAAAAATTAAACATTTTTGTGAGAAAAGCTATAATTTATTAATATTTTCTAAGTCATGAACTGTACCTTTAATTTTAATAATTATATATATATATTAAATTATAATATATATTACATTATATTACATTATATTATAAATAAAGAAATAACTTTACCTGCTTTAATTAATTGAATAGTAAATTGATTATATTTTTACAAGAATGCGTGGGGGCGTATCTGAGTTAGATAGGGATGGAGGTCTTAATAAAAATAAAAGAACTAATTTTGATTATTTAATTTATTCACACAATTATTATTTACAGCAATAAATTATCTGTATCCATTATTACTCTTTTTATTTCACAGTGAGTACAATATTTAATGTCTATTTCAACTCTAATTAACATTCTTTGTGTTTCTTTTTGGTTATTGTCAATTACCTCATACTCATTATTAACACACATTCAGTCTGTATGTTGCCATAATTTGTAATGTCTTTCACTCGCACATCCAGTCCAATAGGTCAGCCTGCAGTCATGTTCTTCACTGCTCTGATGTTCACACTCACAGATTTTCCTCCCGCTGGTCACTTCTCTTGCAGCGCACTTCTCTTCTTGCTAGTATATCGCTGAAACTCATCCATTCAACATCTGCTGGCTTGGAGGCCCATCACACCTTTTATAACTACTGGTCTTGATCTGGAAAGTTCGCAGCACCCCGAGTCATGCTGATAGAAACAAGGTCGTTATTCAGAGCATTCTCCTGATCTCTGAAACACACCCGATACCCAAGGTCGGGAGCGGGATGATCTCTGATAGCCATAATAGGCATGCTTTGTAACCATTCCTTAGTTGAAATCCGCTCTGTCTTCATTGTAATTGGCAACCCACTCGTACATAAATCATTTAACTACTCTGTCCTTCACTTCAACTAGCTCGTGCAGGAAAAAGCAGCGAGTACATAACAATATTCATAAAAGTATTCTCAAAATAATATAATAAACCAGATCCTAAATTGTTTGGAAACTGTGAAAATTTTCCTTCAAAACCACATTCACATATAGAAAATTGAAAAAAAAAACAATTTAAACTACTGTTTTTCCAGTCCCCTCATCAGTCGCACTTGTGTTCTCCGACCCTGTGTGTCGCTGCCTGAAGACAGGAACATACAACAGTTCCCGAAACGTCACATACTGTTGGTTCTGGAAAATCTACTGTGTTGGTGCAAGTGTCTTCATTGTGTTTGTTTTATTTGTGTAAGTAGATAATTAGCCTGTGTTGTCTGTTGTACATTGTTTTTTTCTAGGGATGGGAAATTTGATTCTTCGATACCCCGATACCCATCGATTCTATGATTCTAATTGAGAATCGAAAAATAAAGTCAATTCTTTGCAGTCCCAATTAGTAAAACAGTGTCAGTAAAACTTATTTTATTGCGACACTTGGAAACTACGCGCTCCCGTGAAGCAATTGCAAGCACCCTTTGTCAACAGCACAATTGGAGATTCCCGTGACTAATGTGACCCTGAGTGTGATGTTACCAGGTGGTTTACAGCTGTGCCGGTATCGATCGCTTCAGTTCTTTCTCTCTCTCTCTCTCCCTCTCCTCATGTAGTGCCCTCGTGCACGCTTCCTGCTTCCCAGATAAACAAACTTGAGGCAGTGTTCTAATTTCATTTTTTTTAAATTTATGTCTAGAATTTTGTACGGTTTAGTCGAAACAGTACAACATTTGACTGCCTAGCATGCAATGCTGTATTATTTTGGTGTTATCGTGATTTCAAAAATAAAAACTGATATGGTGGCAATTTGATAATTGTCAACTTTGAAGTTGACAAAATGCAAATTATAAAAATTTGTCGTAGATTTTGTAAACAAACATGTCAGATGAACATTTTAACCAAAAGTGCCAATTGGAACATGGCCTCGTGATAATGGAAAAGGAAAGAGTGAGTTATTATGCAAAATTTAAATTGATGGTCTGGAATATGCACGTGAACATGGAAAAATTGCAGCTGATCGACAATTTGGCGTCGACGATAAAAATGTGTGTTGTTGGTACGGGGAAAAAATACGATGTAAAGATTGCTCAAAAAAAGTGCTTTGCGAGACAAAATGTGTAAATACCCGGAAATGGAATAATAGCAATTTCATCACGTGCATGCCATTAGGAATAATGGATTTTCTGTCACCACAGAAATGCTTATGTTTTAAGTTTGAAAAATTGCACCTACCACAAACATTTCCGTAAAAACAGAATTTAAGGAGGGCGTTTTCCGGCGACTGGATTGCGCAATATGCCAGCGATCAGATTACCCTATTCTTAGCAGCTGTTCAGTAGCACATATAAATAATATACTTGTACTCTCAGGTATATTCCCTGACAATGCGGGACCTTAGATGTGATTTTATCATGGTCAGAAACGTATTTCCACTTACCCATTTCCCCGCCCCTCCAAAAATGTGTCATGTACAGGCAGCACCCCATATTTTCACATGAAATAATACAATTCCCAATGATTGATTCAAAAGATGTTTAAGAAAAAACACTTATCTGTAGGTAAATTTATATTCGCTTTTACTTTAGGGACAGTCTAAGGACAGTTGAGTGCTGGTGCTGCACTGGACACGGACAGCACTGCGCCATGGAAGGCAAGCTGTGCGGTCTTACTGAGTCTGCGTGTGGCCAGCTGGCGGCAGCAATGTTGCCATGTTTTCAGACTAGACGTAACCACTAAGGTTACGCACGGAAATCAAAACCTTTTCTTATATATATATTTTTTCATTTCTTCTTGCATTGTTTTTAAAGGAAACCGCTGAGTACTGCTATTTAAGCTATCATTATAACAAAAACAAGTCCACAATGCAGTCGTTATTACCAACATATTTTCCTACTGGGTATATGGGCAATTGACGGTGCCGATAAAAGTTATCGTTAAAGCGGACTTTTTGTTATAAAGCATACACGTTGCATCGGACTTTCACTGTAGAATAGTTTTGACTGTGAATGTCAATGCGATTTTTGTGGTAAAAGTGCTATCGTCCATAGGTTACTTGTCGGACAGTGTGTAGTTCACTGTTGGTTTGCTTTTGCCGAGAGAGGTTTTTGGCAGGTTTAAATTAAGTTTTTCCTTTGTAGAGTTAGTTGAGTTGATGCAGCATCTCTTATTGAATTGTTAGGTGACATAGTGTGGTTGTAAACTGTCAGGTTTTTCCATCACAATATCAATATAAGTTTTTCAACTCCCGTGCAGAGCGCAGTGATAATGGTCAGCAGACAGGTAAAGAGACCAAAGCCACAGCGTCAGGAAAAATAAAGGTGCAAAATCAAGGCTGATAATCGTGAAGTTCGTGTCCTACCACATGAGGAATTTAGTTTTCATGTACAAGCGCAAGCTGGCAGGAACTGGTCTGACAATTCAAAAGGACCTGACTGCTGAAAGACTGAAGGTGCTGCAGGCTGCCATCACCAAACATGGCTTACGAAACATGTGGACCATGGATGGCCGTATTGTTGTAAAGGCAGAGAACAGGAAATTCTCTCTAACTTTCATGGAAGACCTCTAAGGCACCATGTAAATGAGACTGCGAGATGACTGCAGACGAGGTGTTTTTAGTGTGAATGGATGAGAGGGCATGATAACCGATGAGTGAAAGCTATTGTGCGTGAGGGCACTCGGAGAACTCTAGAATATTGCAGACTGAACTGAGATGGGACTAAATGAACATGTAAGACATATTTTATTGTATATATTGGAACTGTCAAATATGTACATATCATTTATAAAATAATTGAATATGTGTTGATACACTGTCTATTGGGACTGACTTTAATAATTTAATTGCATTGATTTCTTTTAGGTAATTGTAAATTTTATTGATTGAATTCATTATTGCAAATAGCAAGTGAGATCAAATTATTGTGAGATGTAAATTATAGGGAATTTTGTTTGTAGTAATTGAAAATAAAATTAGGAAATTATAATGAACTCTATTATTTAATTAAGATCTCCATCCCTTAACGTACCTGGTTTAGCCCACTAAGTTTTGAGAAAATTGTAACACTATTTAGTAAATTACGTCGAAACATTTTCTTGAGCCTCTTGTTTGCCGATTAAAAACTGTGTTTTCCTATAAATTTATAAAAAAAAATACAATAATTTTCTTTGCCTGTCCAAGTTGTCCAAGAGATATCAAGGTCCAGAGTATGGACAGTTTTCTGTAGGGTAAGTATGTTATATACTTTTTGAAGCTTTTAAAATATATTAAAAATGTCAGGGTCATTCCATATAAAAACATCAAATAAAAAAAAATGAAAGTTGCATCATTTTAGATTTTAAGTAAACTTTCGTTCCTATGTTACCCTCTCCTCTAGGTGAACGAAAACCATTACTTTAAATTTTTACCTACAACAAATGGATTGCAGCCATTTTTTGTACACCACTGCAAGTAAATTTCACAGATTTTGGAGGGTTACCCAACTAGTAACTTTTATAATATGTCACCTATTGCGGAGTTATATTGTCATTCAAAAGCTTACATAAGGTACTATTATATTGTGTATTTATATTATAAAATACATGATGTATTTCCAAGATGGCAGCCATGTGCTTTTAGCTTTCAGGTGACTGTTTTACCCCAATTTATACCCCACCCTGCTTCACCAAAGTTGCATTTAGAGATCTGACCTTTTGTGTACTTAGTGTCTACATGCAGAACAGTGTGCACATTCAAAGTTATCTTGGTTGAAGACTTAATAGTTTCCAACTTGGGGAAAATTAAAATTTGCTCTTTTTAAAGCCAAAAAAGTTATGTAGGGGACGAGATAAAAATTGGTGTTTTGTATGAAAGATGCTGTTTCTGAATATCTATAGGGCACAAGTTGTCCCATTCTGTTCTTTTCGCCCCTGTTGAGTATATGGATCTTTCAAAAAGCAAAAAAAAAGTTGATTGCTAAATTTAATGTAGTGTGCATTATATAATTCTACTTCCTTCTATATGTGCAGTGTATCAAAAGAATGCAAATGTGAATTACCTTTGTTTTTGTTGAAGAGTGTGCCAATATAAGATTTCTTTGTGCGGGTAAGTAACCTCAAAACATCAAAAACAGCTTTATGCATAACAAATACCTAATCACTGCACATGTAAATTCATTCTAGCTGTGACATGTCTACATTGTAGTATTTTTATACATTCACAATTCAGTTTGCTTTGAAATGTACAGTCACTGTTTGTACACTTAAACTATTATTTACAAATTTACATATCTCATGTTTATGCAGCAATTTTACTGCATAGTGTGTGGCATTCTCTCTGAAAATCACTAATAACATGTCACTTAGTGTGTTCTTCCGTTGTAAGTTACTACCTCAAGTGGTGACTAGGTTCGTAAAATATTTACTTGATGATGATTATTGGTAAACAGCAAGATATCTCCACTACTGGAACAAAACCATGATTTGTTGATATTTATTAATGTATTTGAAAAATTGTGAATTTTTTTTACATTGCACTGCCCAAGCATTGTCGTCACCTTAATGCTAATGATATTCAGAATGAAGTGGGATTAATAATGCACTACATATTAAATTTAAAAATTGATTGTGATTTGTTTTTTCAAATATCTGTGTACTGAACAGGGATGAAAATTACAGAATGGGACTGCTTGTGGCCTATAGGTATTCATCAAGAGTATCTTTCATAAAAAAAACTAGAATTTTTTATTTAGTCCCCCACATAACTTTTTTTGGCTTTGAAAACAGTAAATTTTCATTTTTTTCCCCCAAGTTTGAGACAATTTTTTTGTAGGACTGAAGTCTTCAACCCAGTTAACTTTGATTTTACACATTGTTCTACATGCAGACACTAAGCACACTAAATATCAGGTCTCTAAATGCAACTTTGGTGAAGTAGGATGGGGTATAAAAGTGGTGTAAAACAGTCATCTGAATGCTGAAAACAGATGGCAGCCATCTTGAAAATACAACATTTATTTTATAATATAAATATAAAGGGTAATAGTATCTCATGCAAGCTTTTAAATAACATTAAACACTAGGGATGTGCTGATATAATATTGTGCAGATACCAACAATACAGATTCTGAGTTGCAATGCCGCCGATTACAGCAATGCAGATACCAGTTTTAATGAGCGCAATCATAATTCCCAATGTTTGGAAATACTACTTTTTTGTTACTTAAATTTGTCTTCAGTTTTGTGAACACTTTAAGCACTTTGCATTAGGCGTGTACAGCATAGAAATAAAATACAACACTAATTTTAATAATAAATTATAAGATAGACAATTTTAAAGTGACTTAACAGTCAAACAAAAACTGTTACCAGACAATACAGCATTCATTACAAACTGAGTTCATTAAAGACTTTGTTATAGATCTGAGAAATATATATTACATAACCTCAAAATGCATGTTTATTTAAACCAACAGCCTAAAGATGACATTAGAAAGAACTTATTGAAATAAATTAAATATAAAATTTTCACTTCAAGTTGAGCAAAACTTAACTGGTGCAAAGAATTGGTGTAAAATTTAGAAGCATTAACATGAAAGTAGAACCAAAATTAGCAAAAAAGTTTTAATTTGTACTTTAAAAGTGTTGATTTCCAATATGAAACCTAAAATTAAGTAACTTGGCAAACACTAAAAACAAATATATATCTTACACAATTCTCATTTATTATTGGAAATAATTTAATTCTCTTTTACTACCCCTCCCACAATGGTTTATTTTAGGAAATAATTATACCCTTACTGTATTATGTGAATGCATCTTGCAAATAATAACAACTCAGCCCTAATCATGTTACACAAGTAGTGGAAAACATATATGTTGTGCAACGTAGGTTTAAAAACCAAACAACAAAGGAAAAATATAAAAACTGCTAGGTTTGTTTCTGCTATTTGAGGTTAGGTTCAATGCAGCTTGTATATTCATAAGAGCTACTACACTGAAAAGCAAAATATTTACTGCTTCGGAAAACGTACATGGAAATTTATGCTAAACTCAGCATGAACATATTTTTCTAGCCAGTTTCTCATGCTGGGATTGTCGGCTTTTTTCAGGGGAATGCTGGATTGCTACCATCATTTCCACAAATTCACATACGGATTTTTGTTTGTTTTTCTGCAAACTGGTTATGTTTTGAAGCGATTCACCAATTGAAACTTGTTTCGCAGACGATGTAGATTGAATATCTTTGTTTTGTTTGAGTTTTACATTGGACACGTGTTTTGTGCATGTGTTTTTACACATCCAGTCCACATGCACATTGCAAAACCTACACATAATTATTTCATGTTTTCTATCAAAAATGTTAAATCCATCACTTTTATACTCCCTTTCATGATTTTTAATTGACAAAATCTTCGGCATTTTGTATGTTTTAGGCAACACACAATTTAATTTGAATTAAAAAAAAACATTACAGAGATTCGAGAATTTGAAGACAGCCCAAATCAAAACAATACCAAGGATAAATTCCAGTTGGGATTGGGAATGCAATGCCTGAAGATTACACGAGATATATTTTGTTCTTGCGAGAAAACACGTACAAATTGCTTGTGCTGCTCTGTTTCGGTTCACGATCGGTGCAAATAACTATCTATGTAAGTTGTACAAACACTTAATTTGTTGAATTTACCGTCCTCTTTTGAATCTTTAGAAAATAATGTGCACTGTTGATTAACTCATTTACTGCCATGGGTGCATTGGCAGTAATAGGATTGCCCAAGGCCAAGTACTTTTTTTCTCTCAAACACATTGGCAGTTCTGGGAAAAATTATTTTATATACATTTACTTAATTGTATAAATGAACAATAAAATGTGTCAGTTACATATGTCCGACGTGGCCTATTGAATGATGACTTCATTACATGGCCATGTCAGACATGCATGACTGACAGCATAAAAGGCATGAATTGTTTGTTTGATTGTGAAATTCACTTGAACTCATGAATTATATTCAGCACCAAGCACAACCATTAATGCGCATGCTCTCTCAGCTCCGTTGTGGTTGTGTGTAAATCACAAGTTCCTGAAGTAGATACTGTCTCGCATAATTCTCATAGTTTTATTCTGTTGACCAAGAGAGGCCATGACAATTGTGTCAAAATATTCACCAGAGGCCATGTTCCAACACTACAATGTAAAATCCCATTTGGTGTCAGTTAGGAAAGCCTGTTTTGAAATGGAATGTGTTAGCCTTATCTGTCTGATTTGGCTTTGCAAGAATAGAGTGGTGTCAGTCAGATATGCCTGACGTGGCATTCAAAGTGTTAAGGTTACTTTCCATTCTAACAACATTCGATAGTGAGGCGATGTCTCGCATGTGATGTAAACAAACGGGAAGATACATTTTTTTTGGGTAAAACTTTGTTTTGTGAAAATTTGCCTAAACCTGTTAAAAATTGCAAATTTCGGAGTTTTTAGCTCTTTACCATTTTTCGGGAACCCTAAGTCGCATTGTTTTGCATTCACATAATGTCCAAAACTGAATTATGCACACAATCTTTGGCGAATGTGCCAACACAAAATCTAAACAAAGGGAACAAATCATCAGAAAACAAGTGTCCTGAATATGTTTTGGGTTTTGGACAGGATATCGGATTGATGGATGCGATGAATTAATGCTTTACGAGATGGAGCACACCGGTGTATTTAACATTGTGTTAAATAAATTAGTGCTTCTAATCTGTAAATAATAATTGGCAAATAATGTCAGATGCTACCGATGTCGATGACAGTAGTATCGGCTGGTTAATCGGTATCTGTGTCGGCATCTGCCCATCCCTGCTAAAAAAATTCACAATAGGTGACTTATTACAAAAGTTATGGCTAGTTGCATGTACCTCCGAAATCTGTGAAATTTGCTTGAAGTGTATATGAAAAATGGCTGCCACTATCCACTTGTAGGTAGAAATCTAAATTGTTTTTATTTCACCTTGAGGATAGGGTAACATAGGAACAAATTTTTGTCAAAATACAAAATGGTGCAATTTCAGCCCATAGATATTTTCACAAGGAATGACACATCATTAGATGTAACATTTATATATTATAAGGTCACACACAAACATTGTTTTTGGAATGTACTGTGTTTGATATATATGTTTTTATTGTGTTGTTTTTAATTTAGCTATTTGTTTAATGACAGGACAATTTAGGTGGCAATAGCAAAACTGTCATGGTAGCCACCATTTCACCAGCAGCTGATAATTATGAAGAAACATTGTCAACACTCCGTTATGCAGATCGTGCCAAACGCATAGTAAATTATGCAGTAGTGAATGAAGATCCTAATGCACGGATTATACGTGAACTACGTCAAGAAGTAGAAGCATTGAAGGAAATGCTAAAACATGCAACGGTAAGATAACTTGAATGGTTTTTATCTCACTTTTATCATTTCTCTAACCTTTAATCTTTCAAATACATTAAGATGCCATTCCATACTAGTTCACCCAGGCCATAAAACCAAAGACCAGGGTTTTAATAAAAATTTTTGTACTTGCAACAACTACCAAGTTATGAAACAATGTCACATTTTGTCTCTTGAGAAAGTAGTTTGAGAAACAGATGTTTAAAGTTTTAGAAGAAAATTCTCCTCAATCGTCATTCAAAAGCTTTATGTCATGAATGCAGAATTTAAGTAAAAAGTTGAAAAAAGTATGATCTATATACTTTCTGTATGTCTAACAAATTTTTACGTGCCAATCAAAATATGTAAATTTGAAAATAGCAGGATTTCAATTGCTAACATAAATACTTTGTGCAACTTATAAATTAAATGTTTTTACTTACATGCATTACTACAAAGACATGGAAAGTAAGGGGGGAGAAGGAACATTTTTAACAGTGATCTACCACGGAAGAGCACAGTATAGTTTTTGTGTAAATAAGAATTATAAGTTACGAAAATATGTTTTTAAATAATTCAGTTTTCTTAACATTTTCTTATGTATTATGGGAGATTACGAATATCTAACTAAACAGACATTCTGTGCTCACGGGTATAACAGTTGTACAAATTTTTTTCAGCTTCAAAGTGTATTTTAATATTAGTTTACATTATGAATTATAGATAACTCTTTCATATTGAATATCGCTTATTAATGTGTGTAACAAAAAATTTTCAGGTAGAAATGGTTACTACCTTCTAATTTATTACACTTTCAAAACACATCATGGGCGTGACAATATTTGTACAAAACGCAGTGTGCTAATGTTTTTATTTCTATGAATAAGAATTAGATAATGTTTTAATAATCTACTTACCTATTATAAAACATTAACTGCACATGTTAAAAAAAAATTTGCTCAATTTCAATGTTTAAGGCAGTTAAATTAATTTTGCATCATTATGGGTGAGACAATGAATCCTCACTGGTTTAACTCATCTGAATATCATTCAGTAAATAAAAGTTTCTGTCCAATTTTAATGTTAATTGTAATATAAAATGTTTGAATAATCTTGGAATGTTCCACACTTTCCAGATGATAACTGTTATGGTAATTATTTTTAAAATAACAGTTAATAAAATGTCTTATTCGTTTGTTTTGAAAATTTCATCTTTCCCTCTGTCACACATTTCAAAGCCATCACTGTCACTTCTACATTGTTGTCTGTTGCCTTCTGACACACACAAACATACTTACACTTTGTTTTTTTGTTTACTGACTCAAATTGAGCCAAAACATACCTTCCAGGATGAATGAATATTTGATATAGGATGATCATCTTCATAGTCGGATTCAGAAGAGTACACATCACAGTATTCAAATGTGCTTGAATGGTAACTTGACTTTGCTTGCAGGGTCTGGCTTTGCTAAAACATGATATTTTTCTTTTAATGACTGAACAGTTAAGGCAGTCATAAAATGGTCTTCTTCGGATGGTGTAAAAAACGTCTTCCTTGCAACACAGGTATACTCTTTACAGTTTCCCAACGTTTCATCAAGTATGGCTTGCATTTTTCAATATCTGCACTCGAGACATTCAACTTTTGTGTCTTAGGTGTATCTGTTACAGCATATCGAAAATAGTCTTCAGTATTGTTTATTATTACCTGCCTTTCTTTTATTTTCATCCAAAGACTTCTTTTCACGGTACCACCAATACCATCCAGTGCACCTTTGCCATGGGATGTGGCAAAAAAGTTTTACTCTCCTCCAACTCCTAAGTCTTTCTTAAAGAATCGTAGATTTGAACGGGCAAACTTATTTTTAAATTGTACTGCGCACCCATCGGAAATGAGTGTAAGATTTTTGAAAGTAAATTCTTCTCTTAATTTGATTATTATCTCTTTTATGAAAGTCCAGCCAGCAAATTTGTCATGTGATAAGTCATCACTGACCACATCATATGATTTTGTTTTATTTTTCAAGCAGGCACAGCAGGTGAATACAGTTATTTAATTGTGAGTCCAATGTGTGCTCTGAATCTCATTTTGTGCAACATTTGAATAATTTTTTGTAAAATGAAGCTGAATTATAATGACATCTTCAGTAAGATTTAATTTCTTGTTTTCAAAATAGTCTACTTGAACTTTCTTTGCAAAGGAATGCTGCTTGTAAATGGGCAACAGGTTTTGGAGTTCGGTACATGCATCTTCTATAGTGCCTTCATTAATGATTAACTTCAGCCAACATTCTATATCACACCATTGCATGTATGTAACATTTTCACTCAGTTGATGTTATTTAGGTAAAAGCTCCAAAATCTTGTTGTCACACTCGTGACATATATTAGTCATACATTATTTATTGCTTGAAGAACAACAAATTTTGTCCAATCATACATGAGAATTTTCAGCAAAATTCTCTAGCTTGTTATGTAAGCAACAGAAAAGAAAGTCAAAATTTAATGATACCTGCAAACACAGACATTATGCAGTAGTAAAGGTGATGGCAAAACATGTTGAGGATGCAGTTCAAAAAATTTGCTCAAACTTGATGTCTGGATTTTCTAATGAGAACAATGGGTATGCTTCTTTGATTGTCATAAGCATGTACACATTCAATGCAGGAGGTGTCAGACTTGTATCTAGCAGATCTGTGCAACGTACATTAACTTCCACGGGTTATGGAAGCAGAAGACCCACCAGAATGCCCTTGTTAACAGCACGACATTTGGCACACCACTTCACTTGGGTTCGCGAGGTTGCTAATTAGACCATGTAGGACTGGAAACATGTGGCCTGGTCCGATGAGTCATGATGCAGGTTGTTTTGGGCTGATGGTAGGGTTCGGGTATGGCACAAACCCAATAAGGCCATAGATCCCAGTTTTCTACGAGGCATCGTCCAGGCTGGTGGTGGTCCGTAATGGTGTGGGGGTGTGTTCACATGGCATGGGTTGGGTCCACTTGTCCATGTACCCACGAAACTCAATGGTAACTGCTAACAAACTTTCCTTGGTGACCATATGCAGCCGTTCGTGGACTTGAGTTTTCGTGACCATGATGGGATGTTTCAACAGGATAATGTGTCGTCTCATCGGGCTGCGGATGTACAGGACTGGTTTGAAGAGCATTCTAGAGAGTTCCAGAGAATGGAGTGGCCAGCACGTTCCCCCAATATGAACCCAATCATTTATGGGACATAGTGGAGATAGCCATTTTCATTCAAGATCCTGCACTTGGATACCAGCGAACTTTGGGCAGCTATTCAGACAACATGGCTTAACATTTATCCATAGGTCTTCCTTCCACTTACAGAGTCTATTCCATGTTAAATTACTGCATTTTTTTTTGACTAGAGGGGCTCTACACGTTATTAGACGGGTATACCATGACTTTTGTCATGTCTGTGTAGAGGAGTCATTCTGTTGGCATGATTGATAAATTGTCACAAAAACAGAAAGAACATAATTATACTGATTACTTAACTTAATTTTTCGGCAATAAAATATGTTACCAAAAGTCCACAAGAGCTTTTAAGTCCTGCCATTTGCACTAGACATGTATAAATTTCCTTTCATTTCAATTTATCTTGAATCACACACACAACTTTAAACTGGATTTCCAAATGAAACCAAGTTTATGTTCTTTGATTTACAAATCTGTGCATTTACATCTCAGGTATTCAAAAAAGCGGAACTAAAACCGGTAACTTTACGAGTCAGTCATTTCTACTTAATGCTAGAGGAACATAAAATTAATTTAAGAATCCTTGTTGGAATACTTAAAAGATCCGACTGCCTCTTGGAAGCATCTGAATGTCAAACGTCAAAATGCTGTCCATCCATGTGACCAACAGATTTGTCACCAAACTAGTGTTATGCATTCCGGATATCTAAAGTCATTAGTAGCTCTAGGTATGAACAGGGCCATCAACAGGGGGAGAAAGGGTACTTTTGCCCCACGGCTCAGGGTGTGGGGGGAGGGGGAGGCGAACATTCAGAGTTACAGAAAAAGGAGGACACCTGTGAGGGGGGTCCCAAAATATTAATTTGTGACGTGCCCCGAAATTTTTGTTGACGGCCCTGGGTAGGACAAAGGCTCTACTGAGGCAATCCTTATATTAAATGCAATTCTGGCCTACTTTATCAGCAGTACAACTCTCCAATGCAAAAGTAGAAACACACTGCGCTCACATGCATTACTACGGTTTTTCAAGCCCTATTGTTCATACCATTTTACAACGCCCTGCTTAAGCTAGGGCTATGCGGTTCATCAGAAACAAACTTGACTAAGCCAGAAACTTATTCTTATACCTTAACTTACTTCAAGCAACTCAATCAGTGAAGAAACTTGCAAGTCTTTGTTTGGTCACCCTGGATGTGTCCTATGCTCAAAGCTCAAGCTTTGCAAGAAGCGACCATCAGTTGCTGGTGAAAACTGCACTTTGGTTGAAACAATACCACTGACATTGTGGCATCATGATACTTAAATGAATGATTGTAAAATTCAACATTGCAATAGACATTTACTGAAATTCCCCATAACCTTGTAGCCTCAGAATTGAGAAAAAAATAAAGTTTCAAATGCGTGGTCAAAAAACTGCTCTCTTAAATTTGCCCTGGTGACAACTTAACTAGTATAACTAATAGCATGTACCACAATGAAAACAATCATTTACTACTAAAAGTTGGAAATTATAAAACTTTTAATTTACTTAAAATCTATTTACATGTAATCATGATAAATCTTTGGTTTATTCTCAGATATCCAGTTTATAATTCAAATTTTACAGAATTATTCATAGCAAAATATTATGCACTTTAAATAAAATATAACTTAACAGTGTAATACACATGTGTTGAAATGTAAACGATAGTTGACTAATACGAACAAGTCATGTAATTGGAGATACTGTAGTTTTGTATGTACTTTTTTCATATAGCCTTAGTATCTGGGGTACATTATGATTCATTGAAATATTTTGAAGCCTAATCAGGAGGAGTGGTTCTGTGATTAGTCATAGTAACTGCTTTTATAATACATGTTCTGTATCCATTAAAAATATTTTAACAAGCAGCCGCTAATTACACATTTCTTATTTTATCAGCTGTATCGTACCTCGGCTGAGTTATGATACAGTAAATATGATGGGGTTTTTGGATTAGATAATAAAACTCTGAATTGACTCTTCACTATTAATTTTTAAAATATGTGTGATATAGGCTAAGAAATAGTATTCGTACATTAAACAGTAACGTGCAGTTCATTATGATAGGTCTCGTAAATATGTAGTTCTTTTTAAGATATATGTAAAAACTGTGAAACTTATGATAATTATAGTGAATAGCATAAAGTGTATAAAATTTGATCAGGAACAGAGTTGTGAATTCCATTATGTAATGGCCATTTGATTAGAATAAATTTTTATTATTATATATTTATATATATATATTTTTTAAATGACAGTAATTAGTTTAGAATGTGAAATCATTGCATCATCAGTTTTTCTGCTACTGTTTTGTAACAAGCCATTCCCACACAAAGCTACCAGGAATTTAAAAAATGCCATGTGTAAACTGAGGAACGACTGTGAAATCTCAGTGTGTCATTTACCATTGTGACAAAAAATAGGAAAACTTCTTGAAATATTATGTATTATTATGTAATAACAATTTTCCAAAAAAATAAAATAAAATAAAATACTAGGGCGACGTGATGTTTTCTGACATCACTACCCAGATGTAATAACTGTGCAGTATTGACATTGTTTCAAATATATATTGCAATTAATAAAAGGTTTTTTTTTTTTTTTTTTTTTAAATTTTAAATGTGGTGTTTTGAATTCCTCGGAACAGCAACGAGGTAGAGGAACACTAAAGATTGATAAAATGTGAAGGAATTTGTAATGACTTACATTTAGGAACCATCCCAGCATTCATCTGGAGTGATTTGAAAAATCCTTGGGAAACCAACACCAGGATGTCTGTACGTGGAACTGAAACTGTGTCCTCCAGAATGAGTGTGTCATGGTGTAGCACTTTATGAAGTAGCTTTTTTATCATTACTCTTGAAAATCTTCTCATGGGTGCTTACACTGAAATTAACCATGGCTATGTAAATCACTAATTACATTTACATTATTATGCAATCCAAGAATTGAACCAGGATAGAATACACTCCCAACCATTTTCCTTACAGTCAAAATTCACTCTGCATCTGGAATCTTGCACTTTAAAACAATTTCAATGAGCATGCTTACAAGTTCAGCTATTTTATAATTTTGGTTATGTAATTTCTAAAGAAAACTTTATTGTGTGATATTGTACAAATGTTTTTAAGAATCCTAGAAGAACATAATTTTTGGTTTCTTATACGTATGTGTATATATAACAAGATTATATAACATTATTTTAGTATTACAAGGTCATTGTTTAAATAAAAACATTATTTAACACTATACATTCCACATTATAATTTCATAATGACATTTATGTAAATTGAAACAGTAAATGTGTTCACATCCACTTTGTGCCACTTATATAAAAAAGACTACCGGATTTATAATTTGGCATACATTTTCTTGGGAATCTAAACATAACCTCAAGTTTATATTTGAAATACATTGGCATCAGGGGCATGTCCAGTGGTTGAGTTGAGAGATTTGGGTGGCTGTTAACAAAAAGGTCTTGAGAGCCAATGAGGGTGAAATGAGGTGAGAATGGAGCAGTGCTAGAGTGCAAGGGTGGGGGAAACAGGAGATCACCAAGAAAATCGGCCGACCAGTGACATCATCAGACAAGATTCCCACTTGCGAAAATCTGGCAATGGCCCAGCTAGGGATTGAAACCGGTTCATCTTGGTATGAGACGAGTTGTCTAACCGCTCAGCCACCATGGCCCTGTGCCCAGTGGAGAGGTGCAGGACTTCATAAGGGACTCAACACCCCAAACCCTCACTCACACTTATATGAAACAATAGTTTTTATTCTTTATGGGGTTGTAACAGTTTACTTCTTTGTCTCAGTAGTAATTGTGAAGTTATAGCCTTTATATTTGGCTTGACTTTTTTGGAGTAGCTGAAAAAGTGTATTTGTTTATAATACCCTCATTATTTGTGTTATTTGCAGTCGAGCTTTGATCTCCATGAGAAGTTGTCAGAGAGTGAGAAATTAATGCGAGAAATGTCTCAGACTTGGGAAGAGAAATTAGAAAAAACTGGTAAGTAGTGCAAAACACTATAAAAATGTAAAAAATTATTGTGTTAGTAATTTTTTTTGTCATACATATGTATTAAGAACCTCCCTATCCATCACTCCTAATATAGCACTTACTGACTCTACTTATTCTTGATACCTTAATATATATCTCTCTCTTTAGGATAGGGAGACCTACGGGGGGTTAGTAGCTGTCGATGGCTAAACCAATGATTAAGACTCCTTTATACAAAACACATTCATTGTAACAATCTCTCTGATTTAACAGAACAATACATTAACTTTACGCAGAACAATAAACGTTAATTACTTTACTTTGGTAGTCACGTACAATGATTAACACAATACCAGTATGATGTCATCCCTAGCCTTGCCAGAATATTGTTCAGTTAATATATTACTAACGGGGCCTCGAGATCTGGGATATCACCTAACCGCCAAGCCAGAGTTATGCTCACCATAAATTGTAGAACTGTAGGGTGCAGTGTGGCCCAGAGCTCCTCCAGACCCTGGTATCAAGTTGCCCTCATCTTCGTGCCGCTCCGGCACTATACGTTGATCTCTCTCTGAGTTCTGGAGGGATGTGGGTACAGCATGCTAACCTTTTATAGCCCAGTGGCAGTGGGTCAGTCAAGGTTTGTTGTACAAATAGGGGGCTCGCAAGAAATCTATAGTTCATGCTACCTTAGCTTGTCGTGTGTGGCCCCCTGGCATCTGCCACACTGTCCTCCAGGTCTCGCTGCTGTATAGTAGGTGGTTAGTTTAAGTCATCCTGGGAAGGCAGGATTGAAGTGGTGGGGCCGAGGAGCTCAAGCGCAGACGTCGACTTATAGGCGATTGGTGGCTTGCGCGATTATATGTAAGAGCAGTGTCATAAGTGGAATACTCTATTCGAGGCACCATTTTACAAGGAGTAAGAACTCAATTGAAAAATGATTGGTAAATGGGAAGGTAAGAAAGATATATGAATCTTACATTGATCATAAAATAACATCTGAAATTATAAAATATTTGAACACAAAAATGTCTATGCACATTGCAAAGCGAGACCACGAGTTATAGGGAGGTACATCTGTAGCCACATTTAACATTACAAAGCCCCCAAAGACTAGGCGGTGGATGTGGGTAAGAGGGAATTGAAATTTTTGTGCGCGCTTGTGGTACTGGTTCACTCAACAATGTGCCAGGAAGTTACTTTTACCAACTTGTACATTTTATAAAAGTTTGTTATATGTGCCAGCTCGCTAAAAATGGAAATATTATAATTGGTATTGATTGAAATGCTAGACACAGTTATTAAGAAAGCAATATTAAACTGAAAAAGGGAAACTTAGATTCTAGGTAGTTTACATGTAGGAAAGGTAGTGTTAGCACGCCGAAGTTGGCTGTGCTGCACGGGGACACCGTGTTTTGTCAAGACTGCGCAGCAGTATTACCACTTAGCTGGCAGTTTGCCGTCTGGCGACGTGTTATTGTTTTTTGCAACTTCAAAATTACTTACTCACCAGCGGTTATTGAAAGCCTTATGAAGCAAGGAACACATATACATATACATTAATAACACCTTTTGGGTACATGAAACATATTTCAATTATAGGTGATATTGTTTTCCGCTATTTCCATATGCAAAGTACGTAACCTTGTTAGAAGACCATTTTAAGAACAATTCAATGTTTACACATAAGGAACTTAATCTTAGTTGTTACAAGTTATTTACAATTTTAACAGCTATAATCAGGAACAATAGAGTTATGATAAACATTGAATTTACAGAGTGTGAATATATAAATATATTTATTTGGTTGTAGCAGGTGGCTCAAATTGCACTTCTCGACGCACAATGTTTTTTGGATTAGTTTGTTGCACTTTAATTAATGTTCACTTTGAAGTTCATGTTGAATGTCGTTCAGTGAACTGTAATATACTCTTTTTATGTTTGTGTAGACTTTGGTATATCTCATTACCGAGATATTGTCTTTGGAAAGAGTTCCACACTATTATTTCAATTATATATATAAAAAAAAACCATACATTATAAATGCTTGCTTGAAGCCACTGACATTATTCAACATAGTTATATACAAGATACATAAAATAAAATTTGCCAGAGAATATTTCATATTCATCTATTAATACAATATTAATTTAATAAGAGCTCTCTTAAATCTAAAATTTGGTAAGGTTTTTATTTGTTTCACGTTGTACATATTTTAGAAACGCCTTAATCTGGTGTGAACGTATTAAAAAAATATGTATCATAAATCAATCAAGTATTAAACTTGCAATTGCAAGGAGTCGTGTATTAACCTTGTTTTGTAATACACACTTCACTTGTAAAGACCTAGTGGTCTTACACTAAAATATACTCATCAGAAGTAAAAATAAGGTCTTGATGGGAACTAATTAATGTTATTCCTCAGATACCAGGCAACGTGTTCCATTTGGCAAACAATACTTTAAATAATTATAATGCTAATATCTCCCAGCCCTCATCATAGACGTGTAATGCAATACTGTATACTTGTATAAACATGGCTATCTACAGGCCAGTCGAAAGCACTGGAACTATTTAAGTAGGCATGTCAAAATAATTGAAAATTTGAGGAGTTTGACATATAGTGCGACCACTGTAAATAAGAGGAAACCTATAATGCCTAATGAAATGTAGTCAAAAACTAGAGGGTCTATAATAGAAAACAGTTTGTTATATCTGTACTCTAAATGAAATCTGGTACAACTGGCAACAGCTTATGATTTATTTGCCAATTTGTGTCAATTACTGAAATTAATGTTGTAAAACTGTATTCAAGACGTGATTGTGAGTTGTTGGAGACAGAGTGATTTCTGGTTTAACCAGTGGACTGGTATCAATGTATGCTGGAGGGGTACAGTGGGTGCTCACACATCACATAAGTGTGTAGCCTCTACTACTATTTGGTCATTGTGGCAACATGACAGCCACACGGCACATGCAGTTCAACAGTACTCAAATTGTAGTTATGTACGTTGGCATAGAGAGAGCTATTTGACCATCTTAAAACAGTATCCTCAGGAGGGTTGGTAAATGCATACTGGTGGGGAAGCATGGGGTGGATTGCAAATGAGTTGTCATGAGAACAATGAAATTTACATGTTGAAAACAATTAATTGTCATCTGACAGCAGAATGGCTGCTTTAATACAGTTCGAATTTTCGCACATTAGCGATTCGTTGGGGATGGCTATAACATCTCGGGACATGTCAGCTGATGATGGTGCTATAGCTTTGACAACGCCCTTATTGGGATCAATTGCCATAATGGTAGATGGAATGTGAATTTTGCATGTATCATTGTCAAAACGATAGGAAACTGGAATTACTTTATAAATCTGCCATTTTGCATTGATATGAATCTGTAATTTTATTACCAACTGTGTACTTGTAAAACTATATTCAGCCATGTTGTTGCTGTAGTATTTGATGATATCTTTTATGTCAATACATACAGTAAGGTTCAGCTTGTGTAATTCTACCTTTAACTTATTTAAATCATGAGTCAACTGTGACTTGTTTACATCACTTAAGGGTAGTCGACTGATCTGGCAAGAGTGTATATAAGTTTGCATCAGCTCATCAATGATGACTTTGTTTTATTAGTTGCAGAATGCTTGTTGATAGCAGGTGAATTGTAGCTCAATGTTATTTAAATTACTTAAGGCTGACTGTTGGCTATGCAAGATATCTGATAGACCGTTAATGATCTTCGAAAGAGAATTAATTTTGTCTGTGATTTTATGTTCAATCTGATTTATCACCTTAAGGGTGACATTGAGTGTGGTGTTGGTGACTTGTATGTTGTCAGTGAGCTCGTGTATTTGGTTGTCAGGTTGGGCATTATTATCTAGCAGTGCCCTCATGTGCTTGTTTTCGAGTACATCGTAGCACCACGTGCTGATGTCGCAGAGAACCTGGATTCCTCTCTTCTGGTGAAAGCGAGTACTGACATCATCCAAGAACTCGAACACCGCCCTCCACCGCCTGTAAATAATCATACAACACTTTGCCGTTTTTGCATGAAGTAGAGGTGCAATTCACACATGCTACATGCAGGTACTTGACTAAATTCTCAGGGGTTTGTGAAAAATTCAATAGAATAGTGTAAACAAGGGGTAGGCTGTCTTCGTAGATAAAGTCGATCGCTGCCAGAGTCCAATAGACTAACATGCACGTGGTATGTTGCCGGCAGTGTCAGAACAGCTGGGAGGAGTAGACAGAGTGCCATCATGACCTAATATGTTAACAACCTGGAAGGGCTCGCGATAGCGATGAGTGAGTGCTTTCTGACGGTCTCTGTTTCGTACCCAAACGTAATCATTGATATGGATTGTACTTTTTTTCTGAGTTTTGTTGAACTTTGTTGGGCATGAATTAAGTTGAGTGTGGCTGTTTCACGGTTTTGCATTAGCTTTTAGCACTAATCTTTAGCTTGGGGCGAGTGTTGGCTTGCGACCACTTGCACCGGAAGGGCGGCTTCTACTCCATGAAGCATCTAAAAGGGGGTGAATTTAGTCGTGGTATTAATACTGGTGTTATAATTGAGGAAATTAAATGTACGTATAGGTCCCAGTTAGCTTTATCTGTGTTTTTGCACGCAGTGAGTTGTTCCCCAATTATGCGGTTCGAAGCTTGTACAAGCCCTTTACACCTCGGATTATATGCTGTAGTTGTTAATTTCTTAATGCCTAGAGAATGTAAAAGATGACTGACCAATTAATTTTGAAAACTCGTACCTCTGTCTGTTAAAATTTGCCGAGGGCAACCAAATTGGAGAACGACTTGTTTAATAAAATCTGCACAGGTGGTGCCGTCAATAGAGGGAATGGCCTTATCAACAACGTAGCAAGTAGCATACTCAGTCATGACTAGAATATATTTATTTTTGCCAATTGTGGTGGGGAGGGGCCCTTTTGCATCCAAAGCCCACGTCTTCAAAAGCGGTTGGGGTGTTAGTTGACCCATCGGTTTAGAATTAATGGCCTTAGTTTTTTGACATGTAGGGCATGACTTTACATATCTATTTACGTTGGCATTCATGTTATCCCAATAATGAGATTATATAATCTTTGACAGAGTCTTGAGGGTGCCAAAATGCCCTCTGCCGAATATCGCGTCATGATGAGCTTGTATAATTTCATGGACATATATTTGTGGAACAAGGGCCAACTTGGATGGGCCTTGAGGTGTACTAATCTTTAAAAATATCTCACCATTTGCTGTAATCTCATATCTACAGCTCAAACGACGGTACTTAGTATCTGCCTGCTCTGGATCCAATAATGCTAATTTGAGCTTTTTGATATAATGGTCATGATCGTATTCACCCACAAAAGGGGATGTGTTAATGGTGATAGGGTATAAGAGGAAAATGGAATCATCATCAATTTTGATATATTCCTATTCATGGGTGTATACAGGTAAAAAGTACAGTATATCCGACATGTTAATAATAAGTAGTTTACATTTCAGTACAGGATTGATAGCTGAGAGGTGCTATTTTCTTTAACTACCTGAACATTGACCTGGTACAAGGTCAAAATAATTTTGCAGATTGCATGTATGGGGAAGATATCTTTGTTTGCTAGTGCCCTGGCTATGCGATCTTTATCTTGCCCTTGGTATTGTAATTTGAAGTAGTTTTTAATATCATCCCAATGGCTTTTAGTGTATTTGGCAACAGTGATTCTAATTTTGTCTGCCTTATTCGTGTTCTGTAAGAGGGCTTCTGCCAACGCTGTGTAAAGTGAGATGCATGTCCACATGTTTTCTTTAACTGTGTAAGGAGTGTTGTTTACTTTGACTGTACATGTTGGCACTGGAGGTGTAGTACTTATTCTGCTTAGGGCATTGGCGAGGGTATTCAGTTTACCTCATACAATATGTGCTTCGAAGTCATATTCACTGATTGCTGTAGTCATTTTCAGGATTTGAATATTGTGCTCTGCCATAGAGTGCAAATATCGCAGGCTTACGTGATCTGTTTCAATTTTAAATCACCTACCATATAGATACTGTCGGAAGTGGTTACAAAAGTATCTAATAGCCCCAAGTTCTCTCTTGGTAGTATTCCAGTATGATTCCTGATCTGAAATTTTTTCTACGCAAAAGCTATAATAGAGCGTTGTTTAGATTGCGGGTCTACATGTAGGAGTGCTCCGCTGACTGCGTCATTACTGGTATCACAGTCCAGAATGATTTCTTTATTCTCATTGAATCTTTGTAATACAGGAACTTGTAAAGATGGGGATCTCCTTAAACGTCTTTATATAAATCTCTGTAATACTCAAGTTAACACTTTACAATACTAGCTTATAACTAAATGGGAGAGTAATACGTTTTACTATTAATTGTTATGCAATAGCCATCTGTCTGATATCTAGTTAAGGTCCTTTCGACGTGTCATTGGAACTAGTTCACCTTATGTATCAGTTGCCGAAGGCTGCGTCCCTCGACGTATTGGCAGTGGTGGTCTATATTGCCACTTTGTGTAATGTCTCGCCATGCTGTTTATTCTCACCGCTTTGTGTGATGCTGGGTTCAGGAGCGAGCATTAATTAAGTGCTATTTCAGACCACTACAACGTGCAGTATTTGCAGTGGCTCCATCCTGCTGAAAGTAAGCATTGTTGCGCTCATCCTCCTTTGGTTGTTCCGCAAAAACATTGAAAATGTGTTCGATATAACGAGCCAAGTTCACAGTCTCATGGAAGAACACAGGGATGATGCAGCGTGATGACACTGCATACCAGACACGGAGTTTCTGAGGATGCAGTAAATCTTCCGTCAACACATGTGGATTGTCACCTGACCAATGGCACATGTTCTGGGAGTTTACATACCCTGACATATGGAACCATGCTTAATCAGAAAAGAATACGTATCCAATCTGCAACACCTCCGGATCAATATTGGACAGAAACCACTCCCAGAACTGCACTCGAGCAAACTTGTCCACATCCAGCAACTGTTGCACCACAGTAAATTTGTATGCATGCAGGTGCAGGTCCTCCTTCAGGATCTGCATAGTAGTTGACTGGGACATCTGAAATTTTTGCGACAAACGCCAAGACAATTTACGTTGACTGCGTGTCATCTGTGCTGCGTCGTCCATCTTTGCCTCAGTGCGGACTGTCTTTCGACGCAACTTTTGCTTATTCAGCACGGATCCGGTTGCATGCCCTTTTGCAACAAGTTTCTGCATGACTGATTTTGCGGGAAGCTTCGCTGCAACCCCACCCACTGCAAAAACTCCGTCTGAAATAATTCTGCACACTGCTTCCAAGAACCACAAAAATACGCTGCTGCACCATCAACACCATGCCGATGCACCAAAACATTCCTCATCGCTGCCCTTCACTCAACCGATCGTAGCGTGCAGGAGCTGCGCACAGCGTGCCTCAAGATCACTTGATGGACACTTCCAGCACGTTACTCTATATGTTGTCACACTGGTCTGTATTTCCTCATTCCCTTCGCTCCATTACAGACATGTCCCACGGGGCCTCTTTTAAAGGACTCATCCTGTACAATGAACAGATATTGCTGACTAACTTGTATTGAAAAGATACACGTGGTAGGACATTTTTTGAGTTACTGGGAGTCAATGCTCATTTAAAATGGAGTAGAATTTATTAAGAATAATGAGAAACAAGTAGCTATGCATTTATCCGCTCTTTTAAAATTATTTGTTGTCAAACAAATGGGCAGAAATTGAAAGTGGAAACTATCATGTTAAAGTTGTAGATCATCTTCTCACCTAAAACTGGAACATCTGTATTTACTCTGATGAAGGGAGAGATAGACTGAGGGACGGCCTCACCACTCTGTGGCAGAGGTTCGACCTCTGACATGGTACTTACTAGGGCATCGACTACATCGGCTCTAGCTAGGGCACCGCGTTCCTTTTGCCGTTGTCTGCTCCGTGATCCCTCTCTCCTGTTACACATTTCACCCCTAAACAAACACTCACTAAAATCACACAGCACTGCTGAATGTGACGTTACCTGGTACACCAGTTAAGTACAAAACTCTAGGGAACACTAGGTGATTAATTACAAAAGACGGTACAATGACAACTAGGTTTGGATGTAATGTTTTATTACGTAATCTTAGAAACTGGAGAATCCTGGTTATCAGTGAAAAGTGCAATAAAAATATTAATTAGATGACTGGCTAAGCAATTCTAACAATTATCAAATCATGTGAGCGGAAGATAATAGCCGAAGACGAGCCTGGAGAATATCAATAAAATCTCAAAACACTCGGACAACAAATCTACGGTAATAATGCACTTTTACAACATACTAGATATTACCAGAAGTTGATCAGGAAGGTAAACTTAGACGTTCCGGCTTGTTACCTTGGAGTCACGGAAGTTGACTAGGGTAAAGGGTACCAGGGTCGAGGAGTTGGTTTACCTGGCAAAGGAGTAGCTGTCCTCACGGTCAACTGGTGTAGTTGAGGAGAGCCATTCTCAAGCTCTTGGAGGCTGCAGTCTTCATAGTCTGCAGAGTAGATGGTGCGCCATGTTGCAGGTCGCGGAGAGGAGAGGTAGTCCTCGCAGACTGAGTGAGCCTTTTCCAAGTTTGAAGAAGTCTTGAGCAGAGTAGAGAGTCCTTACAGACTGGGTAGGGAAGTCTTTGCAGCCTGAGGTAGAGAAGTCTTTGCAGACTGAGGAGAGTCTTCGCAAATTGGGCAAGGCTTGCGTCCTCTCCGGCCGGTGAGCCCGACGTCTCTGCCGGTGCTGGAAGCTGCACTTCTATTTACATGAAATATTCTCATATAAGCAGTTCTTTGGGGTGCGGGGGATAATGTAGCCTTCCAACAAGGGGGTGTGTTATCGGGGGTGCAGGAGCGCCACTAATTTCTTATCGCCCCACTTGGGGGCGATTCCAAATTAAAACCCCTGTTCCCGAGGCAGGCTGGTCGTGACATCACAAGGCCACGAGGGTGCTGCCATCTCTGGGGTTTGTAGGAAATTCTTACAGGGCTAAGCGATGAGTAGTAGAAATTTTCAAATATTAATTTATTTCACGGGGTGCCTTTTGCATGGAGTTTTTTGGACTGCAATGGGGATTGTAATTACGTAGGTAATTTGCAATGACTTATTCGGCTTTCCAAGCTTGTAAACTTTCCTTTCTCAATATGTTTAATTCATTTTGCCGCTTATATGTGTTCCCCCTGAGCGCGGGTGGCTCGTAGATGGGGCGAAGTTGCCCGTAGAGAGTGCATCTGCACAGCGCAGCATGTTGGCATGCGTCAACTCTCAGACTTGAGGCAAGATCCACAAAAGTCCACATTACACAGGTGCATTTTTGCTACATGTTCAAAAGTTTAAATAAACCTTACACACACACACACACAATATTAACACATGAGTGTACATTGCCTCCCGAGCAGCATTCATTAAAAATATAAATGGAGTTGTAAACACTGAACATCTGGTATACAAGTCTCAAATATTATTAAATGCAATGTATGAATCAAGAAACTAGCACTGAAACAATGACTGTACAAACCACACTTCAAACACTGATGTCGAATACACACATCAAAATAATCTAAGGGAACCATATCAAATAAGAGTACTACTAAATGTCAGAATAAATAAAAGAATACCTAATCTAAAACTGAAGTTGGAAGTTACGGGAGAGCAAAGATTAGCAGTACAATATAACTAACTTTATAACTGGAATACTGTTTGCATTCCATCTCAGACACATGCCATAATCTTATCACATCACAAGAAGTCTTATTTTGAAAACATTTCTCATAAAACAAAAAAGACTACTACACAAAAGTAAATATAGTACAACATAAGGAAGTACCTTTAACCCTTCATGTAGGCCTACTTAGTTTTCTTTCAATATTTGTCAGTGATTATCCTAAAACAGACACAGTTCTAATTGTTCACGTTGCAGGATTGCTTCTATTTGCAATGTTAGACATCAACTATCTATATCAAAGCATGTGATATAAACATGAATAACGTAGTCTAAAATATATACATTCAACCATTGTGATCACATCCTTAAAATTGGTATATCATTTCCGTAAGTAGTCAACTCATAAAAAGCATTTAATAACAATGGATATTTACGTAAGAGGTGCAGTGACGTACAATAAATATTCACATAGGGAGAGCATTAATTTACACAGAAATTTAGTTATGCAAGCAGTTACTTATAAGAAACATTTATTTATGAGGAACATTTATCTACAATAAAAATGTTCTGAATATGTGAGAGTGTGAAACTTTAAGTGAATGTAGTTTTGTAACCTTACAATCCTATTGAAGTACCAAATGGATATCCATTGTGGAAGAATATGCACAAGTATGGAGAGCAATATCTCCGTAATAATCAGTCTTAAATATCAGCTATATTTTAAAACACAATACACTCTCGATCAACTGCTTTAATTGGTGAGTAATCCTTAAGCAGCTTGCTTTTGTTAGTTTTCCCTATTATTTTAATATGAATTAAATGAGGAAAAATAGATAAATCGACTGTATAAGTACATTGTAGGGATGGATGCATCCTTGGGAATTCCAGAAGCACAGAGAAGATACACAGATTTATAGAAATAAAAGTAATTGAAATTGACAGTGAAATAATGAAGTTATGGGCCGGCCTCTGTGTGTTTTCTCAGGATTGTAGGGATGGAATAGGAGTTGTGATAAGAACTTATCCTACAAGTACTGCAGTATATTATGTTTGCTGAAAAAGTGAACAAAATGTTCTGGCAAAAATTCCGAGGTAAAACTGAAATTCTTTCCGCTCTGTCAAACTGCAGTACATAACAAGTGAGTATAAGAGCGTTAAGCATGCATGCTGGGTGGCTGCAGAGATGCATGTTACAAAATGTAAGCAAATATGTGGCTGCAGCGTTTGTTGCGTGCCCATATGTGGCATCCGGTTGCAGATGCAATCTTGCAAGAAGAGGAAGCGAGAGAAGGAACATTGTATCCGTTGCAGGAGCGACGACTCTTAGCTGGCAGTTTGAGGTGCATCGTGCTACGGTCCAGATGGTACATATTCCGGAGCGTGAATCGATGCGAGATGCGGGAGTGGGCGGTATTGCGCAGAGATGTCTGCGCCGGGGTGCAGCAGCTGTGGCGTGATGCTTCCATCGAGAGAGAAGGTGGAGTAGTGAAAGAGGGGTGGGTGGCGTTGAATTCGCACTAGCATGATTGGACCACCTTATGGTTGAGGCGCACATTTTGATATGACATAACACCGCGGTGAGGTGACTGAGGTGCACACAGATAAGAATTACCTACGTCAATATTATGAACGATATGTTAACATCCAAAAAGCTTCTCAAAAGTCTCCGGTAGGAAGCCATTTTTCTCAGGAAATGAGGGCGTCGAAAAGTTTGTAGACGTGTGCCAGTCCATGAGTAGGAGCTGCATTACGTTAGTAACCATGGCACCTTGCTGTATGTTTAATTGATCGGAATGGATGGTGATGCCATTAAGCCAATACGCTGGTGTATACCTATGTGTACTGTAGTGATTTCCGGCACTTATGTGTCCTAAATAGTTGTACCTCTAATTATAAGTGAGTTGCCAGCTCTGAGTTCACAGCCGCACTGCAAAGTTAATTTGATAGTGCCAATGTCGTCATGATGGATTAGCACAGAATCTGATGCATTAGTACAACTGATATTTAGTTTAGTTGGCGTGTCAGAAACCAAACATGGTGTGGAAAAATTTCAATTACTTTTAGATATGTATCCACGACACATTCAAACGTATAATCATCGTCGGCTGAGCTTAGTGTGTCTGTCAAAATAGCCGCTTTGATGCAGTTGAGTTTTCTGGCCGGTCATGAAATCTGCGGTATCCAGTAAATAGCGAACTCATGTTCTTTCAATTGCAGAATTTCTTATGTTTGCCACGGGAGTGTGTAAAATACTATTAGTGTTTCTTTTGAATAAATGTAGCACAATCTCCCATGTGATTGAAATGCAATCGGGAAAATCCTAAATAATTTCCAAACTGCCAATTGACGCACAAGTGGAATCTGAATTTTCAGTAACAGGTTGATGCCATGGACAGAACATTCTCCTAGTGATAAGTGAAAATATTTATTTATTTTGTGCGGTGGAACTACTAACCATAAGTTCTGCTGAAGGAAATTTGACTGGAGCTGTAGCAAAATCTAATCGTACGGGAGTTTCCAACACTTTTCATGCAGTTATTACCACAAAAACATGATATTCACAGGAGCTGCTTAATAACATGTCAATCCTGCGTGAGACCCCAGACAATAATAATAATAATAATTTAAGTATTTGTTCTCCTGTTATTACCCAAGGAACTGTTCTATAGGCTATCAAAAAGCTTAAAAGTTGTAAGGCAACTGTTTGCGATGACATAAATTTTATAATTAAAGGATATGCTGACATTCTTACTCCTTTACTAAACCTAATAGTTAACTTTAGTATAGTAAGTGGTACATATCCCAATATCTGGAAGCGGGCAGTAGTTGTTCATATTAAAAAAAATGGAAATAAACTTGTTAACAATTATAGGCCTATTTCATTGTTATGCAGTTTGTCAAAGGTTTTTGAAAAAGTAATATTTTTTTACTAAAAATTTAATATCGGAATGTCAGCATGGTTTTCAAATAGGTAGAACTACAACCTCCAATTTATATAACTTTGTAGATTATCTACATTCCAATGTAACTACCAGAAAACCACTAGATGTGATTTTTTCTTTCACTTACATAAAGCTTTCGACTCCTGTCAACATCAATTTATTTTACAAAAATTAAAAATTTTAGGATTAGATGACTCATCTGTTAAATTTTTTTCAAATTTTGTTTTCAAATAGAGCCTTTATTGTTAAATTAGAAAATTCTTTCTCAATTTCTTTTCGGTTTCCTGTGGTGTTTCTCAAGGTAGCACACTTGCACTGTTGCTCTTCAATATTGTTATGAACGATATAGTCAGTATAATAGCACATTCTAATGCACTTCTTAATGCTGACAATCTGAATATGTATAAAAGCATTGCAGATGTTACAGACTGCTTATTGCTACAAGAGGACATCACAGCCACTGGTGTATCACAAATATAATGGAACTTAATAAAAAAAAACACTTTGTATTAAGACTAATTCTTTTTTTAAATATAAATATAATGTAAATGGTGTTATAATCAAAAGAGACAATTTTTTTCGATACCTTGGAGTCATCCTCGACTCCAAACTATATTTCCATGTGCATGTAGATGGTTTAAATAGTAGTATTAGTCATACATTAGGTTTAATTAAATTTATCACCTTCTTTGCCAACTCTCTAGATTCTATGTTAGTTTTATATCATTTGTTAGTTACATCGAGGCTAGAGTATTGCTCGGTCATTTGGAATTACATCACTCTTACAGACTTGAATAGATTAGAAAATATCCAAAGAAAATGTATTTAAATTAATTTATATAGGATTTCCCTTGCAAGTAGATTTTAATTATAACAATGAACTAACCAGATTCAATACTTTGGATCTATAAGAACTCTGTAATATTAATGATGCTCTTTTTTTTAAATCCATTCCTTGTTAGTCTTTATAAACTGTTTGTCTGTACAGATTAAAGTGGGTCTAAAAACTACTGTATACATTCATAAGATTTTTCCTACTTTCTCTTCTTTAATATATAAAAAGGACTTAGTAGATGTATTCATATTTATAACAAATACTTCTCTGATTCTTATTCATATTTGACAAGAAAAATCATTTGAGGGATCTTTATAAACATTATATAAGATAATTATTAACTACCCTGTTTCATATTTGAAATAGATTAGTTTCATTTTTTAAATTTATTTTATATTATATTTTTCTTTGTTATGTGTCTTGCGTGCTTGTCCTGTGTTGTTTATGTATTGTTTCTCATTTTGTTGTGTGTAATGTTCCCACCTATTATTGGTAATGATACTGTTGGTTGGCACTTTAGGCCTCTTTAAATAAAAATAAATAAAATTATTATTTCAGTAGTAGAATCAGACTTTGATCACATATTCAATACTGTCTTTTGGCCGGCTGGGTTTTTGATAAACCCGTTTTACAGTCGACTCCATAATGATCAACTTTTCAACAAAGTCTGCGCTTCTCCAACTGTAAACAAAGATAAGGATACCGTGGCGGCAGGAGGAGCTGATACAACACCACCCTAGACTATGTTCACACAGTCGGGGGTGTGGTATATTACCAAAATGTTAGAGGGCTTAGAAAATCCCTTACTTTTTCTCAAAATATAAACAGTGCTAATTACTCAATCATATGTCTCACAGAAACAATGTTTTAAGTACCATTTTAGGCTCGCACTACTTTCCTGATAATTACAGGAATTTTCATAGAGACAGTGATGAGAAACTTACTAACCTCCATAAAGGTGGGGGAGCTTTAATAGCTGTAAATTAGTTTTGTTATCCACATATTGATGAGAAATTTGAACTTCTCAAAGAAAACATTGAGTCTATCTGGGTGGATATTATATGCAGTAATGTTAATAAAATTTTTATTGCTAATATTTATCTTCCTCCGCAATTACCAGTGGAAGATGTTAAAGCTTATTTTACCTTTTTGGAAGTTGAATTAATTAAGTATTCTTATCAAATAATAATTGTGGGAGGTTTCAACAACCATGGCGTAAATTGAAAGGCTCTTCATACTCAAAATATCAGTCATTATTATAATAAACTAAAAGGTCAACTACTGTTATAATCATTTAGTTCTCTCAATCTTGAGCAGTTCGATTTTTCTAAACCTGACTAAACTTTTACATTTAGTTTTTGCTAATTTTCATATTAGAGTTGAGAAATCTATTGACCAAATTGTTGAGGGAAATAGATATCAACCAGCGTTAATTAAATTGTACAGGCAAAATAGAGTTTTTAAATAATAAAGGTAATAATACAACTACGTATAAAATTATCAAAAAGGTGATTATTTCTCATTATATTCAGCTCTCAAGAGTTTTGATTGGAAGCCAATATTCCAGGTGGAAGATATCAATTTAATGGAAAATTACTTAATTAGTGTTTTTCAATTATTAATTAATCATATTATACCTAAGACTAAACGTACAAAATTAATATCCTCTGTGGTTCTCTCAGGATCTGATCAGAATATTAAAAAGGAAAGAGTATTTTCATAAGCTTTCTAAAATTTTAAAAACTAACTTTGAATGTCATTAATCACATTTTTGTGTATTTAGAAAACTTGTTGAAGAAAAAAATAAAATTGACGGGAAAAATTGGCAAACCAGAATCAATGATAATCTGAAAAGTAATCCCAATAAATTTTGGAATTACATGAAAATAATGAAAAATGACTATAGAGAAACTATTACTTTATCTTCTAATGGTAAATTAATTCAAGATTCTAGTAAGCTTGCAAATATGTTCGCAAATCACTTTGTTAAAAGTTATGTTAAAACTCGAGTCATTAATAATATAAAATCGAATACTTATATAGAAATAATATAAATATATGTCTTCCTATAGTTACTCAAAGCATGGTGCTCTGGGCTATTTAAAAGCTAAAACAACTGGCTGTGATGACATTCCCAATTTTTAAATTAAAAGATGTGCCAATATTATTTTACCCCTATTTTAACTTTTATTTTTAATAAAAGTCTTTCGAGTGGCATTTTCCCGAACCTTTGGAAAAAAAAGCTATTTAGTCCAGGTAAATTAGGATTCAACCTCGGAATGAAAGTTAGAAAGCTGTAAATTTGCATAAATCTTTGTTTTGACATTCTAAAAGTTGGCTCAACAGTCTCATAGAATCACGTGTCCGTGAGTCAAGATATTCAAGGTCAAAGAGGTAGCAAAAATCTGGTTTTTGTAAATATTTAGTTTCCTATGCTTCAAATAATGTTTGAAGTTTATAGAAAACTTGTTGACCATAAAATTCTCTACAAATTTGGTTCTAGGCGATATTTTATATAATTAACTGTTCCTGAGATAGAGCGCAAAGAGTGGGAAGCGCCTATCTATATATAGGATAACGTTATGTCAACTGTGGAATCAATGCATAGTACAGTTTATAAAATTAATTATTTACTAGAAATATTAAAATTAATGAGAAATTTAAATTTTTTACTTATTTATAAATTATATATATACATATTATTTATAAATAAGGCGTCCCTTTGATAATATTTAGTTAATTTATATTAATAATAAGATATTGAAGTGAAATAGTTTAAATACATTATATTTACATTTTCATTTAAGTTTATTGTAAATCTATTACAATTTATTCAAGTTAAAATGTAAGGCAGATTTTTATTTGTTACTCTAATTATCAATAGCAAGCATGCAGCTTAATGTTCATCTTGTTCGTTGTCGTCTTCCACCTCTGGTTGTCCAAATTGAATTTCCAATTCATTATCGTCATCCTCGTTGTCTTTTATATTCAGCTCTAAAGCTTCAAGGACCTCAGGTACATATTAACTTTCTTCATCAAGATCATTTGGATATGATGAAGCATTGAGGCATGCTTGTCCGTTACACTGGCCACAAACTGAGGAGCGTTGCAACCCTACTTTTCTACGTGTACAACTCGCACAACAACCTTTCTTGCAATTGCAGAAGATCGTACCGAGTAGTTCTTCTGGTGCTGGTGGTAATAATGTTGTTGTGGGTTCCAGGGTTTCGTTTTACAATATCCATCCCCATTCCTCCATTTTCAAACAGTGTCTCTGGAGGGCAGTTTTCTTGCTGAAATAATTGAGCTGATTGGTACAAATCTGAATCTGAGCTCTTTTAATGTAAATTGTGTAACTTCGTTATTCTCTATATAACAAAAAATCTCTTTCATTGCTTCTATGACTTTATCATGTTGGCCATTCATCTGCTTTTTTGATAACATTATCTCTAAATTCAAGCGTACTCACTTGACTAATCGCGCATCTATACATTTTTTTTTTGATCTCTTTTGCTTCATCAGCTGCTTCACCGCAAAACATACATAACGTTTTGAAGTTAAATGCGCCATCAATTTTTTTACAATGTGAATTTGATGACGGTGAGGGTTCTTCTTCTTCTTGGCATCTCTTCGACTCTGTTATAAAATGTTTTACTAATGTACACTTACCGACACTCTGTATGCGCATTCACAGAAGTTAAAGTATTCCAATATTCAGTGTGTCCGTCATTTCTTATAGTACTTGCAGTTTTCAAAGTCTGTAAGCTGTGCACAACTTTTACTATATCACTTTCTGAAAGCGGTTTATCACATATAAAACACAAATCAGCCATTACGCTTGAAATTGTACGTCTGTCGTTGCCGAGATACAGTTTTTGACTGAGAAATACAGACTTGGTATAATAGACAGTGCGGCTGGTCTTAACAATGGAACATCTGCTCCAACTTACTATGAATAAGATATACATAATCTCTTTCCTACTTAAATGTAATTATAATAAATAAAAATATAATTACAATGTATTTAAACTATTTCACTTCAATATCTTATTATTAATATTAATTAACTAATATTAATAATATTTATTAATATCATTTATAGATAAGTAAATACTTAAAATTTCTCAATAATTATAATATTTTATTTTAATATGTCAGAGAAAACATTTCCAAAATCGTGTCTGAGTTTACATAGAAATACTTTCATTTCCTGTATCTCCTGAATACAGAAACTGATGTCCAGTTGTTTGGTCTGCATTACGTTATATAGTTGTTTAGTGCTATCAAAAATCTTAGAAAAGTGGAAAAAGTGAAAATCTGTGTATTTTCTGTTATTATGGAAAACATTTCTAAGAGGGAATCCCGATTGTTGAATGCACTTTGAACAAGTCTGTCATTATAATTCCATCTTGTTGGCGCAACACCTGGTAGCCATTTTGCAACTATCTGATCTAGCAATGCTACCCGCTTAGAAGAGTGTGAGAAAAAAAGCAGACAGAGCAGAAAGGGTACTGAAAAACACTCTAAACTTGCTAATGTTATTTACGGACTGGGTTAAGACAAGGTTCAAAACATGTGCTGTGTAATGTACAAACAATGCACTGGAAAATTTGTCATGTACCAGTTTCTATACACCATTTCAATCTCCTGTCATTACTGCAGCTCCATCATAAGACTGTGCGACGAGTTTACTGCCAGAGTTAGTCGTCGTAGCAAATACAATTGCTTGACCTGTTATGGCTCCCGCAGACCTATCACAGCTAACATTAGTGAATCCATAAAACCATTTATTGATCTCTCCATCACTCATTACAAATCCAAAAACAGTGAACAAATAAGAAAGTTTGGCACAGTTTGACGTCTCGTCAAGTAAAATTGAAACAAAAACTGATTTTTCAATTTTATTTTTAATTTCAGTGAACACACAATATTTTGAATATTAGGTCGCTCAGAATATTGCATGAGAGACTAGAAAATACTGTGGACCTCTCAAGGTGCTGCGACAATACCGCATGTGCGTAGACAGGGAGAAGTGTAGTTGACCTTATCGGAGAACAATAAGAATTTTACACTTTAAGACTGGGTCAATACATGTTGTCTCTAACTGAGGGGTGCTGTTCTCTTTAATTATGTGAGTGTTTACTTGGTATATGGTTGTAATAATTCTACAGATAGTGTGCATGGGAAAAATGTCTTCATTAGCTAATCCCCTGGCAATTCTGTTTCTATCTTGCTCTTGGTATTGGGATTTTAAATTATGCTTAATATCATCCCAGTGGCTTTTTGTATATTTAGCAACAATATTTTTTAACTTTGTCTGCTTTGTTAGTGTCTTTGTAGGATGGCGTCTGTGAGAGCTTTGTAGAGTGATATACTTCTTTTGGATTCTAACATTATACTCTGCCATAGAGCGCAGATATCACAAACTGGTGCAGTCTGTTTGTATTTTAACTCGTCTACCATACAAATATTGACGGGAAATAATTACACAAATACCTAATATCGGCAAATTCTCTCTGAGTAGTATTTCAGCACGATTATTGGACAGATAGCTTTTTGGATGCAAAGGCAATGATATGGCATTGTTTAGAGTGCGGGTCTTCCTATAGGAGAGCTCTGCCGACGGCGTCATTACTGGCGTCGCAAGCTAATATAATTTGTTGGTCCTCATCAAATTTCTGCAAAACAGGGACTTGTAAAATTGCTCATTTCAATTCAGAAAACGCCTTTTGATGAACTTCCTCCCACTTAAATGGTACAGTGTGTTTCGTTAATTCAATGAGCGTATGCGCTATTGTTTCATAGTTTATAATGTACCTGCGGAGGTACAGTGTCATGCTGAGGAAAGTTCGAAGCTGTTTTAAATTTGCTAGGGGTGCCATTTGGTGTATAGCGGAGACTTTATAAGGGTCGGTAGACATACAGACATACTGTCAGGGGTAATGATGTAACCTAGTATTTTTACAGTCTGTTCCACAAAGGTGCTTTTCTATGTGTTTACCTTTACATTAAATAAATGCAAGCGCTCAAAGACTTTGGTAATGTTGTATAAATTTTCTTCAAAAGAATTGCCTTGTATGAAGATGTCACCTATATATGCAATAGCAGCTGTCCGTCTAAGCAGACCTAATAGGACATTTATGAACATTTGAATATACTGGGGAGAGGTACTGATGCCCATTGGCATTCTTTTATACTGGAATAAGCCAACGCAGTCAATTGTAAATGCCAATTTGTGCCTATCCTGTTCCTTATCTAGAATACTGTGTAAATCAGAAAACAGATCTAAGCTTGTGAGTTTACAAAAGTTGGTAAGGAATTGTAGGCTGCCATTTTTTTTGGAAATAACAAGGCTCGGCGCAGAATACGGAGAGTCCGCTTCTTCAATAATGTCGGCCTCAATCATGTCATTAATTTGAACTAAAAGTTCATCATGGACTTTAGGGCTGATTCCGTATGGTCTTGTGGTGATGGGTTTGTCAGTTGTCAATTCCAATTTGATTTCTAAGCCTTTAGCGTCCGATAGTTCTAAGGTAGTGTTAGAAAACCTATCGCGCTATTTATTGATAATGTCATCAATGACGTGTGTTTGTTCAGCAGAGAGCTTTTTATTCATGTGAGGCCGCTGGGGTTGATCTGTTTCAAAAGCTTCTAAAGCCTTACAATAGTGTTCAATAGAGTTACTGTGGTCATTCTTTGTGATCCCTGTTTTCAGGAGAATTTCCATAAATTTGCCAGCATCATGCGAATGCATGAACAAAATATTATATGTTAAAATTGGTATTACATCATATTGTTGAATGAAGTCAACACCTAAAATTAAACCATTTTGAAGGTTGTCAATAACTAAAAAGCTTTGTGGGTAGGTAATTTTGGGGAAGGTAATACAGATGTTGCACCTACTAAAGTTATTGATTCACTAAAGGGGTAAAGGTGTTGATTAGCTAGTATTGTAGTTGCTACGCTGCTGCGCAAACATCCAGTATCTAATAAAGCATAATATTCTTTGCCTTTGATTGTGACACGGACTCGTGGTGTTGCTGTGCGAAGTCCCACATGCTGACAGTTAATATTAGGTGTGCTGCTTGCTTTTTTTTTTTTTTGTTGAACTAGCTTGAGTATGTGTGGGTTGCCTTATAAAACCGGTCCACGGTGTCAGCCTGAATTTGTTTTTAAACCTGAGAAAGCGGTCATTAATGTTGGTAGAGAACTCAAATTTCTGGTGGGGAAAAAGGCTACAATGGCGACTTTTATGGCCTACATAGAAACAAAATGCACATGTATCTTGCACGAGACTGCGTGGCTAGATGACGTTTTCTTTAGCTGTGGGAATACGATAACATGTGGGAACGTCGCCATGTAGGTCGTGCGCCGGCAGCGGTGTGACAACAGCGACTGCGATGCGCGGCAGGGGTAAATGACGTGCTTGCGAATCTGGCTGGGCCGGCTGCACATGTGCTGTTTCTTGTGTTGACACTTTATGTGACAGAGTTGCAATCACCAGCATCAGCGGTGGTTTACTTACAACCTGCTGAGATTGAACATTGCCTGGCCGAACAGCGGTAGACGGGAGTGTGGGTGTTGTGAAATGTATTGCCGATTTAGTTTCCTGTGCCGTGTTTACTTATACAACATTATCACATGTAGTGAGTGAGGGTGGGGGTTTGGTCTGCGAATGATTCCCCTGGGTGTTAAGTTTGGCAATTTCGGCATATGAACCACTGCAGTACAACTTTATTTAATATAGCCCTACAGGCGTCACAGGCTCAGATGTTGTTTTCCTGGGTGGGAGAGATGTTTTTCCTTGTAATTATCCCTATAAACATGCACCTGTAGATGTGTGTTTTGTTTCGGTTATGCCCTAAAGAGGCCTGTCTGGTAGTGTGCTCCGTGTTTATAGGGGCCGTGGTGTGGTGGGTGTTTGTATTGTTCCCTATTCTGTGGGCACTCATTTACCGTGGGGCAGCGGTACCTGGGCTGAATTTGCGTGTGTGGGTGGTGGGTGGGGATGGAAATGGAGGTGTTTGAATCTATCTGACTGAATGTTGGGGTGGTGCAGTATAATTGTTTGCGTTTTTAAGGTCGTGTAGTTGCTGTTCAACAAATGTATCTCCTCTAGGAGTTTAGTGTGATGTGTGCTCTGTGAGTCCTGTTGTACAATTTGTTGGTGTCTGTACATACCCATCTCAATGATTTTGATGTTTGGTTTTAATTGGTTGAATGTGGTATTTTCGAGGGGTACAAGTTTTTCTGCAAGGGTGGGTGATAGAGATGGGCCAAATAATTTTGACAAACTGCGATTTAGGTAGTTGTGGGTCACACTTTTTTTGTAAAACGTTAAGTTTTCAATGTGAACCTGAGCTCTTTCACCGTGTTTTTGTCGTGTACAGTGTAAAAGGTGTTTGTATTTATTTGTCTTGTGTGTCAAGTTTCGTAAATGTCTGTAAAAGTTTGTCCTCAATTTGTTTTCAAGTGAGTTCAGCCCGCACTGCCGTAGTATAGATTCTTGTAGGATCTCTGTACAAACCCTACCAGATAAAACTTTAGATGGCGTCGTTTGTCAAGTTCAGACCACGTATTAACTTTCTTGCGCGTTGAATGTGTTTAAAAATTCCTCTAAGTTTTCGTTACTTCCCCCTCAGAAAGTGGGGATTTTTTATGGATGTTATAAAATGACTTGAGTAGGGTGTGGAATGTTGGGTGGATTTACAGTGTTGTCAGTGGCGTTGGCAGACTGGTGTTCTGTTGTGTAATTTATGGTTGCGTACTCGTGTCGCGGAATGTCAGTATTTGTGCTGGGAATTGTAATTACAAACTGGTTTGTTGTTTGTAATGTTGAAGGTGGGCGGGGTCCAAGATAATAGTCGCTTGTACTAGGTGCATGTGTGTCACGCACGTCTAGCGTCGCCTAAATCAACTAACAATGGCTTGACGAATTTCCATATGTTGTGTGCGGTAGACGTGTGGTCTGCAGTCATGTCGACCATGTTAGAATAATAGTGAGGAGTGTATTTGGTGCCATGCACCTTGAGTAACTTATAATTAATACTAAATACAAAAGATAAGAAAATTGGAATATCTCCGAAATATACACACAACACAGGTGGAGATTTCCTCGCTTAGTAAGGAACAGGATGTTTCACATGCATTAAAAGTAATTGATATGCATTATACTAGTGTACATAAAATACAAGCAGTTCTAATGGGGAGTGGGGATGGGGAGCACGACGTGACATTACTGCTAGCATGGCAAGGCTGCCTATGCGTAATACTGAAGTGCATGTGACAGACTGACCTGCCACACACTGTCACTTACTGCATGTGCTGTGGGCTCGCGGTGACTAACAGCAGTTATGCTTACTGGGGCGAATAGAAAAAGTTGACAAGTAATTAGTATAGCAAAGTAATATTGTAACCTGTTGTGATTGAATTCCTGGTTTCACATAAGCAATGCAGAATACTGTGGAGATTGAAATATACTTTATAGAACAGCAAATACTTACGCCTATATGCGGTGTGGAAAGTGGGAAGCGCATCCATTTTGCTGTTTTGCTGCATACAAACTCTGCACAAAGCACAGTTGAATTCTAAAGAAATTGAGCTAACTTGCCTAAGTGCGGGGTGGATCGTGAGGTACTCCACCAGTGTAACAATGGTCTCCTTCCTTCTCCTTTCTTAGAACTCTCAGACTGTCGTATTGTTACTCACTTGGCCTGCTCAAACACAATATAGTCACTGTTGAAGGAAGGTTGCTACTGGGGACGTAACTGCCGATGTTCAGACTAATAAGGGAGAATGTTGGTTTAAATAACACGTTTATTATAACAACAATTAATATGGAATTACTACAAAACAACAACTTGCTAAGGAACAAATGTCAAATATCTTTATGTAATTATTACACTCTTGACAGCACAAACATTAGAAGAAAATTAAACGGTGGATAGACTTTAACCCTAGCCTTGCCAGCTTTCTTACGTTAAGGAATTTAGAACAGGGACTCGTGAACTAAATGTAGTGCCCTACTGCAGCGCGGGTTATGCTCACCATTTAACTCACAGCAAGGACCTAGAGCTCCTCTAGGCCTGATTTGGTAATTTGCCTTCAGCTTCATGTCACCTCCAACACTTTTACACACACTGACTCTGTTCTTGCATCTCGTTGCAGTCTGGTGTAACGGGGGGGGGGGGGATGCCTTGGATGGCGCGCAAATACTCTGGCGATGTGGGGCATGTTATCCCAAACATTTCGCTTGGGCCACAATCTATAGTGCGTAGTACCTTAGGTGATGTGTGTGCAGCACCTGGTTGCCGCTACAATGTGGAGACTTACTGATATATTGTTCTGTTGCCACAAAAAACTTGGTTAGTTGCCAACATTTTGGCACCAGTTTCACATCTCTTAGTTTGCCAAAATTTTCACACCAAGTTCATATCAGTGTCATAAATGTAGCAGATATAAATAAAGTTTGTAACCAGGGAAAGACTTTTAGGACATTCTGTATATGTGGGACAAAACTTTATTCCCAATTCTTGTGCTCGGTATCCACTGTTAAACCTAATATCTTTGAACATGAGATGCTAACTTAAGGGATTTTGTTCACCAAGCAGCATTTCAGTTTTATTTAGTTAAAATTAGTTGCTGATTGTAGAATTCATTTATTATGGCTGTTGCACAAAGGTTAAGATTTTACTGTTCTCATTGCATTATATAATTTAAACATTTCATTTTGTCATAAGCAGAAATTAAGCAAAAGGTGCATTCAGGGGAAAATGCAATTTTGGTGTGTAAAATCTGGAAAATTCTGGGAAATTTAAACAAAAACTGAGTGACCATCCTGAGCTACGAACAGAAGATCAGAATGATTTATTAAAATAACCAATGATATATACAAAAGAGCACATAACTCTGCATCACTGCAATCAGAGCCATACATAAAGGTGCTACCTCCTATGTGTCTGCACGATCAATGAATAATTCATTGTTGGGGGTCGGTTGACATTGTCGTTTTCCTTTGGCACATTTACCCGACACCTGCTCTTTGTCATGAATTTCTCCAGTGGTATCAGAAGAGAATGTGTTGGAGAGGGGAATGGAGAGCATTGGTGTTCAGTGATGAGAGCCATTTCTGCATTGTACAAAGCGATGGCTGTGTTCATGTTTGTAGATATATGGGTGAGCGGAACAATCCATTGTCTCTTTGCACGCACCATACCGGAGACACATGTGGGGTTATGTATGGTATGTGGGCCATATGGTACACATCTTTTTCACCTCTGGTAATCATTCCGTGAATCATGATGATTGTGTCGTACATCAGTGATGTCAATTCTGTCTTCCGACAATATCTTGACATACTGCAGGAATCGATCTTCCAGCACAATAATGCGAGTTCCCATGTCATTAGGGCAATGAAGCATATTCTACACGTTGTGCACATTCTATTTGGGCTCACCAGATCTCCATATCTCATTCCTATCAAGCATGTGTGGGACACGATGAGATGGCACCTGATATCCAACTCAGCCCTGGCAACAACCATCACCCAGCTTTTCACCAAGACATTCAGTGAGCAGGAGATACCGTACCCCAGAGAAACGTTTTTCAAAACATCAAGTCCGTGGAACATCGAAAAAATCTTGACATGGAGTGTAATCACCCCAAACAGCCACAAATGCAGTATTTCTGGCATTAACCTGTTGTACAACTGCTGATTTGGTGCTGAGACAGTGAAGGGAGTGATTGTTGGAAAGGGTTACGTGGCTAGGTGCCAGACACCATTGGCAGGTGGTGTCAGAGGTGAAGGTATTGGTAATCTCAGGGCCATGTAGCTGACCACCCGGACTTACACTGTTCCCTCATTGTTGAAGTTGTCCCAGTGGTGCTGATGAAGGCAGATACCCTCGTGCCTAATACTTATTCGGGTTGAAGTGGGAAACTGTAATGAGCACTGAATAACGTGAATAAGCCATCTTAGGTGATTGTTGCCATTCGCCTGGTAGGGGGTTTGTAGGGACCTATTCCTCGAAATGCCTCGTAGGTGGTGCTCGAAATGAAATACACGTATTTGGCAAACTAGTGTATATTTATCCTTGCACAAATTACATTACCTCACCACAAGGTGAAACTGAAATGGGCTCAGGCCGCATGCCCGCCAGATTGGCTAAACTGCGAAAATACACAACTGTGTGTAAAAACGGATTAGTTGTGCATTAGCTCCCCCATGTGATGCTAGTCCCGGAGTAGAAGGGGTGTCATCTCTGGTTGCAAGAAGAAAAAGGTTCCAGTAAGTTGTATGGGACTATTCCAGTTAAGTGATCGACACGAAAATATTAAGTCACTCGGAGCATGATGCAATGTGTGCTGACCCCTTGTACTACTGGATGATGATTGACCAAGGCAAGCGCATGCAGCCGCGGTCTGGCACCAAGTTGCATGCCGGAACTACTTGCGAATGCTACAAGTAACAAAGTATCTGCATGAAAATGACGTGCCCTTGCAATAAAGTACCTTGAAAACATTAACAATACACTAAACATACACACATTTGCAATGGCAATTCAAATAATAAAATTAAATGAGGGTGACGTTATGAGATTAAAACACATGAATTTCAGAATTAAAAAAAATTAAGTACTGTAATACTTGTAGGGACGTCTTTGAGTGTCCACACTCTTAGTGTGTCTTTCCTTTATTTTGAAATTTGCTTTAATTGTGCCCTACAAATTAAGTGCACTGGGTCTGCCATAACACACCCCTGCCCACCGGGGGGAGGGGGGGGGGGTTTGATGTTTCAATATAATGTCCTACATTTTCATGCAGTGCACTCAGTACTTGCTGTGCACTGGTTACACGCTGGTGCTGGTTGATGAGGTGGATGCAACCCGTGGAAAACTGTCTTGAGAGGCCGGATGCCATCCTGTGCCAAACATCCCCCTCCTGCTGAGACCATTTGCGGGTTGCATGTCATCAGGTGCTGCAGGGGCAGACCATGGTCCCACAACGTCTGGGCCGTACGGCGTACGGGGCCCTAGGGTTGCCTGGACAGTGATGGTGCAGCTGCTGCTTGTGTTGGTCCAGATGTGGCTGGTGTGCGGCGGTGTGGCACACGGTGGCGCCACCGCAGGTCAGGCACACCCGTGCTGGGTTGGCGTCTCCATCTTGAGAGAGGTGAGGGGGCAGCTGACTGCCCTTGTCACTGCCTTTGCTGTTGTTGCTGCTGCTGCTTCACTGGCCTCACTGCTGCCGGTAGCGACCTGGGCTGGCGGTGACCAAGAGGGATTGATCACCAAGTGCTGATCCCTAGGCTGCCAGTGGCATTCCTGCTGTGGTGCTGCCCTTGTGCATCACCTGCTCGCCAGCAATGGACATCTCTGTGAGCCTTCCTGACACCATTGACAGTGCGGCAGAAGATCTTGGGGTGTCACCCTTTATGGACAAGTTGAGGGGGTGGAGGTCCCCGTTGAGGTGGGTGCCACAATCTCAGGCGTTGGATCGCGGGCGGGCTGTGATGTTACTCCCTCTTGCTTGTTTCGTTCTTGTTATGTGTTGATGTGAAGATTTTGGGCGTGCTGTTGCTCCTGTGGCGTAACGATCCTCGCAACTGTGCTGTGCCTTTTGGCATGTGGATATACTTGCTTGCGTGTTTGATGAATGAAAGGCCTTGTGATAGAGGGAGGCATGCAGTGCCCTGCCCGTTGCACCGGATTGGAAGGTGAAGTAAGATAGAAAGAAGAAAGAATGGGACCATATGTGAAAGAGGGGCAAAGGTTGATATGCTGCCCATTTCCTGCTGCGTGGTCCATCGATAACTTGGGCCGAATGATCACAAATACACATGGCTGGCGAAACGCATACTGTCAACACAAAATAACAGGCGTGTTTGAGTGCTGAAATGATGTTCATTTGCTGGTGGATGAATGTCTTACCGGATGTTGAAAAGTCACAATAATTTTAAAACCATAACACAAGTTGGTTTTGTGCTGGTGACTTACACATGAGCTTGAATTTAACATGTGTGCTTGCGCCTTTTTTTGTTGAACGACGTGAGCACTTTTCATAACAATCAACCTGCACACTTAGTTTGCTGAGTGTTTTGGCAATCCACTGCGTAAGCAACACACGCAGATTCACTGATTTGCCTGCGACTCTTCCTTTTCAAGTGTTTATGTGTCAATTGATGCTGAGATTGATGTTACATGCATCGCAAATGACGAGAGAAAGAGCAGTGTGTTGTTCGCACTGCATTGTTTATACGTACGCTTTGTGATGGATGGTGTGTATACTGTACTGGTATCACGTGACAAGCCATGAGCTCACACACTGGCGGTAGTAGTATTGCTATCACTTTCTGACATGTAAACATTTGTTCAGGTTGGTCAGTTGTGACACTAGGTGTTTGCACTTGCATAGGTGTTGTGGCACTGCCACTCACTTGCACAAGGTTTGCCACATTGGTAACACTGCTGGTTTTGCTTACTGGTTTTGGCCTGTTTCGGCTTCCACTATGCCAGTGGTACTGAGTTACGGGCAATATCGACAGCGATATAGTGGTCTTGTTTTTGTCGCCAGAGTTTTTCTGTCCACTGTGGTGTTGTGGAAGGCGGTGGGAGTTAGCCTGGTGTTGCATGCAGGCAAGTACTGCCACAGTGCATCAGCTTTCGTGAGTATCGATCGGGCCGGCTTGCCATAGTGCTAGCTGTTTATCTCTGCTGAGGTAGGGTGGCATAGAGAAGCGGCACACTGAGAAATGACAACTCGTTTCCAGTGGTTGACAGGTGCGAGGAGGCTGTCATGAAGTGTGGCAGTGCGTACAGCATATCTTGCCCATGGTGTTGTGATTGCAGCACTGGTGACATTGCTCATGAAGGCATAGATGGAGTGGATGGCTGGAATAAGGGATCAAGTAGAAGTAGTAAATCCCTGTCCACTGTAGAACTGTTTGTTGGGTTTGAAGGGACTGTACATTTGTGACACTGAAAGTTTGTGTTCTGAATGGTCACGAGTTCGGTCGTGGTTAGGCCTGTTTGAGATGATAATGCTGTAGTCATGAGGTACACTGTAGAGTAGGGAGTCCTTGACCTGTGCACAGTAAATTGGTGCACAACATTTTGTTGACTGTGTAATTAACGTTTGGAATTTGGTTGGTATTGTCCGAAACTTTAAATTGACGCTGGTCTGCATGTTGGTTCGTTATGACAGAGCTGTCCATGTGTTTGTGGTTTGCTGTATGGTTGCTCATTATGCTGGTCTTATGAGCACACTTGAAATATGTTGTGCCTAGTTTGTATTTGACAACTACATCCTTTGGGATAGGGCACATGCACTGTCAACACAGAGGCGTCGGGATGCCTGCAGGTGTTGGGTCAGCCATTGTTTCAGGTCGTGGTATGGCAGCCAAACCCGGCAGTGGAAGCCAAGGGTACTGCCCACCCCTCGCGGCTGACCTCCCTTTGCTCACATGGAGGGGTGTACCGACAGGCGGTGAAGGATTATGTGCACCTGCGACACAGCCCGTTGCAACAATCGATACTCCCAGCTGATGTTGGGGTGCCGAAGCTGGGAAGGGTTTAGTGAAGGTGCACCAACCCGTTCTTGCTGCGTAGTTTACTACGCTGGAGGGGTGATGATGCCTTGCTATCCCATTATGGCCAACTCGCTGTGCGTGCCCTGCGCCGTTAATGTAATGGCAGCTGTGAAGCTAGTAAACTTTTACGCCACATGGTGTGGCATCTCTGGCCATTGTTCTGGCATCTGGCTGGCATCAGATCATTGTTTTAGGTTGATTTCCAGGTATCTGAAAATTTTGGAGGTTTCTGTGTCTAAAAACATGAAAGGAATGACGACGGAAAGGTACGTTCTATGTTGGGCACCAATTTACGCCTGTCAAATCAAGATGAGAAAAATCTTGAGCAATGATGCTTTTCAGCAGAAATGGCCCCACAGAAGGGCGCCAATTGATGCCGGTACTGGGGCTGTGAAGGGAGTGATTGTTGGAAAGGATTACTAGACTAGGCGCCAGACACAGTCGGCAGGCAGTGTCAAAGGTGGGTATTGGTAATCTTAGGGTTGTGTGGCTGACCACCTGGATGTATGTCGTTCCCTTGGTGGTTGCATTGTTGGAGTTGCCCCAATGGTGCTGATGAAAGGAAGAACCCCTCATGCCTTATACTTACATCGGGATGAAGTGGACCTATTAAGGCTGACCCACATGCTTTAAACTGTAATTAGCACTGAATAACGTGAATATGTCATGTTTAGGTGATTGTTGTAATATGCCTGGTAGTGGGTTGTAGGGGACACATTCTCCGAAATGCCTCATAGGTGGTGCTTGAAATGAACCATATGTAGTTGGCAAACTATATATATTTATCCTTGCACAAATTATATTATCTCACCACAAGGTGAAACTAAACTGGACTATGGCTGCACGCCCATCAGATGGGTTAAACTGCGGAAATACACAGCTGCATATAAAAATGGATTAGTTGTATGTTATGCTCCCCCGGGCGATGCCAGTCTCAGAGAAGAAGGGGGTGGCGTCTCTTGGTGCAAGAAGAAAAAGGTTTCAGCAAGCTAGATCAGACTAATGCAGTTAAGTGATTGGCGCAATAATGTGAAGGCAACCGAAGTGCAACGCGTGCAGACCCCTTCGACTACTGGACAATGACTGACCATGACGGGTGCGCACAGCCGCGGTCTGGTGGCAAGTTGCATGCCGGAACTATGTGCACATGCTACAATTAAAAAATTTCCTGCATGAAAATGACTTGCCCTTGCAATGAAATACCTTGAAAAAGTTAACAATTTACTTAACATACAAACACTTGCAATAACAATTAAAATGATAGGATGAAATGAGGGTGACGTCATGAGGGGAAAATATGTGAATTTCAGAATTAACAAAATAGAACACTGAAAAGTTGGTAGGGGCATCTTTGACTGTCCATGCTCTTAGTCTGTCTTTCCTTTATTTTGAAATTAGCTTTAATTGTGCCTTACAAATTATTTACTCTGGGTCTACCATAACGTACCCCTGCCTACCAGGGAGGGAGAGGTGGTGGTAGGGTTTTGCGCTATATGGCCCTACACTTTCATGCTCTATACTGCACTGCACTCGGTACTTGCTGTGCACTTGTCTGGTTATACGATGGTACTGGTTGTTACAGTGGATGCGTGGCATGGCAAATGGTCTGAGATGCAGGATGCCATCCTGCATCAAATCCTACATACCACCTCTTTGTTCTTGTTTACGAACTTTGGGGCAAATACATGTATTATTACAAGGTGTTCTGAAATGCATTTACAATAGTGTATTTAACAACATGCAATCAGTTAATTGTGTGTGTGCTTTTGGCAATATTTGTTACAACTCCCATACTCTTTGGTTTTTTCTTAATGCTTCTTTCTTTGTGGTTGTTTTTTTTACTATTAGCTTGAATTCAATTTTAAAGAGGATGTGACAGAAAAATCTGGTGCATACAAAGGTGTTAATTAAGTTGTAATAATGCTTCATAACCCTATGTGTGGGTGGCTTCCGATTTAAAGCAGAACTAATTTTATCTTAGTCTCATTACATTCATGCATGACGGTAAAAATCTTATGTCACTGATATAAAATTATATTCTTAGGAAGTTTACACATTTTGTGTGCTATTTATTCTTTAGTTATATTACCAAACAATTAATAATAAATCCATGAATCCTTTTTTTATATATTTAAAATGTTGTGTTTAAAATTAATTGCCCAATAGTAGTAATAAATATATTATACTCATGTTGTAAAAGTATTATAAAGATTCACTGTTATATAGAGAAATTAAGTAACTTTTTATATAATTTTTCAGAACGTTTGCAACAAGAAAGGCAACATGCATTGGAAAAGATGGGTATTAGTGTCCAGGCATCTGGTATCAAGGTTGAGAAGAACAAATATTACTTGGTAAACCTGAATGCTGATCCATCCCTAAATGAACTGTTGGTATATTACCTCAAAGTAAGTATTTTTTCGGTTGTATTTAATATCAAGAGTTTTATGATTGTAAACTTTTGGTTGCAAATATTTATTCAAATTTATTTTTTGGAACTCACTATTGATTATAATTGTATTGTTTGCTAGCTGTACTAGTAGACATCTGCCTGATACAGTTTCAGGTGAATAAGTTGTCTCATATCTCACCAATACTCTTTACTTTTATCACTTTTCTGTACTGGGGCACTATAACAGTATTGAATTGGAAGGTGGGTTAAGAGCTGAACAAAAACACATTTTCAAATGTTGACAGAAATACATGGGGGGAGGAAAAGAAAAGTGTATCTGTATTTGGGGAATATTTGATTAAAGTTTCGCCCACTCTCAGTTTAGTATAGAAAGATATTTGAATTGTTTGATAGTAAATCCTTTAAATATTTGTACTTTCACAGTTGAAGCATGTTATCACACAAAATCTGTTATGAGTCTCTGATAAAGTGGTTTTTAGTGCCAAATACAGTTTTGATTATTCCAAACTTACATTCTTAAAGACATTTCATGTAACTATTTTGAAAATAATTTATAACTTTCAAGACAATGTAGTTCAACAGCGAGGAAATGGTTGAAGATTATGCTGTGTCCACACAGCGATGGGCTGGTCTGGCTGAGCTGATCAGCAGGATGTTTGCGATGCAAGCTTGAATAGTCTTGTATAATATCTGCAACTGTATTTAAACTAAACTGATAAACTGAGTGTTATTTTTATTTCCATATATATATATATAATATGCATGCGTGTGCATGTAGTGGGTGGGTGTGTGTGTGTGTATGTGGGTGGGTGGGTGCATGTGTGCGTAGGTGCGTTGGTGCATGCATGTGCGTGTGTTTAGCCCACAATGCAGAAGTGTATTTCAGTAAATAATAGCAGTTGTCTTTGTTTTCAACTGGAACTACTATCTAAATTTTTACACTTTTCTTCCCACACCCTTCATCTACCTCGTTATTTGGAGATGTCTTCAATTGTTATTTTTGCCATTGTTATGATAACTATGGTTCCAATAGTTTGGTTGGAGCACATTTCTGAGTTAACTGTTATGGGTAAGCAGGATAATTTTGGAGGTGGAAGTCAGGGGGAATATGCCTGAGCACCATCGATCAGTCGGAAACATGAGAAAGTTGTAGGTTGTCGGGATGACAGCTTGTGTGGCTGCTCTTGGAGACAGCCGATGAGATGTGAAGTGATGACCAAACATCTTGAGCCCAACATGATGGTTTTGGCCCCTTGAAACATCCACTAAGTGGAATTATGTCAGACCAGTCCACCTTCTCTTTTATGTAAAAGATTATGTAGAATTTGAAGTTCTGGGAATGGGCCCTAAGCAGCCATGTTGTTGGCACAACAAAGGGCATGTGGTATAAATTACGTTATTTATTGTTCATTTTGTACATGATGGAGACACAGTACTTGTCAGTTCTGTGGTCTCGGCACTCAGAGCCTACCAGTGGCCTAAGTGGAAGAAAAATGGCCCGAGGTCATTCAACAGTTAAAGTGAAATGTGCACCTTGGGGTTAGTGAAACCCACCAAGATAACAGAGGTTTGGTACCCTTCAGTGTGAAATGCAATGATGTTCCTAAAACATGAACTGTTGTAAACTAATGATCTGTAGAAAGTGATGAAGGCACTGGAGAGTGCCTATTATATGTAGCTCTTAAGCCCTGTCTGGCTGCCAAGAGTAACAATGTGGCAACATACTAAGCTAACTGTGATCAGGCTTCCACCAATTTATGAGAATTCCAAAAATACAGCAGACCAAAGCAAACAGATTAGAAACACACTACCATTATAACACAGTAAGAACTTTGGCAATAAGAAACTTACATGAAATATTTGCATATAGAAGTTAGTTATTATATGTTGGTAGAAACTTTATTAATACATAAAATATTTACTGTTATTTTTGAAGTACATTTTGTATTTCATGCTTGGAGAATCCATTATGGCCAAGGTAGTATTTAGGTGGAAATATATAATAATAAAGAAACCATATTGAACAAATTGTTATGGGTTCTTCACCTATGGCATTTATAGTGTTCTTGAAAAACTGATATGAAACTGGCACCCACTTAGGGTACTAAGCTTGTACTGCAAGTTGGTATAAATGACAGATAGGAGGGATGTTCTGTATCTTGGCATGGTGCCCCTTATCACTACATCCACTCACCATTATCCTGGCACCGTGGGCTTACTAATGGTGCATCTACTAGCCTGAATAAATTGCAACCCCCAGAGTTACATCTTGGGAGCTTGAACTTAGGATGGTCACTTGATGATGGTGATTTACAGTTGGTTATTGCTTGCTATGTTATACCTTCCAGCATGTGGCCTACCCATTAGGACATGGAGCATGGCTGGTGCATGATGCAGGTGTAAGTGGAGTAGAAGGGGGAATAGCCATTATAGATACATGAATCAGTTACTAAACACTTCACATGTGTATTTTATATAACTCACTGAAATGCTCTCCCCAAATGGGTGAAAGCTGGAATTGTGTGGTTTTGATAACCCTCTCTCCACATCTTGGTTTCCAACCGGTGGGGATACGTTTGCACTACTTTTTTCTTTGCCATGAACACACAAAAGATAATGTTGGTACAAGGTAATTAATGAGGATTATGTCATAGATGTGGCATGTAAACCACGGGCAGCCTTGTACTTGCCATTATGAGAAAAGTAACAGGATATGAAAATATTCCACTGTAATGCATCGTGAAATTTTCCTGGCATAAAAATTTTTTTTTTGCACAATTTATTCACTCTTTCCTGCCCACGTTAATTTATGTTCTGTAAAGTTGCAAAAAAAAACTTTATTGATAAATGCTGTCAACGTAGCACTTTATTTGCTATCACAGCGAACAAGGTGTAGGCTTTGTGTTCAGCTATAGTAAATAAGAAAATCATAACCTAGATCAATAACATGATTTACGAATCAGTTCCCCCAGGAAATATCATTGTCCATTTAGCCTCACAGTTTTTAGTGTGCCATATTGTGGCACTTGTTTTAACTTGTTTACTTCATTTGTTCATATTAGAATTTTCTATCTTTTATGGCAATACCCTGTCATCTTTCCTTGATTTTATTGTTTTATTTATTAAAATTAAATTCTGAACATTTAATTGAAATGAAAAGTTTAAAGAGAAATTAAATTAAAAGGGCATTTGAAATTATTATTTTGAAATCTGTAAGTTTGCTAGCAAATTATAATAATGCTGTATGATTTTTGTTTGTTGTTCTCAAAGTAGCAACCCTTTCTTTTTTGGTGTGTGTAACAAACCCGTGTTTGACTTTACATATGTGATATTCACGCTAATTGGCAGGGCATGTCCTGATTGCTGAGTTCTGATTTTGTTTTTTTATGTGTGTCTTGGTAACGTATTGTAGTTGCAAATTTTTTTGTTTGCAAAACAGCGTAGTAGGTTGTTTAGTCATAGAACGCCACTACACAGAATATTCATAGTGAGATTAAAAGTAATAAATTTTGTTGTAAATATGTATAACAATTATAAGTGGTTCACAGTAAAATGAGCACTTTTGAAAGCCCTGCTAAAGTTCTGCTTTCATATCCATTATGTATCCTTCCATCACATGTAAACAAACATATTGCGATGTGAGTGCCATGTGGCTGCCACATGTCAAAATCAATGTTTACATTTGAGTATTGACTAAACATTTTGGATCCTCAGTGATGAGCAGTTATAACAAATTATATAATTATTTCGGTACACACACAAGAAATGAGTAAAAAAAAAAGTATATAATATATATTTATATTGTTATGGAGAAAGTAAAAAAAAAGGATGGGGGATGTGAAGTAATAAAAAGTATAAACAGCCAGACTCAATAGATCTAATTACCCCAATTGAAGTGAAGGGTTTTGGCGGGAGGGAGGGAGGGGGAGATTTAAAGATGCTCCAAAAATTAAGCGACTGTTCAAGGTCGATACTTGTATGCTACATTCCTTCAAGAAAAAGAAAATTAGGTAACAATACCTTTACCACTGAGCTGTTGTATGGCTGCTCAGATGCCCTAAAGAAACCTACTGTTTTTGACAAGCTTATAAATATCCTTCACATCAAAACATTCAGTTCTCTCACGTCTTCAGGTTCGAAGCATCAAAAACAAAAATAATTGCAAGCAGCTCAAAATAATGTGCAATAATGAAGGGAGTGACAACCAAAGAGGAAAAAAAGGGGTGGGGGAGGTAACACTACTATGGCTCAGGCCTAACTACTAATAAAAAAAATTAAAATAGCTCTGAAGTCACATTGTATTCCTAGAATAAATAGCACTTAAATTGTCATCAACATGTAGCAGCAGTATGTGTTTAAAAATAGAAAAAATAAACTCAAATAGTTAAAAGAGCTAATTGTAGGTGAGGGGATCTGTAGCCTTTTAAACCAATGCCACACACAGACATGCAGGTGCACACACACACACACACACACATGCATGCACACAGACAACTCCCCCCCCCCCCCCCCCCCGCAAATATAATTTTACTACTATTTATTCTTTCAATAGAAAGTATAAACATGAAAATTAATCACCCAAACAGAAATGAGAATACACAAAAAAATTAATGCACTTTTTCTGAATAAAAAGATGAGACATGTAATTATCATTAAATACAGGTATGACTACAAATCACCATGAGCATAAAAACTGAAGAGTATTACAAATGAATTGTTGAACACAAAGATAATGAGAAAAATAAAATAAAATAATTATTGTCCTTGTTCTTTCTACTTTTCACTAACAAACTACGTTAGACAAGATTTGAACCTATTTGAAAAATCTAACTTCAGTTAAACTTTATGTTTTTAAGGTACTCCACAAAAAAATTTAAAAACACAAAAATAAATTAAAATCTTGTACGCCAGAATTTTCTGGGCTAAAGTCACATACCTCCTTGAAAATAAAGGTGTTACTACTATGAAAATCTTTATTAATTACTTTAAATGAAGTAATCACCAACACCAAATATCTAGAAAGGATGTTAACATCTATAGGTTATGTTAACCTGCTAGTAAAATGTAAACAAACTTATCAAAAAAATAAGAATAATACTTTAAAGTAATAATGTAAGCAATCTAAAAAAAAAAAAAAAAAAAAACTAGTGCATACATGAAATAACACCTTTACTCAGCAGCAAGTATTTATCCTGAAATAGCATAGCAAAATTAAGTGTAAACAAATTGCAATCTCTCCTTTGATTAGCCAGTAATCCTAAATAAACGGCAAACAAAAAGAGACTAAAGGCTCAACTGCAAAATAACAGCACACAAGCAGGGATACCAACTTATCACAACAATAGACCACGATTAAAGATGCTTTAATCTATGAAAGTTAATTTGAAGAAATAATTAGTGACTGCAGTAAAGGCAAACTTTCAACTTGTCTCTATTCTGCGGCTAAATCAACATAATGGCAAACACCTTATAAAAGTCTTACCCGAGCAAGGTAACTTTGCAGCTGAGGCGTGTCTCGTCACAAAGTACAGCTATGGCGTCTCACAGCCGACTACAAGCTCAATAGACACATGAACTTCTAACTACCTAAAATCTAATTATGTTCACTTATCCATCATTGGGTTGACTTTGCTCGGCTTTCTCCAGAGCAGATCGCCTCCTCGGACACGTTCTTCTAGCTCGGCGTCACTCCACGAACTCTACTCTCTCCTTCCTAGGTCGTCACATCACTAGCCATGCCACACCTACCAGCCAATCACTGTGCACGGATCTCGCAACATCCACAAATATAGATAGAGAATTCTCCTTGCGACTACTCCCTTCCCCTGGGCTGCCTACCAGATGCAGCAAGCTTAACACAGCCGCCTGCCCCTCACTCCTCAAGGCATCTACAAACTCTTGGTTACCGAAAAAACACTAAAATTTCTATGCAAACACATCCGGAAACTTTTATAGGGCAATCACACTGAAAAACTGTACAGGGTGGCAACGGAAGTTTCTTGCGAGAAAAAAATGCACTGAACTGCAAGGGAAGAAAACTAGGTTCTTGCCATAAACATTTTCGACTGCTGGCATTACAAACAAAAAAAATATCCTGCAACTTGGTAATTGGCCATACAGCACCCGTTTTATAGTGACTTCTTCAGCTATCGTCATCATTGAACATCTTAGAAACACATCCCAAAGGCCACTAATCAAAATTGGACTTCTCGAACTTATGAAAAATTTTGAACAAACAAAATAAAATAACCGGGAGTCCCTATCACAGTAAACAAAAATAAAAATGGTGCCCGATGATAATAAAAAAAGACATCTCAGAAAAATGTTCACGCCGGAACGAAAAATATACCAGAAAACTAAAAATAAAAAAAAAAATCACCTATTTATATCCTTGTAACACTTGCCTCCATATTGGGATTGGTGGACCCCCATAAATTAAATTTTTACATTTCCAAAACAAATTGGAATGGCATCCAAACTTAGTAAAGTGTTTTTATGTTTACACATGTTGTTTCTTTTTGTAGCATTTATATATATATTTTTAAAGTTAACCAAAAATATAAACAAAGACATAATTACTGATCTGAGCAATACACAAATTTGGTTTTAAGTGAGGGCCCCCAAATCCATGATGGTTCTTCTTACCCTACGGTCCAATCAACATTTACAATTTCTTCGTCTAACATCCCTCCTTCACATAAGACGATTCTTAAAAAATTTAATCAGTTTTATTTGAAACTGTGTTCTGCTTGGTTGTCAAAATTACATTAAAGTTTAAGTATTTACAATAATGTTTATAATGAAGCAATATATATACAAAGATATAAATGTTAATCTGAATTTATACGGAACCCGGTAGCTTCATTGTGCAACAGGCAGGCTCGGCCGACAGGAAAGGAGATCCAATCTCCAAACTTCAACGATCATGGACTGATGTCTGATAACTTCTGAAGTCTCCAGACAGTACAGAACAGGGCCAGCCGCTGCATGACGAGCTACTCTTTTTGGTCCAATAGCAGAGACTGAAACATCGTGGGACCAGCATCAGGCATGACAAAGTTACCTCAAGAGTATCTAGGTCACTTTTTGGATCACCATTTACATTTATCCTGGGTCAACATCACAATGAGTTATTCTTTTTTTTTTTCTTGTACTATTCATAATAGTAGGGAAGAGCAAGGTGCCAGCTGTTCTCTTAAGGGACCTGCCTCGCTGCTGTGCGAAATGTGGTGTAGAGGTTCAACAATATAGTTTTCTTACAGAAACGATTCATCAGAAGAAAATGAATTTGCTATATAAAAGAGATTAAGGTACTGTGCACGAATGCCAAGTATTTTAATCTCTCTCTGCTTTGTAGGTAATTAGGAATTACTTGCTCAATATGCCCAAATAGCATCTTTTCTATGGCTTATGCACTCGTAGTTTTCATTTTTGTTATGTAAAACTACTTGTGGATAGTGTATCAATCCCTCATCTTTCATAGCGTATACAATTTGCACTAGGTCACTACAGAAAATGTTGAGGAAAAGCATGTTCTTCTATGGCGTGTATTGCAGTAATAGGCTGGCCGACTAGTGGCGCCGCCACGACCCCAGTGGACAGAGTACATCCTCCCTCGCACCTAGTGAGAGTTCTCCCCTTCTGCCTCTTCTTCGCAACTAAGCTTCTTGTGCCTGCTCGGATGGACTGTGCACGCGCTCCAGTTTTGTTTCGCAGCTGTCTGTCATGGAAATTCAACACAATCCAAGACGGGGGAAGAAACCTCAGTTACGACTGAACGCATGTCGCAAGAATAGGAAGGAAATGCAGTATGATAGGAAATAAGTAAGTAACCTTTGTAATAACAGTTATTTTTATTTAAAGCAAATGTTAATTGGTTTTGTCAGTTACGTAGTTAATCATCTAATGTTCTATGCACACACAACAATTTTCAGTGTGATGAATTGCTACGCAGTTGTAATTATTTTAATTGGACAGAAAAGCCACGATAACATAAAAAAAGATTAAATTTCATTAAAAAAGTTACTTGCAAAGAAAATAGTTTTGTAAACAAAGAAAATTGGGAAAGGTTACAACACTACTAGCGTAAAAGTAATGTCAAATAAGATAACATAACTCCCAGATGTGTCATAAATCAGCAACATATACATGTTAAAATGATTGTTTGCATTTTACAACAACTATATTATTCTAGTATAATTTTTTAAATCATTTAAGCGAATAATTTCAAATGCAGAGAACAAATTAAAAATAGTGGCTCCATAATGATTAATAATTTATTCGATTTAGTGTAAATAAAATGCAGTGACGATATACAGGCAAAATCTGTGCCGAAGTATGGTTCTGAAGAATTTTTTGCGAACAAGTATACATTATGCGAACCAGTATAAATTATGCGAAATAGGATCAACACTATAGTATTTTGTGGGAAGTAGCTTTCCTTAAACAGATGACAGTATGACAAGACAGTACTGTGCATTAGTGACCCAGTAAGGCCTGTAGAACATTTTAAATTGCTGCTTTTTTCAGAATTTTAACAACTGCAGTCACTTTTTTAATGCAAATTTTAATATATATTTTAATGACTTCTGGTGCACATAAAATATAGTTTTTCGCTATTAATTTTTTGAAAATGTTTTCGGTGCACATAAAATATAGTTTTTGTTATCAATTTTTTGAAAATGTTTCCTTAATAATTTTTTTGACCCGACTGGTTATAGATAACATTATCAATGAAATCTCCATCATAAAAGGGGTTTTGAGATATATGCATAAATAACAGTTGATGTCCGTATGTGAAGGATAGGTACTGTTGCAAGATTTGGAGACTGTTACAAATATATATTGAAAGCTTTCCCCACTATGACGAATAGGTATGTGAAAACTCCTTTTAAAGTCCAACTTTCGGGGGAGTGTTTTCAATCCTTAGACGTTGCTTCTAGACATACGTCAATCAGCATTTTCATAGTCCATAAGGAATCACTTCTCGAAGTCTGTAACATAAGTTATGAAACATCCTGTATTATATATATATGTCTCTCTCTCTCTCTCTCTCTCTCTATATATATATATAGAGAGAATATATATATATATATAAAATTTCTTACATATGTTGTACAACCTGCAGAGTAATGGAAATATATAGTGAAATAAACAAGCCACTCTCAACATATTTAGAATACGTAGAGGTAAATCTGTGGTAAGCTTTACATTTCTAATATATATAATATAATACACATGTAAAGGAAGCTTGTAGTGAAAATTAGAAATCAGATTATTCTTATTAACTTAATCCACTAATTTCAGGATGGTGTACATGAAAGAAGATGATCTAAGGATGAAACTCTTATGTGCAGACAATGTACAGGATGCTGATATGGAATTAAACGTAGGTATTTGTGACACTCCCCAAACAATATTCAAGAAGACACCAGAGGGGTAAGCAAAGAATGTGAAAGGAAATACGTATTTTATTAGGATGACAGATAGACTATCTTTTTACACGTCACGTTTCAAAATGGAAAAATGTACTTCGGTCAGCCTGAATATAAATTCTTGTACATATTCACGCAACATGTTCAGTGAGAGAGATAATCTTTATCCATTGCAAGGTGGCAGCAGAAATAAACATTTCCAGTAAGAAAGCCATAATCATTTGCTGGCTGGCCGCTTGACAGTATGATTGTGACAGGAAATACATAACCAATACCTTCAAATTGCACGGACAGGTGGAGTAATACAAGCTGCCACCTTGGAATGGATACAGTATAGGGGCTCACGAAGTCTGCCTGGCTAATACACCAGCCTCCCACCAAAGTGAGCTGGGTTATATTCTCTACGAGGTCGCAACCAGATTTTTGCGTGATAGAAATGTGACGTATATGCCACTGGAAGGTGGGTTTTCTGGGGGTATTCCCATATATGCCAACATTATATTCCGTTGTCACTCCATCCTAGCCATAAGTTGGTATTTTTTATATCACCCCCTCTCCCTCCACCTGGTCCACGGCTTGAATACATCCTACATACCAATTATTATTATAATTGATGTCTGACGTATTTCCTCAACCAGGATTCCAAGTGGTTAACATTCTGGATCACGGGAATTTATTGGGGGATGGTTAGTGAAAATTTTTTTTGTAAAAACAAAAAATTCTTTCTTTGGTCTGCTATTATCTCAAATGAAATAATGTTATTACATGTGTATGGATGATCCCAAAATATCCCAAAATTTTTACATAAGATTATGTTTTTATTTTGTGTGTGCTAATAGCTGCAAAGTGTGCAGTTCATTGTCAATTAAAAAAAAAAACAGTCTGATTTTGTACAGGTATTATCATATAGTGGTGCTTCTCTAGAAGATTAATTATTTAGTCGGTATTTGTTCCTGAAACCCATGACGTTAGTAGCTCAATTGTCACAACTTTTGTTTTGTTAATTGCACGACTATCATTTCAAAGTATTGTATTTCCATTATTTAGACTTTTGTACAATGTTTTTCCATTTCCATTTTTTTTTCTTTAAATGATGTATTTTGTTTTTACATACGGCACCGTACAAACAGAATGAATATTTTAAGACAATGTCATCATGCTTTTTTAAAATGCCATGTTAATTTTTACGCATATCTTTTCGAAACAGTTGGTCTCATGGTTAATAGCGAAAACATAATTTTCCATTTCTCTGACAAACATTTCACCATAAAAGTTTTTCATTAAGGCATTAACGTATATAAATTTATTTTATTTTCATTCAGAACTCAACTTGTAGACATCCCATTTTTTGGGACTTTCAAGACACGGGTGGATCCACCTACTTCTTAAAATGAATGATAAGAAAAGAGTGAGCTGCTCCATCACATGTGGCCAGTGCTAAAAGAAATAATGTAACCCATTACCACCAGTCAACAACATAAAAAACTGCGAAACTATCTGTGTTCATTATTTTATTTTATACCAGTTTTGGTGACATTAATAGTCAATAGTCAATTTTTTTTTTTTTTTTTACTTTTTTTGTTTAAACGAAGCAGTAAATATCGTATTTTTTGTATTTTTGTCTTATTTCGTAATTACCTAAATAGAGAATTTTTAAACACGAAACTATTATAACAATAACTATTATAACCAAAAGAATTATAACAAACTTGTGTAAAATTGGCACATCGTCACCATTTATTAATTTTTTTGAAGGAACTGTGTTCATCGCGTAATTATATTTTATGGTAGTTTGGGTGTAATTATTCGCAAATGATAAGCTGAGTGACTTTTTTTCTATTAAACGGCTGTAATGGTTGTGTGTTTTACATCTCATTTAGTAATTACCTAAGTAGAGAACTTATAAATGTGCCACCATTATACATCACCAAAATAATTTAAGAATTGTAACAATGCCTTAACATTTTGTGAGAAGGAAAAATAATGTAATGGCACACCATCACAAGTATTTACTTTCTGAACAAACTGTCTTCATAATGTAATTACATTATACGCCAGTTCGGGTGTAATAATTTGCTGGTAGTAAATGTAGTGGTGTTTTTGTATTAAACAGCTGTAATGTTAGTGTGTTTTACTTATAATTGTGTAATTATCTAAGTGGAGACTGTGTCAACATGACACGATTATACATCATCAAAAGAATTGTAGACACTTTTGTAATATTTTATGAAAGGAAAAAATTAAGTTAATGGCACACCACCACTAATTATTTAATTTTCTAAAGGAACTGTGTTCATTGCGTAGTTACATTTTACATCAGTTTAGGTGTAATTATTTGCAAATTGTAAATTTAGTGACTTGCATTAATCAGCTGTAATGGTAGTGTGGTTTACTAATTTAGTAATTTTATATGTGGAGAATGTGTAAACATGAAATGATTATATGCCACCTAAAGATTTGTAAGATACTTCTGTAATAATTAGAATAAAAGAAAATTAATGTAATGGCATACATCAACCTTTATTTATTTAAATTTCTGAACGAAATTTGTTTATTGCATAGTTTCATTTTACATAAGTTTGGGTGTAATTATTGCGAATAGCAAATTTAGTGACTTATTTGTATTAAATAGTTGTATGGTAGTGTATTTTACTTATTTTTTTTGTAATTATCTTAGTGTAAACATGAGGCTATTATTTGTCACTATAAAAGAATTGTAGGTAACAGACTTGTGTAAAATGTTAAATTTAGAAAAAATTAAAAGAATGTAATAGCACATTACCACTGCCATAATTGATTAAATTTTATGAACAAACTATAGTCATTATGCAATTACATTTTACGTTAGTTGAGTAATTCATTGCAGGGAATGTATTCAGGAACTTTTTTTTGTATTATAATGGTTGTAAATTGTAATGTATTTTTCTGCTCACGTTGTAATTAGTGAAGTGGACATTGTGTAAACTTGAGAATATTATACATAACAAAAATTGTTGTATGAGAATATTCTAAAAATTATAATATTATTAACTCTTCAAAAGGTGTATCGTAGTTGCACACCCCCCAATTTTCTACAATAGGATGTGTGTTAATTTATTGATTGTATTTTAGTATAACATAATACCTAGATATGTTGTACTGTGTACCACACAAATTTCATTTAAACAGAAAAATTAGCCTTACTCTTGGGGCATAAAAAAACGAATGTGGTCTCTTAGGCATAATGGTTATGATAAGTCTGTACTACATGTTTTTCAGTATACTGATTTACACAACATATATTTCTAATACTGGAATAATTAACCTTGAAAATTTGATGTACCTACATATGTTACCAACTTGAATGTGATTTAAGGCCTCATATGTTCACTTTGTGATTATCTGTTCATTTCAATAAAGAAATTGTGTTATGTTTACACCTAACAAGAATGACATGTCGTTTGACTTCCTAAATATAATATATCATTGCGCATAAAAATTTGGCTAGTTCTTTTTCCACTATATTCCTTTGTACTCTTGCTGAATATTTTCTTAAACTTTGTTGTGATTTTACATACACTGAAATAAAAATTATTAAAACATTTCTCATACAAAAATTTTGTTTAATGAAAGAAAAACTTGTTTTGCACAACAAAATTATTTGTTTGTATAGTGGCAATTAAAGATTTTCTTACTGAAACTAAATATATATATATTTTTTGTTTTGTTTGGTTGTCTCAAACATTTAAGATTTGGTTGGTGCAACTAAATAGGCCTATATGTATGGCTGGCCATACATTAAAGAATCAATTATTGAAAAAAATCTCCTGTGCGACCGGAATTCATACCGGTATCTCTTGGGCTCAGCGAATTGCACCCTAGCGAACTCGGCTACTACGACTGACTGCATTATAACAAGATTTTATTGTTGTGTACTTTGAAATGCGTGACATGTGCATAGATAAATATTTTGAAGTTTTACAGCTTTTTTTTCTGTTGAAATATTTCAGTAAGGACTGTTTGTGCCATTGTTAGGCATCAAATAAATACACTAACAAACCCTGTTATTATCCTAATTGTCAGAAATAAAATAAATGTAAAAAAACTTTAAAAACCAACCTTTTATTTATAAATGCACTAAAGAGAAAAATAATTATAATGGTAATACAATTTGTAGAACTTGTAAGATGTGGTCTAACAGCCATAATAAACTTTACTTCAAATTAATATGTTTGTAGTAATTAATATTTAGTATATAAAAGCTTGGGGCAATGTAGAACGTATACCTCATTTGCGTAAGCACATTGTGCGTAAGGCTCTTGACTATTTGCGCAAAGCTTTTATATACTAAATATAAATTGCTACAAACATATTAATTTGTAGTAAAGTTTATTATGGCTATTCAACCACATCTTAAAAGTTCTACAAATTGTGTAACTTTTACAATTGTTTTCTATTTTTTGTGCATTTATAAGTAAAAGGTTGGTTTTAAAAATTTTTTTACATTTATTTTATTTTTACTTTTTAGTCTCCAACCATGTATTTGTATCACAAATATGCCTCTCCCTTGCTAAGAATGATCCCAATGATGTATTGTGATCGACCAGTAGTTCACTTTCTTTCCGATACGGCACATACTATAGGAGCAAACTATAATAATAGTTTCCAGAACCATTTGCTGCTTAAAAAAAAGGCACACGCACAACAGCAGTGACTCTTCTAATCTCCATTTTACTGTAACTTGATTCTGTAACACAAACTCGATACAGCGTTTACTGCATGTAGTTGTCGAGTTCCTATGACCACCTTCCAGCTCCATCATCAGATCAGCTTAGTGGTACCTTCACATTGTATTGTCATGGGAACTACACATGTATGCCAAATTTCAGTTCATTTGGATAATGGGAAGTGGTTTAACATACATACACGTGAAGTAACATTAAAAGCTAGTAACTGCCGGCTCCATCCTCAGATCAGCTCACTGGTAACTTCACATTGTATTGTCAACGGAACTACACATGTATGCAAAATTTTATCTTAATTGGATAACGGAAGTGGTTTAAAATTGACTTGCAAGATTTCACCCGAATAAACTAACTAACAAGGCATGTTAAATAAAAGCTTGTTAAAATACAAACAAACTCTCGAGCTGTAATTTCGTAAAAAGTCAAATGAAGAGTCATCTACTCTACAGCCAACCAAATACATGATTGTACTAAACCAAGCTGATATTTTAGCTGCCTCAAATTTTATAATAATAGCCACATAATGTAGTTCCAGCTAACCATATGCTTGCTTACTTCAAATAAAATATTGGTTTAACTCTACCAAGTAATATAAAATATTTACGGTAATCAAACCGATTAGTTTATCGTACTTGTAATATAGTTGTGTCTACTAAATATGTGTAGTTGAGCAGCGTTGGAATGCAAAGGTGGGGGAAATGGGAGAATCCCAAGAAAACCCGCCGGCAGCACCATCGTCCGGCAAGATTCCCACAATGTGAAGATCCGGGAGAGGCCCCGCTGGGGATTGAACCCGGTTTGCGTTGGTGGGACGGGAGCCGTATAATCGCTCAGCCACCACTGCCCCTTAGATAACGTTGGAACTACCAAATAGTCGGCTAAACAAATTATTTAAAATTATTTATTTAGTTGAAGAGGATGAACGCAAATATTTGGAACAACCACTAATTAAAGTTAGCAGAGTACAGAAACCCAAACAAAAGAATATCGTGTAACACGCTTGTATTTATTCTATAAATCCAAAGCAATTCACACAATTATTTCGACTGATGTTGGCCTACAACCGATTTCCCTGCAGAATACTATGACTGGAATTATTAACACCAACTTACGATTGTACATCTTCATTACATGAAACTTAAATGCCAGCACCAGGAACAAGAAGTTTTACGATACAACTAATGAGACTAATTTTCTCTATACTAGCATATTCAAATCATTTCTATAAAGTGCTTAAAGACCTAGGCCGTAGAATTTTCTTTTTAGCAGAACAATTGTCGTGGCTGAGATCAAAACATTATTTTTTAATGACTTTTCAAACACGGCGCACTGAAGAAATTTTTAAATTGTGTATTTAACGACAATGGTGACTACTTCCGATATAGAATGTTGGTTTTAAATGGGTTTACTGATTCCTTGGATACAATACTGCTGAGATTTAAAAATAATATTTAACATACTTTTATATTTTAGAGTGGAGGTGGCATGTCATTAATATCTCTATGCTAGATTTGTGTTTTATTTCAGTAACTACAATACAAATTTTAGATGATATTTATTTTTCAAAATGGCTAATGAAGTAGACCATGCATTAGTTTGTTCAGTATTTCAAACTCGTACTTTAAGCATAACAAATTTGGTTTAAATATGTCTAATTGTGAGGAATACTTTGTATAGTAACCAATAATTATTTAATAACCTAAACAATAACATGTAACCTACTATCACATAAACTCGATAAGTTTAATAGCCTTGTATAGCATTTTGAACCTAACGACAAGGAAACATCACGCATGTCTCAGTTTACAGCTAGAAAACGGGATCAAACTTAGCACTGTGTTTATGATTCTAAGTAGTATTAGAAAATTTCAACAAGCAGCAACATTAATTTATATTTCTTTCATTTATGATTTCTGGTTCATGTTTTGTAGATAAAAAAAAAAAAATTCAACATAAGATACGTTTCGTAGCAATACCTAGATCGCCACAGAATAGTGTGTAAATTTTGCATGTCAAATATGTGGAAGACGAGAACTTCCGCAGAAGCGAGTGACCACGACAGACCAGCTACCACTCCTCTCATCACTCGTTTTCCTCCACAGTGAGGGCGAGTGTAGGATAATGTGAATAGCAGAAACGATAGAATGGGTGATGGTCGAGGCCAAGGACATAATGTAGGGGGTGGGGTGGAAAATGTGACTGCTGCCAGCTCACTCCCCCCCCCCCCCCCAAACCTTTGTAAATGGTTAGCCGCAGAGGGGAGTAGGCGCAGTGTGTTTCTCGGTTCCACCACCACACTTGGAGGAAAAACTACAACTATTTGGCTCAAAGGGTGATTTAGACTCTAGGGAGGTATACACATACACATATATCCATGTTCAGCTAGTAGGGGAAATTTAAAGCGTCAAAAATCCACCCACATTTCAGAGCCTATCCTAACTAAACTATTTCTATATTTGTTCTCAAACTGTAGATGGATAACCTAACCAACTGTTCAGGCAACATTTGCACATGCACATCTTTCTTCTCTGGGCTGGTCAATCCAGTAGCCAGCATAAGGAAAGTTCCAGCCTTGTAAGTCTCTGTTTTACCACACACATCGTCCACTGTGTAGAAAATATGAGTCCTTTTTCTGGGCATCAGGACCAACAGCTCGCCTCTCCAGGTTCTGACACGACAGGCAGTGGGCTAGAACCAACCAAGCCCACCATGGCTCAGGTCACGGACACCGCAGCAGCAGCCCCACTGTAGCCAAACTCTTAATAGGAACCTGGGTCGTGGGTTCGAGCCAGAGCGAGAGGTCATCTGGTCGCCTCTTTTGTTGTGACGGGGGAGTCTTGGCTAGTGTTGAGTGCTCCAGCTCCCAAGGACAGCAGTTCAGAAATCTTCCAACAAGGCTCTTGAACACAACAGCCTCTCGACGAATGGAGACCAACAGGGTGGAAAAGTGGTGGCTGCTTCCATTCTTCAGTAGAAAGAGATCAACACTCCAGATACCCTCAACAAGTGGTTGCCAAACCACCTCCTAGTAATTGTAGCACCATCCAATCATTTCACAGTCCAATTCAGGCCACCGTTCAGTCCTGACACAGTCTAGTTAATGGCACAGTCCAGTTCATTTCCACTCACATAACAAAGGACACATCCGTTGTTTCCTTACACCGGCACTGATCTCGTTCTGAAGGTCTTTATCACTGACACAGTTTGTGTGGACTCACACGCACTCAACCAAAATAAAGTTCATTTCGCAACCGTGTCCATTTCTTCACGGTACTTGTTACTTGAAGTAAGAAGAAAAACCAGTTGCCTGATATTTCCCACCCACTCTAAGAAGGGCCTAAAGACGTTAACCCCAAACAATAGAAACAAAACTTCAAAATTATATCAGCAGGAGTATTCAAAACACCTAGACTTATAACCGAACCTAAAAATCTTACTCTTATCCTCTTAATCAGCAGCACACCAATTTCTCCCTTTGACTATAGCAACTGACAGTTTTGGGGTAGGCAAAAGTTATTTGCAAAAGATTATTGTTATAACCCCATAATGGAAATGTCAAGTTCTTAGATCTTTTTTTTTTCTCTCTACAAGAGAAATAAGCAAACACTAGGTTTTTACGTCCTATTATGTCATTGTCAAATTTATACTTCATGTTTACAACTTCAGTATATTTGCATCTAAAAATTAAAACTCCGTTACACGCTACTCTGGTGGATGACTTAATTGAATCGACATTCCTTGCACTTATTCAGCAGGGTTCTTAACTTCTATTGTTTTAATGGTTGGTGCTTAACCATAGGTTGAGTCTTACATCTTATAATTTAATGACCTTAGCCCAAACAAAATACACTTAACCTAAAAGTTACAACTTAATCTAGGTATCTGTCAGGGTATTCAAAGATCAAAACCCTTACCTTAACAACTAGTGCAAAACATCTTTCACTGGCAGAACACAATATTCTATGGCTACCTTTTACACATATGCATTTCCTCTTTTTCTTTCTACCTACAGATTGTTGACAAGTGACAATTTCAATATTACTTCTTGACTGTTCTCGTCTCTCATGTGGCGTTAACCCTGCCACTGGTTCTAATATGTTCTACCAAGGGCTCTGCATAGGAACCACTTGGCTCTGCTGGAGTTCTACTGCTGTGTCTCTCTCTCTTATGTCTGCAAAACTTCCATAACAAGCACAGCACAAACACTATGGTCAACAAAAGTATTATTATGGTTGACCCTATTTCAAGACTCAGGATAGTATTAAAATCAGCTGCCTCTGCCCAAGGGATCACCCCTATTCCTACTAAATAGGGGTTCCTAAAAATTATGATTAACAACACAACCATAACTAGTCCCAAAGAAATACTTTGCAGATTTCTGACCCAAAAATTCTCATAACCAATGGCGGTCTCCAAAGAAACATGAGGGGTTCTACCAACAGTGGTATCCAAAGAAATGTTCAGATGAGGAATGGCAGAGGGCAATCCTTCTCAAGACAATCCTTAAATGAAGGAAAAACTGTTTGAGTGGAAGTTTGATGAGCTGGAATATGCAGCTTTTTAAATTTTGACCATGCTGCTGGGATGACATCAATAACCTCAAACTCAGTAGTATTGAATTCACAATGGTAAACTTCTCCATTTAAAAACAGCTGACAAACACAAGGTATGGCTACATCAATTACACCTGGTTGCACACTGTTTTATAGTACTCTAGACTCATATTTACTAATGGTACATCTTAATTCTAACATACCCTTGGCGTTAAAAAGTAAAGTTCAGGTCCTACTTGGGTGAGAAGCAACTGAGATCCTGATTGACAATTGAAAGAACTCGCTTCTCCTAGTTTTTCAGCAGTACTGCCATGGAAAACAGCTTTTGGGCATAAGGCCCTTATCACAGCATCACCAGAATGTCTGGGGACAAAACAAAGATGGTCTTGATTAGGCCTACAATCTTGTAATGCTCTACCCCTAGTGCTAGTGAGCTCATCTACATTTATGGCTAGAAAAGTAGTTTCATGGTGTAAACACAAATAGAGTTCTTCCATATAAAAGGGACTGCCGCAAAGCCGTACAATTTCCAAACTGTGTCATTTTTCACTATTGGGACCATCATTTCTAAAAAAATATTTTAAAGACCTTATAGGAACTTATTTTCAAATGATAGTAAATTTGTACTTCACTTAAAGTGATAGCCAATCGATACCCATCTTTATCAATTACCGACGACAACACGGTTAACTTCCTTTTTAAATTCTCAGGGGAAATCAAAACTGCTGGAAATTTATGCGACATGCACTAATCTAGGATCTCTATTCCAAACATTGTTTACTCCTGTTTTGCTATAAGAGCTGCAAGTAACAGTTTGTCTGAAAGACATTTACGAGCTCATGCACCGTACCTGCGTGGCTATCATCTATGGCGTCCCTAAAATAATTTAGTTATGTAGTTAAATTATTACATTTTCTCTGTACTTTTCCAAAAAGGTCCGAAACTACATTGTCAACAACAGAAATCTGGTTAGAAATGTTAGCCAAAGTTGGTCAACACTTGTTTATTTATGATTTCCATATGGTCAGCTAATTCTTGTTCGTTTTTGATAAGGCTTTGATTCACAGTGGCTATATCACAACAACAGTTAGCTATCTCACCAAGAAAAGTGAGACCTCTTTTTGCTATATTGCATTCCTGAGAGTCTACAAGGTCCTCACCCACAGCAGAATTCAATTCATTAAGCAAAGTGTTTGTACTAATGAGGAAACTCATTTGCTTCGTGAAAAGATGACAAAAAATATGCTATGGCCTAACCTAGCGTAAAAAAGAATGTTGATCTGCTTACTAATTTCGTCATCTAAGCTCTTTGGCCACACGACCTCAAAATTTACGGGGGCCCAAGGATGAGTACACTATTATCCTATTCATAGGTTGGAAGTGCGCCCCTGCGACAACTCCCAAGGGTGATGGACTCCTGGATGATGACAGTGGCCCAACACCCGAACAGCATCCCGATGAACATCAAGGCTATGTAGGCTACCATCATCCCCGTGTTGATCAATTTACTTATGCCTCTGGACCAGCTGGAGAAAAACAAGCAGCTATCCAATGTGGATTTCATAAAACCCACAATTGGGAAGCATCAAATCACATCTTAAGAACTTTCATTCCACCACATAGGACAAAATAGAGACGTATAACTAAAGGATAATCTAATGAAATAAACGTAACCACACACATGTACAAATGTTATACATATACCACTTTTGTGCTAGATAGGTGTCGGGGGGACACTGGCTTTGGGGGTACTTGGTTCGTCGCCCAACCCCTTTCTCCATGGTGGGGTAGGTAACAGTTACCACTCAATTTACTGTCACCGACTATCTGCTCCGTTTTTGGAACAGCACCACCCTCACCACGTTAGGCTACGTTGGTACTCGAACTCCACACCTCTCTGGTCAGGATCCTTTCGGGGAATACCTGGGCTTTAATGGCTAAACAAGTTTGTAGCTTAACAAAACAAAAAAAATCAACAGACAGACACAAACGAAATACTCTGTATACCCCCAATGAATTCACATTCGAGCACAAAATATACATCCTAGCGACAATACATGATCCAAGCAAAATCTAAAAATATCAAACGACCACTTCTAATATATACATTACACATCATGATCATCATGTTTTGAAAAAAAGGCTTCATTCCTGAGACTTTGGGCACTTCTATTTTAGTGTCACCTCGAGATGTTTTCTTCTTCAGAGCATAACTGTTTAGGGACAACTATATAACTCAACAACAGGTCCGTTCCAGCGGTGCATCAGCTTGGGGGACAGGCCTTTCTTCCTCTCAGGAGTGTACACCAACACCACCTGTCCAGAATGGTACTCCACAACCCTGTGATGAGGGTCGTAATGCTGCTTAACCCTCTGTTTGTTACTGTCTGATGGTCACGACGGCGTGCCTTTGTAACGTCTTCCACTTTCTTCTCAGTGAGGGCAGCCAGCAGACTTTCAACTGCATCGTTGCACTGTGGGCAGTAACTGGATATCATGGTCCACTGTACGTCCATTAACCTTAATAACTCTCCGACTACTACGGAACTGAAAACTTGACCCCTATCACTCAAGATGGACCCAGGAGTAGAGTGCCTACAGATCACATTTTCTAGCAAAAACTGTGCTACTTCCTAGGCTGTATAAGAAGGTACCACATGGGTCTCAGCCCATCTCGTCCCGTAGTCAATGCAGGTTATGACATACTTATTACCTCTCGTAGTTTAAGGGAAAGGCCCTAAGGAGTCTATGCCTACCCGATCTAAAGGTTCATCACAACAGATTGGCTGTAATAGGCCTGCTGGTTTCATTTTTGTACCCTTCTTAGTCTGACAATCCATACATGTTTTTACGTAGGCCTCAACATTTTTAAATAGCCCATACCAATAGTATCTTCGTCTAATTTTATCTTTGGTCCTCGCTATGCCTAAATGATCTCCCACAAGAGGGTTATCATGGCATTCACTCAAAATTTCAGCTTTCAGGATACTTGGGATTACCAACAGCTTTTCTCCACCTTCTGGTCTTGTATTAATTTTGTATAAGATATATTTTTTTTTTTTCAGACAAAAATTTTTCACTATTGTACTCAATTTAGTTTAAACTAGGGATGGGTCCGTTCGGTTCTTCGGTTCCAATTTATACCAGTTTTTGAGATTTGACTCTGAACCGGTTTTTGGTTAACTATGACTACTCGGTTCTTGTTTCTATACAGCAATAAATTTAGTAATATTTTTAGATGATGATATACTTAGTACGAAACATTATGAATTAATGTAGTTACAGCAAAACTCTGTCATTACAAAAATAACTGTAACAAGAAACTTATCAAAACATACCAAATTTTTGCATTGTGGCCAAAACAATATAGGTTAATTTACCTGTAACAGGCTTTTTTTTTCTTGACCGTGGTATTTCCTTACAGCAAATAAATATTAATTTATTTAGTACCAATGATTACAAAAGTAGTTTTAAAGGACAAATGTTTAATAAAATACAGTATTTGGTTTAATATATTCTATCAGTTAAATGAGACAAAATGTAAACAGTCTCGTGGAGGCAATGTATGTCATAGATAAATATATACAGAGAAGATACAGCACTCAGTATAGAGTGAAACAAAATGGCAGATGTTTATGTACAGATTTTTAGCTTTGAATTGTTCTAATTGTTCTATATGTACGTCTTCTAAATACAGCGTTCTAGGGTATTATACGAGAGAAAAACATGTAAATAAATGGAGTAGAGTATGTGCATATATTTTGTGAGAGCTTTTGAACGTGATACGTAAACAGTGTTTAGTGTGTGACAAAGATTTTTTAGTTATTTAGTCTGAAATTATTTAAATGTCGTCCAAATGCTAGAACCGAATACTGGAACTGATATTTAAATGTAGAATCGGTACCGGAACCAAAATTTTTTGTTATTTGACCCCATCCCTAGTTTATACCTGGGAGGGTTTTTAAATTTCCAGGATTACAGTGGCCAAATTTCTTCATCACATTATTAAGCTGGTGGTAATCTACACAAAACCTCGAAGAGCCATTTTTCTTCTTAACAAGTACAGTGGTGGAATACCACGGACTGACTGATGGTTCTTTCACATATAACTCCTTCATTTCTTTCAGAATTCCCTCACCTGCCTCATGCAAATCTAGTGGAATTCAACTTGGTGGCTGATTTATGGACCTGGTGTCTCCTGTATCAATGTGGTGGCAGGTCACATTAGTCCTTCCAAGGTCATTTGGTCCATATGAGAAGACATGCCTATTTCTCTGTAGTAATTCTGAGGCAGCCTTCTCCTGTCACCAATTAATATTTTCTGTTCTTTCTAGCAGTTCCTCCAATACTTCTGGTAAAAGATATTCTATTTGTTGTAATCTTGAATCTTCTAGACCATAAGTACCTGTGTGATCTGCTTGCAAACCCTTATCACGGTCCCCTCCTCAAGATGAATGGTGCTATTGGCCAAATTAATAATTCTAACTTGCAGACTGCCAGAATCTGAAGAGACCAAAGTCCTTGCTACGACAATACTACCTGGCAGAATGCCTCTTTTCTCTGCTGGCTCAAATAGACCCAAACTTCTGACAAATTTACCTTGACATCTGCCTATAGTTACAATTTCACTATAAGCAAGTAGCACAGTGAATTAACACAGACGCCTGGGCAGCTAATTGGCGAGGAGACCACAGGTATCAAATGGATGCAAAAAGTTGTTTATTGGTGGTGTTGTTGATGTTAGAGACAAATAAATTGTGTGTTTAATTTGATGTTCATAGCTTGATTACAATTAATTCACCGAGTAGTCATGTATGTTTCATAGTCCACACCAATGCAACATTTCTCAGCTGACGACGCAACCTACCCCGCCACAGCTACAGTAATTTGTATATATGTGTGGAAACCCACTTAAGAAATGGCAGATCCTGCCTCTGCTATCCACCTGGATATGGTACTAGGGTACACACAGGTGTATCCTTAGCTGCCCTGACATGCCTCTGGATGGTGCGTGGTGATGCCCATGAAGTGATTACAGCTTGTCGCACAGTCAAACAATCTTCCCTGCTGGTGGGCCACAGGTTTCGACCCAACCCATCTTGATGCACGTTTACTCACTTGTTCCCATTGCATCTAACACTGACTCTCAGTGAAGGCAGAATGGTTCAAGTGGTGAGTAATGTGTCGAAACATCAAACCTGCCTCTCAGAGGCTAATGATTTGATCCCTCTCAAACTCGTCCAGTTGGTCAAAGGTTTGTCATATGCGTTGTCAGAGCATGCTGTGTGTTCACTGAACTTGAGTCTGTGACTCAAACGGTTGCTAAGGCCTTATTCGGTGTCTTGCAGCTATGAATGATGGAGGGATATGTGGGCTCCTAGTGGTACATCTATGCAAGCAAACTGCAGTAAACGCAAATGGGACACATAGCGAGGTATGATGATACTGTGCAACAACGTTTGTTGTACTCTGCAATTCATTCATAGTAATAATATTTTTGTAAATAAAAATATTAATAGTAAAATGTTTAAATAATCATACTAACTATAAAAATTCTTTATATAGTTCTTATAACCAATTAGAAAATTGTAAGTTATATTTAATATTTTTTTTATGGTTCAGGTATTTTGCAATTTTGTAAGTATTTTTTAACTTGGTAAGCATTAGATAATATTTAAATTTTTTAAAATGAAATTTACTTAGAAAATGACGCTTTTTAATGACGTGAAAATTTACTTAAAATTAAACTATCTACATAATTGTTAAGCATAAACATAATTATGAAAATAATTTTATTTTGCTTTTATGATTTAGGCTGCCATTATATTTATGTAAACTATGTAAATTTTAGATAATGCATTTTGTTACCTTTTTCCCCCTCTTTTTTTCCATGGGAATGGTTTTTTATTTTTTTTTTCACTCACTGCCAACTCCAGTACGTTATTTCTTGTGAAAATAGAAGATGAAATGGTAAATACCACTTTTCCCTTAAGTTACTATCAGGGTGCTATGCATCCCCCAATAATCAACTTTTGAAATGCTTTTAGTTAGTAAACATCAGAAAGTACTTGTATTTAAAGAACAAATTGGTAAACAGGGATTTGTATAATAGAAACTTTACACCTTTGAATTCATGGTTTGTTGTATTATCCCGTTTTAAGTAACTGGATGTTATCACCCTATTTTTGCAATTAACTTTGTAATACTAAGCTCTAAACAATTTAAGATAAGTTCTGAATTGGTACGTCTAAATTAATAGTAAATGTTGCGCTGTAGGAACATTAGGTAAACCGTTTTTAAGAAATTGATGCAGAATTATCAAAATAGGAGTGTGTCCTGGCAGGTAAGGAACATACATTGTACAGATTTTGTGAAGGAATGATATGAAAGTGAAAAAGAATAGCACTTACTGTACTTTAAAAATGAAAAGAGTTTTATGTAAAAGTGAGTCTAGGTAAGTTGCATTAACATATGATAATGGCATGTTGTATTATGCAGCACCAAGAATGCATACTAGTAAATAAGTGGTAATGTACTGTGACTGCAAAAAGAACACATGGGAAATAAAACTGTAGTAGACAAATGTATTGAAACATTACAAACTCCTACACTTACCAAATTAATTGCCCTAATCACATTGTTTACAGAAACTGTTAAAAGGTCCTATGCCCCTACCGTGATATTAGGGCACGCATTGTGTAATATGTACCTGTGAGGCCACTCGCCTTTTCTTTTGATATTTTCTCAAAAGATTTTTAAAAATAGTTCAGAAAACCTTTTTGGTTAATTGCAGATATGATGATTCATGATTTGTGTTAACATATTGTTTACAGCTGAGTGTTGCAAAGTTTCTTGAAAACATATGGTGGCGACCCTCACTTAGTGAAGGGGGATGATATTATACAAATCACTGTTCACTCATTTATCACTTAATTACAAGTATTTTCTGATATGTAACTGAAAGCATTTGAAAACTCTATATTGGGGCACATAGCTCCCTTTGTACTGGCACTGCTCTTTAATTAACATAACAAATCTGCTACTTTTTACTAACTACTGAGCGTACTGAGCAGTTGTAGAGTACAAATCAATAACATATAACTGCCACAAATAATAATATGGTTAATGAGATTTAAATTATTGAAATGATCAATACTAAGTAATTAAATTTAATTAGCTGAGTAATGAATTGGTGGTGGTGGTGTATTTATTTTTGTTTTGAATACAGTAACAAATTTATATCACATCCACAGATGTTTTCTTTAAATCATTCATTAGTAACAAAAAAGAAATTACTGAACTACCACATACTTCAAAAGAAGGTTAGATCATTGAAAAGATGGGGGCCTTTCACATAAATAATTTTTTTAAAGAGAAAAAGATTTTAGTTTTTATATTTTCAATAGTTCCTGCCTTTGTAACTTTCATTGCTTCATACATCAAAATCAATAAGTTAGGCTAACATATTTGAGTCTTCTTGCAAACATTGGAAAATATTAAAAATAAATAGTTATGAAGAATACATTGATTAGTTCATATCAATCAAGAAGCATCTACTCATAAACTGTGAACTGTAAAAAAAAATTTAAGGTGCTCATATTGGCGTATAGGATGCTCGGGAGTCTGCAAATCTGGTCACCGCAACAGTCATGCTGTATGTTGACAAAAATCCCCTGTTGTTGCCATTCCCAGCGATGAATGTAGAGCCGCAAAAAGATTGAACATTACAGTTGAGGGTTGACAAAAAGTTGAAGACGATGCTTGAAAATGTAGTTTGAAAGCTACATAGAACTAACATCCTCCACAACAAATTAATGCACAGAGAAAATAATTAAGTATTAATGCATCCTAGCTACAAGAGAAACGATTAACCAAATGTTGGAAGTAAACTTACCCAGTTGAAGGGATAGTAAGATGCTAGGTGGCAAACATTCTGTCGCTGATGTCCGGTGATTTCATCACAGACACCACAAAAAAAAAAAAAAAAAAAACTCTTGACTACATTAACTAAACTACAAAATGGTGAGGCTGGTAACAGTGTAGTCAGACAATCATCCTAATGGATTACATCCTGTCGTGCAAAGGCAGAAAAGTAGAACTATGAACTTGCGTGGATGTCTTGTCAGCAGCTGTCTCAAGAATGCAGTGTATGTTCGGCATCACTCATGCAGACGCGCACAAAATCAATTGCTTGGTGGCGATAAAACGAACTAAACCTAGTTTAAGTGTGCACAGCTAGATGGCACTGGGGTCACGAGATGGTGCTTTCGCGCAGTCATTAAGATGTTCTTCTACCAAGTCTCGAGCTGAGAACCAGCCTGTCAGCACGACTTTACTGCTTAGGAGGGCGAATGCTGCCGAGTTAAGATGGCATTGTAATAACACACGACTTAGTGAATGAAAGCATAGAGCGTAGCAACTGTACTCTGGTAATGTGCATGATGAACTGCGCCAACATGACTCGTGTGACAGCCGTCTTGCCAGGTCTGTTGGACTGGTGAAGCTGGGCTAGGGATGGCAAGCACGACTTGCAGTCTCAGCAAAAACTTATTTTTCAGTCCCTGTCAACAATCATTAACTAATTTGTCATTCTAGTAAAAATCGCGCATAAAATCATTCACTATATATACCTTTTAAATCTCTTAACTAACAAGGATGAAATTTACTATTGAGTAAAATGAACTTAGGTACTCATTAAATAGCACTAAAGAACTTTTACAATATTAGGACTGACTCAAAGAGGGATATTGCCCTGGCTGTAAACAAAATATTCCATTGATCGCTAATAAATATTACAACTAAATGAAAGAAACAAATTAACAAATTGAAATTCTTACTAAGATAATTTATCTATGCTTTCATTGTAATACACTGTCTAGCTTGGGGTAGTAAGTATCCTTGAAATACTGAATTAACCTCCATGTATACTTTCAGGATTAGAACAAAAGAACCTCCTGGGCCACTAAAAAAAGTTGAAATAAAGGGATACAGAATTTTACCATACATGTATCTAATCTTCCATCCATTTTAATAATATAAAAAAAAAACTGAAATATACCAATGTGGGGAAATTTAACAAAACTTATGTGCCTTAATATTTTCATTAAAATTTTAAAACTGCACACCTTGTCAATTACGTATAGGAAAAATGATATGTACCCTTTTGTCTCATATTTTCATAATGAATAACCTGCCTGAGTTTATCTGTGTTTGTTTAAAAACGTACATATGTGTGTGTGTTTGTGCACGCGTGTGTACATGTGTGTGTGTTTGTGTGGTTGTATGTGTGTTTGTATGTGTTTGTTTTTGTCATGTACCAGATGTGTAGGTTTTTGTGGAAAGTGGGGCAGTTCACCTTGAAACAAAATACCCTTATTAACTTATGTCCTAACTTGAATGCTTTCCGAGGTAAGAACTCCCAAGTTTCTGCTGGAATTATTAGCCATAGGTACTTGATAAGCCCTCTTTGTGACTCTTCAGCCCTGTCATTTATAGCAGCAATGATTCACTCTTACAATAGCTGCTTGAAATGTCCACCCTGCATGTGACTGCATGCCTGCACATATGTGAAAAGTTTGTACCACCCAGGTGTGCCATTACATTTAGATTCGGGTCATACAATTGGCCCTGCATGACCCATCCATCTGTATGGAGACCTCTCATTCAGATAGGCTTCTCTCCAAAGGGACAGTTCACGTTTAGCGAAGTTCACCAGTATGCAACTAGTCTATTCTTTGAAACACTTTCCTACTTGACAGATGAAGATTCAGAAACCATTCTTGCATACAGACATCTCACTGTTCCACATTGCAATGTTGAGTCCATACTTTATATTACTTCTCACGTTAAGTGACACAACCTGTATAGGTATTTTACAATTAGGGTATAAAGCTCTTTTTTTTTAAATATATTTGTTAACAACATTTTAAATTTATCAATAAAATACACAAGTTAATTTCACCATACTCTGCATTAAAAGCAGGTAAATAATCTTCATTTACCTCAATTTCTTGTGATTTAGCAGATTATAAATCAACTTTACAAACTGCTTTTATTTTCTCATTGTACTTTAACCATCTAAATAGTGTATTTATAACAATTTTAGAATTTGTATGTAGATGGACAAGAATGATGATTTTGCAAAAAGCCTATGTAAGAAATATGAAATATTTAAGTATAGTGAAGTAGATCTCAATTTAGTACTGGATGAGATGAAACAAGATAATGTCAGTTTGCACAGTGTTTCAGAAAAGTATGGTATCCCTAAAATCACAGGGAAAGTTCATATTGAAAGACAAATGTAACCTGTTACTGTATTAACAACAGAAGAAGAGCAAAAGGTTGAAACTTGGATTGAACTACACCGAAAATTGTCTTTCCTGATGCACCCATATATAGTTCATGATACCGTACAGACAATTTTAAATTTAAGTAGATGGAAAACTTAATTCATAGATAATAAGCTTGGAAGAAAATAGCAGTTTTTTGTCCTCAAAACACAATATATTGTGAAAAGGAATATAGAAATTATCAGTAACACCAGACCAAATTAAAAATTAATTTTATGATCTCAAAGCACACTTGGAAGTGGAAGTTTATACTGAAATACTACAAGACTTTTCAAGAAATGGCGGCATAAACTTGATAAATACAGAATACAACTTTGCCTGCCAGAGATTTAGGACCAAAAGTTTTCAAGAAACTCCATGAAATAGCTGCTTAGGATCTACTTGTGTGTCAATTTTCCATCATTTCAATATGTGTGAAGTTAACACTTCTGTGGATTTTGTCACTTAATTTGTTTTGAAACAAGAAAAGTTGAGATATTACTAGTAATATAAATACTATACTCATAAAAAAAGTAAACAATTAAATTAAGTTTGATGTCGCCCTCACTGTCCCACTCAGAATGCAGCGCACCGCTGCTCTGCTCATGCATCAGCCACGCACAATCATGCATTCAGTGTATGGGTCAACCAAGTCATTCATGCACGAATAGATCAGTGAACCATCCAGTGATGTTGAGGCCCTTGCTTAGCCCTTCAGGTAGGAACAAAGCAAGGACATACATCCACTGAAGACAAATCAATGACTAAGTTGTAACAACAGAAATATAAATCCCTAAGGGCTAATGGCTTAAAAAGGTTGAACAAGCTAACTACCAGGTAAACTCGCATGAGTTATGAAAAATAGCTATATTCAAAGTTCTTAATACCCACATTACATATTTCTACAATCAATATGATACTGATACAAAATAGCTATATTCAAAGTTGTCAATACCCACATTACATATTTCTACAATCAATATAATACTGATACAAAATAGCTATATTCAAAGTTCTCAATACCCACATTACATATTTCTACAATCAATATAATACTGATACAAAATAGCTATATTCAAAGTTCTCAATACCCTACGTGACATATTTCAACAATCAGTATAATACAGATACAAAATTCAATCTTATCTACAAAATGGTGATTGGATTTCCTTGCACACAACGCTTGAAATATTATACATTTGAAAAATTACAAAAATATCAAAATTACAGCCTTTAACACTTTCTACAGGCTGGAAATTTCATTGAAAATAACCAGGCAACATCCCCACAGTTCTAGATATTTTAGTCTTTTTTGGCTGGTTAAAACAACTCTTATTCCTGACATAGCCAATCAAATACTCCTCTCTCCGGAACGTACAATAGGCTAAAATGTGAGCAAAAGCCTAATTTGATAAGACTTGGACACATCTCTAGCACTAAAACTTTATACATAAAAGTTTTAAAATCTTAGTTTGCAAAAAAGTATTTTATTCTATTAAAAAAAGTGAAATCTTTTAATTCCATACTAGTAGAAATTATGGTACTTAATCTCTGGCGTTAGCATGAGATATTCATCCCAAAACAAATTATTACTTTATGTATTAACATTTTACAATGCGCAAAACTTTAAATTTTTCCAGAAAATAATATTCTTTAGAAATTTCTACAATCAATGATATTGTGTGCTAAAACTTTACATCACCAAGAAATTCCAATACTCTACAAATTTCTGGGTAACAACACCCATTTCTGCAGAAAACTGGCCTTATGGCCCTAATGTTGTGTACTTATCTCATTGTCTGTAGGCTGTACTGATTGCCCCCAATGACCAGGTCTCTCTACGTGACCAGTCTGCGGGAGGGACTATTTATAGTCAAAAAAATTGACAGTGGAAAACTTCCCCACCAATATTCTTATTGGCTTAGCCACATTACCAATTACAATGAATTTCTAGCGAACACAGCACCACCTTTATCAAAATTACAGTACGAGATTAATCATTACTAATAGAAAATGTTCTGGTGATCACATTATTTCCGGCGCAGTAGCGCTCTCTTTACGGCTGTTGCTCACAGCTGCCGGCCGTCCAGCGCCCCGAGTGCCGCACATGGACAGGCCGGTAAATACACTGGCAACTTGCGCCGGCCATTTTCAATCCTGCACGAGTGCTCAGGCCAAGTGGTCGCATATGTCGATGCGTCAGGAAATGTCACTGCAGCAACACGTATTTCTCATGTTCTGTGTCAACATGCATCATTTATTCAAAAATGTAAAATGTCTTCAAATATAATTAAATAATAAACATTTCATGTTAGGGAATATTAAGTGTAGGAAAATTCGTAATATTGATGAACAAAGCTGGGATGGCGATCAGTTGACAAGACAGGCAAAACTCGTAGCCGGCAGGGGAGTTGACCGTAAAATGTGGAGTGGCAAGCAGGCGAAAATTTTCAGTCATGAGACTCCTTGTCTCAACCTGAATGACCCTTGTAATGACGAGTGAGGTATTTCTGTGTTTACAGTGCTAAAGTAATCTGTTCCCCAGGAAGCAGAGTCTCGGATATAAAAGGGAAAGTGTTATCTTCCTTATGCTCCCTGTAAATAAAGTGTAATAAGCTTTAGAGTGCGAAGCCACATGGTTCACATAATGATTAACCAATGACTTGAGACACTCTAAAATCGTAATATAATTTATTTAAAAGAGGCATCTTGCATTTTTTTAGTTTTTAATAGTGTGTTACGTAAATGATCTCGGCAGTTCCGGCATCCGCCATGCCACATGCTCAAACTTAAAATCTCCAACTAATATTAAATTAATGTTTTTATTTAATATTTTTCTTTTGAGCACCTACAGTAAAGCCCCTCTATTAAGACCCCATTTATTACGACCACCTCTCTATTACTACCCAATCCTGAGGAACCATGAAATGTTTGGGTCGAAAAAGTCGAAAATTGGAGGCATGTCTAAAAAAATAGATACAATTATCCCTCACCAACCACGGTATCTTGAACCATGGTTTCAGTTATACGTGGATTTGTTGTGTAGACCTTTTCTCAAACTTTGGTACTAGTTTCTATTATCCACGGTTGTCAGTCTATGGAAAACTAGCCTTTACTGATGTTAGTGGTCATACATTTCTCAAGCTACCATCATATACTTTAGCATTTGTCCCAAGCAGCGTGAAGCAATAAATGCCAGAAGGGGAAACTGGTGTATTGTCCGAGAGAACAAGGGGGAGGGTTGCAGGCTGGGTCAGTAAGGATTATTTGTCCTACTCACATGCCGCCGCCTCTGCCTTACCCTCCCTGTCTTTTTTCGCTTCCATTATCCCTCCTCTTTTGCTGTAAAAACAGTGGATCATTACATAGGCTAGTTTCTTAATCAGTCTATATATAATAACTGTAAATTTAATTGAATACCCTTTTTTTAATGATTATTTTTAAGTGTATGTGCGCCCACGCCTACATAACATGCTAATATTTTATGGTGGGCAATTATTTTTTTTCTTGTGAAGTAAATTTTATGTGTAAAGTGAATAAAGATACGTGTGTGCAAATAAAATGTGTTATGTTAATATGGTACATATTATGGCGAGTTAGGCTGTGTGCATGTATAGGCAACGTCAAAAGTTTTGATGAAAAATTCAGGATAATTAATATTTCAAGTAGACTGCTTGAAATATTTATATTCCCATGAACATTGCCAGGCCTCATTGTGCCAGTGCAGAGGCCAACACACTGCCTACATTTAGTATAAATTTAACACAATGACGTGAATCGCATCTATCAGCATGTTTTCCCAATGCCGGGCTACTGTTACAAAATGAACCGGCCCTGTAAAGACGGCAGTGGTGGTGGGGGACTTCCACACAGTCTTCAATAGCATCATTACCTGCTTATCAAGCACATAAATTGAGTGTCCTTCCTTTCCTCATATTTTTAATATCATTGCCAACATCATTGTTTGCAAGTACAGATGCTTCCTTATGTTGAATTGGGTCCATTTCTCATGACTGATAAATTATTCCTTTTTTTTTTTTTTTGTTGGTTACCCCAGTGCCTTGATAAACAATTTGAAAGCAGTACTTTCTAAGTAATGTTGTGAAAGCAATTGTATACGGAAATTAATGGTTTGCGTTGCTTGTGATATCTCTCAGGTCTGTGTGAAATCCAAGTTTATTTGATGTCTTTCAGTTCTTGTTGATGTCAGTTTAGATAAAGTTGAGGTCGTTTTGGTGTTCAGAGAGTGATAAATGTCACAAGGTAATTGTGGGCATTGATAGGTTGAATGTGCTTAGAAGCATAAGAATGGGGAGAGGTTGCCATAAAGGGGCGTGGAGGGTAGGGTTGGAAAAGATTGAGTGGGTGGAGTGGAAAAAAGTATCTGCATCGTGATGTGAATGATATGAAACTAACAGTTTGATGCAGGACAATGCCCTGCCCTTTTAAGACTGTCTGTTACACTGTGCGCCAAACTCCACCGCAATAATTTGCATGATGGGTGCGAGCACTGAACGTGCATGTGCAGTGCAGTGCAGTGCAGTACTTGTGGGAGTAGGGTAGTGTAAACATCCTCACTGTCTCCGTTGACTCTGCTGTCCAAAAGGGGGGCAGTATAGAGGATATGAATCGTTAAATGCAAGCAGCGATTAATTATAATAAGTAAAACCAGTATGATGAAAGAACGTTCTAATTACATAAAATACGTCCAGCATAATTAAAGTCTTAATTTCAATTGAGTGTGTTGTTCATATAATAATATCAACCTAATTTTGTTTTATCAATAAATGGTTTTTGCAAGGTATTTCATGTTTTATATGGTGGTGTTGAAATTTATGATTGTACATTTACGAGGGTTCTGTTGTTCTTGAAGTGTAACTTATTTTTGCAAGCGAATAGTTCTGGTGCGTAGCCGCCATCATACCTGTAGCAATGCGCGCCCACCACTGTAGAAGTCTTCATCCAGTCAGAATGCTCGGCATGTGCCACGCCACACTCCAGTTGCACTTAATGTCTTTTGTGTCAACCACCTTAGTTTACAGTAGTCATAGGGTAGTTAACTGGAACCTTCGCTCTTTTTCACCTGGAAACGCCACCCCATCTTGCCTAGGAATAGCATTGCCTAGGGAAGCTTAAGTTTCACGTAATTAGTTTGTGTCACGTTTGTGCTTTTTTACAGTTAAGCCCACCTGGTGCGTGCAAGTGGCCAGAGACCGCTTAAGTTTCACAGTATGCGAATGGAATGCAATGTGCAAAGAAAATTATATGTGTTAGCAAACTGCTTTTTTTTTTTCTAATCATGTTCTACTTGGCATTTAGGGCAAGGGACCCCCATAACACACCATCCAAGTGTGTATCCAGTGACATAACCTTGCACTATAATGAATGTCTCAATTAACAATTGCTTGAGGTGTGTGGGTCAGTCTAAATAGGCCCAAAAACAATGTAATATACCAGGCACTAAGGGAGCCTGACTTAACCTTCATCTTTGGGATAACTCATCTATATGCTATCACTGAAGGTACGGCATACATCCGGGCGGATAGCCACACGACCCTGAGAATACCAGTAATCTCATCTCGACATTACTTGTTCACGGTGTCCGACACCCAAGTCCTGTTAACTCCACCTCAATTCATTTGTATTGTTTGTTCACCGTCCCTTAAAACCTTTATGCACACATCCCAGAGCATTGCATAGTTATGTATCAGTAACCTCCTGGTAGTGTTATTGGCAACATTGTGTTAATATCTTATTATAAAATTGAGGTGCTGAGAGTAATAACTCGGGCAACTGAATTCTCATTGGGTGGGGAATCTCACAGAGGAGAGTAAATAGTATATATGATTGTTTTGAAACCCTGGATTGCAGTATTGGCAACACACACTATATGTAAATATTTTAAATGTTATTTTTAATGTATTATAAACCAATTTGATTTTTGTCACGTAAGAATGTTGAAACAGTTTTTAAAAATGGAAATGTAAAGTACAAAAATCATGTTTTAGTATGATGTGTGTGGGGCAAAGGTGACAAAGGAACCGCTGTCCTATAGTGGTTAGAGTATTCGTCTTTCACCTAGGTGAACAAGGTTCAATTTCCAACAGGGTCTCCCACCTGATTTTCACATGTGGGAATCATGCTGGATGATACAGCTGTTCGGCAGGTTTCCTCAGGGATCTCCTATTTCTCCTTCCCCACTGTTCCATACTCATATCACTTAACCCTCATCTGCTCTCAAGACCTTAATGTTAAGAGCTGCCTAAATCTCTCTGCTCCCCCCAAAAGTGACCAAATTTATTGTGTTGGAATGTGGGGGCAGGAGAATGGTTTCCCCCAGTTTTCTGTACGTTTTGATTTTCGTGAATTGTTATTTCAAGGTTACCATGAGATGATAGTCATGATAATATTAGTATTCAACTTAGTCAACATCCAGGGGCATATTCTCCATGAATGCAATGCATGCAGTGCATGCTTTAATGCAATTCAAACACTTAGATATTTTCTTACTATATACAGGCTGTTCCAAAATGATCTTTACAACTTTGATCACTTATATTTCAGAAACAGTGAAAGATAGAAAGATGCAGTTTGTGGCACAATGTTCACACTTACCTAAAGTTTTAGTAGCCATTTAACAGAGTTCAATGTGTGCACCATCTGTAGCACGCAGGATATCTAAGCGATATTCCAGTTCCACCCACGTCCAGCCTAGCATGTCCTCATTAACGTGTTCAATTGCTGCTGTTATGCGAGCTCGCAGTTCCTGCAGGTCCCACATTAGGGTCTGGTAGACCATATCCTTCACAAAGCCCCATAGGAAAAAAATCCAGTGGGGTTATTTCTGGAGACCTTGGGGGCCAGGAAATGGGTCCTTCTCTGCCAATCCAGCGACCTGGAAATGTGTCGTCCAAAGCTGCCCTAACGACCAAGGCCCAGTGAGGAGGAGCACCATCCTGCTGCAGCATGATGTCAGGTTGCAGATCTTCGACCTATGGAAATGCAATCTGTTCCAACATGTCCAGGTAAACAGTCGAGGTTATTGAGGCCTCTGCAATGAAAAAGGGTCCCATCACACAGTCATGAAGCATACCACACCACACCATACCACACATTTACCTTTGGACTGTCTCGCACAATTTCCATGCTTAAGTGGGGATTCTCAGAGCCCCATATCCTCACATTGTGGCGGTTTACCTTCCCGGACACATGAAAACAAGCTTCGTCAGTGAACATCACCTTTTTCAGAAAGTCTGGGTCGTCGTCGATGCGACTCAGGATCTCAAGTGCAAATGCTTTGCGCTTTGGCATGTTATCAGGTTGAAGCGCATGCAGGAACTGCACCTTGTAGGCATGCAGCTTCAGTCTCTTGTGCAGCACCCTGTGCACCGTGGTTGTGGGTAGCTGCAACTGTCGATAATCATGACAAATTGATTTGGTGGGGCTCTGGATAAATGCCTCTTGCACCCGTTCCACATCTGCATCACTTGAGCTTGGTCGTCCAGAACTTGTCCTCTTCAAGACACTTCTGGTTTCCTTGAACCCCGTGTACCACTGTCTGATGGTCGGACATGATGGTGGTGTGCTTATGTAACATGTCCGGAACTTCCACTGGACCTGGGTGTCAGATTTGGCCTCTATAAACCATTTGACACACTGTGCCATCTGCTGGGGGTAGCCATTTTCGTCACTGACTTACCTGCACAAACAGACACAGAAACAACTTCAGGCATGTGTGAACATTGTGCCGCAAACCGCACCTTTCTATCTTTCCCCGTTTCTGAAATATAAGCGATCAACGTTGTAAATATCATATTGAAACATTCTGTATTTTCCATTTTTCTTCAAAATAAAAATATGTTTTTATTTTCTCGCTACATATGGGACTGGGATGCACGCATCTCTTTTCCTGACAGTTACTCAAAACATCGGGGCAAGGCGCTGAGGATGGGTCGCGTGGTGCGTGTTTTGATAATCAATGTAATTGTTCCCAAAAATTTGTAGGCATAGAGCTATGGTATCCTTAACACCCATCCAGCTGGTGTTACAGCACAGCAAGCTCATGCAAAATGTAGGCGAATGCATGCACAAGGAGATATAGCATTCAGCGTGCTAGCGAGTGATTTTTTAATTTCTTTATTCAGTTTTAAGTGACTGATGGGTTGTGTATTCTACTGTTACATTTAAATCAGTGTTTTGAACAGTATTTTCACAATATGAATGATGACTGTAAAAGGTGCGTTGTAATAAGTGTATTTAATAAATCTTTCCTGTTATGCTTGTTTAGTGAGAAGTTAGAACTTGTTAAAAATGGGAGACCTACACATGCTTTCAACAATTAAAGACAGAGAACAAAGTCAGAAACTTTGTGCAAACACCTAATCCTTACCTTTACAAAAATTAATTTATTATTACTTGTATAACAAATGGTAAATGTTACAGTGGAAATAGTTCTTGAAAATTGAAATATATTTTGTGAACTTTCAGACGTAATTTTACTACTTAATTACACTTTTGGACAGGGAATTATTAACATTTTTAACAGATTTTAAACTATTCTTATTAATAAACATAAATGTAACTTTGCCTTAGCCCTATTTCAATTGATTTACTATTAGCGAATTGAAGTGTTTAGTAACTTTTGGGTGATTAAATGAATTTTAAACTTTTCAACTTCGAATTTAAAATGATTTAATTTTATCAGTGAATCTTCCTATTTAACACCTGGATTTAAGTTTTTCCTTTCTCTCATTTGGAACATTAAAATGTCTGTTCAAAAGTTGACTACAAGACTTTTTTTAAATTGGTGCCTTCACTAATACTACATGTTACCCTAGGGGTTAAGTTTTTTCTTTTCTTTATCTTAAATGCTGAAGTGTTTCGTCAATGACTTGTGTTAATTTAAAGTGTCACTTATTAATTTATTTATTGTTAAATTATGTTCAGTGATACATGTTAAGGTATTTGAGTGTGGTGATTTAGATATTTTTTTTTATTAATTCAGTACTTCAATTTTCTTCAGGAGTGACAGTTTATAGATCTCCTACACTTCACATACACCTACATTAGGGTATTATTTAAATTGGGAGAAGCTTTTGAGCTTTATATGGGCATATTTTAAGGTTAGTGATTCTCTTATGTTTCAAAGTGACCCAGATGAAGGAAATTTTTTTCGAACTACCTTATAACTAAGTGGTAGGGTGGGATTTTATTGCATCTCAGGGCTAGACCCCTTATGCCTACAAGGAGAGGAAATCATGCAAGGAGACATGATTAATGGCAAAGAGGGATTGGGCCAGCCCTGCATGACCGGGTATAAATGACAGTGTCATTTGCATAGACACCTAGATTAATATGCCAGTTAGGGGGGCGCGGAATGTCGTGGGTATAAAGGTTGCATAGAACAGCTCCTAGGATGCTGCTCTGGGGGACTCCTGCCCTAATATTTATCTTTTCAGAAGTAGCCCCTTCCCTAGAGATTGAGAAGGAGCTATTGTTTACGTATGATGCCAGTAACTTAATATAGCAGTCTGGAAAATTGATTTGGTATAACTGATAACGGAACCCTGCGTGGAAAACCCTGTCAAAAGTCTTCTTGACATCTAGAAATACAGCAACCGTATAATGTCGCCAGTTAAATGTGGTTGTTATATGTTCCGATAAGCAGACTAGTTGATGTGTAGTTCAATGCTTTTTCCTGAAGCCAAATTGCCCATTAGGAAATAGATTTTTCACATGTATATGATTATTTAGGCGGTGCAAGAGTACACGTTCGTGAATCTTAAGAGAGCGAGCTCAGCAGAATAATGGGGTGGTAATTTTGCAGTTGGGTTGGGTCTTTGCCTGGTTTTGGGGAAAAACAATTACTGAGGTGCATTTTCAGGGAGTAGGGAAGTGGGCAAAATTAAAACTTGCATTTGTGCACTTTGCCAGATGAAAGAAAGAGTGGGAGGAAAAGGTTACTAAGGCACTTAAAAATTTACAGCAACCTTTTATTTTCATTTTGTTTTTATTGTTTATTTCGTCTGTGCAAAGTGAAGTGCCAAGGGGTGTTTCGTGTTGTATACCTTGGCAAAATTTCCAGGATACACCCCTGCCAACATCCAACTGGAATGAGAGTGCATGAGCACCTACCTAGCTGGTATGCTTCACATTCCTCAAATGGTTATTTCCCCAAACATACAGGGGGTGTGATGGTTTAGTAGTCAGACTACTCGCATCTCACCAAGGTGAATTAGGTTCAATTAATTCCCATTATGGTCGCACAGATTTTAGCATGTGGCGAATATACAAACTCTTTCAGTCAGCCAATGTGTTTTCTCAAGGTGCTCCTATTTACCCCACCCTTCTGCTGCTGCTCACCAGTGCTCAAGGTTTCTATTTTAATGCTGATCTAACCTCTCAGCAGAAACATATTTTTCCTTTCTACTCTGGGGTGCTCCTGTTTCCTTTACCATCGCACTCCAACATTACTCCTCTTCCACCATACTTCCATACTTAGAAGTTAAGTGCCACCCATAACTCTTATTCTCAGTTCACTGTTACATGGCCTAATATTTAATATCTGTGATTAACACTGTACCTATAATGCACTTTAATTAGCAATAATACAATCTGTGTTTAATTTTTATGATGATGAATTTTCCAGGCATGCTTAGTAGAATGCAATGCTATGGTTTTTTTTATAAAAAGAAAGTAATAAAGGAAATGCAAACAATTATAATTCATAGACTGTAGCGTGATTGATACATTACTTTGATTTTGAGCACAGTGGAGTGTAAATAGTTTTCTGTAGTTATATTGCAATCTCTGTATTTATATTTGGTGTAAGAAATAATTCAAATTGCCATAAAGAAGAAATTTAAAACTGTGCGGTATTCATAAGTAGATTGATTAGCTGAGAACATTCTGTGTAAAATGAGCTAATGTTAATGTAGAAATTCCTTCAAGTGTACAATATCCCATAACATATCTTTAATAACTTCCTCTATTTATTTTTTTTCACTGGTGTTGTTACAATTATGTAAAGTTGTTGGGTTGGCCAACCTGTGATGATGGTGACAAGAGGAGATGGGTAATGGTTACTCAAGAAATGCACACTTGTACTAGTATGTTGTAGCTGTGTCAACAACATATAATAAATAAAACACATGTGTAGCAGGTCATATATGAAATAATATTATAGTGAACTTGCAAGTTGAATAGTTGCTAAATAAATATGAATGCTGTACAAGTGGGTGTAAATTGTGCTTATTTTACAGGAGCGCACTTTAATTGGCAGTAGAGATGCTACATCAGAACAAGATATCCAACTTTCAGGGTTAGGTATTCAACCAGAGCATTGCATCATTGTAATTGAAGATGGAGGGCTTGTTATGGCGCCCCTTTCAAATGCACGTTCATTTGTTAATGGACAGCCAGTTACAGAAAAAACAAAGTTACATCATGGTGACAGAATCCTTTGGGGTAATCATCATTTCTTTAGAGTGAATTGTCCAAAGTCTGCATGTAAGTATTTCATGTTTTAATGTATGTGTATATATAATATTGGTAGTGGTAGAAAATGGTTAAAATTGCCTTTTAAGTGTACCATGGTTTATTGGTGTGTGGCTACAAAGTACTATAGCAAACAATGTTGAATGAAAAAAATTGAACTTTCTTGAAAGTATGATTCTAAGCATTTCTGAAAATAATTTCTCTCTATAATCATTTGTTATTATAAAGTACATTAATGTTAAAAAGAAAATTATGCCAATGTAGTGAGAGAATTTTTACAAGGTTTTAAAATTAATAACAAATTTAAGTTACATGCCAGGGAAGATGTACACATTTCTGTTCTTGAGGGTAGATTGGTATAGAAGTTGTGTGGCGAGTTTATTGTATGTAATAAATAAGTGTTGTGTAAACTTGATAGGTGCAACATTTTCTTTTAACAATTATTTTTTCATTCAAGTTTAGCATTTCTGGCTATAACTTGTTCATTTAGACATTTCGAACCTAGTAACTTGTTCAGAACTGCCATAAAGATATACAGAGAAACTGCTATTTTTTTTATAAATATATCTATAACACACCTTGTACCATCTATTGTACAAGAATACACATTACTGTGTCAATAAATCTTTTATTTTAACAAACTCTTGTTTCACACAGGTTACAAAAGGTCTCCAAAATATACTCGTATAAAAATATACATGAAAAGAAGCTTTGAATTTACAGCAGTTCACAATTTTTGTAATTAAGACACCTTGATAAAATACAGCTCGGAAATATTCCAAACTTTGCATTTTATTTAAATCTGATATTAAATTCAGTCCTGTGGTTCATGCATGTTGATACCATTTAAAAATTACTATAATACTCTAATATCTTTTATTTCTCTTATATAAGTTTACGCCCTTGCAAATATGTAAACTAGCTACCAGGAATTTATGCTTAAATATGGTCACTACTTTCATTCTAAGGGTTAATTGAAACATTTTTATTTCAACACTCATAAGGATATTACCATATATACGTGCCTACACACTTGGAAAAAGGCTACAAGGTTATAATCCATGTACACAGGCAATCTGACCATTACACCCAGGGTCATAATATTATTGACTATAACAATCTGAATATTTGTACACAGAAAAATCTAAGTATCACAGGTCATTGACCAAAAAACAGTTGTTCACAAGTGTTTTATACCTTTGATTACCAGAATGCAATACATGAAAACTATGAGGACTACAAACATTTAATAATAAGCTACAAATATGCATATAAGAATTCGTTTTTGAAAGGTTTCACCTCACTCAGTTTTAATATATTTTTTGTCTGTGACAAAAGTGAGCCATGCATCTTGCCAGAGGTGATACAGTGTGATTGACCAAAGTGTTTAATACCTGGCAAAAATTCAGAGCACCACACACTAGATCTGTGACACATCCAGACATTGTACCATTTTACCTTTCACACAAACCCTAATATGTAAAATATTTTCAACAGGAGAGGGTTAACAGTGATTGTTTCAATTCAGTATACCACATGTATCACGTGCTATTTCGATGTGAATTCTTTTACTTGATTAAAGTTTGTCTTAATCATTTATTATAATAAACATAACACATAAAATTGCACCTGGTTCTAGCCAACTTGGGATGCGCCACACACATTTCTTTATTTACGCGCAATTATTAAAAACAAGGGAAACATTCCGAAGGCTGATCAAATCCTTGCAATTAAAATATAAAAGAGCAGTGGCTTTAATAAAATACTGAACCAGCATACACTAAGACTTTGACATTGTTGTGTTACCAAAACAACAAGCTCGCTTAAAGTTGTTCATGACCCAATGAAACCAAAATGCTATTGTGAATATTACTTTTGAACATTTAAAGACCAGGAAAATATTGTATCTAGCAACTCGTGACATTGTGCAGATTCCTTTCAATTCAGGATCACATCTAACCAGCATTTCCTACAAGAGGAACAGGGCACAGTTAACTTTTAGACCAAACAGAGTTTCCACAACTGCGGCCACCGAGACATAATTATGAATAACTAGCCACTGATCCACCCTAACACTTTATGGCCGATAAATCATTAATATATAACTGTCAGCTAACACTTGCATCACACCATGACTTGCCTTTGGCTGTGGTTGCAATCATGGCGAGTAAGCTCTGTCACGCAGATCGAAAGGTATCAGGCATAACTGAGACCAACCGCACATGCTGGTTAAATAAACCCAATGTGTTCATCGTCGATCTGTGGAGGCTATAGGCTGATGGGTGAGAAGTTAAACCAGACTAAGCGATGAATTAAACCAGAAAGAGAGCAAAACTAGATGCGCATTGCCTCGTATAATTTCACAAACCGCTTATGATGCTAGCATAGGGGGGAGGGGAAGGAGAGGGTAACCAAGGAAAGTGGAAGAGGACACTAAGTTGGCATGGAGCCAGGATAGTCACTCACGTGAAGCCATGAAAATCTCTAAAGGCGACACTAGTGCGAAAGGCGCAACCTCAAAAAAAGTTTTGCACCTCCGGGATTTTTGAGTTTCTATGTTGCTCACATCCCAAGAGAAAGTATAGAATGAAAATACATATTGTTTCTACAGAATACCATGCCAGTCTTGACAATCTTTGTTTTGTATTATGTACCTACTACCCCAGCAAAACATCCTTCATGTGCATCCAATTACAGGTTGTGCATTACTTTTTACTCTGTTTCTTCCCCTGGTAGTTATGTTATTTTATTTGAAATTTCAATTTTTAGTAGTAAAAGTCCTGTAATAATGTAATGTGTAGTAGTATTTAGCTTTAGTGGTTATGTTCAGAATTGAGAAATTGGACTTTTTAAGCACTAATGTTATTTTTTTAGTAATAGTTTTTGGTAATCATGTTATAAATATTTTTTATGGAATTCTTTTGGTTACCAAAACTTTTATTTTTAATTTTTCTGGTTATGGTCATTTTGTCATTGTTTGATTCCAAGTATTTATAACCATCTCACTCTCCAGAATATTTCCAAGATATAATAAAGTGTCATATTGCAAATAGACTGTCAAAAATGGTAAGAATGCAGATTGATATCAGAGTGGACCTCAAGAGATTGCGATGAAAAAATATTTTGTTTTTTTTTTTGTGCGCTTTTTTATATCATGCTAAGACAATAAAAAATGCAAAAATTGATGCAATGTGAAGCTTTTACTAAGGTAACACAAACTGCCAGAACAATTATTGAGTCTTAACATCAAGTTGTTAAAATTCAATTAAAATAAGCATAATATACTTGTACTCTGTAATGCTAGAAGTCAATTGCGTAGGGATGAAATGTGGAGTGTCAGAGCACTCGTCAGCTTTACGTAATATGATTAATGATATTTAAGAGCGTACATGTTTCATAGTTGTGTTCTCAGGTATAGCGCTTGATTCTAAATATTGATGTTTTCATGTGTGATGCTTTTCTTTCTTTAGTCACTTCTTATGGTCTGTAGCAGTGACCCAAATATAAGAAAGAAGTTGTTACATATTTTGAATAAAGAATTAGTGGTAGGCAGAAATATCTTCTTGATACTGGGACATGTTATATACTGAACATAATAACTTCCTCAAAGAGTTTGAACAATTGGGTGAAGATGTCTCTTGAGTTAATATCAGTTTATACATTGGATTCTTCAAGAGTGAGCTGTCTAAATGGGATAATTCCAAGGCAGTTCAAGTTAGACTTTCTTTCCCTACTAATCATTTTATTAAGCACTGCTCTTCTTAGTGTGAACAGGAAGTGAAGGTGAAAGATGACTTAAAAAATATGTTGTCACTGAAAAGTTTTGTCTAGAAGAAATTTCCCAGAAACAAAAGGCACGATAGAACAAAAGTGGTTGTAACAAAGCCTCATGTCTGATGGAGTAGTGAAAGCAAATATTTCATTTTTGTTTGCAAGTTGTATTTACACATAGAGTTCAGTTGTTGAAAAAAGAAGAATCTTTGGTTTGTTACTTCCAGTGAGATTGGATTTATTGAAAATGTGATTTTAGGCATGTACGTAAGCAAAGTGTTTCATATGAAACAACAATAATGAAGAAATATATAATACTATACTTTAACCAGATCGATGCCTGATATTAACACTAATGCAGATGTTGCTGAGATTATTGAAAAGGAAATGAAATTTAAGAATGTAAACAAATTATAGATAGCATTTAGTGGGAAAGTTGGGATTGTCTTCCAAGCCATTGCTCAAGAATATGCATTGCCTTTGTATAAGATAATGCATCGAGTAAATATTAGCACAAGAAAAAGAGGAATCCTGAATTAGAACAAAATCTAATACTTTCTGAAAATGAGGTGATATTAGTAAAGAAGAGTGAAGTGAACAGCAAACTGCTGATGTGTAAAGCATTATATGTTGTTCAGGTGCGTCCTACTGAGGACTGACACCAGACAAGAAGATAGTTAAGGGGGTCGTAACTAGAGGTTAAATCGAAGACCTAGTTAACACACAAGACTAGAGACACATTTATTGATTTTCAAATACTGAATGATCAATTATACTGGATTGCAGAATGATATTTCTCACAACTCTCTAGCAATTATGTTAGCCTCATAATGTCATCGCCTAATGGGACAGTCCCTGTCTGCGCCTAATTCAGTTTCTCTTACCACTGTGTAATGAAGAGAGGTCACTCACTTCGGATGATAGGGCTCCCATCTTGCTGTGGTGGTGACGTGCTGACACTTGGCTGGTGTCGACCCTGAACACCTCGCAATGCCCTCGCAGCATGACTGCGGTCTGAAGCTGAACATCTGGAAAAAAGGGGGGGGGGGGGCACAGTACGCTTGGCCTCTTATAGTCCTCCATCAGCCTTGTCCTGAATTCGTCTTGCGCCCTGTTATTAAAACACTTGGTACCACTCGCCGCGTGGCCTCACATTTCCGGGGAACACCTTCAGCTCGTCTTTATGCAGGGCCCACAACATGGCCCCCTTTTTCCTAAAAAAACGAACGTCCTCATTCGTGGCATTTGGGGTGGCGTGGGCGGGCATCATTCAGGGTGCGTCTTATTGCGTGAGGCCAGGCGTCAGAGGCAACGCGCCCCCGTGTTCTCCAGGGAGGGAGACACGGGGATCACTCTTCCACCCGTGTTCGCAGAAGCGCGGGTTAGGGTGCAGTGGCGTGTGGCTGGGCTGGTTATTTGAATTACGTCTACATGACTATTTTTGATAACAATTTTAACACATTATTACGATATTTTCTTTGATTTAGGTATTTGACTTTACTGTTCGACTCAGCTATGATATCACTTTATTACATCATCATCTGTGATTTAGGTATTTTAATTGACATGTCTGTATGGGTTTCTAGTTGTCTAATACAGGTATATTTAACTTTAAGTGCTTTAATTATACCATATTCTGTAGGGCTCGGATTGACTAACTCTACTTGTTAATGTACATTATGGTAACGCGTACTCAACTTGCTCTGAGCCCTGGTTTCCATACTGTGCCTCCTGTCGGAGCATGGAGATTAGTGTGTGTTCGGCTTCTGGAAACCCCAAAACTAACCTTTCGGCGCCGAACACCGGGATGGTGGTAGGGTAGGTTATGTGGTGCACCTGTGCTCTGATAGTCCACAGTTTTTACCTCCAATTTTTATGGCTGTGGTGCTGACCTAAAATTTGCACAAATTTACAAAAGTCTTTTCGATAGTACTATATTAATTTAGTAGGTAATAGTAAGTTTGTACATTTTGATTAGCTATAGCTTTGACGTGTGCACCTTGTTGCTAATACCTATCAGGTTCTCTTTGCAGTTCAATTATTATATTCTATTTGTTAATTTACTATTATATGTATGATATTATTTACAGCAATGTATGAAAACCTTACTTATACAATTATGTTTTGGTTTACAAAATATGTACACTTTTGAGAGGATCCTTGCATTAGGAACTGATCGTGGACTTGCCATGGCTTTAGGCACCGTGAAATTGCACTCCCGGGATTAGCTATGCTCTAGTTTTAGCTGACAGAACTTGCTGACATGGTGAGAGAGGCTCTATACCGGCCGCTTGTAATCGCGTCTACGCATGATTAAAACGTACGTGTTGTTAACGTATCTATGAGAACGGTATGAAATAGTTTCGGTGAGGTTACACATGTGCAGATTTATGTGACCGCTCATCGTGCTGTGTTTTATTATACATTTACCACACGTTAACCAATGCTGTGGTGCGGACCCACGTCCGCGACCATACAGTACAATTCCTTATGCTCGTTATGATCTGTACAATGTGCAAGTGTACATCACTATGTGCCTAGTAATATTAGCGACAAGCTAATGTAATTAAATCGTTAGTGCGTACCTCCCCAGTATGGCTCGTTATTGAGGTGTAAAAATTTATCTCGTGCAGCGCGTTGGTATTCAGCTGTCCTGTCGGCCATGAAAAATGGCCCCTGCCTGTGTTTGTGTATCGTTGCTCATTGCATTCTGAGATGCTGGTCATATGGAATATCTTAACATTGAGAGTCACTGAGAATGTAATAGGAAGCTTTTCCTTTTTTTGCTTGTCTACGTTAGGCGTTATTAGCCATAGCGTTCAATATGAGTGCCACCCGGAGTAATTTGATGTACATTGCTATGATAACTAGTACCAACATTAAAATAACTGATCCCATACTGTAATTATACTGCTCTTGCTCTAGGTAGGTGACTACTTTAGTTTGGGTCATTGCCGGAAAGTAATTAGGTTTGTCATACTGCGGTAACTCCGGTAACATTCCATGCATGATCTTCCAGTTTATATTCAAAGCATTTGCATTATTCTAGAAGTGTATCCCTTCATCCAAACAAAGTTGTTTTATCTCGAATTATTGGTTAATCATCGAGTAAATTGGAATAACTGTTTTTGCTGTTGACGCAACTGGTGCTCGCGCATCACAGAAGTGCTTGGCATCAGTAAGTATTTCCCATCCTAACCTTAGCTGACACCTGCATGGGAGGTGATTTTCAGTGTTGCCAACATTCACACTGGATATGTCAGTACTCGGTGTTTTGTTTATACAGTCTATTTTAATTTGCGCTGGAGCATTAGTGAGGGTGTATCCGTAGGGCCTAATAGAGTTGATAATGAGGGGCGTGCCTGGTGAACAAGTGAACCTGCATTTGTTTAAGAGTTGATCAAAATCATTTAAGGCGTTGGCCACCTGTACACATTGATATTCGCCACTGCGAATGGATTCCTTTGGAATATAAAATATACCTTCGAGGTTCTCATTAGATTTTGTTACCGTCCTAATAGATTGTGTATTTGCCTCTATAGCGATCAACTTGTTTGGTAATTTAATTTTGCATGTTTCATTAGCATAAGCATAAGGAACGTTGATCATTTTGAAAATACACCAAAGTCTGTCTGCCTGCTGTAATGGGATCTGTAACTTGATAACTAGTTGAGTGTCGGACATGCCGCATTCTGTGATAGCAGTTGTATAATATTGTAAAATATTTTCTGTTGGAATACTCAATTCGATATTGATATGGCAGAGTTTGGATCGGATATTGTTTATATCGCATTTTAAGTGTTTCTGGTGGTATCGCCTGCAGCGGCAGTTGGTTGCCTTGACAGTGTTGGTACATAGGTCATTAATTGTTGTTCACTTACTATGTTATTGATAATATGTAAAAGGATGGAACTAATTAGTAGATGTAAGAGGAATGCCTGGTCTACCTTTTGTGTTGTCTTTTTTTGTTACTGAAGAAACTGAGATATCACATTTACGGCCTCGCCTAATCTATTAACTTTATTCTCTACTTGCATCTTAATAGCGGAGACCGCATTAATTGTTACATTGACGGAGCTGCCAAGTACATAGGATTTTCTGTAATTATTACTAATTTTAACATCCAGTTACGGAATTACGGAGGCTTGCCTGTTTATTATGGAAATCGATAGCCTTAACAATGTGTCTGAATTTTTTCATATTTTCTTTTAGTTTGTATTTATTTATGGTACAATGTATTGTCTGCCATACGATGAATATCATACTTTTACCAGAAGCTTGCATGCCAGTCGACAAATTCGGTATTCTCTGCAAACAGTGTGATAAATTTGGTATTACAAGCAGTAAAAAAATTGTGGCAACACTGGAAAGAGAAAACAGCACGGTTGTCAGTAGTGATACTGTGTCACCATTGTGTATGTACTCTGTGGTCATCATGTATTATGTAGTTTAAGTTTGTTGGTCTCAAGAAACGTGCACAGTGTTGATTTTACTAAATTATTCTGCAAATAAATTATTGAATGTTCGTGATGAGCAGATGTGATTTTAGTGAAGTAAACTTTCAAGGACTACCCCATTGAAAAACACGTGTTCGGGAGGTTGCAAAATTTACGAACAGTAAGTTTGCGTGTTTTGTAAATAATACATTTGTAAACCGTTACTATAATTATTGAAATGCACATGGCCTGAAAAAGCTACACTTTCAACATACTTATAGTGCGTGAATAATATTTGATTTTGTCTATATCGCAAATTCAACGAGTGTAAGGTTAACTTTGGTCAAAGTGTGTGTGTATTGCTGCATCTGTACGAATACGAACAGCGACATATGTACTGCATTGTGTTTTTCAATGAAGTTAAAGTTTTCAAAGTTACAATAATTTAAATGTTATTTCCATACGAGCATAATTTTCCACTGCTCCATCTAAACAATACGTAACTCAAAATGGCACACACTATTAAGAACATCAAAACATTGCAGTCTCATGAAACAGGTAAAATTAAAGCACCCAACCAGCCACTGTTTTTTTTTTTCCTTTAAAATAAAAACATAATTCCAACAAAATTAACTTGGCAATTACAAAAATAAAACAGGTTGGAATGCCAACTTAGCAATTCTTCAACAGAGAGAATTTTCAGCAGTTTGTGCCCCAATCAAACGGAATTTAGAGCATCTCGGTCAACAGAAAATTTAGGCGCTCTTATGATTGAGAAAGTAAAAGGTAATTCAATCAATGATATGTGTTACTAAAAAAAACAAAGCACCAAAGATCTTCAAGAAGCTAAACATGCAACTGTGCATTTCCTAGCGAGTAATAAGTAAGAAGGTATGGTTGTATTTTATGCTTTTAACATATCCTTGTGATTATTATTATGTTGAAATAATTTTCTGGTTCATCCATGTGCACATATTTTATTATTTAATGCATGTGTGTTGTGTGTATGCCAGTTCAATTTTGTCAGTATACCTATATTTTGGGGAGAAATTTACTCTCTCATGATATACGTGTATTTTTTGGCATATAACTGCGATTACTGATGGGTGTGCTTGGAGTTAGCAGCTCTGCATTGAGATTTTGATTGGATGTAATATTCTGCTTTTGAGGTTGTTCAGTTGTTTTGTGAACATTTCGTCGTTGCCTAAAAGAGCTTGCAGGTGCTTATTTGTTAAAAGATTACAACACCGGTTTGCAACCTGACCTAACATTTCAATGCCTCGTTTAGCTTTTGTTTTTAAAGAAATTTCTTTATGAAATTGGTCTAAGACATTTTCCTGTACGGTACTTACATACTTATACAGAGCCTTGCCATTGAGACAAACTGTGCTGTCATGGACTGCACAAGCTGTGTGCAGCCACACGTCTAGGTTGGTGGGTTTTGAAGGTTCATGCAGTGGGATGTTGTAGACCAGCGGTACGGTGTCTTGATAATAGAACCGGTGTGCCACTTGCTGCCGTAGATACCTGCGTGGGTGTGTATGAGCTGTGCACCTGTAGGATATATTATAACAAGCAGTAGGAGCAGCGTCATTCATCTTGGTGGCAGCCTCATTGTGCTTTGCAAAACCTGTAACATAACATGATCATATTACCATTTAATATTGGTGAGTTTTACATTACGTGTGTTAACATATTCCAGTTTTTGGCTCCCATGTTTGTGAATTTTCTGTAATATAGTGGAGGGCCCAATACTGTCATGTACCCAGTGGGGGCCTTTATACTTGAACTTGAGGGCCTTATTGCGAGCTCGGTTTTTGATCCAGATCCATTGCACCATCTTCATGGTATTTGGTCTGAATTTGGTATCAAATAGTTTTTTTCAGTTCGTCTTGTGCCTTAACTAAATTCATTCTCGCCTGCTCTCTGTCTTGAGTACCAATCATTGCTACGTTGGGAGAATGTGTGGGCTGTTGTGGGCTAACTTTGTCATTGAAAAAATTGTTACTTTTGGCATTGAATCACGCTATTTTGGCAGACATTCTGTTTGGTGTTTGTTTACAAAATAGTGCTTGGCATGCATCAAGAGTTTTCTTCATGGGGCGACATGTTTTATCTCCTCGTTTCCTAGTTTTTTGGGTACTGATTGTAGTTGTCGCGTATTTGATAGCGTCTGTTTCCGGTGAACATGCCTTTTCCATGACTTGAATTTCCTGCTCTTTGTGGGGATGTGTTGTCAGTGTTAGTATTATATGTCTGGTAACTATATTGAGGCGACTTTGTGTAGATTGTAGCAGTTGTCTGTGGTTGTGTAAAATGTTGTTTTCTTGAAGCTGTTTGGTATTCTTTGATGATAATTAATGGCTGTGACTGATTCTGATGGGTATTTTCTGCATAATGGCACCCCTTATTACCATACTTATTACCATAATTTTTGTTTCGGAATTCATTACGCTCGAGGATCCTGCCTTCTGAATCAGGTTTTTGTGTCTGAGAGCTTGGATTTTTGTGGAAATTTAATATGAGATTAGCAATCTCCTCTTTCTGTGTGGTAATTTCTGAGTGTAGTTTTTCTGTGTCTGGATGTGGTGTCATGCTCCTGATTGCCTGATTATATCTATGGAGTCCCAATTCCACTACTTTTAAATTAGTAACCATCTTTTTGACAGTGTCTTTTGGAGGTCTATTATTTTGTCTGCCACCGATGGCAGGAGGGACTTCCAGATAATACCATAAAATTCGGAATGTGTTACCTGGGGGTTGTATTTTCTCCTATCGTAACTGAGGTCTTTGGTATGCTTTTGACCGCTTTCTCCCACCCTTTGCCTCTTCGTGTAGAGCAATTGCTTAAATTTTCCCATGTTGTCAGGTGTGAAGAAGACTGATTTCAATTTTAGTTCTACTGTGACCATGCGATTTCCCCTGTGTGTGTGTGAATAAGATTGTCGTAAGCCCTTTTTGCCATTCCATTAAAATAAAATTTAATTCTACGACATTTTTCTTCTGACCAGCCATTAATGTCACTCGTAGCATGGTATTGTTCTAGGAACTCATTTATGTGGTCGCTGTTTTCCCCTCCAAACTGTGGTATAGGTTGGGGTTGTTGTAGAATGACTTGCACAGGGGGTGGGTTTGCCTTTGAGCTGGTTGATTTATCTTGAATTTTTGAGTTTAATGGTGTAGCCAAGGGTGATGAGGTGTTTACATATGTGTGCTCAATATCAGTGGGTTTTTGTATGTGTATTGACTGAAAGAGCTGACAATTTCTTCGTAATGTTTGGTGTCTCACAAAGGTGAAAGACTTGGCAATAATCCTTGTTAACAATCTTGCTTACTAGGCTACATGTTATTCGTTTGGAATTAGTATTTAATTCTGTTATAAGTTCTGGATTTTCATCTAATAATTTTTGTGCTGTGTTGATGAATTTTTTAAATCTGGTTGTGGTGTTCTGTTGCGATTCCTGTAGTTTTTTCTTTTTTTTCTGATTAGTCTATTGTAGCGGTTTTGAATAATTGTTTGGTTGCTTGCACCGGGGATATCTGTTCAATGTCGCTCATAAATTTATTTTAATCTGTCATGTATTGTTATGATAGTGCAGTTGTAACTTACTATTATCAAATTTCTACAGGCGACTATTTCTGCTGCCACAGTAATAAGCACTATCTCACTACTTGAATTAGCATTTACTGTGGTGCCACTGCAGACAGTTAGGCTCCAAAAGGTGGTGCCTTATAAACATGTATTAAGCTAAACAAGCAAAGCAATACAATATTGGGCGCAAGAAAGAGACTTTGGGTACGTGTACTATCACAGTCGGGAAACTAAGTGCTGGCTCGACAAGGTTGTCGCCTTGTTTGCGTTGAATGCAATTCCCTTAGCTTGCGAACATGTCACTATAGTACTCCACTGTTATTGCAGCAACTTTGATTTACTGAACAATCTGATCTCTATATGCCACAAATTTACTACAGTTAGAGCACACGTGTTTAGAATGACAGTTCTTGCAAATATTGAAGACCTAATCGCTGTTGGAATTTTAATTTCTACTAAGTTTGCAAGGTTTGTGAGAGTTTGGGATTGCCACACATATTGTATCCTTTGTTTTATACAAGCTTTTAAAGTTTACTGGGGTAGCTAGAGGTGGAGTCCTGAGGTGCCTCCACCAGTTGTTGTGGTGCATCCTACTGAGAACTGACACCAGACAATAAGATAATTAAGGGGGTCATAACTAGGGGTTAAATGAAAGAGCTAGTAAACACATAAGACTAGAGAGATATTTATTGGTTTACAAATACTAATACATTAATTAATTCAACAGCTAATTTCTCTACACTTCTCTGTTAACACTCTCCACTGAATTATCAGTTATACTGGATTGCAGAATGATATTTCTCACAAGTCTCTAGAAATTATGTTAGCCTTGCAAAGTCATCGCCTAACGGGACAGTCTCTGCCTGCGCCTAATTCAGGTTCTCTCTTACCACTGTGTAATGAAGAGAGGTCACTCACTTCGGACGATAGGGCCCCTGTCTTGCTGTGGCGGTGACGTGCTGACCCTTGGCTGGCGTTGACCCTGGACACCTCGCGATGCCCTCGCGGCGTTACAGCATTCTGGTAGTGGACGTCTGGGGGGGTGTGTGCTTGGCCTCTTATAGTCCTCCTTCAGCCTAGTCTTGAATTCTTCTTGCACCCTGCTATCAAAACACTTGGGGCCCCTCGCCATGTGGCCTTGCATCGCCCAGAAACACCTCCAGCTTGCCTCTCGGCAGGGCCCACAACAATGTGATTTATTCACATGCTGTATAGTGAAGGAAATATTTGTGAGATTTCTGTATCCCTTACCATGTTTATTCTTTTAACTCGTATACTTTCGACATTGTTTTGTATGTACAGGTAACCATTGATAATAGCTTTATGTGTAATTTTTTTTTTCCTTACCTTAAAAGCATAGCATTTAGACACTAAAGTAAACTCACCATAAGCATCACAACATGTAGCTATTGCACTGCTGGAGAGGAAAGTCAGATCTTCAATCTGCATAAGGACTAGTACAATGAAGGACTTAATGTTCACGTTTATTTCTGGATAATTTTTTTATTATTTCTAATCACACTTGTATAACTCACACACAAGCTGATTACTTTTTTTTTTACTGATATGTGAATTTATTATTTTACTTTGTTAAGGTTGACAGTTTAATATCAAAATTATAATATAAAATGGGTGGTATTGATTTTAATATAATAGGATATGTTGATTACTATTTCTGTAATAACACTTTAATATGATAAAATCATACAGTGTTATGTAGTTAAGTTTTGTGGATAGTAACACAAAGTTGATTATGTTGTAGGTGTAACTTCTGAACCACAGACTCCTGCTCAAACAATAGATTATAACTTTGCCAGGGAGGAACTGATGCTAAATGAGTTGAGCAATGATCCTATTCAGGCAGCAATTGCTAAGCTTGAGAGGCAACATGAAGAGGATAAACAAGGTGAAATATTTGTTATTCTATTATATTATAGCTGATTTATGTTGTTAAAACTGAAGTATTTATTTTGTTATATGAATAGTTTGGGGCTGTTGGGTTTCTCCTGTTTTCCCTGCTCTTGCATTCTGTCACTGCTCCATGCTCACCTCACTCCACCCTCATTGAGTCTCATGATCCCATTCTTAAGAGCTGCCCAAAACTCTCCACTCCACTGTTGAGTTTGACTAATAAGTTTGCGGGATACTCAGTTTGTATGAAATCTATCCTGAGTTTTGTAATTCGTTTGAAAGATTCTTGATTTAATTGTGGTTTAAAATAGCTTAATTTGTCAAATCATATTTTTAAGGTTATAGCATAGGTGCTAGTAAAAGATTTTAATTGATTGAATTTAGCAAAAGAAGCAAAATAGGACACTTTTCTAGAGTAAAAGTTTTATAAATATGCAGGCTGGATATAAACCCTCAGTGACAAAGATAAACTTCAGCAGGTGGTTTCCCAAAAAAAAAAATAACTAGTGTGTGTATATATATATATTATATATATATATATATATATATATATATATATATATATATATATATATATATATATATATATATATATATATATATATATATATGCATGCACACACACACATGAACATGCACATGCACACATACCCTTATCTGATTGGATTACCACATGCTTGCTACAATGGTTTTTAGAGCTTTCCTGGTGATTTTCTTGTAAAAGAAGCATCTAATGCATTTTTGTAAGACTTTTTCTACTTAGTTTTGACCATACTTTTGTGTGGTGCAGTCAGTATCCACAAATTACTTCATATCTGGTAATGATGGTCGCGCAGACAGTGCCACAGCAAATAGTATGTAGCGCCGAAAATAATAACCACAGGCCAATAGTTCTTATGTTCACAATACTTGTTTTTGTGCCCTCTAACACTCCTCTCATTTATGAAGATAAGTTTTTCTGGACATCATATGTTATAGTCGCTAGAGATCTTGTTATATTGCAGTAACACAATTCTTTATTTTCATGTAATGTTATGACCATCAGTTCAACATTAACATGGATCACACATTTGCAAGTATTCTGTTCTTTAATGTTCGCTCAAATTACCCAAAAAGGTCTGGATTTGTAGATTGTTGCCAAACTTATTTTATAGTTGACTGTTGTCAGAAATTTCTTGTGCAAATTTCGTATAGTGTCACATAACAAACGTTTTTGTTTTACTTGTCCTTTTTATCTAATAAAATTTATGTTTCCTGAGTACATCCTCGAATCATCTTTTTCCAAAAAATTTGTAACATCTTGTTTAATGTTCATAGTTTTAGCATTTAACTTTCTGTAGCCGCCTTTTTGTATGTTTCATGTTTGAAAAGTGGTTTCTCCAAATGTAGCAGTTTATTCTTCTTTAAAAGATCTGGCTTCAGGATTTCTAAATATTTGTTCTCACTATACTTTTTTAGGTTACTATAGCTGTTTTTTATTTGCTCAGTAAATATATAAAAAAAAAACGTTTTTTTTTTTTTTTACAGTTTCTGGAACTTATACATTTTTTAAGACTACTGATAATTAAACTTGAGGAGACGAATCAACTTTTTTGGTTTGTCTTAGACATCTTTTGTGATATTTCTCTCTCTTTCTATTTTCATCTTTCAATTTTTTTCTGTACACTGGCAATTTTGGCATAACATATTGTCTACGTCTTCATAATTGCCTCCTGTGAGCAGCTCTTGCCTCTTGGCACTCATCATTATTTTCAATAACGGGTTATTATAAAGGTGCTGTGCTAGGAAGTGGTGTTTTTTCTAATACTCTTGCATGCTTGAGCTTTCTTGACCCTATACGTTTGGCTATGTTGTTACCTTGGTTTCCTTTTGTACCTTCTTTCTCTGGAACTCATGACAGATATAGGTTTTACGTGGCCTTTCGTTTTTTTGCCTTTATTTTACGTGAAGTCTTTCTGAATTTTCAGGATCTTCTTTCATTTTTTCCCTATGCTTCCAATCATATTCTTTCTTCTTTAATTTAGCTTCTGCGTCAGTAAGTCTTTTTGTTCCTTGGCATTATTTGGTTGATACGAATCCCTAAAGCAAACAAGCAACAGTTAATAATGGTTTCTTAAAGCAATATAACAAACAAGCCAAGATTTAATTACCCAGGTACACAAAAACGTCATTCCCTCATAAGTCATAATTTCCTCACTACCAATTGGAATGAAGGAATGACGATGAGGGAAGGACAAAATCAGACATAATAGACAATAATGCCCCACATAACCTTACTTTCGCATTGCATTTTTGTGTAAGCTTGTAGCGTGGTAAAGGCTAGTTAATAGAGCCACAACCGTAGTCTTAAAAGTAGCATTGTAACATCACAAGTGTGACGACTGGCACACTACAGTTCAATCTAGCTCAGTCAGTTTATATATGGAACACAGATGCCATGTTGAAAAAATATAAATAAATGAATTCCTGTTTGGAATATTGACTCAGTTTTATTGAACTTTCAAAACCGACGCATTCACAATCTTCAAACAATTTCAGCGTCATTAGCAGTATCAACGAGATAACACGAAATTGAACCAACGCCGCAGTAGTTCTGTTATTTAGTAATGTTCCTCCAAAAACATACATCACAAGAATAATTATGAAGGCAGGGGGGAAAACCTTCCCCCTGGCATCCTCCCACACCAGCAGAAGAATTTCATAGTAAATTTAATTATCCGAAAGTACTTGAAGTTACATTTTCATACAAAAAAGACGTTACTGCCACTGGAGCTTGCTGGTGTAGGTTTGAGTTTGTCCGCCTCAATTCGTCCTCTTGAAAGGCTGGTTTTCATATGCTACAGAGCCCAGGACTCGAAGCTTTGAGCTCCGAATTTGTGCCTCTCCCCACTCCTACTTCTCCTCTTGTTCTGTTTCGAAAAAGAGAACTGGCCAGGCCTCGGAATCGCCTACACGTGTCGTGTTTGCCCCCACACCTAGTCACAAATATGGAAGCCCTTTACACAAACTCCTATGATTGGCCAGATCAGATAACTATTCGAAATACAGCCACAAATTAAAACTGATAAACTGTTCCTGCTTCATGTGGCACCAAAGAAAAATTTAGAATATTACTCTCACTAACAAAAGAAAAAAGGTAATTTCAATGAAAATTCCTGATGAAAAATTATTAAAAAAATTACTATAAAATACATAACCTGCAACGCTACATTACCCCCCTCGATTTGGGAAAGATTTTGAAGAAACCTTTACTGAATCGAAACTATTCTTTAAACTTGCAACTCTGCAAACTACTGTGACCTTGTTCTTTACATACAACTTGAATTTGCAATTGGAAACACAAACTCAATTACAAAACAAAATTATTCCTCTTTCTCTGTTACAGAACACGAGATATTTACGTAGAGACTGCAAGAAAACAATTCATATATCACATGTGCATATGATATTTAAATACAAACATTCATTCATAGGTAAGACAATGTTTTTTTTTTTCAAGTGTAAAAAAAAAGTTAAAAGATTTCTTCATAGCAAAGAATTCAAAACAATACACATTTACAAACATCTTCAGATTGTTACATAACGTGCAAAAAACCCTTAAAGTTCAGTGGTACAATTCTTCCAACACATTGTTATTATTAGTATTATTATAATTATAATTATAAAATTTCTTCACAAATTTATCTGGTGATATTTATGATGTACTACAAACCTCCAATTTGGAACCCACACACAACAATACACAACATTAAACATTTTTAATTTATCAATTTACAATATTATATAAAAAAGACCTATTACTTCAAAGTTATACCTACAAAGTTCACACAAAATTTCCCAATAACAATATGATCATCATATTTCAAAGTACAGTTTGCAGTATTTATATATTTTATGTGAAAATTAATTTTTATAAAATCTTGTTATATTTAGAAAAAAAAAAGTGACAATTCTTTAAAATTTTAGAGTATTCAGCTAAAGTTGAGGATGTACACACTATGTCTTCCTTGTGAAATATAGGTATGCTCATTATTATTTTAATTCCTTGTGTGAATCAGCACACAACCTTTAAAAACAAAAGGAGATCCAGACCTGCTCTAAAACTACAAAAGCCACTGTCACATTTACTTTAAACAATTTAATATCTAGCTCAGTATTGACAAAACAGGACTCGGACCTGTCTCAGCCCAAACTTAACTCTTACTGCTAAGATCCAATGACATTATATACACTGGTGCAACCTTTTAACACTTCATCTCATGTTCATTGAACTCAAACCACTACAACATTTAAACTTTTTATTAGTTGTCAACTTAAAAAAAAAAGATTGATGTTAATTATAATCTTTGATTTAATATACAATGTTTAATTAGAATTATTTTCACTTATATTTCAAAAACTTTCCTTTTGTTGCAAAAATAATTACATTCTTAAACATGGACATCTAATTGTCTTATCTTTTCAAAGTTTTCAACTTTTCAAAATTTCTGCTTTTTGTCACTCATATTTTTTTAAAATGAACTTTCAATAAAATGCTTAATATATGAAACTACTATAAATTTGTTTAATGTTTGGAGTTACAGTTCTGTATTCTCTTTAAGATACAAGTATTCAATTTCAAAGTTACACACAACAAAACAAACCTTACCTTTGATGGCAAACATACAGCACAACTTTTACATTATACAATTCTTCCAGTTATCTACATAAATTTTTTTAAAATTAATAAAAAAAAAAAAAAAAAGTATTACTATAAGGTTTACAATACATGAACTTGATACAGCTAGTTAAATGTGTTCTTAATTACACTAAAAGTACAAGCACAAATACAACTACACAATTCGACACTTCATAAAAAAATGTTTCAATAACATTACCTTCCAAAATTGTTAATTATTCCATATAATTTTCTCGTAAGTTTTGGTAAACTCATGACTTACTTTACTCACTACTACACGACACCTCTTCCCTTAAATGTTCTTGTCAATAATACATTACAAGAAAAAAAACTAAAAATTACCTCTATGTTTTTTCTTAAATTTATTAAAAATATTAATTTTTGCTAGTTACTCCAAATATTTCTTACACTGTTTAACTGTACTTCAATACATTCCTCACTCCACTACTTACATAACATTACCTATTCATGAACAATTATTTTCATCATATTTGACCTTGGTTTATAGATAATGATATTATCCTTTGCCTCTTTTACCCATTAAAACCTTACATTAATACGCTGACATCTTTTTCTATGAAAAACAGAAAAATAAACTTTTTATTTCGTATAAATGTATTTTTTTTAAATAGCTATCTACTGGCTAGCATAAAAACATTTCACTCGCCTTAATAATGGCATACCTGTTGTTTATACCCCAAATAAAAGAATTATTATACTTTACACGGTCATTTATACAACCTAACGTTACATTCTGTTCATCTCATAATCTTATTCTAACAAAATACCAGTGTTCAGTAAAATACTGGCAAATTATAACTGGGCTTAATTACAAATACTTTTAAGAAAATGTTACTAAATACAATTACAATTACTATATTTCAATAGTAATTAATTACAATTAAAGTAGATAACAATTACCTGCATGTTCTTGAATTACACTACTCCAGTTACAGTAGCATATGTAATTGCCGATAAAAAAAACTACAGTTTGAATTTTATGACTGTATGACTCTATTACTAATCAAAATAGAATGAAAAATATAAAATTTTAATTTAACTATGTGATCTGTGTCAAAACTCAGATGATTAGACTTTAATTTAAATTAATTAACTTTATTGGGCAATTACAAGTATGATATAGAAAAAGTTAATAATAAATTAATAACACAAATGTAAACACAGGGAAAAAACTGAGTTTTAAGACATTTGAAAACTTTTGAGAAATTTAAAAACTAGAAGTTAATATATTAATTATGCTAGCATGTCCACGGACTAAATATTATGAAAATACCATCTAAGTTATTTACTGAGTGCAACAAGATTAATATGTGTTTTTGTAATTTTCGTGTAAACAATTGCCCAGATAAAAAAAAAATCATAATGTTTGCGTAATTCAGAATATTGGGGTAGTTGTGATTCTGCATGGAAAACTTGACTACTGTACACAAACTTTACCATTCTGTTTGTAAACAAGATGTAGGTTAAAATTTTCATAAATGCAGCTGCAATATATTATATTATATTGCACACATTCATAAAAATGCCATGAATTGTGTTTTGAAATACAAAGAAACAGCCAGATAGCCTTTGCGGAAATGCGGTATTAGTTCACATGTGCCCTAACTGACCCTAAATATAATTATTTTTTTAAATTTTTAAATTAATTCTTATTCACTTTGCAAAATAGTTGCATGTTGAAAGTTTTATCGCCCATGTGACCTTGTTTCCAAGAAAACAAATCTTTTCCCACACTAAAAAGCCTTTCAACCGGTGCACTCAATGGTAAACGTTACATTTAATAAAAAGTTTTTTTTCGAAGTTGGAAAGTTCAAAAGATTGTCTGTATTGATGTCATTGAAAGCCATTCACTTAGAAACTTCACTGTTATCACTGTTATCAACTTTGGCTGCATTCCTGGAAAAAAAAAAAAACTTTCCTCCTCTGACATTTTGTTTAACGTTGCAGTTGAAGTAGTTGAAGATGCATTACAAGCCAATACTGCTTCTTTATGCAACATTTTAAGCACATCATTTTGTTCTGTAGCATCAGAGATCTACTCAAACTTCAGAGAAGGTATTAGGCTGGCAGCAAGAGTCTGCCTTTGGTTCTGCAAAACCTCTTCAAATCGTCTGTTGACTCCATCTAGCAAAGCGTTTGCAAGTGGTCTGCAATACATTAACATTTAGTCTTTGGCTTTCATCTCAAGTTCTTTCTTCAGAAGACAAGTGATGGTGGGCAGCAAGTAACCAGTATACATGTTCTTTTCTGCCTGTAGAATATTGAGCGATGTTGCGACAGGCTTCATTACCTAAAACATTTAAGGAACCGTGTTTGAGAAACATGTGTGTTTTCTATTTAGAATTAAATTAGGTTGTTTTGCACTTAAATATTTTTAATTAATTTAGTTTGTGTCAACTTGCAAACCATGTAAGATTGAAGATTTTAAATGAATTCAAATGCTTTTAAGAAGGAAAAAAATTGTTAACAATGGTTTTACAACTTCAGTTAAAATTTAAACATATTGTTAACTGAAATATTGGTACTCACCACAACATACTCGTTCAGAAAAGTGAGTTTTGCAGGTTTTAATCTAACTAAACCAACAAAGTCCATGACATTGTCGAGTTTATCACTGCCATGAATTTGTACAAGAGATGTCAAACTTTTGACACTTTCAAACATGCTATTCCAACGAGTGCTCTTTGGAGTGATGAGAATTCTATTGTAAGCCTCACGTAGTTTGTCACAGACAATGGTGCTTCTCTGTTTCTTCCATAATGCTTGACACGTAGCAAGTGCAGATCTTGAAAATGTCTTCAAATTGCCATCATTTTCAGCAGCTTGGCCATCCTGTTAAAAAATTGTTCAATAACACATGCAAATTCAATTAAGTATATTGGTCTACATAAAAAATTAACTGTTAATATCACGCAGGTAAAAAGATGATTTTTTTTTAAATTACAAAAAAGGTTGTATTTTCTTAAAATGGGAGATACAAGAATTTTTTGTTTTCAATATGTTACGTCCAACTAAGGTGTTTGTATGTAAAATGGAATCTAATATACAATACAACATAGTTTCTTACCTTAACAGCAATTAAATTTAAAGTATGTGTAGCACAGCGTCGATGATGTGGCATTATATACTGCAAATCATTTGATCCCTTATCAAAAACTGATGAAATTCCATGAAATTCAATGTCTTGTTCTTTTTCACTTTCATTCAAAACCTTCTGCATATAATCAGCAGAAGCAGAATCTTTGTTTTCACACTGCTCACGGACTGTCACACCAAAATATTCTAAAAAAAAAAAAAAAAAAAAAAAAAAATATCTCTCTTTGCCTTTTTATGGAAAACAACATACATGTACAACATGTAACACTTTTTTTTTTAAATATATTAGGAAATATTTGACTTGCGTGAATGCTTTTATGAAGTTTGGAGCCACTGTCAGTCACACACATTGTGACCTTATTTTGAATTCCAAAATCTCTCAAAATATTGTCAAGGGCTGACGACCTGTCAGCCTTTCAATGACGAGCATTGCAGATTTCCTATGCAAGGAGGCAGGATCTAACCAGTGCACAACCACTCCCATGAAACCTCGATTGAAATGTGACCAGCAATCTGCAGTTATTGCAACAGCTTCAAGTTTAGAAATTTATTGAACCAACTTCTCTTTAAGCAAGCAATGCTGTTCATGTAATCTATTACACAATGTTTTCCTGGCCATGACAGTCCTTGTAAGAACAAGACCTTTGATCAGATTCACAAAAGAACTATTTTCCACTATGGAAAAAGGCTAGGCTGATTCACAAACAAAACTCAAAATAAGTTTATCAGCAGTTACCTGACTAACATTGATTGGACCTGCACCAAAGGTGAGGACTGTTTGTTTCTTTGCAAGAGGCTGATCATCTGTGTTCCCCAATCTTTTCTTAGCATCCAGCTGCAGTTGATCCATTTCATGAAGTTTTGCAGGATGAACACTCTGAAATAAGCACGTAATTTTTGCCATAGTTCTAATTATTTAACAATGTTAAATCACACACATTTTTCACGGTTGCAGGGTGACAACATTAATTTAAATTTAATGTTATGCCTACTATAAGCCTAACACATCAATTCATCTCAAAACAATAATAAAAAAATAGCTTAAATATATTCATGTGTTATTGAATTATTTAGTAACAAATGTACATATTAATTGTTTCATTTCACTATGTTAAATGATAGGATGTCATTTTGTGTAGAAATATCAAATATTTATTTCTGAGAATTGCTAAATTTTTATTTTTGATTTAAAATTTAGGCGTTTCAGAAATTATAAATTTGTCATTGTGTAATTTGGTAGGTTTCAATTCGGACATTGTCAGCAGTCACTTGTTTAGCACTCATGGCAACACATATATCTATAATAAGAAAAATTAAAATCGTAATTTACAAAGCGACAATGCTTAAAAACGGACGTATTAATATTATCATCATCCCTGAACTGCTTTGAGATTTACTAAATTTGAAAATAATAAATGTGGTAATATTTTTTTTAAAAGATATGTAAGCAAAGTACAAAACTTACTTGTTAGCTAAAGCAATGCTTATTATAAAAACATTACAAACAATAAGTATTTCCAATATGTTAATTAGTATGTCTTCATGCCTGTGTTTTTAAGGTTAACAACATAGCCCGGATTTTGTAATTTTCTCTCTTTGCTAACAAATGCTAGGATACAAAATATAAAATTACAAAATACGTCACTATTTTGATATAAAGTCGGGTCATGTGACCATTTTGTCTACAAAGTATGCAATTTAAAACATGGCCTTAGTTGTACCTGTTAATTTCTTCATGTGAAAAGTCATCTCATCTATTAGTCATATTTTTCCAATTGAAAAGTTTTACGAATGCATAGTGTAAAAAAAAGTCACTTACTTACCTGTATGTGTTTTCTTAGGTTGGAAGACGAACTCCACACTGCTTTAAGTATTTTGTTACCACTACTGTCACAAAGCAAGCATTTCGCTGACATATTTTTGTCATCTGAAGCATCCACAAGCTCAAAATACTTGCTTAAATATGGGAACGGAAATGTACGCACAACTTTTGATACTGTTTCTTTTTCTTCCTGTTCCATTATTCACTATGAAGTTATCACATACGTATTTTATCAATCCCAGAGGTTAACTAATATGGAAAACACCATAGGAGAATACACATAGTAGATATCAATACCATAGAGTAAAGTTCAGGTAGACTGAGTTTTTCCTCTGTGAGAAGTAATTATTCACGTCTGGTGACAATTGTCTAAAGCTACTGTCGAAAAATGTAACAATTACCGAAAAGTAACGATTACTGCTACAGTTATAAGAGTAGATTAAAAGTCAAAATTACAAAATTCATAAATGTAACAATTACTCATCTAATTACAGCAAATGTAATCATTACTGGTAATTCAATTACTTGTAATTAATTTTGCTCCAATACTACAAAATACATATTCTAAATAAACACATTAATACTGATCAATTTGTGACACCAGTCTTCAGTCATCCACTGCACTCATTGCCGGACACTGACCAGCCTGCTCAGCTTCATCTACGCTCCTAGCTCTACCTTCCCTCCTTCACTGCATTTGTGTCTAAGGAAAACCTATTCCTTGCTCTCCACTACATCTCGTTGCCGGGCCATCCTTCTAATCCTGCTTAGTCTTCACCGCATTTGTGTCGAAGAAATCAAACCGCCACATCGTCTACTCACTTTGACAATGCATTCTGGAAAACAATTGTGTAGGGAGTTAGTAAAAGTTTTAGTTCTTTTCATAGCACTCGTCTACCCCACCACTGTTATTTCAGGACCAAGTCACCTCTACCTTGATAACATAGGTTTAAGCTTCCCTAATCTCTTGCCAAAGTTAGGCAGTAGTGAGACACCACTTGCTTATTTCTGGTCAGATCGAATAAACAAGGTTTGAACTGATTCAAAGGTACCCTTTTCCTTTAGCCTTTACACCTTTCCTTGTTTTTCTCATGCTGTTGACAGAAACACAGGTAACCCGGGAAAATTACTAATTTGAGCCAGCATACTGTCTTAGTACACACACGCATTAGCAACGGCCAACCTTTCTGCATACCACGGTAGGCAGAATGGTAGTGCCCACACACAGGTACTCTGTCTCCGGACCAGCGTGTCGATTCGGTGCTCGCCGTCTCCACCACGTTTTGGTGCCGGAGGGGTCGTTCCCTGAGTTGGGAAGACTTGGCTGGGGCATATACGCACATGTGGGACTGTCAGCAATGAAGCCTGACTCCCAGTGCTCACCGCGTTTAGGCGCCAAGCACTGCGATAGGGTGTCCGTTAAGTCAGCAGATAATCCACATGGTTTTACATCCAGTAGAGCTAAACATTACCTGCCGTTTTCCTCATGGACATGGGAGTGTTTTTTAATCTCTAGAGGCCTTATTCCATTAGAGTGGTATTCATGAAAAGATAAAACAGGTGCTAACTGCTTCCAGGCGCTTACAAGAGCTTACCATTTCCCTTGTCTCTCTCAACCAGCTTGCGCCTAAGGAACAAGCACAGGCTTTGCACCTTCTACTGGTACCTATCACTCTGGAGGTCTGTAAGGACTTGTTTGAGGCCCCGGCGTGTCTGAACGAGATGATTCACTCTTGAATCTCGTAGTACCTCAGTCAACCGGATCAGCCACCAACAGTTCCTACTGCTTACTTTAGACTGGATCCAGTTGCTCTGCCCCCATCAGCACAATCAAACGTCAGAAGTCAGCTCACTAAGGTACCTGCAGCACACGTATGTCCATCAGAAACTAACAAGGTCAAGCCTAGGGGTTACATATCGCCCAAGTATCCCAATAGCTAACAGCCTGAAACATAAGATTACTTTGTCTGAATTCAACTTTGTGCCCTTCCGCAAAGCTGCCAGGCCAGTCCTCTACACTCTACACATGCCAGTGCCATGTAGGGATTGAAATAAGAACCAGTAAAGGGTGCACCCAACCTAGCACCCTACAAAACCAAACCTCCTTGATTTAGTGCTTGCGAGTCAGCCAAGGTGTCACGTATCAGTATACATGCTGAACTCTTTTGAGTTAGATTTCTAGGGTTAGTGTATATTTGATATGTAACATGTCAACTGTGCTACTTGAAAAATAATTTTCTGTTTCGTCAAGTTGAGGTCTGTATTATCATGCTACTACTGAATTCACTAAGTTATGTAATAATTTACTTGTATCTGCAGTTTTGAGGGTACTTTTTGAGAGGTTGTCTTATGCAGTCTTCATCGTAATAAGTATTTTTAGATAGCTAGTGCTGGCAAAGTGTGTAATACAGAAAATGCTATTAATTGTAACTTGGTTAAATTAAAATTCCGTGTAAATCAAAGTTGTCATTAGTCCCTGAAAATAAGAACAAAACTTTATATGCTTTGGAGTTTTGTTAATTTTGAATTCTGCGTAATATGTACTTTGAAGTAAAATTTCCCTAAAGTGTACTTAAAATTCAGATGATTCATCAATGATGCAGTAGTTATGTTGTTGTGTTAGAAAATGATCAATACTAACAGTTGCCTTATGTATACACATCCTGCAGCAGTAAACTGCGAGACATTCAACTGCAGGCGGCCACCATACTTGTGTATGTCTGTCAGCATTGAGAATCAGGCAGCTGGCTGCTGACCTCCAACTACAGAGCTAGTTCACTTAAAATCTACAAGAACTCCTGCCATATTTCTATATTTTTCTTCCTCTTTTATTCAATTTTTATTCTCAGGCGTTCATTTTTTTTTAAGAAAGAAAAAGAATGAGAGCTACAATAATCCCTGTCAAAAAAATTATTTTCATGTTTGCAGAATTTAAATTTGAGTAGCAACAGTCAAGCTGTGTGACATCCAGCACACGGCGTAATGACAACTACTTTATTTGCCAACAGATTACATTGCAAGTTAAAGATGATCACCAGTCTGATCCCCATGGTGGCAGATGCCAAATTCAAACATTTGAAGTTGCATACCACGCAATATCACAGACCAAGTATCACTGAACCTAACATGTGTGGTGCTTTTGTTTGTCTTGTTTTTTACATCGTAAATAACATGAGTACAAGCTGGAAAGTACAATGCACAAACTATTGTAGAAAATTTGGAAATAATTAAAAAAATAGATATGAATGAGAGGAGTATGGCAGCTCGCTTTTAGTGCAGTCCACTTATTTAAAACCTTTTGCTTCAATTTAAAATAAAATTTCTGGAAGGGCAGAGTTGACAAAAAAGTGATGGATTTAGTTGTTACTTCGAGTGACTTCGGCAAGCATTTGACGAAGACCAAGAGCTAAATCCATGACTAAGTTGCATAAGGTGAGACTAAGATAGAGTTGTTCTACTTCAAAAAACATCTGTTCATTTCCACATTAAGTAGTTTAGTTTTTCTGTAATTAATATAAACTGTATTTGCAAATATTTAGTCTTAGTACTTGAAAATAAAGAGTGACTACCAATTTCCATGTTTACATGTAATGGTTAATCGTTTAAGAATGTTGAGAAATAAATAAAACACTGGTTGTCTGACACATGCATTGAAGGAGTCACAATAAATATACCATACTGCACACAGAGTGTAATAAAATTACTTGATAATGCCTTAGAGTGTGTCCAAGGTGGCATTAGAGAGAAAAAGTAGCTGTTGGATGGTGGTTGTTCCAAGCAGATAGTTGCCACACAGTTTTATTTTGTGCAAGAGTGAGATGCCACTCTCACTGGTCGTCTGACAAACGATTATCCTGGTGACGGGAAGTAAAGCTCACTGGTAATGGGGACAGGGAAATGCTATGACAGCTGCCTGGCTAAGGGAAACATGGGGTTTAGGGGTTAGGAATGCTGGCATTATGATGATTCTCTCATGGAAGATGGCACAAGCAAACTTGTGGCAGAAACTTACTAAAGTGTTACAGTATATTTGGTACAACAAAATATGCATAGTATCACTATTTGGTTTTTCTTCAACCCACGTACATTTTGTCAACCACAAATTGTTTTCTCCCATTAGCAAAGAAACTGTTATTCACCATTGGTTTTTAACTATCCCATTAATGCTTAAAGCTACTGCTAGATGGCTAACACTGTGGCCTAAGTTTAAGTAAAATAAGTTTTATTTTAATCTGCTTCATATTTGGTTTGTAAAATATTTTCTCATATAAACAACAGTAATGATACTATTCATGTCCAAAGACTACTTTCTGTTCTCTATTTTTTTGGTGCACAAATTTTTTAAAACTAAAAATGGTGAAAACTCTCATTCTTAATGTAATACAGACCCATGTAACACACATGTAACAAACTTTTATTTTTTTACAGTGCAAAATTATACTGTAACGAGTAAATTCTCACAGAGGTGAGGGGCCAGGGTGCTGTAGTTGTTAAGACTACTAGCCTCCCATCTAGGTAAACCAGGTTCGATTCCTGGCAGGGTCATTCCCTGATTTTTTCATGTGGGAATCGTGCCAGACAATGCCACTAGTCTGCAGGTTTTCTCGGGATCTCCCGTTTCCCCTGCCTTATCATTCTGGCGCTGTTGTGTACTAGCCTCGCTTCTCCCTCATCGGCTCTCAAGATCTCACTGTTAAGAGCCGCCCAAATTTCTTCACTTTCTCACTCATAGAGGCAAGTTGCAAACAGAAAGACTGCATATCAGTTCAGTGGCTTGTGTATAGAGGTGGTGGGTGATGTGTGTGTGTGTGTGTGTGAGTGTGTGCGCCATGACAAACCTTATCACTCCTGTGCATTTTGGCCTGGGAAAAATACGTGTAGGTATGGAGCACTCTTAACCACAGATGAATCAAATGTTCCTATTTTTTGTGCTTCATTTTATTCTTAAAGTTTTTCATTGAAAAGATCTGACACATGCGTCAACTGTTACCTTGTTGTTGGCAACCACCTCAATAAATTTGCATACATAAACTACTCAATTTCTGTAAAAAATATTATATTAAAAAATTACTTAAGATTTTCAGCAGGATTGTTTAACTATTTACTATTTTTATTGGTCATACAAGTTCAATTACTTCATTTAGCTTGTCATGTGCATTATTTTGTATTATATAGGAGATGTATTTTGCAAAGGCCTTTTTCGTGCAATTCTGCTCCATGTGTTCATTGCATGTAATTTCTTGAATGTTCTTCAGAAATTTTTAGAGAAGGGTTGTGACAAATTAGCCACATAAAGTAATGAAATGTTAAAGAAACATGAATTCAAAATTAATACAATTTAATGAAAATTTATCAAAACATTTTATATCCTTTAAAATATACAAAATAACAAGAAAACTGTGACGGGCAATTAATTAAAGTTTGATATATATAATATAGGGAGAGAGAGACAGAGACACGCACATGCACATGCACATGCACACACGCACACACACGCACATGCACGCACAAAATATAAAAATGTGTGTATAAGTGTTACATGGTAAAAAATGTGTAAAATTTTAGTTTCATAAGCTTTACTCCATGTGCTACTCATATGTCTCATAATTCACTAATTTTCTAATGTCCACAGAGGACTGGGAAACACAGTAACATGACATTTTGTTAGTTGACAGTGGATGAGGAAGCTACTGTGGGCACTAACCAGTTCCAGGAAACAGTCTAGCTACTGCAATAAAAAGTTTCCCTCTTCATCTTCCAGATTGTATGCGCCTTTTAAAGAGATAAAAACATTGGAAATAGATAATTAATTATTTAAAGAAAATTTAAATTTACACATTTGTACATCAAGAGGGTGTTTTGCGACTCAACCACATCCTTTGGCAGCGTGTTATACAGATCATTGGCAATAAAAAATATTATATACACAAGTAGGCTATGCAGCCCTATTTTCAGAGTTAAAGGGACGTAAACGAAACAAAAACCCAAATTGGTATTACTGAATGTCTTTAATGTAGTTAACTACATTCGTGTTGAATGTCTCATACAAGCTTTTCAAAATGTGCACCATCTAACCATAAACAGACTGCGGTACGTTGTAGCCTACCATGGCCTGTTGCCACTGCATGCTTGCTAGTTCATTTCTGAGTTAATTAGTGGCATTAGTTATCGTCTGTAGCAACTGATCTCGTATGTCTGATCGCCATCCGCTGTAAACCGTACTCTTCAGGCAGTCTTATAGTAAAAAGTCCAACGCGGAGAGCTCTGGAGAGTGCGCCAGCCATGGAACGGGCCCACTTCTTCCAATCCATCTGCGCGGATGCTCAGATGCCTCACAACACATAATTCCATCATAGTATCTGTAAACAAACATCATGTCTGCGTACTCTGCACGTGTAAACATTCCTGGCATTGTTGCACAACCACTTGCCTCTACACACTAACAAAGACTAGACACCTCACACTGCTTACGGTAAGATTGGGCATATTTAGAACACCTTTTGGGACTTACAACATGAATGTAGTCAATTGTATGAAAGATATTCAGTAATTTCAAGTTTTGTTTTTATTTTATTTAAGTCCCGTTAACTCTGAAATGGGGTTGTAACGCCAACTTTTATGTATGACATTTTTTGTTGCCAATGATCTGTATAACGTACTGCCAAAGTATTTCAGTTGAATTGCGGAACATGCTGTATAGTGTTGAACTAAAGGAATTTGATATTTTAGTTGTCTGCATAGATGGTGGTTTTCAGATTAAAAATAGTAGTGTATGGAATTATCTAATGTGAAGAGTGGTATGGACACGCACGTCTCAGGTCAAGAAGCGAGGAAGCAATATGAGCGACACTAACATGCACACATAGTGCCTTATTGCTCCAATGCACAAGGCATGCAGTGTTTCCATTGTGATGCTATACTGTGTAAATTGGAATTGTAAGAGTGGGACTTCATTTCACACCATGAAAGCCCACAGATTAAATTACACCCGCTTTTCTCTTGCCGCATAAGGAAACTGCATAGGCAAGCTTTAAGAATGTGATATTTGAAAATTTTTTCAAATTTTTCCTCCAAAAATACACTTAACATGACAAAAGTAAAAAAAAATATGGCTATAGATAATAGTTTTTTAAAAATATTTTCTGAAGAAAAGTTGTATTTGCATAACATATGTTTACATGAGGTACGCATATTCGTGCCAACAACTATTTTACAAGAAATGTGCTGGTCCATTCCACTCGTATGGTATTCAACACAATTTTGAGTTAATGTTGGTTACGCTTTTTAATTGTTGTGCATTTTATAGTTGCATTGGAGAAGCAGCGTCAAGAATATGAGCGACAGTTTCAGCAGTTGCGTAACATACTTTCACCATCAACACCTTACTCTCCGTATGTCCCATTTGACCCATTCAGACTTGGAAAAGTCACACCTTGCACACCGACGACTCAGATGCGGGTGGAAAGGTGGGCGCAAGAAAGGTACAGTATTATTATTTATAAAAAATTTCCTGAATTAAACTATTAATTTTAAATACATTTCAAAACGTGTGTGTGTGTGTGCGTGCATGTGTGTGTGTGGGTGTGTGTATGTATATATAAAATTGTTACCTAGGGGACAGGTACATAGAGAACAGAAGAAACTTTATAATTCTTACCACATTGTGTATTTCAGTGTTTTTCGATCCTACTGATAATTTAAGGACGGTAAGATGTATGTTGAAAATTTCGCCATCCCCTTTTACTAATTATTGAATGTACTGGAAACCTGTGCTGTTCTTCTACTTAAACTTTCCTTTATGCTTCAATCTTCAGATGAATAGACATTTAATTTAATTAGTGCAGATGCTGCTCTTTAACATTTAACTATTTTCTGAACTGTTATAGTTCACTCATTTTCCATATTGTTTCTGAGTAAGTTATTTGATGATCCAGAAAGTTTCTAGGGTAGTGGGTTGGCCTCACTTCAACTATTTTGTTTTGTGAAGAGGAGAAAAAACTAGAAACCACATTCACAGATGTATGACAAGGGGTCTGCTTTAGGTACAAGCCAAAATATGATGTAATGACCGTAAGGTTATAGTAAGGTAGATTACAAATAGCTATAAAAAACAATGATGACCATACTCTGCAGTGGTAGTGAGCAGAAATTTTGCATTTTCATGGCTGGTTGTAAATTACATTATGTAATAAGACCTGAAAGTGACATTTATAATTTACTTTGATGAATATATTATATTTACAAATGAGACAATAGGGTCTTACTCACTTGATTTCATTGTATTTATATAGAGATTGATTAATAAAATAACGAAGCCTAACATTGCCTGGACTAGGAATTACTGTAATAAAGTATTTGAATTTAAATTCAACAAGATAATTATTTGTACACAATGTTGGAAATGGTGTAAATATTAAGGATGAAGTCAAGAAATTAACATAACAGCAAACATGCTGAAAGACCAATCAGAAGACTTCCCAGGGTCCAGTAATTAGGGCATGCATATATACACTGCCAGACAATGAAAATAGTGCACCATGAAGTAACCATTCCGCAACCAAGGAACAATGTAAATAGATTATGAGCTGGTATGCACATGATTCCATATTGGTGCATTTGCATTTGACCACACACCCGGCACTCGCTCTGCAAGCACAGGCCAGCTTTCATAGACACTGGTTTATAGTCGAAGTCGCATTAACACGACTAACACCAGGCGATACCAAGCAAGCCTACATATTGAAGAAGAATGCTGGGAAGATGGCAAAAACATCTCTTTACGCAGTTGATGGACTTTGTGAGAAGACTCATTAATCAGGATAAAAACTTGTTATTGGCATCAATTGAATAAGTGGTATATGTAAGTGAAGCCGTATATATAATCCCAGGGCACCAGGCCGTGATTTCGCGCATGGTCACGTGGTGAGCAGGGTTGTTACGTCGCCACGTGGCAAGTTGATTGATGCCAATACACTCTCTTCTGCTCCTTTGTAGACCACAGAGCTCACCAAACACAAGTACAAGGCGGTTGGGTTAATTAAGCATAGGAATTAATGGCGACCACATGTGTGTTGGATCTAGAGCCATACTAAAATGTCAACAAAATATGTGGTGCTCTACATTAACTCAAAAGTAATTAAAAAAAACCGTACAAATGCACTGCAGCACGAAAACAATTACAATAATCGTTCGGGCCTCGCCCGAACGAGCCCATGGTATATAAACTGCATTACAAAAAAGAACAAATGTTCTAATGTGACAAGGTTACTTAAGGGCCCTCCAAATCGAAGGAAGGACCAGGCGGGCTGTTGGGGTGAAATAATAAAAGTTTTAGAGTGATTACAAGACAGAAATAACAGATCAGTGATTACAAAGTTGAGAACCTCACAGGCCATGCGGCATGCATCCGTCCGGCTTGAGTTTCAAAGAGAGATTGCGCAATGGCCATGGGAAATTGTGGCTCGTGCAGTCCATGTGCATGGGGAATGTAACATGATTGAAATGGAAGGAAAACATACCTCATTAATTTACATAAATGTGCACATGAGTGCAAAATAATTACATAAAAACCTCTGTAATCTTCGGCTGTTGGCCAACCTTCATTGCACTAGAAACATGTGCCAATGTGCTGAACACACACAAGTGCATGCATCACATGCATTGCACGACTCTGCACCTCGTGCATGCATGACCCATGATAGGCTTACGCTTAAGGTGGAACGAGGTGGAATGACAAACTGCAGGATTGTTGTATCACCATGTATCCCATCATGTGGATCATTTGGACCATACTGTCTGATGCTGAAGGGAGCAGTGGATACGTGAAGGCACCCACATACAGAGGATCAGCTCAGGACAGATGTCGACTACAAGTTGAGAGGATCAACGGATTGTGCACCATACACTGAGGGATCCCATGGTGACATGGTCCATGATACTGGTAAAAAGTTGGGGTCCTGTGGGCCCACTAATGATTTCCCAGATACCTTGCGGAGATGAATCTGCGATCCTAGTGCTTATTACATGTGCTTCCATTAACTGTGTCTTAGTGGTGGTGGTGGTGTTTGCAGTGGTTCAGACCAGAGTAATATGGAACACCACAGACTGGTGCTATGTTTAGTGATAAGTGCTGCTTAGTGGGGACTGACGATCATCGTGCCTGGGTGTGAAAGACCCCCAATTGAACACCATAATCCCAATCTCGCTATAATGTGTCACACTTCTCCCACAGCAGGCATTATGGTCTGAGGAGTTATAGCCTATGATATCCGATCTTCTCTTGTTGTGTTACGAGGAACAATTATTGCCCAGCGGTATGTTAAGGAGATTCTGTGCCCCATCTGCTCCCATTTGTTGCTGGGTTGCCAGATGGGACATTCCAGTAGCATAATGTCTGACTGTGTATGGTATAAGTCACCCAGGATTGCCTCTGTCATGTCCAAACACTATCATGGTCTGCCCGCTTCCATGACGTATCCCAAATTGAGTATGTATGGGACCAGTTGAAATGCCAGCGGCAACTGTACCACAGTATGTGAGATTTGGAACACACCATCAAACAATCCTGGGCCTGTCTGACCTACGGCATATGCCAGATTCTATGTCAGTCCATGTTGCAACGTGTATCACAATGCAAGGGGCTGCAACCACTATTAAATACGACCGAACAGCATACCACAGATTCTTATGTAACTGTCCTGCTGCTATGGTTTTGTGATCATGTGTGTTACTCATCTGGATCACTACCTCTAGAAAGTTTCAGTACTATGTGATATGGCCTTTTGTTTGCTCAGTTGTATTGTCCGGTTGTGTATATATGCAGCTTGATGTACTGTGGGCATGTTCGTAGGGTATAAAGCACGAGCATGGTGTACGTTCAGCACTCTCCCCTCTCTACTAGTATTTCTCTACCCACTAATAAAGGAAATTGTTCCTACCTATCTGTCGCCTGTAGTAATACTATTAATACATGTAACAATTTTGAATTCTTTCCTGTTGAAAGGGTTTTTTTTACTGTTTCTATGCCAGTTTTTACCTTTCTCTTATTAGTTACAATAGTTTAACTATAAGTACACTCAGGGATATTGTCATGGCCACAATTGCAGACATGGCAGCCCAATCCATTGCTGCCATGATGCATGTCTCCTTGTATGATTTCCCTCCCTTGTAGGTGTATGGGGCCTAGCCCAGACACACTTAGCTCCCATCACTACCTACGTTTTAAAAACCGTATTTGCTGTGGTCCAGAGAATATAAGGACTGGGAAGCTCAGTAGTGATGTTTAGTGCTCTTTATGAGTGAGAGACGATTTAGTCTCACTAGCAATTCCGGACATCTGTACTTTGGGAGAGAGTGGGGAACAAGCAGTTAACCCTGCAACATCATCATAAGTCACTGGTTTGCAGGTGGCAATTTTGTCATTTGAGGAGACATAATGCTTAGTCGCTGGGAGCTCCGCATCTTCCAAGACATTCAGTCACTGGTGGCAACTATTTTACTGATGCTCTCTTTCCTTACATGCATATTTTGTGGAGTACTTTGGGCCCTGAGTTGTTCTTTATGGATGACAGTGCTGCATCTCATCATACAGCATTTGTCACTGAGCTGTTGGAGATTGATGGAGAGTGGTATTTACCGCAAGGATTGGCCTGCATGGTCTCTGTGTGGGATGTAGTAGTGAGACACCTGACAGCACGTCACCGGCTGCCAGGTGTAATCTGCATTACAAGAGAAGTGGGCAATGAATACTCAAGAGCACGCGTCATGTTATTATAATGTAATAAAAAGAAAACAATATTTAAAATTAGAATATAATCACTGTCTTAAATCATGCACATTCATTCTCCAGAATATGCTCCCATACATCTGTCATCGGACACGTATATAATAACCTTCTAACCTATAAATGTCAGTACTACTGACTATTTAATATAGTTACCTACTTTATATTGCATGCCAAATTTACCTCTTATTACATCTTTACTCCATACAAGGATGTTTATCATTCTACCACTTGTGGTTTGTTTTCATCAATGTCTAGAAAACATTGCGCTCTCATTGCAGACATCTGAGGACTAAGACACCCTTCATTCTCTTTTTGCCCCCATCCTTATTGAGTTGATTTTGCTGATACTACATCCCTTTCCCCTATTTTTTCAAGACCAATTAGTTCTCGACTTTTGCATGGCTCTACATTACCAATGATCTCATAGCCCACTTCATGAAAAATAGGTTTGTTTACCGAAGTCTTTAAAAGTAGTCTATTCCTACGTTACTTTCTTCGATCATCAACTACCACATATTGTCTGTGAGCTGAATGTTGACCAATAATGTTACCAGGGGTCTATGTACCCTGATGGAAAATGAAAAATCAACACACTAAAACGGTGACGTAGAAACACTATATGCACATAGGGCACTGATAGAGTGCAGAACATGCAATTGTTAAAAGTTCTGTGCTATGCTGTGCTGTGCCGTGGACATAGTAGGAACTATGTACTATGCATAATACCGCTCAGCCCAATACGTTAAAACATCTGCCTGTGTGTAGTAAGCATTAACACATGCTACAATGGCATAGCTGACCATGCTTCGTGCGATTAATGGACTTTGAACAAGCTTGTATCGTGGGCCTGAGGGAAGCTGGATAGTCCTTCTGAAGAATTGACCAATGCATAAGAAGTGAAGTGTCGGCTGTGCATCATTGGTGGTGCCGGTGGTCCAACGATGGTGGAAATGCTCATTAACCTGGTTCCAGATGGCAGCTGCATCTGGATTCCTGCCTGGACCGCTGGATCAGATGAGCAGCCAGTCTCTTAAGGTGCCACAACAGACGCCTGACACCAGGGGACCGACTGGTTTGGGGGTGTAAGGAGGTGTAGGGGATTTCTCAGAATCTCCCGGTGGGATATATGATAGCCTTTACGTTGGAGTAGTTCCCTCTCGGACAGAAGGTACTGGAAGGGGGGAAGGACGGGTGCCACCGTCTGAACTCCTGGAAGATGTATGAGTATCCTGCCTGTCATGGGCATAAGGCTGTTCAAGGGAAAGAAGTACTTTGAACAAATTCCCGGTGGTTTAGTCGTGACCTGATAAGGGAAATGAATAGACCTACTCGTTTAATGTGGTTGGCTGGAATAGCACAGTGGAACTGGCCTATAAGGGGTGTAATGCGATGCATTGCGCAGTGCCCAGTGGGAGTGCCAGAGACTAAGAGATTGGACCTCCCTCTGCTGATGTAAAACAGTGGACAAGCTGAGGATAGAATATATGGCCAATGAAGTGTCGGAGCAACTGCCAAGTTCTAGTATCGGAGCCCATATGTAATATAGTTACAGAAAGGGCCAGATAAGCATCAGACCATATCCTCTACAGACCCATGGCAATGCACATCTCCATGTGGTACCGCTAGGTGGCCAGCAAACATGGGCAACCTGGGTGTTACCAATGCCATTACTAGGTCGCTCAGGCTATAAGAGGTATCGGCCTTCAGGAAAGGCTTATTACTGCCGATAGTAATGGCCTGGAATTGAGGTGGGCTGGTTGACTCCTTTACTGTCAGGCTGTTGGGGCCCAAAGTCTGGGTTCTAGTGAAGAATCCAAAGACATAGAAACAGATTAGAGGTTTGGCAAGTCGGTGTCTGTGTGGACCTGTCTCTCGACGCGCATAGATACCGGTGAGCCGAACCTCAGGAAAGCCCACAAGTGCCATGGAAAGGAAGGAGAAGTACGGGGTGTCCTCTGAGCTCGTGTTGGTAGTCCTACCTGGCCTCAGATCACGGAGGTAAAGGACTCATGCTGTAGTGCTTAAATCGCACCCAGGAGGCAAATATGAGTGACAGCATAGAGATAATATATAAGGATATTAATTCCCTGTCCTGGGACATTTGCCTCCGTACAGATAAAGGAAATGCAATCTAAGTATAATTATAGGAGAGCTGTGACTCCTTATATTGAGCACAGAATAGATAATGCTTGCAAAGAGGAACCAATTATAGAAGAATACCCAGGATGTCCGTAAGGCTAAGAGGGTACCAGCAGCATTACTGAAACTTGTTGCATCCAGGGTGTCAGCTAGGACCATCACCAACCGTTTTCTGAACGCTGGGCTATTATCAAGTGTGCTGATTGCAAGGTTTCCTCACACACCTCATTTCCGTGCAGCCCACCTTGGGTGGTGTTGTGAGTGACGCAACTAGAGGGATGAATGGCGCGAAGTTGAGTTTAGTGATGAGAGCATATTCTGCCTTGGTGCCAATGATGGTCGTTTCTGAGTGCGACGTCAACCAGGAGAGCGGCAACAACCAGACTGTATATGACAGCGCTATACAGGACCAACTCCTGGCATAATGGTCTGGGGAGCATTATCCTAAAACGACTGTAAGTTTCTGGTGTGTTATTGAAGGAGCACTGAATATTGAATGCTACATCCAGAATATAATCCAGCCCATTTTGTTGCCATTCCTACAATGCCAAGGAGGTGTCCTTTTCTAGCAAGACAATGCCAGTGCACACATGTCTTGTGTTACCCAATGTACTCTCGAAGGTGTTCGTCAATTCCCCTGGCCAGCACGATTACCTGACCTGTCCCTCATTGAATACACGTGGGACATGATGGGATGCCGTTTGGTGCGGTCTGCAATACCGGCAACAAACCTTCACCAACTGCAACAACAGGTGGAATTAGCATGGAACACTATTCCCTAAGATCACATCTGATACCTCTATGACTGTCTTTACGCACGACTGTAGGACTGCATTGGAGGCTACACAAGATACTGACATTGTTGTTTAAGACACTCTGTAGCCTTTGTCCATAGGTTTACGACCCTGTGATCATCATCATCATATAGAGTGTACAACCTATATAATTATTCAATACAACTTCCATTCATGTGCGACCATTGCATCCAGGCGTTTATTTTCCATTTTCCACCAGTGTATTTGCTTCATTATTTCTTATCAACATTTTTTCTTTTTGTCCCTGTGTTATAATAATGTTTATACCTGTTTTGGTTATTTTATAGTACCTTATTATTGAAGTGTATTTTAGAGTATAAAAATATATATTTGTTGGCAACCTGGTTTTTTAACATTGTACACATAAATTACTCTGCTAAAGAAAAGCCTATGGGAATTATTGGGCAATTCCTTTATTCTAACAGGGGTATGTGAACATTATTTACTTCAAATGTTGACTTCCTCAATATTCTTTCAGCAAAAGTCTCTTTTTTTTTAAATAAAACGTTAGACAGTGGGTATTCAGTACTACTCGTAGTGACTTTAAAATTCCCTTCTTTAGCAAAGGCACGTACTTCATAGCTAGCAAATGGAATGTTGTCACAAACCTGAAAGTCAGATATTCCCAATTAGAAAATATGGTTTTTAACTGAGTTATTACTACCTTTGCTGATTTATCTGCTGTTTGAACTAATTGTAACCAATTACATTAGGAACTATAAACGACCGAATAAATCTTATTACACATGTAAAATATTGTCACATAGCTGGTGATGCCAATCATAATTGTGACAGCATGTTCCACCAGAAGGAAAAATCCAAGGTGTGTTCCTATTGTACTCCGTTTCAGGAGGAGTTACTCCAAATTTTCTCGCTCATTGCTGAACAATAATCAGTGGGTTAGGGGGAGGGGGTATTGCTCAGTAATTTCTTATAAATTATGTCAGATAAAGCACTCCCAACCACTTATTTCCTTGTGAGAGGTAACATACCCGAAGAAGCAATTCTGGCCTATACAGGCCCTCTGTGTTACTCTGATCCAATAATTAATTAGACTGATTTTCAGTAAACTTATACACAAGTTTCAAAAAAACTAAATTAAGTTTATCTAACTCCAAACAAATATATAATTAGTACCCACCTAGTTGTAATCATTAAGAAACAAAACAGACTTGCTGAATAACCGTATTATTCTATTCACATCATTTTATACAATCTCATAAAACAGATTATTCGGGAGGAAGGGAGGTTCCCCAGAGAGTCTGCTAGGGTTCCCAGCTCCATCTGTCGATAAAAATAACACCGTAAACTTAAGGCTTATATTTCAACTAAGTTTATGGTAAAATTAAATTTATTAAGTTAACATAGCTAATTCTTACCAGCACTCGTGCTGAATGAGAGCTCAATTGGGCAGTAAATAGATGCAACTACACACAAATTTAGCCAGAACCACATTCATCCTAACCAAAACACTACGGAAGGCAATTCTACACTAACACTAGGCACTTAAGTGCCAAAACAAAGCTCTAGGCAGGGGCCGAAGTGTCTGCTTAGCTATGAACTACCAGACACTCACGGGTCACATCCTTCTCTGATGCGAGCTCTAAGTGAACACTTTTGGCGTGTCAGCAGGGAAGCTCACTACAAGCTCACCCGTCAGCTGAGCTCAGCAGAAATGCGTTCAGTGCACCCGGATATGGCCGCCATCCGGGAGACCTCTAAAGCACAATGCAGGTCACCTGTCATATTGCTGAATCTTAAAAACTGTCATACAGGAAGGCAAGTTTGACATCGCAGATGTCGTACCACATCAGACAATTGCAAGCACAGCTAACACCAATGGTCCTATGATATGGCTTGGCTTTTTACCTATCGCCTCATTGTGTGAAGAGAATTTCAAAAATCTGAAAAATAATTGGAGGAAAAAATGTATAAAATTATTTAGGCACGACAATATATTACCCACCACTGTCTATTATGGCAGTTGTGGTACACAATATGGCTCAAGAGTCATTTAACATTTTGGTTTTGAAATCTTTTCTTTGCTACCCTTTCTATATCCTACTTAATACCTTCATGCCTTAATTTATTGGGAACAATTATATTGCTATGCAAGAACACCAAACCTTCTGCTATATTTAAGTCATGTCTACACTTTAAGTAATTCCCACTTAGTTCAAGAGCATGGTTACTATGTTCTGGCTAGTCCAGTAGACTTATTTCATTTAGCTGTTGTAAATGTGCATTTTTTTAAGTTGCTTATAGAAACTCAGTTTTTCTAGCTTCAGCCATTGGTTAGTGATTAGTAAAAACATGAACATTAAAATTGAATACTTCCACGCAATTTATCCTGTTTAAGATGTTCTGTAGACTATATATCTGCAATAAACTGCTGGTTGCCCAGCAAGTAAGAAACTTTTAAATCATACATTAGTACTGTCATTAACATGCATTGCAATCTTGCGGACACCTGATTAAGCTCTTTTTTTGACAAATAATTTCTTAAAGCTTATGGTAGTTTTAGCATTTACATTCACATCATTCCCAGCTCCATCTGTCGATAAAAATAACACAGTATTAAATTTCTTGTATTAAATTTAATACAAGAAAATACAATAGTAAGTTTTTCCTTTTCAAACCTAATATGCCTGGTTTCTGTGGGTGTTGAGTCCGTAGATGCAAATGCATTATGATGATTATTCTGTAATAAAGAGGCTCCAATATCATCACTTGTATCTGTTTATTTAACTCTTCCTTAATCTTTGGGCTAATGCGATATGGTGGCTGTGAATTGGCTTATCTGTTTTTAAGTTTTTTTTTTTTTTTTCAAAGTGCTTAGCTTCAAAAGTTCTAACATGTTTTTAGCGGAATTCTGTATTTTTTCCTTATAAGCCAAGTCTTTATTTATTTTCTTTTAATTTTGGTATGCAATCATTTTCAAAAGTTTTCATACATACTGCAAGCAAATTTCACAAATTCCGAAGGTGTACACAGCTAGCCGTAACTTTTTTAATAAGTCTCCATTTGTGGAGTGTTTAAGCTCATTAAAAAGTTTACATAAGGTACGGTTAAGATGTATATTTATATTATAAAATAAATTTAGCATTTTGAATATGGCGGCCATCAGCTTTCAGCATTCAGATGACTGTTTTACCCCACATTATACCGCACCCTGCTTCACCAAAGTTTCATTTAGAGATCTGATCTTTTTTGTGGCTTAATGTCTACATGTTGAACAGTGTAAAACATCAAAGTTATCTGGGTTGAAGACTTCCTTCCTAGAAAAAATATTCCCCAATATTCCCCCATTGGGCCGTGTCTTCTATGAGTTCGTGCCAGACAGACACGTGTCGCGTGGCCTGTGGGATCTTCAACTTTGCCCTTCACTGATCTAGTCACTCTGTTCCTTTATATTTTCTGTAACCTTGTTCTTTTCGCCCCCACAGCCGGCTTTTGGTCCATCCACTTTTCAGGGGACTCTTAATTAATAATTTTGACCGTAAGGCCTTTTGCCATTTGTGAACTTGTGTTTTGCACTTAAGCTGAATCAGACAAAGCCTCACTGTAATTTATTTGCAGCTACTTGGCTAATTTGCAGTTTTACTTGTTTGTGCGTATTTTGTGTGCTACCTTGAGTGAAGTTATGTAACTTTTTCGATAATTATACACCAGATGGCACCCGATTCTGAAGAGAACATGGTCAACTCCATTTGTGTAGCCTAGCACCCCTCCCGTTTTGTAACAGTGTAAGGCATGTTCTGCGGCCAACAGTAGAATAGAAGAGAAAGTATACATGTGTCCCAATGTCAGATAAGTAGCCATGTGGTGATGTCATTCACTCTTATAGTTTATTCGTACCACGTGGCAGTTAGTGTATTCATGGCCTGGTGTCCTGGGAATTTAACACACTACCATTTCCACTAACACGAGTTGACGCCGGTAACAAGTTTTACCTTTACCAAAAGAAAACAATATTTTTCTATTGAATGTCTGATCTTATATCTGGTGTCATTTTGAAAATTTACTGCTATTCCAAGTTGTTATTCTAAAAAAACTACCTGGCAATTCATTTTCACCCATAGCATGATACAATTTATCTTTTATGTTTGTGGGATAAGATAAACTGGCAGTATAGTCATATATATAATGCCCAGTGTAATTTTAAAAATTGACTAGTTTATGACAAGTTAGGAAAATTATTTGGAACAGTAGGTATATGTCAGCACTGATGAGAGTAATTTTCATACTCTGCCACCAAATTCAAATCTCTCTTAAAAATTATGTCGAACTGAACATGATCGGAACTTACACCACACAGTTTTTCTTCCAAAGATGTAATAGTATGCAGGATATCAGAAGTTCATTAATTGATAGACGATGGAAATAAGTGAATTTTAAATTCAAACTGGAATTCAAACATTATTTTTAATTAATAAAATTACTAAACGCTATAGAATTATTATTATTTTTTAATAACCTTGACAACTCTCTTCTGCCTTTTCCCAAGGCACCTAGCAGCAGTATTCAATGAGAAATTAATTTGCCTGGCATTTATGTAACTCTATAGTTTTATTAATTATATGTATCTTTTATTATTAACTTTATACTACTACTATCGAGTAAACATATTTTTTTAACATTTTACAAAGTGCAGACTTAAAAAAAATAAATATTATAAAACTACAAACACTGTACTGATCATTAAAGATTGAACAAGATATGCACTAATTGTAGACGTTAGTTTCATTCCAAAACATAAGCTATAGTTTGGGCTTGATATTTCTGAACCCAAGTCTGGTAGCGATATGGATACATGCATTTGTTGAGGTTGTAGAAGAAAATTGAAAAGTGTAATTCAGTTTATGTAGCAGAAATAGAAACTTTTAACACCCACATAAATTCACGGTTTTAGGTGTTGCAAACAAAAAATATCTAATAAATGCTGTGATCTAAATGGCACTTGTTTATTCATCACTACCAATGACCTGTAGGCATAGTGTTTGGCTATAGCAATTTGTAATGTTACAATCTAGAATAGTAGCATGCTGCATGATTTTTTCAGTGTACAGTGCCGGCCAAAAAATAACTTTCCTTTTCATTGTGTAAACAATTGTGGATGCTGGGTGTGAATGGATCAAAGTCATGTACTAATGTTAAAACATAGTACAGTAAACTCCTGATCAACCGTGTTAATAGGGACCAGAGAAAACGTGAATAAGTGAATTTGTATTTTAAAAAACCAGGATAATCTAATTTGCACATTTTTACTATTAATGGAACAGTGATCGTGGCTCCAAAAATCGTGAGAAAACAACAGTACCTATAGTACATTTCAAAGCAAACACAAATCATGCACTGTATGCGTAGGATTTAAAGTACTGTACTGTATGAGTATATTCCATGTTACTTTAACTAATATTTATGTTGCACCGAATGTATTGTAATTCATGGTGTTTCAAGTATACCTGTGCCATGTGGACAGCACAGAGCAATATGTGGTGCTTAGTGTGTGTTTTTTGTGTGTGTGTCACTTCCTTGACGTGCATCGTATAGACCTGTCCTTGGAACAGCAGAGTGAGTTGAAAGTTTGACTTGCATAAACACACACACACAAACAAACATTTAAAAATTCTGAAATGTTAAGTGTTTTGTAAACATTTAAACACTTGATATGAAAAAGTGTAAGGAAAGTTAAACCATGCCTTTCTTGTAAAAGTCCTTAATTTTTTTAAATTTGACATAGGAATTTATGTTTTTGTTGTTTATTTCTAACTTTTCTGTGATAGTTGAAACTGTCCTTTTATGCTTTATTGACATTGTGAAAAGGACTCTACAAAGAGTGAACAACAACCGTGCCTGAGCGTTCAATAAACTGGGAAGACGTGGTGTTGGGGTGATAACTGAGACCATGTCCAAACTGACAAATTCGTTATTTTGTAAGTTGTCATTTCGTAAGTTTCACTTCGGATGTTGTCAACAGTCACCAATTGTTTAGCGCCCGTGGCAACAGATTTTTACATTAACAGTGAAAATATTTTTATATATATTTAATGCTGAAAATGGGCTTAATATTTCTACAATCATCACTGGAATGCTGTGAATACATTAATAAACCATAAATTATGCAATAATGACTTTTGTCAACTAAATCTGCCATTTTGAACAGGCCTGAATGAGTACAATCAGATATGTGCTTCAACGGGCAGAAATGGATGACTCACGCAGGTCTTTCTGACAGGCTGGCAGTTTAAAGAAATAAACATCAGCTACACTGCACAGCAATATAGGCCATTCACAATAAAGTGAGCAGTTTTAAAGCACTCAAATTTGGAATAATAGTCAATAAATATATTTTATTTTCCCCTTATACCTTAACTCCCAAGTGCGGTGAAATACACACACTGTGTTTATTACTTATATGGCAGTATGTATTTAAAAAGGTTGTAAAGGATAAAATATGGCTGAAAGAAAAAAAGAAGTAAGGTCTTGACAGTGCTCACTTTACCATGAACAGCCTATAGATGTACATGGTACCACTGCTTGTTAAATGATACACGTTACAGCATCCCCTGGCCGCAGAAGTTACAGTAGACTTTGAAAATAGCCAAAAAGCTGCATGCACGGTTGAGCCAAAAACTGGTTAAGTGAAGCACGAATAATTGGGAGTGTACTGTATATGTATTAATTTCATCATTTGTCAAACATAATTAGATAACATTGTTGATGTAATCAGTAATGGATTAAAATGTTTAAAATCTAGAAAACATCTCTGTTGACTATATTTTATATTCAAGAATAAATTAGGAGTAACTTCATGCATAGTATGACTGTAAAATGACAACAATTATGGCAAACTGTGACATACCCGAACGTTCTAAACTGTGAATTGTGAATTTGGTTGGGTAAGGCAAGTGTAATTTGGAATATAATATAACTTGTAAATTGCCATACCGAATTATACTTACTCTGTCTTCACTGTGATTATTGCTTTTAATAACAATATCTGCTTTAGAGTAAACATATAAAAAATGATAATTAGCAATATTATTTTAACTCTAAGAAGACGCAATATTTAAGAAGTGCAATGAAGGTAACAGAAAGCAGAAAGTTTGTAGCTGCCGCTCTCGTATATGGTTGAAATATTTTTTAAGTTCTACACACTGTAACAAGGATATTGTGAGAAGTAATGGTTTAAGACGGACATATACATAAACATTGGTGTTTATTTTTCATTTCATGTGTATATTACTATTATATCAGTTAAAACATAAAAGTATCTCGCTTACAACAGTAGTGTGTCTCTATTACTCTGCCTTTCAGTTCCGAAGAATGGGTCGTAATAGGGGGGGGGGGGGGGGGGTCGTAATAAAAAAATTTGTAAAATTTTGGGCTTATTTTGACCCACCCCTAACCCCTATGCTCCCAAACTTGCCATTTTTTGCATGGAGTTCATGTTAAATTGTCTCTAGCGCATAAACAATCCAGTTTTTAAATTAATTATAAATATGTATATTTTAATAGCTGGACGCCTCCTGATTAATTTTATACCCAAGAAAGGTATATTGGACCACCCCTTGTCGAGGTGGCAGCGAATACATTGCTGGCGAGCCCCTAGATCCTAAATACATTGGTGTACTTAGCTGGGCGAGCGCCTAGATCCTCTGCAGTGTGCAGGCGTGGTGGTTTGCTACTGAAGCTCGGCCCTAGATTCTCAGGCTGGGCAGCTGTTGGTCAGCCACTACAAGATGGCGCCCGCTGCCATTGCCGTCGTTACAGAGCTGGTTCACTTCATAAAAGCAGCCCGGCAGTGGGAAAATATGCTGATAGATGCAATTTACGTCAATGTGTTCAATTTTTACGAATTGTAGGCGGCGTGTTGGCCTCTTCACTGGCACGATGAGGCCCGGCAATGTTTACAGGAATATAAATATTTAGTATGGTCTACTTGAAATATTAATTATCCCGAATGTTTCATGAAAAACTATTGATGTTGCGTATACTTGCACACGGCTCCACTCGCCATAGTATGGTACTGGTAACATAAGAACACATTTTATTTGCACAAGAAAAAAAAATTGCCAACCATAAAATATTAGCATATTACGTATGCGTGGGTGCAGATAAACTTAAAATTAATCATTAGAAAATGGGCATTGAATTGAATTTGAATTTATCATACATACACTGATTAAGAAACTAGTCTGTGTAATGTGTCGTTTTTATAGCAAAAGGGGAGGGATAATGGAAGTGAAAAAAGACAGGGAGGGTAAGGCAGAGGTGGTGGCATGTGACTAGGACAAAGAATCCTTACTGACCCTGCCTGCAACTCCCCCCTACAAACCCCCCTCTCCCCCATGCTTCCTCGGATAATACACCTGTGTCCCCTTCTGGCATTAAGTAATTTATTGCTTCACACTGCTTGGGACAACAAATGTCAAAGTCTATGATGGTAGCTTGAGAAATGTGCGACCACCTGGTACTGCGGGAGTCAAGGAATTTGACTGAGGTAAAGGGTTGTTAGGTACAGGATGTCGGATTACCTCTGGAGAGAGAGCTGCTCTTGTGGTCAGTTGGAGTGGTTGAGCCTTCACAAGCTGCTGGAATGGTGTGGGTACTACCTTCACAAGCTGCTGGGCAGGAGTTTTAAAGCTGTTCGCAGGCTGAGGAGAGGAGAGAGGTCTTCGCAGACAAGAGATTACTCACTGACCTCTGCGGCCGGTGAGACCGGCGTCTCTGCTGGAGCGTGCTCTTGGACTTCCTTATATGTGAAAAAAATCCCTCGATCAGCAATTGTCCGGGGGTGCGGGGTAGAGTAGCCTTTCAACGCAGGGGTAGGTTTATCATGGTTGCAGCAGCGCCACTCATTTCTTATCTCCCTGCTTGAAGGCGATGACAAATTTAAACACCTCTTCCCGAGACTGGTGGGTTGTGACGTCACAAGGTCGCAGGTGTGCTGCCATCTCGTGGGTCTGCTAGAACTTCTTCCACAGCTAAATGTAGGGTAGTTGTTTGTCAAACATAGTTTATTTATTTGTGGGGGTGGCGTTTGCATGCGGGATTCTGGGCGGGCCATACATTTCGTAATCAAACGCATCAATTACTTTTACGTATACGGCTGTGCAACGCGTGGAGTCTCCTTGCTCGATACGTGAAATTACTTTGCCACTGTTACTGACTAGCTCCGGGCTCTCATCGGCTTGAGGTGGGGCGAAGTTGCTTGTAGAGAGCGTGTGTGCGCTGCACAGAATGTTGGCATGCATCACACTTAACTGTAGACATTTTTACAAAAAAAGGTAGAATGTCTTCCATTGGGCACAACCCGATGGGATGACATACACACACTTGCATAACAGTTCCACTTTCAATCCACAGTCTTACCATTGGCCAATTTTACAAAATTCAACAAAAACATAACTGTCTTAGAAGCATTCCAATTATTCAACCTGTAAAGCAGTGTGTGTAACTTGATACACCCCTTACTTTGGCAAGTTATGCCCACTTTGGAAATCCCCAAGAAAACCAATCATCTATGATAACATTTGCACAAATCTCATGAGTACAATCTACTTGTTTAAAATGTCAATACCAAAATAAATAAATAAATAAATATATATATATATATATATATATATATATATATATATATATATATATATATATATATATATATATATATATATATATATATATATATATATATATATATATATATATATATATATATATATATATATATATTATATATATATATATATATATATATATATATATGCACGCACATGCGTGCACACATGCACATGCGTGCACACACACACATATATATAATTTGACTTTATATATTAAGATTAATTTGATTTTGTTAATCTTATCTCTTTATCTGTGAATAGATGAGCAGTTGGGGATGCAGAATTTGGCAGAACTGGCATTTGGCAGAAATAATTTGGCCTACCAGGCATGTATCATAAATTTAATTCACCTTTCTGTAAGCCTCTTAATCTGAACATCTGGCATTTGGCTGAACAGACAATTGGTAGAATAGGCATCTGGCCGACCAGGCATTTGACAAAACAGGCATATCAATGTATACCTACAGTTCGAGTGTAGAAAATATCTGCTACTCTTCTGTTTGTTTCACATAGGTGGCAGCAATTACAAAAAATAAAATCTGAGAACTGCTTCCTAAAAACATTAGTCTGGCTTGCATACACTCGGTAATGGAAAAATGATGACTTTTTTTTTTGTGATTTTCATACTAATTTTGTACGACTTTTGGGGATTTCTAACACATTATTGTCAGGATTGATTTTTACTTTATATTTATGCATAGCACTTTCATATTTAGTTATTAAAAGACATTAAATTTTCCCATTCACACATGTATATTAATGTAATAAAGGATTTTTAGTAAGTATGTAATCCCTTAAAATTTGTTTAATGCAGTTTTAAGATGATAAGAACAAAAGTGGTGTTATATAATCTTTTAAATCATAATTATGCTAAGTTACTTCTGAAGCTGCTATGACATTGTATTTCACATTTGTTGTACAACAAAATATAATAGAATTTCAAATGGTTAAATCCTACAATTAACTGTAAAATGCATACCCCCATTTGGTAATATTTTGTCAAAATGCATTATATGTATGAAAATTTTTTATAAATTTCTTTAGTGGTTGTGATTGCTAGTTCATCAAGTTTGTGTAGTGTGAAGGCCGAGTTAGGGATGGTTAGAGTTTTGCAGACGTGAATTGAGCACAGAATCAATACGTTTACTGTACAAAGCCAAGTGTAAACTGATCGCTCATTTTTTTTTGTTTATTAAAGTACATGTAAACGTAAACACAGCATCATTCGTTATTTTAGAAGCATGTGAAGTTGTGTGTGATCATATTAATATTTTATTTGTTATAGTTTTGTCAAACTAGAATTGTGTTATTAGATAATAATAGTATCCGTTCTATAACAGATTCTGTGATTAATAAAGTACATGTTACTGTAGTAAATATATATTTAATAATTCAAAAAGTGCTTTAACTACTAAAAAATTACTGCGTAATAAAAATTAAGTGGTGTCTTTGAAAAATTTTATGGAGTCGTTAACTTACATTTTTTAATGTATTTAAGTCAGTTGTAATTTTTCATGCTTATTTATTGCCCGGTCCAAATATTATTAATAAAAACTAATATTTTTCTTTGCAAAACATTCTTAATAAAATTTAATCTACACAATTTTTCTAGCTTTTACATGTGAGATGAAAGTAAATGATCTGCTGACATGATGTTAATTTTGTGAAGGTACGTAAGAACTCGGAAGAACAGAATGAAATACAAAATTCTCAGACCTCTAATATTATAGTACTTTAATTTTGATATTAAATTAAATATTTTGACTTTGGTGACTGGATTTCTTGTAACTTGCATTTCTATGAAATATTATAAAATATTATAAATATATGTCTCTTTGGATAACATGGATTCAATCTCAGGAGACACACATTTATTTTCTTAAAAATGAAAAGTGTCTTAAATGGAGTAATGTATTTACAGTGAAAACAGCAAGTAAAAAATATTTTTAAAGAATTGATTTCATATTTATAAACTGAGAGAACAAACCAAAGTAATTAAAATCTTGAATAATGGCAATATAAAGTGTATATATGTTATATACTCTAGTATTTTATTTGTTAATATGGTACTGATAAACAAAGGTTATGATAAACTTTAAGCATGATTAAAATTTTTCCATTTCACACTATAGCCAACTAATTTGTGTGATCATCCACAAAATCAATAAAAACATTATTTTTAAACTAACAAATCATTAGCTCAAAATGGGACAGGAATAATGACCTTTCGTTAGCCATGCAAACAGTGTTATTCTTAGTCTATACTTTATATGGTGCCTACTCTTTTGAGTGTTAATTGACCCAAGCTGGCAAAGGTTGCATTAAATAGTTTTTCCTTCCTGTTTATATACATTTATGTGCAATAATCCCTCACCAACTGTGGTATCTTGAACCGCGGTTTCAGTAATGCACGGATTTGTTTTTGTAGACCTAATCTCCAACCACGGTGCAAGTTTCTATTATCCGCTGTTTTCTTTCTATGGAAAACTAGCCGCTACTGATGTTAGTGGTCATGCATTTCTCAAGCTGCCATTATAGACTTTGGCATTTGTTGTCCCAAGTTGCGTGAAGCAATAAATTACTTCATTCAAGAAGGGGACAATGGTGTACTGTCCATTCATGCGTTGAGGGAGGGGAGGGGGTTATAGGCAGAGTCAGTGAGGATTCTTTGTTCTAGTCACAAGCAGTGGCCTCTGCCTTACGCCCTGATCCTTCCTGTTCTTTTAGCTTCCATTATCCCTCCTCTTTTGCTGTAAGAAAAGCGGCACATTACAGACTAGTTTCTTAATCAGTGTATGTATGATAACTTCAAATTTAATTCAAAGTCTATTTTTAATGATTTTTTTTTAAGTTCATGTGTGCCCATGCCTACGTAATATGCCAATTTTTTATGGTGGGCAATTATTTTTTTCCTTGTGAAATCAATCTTATGTGTAAAGTTAATAAAGGCAAATGTGTGCAAATAAAATGTGTTCTTATGTTACCATATTTTGGCGATTAAGGCCATGTGCATATGTCAGAAGTTTTTGATGAAAAATTCGGGATTGTTAATATTTCTAGTAGATGCACAAAATTTTTATATTCCCGGAAACATTGTCGGTCCTCATCGTGCCAGTGCAGAGGCCCACATGCTGCCTACATTTAGTATAAATTCAACACATTGACATGAACTGCATCTATCAGCATGTTTTCCCAATGCCAGGCCGCTGTTACGAAGTGAACCGGCCCTCTAACGATGGCAGTGGTGGCTTGTGGCCGCCTGCCGCTCGCCAGCGTAATCTTGTAGCGACCGACAGCTGCCCAGTCCGAGGATCTAGGACAGAGTGACAGCGGTCAGCCGCCGTACCCGGCCGCACTGCATAGGATCTGGGCGCTCGCCCAACTACGTACACACTGCAATGTATTTGCTGCCAGCCCCAGCACGCGAGTGATTTAATTTTTAATATGTATCTTGATATCTATTATCAATAAATAAAGTGTTCTGCTTTGCTTCAAACGTAAGGCATCTCCAACAGTGTTTAGTTATTGTTTTGTGCATAATACCTCCGATTTTATAGTAATGAAACACTAATGAGTTGGCCGACTTAACATGTACCGCTTTTCCCCACAAAAGTTTGTATTCTTCTACCGCGTTTTTTTCAATCGCGGTGTTTTTAAACAATGTATCCCCTGATGTTGGCAAGGGATTACTGTACTAATAATGTAATAAAATTCATGAGAAATTATCTTTCTACTTCTATAAACAAAATAAAATCTTGTTTTACGATATAGTTTGTATTGAAACCGTTGTCCTAATTTGCCAATAATTACCGATTCTACAGTTCGATTACTTTTGGAGACTTTGAGGACATTGAGAAGTGAACTATCATAACCACATTTCCCCAAGTGAGACAATGCTCAATGATTCATGGTTGTTAGTTATTAAAATGAGAATATATTGTCCACCTACTTTGTGTTAATTTGTAGAAATCAACATAGGTAAAACTGTCAAAAGCAAAGAAACTAAAGCAAATAAATCATATGTGAACAGTGAGAAACTCTTCTTTGTGAATACTACATTATTAGTGATAGATTTATTTCTTATTGAGTAATTTTATTTTCTCTCTTCTTATTTTCTTTGAAATGTTATATATTGCAGTTTCTACTAATTAGCATCAGTTATTCATTGTGAGCAGTTATGGGTAAATTTTGTATACTCATTGCCATAAAAATTAGTGCATCCTGTAACCATCTATAGGAAAATGTGAAAGTTGGTAAATATGCACTTTGATGGATTCTTTGCATATGATCAAAGTTTCATTGTATGGCAAATGCACCTATGTTGAATGATGGCGTTGACATCCTTCATTGTGTGGCATTTTTTCTATCCAAACAAACAATTATATAAAATATGAGGAACCGTGGTCCATTCATTAAAAAAGAGCATAATTATATAAAATAATTCTTAAAAATGTTTTTTTAATACCATTAAAATACAATTTGTTAAACATACAAGGCTTTGGTTATTTAAAATTTTGTAACAAACGAATAATTTAATAAAATTAGCCAACGAGTTTTTTAAATAAAATAATGATCAAATTAGTTTTTCCATTATAGCTTGGACTCAATATTAATGCTGTAATATTATTTGGAAAATTTTCACTTTTCGTTAATATTAAATCACTAACTTCATGTGGTAAATCTTCATATAATAACCAAATAATTTTTTTTTGAAACCAGTAAGGTTTTCAAGTTAACAAATAATAATTGTATATAAATGAAAAATTTTCTTTATATTTTTCATGATGAATATTCAATTTCTTTAATTAGATTTCATGCAACATATTTGACACTAAATATAATAATAATAATAATAATAATAATCACAGTTTTTGGTAAATAAAATCAAAACTTATTATTTGAGAAGGCCATTATTATATTGATTGCAAAAAACTATACATTTTTAAAACTAATAATATTTTTTTTGAAGCAAACAATGTTACAAATAGAATAATATACTGCAATACTATTTTACCGTGAATCATATGGGACAGTTATGAATTAAACTACGTGACCAGAGCATACCTTCGTAGAATTATTCCCCTTGGTTTATCCTACCTTAGAGAGCCTATAAAGTACTTAACGACACAATGTTGACCATCATAATGTGTAGAATAATACCCTTCTTTATTAATAATGATCTATTGTCTAATTTAAGGCTTCAAAAATGAGAGTTGAACAAATTGAAAGTAAATGTCAACCTCAAATAGAAAGTATAGACACTATACTGGCAAATCAAGCACTACTGTCATAATTTATTGACTCGCCCACTCACACATGATTCAACATAGAAGTACATTGCTTAGCTTAGTATGTATCAAATTAATTGTATTGCAACATTTATTGTGGCAATTTTTTTATTGCTGTGCAAACATTTTCTGTATTGGCGATGAAACATGGTTGTATTTAAAGAAATGCTAATAACATATTTCCTGTTAATGATTAATTTATGTATGCTATTAAGATATATTACACTTCAATGTTTATTGATTCTGGTATTCAAGATGGACCAAATTATTTCTACAAAAGTCAAAAATATTGAATAGAAAATAAACTACTTAAAATAAATGTAAAGTAGCCTTGACAGATGAACTGCGATATTTGAACGCTACCGATTTTAATGTCCATATTATGATATTCACATTTAATGGTATCGCATTGGCTAAATATGAAAGGTTCACCTTTATGTTCAAGTTGAGCCTATATATTTCTCTGGCTCATAGACTAAACTATATGCAGAATTATATTATCACAATTTTCAGTGGCGTCTGGTGACTTTTGAAACTGGGAGGGCTGTAGCTATCCTAACTCATATCATTACAAATATAATTTTTTAAATAGTCACAGTGATAAATATGTAGCTTATGATAGGCTTAAGTAAGTGTAGCTTATGTAGCTAAATACAAAAAATAAGTGTGGTGGTTTGAAGAAAAAATGTATCATCGCCCAATTTGTAATGGTCAACATACTGTAGCTGGTTCAGGTCTAATCACTACCACAGGTATGTATTTGTTTTAAGTTTGTTTAGGTTATATGCCTTCCAACCAGTACCTACATGGTGTGGTACATTACACGAAATGACGAGAGATAACATAATAATACCAATTCTATCATACTAATGATGATAATAACTTAAATGTACTAAAAGAAAATTTTTTTAAACCAAATACTATTTTACATAGCCTACAGCACATACAAAATTAATGTCAAATTTAAATTAGAGGATGAAAGTGACATATCTTAATTAATATATTTGTAAAAAAAAAAACCCATTCGTCAACCTGTACGCGCTATCTAACTGGCAATGTATATTCACCTTACCAAGCAATGAAAATTTTATGTCATTTTTTTATATGTTGTGAACATGATTTATGTCTTTTAACTTTGTCTCCCAACTGTTTTAAATCTTTTACCCCATTGACAGTAACCGCAAGATCATTAGGTTTCCTTAGCAAAAAAAAAAATTAAACAAAACACATTTCCAACTTCACACTCGCATAGCCAGTCCGCGAAATTGTATGTACTTATGTCGAATTTTCTCATATATGAACCATTTACTGCCTTGGCTTCGTTGTTGAATTATATTTAACTGTGGCCTTGCTGGTCCCAGATTCTGTAGCTCTAGTTTATTCTCGTAATTGAAAATCTTTGTTGTAATAAGGTTTACAATGTTACTCACCGAATTAACAATTATTTACAAGTTTACACAACACGACATTAATAACAATTCAACCCTGCTTCTGACTGCTGCTCATAGCTCATCATTAATTAACAACAAACTTATTCAGAGTATTACACACTATATTTGAATCTCATGCAAGTTTGCGATATCTATAAATAAAAAATATTCAAAATAAATACAAGCATTGTTAAGAAATGTGTTTAACAACTGCAAAAGAGTGAGAGTGGAGCGCGAAAGTGTGCTTACAAAACATGTGGTTTTGGTAGCTTTGTCAAGTTCCAGGAAACAATTTTTTTGTTTGAGCAGGGGCGTGCCCAGCTCTCTCCAATTTACAGCATGCGATTGGCTGAAAAGGGCCAGTCCCTGAAGTCTTCCCTCCCTCCCTCCCGTAGCACACCGAGTACTATATTACGGTCATCTCTCTCTACTAGCTCTACCCACTTCGGGGCGAAGAATCTGCCGCCCCACCACTCGACATTTCAAAAAAACATTTCTCTCATGACAAGAGTCTCGTCCATCTCAAAAACATTGGCTGCAAAATAACCTCCGTATTCGTACACAGTATTATTTACTGAGTAGCAGATAAGTAAAGGTATGCGTTCTGAGATTATATTAGGGGGCTGCGCGTCGCAGCCCTCTCTCAGCAGCCGCCACTGACAATTTTCACAAATGAACAAAAAAAGCAAGAAATGCCTTTGTTGTTTGGTGGCTAGCAAACCCAATTTCAGTCCAAGGTGTACAGTGTACAGTGGCAGGTTTAATGTTGACAAGTCTCCTACATCTTATATTTGTTTAAACTACTTCATAACATTTAATATAAAAAATGAAAGTAAGTAATATTTTACAGCACTAGTTAAATAATTTTTTTAAGTAGTTATATCTTGTGAAATAAAATAAAATAGTAAATATTGTACTGATTACTTTATCGTTTCTCAGGTCACAATAGTACCAGCAGCTAAACATTTGAAAATAACTTTTAATATTTCCCATTGTCCTGATGGGTCCTGTTTTAAATACTGACAATACAAATAAGCTACACAGAAATTTTAAATACACTGAATATGGAAGGGATGTCTACACAGTATATGGCCTCTCTCTTAGAAATAAAATATCAGTTCTGTGTATAGGCTATGCATGTTTACTATGTTCCAGTATTAAGTTAAACTACTTATATGGAAAAAATATTATGTATTGCAGTACCCAAGCAAATTATCTGTATCAATTACATTTAATCAGCACAATATCTTATAAATCTAACCTTAATTGCGAAAAACAATCTTGAGGAAAATCCATGTTCTATCACAAAACAAAAATGGAGAAAATCATGTTTGCCCTATACATTGCCATACAAACAGCAATCTGCACATACTCCTACTCACAGAAGCTAAGAACATGCAGTACTCCCACACTGATCCAGTCCAGTGAAACACAAGACGAACGATGACACAAATTACTTACTGATGATATGGGTGTCAGCGCTGCTTCCTAATCACCTCGCTGTTTAGACTCAATGTTCTCAGGAATGCTGTGGGTTCTGTGTGTCCATCTCACCCGAGCGTACTTATGATACACGTTTGCAATACTAAACTTTTACTAAACATTTTAACAATTTGAAAAAGAAACACATGTGGCTAGGATACTGTCACTACAAATGAAAGAAGTTGGTTCACTGTGATACCTATTTTATTTTTATCATTCGTACAAATCAAGGTGCTATGGAATTAATAATACACTCAGTCGTGTGTAGCTAAATCTGCTTGGGTGCTCCCCAGCCCGTAATTACTCTAGTGCACGCTTAGATTAATGAACTCACCATGGTGTATGAAAACACAATGTTCACAAGGGAAGAAAGTTGACAGCTGCTAGGGTGGACTGACGATTTTTCCCTGAAGATAGGACACAGCGAATTACAAAATGAAACACTTGATGATACATTAACACACGTGTGATTACTTGACATCACTTATGCAAACTCGTCTGGGCTCGCCCTCCAGCATGTGGGTAGTGTGGTGATGGCCTATACACATAGCCGGCTAGGACGGAAGTAATGTCACCATACACAAAATAAAAAATTACATAAATTGCCCACTGACCCTTAAAATATGATGGGGCACAAGATGAGTAGTCACAATATATACACACATGAGTGAAAATAAGTTTATATAGTGCGGATGCTGCTGGATAAAGTTTGTAGCGAACCATATGGTGCAGGTGAAATTGCAATATTTCTTTGTGGAAACTGAAATTAAATTCCAACAAAATATTATTCTGGTAGAGAAAATTATTCTCTTTGCGATCACATTGGTTACAGGCGTTTAGCATGCCTGATGGCGGAAAAAGCAAACATTAACGTGACCGCGTGGTCAAACACTAAAAGCATTAATAACATGAAAAATACATTGAACCCTGAATAAAATTGACACAGAACCCTAAAATAAATAATGGCGCACATGGTTATACACAAATAAACTCTAAAACCTCGAGGATAGAGCAGACATGGACTTGGCTGCGATTAGCCATGTGGTTATACATGATGTTGCAGTAAAATATTCAAACATGAAAAATACCCTCAAATACATACGTTGAATTAAATCCCTTAAAATTGCACCCATCAATAATACAGAAATTACAATGAAATACCTTTAGCAGAAGCGGATGGCGCCTGATTCAAGTTTCGCGGGTCTAACGATCTCTCCAACATATTTCTCCTCCTCAATTAAGTTGAAAATGCCACAAGGGGGGAATTAATTAGTTAAGAGGAAGCATAATGCTGGGGAAATGTTTCGCAAAACGTACGCTAGCAAAGACTAACAGGTATATTAAAAGTGCTATTGAAATCTACATCAGTAAACAAAAAGTTGTTATGCGTATGTGACAGTGTCTTTTCTCACCAGCTCTGCTAGACAGACTGCCCAAAGGCAAACGTTGCATGAACCTACCATGGCTGCCTACGAGGTTCACATAAGCGGAAGTGCTATGCGCGCTGAGTAAACTTTTAAATATTTTGAAAATAAAAGTGGCACAAATAAATTAAATATTGATTTCCATGTTATAATTTTCTTGTGAATTTTCTGTATTATCTCAGTGTCTCTTTATGACCGCGTTCACGCCGGAATACTAGTGTTCTTAATCTCCGTGCAGCGTGCACTTTGAATTTTATGATGAAACATTATTAAAATAACAATAAAATCACTGTAAGATATACGAAACCCTGAAAATAAAAATACAAGACACATTTTATGTTAGAAATAATATTCTTTATGTAAAAGTTCAAAAATATTGTCCTCTTTGTTCACATGCAGGTATATGTGACACATGCGTGGTGAGCGCTGTCATGGGCTGTAGCGCGGCTGGCTGTTAGCGGGCGTCAAATGTCCCCTCCCTCGAAGGTCAAGATGGTGCGAATAAAGCAACATTACTCTGGTGGGCTCTGCCCATGTGGGTGCCAGTTGAGGTCAAAGAAAACATGGCCTACAGGTGATCGGGCTATATGCAAGTCATCACGGTGCCATTTTGTGACACGTCTTGGTCTCAACTTCACTAAGTACATGTAATTCTCCATTTTCTGTACCCCTCTTACTGGCCCTGTCCATCTAGGTGCCATCCCAGCACAGTATTTTTTATCCCGGCCGATAGTGGGTTCTCTGTCACGTAAACATACGTTCCGGGTACAAGTTCAGGTGGCGGCCTTTTGCTCTCCGGTCCTTACACATTGCAATAACTTGTTTGATTTGCCCTTGCTTCCACGTTGATTTGTGCCTGGTGTTCTACAATCTGCTCAGGTGGTATTGGCGGGTTTTTGCAGGGTGCTCCATGGGCACGGTGTTCACGACCTTGTACCATTCCTGCGGGTGTCTTCCTGGTTGCCATTTTTATTCTGTTCCATAGGCAAAACATTACCTCCGGGATAAACTCAGCCCATGTGGTGTGATCTTCTCCTAACCGGATGCGTAACTGGAATTTGACATCTTGGTTACGTCGTTCAGTTGGGTTAGCCTTGGGTTGGTATGGTGTTCTGTTCCCCACCTGGTACAGTAATCTCTCCACTTTCGCGGTACAAATTGAGTGCCGTTATTGGTCAGCAAATACTCGGGGTGTCCCATCTCTGAAAGAACTCATTTTCAATCTCCTGTGCAACTGTGTGTGCACGAACATTGCTGACAGGAAATGTCTCTGTCCAAGGGGTAAATGAATTTGTGGCGACAATTGGGAACCTTTTGCAAGTTTTGGCACACAGGTACAGGCCCATGATGTCAATTGCTACTGCCTTAAATGGCTTAGTAGGCAGCCTCGGTTTCTGTGGAGCGACACCCTTTCTTCTCCGTGGCTTCTGGGTGTTACACGTTATACAGCTTTTTACATGCCTTTTTACATCTCCCTGTATCCCTGGCCACTGAAAAAAATTTGTGCACGTTTCTTCATGTTTGCTTGAATCCCGGGTGAAAATGTGCTAAACTGTCGTGTGCATAGTTAAGTACAATTTCCAGTTTCTCCTTTGGCACATATGTTCGCCATGGCTCGCATTTACCAGTTGGTTTGGTTTGTATCTCTCGGTCCACTACCTTCCATTGTTCTGTGTACCACATGGCGCAGTGTTGTCTGTGTTGTGTATCAGCTGGGAAATTTTCTTGCGCTGTGTGTACCTATCTTAAAGCGTCTCGTACATACAATGAAACAAGTTTGACAGGTGGTGTGGCAGCAATGTTTTGTACAACAAGAGTTTGTGTTTCTGCAGTTGGTATTGCACAGCAAGGTGGTAGCGCTTCTTCCCACTCTGCATTGTCTGTTCCTGTGAGATTCGGACAAGGATTCCTGAACAAGGCATCTGCGAGCTCATTGGTTTTCCCCTCCACGTGTTCTACCTTGAAATCATACTTCTGAAGTAACAGCGCCCAGCGGGCAAGTTTGCTCTTCCCGTTTTGCATGCCCTCTTACCATACAAGACATCGGTTGTCAGTTTTGAGAGTAAACTGTCTTCCCAGCAAGTACGGCCGGTACTTTCACAATGCATGTACAATTGCTAAACATTCCTGTTCATTGACGTGATACTTGCGTTCTGTTTCCCAGAACTTTGCACTGTAGAAACTGATTATGTGCTTTCCTCGTGTGTTCCCACCTGATACAACATGGCCCCGATGCCTTCTTCACTAGCATCTGTTTGTACAACTATGGGTAACTCTGGGTTGAACCTAGATAGCGGATTACAGTTCTGAAATGCAAGTTTGATTTCTTTAAAGGCTTAATCGGCTTGATGTGTCCATACAAATTTACGTTTCTCATTCAACAAAGCAGTAAATGGTGCAGTAATCACAGAAAAGTTTGGGACAAATTCTCTTAACCAATTACTTAAGCCAAAAAATTTCCTGACTTGTTTACGTGATCTGGGTGTAGATTTGTTTTGAATTTCCTGTATGTGTTACTATTCTGGTTCGTGTCCATGATCTGTTACATAGTGTCCCAAAAACTCCATTTAACTCATAACCAACTTATATTGTTCCACTTTGCACATAAGTTTTTTTACGTTCGAGCCGTTCAAACACAAGGCTCAAATGGTTCAAGTGAGCTTCCCAGCTATTAGACTAAACAAGTAAATCATCCAAATATGCCATTGCAAATTCTCCAGTGAATCCACGTAGTACATTAACCATTAAGTTTTGAAACGTTGCAGGAGTACACTTTAAACCAAATGGCATGGCAACTAATTGAAATCTACATCTGTCTGGAGTAGTAAATCCTGTTTTCTTTCTGGCCTGTGGGCTGATAGGCACCTGCTAATATCCGGACTTTAAATCAAGTGATGTGAAAATGGTAGCTGGTCCTAATGTTGACAAAGTATCTTTCATATTAATGACTGGTGGTGGCATGTTTATGTTGATTTTATTCAAATCGTGGAAATCAACACAGAATTGCCATTCACCATCTTTCTTTGGGGCAAGGGTGATACCTGAATTATAGAGACTCTGCATAGGTTCAATTCCATTGTTGTTTAGCATCTCACATACCTGCTGGTTGATGTCGCAGTGAAAGAAAATTCCTGGGTCCCATGGCTTAGAGTACACCAGGTCCTCGTGTGTTGTGATGATTGCATGCTCCGTTACGTTGGTGCGCTGCAGCTTCCCCTCAGTGTGGAACACACTGGCATAGTGGTCCAGCAGACGTTGCTGATGTGTAGCGGGCAACTTGTGCTCGAAGTCAGCAAGCGGCACAGCAGTTGTTGTTGACTGCGGTGTTGCTCCCATGGCGTATACAGTCCACCTGGCACATGTCCCCACGTGCAGACAATTCAGATGCGGTTCTATCACGGCTTGGTTGTCAGTAAGCCATGGCAGTCGCAGAATTACTTCCTAGCACAAGTCCAGCACAATGTAAACATAGCAATTGGTACACAGTTTTCGGATCCCTACTGTGACATGCATAAAACTCCTCGCTTCCCTTTGTTAGTGTATGGTAGCGAATTGCAGACATCGCAGCGGTATTCTAATTGTTACAGCATGTATCAAACCCTCACGCACAATATTGTGACTAGCGGCAGTGTCAATTACGGCTGTGACATTTTTCCCTTCAAGTTCAACACATCCTTAATGCTTTCAGGGTACTGTCACTTACTTGGAACACTCTTGCTTGTGTAGTGGGTGGGTTTTCCTGGTGCTGCGGTGATTGTGAAATCTGGCTGACAGGCGGCGACGGTCACATGACATCAATAACCAGCGTAGAGGTTTCATGGTGTCTGTCCGGCACTTGTTCTCTTCATTCCGTCTGCTCATATCGTTCGTAGGCACATGTCTCCCAGGTAAACAGTTTCACGCTCACCCGGCTGGCTCCACCTAACAACGGCCTAATATCCAGTTTTGATAACGCCACAATTATCTCTAATACCCCACTGGTTGCCTGTCCTGGGTGTAGCCGCTTATACAAGCCTAATTTCCGTTGTATGAACTCTGCAATTCCCTCGTGCTCTTTCTGGTGTTGGTGATACAGTTGCGCTTGTGCCTGTATACCATCTGCGTCTGTGTCGAACCAATCTAGCAATCACTCACAAAACTCTTACAACGTAACTTGACAGTCTCTGACCAAGTTTCACCACATGGCAGCGGTTCCCCTTAACCTGTTGACAGTTACTTCAGTCCAATCGTCTCTATGCACACAATGACTATGCAATTTTTCCTCACAAACAGCTAGGGATGTACCCGGTTCTTTTGAGTCAAAGTTGGCAGTAATACATTGCGAGCTGGCCCGGTTAAGTCGTGTGTTGTGTATGTAACAATTACTGGTGGCATGTGTTTCATCTCTGGTGTTGGCGGTGTCTCAATCTCAGCACAGTTCCTCTTACGGCACTCGTCACAGCTTATAACACTATCGCGGTAGGTGGTAAATTCCGCAGGCCCAATGCATCATAAATGTGAGTGTTTCCTACACTGTTGGCACTGTGCCCACTTCGTTCCCCCGCTGTCATATCCTATGCGCATGCACAGGCATTGCTCTGACGGCGTAGAGACGTCGGATGTATATTTACACAAGGGTTGCTCCCACATGCTTCCCCCAAAAAAGTTAATTTCACTCAATCTCCTACAATGCTCGCATCGATCGATCTGCATGTCTAAGTAACTCGCGCTCACATTCACGGGTGCCGTAGGTGTCGCGGTTGCAGACGCGGATGTATCGAGTGCTTCTCGCTGTTGATCAAATGCGGTATCCGCCATATTCTCGCGGTTATCACAAATGACTTGATGCGGATGAACTCACCAGGCTCCACTTGGGAACGCCAATTGACGCAGTTGGGTGAGACACGTGATGAACGTTTACACAAATTACTTACTGTTGATATGGGCACCAGTGGTGCTTCCCAATCACCACACTGTTGAGACTTAGGGTTCTTAGATATGCTGTGGGTTCTGTGTGTCCATCTCAACCATGCATACTTACGATACACGTTTGCGATATTAAACTTCAATACTAAACATTTTTAACACTTGAAAAATACAGGTTGCAAGGACACTGTCACTACAAAATAAAAGAATAAGTCACTGTACATATAGTGAGTACAAATCACGTGGTATGAAACTTAATGATACAACTCGGTCGTGTCTAAGCTAACTCCGCTTGGGTGCTCCCGAGCCCGCAATTACTATAGCCCACGCCTAGATGAATGATCTCACCATGGTGTATGAAAACACAATGCTCACAAGGGAAGAGAGTCGACAGCCGCTAGGGTGAACTGACGATTTTTCCCTGAAGATAGGACATGGCGAATTACAAATTGAAACACTGGATGATACATTAACACTTGTTACTACTTGGCATCACTTATGCAAACTCGTCTGTGGTCGCCCTTTAGCACGTGGGTAGTGTGGTGACGGCCTATACACATAGCCGGCTAGGACGGAAGTAATGTCACCGTACACAAAATACTAAGTTACATAAATTGCCCAATGTCCCTTAAAATATGGTGGGGCACAAGATGAGTAGTCACAATATATACACATATGAGTATAAAAACAAGTTTATATGGCGCGGATGCGACTGGTTAGGTTTGTAGCAGACCACGTGGTGCAGGTGAAATTGCAATAATTCTTTGTGGAAATGGCAAATTAAATTCCAACAAAATATTATTCTTTTAGAGAATATTATTCTCTTTTCCATTACAGTGATTACAGGCGTGTAGCATGTCTGATGGCAGCAAAAGCAAACATTAACGTGACAGCATTTTCAAACACAAAAAACATCAATCACATGAAAAGTACATTGAACCCTGAATAACATTGACGTAGAACCCTGAAAAAAATTATTTCGCACATGGTTTTACACAAATAAACTCTAAAACTGCAAGGATGGAGCGGACATAGACTTGGCGGCGATTAACCATGTGGTTGTATGTTATATTGCTGTAAAATATTCAAGTTTGAATAATACCCTCAAATACATACATTGAATTAAAGCCCTTAAAATTGCACCTAGCAATAATACAGAAATTACAATGAAACGCCTTTAGCAGATGCGGATGGCACCTGATTCAAGTTTCGTGGGTCTCACGATCTCTCCGACATATTTCTCCTCCTTTTCCTCAATTAAGTTGAAATGCCACTAGGGGAAATAAATAAATAAAGCGGAAGCATAATACCGAGGAAATGTCTGGCTAAACATATGCTAGCAAAGACTAACCGGCATACTAAAAGTACTATTGAAATCTACATCAGTGAACAAAAATTTGTAGTGCGTATGTGACAGTGTCTTACCTCGCCAGCTCTGCTAGACAGACTGCTCAGAGGCAAGCGTCTCACTGTTCTACCATGGCTGCCTATGGGGTTCACATAAGCGGAAGTGCTATGCTCGCAGAGTAAACTTTTATATACTTTGAAAATAAAAGTGGCACCAATAAATTAAATATTGTGTTACATATTTTAATTTTCTTGTGAATTTTATGTACTATCTCTGTGTCTCTTTATGATTGCGTTTATGCCGGAGTATTAATGTTTTTAATCTCCTTGCAGCGCGCACTTTGAATTTCATAACCAAACATTTGAGAAATAACAACAAATACTTTATAACACTGTAAAACATATCAAACCCTGAAAATAAAAATACACAACACATTTTACTCTGCAAAATAATATTCTTTATGTGAAAGTTAAAAAACATTGGCTGCTGCACATGTGCATGTACACGTGACACATACGTGGTGAGCGCCGTCATGGGCTCTAGCACCGCTGGCTGTTAGCCGGCCTCAACACTTAAGATTCCTGTTGACTCTAAACTTACTATTGCAGCTAAATGGTTGGTGCAAACTGATGAGAGATCCGAAGGTGAGTACGATGCATGTCTATCCTCTTCGGCCTGCTAATCATGACTAAAGATGGTGACTCAGAGATCCCGTTACCTGATGGAGATCTCCCTCCAGCAATGAGTGGGAATTTACCCAAAATTTACCTTTGAACGAGTATGCATTATCGAAAACTTAAAAACACAAAACAAGATCTTGAGGAATGTTAAGAGCAATTCTGACATAAGAAATCATTTACTTAAAGTCCACAGTTCTTGTTGCTGTGCGTGTTGGAAAATAAAAATAACTTGGAAAAGCCTGGATATGCTGGCAAAGCATGTAGAAAATCTTTATAAAGAAAACAGGATGTTTGACATACAGAGTCACTCAAAAGACGATATTTAGTTAAAATAGCTATTTAATATTATGTTGGAGAATTTGAATTTGGGCATATGGCGTGGTGGACGTCAGAACTGCCAATATAAGTTTCTTTACATTTTAACAAAATGGAATAAAATGCATTATGCACTTTTTAAACAAAGTAAATATATGACCCAAACACAGTAAAAATATATTATCATTTATGAGTATGTCAAGTCGTTGGTTTGTAATATCATGTAGACCATGTGGCTTTGCACCATGCAAATAACGCCCCACTTAAGGGGAGCACAAGGGAGATAACACTTATTTTGTAATTAAGACTGCTTTCAGGGTACCAGATTATTTTAGCAATGTAAACACAGTGAGTGGAGTTTACTAGCTATTACATGGGCCATGCGGGTCAAGGAATGGTTCACTGACCTGTTCATGCATGAATTACTTGTGTAATCCGTACACTGAATGCATGATAGTCCGTGACTGATGCACGAGCAGAACAGCAGTGGGCTCTATCACAAGTGGGACAGTGAGGGTGACATCAACTTTAACATCTATTGCTGGCATTTGTAAAACGTGTTTACAATAGAGGTATACTGTTACACATGTTGTTCATAGGTTGTGGAATAGTTATATTGAAACATACAATTCAGACATTATTAAAGTTATTTGTTATATATAAAGAGACAATCTTTTAAATTAGTTCAGCACCCAGCAGCTGCTAAAGTTTCTTCATTATTTTGCTTTGTGTATGCAGTGAACCCAAAAGTGACGAGTGAAACTACTTCGTACAACTTTTGAAGTGCTCTCGATACTAGGTTAGTTTTTCCATGATTCAACTTTGCTTGGATGGAATAGAATAAGCTTACCAGGTGTAGAAAATTGCCAGAACGTGTGACTACGCCCACATTCATGCTTTGTTCTGACCAGCTCAGCATTAGGTGGCCGTATCTGAGCAAGGCGGCACAATGTTAAATCATTTTGCTTTTTCAACATTTAATTTTGCATGATGAAGGAACAAGCTTGAGGTCAGTGTCTATTACCTGCTTTATAGCTGGAACTTGTTTAATTTACTTTCTTCCCTGCCACCCTGTTATCATGCACTTTCCACAACTCCCACCCTGTTATCATGCACTTTCCACAACTCCCACTATTGGGAGAGGACATTGTGGATTATTATTCTGTGTTTTAAGGAGGAACTGAAACATTCGGCCGAAAAGATTGCCTGCAAGTTTACGACCTGCAACTTGCCATTCACGAAAATGCAATCCGCCTAACAGTAGACGAACCAGGCAGCCCTGTTAAGTTGTTATATTTTAATGAACCGGCTGCTGTGCTGGCATATCTGTCTTTCAGAAGGACTAATGTACAGAAAATTACTTGCATTAATAATAAATGTTACAAATAACAACTACAAATACAAAATTGTTGATTAGAATCTTTAATGAAATGTAAAATTGCTTTTATTCGTATTTTTTGATTTATCTAAACAGATATTATAATAAAAAAAAAGAGAAGTTCGAGGAAATTTTACACAAACTAGATGTGCCAAATGTAATGTTGAGTATTTAAGCCATCTGCAGAATTATAATGAATTGTCTATTTCTGTAATTTCAATATATCATTTTATTTCCATTCATAATAGTTTTGATTGGCACAGTAATAATTTTTTTTTATTATGTTGATTTTCTGCTAAAATATTATTTTCAAATAAATTTTATTATGCTACATATTTGTCTTTCCTGTTCATATAATGTTGTTTTATTTAGAAGGCTTTGGTTACTGAATAGTTTTTGATGCATTGCCATAGCAACGAAGTGGCATGATAAGTAATTTTTGCATATAATGCTCTTTCTGATTGGTTGGATTTTCGAAGGAATCTTAAGTCTTTTTGAAGAACTTTAGCCATTTTGGTTTCTGACTGCATGATGCTGACCGGCATGGCATCAGCCTGAAGGGTTTTAAATTCATTTTTACTTAATGTTTCCCTAATTCGCTCCTGTAAACAGGCTGTCTTGTTGGAGACGAAGATGCATGAGCTTATTTACTCAGACATAGTTGCCAGCCATGAAATTTTACAGGTAATTAGTAAGTTGAACTACAGCATTGTTATAAAGTACTTGGAACTGTATGTGCGCTTTAGGCCCAAGAGCCTATTTCAGCGAAGCCCTCAAGCTGATGTCGTGCAGCATTCAGGTTAATACTTCTGCCAAGAACCAGCTCCACAAGACTGTAGAGAACGTCTAGACTTCGACATGTTAATTTTTGATCCAGCTAAATCAACAATTAGTTTTTTTTGACTAGGGACATATATGAATTTTATCTTTACTTTTTCTAAATGCCATATTGGATTTAAATTGAACTAATCCCAGTAATCTTGAAACTTCAGATACCCTGGCATAAGTTTAATGCAGTATCATGAGCTTGCTTTGGGAAGAGATACTATAAAATAATTTTTCAATTTTAAATTTATTTTGCCAGGCCTAAAGTAATTATACCATTCAATAGAGAGGCTAGCATTTCTGAATACACTAATTAAATATTTTATATCATGTATTTGATTGTAATTTGGAGCCACATATTCTTTTCTGGAATAATTAAAAATTTTAATTTGCTCACAAATTTATACTTTTATTTGCAAAAGCAGTGTAACCTGTTAAGACGTTTCATAAAAATACTGAAACGTATGTTCTTATTAAGTAGAAAATCTGTTTAAAAGGGTAAAATTGTGTACTTGCAATAGACCAAGTGCAAACTTACTAAAGCTTAGTAAGCAGGAAAACTTATTAACAGAAAACTTCCAGAGGGTTTTACTTGTGCTGACAATATTCCAAATTAAATATTATATTTTTCTGAAACTTCTCTGCTGTGTTGTGCTTTCAGTAGAATATTGCTATTTTCTTAATGATATCCTTGTCTGTAGTTGTTGAGTTCTTTAGTGTTGTTGTGTTTGCTACATTACCATTTTCACACATCATCACCTTTTATAATTTGGTCCTGACGTGTTACAATTTATAGACATATTAATTATCTTTTACACCTCCTTTACATTACATGGAATTGGGCATTTTGGTATAATATTGTTACGGGGTGGGAGAGAGAGAAATGTGAGATAGGGTGAGGGAAAGATAAAATTTAGACTTACAAAAAGAGAAAAATGAGCCAACACCAAAAGCTAACCTGCAAAGCCTCCACCACGTGCTGTAACTTTTACTCAGCAGGGCAAGCATGCTACCTTGTACCCTACAACTTACTACCAGAGAAACCAAAAAAGGCTTATTTAAACCAAAAGTAAATAAGGAGTAGTGAAAATAAGGAGGGGGGGGGGGCAATGTTTTACTCACAAGACAATGAGAAATGCCAAGACCGCTTCATAGGTCTGACTCTGACACACAAACAATGCAGTGACGTTTTCGATTAGATTATCATAAGCCTATATATTATAACTAAATAGGTGTGGAGTGATGTCATCAGAAAAAAAAAACAGAAATAAGGGGAGGGGGTGTCCTTAACAACTAGTATGAAACAAATAATATTTTTAAAAAAATTTAAGGGCTTTATTAAAGTTAATATTAAGGTATATAAAAACAGATAATAAAAACACTACTAGACATAGATATTTAACTTTTAAAGGCAAGGTTCATTAATCAGCAAAGTAGTGAATTAGAAAAAAAAAACTATGTTGTTTTAAATTAATCTCATTAATCAACTATCAGAAAAAAATATAAATTTCACTGGCCTAACCAGTGATCAAATTAAGGGAACACAAAAGAATTTGCTATAACCGGATGCCCTTCTCAATGGTGTAGCTCACCTATAGGTGAGTTTAAACAGTTACTTCAAAGATAATAGGGGTAGACAGTCCCCTTATGGACAAGTTCATTAAAGTTACTTTACAATAATATAATGAAGTCACCTTAACCAAAATTATATTGTATCAGTGCATCAAATTATTAAATTAGCTAAAGCAATAGCTCTCCATCATTTGCCCCATAAGGCTTAAATGAAAATCACACAACAAAAAAAAAGAATGATTGAAAGGTACTTTATTTATGTGTGCTTATAGAATTATTCATTTTATAGATTGATTGGCCAGGATAACGAACTGAGCTTTTAAAGAACTTGAACAAGAATTAATTTAAAAACAAAAGAAAAGGGTAAACTACTTAAATTTGTGTAAAAGAAAACACTCCAAAATTTAGTTTTACGGATGAAGGAACTTGTCAAAAGAAAATGTCAGGAAACATAACCTAGACCTTGGTTTTGGTCAGTGCAGTAGTACCAACACAACTCCACCACCGATGAACCCAACAACCTGCGGAGCTATCTACAAACCAGACACTACTGATACCCATTACTGTACATTTATCTTTCCTTAGAGGTCCGAAAAACAATTCTACTGCAAAATTGTAGGTACCTTCCAAAGTTGATGTTAATTTACTTAAATCATAAGAAACCTAACACCGATGGCCCCTTGGCCAGTGCTGATTGTTAAAACACATTTACCTATAAAGTTACTGCACTGGACTCTTGACACCTCTTACACCCTCGCACTTCGCATGCAGCATCCTACATTATCTTCAAGCAACTGACCCCATGACTTATTTACTAAAATACAAACTATCAACTTAAACCTACTGGAAAAAGCATGGACAGGGCCATTCTTCCTGGCAAGCAGGGAAGAACATCCCGACCACGCACCTCACCACAGTTTTACCCCATGCTTCACATCATTACGACCACGTGCTGCCGCGGCCGCCTCCCAGGCTGCCCACCAGCAGCACCTCCTGCGACTGCTTGCACCAGCTGCTCCCACTTGACTGCTGCTGCCCCACTCGCGACTCCTTGTCAGCCCGTCCGCCCATGACCTCGTCACACACAGCTGATAATAACAGCTGCCTCCCCTGACATCACGAGCGAGGCCAATGTCATTGTGGGCCAATCAGAGCCAGCCACTGCCGAAATTGATACATTGATAGCTCGCCGCCAACTCCCCTTTTTCCCATACAGTCTTTACTGCCTAGCAGCAAAATTAACCTGTCATCACAGGAATCTTGGTTTTATCTAGGAAACAAATGACACAGCTCGCAGTTGCAGCCCAGTGCTCTAAACAAGCAGAAGATAGCAATTCTTACGAACTTCTGAAAGGGTGATAATAACTCACACCTGGGCTAAGAAAAGTACGGCCAGCTGCCGTCGCTACAGAAGAAGTCTGCTGATCCAAGAGGTGACGAAATGTTGTCAAGATTAAAAATTAGTGACCTCAGTTCCTTAAGAACCTCGCCAGTCAAAAAACACTAAAAAGCCTTTATTCTAAACAAAAAAACCCTAAAATAACTGTTTCCTAATTCAATTCCACCATAACTTAAATGATCTAACCTTAAAATAAAAATGAAACAAAAACAAAACAAAAAAGTCTGCAAATTAAAAATGTCTGCGCTAACATGAAAACATTTTAACTTTAAAGGAATGAATTCTAAACGAGACATTCTCAGTTAATTTTCCACAACAGTCTTGACATAAAATTACTTGACTTCCTGAAAAATGCATTTTGAACTAAACAACAATGAAATTTTTATATATATATATATATATATATATATATTATATATATATATATATATATATATTATATATATATATATATATATATATATATATATATAATGTGTTTATTGTCAAACAGAAAGGAACAAAAGGAGGGCTTCACCCACCCAAGACAGCCTAATTCCCTTACTTAACATCCAATGAAGGAAACACCATTAAAAAAACCAAAAGGAAAAATAATTTAGGGGTACGCCTATATCTTAATAAAAAAATAAAGTGATAGGAAACTTCCTGCTGGCATAAAATCTAGTGCATCCGAACAAAACACAGAGCAAGCCAAAACTATCACTCCAAACACCGCACTTAGGAAAAAGCTTAAATTAACTCAAAATCACAACAAAAAAAAAATTACCCCAAAAATTCACATTGTAACAATATGCCATGACATGAATGCATGAATACCATTTAGGTTATGCTAATTTATACCAGTGCATTTTTTACAGAACCACAAAACTGCAGCCCAACATGTATGCATCCACTTACTATGGGGATAGCTGTTTTTGTGTCAAACAGAATGTTGAAGTTCTTATTGTATTCACAATTTTGTGTAGAACTTCTACATATGATATCCATTTTTTTTTTCATTTATATGTGATGAGTGGGATATTTACAAACAGGTATTTGATTAATCTAATTATTTGTTTTTTGTAAAGATCAAAATGTTATTTATCTTGTTAATGTGATTTTACATATCCACACGGCTGTAGTAAAACTGTAATGTGATTCATATGTGTAATTACACTAATGTGTATTTAATATGAAAACCCATTGTAATATGAATAATTATAAAGTTCAAGTTTGTGATTTTTTTTTCACTATGACCGCAATAAATAAACTCGCTTAATACTTAACCTATTTTTCCAATTAACTGTTCCTAACCACCCTGCCCAATCAGTATGTATACAGTCTTCGGAGCATCTCCAATCACATTATTCTACCTTCTTATTGGTGAATTCGAAAGAGTGCCATGATCATGTGTAAACAGGGTAATGGCAAGTGGAATTAAAAAAAAAACTTTTCTCAAATCTAAATGAACCTCGCCACAACTCTGGGAACTTGAAAATGCCAACGCACTATAGATAAATGCTTGAAATACAGCCCCGTATTAAAACCGATAAGCCCTTGCTTTTCCATGTGGCACCAAAGTAAAATTTAGAATTTTACACTCACTGACCAGAAAAAAAGCATTTACCCAAAAGTCTTGACTGAAAAAATATTATAAAAACTATGAAAAATATCAATATATCATGTTACATTACCCTCCTCGGTTTCGGAAAGATTTTGAAGGAAACATTAACAAATTAAAAACTGTTTTATAAACGGCTGATCTGGAAACTACTGCGATCTTGTTCCTTCATACAGCTTAAGTTAACACTTCAAAACACATAGTCAGTAACATAAAAAAAAAATTCAACGTTACCTGTCACAGAATAACACAAGAGATCTACGTAGATTCTACAAAAAAAAACACATCTCCTTTATACATATTACCCTTGTATCCAAACGTTCATTTACAGGTAAGATTTCGTACAAATGTTCTTTTCTCAAAATATTTCAAAACTTTTTGGTGATTTGAAAGTCATACTGTAAAACTAAAAATCATCAATTTTGTTGGCTTTATCCTGGCCACCAAACAACCAAACATGACAGTAAAATAATCCATAACCTACCTGTAGTTTTAATTTTTTGTGTGTCTCGGACTTTTGACAATATCAAAGGAAACTTTTCTTCTACTTTGCGTGTTATGAGCTTATGTATCTGTGAAAGACAAAATTTTGTTTATGGCATAATATATTATTCATGTATAGGAATATTTGAGCATATTACTGTTCAAATATAAATTTGTGATATTTTTGTAATAAATAATATAAAATGAAATAATATGTAATGCTGTAGAACACCCCTCAACTGGAAAATATCTAATGAATTCCTACTCTGTTTGTGAGAAAATTTCCATTATGGGAAATTAGGGTATGGTAGTATGATTTGCTTATTTTTTTATAGTAGAAACTCTTATTATAGCTTATTTATGAGGTACATAAAGGTTCTATGGAAGGCCTGATATTTACATGGGTTTTTAACCGGATACTTGGATTTTTTTTATCTAAATATAACAGGTAAATATTAATTCATCATGGGACATGAAAACGGCACCATTCATGAGACCCGGCAGCTGTTTTTTTCTCACGTGTATGCATATCTGGTGTACATCTGGTGCAAGCCAAATCACCTCTCGCACATGCTGGAAAAAATTTGCTATTAATTTTTTAATTAATTTTGCGTATGGGGAGTTACGTTTGTGGGAATTTTAGTTTAAGGGTGTTCTGCTTACAGTAGTGGTAAAATAAAGAAAAGACAACTGGTATTTTTAGAAAATAAAGTAGTGCTAGAAGTGAAAGTGTGTACATAAACCCCTGCCCCCTTTTTCTGCCCTATAGGGTTTTTTTCCTTCTAGTTTACGAAGCTTGGATCAGGGTAGGTCTTTGAAAAAAACAAAGCAAACAAATGTTAGAGTGGTGGAGAGGGATGAGTGTATGACAGGTTTGTTAGTGTTGAGGAGGGGGCAGGGGGTGGTCTGTTAGCCATCGTATGTTTGGTGGGGCAGGGGGGCAAGATGTAGTGCAACAGAGGCACAAGAGATGCAAGAAGTACGCACTTCAAAACATGTGGACAGGTTATTGCCGAATGAGTAACAAGAGGTAGAATAGGCTGTTATGCACTCAAAAGCTACAGGTTGTAAAATATTCAGAGCACTAGGAAGAATATGTACTCATGCATATTTACACTGAATGTGCCACGAGATAAGTGGCATATTATCTAGGTGTATCTAATGGCACGTGCTCAAACAGAACAAATAGACAGACAGCTTCATCTTGTGTTATCTCTCGGCCAACGCGCTGGTCTCTCTATTTGGAGTGGTATGTAAAACCATATTTTATTACATCAATAAGCAACTTAGACCAGTAGTTTTTCTTAATGTTCTCAATAATTTAGTGAAAGTGTTAGTGGTTGTATAATGCTAATTAAATGCATGTTGCAGCATGCTTGCTGTGATGAAGCCCACTTTGTGCGTGCACATAAGTTTATGTAGTCTGGTGGTTTTATATGTTGAGGAACAATCAGATAGCAGTTCTGTAAGTGTAGGTGACTTACAGAACACAAGCATATACAACTCTACTAAAAATAAAAAGCAACAAAATATATTTTGGAATGTAATAATCAATTAGGTTTTCTTTTGTCTCAAAACTCAAATTGAATTTTGTAGCTCTTGGATAATAAAATAATACTAACTTTTAAAAAGTAAGTAATTAATTATATGATTACTTTCATTGAATTTAAATTGCAACTACTGTAGCAATCAAAAATTCATTTTGAATAAAGAACTTCCGTCCCCATAATATTGATTGTATCTGTTTGTGTATTTTATTGATTATTGACCTTTTCGAAAGTTGCATTTTGGTGCAAAGTTTTTACTATCATTTTTTTTACGGGTTACGAATTTTCCAAAAATTTGTATAATAGGCAGATTACTACATTTTGCATTATACCGAGGCGAGCCAAAATAAAAATACGTGACGTACATTACTGCAATTTGTTTCGAAAATGGAAGTACACAAGTATGAAATGTTATTCGAAATTCAAAATTTAAAAAAATACCTACGCACATTTTTTCATAATTAAAAAAAAAAGTGAAAACTGACAAAATCACAAAATGTGTACTCCCGATGATCTGGTTCAAAACAGAATTTATACAAAAAGGAAAAATATGCTGAGTGCAGCTATATTTGCCCAATACATAAACTAACTCATCGAAATGGAAAAAAATGCTGTAGCTCTACCAGCACTACCTCAGTTCACAATACGAAGAACAGTAAAATTTTTGTACATTTTCTTTAAATTTTAAATTCCATTCAGTAGCTTAAAACAAGTGCATAATTACTTTTTAACAATATAAATTTTTCATAACATTTTATCTGTATGTATATTCAGCTTCTGAAACAAGTTTCATTAACATATCTGAAGTACTTTTTCAGGGGTTCGCTTTGGTATACTGCTAAATGCAATAATTTGTATATTATACAATCTTGGGAAAAATTCATAACCCGTAATAAAAAGATAACAATAAATGCTCTGAAACAAAATTTAACTTTCATAGAGAACAATTGAAAAAATATATACACGAACAGATACAATCAGTATTAAAGGGATGAAAGTTCTTTATTCTAAATGTATAGGTAGCCCTATATTTTTTGTTGCTACAAAAGTTTAACTTCATTAGTGAAACTACAGTCAAGGAAAATATCAACAAAGTCTTCTTGAAATTACTCTGTTCTTAAAATATTAAATATTTAATGTTATTGCCTTTGGACTATCGTTTCAAATTTGGTAGAACATTGAGGCTTCACTCGAACCTGTGGTTATGTTCGTTAGTAAGCAAGAAGAGAAGTCAGATAAATTGATCATTAATGTTGAAAAAAGTTAGTTACCTGCTTGGCCGAATAGTGAAATGAATTATTATTACATATATGTCACTTGATGGTCGGTTATTCTGGTTGCCTTTGTCTTGTAAGATACGTGTCTGTACATTATTCACAGCTGGAACCCAGGGTCTCATCCTGATGCATTGATAGTTACGAAAGTTCTGCACTAATTGGTCTTTCTTCTTCTGGCTCCTCTATCCTGACATCTTGATATCCTAGTTGATACATGTTTTACCTCATTTGTCTTAGGGCCATGGTGGCTGAGCGGTTAGCCTGCTTGCCTCTCAACAAGGTGAACTGGGTTTAATCCCTTGTCAGGTTACCAGGTTTTTGCATGTGGGAATCATGTCGAACGATGCCGTTGGTCAGCTGGTTTTCTTGTAGATCTCCCATTTCCCCCGCCGTTTCATTCCGGTGCTGCTCCGTACATCAATTGCCCACATCGGCTCTCAAGACCTTGCTGGTAAGAAAGCGCTGCCCAAATTTATCCACTCACTGACTCACTCATTCACTCACTCGTTTCTCTTCAATAATACTACATTATTTCATACAATGCCAGTAGGTTATGATATTTGTAGGTGATTCAAGCAATGTCTTCGAACTTTTTGAATTACTCACCACAAATTGGAAGCGTTTTCATTCATTGTTTGGGATAAATCGTAGATAGTAAGTTGTAGGTCGAATATTTTTATTCGGCTTATTTGAAATGTTGCTAATTGAAATCATATAATATAAATTACGTGGTCTACTTAGATTTTTCACTAATATCATAATAAAAAGTTTATAGTGGCCTTTTTGAATAATAAGGAATGATGTTTAAAATATAAAGTTCACGTAAAATAATAAAATTTACTGTAACCTTTATGTCAAAAATAAACAAAATATAAATAATAAATATTGGATTAAGGGCGCTGAACTAAAACATGAAGAGAATATTATAAAAAGAAAATATCAACATAATTTAAACACAAATAAACAAAAATAACATTACTTACTATAAGGTAGAATACTTACACTGTAGATGTGAAATTTTAATAGGTACAGTAATTTGAGCATTACAGTGTGGGTCTCAGTGCTCCAGTGGCTAACACACTGATCTCCCACCATACTGATTCTATTTCGATCCCAGGCGTATCTGACGTCTGATATGTGATGGACATTCCCTTTTCTCAACCACTTTTTTTTCTGTTGCTCCTCTATCCTAAACGCATCTCGCCTCATGCATTCCTCATGAAGACTGACTGGATGACAAATCTGTCATTCGGATAGGGCAGCCGGTTTTGTATTCACACCTAGCCCATCCCAGAAAGTTTCCACAAGTGGGAGCAAGGTGCAGATTTGATTTCATGACGGCCAATTAATGTTGTCCAGTGGCGGCTGCTGAGGGAGGGCTGCGGGGTGCAGCCCTCCTAATAACATCTCAGAACACAAGACCTCTACTTATCTGTTACTCAGCAAATAATACTGCTTACGAATATGGTGGTTATTTTGCAACCAATATTTGAGATGGAAGAGACTCTCGTTCCGGGAGAAATCTTTTTGGAAATGCAGAGTGGAAGGACTACAGATTCTTCGCAGGTGAGTGGGTGGAGCGAGTAGAGATAGATTACTATAAAAAAAGGCGAGGGGGTGCTACAGGAAGGAGAGAAAACTTCAGGGGTTTGTCCCTTTTCAGCCAATCGCGTTCTCTAAATCGGAGAGAGCTGGGCACACCCCTGCTCTCACACAAAAATGGTTTTCCGGAACTTGACAGGGCTACCAAAACCGGAACTTTGAATTCCACTGTTTAACTGAATGTGTTCTACTGTTATATACTACATGTGTTGTGGCTTCACTTTCTTGCGTTCCGCTCTTTTGCAGTTGTTTTAATTAGCAGAATTATGATTGCCGCAGCCCTCCCAGATTAAAAAGTCTCCAGCCACCACTGACGTCAATGTAATCCTGCAGAACCTATAAAGTAACAAAATATATTTTATATCTATCTACCTTGCTTGGGGTGAGACAGTAACTTGTGATCATTTGGGTAGCTTGGCAAGCAGGCACGCCAATTCCTATACCACAGGTGCCATAATTTCAGTTGTTAGTTGAAATGCAAACCCAGATTTTTTAATGGCCGAGAATGTTCTCATGTAATGATAAAGGACACTTGTATAAATATGTTTAAATATAGTCCTTTTAAGAAATCGACCGGGAAGAGTCCCGGACGTACTCATAAATTAGCGATGATAAAAAAAATTGGCGCCAATATTCTACTCGCCATCAACTAGTCTATTCAAAGGAAAAGAAGACAGAAAAAATGATATACGATTGATGCAGTTAAAATCTGGTACAGACTACGGTCCCTCGGCAGACCAGGTCCCGGAAGGTGAAGTGTGTGACCTTTCAGAGAAGGAACTTGTAGAAAAATTTTTTTTTTTTTTGTTGCTTTGCTACGAGTTACCGAACAGGAATGAAACAAATTTGCGGAAGAAACTAAATTACAGTCGGAATGTGAACTATGGCATAAATTTAGACTTTTACAATTAACAGCCAGTAATTTTGGCATAGTTTGCCGATGAAAAGATTCTACGTCGTGTTCAAATCTAGTAACTACTTTAAAAACCCAACATCACTGCACCGGCAGTAGAATACAGGTGCCGTAATGAGCATATTGCCATCCAACAATGTCATGAAGAAACTGGCTTATTAGTAGGAAAGTGTGGTTTCTATGTGGACTTGGAGTAAGGTATTTTTGGGAGCCAGCCCAGATGGACTTTCACTATGAGAAGGTAACTACTTGAAGCTGAAACAAACTCATTCTTACTACTACCAGGTCCAGGGGACTCTCAACATCACATAACGTGATTTTTTGTTTCTTGCCAACCGTTACACCTAGAAAAAACTTCGAGAGACAAGCACGCGTCGAAGACAGAAATGCTGCCCAAACTATTACAGTTTTATAGATTTTGTTTACTGCCAGAAATAGTTCCGCCAAACCTGGCTCCATACATGAGCCAAGTTTCATTGTACAAGTTCCGCGAAATTTGGAAGAAAAACAGAATATGAAATAGAGAAAACTTGGAACATGTAGCACATTGGCAACTGATGACACTTTTTCCAAATAAACAATGATAGGCCTATTAAAGGCCCATTAAAGGTGTCATCTTATTTGTACATATTTAGGTTTAGTGTGGCCTAATTACTGCTTGTGGATAATTTTTACATATGTAGTTTTATAAACATTACAGTGGTAAAAAAAGGTCACAAAATAAAAGCAGCTACTTTTGTGGTTTTCATGTATGGGTATAATTTACTTTTAACTATGGTAGCAATAACGTCAATAGAATGAATGTACAAAAATTATGTTCTTGTAGAAACGTTTGTCAATTTTATGGATTTGTTATTATTTTTTGTGTGTTTGTATTAACATTTTAGTTTGTGTAAAAAAAAGAATATGACATCACACCAAGTGATGTTACTACATAAACACACTACTGGCATAAAGTTATGTATTAAAATATCTAACTCTGCAACACGTGCCATCAAATATATTAAATGATTTTAATGATATAAGTTATTTCCCAAAAACTTTATTTCTATTTGCCAGTTATCTTGTGCTTACTTAAAGAGTATAATACTGCAAATTCTGTTCCTTATCCTTTTGAGAAACATTTTTATTTAAAAATGTAGGTAAAGAGTGTAAGTACTGTGAGAAAGCGGTAATCTTATTATGTGCTGGACTACAGCAAAATCTACTAATTATTTGGCTTGCAGCTAACATCAATCAGTTATAATTAGTTATTAATAATGTGCACTAATTAATAACGGAAAATTGTATAGCCCCCCTTTCAAATATAATGTTTGTAAATATTAATTAAAATTAACTACATACTTATTTACTTATAAGATAACAATGAAATAATTTGCATTGTGTACTGTATAAACTCCAAAGTAAATAGCACTACAATTTTTAATTGGTTCCACACAAAATGGTAATGAAATGACACAAATGAAACTTTTGTCATATTTACAAAATAAATACCCTATGGCCTTACTTATGAGTGACTGTGGAGGGCAGCTGTTATCCTCAAGGTAATAAAAAGACATATCCCCCACGATGGAGAAGGTTTGTGGTAGGGGAAACGGAAGAATCCTGTGAAAACCCTCGGCAACGTCCTCCACGTTTACCATGCCCCAACAGTCTTAGTGAAGTGCCTCCCATGTTACTAGTTGAATCTCGGTTGTGAAAAACTGTCTTCATAGCCACCAGTTCCCTCGTAATGGAATTACAAAATATAAAAAGAATATTGTCCACTCTTATGCAAAATTTTTCAGGTTAATACTGTTCCTGTCAGTAGGAAACCTAACTTTTCAGGAGTTTTATTTCATTGGAACTTTCACTCAGTAGCAAGCTACCTTGAAAACCTAAAAAATTCTTGGCAATGCATAATTCCGGAAAAGTGCAGCTTTTGTTCAGATTACAGCATACGTAGTACAGAGGACGAACTTCATTATTATAGATGCCTTTCATTTCCATAATGTTGTAGATATATTAGAGGAATAGAACCAACCTTATCTTCCTTTTATATAAGGATGCTATAAACAAACATGTTCGAACTGGGTCTCGAACTCATAACTGCTGGATTAGTGAGCATGTGCACATCAGCTGTATTCACAAGACAATAGGTAAGCATTAAAATGTAGTACATATTTTGAATACTTATCGTTTGATTATACAAATAGGCAAGAATTTACATAGTATTTTTTAATAAATCTGTTCATTTTTTTTCAATTTCGGCAGCAGACATGCGATAACATGCGAAGGTGTGTTCATTTTAAATTGTTAAAGATTCATAAAATATATATGGCATTACCAGTTAAAATTCCAGAATCTGCAATGAATATGTTTGGCTGTTTTATTATTTTGTCTACTTGTGGCAAATATAGATTGTTTTATAATAACGCTCTATGTCATGCACGAACTTAATTATTTATTACATAATTGAAAATATATTTCATTTGTGAAACTTGTAAAAACAGAAAAAATCAGACAATAATTATTTTATATATACACCCGAGTGCTGGCCAACAGCGCCAATTAAAAGCCAGCACTTAAAACACCCATGCATTACCTGGGATTCTAACCCAGAACCTCCCATGCTGTTACCTGATGCCCTACCTATCAGCACCACGGAAAGTATGCTGTATAATGAAGTTAAGTTCTGTATGAGGGGAAAGTTCTTGTTTCATTGTTGACTTTTAGTTATGTTTATATAAGGATATCTGGGATGTATTCTGCTATCAAACAACAGCACAACTCATTGTGAATATATAATTTAAACTGATGTTGTTGTGCATTGCCAAGGTCAGGCATTTAGTCCTACGAATGTTTCCATAAAAATAGTATTATTAATGCAAGTGTATACTGACATTACAAATTAAAAACCAAATTCCCACAATTTGAGAAAGTCGCAGGCACAACTTCTTAGAATTTGTTTTTGAATTTCAGTGAACCAAAGTTTATGCATCTACAGATATGCAGTTCAACACGTGATTTCTGTATTGCAATTCAGTTTAACTTAATACAGTGAAATTCATTAAGTTTTTTGTCATTATTTTTCTTACACAAACTAACTAACTAACTACTACTATATTCCCTCTCCACCAGACCAATAATGCTCCCATATATAATTTCCTTATGTATGCTCCAGGCAAATACAACCCTCATTGTTTAATTTATAGGTGTACACATTTCTAAAAGTGCTTGTTTATTGTACATATTGTATCCACCAAATAAAATTTCATTGCTGTCTTGGGTGAGAAATTTAAATTGGTTTATCAAGTGTTTCCTTTTCAGAGCTTTTTTTCATATCAAATATGGTATTAAAATGTAGAGTGGCAGAAAATACAAAGGTAGCAATGATAACTGTAAACTTCTTGTATTCTGTTATGCAGTATTTAGAAATAAATGACACATTCATTAAAATAAAAATCAAACAAATTATGCTAAAATAAAAATTGGAATGGCTAAAATATTATTAGGTGACTGCAAATAGTTCTTTTTTGTATACAGTACAGTATAGAGATTTCTTACTGAATTACAAATCCAAATATGCTCTACTTAAAAAAGTATTTTGCATTACATGAATTAGATTATAGACTCATACATTCTGGTTAATAAAATAGTATTCCACATAGTCAGGTAAATAATTCCTGTTTGGTTATGTATGGTTCTAAACTCTTCTGTGTTTTCAATGTTTAGTATGGAAAGTGCATGGAGCCTTATGAGCTTTCACGTGGAGATTTGTGGGACAACGAAGTCCAGAAATATTTCTTGTTCTGAGAATCAATCTGCTCTGTAGTTTTTATATTGATGTATTGTTTTACCACATACTTGTTTGGCAAAACAGTTATTTTGCAGTACAGTTATTTTGCAGTACAGTCGTTTGGCTGAACAGTCACTTGGCTGAACAGGCATTTTGCATAAATCTCCATTATCTATCTAAAATCCTCTTATTGGCTGAACAGTCACTTGGCTGAACAGGCATTTTGCATAAATCTCCATTATCTATCTAAAATCCTCTTATCTCACCCCTCTGGTATTTTGCAGAACAGGTATTTGGCAGAAAATTCTGTCAAACAATTTTTGGCCGTATAAAGGGTACTCAATGAATAATATAAATTCTACTAATGAAATTTCCAATAATTTTTTATATGTTAATTAATAATATGAGCTCACCAAGATTAATGGCCATTTAATACTGCTGTGGCCTGTCCAGAGGGGAGCAGGTCACACATAACTAGGGGGATAAAGGTAGCTAGATCGAAAAACTCTCAAGTACAAAATACTACTTTTATTACTCTCAGGACAATACAAGGTGCACTATATGAAAGCGTCTAGCAATCCACATTAAAGTCAGTCAGCAATAGAATAGCTGATATTACGTTAATCAGTTCTGGTTACATTTTAGGAGGCGCAGAAATCTTTTCTCAATTAATACAAGTAATAAGCATTAAGAGGCTATAGCTCCGCTCTGAGGGAGTTTAATATGCCTTGACGTGTCCCGAAGCCTATCGTGCCTGAGTCGCCCTACCAGGGAATGTATTTACCATTAAGGTGACGACTTCTGGAGGAAGCTCTCTCTGTGGCGGGCTCGTCAGAGCTGAAGCAGGACCACGACGGGTGGTCCTCTCGTCCGGCAGGTCACGGGCAGAGACTTAGACGTCGCTGGCAAGATGGCGCCCAGAGCCACCAATGCTCTGGACTTATATACTTCTTTCCCGAGTTCACGCTCAATCCCCCGGAATTTGTTTTCTACAAACAACGGCTCAGTTGGCCGAGGTTGCTCTGCGCCTCGCCTCGCAGCTTGGCAACCCTTACAGAGGCCAACCACAGCAATACCCATACATTCCATTATTACAAATTAGGAACTAGGAAATTCTCATATGTAAACTGCGTGCTAATCTTATGGTTTTGATTATCCCACAGTGATACTTATTTTATTTGCATAGTTTGAATGTAGAAAATTTGAGAACAAAAGTTTCCTAGCTTTAGAAAACGTCAGAATGTGTAATATTTTTCTCTCCTACATTTATCGCCTATCATTCAATAAACCAAATCTTGCAACACTTATTAAATCTCTGACTTTCATTAAATTTAATTTCAACCAGTAAAAGTTTTTATTTATTCATCATAATTTCAGGGCATCTGTACCAACTTTAATTTTTTTGTTCTGCAAATAAGCAGTCTTATGTAGATGAAGTTGGCATAATCACTGTTATTGCTGGAAAACCACCATTCATGAAACATCATGTCAGTTTCCATGTTTTATGCACATTGCACATTGAAGTAATGCTGGCTACTTCTGCAAATTTTTGCCACTTCACATTAATCTCACCGACAGTTTCACATAAATCTCACTGACAATCATCTAAATCCATGTGCATTGCCGGTGTTTGCTGCTCCATGGTGAATAGGGCTACGACAGTGTCTTCAGAGTTAAGATTTCTGCAATCAGTTGGCTGGTTTTATAGGGTATGCGTTTTTTTTTTTTTTTTATGTATTTTTTTACAATATTAGTAACAGCAGGAGCCGGGAAGGTAAAGTTTTTCTAAAATGTGTCCATCTCTGTTTTCCTCTGTATGTGTGTGCATGTGTGTGTGCATGCGTGTGTGCGAGTGTGTGTGTGTATTGATACACACACAAGGTAATAGTTCACCCAGCGATCCAATTCGTCCCTAAGATGTTCTGTAGGGTTGAGGTCGAGGCTCTGGGTGGGCCAGTCCAATCGGCGACCATTGTCAGCGTACCACTGCATAGTGGCCCTTGAAACATGGCACCTGGCATTGTCATCCTGGAAGTAACGTGGGTCCATTCCGTAAAAATGCCGCAATGTTGGGAGCATTTCATTATCCAGAATGTTACAATAGGCCTCTGTGTTCATGCTACCATGGACAAACACCAGCGGTCCTACACCGAAGGCCATGAGACACAAGTCAACTGATGTACCGAATTACCTATCTTCATGGGTGACCAATTACTTTTTGGTAGATAGTGTAGTTTTTCAATTGATGAAACAGTTGATATACTGTACTTTTATTTTACCATTAATATGTAGAATTCTTGTAAAACTGAGGGAAATAAAAATAATGTGGGCACTATGTCAGGTGTAAGACTAGGAAACAAAGCCATGAAATTGAAATTGTTCATGTAGTAGATTTTTTTAACCCATATTTTTAGTTTAATGCTTATGTGAAAGAAGGTATCCATATTATATTGTGACATGGTATGGATTAAATTGAACTATATACAATTTAATGCCCATCGTTTTTACTTTTGATGTAGGTTGTAAACAGGAAATATCAAGAACTAAAGTGACTAATTCCTGAGAATTATTGTCCTATTAATATATATATATATATATATATATATATATATATATATATATATATATATATATATATTAAGCTTGCTTAGAGGATAGTTAATAATGGTACACAGAACAAATAAAGTATATTATTTAGTTATGTAAAGTATGTCATGAACTCACCATATTATAAGAAAAGTTACAGTAACTGTAATGATAATTAATTATATACAGATATTAAATACCAGCACATTTTAATAATGTATTTGTGCCATTTTTGTGTCAAGCATAAAATTAAGAAATTAATCATTTTTATTGGTGCCTAAATAACAGAATATACAATATATATAATTTGCTATTTTTTTTGTGTAGCATTAGAGAACAGCATTTAAACAGATCAAAATGTAGCCACAATATCAGCAAAAAAAAAAAGAAAACTTTGCAAAATCCAAAATTTTTCAGAAATTATTTTTACTAGGTTTCTTGATGATTTTTCATTGTAATTGAGTACTTATGGCATAGTTAATGTCTGTTTAAGGTAGAAAAATATTGTTAACTTTTCAATGACATACAACATCCCTAGTTTATATTAGTTTCAGAATTTTCTACAACAGTTGATTTTTCTGTGGAACTGCCTTAATGTTTAGTCGATAACATAAGTCTCTTCTTCAGTAAATTTTGTTTTTTTTGGGCAGAAATTTATGTGAATAGCTACAGTACTTAGAATTGTTGGTTATGTACCTGGAAACTGCCTCATTGTGGCTCAATAAACAATGTTATTTTATTTATCTTTTTTTTTTCATCTCAATAAATGTATTGTCTGTAACTGTTTTCAGGGATGAGATGTTCAAGCGTAGCTTAGGGCAGTTGAAAGCAGATATTTTGCATGCCAATGCATTGGTGCAAGAAGCAAATTTTTTAGCAGAAGAAATGGCTCGTAATACTACATTTAGTGTAACGTTGCAGATTCCACCAGCTAATCTGAGTCCAAATCGAAAGGTTTGTTAAAATTAAAAATACTAATTTTAGAGTTATTGTATGTCATTTCAAGTGAATATCTTACTTATCTATTTGATTTCTGTTAATAGCGTGGAGCATTTGTTAGTGAACCTGCTATTCTTGTAAAGAGGAAAGGTTTGGGTAGCCAGGTATGGTCCATGGAGAAACTGGAAAATAAATTGATTGACATGCGTGAATTATATGATGAAAAAAAGGAAAAAAATCTTCCTCTCAAGGTTGGTTGATATTTTTTTTTACTATTTTATTTGACTTTTTTTTAATGCACCCAATTATAAAATAGTTTTAAAATACAGTATTTATATAATAATTTGTGCCCACAAAGTTTATGTTAACATTTTTGAGAACCACATCAGTGCTATAAAAATATTATCTTTAATAATTATATAAACATGCTCTTAAGACTATCAATAAAAATAACTTTATATAATAAAATGTGTGTTATAAGAAACAGTTTCCAATGATTTTCATTGTTTAATACTGGGAAATAACAAGTATATTATACCATACTTTATTACTTTTAATTATTTTAATGAATATTTTTTTGTGTAGAAAGACCTTCTCAATGTTACTACTTAATCATTGTCCAAAACACTACATAGTGTGTATGAAGAGGTGTTTATATTAACCTTCCAAACAACTCAGTGTCATATATAATTGCGTATTTGACAATAATTTGACTACATATATTATATTGGTATTTTATGAAAAACCTAGATATGGCTGATATAAGGGGCTGAGCAAATGATAAAATATAATTGTGGCTCTACTAGAGTTAAAAAATTATCACACTCATGAAGAATGTATGCTGTGACAGTAGGTGCATTACCAACAGGCATCACAATAACAGGTATGGTATTCTCTACAGACAGTTTGTATTTTCATCCCATACTTTATCTTGGGGCAGTAAGTAACCAAGTAGGTTGGGAACCGTGTTGGGTTTTTTTTGGTGTCTATATTACTGGACTAACAATGTCAACATGACAAACAAATCTGAACTTTTTTACATTGAAATTACAGATCCTCAAGTTATTTTTACAGATGAGGAGTATGCCAAATGGAGTGGGATGGGGGATGGCAGTGGATTTCCTCCTTGCTCATTTAAGGATAATTATGTTCCTGGTAAGAAAGTGGTTTCTCACTCTGAAAAGTAAAAATTCATCACAATTATGCAGAATACAAATATTGCTGTACCTGTAATAATGTACAGATGTGAAACATGAATAATAATTTATTGTGGTTGAACCTGTATTGCACACTTATCTGTGAAGAGTATATGAGTTACATTAACTTTTTCCTCATGCATTCTAGTGTTTATGAATGGATAAATAATTTTTGTGAAAGTTAGCGAACATCAATGTGATTATATTTTTCACATTAAATTACACGTCGTATGTGTGTATAAAGTTTGATACTGTTGATAATAAATTTCTGTGCAGATCATTGTTTTGCTACTTTGTAAGTTTCTTTTATTCCACAACTAACTGAAAAATTTGTAAACAGTATAGGAAATGTTGCATGTATTTTTGATGTGAATATGTCTGTAAATTTGCGACCATAGTGGGAGGCAATCCAGAAAATCAGATTATAACAAAATCTGGGGATACAGTTTGGCATTGCAGCTCCAATCTATCATCTGCATTCAAAATTCAGTTACACCACTCAATTGCCAAAGGATCAAAGCATATGTTACGTTGAGTGACAACTGCAAAGCATCATGCTAGATGTTGGGAGGGGTGGGGATGGGGCACTGCTATTTTGTGTTCATTTTGCAGCATCTCATAACTTCCACGTAGTATAACTTTTGACTAGGAGAAGCTAAGATGCTCGTTTAAGTTTCAATTGAGTGCATGTATAAAAACATTTGTATAACGTGGTTATGGTGAAATTGTATCCATTTAATGTAAAATATTATGAAAACTTAACACAATTTTGGACTACTCATCAAAAAGCCTATTCAAAATACAAAAATTATAAACGGCTAGAAAGAACATCTTAAAATCAGTCCAGTGGTACCCATAAACTGCCATATGATTGAGTGAAGCAGTGCTCGGAACATAAAATAAACATCATGGTGTCTGAGCACGTCAACCTACACGTATTCAGGCAAAACAAATTACCGTGTCCCCAACACAGTCAGACCCAATTTTTTTACTTTTCTGTGTGGCCTAGTGATATTTATATATAAAAGCCACAATTTTGTCTGAGTTTTGTAAACAAAAGTAACAGAAAAGTGACTGCGAGCGGCGAACAAAGAAGACGACAGACAGCGGAGGGACAGTAGCGGATGAGTGTATGTTTGATGGCCATGAGCAAAGTGTGTGTGCTGCGGAGAGCGAGTTACCCAACGAGTAGGATGCACATGCATGCTCATGGTGCTCGTCAATGTTTGGACAGGGAAGTCTGGTGATATATCTGTACTGAAATAAGGTTGGTACTTGAATGAACGAGTGATGTCAACTTGAATGTAAATACTGGAACTATCAGATAGCCATAATTGATATATTAGGAACTTCTGTGTGTTTGCTATAAATAACATTATGACATTATTAATAACAGTTTTATTCAGTGAAGACCCCCATCCTTTTAAAGAATCTGGTTATGCTGACAGTTTCTAGAGAATAGTAAGAATAACTTGGATTTTTTTTCAAAAATCTAGCAAAGTTATGTGATTTGTTTGTAGTGATCTATAAACATATGATGCTATGAACGATAACAAAGTAAGATAAATGCACAATAAGTCAATACTGTTCCCTAAGCCGGCACTCAAAATTAGTATGCAGTGAACTCTCAATAGCTTCGACTAAATGAGGAAGAGGCATTCCAAGTTATTGTTTGTCTGCAATACTGAGGGTAGATAAAAGCAGAGTAGGCAATTAGCCATCTGCCATAATAAACAGTTGGCTACTACGTGTACACGTGTGGTAGAACAAAGTCATGTTTGGTTACAGCATTATGTTGCAGCTGGTTGAGTTTGATACATGGTGCGTGTAGGTATTTCTGGACTGCCACACAAAAATTGTGTACACACATCTGTACACCACATAGGGCCTACACTGAATTAAATAGCATTCAAATTAGTGGTGCACTGGCAGTGTAACATCTTGAACAAAGAATCAATTGTACCTATGATTTAGATATTGTTGTTTACTTATAACATGGAAGTGCTGACAGGGCAAGGTAATGTAATAGAAGAGATACAGAGATAAGGTAATTTATTGGGCAAGCTTACAGCATGGGCTTGGTCGGGAGAAGAGGGAGAGAGTTACAGGAAAAGGAGAATGAAGAGAGAGATGCCATCTGTGCATTGACTAGCAACAGAAGCACCAGTTTATAGCTTTTCAATCAATTTTAACTATTGCTTGGCATTTGATATAGCTGCCTAGTGCAGGACTGACTTGAGTAAAATTATAGGGTTTTACATTTTAATGATTATATGCATGTCTCTGCCACGTTTTACGATATCACTTTCAAACAAAAACCATTTTGTCCAACTTTGGCCGAACTATATTTCCACAAAAGTTTTATTTTATATTTTAAATGTCTTGAAAGTTGTGTGTAAAAAATATGTGAAGATTTGACAAGAAAAATCTGTTGAAATTTGTAGTTTTAATCATAGTGCTATCGCATTGTATGTGTTATATCTTTGGATCTGGCTTTCCTGTTTTGTTCTGTTATTATGGCCTAATGGCGGGGTTATTATCCAGTGTATACGGGAAGAAATAAATAAAGAAGATAGAAATCATGGTGCTTTTATTCATCCAGATTGTAACTATCTACAATTTTAACAGGTTATGGGCCCAGAATGTTCAGTACTGTGTGTGTTCTGTGGGATATCTAAATGTTTATTTACGGCAAGTAAAATAAATAAAAGGCTCAGTCAAGCAAAATGGCGACATACTTCATGTCTGTCTACAGGAGTGAAAAATTGTGCTTCCAGTAGCTGTGTTGCATTTTGGACGGGTTTCGAATTGATGGTTTGCTATGATGGTCAGTTCGAACAATTTCTTCGCGTTTGAGAGGTTGGAAGGAAAAAAGAACTATCTAAATGGGATATTATTTGGGTCATGAAGAATTGTGGGATTTGGTATAGGATTAAAAGGGATTGACCAAAAAAATTACTGAAGCACAGCTCAAGAGAGACGTAAAGGTAAAGTGTAAGATTGGTATGCTTGTGCACCCTCAGTGCCACATTCACCTCGAAGGCTAAGATACAGCAAAAAATTTGTGGGTAATATTAAAGGTCGCTTATGAGGACACTTGTGCAAATATAATGTGCATACTTTTGTAAAGACTGTTTGACATCAGGCTCAAGAGATACTAAAGTGTGGAGCAATATTTGACAAAAATATTGGGCACAGCACAAGAGGTTAAGGATGCTGGATGTAAATTGGAAGATACTCTCATTGTAATGCTACTGCTTAGAGAGTTGACATTGAAATTCAATCACTAAGAATCACTCTCCAGACGCCTAGTGTCCAACTCACAACCGATTATGTCAGATGACAACTGCTACAGCAAGAATACACACCTGGAAAGAGGAGAAGGTGACACCTCGGACCGGAGATTTGTCACTCAGAACCATGGGCGAAATAAGATGTTACACGAAAAAACAGAAACAGCTGCTTCATTTTTGGGAGGTCCGGGCATCATGCTGCTAACTGCTACAAGAATCCCAATAAGATAGAACCATGGAAGGCCACACCAAAAAATCTAGATTTTACTCTCTTTGCAGCATAAACACAAATGTGCAGGTAGAAAGTTGGTATCTAAATTCAGGCGCAACAGCACACATGACCAACAACAAAGTCATACTTAAGGACTTGTATGAGGTAAATGCAACAACAGTTACTTGTGCCAATAATGAAAAACTGAGAGCTGAAAGGTTAGGGAGGGCAGTAGTTTATCTTAAAGATACCCCTGGCATTACCACCATTAAAGATGTCATGTTTGTGCCCAACATGACAGTAAACCTGCTAAGTGTAAGTAAACTATAAGTTGTGGTTTGAGTGTCTTATTTTCCAGTGCAGGTTACATGATATATAAGGAGGAGGATCTAAACATCAATGGTAAGATAATTGCTTCTGCATCTGAGGAACAAGCTATGTACACATTGTGCCCAGAAAATTATCAAAATGTGAAAGTATATGTGGTGAGTGAGAAAAATATTGATATAACACTGTGGCACAGGAGGTTGGGACACCTGGGATATTCGAACATGTTGGACTTGATGAGTATATCACATGGCATGAAACTTATAGGGGATAGACCTAACCAAGAATGTGTAGAATGTCTTGTGGGGAAGCAATTGAAACAACCATATAAGAAAACTGGGTCCACAAGGGCAACTGAATCGCTAGAATTAATTGACACAGATATTTGTGGGCCAATGCAGGTAGAAACTTGGAATGGGGCAAAGTATTTTCTCATTATGATAGATGATTTTACCAGAAAAACATTTGTATTTTTTCTTCAACATAAGGATAAGGCATTCATAAAATTTGAGGAATTTAAACTTCTTGTTGAGAATCAGTTGGGTAGAAAAATCGAAGCAATACCTTCAGACAATGGGAAGGAATATGTAAATTATAGTTTTGACTTCCTAAAGAAACATGGTATCATTCTTCATTTGTTGGTTGCATATTGTCCACAACAAAATGGGATAGCAGAAAGAGCCAAAAGGCCAAATTGCCAAAAGGACAATAGCAGGAAAAACTTTAACAATGTTACAGGAGGCAGGGTTGAAAATGTGTTACAACTCAAAAGTAAGCTCAGCAGGGAGCAATGGTCAATATTGTATACTTGTACCGAAGGAAATGAAAAATTAAACTCTTTTCTTAACCAAGTTCTCCATTGTTTTGAGAAATGTTTCCCATCCCTACTGACCCACAGTAATACAAATCCAAAGGAAAAATTTATGGCTCACCAAAGGAATAAAAATTTCCTGCGAAAACAAAAGAAAACTATACAAGGCCGCCAGAACCAGCAGTAACCCTGATACAAAATCAATCTCTACAGGAAATACTGCAAAATTTTGAGCAAGGTTATAAAATCTGCAAAAAAGGATTTTTTCCATAACCTCATTAAGAATTCTCGAAACAAAATAAATACTACATGGAATATTGTAAAAAACACAACAGGTAGAACATCAGAGCAATGACCAGTTGTAAACCTAAAAGTAAATGACTGCATATCCTCAGACCCTAAATTATCCACAGATACATTTAATTCATACTACTTAAATTTAGTAGAAAACATGATTAAAAAATAAATTAAACAAGATACAAACCATATTCCTACACTACAGGGTACAGAATGCCCTGCCACATCTTTTACAAACACAACTCCAAAAGATGTGGAGAAAAAAATCAATTCTTTGCAACCAAAATTATCTAGCGGCTATGATGTCATTAGCTGTAGGTTATTAAAGCAATGCGCTTTTGAATTCAGTGTTCCGTTAAGCCATATTTGTAATGACATCTTTAATACAGGATTGTTTCCAGACAGACTCAAATGAGCTATGGTAACACCATTATTCAAGAAAGGAGACAAGACTGAAGTAAACAATTATAGACCCATCTCACTTCTTACATCCTTTTCAAAAGTAATTGGTAAACTGATTTACAGGAAGTTGCTGCAACATTTTGAGAATCACAAAATCTTATCAAATTTCCAGTTTGGCTTTAGGAAAAACACTTCAACAAATGATGCAATTTTCAAACTACCAAATAGTATTCTAAATGCACTTGATAAAAAGATGCATCTAATGGAATATTTTGCGACCTCACTAATGCATTTGACTGTGTAAATCACAACATACTTACAGCAAAATTGAAGTTTTATGGAGTCTCAGGTATACAAAATAAACTAATAAGCTCATACCTTTCAAACAGACAACAAAAAGTGCGAATCAAAGGAAAAACTACTTCATTCTACTCTGAACGAGGAAAAATCAAGCATGGGGTCCCACAAGGATCAATATTTGGTCCCCTATTCTTCCTAGTTTATATAAATGACCTTCCATGTGCCTTAACCCCAGAAACTATGCCTGTTTTATTTGCAGATGATACTAGCATCTTATTCCCTGGAGACTCAGTAAATAATCTTACACAAAAAATGGACACAACATTTACAGAGCTAAATGCATGGTTTACTGCAAACAAATTAAATCTCAACCTAAATAAATCATATGTTATGAATTTTCCCACAAAGAACAGAAAAAAATCATTAATTCATATGTAAGCAGTAACAGAGACAAAATTAATGAAACTGCAGTGATTAAGATTCTCAGCTTAAAAGTAGACAATTTTCTTAACTGGAAATCTCACATTGTGTATATTTTACCTAACCTAAGTTCAGCATGTTTCGCCCCACGGAATGTTGCAGAGGTCTTGAACAAAAATACAGCAAAAATGGTATATTTTGCATATTTTCATTCCATCATGTGTTATGGTATAACTTTCTGGGGTAAGTCCACTGACAGCAAAAAAGTATTTCACATGCAAAAGAGAGCTGTAAGAATAATCAATGGCAAAAGAAAGTCAGACTTGTCTAGACTTATTTTCAAGAGCTCAGAGATTTTAACATTTGCATGTGAGTACATGTTTTCAGTACTTATATTCATGTCCAAAAATAGCCATTTATTTAAAAAAAAAAAAAGAGTCCTTTCATAAGCATAACACTAGAATAAAAAAAAACACTTACACGTGGCTTCAGTTAACTTAAAACTTGTCCAGAAAGGGCCATCCTACCTTGGTAGCCAACTTTTCAATAAGTTACCACAACACGTTCAAGAAATTTGCTTCTCTAACCAAAAACTCTTAAAAAAAACTGCCGAAAGAATTTTTTTCTAAACTAACATTTTATAATGTAGATGAATATCTTAACTACAAAAATTAAGAAATTATTGCATAACATGTCTTTGTATGCATTTCTTGTTCCTGTTTTTCTGGTACATTTCGTAGTGGTACCAGATTCCGATGGATTGATTGCCATTTTCCGCACCCTTTTTGGGATGTGTGATGCACACCAGCTCGTGGCATGGTCCTTTGTAACCACATTTCACTTCTTGTCTGACACTGCCGTCTTCTAATATTTTCGCCTTATCTGAAGTAAAATATTTTTTCCCTATTTTGGGCGGAAGTGCTCTGAAATTCATCTTAATGACTTTATTAATAAAAATATTTTTGCATTGATTGGAATTTGCATTGTGTTAATTTTCTATTGTCCTTAGTTACTTAATTGCCCATTAAATTATTATATTTACATGGGTAAATGGTATACAATATAGTTTCTTTATTATGGTAGAGTATTTTGAAACAAGAATGGATAGTCCTGTAGTTCTTCCATAAATAGAAATTATTGTAAATGAGTGAATTTTTTTTTCAAAAAGTCAAATTTTTTTCTTGTAGGTGTTTCTGGAGGTTTTCCCCATCTCCGATACCCTACTTTCATTTTACTGCAAGATTAAAATATTTTTTTCTGCATGTATTCAGATGCCTGATTTTCTCAAAACAGTACAAAAGTTTGTCTAATTGTATTACAATTTTAGCAATAATAAAAAAAAAAAAAAAAAAAAAAAAAAAAAAAAACATTGTGTTTGATTGAAAAATTTGAATGAACTTAATTATATAGATACTGTAATGGCTTGTGCAGTAATCAAACTAAATTGATTTTCTGGAGGTCAGTTTTATTTTTTGATGGGAAATTGATAACTGTATTTTTTTTTTTTCGGTAGGAAGAAGTTATTCACAGGGGACTGGATCCATTTTATGAATCACAAGAAAATCACAACCTGATTGGTGTGGCAAATATCTTCTTAGAGGTCCTTTTTCATGACGTGTACCTGGATTATCATACCCCAATCATAAGTCAACAGGGTGAAGTTGCTGGTAGATTACAGGTATGTTTCTTTGTTTTTTCCAGACATTATGCTCATAGTTATGCTTATTGTAGATATTTTAGAACAGGCAAGAATTGTTTGAAAATTTAAATAAAAAAAAAAAAAATTGCTTTGGCAGGTGGAATTGGGCCGAGTTGATGGAAATTTTCCACGTGATCGTATTTGTGAAGCAGCTTCTGACAGTTCAGGAGACAGTGGGCGTGAAGATGATGATACCACTGTGAATAACCAAGTTACCTGTCAAGTATGTTACAGTTTTATTTTTTTAGATGTAATGTACAGCTAACAAACTAATTATTTATTAATAATTGTGTTCTGAGTGTAACATAATTATTAACTGTGGATGGGCTGCTTTAATAATTATTTATTAAGTTAGGATTGTAGAAGAAAAGTTAGATCAGGTAATATTGTGATTAATAAAATATGTGTAATTTTTGTATATCTTGTGTGTGCATGCAGTATTTAGGTGGGGATTATATACTTCCAAGAAATGTAATATAGATATTTATTGTGTTTATAGCTTATCCATGCTTGAATTATTCATTTGTCTTTAGCACTGTACATATGAGGTAGTTACAGTATACTGTTATGCTCATGTTAAAAATATGTAGAAACAAAAATGTTTTCAAACCCACTTGTAGCATTTATAAAATTAATACTCTGTCAGTTATATGGTAGTTACCATAATTCTTAACCCTATTTTATTATGCAGCCTTTTTTCCCCCCAGAAATCTTTGCTTGTGTGACAGTGTGACAAATTTTCTTTGTGGGTTGGTTTGCGATAAATATAACATCATGAAAGTTGATTAAATGTTTCAGAAAACCTTTTTGAATAGTTTTGTTCCCAAAATCTTGGGAAACTAAATTTAATTTAAAATTTTTGTAATTTATGTTTTGAAATATATATTTCATAAACGTTTTTGAACACCTAGTATATATTACCATGTATGCAAAGTGTGACATTAAAATACATATTTTTGCGTATTTATATGCTACATACAGTTTCACTCAGGACTAGGCCTACATATATTGCAAGAGTTTTTTGCAAGCAATATATATGTCTAACAGAAACAACATTATATATCTAATAATTATTATCTGATTACACACTTTAAATATATTTAATTCAGGTTCTGAATGATTAGAATAATTTGTCAAAATTGTCTATATGTTTTAGCATTCAAAAAAATTGGGCAATGGTACCTAATTGTGGATTTCTTTTTAAAGTTAGTTATATGTTAGTAACTTTTTGGTAATATATTTTCATGTTAGGTGTAATCCTTTTCACATTATTGTGATTCTTATTATTTGTATGGCTTTACTTGTGGTGAAGTTATAACTTTCACCTTTTCTTAGTCATGTATGATCACATTTGGTTATGTTTGGCTACATTCAGTCATGTTTGGTCTCATTTTGTCACAAATTTTCTTTATTTATGTTGTTTTTATATTTGGTTATATGCCCATTAATATGTAATGTCTTGTTATATTTAGTCACAGTTAGCCGTCAGTCATTTTTGGCAATGTTCAGTCATGTTTGGTCATGTGCATCCACATTCGATAATATTTAGTTGTATAAGGTCATATTTAGGAATACTTTATCACAATTGTGTTCTGCCACATTTTGTTTGTTCACGTTTAATCACAATTGTTCTCATTTATTCACTTTTTTTAAAATTGTTTTTCATTTTGGTTTCATCATCTTTGTAACATTCTGTATCATTCACCACCGTTTGGTAATGTTAGTTTGGTTTACATAATCCTGTATGATTAATTGTAATGGCTCTATGTTATATTTGGCTTTGTTTACTGAAATTTAATTGTAGTTAGTGAAATTTTGCCACCTTAAATGTGTTATTGACAATAAAATAGTTTGTTTTCTTTGCTTCTGTATTGATAACACTGAAATAGAAGGTGACGGGTTGTTATGAATGGAGGAATGCAGGTTTTTGATTTAAATAAATGTCCAGTTAAACTCATCCCACTGCGTATTTTGTTCAAGTTCAATTACTGATTATAGGCCCAATAAGCATATAACAGTGTCGCAAGTGAACGTCACATCGATGATGATGTTTTTACATTGTTCAGTAGCAGCGGTAATGTTGAGAGGTTAACGGCGGCGAGGGAGGCATCTAGGATGTAGCGGTACTGGGGTGTGGTACTGTTTCAAATGCTTTCATCATCAATGACTTTTATCGGTGCGAGCTATTTAAGTTAGATGGACAGAGGAACTGGAACTTGTGGAAGTTCCAGGTATCGGTGTTGCTGCGAGGGATGAATATATTTTCCAGTGTGGATGGAACTGAAATTAAACCACAAACAAATCATGGTGAGTTGCAGAAAAAGGATGCAAAAGCACAAAGTCTCATTGTTACACATCTGAGTGAAGCTGCAATGATGCACATCCTCACCTGTATCATTGTAACTGAGATGTCAAAAAAGCTATTTTGTGTGTATGAGTAGCAGTCAAGTACTAGTGTACATTTACTCCAGCAGTGTTTCTTCCAGTTCAGATATGAAGAGTGTTCTGACATGTCTACATACTAGTAAAAAATTCAGGAAATTTGTCACTGGCGTAAACAGACAGGAGAAGAAGTGTCTAAAAAGTTAACTATCAGAAAGATATTGAGGTTACTGCAAGATAAATATAGTCACTCCGTGACAGCGTGGGAATCGGTCAAACCTGAAAACAAAATGTTAATGACGTGGTTGCACAACTTCTTGTAAAGGAAGAGAGGTCACAGAAAAAAACCTCCAACATGAAGGAAACAGGGGTAATAAATAAAGTGCTTCAAGTGCAGATGTCCTGGACACATGAATCAGTGTAAAGGTGATAAATATCTGCGAAAATGCTTGGAATGTGGTAAAGAGTAGACATTTTAAGTTTCAGTGCAAACAGACGAATATACATGAAAATGCATTTGTCGTGTCTGGAAGTATCTCGCTTAATGTAAACTGTGTTAAAGATCATAAACAATGAACCTCCTGGATTATCAATTGTGACGCAGTGAATATATGACTTACGAACGTGACTTGTTTATGAACATTACACCACTATCAAACAGATCTGTTATATTAGGTGATGGATGTAGTGTATCTAGGTACTATATGTCAGACAAATATTAAAACCTAAATGGACAAATATGTGCAAAGATAGTTAAATAATGTATTGTGGCTACCTGGCCTAAAACTAAATTTATTTTCATTGTCAAGTGCTATTGAAAAGTCTCATGTAGTTAATATGTCTGCAGGTGATTGTTACGTGTATAAAGATAATGAAGTTTGTGCTGTAGCAAATGAGGGTAACCTATATATCCTGGATTTCATCATGGAGCACAACAGTTTAGCAGTAGTATGTTCCTTAGAGAGTGGCGTGAAAGCCTGAACTATATAAGAAGTGTTTTAAATCAAAACAATATCAAGTTCTCGGGCAGCAGTGAGTCTTGTGTTGCATGGTTAGAACGTAAAAGGAAGCGATTGCCATCCAGTGAAAGTAAACAAAGCAGTTATGCTCCATTGCAACTGGTGCATGCCGATCTATGTGGGCTGATGGAAGTGGAGTCTGTGGATGGACCTAGGTTCTCTATGCTACTGAAACTACTTGAACTACCGCAAATATAATTTCTGAAAACAAATCTAAGGTAACTCGGAAATTGAAACATTACATAACATTTTCTGTGCGAGCTACGCCCATGAAAGTGCTTCGGAGTGATAATGGTCAAGAATTTGTCAATCGGGATGTGAAATCATTGCTTGAGAACCATGAGATTCACCATCAGACAACGGTACTCTACACACCAGAGCAAATTCGGAAATCAGAACGGGACATTCACACCTTAGTGGTGGCTGCAAGGTCTATGCTCAGTGGAAAAGGGCTTGGCAAGGAGATGTGGGCAAAAGCAATAAATATAGCTGTGTATGTATTAAATAAAAATTTCAGAAAGATGAGAAAATAATAAAACGCCATACCAAGATTGGGAGAAGAAAAATTTTGACTTAACGAACCTGACACGTGTTTGTAACACAAGTGTTTGTCCATTTACCTAAAGAAAAAAAGACTGAATTGGGATTCAAAAGAAGTAAAAGGTGTATTTATTGGATATGAGGACGCAAAAGTATACAGAATGTACTTTGAAGGTAGGAAGGAAGTTGATATAAATAGAGGTGTGGTAAAGAGATGACAGAAAGTGAAGAAAAAAGGGTTGAAGTGATTGGTTTAGACCTGCCCCCAGAAGACAGAGAAATACAAGAAAATCCCCATATCAATGAGGAAACTGAGGAAATGCAAAGTTAATGGTGGTCTATGCCCTTTAAAGGATTTGAGGAAGAAGTGACTGAGGGAGACCAAGGAAAAGAGAAACAAAGTGGATTAGCAAGAGAAGGGACCACGAATGATCAATTGCCTGAAACAGCAAGTGGTGGGTGGAGAGTGAAAAAAAAACAGCATGGTGCTCTGTTTGTGACTTATGGCTCACAACTACTGAACAGGAACCCAAGAATTACGAACAGTAATGAACATGTATAATGCACAAGACTGGAAGGATGCAATAAAGTCTGAGTTTGAGCTGTTAAGTGATAACAATACTTGGACAGTTGTACAAGTGCCGGAAGGAAAAGAAGCAGTTAATTGAAAGTGGTTGTTTAAGAAGAAAAGGACTGAACTGGTGAAACTAAATACAATGCCAGACTTGTGGCAAAGGGCTTTGAGCAAGACTGTAATGACATCTATGACTTGTATGCTCCTGTGGCACAACTTAAAACTTTCAGTTTTTGGAGTGTGGCAATTCAATTAAATTTATCTGTGCAACAAATGGATGTGTGTAGTGCATTTCTGAACAGTGAAATTGACAAGGAACTTAATTGGAAATTACCTGATGGAGTAAATAGCACCGAAATATTGGAATTGTATGTTTAACAATGTTACGTCATCTGTAGGTTTTTGTCTTTCTGACAAAGGTGCTTGTGTGTATTCCAAGTGTAAGGACAACAACTAAACATTCTTGTTAGTGTATGTCGATGACATATTGTATTTTGGAAATTGTGAAATGGAGGTACTTAACCTAAGAGAAGTGCTGTATAACCATTTCAAAATGAAAGAAACTGCTTGTGTCAAAAAGTTTCTTGGTATTGATGTGAAGCAGGATTTACCCAATAGCTCGATCACCATTAGCTAAAAGGAGTATTTGCAAAACTTGCATGAGTCAACCCTTGTCGTTGCCCATTGATAAAAATTTCAAGTTTGAACAGGTAAAGAAAGAATGTTCAGAAAGCGAAGAAATTGGGTCAAAGTGCAGAAAATTAGTTGATCTTTGATGTATGCTGTAATAGGGTGAAGACCCAATTTGTGTGCTGAAGTTACTATCTTAAATAGACACCAAAGTTGAACAAGCACCCTACTATACAAGCTGTTGCTAAATGTCCTACAATATCTCAAGGGTACATTAGATATGTGCCTAACTTACTCTGGGAATAGAAATGATGATGTAGTGGGTTATGTGGGTAATGACTGCGGTGGTAGCGATGACTAAATCCGCAACTGATTACTGCTTCAAGGTGTTTGGTTATTCTGTTATATGGTTCATTAAAACGCAACGCTCAGTTGCCCTATCCTCAACACAAGCAGAGTTTGTTGCCTTTAGCCAAGCAGCCAGTGAGGTATGTTGGTTGAAAGGCTAGTCACTAGTCCCATTATTTAGTTTGAGGACAACCAGTCTACTTTTAAGCTGGCCCACATGCCATTGACAACTCTAGGATCGAATATGTACAAATTAAGAAGTGTATTATTAAAGAGAGATAGTTGAAAAGTGTTATCAGGTTAGAATATGTAAATACCAGTGACCGACTTGGAGATATATTTGCTAAGCCCCTTGGTGGAATATTTTTTAGTAAGCTCAGGAAATATTGTTTGTATCTGAAAAAATATTTTACTGATGGGAGGTGTTATAAGAAATTAAATAGTTTGATTTCTGTGCTTCTGTACGGTTGTTATATTGGTAACAATGAAATCGAAACAGTGTGTGTTGTTAAAAATGGAGGAATGTAACAGTTTTTGAAGTAAATAAACATCTAGTAAAACTCGTCTCACTCCGTATTTTGTCCATGTTTAATAACAAAATGCTTTTTGGTCATGTTTTGTAACATATTGTCATGGTTTGTGTTATATGCTTTTCTGTTTAGTTTTATATGGTTTAGTAGTTAGTAATAATTCAAATTCAATAAGGGTCTAAATTGAACTTATTTAAATTAATTTGTTGTGTGGGTTCGTGTCACATGTAATTATTTTGGTTAGGTTTAGTCACATTTTATTATAATTTATTACATTTGGTACAGTTTTTTTTTTAATTAGGTTATTATTGAGTATTTCAGTTGGTTTTTTCATCATCATCTTGTAGGTGGTATCTTACATAGTTGGACCTAAGTAATGCTTGGTTGTACTTATTTATATTTTGTGATATTCAATTTCATTTGTGTAAGTTTCATAACATCAAATGGCTGCTACAGTAGTAACTTGTGTAGACATTTAAATTGATGACTTTTCAACTTGAACAAAAAAGGTCACCTGTTGCATTGCAGTAACACACTAGACTATGGACTTGACAAAATTCAAGCCCTTTGCCGAACTGAATGTGTCATAGAGGATGTTGCGAATTTTTTTTTCTGCTACCCCTCTGCTGGTGCTTATGCCCTTATACTACTAAACTATGTTTAATTTTTCATGTGATGATGTGTCTTAAACTGACAACAGAATATTTAATTTTCACAATGGTAGGTGAACACTGAGACAGACTGTACAAATTGACTTCCTTGTAAAAAAGTAGTCCAAAAATTAGTCAAATTAGGCAGTATTATAATGTTCTTTCTATGCAAGTATACGAATAATAAAGATTCCTCTTTTAATAGCTTCTTGCATATCAGATGAATTTGCAATTTTTACTTGTTTGCAATCTGCTCATGATGCCGGTCATCTAAAAACCTCAGTCAAGTGGTAGAAGTTTATGTTCAGTATATAATAATTTTTATATTGTTAGTGAATGGTGCAGAAAACTCATTGGCTGAAAAATTTACGTTGACAGTGGGCTTTGTAGTGCCAAACCAATTAAAACCAGGATTTACAAACTTAACAAGGATTTGCATTGGAAAATAGTTATTAAAAAACCACACATTCAACATTATTCATTGGCTCTCAGAACTTTGTTGTTAAGAGCTTCCCAAATCTCTCCACTCCACCTTCCACTTTCTAGATCAAGAATGCCATATGGTATAATTTTATTTATCACAGTGTCTCTTTGAAAATGCCTGCAGTTGTCATGTGACATCATGACTATACTTTATTGAATGTTCGCAGATATAGTTGGCTGCTGGTTTTCTTAGCATATTTTTGTTTTTGAGTCTTCTCTATGGATGTTTCCACTCTGATTACTGTAAAATGTTTTCTGAAACCCTTTTCTGAAATGGTATCACACAAAATTTGACTCATAAAGCTTTGAAACCTTTTTGGAAGTAATTTTTGTGTTGGTCTAAATACATAAGTTAAGAATTTGTTGCTTAAAAGTTTTGGTTTACTTTATTTTTTGGTTGGTCTACAGAGACTTAATGAAGAAGGATATTTCTACAATGAAAATATTGTATTTAGTGAAGGAATATGGGTGCACCTTTACATACTTAAAACAAAGTTTCTTTGATGTTATAGAAGCATGTTACATCATCACATAGAAAGCACCCTTATGTGGGAAGGTCATGGACACTGTTTTGGAATGCATGAGGTCTGGTTTACCTTGAATTTATGCAGTGGGGTGAAACAATCACAGCCAACATAATGTGCAATGTTGTAATTATTAAATGGTAGTAATAAGAACATTTTTAGAGTATACTTCCATGATGATATTTATCACTAAATGTAGATTTAATGAAAATCTCTCTGAATGAATTTTTTTTACATGGCCTAATGACATGAAAATTTGATGTTATGTTTTGTACGAGAAAATAACTTTTAGTTTATAATATTAGAATGACTACAGCAATATAAATGTAATTTAATCAGAATACTAACAAAACAATACCTAACCGATAACGTATTTCATGAAACTGAATTCATGTATATAATATAGAATATAATTTTAATTACTGAAATTTAGGTTATTCGTAGCAACTCGAAATACCCAATGTTTGTGTTGCCCAGGACACATAGTAAGGTTTGAAGAAAAGGTCAATGAACTGTAAACATATATAAAGTAAAGGAGAAGTGTTCCACATGTAATATAAAGCTATTTAACATCATTATTGGTTAAAGACTAACAAAATACGTAAGGAGGTATCAACTCAAAACTGTTCTCAAAAAAATCACTTAAAAAATAACACACCTCCTCTGAGGCTCCAAAATTGTTATATAATATCTTAAATAAAAATAAATATAACTGACATTTCTTCAAGTTTTAAATAATTTTAACTAACTTTAATTACATGCAGGTACACTGGCCAGGCAGGCATATTACGTGAAATTTTACACATTTGGTGATTAGAAACAATGTTGAAATACAGCAAAATGGAATTATAAAATGTACCACTTCATTCACAACGGAAATACGTATAGGTCAAAAGGTTTTCTTTATTATGTAAATACATCTTTTATGGTGAAGGTAACAAACTTGAAACAATGTGCAGACAAGTGATTTTATGAATTTGTAAGAAATACAAATGTATTATTACTATCTATATTTATGCTTATAAATAAAAGACACAAAAAATTGATGAATTTCAGTGCCATTAATGTTTAATATTGTGTTTAGTGAGACGTTAATACGTGGAACTACTTCTCCTAATTCACTGGCAACTTTACCATGAGTATTGTGGTTAATGCTTATGTTTAAATGTATGGAGTTACGGACAGTGATTTTTTTTCAAAGGTAAATTTCAAGAGTGCTCAATTTATTGTGAACTATCTATACCAAGATTCTTTTCACACATGAGTTGTTCATAGGATTGTCTAATGCATCTTCTTATCACATCTGTCGCTCATTGGTCATGTCTGATGAGTATCATGTGGTTCTAGTTACTTGTGCTGTTTTGATTACTGGTTATACACATCACACAAAAAAGCAGTCATTGGGAACATCCAGCTTGACCCACCATTGATAAGTACTGAAATAATTTGTATATTATTTGTTAACAGATCTATTAATCAACTTTCATGGTTATTTTAGAATTATTACAATGTAGGTAATTTTATGTGGTAGTTAATGTATACTGCCAGACAATGAAAGGAGTGCACCACATGTAAATAATGAGACAACCACGAAACATTATAAATAGAGTACGGGATGATATCCTCATAATCTGTTGGCATTTGACTGCACACCTGGCAGTGGTGCTGCAAGCATGGACCGCAGTCCTAGACACTGGCATGTATTGGAAGCCACATTAATGCGAGAAACACCAGACGATACCAAGTCAAATCAGGGTGGCCACTCTTCTGGAAAACTTAGAAAAGTCAGGTAATTCTGTTTGTTAGAAAAAATAAGGGAAAAGTCAGTGAAATTTGTAAAAATTCAAAAACATCAGGGAAAATTTTTTAAGAAAAGATTTGAAGTGTGAATTTTGTGCTTCAGTTATGGAAATTATTTTTCAACAAATAAACTTGTATGAAAAGTTTTCAATTATTTTCAGCTGTTAGGCTTAATTTTGGTATTTATCATTGATATGAATCTGAATAAACTATTACCATCTCTTTAGTGCATTTCTTTGTGAAGTTGTTAACATTCATCTTTTGTATTTTGATATCGAGTTGAACAACTTAATTTCTTTTTAACCATTCATGTTGGTATATATAAATAAACACTGCATGAATTCAGTAGATATTCACAATATAAAAAAAAAAATTGTAAACATGTTCATATTCAATTTTTTTATTATTTAGTATCAGTCAGTGTATATTTGTTGAGTTTATATTAAATTCTCATGCCCAAATCTGTGTTTCAAAATATTTTCACATTATATTTTTAGCTTCATAAAGGCAAACTTCAGTGTAAAATCAAATTTTTATGCCATTTTTCTTATAAATCACAGATATAGTAAGAGTATTATTTTATGCATTTTTCTAAAAAAAAAAATGCATTCATATTGATGTGGCCTGTCCTGAAGGGATCAGGTCACACATTAATTAAGGGGATTAGGGTAGCTAGATGGATAGAGCACTCCAGTATACGAAACACTACTTTTATTCCACTCTTAACAGCTAATACAAGTTCATACAAGGTTCTCCCAGGGCATTACTTTATGAACAAGAGCTTTCAACAATTAACCCAATTATGTCTGAAATAGCATTAAGTGCTTTTAAGGTGCCCTTTGACTCTGATGGAGTCCAAGTTATAGCCACGAGTATAGCTGATTCTCCACGACCTATTGTACCCTACTGGAGGTAGAATTACCTTGAGAGTCGCATCATCAGCGACGTGAAGACCCCCTCGACGGTGGCAGCAGTCTGGCGTCGAAGCAGGACCCCTGGCCTCGTGGTCCTCCCTCGTAGTCGTCCCTTGGGCAGCTGGATCAAGATCGCAGTGAGCCGCCATTACACCAGCCTTATATAGAGGCGACCCCAGTCTCATTATCCTTCCCCGTGGATATAGTTTCGTAACAGCTGGTCTGGCTTGTCGAGGTCGCGCCATCCTGCGCTATCGTATGTTGCTTGCCAGCTCTGGCTAATGGTGACTACATTAATATATTAGTTATGATACAAATAAGATATTTTTGAATCTTACAATTTATATGGGATAAAACTGTATCGCAAACTCTTTTTACGCCACATCCATTGTTAAAACCTAATATTGTGTACATGATTTTTTGACTTGAGGGGGGTTTTTTTTCACCAAACATCATTACTGGATTATTTGGTGAAAATTAGATTACTGACATTAGAATTCAATTATTGTGGCTGCTGCACCAAGATAACACTTTTACTGTTCTAATCACTTTATACAATAATCATATAAATTATTTATATGATAAATTTTGTTGTGAGCAAAAATAAAGACAAAATGATTGCCAGGGAAAAAATAAAATTTGGTCTGGAAAACCTGGAAAAGTCATGGAATTTTGAAACTGAAATTGAGTGGCCACCCTGTCAAATGTACTGAGTGAAGAAGAATGGCAGGAAGACACCAAAGTCATGGCTTTACACAGTTGATGGACTTTGAGAGAAAACTCATTATCGGGCTGAAAACTGCACGGTGGAGAGATTTTGGCAGTGAAGTGAAGTGAGTATAGAGCAGCACTGGAATGAAAGGGTGTGGTAAACGGGAGATCACCGAGAAAATCTGCTGGCCAGTGCCATCGTGTGGTATGATTCCTACGTGTAAATACGGGAGCAACCCTTCTGAGAATCGAACACAGTTCGCCTAGGTGGGAGGGCAAGTAGTCTTGACTACTACACCACCGTGGCCCCAATATGTCGGGAAAAGGTTTTGCAATAGTGATGTGTAAGCAGTTGAATATTGCATCATAATAGTGCATGCCTCCTCACTGTTACAGCCACAAACAGATATGTTTTGAAAATGTATATGTAAGATTTTTAAACTTTAATATTAACTTTTTTTAATTGGATGAAAACTAGGACCTTCATTTTTCTAATTCCCCAAGGAAATGTATTATTGGATTTTCACGAGAGGAAGCTTGTGTTATGTCACTGCTATATAATTTTGTGACATTACTCCCTTTTGTTACCTTATCTGAATAATTGGCATTCATGGTGCTTTTTACTTTGATTTTTTTTTCGAAGAACCTATATGAATGTTTGTTTTCGATAGAAATATTTTCCATTCAACAAATTTAATTGCCCGAGATACAGGTGTTATTTGTTTGTAAACATGTTTCTTGTGGAAAAAGTTGTTTTTTTGTTCTTCAAGTGTTTTAATATTAAGTTTTCTGTTAGTTTTCAACTTTTAGTCCATGTATTTTAATAATATATAATTTTTTTCCCTACTAGGTTACAATAAAACAAGCATCAGGACTACCTTTGTCACTGTCAAATTTTGTATTTTGTCAATATTCATTCTGGGGTCATCCTGACAGTATAGCTGTACCTCCAGTAGTAAACCCAGAAGAATCTGTTCACTGTTCTTTTGGAAGGGACTCAATGACATTTAAATTTGATCACACTCGTGATTTTACTGTTTCTGTTAATGAAGAATTCATAGAACACTGCTCAGGTATTCATTTTTTTAATTATTTGGCATTATAATACATGTGTGTTTTTATTGGCGTTGTATTCATATGTTGCTTCTTTCATGTTTTATAGAAGGTGCTCTTTCTATAGAAGTATGGGGCCATCGTTGTGCAGGTTTTACAAAAAACAATGATGGCTGGGAAGTAGAGCAGCAGCAATTGGCCAAAGCCCGTTCACTTGCTGACAGGTAAATATAATAATACTTTAAGCCATTATTATTACACTTTTTTTATTACTGATAATGGCTTGTTGTATGTGTAAGGTAGGTAAAATTGCCTTTTTTTTTTTAGTGTCAACGAAAATTTCAACAATTGGTAGAAATGAAACATTTTTTATAATTTTTAATACATTTTATAATGCAGTAAACATGAAGAAACAATGGCAGCAGTTGTATGAAAATGTGCATGTTGTTACCTTCAGAAAGGTCAGCGATATATATATAGTTGGTACAGATTGAAGCTGGCAGCCCTACCTGAGAAACAGATAGGTCATTAGACTAGTGTGAAGAATGTATGAGGTAGTTAAAATGTGATTGGAACAGTGGCAAAATATAAAATGGGAAGGAATTAGGAGTACTGGTAGAAAACAAATGCATCGCAGCAGTGTCTGGCGTCCCCCCCCCCCCCGACTCCTCACCGCATGCCTGAATTATAAACTTTCTGTCTGTTAGGGCCTGGGAACCAACTGGGGACCCTTCCAGTGGGAGAACAATCAAAAACTACTTTGCCAACTAGAGAACAAGTAGTTGTAGCAGTAATTATATGAATGTTACAGAATAAAAAAAATATATATATATATATATATATATTTGCTACTTGAAAATTTGCTAATATAGCTAATTCATTGTATGTTCACACTTTTTTTTAATGAACTTTAGAAAAAGTACTCCAGGTTTAACATATATCTAAGATTTTTAAATTTATGTTTACCAAAAACATTTAAAAACATAATTTGTATTACAATATTCAAATTTTTATAATATAGAACTTTTGTTTTTGTATTATCATTAATTTGTTACATTTGTTTTGTAACCAATATGAATTAACAACTGTGATATGAGTGCAGTGTTGGCAGTGGGTAGCAAGAAGTATTTTATACACAAAATATAATATTAAAATGGAGTTTCGGCACAGTATTTCTGAAGTATGCATTTATTTTTTAAATTCTTATTTTCAGGTAATTTTGGTAGAAACATATTTCATTGTTAGTTATCAAAAAAATATTGAAAATTTTTATGGTTTGGTTAGTACAAACTAATGTGCATAGATTCTAGCATGTCTATTTTTTCCACCCCCATTTCTTAGACTTGTTGGTTCAGTGTTTGATACCATAGGAAATTTAAATTTCTTTCTGTTAATGGCATTGAAGTAGAAATAGTAGCAGGTGTTCAAGATAAGATTGATAGAACGATGGCGAGGAAAATGTGGTTGTGGTTGACAGTTGTGCTGATATTGTGAGGCATGTTATAGGAATGATTGAGGATGGTGAAAGACGTGAGGTACTTGCACATCTAGAATAAAGCTGAAGTTATAAGTCAGATAGTTATGAACAGCTTCATTTAGAACATTTTTAAAAGTAAGGCTCTGTTTTGGAGTGCTTGATTTTTATGAAATTATACGAACACTATAGACCACTTAGTTTTACAAGTTAAGAAGTGTAACCCTAGATAGCACTATGACAGCTCACTCAAAACAGAAATATTATTAAAGCCTTTATTTAATGATGAAACCATTTTAAGGGATTTTCCATATGCAAAATGTCATGCTATTATTAATTAGCACATTGCATTGAAGGGATTGAAATGTAAATTGTAAGCAAAACTATATAATGGTAGTAAACTTGCGGCCAAAGCTTAAGGCAATACTGCGAAAAGCCATAAAAACATAAGATTTTCTGATAGAGCATTTTTTACACCATAACAGACCAATTATGCAAAACAAAAGTGCTATAATTTCGCCAGGGAGTTTGTCTATAATTCTAATTTAAACTATCAACTTTAAATACAAAAAAACTGTGTGTAGCTTCATTTAGAAAAGGATTTCAACAACAGCCTGTTTGAGAAGTTTTCTCAAACATTTCAAGATAATGCTGTTTAGAGATAACTATTTTGAAACAAGAACATATTGTTACAAAACTGTTAAGGGCACTGTGCATCTGGAATTCAGCATACATTGGCTAGCCATGAAGAAAAGATGAAAAATTTTCAGTTCATGAGATTTTAATTAAAAACTGTGTCAAAACAAAGTATCTATCATTTAAAAATTATAAATCCAACTTGGGACAATTTTGCTAGTAATGACTGAGTTTCCAAAACTCTTGCTATTTTAATACTGTGTTACACTATACGTCAACATGGTTCAACAAAATCACATTCCTTGCAAACCATTAAGTCAAGACCGTATACTTAATATTCCTATTTAAGGTAAGCATATTGACACATACCACGTCCCTAGCTCCTAGCTTCCGTTTGTCCTGCTTCCCTTGTGCAGCTCGCACAGCCCCTCTTATCAGGTTTGCCCCTCCTGAATTGCGGATGGCTGCCTTAATTACTGCTGATCGGAGCAGCGTTTGGGAAGGCGTCCAGCTAAGTCGCCCTACCACCACCAGCATCAAGCAGCCGAGAGGTAACTTTTGGGGGTGTGCTCGTTCGGGCTGGTTGAGCACCTTTAAAAGCAAACCCGGTAGAGAGAATGACAGGCAAATGGAGGCCACATTGGAGCACCACTGGTAACTGCAGGCCAGCGACCCCACGTATTCCCTATTCCCCTTCATATCACCAGTATCGCCAAACAAGTTGAAAAAGAGTTTGTAAGTGGGTTTGGGGGGGGGGGGGGGCTCTCGCTCAAACTCAAATTTTTCTGATCTACTCCCCATTCAAAGAGAGGTTGCTAATAAACATGTACTACTTATTGGCCATTTGCAATAACTACCTGGCCCCTTCTTCTGTAATTTGCAAAAAATGACTGGCCCTGTGATGTCAGAGTCCTGGTGCCACATTTCACTTCACCATTTTTATTGCTTCATGTTTAATTCTTTTTACTAAGCTATGTTCTTGGAATTAGTTGTTGTGAGAAACTCTGAAAGACACCCCACAATCTCATTACCGTGACATGTCTGTATAGGGCAATTGCCAACTACTATATTTTTCTCGTATGTGATGTGTTATCAAATTGTATTTTCATGTGTCTTATGTGATTCTTAGGGAACTCGTAAATTTCCTATGTTGTTGTCCGTTTTGTATATTGTCTTGCTGCTTTTCGAGAAATTTTTTGGTGCTAAGCTGCTCTGACCTTTGAGAGGCGTGCCACCGTGATGATCAGTCAGAACCATGGGCGCACTGGAGAAGGGCGTCCTGCTGCATCACTTCCTGGGCACCTCAACTTTTTATGTTGCCTATCACATTCGCATCAATAGAGTAATTAACTTATGGAACCTCATTTTACTTTGTGTGCCTGGGAGTAGACCCTTCTCCTCCCTGCTGGCTCACCATGCCCAGGGGCTTAACTTCTTCTAAATTCTGTTCCTGCTCCTTGCTTTTTACTGCTTCGGGTGGCCACAGACCTCAAGTGTGTGCAAGTTACGTATTTGTGTTTAGATTCAAACTGTGAGCAAACATTGTGTACTGCTCTCTGTTGTTTTATTTCATGTGTCAAGTGTTTGCATCCTTATAATTGATGGGGTTAAAAGTTCTAACTCATGCAGACATCCTTCGGAGATAATACATATGTAAGGTTTGTCTTAATCTGTAAAACATGGTTTTGTAAAATATCAGTAGGTATTATTTGAAATGATTGTTTATGCTAATGGCAACCACAATAACTTGTTTAACCACAAATGTTAGTCTACAAATATTAATAAAATAATATGATATTCTTAGTTGTTGTGGGTTAGCACTACCTTCCTCCAAAAATAGGAGGACATTTTTGAACCGAAATTGTTTTTCTATTTCATTATACGTAAGGATATAATTTATGCTGCATTTATGCACTAGATTACATTGAAGGGATTCCAACTTTGCCGTAGTTTTACATGCAGATTAGAAAACATGTTAGTCTTGGTACATAACAAAACCTAATCAACCATTTCTGAGTTGTTCCTTTCTTCCTGCATGTCTTATTCTTCAGGGTTTGCTTAAAGCTTGTTATAATAGCCTTGATGTATTGCAGGTTTTTTTTTAAAGCCAATTCTTTAGAAGGTCAAGATTTTTCTTTTTTATGTTATCATACTTCTCTATCAACTCTAGTAATGATAACACTTTTACTCTCGTTTTCAGGGCAAAATTATGAAACACTGCATTCTTTCATTAGAAATACAGTTTGAACAATTGTCATATTTACCCCTTTGGTCATTTTGGGTGTGGTACCCAATTTTATTTTGGTTAAAATGTTATTCAAATATCCACTGTTCTTTTGGAACCCGTATCAGTTTGAAATCAATGTTAATCCTATAATAATATGATTTTTGCCTGCAAGAAGATTCAGATAACGTTGAACCATACTTTCTTTTCACACTGTACACCTCTATTAGGCCAAGCAGATAAGGCATTTTACTTATCAAAGTCAGTCAAATTTCAAATACCATTAAATATTTCATTTCGTATTAGTAGCAGTTTTTTGTCATTTTAATGCATACCTACACAATTCCCCGATAGAGTGTCCAGGAACTAATGTTATCTGTAAAAGAAACCTTAATTTTTCCTTTGCTTATTTCATTCCTTTTCACTGGTGTTCCTTTGTTGTTCCTGAGAACCTACGGTGAATGCTGTGTGATGAGAGTGTGTCTGTGAGTGGTGTATTCCTTTTTCATGTGTGACTGGTCTTTTTTTATGTGTTGTAATTTTGTTTTTTTTTGTATGGTTGATCCTTTGTTGTTTTCGGCTAGACAGTGACTTCTCTGGAGAAGGCTGCGGTGATCTACTACATACTTCACCTTCTATGGGTGCAGGTTAGGAAATAATTGATCGTTTACTCTCTTGGAGGAGTCAGTATTTAGTCCCTGAATTTTCGCTATATAAGTGACCTGAATCTTTGGAAAACTTCGAGTTATCATGACTGGGGTATTGACACAGTCATCGTTCTTCCACTGTATCATACCCTGGTCTGTAGCAAACTAGACTATGTCAGTGTCGTTTATTATTTTGTCAGGCTATTTGTGACAAAACAGTTAACGAGTTTTCACCATGCTGGTATTCGCATTGTGACTAGAGCTTTTCACCCTAGCCTGGTTGTCAGTCTGTGTGCTGTAGCTGGTGAACCTCCTCTCCACTACAGATGTGACCAATTGCTGCTTTCGTATAGCGTTCGGTTGGGTTCGTACTCTTCACACATTCACCACACTGCTTTTCTCCATCTGCCCCATGAACAGCTGTACTCTGCTAGACCATGTTCTCCTCAGCCAGCATCTACCTGCTTTTCACATGCCCTGGAGTGGTTCGACTTATCCCTTCATGTGTTGCCTTTGTCTCACTGTGAACAGCCATTGCTGACAACAGAGGTTGAGGTGCACCTCTGCCTAGCGGAATTTCCTATGATGACCATTCTTTCTGTTTTTGCAAGAGCCTTTTACTTGATCTTGTGTCGTTTGTGATCCCTGTTTTATTTGCTTTTTCACCGATTTATCCAAATCAGGTATCTCGACTGGCTTGTGCCTTTGTCACTGGTGCTTCTCAGTATTGTTTTGTACTACATCCATCTTGCAGTATTTTAACTGCTAAACTTTTTTGGCTATTTTCAAGGCTCTGTGTTTTATCAGGGAAAAGGGTAGGAGGGGGGGTTCATCGTACATGTCCTGTGTGCTCCAATTTAATGAGTACCTTGACAGCCTTTTGATCTGTCTCCACAGCTCATCTACTTCTTACTTCTTTACATGATCTGGGTGGAGTTGGCAGGGGCTGTGCATATTGGTGTTCATGTTGTCATTCTATGTGTTCCAGGGAATGTGGGCATCCCTGGAAATGAAGTGGTTGATGTGTTGGCTAAGGAGGCTTACAGCTTTCAACCCTGTGACCCTTGTGCCCCTGTGTGCAACGTGCTTCATGCTGCCCCATTGCCTTGTTTGGCAAACTTGGCAGCCTGAGTGAAAATTTCTCCCACTATTAAACGAGATACGGGCCATCCCTGACTTACCTTATTGCAGCCGTTATGATGTCTCATACACCCACAGGGAAGATGTGGATTCTCGCCTTCACATCGGGCACACTTGTCTGTCATATATATAAGTATGATGCCTGTGTCACTCTATTGACCGTTCGGCATATTCTGGTGGAATGCCGCTGTTATTACCAGGCTCTTCAAACTTTTAATGTTCCTGAGAACCTACGGTGAATGCTGTGTGATGAGAGTGTGTCTGTGAGTGGTGTATTCCTTTTTCATGTGTGACTGGTCTTTTTTATGTGTTGTTATTTTGTTTTTTTTCGTATGGTTGATCCTCTGGAGTATTTTTGTCATTGTATTTGTATTTTTGAATCCTGTAGTGGTTTTTAATTAATTTTTCCCTGACCTTCGTTTTCGCCTCCTGTGGAGGTTTTTAATTGTTTTTTTCCTATGTCTTTATTGGTCTCTTGTGGAGGTTTTTATCTGTTTTAACCAAATTTATTTTTTGCTTCCTATGGAGTTTTTTTAATGCATTTTTGACTTAACTTTCTTTTGGGTGTTAATGACCTTGGTGTTGAATGCCCCAAATCCCACTTACTGTCTTGCTCACTCACTCTTTCACTTTTACTCTTACTCTTTTAGTAACTCACTCACACACACTCAATCACTATCATATACACATTCAATTTCACACACGCATGCACGCACCCTCCTTCGTCTTCGTCTTCGTTTTTTTTGTGAACACGTGGACTGAATATTTCCAAACTTGGTACACATATAGCACTAAGTAGAGATACCTGACTTTTTAAATATTTAACCATGTCGGATGCTTACTTTAAAATGATGGCCATTTTAAAATTTAGGCTATGTCGTGTCTAAGAAACCATTTAACCAATTTAAACCAAATTTAGTACGTCGGCAGCGCAAGTTGTAAGCACTCTAATTTAGAGGTGGATATTGTTGCTGTTCTACCATTTTGGAAAATAGCACCACGTATAAAATAATAGTTTTTACATTATATCTCAAAATAGAACTCAAATTTTCACCAAATTTGGCATGTAAGTAATACATTTGTAGGTCATGTAAATGTATGTAATTCAAAGTGATGCACTTTTTTGCAAAATGGTGGCCATACAAATATTTTAGATTTGTTATATAACTACCATTCAGTTTTTTTTTTACCAAATTCTGCCAAATAATGTATGCTTACAGTATCTATTACAAAACAAGTATTTTTTTCTGCTATTTTGTAAGATAGCATCACATGAAATAATAAATTTTTCGTGTAGTATCTCGGTAAGTAATCAAATGATTTTTTTTTATTTTGGTGAAGAAGTAGTACTGTGGTAGGCACATTAATGTGTATGTATGAAGTGTGCAGGTTTGTTATTTTTGAATGGTGGCCATAAAAACATTTTAGCGTAGTTTGCACTATCTAAAAAACTATGTAACATATTTTAATTGAACTTTATATATTGTATTCATGACAATAATCAAATGTGGTACTACATAGCATTTTTATCCTCCATTTATGAAGATCAACACATGAAAAATATATGTTTTATGCTATATCTTGTGGACCAATTAACTGATTGCTACCAGAATTTCACGCAAGTAGTGCTATGTTAGGTTGTAAAATAACATGTTTTGGTTATAACAGGCATTTTTTAATGGTGTTTATATAAATGATCTAGAATAATGTTATATCTATAAAATAATTCAACAAAATTTAGCAAAATTGTGTCCAGTAACAGTATTTATTAGAAGCATCAATTATACTTTCACAGATCTGCTTTTGCTGGCCTCTTTTTTTTTTGCAAAATAGTGCTAGGTGAGTAAATATTAACATTTTACCATATTTCCAGAACAATTGATCTAATTTCCACCAAATTTTGCACACCTACATAAGGCCAGGTAAAGTTGTATGATTTAAATGGGGTCCTACACGGATTTTGAAAATGATGCCTATATGAATTTTTCTGATGTGTTTGGAATATCTATTAAACAAGTTAACCAAATTCAATTAAACTTTTCATGCTGACATTATCTATTAGAAACATTGGATAGAGAGCCTCTTTTTTAAGCAATTTTGTACGAAAGCCATGTTTAAGAAATTAGTTTTTTTATGCCATATCTCAGACCAATTAACCATTTTCTACCAAATTTTCAGACCCATGTAGCACTATGGTAGGCCACATAATACTGTATGTGTTTAATGCCTGGGACACTTATTTCCGAAATGATGGCTGTAAACTATTTCAGGTTAGTGAACCCTTTTATTCAAAGTTGATGCTCTGAATCCTACCTCTGTGATGCAGATGATTGCACACTATCTTAATTTAACGAGTTTTTCTGATTTCATATCTCGGATAATCATGTGTGCATTTAATTTGTCTTTATACTGTTGCATATGTTTCTGGTTTCATCTATAAAGAGGTTACTGTCGAAGAGATGTCATTGCCTTCCCACCTTCTAAGCTGTTAAGAACTTCATTAAAAATTATTTATACTCATGTAGAGGAAAGTAGGCTCATTAGTTATCAGTTACTTCTTGTTATAAATAAAGCATTGAAACTGTTGTAATTTCTCATTGTATTCTTTTCATAACATATGTATGTACTATGTTTTGCAGTGTGAACATAAGTAAGCTTTCCCATTTCATAAATAGTGTAAATAATCCACAACTGGCTTTTACTTCCTTTTGTGGAATATTCTTTGAATAGGTGATTTATTGTGCCTATATTTACACTATTTTGTGTGATACCGTACGAGCATTATTTGGTAATTCACATATATAATCTACAATTTGTTTGTGGAGATCAAGGAATTTCCCAGCCCTAGGACCATAAAATGCACACTTCTTTGCATTAGTGGTTAGTAGCTGTGCCTTTTCTGCTACTCCTGCACACCTCTCTCGTTCCCTGTAAATTCCTGTTCAGCATTGTTGTTTCCTTGCTGTTTGGCAAACTGTACAACTCACAACTTGAATTGCGAGGTGTAAGATTTCCACTTCCTATTTCCGTTAGCTAAACTTGCCATTTTGACACGCACATTGTGTTTTCTCTAAAAATGCTGCGTCACTCGTGAGTTTGCAAATACTGAGCAAAGCGACCTTACCCTCCCACTATTTTACTCCATTCTGTATCCGGTGAGAACTAACTACCAAGATCAACTTCTGTTATTGTCAGTGATGGACACTTTCTCAATTATTTCTTCCAGCGGTGTCTAAGACTGGATTGTTTGATGGAAATTATGCAGAGGTTTTGAAAAATTTTTCATAACTCTAAAAACAAGGGTGCTGGAATTATACAAAAAAATATGGTATGCACAGAGACCCACGCCAATCTCTTATTGCCTTTGTCATCTCAGGCTCTCTTTCTGTTCTGTTTTCTGTCATCCTATGCCCCAAGTGGATTAACTGTTTCTCACATCCTTAAGCTGTGACTGGTTTGAAAACATTTAAATATTTCATCTTTTTATATAATCCACTAGACCACTTAATGTAAGGCTAAGTGCTTCCTTCTTTGCGGTTGTCATTAGTCAGGCATCCCCTGAATTTATTTGGTAGCATGCAAAGTTTTTTATAGACATATAATTGGCCCACAGGAGAAAGCATCCAATTCTGCTTCAATATTTCAGCAACAACAATTTCCAGTCACCAGTTCAAGTTTTCTTTCAAGGTTTCTGGTAGACAGCTTTCACTATTGTCTGGCATGGTAGCCTTGGAAACATAATTAAATGTTTGTGTGACCTGTTTGCAAATCCCAACAAATGCTCCCTCCTCAAAGTAGACTTATTTCAGACAATTTAAATCATTCTTGATGGCAAATTTTATGATTCTGTGCCTTAAGTATAGTGAATGAATTGTCATGACTTTGGTTTTGTGGCTTAACTAAGCCCAACTTCATATGAGCATTATGAGATATATTGTGAAATATTTTTTAATGCTAAAATTATTCCATTATATTACATTATAGCTACTGATAATATAACATAAAAGAGATTGCCACCTTTCACCTTGAACTTGTAAGCACACACACACAAAAATGTGTTCGAATTTGGTAAAAAGTAGTACAGTAGAAGAACATCTTTGGGGACTCTGCTAGTTGCATCCACGGTGGCTGAGCGGTTTGACTGTTCATCTCCCACCAAAGTGAATCTGGTTTAATCGCTGGCCGGGCCACTCCCTTATTTTCTCATGTGGTAATTATGCCAGACAATGCCACTGGTCAGCATTTCTTTCAGGGATCTCCCATTTACCCCATCCTTGATTTTTGGTGCTGCTCCATTCTCATAACATTTCACCCTCATCTGCTCTGAAGACTTAATTGTTAAGAGCCACACATACTTCTCAACTCAATCCCACTGATTGCTTCATCAGTTACTGAAGGTGAGGCCAACCATAAAATGTTACACTCAACTCTTTAGTGTTTATTTTCATTTGTGGATCTTTGAAGGACATTGTAAAGCATAATATTTATATGCAGAGGAGAATGAACTGGTGATTGTTCATACTCAACTTCCACTGTTTGATGAATTCTGAGCACCAAGTGTTTACAAAATGGTTTAGACCCCACTGCAATCATGAAAGTCCATATTTCTTTATATTTTGTGTGCATAGCTGTACTAGAGAAAACCCTTACTTTTTTAACATAGTAAAGCTCTCAATTTTTATATACTTAAAAATGTATTGTTTGTTCTCTTTTTTATAGGTGGAGTGAGTTAACACGCAAAATTGAACTCTGGGTGGAGATTCAGGAGTTAAATGAGCAGGGTGAATATACACCGGTTGAAGTTACTAGTCGTGGAGATATATTGACAGGTGGTGTCTATCAGCTAAGACAAGGTCAGCAACGGAGAATACAAGTGCGTGTCAAGCCTGTACAGAAATCTGGCACACTGCCTATTATTTGCCAGTCACTTGTCAGTATTGCTGTTGGCAGTGTTTCTATCAGGTATAGTATCACACCTATAAATAATGACTGCGGGTGGTGGTACATTGCAAATAATCAATTTTAGCACTTTAGTATTACAAACATTTTGTGCTTTGATACAAGTTTACATAGTCACTAGTTAATTATATGTTACTATTATGATGTATATTTATCTCTGATAATGTTGTTATATAAGATACATTGCAGTACAATAATTTTAACAAAGAGCTTTTAAAAACTATGTTTCTACTCATACACTAAATGAATATGTACAATGTTACTGCTTTAAGGCAGATTTAAATGTACAAAAGGGCTTTGGTGCTAAAGAACCAGTTGTTTTACTTGAAGCACAGACATATTCTGTCCAGCGCAAAGAATGGATGATGAGACTGATTAAATTGGGAATGAGTACTTGTAGAATATTCCTACATCATGCAGTGTCTGCCACACTCCTGACATGAGAAAGAATCACAACATGAACATATTTTACCCACAGTGGTGTGGGTTCTAAACAGGGACCTTAGCAGCGAGTGGAGTGGAGAGATTTGGACAGCTGTTAATAGTGAGGTCTTGAGAGCCAATGAGGGTTAAGTGAGGTGGTTATGGCGCATTAATGGAATGCAAGAGAAATGGGAGATCCCAGAGGAATCCTGCCAATCAACGGCATAATCTGACACAATTCCCATGTGTGAAAGCCAGAAGAGAGACCTCCCTAACAATGAAACACTGTTTGACTTGTTTCTAATAGAGGCAGCAATAGGTCTATTCTCACATACATTGTTTGGTCATTAATCACTGGATATTTTTTATGGAAGCCCATCGGTAAAAGATTTTCGACAAAGAATCAGCTGTATGGTATTTTGTGGGTATTTAGTCTGGCTTTCTGCCATTGCTCCAAGTAATCTCACATTTGTTCAGGAATTTTGCATCAGTCGTTTGAATTCATACATTCTAGGATATTCCCACCAATATATTTTAATATAATGCAGGAAGTTACAAATATAACTAATTAGGCATCTTTCCTTTACATATGTATGCAGGAACATGTGTGTTAAGGTAAGTATTAGCAGAAGAAATTTTCCAAGTGTGATAGGGATCAGTTAGTTGTTCCTGAGATATAAAAGAAGCCTATACAGAAAATGTTTGAATACAATACCATCTGTATAGAGGATGATTTGATCTATAACTTTGTGGATATAGAGCACCAAGGAGTATTTAAACATACCAAGATGGGTCATGCTCTGTTTGCATGTGGATGTGATGGGAATTTGACAGATTGAGATATGTGGTTTAAGTTTAAATTTCAGGTGATAACGTTCAACATGACAGTAACTAAAGAAATTACTTAATTCTCATATTTAATGCCCAAAATAAGAACATCCAGCTTGCAAAATGGGTTCAATTCAGTTTGATTATTCTATAGATACAACCTGCAACCAGGTTAGAGTTTAGAAAATAAATAACTTAACTCATTAAACTAAGTAAGTCATGTTGCTGTCAATGTTAATGTGATATCAAAACCCTTGACATTCCATGTGGTGCTATCTTTCTGTAGCGGGACTAAATGTACAAATAATTTGTTTTAATAGATGCCTTGACATGGAGTAGGGCTTAGTAGTTACAATGGGTCTCAATTGAGTGCACTAGTCGTACTGTGGGATACACATAAATGAACTACACGTGTTTGTGCTAGACTAAAACAGTGTTGGAAGTTTATGTGGACAAAAAAAAAACAACAAATCATCTGAGAAAAAGCATGGAAAACCCTTCAAATCTTAACACTAACATAATTACCCTTGACTAAGTTAGAATATTTACAAATACTTAATATGAAAGTTATTTACAGTAAATCACTTGTAAAGGTTATTTACAATTTGCTTTTAACATTTCAGAAATTTACATAACTTTTATATCACCTATACCAAGGAACTGTGGAATGCCCCTTCCTCCAGGAAGGGCATTCTTTGAGAGGTCACCTTGGGTCGGGACTCTCTTGAGACTTCCCTACCCCAGTGACTGGGTGGTGATTCTTCTCCTATTCAGAAGGGACTGCATCAATGACCCCGATGCTGTCCAGTTTCTGGATTGGGGTGTCGCCCGGCACTGGCATTCCCGCGGCACGTTTCTGGTTAAACCATTCCAGCATTGCCTAATCTAGTTCCACATACGTCAATAGGTTCATCATTTTCCTATTTGCCAATCCACTTGTCGTGTCCGCACTGGTCGCAAACTCAATAAGTTTGGATTTATTGTTTTGTATGTCCCGAATTGTTGTTTCTCCCACTCCATACATAAATGAAAGCTGTTTTATTACACTTCCTCCTTCAAGTTCATTAATAATTTCCAGCTCCTGCTGTAAATTTAAAACCACACATTTATGTTTTGCAGACATTTTTCGGCTGAAAATGAGAAAAAACGAAACCGAACGTAACTACTGACTGGCGTGACATTGAACGTGGGAATATGATACGCGGGAGGAATGCGGTGGTTACGTCGGGTTCCGGCTATACCTGGCAGGCAACAGCTAGTCTAGCGAGTTGTGCGGTGTTGTCAGCTTGCTGTCTTACGACGTAACTAATCTCATCATGCCACCGGTAACACATTTTGGCGTCCATTTGCATCGATAAACAAACATGTTTCATTCCACAGTTATTTTCAGAGTACCTGTTATGAATTTCATTAAAGAAGGGTGTTTTATTAAATAACTTTGTTCTGGTGGTGTTTTTGAGTTAATTTCTAAAATTTATTTTTATGTCTCTGAATATGCCATGGTTAGCCGCAAAGCAGATAATTCGCTCGTGGACAATCGAGAATATACTGTACTTACGACAATTTTGTCTCGTTTAAACACCGTAACCCAAACATTAGGGTTGATCACCCGCTATCCTACAATTTCATGTTACTCTTGAACCCCCAGGGCCGCAATGAGACATGCCAGTTGGCATTGTGTATTTACATATATTGTAACCTACTACTGCTTCAACTTTAATTTATATAAAAAAAATCATTATACATAATAATGACATATGAATTGACACTTTGTACTTAATCATATTAGGCTAGGCTACGTGAAATCATAGTCTATACTGTGTTTCTTCTTTCTCTTTCTTGTCTTTCTCACTTTACACAATTTTCTCTTCTTCCTAGCTCATTTCCTTAGAACATATTTCACAATAACTTTACACCTAGCTCTCATGGCATTTTCTTTTTTATCTTGTAGTTCTTCTTTACCGCCCTAATATTGCCTTTATTTGTTTTTTTTTTATTTACAGTTTCTTTTCTTAATAACTCATGAATCCTAAACAACTTAAACACTTGAACACATTTTGCACTTTTTTTAACATTGTCAGTATTAAATTTACTTGATACACAACCATAATTCTTCCTTTTTAACCCCCCATTTTCAGAATAATATTTTACTTCTGTTGTGGTCTCAATTGTGTCGCCAAAGATACATATAATTGGAGTGACCCTTGGCTGTTTCAAAAGAACCGCTGAACCTAACCTTAACTTTAATTCTGTGAGAATTTTTTGTGGATTAACCCCTTAAATTATTTATTTTATTACATTAATGCAATTTGCCTCAATTTCTAAATTACAGCAGTTGTACTCTATAATTTCCACCTTATTTTGACACTCATGCTCTATAGTGTATATTTTACTATGGCAATTTGCAACTTTGCTTTGATCTTTTACAACTTTACTTCCACTACTAAGAACAATTGGTAATTCTACAGAATTGTTTACACCCTGACGTGCATTAGTTACACATTCTTCCCTAACCTCTGTCACTTTGACATTTAGGGCAATCTGTAAATCTGAAACAACCTTTAAAGTACTATCTAATGTACTCTGCATATTGTTTACTGTCAATTAAAAATTCTTAAAATCACAAAAATGCTTGTCAAATTTCCCCTGAAATTCCTGAAATTCTGCCGTCTGTTCTGTAGCCAGTTTTATGAGCAAGCTAATCCGTTCAACTATTCCAGGCACTTCTGTTCTCCGAGTTTCCTCATTATTATTTTCAAGACCTGAACCATTTCCGAGACTGGAACCTGAAGGGCTCGCTACAACATTGGACACGTTAACTTCAGCTTCCTTATTTGCCCCATTATTCTCAAAACCCAGAAAGTCTTCCTCTTCATCTACTTGTGCTTCTTCCTGACTCGCCATTATGAACTGCTCTAATATTTAACATGTGTTATTACACTAGGGCACAACCACCCCAAAGTAAACAAATAACAAAAAAAAAAAAACACTACATACGCAAAATATTTTTTACCTTAATGTCTTGTTCGTAAACTGGAAACTGTGGACGGTTTCTCAACCGGATTCCGTTGTTGGAACTTGAAAATTTGAGATTTGACACAGTTACACTCACCCTGGAACACGAGTTGTGAAACTCCGATGCGCCGGTGACAGCTGGGCTGGCAGGTTCTTGACTGAATAATTGTAATTGATGAGGATGAATGTCGGCACACTTCACGTCACAGGGCGCGTGAAGAAATCCAGGCCGAGACGTCGGGCGCCACATGTAACAGGTTATTGTCCTGTTCTCTCGTAGTCCTCAGTAAACACCAACAAACTTGTTCAGCGTGAGTTAGCGTCTTTGACTACATAATAAGGAAAGTTTGTGTATACCAGGACTGCCAATAAATAAACTAAGAAGTAAAATGTTTACTGGAGATTTATTGTCGTCTCAGGACAAACAAACAATTGACAGTTACAGCTCTGTTGAAGAAACAAAAAAAAAAAAAAGCAAGACAGAATGGCAACCTTCATAAAACAAAACTTCTCACTTCAAGAGTTACGAAGATGAGAGAGAATCGTTACTTTTTTCTCCGCACCCTATTGACTCCTCGCACCGATGTAAAATAAATTTAATAGATATTTGAACCGAAATGTCCGAAATATAAAAGAAGGTTAAAGTTGCTGGCACTGGTCGGTGTGAGTAATGTGATCACTCATTGCAGGCGTCTGACTGATAGCTGACAAACGATTGTGCTGCGACGAACTGTTGTGATGTGCTGTGATCTGATGTGATATCCGAGAAAGGTCGTGCTTCCCTATATATTGGTCAAAAGTTTCATCATTAAAAACGTATTGTTTTCGAGCAGTCTGTAACGTCAGCTAAAGGTGACCTCTCCATGCCGTGCAATGCAGTGGCGACATGTTTAGCTTACTAACCTAGTGAAAAGGAAAAGATGCGCTATTGTCCGATGATGTCTGTTGACATCTGTTACTGCTGATGAAATGAGGAAAGAAAAATAATAAATTTGGAAAAACTAAAATATATGAAATACAAACAAGTTGTCACTGCCACGACCTGTCCAATATTACATGAATTACTATCCTTGACTGTAATATAGGCAATTGAAATACTTCCTGAATATACCAATCATATATATCTAGCTGCAATGCTACAAACTTCATGGTGAGTAACGGTAAACAGCATCATTGAGGGTACTATGTTACTTGGGGTCTGTAGTAAACATATGTTTAATGGTCGGTTTTGAGTGTTGATAGAGTTTGAGCTATGGTTGAAAATAGCTATTTATATAATTAGCTGTGAGCTTTCGGATTGGTTATAGTTATAGCATTTGATCGCTTACACGTATTACATTCATGTTAACACTTTTATTGGCTTCTGTTTTTATTACTTTCCACATGGTTTAACATTTGTTATTTGATGGAGAATCAAACTATCATTGTATTTTGGTTTGGCAAGTTTTAAAACTTTTTTATACATTTTTTTTTATATATACTGTAGTATCACATAAAATGAGGCAACTTGTTTGTTATTTTATATTATGGAGTAACTTTAGTTTATGACTCAATATTTTTATTCTATTGGTTATCCATTTCTTAGAACATGAGTTTATTTTAATCTTAAGCACTTTCTTTGGAAAGCATTCTTCAAATAACAAGGTAAATATATTCATAAAACATCTAAAGCTCCCATGGATAGTGCTGTCAATTTTAATGCCCTCCCATGTTTGTACTTTTATACTATACCTAAAATTATCAATTTTTTGCGTGAAAAATTATGATTTAAAACGTGACTTTTATTCTGTTTGATTTGAAAGTCTGTTATTTGTACAAATTGTCCATGATGGTCTGAGAGGCCATTTTTTACCATTTCAGCTTTGGCATTTATAACATCATTATTAACAAACACATTGTCAATTAAAGTTTTTGTTGTTTTAGTTCCTGTCGTGGGAGGCTCTATGACAGTTTTCAATACAACACTAGCAAGTAAATTTACGTATGATTCTTTAAAATGGCCACTGCTATTTAAATCAATATTTGTGTCCCTACAAAAAATTATGCTACTCTTCTCTTTGTATGGTTTAAATAATAATTCCAATTTTTATAAAAAGTCCGATTTATCTCCATTTGGAGATCTCTAAATACACATTATTACAATCCTGTTTGAGCTTACTGCTTGATTTACCTGTATTGCTGAGATTTCAAAATATTTTTCATTCTTAAACTACATTAAGTCATCGCTACTTAGAAATTTTAGGTGTTCTTGCGCAAATATACATATACCTCCACTTCTATAGTTGCTGCGACAGTAAAAACATGCCAGATGGTAACATGAAATATTAACATTTTTTATCTGTTCTTCGCAATACCAATTTCACGAAAACAAAGAACATTTGGGCAGACTAACATGTCGCTAAGGAAAACCTCAATATTGAGCTAGTTATTGATTACTGATTGTATAGTTTAATGTGGTGTGTGTGTGTGTGTGTGTGTGTGTGTGTGTGTGCGTGCGTGCGTGCGTGCGCGCGCGTATATATATATAAAGTTGCCCTTAATAACATTTTCACTGTGGAACGGTTTAACTGCAGTATTTTTGTTTACAATACCATTTACCGAAACTATGAAATCAGAAACACTTTTGTTTGTAGGCGTAATACCATTATTTACATAATTTAATATTTCTGTGTCATCAAGATTTTGTGAAGGCTGTACACAAATATGATCAACAAATACCCTGGAGTCTGCAGCCTTCAGTAATTGTTTTCCTCGTTGTGATATTTCAATTGTTGTAAAGGTAACATTGAGATATAATTCTTAGATTTTGAGAAGTAGACTTTTATATAGTTCCAGCTTATTTACATAGTGTTGCCCATGGTTGGTAAAACAATGCGTGGTCATTCCAAATAAATCTATTATCTGTACATTACGAAAATGCTTACATATAGCAGACAATTTTTGTTTGCACTACTTATTTCAGAGTTCACACACGAAGAATTTTTCATGTCTTATCACCGGGGGAAGTTAACCACTGCTATAATTGTGTGAGTTAAGCATGATGGACACTTTCTGAGAAATATCAATCCTTTTTTGGTTTCATTTTTGGCTATGTGATTTAGGCCAGCTTTAAGCACAACATGATCGTTTGAGTTTAAACGTGTGCATTGTTTCTCTAAGTAGCTTTTTCTGGTTTTAGTATTTTCACGTGAATATTTTTTGCATGAAAATTATGACTGCATTATGTATAAATTGTAACTCTGATAAATATGCCCAGAAAGTTGTAAAAAGGCAACGCAAAATTAAGGAAACCGTATTCACTGCACTTTATGAATAACTATATTCAAGTCGTATTTGAGAAAATAATTTTGCAGCTGTACAAGAGATATATTGTACGTAGTTTGCACAGTCGCCGCGCCACAAGTACACATTGATGGGTGCAATTTTGTGTAACGTGTTGCCATGGTTTTGCTTTCTCAAGTCACCTTACTATCTATGGAATTGTAATGGCGCAACTTTATTTGTAACCATTACAACATAATACAATTTTTCTGTCACTGGTGTTTTGTAGTGGAGAAATTAAGTTGGATTTTATTATGTTTGTACGGAATCACAACTTAACAAAATTTACAGGAATACAAAAATTCAGTTTGGCCTATACACACCAAAATAGGTATTTCTGAGCAAGTTATTTCAAAGAAGTGTTTAAATGTGGTTTTTATTTAAGTTTAAGTGAGTGTACCAGAAGAATTTTCTTTAATATTCTTATTTGCATGGTTTTATTATAGTTAAACTTCATAAATATCTAACATAGAGCTATCAATGTGTTCAACATAAAGTTTAACGAGGTTGGTTTTTTTGGGTGACTAACATATGAAGTCCATATCTACAGAATATCCGCATCCATAGAATTTTACGTCGGTCGCCAGAAATTTGATGAATAGCGTTGCCACTGTATTCAATAAATGGGTATAGCATAAATATATAGCATATTTCGGACACAGTGGTTTCATGGTAATACCATACGAATTTGCAAGGCTAATTAAGACAAAATACAGTTTTCACTTCAGTTTATATAATAAATGTATAGTTTAGTGACTAAACATTGATACTTACCAAGTTAACATAAAGATATCCAACATATTACGACTTATGATATCAGAATAACAATGCAACGAAGGAGTATAAGAATATAAACACATGCCAGTCTGTTGTAATTCACATTTCTGAACATACAACCAGTGCAACTTTGAGCGAGTTCCATTTGCATACACTAGATAGCATCACGTGTATCATGCTGAACCATGGTTGTGCTGTTAAACCATTGAGACACAAACAGGTCTAAAAATAAGTGTGGTTTCGTGATGGAACCACCAGGCCACAAAGGGTTAAAACTACAAGTACTCAATGTCATATTTACCACAACTAACAAAACAAAGATTTCAGAATAACACATATCACCCTTAATTACATGATCATATTATTCAATTTATCCATCTACAATATTCACAAAGGAATAAAAATCTCAGCACTCTTCAAAAGAAAAAAAGAAATGTTACTATTAAGTTTTGCAAAATATTAAATAATACACCTAGTTAAGTTTTTCAAAATATTCCTTACACTGTTCGAATATACTTAAATCCATTCTTCACTCCACCACTCACATAATGTTACCTGTACCTGAATAATTATTGCCATCATATTTGACCTTGGTTTATAGATAATTGAACAATCTTTTGCCTCTTTTACCCATTAAAACCTTAAATTAATACACTGACAGGTAGAAATTTTTTTAGTTAATAATTATAAAAAATGTACTTTATTTAATATCAATAATTGTTATCAAATGATTATATACTGACTAGCACAAAAACATTTCACTCACCTTAATTATGTTCTACCTGTTGTTTATCCCCCAAAATAAAAGAATGATTAGTCTTTACATCATCATCCTGCATACAACATAACCCTACTTTTTCTCCAACTCATTACTTATTTTCACAAATTACATATTCTAAATGAACACATGAACATATAATTATTCTCTCACTTTAGCATAAAAGTATTAAAAAACAGCACAATAAAAATATTTTAAAAGTACGGAAGGAAATGTGCACAAAAAAACCTTAATTATCTACTTAACATAAATTGCAATTAAACTGCCTTTCAATATTTATTTTTTATTTTTCTTCCTCCACAACATTCTCACACTGTTTCTCCAATTCCATTCCTTCTTTCACACTAACTTACTCCTACTGTACTTTACAAGTTTACATTTTCCTACAGTCCTTAAATCTACCATACTCTTTCCTATCTTTTTTTCTATACACATTTATTTCTTAATGATACATCACAATATTCTACTTTAGAGAACCCCCCACTATCACAAGAATATTTAATACATGTACAGTACTTTCTTTAAACTCTGACTGGGGCAACCCAACATCTGATTCAATTTGCTACTTGACATTTTTACAAATAGGTTATACCCCGTTAACATGAAGTTTCCTTTAATTTACTACACATTCCTTTAACATATTGCATTTCTAGCAGTTCAGTAAACTATTTTCACAATGATCACTCTGATACAGTAATTGATCTTCCCTTATCAAAAATTTGTCACTTAAACCCTTTTTACATTCAACATAAACACAACCTTCCTTATTTACATTGTCACAATTATTAACAACTTCAACCTCTTTGTTTGCACTCCCACAAAAATCGTCTAATTTTTTATCATTATTACTTGTGCCGTGTAAAGTAATTACCTTTGTTCCACATTCCTTCCTAACCTCATTCACTTTGTCATTGACATTTAATTTTAATCTGAATTCTATCATATCTTTAGTAGTATTGTCTATTGCATTTATTATTTTGTCTTATTTTTCTGTAAATTCTAAATTCTGTTCATCAAATTTTCCTACTAGCTGCTGAAACTCAAATTTCTGCTCATCAAATTTTCCGGTTAGCTCTGCATTTTGTTCAGTAACTTATTTTATGAGCGTATTTATTTGCTCACTCATGTCCGGTATTTTTGTTTTTTTATTACCCCCCTCCCTTTTCCCCCTCCATTGCGTTACTAACCTCTGAACCTGAACTATTCACTTCAACATGATCATCTATTCTGGTTCATAAATAATTAACCTGTATATACCTTTAATTTAGAAACAATTTTACATGTTCACAACATGAAAAATGAAAAACGCGCAACAGAAACAACATAAATTTTAACCTTGGCAATTATTATCACTCTAACCTATACTCATAATTTAAATATAATAGATTGTGGTGAATTTACTTGGATTGGTGAATTCTCTGGTCCAGGTTGATGGCTTCTCCGATGAATTAAAAACCTGTTTGTAGACGTTGCTGATGACTCTTTGTAGCTTTCTGGAAAATGGACTAGAACAATGCAATGGAATTCTGCTTCTCAGGAACAATGGAAATGCTGTAATCTGGAAACTGGAACTGCTTATTAGTGCAACAATTGAACCTGGAGGGACACTGAAATATGCTGCAATGAAATTCTGTTGCATCGCTTGCCACTCACCACTCATTTGGAAAAACAGCAGTGGAACTGTTAATTATTGTTCTGCTGCTTCATTTACAAAAACTGCATCTTCAGTCGTGTTAAACCATGCCCTGCGCTGGGCAGCCATATTTGTAACATGGTAAATGCTAAATAATAGACCCATTGCAGTTATTGTCTGGTTCACTTTAGTTGGTAGCGTATGATAAAATGTGCCATGTTGAAAAATAAAATTAATGATTCACGTTTGGAATGTTTACTCAGTTTTATTGAACTTTCAAACACCCAATCAGAGGTTTACAATGCGAACACAAACATGTTGACTCAATAGACGAACATTGAACAGCGTCACAGTAGTAATTGTTCCTTAAAAATATCTCACATTGCGAGAAACTGTACACGTCCTTCTTACATCGTGGTTGCTTCCAGACTATACAGCGTCTGTTACAAAGTGCAGGGCTTCTATGCTCACTTCAGTATATGCTGCCTATCCCCTTTTATAGCTGAAAATTTAAAAATAGGATTTGGCCTGGGCCCACCTCCTCCTATTGGGTAAACTAACATCACAGGGAAGGTTTAGAGCAAATAGTGTGTACTACGGTACAACTGCAAAAAAAAAAGGCTGAAAAAAACTTATCTCAAACTGATGAAACCTGGCTATGACTTCAGAAACTCGAAACGGCATCGCACTACCGATAACTGCTCTAAATACATCCACAAATTAAAACTGATAAACTGTTCCCACTCCACGTGGCACCAAAGAAAAATTTAGTATATTGTACTCATTAACAAAAGATAAAGGTAATTTAACCAAAAATCTGATGAAAAATAATTATAAAAATTAATAAAAAATACGTAACCTGTTAATGCTACAAGCACAAAGTCTGAGCAGGATATAAGGTAACTCACTGTTAGGTTTTTTATTCTGTGTAAAAGGAGACTAAGAGAAACTCTGAGTGAATATTAATTTTTGTGATAATTTTTTTTTTTTTTTATTAGTTCATTATGGTACAATAACTGGTAAAGCTAGTAAGTTATACAACAGATATATTTCGAAATAAATGTCTCTGCAGAAAAAAATGGTAATTGTGCTGCAGGCTGACTATTTTCATAACTTAATGATTTTATAGATATACAATTTGCCTATATTAGTGTGTAACAAATAAATCTTTGAAAAAATTATTTGCATTTAAAAGTGCCAATGTAGCATATTGAATTGCATACCAAGTGCAGCAAGTCTATCTGTCACAAGCAATCGCTCGCTCCCCTTGTCTCTAGCCTTACATTCTGCTAGAGGGGGAATGTTTATAAATAAACAGCGTGTCCCTCGTATACCTCTTGTTCTGCCTTTTTCCATTGTCTGTTTGCATTTTGGTATATGTCCCTAGTTAACTTTTTTTTAGCCAGCTGCAATATTTTATTACAAAACAAATATGACTCAGCATCTTTTTCATCTTACTACAGACGAGCATCTATGTTTTATTCTTCTGCTACCAAAGATAAAATAACACACAGTGTATTACACTCAACCAAAAAAGTTTGCTATAGGCCGAGAATTTATTGTGTGTAAACGATATAAAATGGTAGTGGCACTAGTGATGCCTCAATCACATTGCGAGCTTCATGCTGCATGCACTACTGTTTTTTGTTCCATCTATAACCAAGTTGGTTTTTTTTGTTAACATTTTGAATGGTAAATTAAATTTGTTTCTATTGCTATGCTGACAAATGTATATCAGTACGTAGAGGTTAAAAAGGTATTGATCTTATGCATGTTTGTTGGGACCAAATTTATATTTCATTTTATGGAGCATTTCATTATATGGAGTATTTGGTTAAATGTAATATTCATAAAGTAAAGTTTTACTGTATATTATTTGCAATAATGTTAGTAGTTGCAGTTATGTCATAAACAATTACTGTTTAATTTACTTTAATTAATTTTTGTGCTCTCAGATCTCGTCTACAAAAGCCATTGGATTCTTACCAAGAAGAAGATCTAGCTGTTCTGCGTGATAAGTGGAGTGATGCTCTTATGAGGCGGAGACAGTATTTAGACCAGCAGATCCAAAAACTGATTACCAAGCAGGGTAAGGTATTGCAAAATGTATAATTCTGCACAAAATGGTCTTTCTGTGTGTTTGATGGTTTTATTGATTTATATGTAAAAACATAAATTGCAAACCAAGTCTATTGTAACAATGACTGTTTGCACGCCAGCTCCAAGATGGAGAGTAATAGGAAAGGGGAAGGAATTCACCAAGTGGATTTGGAAGCATGATCAAGTATGAACTATTTGCAGTAACACATTTAGCCCATATATGTCTAATACTGCATCACTGCAACTTCTGTGTTGATTCAGAAGAAAAGTACTTTGTATTCTCAGGGTTGTAGATTTGTAATTAGTATAACCATAAGTGTGATGAGTCATTCATTCAAATGATTGGTGAGGTGGTGTGTCTTCTATTCGCGATTACGTTATGTCATCCATGCAGTATTGTACTGCATTCATGTAAGTTGGGCTGACATTCCAGCGCCTTGGTTTGAGGGGTGGTGACAGCGTGGTCGTCCCTTCCCCTCAGGCCTCTGTCGTCATGCAGGAGGGCAGGAAAGGGGAGGGTGAACCATGCGCACGACAAAGATGGAGCAGATTCACTTGTAACTCGCCACCCTATATAACTCGATTATAAATCACAACAGTTACCCCCTCCGCCCACTATACCTGAAGTCTCCCTTCCTGTACTACATTTCTCATTGACAAATTTACTTCTGATCAATCAGGTACACACTCCTCAAAATCATTTTTTTGCAGCAGAAATTGATCTACAGTTACAATAACTGAGTGACTTAAACCTTACTACATTCAATATTACTCTCCTCCCTAACCTTATTATTTTTGACACTGACATTTAGGTACAATCTTAAATCTGCCAAACTCTTAGTAGTATTATCTACTGCATTTTGTATCTTGTTTGCAATTAATTTCTGATATTAAAATTGGTTTTAAGCCCATCAAATGTTCCTGCTAAATGTTGACTTTCATTTTTCAACTCGTGTTTTCAACTATATATTTTTTTTTGATATGAGTTTTACAAGCAGGCTTATTTGTTTACGTATTTCTGACATTTTTGTTCTCTGAGTTCCCATATTTACATTGCTAAGATCTGAACCTAAAGTGTTTACTTCTATCTCTGATACATTAAATTTGGTTTCTTGGTTTAGCATCTCGTTATCAAACCCTACAAAGTGTTCCCCTTCACTTACTTGCTTTTTCCCTGTGTCAGCCGTTATGAATATACTTAACCTGCCTGAACACGCCACTTTACATATAAATTAAGCAAACTGCCCACCTTAATTTAGGAGTGCCTTTAGAACATGAAAAACCTTAACACAATCAACAGTAACAAAACTGGAAAATAAATAAATAAACATGACGTATTTACCCTTGAATGTTTGACTACCATAACCTATACCAAATTTAAAACATAAAAAAATTGTGTGTTGAAATTCCTTGAACTGATGGCTTCATAGACAACTTCTCCCGACAAATGAATAAATAAATAAATCTCTTTGTACACTGCTGCAGGTGGTTGTGTGTTGTTTGTACATGGGTCCTCTGTTGTTATGGAGAACACTGAAATACTGCGTTGTGTCATGCTGCTCCCGTCTCACTCCTTTGGAACTGTAGTAGACTTTTGTAATTGATGTATTGCTACTACATTATAAACATTGCATTTTCAGTTGTGTTAATTGGGTCCTGCCTAATTCCTCGCAGAGTGCGAGAAGCAGTTTAAGGAACACGTGGTACCGCAGAGACACTGGGTGAATCGCTCCCACACTCAGCTAACAGGCCCCGCCAAGCGTTGGTGGTATTGCTACTGCAAATTCGTAGAGAGTTGGCCCCAATTTAAGGCCCAACTTTATTCCCATTTCTCTGGAGATGAACTCCTGAGCAAAGTAATTACAGACTCATACTCGCGGGTACAGAAACCCAACGAGGAGGCCAAGTTGTTTACAAGATGTAAAGAACGTTTTCACAAAAGGGTGTAGCACGAGAAAAGCGAGGCTTTGCAGGTGACGGCCATCACCCGCGCCCTCCCCCCCCCTCTTTGCATAACTTCATTATCACTGTGTGACCATAGACGGTCAACGGGCTAGTTGAGAAGGCAAGGGAGCTCAAAGAGAATGAGCGCCCCTCCGAAGGAAGAGAGCAGCTGGCACGTGCCAGGGTTAATGGCCTGGTCCCCGTCCCCAGACAGCCTGTAAGGTGCGGCACGACCTTGCAATCCTATTGGGATTGCCAGGAACAGCATTTTAACTGGGACTGCCCGAGGCGGCAGCCGCAGGAAACTTGTAACCTGGGCAACAGGAAGCCATTAGCCATCCGCCCCATTTACGTGCAAACTATAGCGACCTCAGGACCACCACTGCCCCGGTCTGAGCATTACCGAAGGGACTGCGTGGCCCGGCCAGATCCGGGAAGGAGAACTCCTGCACCCCTCCGGGCACCTGAAAGCCACGCACCTGAAAGCCACGCCCCACCTTCACCTTCCTTCGTCACTCCCTCCTCTCGCCGGGGCTGCCAAGGACGGCACGCAGATGGAGCTTGCCCAGCCCAGCAGGAGAGGGGAAGACAAAAGCAGATGACCAGGTGCCGGTTGCATAATTGCTTCCCCAGCCCTTTCACATGCCGGCCTGGCCAAACGATGCCGTGGCCAGTTTAAGAGCTTTAAAGACCACCCATGCCCCCTCAGATGAGCCCCGTGTACAGGTACAGTTCGAGAATACAACAGTCACTGCCGTACTAGACACCGCCGCCAACTACAATTTTTTTAGCAGTGAATTACTCACCCGGTGCAAAAGGACTAGTGTGCACAGAGGAAGTTGCCCTCAACCTGAACATACACGGGCAGTACATTAAAACGCTTTCCTTAGTGACCCCCTATCTCTGCGAGCTCATAATACTTTGATGGCCCTGGTTGCAGGAGCAACAATGTACAATTGATTGTGGATGACAACGTACCACCCCAGGTGGACACCAGGGCTTGGTAGTAAATTGGAGAGGGGAAGTGATTCATGCTGTCCCTTTCCCTGCTTCAGTACGATTGCTATGGCTGAAAGTCAACCTTGCACCATCCCTAAATATACCGAGGGTTCTAACGCCCACTCAGGCTCGACGTATCAGGCACCTTTCAGGCCCGACAACTTAGAGAGAGAAACCCATCAACCCCAGCATCTGCTACCGCACAACCTGCCACAACATCAGCCCTCTTAGTTATCATTTACTTTTGGGGAAATGTTTTAAATTCTGAAACACGGGAGGAGCCCCTTGCGAGACTCCGGTACATGTCTAGCGCTATCCCCAATTTTCAAGTTGAACCTCACCAGACGCCACCTCGCATCTCAGCTGAGAACTCAAGGCGTGATCCCACGGATTGCCTTGTCCGCGATGGCATTGACACTAGTAGAGTTTTAGCTAAGGTAATTCCTACTTCCACTCCCTCCATGAGCTCTAGATTTACGTCGCGAACCCCGACTTCCCCTGCGTGTCCAACTGGCTGTAGAGTGCCAACAACCTCACGAAAACTCATTGGCATGCCTTTCATGAGTCTCGTTGGCCTTCTTCCCTGAAGGACTGCTCTCCCCAGGAACCGAACTGGATGTGGCGGCGTATCCCCACCCACCAGGCTCGGTCCCGCCTACACCTCCTTCTGAGATGGCGAAGTTAAATCAGCATAGGGAACCTGTAACGTATGGCATGTTATACTACAATTCCTCCCCAATCCCGGACAAGCATGGAGAAAGTGAACACGAGGAGAATGAAAACCTAGATCCACTAGCGCTGACATCAGTGGAGAACATGGTCAACTTGGCGACCGTCCCCACCTGCTCTGAAGAAAGGTCTGGAGAGAGAGAGAGATAGAGCAGCTGCCGCAACTACCGTGTCGAGCAAGAGTGAGACCGCAACACCCGAACAAACAATATATGCGAGTGAACGCAATGCCTCTCCATCAACGGGATTTGCTATTAGTCGGTACCGGGCGCCATTCACCCGCGCTGCTGCTGCACAACAATGCCAAACCACCACCCTGACAGAGCCTACAACAGATGATGCCACCACTAGTACGTCCAATGTGGGTGAGAAGTATGACCCCAGCAGCGCCGCCACCACTGAAGCAGATCCTTACCACGCCTGGGATGGCGGCCCCCCCCCCCCCCTATTTCTGCTGGCCAGCCACCAGTACTGCAGTACCTCGGAAGCGAGGGCGCCCCCCGAAACGACGGATTATTATACGTCCATGCCCGCCACAAGCATCAGCTTCCAGCACTGAGTGAGTACCTGGCGGATACCAGATTGAACTAACACCCATACCCGTCATAATTCTTGTTAGGTATATTTAGTCAGGACAGTGATTTCGTTAGAGAAGACAGCATCCTGAAGACAATGCGAGCAAGTGACATCTCATTAGTAGGGATGGCTAGATGACATATTCACCTACAAAATCCTAGCCTATTAGAGTAGGAAGTTCATCGAAAGTGTCTGCACCCACTGCAAGAAGTTGAACTTTTGTTAGCATGTAATTTTTTTGTAACTTTTAATTTTGCTTTCAAAGTAGAGAATTTACAAAAATCCGCATTGTACTGTACTGAAGCCCCACACCATAATAACAAAGTGTCCAAGTAAAGTAATTTGCCTCCTATCAATGGACACACTAAAGTCACGTAAAATAAAATTTTCTTTCTATTCAAAAATTGGGCACTTGATCACTAGTTTACTTGCCAAGAAATTTTGTTTGCTGGAGGAGAAATTAAAGTAACTTTAAACCCATTTAGAAAGCTCGAAAATTGTTTGCATTTCCCCGTAAAAAAAATCCCATTAGTGCCCACGTAAAGTAAGCATTAAATCTAACCTTAATAAAAATTGTGGTTTGTATTTGTGAAAAATAGAATGACATGTTAACAGTAGAGTCAAGAAGTCCGTAAGCATGCGAAACCGAAACCCATCAGCGGGCCCGTAAACATAACCTTGTTGAAACCCTCTCCATTCCTCACAATGCGACTAGGTGATATTGAATTAAGAAACACTGTAAATTGGAGTAAGAGCATGATGCGAGAACTCGCTGTGAGTATGCCGTAACCCGCCACCCAGAAATTCAAAGCCTCCATAAATTTCTGAGTGTATACTTGTCTATTAATGAAATATGTTAATAACCACACAACTTTGAATGTTGATTTCATGTGTAATTTTTGTACCGAGGTCAGAAACTTAAAAAATTAGTGTAATTTCTGTTACAATATTTAATGTAATATTTTCTTTTCACTTTTTGTGAAAACCCCAAACATACACCCTGTACAATAACTAGAGGCTACGAGTTTGATGTAAATAATCACATTGTTATTAGACGGAATTACTTTTCTTAGAAGGAAACCCAAGTAAATATTCCCGTAGAATAAAGTGAGTTGACATGTATTCTGTTAGCATATTCCTTGTCTTAGGTTAGAAATGTGTAACTTAAGAACTGTACGCAACCCCAAATTCTATAAATGTACTACCATCAGTATGGCCAGCGTAACCTCTCTACTCAGTGCTAGCTAGAAACCCCATATGCTGAAAGCACGAGAAAGAAAATCTCCTCCCCAGCCAGCCAGGCTAACCCATGAGCTTAATTTGAGAGATGTGAACATAAATGTAACCTTGTATATAGTAGAGTCAACTCAACTCACACCCCTGTAAAGAAGTAGGAAGTAAGAGTGTTTACCCCCATGTAACCTCATTAGGAGGACAAAATGGAAAAGTGTGATTAACATTAGTTTTGTATATAACCTCCTTAATGATGTACTCCATTGTAGGGCATTTAGCCGTAAATTTTTGTTTTTGTCATCCCGCTATAACCTCGAAAGGAAAGTACATAAATTTTCTTATATATATTCTAGGTTAAGGCTGTCATTGTAAAATTTTCACATACAACTCGTGTCTAAGTTTCCCCATGTTAGTCCAGTAAGAGTGAAATGTGTTTGAGAAAACTTTCTCACCCCCAGTCCGCACGTAAAAAATGCTTTCATGCTTGTGTGAAACCCCCTAATTGAGTTGTGTTTGTAATTAAAGCGTAACGCCAACAGTATTCCACACTCTCACCCTGCTTACATGCCTGAGCCCCTTCATGTAACGTTGAATGGAGGCCCACGCCTACCCAGTTCATGAACCTTATGCCCCCATGCAGACTCCTTAACTTACGTGCGCACTAACCTCTTGAAACCCTGCTTAAGAGTCATGAACTCCAGCAAAAACATGTAAATAATTCATAAAAAATCCCGCTATACCAGGGAAACCCTTGTTCATATGTAAGAGTAACAAGTCTTGTAAATTTTTGAATGTGCCTTGTGTGTTAACAATTACTGGATAATCTTGTCAATACCATGTTTGTACCTAACCTAGTTTGTAAGAAATCGCAACCAGTGTCCATGTCTTGTATAGATAGCAAATGGTAATCTTGTTCCGCGAACAAATTGTCCAAAACCAATTCACATTAAGAATAAAAAAAAAAAAAATAGGTTTTTTTTGAATGTTTCATTGTCCTGTTTCCATGAAGGGTTATTTTACTCTATGCCGAATTAGCTTATATGAGAGCCCCGGAGAGTAGGATGTTTAAAAATTATTTTTATCACTGCATGTTCGGATACTGTGCGACCGCATTGGTTGAGTACCAGTCTAGTTAACTTCTTCCTGCAGGGGCCACAATACACCACTCCCGTATGTAAACTTGCATTCGTTAGTTCCCATTTTTAATTTTTGTGAACAGAAAATTAAAAGTGAACTTAAGAAGTAAAATTTTTTTTGCGAACCACATTTGTACACATAATGTATAACTTATTCTCTTCTCACGCTAGTGTGATTCTGCTTTCGAACTAGGAAGGCCTAGGTTCAAAACTAACAGGTCGTTCCCCTACCTCCCTTTCAAACTCTTCCTCCCTTGGCTAGCAAGAACAAAGAAAATGTGACGTGAAGACTGCACTGTGCTGAGAAGCAGATGATCCCACGCCCCTGCACCCGACCTCTACCAAGAAAAGGGAGAGAGAGCGAAGATGGGAAGAGAAGGAAAGGCTGTTAACCCGTCGCAGACATAGTAACCAGATGGTGCGTGACCCAGATACGGGTGCACGCAACTCATTCAAAGTCTTGCAAAGCACAGAGCAGGCACTCACCCAGAAGCACAACCCACACACGCTGGCACCCGCACAGAAGAGGCGCTCGCCTAGAAGTCCATCCAGAGTTCGACTATTGAGGCATCCGCCTTCTAGACCTGCAGCACTGTAGTAGAAATTGGAGATAGATCTACATCGCTCAGAGGGGTGGTCGATTGATGCATGCCAATATGCTGTGCTGTGAGGATGCGCGCTCTACTAACAACTTCGCTCCATCTACGAGCCACATGCACTCAGGGATGAAATATATAAGTAACAAACCAAATTAAATGTATTGAGCTAGGAAAACCCACAAGCCTGGGTAGCCGATTACATCATTGTAAATTACATGCATAATTACAATCCCCTTTGCGCATCCAGATTTATGCATGTAAAAGGCACCCTCGCGACATAAATAAATATTATTGGAATTCTACTACTCAATGCTTTTCTTTGGAAGAAGTTCCTACAATCTCGAGAGATGGCAGCACCCCCGTGGCCTTGTGACGTCACGACCCGCCCGCCTTGAAGACAGGGATTTTAATTTGTCGTCGCCTCCATGTGGAGCGATAAGAAAAGTGCAGCACTCCTGCACCCCTGATAACCCCGCTCCCATGGTGGAAGGCTATGCTATGCCCCGCACCCCAAAGAACTGCTGTATGAGAAAAAGTCATTATAAATACAACACCAGCATCCAGCACCGGCAGATGTGCCGGGCTCGGTGGCCGATGAGGATGCGAGCCATCCTGAGTATGCTAAAGACCCTGCCTGCCTTAAGTATGCCCAAGACTCGTCTACCCTACCTGGAATCTTCTCAAAGACTCCCACTGCCAGTCTGCTTAAGACTCTCAGCACCTTAAAGTCTGCCCAAGACTACCCTGTCTAGTGTGACCAAGGACTGTCTGCTCCTACCTAGTCCAATCCCTGACCCCATTAAGGCTCCCGTCAGTCTGTGAAGGACTCTCTCTCTTCTGCAAGTCCTGCACGTCACAGAAGACCAGCTTTAAGAGATGATTACGTCTTCATCAGGTATACCTCACCTTAACCCTGGTATCCCCTTATCTCATTCAACTTCCTGTGACTCTGTGGTTACGAGCCGGTGCGTTTTGGAATACCTACCTGATTAAATTCTATTTTAATAAGCCGCTGTAAAATTGTGTTACAAGTAGTTTTGTCAGAGATCTGTATTTCATTATTCCCTGGCTCGCCTTTGCCTGAATCACATCATTTACACATAATTCATGTATCTCGTGTGGATTAAAAACGTTTAGCCAGGTAGTTCATTATCGTCCGTTTGTATTTTTTTTTGGAATAGCCGGATCTCTCCAGGGCAAACACCGTAGTAACATTATGTCAAATTTAATTGTTTGTGTTCCTTCTTTTCTGAATAGGTACCCCGTATGCCCCCCAACTTGGTATTGTGTGTCAGTTGGTACTACCAGTGGTTCAATGTACACTAGAAAGGGTGGTTTTCTAAGCAGACAGAGCCGTAGGGAATGCTGTGCGTTAGCACTAGCTAACAACTCTGCACCTCAGAGGATGAAACTAGTTCAGCATGCCCCAACCTTGTCCCACTGCGTATCTCCCCCTTAATACCACTTGAGATTACTATCCCTCTCGACCATCTTCTCATCACTTATTGGCCAGGTTACCCCACTAGTGAATACGAGGAACAGATCAAACTATTAGCCGAGACCGACCGTTCTACTCACCAGGACACCCCTACTAGGCAGACACCCAAAACGACCAGCACAGTCAAACTCATATCGGGCAGAGTAATCCATCTTTCACACCCAGAAGATACCAAACTCCCGAAGTTTTGCACCACTAAGCTAGCGTCTGTAAGTTTGTACGGGTTCGACTTCCGGCCCAGCCAGATCTCAGATCCTGAACGTCATCCACATCATCTGACTTTGTCCCAACACGTCAACCCACTTGCCCTGTAAAAATTTGCTCGGCCAGATCGCACACCTCCACCACCACGACCACCTAATCATTATCCCATTTCACCAACCTGGGATTGCTGGCATACCGCATATTATGATCCTCACAGTAAGGAGGGTAAAGCTCTCCAGACGGGCAGCTACCTCCATTCGCCTCCCTCTGGGGTTTGACTCCCCCCAAGCCAGTAGTAAACCTACCCCCCAATGGCCTAATACTATGTACAACCCCTTTACGCCTCACCGGCCCATTAAAACAATTATTATTCACCATGGTAAGCACAACTAGGCTCTGAGAGGGCAGTCAATGTTCAATCCCCTACCATCGAAGGTTGCAACAGCAGGTAGACACACATCAGTCTAAAATTCAAAATTTGTTTAAAAATGTGGAGTGGTTTTATTCCCTGCTGTATGTGTCATTTATGTCCATAGTAATTGTAAACTGTAGCAATATAACATAGTTATCAGTTGTGACTTTTTAATATTTAAGTGATGATGGTGATGGGTGCTATTCTTTGTGTAAATGGAAATTTTTTCAGATAAAACCGAACAGGATTTGGAGCGTGAACAAAGTCTTGTTGATCAATGGGTTAGTTTAACTGAAGAGAGAAATGCTGTACTTGTTCCATCATCAGGTTCAGGAATACCTGGAGCACCAGCTGACTGGGAACCTCCACCTGGAATGGAACCTCACATACCCGTCCTTTTTCTTGATCTTAATGGTACGTCTGCATATCTTGTTATCAAATGGTTGTGGTGTAGTTGTATGACGACTTTGATCTTTACTATATCCTTTTTGAATACATCCTTGGAGTGATATAGTAATTAAGGAAATTTCAGTGAATTATTTCCATAGTCAAATGTAATTTTAAAAAGAAATTAACGAAAAGTGATACAACATGAACAACGCAATAGGGAGATGACAAAGATCTTGGGAACCATGAATATTCCAGCACTCGTTAAAACATTGACAATAATAATAATAACAATAATAAACTGCACAGAAAGCAACCCGAACAAATAACAACCAAAATGAAAAATGTTAATAAAATACTGTGTATTATCTGGCCTGTTTATTGTTCTAATTGGGTAAGATGTTATATTAACTATATTTCAGACATTAATTTTTATTATGATTATTTTATGTTTTTATTTTTGCAATTTTTGGTGTATTGTGGTTTCTTGTTAGTTATTGAACGATTTGTGGTTTCCCAGTTTCTTCCCAGTTGTTGTCATCCTGTCTATGATATTTCATTCTCGGGTCCTTTTTAAAAAAATTTTTATGTGTTTGGCTATGTCGTGTGTGTGTGTGTGCGCGCATGCACGTGTGTGTGTGTGTAGAGACACACTAGAGACATATAGGCGCACACACACACATGCACATGCACACACACACACACAGACACACACACACACACACATATATTCCCCTGCTCCAGAAGAATTGCTGCTTGGTTGCAAGCATATATATTCCCCTGCTCCAGAAGAATTGCTGCTTGGTTGCAAGCAAGGATATAAATAATAAGGTATACATATTTCTATTATAACATTCATATTAAACATTTTTAAGAAAAGATTCATAACAAATTTTTTTCTTAATTTGTGGTGTTATAGTTGATACAAAATGTGTAAGATTTTAATCCTTGCTATATGTGAGTGTTTGTATACAGCTTTGAATATACACTATGTGTAAAGAGCTGTATACGAGAAATTACATGTGTGTGTGTGCGTACACACACACACACACCCAGTGTATGTGTCTCTCTTTCTCTGTCACATTCTCTTCCTCTCTTTCTTTTCTTAATTTTTTCAATTTTCCTGAATTGCTGCATTCTCTGTTCTTTTACTCTTAAATGAATCATATTTGTACACACTGTTATAGCATTGTATGTGTAAATAACCATGATCCTAACAGACTTGTTATTTGTGCTATTCATACCAGAAGCATCATCATACTGGACAGATCATCTCGGTAATGAAACCAGCGAATTGGTAATTGTAATAGATACAGTGTCTTGTAGGTCAAGAAACTAATGAAAAACAGTTGGCATTCCTGCCTTCATATAGTTTACAATATTACTAAAATAATCGACATAACTAACCTATAATTCGTATTTACTGTGGATATAAATTTATTAAAGCTAAAAAAAAATTATCCTTAATACTACATTTATCAATATTCTAAAGAAATGTTTCATTTAATAAAATTGCAAAAAAATCACTCAAAATAAAATTCCAAATCAGGACAAGACTTATTATGAAACTTTATTGGAGTCATCATTATGAAGAGAGAAGAAAATTAATATGATATAATACATTTCTTTCACATATAAATTCCCACTTTGTGGCCATCTTCTATGGAGTCATCATAGATGGACTTTTTTTGCTTATTTTTCTGATTCCTGTCATAAAGAGTCAAGATTCTCAATGTAACTTGCCAATTATATTATCACCCCTTCATTTACTTCACACCTAGAAGAACTAGTGGTACATATCTTGTTGTCATTCTCAATGTTTGAAGCATATCAATTTTGGACTAAGGCTTTCCTTGCTACAAACATGCACCATCTTTTGCAGGCAATGTGTGCAAGTGTCATAGTTGGACAAACCTTAGGTTGACTACTGAGAACATGGGACTAAGACATTAGAAGAGGTCTGACTGCTGAAGACACTGTTAAAAGAGGAATGGGCAGTTTGGAGTTGGGAATCACCTTTTGTCACTCAAATAAGTTCATGAAGAATGGAATTATGTTGTTTCTTTGTGGGCCCTTTATCAGCTGCATATGTTGAGCCATAGGCAAGTCATTCTTTACAGGATAAACCATGTCTACTTTATGCCTACAAGTAGGAAACTGTATAGGATGGGGAAGGAGGCTGAAAGATGTCAGTACTAGGCATGTCCATAGGGAGCGACAAGTGGTGCGCGCCTGTCCCAGGACTCATTAAATGATGAGCCCTGCTAGGTGGATCTTAGAAAAATTATTATTTGCCATTCAAAAACGGATGCACATTGCAGTCTTGGAAGTGGAATGATACATGATGTATACCACAATATTGTCCATTCTTTGTGACTGTGATCTTTCATTTGTCAGTTCCGTTATTTACCAAGACTAGAACAATTGTTTTCACATTACAATTTTTTTATCAAACTGGCATTGATTTATTAATTTTTTTAATATAAAAATAGAAAAATATTTAATTTGCTATAGATGGATGAGGGCAAACACTGTTGTTTGTCCTAGGCCCCTAGAAACCACTGAGCAGTCCTGGTTATTGTCCTACACCTGAGTGCGTGTAATGTACCTTACCCCTTTCCCCACCAGCTTGTGAGGTGGGCAAAGAGTATAGTGCAGGCTGTAAAATTGCTTGTAGCAGCTCTGTCTAATGTTGAGTGATGCCAATACCCCTAAACAATGTACATTGAGAGATTAGAACTGGGGTTTAGGGGACAGGTATGGTTATGCCCTGAACTGGAACTCTTCTCTACTGTAATGCCTATCATTTGGGAATATATTTCAGTTTTTTTTCTTTGCCCACTTTCGAGAAATGTAAGAAATGGCAAGTAGTTTAGTTGTTGACTTTCGTATAGGCAAGCTGCTAGACATTTGTTTATAATTATGACAAATGATAATTTGGTTATATAAAAAATATACTTAATAACAAAATTGGTTGTTTTCAAAGTAAATAGTTTTCATTGTATTGTACTATATTAAAACTCTCTACTTTATTCATTTTTACTAATCCAGGTTTGAATATTATTTTTATTGCTGTTTATTCCATGTAAGTGGGATAAAATTTGGCAGACAATGTAACCAACTATAACAGTATGCAGTTGCAGTGGCAATGCATGCTATAATTTCATGGGCAAGCTACTGTGTGCAGGGCGCAGTAGTGGTGTTGATCTCCTGAATGAATGGGTAGGGGAATCCAGGGGTTCTCCCCCGGGAAAATTTCGATTTCAAAGTGCAAAATTGTGCCATTTAATAATTTTTCTGTACCTAAATATAAAAGACACCGTTTGTAAAAATATTAATATTTTTTAACATAAAATTTGCCAGAGTGAAAAATATTACAAAGATACCTTCATCAAACCGACAATAAACTCAAAACCGAAAACACAACTGTAACAAATAAATTCAGTGCAATATAAGCCTTAATGTATATTATATGTGCCTTTCTAAAGGGCTTTTCAAAATTAACATCTACAAGCTGAATAGTGTTTGGATTAATACATTTTTCTAAGTGAAACTGACCCTGATACTTCAGGATCAGTTTGCCTATTACATTACGCAGCAAATCTGCCAACTCTAAGTTTTACAAAGAACCAAATCCCCAGCACAAAATTTAGCAACCCCACGACTATGCTCCAGTTTGGTTAAAACCTTCTGCTTGGCAGAACTAAAATGGAGAGTCACCTCTCCCAAAAGGTGATCATGTTTGGTGTCACTCAAGGAAGAAGGAACAGGAGTCATATTTAATTTATTTAACACTGGGTGTGTAAGGGCACGACCCAAATACGGAAGGGAAGGTGGACACCCTGTAGAATCATGGGTAGCACAAGTGAAACTTACATTAATGAAGTCCAAGTCATGATTGTTATAAAATATCGTTAAACATGCTTTCAGGTTCTTATTGAATCTTTCCACTTGATTGCTATTTCGACTTGATTGCTATTTCGCATAGGAAGGAGAAAAACAAATTTGGTAAAGGTATCCTGTAAGATCAAAATACAAACATTTCCTTTTCTCAACCCCTTATAAGGGGGCCAAAGATGTCAAGATGAACTGTGGTCCAAGGAGCAGGTGGGATTTGAAAAATAGAATGACCTATGTTAATACCCTGTTCGTGCTGACATTTCTAGCAGGAGTCACACGAAAGGCCAAGGTCAGCCAAGCAAAATTCAAAGAAATTTTATTAAAAGTTTTCTTGGTCCCAAGATGTCCACCGAACACCGAATCATGAAAATAAGCAAGGACAATAGGTCTTATTGCCACAGGAAACAAAATCTTTTACTCCGCCCATTTTTACCCGTGAAATATAAAACTTCTTTATCCAGAACATGAGGAACAAATGAACCTCTTTTCAGTTCATCAACCATTTGAACACAAAACGGGTCATCCTTTTGGGCCTGCCATAAGTTTAATAAAATTCAGGAAATCCTTGCAGAATAGATAGTGGCCCAGGACGATTCAGGTTCTACTACAGTAAAAGCCCAATTTAACATGGCGGTTATGGGTCATAACTCGGACCCGCATTAGCTTTCGGAGGCTATTCTGGGAGTGACCGAGTATATTAGCAAAATAACAAGCCAGTGTTCTAATGGGGCGTGGCACCTTCTCTTAAACACAGGCAAGTGTTATTTACCACCGTAACTCGTGAAAATTTAAGCCCCTTCCTATCTGCATCACCGAACTTGACAGCACCCAAGGGCGGGAAATAGAAGGACAGAAACACACTGAGATGAAGGGGTCACATGCATTCAAGCAAGAATAACCAAAGAATACCACATTTTTCAGGCAAAGGATATACTTATTCCACCAAAGGCAGTGTTTGCTGCAAGTTTTTTTGTCACGCGGGTTGGAGGAGGGGGTTCATCCCCCGCCCCCTGGGGAGCCTGGTTGGGAGGAAGTGAGAATCAGAAACGATGCTCACATCCAAATGAAACTAGGCAAAGGTCGAATGCACGCTTGCACTGCAGATGGGTCTATCAGTGCCTCACGTGTTATGAAACATGTTGCTTGCTTTTCTGATTTCCATTTTGTAAAGGAAAACTAAAACTAAATACAAAGTGAATTATTTGTGGCATGCAAAGAAAGCCGCTTTTCTGCAGTAAGCTTTGTTCACAATAGTTCATTCTTCATTCGCTTAGAATTTTTTTTTTAACATGGGAAGACATACCGAATAGCTGCTCTATACACGTATAATCAAAGTGTCTACAACATTATTATAATGATTACATAGAGCTATACCCCGTAGGACATTAAATACATTCTTGTAAATGACTTAGAAGTACGAATTTTGAAGCGCGCATCAAATTTTGGAAATTTTTTTGAAGCTGGAAAGACATACTGATTAGCCGCTACATACACATAATCAAAGTGTCTACATCATAATTATAATGATTACGTAGTGCAATATTCCATGTGGGAGTAATCATAGGACTGTAAGTGACTTAAAGTGTGAATTTCGAGGCCCACCTCAAATTTTGGAAGTATTTTTCTCCGGAAATGGGAAGACTTACTGTTATAGCTGCTATATACATATCATAATTAGGTATCAACAGAATTGTTATAATGATTACGTAGTGCTATATCCCGTAGATTAATTATAGGCCTGTAAATGACTTGGTCCCTACTTTACCCAGAATCTGAACACAGAGCCCCTTGCATTGCAATCCAGTTTTATACTGAATGCACCACAGAAGTTGGCATCTCTTTTATGACAGTATTCCGGCGTATTTTAACTTACGGTAGCTAGACATTTGGCATTGAATAATTGTAATTGTTTAAATGAGTTAAGCTGTAAAACACACGAACATTTCATGTTTACTTGTAAGTGCCTGTAAATGTGTGACAGCAGGACACTTGCAAGTATGATATAATTGCTTGGAATGTGGCGTGCCACCCCTCCCCTCTCCACAATGATCCAATGCCCAGATAAGATGGAAAAGTTGTCACAGTATGATTTTTTTGGTCTGTTTACAACCTTACAACCAAACAGCAGAACAGGTATAATAGGGTCACATAACAAAAGTACCACTAGGAATTCTTCTGTCAAATACATAGCACCAAGCCAAGGAAACTGAACATGGAAAAATGTACAATATATGCTATAATGAATCAGTGAAATAGATATCGCCGCTGAAAGGAAGGAGAACACGCACCCACTCCCTCCAGCTTCTCCATCAACATCCCCTACTCACGACCACCCACCGACAGACCACACGCCTACCTGACCACACACTTTCCACTTATTTATTTGTTCAGGCCGGGGACATAAATTGCCCTGCAGTATAGCTGAATCTGTGGTATAACGGGTCACGGTATGCTGAGCTTCCACTGTACTTTGAATCCTCTGCATCAAACATTCAAGAAAGAGCGTTGGCTACCTGATTCTCGGAGCCCCTAATGTGATGCACTTTGAATCTAAAGCCAGAAAGATATAACAACCAATGACCTAGCTTGCCAAGTTGTTGTGGATGATTGAGTACCCAACTAAGCGCTTGGTTGTTGGTGTACAGATTGCATAGGTCATGTTCCACATAGGATGCAAATTTCTCGAGGCCAAGTATACATGCAAGTGTTTCCTTTTCGTAAATGCAGAGTTTCCACTCACTTTCAGTAGGAAGCTGCCTGGCAAAGGCTATGGATGCCAAATTAGAGCCCGTGTTCCAACTTAAAACTGTTCCTACAGCAATGGAAAATCTGTCTACCTGTAGCACAAAATGCTTGTTGAAATTTGGCTAGCAAAGAATTGCAGAAGATATAAGCTTATCTTTTAATTTACGAAAGGCCCTCTCCTGTTCCGGGCCCCACTCAAACAGTACTCCCTTGCTTTTTCAAGGCATTCAACGGAACTGCAATTTCAGAAAAACATTTTAAAAAACGGGAGTATTATTGAGTACATCCAAGCACTTCTGAACCCCTTTCCGGGTTTTGAGTCATGGAAAGTTTACAATCGGAGTTATCAGGTCGGAGTCTACCATCAACCGACTTTCACAGAGCACATGCCCTAAAAATGTAACCCTGTTGGATCATAGGGTTACTTTCTCTTGATTAACTGTTAAGTCGACCCCTCTCGTTTTCTTCAAAACCAAACGCAAATGCTCTAAATGGGACTCTAAGTCATTGCTGTATATAATGTCGTCGATATAATTAAATACAAATTTATACTTGAAGTCTGACAATACAATATCAGGTACCCTAGATAGCACCTGGTTGCCAAGATTCGAGCCCATCAGAATTCTGGTGAATTTGAATTGGCTCCAGGATGTACTGAATGCTGTGTATTGTAGGCAGGAGGGATCCAACAAGCATTGGGGGAAGCTATTGTTAAAATCTAATACTGAAAAAAACTTTAGTTTTCCCCAGATGCTGCAAGGTGCAATCGATAGTAGGAAGAGGGAATGGGTCTTTATGAATTTTTTTATTCACCAGGGAGTGATTTACAACCAGACTGTATTTGTCACTATCTCGTTTTCGAATGAGGAAACCAGGTGAGCAATAGTCTGAGGTGGAAGGGACTATTAAACCTGTGGCCAACAATGAACTTTGGCAGGAGGGTAATTTAAAAGGACTATCCCGTACCGGAATGTCGCTAATAATAGAAATTTTAACATGGCAAGACATCACATTTATCGATCCGTGGTGGAATAACATCATTGAATACATCTTTAATTTTCTGTTTTTCCGCATAAATGTTTTTCTGAGCCCGATCCTCTTCACATGATTAAATTGTAAATGGTGTTTCACTAGCCAATAAGGCCACCCTGATATTAGGGTTAAAACCGATGGACGTGTAGCCTTTGTCAAAATTTACACTAGCCCTCTAGTGTCCTAGAAATTCAAGGCCCAAAACTATGTTGTGAGAAAGATGCTGTAATACCCAAAATAAATTATTCCAGGAGAATCTGTCAATTTTGAAGTGCAACCTCACCACAAAACTAGATTGAACTATTTCCCTGTTTGCTATGCATACATTTTTTTCGGAATTACTGCCAATATGATTGTGGTGAAATACTTTTAAATTTAACCATTTGTTCAAAAATGATTCATTGACCATGCAAACAGTTGCATTGGAGTTCACGGGGGTGGAATTATTAACATCAGTGATTGTGACCTGCGCCAACAAATCATCTAATTTACGCACAGCTTTGTAAAGAAACTGACTGGTGGCACCGCACCTACAACAGGTCAATTCTCTTTCCCTGTTTCAAACAGGAAGCGTGCAGATAGCCAGCATCACTGCATCGGAAACACCTTCTCTCATTTACTGGGCAATGAGGAAGTTTACAGTCTTTATAACTATGACCTCTCTCAAAACAGTTCACATAGTGCGAAAGGGAACTTGACATTGAATCACCCGGTGACACCACGTGAGCGGCACCGTATGAGTTGAGCCTGTGCAAACTGCAGTGCGGGGGAGGAAGGGTGGATGAAACTTTCAATAGTAATCTGCGGCGATACTTAACTTGCCTTGTAGGTCGTCGGCAAAGTGGCACAACTCCAATACATTGCCGGGTTTGGTCTCCATTACGCCCAATACCTTAACATACGGCGTTAAATTACCTAAAATAATACTGATTAAGTAAGGATCAGACAGCCGGGCGCACAATACCACATTGTAATTACACACGGATTCTACAATATCCGGAACAGATTCATTTGGCTCTTGGTATCTGTAAGCGTACTCTTGCTCGCAATAGCATTTCAAGGTCAAGGGGAACAACGCTGGAATTACACGCCTTTTGAAATTTTGAAATCTACCGCCGGAAGGAGAAGCTATTTCCTCACGCAAAATTTGGAGTACAAAACCCTCATGTTTTACAACAATCGCCCGCAAACTCACATCCTGCAAACACAACCCCAAATTAACTAATTTGGCGACTGAAATTAAAAAAAGAATTTATGCAGGCCAGGTCCAACAATGTTATGACTGGAATACGATACAATGAGGAAAGGAATAACTTATCCAAACTAACAGCTGGTTGAGCAACACTTACCAACGGGGCGGCCAGCCGGAAAGTAGGTGAAATAGGCCCATGTTGCTGATGGGTGTAATCAACAGCTGTACGTCTCAGGGACGCTACAGTTGCAGCCTCGTCTGCCTCAATTTTGAGGTCAAGAAAATATTGTAGAAGGTCGTCTTTCCCCAATTGATATATGAATGATACTCTGGTTGCCATGATGTGTGAGCATGCAAAAAAGAGAATACATTGTGGTAGCAGAGTTGCAGCAGCTAAAAAATTCCTTGGTGCCATAAACTAATCATTAAAGGAAACTTTTGTACATAACACATGCACTGTTAAGATCAACAACAGAAGTTTATTACGCTTCGTACCACTCCTTTACAATAACTTATGATGGATAGATAGTGTTGACAAATAATTGTCTTGACTAGAATGAAAGCACTTGGTTCTTAAAAGTATTAAATGGATAACAAACTCCAAACCCGGTCATTGAAACCTGAGGCTAACTTGTTGACAAAATACAGGCTTGAAAATACTCTGTGTAGTATAATACAATTTAATGAATGGCACTTTTAGCTCATCAAAAACAGAGTATTGAAGCAGGTTTTTATATTTTAAAAAATTGTGACTTTCAAAAGGTGCTTAACATTCAATTGTAGTGAACAGAGATCTTTTATAAAAAATCAAACAAACAATATATGATCTCACTTGCTTACAATCCTTTCGTAGTCAACCACGAGTTACCAAACACTAATTTAAGAACAAAGGCAGCTATCAATATTAGATACGCGCAACTTCATTTGACCATTTAGCACACATAGTAATCATAAACTTATTTACATACATGTTCATAAAACAATCCATTAAAATACCACTGATATAAACCAAAGCTTATGATTTTCAATGAATACTGATATGGTACATGCTCTTTCGCTGTTTAATTATAAAGCCATCAATATACACATCAATAAAATAATTAAAAACAATGACTCCAGTCCTGTAAAGATACCTTTTATACTCCACACTTATGAAAAAACTCTAAACTGCGTATCAGCGTAATAAGTTGAAATACTATCCAATATTATCAGGTTCATTAAACGAGAGAGCTAATATTCTAAAAATAGGCAAGTTTTCAGACAGTGTGCCCTTCAGGTAAATTTTGTTATTCAGTGTAGATGACCTTTCTCCCTCAGTATTTTAAGTCGTCAGTTCAGTGATGAAACCCTATTTTTGGTGTGTGCAAACTGACAATCAGCTATAAATTACGCGCACTATATGCTGTTTACGTTACAGTGAGCACTTTTGAGGCTGTAGTTACTTTTTCCTTTCAGCTATTGTTTATCCTTTAAATACATTTTAATATAAATATTACTGTTTAAGTAATATACATAGTGTGTATTTTCCACATTACTTGGAAGTTAATGTCTAAGGCTACAATAAAATATATTTGATTGACTATTATTCCAAGTGAGATGGCTTTCAAAAGTGCTCACTTTACAGTGAACAGCCTATAATTACCAATATTCTCAAAAGTACAGTTGTGATAAACATAAAATTTGCCACAGCAAATATTCATTCTTTTCTTTTGTTAATCTAACAACATCTCAGCCACCAAAAATATTGATTTTACGACAGAACATCAGGCGACCACTAAACATCCGAAATGTTAAATGCTGTCAGCTATACCTTTATCAGCTTTTATATAACTACTCCAATTAAAGGTAAACTGCAATCTGGCCAGTGGCACTTCTAAAAAATTCAAAATTGTGCAAAGATTTCAACTAATCGTCGTTCGTCCTCCAACTCCACCCAAAACATAGGGTTTTCAGACCAAAATCGCAGGCTGGTAGGCGTGGGCGACACTTAGTGCCCTATCATAGTTGCAATTTCCCAACCTAGAACATCCCTGGCCAAATTTAATACACATTGGAGTCATTTGAAAGTACTTGATTACCATGATTGGAAACTGGTACAAATTGAAATGGCAAAACCATGTCGGCCAGATTCTACTGTATGCTCTTTGCAGTCAAACTGGAAAGGTCAACACAGTATGACTTAACTGCAGGCAGCAAGCGAAAATTCAAATCCATGAATTATACAGAAAAGTATTGAATCATTTCCATTTGAAATTATGTCACAAAACTATTGACTGACATGTTGACTTCCTCAAAATTACTTCCCGGTAGGTAGGCATGACTCACCGTCATAATTACAATGTATGCTTTATCAATACAGGAACCATATCGTCGCTCGAGCAAGTAGTGTTGCCCCAAATTTTGGTCCACAGCCGGCAGGAAACGTCGCCCACAAATTCATCACTCGAAGTGCAGTAATTTCTAGTAGAGAGGCATTGCTAATGACAGCACCATGTTGAGTGATGAACCCGAAGGAGGGGTTACGGAGTCCGGAGGCCATAGAAAGAAGGGAGGGAAAATTTAGGAACTTAAATAGACCTAACCTGGCGGGGAATGGAGGGAGTGCTAGGAAGGGAGAAAGTTGGCAGAGGGGCACGCATTTAGCCAGCAACTTTGGTTCTTAAACTGTTCTGTGACACACCCTGTTTCGCACACTGGGACGAAAACATGAGTGCAGGGCACATGAGGGGTTGCTGGAGTATTGGAACAGTTGTGACACCCTCGCTGCATTTATTTCCCCTTCGATATTCTTACTGGGGACTTCTCATGATGGTGTTGGTCGACCCGAATTATCATGGCCTCAAAAGATGTCACTTGAGGAAATGAAAGTGGGATGGCCATCTGACTCCAGCGGTGCTTGGAGAGTAGTGGAGATGAGGTGCACTCTAGCATACATTACCGGCGCTGGAGTCAGGGAAGGGCAACCGCCACATTTGGGTTGTCTTGTCCCCAGTAGAGGGCACGTTGTAGCTGTGCTGGTGTAGAAGGATGAATAGGCTAACAGATGTGGGACGTAGCACATATCACTGTGAAACTCTTTTAATGTTTATATTTTTATAATAACTTGCAGTTGCAAACTTAGCTCATTATACATCATTTTTAAATGTTAGTTATTTGGAAAATTTGGCAGAGAATATATTGCTCATAAAGGGGTAGTCGCATTGATTTTCCTGGTGCCATAGGATAAGCAGGTTGGGGTCATCCTGACTGATATGTATAATTTTTTTAATAAATTATTTTTGATTACTGTGTTAAAAATACAGCACGAAAATTTAACCTCAAGGGAACAATAGGACCGTGTTGGGATGTTTCCGTGGTTTTGGATGAGGGAAGACAAGAGAAACAGAAGTGTAACGAGCTGACATGTGATATTTAGAAATTTTTTGCTTCTGAAGAAAACATCCCTCAGAAGAAGATTATGCGAGTTTCACTAATAATATTAACAGATAAGTTGTATGTTTAATTCGTACAATGAATAGAGAGACATAATTACAGATTGTTAATAACTGCTTTTTGTTTTCAAGTTACTACTTTAACCTAATTTGCCATGTTAAATCTGATGGGTAGTGTTGTATTGCTCTGTCAAGATATGAATATAATGATGTTCATAGTTCTTATAAGGTACACGTAATATGTTCCAAGAGATAGTATATTAGTATTTTTAATTGGAACTGTGCTAATGATGTTAGTTCGTTAAATTGCTTAATTCATTCCAATTTTGTTGCTGAAAATACTTCTTCTATATTTATTGTATATTTTTCTTATTTTTTTCTGTACTTCAAGACTGCCTTAGTTTTCGTTTAGTTGTGTTTAATACAATGTAATCCTCTGTTAGTTTAAGTTGAGTATTTCCCTCTTTGCAACTTTATTTTAAAGTAGTTGGATTGTTCTTTCTATTATGTATCTAGCACTGCTCATTATAAAGGTAAGGGTAGCCTCGTATTGTACGTGAGCTTGAGTTGCTACTTTATTTTGACAGTTTTAGTAATGTTGTAAGTCTTACACATTTTTATTGTTATGACAAGGCAGAAAAAGTTAATAGAAAAAATATTCTTTGCTGATGCTGTGTAAATTACAGACACGAGAGGTAGAAGTTTATGTGTGTGTGCGTGCATGCATGCATGCGTGCGTGTGCACACGTGTGTGTGTGGGTGTGCATGTGGGCATACGTGCGGACGTGCATGGGGTGTGCATATATATATATATATCACACACACTCACACATATTAATAATCTGATACATCTGATAACTTGTAAAAGTATACAAGGATAGAATCATTTTGCTTATGCAAACACATCAACTTGAATTTTGTTGTTTTCCGTACCTGAAAATTTGCACATTCCAGGATGGCAAGTAAAATTCATACAACATGATCAATAAGAACATGTAAAGAATTTCTTACATACAGAGCAACAACCACTCAGACTGAATAATGTATTAATGCTGTGCTATCAACTAGGGTCTTTTAAATTTCACTTTTCTTGAAATTATAAACTTCATGTTAATTGCATGAAAATCCTATTCTTTAACCTCTGGTCAAGGAACATAGTAAAAGTTAACAAACGTGAAGATATTTATTAAAAAAGATAATTTTTATCAGTGGAAGGACATTGTGCAAGACTTAATAGATGGAAAAAAATCTGAACACCTAATATAGGGAATATATCCTAACATACATTACAAGCAGAGCAAATAGTATGTGTGTCTTTGTTATATTATTTATGGACCCAAATATTGGTGTCTGGTGATACCCACTCAATTATGAAATAATTATCACTGAAAATTTGTGAAAACATTTAACCATGCAGGAATCTGTGTCAAATGGCATCATTAACTAGCACTAAATAGATTTTCTCGTATCTAACCATTCATAGCATACATATTACAAGCCATTCAGTGTAGATAAGAAAACTTAAACCTATATACCATGCCTTTGAGCCACTCATGAAACAGTTTTAACAATTATAATACAGCTTTAAGGCCACAGTTCAAAACTATCATCATGACATTTAATGTCCAAATCAAGTGTTCCGTTGGTAATTAACATTTTGAAAAGGTAGTATATGAAACACAACTTTTAAATAAATTTGCTAGTTGGTGAAAATGTTATAATTTGTTATAGTTTCACAAATAGAATTAAAGTATATGTTCAGTGTAACATGGTTCTGTGGCTGTACGCCTTTTACTTTTGAAGTTGTGATAACTAAGTAATGTATCCAATTATGAGATGTTTGCTAAAAAGTAATGCTCTTGCCATGTCGAAATTAAATTTTAATTTGTACATATTAGAAAGTAAAATTTATTTTTAATGAATTTATTGTGAATTGTAAATAATTTATAAAAAAAAGAACTTAGAGAGAGACCAATTGTTAGTTGTAATTATTAATATGCTACTTAATATTTAATTAGTTAAAAACCTGTTATGGTACTTCATCCCAAAATGTAACGTCAGGCTGCACATTCAGTTATTTCTGTAGCTAAAAAAACTATGGGTTGTATGAACATTGTTGGCTTATATTTGGAGGAAAAAAAGCAGTTGCTATTTGTTGGTGTTATTCAGTTACGTAATGTGTGTGCGAGTATGTGTGTTTAGGAATTGGCAAGTAAAGTTTATTTTCAATGCAATGTTTTTAGTCTCCGATGTGTAACTATTTATTGGAGTCCTATTATTTAACATACGTGTTTATGGAAAATTTATTGTACAGCCCTGGTTAGAATAAATAAGTGGATTAAATATTCTGAGTTCATTTAGGGTATTATCAAATCTTGACAAGCTGTGTTGCGGCCTTGGCTCTTTTGGCAACCCTCAGCATGACAAGAAGTAACCAATCACATTGCTTTTGAACGGAGCCAAGGAACTTGTTTTCTTCCACCGAAGCCTTGTTCTGGTCACACCTTCAAGTGACCCTGCTGGAATACAGCACATTTAATTGGCTCAACCAACTCACCTTGGAAAACATGAAGTGAATGCAAAAGTGTAATATGTCATTTGAGGAAATTAATTACAGAGAATCAAAATGTAACAGTAAATGCTAATTACATATGTATAACTAAAATTACTTTGAAAGAGAAATTAATAATTTCTTTTTTTTTTAATATTACATTATAATTTTAATCAGAATAATAGTAGCCTTGTTCTTTAAGTAACCTATCGTTTAGTCATTTGTATTCCAATTTGATGTAAAGCATACTGTCCTAAAATTTATCTAAAAGCTCTGCATTTAAGTCCTTAATGGGATAGCCATAGCTATAAACAAATATATTTCCAGTAATTACATTTTACTCTTACATGTGTCTATGAAACTTATGCAGTTTAAACACACATAATGATGAGTAAGTCATGACCAATGAAAGAACGAAGTATCACTGTCTTTTGTCCAGTGGTAAACCAGGTAGGTCGTCGACATGTTCTGTTAGGCTAGCCACGTAGCAGTAAACTATTCAACAAGCATACATGAGGATTTATTATTGCTATTTTTTGTCAAAAGGCAAACATTTTTGTGTAATTATCCAGTAATTTGTATTATTATTTATAATCGATTTCAACTTAATAAGAACTACCTTATATGATTATCTTTAAGAGAAATTGTGTGAAGGGCTTATTATGTACTACTGGTAACATTTTTAACAGAATGACATTTCGGAAAATATGCAATGGTTATATAAATTAAAAATATTTACATTGTTTGAATAGACAACTCATACAAGTGGCAGATGTACGGACCAATTAATTGAGGGGGCTATCTGAGTGGTGTAGCACTGTGTATTATAATCAAACCATTTGCTTATCAGTAAACACTTTAGTTTTAATGCTATACGTAAATGCCAGTACGTGGTGGATAAGCAATCAAAATACTTTTTATTTTATATTTCATGTTTCTATACTAAATATTTATACTGATACTGCATTGTTAAAAATAATGCACTTAGTTTCATGAATCACCTTATATTATCCAATATGAAATTTAGCTCCAAAAGAAGGACTTATCTTAAGACCCCATCTTTCCCTCCCTGCCACTGATTCACACTACCCTAGATTGAAAAAAAAAAAATTATTTTAGATATTTTAGTCTGTACTAAGATGTGTAACATTTTCTGTAATACTGCATTGACAATTTTACAAAATTTATTGGTTGTATGTGATATGATTAACTTCAAGAATAATTATTGTGAAAATATAACACATTGTTATCAATTGACCCATTTTTCAACCTAATATTGTTACACTGCAAATTACTCATAAGCAAACTTCTAGACAAAGTAACACAGATTTGCATCCTATTGTATGTAAATACATGTCATTACATAATGTTCTATTACCATTTCCTACTTTTAAGTATCCTTAAGGGAATAGACTAGGGATGTAGCTAAATTACTTGTGAGCTCTTCTCAACTGGTCCTGAATCACAACATAATTAACAATGACATTATTACAATAGGATTTCTCTTTATACAAATAACTTTCCAGAGATTATATTAAACGTCATTTTATTTTGGGACTCTATCACAATAAATTGTTTTCAACCCTCGTTAGTAAATGCTCCTCAAATAAAGCTGCTACTGAAGCAATTTAACAATCCCTTCAATATCCACAGATATCCAAATCAGACTCGCCACTGGAATATTATACTGCGGGGCGTACAGGTCCACACCGCGGAGAAGGCCTCTCAGGATACCCTAGTGGTGGATCTTCTCCTCCGCGTTGTCATCTCTCGTCAACTGGAGCTCGAAGTTGGTCAACGGCGGCAGCACCCTGCACTGTCAGTGCCCCGGAGTGTGATGAAGGATAAAGATGGCCGACACACTGGCAATCTCGTTTATGTGGTCTTGCCGCTCCCCCCAATTCCCCTCCTCTTGTCAGTGATTGAGTGTCACCCTGCCGTCTCGTATCGAAGTTGACACCCAGCAACACCTTGTTTGTCATAACAATAAGTAGTTTTTTGTTTTATTGAGGAATGACATTGTTTATAGGTGAGAAAGTCACATTTTGTCACTTTGCATGTGAAGCTATGAAGAATTTGATGCTCTTTAAGCTGAAGGGCTCTGTTTAGCTAGAATTGTACACAATTTTGCAAGCTTGGCCATAATAACAAAACCTTTCACTTAGGTGCGTAATTTTACTTACACCAGCCGCAAGATACTTTTAATAGTGGAAAACGACTTTGTTAAAATTACATTGGTACTGCGCCATAACAAGTATAGGCTATAACAATACATTCAGAGTGGCGACAATTTTTTTATGTACCATCATATATTAGATTAAATACAAGATTAATACACTTGTCTAAAATGAGTGACTCTTTTTGTACATAATGTAATTATAGAATTTCTGATTCTTAAAGTTGAAACACAATGTAAATATTTTTATTTTTGGTCTTCAAACTGAGGTTAAAAGAATATTAATGACTTTTCCTTCCCCCCTAGGGGCAAAGGGAATGGATAGGACTGCTTCTGTTCTCCTTCTTCCTCTTCAATACCCATCTCCTCACTCCCCTCCTTTCATTGCGGCTGTTGTCCTGTTACCAGGCAGAGCTCTATTCATGGGAACACAGAAGTGTGGAGGAATGTATTGATCACTTGAGCAGCTAGCAGAAGGGTGGTTGCTGGCAACAAAGGGGTGCCCAACAAGAGAAACAGAGTATACCCATTGTGATGCCCGAGTGGTCTAGGGGTGAGCACAAACTTTCAAACAAAGTTAACATTAAAATTTCAAGTTATAAATATTATAATATTAAATCAAAGCACTGAAACTTATACACTTGCGATTCTGCGATTACTTACTTGGCGATGTCGAGAGAGTTGATGTGTTACATAATATAATAAAATAAAACGTATTCGGAACTGAAAACAATTTCATAACGAACCCATGGTGATGGAGGTGGAGTCTCAGCACAGCTCAGACAAGTCATCCCAGGCAGTGATGTAGAGTCTCTGAATTTCTCCTCTGAAGTTGAGTGTCTCCAGGCCATGCAAGAGATCATATAGCAGCTTGAATAAAGTGGGGATAAGTCTCCCTTCAACAAAAAGTCAGCGCGTGTGCAGGCTCCCATCAATAAGAAGTCAGGGCGTGGAAGATCGCAGCCAATAAGAGTGCGAAAATGTGGCATCAGCCAATAAGCTGGTTTTTGCACACGGCACTAGCCTCATGATACTAAAATTATGTGATGGGAAAACAACACGGGATAAGACAATGTAGCATAGCGTATGACTTGAAACTACAAGACAAAATACCATGAACAACAAGACGTGTATCCTGTCACAAGCGGTCATTAACACCGTCATGCAGTGTAGAAATCACAACAGCAACATATGCAGGTTTTGCTGTGGGAACTACAAGCTTGATAAGTTGTGAAAAATATTCATGAAAATGTTTGCTCTCTGCTCTGTAAAGCTAGCGGAGTGTCCGTGGCACTACGCCATCATGGTAGAAGATATAGCTGTGGTGAAAGAAAGATATGGCCACGGTGAGAGACAAATGGCCTCTGTGAAAGAGACAGACGATAACTGTGAAAGAGTGATGTGGCCATGGGAAGAGTAAAAGTAAGTTATAGTTATCAGTTGGCTCATCTGTAGACTAGCCATCAGGCTTCCACACCTTTTACGTTTCATAGGTGAACAAGTAAATGCTGCTTTTTTAGGGGAATAAAAATTAGTCTGCAACTACAAAATAAGGGATGGAAAAAAGTGTGTTTCTCTATTAACTGTACTCTCAATAGTATTCAGTAAACAATATTCATGTGGAAAATTCAACTGTGAATCTGCTCCATTATATTTTATGATTGACGTATAAGTTTCCGTGCTCGTAATGACTTTTGGAAATATATGACCTCCAAGATTGTGTTTTAACGACATGAATGGATTTTGCACTGTAAATTTTTTTTGTTATGATAATTCATCATAGTGATAATTTATTTCACCATTATCTGTTGTAGTTTTAGTGTGGTTTCATTCAATTTCAGGTTCGAGACAGCTAAGTAATGGGCATTTTGGCTCATCGTGATGTTAACATAACTGACTGACTTGTGTATTACTTAACTGTATAAGTGTTTGCCTATTATGACAGTGGGAAACCATTCACAATGCAGATTGTTAGGATTAAATCTGAGACCTCTGGAAAGTAACTAAAATTTTTAATCTATACCTTTAAATTACCAATGAAAAATATTTTTTATGAACAGATAAGTTTTTTAAATGTATTTTTCTTTTCCTCTGTTGGGGGTTTGTTATTGACTTACTGTGTATCTTTCTTCTTGTATTCATTGGTGTGTAGGGCTGAAGTCAGGTGATTCAATTCTTTTAACTGAGGAGATGAAGGTTCATTTTGAACAGGGGGATAGTGGGAATTAGCATCCAAGTCTCTGTGTGGGTTTGTTTGCAGATTGTCTGCTTCTAGAACATCTAGAAATGGTAACATGCTTTATAAGCGTGCTTTGTGTAGAATAGAAAGGCCTAAGAGATCACTTTCCTGTCTGTCTGTGTATGTGCCTGGGTGTGTTTGTACCCCCTTTCAATTTCTGAAAGCAATAACTGAATTTCACCTAACTTGGTACACTTATAACACTGCTGCGTAGGCAGCTCACTTGTTCCCACCAATGGATGTTATACCGGGCGGTCGTGGCTTCGTGGGGACGCCGTGCCAGATCGCTAATTAATTGCCCCTAGGAGTTACCTCCTAGAAGAAAATTATTAAAACAACCTTTGTGAGTTACGCGATTTAGGTCCCTGAGAAAAGTGATTTGCTTGTTCTCTGCGATCTACACCAGCGTACGCTTTGCTCTGAATGAGATAGTTGACAGCGTGGTGCAAATGGTCAGAGGTGCGCATGTGAACCCTGCGTTCATGTCTACTCCAAGACATATTGGCACAGGGGTAAGTGGGTACATTGGATGCTGGGGAAGTGGGTACTAATACCCACTCACCCCACTATTTTATTTTCTTATTTTAATTTCATTGTTTTTCTTTTCTTTTCTTGTTAATTATGGAAAACATAAAAGTAAAAGAGACTTTATGTTGTGTGTGATACACACAGTTAAAGTTTAGAATTTTGTAATGAATCAGAACGTGAAAAAGGGGGCCTCATTATAAATCTGAAAAAATTGAAAAAGGTGTAGAAAATTAAATAATATTACTGTTTAGTGTAGAAGTGAAGTGAAGACCAAGTATCATGTAAAAGTAGTTTAACATCAATAAAATAGCTAAAACCAATTATAATTAAGATTATGGTAAAATGTAAAGTTTATGACTTTGTGAATCATGGTCCGACAAAAAGCTCTGGAACAGATTTTTTATTTTTTATTTATTTATTTATTTTTTCAATTTAAAATGGAAAATGAAGCCCAAGCTCTATATACCCAATTACCCTATTCATTTTTATCCCACAACATGTCATTTTAACATGCCACTTATCCAATTGCCCTTATCCTTGCCGCAAGTGGTTAGTACAAGTAGACTTTAACAAAAAAAATCCTACGTAACTATAGCATATATATATATATATAAATTCTGATGCTTATTCACAACCTTCTGAATACTAGTACTTATATATTATAATTTTTTCACTCAGTTATGCTCTATGCTGCAGTTCTTCAAAATAAGCCTTTTAAAATTCTAGTACCCTCTTAATATTCTAGTACTCACTTGATAGATCAAACATCACTTAGTGTGCAGAAAGTAAATTAAGTTTATTAATGTGAATCTATTCATAACAGCAGCTTGTAATTTAACAAAGTTAGTAAGTGTTGATAGAGCTTAATAAGCCTGACTTGCTATTGTTTTGTTATTATGCATGTTTATAAGAGTCATGTCACACATAAATATCTGCAGCAGTCTGAATTCCATGGACATCAATTTATATGTTTTTTTTTTTTTTTTACAAAAAGACACAGAATCATGTGCATTATAAAGACTCACTCCCTCAACTGATATTTGTCATGATTTTAGTCATTGACAGAATCACCACTACTAAAATCGCTGTACACACATAGGTACAGGGAAAATATTATTTTCATATTTCTACAGGCTGATGGTTAGATATTATATGAGACATGTTTCCTTTTGAGAAAAATGTCCTCAGGCTGTCATTTCTTTACTAACAATATTTATACAGCTACACAGGCATAAAAAAAAGTACTGATATTATTGCAACAAGTAAATAAATGCATTTGTCATTATGGAAAAGTTGTAAAAATATGAAGTAACAGTGTTACTTTTAGGGTAATGTTTTATGCAGGAAATTTATAAAATGGTTCTGCTGTATACAACACTGTACTAATATTTTTGTCTTCATTAATGCTTTTGTTTGGTTTCTAGCTGATGATTTATCAACACACCAGTTTGGTGAAGAAGTTCCAATTACTGGGCTGAATTCAATTCTTCCAAAGGAACATGGGAATAAATTTTATAATTTACCTATCATCCGTCACTTAGAAACAGATGTTTCTGCTGTTGCTGCTTGGGATTCTTCGATTCATGACAGTGTACATCTTAACAGAGTGACAGAAAGTAAGATTCAAATAACATTCATGTGCATTAATACAGTATAGCTGTTTTAGTTAGTTTTTAGTTACGTGTTCTTTGTGAAATAGTGAATAGTGTGTAATTGTAAAATAATGTATAGTTGTATGTAAGGGAATGTGAAATGCAACTTTATAGTAAGTTTTTTATTTGGTATTACATTTCCTTTTATCATTTGAAAGACTCCAGACTTTACAGGAAGGAGTACTTATACAGAGTGTTCATGAACGAATAATAATAAACACCAGAGTGGGGTAGATAAGTACAAATATAGCTTATTTCAGCCAGGAACTAATAGTCTCACATTCATAGTTAACTAATTAATAGCAGTGGCAATGTGCAGGGGTGCGGAGGCAATTGCAATAACGAGGCTAAAGGCAGCGCAATGAAATTACACTTTATTTATATATTTTGGCCAAAGGCATAGGGACAGAGTGACTGTTTCATGTCTCTGTTCATATATAGTGTCTGTTCAAACTGACCTCCACCATCTGCCACACAGGCGGTGCAGCGCTGAAGCATGTTGTGATGCACATGTGCAAAGGTTTCCGGAGTAATGAGCTCATCCCTTGTGTCAACTGGTGTGGCATACACCATGGATTCAATGTGGCCCCACAGCCAGGTGTCAGGGGATGTGATGTCAGGTGACCATGGTGGCTATGCTATAGGGCCTCCCTTACATATCCACCAGTTTGAGAAGTGCGTGTTGAGGTGCCGGCGAACCGCAATGGCGAAATGAAGCGGGGCACCGTTCTGCTGAAACCACATCGCCTCACCATCATCTAAATGAACTTCCTCCAAGTATTCTGGTGACTCGTCTTGCAGGAACTGTATATACATAGCACCTTTAAGATTGCATCCGTGCGGTACTGAGCAAGGTTATTAGGCATGTATATCTGCGCACAAGCTGGTAACAATGCCACATACACAAGGTTGCATACCGCCCCGGCACATTGCCAGTGTCATTAGCAGGTTATGTATGGACGTTAGACTATTGGTTCCTTAATGAAATATGCTCCATTTGTGCTTATCTACCCACTCACTCTGGTGTTTCTTTAGTTTGTTCTTGAACACCTGGTATATTTCCACAACTAATAATGTTTATTATAATTACAGGACACACAAATTTTACTTTAGTAGATATAAAAGGTGTAGATTGTACACAACCTAAGTAATAATGAGTTTCAACTCATGAAAGCCTGTGACAATAACACTAAATAAGTTGCCTTTGTGCCGTACATTTATCATGTAGTTTTTTTTGTGGGCTCATAAATGGGGATTGCAATTGTTCAACATGAATTTGTGAGTAAATAGCACTTTATCCATTGTATCCATAAGATATGTTGAAAAAAGTTTGAATAATTTCTGTGCCTTTGTAATAGCTATCGAAAGAACTCCGCATGACTGGAATAATCAGGCAAGATGTCCTGATTTGCTGTTTACCAACACAGACTGCCTTCTCAATAGATCAAATGCGTTGTTCATTGGCTGATGCTAACCCTTGTTGCAACCTTATAGGTATTGAATTGCATTTCAGCAGTGAATATTGAATGTATTTGTTATGGATTTTGCATCAATCACTGTCCTCCATCTGTCAAGAGTGCTAGAGCTCCTGTGGGCCATCTCCTCTGAGAGTTAAGTTACCAGTAGAGTTCCACTTCCTGATAAATTAGCTGATTTTATTGTTAAAGTTTACTAGCTTTGCCGGAAAAAAAAATTCTTTCATAAAATTAATTAATAACAGAATATCTCCATTTAGAAATTAGAATATAAAGTCTTGGATGGCCATAAAATTTTCTCTCGAGCTTACATGAAACTTGTCATTGAGTAATTTGAATCGATATACATGAAATTAAAACATTCAAAAATATTTAACAGTAATAAACATTGCACACTACCATTTGGTTGTATAATGTAATGTTATTTGCTGAACAGAAAGTTACAAACCAGACTTTAAAATCTGCTGACAATTGTTACTCGACAAAAATTGAAATAAATGGTATAACTTTATATTCACGTGTATCTGTCAACTGTGCATCATTTTGAGGGTTTGAATTTCTTTCTTAATTCAAGAAAATGTAACATTACACTAAAAAAGTTCTCCAAGTCTGTAATTGATAGTTGATGCTGGTAAACATTAGTGTTTAAGTGCATTAGATAACAAAATGTTGTGATCTAATTTAATATCCACAATAATACGTATAATATCCAGACCACCCCAGCAGTTCATTTTACTTTGTTCACCACCATATTTCTGAACCCTGAATACCATTCCTATAACTCTTTCATGAGAAATCCTACAAATATATAGCACAAATTTGATTAGATGAAATAATGACTCTGATCATTCTTGGATTACATGTGAAGGAGTTTTTAGATGATTCTGCAACAATAAAATTTACAAGTTCTGTTTTGCATTTCATAATAAACGCTTGTAATTAATTCTTAATTTTCTCTTGTTTACTAGTACTTACAAAACAGGCAAAAGTGTTTTCTCCAAACCTGGAAACTTTTAACCAGCTAGAAGCTTGTGATTTGATAAACAAGCTTTCTACTGATAAAAAGAGATATAGCATAATGGAATTCCTACTATTGCTTGATTAGATCTGTCAAATTAATTCATTCATTCAAATAATGTAAATCTTTTTGTTTAGCAAATGTACCAAATACTGTAAAATGAGGCAAGATGTAATAACTTGAAGTAACTTATTAAAGGACTTCAAATAATTCACCAAATCTACCAGTAATCATTGAGGTACTCCACTGAGGCAAACCTTGTGTTATCCTTTATCTGCGCAGGTTGATAGAACAGGTCATTGCTATTTTACGTTTTCTTTATACCTGTCTTCAGGAAAGTACCAGTATATGTTTTTTTTCTTTTATGTGTATTAAAAAGTGTTTTTTTTTATAAATAAGTACTTCAGCTTTTTTAATATCTAAGCGAAATATTTTGAACCAACTTGACTTTATGTCTCCAAAATTCCACGTGGACAAGACACTTATCAAATGCAAGAAAAACCTTCATAGAACCAATATTCTTGGTTATATCATTTATGTTGTATAATGCAAATTTGTCATGAAAGATGCATTGTCATGTACAATCTCAGTTACTTTCTGTGATGTATCTAGCACTTCGTGAAGGCATAAAAGTTTGCCCTAAGAATAGTCATTGGCATTTGAGTATTCCAAGATTTTTTTTACCACGTGCGCACATATACACACATACACATGCATGTGTATGCGTGCACACATGCATGCCTGCACACACATGCACGCACACAAAATACCTTTATACATAAAACGCTGTTTCATATATCACCAGAGAATAATATAGTCACTATCTACACACACCAGATCTAAATGGTGTCCTAAATGAGGTCTGTATTTCCAGACACATAATCAAAGGACCTTTACACCAAGGGAAAAGGTTTTTACATGTGTAACTAGGGGGCATTATAGTGATGCACACACACATGCATATACATATCTGAGCACTGTATTTACAACCTCATAATGGAAGGACCTTTACATCAAGTGACTGTGTTTCACATATAACTAGAGGACAGTATAGTCATGTACACACACCAGCATTTACATATCTGAGGACTGAATTTACAGCCTCATAAAAGAAGGACCTATACACAAAGTGATGCGGTGTTTCACATATAACTAGAGGATAGTATAGTCATATACTCACACCAGCATATACATACCTGAGGACTGTATGTATAGCCTCATAATGGAAGGACCTTTACACTAACTGACGTGGTGTTTCACATATAACTAGAGGACAGTATAGTAATGTACACACACTAGCACGTACATAGTTTCTTACCTAAGGACTATATTTCCAGTCATGTTGTAACAGATTCATGTACCCTCATTTACATGTCCCGTAACTAGTATGCAGATTAACGCATGTATTGTTTCATACCATATGACACCTACATATTTTGCATATGTTTATGCACTTATTTATTTTAATTGGAATACTTCTGCAATTTTACGTATTTGATTTTTATGATTTTTAAATGTGCAATATGAGTCAGGACCCACCATTCTTTTCAATTCTTGTATGATAATTTAATTTACTCTATGGTAAGCAAGAACATTACTCTGACCATTTTGGCTGCTTAAATTAAGTATGTGACTTAATGATTTTTCAGAGTTTTTCAAATCTCAGTATTTAATATTTTTATTTTCAACACTGTTTATTTTTTGTGACGAAATGAACCGGATGTAGCTGAGCTCCGTTGATAGGACTTGATAATGAAGTTGCCAGAAGTCAAGGGCTTCTAGTTATGGATCTGAAGATCCAGAGACATGGTTTTTGAGAGCTGGGATTTCATGGGCGAAATCCCTGGCATCATCATAATTTAGGACAGTGTTTTGGTACCCTGAAGTTAGTGTAATTTGAGGGCTAGCTTGGCAAGTGAAGAAGAGGCCAAAGTCTAGCTAAGTTAGATGGATTTTATTAGTGGACGCTTTCAACGAGGAGAGCCTACACCGATGCCACGACGCCATGCTGGAAACATCAGTCTAGCTACAGATTAAGTTGACGCCACCAAATTTTTGGACATATAGACTTGTGTTTGGTAGCGTCTTAACAAATTTATCATTGCTCCCGAAATGTTGGTGATAGATATTATGATTTTTGAAAGTTTTAGTTTCAGTACAGATGTCATTTATTAATTCAGCCTAGTAGTCCTACGCTACCTGACTTGAGCTAGTTACCGGAACAAAATGTTTTGAACTTTACAGTGATTTCATTTTAAATTGGGATTGAAGAACTAGTTTTCTAGTTTTTATTCAAACTTAACTTTGTTGGAGAACATTGAGACGTTGCTAATTATTGAAGAGATTATGAACTAAAGTCAGATATGTGGGATAGTAATTTGAATGTGTAATGCTATGATCTAATGGAGCTTATTATGTAAAACTTGGTTAAGAGGCACTAAGACTACAGACACTTTTAATTTGAAAACTGTTTAATTAATCTACAGTTTATGTAATTATTTTGAAAGTAGCTGAAAGATTTTTAATTTTATATTTTTCAATTTAAGCAATTCTTGTTTTTGAATGGTGGTATCATTTTAATAACTTTAAACTTATTGTAAAACAAAATTCTTAATTAATTGATTTGATTTTCACACACAGTTAATCAGTTTTATTCTGATTTTTAATTTCTATTTCTCTGCTTTAATAACATTTTGATTTATTTTATTGGTAATGTTGAACCACCCCATTCAAATTTTCTTTTACAGGGGTAGTAATATAAATGAAGTGCTTCTTAATAAGTTTGAAAGTTCTATGTATTGTGAATGCCAATGCTTGTAAATGCCCTTGCAGAGTTCCTGAGACGACTAATACGCCGTCGGAGAGTATGTTCTAAAGGTGATACAAAGGTCAATCATCATCTCAAACAATGCATTCTCCTACACACACATATCTCTCTACTACACCTTGGCAATAATTAGTATTTCTCCAAATATTCACCCTCAAATCCACCAATTCTTCACAATGTATTTGGATGTCCTTTACACCAAGCTGGATGTTGTTTATTATACAGACCAGAGGACAACGTAATCGTCATCTAATAAATACCTGCTAGTAAATTTTTTTTCATTGAGGACAGTATTTCCTGCCGCACTTTTAGACGAAAGTTACACAAAATTATGCACTTTTGAATGTACAATCAGGAGATAGTTTACTTTGTGTTTGTTATTTAAAAACTTGATAGTATTTGCAAACAAAATGGTATTATTTTTTAGGGCCTATATTTAACAATATGTTTTTACAATTAATGAAAGGAAATGTAAAGACAGTATATTTTCTTACTTTATGATTTAAATTAGTAATCTGACCAATTGGAATTCGAGAAATTTATGTACATTCACATTTGTTCTATATGGTAGGAATAATGAATATGTCGAAAAGATTTATAGATACAGCAATAAAGCGTAACTTTCCGTGCAACACTACCCCACGAATTTGCTGGTAAAAAATGTAATCGTAAAAGAATTGTAAACTAACATTTTGGACTGTGTCAAACCAATTTTACATGTCTAACTAGCATTACACTGTAAAAAAAAATTCAGAATACGTCCCTAATCTATAATGAAAGTTTTTAACCTACATTGTATGGGGATAATACCATGTATCAGATTGCATATATAGTAATGTGTTCCATTGCTGTTATGTACATTTAGAAACTTCCCTACTCATTTTAGTCTTTTCTGAGCAAATGCAAATAATGCAACCATGGATGTATGGGAAGAAACTTTACTATTCACTCTTTCTTGCTATACGTATACACTGATATGGTAAATTTGTAAATAATTTTCTAGAGTGTACAGTTGAGATTTGCCAGCCAAATCTTTTTTAAGTTGGAAAGAGTGGTCCTGAGAGTATGAGTTGGACATTTTAAATTAATTTATGTGTTCATGAATCCTGTATTTGTAGTGTGCGATGCAAAACCTTACACATTTAACAAAATTTGTGCGTATCTGTTGAATACCTCTGGCCTGGGTCAATTGAAAGGGGGAAAGGGCAAACGGGTGTACGTGCCCCAGGCTCCCGGCTTAGGAGGTGACAAAAGAATCTAATAAATTTATTTCTCACTACTGAGGGAAACATACTAAATTTCATATCATATAGAATATTTGTGTAACACATTAAGGACAAAAAGTACAAATTGATTAAATAATAATATTTAAGCGAGCACAATTAATATTGGCTAGACTGCCCACGTAGTTCAAAAGGAGAATGCTATATTTTTTCATGCCCAACTACTCCGAGTACTCAACAGGCCATCCCAGATGCAAAAGTGTTGCATGTAGCCACTGAGATGGTAAGAGGGTGCCAGGGTGTGCAAAGAGAGCCCGGCGCAGGGGTGATAATTTCTTCAGGAATTATTTTTGACTCTGACTGGAACTTGTAGTGACAGTCATCTTCTGTTACTTGATTGTTATACAGTAATGTTGTAGAAATGCACTTACTAAAACTAAAACATGTTCTTAAGAAATGTCTATTTATAATTTTGTGATATGTACATTACTGCATGTGGCTAGTTTTTCCTTTTTTGAAATTTTGTTGTGACATTGATAAGTGCTACACTGTTTGAAGATGTATTCAGACTCTTGATGGGCTCGCTGTCAGCGAACATTAAGCCCTGTCTACCTTGTTAAAAATAAGTTTTTATGAACAGTTACAAAGGCTGACAGATCCTTGTGTAGTTATTTAAAGTGTTTTGTGTGTTTTTATTTTTACTAAATTGCTTCAGTTTGAAATCGAAAGCAATGTAAACGGGTTGTTGCTGTGATGTTGCTACCTGGTCGTACCCAGTCCTCGATAGCAAAATGACTGGGGAGGAAGTGGCGAAACGATATTATCCACAAATTTTTCATCAATACTATTTCTGGTTTAATTGCCCACTTTAAGTGATTTGCGTGATGCTGTGAGGGTTGCTGGGCAGCTTAACACTGTAGTCCTCTTGTCATGTGGCCGGAAATACTAGCGTGTGCTGAGTAAGAATGCTACTGGTTTTATAGAGGCTAGAAATTTAGTTATTTTACTCTGTGCTAAACAGAAATATTATCAAAGTAGTTTACTTGCTATGTATTGTACATTTTACGATGGTACTACCTCATGTAAAGTAATAAGTGTAAGGTGCCCGGCTACCTGGCCGAAATATTTATATTTGCCGAAATAATTTAATGATTCATTATGGCAATATCCAATGCTTAATATCCGAGTGCTTACTGTCTAAACTGACACATTATATTGCAAATTAGTGAATTTATACTTTGCAAATTTAATTTAATTTGACAGACTCTATGTATAATAATTTAATTTTATAATGTGTGGCAGAATTGTCATGCAATAACTTACAAATATTGCCAATAAGGACCTGCAACTCATTTGAACAAATTTGAAACTTCAAGAAATGTTTAAAGAGAGAGTGATGTATAGTCAGCTATAGTATAGTCTTCTACATTGGGGAGCTTAATTTCTATAAGAGTGTAGAAATATATCTTTCTTATGGAAAGTGAGAATTAAGGAAGCAGACACAATTCGTAAAACATAAAGACAAAACACTTAATTGTGTGCCGAAGCACAAAATTAACATCACACAAAATCTCAAGGCACAGTGGAGTTTATTACAATAGAACCATTCTACAAGCCAATAACTACAATTCATCAATTCAGTATGATCACATAGCAATACAATGATAGATCACCAACAAAATAAATGCCCATTTAAAATTGTGGTATACTGAAATGTTATACTAATAAACAATTGGGCTCAATATAAACATTGTTGGTGTGATGATTTTATACTACAGACCCCTACATTTTTGTAAAGGTGTGTATGATTCTATATGTAAAATAACATGAAAAATTTGATAATCTAATTCATTTAAATTAATCTACACTAATAAATAAAATTTAAGTGTCTGTCTGCTATTTCAGAATAATTTTGAAATAACAGACAGACACAACTATTGATACCAACATCTAAGTTCAATATGCTATTTAAACAATGTTAGAGCATAAATAAGTGTTTTTTAAAATTGTTGTATGTCTGTCTGGATGTTTGTCCAGAATAGGCTCCGTAATGGCTGAATCAATTTTGAGAAAACTTTCAGAGATCATATAATTTATTTCTATTTAAAAATCTGCTTTTTATTTCAACTAAATATCTCAAATGGTTACAAAGGAAATTATCTTTTTCATATGATTTTCTTTACATTTCGTATCTTATTTTTTTGCAAAAGAATTACTGTCAAAAAGCATTGTTGAAACAACAATAATTGTTTTAAATAACCATTGATATAACACGCATCATAGAAATAGATACATTACTTTTTGGATAAACATAGTAAAACAACATACAGTATAACTCGGTTAAGATGTTTTTGAAAGGATTGGATGCTAAAAACTTTTTATCAGTGAAAACTTCTTAGGAGGGAAGAAAGATTTAAAATTTTAAAAAAATTGCATAATCTACAAAAAAAATTAATACCCAAGTTACTTATCTAAGTATTTAACACAGGCCCTATTAATTTAAACATCACACGTTCATATACTGTGTTTTAATTACTGCACTATAACTATCACGAAAATACAGTGGTGTGCAGGAATTCAATATAGCCATCGGGAAAAATTTGGGTGGGAACTTTCCCACAGAAAAAATCGGTACAAATATTTTAGGTTATAATGATGTTTGTGACATAAAGAATAAGATTCTATTATGACTTATTCCATTAAAAGAAAAAATATACATAGAATAATGACTATGTATTAAAAATTATATTTGATCTAGAAAAGTTGTATTGGTTTATACTTTTCTATACTTAGTTGTTGCACTACGAATTAATCATCTGTGTTTGGAGCACTTCTTAATTTTACTTGCTTCAATTTTAATTTAATTGGAAAATCCCTTATAATAAATAAATAAAAAAATTGGACTGATGACATGACAAAACATGTAACTTTAAATTTGTTAAAAACATTGCCTTGATAATTTTGTGACGTGTATCATGGAACTTTCATACTTCTTGTTCCATTTTTGGTAGTGAAATGTGTGTACTTGACACCAATTTACTAAAATTAACTTTCAGTGGATGTCTGTGAACACAAGTGCTTTGAATAACGTACTAGTGCAGAGACAGCCAAGTCGCATCGGCAAGGTTATGAATTCAACATACCGCATAGGTATGCTAACAAAACTAATTCCTCTATTAATAACTAAATAAAAAGTAGCTATGTAAATCATTATATTTTTCTCATAGCAAATTTGCTGCGTTTTGAGTTTGTCAATGCTTGGGCGACGAGTGAGCACAAACACAATTACAAACAAACGTATTCCTAATGAAAAACAAAGACAATTTTCTGGCATCTTACAAATGGGTTTGTTTGTTTGTTTGTTTTATTGCATCCATAACACTTGTTAAAAATATTTTTCATAACACTTAAACATTTTGAATAATAAATTGATATTAAATAACATGTGCTTCCTACCCCCATATTTTTTACTAAAACAATTGCCAATATAAACAAGGGCATGCACCAATGAACGATAGCCATGGCATGTTCACTTACATCATATTTTCCCCACTAGTTGTAAACCTTTTCCAATTATTTTAATGCATACATCTGTAACTTTGAAAAATGTCTGTTGAATAATTAATAGTAATATGAGACACCAAACTATAGCATTTGTTAGTTTTCTACAGATTTTGCGCCTAAAAAAAATATGTATTATTTGCGCTAGTGCCGGCAAGTAAAGTGAACAGCCAGAATATTGGGGCACTGGCATTCAGTTAGAACAGTGATACTAGATCAATACGAGTGTGAGCAGATTATTGTTAAACATGTGTGGAACAGTCTGTGGCGTGCGGTTTAGATTTCACAAGATGGCCGTTATAATATTGGGGCACTGGCACTCAGAACGACAACACTGGATCACTATGCGCGCGAGCAGATGATAGGTTGAGCACCCGTGGAAAATTCTGCAGCGTGCATTTTAGGTTTCTTTAAAACTTTCTTGGACCCTGTGCGGCGTGCAGCTCAGGTTTCGCTATTGCTAAAAGTTAATAAATTATTTGTGATGTCTTTTTGAACAATGCGTATCAGAAAATTACATAATTGATTGTTTTTTTTTATAAATGTCCATTAGTTGTTTAATGTTATATGTGGGTTAACTTTCTTAAACAAAAACGTTTTAATTGGGATTTGATAACATAGAGCTAAATGGAAGAGATCTAGGGAATTAAAAAGATTCTCCTAGTAGACGGGAAAACCTATTATGCGGGGACATCTTAAGCGAGTTTTACTGTAATATCAAACAACCAACACTAACGCGATGATAAAACTATTTCCGATATTAAAGTAACAATATGTCAAACCAATTATATGGGTATGTATTTCAGAACTCTATAAAACCTGAACGAAGCATAATTTATGTTTTAAACATAGAACCTGAGCCAAGCTATAAACTTTATAAAACCTAAGTGAAGCAAAATTTCTATTTTAAAAATGTGTAAACAAATTCTAAAGTCAACGCAAATGAAGTCGCAGGCACTGCATTAATTTCCATATAAGTATAAAAATACATTTCTAATTTATATTTGGGAACATTAAAATTAGTTTTTTTTATTTTGACTATAAAAATTATTTACATATTTTGATTGACACTAGTCACACCTTATTTCATTTTTCTATTTCTATTTTCAAGATATCTAAGCAAATCCTAAAGTCCACGTGAACAAAGTCACAGGCACAGCTAGTATATATCTTAGAACTATTCCGTATGAAACTGATGGTAATGTTGAAAACTTTTATTAATATTCTGAGAACCTGAAGTCAGAGGAAAAGTAGTCAAACTTTACGTAATCCACAGTAAAATCCTGAGATATTAATTCATTTTACAAAAACCAGATATTTTAACAAGAGATTGTGGAATACAAATAAAATAATTTAAACCTCCATTATGTATGATAGTTACTATTTCTCTTAAAATATCCAAATGTTCTAACCTGATAGTGTCGCGACACCTCTGAGACATCCAACGTCTCTTACCCATTGATGCATTGGCCTCTACGCATGATCGTCACCATCCCGACTCACGCCGCAGACACCACAGTCTCCACCGCCCACACAGTGCCGACAGCAGCAGTGATGAGACGGGTTCGGAAGTCTGTTCTTCCTTCCCCTCCCCCACACCCGCCTCGCCATTCTAAGCGGCCTCGTTACACTCTGCATGCCATGTGCAAAGTCTGTGGTGCACACCAGCGCCCATAGCAGCCACCACAGCGCCACCGTTATCACGTCCCGTATTGGCATGCCGCCTCAATTTTCCATGCTACACTTCAATTTTTAAATGTGTCAAAATAGTTTCTTATAGGCGTCACTGAGAATTTTACAACATGTCCTTGTACGTTTGATATAAGCTACTGTTGAATTTTATAGGTTGTCACTGAGATGAGCTCATCTTAAGCTATTTGGCAAACATAAATTGTTTATATTCTGATCAGTTGTTGATAAGGCAAATTTTATTATTACTTAGGTCCCTAATAATTAACTTCATTTTGATTGGTTTTGAGTATATTTTTTCTCTTTTCAGTCATTAGCACAATTGCAAGGATTTTAATTAGTAATTGTCTTGTGATGTGAGTTCTTGCGATGTAAGTTTTCTAGTAACATGAATCTATAATGGTTTCTATGATACTGTTCTTGTAATCCGTCTGCGTCATGTTTCAAACTGTTTCATGTCTGCTGTCTAAAGTACGTGAACTGCATGAACTTCAATAAATCTCAGAGGAATATTTATTACTATTTATTTGATTTTAATAATGGTGTCTTTATTTATAAACTTTTCCCATGCTTCTACCAAGTGAATGAACCAGACTGAGTTTCAGTCATCTCTTATTTTTTATTACTGTAATATTACATGATATTTACTGATTAATGGCACCAGAGCATCATTCTTACCTTGTTTTATATATTGACGAGCCCTGGTTGGTAATGGTCGTTGGGGTTGGAGCGCTGACTGCCCTCCTGAGCCCTGTCTATAACCCTTCTGTGGTGTGTTCTCTGTTCAAACTAGTTGTCTCTGCTTTGCGGGTTATGGTTGGGTCATGTGGGTATCACTTAATGGAAGGATTTTTTTTGGGGCGGAGGGGAATCAAACCCCAAGGTGATTTGAATCGTAAATTACTCCTGCCCAGGGAGCGCAATCTTACTCACCGATAAGGCTGCCAATAAGCGAGATGCCAGCTGTCCTGGGTTACGTGCCTCGTTAAGGTCCGCGGGTGATAACTAGACTACAACATTAAATGAGTTTTGATATTTGGTCTGAGGTGCTGGCTCGATCCTGCTCGGTCTTGTCATTCTGGATGGAATTAATGGGGGTGGATCCTATATGATTTTAGGGAGAGGTTTCAGGGGGTAAGTGGATCTTGACCACCTTCCCGGATGCGGTACGTATCGTACACGTATTGTGTGGGTTCGTCACCCCTTGTCTTTATTTGGAGTCAGCACGAGTACTGAAGGCGAGAGTGTTTCCGGCTGGTAGTAACACAAGTGGTCTGAGTCTGGCCACGGTCAGCAGATCCCCAGGTAGGCGTTGAGCTCCAAACGATGGTCGAGCTGTATAATAGGCGAGACGGGACGCAGGGTGGATTCCGTGGATGTGGATAGGGGTGCGTCCTCACAGTTAGATTCTATAGTAATCTATACATGTAGCTCTCTTGGTAGAGCTCACTGTTCTCTATGCCTATTCTGGCTAAGTAAACCACCTCTCTTTCTATTCATTAGAAACTTCCCAATTATATAACAGTACCAAATAACACTTCAACTAAGAATAGCATGATAGGGTAGTGAGAAAATCAACTAAATTGAGCTTGGTGTAATGTTTATTGTCACGGCTTGAATGCAATGGGGAATCCCGGTTAATCGTACACACTAGTTAATCCTAAAAATTATGTGTTTTCTTTACGCAAGCAAAGGTGAGCCTGGACAAAAATATGTTACAAAAAAATCTAGTCTGAGAATTTACTTAATGCAATTAACAGTGTTTGCCTTCCGAGTAGTGGTTGTCCAGAGGGGACATTGCGACGACCTGCTACCGCAGAGTCAATGAAGTGACTGGAGTAAAAGGGGTGCAGGGTTTGGACGTTGAGGTTACCTAAGGAGCGTCTTGCAGTAGATGTGGTTGAGTTTGTGCGGGAGGAGCCTTCTCAAGCTGCAGGTAAGGTAGAGCCTTTGCAAGCTGTAGGTGACATAGAGCCTTCGAGAGCTGCAGGTGAGGTAGAGCCTTCACAAGCTGCAGGTGAGGTTGAGCCTTTGCAAGCTGCAGGTATGAAACTTTTCAAGCTAGGATAATAGAGAGGTCTTGGTCAGACCAGGGAGAGCTGGCTGACCTATGCGGCTGGCGAGCTGGCGAACTCTGGCTAGATGCGTATCAGTGCCTCCTTATATAGTCCAAGATCAGTGCTTCATTGTTCTTCTGGGGGTGCGGGAGATGATAGCCTTTCTCCGCAGGGGCTAATTATCTTAGGGTTGTGGTGGCGCCGCACATTTCTTATCATCCTGAGTTGAGGCTGGTGACAAGATTACAACTTCCGCCCGAGGCTCGGTGGGTGTGACGTCACTGGGCACAGAGGTGCTGCGATCCTGTGGTGTCTCTTTCTCTTGTAACTTCCTTCTATGCTATCTCTGGTCAGTGGCTCGTTGCGTAAAAGAACCTTGGTTCGAGGGGGTGGCAACCGCATGTTGCATTCTGGGCGGGCAGTAGAATTTTATAATTAAACGCATTAGTTATAAATGTGACAGAGGTTGTCCAGCACATGGAGTCAACTCTGTCGGCGCGTGAATGACAGTTTTTCACTGTTATGACTTTCTCAATCTCTTCCTTGTTTGTTTATCGGGCGAAGTCGTCCATAGGGTGCGCAGGCTCATTATGCAGCAATGTGGCATGCGTCAATATGTAATTTGCTTCTTTATCTTCTTAAAATCATCACAATCTCTTATTTTGCCGCATTGTTTTCACTTCCTGCATGTAGTTCCGACTGCACCATGTTAGATTTGTGTGGTTGGTGTCTTATATTATCATGAATAACACTAAATGATTTGTGGTGCTACCATTTTACCAGAAGTTCATCTAGTGCATTATTTTATTGTACTTATAGGACAGTATGAACTGTCTGCTTTCAGTTCTATCAAATGAAACCTAGTTAACATCCTAATAAATTAGTTTAATTAATGTTTTCTGTGTACAAAATGTCGCTGGCATTTCTTATCATCATTTAAACAGCTAACATTACTTTTAAATAAAATCAAATATTCTCTGGTAGTACAGTGAAAAATTTTTTAAATATGTAGTAGACAAGCATCTAATTGTTGAAAACAAGACAGAACAACATTTCATGGACCAACCACCTCCACTGATCTCTGTCCAAAGGTTCTCTGTGTATAAAATATGAGTTTTAATTTGAAATTGTGTACTTGTCACTGTAGCTGTTAGCTCACCTTTTTGGGAGCCATCATCAACCATTATTTATTAAATATAAAATTTTTCTAGATATAGAAAGTTATAATGATGCCACCCATATTCGTTATGTGGCTAATTTAAAGAATTCTGTAAATTTCCTATTACCCCCTCACACCTCTAAACATTGTATGCTCCTGCTTAGCTATAATGTAGCTTATGTCCTACCATTTGTACTGTTCTTGCTGTTTACATATCTGTAGTATCTTGCGCTATTGGACAGTGGTCTGGCATTAAGTGGGAAGTGTTAAAGAAATACCACTATTTACTTTTATACTCCAAGTACCACTTATTTGCCATAAAATGAACTGCTGTGGCCATTGCTAACATTATGTTCATTTTTAGCTATTTCACTGCAAAATTTTAATTCTTTCACAGACCACCAATTACACATATTCACATAATGTAACTTAAGTCATAGTTAAGAATCTTCTTTAACTTTGGGGTACAATATTCGTTGAATGTGTTAATCTTGTTTAAATAATTACACTCTAGAAGTCACTATTTAGTATTACATTAGCATAAATACTGTACATTATGTGGCAGTCTAAAAAACAATGTTTGTACATCAAAAATTGCATTTTTTAAAACTTTGTTGGTCACATTGCCAATTTTTAACATAACAGTGAAAGAGATAATAGGTCACATTCAGTCTCACAAGAGAAATATTTTATTTACTGCAGAAATAATTAGAAAGTGTTTTCTGGATTTGTACATTTACTCTTTGTATTGAAAGTCATTTCTGTAAATGATGTATTTTTATAATGCAAATTGCTTATATTCTATAGTGTGAATGGCTAGCATTAGGAATACTTACTGCAAAGCCATTCCAGCCAGGAAGTGGTACTGTACACAAATAAATTTTCATTACATGTTAGGTTCAGCTGCCTGTAGCATGTGTGATGCTGTATAAGTATAATTAATAGATTTTGGCGTATAGGTCTTTTGTTTTTTGAACAAGTTGTCCCCCTTTTCTAGCTTTTAAACATGTAAATTAGCTGGTTTTTCAACACCATAAAAATTTCCTTTTTGCAATTTTTGTTGCTAGGGATACCTATATTTTTATTGAACTGCATGTCAACCTTGTTTTAATTTTAAATTTTGTTTGCAGCAAGTGAACGTGTGTACTTGATTTTGAAAACAACTGTACGACTGTCTCATCCTGCTATGATGGATCTAATTTTACGAAAACGTCTTAGCCTTAATATCTACAAACGACAAAGTTTGACAGATCGTATACGTAGAAGAATTGTGAAGGTTGATTGCCTTACTCAGACTGGGGTCACATATGAAGTGGTTTCAAACATTCCAAAGGTATTAAGCAATGTGTATAATAAATTAAATCTTTTGTTTTTATATAAATGTGTAAGTTATAATTTTAGTGGAGAAATACACTCATTGCCATTAAATAAGTGCGCGCAAAACAAATAATCCTCACAAGGGTAAAATTTAAATACACTGCCATAAAATTGTATTATTGCTGAATTTATGTTTGCAATTGGCCAAGTATAACTGCCACCGGGGGTGCTAACATGTTACAGTCCTGATAACTTGACCAGTTAGACAAAACTTGTGTACTATTATTAGTGTGCATGTGGAATGAACAATTGTACTGCATTCAACACAAGTATAAACAACATCCATATTTTGAGAGGGTGAATCAGACTATAACCAGGGTGGATCAATTCCAATAAATTGCCTGCCACCTTGACTGTTGGGACTGAACTGTGGGATTGTGTTAGGAGTAGTGGAAACATAAGGGAGCACACATGCACCAAGGAGACTCTGTGTGACCCAGAATAACCATCAGTAGAAAGGAGTAGTTCATTACCACGCACAAACTTAATCAAAAGTGTCTCTTTCCACCATCCAGAAACATGCAGCATTTATAATCATCCACAGACATTATTAGTGACCCCTATTTCTACCCGCACCTTGAGATGAGACTTGCAGAAGAATTTTCTTTATTGTTAGATTCATTTTTTAGTTACAACCATGTTATGGTATGTGGGGGGGGGGGGGGCAGTGGACTGTGCCCAAGTGTCAAATTAAAGTGACAACACCAGTAATAATTGGTTCTGTCATGATGGGGGAACAGTCTTCTTTTCTTTTTGGTCTTCCCTAGTTTTGATCAGGGAACACTAAAGGCACAGTGGTGCATTCAAGAGATTGTGGCCACTTGTTCTTCCCTTCATGGCATGGCTTTATTAGGCCATTTTCCAACTAGACAATGCCTGCCTACATATAGCACTGGTTTCTCAGGACTGCCTTTTTGCTGTCAACTCACTTTCTTGGCCAGCCCTGTCTGTAGACTAGTTGCATATAAAAAAAGTATGGAGTCGGCTGGGACAACATCTTCAGTTATCAAGAGATTTGCAACAGTAGTTATATGTGTGGAATCTTCTTCCAAAGAATAGCATTTGATCTCAATAACATTGCTGCAATTATCCACATTAGAGATAGTACATTGCTGTATTATGTGAACTTTTCTTTCAACTGTATTATTTTGCTCAGTTACTAGTAACATTCACATTACCTGTGTCAAGTTTCTTTCCAATTTGATGCCTCTTGTCTATGACAGTTTTTATGGCAATGAGTGTATTAGTTGTACCTATTATCAGCAATTAAAATTTAGTAATGTGTATATCTTAGTTAATGAAAAGATATATTTCTTTATACATCTTTATTTATTTGTGAAATTTACACACTTTTGAAAAATATTGATTTATTAAATGCTGTGTGTTAAAAATTTTGGAACTTTTATTACTTTATTCTTTAAATTTACTATGTGTTATCTAAATTATTTAGTGATTAACTTATTTAAAATTATGTTTCTGCATAAAAAATTGACATTTGTCAATTGCATTATAAAATTTAATTGTAATCCCATAACCACAACAGTTAATACTATTGTCATTTTGTTCTCTCTATCAGGTTCTAACATAACCTCAAATAGTGAAGTTACTGTTTTCATATTGAAAATATTCTAAAAACATTATTCTTTCATTTTCTTTTTTAATCTTCTAGAAATAATTTCTTTAAATACATATATGTGTGGTTGGGTTTGCATACATATGCATGCTAATGCTCACATACCCTCACGTGCCCATGCATCCTCCGCCCCCTCCCACACAGAGACACAGTAGTATCTAAAGCCTGAAACAGATTCCTTCTGCAAGCCTGTTTCATCATATAGGTCATAAGGTCTTCATTTATTTTTGATTTATTTTACATTCAACTTGCTGTATCTTTGTGATGCCAGAGCATTTTGCCATGCCACCAATGAATTGTTAATTTCCCAATTCTGGCTTTTTAATGCTATGCTTATATTTTCAGTCACATGAATGTTCTGGCCATTTATTGGCGAAAAATTTACATTTTTACCTCAATGTGGATAGTTTCCTAACTTTGCTTTGGGAGTGTGCCTACATACTTTTCTATCGGCATTCTCGTTGTTCGACACTGCACTTCTGGTTGGGTCACCATTGGTATTTGGTAATTATATGTGGAGCACCATAAAAATAACAATTTTGGAATTGAACTATTGGTAGTATGGAATCAAATGCTCCCCTCGGGTGAGCCCAATTCTTACATCCATCAGGATGTTATAGTTGGTGGATGCAATGGGCTTTGTTAGGGGCTTCCCCCTAAGTTTCCTGGTGCAGTTGACTCTGTTTCCTCTGGATTTACTGCAGACAATGGCCACCTACTTCTTTAGATGTCAGTAGGATGCTGTGGAGAGAGGGATTTATCTTCCTGGTTGGCTCCATTGGGATGGTATAATTGGAAGGGTACTCTGGGCAGAGGCTAGCCCCTGAGTACTCCCAGCCCACCTGATGCTGATAGTCATTCCCCTGTAGTTTCTGTAGATGATGACAACCTGCTTCCCCAAAAGTTGGTATGGCACCTGAGGGAGAGCTGTTCTTCTTCTCTGTCTCTAAGTGGATGGTATAGTTTGTATCATGCCCTGGGCAGGTGTGGTATTCTTCAATTTCGACCCATGTATTATTGTTGTCCTTATTGACTTGTTCACCCGGAATTTACTTTGGCGGTTATGAAGTAAGAACTAGTACTTTTTGTTGGAAGAAATGTTTTACTGGTTATCGAGGAGGGGCGAGTCCCTTCATCGCATGGGGGTGGTTTGTGGGCTATCTGTCTGTGTTTCTTCCCTTTCTTTAGGAGTTTCTCAAAGTGAACCAGAAAGGGCAGGAAGTTCCTCCTCAGCAGTGATTGATCCATGTGCCATGAACTGTCCTTACGTCATTTTAATGTTGACCGTTCTGGTTGCAAACCATGAGTACATTTGTACCCAGCTTCATATGTACAACTCCTGGACCAAAACCATCTTGGTGCTAAGCCTTCACAAAAACTTCTTAATCCTGATGACAGGGTGTGGTTTCCTATAGCTGCAGTTTCCCCAAGCTGTAAGGATTTCTGGAGCTTGTGTCATAATATATTTTTGATACGCTGGATTTTGTGATCATGGTGTTGCAAGTTTTCCATTGGCACATCACCTTATGGGTTCTGCAATTGGCCTCTGCTTCTTCCTGGGTATGTGGGATCTGAGCCTTGCCTTCTCCGAGGCACAGCTCCTTTCTCTATATGATATTTGCTGGTGTGTTTCACCAGCAGAATCCTTTATGCATGTGCAGAAGCCAAACTGTGCATCCACCTGGTAGATGTCCAATTTGGAGTAGTCATCACCTAATTGGAGGTGGAGCTGTTCTTTAATACTCCGATTCCTCCACTCTGCCATGTTTTCTCTGGGGTTGTAGACTGGGTTTGTGGTGGGTGTGATTTCCAGTGTTCAATGCCACAGTCTCCAGCTCGTGCCCAAGAATGGACTCCTGTTGTCAGAAAGTATAGTTTTTGGATTACTCACCATATGAAAAACTCTTTCTTGAGAACCATGCAGATTGTGGGTGCTTATGCATTACTCATGAGATATGCCTCTATCCAGCAACTGAATTGATCTGTGAAGAAGGCAATCAAGAAGAATTTTCTTTTGGTTTTATGGGGTAGGGCACCATGATGTCCACTGTAATGTCTTTAAATGGGATGGTCGGTTTCTGGGTGACATGTTGCTCAGCCCCGTCTGCCCTCCTGGATTTCCAGAATTTGAACTCCAGACAGCTCCAGACATATTTTTGGGCATCTGCCTCGAGTACAGCCCAGTGTAAGAATTGGAGGGAGACCTTCCGCTTGGTTTGTTTGACCCCAGGTTGTCCGGCACTTAGGTGCTTGTGAGCATATAAGAATACAGATTCCCTTGCTTCAGGTCTGCCACACACCATGGATCCTGATGGTCACACATGGATTAGTTGTTTGAGCAGATGTAGTTGTTCAAGTTGTCTCTGCTCACACTCCTCAAATGCATCTAGGCATGGGCGATTGTGTCTACCCCTCTGCTGGCTATTCTTGACCATAGTGAACAGTGTTGAGTGGTTAGGCCTTTTGTATTCTTTGGGTGTGGTTTGACAATTAATTTGGCTGAGGGTGAATAATCATCATAGTTGTCCTGCACAGTTTTGGTATTGTCTGATTCCCATGACAGATGGTGAGCCAGTGTCTAACCAAGTTAGATACTTGTCAGTCCTCAGCGTGAACTGGCATCCTTTGAGATGTGATCAGAATAGCTTCAACGCCCATACAATTCCAAGGCCTTCTCATTCATTGCTATGGCTGTGTTGTTCTATAGTGTCAAATTTGGTATTTTTTAATCAAATTACTAGTTTGGTCCTATCTTCTACCAGCTGATATAGAACAGCCCCGCCCCCACAATACTAGTGTCCATTTGGACAGTCAATTGTAGGGTTGACCCGCAATAAGACATGTCATGAACTTGTTTTTAAACTCTTCAGAGGCCTGTCATGCCTCCTTGGTTCCCTGGTACCTGCATTTGGGAGACAGGAGATTAGTGCCATGATTTGTCAGAAACAAGGAGTATAGTTACATATACAGTTGGTCAGCTGTATTAATTGCTTTAGTTGCTTGTGGGTGGTTGGCAGCTCTGCCCGCACAATTTAGTAGATGTGGCAGGGATGGGCATAATTCTCCTCTTCCTGGACCACAAGGCTCAAATAATCAACTGCTAAATTGCTGAAGTAACACTTAACCATGTAATACTTTTGAGATACGATGTCACATTGCCCAATAAATCATTCAAGTATCAATGCCAACATGTACTGAAATGTTGACAGGGTACATTTAAGGATAAACGGCATAGCCCTGAACTGCAATCTCTTTCTGTTAGGTGTGATGAATGCTCACTTTTCCCAGTCTACCTAGCGGGTAGCACCTGCTGTTATCTTGCACACAAATTGAGTGTTGAGAATACCTTAACTTCGCAGAGTCCTGCCAGGGTTGTCACCATACTGGTTTGGGATGGGAGGTGGGGGGTACTCTGGGTGACAAGTTCCAATCGGCAGAAGTCCACACATAAGAGAGCAGAGTCCCATCCTTTTTAGGTACTTTTGAGTATCAAGGTTTCAATGACTCCCTCATTTAATATATCCTCGACTTGTTCCCTGATAATGCATTGTTCATCAAACCCCTATCCTTGTGGCCCATGCACATGGGTTAGCTTTCTTAATTTGATATGCCATGTTTGGTCACAATGGTGGTACAGAGTAGGTCAACAAACACAAAAAGATATCTTGGTGCTCCATGAAGAGGTATTTGACTGCATCACAGAATATTGTAGGGATTCTTGTTTTTTTTTTTTTTTTTATATTTATAATCTGTACCAAGTGGATGACTGGTGCAGCCATTGTCCTTACCACATACACGTTCAAATACGTCACCTGGCGACCATAACCACAGCCTCCTGGTCTTTGAGCCAGTGTTTCACCAGCACCATGATCTTCTGCAAATCCCCTATAATGAGGGTCAGGGATTGTGAGATTTTGTCTCGTATCCTTAATTTTAATGGGGCATGACGTAGGTACCCCGACTGTGTTTCTGTTTTGTTCTGCTATGCCTTTACAACTTCTGGCATGGTTGCCACTCATCTGGAAAATCTGGAAAACAGGGAAAAGTCAGGGAATTTGAAAACTGTCAAGGTAATTCAGGGAATTTCGAACAAATTAGCTAAACATCAGGGAATTCTGTGATATGAATGCTATATTTGACAGTTTTATTATCAATCATGCACCAATAGCAGGATTGTATAAAATATTTTTGATGATTTTAGATAAAATTCTTAGGTTTTTTTCTTTGCAATTTATGTAGATAGCAATTTTGTAAAATCAGAGTATTATATTGGTGTAAAGGTGTGTTATAAAGGAAAGGCATCAAGCCTTGCAGAAAATGTTAGCCAAAGGTCAGGGAGAAAAGGTTATTTTGGTCTGGAATTCAAGGAAATGTCAGGAAATTTTCCAATGGAAAAAGGTGTCAATCCTGTTCTGGGAGTGTTCTGCCATGCTATTCAGCCCCTACTGTCTGCACATGCAGTGCCAGTGGAAGCTTGGCTCCAGATAGTAATTACAGTATTGTCCGTAGCTTGCAGCACGGCAGTACCTCCTAAAGATGTGGTTGATTATGCTCCAATGTCTTTCAGTGTCGTGTTTGGATTCTCTGCGATCTTGAGGTTGTTTGTATGCCAGACTTTCAGACTTTCACGTTTGGAGTTTTTTTTTTCGCTTTCCTAGGCTTCTATGCTTCTTTGCTTGGTGAGGTTGCACAATAACTTCGCAGCAGCATCTGCGAAAGATATGACTTCAGTTTCATGTGTCCCAAAAAAGGAAATACTGTTTGCTGATATATTCCACGCACCACTCCAGTAATACTGATCTGGAGACTGAAAAACCAAAAATTATAAATTTTTACAACACAAAAGGGGGCATGGAATAGCTAGACCAGTTATGTGCAAACTAATCTTGTGGCAGTATGCCTGAGGGTTGTCGACTGGGCAGCTGTAATTGCTTATGTCCTTCATCAGTCTTACAGAGACAGAACTCTCTTCACAAGACTACATTTCATGAAAATCTTAGGAAAATGACTATCACAATAATTTCTTGTGAATCAATCCAAGAATGCAGGACTTTCACAACAATTGAGAGACACTATATATTGCATCACTGAGACAGAAGAACGTGAACCACCAGCATCCAGCAAGGAAGATCTGTCAAAGACCAGCAGGAAAACATGCTACTAATGGCCAGCAAGAATGAAGCATAAGACCTATGCTGCATCTTGTTCTGCATGTGGGTGTAATCATTGGAAAACCTGCATTTTCCATATGATGAACTATTCAATGTATTGGTTGCGCAGTATCATTTGCCAAAAAAAAACTGGCTGTATAGAAGTCCCCTTGCTGCATTTAAGGGAAATAATTGAAGAGGCTTAAAATAAGCTCGTCCCAGCTGATATCAGTGTTTTGCCACAAAGCCTACAATTCCTTAGTGTGTGTACATAATCTGTCCCTGCTCTTTTCACCCACACTTCTTGTGGCATCCTGTATTGGTACAGCAGTTTGGCACATCTGTACGTGAACTGTGCTGGATTGTCTGTATTGGAACCTGCAAATAGTGGCAAGCAAATTAATTGCTGTGGTGCGTAGGGTCACTGAGAATATTCCCAGTTTTAGTTTCGGCGGAAAACAAAGACTTTATTTCCGGAGCTCCCTTAAATTGTAGTATCTAGTTCCCTCTGGTATGGGTTGTCCCATATGGTTGCATTTTTCAGAGTGGCCTCGTCACCGAGTGTCACACACCTTAGCATGAGTAAAGAGATTTGGTAGCTCTTAAGATTGAGTGACATGGTTCCGGGTGATCGCAGGGTCAAACAAGTGGAATTTTGATATCCCGAGGGCAATAGCTAACCAGTAAGGGAATCTGCTTTGGTTTAGCAGGAGACACTTGAGGTGGGCCATGGTCATAAAGCTCTGGCTAAGAAACCTTAAGCCCAGTGCCTTATGATGTCACACGGGGAGTCTGACATGTTCAAGGCTCATAAGTGCACACACTTGCAAAACTGGGATATTGTGGTTCCCCAGCATTCTGTTCCAATGCACAAAAATGTGATGCAGAACGCATTTCCATATCTTTGATGCACACACTACTCAACGACTTCGCTCCATCTTGAGTGCAAGGTTCGAACCAGAGCATGTGAACTAACCCCAATAGTACTGAAGAGGTAGGACACCTGCCTACAGGGTACGATGGTGCAATGTCAGAAGTGACTAGAGACCCGTGATCCTAGCTTGTACTGTTCACCTGGAAAACTCCAAGAAGCAATTACGTAATCACCCCCTAACGAAGACTGTACTGTCTCCTGAGCCACCGCTCCCTCCAACCAGGCCAAGGTAGTTCCAGAGTGCGGCAAGGAAGGGCAGCACCAAGCCTATTTCCACAGCACCCGAAGATAAGTGATGATAGTACCACCTCAGCATCCTTTAATTTTCAAGCCCTGTGGCCGAGGCTATTACTTGCTGCACCCCTCACCAACGAGCACCCATATGAGATAAGTATAAAAAGTCTGGCATGATCAGAAAACTTCAGTCCATGCTTGTCCTCTGCCCTCTTCAGGCTTGGATGCAGTCACCGCCACGGACTCGCTTGCCTACAGACTCTGCTCCTCCAATGCTCACAAGGGCCAGAGGTAGCCAGCAGGTGCACGACCACTGGTAGGTCTGCAGATTACACTTCTCACAAGGGCCAGAATCTCTACCAGTAGAAGACATCCTCAACCAGAAGTCAATAACACTGCAGCCACTGCAGATCCCTCTGCTTCTGGGATACTGGACTCCCCAGAGCCTTCCGAAGACTTTGCTCTGCCTCCTTACCACCCTCTGGTGTTAAACCAACACCCCTTCTGGTAAAAGGTCATGACGATATCCCTTCAGGACCTCCACTCTGCCCACCAGATGGTGTCAGCAACATTGACATTACCCTTCTGATAATAGTCGCTTCCGCTTATCCTTCTGAATGACCACCACGTTATGTTAGGAAATTAGTTGTTGAATACTCATTTTCTCTTATACCAATTAATGCCTTCTTTATAAGATTATAAGATTAATTTGTCAGGTCATCTTCGCCTGGATTGCCTAGGGAACTTCCGTAACAAAGTGTTCTAGCGTAGGAGGTAGCACAGTGCCACCGTGTTTTATTACTCACATAATAAAATACGTGATACTTCTCTGATTACTGAATTTCTTTGTGTAATCCATCTCTGTGTCCTACGTAGTTCAGATCTCTAAAAATTAAGCTGGCAACACCACCAGGCAACAAGTCTTACACACACACCTTAAGAGGTCACTGGAGCTCTGCCAAACTGGTAGAATTTGGTGGAGCCCAAAGCACTGGAAACTCATCCGCCAGGAAATTAATCAGTGACTCAGTGTGCTCCATACTCCGCCACCACTCTGTGCAGGGCCAGAAAGAGGCTTGAATCACCGCTGAGAAACTGACCTCCTGCATACCACACCTGAGTATTCCAGTCAGGAAGTAACTTGAGCTATCTGTCGTTCTGTCCACCGCTTTCCTGCAGGTCCAGACGAAAGGAACACAGGTTTCAATCTCTCATTACAAGACTGGTTACTTAGAAGTACACACTAGGAAATCACAAGCACTGGCTGAGCTTTCATTGGTCTCAGTTATTCCTTCACTTCCCATGCCTTACAACCGGAAAGGAGGTGGACAGAGAAGGTTGAAGCATGCAGCTGCTGTCCTTGAAACTAGACTGCTTTATGACCCTAACTTAGAAGTTGCACTTTGCACTTCCACTCAGAAGTGTCACTTTTCATCACTGCATAAACAGTTATTCCCACCATTTAATTAAGCTTGAAGGCCCTCATCATCCCATATTAGAATCTTTACTAAGGGGTGAAGAGCCTCCTATTGGTATTGCCAACCCATTGTTGTGCAGTCCCAATCCACCCTCAACAGTTGCCTGCAGTACAGCACAGAACCAGAGAATGTCACAGTCCGAGAGTCAACAAGGCGACCACTAGCCCACCCCACTACAGGGTAATAATAGTCTCAAGCCAGCAGCAGCACCACTAAGAATAACTGCAATCTTCCAGGTAAATATGTAACCAAGGGTCAGCCGACTCGTAGGGCTGTGGCAGTAGCTTTGGATTTTGTGTCCTTGAGACAGGCCACCCAACCTGTACTACACTGGCCATCTGCCAGTCCACCATTAAGGCGCTCAACTTTGTGACTCTTGTGTCATGTAATAAAACTGTGAAAGTGACTTGAACCTCCACAAGTCTTTTTTAAATGTATTGCAACGAAGGTCACAATAACTTTTAGCCCCAAAAGTGGCTTAGATAATTCTTTGTCGCTGCCAGCCCTTCTAAGTAATTGTTGTTTCAATTATCCTCCTACAGGTCACAGATCAAATGTAACACTTTAAAACAAAATTACACTTAATTTAAGTGACGTAAAGAAAAGGCGGGTGGGGGACCGTTTTAAAGAGTCCATCACCTTTTAAGTTCTCCATGAAGCAGGAGTAAAGTGCACACACACTTTGATTCAGAACACAAATTGTATTGTCGAAACAAATTGAGGTGGTACAAACACTGAAGTGGGCATGCGGAACAAGACCCCACATTAGCCTATGTTGCTGTTCTCAAAGAAGTCTAGTGTATGCTAAACAAATTATTTTAAAATGTAAGTAATGCTGGAGGGGCTGGAGTTGACTCCAGAAGGGAGGCAAACTCGGTACATGAATTGAGTGAAAATGTTCCGGTACAATTTAAGTACATAACTGACACAAAAGTTGCTTTACCCCAGAACCGTCTAACGCGCACCAGCCCTGACGCCTGCTCTTGCTAGACTCAAGGGGTTGGCGTTTGCGGTGGTAACAGGTAGTTCAATTTGTTTCTGCTAGTCTTTCCTTCACCTGAAAACAAAATATATATAAAAATCAATTTGACATATTGAAAGTATAATCCTGAATTAATTAAAATGGGATTTTAATTAATTAAAGTAGAATTTTAATTATTATTCATTTTACGTAAAATTTTGCAAGAAGTTTTATTGTGCCGCGATTTGGGCTCGGCTTCCCACTGCTTAAGTCAAATTACACTATTCTAATTAAATATTACTGGCACTTAATCGTGATGTCCCTTGTAGCTTGAGTGTCTAATTGTTATTGAGCAATTAATCCAATAATGAGTTTATTAAAATATTATATGATATCTTGTATCTCACAACCACATGGTAGATGTTTCATAAATGCGTTGCACCTGTGAACACTAAGAGAAAATGCTACATTTATTTGTAGATTGGTTTTCATTTTTGCAGGTAATTATAAAGTACAGTTAGGCTGCGTAGTTACATCCTTTTATTATTATGTCTTGTGGCAGTGTCAGTTGAACTAACTCAATAGGTGTGCCCTAGGTGAATGGCCTTCAGTCGTGACACGCACAGAGAGTGGTACAGTGAGCGTAGTCATTACCTTGGCTGGCAGATGGTGCACAATGGTTAACATGGTCTCTAGGGGAAACCGCGAGTGCTGTCAAACACTCTCCCCCCTCCTCTTCGGGAGCCCTTTTGACCCTACGTGCAGCTGGCATATATGGCATGCAGCTGGCAGCAGGGTGGCCCGTGATAGGGGCATAGCGATGAGTGGCAGGATTGGGAAGCCTGGAGTTGTAGTGTCTCAATGGCTCGTAGAAGGTGCTGTTGTGGTGCTGCAGTGCTGCTTTCAGAGCAACGGTAGCACTGCGGGTGGCAGAGCGGGACACCAGAGATGTCACTTCTACAGCTGTCGCTTGTAGGGAAGGGTCGATACTACATTTTCTCGATACTTAATACCAGTTTCGATACCAAAATATTCTCATGGTACTCAATACTGATACTTTTCTCGATACCAAATTTAAATTGTCATGAACACAAAACAACTTGGCCAAGAAAATTGCTCATTTTACTAGTGTCATTGACATACTGAAACTATATAAAAACCCACATCACCCTGGAAACAAATGGTGGATGGCCTGTAACCCAAATGTCCTTAACCAATGTTAAATGAACACAGTTTCCTACGATTCAATAGAATCACGTTTCTACAGTAAAAGCTATAATCAAAACTTTGAGGAAAATGATAGCTTAGTATACACTTATTTTGCAATTTCACAGTTTTTTATTTTATTTTGCGACTTCAAGGAAATTACTGTAACGTTAAATAAATATTATAATTATCTGATACACATGTAGTGACCTAGCATGCATATTCCACAGGCTAGGCCATGACAGGTGTATCAGATAATTATGGTATTTATTATTGTAAATATTTAATAATGCAGTTGTATCAAATAATTATGGTATGTGTAGCATGTACAATGACTACTTAATTTGCACGCTCGTGCCTATCGGTGCTCACTCGCAATTCTCTACCTGCTTTTATTGTACCTAAAATATATCCCATAAGCGTGATTCATGGAATAAGAATGAATTTAATAAAAAATTTTGATGCAGCAAGTAATTGTGGTATGTACAGTAACTACTCAAATTGCTCACTCGCGCCTATCGGCACTTGCTCACAACTCTCAACCCATTTTTATTATACATAAATTATGTACCATAAAAGTAAATGTTTTCAAAAATAATATTTGTGGTATGTGCGAGTTCCCTAAAAACACATCAAGATGCTTGTAGCTGTGTGAATATTATGCTATGAATAAAATATGGTATGTTATGGTACACTTGTACTTAAAGTATGGTACACTATTCAAAATGGTAGTACATATTCTGAAAGGTATAGCACCTAGGTGCTCTGGTAGGTGATATAACCTAGGCTTGCTGTTTTTCCTTGGTGGAAAGTATTCCTAGTGGTTGTGGCTCCTGTGTTCCTTCCGTCCAGCACCTGGGTGCTCGGGGTAGTAGGAAGCAACAGGCGGCCGTCTAATGGGTGTGTTAGCAGACTGGAGGGGGCCTTAGTCAAGCTAGTTCTGATTTAAAAAGTTCCCGGTTTCTGTCGGCAGTGCACAGTGTGAATTATTCCTAGCGGGCGTAGTAAACGTTACTCTAGAAATAGAAGCGTTACGATAGAGAACAAAGTTGTTTTTATTGAAGACTCAATAAACACAGTGACTCCTGCTATCTCCTACCAAGCAGACGGAGTACTGAAGGTAAACTATGTTAGCCAGGTGTAGGTGACCTGGTCCTAGGGTAGAGGGAAAGTGAACTAGAAAACTGAATATATAACTACCAAACTAAAGCTGTCTAATTGTGGGTGTCTGGAAGAGACAAAGGAAGTTAAAATAGCAAGGTTTATTCATGTTCGATAGGTGTCAAAGACTGTTGTCTTCGCAGAGAGTAGCAGCGATGGCTACTGAAGATTTGAGGTTCACTGGAGGCCCCAGCACTAAAGAGGGCTCGGGGTTTTCTCTAGAGAAGAAATACGAATGACTGCTGGAGCCCCGCCACGCATGGACTTATATAGTCAGAAGTCTAGGCTGCAGCGGCGCGGTGCAGGGAATGCATGTGACATCCTACCGTGAGGCTGGCATGGGAGGTGTGAACCCTCTGGTAAGCGTTCTTGTTTCGTGGATGTTCAACGGCGCTCGGCCGTGCCTGAAATGGCTGACAGTTTTCACTCAGCACGTGGGGAGGGGGCGTGCTTGCTTATTGCGTAACCTTATAGCCACGTGTTCGGCCACCCGGTAGATTTAAGCTGCGCGCAACAACCGTATATTGGTTTGCGGTAACAACTCTCACGTAGGTTTAAGTAAAGGTATTCTTCACGTGAAGAGCGATGAGTCGTAATCGTAATTAATAGTAGTATAAGCGGCACGCGTCAACTGGAAAATTCCAAGAGGGAATAAAGTCAAAAAATACTGAACAGCAACTAATTACAAAAAATTAAAATATATGTATATATACATGACCATCAGATAACTCAAAGAAAACAACTGAGGCTAGAAACCTGTTAAAAAAAGTTTGGACAACAGTGACTAATTATGTAGGAACAAAATGGGACAACAAATCAGAGAAAACACACTCGAATACAGCAGTTTTACCAGACACAACAGAATACAAGCCAGGTATTCTGTAGTCAAGAATATATAAATAATATGCACAAAGCCAAGAAATTTCATGAAATAATCAAGTCAAATTAAACAGGACAGCAATCTTAATGCAGAAATCTAATATACTATTATATGTTTTCGACAAAAAATATATACGACCAACAGACAACACACCGAAGACGACACAGGATAGTTATCTACTTACACAAATAAAACAAACACAACGAAGAAACTCGCACAAACACAGTAGTTATTATTATCTCATCCATAGGTTACTTGTTTTATTTGAGTTTTTTTTTCTCAGTCTCATTGCTGTTTTTGCACAACAGACATCTGCATTGCAATGGCAAATGTCCAAAAATCTCCATGTTGTCACTAATTAGTTTATTTTATTTGGTTGCAGAGAGTTTTTTTTTTTTTTTTTTTTTTTTTGTAGTTGAAATTTTCAAAAATTTCCTCTTTAATTTGTTTTGAACTCTTTTCTGTCACATTGAAATTATAAATTAGTTGGATATCGAGAAATATTTTTATTTTAGGACTTTTAAAATAATACACAGAAAATATTTTTGGACTTATAAAATATTTTAAACAATTGTTACTGAATAATATTTTGTAAACCAAAAAAACAAATTGATGTAAGGGGCCTCAATTAAAAATATTAGCTAACTTTTTATACTCAGTTAAATTCTCTGTCTTTTTAATAAGTATTGTGAGATTATAATTTTTTGTTTACTTTTTTTTTTTTTTAAGTACTAGGTCGCAAATCAATCTATTTCATTGTTTTTCTTTAGCATCCTTTTGTTTTCAAACTTAATTGTGTTATCTCTGGTGTTTATAAATATTAATAATTGTTTTGTAGTTCTTAATATTAATTATTTGTGCCATATTGTTCCAGTGTGCAAGTTTAATTTATTCTTAAAGTGGGCCTATTGTTTCAATAGCAGTTCATATTTTTGTAATGGCACTGTTTTAAAGCTTTGCTGATCACCAATGCTCCCTAAGCAGCTGGGAAAATTAATTTTAACATTCTGCCTTTCGTCTTTTGAGTCAGTGTACTTTTCTTTTTACTGTTACCCATTCCTTTCGTGACTTTGGGTCTCATTAATTTGTTGACATACCACACTGTGATTTTCTTTTCCAAATTAGTGATTGGGTCCATTGTTATTTGTTACACTTTTTGTGCTTGTATTTCATCAGTGGAATTTGTTTTTTTTTTAAGATTGTGTTCAGTTGTGTAACTTAAGCAGTTTTTTTGCACACCTTACTGAGTTTAATACCAGGGTCCCTTCTTCATTATTGAAGTGCATAACATATACCTGGCCCACAGTACTAGAAGCTTGGGGAATGCAATTCAATGGGAAATGTATTAAATTTCAAATTAACGATAATTTCTTTACATCATTTCATGTTTCTCTTGCAAACCACATTTATACTTTGCTTTTTTTTATGTATATTCCAATCAGTACAACGGAATGAAATTTGTGAAAAAATATATACTTCCTGCAACAATTACCGAACAGAAACAACAAAATGTGGAGTATGAAAGGCACAATTTGTTGTTTCCATGAAGTGGTAAGTGCATAATCACTGTGCCACCTAGTTGTAGCAAAATATGTGTTGCTAACATTACTAGAACATTGAAATTGATTTAGATCTGATAATGTGTGTTTGTTTTCAAAATCATTATGTCAGGGAAAATATAAGTGTTTAGCAAATGCTATCATTTGGTTGACAGAATTCTTTATTTCCTGGATACTGACAAAAATGAAATTACTTGTTCTAATGATGCATTTAAGAATTCCGTATTCATATTTCATGACATTAGGAGTGAAGTGCAAGGACAAATTGAGAACTACTTTAGTATTGGTAGATATTCCTTTGTGGACTGTTATCTGTAAGTTATGCTAGGATCTAATCATAATTTGCATGATAATGGAAATATGAATAGTCCTTTCAAGTTTGACAACTTCAACTTAAAAATAGTTTACATTGAACGTGCAAATACAAATATGACGTTCCCAACATTTGAAGAAACATGTTCCTACTGTTGGCATGGATAATAATTATTTTATTCTATATAGGTATCCATTGTATTTTACTCCTTCAAAGAGGTGATTTGCATATCATCATTGCCTTAACATGTGAAAGCATTTCTCAACCACATGAGGATCTGTACTATTCTGCATTTTCTCCAGTCTTAAGAGTTCTTGGTCTCTTAACAATAATAGAGTTTCTTTAGCTCGCATTACAAATAGCAAATTTTGATGTGAAACGTCTTTAAAATCAGGCCAAAATATACAGGTACCAGGTTAAAAATTAGAACCACAAATAAAACGTCTCTATTGTCTCATGTTAATAACTCCCTAAGTATTACCCGTAGAGATGCAAGTGCTGTGTCGTTTGTTACCATATATGATCAGCTCGCTAATATGACCTTGAGTTTGTGTCGGGGGTGGCGGAGGATGCGTAGCGCTAACCGGTCAAAACTGGTGCCCTCGCTTCTTTCCGTTCAGTTAAATTCATGACCCAGCCATTGTAGCGCAGTAATTTGGGTGTTTATGTATAGAGTTTGTCAATTATATTGATTTAAGTAATAAAAGTTGTATCTTGGGCAATATTTCTATACAAAAACATCAAGTAAGTGTGCAAAAACTATAAAAATTCAATATGTCAGCCCAAGCAAGAGCCAGCCGATAATATAGATCACGCATGTCGTTGGAAAGAGGAGGCTCGGGGCTACGCACAGGTACCCCAATGTCCACAACTGAGTGAGTGAGGTGGTTTTGGGAGCGTCACAAAGTTGACATGGCAAGATCGGTGTACGACGGTGCGAGCATCTCTGCTGCCGCTGTACCCAACCCGATGGACATAGCGAGTGAAGAGGACACCCATACATTTGTCGAAGATGTCTCCGAGCAGATAGATATCAGTATCAATGACTGCCCTGCCCAATTTTTTTTCCCACAATTTCCACTGTTTTCTATCATCTAGCCTGATCCATCTTTTTTGTATGTTATAGTTAAGGACAACATCTGCTTTAATTTGTATTGGTCTTTGTGACTGCATAATATAAGTTGTAGAAGATGTGTGGTATGCTGACAGCATTAACAAATCTCTAGTGTGTCTTTATTTTAGGCAGAACAAGTGCTTCCTCTGTGTTGAAATCAGTTCAACATTTCTAATCTTCTTCAGAATAGTATTTTGTGAAAACTGCTTTTTATTGTCATTCAAATGCATAATGCCGTCACTTGCATTCCTACAATAAGTCAAAGACAACTGGTGATGTATTTAGTGACAGTTCATGTATACATGATGATTTTGAACAATGAGGACATGTTACATGAGACGATCCTTTAGACGATGAGGAACAAAAAGGGTCTAATGGACATATGTTCAGAAATTCATGGGTTCCTCTCTAGAGCACATTATTGTTCCCCATGATGGTGTTGTGCTCACATATCTGTAACATGAGGCATCCGCTCCACTACTGTTGCCGATGCACCTTGAAGTGGACATGTGTAGTATAGTGCTGTGCTATGGGACAATGACCCGGTATTCCAATTGGGAACAGACCGACATGTCTTTACATAGACAAGCAAATGGCAATGGGCGAGAGGCATCATGTCTGTGCCAGGGAAAAAATCTCTGCTGACAGCAACTGCACAATAAAATGTTTGCAACAGTGTTTCGCAATTTGTGTAAGACAGGCTCCTTTATGGGGATAGTTAACATTGAAGGAAGGCTGCACCAGTTACATACACCATCCTTGGAGGAACATGTAATCAACACTGTTGAAGATGACCCTAGTATCAAAACCAGGCAGGTGGCTTGCCAGCATGTGGTAAACCATGTGACCATGGATGACCATGTGGAACATTGTCCACTACAACCGCTATTACCATATCACTTGAAACATGTGCAGGGCTTATTACTGATAAACTTTCCTCCATGGGAACTGTTTTGGTGCTGGTTTGTTGCACAGGCCACCACAATGCTGGGATATCTATCATCCATCCTATTCATAAATAAGGCCACCTTTACAAGGTGTGATACATCAACCTCCACAACACCTATCTGTGGGCTGTGCAGAATCCCTGTCATATGGTGACAATGAACGATCAGCTCCAATTCAGCCTCAGTCTGTGGGCTGCGATTATTGGTGACCGCTTTGTGGAACCATTCATCCTTCCACAATGCCTTACAGGTGAGGCATATCTGCACTTACTGTGGGTGACCCTGCCTTCGCTGCTGGAAGAGGTGCCTTTGGTGGTACAAATTGTTATGTGGCTGCTACACGGTGATGCTCCAGCCTACTTCTGTATTACCATGCAGAGGCATCTCGACAACGTCCTCCCCGGTCGATGGATTCGACAAAGTGGTCCAGTTGCATGATCCACCTGGTCGCCAGACCTCAGCCTTTCAGATCTAAGCTACCTGTGGAGGCCATCTAAAAGGTGTTTTTTTTTTGTTGGAGCCCATCTCAGATGTACAGACATTGGAACAACACATTTTAATGTGTGCAGTAGTCACTGCTGTGGCACGCACGCCTACGAGGCCACTTCGAACACCTCATCTAAGGTTGGCCTTATGACAGTATATCATGTACTGCATTGTACTGTGCCGGAATGATGAATGAATAAATGGTATTTGGCATAGAAATAATGCATTTCTATACATATGTCAATATGACTTTTTGCTCTTTATCCTCTCAAGGATTGTCTCCTGCAGTTGGTTCCCATTTGTCAACATATCATTCTGTATAGTGTAGCCCTTGTTGAAGTATGGCTTACAAATCCATTTAGTAATATGGTAACACCTAGTTCTTCTGCTTTGTTTCCAGAGTATACCTTTTATTTTAAGCGCTTAGAGTAAGTTTCACACCCCACAAAGTGTTTCATTACATATTTATTTAGTTTGGTTTTCATATAGACACTAAAATTTATTCTACCTCAGTAGCTGCACATCTTCATCAAATGTAAAGTTGCAGGCAAAGAGAGAAAACAATTTTCTGTGAAGTGGCATATTTAAAAAAGAGGATTATTATTATTAGGTTGGTTGCAAGAAATGTAACTATTATTGTTGCTGATGTGCAGATTGGACAGTATAGCTTTGCAGCTATTTCTGTTTACAAATAGCAGGAGCTGTTATACATGTGTACAAAAATAGAAACAACGCTTTTGTGCCTCATAATACAATGGAAACTTAATCCATCGAGCATCATTGGATCCAAAGTCTGTGTCCACAGCTAATTTTCTGTGGTCATGACAAAAGTCCTATGTAAATAATGCTAAAAAGTCTGTTTTTGCGGAACTCAAAATGTTATTTTTACAGCATCGATCAAGCAAAAATTTCTGTAGCGTCACCGAAAATTACATGTTCCGATCATCAAACAATGAAGTATTGACAAAAAGTAAAAGTGTCAACTGTAGTCACCATGGCATATCAAGTCGGTATACAATACATTATACACACATTGCTGTGACCTGTCCTGAGGATGAATCATGCCACGCATTAACAAGGGCGAACAAGGGTAGCTCAAAGGATAAGTACTCAGATACAAAAGACTACTTTTATTAAATACTAATTTTACAATCACGCCTCAAGTAGACGACTTAGTCTCAAATTAGGTTCTACAGCAATGCAGTTACAAGTAGCAAATATATCTCGATAGTTATGTTTCACAAAGGGCGCTGATGCCCTTAATCAAGCTCAAGGTAGCATAACGATAATAAGGCGAACAATGCTCAGAGGGAGCTTAAACCAGTCACAAGTCCCGTGCACTAGCGTGCCTTAAGTCACCCTACCAGGGATTTGATAATTACCCTCTTTGCCGCCGCAGTCTCAGCAGCTCTCCTCCCGATGGTGGGCGTTGAAGGTGGACCACGGGCTGAGGTGCTCTCGTCTCGTTGTCCTCTGGCAGCGGCAGGCAAAATGATACCCAGAGCTGCCATCGCTCTGAGCTTATATTGTACCTTCCTGACCTTGCGCCCAATCCCCTGGTATGTGTTTTTTAAAACAAGGCTTGGCTGGCCAAGGTCACTCTGCGCCTTGACTCAGCGCAACGCTGAGCAACCCTCGTAGGAGCGAGCCACACCTACATGCACACACAATACTAAAAGGCAACACAAATGAAATAAATTTTCAACACACATTGTTTTCGCTTACAACTCACTGGCCTGCGTTTAGTCCTATTTGTAAAATTTACCACTTCCGAAATAACCTGTTGTTGATTTCTTCAAATGTCGTACTTAATTCTACTTTGTAAAAAAAAAACAACAAAAGATATCTCAGACTAAACAGAATGACTTTAGAGAGCACGAAATAAAAAATAAAGAAATGAAACATGTGGAAATACAGTATATATGTGTATGAAATATGTACTGTAAATGTATTATTAGACGTTAAGCAAGTAATTGCAATGTTTACAGTGGCAGCCGTGTTGGTAATGACCAGCAGAACCACCACAAGAAACAGTGGTGCCATATTTTTGAGATATTGATTCGCAATGCGACGTTACCAAGAACACTCTCCAAGTTTTTCTCTTCAATATTTTTTCATGAAAATTGTGAATGCATATATGTATAAATGTAACGCTAGTAATATGACCCGAAATTTAACAAAAAAGGCAATGCAAAATTAAGGAAACCCTATTCACTGCACTTTATCAACCACAGTATTCAAGACATTTTTATTTCCTAGCTTGTAACTGTGACTGTTGTTAGTTGCTTTATGGATAATACTTCCACTACATTGGCAGCTATTTCTGTGCTCATGATTTCATAAAAGAGGTTTTTAAATACTGTTTGTATTAAGTTTGAGTTTTAGTGTACCGGAAAAATTTTCTTTAATACTCCCATATGTATTTTTTTTTAATTTAGTTCTTCGCTAATACCTAACATAGGCCTACCAATGTGTTCAACATAAAGTTTAATGAATTTTTTTTTTACCTGTCTAGGCCACATCTACAGAATAACCACATTTATAGAATTTTTATGTCAGTTCCCTAAAATTTGATAATTAAGAGTTTCCACAATATTAATAAATATAATCTGAGGAAAATTATTTATTTACAATTGAGATCAAATTATGTGACTTTGTCATAATTCACTCTTTCAGTTTATTAATTATTTTATGTACTTGTAAAATTTAACAATTTAAAATTGTTATTGATTGCAGGAAATATATTTAAATTCCTTTATAACAATGTGTACACTAGTCCTAACAATATTTTTTTTAATTTGTAAGGCATCTGCACATAATTTTAATTTCTCATCACATTTAATTTTGATCACATTTGTTCAAAAGAAATGTTTATATTTGGAATCATCTTATTAATCACGAATTAAAGTTTTTGCGATGGCATTCACCCCCCCCCCCCCCCCCTCGAGGAGTGGTAGGGTGGAATCATATTTGTGCACACCTATGGATCTTCGGGTATTGATCTCTCTCTCCCCCCCCCCCCCCCCCATCACCCAACTCCCCCTTTTCCCCCAGGGGGCTGGGAATGCAAAGACTGGATGGGTGTGTTTTTCACCTTTTCGCCCTGGAAGGCACATTTTTCGGTCGATTTTTGTTGGATTTGAGGGGGTTTATCTTCTTTCTATGTCCCACCTTTCCCCATTGGGAAGTTTGGCCCTTCAACTTACACTCTTTAATGTTTAAGACCTAAGTCTTAAGTCTTATACCTTAAGTATTAAGTCTTTTGTACCTGAACTAAATTCTTGTTATAAAAACTACCCTTCAAATAAAAGTTTGTGGGAAAAAATAAAAATTAATTTTAATGAGACATGTGTACTTAAGAAATATGAAGTTGATTGCTAAACCCTTTTTGAAGACGATAAATCAAGATGTATACAAAGGTGTGCCTTGCTCAAAAAATGAAATCACAATGTTTATTTATACTTTTATCATTTGGCAATTTGCGGAAGTTTGCCCTTTACATTTTCCCTTGTTAATTTCTTTAACTTGTATATAAATGTGCGTTTTCACAAAATACTTGATAACTTTATTGAAGTAATATTGCCTCACTTGAAAAAAGAATTACATTGATGACTTTTTGACATGAAACACCTTCAAAATCAGACTGAAAAATACATGTACCAGTACAGAAATTAGGACCATAACTAAAACATCTATATTGTCTCGCCTTAATAACGCTGTAACTGTTACCCTTAGAGAAGCAAGTGGGCTGTCATTTGTTACCATATATGATCAGCTCTCCAATACAACCTTGAGTTTGCATGGGTGACTGGGGGTGACGGGGGGCACGCAGCCCTAACCAGTCAAAAATCTGGTGCTCTCTCTTATTTCTGTTAAGTGTAACTCACTACCCAGATGTGGTAGCGCAGTGATTTGGGTGTTTGTGTATAGAGTTTACCAAGATCTATCAATTTAAGTAATAAAAAGTGTATCTTGGACAGTGTTTCTATATAAAAAACATTAAGTAATTGTGCAAAAAAACTATAAAAATTTTCAATATGTAAAGTAATTTAAGAAAGTAAAGAAATTTAAAAAAAATTAGGTCTGAGGAAACTAAACAATCTATTTTCTACTCACTATATGATGGCTAAGAAACTTAAATGGTCTGTTGACACTTTAATGCTGAAAGGTCTCATCACCACAATCACAAGTCATGATGACTTCATGCCAAGGGCAGAAAAGCGTGAAAAAAACTGTGTGAAGTGCGCAGGAATACAGAACAAAAGACAAACTAAATTATGGCAAACCTACCATTAGAGTGTGCCGAGTGTCCGATTTGGACGGCTTGCGTCCAGACACTAAGGGGAAATAGGTAATGAGCATGTGAACGGAAGATTTTTTTGCAAAGATTATGTTCTGAATGCATTACAATGCCAGGAAACCGTGCATAAACCCTCCTGCAATTCTATGGGTTTGAGGAATGTTACAATACTCAAGAATCTGAAATATGAGAAAAATTGTGCTGTTCTGCAGCAAAAATCTGGTCTGAATAGAAAGAATGTGCATGAAGTTCATGTCATCTCAGCTCATCTGGCAACCATAAATATTTTGGAAAATAGAATATAAAAAACTATAATTTATAAATAACTAATTAGAAAACCTTATATAAAATACTAACAGACAGCTTATAAATATTTACTTTAATATAAGTAACGTCAAAATTAAATACTGCAAAAACTCAACATATTTGAAAATTAAATAAATATTATATTTCTGGAAAGGCTTTACTAAAATGATTTTATTAAAATAAATATAATGAAATGTAAATATAATATTGTAACATGGCACAGGCTAAATAATAGTCCCGCTGCAGTTACTGTCCGTTCACTCAGTCGGTAAAGCATGAGACTCAAGGGTGCCAATTTTAAATAACATGAAATGGAATTCCCATCTCAAAAAATTACTCAGTTTTATTGAATTTTCAATCCCCAATCACAAGTTTACAACATGAACACAAACAGGTTGGCCCAATAGATGAACTTTGAACAGTGTCACAGTGTGGCGACTCTACACAACAATTGTACATAGCCGAGAAAATCAAAGACATTAAAGTTAACCAACAAGGCTATGATCACACTAAACAACATTTGAAAACACATATGATCATAACAATTCCAATGTTAACGTAATTTTTTTTTTAAATTTCGGAAACAATGCTGTTTCGTTTCAATACTCCTCATAACCATCCTTGTATACACACTCATAGGAATCAATATTTAAAAAAAAACAGGTGCCTCACTTCTATTAACACCACAATATTAATATCATGCAAACTTCTCATAAAATCGTGATATAAAAAATGATGCATGAATTCAAACTGTAAATATATAAATATGCGACAGTAAAAACAATCTGACTAGATTTGCAAATAAACTTCACAAAGATAATTCTGACACTGAAGCTTTCTAGCTTCTCTATCTTAAAAGTATTAATCTCAAAAATCGTACACAAATGCTGAATAACTGTTGCTTGAAAAATAAAATACAAACCATAAGGAACACCTCACCATGTGTATTACAAATAATTGTGCCAAGCGTGGACAGTCCCCTTAAAGAGCTTTGGCACAACGCAATATTAGTTGCATGGGTCAGTAACTGCTACAGTTAAATCAAAATCATGTTCAGTACCATTCCTAGAGCCACCTCGCAAAATACTATTTATACACATCAACTGATGAACCATTACAGTTAACTTTAATCCAATCTATTACAGTGATAGCTGCTAAGGGAGACGTGAAATTACGAGCCAGATAGATCTGTTTCAGAATTAACAAACAATTTTACTATCAGCCCAAATAATCTTACTTCTTTCACAACTTATTTAAAATAGTCTTTCTATGCCCATATTGACATGTCAGAACAATTTTCAAAAAAATCCTCAGACAGGGCAGCATTTATGTCCTTCAGAGCCCGCCAAGACTAAAATAAACACACAAAAGGATTTAAAAATTACTATAAAAAACATACTAACCGGCACGCAGCTTCAGTTAGCCCAATCAGGGTGACCGGCCATAAAACTTACAAGACCCGTACAATATTAATAATTGTACTAAACATAATGCTGGAGTTGTGACGCCTGAGCCTGATCAAAACATTTAAAAAAAGGGGGGGCCGCCGCAAGCATAACTAGAACTACACAACTCGACACAATTACAAAAAATGTTTTAATGTCATCATCTTAAAAATGTTGAAAATTATATCCATTAAGTTTAGTAAAACTCTTAATTTTATTCACTTACTACTAAACGACTCATATTTTCTTAAATGTTCTTGTCAACAGTACATTACAACAAAAAATTTAAAATTATCAATTAATTTTTCTTTAATTTTGTAAAACTCTCCACTTTTTTCCTGTTACTCCAAATATTCCTTTCACTGTTTAACTGTACTTCAATCCATTCCTCACTCCACTACTCACATAACACATACCATGGCAAAAGTCAGTTTCCTGCCCTTTCACAGTACAGTCCGGTACTAGTTCAGTCAGTTTACTTATAAGAATTCTGGCACAATGGTTTTAAATACAATAATAAGAATATACTTCCATTTTAGAATTTGGTCAAGTATTATTATTGAAGGTCTAACACAGTCTTACCCACACTCACCGACATGAATGAACAGATCTTCCTACACAACTTTAAATATTCAGTGTTAATGTCACGAGAACGTCGGCAGCCATGCTGCCTGCCTCTTCAAAGGTTGACAATAGTTTATGAAACAAAAGTGTCAAGACACTACGACATGAAGTCGTCTCTCCAAAGGTAGTTATTGTTTTGCAAAACAAAAGTCACTACCCACTATGACGTGAAGTTTTCTTTCCAATGGTTGATACTAGCATGCCAACGAGTCCAGGATTTGCAGCCCCCAGCTCGCCATGTGCAGCTCTCCCCACTCCTCGAAACAAATCTAAAAATAACTTTTGGCTGGGGCTTGCGACCTCCTATTGACTGAAACTTACATCGCTGCTCAGGTTTCAAAACAAAAATTGCTGATGGCAGGGGAAATTTAAAAGAAGTCTGTAAAAAACGTAATCTCAAAAGTTACACAACCATGCTCTGACCCTGGGAACTATAAAATGCCACATAATAGAGATAATAACTTGAAATACAGCTCCGCATTAAAACTGATAAAGCCCTTACTTCTACATGTTGCATGAAATGACAAACTTAGACTATTACACTCACTGACAAACTAAACTGGGAATTTTAACTGAAAGTCAGATAAAAATAATTATAAAAGCTATTAAAATGTGTATAACTTAAGCTAGCCTCGCAAAATACAAACACAATCACATCATACACCAGAAAACTCTTATGTTACATGTCACTGAAGAATACAAGATCTCTAAATAACAGCTATAAAACAACAATATGTCATCCATTTATGCACAAGACACTGACATACAAACATCCATTCAAAGGTAAGATTAAGTGTATCAATTAGATTACTATTCATTATAGATAACATATTACTTCACAAAACCTTTATGTCACAAGGTTGTTTTGCTTACCACAATGTTGTACTAAATTCAATTCAAAATATAACTCAATGTTTATTTTGTGTTAAATATGTCAAGTGGATCTAATGTTTGGACAATAATTAAGAAAACAATGTGTATTTGTAAAACCTTTCATACACAGATAACTCACCTGTGAAAACATATCCCCTGCAAATGTCAACAAAATTTCTAATAGTATACATAAACACTTCACTTGTAAATAATACAACAATGTGACATTATTACCATTACTTTCATTTAAAATTAAAATATTATGGTTCACAGTATTGCAACTCTTATCCAAAAATTAATTTTTTTTTATCAAGTATCATGTTTAGAAGAAAAAAATTTTAAATCTATTTAAATTGAGGATGTAACACTTTCCATGTCAGTGTATTTTCAGTTATATTGCCCATATTTATTTCAACTCATCACTGGGATCGAAATACAACATTTAAAAAGGAAATGGCTCCCGGTCTGCCCCAAAATTGTAAAAAAAAATCACTGCCCCATTTACTTTAATACATCTTAAAATCTAGGTCACTGTCATAACAAAGAGGATACAGGCCTGCCCCAAAATAACACTTACTCTAGGAGCAAATATTCTGTGACACAAATTGGAGCAATCCCGCAACACTACACCTCTAACATCTTCACCTCTTACTACACACCACCTCAACTTGCATCCGTTGCCAAAAGAAAAAAACAGAAAAACTCCTAATTTTAATTTCAATGTTATATTTAAATTATAGTGGTTGAATTTGGAAATAAATTTCATTTTACTTTTCAAATCATATATGTTTTGAAAATTATGTTCTCTTTTTTGAAAACTAAAAACTGTTTTTAAATGCACTTCCCATATTAGAAATTGTTGCACAAGTAATAATCTTCAAAGTTTAATATTCATAGTTACTGGTCAGTTTTTTTCATAATACAAGTACTAAACTTTATAATTAAACAGAGAAAAGCAAACTGTGTCTTTAGTGGCACATACACAGCACATTTTCATAGCATCCCATTCACATATACACCTAACATTTTACACAAGCAAACAATTCATTTTCAAAACCATCAAAAAGCAATGTTACAATAAGATTAGAAAAATAATATATTAATACACTTAGTAAACATGTGAACTAAAACCTAATACAAGCAAAAACACTATTCACCCTACACATATACACACTCGACACTGACAACCATTATTTTCATATATCACCTTTCAAAAATTTGCACAACACTCAAAATATTTCTTCTCACAACACTCAATATATTTCTTCACTGTGGATTATGCGGCAAAACATTCAATCCGAAAAACCATCCTTTTGGCTTTGTTGTCAAAAGGTAGTGGGCAGGGCTAGCCCTTAAACCTGCCTGAAGACTTTGGCACTGAAGAACGTAAATATAGTACAAGTACAAGTAACAAAATAGAAAATAGGAATGAATTTTTGTGGGTGGAGCCCGTTTGACGACTAAGGGAAGAGTCGACACAAATCACCCATGAAAGAATAGATAGAGAAGAAAGACAGAATTAGAACAGTGGAAAAAGAAGTAGGGAAATTCAGAGCACAGGTCGTACCAGCTTTCCTGAAAACTACTAGTAGCAGACGCCACTCTTTACGCCTGACCTGATATAAATATACTTAACCATTTGTTATTTATAACACACCTACATATACATTACCTGTTTCACTCTATGTTCACTTCAATAATACAAATTACAAATTCACTCGTAATCTAAACATATGACAACTTTGTATACCTTGGAAATTTGCACTAATTACTAAGTGACAACAACTAACACTAGACATTTCTCTTAACCTCACAATTTACTGACTAACTCTGTACATCCACTGATCTCACTTCCTTAAATAAATGTTTTCCTTAAACTTAGTAACTCTCCAATACCTCGGCTGCTTCCATACTATCCACTCACATTGGTACACTAACACTTACGTATATCTCAAAAGAAAATAATTTAACTACATTTTATATTCATAAATTTTGTATCCTTCACTCACTCTGAACAGTGTCCTAGGACTGCTTGTTGCCTATTCCAAAGCTTCAACTTACTTACTTGCACCTTCAAACCTCATGGATGTACATAACCACTCTTTCTGTTATCTTATTTAAATAGAGTACATACAAAATTTTAACACTTTAACGTTTAAAATTACCCTCTCACTGCCCTATTGACATTATTAAAATTATTATTACAATGATTTTAAAACTAAATCCTGTGTATCCTGTGTATCATGATGTATTATGATGTCATGGCTGTTCTGTGTTATTGAGGCCATGACAGCAAGGTGACCTGAACAAGTGAAGGTCATTGGGCATGATGTTGATGAATGTAAGACGAGGTTTTGGAATAAAGATCAGGTTGACGATGTATGGAAAATGGTGTCAGAAATGGGATAAACATTTATTAGTTTAGTCTAGGTGTAGAAATAAGTTGAAGATGGATATTTAAACCTCGAAATAGATTTCACCTTTTCTGGATCAGGCCAAACCCCATCTGCATCAAAAATTCTCCCCAGATACTTCACTTCTGTTACTTTATATTGTAACTTACTAGGATGAAATTTAACATTATACTGCTTGGCTCTCTCCAAAACTACCATAAAAATCTTATGTCCTTCACTAACTGCAGCTATTATATCATCTAAGTAAATACCAACTCCTTCAATATCTCCAAATTTTTGGTATTATACCTTTGGAAAACCTCCGGTGCAGATGAGATCCCCATGGGTAGCCTTTCATATCTATATTTTCCAAATGGAGTGATAAAAGAACACAAGTTTTTACTATCCTCATCAAGCTCAATTTGATGAAAACCATCTTTCATATCTATTACAGTATACCATTGTTCACCTGTTAATTTATAACTAAGTTCATCAACTGCAGGTATAGAAAAACTTTCTGTCCTAACACACTTATTAAGGTAATAGGGATCGAAACAAATCCTAAAAGACTTATCAGATTTTTCAACTACCACAATATTATGCACCCAATCAGTTACTTTATCCACCTGACTTATAATACCTTTGCTTTCAACATATCTAAGGTTTCTTTGAGCTTTGTTTTTATTATTTCAGGCACTCTCCTATTGGGATTCACTACAGGAATAACATTTTCCTTTAATTCAATTTTATATCTCCCTGGATATGTCCCGATCCCTTCAAAGTGAGATTTGTTTTCCATTAAGAATGCTTGTATGGAACTACAACATGATGTTGTATCAATGACCCCATTGTTAGTAGTTTCCTCATGCCTCAGTTTCACTACCTTACTGATTAAGTTTAATTTAACACACGCATTCAAACCCAATAGTGGCATTGCATTATATCTACAATTACAAATTTTATTTTCTACTCATTGCCCCTAATAACACAGTTGCTAATAATGCATCCTAATGCTTTAGTTTTCTCATTATTGTAACTGACCCCATTAATATTACACTTTATTGTATTTGTCCTTGACAATCCTAATTCTTGAACAGTGGTAACACATTACACTCATCTCCTGTATCAAGTTTACATACAACAACATGTCTATTAATAGTTATAGATTCTGTCCACTGCTGTTCCTTTTCCTTCTCTTTACATAAAGCACTTATAAACTACTCTTCTCCTAAACCATCAACATTATCAGTATCATTGTTCCTTACAACCCTCGTATTGCAACACAGAGCAAAGTGATTTTTCCCTTTACATTTATTACAAATTTTGCTGTACGCAAAACATTTTCCCCAAATATGAGATCTGTTGCACTTTTTACACTTGAACCGATCACTGCTGTATACACTCGTTGAATCACTTGTGCTTCGTTCTCTTCTATCTTCTATTCCCGCTCTACTTGAAGGCGTCGCCTCGTTAGGCCTACTAGCATGAACAGCTATTATAGCAGGCACTTCAGGTTCCATCTTCAAAATGTTTTGCTGCAACTTGCTAAGCTCAGCCAGCCTACACATCTCAACAGCTTTGTCTAAACAGATATTGTTTTCACGCAATAACCGCTGCTGCACTGCCGTGTCTTGAATTGCAATGATGATTCTGTCCCTAATTAACGAGTTCGCTTACTCTCCAGTTTCACATTTTTTTGTTAATTTTCTTAAACAGTCGAGAAAATTATCAAAAAATTCACCTTCTTTTTGTGCTGTCATAAAAAATGTATGTCTTTCGACAACTACATTCATACATGGTTTAATATAATCTTCAAATCCTTGTAGTACCTCTTTTAAGGTTACTTTCGACATGTCCAATTTAAAACTATTGTAAATATCCAGATATTCATCCCCTATACAGTTTAAGAACATTGCCACTTTCTTCTCTTCTGTTGCCGTGTCATTTCCTGATGCTACCATAAAAATTTTAAATTTTTGCTCAATTTCTAAAATTGTTTAGAGCGTGTTAATTTAGCACCAGGGCAACCTGCCCTGCTGCAATTTTCTTTCTTTTCCTCCTCCACAACACACTCCTACTGTGTCACCTTATCCTTCCTCTCTTTCTAACAGACTTTCTCCCGCTACTTCTCACAATTTTACATTTTCCAACCATCTCACATCTACCCTCCTGTTTCCTTTCTCTTTCCTCATGACAAGTCTCAACACTTGTTTACGCTTGGTTTTCACACCTTTTCTCTACATCACAAAACTCCTCTCGAACAAAATAATACGATGTTGCACCCAAGAGTACACCCCAGTCTCCCAAGACTTATACACTTACTGTATAGTACTCTCGGTAACCTTTGACTGTACAACCTAACCACAGATTCAAATTGCAATTTTAATTTCTCAGCAACAAGTTTATTTACCCCTTATACCTGAAATATCCTTATTTTAACTGTATTTATCTTTAACATCTGGGATTCTGCACAATATTTCATTACCTTTTCTTCAAATTTAGTACTTTGCCTTAGCAATCTATTTTAATTTATCTGAACCAAGTGACTTACATCCTTATTACATTTAACATCCAAATCTCTTACACAATGTTTACCTGCAGTATTCCCTTCTACATTACTCTCCTCACCCTCTGCAATTTTACTTTCTTGTGCATACACAAGCTCCTTTACCTGATTTGGTGCTCCTTGCACTTGGTCACCGTTAGTTTTAAATTCCTCATCTTTTCATTCTACATTATCCAGACATGTTAACAGTATATTTTCATATACAGAAACAGATTGTGTCACTTCTACTACCATATTCTCATACTTGTTTACCTTGGTTGTGCAGTCCTTCTTAACTCCATTACTTTTCAATTGTAATGTCTATTCTGCAAAACCGTTTATGTTCTCCTCTACTGTATTTAGTACTTTGTTTAAAGTCCCTGTTAACTGTTGGCATGACTTTATAGGTTCATCAAATCTTTCCTTGAAACCGGTTGTGAACCCATCAAACTTTCCTGCGAGCTGTTGGAATTCATTTTTCAGTTCGTCGACTACTATTTTTTGCTCCTTTTTCGGTTCGTCAAATTTTCCTATTAGCTGTTAATTTTTAATTTCCTGTCTATCAAATCTTTCTGTTAGAAACTGTAAGATCATATTTGCATCTATCTGATTCCTTGTTTCCCTATTTTCAGCCATATTGCATTACCTTAATTTTACCTTAATCACTTAGAAACAATTGACAGAAAAAAAAAAACATTATATACATGTACACGTTTTATCCTATATTATCTTTGCACCATTTAAATTTTACAAAAAATCATCTTTGATGACTGCAGTAGAGTGATTTACATTGAATAAATACCTTTTTACACATTTCTGATGACTGCAGACTGTTTTTACATACCTATCTTGTTAGCTCGCTGAAACAAGGACTGGAATACCAGAATGGATATCTGCTTTTTATGTAAACTCGACTGTTGGACCCTGAACTAGTGAATGAACTCATTCGGGAACTGTTCAGCAAGGAAAGTGCTGTATCTTGTAGTTGCTGTCGCTGATAGCTGCTACGAAAATGTTGAATTTCTCAGGCGTGTCCAAATAGATTCCTCACAGGCACCAAGAATGTACCATGGCAAAAGTGAGTTTACTGCCCTTCCACAGTACAGTCTGGTACTAGCTCAGTCAAGTCGTTCACAAGATTATCGCCATGGTTTGAAACAAAATAAGAAGAATGTACTTCCATCATGGAATATTGTTATATTTTATTGTTGAAGGACAAACACAGTCTCTCAACACACACCGACATAAACAAGCAGATCTTCTTTTCCAACTTTAAAGATTCACAACATCACAGTAGCGTTTAAAACAAAGTTCTAAACAAAAGCTCGCCTAGCGAGAATACTCACAAAGGCAAGGGGGAGGAAAAGAGCCTTCCCCTTTGACAGCTATCGGCCTCCCACACCCACGGAAAGAATTTTGTAGAGAAGTTTAAATCGAAAGTATTTAGAAGGTTGCTTAAGAAAAAAGATAGTTTCCGGCCTTCGGCGCTTGTAGGTGTTGGCGAAGTTGTCCCGACAGGAACTCTTCTCCTCAGAGGTTGTTGGTTATTTACGGACGAGTCCAGGGCTTCCAGCTAGACACGCGCAGCTCTCCGCAATCCTCAGAAACAAATCTAAAAATAACTTTTGGCTGGGGTTCGCGACCTCCTATTGGCTTAAACTTATATCACTGTGCGGGCTTCAAAACAAAAATTGCTGATGGCAGGGGGAAATCAAAAGAATTCAGGAAAAAAATTTCATTTCAAAAGTGACGAAACCTTGCTCGGATCCTAGGAACTCTAAATTGCCACGTAATACAGATAACTTAAATACATCCCCGCATTAAAACTGATAAAGTCCTTACTTCTACACATGCCATGAAAGGAAAGATTTAGACTATTACACTCACTGACAAACTAAACTGGGAATTCTAATTTAAAGTCAGAATAAAAACAATTATAAAAGCAATTGAAATATATATTACTTGCAATGCTACAAGGTAGGCAACACGCGTGTCTCACAAAAAGGTGCTGTAATGAAAGGTAAATTTATTTTCATTATATAGATAAGTAAATTTAATAAGTGGGTCCAGGTACCACTGGTATATACAGGATACAGGGAGATATTTTATTATTTGTATGTCTAACAACAGTTGTAAGACAGCTTCGTCTGAGAATGTGTATGCATGTAAATTTAAGAAGTGGGTGCAGGTACCACTGGTATATACAGGATACAGGGAGATATTTTATTATTTGTATGTCTAACAACAGTTGTAAGACAGCTTCGTCTGAGAATGTGTATGCATGTAAATGTTGGACAATGGATTTATTTTAAACAGTATGTTACTTTTCATTCTACTATAACATAACAGGTGCTATGCCACTTGGCATATAACTACATGATATGGTAATGATGGCCTGATTGCAGTCACTGTAAATATGGCATGCAATTAGTTATGTGCTAGCTGTGTGGCTGAATTGATTGATAAGTGTACTTACTAAATTTAGATGTTTGTAATGTTTAATTCATTCATTTACTTTAGGAATATCTGCCTTGTGTTCATTTTGTAGTCACAATACATTACCACTTATTTACCAGTTTTGCCCCCCTCCCCCACCTTGTGGAGCATAACACATTATAATTTGTTAATGCAACTCACTCAGACTTGCACAAAGCACATGACTATTTGCACATTTAAAATGCAATGATTGCTATTTGTTTTTCACTCATGTATCGTTCAGTCTCACATAATGTGTTTTATGTGTTGCCATCTGTCAGGCCACTCATCTTCTGTTTGAAGTTTCCACATGGATTTCTCTAAACCAGTTCACATTGACAAGGTTCCGAGAAGCGAAATTTTCTTATTCTTTATATGTGCTGATTCATAAATCTGCTTAACAAATAGTTTACAGCTTATTGTTGCAAATTTTAATGTAAACACAGCATTGCAACCCTCACTTAATGAAGAGGGATGATATATTGCTAACTGCATTTTCAGACTTATAAGATATCCATTTTAACAATCACTATTCACCAACTTGTTTCTTAATCACAATTACTTTCTGATATTTTTAATTAAAGGATTTCAAAACTTTATTTATTTCTGACTGTGGAAAAAGATAATCGTGAAGTAATATGCCTTTGTGCATTCTAAAAACATAAAATTATATTTCAGAAAAAATTATTTATCACAAATTAACCTTTGTGTTTTAATTTGTGTATCATGTAAGCAGCAGGTTATGTTGGCTATTGTGAAGGTAATTATTAGTTAATCATAGATGTTTATAATGAAATACAAGATCATAAACACTGATTTATTCAGAATTTATTTTGAACATGGTAGTTTGTAAGGAACCGATAGGTAGCACAAAAATGTAAATAATTCTTGTGAGTATACAACAAAGTTACTTTCTCTTGAAAATAATTGAGTGGCCATTCATACCATATTGGAATTAATATAAACTATTAGAAACATGACAGCATCTAGTTTGTTGTCTATAGCCATGGACACTGGATGCCATGAGAGATGCGATTGTGACTGCCTGTAAATCCACACCCATGGAAACAGTGTCTATTGTTTGTCATTCTGTTCTACACCATTGCAGATGATATATTGCTGCTGATGACAGACATTTCAAACATTTTTAACTGTTTTTTTTTTAATTCAGACTTACAAAATGTTCTACTTATAGCTCAAATACAAGCACTATTATGAGATTGCCCTTAATAGTTTCCCTGCTATAGCCATTCAAGGAGTGTAAACATTAATTTGGGATGCTCAGTATTAATCTTGTTTCATTATTTCATATTTTTTAGTCAAAGTTTTAATTGTCTTTCACACAAAATGTTATACCAACATGCGGTTTAGCAACAGCTTAATCACATGATATTATCACATGAAGCAAACTACAAATAAGGTCGTATGGTCAGTGTTGCATATTATCTCTTAGCAGACATTTAAAACAGTACAGAAATTTTTTTTGTACATATTTCATATATTGAAGTGAATTATGTTTTTAGATCATAATTTTGAAAGATGTAATGGTAATTTGGTGGTGTGTTTAATAACTGTGGCAATGCCAGAATCTCATCAATCTAATAAAATTATCACTAGGAATAATGATTACTTATTTATTGCTGGTTTTGCAGTATGTTTCATGTGTTTCTCAGGCAAGTGAGGAATTGGAAGATAGAGAATCATTGGCACAGATAGCAGCTTCTGGAGAAGATTCATCCTTTTCTGATGGAGAAACATACATAGGTAGGTGTTGTGTACAATTGTTATGGCCCTTTATTATTTCATTGGTTGGTTTTTAAAAATTTCATTTTGATTTTGTGACAGTGAAGTTGCAAACAATCTGGCTGACAGGCTGTATAGTCGAACTTTAAAATCAATCATAGTGTTGTATTTTCGTCTTAGTTTGTAGTTTACATTGTAAAGAGCATATAAATTTTTTTTCATATGCTCTTCAACCATTATCGCATTGTTTGTCACACCACTTCTCCTTGCTTCTTCAATAAACCAAGAGAATAGATTATGATGCTCAGAGATGGTTCCATGATTTTAATTGGTGCATAACTGATGAATAATGTTTCATAGACATGCAGAGCGAGCAAACACTCCTTACTCTTCCACAAATTATATAGAATAACACTTTATTTAAATCGGTTAGTGAAGTGATTATGGGTGCAGATGTGCATTAAAGAAAAATAAATATGTTGAGCCATGTTTAGTTCAGGGTCATACAGTTATTGAGAGGTGAATAAACATCAGTAAAACTTTTAACACAAATACTAATAAATATTAGGAATAATGCATAGATTAGACAGGCCAACGCTCAAAAGAAGTTTTGAATGGATTTGCCTTATTCTTATGATTTTTTAGTGTGCTTGTTGAAGTTTCTAGTTGTAATCGTAGTGCTATTACATGGTATGTGTCATATCTTTGGTTCTGGCTTTCCTCTTTTGTTTTAGTAGTAGTATGGCCTAATGGCAGCGTGATTATCCAGTGTATACGGTGATAGCATTAAAGAGAGATGATAGAAATAATGGTGCTTTTATTTATTCAAATCGTAACCATTTATAATTTCAACAGGTTATGGGCCCAGAAAGTTCAGTAATGCGTGTGGGTTCTGTGGGATATCTAAATGTATATTTACGGTAAAGGAAATAATTGAAAAGCTCAGTCAAACAAAATGGCGAAATGCTTCATGTCTGTCTACAGGAGTCAAAAATTGTGCTTTCAGTAGCTGTGTTGTGTTTTGGACGTGTTTCAAATTGATTGTTTGCTATGATGGCCAGTTCGAACAATTTTTTTGTGATTGAGAGATTGGAAGGAAAAACAAACTATCAGAAATGGCGTACTGAAATGGAATATTACTTGGGCCATGAAGATTGATGGGATTTGGTATCGGATTCCAATGTGTAATATTCGTATGTTTGTGCACCCATAATGCCACTTTCACCTCGAAGGCAAAGATACAGCAAAAAAAATGTGGGAAGCATTGAACGTCGCTTATGAGGACACTGGTGCAAATATAGTGAGCATACTTTTGGAAAGACTGTTTGACATCAAGCTCAAGAGATGTTAGAGTATGGAGCAATATGTGACAAAAATATTGGGCGCAGCACAAGAGGTTAAGGATGCTGGGTGTAAATTGGAAGACACTCTCATTGCTATGAATCACTCTCCAGACGCCTAATGTCCAGCTCACAACTAATTATGCTAAGGGACAACTGCTACAGCAAGAATACACACCTGGAGGAAGAGACGTCGAAACCTCGGACCAGGCATTTTTCACCCAGAACTGTGGGCGAAACAATCAAGATATTAAATAAAAAAAAAAAAACAGAAATGGCTGTTTCATTTGTGGGAGGCCTGGGCATCATGCTGCTAACTGCTACCAGAATCCCAACAGGAGAAAACCATGGATAGCCACACCAAAAAATCAAGATTTTACTCTCTTTGTAGCAGTAATCGCAAATATGCAGGTAGAAAGTTGGTATCTAGATTCAGGCGCAACAGCACACATGACCAACAACAAAGACATACTTAAGAACTTGTGTGAGGTAAATGCAACAACAGTTACTTGTGCCAATAATGAAAAACTGAGAGCTGAAAGGTTAGGGAGGGCAGAAGTTTATCTTAAATATACCCCTGCCATTACCACCATTAAAGATGTCATGTTTGTGCCCAACATGACAGTAAACCTGCTAAGTGTAAGTAAACTATAAGTTGTGGTTTGAGTGTCTTATTTTCAAGTGCAGGTTACATGATATATAAGGAGGAGGATCTAAACATTAATGGTAAGATAATTGCTTCTGCATCTGAGGAACAAGCTATGTACACATTGTGCCCAGAAAATTATCAAAATGTGAAAGTATATATGGTGAGTGAGAAAAATATTGATATAACACTGTGGCATAGGAGATTGGGAGATCTGGGCTATTCGAACATGTTGGACTTGATGAGTATATCACATGGCATGAAACTCACAGGGGATAGACCTAACCAAGAATGTGTAGAATGTCTTGTGGGGAAGCAATTGAAACAACCATATAAGAGAACTGTGTCTACAAGGGCAACTGAACTGCTAGAATTAATTGACACAGATATTTGTGGGCAAATCCAGGTGAAAACTTGGAATGGGGCAAGGTATTTTCTCATTATGATAGATGATTTTACCAGAAAAACATTTGTATTTTTTCTTCAACATAAGGATAAGGCATTCATAAAATTTGAGGAATTTAAACTTCTTGTTGAGAATCAGTTGGGTAGAAAAATCGAAGCAATACCTTCAGACAATAGGAAGGAATATGTAAATTATAGTTTTGACTTCCTAAAGAAACATGGTATCATTCTTAATTTGTTGGTTGCATATTGTCCAGAACAAAAGTGGGTAGCAGAAAGAATTAATAGGACAATAGTAGAAAAGACTAGAAAAGTGTTACATGAGGCAGGCTTGAATCAAAGGTACTGGGGGAAGCAATTAATTGTGCTGTCTATCTTAAAAATAGGAGCCCAACTAAAGCTGTAAAAGGGATGACACCCCAAGAAGCATGGACAGGGAGAAAGGTGACACTTTCTCACCTTAGGGTTTTTGGTTCCAGAGCTTTTGCAGTAGTACCAGAGAATAGGATAATAAAATGGGACCCAATGTCACAAGAGTACATTTTTGTGGGGTATTGTGAGAACTCTAAAGCATATAGGCTAATAGACCCTCAGTATCCAACTAGAGTTAGAAAGGAAAGAAATGTTAAGTTCATTGAAAACTTCATTCGAGCGGGTGATGGGTTGCAGTTGGATACAGTCAGTCATGATTGAATTTATAAACATGTTCTGTCTGAGCCTGTAATCAAAAGGGAAGTTGATCAAAGCAGAAATCCCAGTATCGTAAGTGAAGGAGATGTAGACGAGTTTAGGGGGTTTTGACAATTTAAGTGAACTACAGGGTGTAAACGGATCAAATACCACACATGGGGAAATCTATCACTCTGACAATACCCTTGTCAACATTCCGGTTTATGGGAAGAAATAGAATAACAAATTGGGAATGAGCCTATATACTCAAAAAGGGATAGGAATCCTATAGAATACCCAGATATGGTTACGTACAAAGTCACTGTTGCAAATGTGCAGGAGCCAGAATCTCTAGAACAAGCCGTTAATAGCACAAACAAGGATAAGTGGATAAAAGTAATGGAAGATGAATTAAAATCATTTGATGATAATGAGGCCTGGACTCCAGTACGGAGACCTAAAGATGAAAAGATATTTGGGAGTAAGTGGGTGTTCAAGTTTAAAGAGGATGAGAATGGTGATGTATTTAGGTGTAAAACTAGGTTAGTAGAAAGGGGTTATCATCAGAGACAGGGAATAGACGTTGATGAAAATTTTCCTCCAGTAGTTCGACACTCATCTCTTAGATTTATTTTTTGCACTAGCAGCTGAAAAGCATTTGTCTGTGGATCACATGGATGTAACCACAGTATTCTTAAGTGGTGACTTAAAAGAAACTATGTACATGGAACAACCAGCAGGTTTTTGTGTTAAAGGGAAAGAGGATTACGTATTTTAGCTCAACAAAGCTGTGTATGGTTTGAAGCAATCTTCTAGGAAATGGTATGAGCGAGCACAGTCAGTGTTGGAGTCTTGTGGTTTTGTTATGTCAAATAAAGAACCGTGTGTCTATATAAAGAAACCTGGGAATAAATTGGTTGTGATTGCCTTGTATGTAGATGACATTTTGATTTTTTTGTAATGATGTGGAAAACAAAACAAAAATGAAGGAACAGTTTACTTCTAAATTTAAAATGAAATATCTAGATAAGGCAAGTTATATTCTAGGTATAAGTATAGAACAAACTGGTGAAAAAAATTTCCTTGAGCCAAGAACAGTACATTGAAAACATTCTGTGTGAATACAATATGTCAAGTTGTAAGCTGGTCTGTACTCCACTGGAGCCAGGATCAAGACTAAGAAAACCTGAAAAGGGGGAAGTTATTAAAGAAAGTGTGACGTATCTGAGCCTCATAGGTTTATTAATGTATCTAGCAGTATGTACGAGGCCTGATATAGCACATTCAGTAAACTATTTGAGTCAGTTCAACAATTGTTGCACTTTGGAATATTGGAAAGCAGCTAAAAGGATTCTACGTTACTTACAGGTTATCAAACAACTTAAACAGGAATTCAAAGCACAAATGAACATACTTCGGGGATACACTGATGCAGATTGGGCAGGGGACAATACCAATAGAAAGTACTACTCAGGTTTTGTTTTCATGCTGGCTGGAGGGGAAATTTCATGGGAAAGTAGGAAGCAAAAGACTGTTGCTCTTTCTAGCACCGATGCTGAAATATATGACCCTCTCAGAGGGAGGTGAGGAAGCTATAGTCGTACAGGAGTTCATTGGTGTAGTGTTGGGGAAAATGTGTTCTGGTTAACTGTATAATGATAACCAGTCAGCTCAGAAATTGAGCACAAATCTGGTTTTCCATAACAAATGTAAGCATATAGACATTAGGCATCACTTTATTAGAGACTGCATCAAAGAAAATCAAATAAAAGTGGAGTATTGTGCGACTGAAAACATGGTGGCTCATGTTCTGACCAAGGGACTTTGTAAGACTAAGCATAAAAGATTGTTCGTAGGATTAGGACAGAAATAGCACTCATATTAAGGGGGACTGTTGAAGTTGCTAGTTGTAATTATAGTGCAATATATGTTATGTGTCATATCTTTGGTTCTGGCTTTCCTCTTTTGTTTTAATAGTAGTATGGCGTAATGACAGCGTGATTATCCAGTGTATACGGTGGTAGCATTAAAGAAAGATGACAGAAATGATGGTGCTTTTATTTATTCAAATCATAACCATTTACAATTCCAATAGTGCTGAACCCAAATATTACAATAAAAAGCTGTATAATCCACAATTGTTTCACATTTCAACACTCAGTTTATAAATTACAGAATTTTTTAAATAATTCAAATGTTTTTAAAAATATTTAAAATGTAAAAAATGGGTAAAATTAAATGAATTTACATTAGTCTTGTAGTTTTTAGTGTGCTAAATCTGAATATGACAATAAAAACCGGTATCACCCACCATTCTTTCACATTTCAATTTTTAGCAAGTTCTACAGTATTTCATATACAATTTAAAATTGTGAAAATAGGTAATCTTTTTTAACGTATATGCTTTATTCTTGTTGTTCTTATTGTGCTGAATCCGATACTGACAACATAAAAGCTATATCACACAATTTTTTCACTTTTCAGCGTACAAGATTTATATAAATGAAATTTTTAGTAAATTCAATGGTATTTTATATATAGTTTAATATATAGTTATCACTTGGCAGCAGTGATAGCACTGTTCACATTGATGTAGTGTCCAGCTTTTTGTTTTGTAATTGTCAACCTAACCTTACTTTTCTACTTTTCAGTGCATGTATTTATTACAATGGCTAGTTGTGGTTTTGAAAACTTTCCTGACAGTTTTCGTTATATTTGTGGTGAGTTTGTAATTAAGGAACATTACAGGGTTCGTTAAAAAAGCATACTCCTCATACTTTGGAACTAAACTAGGTTATTAGAATAAGTCTTAGGCGCCGCATAAGGTGTGCTATGTATGTGTTGAAGATCTGAGGAAATGATCAAAAAATGTGATAAAGGCTTTAGATTTGCTGTTCCAATGATATGGAGGGAGCCAAGGAAGCATTGTAATGATTGTTGCTTTTGTGGCGTTGATGTTACTGGTTACAACTCAAAATGTAAGAAAGTAATAATGTACCCTAACTTTCCATCTGCCATCCAGCCTGTAGGCCACGGTCCAGATATGCCTGTCCCTAAACCACCAGAGGTTTTTGATTATATTATTCTGGATATGTCTAGTGATGCTCAGTCTGATGCAGATGAACAAGCTGATGATGAGTTTGAATCACTGACAATTTAGAACGTAAGTTGTTTACTCAAACTGAGCTAAATGATTTGGTTAGGGATTTGGGCTTAAGGAAGGAGTAAACTGAACTGTTTGGCTCTAGACTCAAAGAAGAGAACTTGTTGGCAGTAGGTACAAACATTTGTGTGTATAGGAGAAAAGAGCAGACTTTTCTCAATTTTTCAAACAAGAAGGTGATTTAGTATACTGCTCAAATATTGACGGTTTGATGAATGAATTCAGAATTGAATATAAAAAGGAAGAATAGAGGCTGTTTATAGATTCTTCTAAAACTTGTTTAAAGGCTGTTTTATTACACAATGGCAACACTTATTCAACATTGCCTGTTGCTCATTCAGTGCATATGAAGGAAAGCTATGAAAACCTTTACATAGTTTTAAATTAAATAAACTTCCGCTCATAGTTGGATGATATTGCAGCAGCCAAGGACTGGCTATACACATATTTGGTAAACAGGCTGTGCTGACCCACCCAGCGTGTGCCATACAGGATGGGAACAAGGAAGCTTTTATTACACAACACTCAAAATTTCCAACAGGTTTTTAACTATTTATTATTTACGCTAACTGCCAGTTTACAATTTTACAAGGTGCAATACACTCACCACCAATTTCAAAGCCTTCTGCTCCAATAAGTGCAACATTAGTAATTTAGGCGCAAGAAAAATAGCTCTTTGATTGATGAAAAGGATTTACTATTTCAAAATTTCAAAGGATGCTCATGTACAATATTAAAAAGGGTTTAAAGCTTACGCACATCTTAAGCTTAACAAGAATTAGTTGCTTAGTGGCACTCAGTTACTGGGAACGTCCTCCAATAAACGATCCCGCTCAGTGTCATTCATGGATGTAGGAAGGGAAGGGAGATTCCAAATGTTGAATAAAGGATGGGTGAGGGCACAACCTAAGAATGGCATAAAGGGATGGCAACCGGTAAAATCATGCAGAACACTATTGACACCAACATTTATAAAATCTAAGTCTTGATCCCAGAGTTTATGATAATGGTTATAAAAAATAATTAAACTAGCTTTTAGATTCTTATTGAATCTCTCGACCTGATTGCTTTTAGGATAGTAGGGGCTAGACTTGAAATGTTTAATGGTCCAATGGAAGCACATGTCTTTAAAGATCTTGGTGGTAAAATACGTAGCATTATCTGTTACAATTTCCATGGGCGCACTATAAGTTTTCCAAACTTGGGCGGTAAGTGCATTCACTACGGACGAAGCCTTCATACTATGTAATGAAAGAAAAAAAACAAATTTAGAAAAGGTATCCATTAAAATCAAAATACATAATTACCCCTTTTTGGATCTTATTAACGGACCAAAAACATCCAAATGAGCGGTGGAACAGGGAGCCGTTGGATATTGAAAAACTGAATGCCCCACATTCATAATCTGCCATTGTTTACACCTCTGGCAGGCATCATAGGAACAAACATATTCTGCTACAGCCTTTCTCAAAGTCGGCCAAGCAAAGTTCACTGAAATTTTGTTAAAGGTTATATGAATTCCCAAATGATCCCCAAATACCAAATAATGGAAATAAACCAAAATTATAGGCATCAGTGGCAATGGTACCAATATTTTCCTTGCTCGCCCATTCTTACCCGTAAAATACAAAACATCTTTGTCCAAGATGTAAGGGACAACCGAACCCTCATTTACCTCATCACTCATTTGAACACAAAACGAATCCTCTTGATGTGCCTGACTTAATTAAAAAAAAAAAAAATGGGGAAACCTTGCAAAATTGACAACATGGTACAGGACGACACTGGTTCTACTACTTCTAAATCCTGGGGAGTCAAACATACAAGACAAAGCATCAACGACCTGATTATCGGTCCCTCTTACATGATGAACTTTTAACCTGAACCACGATAATCGAAGCACACACCCAACGACCAAGCTTGCCCAGTTGTTGAGGATGATTTAGTACCTAGCTGAGTGCCTGATTGTCAGTATAAAGATAGCATTCGGCGTGTTTGATGTACAATGGAAATTTTTCAAGTCCAAAGATGCAAGCCAACGTTTCTCTCTCTTAAGCCCCAAGTTTTTGCTCACTCTCCGAGAGAAGTCTACTGGTGATTGCGAGGGGAGCCAGCCCCGAACCCGAGTGTTGACTTAAAACTGCTCCCAATGTAATTGAAGAGGCATCGACCTGCAATATGAAACGTTTACTAAAGTCAGGCAAATGGATAATCACAGAGGAAATCAGACAAATTTTTTAATTTAGGAAAGGCCTCGTCCTGTTCGGCGCCCCACACGAACACTACTCCCTTCTGTTTCAAGCTGTTCAACGGAGCTGCTATCTCTTTAAAATGTTTGATAAAGTGGGAGCAATACCCGAGCATACCCAGCAATTTTTGAACCCCCTTTAAGGTTTTCGGCCGGGGAAGTTTACAATAGGGGTGATTCGATCAGGGTTCATCATCAGTTGACCTTCCGTAAACACATCGCCTAAAAATGTTACGCTATTTGATCCTAAAATGATTTTTTCTGGGTTGACTGTTAACCCTACCTCTTTAATTTTACTCAAGACTAATAGTATGTGTTCTAAATGAGAATCAAAGTCATTACTGTATATTATAATGTTGTTGACATAGATAAAGAAAAATTTATATTTAAATTCAGATAAGACAAAATTGAGGACTCTAGACAATGCCTGGCTGCCAAAATTCGTTCCCATAGGTATGCTAGTGAACACAAATTGGCTCCAGAGTGTGCTAAATGCGGTGAACTTTCTGTAGGAGGGATCCAATAGGCATTGGTGGAATCTGTTATTGAGATCTAGAATTGAAAAATCCTTTACTTTCCCTAGATGCCCTAATGCACAATCTATTTTAGGGAGGGGAATGGATCTTTATGAATCTTTTTGTTGATGACCGTGTGGTTCACAACCAGATGATACTTGTCAGTGTCTCGTTTATGGACTAAAAAACTGGGTGAACAATAATCCGATGTGGACGGGATGATTACACCCGTTGCCAACAATTTATCAATGATATCTCTAAAGGTCTTTAACTTTGGCAGGGGAAATTTTAAATGGCGGTCTCTCACGGGAATATCGTCAATAAGCAAAAAGGGATCAGAAAGTACATTTGCACTTACCATTATGAGGCGATGTCGCATCACTAAATTCTTCTTTTATGTTCTGTAGTTGCTTTTGAAAATTTATCTGGGTCTGGTTTTCTTCACAAGCCAAAATGGTAAACGGAGATTCATTCACCAAAACCACCACCCTAATGTTAGTGGAAAATCCTAACGACAGATAACCCTCATCAAAATTGGCTCTTCCCTGGTATGTCCTAAAAACTCTAAGCCCAAAATAATGTCATAAGAAAGACTTGGCACAACCCAAAATTGATGTTCCCAGGAAAATTTTCCAATTTTTAAGTGCAGTGTCACTACTACATTAGACTGAATAACATTGCCAGTGGCAATACACAACTGTTTCTCCCCTGAATGAATAAGATAGTGATCATGAACAACCTTTAAACCTTTAAGAGTACACAGGAAAGTCTGGCTAATTACACTAACTGATGCCCCAGTGTCCATGTGGGCCCGGTAATTAACGTCGCTGATTGTGACGTGCACCATATAGTGTTCCAATTTACGCACTGTTTTAAAAGGCTGACGACCGGAGGCATTGCGCCTAAACACTGTCACACCTCATTTCCCTGCTTGAAACATGAATTTGCGAAGGTGACCAACTTCTCCACAACGAACACATCTTCGCTCATTCATGGCACAAGGAGGTATATTGCAATTTTTTAAGATATGCCCTCGTTCAAAACACTTCACACATTGCATGCTGGGCCTAGATTGAACACCAGTCAAGGACGCATGCGCACTGTGCGAAGCATCAAATTCCGACAAACTACTATGACGAGCCAACGTACAGGGGGGAGGGAACAACTGGCAGTAATCCGCCACCGCCACAAGCTTTCCCCGCAAATTGACCGTAAACTGATGCAACTCCGTCAGACTGGTGAGCCTCGCCTCCATTGCACTCAAAATTTTGATAAGCGGTGCCCAATTTTCTAAAATAAGATTGATTAGGTCATCTTAGGAGAGTCCTACACACAACGTATAATTGTAGGCACATACTGATTCCACAAAATCAGGCACTAATTTGTTAGGTTCTTGATAACAAAAGATGAATTTTTGCTCGCATTGACGTTTTAAGGTAAGAGCAAAGAGAGCCTGAATGACGCGGCTTTTAAAACTATCAAAGGTACCGCCTAAGGGAGATACTTTTTCTTCGAACAATATTTCCAACACAAATCCTTTGCGCACTTCACAACAATTGCTCGCAAGATAACATCCTAAAGGTGGAGACCTAAATTGCATATTTTGGCGATAGCAATGAAAAGAGAGATGATGCAGTGCAGGTCAAGAGATGTTAAAGTTGGAACACTATTTAAAGAGGAGAGAAAGAGTTTATCGAGACGCTCTGTAGGCCGAGCAACATTCACCAGCAAGACCGCTGATTGAAGAGCTGGTTCTTTAGCCCCTTGTTGCTGGTGCATATGGTCAATAGCCACATTCGGGAGTGTAGCGACAGTGGCAGTTTCATCCATCTCAAGTTCAAGGTCTTTAAGATATGTCAGCAACTCTTCATGGGCCAGTTGATAGATGAAACTAACCACTAACATCGTCATGGTGGAGATGTGCATGAAAAACAAACAAGCGGGAAGCGTTAGAAGAGTGGCGCAGTTTATAAGTTCCCTTGTGCCGTACAGGACGGGAACAAGAAAACGTTTATTACAAAACAGTCAGAATTTCCAAAAGGTTTTTAATTATTTATTATTTATGCTAACCACCAGTTTACAATTTTACAAGGTGCAACACACACGCCACCAATTTCAAAGCTTTCTGCTCTAACAGGTACAACAATAGTAATTTAGGCTCAAGAAAAATGGCGCTTTGATTGATGAAAAAGATTTACCATTTCAAAATTACAAAGGATGTTCACGTACAATATTCCAAAAGTGTTTAAAACTCGTGTACATTGTTTATGCTAACAGTCAGTTTATAATTTCATAAGTTGCAGCACACAAACCACCTATTTTAAAGCCTTCTGCTCCAAAAGTTACTACATTAGTAATTTAGGTGCAAGACAAATGGCGCTTTTATTGATGAAAATGATTTACCATTTCAAAATTACAAAGAACGTTCATGTACAATATTCAAAAAGCGCTTAAAGCTCATGCACATCTCAATTTCAGTTTTCATGCAATTTATAAACTATTATATTAGGCTCCTACACTCAAACTGAGAAAATATTAGTAAAAGTCTTGGTTGAATGATGAATGAGCCTTTTACAGTTTGCAGGGCACATATTTGGATATCGCAATATTTCATAAGAACCAATAGTTCAGAAAAAATAACTTTCACCTAATAACCAACTAATGCCAACATGTAAGTATAAAACGATTAGATAAAATATTAATGGCTTGGAGCAATAAATGTAGGCACATGAGTTAAACTCCCTAAAACTAAAATCCAGCACACTAGTGTACCTACTCAAGCCAGCGGTTTTCACAATCACTGTGGAAGATAGCTTTCAATTAGCCATAGAAACTTTATAAAATATTATAGATCTCTAAGCTTTAAATTACTCTATATATATAACCATTTGCTTGCAACATGAATAAGCTAAGAACTTACAACTACCTCCGTGAAAATACAAACAAGTCGTATACAGTGTTATCTATAACAACATTAAAAGGCCAGGCCCCACTGCCAACCTAAATTTTATATGATGCTTGGCAAAATACGCCGCCCCATTTCACTTTGTGAGAGCGAAAATTACAAACACAAGCCTTCACAGAATTCCTAATTAATTTGATAGAGCACTATGACAAATTAAAAATACTCAAAATAAATATTTAAGCGATAAAGAAGGCTGATTATCACCAAATCAATACAGATCCTATCACAGAAAATAAATTGCAGCCACTCAGTTCTTGTCAGCGAGTAAAGTAATTCGCCTAACAGACGAAATTGATGGCAACAAAATTCCTCAAGTCAACACCAAGAAAAGTGCAAAGTTAACCTAATGGCCTAGGAATCTGGGATCTCACTAGAACAAGTCTTAAAACTATGAAGAATTATAAGAACTCGTAGTAACATTTCAAAAAGGGGACAACTAGCCAAACTTCAGCAAAAAATATTTGTAACAGCAAGACCAATGAACTCAAACTCTGTAATCACGGGTGACTGTAAACAGCCTTTTCATAGCCATGATTTTACATGGTTGGAGTCGTCTCGGTCAAACCCTACGTTCGCGGAAGTTTGGTACAACATTATATTAAAACTACTGCAAATCATAACCCCACTTTTACAACAGCCAACTCACGCACCCCAGATTCCCAGAAGAACTGCATTTACTGCGGTTTACCAGCTAAGCTCTATTAAAGAGCACCTGAATTTATGAACATGTACTATCAAGCTGGCCACGAATTTGTCTGTCAGCAGGCAGGAATCATAAATCAGTCCATCTGAAAGTATTCGTCGACCCCAAAATTAAGGTAAATTAACTCACCAGCAAAATTATTTGAACAAACTGAGTGCGCACCTACAAATTTTTCTGCAATCATGATCACTGCACATGACGATCAAATGTTCTTCAACTAAACAAGCAAAGTCACTTGTCAGCTATAATGCAATCATCGGATGCTACCTCCCACCAGTGACGACGACACCCACATGTAGGTCGCTGGCCGAAGCAGACGTAGGAGTGAAGTAACTTCGAAGGTGGCAGGCGGAGAAGTGATTACTAAGGGAAAAACACAAGCCTTTCTCAGTCAGGGCAGAGAGGGGAAGGAGGCAAGAGACAAGGAAGGCAGGAGGGGAGCAAGTTGACCAAGGAGCACGTGCATAGCCAGAGAACAGAGTTCAATAATGTTCGGCGACGAGGTGACTGTCGCAGGCCAGGAGTATAAATACAGGGCCGCAGCACACCCCGATCCCCTAGATGCCCAGACGATATAGAGTGAGCTACACATCAGACCCGATGACGCCGAGGTCCCAGCAAGGCTGATACGATGAAGGCAGCCCAGAGCTTGAGGAGCTCATTGTCAACGTCATCTGCAACTACAGTGGTGAGCATATCCGGATTGCAGTAGGGCGTGAGGTTATCTCTCGAGACTTCGTTAGGCTGTAATCACTTAGTATTCTGGTAATGACAGGCAGGTTGTAACACTAGTCAATTAACTTCATCCTTTATGGGAATTCAGTTTGTGTTAGGAATTAGATATATTGTACTGTTCTGATTGATGTTTGATGTAAAGATTTATGTTAATAAATGTGTATTTGTATTTTTAAAAATGTATATTTTATTAGTATTACAATGTTATGGCACTGTGCACATAGCTTTAACCCACTATGAAGTATTTCTTCTCCAGTACTTGCATTTTACTTACTATGATTAACATTTTCATAAGCAGCATTATTAGTATATGTTACTATGACATCATTAGATTGGCGATCACAATTTTCACTGTATATTACCTTCTACTTGGTTAAAGGCCATTATGGCCATTTTGTTAAACGAATCAAAGATAGTCTTAGTGAGCTAATATAATAATTAACTATGTATATCCTATGGGAAAAACACAGAATGTATAAGTTTAATATCAGTGTCTCATAGTTCCCTTATTGTTCTACCATTATGATATGTTGTTTTACAAAATTTTAATACTTATTAAATGAGATCTTAACAACACCTAGTATAATTGAACTTTTCAATATGGCACTAGCAGTAAGACACGTCACATTCACTAAGCGCTGCAATTCTTTCTAGAGCAATGCTACTAAAGTATTAAATTATATAACACCATTACTTCACAATAATGTTTGAAACTTTTGTAATTACTGTTACAAGCATGAAACTCTCAAAGTACAAGGTGATAATTGCCATACCGCAAAGTGGATGTGTAACTTGCCACCTAAGTGTTTTCAACGTGCCAACTCTAACAAAAGGAGGTACACTTGTTCAGTGCTGCCAATTGAAAGTGTTATGCATGCTCTTTGGCCAGCAAAGTGGCTTTACCAAATTCCCATGTTTCCTATGCGAGTGGGACAGTAGGGCAGGGGCTCAACATTGGTCCAGAAAAACTGGCCTGCAAGAAAATTTCTAAATACTGGAAAGAAGAACATTCTGCGCAAGAATCTTATGGACCCGGAAAACATTCTGCTGCCACCTCTACACATAAAATTAGGTCTTATGAAATAGTTTGTGAAAGCCTTACCAAAAGATGGTCAATGTTCAAGTACCCCTGCATGAAATTTCCACTTTTGCCAGAAGCAAAATTGTTGGGCTAGACATCCGAGAAATGATGTTCGATTCCAACTTTTAGTTAAAAATGACTTGCAATGAGAGGGAGGCTTGGGTATCATTCAAGGAGGTTGTTCCCAATTTCTCGGGAAACACAAAGGACCCACATTATATTTCTACTACAGGAAACATGCTAGAAAATTTCAGAAAGTTAAGATGTTTGATGAGTCTGAAGATTTACTTCTTGAACAATCACCTTGATTTTTTCCCAAACAATTTGGGTGACGTTAGTAAGGAGCAAGGTGAGCGTTTTCATCAAGACATCAGAGTGATGGAAAGATGGTATCAGGGCCACTGGAATACCAATATGATGGGAGACTACTGTCTGTCACTTCACAGAGACGTTCAGAAAGTAATTCACCGGAGAAAAAGCTACATCAGGAGTGTTAAGCAGAAGAGGGAAAGGAAATATAAGCAAATGAACACATAAAGCCTATGTAATAAAGAGGTATTTTCATGTTTATATGTAAATAAAAGTTTTGATCATATTGCAACGTTAATTTATTTTTCAGTCCTATTGATGTTCCACGAACTTTCTAGTTTATAACAGTCACATTGTGATGAAACTGTAGGTGATAAAAATAAACTGAGTTCGGATATGAATTCAGCACCCAAAAAATCATTAGAATCAGCTATTACTGTTAAAAAAAAGTTTAAAGAAAGTTTTTTTGGTTGGATTATGTTATATATAGAAAGTAACAAGTATTGAGGAATTACTTAGTATAAACATGACATTTTTAATACAATATAATTAATCAAATATTAAAAGCTTGGTTTACATATACTTTCCATGTAGGTCTACAATGGTACCTCGTGTGCAAAAAAAAATAAAATGTAATGGTAATTAAGTTATTTAGTTTTTATTGAGTTACAGTGGAAGCCCAGAATACCGTGGCCCGGTATACTGCAGATTTGGTTATACCATGGGACAATTTACGTCCTCCGGTCTGAATAAATAAATAAGTGGAAAGTGTGCAATCTGGTAGGCGTGTGGTCTATCAAGAGTGGTCGCGTGTCGGAGACATTGATGAATGAGGTGGAGGAAGCGGGTATGCGTTCTCCCTCCTTACAGCGCCAAGATCCATTTTACTGATGCATTACAGCCAAAATTGTATGTTTTTCTGTATTCAGTTTTGTTGGCATGGTGCGAAGATTTGACGTAAGAATTCCTAGTAGTACTTTTTTTTATGTGACCCTATTATACCTATTCTGCAGTTTGGTTGTAAACAGGTCAAAAAAACATACTGTATATCATACTCGCAAGTGTCCTGCCATCACGCATGTACTGATACTTACATGAAACGTGCGTGTGTTGTATAGCGTAACACATTTAAGCAAATACAATTATTCTATGCCAAAATTTTAAGCTAAAGTAAGTTGAAATATGCTGGAATACTGACATAAAAGGGATGCCAACTTCTGTGGCACATTCTGTATAAATCTGGCTTGCAATGCGAGGGGCTCTGGGTTTAGATTCTGGATAAGATAAAGACTAAGTAATTTACAGGCTTCTAATTAAACTGATATGGGGTATAGCTGTATGTAATCGTTATAATTACAATGTAGACACTTTGATTATCTTGTGTATAAAGTGGCTATTTGGTTTGTTTTCTGATTTTTTTTTTTTATATTTCCGAAATTTGAGGTGCACCTCAAAATTTGTGCTTCTAAGTTATTTGCAGGCATCTGATTAATTTCCTTTAGAGTATAGCTCTACGTTATCATTATAATTATGATCTAGACACTTAGATTGTAATATGTATATAGTGGCTATTCGGTATGTCTTCCCATAAAAAAAAAAAAAAATTCTGAATTTTAAGGTGCCCCTTACAATTTGTTTTTCGAACAAATTGACAGGGCTATAATTAATCTCCTACAGAATATAGTGCTACACTATCACTATAATGATGATGTAAACACTTGATTATAATGTATTTATACTGGTTATACAGTATGTCTTCCCATTTTCGAAAAAAAATTCAGAGCGGACGAACTATTGTGGACAAGGCCTAATGCAGAAAGCTGCCTTTCTTTGCATGCCACAAATAATTCTCTTTTTTTTTTTATGTTTTAGTTTTCCTTCTGGAAATGCAAATCAGACGAGCAAGCGACATGAGGCACTGATCCCATCTGCAGTACACTGTTCTTCGACCTCTGTTTAGTTTTGTGAGCTTAGTTTCTCATTCTCACTTTCTCCCAACCATGCCCAGCAGGGGGTGGAAGTGAACACCCTTCTCCAACCCACGTGACAAACAACTCACAGCGAACACCACCCTTGTTGGAATTAGTACATCCTTTGCCTGGAAAATGAGGTATTTTTTAGTTATTCTTGCTTGAATGCATGTAACCCTTCATCTCAGCGCGTTTCGCTTCTTCTGTTCCCCTCCCTTGGGGGCTGTCAAGTCCAGTGGTACAGATTAAATAAATTAAGTTCCAATAGTATGGGGCTAAATGTTTTATAAGTTACGGCAGTAAATAACACCACTTGCCCCATGCTTGACAGATAGGTGCCACGCCACATTAGAACACTGGCTTTTTTTTTTCTTTTTTTTTTTTTTTTCCTACTGTACTCGGTCACTCCCAGAATAGCGCGGAAAGCTATTACACGGGTCTGAGTTATGTCCCCCAACAGCCGTGTTCTATCGGGCTTTTACTGTAATTTTGTTTTTTTGTTTAGAGGGTTATAAATCAAAATTTCATGCAAAAAAGCAAATTGAAGAAGGAAGTTTGTTAATTTATCAGGAACGGTATGACTGGTATTTGGAGAAGACAGAAAGGTTAATCTTGCATATTCCGGTACTTGCCAAATATTAAAACATACATGATTGCTAATGCTACTCTATATTTCATCATTTAGAACATACGAAAATTTTACTTTGTGCACTACGTTGCACTTAGATTAAATTTAAAAAATTATGAAGAATAGACAAAATACTTTAGTTTCCCTGTAACAGATAATAATAATGGTATTTATTTCATCATACAGCAATAGAACGTTTCTACAATTGCTGACATAAATTTTGACATACGTAATGTTCAGTTGCAGGTGTCATAAGTCAATAATTATTCATTTTAGGAACAAACTAATGTTGCATTGAAATTTATATTATTTATTGCTGACACAGTTTCAGATTAACTTCTTATTATACAATGATTGAAAGGTATATCTTGTTTTATATAAATATATATTATTTATTGTAATCAAATGTATGTTGGAATAAAATGAAATTGCCGTGGAGGACTGTCATTTTGTTACGTTGATAAGGACACCAAGACTGCTGGGCCCTACAAATTCAACTTGGTTAGAAAAAATATTAACAGGGGATATGAGAATAACTATAAATTATAGTTTGACTAAAAGGGCACGCATTCCTCATGCCATAGCAGACTCTTTGTGGAATGTGGCTGTTGATGACAAAATCAAGACTACCTTTACCCAAGAAATTAATATTTACATTATAGCATTTGCAAACAAGTTCTTAACTAGTTATCTCATTTGGTGTGGGGACAAAGGTACCATAACTACACCGTTTGGCAAGCCAGGGGAAACAGTAGACTAAGGAATGGCACTTGTAGCATGAAATCCAAATTTAACATACTTACAAATACATAAAGCAACCAAATATATTAACACTGTATGATAAACTAATAGCATTAATTCCAAAGTTATAGTCCAGTTAATGTTGGTGAGAATAATGAAAATTTTTGCAATGCAGTTGGGCTGGGACAAGAGCATGAAGTTTTTGTTTACTGAGTTCAGTGAAAGATCAAGCAGTGCTGAAAAATTTTATGTTGTCATTTTAAAGTTAAGTTTTGGAATGTGAATGATATGCAATGTTTTATCAAAATGAGCTGCAAAATTCACAGAGTTAAAGGTTTTGAATAAAGGGCTTACAGTTAAAGGTTTTGAATAAAGGGCTTACAATATCACAGTGCAAAGTATTATGTAGGGAAAAAGGGGGTAGAGCTTCAGTTGTAGATCTGCATGAAAACATAACTTAAATATAGGTGAGCACTTCTGAAATCAGCCTTACGAAAAAATGCAGCTCTTCACTGCATATATTTTAATATAATCAATGACTGCAATACTCACTGTTAAGTTAGCAGCAAACTTCGAGAAGTGGTTCTATGTTTTAATGTCTTACTAGTTGTAAAGTTAAAAACTTTTGTTACCTGCAGTTCAGTTTATTTTTGCTGTATATAAATCAGAATAGAACTTGGCGTGATTGTAACACATTAATGTGTATCACTCATTCACAACATCATTTGGATTGCACACTGTTGTAAGTGTTAGGGGCGACTTTCTCTCTTTGAGCACGGAAAGTGTGTTTTCAGTACTGGATACTACCACAGTGATCGTAGTTGTTAAATACAAGGTTACTGAAATTGTCACTAAGTTGCAGCATGGGTACGACAGGATCTAGGTTCTACATTGCCCAAGGGGCAGGAAACTGAGTTTTTTTTTCTGTAGGCAGCAGTGGAAGTGGTTGAATGAGGAAAATGAATTTGACTGGCTGGCTGATTTTGTGGCTGGGGGGGAGAAGGACAAAGGTAAACTTTGCTATAGGCCATTCACTGTAAAGTGGGCACTTTTTAAGGCTATGCTAATTTTTTCCTTTCGTTTTATTTCTATCTTTTCCACCACTTATAAACCTTGCCATGAAACTAAAAAACTGTGTATATATTTCACCACCTCCAAAATTTAATGTCTTTAGCTCAATAAAAAATATCTATTGGCGGTTAATATCTGTTGGAAGGGCCTTATGAAGTGCTCACTTTACAGTGAATAGCCTGTACCTGCTGTCAAGCTGTGTATTTTGCCTCACTATTCTATTCTCTATGATGGGCTAGAATCTCATATCGGAATTATTCTGTCTACCTGCATTTAGAACTGGGGAATGTTCATTATTCAGTTTGCAAGCGAATTCATTCCTTCTTATTTTCTTCTTTTTTTTTCACCATCCTATATGTAATTTTGATGCAACCAATAATTTATCACTGTAACATGCTTCCATTTTTTGAAGAATTAAAATGTTGCCACCAAAATATCTTCAGGGTGTTGCAGAATCGCGTGTTAATACTTTGGGGAAACATTCCTCACATCTGGAGGATGAAAAAAATTTGATATGAACGTAGGTCCACAAACGCTTTGTTTCTTCACTATAGCCCATAATACATAATGTACAATGTATGGCCTGTTGGCTGGATCATGTTACTATGGAATGCCATCACAGTTGTAATTGGCAGCCCCATACCAGCCCCCGAGGAGCCCTGATTTGAACTGAATAGACTTTTCCCCAGTAAACAATGTTGGCACCCTCCATAATCGTATTGTGGCAGGTTGCGAAAAAACCAGGAATTTTCCAGGGATTCATCAATGCATTCGGGTGTCTATGCAATGGTGGGTTGAGGCATGTGTTCATGCTGATGGAGGGCATTTTGAACATTTCCTGTAGTGCAGACGATAAGCTTTCACACATGTAACTAATTCCTGTGCAGTTTCTACTGTTCTAGGTGTAGTGTCGTAGTGTGAGGTGTCGTGTATCATGCAAACGAACGCTGCAGTGGCATTACATAGTAACATGATCCAGCCTGCAGGCAGCAGGCATTACACTGTATGCTATATATTACAGGCTGTAGTGAAGAAACTAAGCATTTACAGACCTATGTTCGTATAACATTTTTTCATCCTCTAAATGTGAGGAATATTTCCCCAAAATATTGACATGCAATTTCGCAACAGTCTGTATACATTCATTAAATTAATTAAACACTAGCGACCAAAAAGTAATTGGTCACCTGTGAAGATAGGTAATTCAGTACGTGAGTTGACTTGTGTGGCCGCCATAAGCTGCAGGCCAATGTAGAATCAATTGACAAGGAGATGGCATGCGGTACAAAGCTATCGGACTTAGTTAAGGGCATGATTGTGGGCTGCCATCTCAGTGGGCTGTCTAGCTGGGCGATTGCACGGAAAGTAAACAGGCCCAAATCAATGGTCGCATTCATCCTGTGTAAGTGGAAGGTTCATGGGCATTGTGCCAATGCTGCATGTTCTGGGCGACCTCCAATCTTGACCGACAGTAATTGCAGAACCCTGAAATGTGAAATTGTCAAAAATAGGGTACAACTCATGGCTACCATCCGACAGGAGTTTCATGCAGCAACAGGAGTATCGGTTTCCATTGGAAAATTGTGTACAGAGGCTCACCGACTTGGATATTTCGGAAGAGCAGCTGCACATAAGCCCCATATCACGACAAGCAATAAAGCTCTGCTACTCAGGTGGTGTTTGGACTGCTGTAACTGGATAATGGAGCAGTGGAAATTGATTCTGTGGAGTGATGAGTCGAGGTTAACATTATTCCAGTCCGATGGACGTGTATGGATGTGGCTATTACCTGGGGAACGGCTTCTGCCGGAGTGTATAGTGCCAACTAAGAAATTCTGTGGTGGTGAAGTGATGGTGTGGAACTGTTTCATGGACTGCGGCGTAGGACGGCTGGTGTTTGTCCATAGTAGCATGAACACAGAGGCCTATTGTAACATTCTGGATAATGAAATGCTCCCAACATTGTGGGGTTTTTACGGAATGGATCCATGTTACTTCCAGGATGACAATGCCAGGTGCCATGTTTCAAGGGCTACTATGCAGTGGTACGCTGACAACAATGTTCGCAGATTGGACTGGCCTGCCCAGAGCCCCCACCTCAACCCTATAGATAATTTTGGGACAAATTGGATCGCCGGGTGACGGCTCGTCAGGCGCGGTCAAAATCCACTGCTCAATTCATGGAATGGTTTGCAAGAGGAATTGCGACGAATCCCCATAGATGTCCTGCAAAAACTCGTAGAGAGCATGCCCGCTCAGGGTGGCTGCTGTTATAGCCACAAGAGGTGACCCAACGAGATTCTAACGGGGTGACAACCACAGAGCAAACATTGTGGACAGGTGCCCAATTACTTTTTTGGTTGATAGTGTATTTAAACTTTTATGTAAAAGTGCCTTACTTTTGTATACCTATGTATGTAAATTCATGTTACAAATCACTAGCACAAGCAGTGTGCACAGAACAGCTGCTTCATAAATAACACTTGTGTAAAAATGGTTTTATCTTGAAGTTAAAAATTGTTCCCACACAAAGTAGTAAACACGCCATACAATCACAGATCAGCACAACGTTTTATTTTGAGGATGCAAGTTACAATACATTGATGCGTAATACTAATGATAACTTAAATTACATGGTTCTACTGCGCCCTACATATGAATCTGACACAAGGGACTAATAGTGAGAGTTGAAATAGCTTCACTTTTCTCAACCAATATTATTTTGTGATAAATAAAATATATGTCCATATAAAGAATTTGGATTCAAGTTGTTCACTCATTAACAGTCATCATTAACTGTGTTTGTTCATATAAAAATTTGAGATATATATATATAGTGGTAATTATTAAGAAATTGAGTAGTATTTAATGTGTAGTAGTTATGTGTAGACTGACGTCATATATGTTTTATACTTCATAACATATTTTTAATGAGCCTTTTGGTATTCTCTCCATGGTGGTTTTGGCTCTCAAGACCTCACTGTTAAAGCCGCCCAAATCTCTTCACTCTATGATGGTTAATGTTTAATTAAATACTCTCATTTGCTGCCCCAATATCACAGATACTCGCAACATGTAACAGATACAAACACTAGTTTGTTAGCAAACACAAAATTCCATAGGTTTGTGAAAAGGACATATTGCGAAGAAGCAATGGTTGTCTACTGCATCATACTTATAAAAAAATATAAATACAGTAATTTAACACATAGTGTAAATTTATATAAAACTTTTAATAAATGTTTATTATGTAGGAACTTTACCATTGATGTTTACATAAAACAACAATGAAACACATTCTTCACCTAACCAATGACATACACCCACATATATTAAATGGCAAAACATTAATGATAAATTCAACAAGAGTAGTTAAAGTTGCAAGTAGGCTGCTAGGCTACCAAAAATATATAAAAGGACAGGAATTCAAGTACTTACAGTGAAGTACTTTTCGACAGGCAACTACAACTGTGTAACAGAAAATCTAATTTGATCAGCTACAGTGACAACATTGTAATACAGAATACATCGGCCTCACCACCAACACACTCAGGCAGAGAATGAATGACTGCAGAGTACACACCAAACAAGCCATAGCTGGTCACTTCAATATCCTATAGGACAAACTATTTTGCAGCACATGCAGCATCACACAACAAAGATTTTGATTTCTGCTACAGTACCAGAGTTGTGAGAGCCCTACCACCTTCGAGCAATAGCTCAGAACTAAGACGCTAGAATTAGCTCACCAATTTATATAAAATCCAGGCAGCTGCAAGGCCTCAACATAAGATAATCTCAGTTCGTCAGCTATTTTCAGTTTTCCTGCCCCACCCTAGTTTGCCACCTGGTCGCTAGGTTTACTACCATACTGCAGTGTCCTACAACTGGCTGCCTGATGAAGAAGCTGGTTTAGCCAGCGAAAAGTTGTGATTGTGCAACCACGTGGGAAATGTGTCGTCCTTCTTTCTGTGTGTAAGATTATCGACAATTACTGAACTGTGAGTACTTGAGGAGGAAAACTTTCTTGTCGCTATGAAAACTCGTGTTTAAAAATGTCTTCCCTTTGGGTGATTCCTTAAAGGAATATTTCCTAAAAATCAAAAAGGCCTTTGTTGATTTCATTAATTCCCAAAAATAATACTGTAATTCAAAATATTATTCCTGTGGGCACATCATTTGTCAAATTATTACGTTCTAAAAATGTGAGATTTTTGAACTCCTTTTTAAACAATTAAAATTGTTTCTTATTGGCAAACACTTATATAACGTAGTTTATTAGTTTTGATTTAGTCATCTTAGCTTCAGCATGTGACTGTGTTTTTGGCCGGTTGTTGTAGATTGCAGATATATGTTGAAATCTGAAAGGGATGAAATACTACTTATACTTGGTTCCCTTCAATTTTCGTGTCTTAACTAAAGTTTTAAATGTCATCTGTGTTTAAAAACAATATTTTGTCATATACTGGAATGGGAAATACATTTACAGCTTGTAAATATTTCAGTCTAGATTTTTACTCTTAATAATCATCACTGCTGTTCTGCACTTTTATTCATCACTTATTTAAATACATGCCTTTATACTTAATTTAAATATGTCCATGCAAAAATTATATAATAAACACATTAATTAATATGTGTATATATATATATATATATATATATATATATATATATATATATATATATATATATATAATCAGTCATGTCAATGCAATTACACAAGAAAACAACACATACCAGTACTGAAATTATGCTCATGCACAAAATGTTTAGTTTCACTTCTAATTTCTGAGTATTTCTCTACTTTCAGTGAGCTCAAACATGCTTCATGCTTTCATTCCACGTAGAACATTTTCAGATACCTTACCCAGAGTACATTTTGTTCTGTTTTTGCATAGTGGAATTTCTGCACCAGCTATTTGTGTTCACAGATGCAGCCATAATATTTGAACCCTCCATAACACAAAACATTATAAAAATTCCAAACACACACATAATCTGCTATAGTCACTACATGCAAACAGGAACGTCAAAATGTACAGTAACGTCTCAGACATGTCATCATGGCTGTCTGTTTTTGCCGCTAAAAACCATTGTGACTTTTCAAATGTGTTATTCTGGAGCAATACACACATAACTTAAAGAAATGTCCATAGATTGAGTCTTAAAATTTATTGCACTATTATGTGGTAAGCAGGGGGGAAAAATCAGGAAATATCCATATTACTCATACTTTACGTGATTAAATAATTTTTTTGCTTTCAAGTGCTCAAAGTAAGAAATGTAATTATCTGCATAGCTGATTATGTAAACTTGCCCAATTTTTACTGGCACCAGGTGTTTTTTGGGTGTGAATGCATAACAGTTAATCATGGGTTCTACAATCACCTGTAATACAGGCAAATAATATGATTTTAACCATCAGTAAAATTGACCAATATTACGTCCGGTCTCATTGATATCTAGTAACGGTTAATTGGGAAATTGTTAGGAAATATAATTTTTTTTATAGTTTATCTTTGTCAAAGCAAATTTTCCATTTTTACTCAACATTTTAATATGCCTAAAACTTGCTCAATTCCTGTTACATTGCAGTTTTGTATCATTACTGAGAGAACATGTTGTAACATGACAAAGGCTAAATAATAGTCACACTGCAGTTACTGTCCAGTTCACTTCAGTCGGTAGAGCATGATATAAGGCACCGTGTTGAAAAATAAAAAGAAATGTATTCCTGTTTGGAATATTTACTCAGTTTTATTTAACTTTAAATCCCAATCACAGGTTTACAACACGAACACCAACAGGTTAACTAATTAGACAATCTTTGAACAGCATCACAGTAGTAATGATTTCACCCTCGCACTCACATTGCGAGACAATCGTGAGGCACTTCTTGCTCACATTATGTATGGTTGTAGTGTTTTGCAAAGACAAGACCCCTCCGGTTGCAGCTCAGCATGTGCCTATCTCCTCTCCTACAGCTAAAGATCTGAAAATAAGAATTCTTGGGGCTCGCCGCCTCTTATTGGCTAAACTACGTCACAGAGAAGGTTTAGAACATATACTACTTACTACAATACAACTTCAAATGAGGTTGAACAAAAACTGTTATCTCAAAGTGACGAAACCTGGCTACGACTTCAGAAACTCAAAATGGCAACGCACTACATATATCTACTCTAAATGCTGCCACTAATTAAAACTGATAAACTGTTCATACTTCATGTGACACCAAAAAAATGTATAATATTACACTCACTACAAAATAAACAAGGAAAATGACCAAAATACAATGTAAAAATAATTTAAAAACTGTTAAAACAATACATAACCTTCAATGCTACAATGTCTACATAAGCTCGCACGTAGTTATTTTTTGGAGCAATGTAAACTTCTAAGTCGAATTTACTTTCTATGAATTGTGATCATTTACGTTATTTATTGTTAGTTGTTTTTGCAGGCAAATGGACCCGAAACTTCATACTACATTTATAAAAACAAATTCCAACACAGAGCAATGACTACAAAAAAATATTATATACACTTGAACAAACCAGCAAAATTAAGGAAGTACCCAAAACAGATTGTCAATAAAATATTTTTACCTAGTTTGAACAATTAGTTTGTCAAATATATTTATCTGTGTTTCTTTGTTTTCTAATTTGTATGCTTTTTTGATCATTATTTTTTGTACTATACATAGCAAACGCTGAGTATTCAAGTAATACTATTTTTTTAAAACAACTGTTGCAAATAGCTTAAAGTCACTACATTATTTCTATTAAAATGTACATAACATGTTATGAAGATTGTTGAGACTCATGTTTTTTGTGTGCATAAATCTATGAAGGTGTGTGTGTGTGTATGTGCGCATGCGTGCATGTGTGTGTGTGCGTGCATGCATGCGTTTTTTTTTTTTTTTACCCACATTATTTTATTCTGGTAACGCACATTAAATTTCTTAACCTTATTTTGTCGGATAGACGAACTGTCACAAGTGGCAAACGTGTCAGGACTGTTATGGTGTGCAACATGGAAATACAGGAAGCTGTTAAAAAGTGAGCAGCGATTTGATATTCATTAGCAAAACTTTACAAATCAACTAGACAGCTGCTGTCCGCAGGCTCAGCAGATAGGATTGACCTAGTTTATATTAAATTTAATCAAGAGTTGCAGCAGGAGAAGCTTTCCGAACTTTCAGCACTTGATGAAAGTTAAACTTACATTTTGCAGCTGGCAAAGACGAGGATGACCTGGAAGCGCAATTAAATGACTCCAATTTATATCAAACTAAATATAGCTCTCTGTGTATGGAAATCACAGCACTTATGTCTATTGAAGAAGCTGATAGTGACTGTGTAGGCGAGTCAAGTCAAGGCATTAAAGTATCATCAAAATATAAATGTAAATTACTGAAGGTCGAACTTAACAAGTATGGAGGGGAGTTGACAGAATTTATGGGATTCTGGAGCCAGGTTTCTAAAATCAGTGAAGATGTTGAATCAATTGACATAGATAAGTTTCAGTAGGTATCAGATTCAATCATGGTAACTGGTTCTAGAGCCCAAGAAGTTGTGGAAATTTCCCTTCTAATGGGAAAAAATTATTGCAGGGTTTGGTTGTGGAGACATGTTAATTGAGGTGTATATACATTAACTTCTAAATTTCACCGTACAAAGCATGTCTGACAACTACCAGCTGTCTTTCGTGTATTATCAGCTGGAAACAAAACTTACGAGCTTTTGAAACTCTGGTTGTTACATCAGTTAAGTATGCTGCCATGATGTCTCCTTGAAAGGAATCCTGCTTAATTTAGGACTTACTGTGTGCTGGCAATGTAATGCAGTTGGACATCAAGTTGAAAACAAGAGAATGAGTTTAATGGAATTTCTTAGAAAGGAAGTTGAATGACAAGAGTGAATCAGCATTGCAATGAAGGAGTTCAACATAAGTAACAGTAGTGACAGTATATTGAAGATGGTATGTGGTCCTGTTACAATGTAAGCAAGCACAGCCACTTTTGCAGGTTTGGTAAACACAGAAGTTAAGATCAGTGCTGCAGTATTTATTTTCTGTCAAGGTGCCCACTTTTCTTAGGATTGTTTCAAGGCATGTCGAATGACTGTGAAGCGTAGCATCAACTCGCTACACTCCAAACAAGTGGTACACTTGCTTCAACCAAAAAGTTGGGCTCCGACTAGCATCATTTCGTAAAAGGCAGACTGCTAATATTTGTAGTGGAAATAAAAGATGAGAAATACATTTTGAGGCTTAACCTTCTTTTTTCTGGATGGTCGAGAACACTACAAACACATCAGTATGATGGAAATTGTCACATCATTCTTCTCCTCTGAATTCGTACAGGTACAAAGTCACAGCAGCAGTCACATTAAGTTGAAAAATATATCTTGACTTGCAAGGAAAAATTACGAAGATGAGGGGGAGGATAAAGATACCTTCCCCCTCAGTGCCTAACGACGTCCTGCACCCACGGAAAATAATTTAATAGAAAGTTGTTGAAGTCAAAAAATAGTTAACGAAGAAAGATTTAAGTTGAAAAAAGTTCTGGGCGGCGACGCTTGTGGGTGCAGGCGAAGTTCGTTCTAGTCTTCACCTCTTGGTGGTTGTTAGAATATTGCGGCAGAGTACAGGGCTAGCCACGTGCACCTTGGCGCCTGCAGCTAACCCCCACTCCCCGACAAAAGCTAAATATACACACTTGGCCGGGGCTCACTGTCTCCTATCGGCTGTTAGTTATCTCACGCTACTGTGTGAAAGCTGCAAAAGTGCTGATGGCATGGGATTTAAGAACAAAAAGTCTAATCTCAAAAGTTTTGTCACCTCGCTCTGAACCTGGGAACCAAAAGTGCCACGCAGTACAGATAACACTAGTATTACAGCCTCACATTAAAACTGATTAAGACCTTACTTCTTAACCATGGTATGAAAGGGAAAATTTGGACAAAATACACTCAGTGCCAAAATAAACTGTGAAATTTAACAAAAAGGGAACCTGAAAACCTTTTTAAAAAGTTATAAAATCCTGTATAAACGCAATGCTACAACTTTTATTAAAAATTCAAAATTATAGTTAAGAACAAGTGTTGTTTTGTTTGTTTTAAGGAGTGGCCATATTGTAAAAGGTCCAAAATGATTTGTATAGTCTGTGGTGCCAAACTCATATCACTTATGTGCCGTAAGTTTGAACAGTTTAAAACTGATCCTCCAGGAAGAATTTTTTGTAAATAATTGGGAGAAAACATTGGCCAACCACTTTTCACCTGATACTTTTTTGCAAATGCTTGTCATTGCAATAAAAGGTAAGACAGTTTAATGACAAATAAGAAATTTTATTGACACTAGCTTTCAACATTCTTACATTACCAAGGAATTGGCAGCTGAAATAGGATATCAGTCAACTGGAGAAGAGCAGCTAAGGTGTGGCCTCTTTGGTGGCCGTAAGTTTAGTAAGGTGCATCACACTTGTTTTCGTGTCACACTTGGAAATGTTTGTAGTAACTATGTTTGCAATTTTGATATCCTTGATCAGGATATAATTTGCTGTTCTATACATACAGCTGACAGAAAAGAATGTCAGAAAATACTAAATGAAATTGGCATAGAAATAAAACATGATTGTGGTCCTATACAAGTACTGGTGGAAGCCTATGTAGCTTGTAAATTTTTAAATGGAGATTATTTATGAAAATGGGTTAGTTTCAATCAGTGCATATCTGGAATGGACACTAATGGGAATAGTTACATATTTTAATTCGTATTCACAAACAATGATAATGTTGACATTGTTCGCTCCACAGATGCCCATTTTTGCATTGTTGAAATTAGACCTGTTGGGTATTGGGGATCCAGTGTTACAGAGGACAAAGGAAGAGTGAATATGTTCAGTAAGAGAACATTTTGAGAGAAACGTCACAAGAAACATAGTTGGCAGAAATGTTGTTCAACTTCCTTGGATAGAAGGTCATCCCCCAATCCCTTCAAATTAAAACAGCACGGAAACGTTACCTTACTCAGAAATTGGCTTTATCAGAAGATGGTGCTGCATATGCAGATGTTTTTGAGGAATGGAAGAAAGAGGGTATAATAGAAGAAGTTGACAAATTTAACCCAGATAGTGGACATTACTTACCACATAGACCTGTGATAAAGAACCAAGGCAAAGCAAAGATCTGACTTGTGTTTGATGCTTCATGTAGGATTTCCAACAGCCCCTTTCTCAATGACTGTTTAGAAGAAAGGCCAAACTTGATAGAGGCTGTCCCACTTGTTACAGTTCAAGCTAAAACCTGTTAGAGTTATTGCAGACATCAAGAACGCTTTCTTAAAAATCAGTCTGTACGAGAGACATAGAGATTTTGTGAGTTTCCTACAGAAAGATTAGATGGGCAAGTAATCATCTTGAGGCAAAGAGTAGTGTTTGTTGTCACTTCCAGTCCATTCCTGTTGGAGGTGGTTATTGAACATCATTTAGCCCATGTTTTGCGGTATTGTGAGTAGCCAGAATGCCTAATCAAAGAGAACTATCACTAGACTGCAGACAAGTTGCTATGTGGACAATTGTGTCACAAGTGTCAAACGTGATGAACTCCACAAATTCATGGAAGAATCTACAGATATTTTCCATGAGGTGAAATTTAAACTTTGAGGATTGGAGCACATGAACACTGCAGTTGATCACAGTGAAGTTGTTCCAGTTTTAGGTGTTCTTGGGAGCAGAGTATCAGATTCAATTTCTGTCAATGCAGGAATTACTGAAATAGAGCCAGAACCTTTGACAAAAACGAAAATTCTTTCAGCTGCACATAAACTCTTCAACCCCATTGGTTTTACGGTATTTGTTATATTGATACCAAAATTGCTGATGCAGTAACTATGGAAAGATGATTTTAACTGGGATGCACATGTTCCAGGGGTATTTGAAGAGAGTTTTATAAAATGGGCTAAGTCACTTCACTGATTAAACAAGATAGCAATTTTCAGGTGTATCACCAAAGAAAATGCCAAGCTAGCTTTCCATACTTTTTGTGATGCGTGCCAATATGCATATGCAACTGTAGTGTTCTTAAGAGTTGAATTAACTTTAGACATCAAACTTCATCTTGTTGAAGCAAAGGCTAGGGTTGCACCCGCCAAGAAGACAACAATCCCAGTGGCTTGAGCTTCTGGCTGCAACTATCGCGACCAGGCTAGCATCAAAAACAGCATATAGTTTGGGGATTGATGTGTCTGATATTCATTTTGGTGTGATTCAGCAACTGTTATAACTTGGGTACAGTAAGAAGAAAATTACAGGTTTTGTGTATTACAGGGTGCAAGAGATCAGGCAGTTGTCTAATAAGAAATCATGGAGACGTGTTGTAGGAACACTAAATCCAGCAGACCTAACAAGTCGTGGTTGTTCTGCAGATGTTTTGTTTCAGTTGAAATGGTGAGAGGGGCAAGAGTGGTTTATGAAGAGTCTATTTGAGTGGCATGTTTCTGTGTATGGGGTAAATGAAGATGAAGTGAACTTAGAAAAAAAATGTGGAGTTATTATGAACCTATCTAATACTAGCACTAATCATTGCTGGTACTACCTGTATTTCTCCCAATTCTTGACAATATTGTTAAAGGGGAAGGACAGAGGGAAACACAATTTAGAAAGAGAAAGAAAATTGAGCCAACATGAAACCTATCTTGCGAAGCCTCCACCACGTGCTGCAACTGTAAAATCAACAGGGCCGGCACGACATCCTGTACCATAAATTCTTACTTGAAATAAAAAAAGGCTCATTAACCCAAAATCAAAAAGGGAAAAAATAAGTGGGGAAGTGGAGGGTGGGAAGGTTTAAACATGCTTAACAGCCTGAGCTACCAGCACCGCTTCATGGTTCTGATGCTGATGAAGAAGCAATGCATCAATGTGTTTCACTTAGTCCTAAAACTCCTTATTACTACAAATTATCTTGCACCAAGTACTGGTAGACCATGCTACCAATCCCTTTATACCAGAGGGTCGAGAGATATTTCAGTAAGCAGAAAAATCAACCAATTAAATACTCGTATAACTAACCATAGGGAATGTTATTACCTCTAGACCAATAAGTAAAAGTAATACGTAGAAAAAATAGAAAGGATTTATTCATTTCAACAACTGTATATATAAAGAAAATTTATAAATAATGTCAAAATAATATCAGACAAAATTTATGAATTAAATTTATAGTCACACTTCCTTTAACAATGTATATTACCTTTGAAATAGAAAAGTTCTGCGATGACAAAACGTTACACACTATTTTCTTTATCACTCAAGAAATGACAAAAATGATTAAGCTTACAAATAAAAAGAAAATAATCTGATTTAAATTAATCCACAGCAGATTATTTTTAGTCAAAATTTCTGAAATACGAAACCACAGTTATTAAATAAACAATGTAAAACAAGCAAATCACTTGCCTAACCAGTTGTTCTATTGTGGACGAAAAATTACTGTAGGGCTAACAGGATGCCCTTCTCACTAATACTCCAGGGTTAACTCACCAAGATGTGAGTATAATCAAAACTCAGAAAAAAAACCATAGGTATTTACTGACCGTAAATCAAATAGGGGTAAACTGTCCCCATTAATCCACACTGGAAGTGGCTTAAACAACAAAAGTGTTAATTAACAGTAACAATTATTTTTCACAGATATAAAGTTACTAAACAGAATTAACATGGATCAATATGTCGGAACATTCATTTAAAAACCACTGTAAAGTAGCTATAGCAAAGCTCACAAATGTTAGCCACCCAGGGCTTCCATGAAAATTACAAAACTAACTTTTCTATCGTTTTTTGTTCTCTCAACTTGGCTTATAACGGTTTTCTTCTTCTTCTTCTCTGATTGATTGGCCAGGTTACTAAATAAGATTTAGAGGACTTTAACAAAAATTTAAAAAGAATAACTTATGTAAAGGTTCAAAACGACTTCAAAATAAATAAAATTAAAAAGAAAAATTCAAATTTAGTTTTACGGAGGAACCTGTTAAACATTATCTGAATTTCATAACCTAGACCTCTGTTTGCATCAATACAGTGGTACAAACCCAACTCCACCTAGTATGAACACAAAAACATTTTGGAGCCATTTAAAACACATGGTACTACTATTAAACTTACTTTCCCAAAATGTCCTGTCCGTACTCAAAAACATCAAAAGTTAAGGTTCCAAACCAATCCAAAAATTAAAATTTAAAGCCAAATATATCTAACATCATTAGCTCCTCGTCCAGAGCTAACGATCAGGACATAATTACCTCAGTTCAGCAGCGACCATGTTCTCTCGACACCTCCCTACATCAACTCTCTACACATGTTACTCACTAACTGACTGACATCACTGTCTCTTACTGTCTAGCACAGTCTAACCCTTTAGTACTAAAAATTAACCTATTTAAAGGCATCGCTGGGGCCATTCTTCCTGTGAAGCAGAGAAGAATGTCCTGACTGCACACAAACACAAAGGTTTCAACTAATACTTATCATTGTTCAGCGATCGCTGCCTCCTCCTGACCAAAACACCTGCGCCAATCACCATCTGTTCACTTCGGCCGACCGAATACAACTCTACGAAGCTCGTCGCTTACTTCCCACACAACACCTGGCTATTCCTGACATCATGACCTTCGCTAACATTATGGCTGGCCAATCAGAGCCAGCCACGGCCATGATCGATACTCGTCAGCCCGACTGCAAATTACCTCCTTCCCCTGACCAACTTAGCAGCAGAGTGCTGTGATCATGAAAACAGTCCAACTCCTGCGGGGATAATGTCTGCTAAGCTCACAGCTGCGGTCCTGTATTTTGAATGAAGGAACATAACAGTTCCTCCGAACTGCTGAAGTAAAACTTTATAAGAGCATCTGGGCTGAGAAAAATACAGCCAGCAGCAGTTGTTTCAGTGGAAGTCTGCTTATGCCAGAGGTGACGTAACTCTTTCTAATTAAAACTGTGCATGACCTCAGTTCTTTAAGAGCCTTGACGGTCAAGTAAAAAGCCTTTATTCTAAAAAAATATCTAAAAATCGAAAATGTGACTGATTCTTATTCTAATTCCACCATAATTAAAACTAACTAATCATAAAATAAAAACAAAACAAATAAAATCCTCAGCATATTGAAAATTTCTGCTCAAATAAAAAAAAAAAAAGTTTCAAATAAAAGAATTCTTATTGAAGACACTATCAGTTAACTTTCAACTAAAATCTTAACATCTAGTTAAAGGCCAAAAATGTCCAAAATATAACCAAACAAAAAAGCTAATGACTTTTGAACCTGCCATCCCAAAATCAATTTTGAAATAAAATCATTAAATAATTTCTCACCACACTACTTTGAAAGAAAAAAAAAAACTTGCCTCTGAACACAAAAAAATAACAAGTAATAAGGAGGACTTAACCCAACCAAAACTTCCTAATTTCCTAAACTAACCTCCAACAAAGGAAACACCAAAAAAAAATTATTTTTTTATTAATTTAAGAATACCCTAGCGCATCATAACAAAAAAACAAAAGGATATAAAACTTCTCTTAACACAAAATTTAAGGCTTCCGAACAAAAAAGGAAAAAAAGCAATTTAAAATTACCACTACGTGCACTGATCTTAACAAAGAGCTAATATGTAGAGGAATTACAAAAAAAAATTTCTAACCGTAAAATTCCACTTTGTAACAATATTGTGCCTTCTGAATTGGGTGCTCAAGTTCCTGCACAATTGTCAACGCTGTGAGGGCAAGAAGTCAGGTGAATTGGATGCCATTGAGCTTAGCAATGAAGAAAGACATTTGGTCAAACTTACTTAAAATGAATCCCTCATTGGTGTTGAAGATGAACATATCGCACCCATCATGCCTTTTGAAGATGAAGATGGAATTTTATGCATAAAGATGAAAATATCTGAAAGTAAAGATATCCTAGAGTTTAGGCATCCTGCAACCTTGCCTGCTGATCACCCTGTTGTTATGAGGTTGTTATACAGGCTTTATATTCAATTTAATCATATAGGAGCTCAAGATCTTTTGTCTCTACTTCGGAAGAAGTTTTGGATACTAAGAGGGAAACAAACTGTTTGTTCAATAATAAGGAAATGTACTATTTGCAGAAGATTTACACGATGTAATGCCAATCAAGAAACACAACCATTGCCAGAAGATAGAGTTGCTGCAGTTTTCTAAGTAATCGGAGTCAACATGGCAGGTCCTCTTTATCTCAAGGGTAGAAGTAAAGCGTGGATTTGTATATTCACTTGTGCAGTGTTCAAAGCTGTGTATCTGGAATTAGTCATTTATTTGTCCACTGAAGCTTTCGTTCAAGCTTTAAGAAGATTCATTGCACGTCGTGGACATTGCACTTGTCTACAGTGACAAAGGGACAAACTTTGTGGGGCCGACAATGCGTTTTCCAGATTGGATTGGGTAAAAATACAATGTTTCAGTTCATCATTACAGTTTCTTTGGAAGTTCAATCCCCTCATTGCAGAGCCTGGTGGTGAGGCTGGTCGGAATATTTGATTGGAATTCTCAAGTTTTTTTCTTCGCAGAGTCTTAGGTAGGGCGATACTGAGTTTTGAAGATTTGCTCACAATTATATGTGATCATGATGCTGTAATGAACTCAAGCCCTCACACATGTCAGAAGATCCTTGCAACTTGGTTGCCCTGACACCTGCCATGTTTCTTCAAGACATTAAATAAATTGGGGTACCTGACTGTAGGTTTGGTTGATTTCAAGTGATGTATCAGATATCCACAGACGATGTGTGAGGACGTCAGGAAGAGATTCCATAGCGAATAGTTGGGACAACTTGTTTCAACACACTGGTCCACGAGTGGGTGAAGTGGTATTTGTCTGAAGCAATCAAGAAAAATGTCTGGACTGGCCATTGGCTGTTGTCGAAGACTTGATTCCTAGGCGAGAGGGGGTTTAAGGATGGCATCTGGTATGGTCACAATACCTGTTCAGCTGGTGTATCCCCTTTGAGAAAATATGTGAAAAAATGATTTCCAGTGATGAAACTGCAGGTATTTCTATGAATACCCACCAACAGGATCAGATTGAACCACTTGAACAGCAGCAAGAAGCTAAAATGTCAAGACTTAGCCAAAATATTTTAGTACCCACTCAATACAAAATGTAGGAACAAAAAATAGTGCCAGTGACTGTATGCCTGTTTTCTGTTTCTTGTAAATTTTATTTCTTTGTTGAGTCAGGTACTCAGGTTGGGAGGATGTTGCGAATAGCATATAAAGTCACAACATTATTTCTATTAAACTGGACAAAATATATTTGTGAAGATTGTTGAGACTTATATTTTTTGTGTGTGTCAATTTATGAAGTTTTTTTTGTTTGTTTTTTGTTATTAGAAATATTTTGAAATACAAATTTATTTACCAGCGTCTTTTAATTGTGGTATTATTTTCATGCTGTACACATTAAATTTGTAAACCTTATTTTATCTGATAGATGAACTGTGACAACAACATAAAAAATATTATATATACACACACACACATATATATATACTTGATCATGGTGGTATTTCAGGTTACGGGTGACTGATTACATCGTATCACTATAGAGGCTGCTTTTATTCAGTTTAACTGTTGAATTTTAGCATTAGCATTTCTCAAAAGACAAACATTTATTTTCCTGTTCTTGTCTGCTTGCGAAAACTGTCTGCTGAATCACAGCATGGTCAATCAAAGTGGTGTTTATAAAATATTAAGGTAATAGGCCACATCGTGTATGCAATGCCAAACATTGCTGGTGAGTTAAGAACAGCTGTGAATTGTTTGTGGTAATAAGATCAAGTGAACTTTTAAATGAGTAATTTAAAACGAAACAAATATATATGCGTATTATCTGTGTCGTTCCAGTATGCGACAGTACATCATGAAATGCTGTATATGTACAACAGCTTAAATGGTCGACATTTTAGCTGTTTCATACCAGGATCATTTTCTGGTAACATTTGGTCCATTTCAACCATTAGTGGAGTCAAGTCAGATTTTGGTGTTGCATTTATTTCCATTTGCCGATTATTTTCAAATAGTTTCTAGGACACTTCCAATGATAATGATTTGACTTCATTTCCATAGACTAAAATAAAAGTAGGCGTGGGTGCAGAACTAACAATATTCCACAGTTAATTTTAAAATATTTATTTTTATTAATATTTAATAGCATATCACCCCTAACAGTGTCAGGTCATTAATTTGTGGAGAATTTTTTTCTTTTCTTTGCAGCTGGTGCACCCCTATAAATGGTCTACCCCTATGAAAACAATAATATATATATTTCTATATCAATTGTTGGCAGTAAGTGGTAACGTCAGCTTGGGAACGGGAGAATCACTTTAAAATACTTAAGTAATTTTACGTAAATTTGTGTGGTAATAGTCTCTCCACCAATACGTGTATTTATATGTTATTAAATTACCATCTTAATTGACAAAACAAACAATCAATGCTTTTAAATGGTAAGTAAAATTACTTGCACTGTTAATGTAGTATCTCTTCAAATATTTTCATTGACATAAAAATTTTGCATGCTCAACACATGAAATAAGTTGGTTTTGTAAAGTAAAATCACATGTACAATATAACCAATGAATATTTTGTATCCAGCATTATTATTTATATTATCAGTGAGTTTTAAAGAGGGACTTATTTTACCACAATTAGACTTTCAGTATATCAACTATGGCACGTGCCCAGTCTACAAAACCATTACAAGTAGGCAGACTATGAAATCATAGTATGTGAATACCCGTAATTTGCACTTCTTTTCTTACCATGACACCGAACTTAGGTTTCTTTGGTCAGCTAATTCTGGCCGTCATTAGCATTATAAAGATTTATTCCCTGTCACAATTGCTTTCATTGAGTTACACATATTAAGGAAGAACACTGTAGTTTAATTATTAAATTTTGTGAACTTTTGGGTTTTTCAAACTTGTACTTATGTAACCAACTATAAATAAGTGTAAAATATGTGCATCAAATATTTGTCACAACTGAAGTACAAAATAAAAAATTACACACTGAAAACTGAGTGATTATATAATTCGTGTTCAAGAACTATCATAGGCCTGTAATAAATTTATATCTGACATAAATTTTGCACACTTTAGTTATTGGAATATATACAGTTGAATACAAACTTGTACTTAAATGAATGTGTCTTAACAAATACCAGAGTTGTATCTATTTACATGTTTTAAATTATATTATGTATACACACATAATAATTGTGTACTGTAATGTTGGTCCACCATGAAGGAAAGCACAAGACAAGAGTGGATGTCTTAATGTGGAAGGAAACGTAAGGAGAGCGGCGGACACTATATTATGATCGGACCATGAAAAAAAAAGCCACAAATGTGATTTGGGGCACAGACTAACGCTTCACCGGCTGCATCACTTGCGGGACGCCATTGATGTCACTTGTATACTACAAAACAACCATAATTCCAAATTGTATGATTGGGACACAGACTACGCCTTCCTCCGGCCTGCATCACTTTCGGGACGCCATTGTTGTCACTGGTACTTACTACAACTACAACCATGTAATTCCATATTGTATGATTGGGACACAGACTACGCCTTCCTCGGCCTGCATCACTTTCGGGATGCCATTGTTGTCACTGGTACTTACTACAACTACAACCATGTAATTCCATATTGTATGATTGGGACACAGACTACACCTTCCTCCGGCCTGCATCACTTTCGGGACGCCATTGTTGTCACTGGTTCTTACTACAACTACAACCATGTAATTCCATATTGTATGATTGGGACACAGACTACACCTTCCTCCGGCCTGCATCACTTTCGGGACGCCATTGTTGTCACTTGTACTTACTACAACTACAACCATGTAATTCCATATTGTATGATTGGGACACAGACTACGCCTTCCTCCGGCCTCCATCACTTTCGGGACGCCATTGTTGTCACTGGTACTTACTACAACTACAACCATGTAATTCCATATTGTATGATTGGGACACAGACTACGCCTTCCTCCGGCCTGCATCACTTTCGGGACGCCATTGTTGTCACTGGTACTTACTACAACTACAACCATGTAATTCCATATTGTATGATTGGGACACAGACTACACCTTCCTCCGGCCTGCATCACTTTCGGGACGCCATTGTTATCACTGGTACTTACTACAACTACAACCATGTAATTCCATATTGTATGATTGGAACACAGACTACGCCTTCCTCCGGCCTGCATCACTTTCGGGACGCCATTGTTGTCACTGGTACTTACTACAACTACAACCATGTAATTCCATAATGTATGATTGGGACACAGACTACGCCTTCCTCCGGCCTCCATCACTTTCGGGACGCCATTGTTGTCACTGGTACTTACTACAACTACAACCATGTAATTCCATATTGTATGATTGGGACACAGACTACACCTTCCTCCGGCCTGCATCACTTTCGGGACGCCATTGTTGTCACTGGTACTTACTACAACTACAACCATGTAATTCCATATTGTAAATTATATCATTTAAAACCGCAACAAATATTTCTTTTCATTACATTTGGGAACTTGTAAGAGCTATAAATAACATTTGAATGTATGATAAGTGTGGACCCTGAATGAAATTATCAATTTAAATTAAGTGTCATAACTATGCGTCTTCTAGATAATTTTCAAATGCGCTCAGACTGTGTGTCGACTCAGGAATTATTTTTGTATGATGCCTCAAATGTGATAGTCTCCTAGAAATAATTGACTCTTATAACAACAGCTTGTGATGTATTAAAGCAAAAATATGAGTTGCTCAGTGAGATTTTGATAAATATTAACACGTGTAGACAGTACAGTGGCATAAACAGCAATTTCTCTGAGGGCTAATTAATTTTTCTCTTTTTTGGGATATTTCTTTTCTAACATGAGGTCTTTTTCTTTGCTCTTCTATGCGCATGGGACGCTAGATCCTGTGCTATAATTGTTTGCTCTTTGAGAAGAGCATGGGCTCTGTTGGCAAAGGCATACATTGGAACTCCCAACACTAGCATGTACGCAGATGTTTGATCATTTAGCAGTTAAATGTATGGAAAACTAATATTTAAGGAAAATATTCAATTAGTTCTCTAATGGAATGTTTTGGAAAAAATAATTTGTGCACTTACATTATACACAAGTGAACAGTAATATAATCTTAATTTAATGCTTATATCAGCAGTAAATAAATATTTTTTACTTGTCAGTGACTTAGTGCCACTAAGAAAAGCATTGCAGTGAATACTTTTATTTTCGTAAGTGTCATATTAACCACAAACTGTAAATTGTTACGGTCTTCAAAAATTGGGATGCAAAGTAAAAACTATTGTTATAAACCTTAAGAGTTATTTTGTGATATACACACCATGTCTGGTAAAATTAATTATTTTGTTATGATCTGCAGACTGTCTTTTCCATGGCTTTAAGTTACGTGGTTCGTTGTTTTTTTTTCCATTTTATTTTTCTGACTACACGCCCATATCAACATAACTGCAGTTCATCATTCAATATGTTTTTAGGCATCAGTTCATAACTCCTAAAATAAAGTGGTAAGTATTGAAGCCGCTAAACATATAACTCAGAATCCCAATGTAATCTGAGGAAGTTAGCACCACCTATCATATTACACACTGTAATCTGATATCCTTCAAATCTGAAGTAACACTGGCTAGTGGTCTGTGAAGACAATCATTTACATAGGCTCTTATCAGAGTTGCAACATTGCAGAGTTCAAAGTACATAGTTCAATAGATAAGCTGTCAACAACATGTTATCTGAAGTAAGGTTATCACTGGTCACATGTTACAAAGTCTAAGTGTTTGAGAAATACATACAATATATGGCTGTTATCGGAACTCTGATGTCTTACCCCGGTGGCGGCCCGTAGTACTAGGCCCACTGCCAGCAGGCCGGAGCTTCAGAATCTTTAATGAAACTGTCTTTATATAGTATAAACATTTACTGTACATTGAATCTTATATCATCACATACATATGTAATAACATATTAAATACATACCAAGGATTATAAACTAATTCTACATAACCTAATATTCTCATATTACCACAAGTACCTGTTAACTTTCTATACATATAAATTTGACACCAACATTGAATTTCATTTTCTTTCTTGAATACATAACAGGATTTCCAAATGAACTTATAACATTAGTACTACTCGCAACACCTTCATTAACTGTGAATGTTTTCCAACAAATTATATCTCATGAATCTATTTCACCAATGTCTTTTGGTTTTGGGTCTTATTAGCTCTTCTAAAAAAAAACAGAACTCTAAGAATCCAGAGCCAGCTTTTGCTGTAACACCTTGTAGTCCAAATCTAAATAACAATGACAATAAAACATAACTTTCTTCTATATCCACAACTCGTACAGTCCATTCATTATCGTCTTTGTTAACGTCCTTTTCGATAGAATGAAGGTTACGAAACACTTTTTAGGATAATAAGAACTTCCACCTCTACAAAACCGGTTGACGTACATCTTGACCTAACTACACCTAACTTCTTGTAACGCCTGAAAACAAGAACATGCTAAATTATAACCACAATACACCGCAAGGGTGTATTGTCCCTAAAATCCCCAGTGTGTAATATAATAGGTGGTGCTAATTTCCTCAAATTACATTGGGATTCTGAGTTGTTATCCAATTACTGACTTCAATACTTACCAGCTGGAGAGGGTCACAGTGAGTGGAGAGAGCTGCGACTGAGCGTCACTCTGCATCAAACCAAGGTATAATGAGTCACACCGTAGCCATGTGGCACATGCAAAAATAGTTATTGCTTACTATATTAATACACTTAAAAATACTTAATGCATACTTACTCTTACTGTGACTATTGACAGTGAACAGTTATCCCCTTCAGGGGATTTTAGGGACGATACACCCTTGCTGGTGTATTGTCCCTAAGGAGGAGGATACGTTTTCTAAAAAACACTGCGGTTGAAAAAACACAGAGGTAGAAGAATACAAGCTTATATGAGGGAAAGTCAGCCTACTATTTAGCGTTTAATTGTTAAAAAAATTGTATGTATTACGCACAAAACAGTGACTAAGCGCACTGGTGGAGATGCCTTAAGTGTGAAGCAAAATCAGCTCTTTATTTATTGATAATAGATATGAAGATACACATTCAAAATTAAATCATTTGTGTGCTGGGACTAGTAGCGAAAACATTGCTGCGTGCACATAGCTGGGTGAGCGCCGAGATCCTCTGCAGCACGGCTGGGCACGGTGGCTTGCTGCTGTCGCTCGGGTGTAGATCCTCTGGCTGGGCTATGAAGTAACTGGTGATGCTCGTGTCAGGGCCGCCCCGAGTGCCGTTGAGCTGTTGCTCATGCCGGGGCTAATAGGCATGGCTGGCACGCTGCGTGGTCGGGTCATGCTTTGGTCGACTGGCTGGTTAGGAGGAGGGAGATTGGGTGGGGGTGGGAGGCCTCGCCTCTTTGGCACCTCCCTCCCTCCCTTCTTCCTACAGCTGTCGGATGGTTGCTACATGATTACTCTGGCAGCCAGCCGGCCTGGCCGCCGCCACTGCCATCATTACAGGTCCGGTTCACTTCATAAGCGGCCCGCTATTAGGAAAACATGCTCATAGATGCAATTCACGTCAATTTGTTGAATTTATATGAAATTTAGGCGGTGTGTTGGCCTCTGCACTGGCATGAGGAGGCCCAGCAATGTTTACAGAAATGCAAAAATTTAGTATGGTCTACTTGAGATATTAACTATCCTGAATTTTTCATCAAAACCTTTTGACAGGGCCTATAGATACACATTGCCTTACTCACCAAAATATGGTAATATAAAAACACATTTAATAAGTAAACACTTACCTTTATTCACTTTACACATAAAATTGACTTTGCAAAAAAAAAAACTGTTCCTTACCATAAAAATTAGCACATTACGTAGGCATGGGCACACACAAACTGAAAAAAAAAATTTTTTAAAAAGGACATTGAATTAAATTTTAAGTTATCATGCATACCCTGATTAAGAAACTAGTCTGTAATGTGTTGCTGTTTTTACAGAAAAAGAGGAGGGATGACAGAAGTAAAAAACAACAGGGATGGTAAGGCAGAGGTGGCGATATGTGACTAGGACGAAGAATTCTCACTGACCCAGCCTGCAACTCCCCCACCCCAAAACACCCCAGTCCCATTCTGGCATGAAGTAATTTATTGCTTCACGCTACTTGAGACAACAAATGTCAAAGTCTACGATGGCAACTTGAAGATGTGCAACCACTAACATCAGTAATGGCTAGTTTTCCATAGTCTGAAAACCGTGGTTAATAGAAACTTGTACCACAGTTGGATAAAAGGTCTACAAAAACAAATCCGCGCATAACTGAAACTGAGTTTCAAGATACTGTGATTGGTGAGGCGTTACTGTATTTACAAGATTTCCCAGAAGCCAATTTGATACATTGGCATGTATATAGCTCATTTTTAAACAATAGTGCCATCAAACTGTTCCATACTACCCCTGAAACATTTCTTGACTGTTAGGAATATGTTGAAACAGTTTTATAACTCTTAATTTGTATCAGCTAATATATTAACCAGTAAGTACCAGCTTCCCCAACTAATCTTCAAGAAAGGTAATTTGGAGGGAAAAATCAGATTCTATATTAAATGTTTTGTGTACTGTGAAGGAACTGAACATATAGAACAGTTTTATTAAAGGAGATAGCACACATTTGTTTATTACTTGTTCACTGTAAGGTTTACACTATACAAAGAACACGTAGGACACGTCCATGACTGATACTGGCGATCTGTCAATGCTGCCAACAATACATTCTGTAAAGCAAGTAATTAAAAGTCTATAACACCTCTCTCCACTCAAATAGGAGAAGGCAATTTTGTGACAATGTAACACTGACAATCAATTCATTAACCATTATATAATGAAATAATAAAACAGAACAAAATTGGCATTTGTCTTAGCACTGCACTGATGCACTGAGTCATTAAGCACAAGTCAATGGTCATTCAAATTGCTGAAGGAGTCGAGATATCCAGCCATACTGCATAATGGTAGGACCTGGAGAACACTTAAGATGCTGGTGACAGCACACTCGCCCTCGTGAAGAGACTGAAAGTGGTGGAGTCACCTGTGGATAGTGAATATCAGGGAAGCCGTTGATTGGAGGCCGTAGTGGTGAACTGGCAGTACAGAATGTCAATGCAGAGTCGCCATCCAGATGAGGGGTAGATGCAGACTCTCTTATAGAACTTCCCCTGTCCTTTGTAGCAGGTAACTGCAGCGGTCTGTCGTGGGCTGAGTGCCGTGAAGCAGTAACCACAAACGTAGAAACAGGATGGTGATATGAAGTTGAACTCGCAGGCATCGTTGGCAAAGGGTTCTGCTGAGGGGCAGCCTGTGGCAGTTGAGAAGAAGGCATGTTTTGAACAATGGTGCCATGAAGTAGCTGGGTTGATTATAGAGTTTCAGCTTCACTGTCAGGCATTTGTGATGTGTCACAAACAAATGATTCAAGAATATGTTCTGCAAGCTCTGGAGCGAGTCTGCAACGGACGTCATCATCGGAAATGTTGTCGAGCATTACACCATTGTCAGGCTTGATGTAAGCTCAAGCACCGGAATGATCACAAACCACATGTGGTAGCCAAGTAGACTTACAAATGCCATGTGTCATCATCCAGATCAATTCTCCAACTTGAAGCTTTGGAGGGAGTGCGTATGCTGGTTTAGATAGTTTGAGAGCAGGGTGAAGCTGGGTAGGGTGAGTGCGAAACAGCTTACCCTGTGCCTCAGCAGGCGTTTTGCCAGTAGACGAAGATGGGCGTGTGCTCATAGCCCATAAATTATGAGCAACACAAACATGGATATCTGGATCAAAGAATTTTAACATTAAATTTTTTTTAACAGTTTGCACTGTATGCTCCGCCTTACCATTTGTGGAAGGGTGCCAGGGCGGGGTATACAGGTGATGTATACCATTACTGCTAAGGAAGTCATAAAACTGATCCAATGTGAACTGTCTGCCATTGTCAGTCACTATCACCAAGGGTTTACCAAAATCTGCCAGGATGTAACGCATGTGTGTAATGAAGACTGCTGCTGTCAAACTCAACACCACTTTAACAATTGGCCACTTAGAATATGCACCTATCACTATGAGAAAATAGTTTCCAAGGAAGGGTCCTGCGTAATCCAGATACACTTTTTTCCAGGCTCTCTCAGCCAGATGCCATGGACACACAGTTGACCTTCGGTGTGCATTAGCCACTGTTTGGCAGGCCTAGCACAGATCCACTTTATTTAATATTACTGTCTATATTCAACCACCAAACAATGCTCCGAGCAATGGCCTTACTGTAGTTTTCACTTTGATATGTTGAGTAAATTAGGTCTAACACTGTCTCTTAACAATGCTGACGAAATCACTACATGCTCATGCCATAAGATTAATTTGGAGTGCAACAACAAAGCTGCTCTCTTGGAGTAAAATAGAAATAACTCAGTGGGAACTGTGCTTGGCCGTCCTTGATGTGTGTAGATCTTGATTTGTCGAAGTACCATGTCAATATCCGTAGTCCTTGCAATATCTCATGGTGACAGCAAGCACAGATCTGTAGCTTCAAATATGCCAAGCAAGGGTTTGTGATCAGTAATAATTGTATACTGATGAAAGGCCAAGTAAGGGGTGAAATTTATAACTGCAAATATGATAGTAAGTCCTTCCCGGTCTAGTTGTGAGTAAGCTCGCTCTGTGGCAGACAGTGTTCGAGATGCATAGGCAATGGGTATCTCTCTTGTTTTGCCAGTCTGAGCACACCACTACACCAACCCCCATCAGTGAAGAATCAGCAGTAACAACCAAGAGTAAGTCAGGGTTGTAATGAGCTAATACTTGGTGCCTGATTAACATATATTTAACTGTCTGAAATGTCACTTGGTGCTTCGTGGTCCAAGACCATTTAAATTTTGAGTCTAACAAGTGGTGTAAGGGCTCTAATATGATAGCCTTATACTTGAAAAATCTACCATAAAATGAGATCAAATGCAACAAAGGCTGAAGTTATTTATTTGTACACGCGCTGTTAGCATTTGTAGTAGCAGCAGTTTTGTCAATGGTAGGGTGGATACCTTCAGCATCAAACTTAAATACCTGATCTTCAATAGATGCTGCTTGCCAAACACATTTGTCAGAATTAATCATGAATCCAGCATCACCAAGGATATGTAAAACTTGCAGAAGCCTAGCCTGGTATTCTGATTCCATCAAACTTTTAACATATATGTTGTCTTGGTATGCAATAACACCTTTAACTGGTCCCAACAAACCATAAATTATCCTTTGAAATGCATAAGATGCAGTCATAATACCAAAAGGTAACCATGTAACACTATGCAGGCCTTCAACAGTGTTCACTGACAGCACGTGTGAAGTCTCTCTATCCACCGGAATTTGAGTGTAAGCCTCTTCCAAATCAATGGTTCCATAGATGCAGCCACCTGCCAGCTCTGACAACACCTGCTCCAGTGTTGGTGATTTGTGTGTATCTGAGGATAAAGCACGTTTCACCATGCCTGTGTAATCAGCACAAAGTCAAAGGGTACAGTTGTACTTCAATACTGACACAATAGCAGAAGCTCAGGGACCAGCGCGGCTCATAGGAATCCGTACCACTCTCTTCACATTTGCCAAAATAACTTCCGCCATATTATTAGTGATGGCAAATGCAACTGATTGAGATTGCTGATACACAGGAGCAACAGCAGGTTTTATATATATATATATATATAAAATGGGGAGGTCCCTTATAACAGCCCATACCATGGCCTGAAAGTGCAGGAATATTCATGATAGTGTGTAAGAAGGCTTCATTAGAAATCCCAGCATGGGATATGTCTGGAGAAAGAAGGTACACACCTTGAATGGAAAAATCAAAGGCCGGAAACCAGTTACAACCAAGTATGTTTGGTCCAACGCCATCCGCGACCAAAACAGGAAGATTACGAGGAAAGTGCTTGTATTTTACAACAGCATGGAATTCTCCAATAATAGTCAAAGGCTGTGAAGACCATGTTCTAAGTCCAATTAGTACTTGAAAAACAGGGGCCATGATCAGAGTTTGCAAAATTTTTAGTATGTGTCCAGGTTTATAAGTGTCCTCGAACAACCAGAATCTATCTCAAATTGCATGAGAACATTGTTGTCTTGTACTTGCACAGAATATGGCTTCATATGCAGATAACTGAAATAAGCTTTCATCATGAAGTGATGAGACATGGGCACCTAGGTATGACAAATCCACGTTTGGTGAGGAAACTGCAGGAGAATGAACCCCAAATGAGGCAACTGCAGCTGTGACTTTGTCAAAAAAATTTGCACAATCAGCTTCTGTGGACCGCAACGATGACTTGTCACTTAATCTTTTGTAATATGCCCGACTTTACCACATTTTTTTGGCACTTTTGGTTGTTTCTGGGAAGGGGACATTTTCCATCAGTATGGCCTACCTTAGCGCATGTGAAACAAGTAACTTTTTTGTTGAATGTGTAACCAAAACTGGGAGGCGATAATACCTGGCTACCTGATACAGTAGTATGAAATTTGTGTACATCTTTCTAACTTCAATATCTTTCTCTTCAGAGCATTCAACTAAAACAGCCTCTAAAGCCTTTATCACAGTTAACTCCTTTTCTGAAAATATTTTGGCTTGTAAATCTGCATATGTGTAGGCCACAGGCAAACTGGCACAACACAATTTTCGCCACCATACCCTCAAAGTTACAGGAAGATGCCAACCGTCTTAATTCAGACATGTAAACAACTTCTTTCTTACCTGGAAGGTGACTTCTGTTAACTAACTTATTATAGTAGACCATGGGATTGATCGCAGGTATGATATTCTTGTTCAAAACGTTGATGAGCTCGATGTACATGCGATCTCGAAAGGTCTTTAATGTAATCCAGTACTTCAAATCACGAATGGTACGATCTTCTAACATTTCAATCAAAAGTCATCGCTTCTGATCATCCGTAATCTGCCCTTTTGAGTCTAGCCGGAACTGAAATCTTTTCAGATGTTCAACCCAGGTCTCGGAGCGGGTATGATCGTATTTCGCGAAGGACGACATTGTATTGTGTAATCACTACTTGAACAAAGCAAGACAATTAACACACTGCATGCGCATACAGTTCCTTACGTATCCTCATCACCATTTTTGTTTACTGTGAAGGAACTGAACATAGCAAAAAGTTTTATTAAAGGAAATAGCATACATTTCTTTATTACTTGTTCATTGTAAAGTTTACATTAATACAAACAGTGCCTAGGACACTGCCATAACTGATACTGGCGACAATGCAATGCTGCAAACATTACATTAGGTAAATCATGTAATTACCACAAAGCCATTAGAATATGTATGAGTGTAGTTTCATGAAATACATTGTCATCGACTAATTATTGTGTTGTTACATGGTTGGTAGGCTTATGAAAATCCTTGAAAACTGCATGAAGGCCTTGAAAGTGCTTAAATTTAATTTTAGTCCTTGAATTTATTTTGAGCATATAAAGATGGAATACATGTTAATTTTCAGTTATTGCTGGCTGCACAAATCCTCTTGGCTCTAATCGTATTCGTGGGCTCAATTTAGTAGTATTATTATGATTGTTCTAGCTCTCATCGGGGAAGGATGTGTCAGGAACCTGCTCCAGTAAGATTCAGGTTTTAGTGAAGTTTAAAGAGCTAAACTGTCTGAAACACCGGTTTGTTTAGACTTCCAGGGCTTTTACATGTACCCAAGTGCAGACTCATGTTCTACCTGTAATAAAACTTTTTTGGGCAAGCAAAAGTTTGTAAGGTGCGCGGGTCCGTGTTGTTCAAGGTTTCACTGCCTTTGTACAGGCACTGGCAATGACGAAGAGTATATATGTGCGACGTGTCTGAACGGTAATGATGTTATAAACATGTTTGGTTTTTCACCAAAAAAAAGACGACCGATAGTAAATCCTCAACAGTGAATTCTAAAAAATTCTGAAATTTTTGTCACATTAGGCGACGAGTCTACGACATTGTCTAAACAAGACATGTCAGCTAAAATAGCAGATACCATGGACGCCAGTGTAAAAGCTACGTTCAAACTCCTGTGTGATAAAATTGACGATCTCTCAAAAGAGATCAAAGACATCACGGAAGATAATACTCTTTTGAGAGCTATGTTTGAAAGCTTGCAAGTAGCGAATGACAGTGCTCGACACAACCCCAGTTATCTTATGAGATAACTGAGGTTTCAAATGCAGAGCAAAATCATAAAATTTTGACAAAAAAGTCCTACAGTGAAGTGGTTCATAAAAAGGTAGAATTAAATTCTACGTCTTCCAGTATGAAAAACGGGAACAACAATTCAACCAAGGAAAAAGCACAGTTGGAAACCTGTACAGCTGGTAAAGCTGCTGATAAATCAGCAGTGCAAGCACAGCCAGCTGCTGATGACGAGGGATTTACCCAAGTCAGCAGGCATGGAACAAAGGTCTCTATGGCAAGCAGTACATCAGCAACCAGGCCGGCGCCTCCCAGGAAGCAGATCCATCTGGGTTTAAGAAATAATGTCAACATAAAAACTATTCCGAAGACAGCCCGACCTCGCATGAAGGCTATTTTTGTATCCCGTTTTGCACCTGAGGTGCAAGAAAACTATATAGTCACGTACATTAACCAAGAGATTGAAGTGTCATGTTCAAAGCTGGCAAAGCTTAAAACTAGATATGATTTGTATTCCTCATTCTATGTAGCAGTGGCCGAGTCTGATTTTGAGCACAATTGTAATACAGTTTTTCAGTCCCGCGAGCAGTTTAATTAGTCCCTTTTATGGCAAATTACTAAATGTGCAACTGTTTAGAGTGAATCAACTAGTGTGAAACAACCTAATGAAGCAGCCGGAGGAGCTGAGATTAATTCTACTTCAACTGTGTAACGGTATTCAGAGGTGCTGTTACATATAGTAGATGCCAGTTAGTGATTTTACTTTATTTTACCAAAATGTTAGGGGTTTAAAAACTAAGTCACATATTTTTTCCCGAAATATTAATAGTACTAACTATTCAGTAATCTGCCCAACAGACACATGGTTTAATAACCTAAGTGTAATTTCTCATTATTTTTCAGAGCACTGTAGCGTGTTTTTGCAAAGATCGTAACCCTAATATAACTAACCTCAACAGAGTTGGAGGCGTATTAATAGCAATCAATAAATTACTTTTTTTCCCATTTTGAACAGAAATTTGAACTTGTGTACAAAAATATTGAATCTGTATGGGTTGAAATCATCTGTAATAATGTAAACAAATTGCTAATCGGAAATATTTATCTTCCTCCGCAATCATCAGTGGACGAGATCAAAAATTACTTTAAGTTTTCAGAATATAAATTAAATAATTATTCGTACCAAATATTAATAGTATGTGATTTTAATATACCGGGTATAGACTGGCAGACTTTCCACATGCAAAATATATCTCAATATTATAATAAATTAAAAGGCCAATTTTTGTTGCAATCAATTTTTTTTTTTTAACCTGGAACAGTTTTATTTTACTAAACCGTTTACTAAACTACTATATTTAGTTTTATCCAACTTTCATATTAACGTTGACAGATCCAGTGAGCCGTTGATCGAGGAAGATAAGTATCATCTGCCTTATGTATACACGTTTTGGTTGATTTAGAAAAACATAACTCAAATAAGCAAGTCTATTACAGAAATTATCAAAAGGGAGACTATTTGGCGTTATACTCGGCAATAAAACATTTTGATTGGAGTTCAATTTTCCAGATGGAAGACGTTAATGAAATGGTGTACTTCTTAACTAGTAGTTTACAACAGTTAATTAACATGTCTATACTGAATTCTAAAGTAACCAAGTCCAAATACCCTGTTTGGTTCACTCAGGAACTAATTAATTTAATAAAAACTAAAGAACATTTTCATAGACTTTTCAAGAAAACAAAATCTGTAATAAATTACGCCTGTTTTTTTTTCTGATTTACGTAAACTTATCAAAGAGAAAATTAAAAGTGCAAAGATAAATTGGCAAGCCAATGTTAATAACAATTTGAAATGAGATCCTAGTAAATTTTGAAACTCTTTAAATTTCTTGAAAAAATGATATAAGGAACATATTACATTATCGGTGAATGATAAGATGACTCAGGATTCAACCTTACTAGCAGATATATTTGCAAAACATTTCGCTAATCAGTATGTACAAACTTCACCTGCTATTAATGCACAGCCAAATATTTATATGAATAAGATTGACTTAGGTATTCCTACTATTTCGTAGGGCCTAGTACTATGGGCTATTAAAAGTCTTAAAAGTAGTAGTTTACAGACTGGGATGATATCCCCAACTTCATAATAAAAGGCTGTGCTAAGATTTTGACCCAAATTTTAATGCAAATTTTTAATCATAGCTTGTCAAGTGAATTATATCCAACAAGTTGGAAATGTGCAGTAATTGTCCGTATTTTTAAAAAAGGGAATAAATATGAAGTAAACAATTACAGGCCTATTTCTTTACCATGTGCACTGTCTAAGGTGTTTGAAAAGGTAATTTACTAACATTTAGCTTTCTTCGCTAAAAATTCTATAACTGAATTTCAACATGGATTCCAAAGGTATAAAACAACAGCCACTAATTTATAAAATTTTACAGAGGATCTATACACTGAAATTACATCCACAAATCAGGTCGATGTAATATTTTTTGATTACCAAAAAGCTTTTGACACTCTTCAACACAAGATTATTCTTCAAAAATTAGAAAAGTTTGGTCTAAACCCTCCATATATAAAATGTTTTTCAAATTATTTTGTTAATAAAACTTTTATGGTCAAAATAGGAAAAACTGTATTATCTACGTATGCTGTCTCTTTAGGTTTCCCTCAAGGGAACACATTAGCACTGCTTTTTTAACATTTTTATGAATGATATCATCTGCGTATTGAGGCACTCACGTGCTCTTCTCTATGCAGATGATCTGAAGATTTATGAAAGTTTTAAGAATAGCAATGATTATATGTCTTTACAAGATGATATTATTGCCATTAACAATTGGTGTGATGTAAATCTTATGACACTAAATATTAATAAGACTTCATGTATAACTTTTTCAGGTAAAACTAATTCTATCTTTTATAAATATCATATTAATAATGTCTTAATAAATAGAGCAGAATATGTTAAAGACCTAGGTGTAAGTCTTGATGCCAAATTGTATTTTCATGCGCGCGTGTGTGTGTGCGTGCGTGCATGTGTATGTATATATGTATGTATATGTATTATGTGTGTGTGTGTGTATATATATATATATATACATATATATATATATAGTAATATTAGTAATACTTTGGGACAAATTAAATTTATCACCTTTTTTGCGACCTCACCAGATTCTCTTTTCTGTCTTTATCATTCACTAGTCGGATCTAAATTGGAATATAGCTTGGTAATCTGGAACTACATTACAGTTACAGATTCTAATAGGCTAGAAAATTTACAAAAAAATTTCTTTAGATCTATCTTCAATAGATTCCCAGCCTCCTTAGATTTTAATTACAATAGCGAGTTACTTAGATTCAACACTATAACTTTAATATGTCAACGTGATATTTTAGATGCATTATTTTTATTTAATTCTTTTGTTGCTTTTTATCTTGTACTGCTATCAATAATAAAGTATGTTTAAAAATTCCTTGTATAGTCACAGAAATTCCTTTACAGTCTCTGCACTTAGTTTTAGAAAGGACCTGCTCAATAGATGTATAAATAATTTCAATAAGTATTTCTCTGATTTTGATCCCTTCATTGGGGAAAAATTTTTTTTTAAAGCTCTGTATAAACATTATTGCAGTCAGTAAAAATTGATTGTAGTTAATAAAAAGTGTTTTTGATTTCCTTGCAATATAGGTATAATTGTGAGTGTTATGTTCTTTTTTTTTTTTTTGCCTCCTAGGTGAAGGTTTCTTTAAATGTCTAACCATATGGTGATGGTTCATTTCAGTGTTTCTTTTTGTTTTTGGTTTTTGTATGTGTGTGTTATCTTTGTATGTTCTCTGTTGTGTCTGTGCCACCCTGTTAATGGGTAACACTGTTGGGTGGCACACTAAGCTGATAATAAAATAAATATATATTATTATTAATAATATTAATAAAGGCTAATTTTGCGAGTCCTTACAAATTATTTGCTCACAATATGCAAGCATATTAACAATTACAATGTATCAATAACCATCAATAGTAGCGATATATAAGTAATTGAAAACCACCTTTAGTGAAGATGTCTACACAAATACATATTGATATATGACAAGATGGTGGCTGTGTTGTTGGGTATGCTGTTGCGCACCAAAGTTTTCTTTATTTACAAAGTGGCGTTAAAACATTGTAAAAATGTATGTTTTTAGTTGCAACATTTTCACAACAGTCATCCGACATTTTAATATACCTTTTGTAATACATATTTTGTCTGTGGTCGAACATGGTTGTTGTTCATCTTTGTACGTGAATTAAATAATTTGTATTACGTGTCAGAGAAATTGCTGTTGTCAGATCAGTTTAGAACAGATGAAAAAAAAGATTTAATGAGAGCCTAAATTTGTGCTGTATTATGTAATGTTTTTAAAATTGTTATAATTTAATGTTGTTACTGTAGATTGGGCTGAAGTCATGCATGTGGCTTAAGGTTATGTTGACGTTATTTTGCTAAATTTTTTTAAGCGGCAAAACAAAACAAAATGGAAATCATAGTGTTTGTAAGAAGTTATTTTTTAATAGAAGGCCATCAATAAAATTATAAAAAGTTGATACATTTTTAACCCTTTACATTTTTCATTCCATTTTCTTCCTAATGTTATGATTCTGTTTCCATTAACAGCTATGTTGTTATCTTGTTTGTGACGGTATTATGAAATTGGCGGTGTTTCTGGTCTTTTAAAAGCAATGGCAATGTTCCCTCTGTGGTAAGTTGTATGTTTTCAAAATGTCTAGTATAAAGAATGGTTACGTACTTCAAAAGATAAATATGCTGCCAAATGTTGTTTTTGTAGTAAAGAGTTCAGTGTATCTTCAATGGGTGAAAGTGCTCTCAAAAGTCACATGAAGAGTAAAAAGCATCAAGACTTAACAAAGATGCAAAAATTACCCTCACAAACCAGAATAAGCCGGATACACAGATAATTTTAGGGAATTCAACATCATTTCCAAGTACTTCTTGTGATGATTTGCATCAAACACCAGCATCAAGAGTGGCCCCTCACATTTTAAACAATGATGTTCTTGATGCAGAAATTTTGTGGACATTTAGAACTATAGGTGTACGTGCCTTGTACAAATCAAATGAAAATATCAACAAAATACGCTATCTACCAAAAATTAATTGGGCACCTATCCACAATGTTTGCTCGGTGGTTGTCACCCCGTTAGAATCTCGTTGGATCACCTCTTGTGGCTATAACAACAGCCACCCTGTCTGGCATACTCTCTACGAGTTTTTGCAGGACATCCACGGTGATTCGTCGCCATTCCTCTTGCAACCATTCCATGAATTGAGCAGTGGATTTTGACCGCGCCTGACGAGCCGTCACCCGGCGTTCCAATTTGTCCCAAAATTATCTATAAGGTTGAGGTGGGGGCTCTGGGCAGGCCAGTCCAATCTGCGAACATTGTTGTCAGCGTACCACTGCATAGTAGCCCTTGAAACATGGCACCTGGCATTGTCATCCTGGAAGTAACAAGGATCCATTCCGTAAAAACCCCACAATGTTTGGAGCATTTCATTATCCAGAATGTTACAATAGGCTTCTGTGTTCATGCTACTATAGACAAACACCAGCGGTCCTACGTTGAAGGCCGTGAAACACAAGTCAACTGATGTACTGAATTACCTATCTTCACGGGTGCCCAATTACTTTTTGGTAGATAGTGTATTTAAAAAACAATTTCAGTAACAGTGCTATTGCATCAACATTATCATGTGGAGAAAAGAAATTGGCATAAATGAGATAGTAGTACAGCTCTCTGTCAAAAAAAATATATATATGTGTACTGCTTTTTGATGAAAGCATGAATGAGATGAGACAGAAAAAGCAGCTAGACACCTTAAGCGGAAACAACATTCATATCAGGCGTTTGTATGGAAAAGAGGTTATAACATCATTTTTTACATCCATTTAATTAAGACATAGCACTGTAGAATACATCCTGAATGGACTTTGGCATTCTGTTACCCAGCTGAAACTCTCTCTTGCTTTGCGGTTGTCGATGGATGGTCCTAATGTAGATTTGAATGTGTATAGGTTGTTGCAGGATCACGTACTTAGAGAACATAACAAAACTGTGTTAAATATTGGTAGTTGTGGCTTGCACGTTGCTCATTTTGCCTCCAAACAGCGTGCAGTGCTACTGACTGGGATATTCATGAGTTTCTAGGATGCCTGTACACAATTTTTAAGGCCCTTAAAATTTGTTAGCCATAGACTAGAAAATCTAACCAATTGTAGATAAAGCTTTGGGAATGATATCAAAATGGAAGTATTGTGTTCAAAATGTTGATACAGGTAAAACCTACTTACAAATCTTTTTTTGTAATTAGAAAACGTATATTGCATAGGCTTACTCGTCTGAAACTGAAAGTTTTCATACCTGTAGCAAAAAACTGCTGCAGACTTTTTTCACTGCTTAAGAAACAGACAAACCAAAGTTTTATTTTCTGAGTGAAGATTTAAGAATCATTTAATTTGTGTTCTCCAGCGGTATGTGAAAGCAGATGCATTATAGTTGGCCAGCTCTTCAAGTCAGGAACTTGTACATTTTGATTTCAAAGATGCCACAAACCAGTGTAATATTACGGACGTGGATTTTGGTTATGCCACCGAAAAAGAAGTAAAACTTAATACCGTCAAAATGTATCGTATGGTGATATTTTGTATGCGATGGTCTCCTGTAGAAGGCTACATGTTTCTCGTGCAGAGAAATTGCTTTGGAAATCTCACATCACATAGAGCAGTGTGAGAAATTTGTCTTGCATTGTTCCTTGGAAAATGGCAACTTGCAAAGATAAAAAGGAATGTATAAACAAAATAAAAACTGTTATGAACTCTTTGGTTGAATCAAGGCAGATTTGTTAATCAGATTTAGAAGTAATCCTGGCTCAGTATTAAAATTTTTATTTGCAGTTCTCCCTCAAAATCAATCAGTGTTTACAGATTTTGATCCTCATAGTTCACTAATTAATGTGTTTTTTCCTTGAAATCATGACTGGCTGTAAGCAATATCAAAATCTGTGGAAAATTGTTGAACTTATTTTAATTTTAAGTCGTGGCCGAGCTACTATTTAATGAGGCTTTATCATTAATAAGCAAGTGGAAGTCAAATTTGAAGAAAAAATCTTACATTGAACAGAGACTGATTTGTGGCTTTCTAGGTGATATAGATGGTGTAAAAGAACTTCATAATTTAAAGATTATTAAGATGTTGAGAAGTTGTGTTGCAAATACACGTAATAGGTACATTTCTTACTTAGAATAGCAAAAACTGGTTGTCAAAATTGCAGTAAAGAGAAAAAAATGATCACGTTATGGAAGAAATAAAGAATTTGAAGAATAAATTTAAGCAGATTGAAAAAGATATTCCATCACTAACTCGGTCAGCTGATGAATTGGCGCAGAAGGCAGAGGACCATAGGGATATGACATTGGTATTTTCATCAAATGCTCTTCACTGGACAGCAAAAGAAAAAGCTGCCCACTTGTAAAACTTATTGGCAATAGCTTCTTTGGAATGCCTCTAAAGTATCAAATAATATATACTTCTTCATATTGTAGGTGTTTGCATATATGTTTACATTTTTGTGTTGTTCATTTTGAAAATTATTTTGTGTCCCAATTGATGTGAGTGATTGTGAGCTGCTAAGACTGAAAAATCAGAGTCGTACTCCACTGGAAGAATAACTTCACAAGGGATTGCTAGGTATAGGTTGCTTTTAGTATATTTCATTTATAGATTTTCAACTCCTGAAAGTGTTAGAATTACTTCATTATTCATTTATTTCTTTATTATAAGCATAGTTTTATGATCAATTTGGTTTACGTATGTATATTTGAGCCTGCAATTTAAAAAATTTTGTAAGTTTCGTGAAAAAATTTTAGGGATGTCCTTGAAAAGTGGTTGAATTTTTTTTCATCCTTGGAGTACGTACCGTGTGTTGCTATTCTTGCGGAAGTGACACCCATATAAGTGTAGACATTATAATTTTGTAAGTAAATATCAATTTTTTTGAAAAGCAAAGCAGTAGGTCTAAGCAAGTGTTAGTATTATATATTTTAAAACTTTTGTAACTACAGAATATATAAACATTTGGTCTACAAATCCTTCTTGCCTGTTTCTCCTATGTGTGTTGTGCAAAGGCAGGGCTGTCAGAATAGCCAACATGAAATTCGTTTTCAATCGTTCACGTATCAGCTAATACGGTTTTTTGTATATGGCATGTTGTTAGTTTCATTTATAATATGTTGCCACACACTGACTTTCAAAAAATTGAAGTGTCATGTTCAAAGCTGGCAAAGCTTAAAACTAGATATGATTTGTATTCCTCATTCTATGTAGCAGTGGCCGAGTCTGATTTTGAGCACAATTGTAATACAGTCTTTCAGGCCCGCGGGCAGTTTAATTAGTCCCTTTTATGGCAAATTACTAAATGTGCAACTGTTTAGAGTGAATCAACTAGTGCGAAACAACCTAATGAAGCAGCCGGAGGAGCTGAGATTAATTCTACTTCAACTGTGTAACGGCATTCAGAGGTGCTGTTACATATAGTAGATGCCAGTTAGTGATTTTACTTTACTTTCAAAAAATTGGTTGTGATTGCCTTGTATGTAGATGACATTTTGATTTTTTTTGTAATGATGTTGAAAACAAAACAAAAATGAAGGAACAGTTTACTTCTAAATTTAAAATGAAATATCTAAATAAGGCAAGTTATATTCTAGGTATAAGTATAGAACAAACTGGTGAAAAAATTTCCTTGAGCCAAGAACAGTACATTGAAAACATTCTGTGTGAATACAATATGTCAAGTTGTAAGCTGGTCTGTACTCCACTGGAACCAGGATCAAGACTAAGAAAACCTGAAAAGGGGGAAGTTATTAAAGATAATGTGCCATATCAGGGCCTCATAGGTTCATTAATGTATCTAACAGTATGTACGAGGCCTGATATAGCACATTCAGTAAACTATTTGCGTCAGTTCAACAATTGTTGCACTTTGGAACATTGGAAAGCAGCTAGAAGGATTCTATGCTACTTACAGGGTACCAAACAACTTAAACTGGAATTCAAAGCACAAATGAACATACTTCTGGGATACATTGATGCAGATTGGGCAGGGGACGATACCAATAGAAAGTACTACTCAGGTTTTGTTTTCATGCTGGCTGGAGGGGAAATTTCATGGGAAAGTAGGAAGCAAAAGACTGTTGCTCTTTCTAGCACCGATGCTGAAATATATGACCCTCTCGGAGGGAGGTGAGGAAGCTATAGTCGTACAGGAGTTCATTGGTGAAGTGTTGGGGAAAATGAGTTCTGTCTAACTGTATAATGATAACCAGTCAGCTCAGAAATTGAGCACAAATCTGGTTTTCCATAACAAATGTAAGCATATAGACATTAGGCATCACTTTATTAGAGACTGCATCAAAGAAAATCAAATAAAAGTGGAGTATTGTGCGACTGAAAACATGGTGGCTCATGTTCTGACCAAGGGACTTTGTAAGACTAAGCATAAAAGCTTGTTACTAGGACTAGGTCAGAAATAGCACGAAGATTAAGGGGAACTGTTGAAGTTGCCAGTTGTAATCATAGTGCTATTACACTGTATTTGTTAGATCTTTGGTTTGGGCTTTCTTCTTTTGTCGTTCGGTGGTATGGCCTATAAATGACAGATTTATTATCCAGTGTTTATGGGGAAGAAGTAAAGAGAGATGACAGAAATCATGGTGCTTTTATTCGTCCAGATCGTAATCATTTACAAATTTAACAATATTAAACTAACGTAAACCCAAAATTGAAAATTACAAGGACATTCAACCACTGTGCCAGACACCATACAGTAATCTACCAATAATAACTGAAATCTGCTCACATCAAAAGTAGAAAAAACATTTACTCAAGCAGTCAGCAAAATTTTAATCCCACATATAAATTGCCGTATTTAAAACCCGAAATAAAATATTTCATTTTCTGCGTGCCTTGGTTTGTGTTGTGTAGCATGCCAAAACAACAAGGTTAAACAATGGATAGCTGTGAAGATATTTGACAGCCTTATGGGGAAGTGCACCTCAGAAACACCACTTGCCAGTTTATATACACCTTACCTGCTCTGCTAGCGTGTGTTTTGCTTCATTAAAGCGTTCTCGACATAATTCACAAAAATCTCAATTTACTGCATCTGACAGTTAAGAAGACAGACAAGCATAGGCCTATAATTGTGAAGTTTGTGTCCTACCGTAGGAGTGCTGAAGTTTTCCAAGTCAAACGATTGTTAACAAAAAGTGGTATTATAGTCAGGGATGATCATACCAGAAAGACTGGCAGTTATGAATGCGGCAATATCCAAGTATGGCATTAACAATGTGTGGACTGTCGATGGGAAGACAACAGTAAAAACTGGCACCCACAGTATGTACGTCAACACACCTGAAGAGCTACGGGCAGTACAGCAAAGTTGAAAGAGAACTAGTTGTTGCGCTTCCCCTGTAGCTTTGTCATCATTTCAACTTCAAAGCCAAGTGTCTCTTTGAGTTCTCGAATAACTTCTTCATTAGTTGCACTGGTAAAAGCATTCATTATCACGCCTATGATGTCTTGGGAGGAAAGAAGCCACTTGACACATTCTTTCACTATCAACTCTAGGTTTCGCATTTCTACCTGCTTTGCTGCCATGTGCATCCATGTGCACAATCTGTGGCATTGAACTATTTACCAAAGTAAACACTGAATTTTCTAATAACAGTAGCTCTGTTCACAATTATCTTTTTAAGTACTATAACAAAAAGTCTTCGTTAAGTCACATGCAGTACATAGATTCTTTAACTTGCACAATACACCATTAGAAGCCACGAGAAGCACGAGCAAAGTTTTGCATGACTAGCAGCCACCCACCATGTAAAAGTCAGTAGGGGCAGACACACTTTAAGGAACAGTTAATTTTATTCATTAAAACATTGCACAGTCTTTGTTCGCCAACTGCACGAGCATGAATTGCTGGATCGCTGACTATAGTGTAGGACACCATGTGTTCCACAATAAAGTGTTAGTGTGGTCCGCACAATTAAAACCCAAGTCCTTCATACAATATATTACCGAAATAAGTATGGCGTGGGTACGCCACATTTCATCTTTTTGTATTAAGATTGTTCAACTAGCTAATTTCATCACATATCACTGATTATTGTTGTTTTTATTTATTTTTTGTTATTTCTTTTTCATTATTTTTTCTTAATATTTGTAAGATTTTAGTTATTTTTATATTACTTGCTAGCATTGTCATCAATCCTCAATATTCAATATTTTTCATCGGGTGGGCTAGTATTGATATTGCCAGAATCAGAGGGCTTAAAATTTTAAGCTCATTGATTGTAATATCTTTTGACTTTTTCTTAAAATAAATTTTAATACAGTTTATTTTTGGTAACTCAGACTAAATGGTGGTGGGGGGTGGGGGAAGTTGTCCGAGTTCCGATTTGTCTGCCTTACTTTGAGAATTATAATTAGCATTTTAATCAAAGATGGCTGCTTTTATTTATAGAACTACAGGTTTGTGTTGTGAGCTAAATATATATTTAATGTAGCAATGAATATAAACAGCATATAGTTTGTATTAAATACTGTTTGAGACATTCTGTGAAACTAATATAGTACCATCTTATAATAGATACTCTGCAAACATCCTGTCAAGTGGCTTAAGCTTATCACCACATGCCTGGTTCCACACTGTGGTAGACCAAATAGTTAATCTTCCTGGGTTAACAGTGTAGTGCGGTATGTATGTCAGAGGACATTGACAGATTGAGGACAGATGAAAGTTACTGTACCACATTGCAGGAAAACATTATGCCAGCTCTTCACCGACTCTACCCAGATGATGAATTTTTTTGTCAGCAGAATGGTGCACCATCACATGACCATCAAGATGTACAGTTGCTCCTGAATGAAACATATGTTGGGAGGTGGTTAGGCCGACAAGGAAGTGTTGAGAGAGTACCCAGATCTCCAGATTCAACGCTGTTAGATTTTTATCCATGGAGAACTCTGAAGAACACTTTGTACACTACAAAGTTTTGGGCACTTGATGTCATAAGAGACACAAATTGTGACAGCTTGTGAACCTTGGCTACTGTTCATTCTGTTGTACATCGTTGCAGTTGATGTCTTGCAGCAGATTGCAGACATTTCGAACATTTTTAATTATCATCATCATTTGTATACACCAACCATTGTCTTTATAGTAAATACACACAATCTCATTATATTGTTTTTAATAGTTTTTCCTTTATTCACGCTCAAAGAGTGTAAACATTAATTTGGAAAACCTGATATGTGATAAAAATGTCTATTACAGTATATGTGTATCATCTGAATATTTGTCACTAACAAATAAAGTTCCATTTTCTTACAGTCCAATAGGTCATTTCCAGGAAGTCACTTACTGCAATGCTCGTGTCACACTCGCTGGTCACTCCAAAATTCTCTGTCGTCTTCCGATTCTTCCATGTCTCACACGTTCATCATTAATGGCCAGTCAAGACTCCCCAACATAAAGACATGCCAAAGCTTTTACAAGTAATATAACCTGATCCAGAAGGTTCATCACATTTTCGGTTGTGCCGATGATGGTGATGCCCAGAAAATTAATATAATGGCTGACAAGTCACGAAAACCTTGCAGGTAATAAGTGGCAGGTGTGGGGTCTTCCTCCCCTCCTACTGGACACTTATGATGTATTTGAGTGGAACAACCATTGGGCATTGGGGAGGTGGAGGTGAAACACAATTTGCAGTAATATGGCTGAATGTAACGATATATTAAACCTGTGGGCCACATTTCTATCTATGTTAAGTTATGCTACTTGACTCTGTGATGTTTCTCTTTACCTGCATTTGAAATTTTTTTCAATATGGGTGCAAGATTTGGTTCTGTGCAGGTTATTTATAAACTTTATTGTTGTAATATTAGTTGATGTATTTCCATAAACTAGTGTTGTATAGATTCTTTTATCCTTAGAGTTACTGAAATTTTTGGACAGGTGTAAGTGTACAAAAATGTTTTTAGAAATAGTATGGGAATAGACGTAGAATTTCAGAATGTAACATTATTTTATTATATTATTATATATATATATTATATATCAATTAATGAGATTGCCATTTCAACTATACAATGTATGTAAATATGTAACTAAAATTATTAATTTTTATATTTTCAGAGAAGTATACTCGTGGCGTCAGTGCTGTTGAAAGTATTCTCACATTAGACAGGCTACGACAGAGTGTAGCTGTAAAAGAACTCCTGCAAGCTCGAGGGCAGCCATTAATGAGGAAAACTGCAAGTGTACCTAATTTTTCACAGGTACAGAAATATTACATTTTGTTTTAGCATGCATGTGTACATGTGCACAAAAAAGGGGTGGTGGGGGGGTTGGCAGAGAGTGGAAAAGGGGATTTAGGGGACCTCTTATTATGTTACATTGTTTCCTCATGCAAGTTCTTACTAGAACAAAATATATATTTTTTCAATTGAAAGTTATACTCCACAAATTAGTTAATGTACAATATTATATAATTTATTGTATTTCTGCAACGAGGATGATTTTAATTTACAACTAAGTTTAAAGTTAGTTTTATTCATTTAAATGTAGCACATGTTTTTAAACAAGACAGGTTATGTTTCAGTTAGAGTAAATTAGAGCAAAAATGCCCATAATATACAGAGGAAATTAAATGATTCATACTGTATCTGGATATGTTTTACCATTATATATGCATTATTTGACAATACTTCGGATAGGCTAATAGTTATTGATTACAAGGGCACCATCCATGTTAATAATGAGGGTATCAAACTTAGCTTTACTGTTACTATAATGTTACACCTTTGAGGTATGCTCTCATAGCTTTGGTGGTACATTGCCTACTAAATTTTATTCTTGTCAATATGAAAAGCTATAATTATAACTCTGTGCAACTGAATTAGTCATATAGAGTTAAAAGAAATATTGTGTGTGTATACATATATATAATGTTTTGGCACATTCATATATGTGAACGGTGGTCATGTGGGTAAGGCATAGGAATAATTGCCAATATTTCTGTGTTTAAGTCCTGATGAATGACAAAAACATTTTAATATGGCTGTATAACACCTAAATTAATACCAGTAATATGAAGTTACTATAAATTTGTTTCTTAATAAAATTTGGTTTAATATAAAAAATGTATTGGCACGTTGGAAATGTATGAACAGAAAATTCCCTTATAAAGAAAAAAATAGAATGCTCTTATTAAATAAAATATTTAATGATTTCTTCGTTCTTTGGGACTTGTCAAAATTAGATTAGTTGTACAGTATGTGCGAAAAAGTGGGGAATAGTTTGAATACTATGTTTATGAAAATAGGTATACGTTTAATGGTGCAAAGTAAGGAAACTAATGTCTAGTCCTTCCTGTGTGTTCAAACATGTTCAAATTGACAACTTTGAGTTTTAGACATAGTTGATAAGAGGGATCAATAGAGCCACAAATGTTATGGGCCATTTCATTTGGGATTGTGAGACACTGTCTTGTGGTTTCTTCTTTCAACTCGTCAATTGTTGCTTGTTTTATTCCGTACAATTTATCTTTAAGGTTTAACCATAAAAAGAAGCCCTTTGGTACAGGTTACGGTAATGCACAGGGAACTGAATTCAATGCTACATTTTTGCCCAATCTGCTCGGGTGTGTAGCATGAATATAGGCCCTGATTACATAATGGTAGTGGATAGGTGCTCCGTCTTGCTAAAAATAAATCTCTGCATCACCAAACATCTCTTTAATGCATGGACTTATGGATTCTTGCAATGTGTCCAGGTAAGCATCACCAGTTACAGTTCTATCCAAAGAATAATTGTTATAGAATGCCTGGTGCTGACATCCAACATCACATCATACTGTCACACCTGGCAAGTTCATAAATTTTGAGCACTCACAATGTGAGCACATTTTGTTGAGAGATTCTTTATGTATGCATGTAGAAAAAACTTGAGAATGGTCCGATACCACATTTTGCCGATATCAACAATACGGATTCTAAGCTGCCGATGCTGCTGATTACAGCAATGATGATACCAGTTTTGATAAGCACAATCGTAATTCCCAATTCTCAATATACGTCTGTCATATTACTACCACAATTATAACCTTTAACTTGCCATTAACAATAACACCACGGCATACTCACAGATAGTTGAATACAGTGTCAGTGTGTGCAATTCGTTTTCACTGTCAACATCTTATGAATGCAATAATGCATAAGAAGAGTAAGAATACAGGTTGCTTTCTCATTGTCACCGAGCTACAAATGTAGTAAAAACGTAAGAAGGAAATTGAAAACAAAAAACTCTTGCAGGATGTAATCAATACTATCAATAGCCCCAGTTACTGATTATCTGTGTTGTTTTGCAGATGCACACAATTTTTGGCGAATGCACCAACAGGAAATACAGTAAAACATAAACAACTGGAACAAATCATCAAAAAACAATTGTTCCGAATATATTTTAGTTTCGGACAGAATATGTGATTGATTGATGCAGTAAATTAATGCTTTACGAGATTTAGTATGCTGGTTTATTTAACATTGTGGTAAATAAATTAGTGCTACTAATCTGAATAATAATCAGCAAATAATGTTCAGATGCAGCCGATGCCGAAAGTCATGGTATTGGCCTGTTAATCGGTATCGGCATTGGCCCATCCCTAGAAAAAACCCAGCTATATGTGCAAATATATACGTAGTTCAGACACGACTTTAAGAAATATATTGGTACCACATCCATCATAACTGCGCTGTTACGTATACTTTTTTTTTGTCAAACACACAAGCTAAGTATTTACAGTCTCATTGTTTTATATACAGCATTTTAAGTTCAGTTCCCTTTAGTTTGGTTTTATTTTTTGGTATTTTTTTTTAAATTTGGTACAGTTTTAATTAGAACATGACAGTCAGCTGTTTAGCTTGCAATTTTGCTATTTACAGTTAAGGCATGACTTTGCTGTTGTGAAATCATTATTTCAAAACAAAAAAACCTGCTAGTGAGAGTTCTTAAACATAAACTGCATATTTCCATAAAACCACGTTCAAAGCACCATTTAACATGTAACATATTATTAATTAGGAAAAATATATAATATTTTTTTGTTACTAATAAATAATTAGACAAATAATTACACATTTCATGAACATTTCAGCAACTTACTTTACTATATAGTTTTTTAAAGTGTGATACACAGTTGTTTATTACAATATTTCTGGTTTTATGCATAATTTGTTTTTCGTTATTTGTAAACTTTGTAATGGATACATACAATGAAAAACTCAAATTAAAAATTAATATTAGATTTTGCAGACAAAAATTGGTTACATGGCCAATACGTCAATAAAAAGTGTCAATTGGAACATGGCATTAGAATAACTTATTTGGATTTTATTTTTAAGTTTACAGACAATATACTTATTCAGTGCAATAACATTAATTTCAATTCCAGTTCTAAACTCAATATGACAGCATTAATATAGGGTATTTCCTTTGAATGAATAGTGCTATGGGGAAACGACAAGTTGGAGATTTTTGGACATTTGCCATCGCGATGCAGATGTCTGACATGGAAAACCAAGATGATCTTGACCCACCAGGGTCACACAATAATACTGTGAGTGGTCGTGAATTTAGACAGTATTCCACCATAGTCAACAATATATACATTTCTTCAAAGTCAAGAATGCTGCCACTTACTACTCAATGTAAATGATACTTTATGCTCTCTACCCCTGCTTTCCACAGTCCACCTTGATGTGGGGCTACTGGGGCATTGAAGTGCCAAGAGATTCCTTGTTTGGCAAGACATCTTTGAATCCACTGCTGTGATGCTAACTGTTGATGACATAAGTTATTTGGCCATGGCCAGCACTGCAATCCAGGAAAGAAACATGGTGCCACAGTAAAACTACCACAACACAGGGAGTTGAAACACAACACTAAAACAAACATCATAATTCCCTCACGAGTATAAAATAACTCAATTTTACCAAGAATTAAATTTTCCTACAAATTATCCCAAAGGAAAATGTTCCAAAGATATTGTCTCTAAGCTATAACCATAACCCAGAAATAATCCAATAAAGAGAATATTACATTTTTTAACTAATAAATTAACCTCTTAAATTAAAACTCTAAAAAACAAATTAAAATCACAGAAGTAAAATTCAAACATTGGCAGCTTATATTACAATACAACCTACATTTTAATTAGTATATGCCAAATATATATATATATATATATTTTTTTTTAACCCAGTACCATGATTTTTTACAAGCATACAAACGGGATGGATCTTAAGAAGACTAATAGGTGATCTGTCCACTTTCTAAATCATGTAAGGGCAAAGTAAACAACAAAACTAATTGAAAATCACATGCAACTAGGGAATGCAGTTCCTAGACTATATAACACAAATTCTACTTGGAAACTGGAAAGTGGAACCTTTGTAGGTGGGAAACATGAGCTCTTGTAACATGTTCCCGAATTGGGGTCGGCAAGCCTAGCAGTGACTGGCGTCAGGAAATGTTGGATCTGGTAAGAACCAGTCCGATGATAAGGAAGTTTGCCATTTTCTTGTAAACTGCTCTGCTAACAGGATATGTTTTTTACAAAATAAGTTCTCCTACTGGAAACAGATTGTCAATCCAGTTTTTATTATATTTGATACAGCTCTTGAAATGAGCATGTTTTAAGTTTTTAGGGCAGCTGCTCAGACCTGATGAATGTCATTAGTATCATCCGGCAACAAATAATTTATGTGTTACAGATTGGACAAAGTATTATTGGGTATATAAGTGAAAACTAAATTCAATGGTCTTATCTTATGAGATTCATGCTTGGCATAATTGAAAGCCTTTTGTAACTAAGGAAGATTTTGTATGCTCTGTGGCATGAAAAGCAATGAGAGTGGAACGGAGGTTTCGGTTGAAACGTTCCTCATGCAAGGGTAGGGGATTATATGAAGACAAGGTAATATTGCAAATGCCTTAAAACAAATCTCATGTCTCAAAAAACATTTGAAGTGAATTGAGAACCATTATCAAAGACAATTGATTAAGGTACACCAAAATTCTGAAATATACGGGCTTGCAGAGCATGGACACAGGACATAGCATCAGCCTTTCTCATAGTAACAAACCACACAAATTTGGAAAATATATCAACACAAACCAGCAACATATTACTGCCTGACTAGTTTCTTGGAGAAAGACCAACAAAAATCAATGAAAAGTTTTTGCCTAGGCTTCTCGACTATGTCTGAAGAAAAAGAACCCAGGTGCATGTTTTGAGTAGGCTTACACAAAGCAAACAATTTACAACATTTAAGTTTTTCTAACATTTCGGCATTCATTCCTTTCCAAATTACATGCTTATGAATGGTGAATGGTTTTGTGTATGCCTAAAGATTAATGAAAATAGTAAAAAACCATTGGTTTTAGATGTGTAGGCAACACAGCAAGTTTTACATTGTGTTGGGATTTGCAATATAGAATACCTTTGGCGAGCAAATAAGGTTTTTGTTCAACACCAGATTTAAATTTTCTAATAATTCCATTAACTTTATCCTGTGAACAATTTTTAAACCAAGAATGCATCCACATTTACAGGATAGGTACTAATGGAATTAACTACAAGAAACACAGCATGTAAAACACACCTTCTTTAATCACACTGCCTGCAAAACATAACAGCCAACATGGTCTCCCACACATAATAACAACTAACGACTCCCTATATTTAAAAACAAGAGTCCAAACATTTCCACACATCTTATTACTGTCTATATTAACAATCTTAAAATTTGTACATATTACACTTGTATCCTGAGGATGTGAATAAACACACATACTGTGCTACAACTCAAGACACTGCTCCCAGAAATCACTTAAGGCAGAAACAGTTGTGACAAGTTACGCCTTGAATGGCAGTAGTGCCACTTTAGTTGCGGGTCATTTTAATTCACCAGGGGTGGTTTTACTGCAACTGTCCGAACACGTCCATCTTCACCAGGAATAGTCTTGTAACCCCACCGAGTTTCCATTGTGGAGCTGGTAATCTCCATCTTTTATAATGACCAGTTCATCAACACTTAGGTTAAACTCCTTGCACCACCACTTGGGTCTGTTCTGCAGTCTCGAGAGATACTCTGCCAACCACCGTTGCCAGAAACATTTTACCACTTGCTGTAGTAACTGCCATCTGGCAAATGGTTGATGTTCCGATGTGGAGGCTTCCATTCAAGTACTGCCAAAAGAAAATCTCTACTCATAAATTGTCCTGGTGTAAGTACTGTAAGATGACTTGGATCAGTGGAGGATTCGGCAAGTGGCCGTGAGTTGAGTTATGCTTTGACTAGAGTGAGAACATTGGACATTTCTTTAAATGTCATAGCACTACCATTAACTACCCAGCACAAGTGATGTTTCATACTTTTGACAGCTGTGTTCCATAGTCCTCCTTGATGGGGTGGTGCTATTGGGTTTTAATGCCAAGAAATACCTTGTTCTGCTAGATGTCTTTATAGATCTATAGAGACTTACTCTTTACCTATGCAAATAACTCATTTAGTTCCCGAGTAGCCCCAACAAAGGTGGTCTTACAATCACTATACATGTTGCTAGGCCTACCACTGTGACAGATGAAACATTTCAATGCAATGATAAAAGCAGATGTTGAGAGGTCATTTGCCAATTCAAGATGGATTGCCTTGATTCCAAAACAAATGGGGCAAAATAGCACTTGAATCTGACATTGCCTCTCCCCTTAGAGTTGTGGAGAATTAAAGGAACAGCATAGTCTACCCTGCAATGCGGGAATAGCCAAGCAGGACACGCCCTGGCTGCTGGAAGGTCACCCATCACTTGATTCACTAACTCTGCTTGCCGACAATAATAAGTCATACATTTCATGATGATGCACCGGATGGTATCTCTTGCTCTCAGTATCCAAAATCTCTCGTGAACTATCACCATGTAATCAGCGCAACTAGCTTGCTGAGTTTAGGAAGTACATCCGGGTGTTTTTGTTTTTCCAGAATTTCTATCTTTTTGAGTCAACCGTCAACCCTAAGTATGCTATCTTCATTAAAGAAAGGACACAAACGTGTGAAGTGACTCTATGCAAGCACGGGTTTTCCTGCTTTAAGGCAACTAATTTCTGATGCAAAACTTTCCTTTTGTACACTTACCACCCAATGGAACGGTGTTTTGTCTAGTTCATCTCCAGTTAGAGAAAGTGATATAATTCTTTTGCCTCTTGCTGTTTTGCAGTTCTTACAAAGCTTAAGACACCATGCAGTCAACCTCTGGAGTTTATTCGATTATAATCACGTTCCCAGCATTGATGCATCAAACCTGGCATGAGATATAGTCGATACCTATTTTTTATTCTTGCACACCAAGTTTGCTATTAGTATTTTCAACCACATTACATGAAAGCACAGGGTCTTGAAACCATGCAGCACCACACCACCAAAGTGAGTGGACAGCTCTGTTGAAGCCAACCCATGTGAAGCACAATCTGCTGGATTTTCTTTTCTTCCACATGATGCCACCAAGATGGTTTTACGAGGTCCTGGATTGCTGACGCTCTGTTGGCCACAAAAGTTTTCCACTGCCTTAGTAGTGCTGCTAACCATTCCAACACAATAGTTGGGTCTGTGTAGTCTCAATAATAAGTGCCTTCCTTGCAGCTTCCAGTTACCTTGCAAGTAGCAATGCATAACTCAGTTCCAGCAGAGGTATCGATACTTGCTTCATTGGTACTACCCTTGTTTTACCAGCAACTATGCACACAATGATGGGGGGACCCTCTTTATAACAAGAATGTAAATATACCACAGCAGCATAGGCAGATTCAGTTGCATCACAAAATGTAATGACTTCCAATGAAAATGAGCAAAGACAGAACCTAACGTAACTAGTGACTGGCGTGACACTGACCGTGGGAATGCGATACACAGGAAGAATGCGGCAGTCGCGCTGGATTCTGGCTATACACTGGCAGGCAGCAGCTAGGCTAGCGAGTTGTGCAGTGTTGTCAGCTCACTGTCTTGCGACGTAACTAAGCTTAAGCTCATCGTGCCATCGGGAACACTTTTTGACATGCATTTGCATTGATAAACAAACATATTTCATTCCACAGTTATTTTCAGAGAGTACCTGTTATGAATTTCATTAGTTAAGATGGGTGTTTTATTAAATAACTTTGTTCTGGCTGTGTTTGAGTTCATTTTCAAAATTTAAATTTTATATTTCTGAATATGTGGCGGTTAAGCCACAAAGTGGATAATCTGCTCGCGGATAATCGAGAGTCTGCTGTACTTCCTTTAGATGATCTAAATGTTGTTAAAATTATGAATAAATCACAAGGTCGTTATGTATACATATTTAAATTTTGCATAATGAAAAATCTTTTTCAAAAGATGCATAAGGACTTGAGCACACGAGTAAACTGATAAAGATTCCAGATTACACAAAAACTGGTGATTGTTTTAGACTATTTTCACAATGGTATTTGGTGATATGCTGCATTAAAGTCAATGGTGGTGAAGAATTTGGATTTACCATACCAATTATAAGCCGAATTAAGGTCAGGAAGAGGGACAGGCTCAATATCAATTTTTTTTATTAATTTTGCGATAATTTACTACCATTCAGTGTTTTCTTTATGCTTAGGAACTGAAAAGGCTGTACTGGCATACTGTGATGTGGAGGGTTCAATAACACCTTTATAAAACAATTCATGAACATGTTTCCTTAAAATATCCCGTTTAGGTGGCTTTAGCCTAAATGGATGGTTTGTGACATTTATCCTTGTCAATAAGTTCTAATTCATACTTCATTAAATCGGTAATTTCAAAATGAGGACACTTTAGGGAATAGGTCACAACATTTATTTATTACTGCATGCTGTCTCATGTCCAAATGTGCAAATGGGTCAACAAAAGGTTTAGATTCAGTTATAATTTCTGATGAAAAGGGTTGACTTATTTTATAGTTAGCAAAAACAATTTTCTCTTCTGGAGAAAGCTTTGAGTGAGTGAGTGAAGAGATTTGAACGGCTTGCACAACATTGTGGTCTTGAGAGCCGATGAGGGTGAAGTGAGGTAAGTATAGAGTAGTGCTGGAATGAAAGGGCGGGAGAAATGGGAGATCCCCGAGAAAACCTGCCGACCAGCGGCATCATCCGGTACGATTCCCACTTGCGAAAATGAGGAAACCTAAAGAAAAGTGTGTTGTGCCGGAATGCTTTAATTCTGTAGATGCCATGAAATCCGCTCCCAAAATAAATGGCAAACACAGGTTTTTTTTTAAACTAAACATTTTTGCATGCAGGTGAAATGTCCAATCTTTAATTCAAGAGCCATGTAACACAAAATAGGTAAAGTTTGCTGGAAGCTGTGTAACACTGAATTTCATAAGATTCAACAGTTTTTACCAATTGAAATCCATCAAATGCTCAGAGAGTTTACTTGAAATAATTGTGAGTGCAGATCCTAAGTCAGCCAGTACATTAACAGACAGTGGTCCCAAATTTACCTCAACACGAGTTATAATGTTTTGGACAATCACTACAGTAGGAAAATTTACTTGAAAAACCTTGTATTGTTTTTTCACTTCACAGGGCTCATAAAGACCATAAAGTTGTTGGAAATGATGACAAAGACTTAAAGCTTATACAAGATGACCATTGTATTTAAATTGGCAAAGTTGCTAGCTTGGCGGTGAGTATCGTTCATATTTTGTCCCTGTGGGACTTGTTTTTTTGCATGTAACTGAAAAACATTTTGCAATAACAGGACCAGATTTCTTGCAATAATTATAGTTGGGAATACTACATGACTTTGATGAATTTTTTTGTCGCACTACTTTTATCATCCGCAGGCTTTTGGGAGAATGTGTTGTCTTCAGCAACTGAATTGACGCTGGGTTCATTTGTTTTATCTTTTTTACTATGGTTGTCTCCTGATTTTTAGGAAATATTTCCTGTCCAAAATAAGTTTCACATTTTTGGTCAGCATACTGAATATTTCAGGAATTGATGCAAACAGTTACCATTTCCGTGAATGTATTAGGTTTACCAACAAGACTCAGCAAGAATGCTCTTGAGAGTCTAAACCTTCCAAAATGGTTTTAACAATGTTACTTTCAGCAACAGCAAATGCAAAACTACAGCAGTTTATTTAATGTTACCTGTGTATGCTGACAAAGATTAATCGTGCCATTGTAACTGGTTGAACATCTTTAACTGCAACTGGGTAAGTAACCTGGGGCGAATAAAATAGTGGAGGATATCTGCTTGATAGGCACTGAATGCAGCATGTTAAGAAATTGTTAGTTGTGTTCTGTCACAAGAGGTCCCTGCTTAGAGGTAAATAATTTTCACGAATTTTGCCTGTGGCACTGTTTACTCTGTTGCAATTTCACAATAGTTTTCAAAAACTGAGACTGAGTGTTTTCACCTCCTTAACACATGAGCCTGTAACATTGTGTTGGTTTGTAGCTTGGTCCTGTCAGTAAGTTTTGGTACACCATGGAAGTGTAGGTGGTGTCCTGAGTTGCAGTACACTGTTCACACTGGAACAGTCATCTCATGGTTGTGTGTTTGCTTAGAGTTAGGCACACGGGGTGTTACGCTGCACCTGCAAATCATTGGTGGCAGCGAATTCATGCAACATTCTTTCAAGAGGATGGGTAATTTTGACAAATACAGTATTATCAAGTTTTGTATAGTTGGCACCACAGAAACTGACATGAGAGGCATAGTACTAAACACTGTGTTGGCAATTGGGTTAGATGAGATGAAAACTGAAATTCTTTGACGGTTAAAAAGGGGCCGGGGGGGGGGGGGGCTTAAATGAATTGTGGTACATTGATGGTTGTAGAAGGATTTCCAACTAGGTTAGTTTGGGAAAAGTGTTGAAAATGAAGTGGTAGTACCAATATTTTGAGCCACACTAAGGTTAGACCATTCACAAGAAGCATAGCAGAGAAACTCCAATAGACCTGGTTGTACAGGATATGACCCAACACTTTTCTGTAAAACAAAGTAGGCCAAACCTAAATTCTTACCCAGCACCTTTACACGTAATAAAGAATAAACAGACACAATCTCTTAGGCCAACTATATGTTTTTCTTTGGAGAATTTAAATTAACCATAAGGTATGTAAAGAAGTAGTGAAAATTGACGTTCTAGTAACTATTTTATTGATGGCAAAGAAGAAAATTTAACAAATATAAAGTTTATAATTCTGTAACATTATTATATCAATCTGAAAGAGTTTTCACTTATATTTAATTTCACTGAGGAGACAGCTCTAAATAGGCACCTACAACAAACTACATTTAATAAAATATGTAAATACGAAAATTATTAATTGCAGACATAATATTCCAACACCATCAGCAATGAATTCTCATACATAGATAACTCATGATGAAAGAGGGCTCAATCATGAGCTTGGCGGCATTCACCAGTTGTGATAGCCAACATCTAACTAGCTTGTTGAAAAGGTAGTTAAATATGTAATTACAGCTCGATTATCTTTAGTGTTAGTCATATTTTTATTGAACGAATTTTTATTTTGATGAGTCTACTATGTAGCACTAACTTTGTTGGTCATGGTGTTACAGAGTTGCTTTGATGAGGTTATAATTTTTGTGTTTCAGATCATGAGGTTTGACAGCGGTTTTGATATTAATGGTGTTATTCGCTCTGAAAGTGCTACTGATTTGAACATGGAACTATTTGGCAATTTAAGTGTTCGCGAAGTAAGGAACAGGCCCAGCTCATCTGCGAGTTATGGAAAGGCTTCTCAAGATGCAGATGTCCACAACCAACCATCGAAACCTTTTGGTCTTGGTAAGTTGTATTGTTTGGTTTATGTGTGTATGTGTATGAGTGTGACACACACATAGACTTGTGTGTACATGTGTAGATTTGTACATGTTCTTTTACGTGCATGTGTGAGTACTTTTGCATGCAGGTATTGTTATCAGTGTTAGTTGGCGAGGCAGTGGATGGCAGCAATAGTGATGCAGTAATGTTCCTAGGGCGCCAGGTCATGATTTTTTGCACAGCCATGCGGTGAGCACAGACTCTTATATAGGGTCGTGACATAGCCACGTGGTTTGTTTCTAACACAGACACCTACCTCTTATGCTCCATTGTTAGCAATGGAGCATGCCAAACTAAAGTAAAGTGGCTGGGGCAGAGGTGAAGGAATGAGCGTGACCATGTGCATGTTAACTCCATAATCATCCAGCATTTATTGCAAAATAAAACAACATTAAAGTGTTTAGTGCACTACAGGAACTCATAAGGAAAAGAACCAATAAATTATTTTAACACTGCACCACAAACACTTGTACAAGGCTTGGCCTGAACCAGCATGAAAGTACGCAAAGTTATGTAAATTTAAAAAAAAAAAAGCCTATAAGTGATAATAATTAGTTAAGGACCCTCCAAATAAATGGAAGGGCCAAGGCCAGCTGCAGGAATAAAATAAAAAAAGGTTTTAGATAATCATTAATAACAGAACTACAGATCAGTGAAAGCAAAGATATATGTCCCCTGTAGGCCACACATGCATAGAAAACTTTAAATCTAACATGAATGCTAATCATCTTCAGCCATAGCCCACCTTCGGTGCACTAAACACGCACATCACACAAATCACACGGCCCTGCGCCTCATGCATGCGGGACCCATGGTGGGCTTATGCCGGCCGAGGGACAAGGTCAGATGACAAAATATATGAATGTTTGCACAGTAAGATATTTTTTGTGTTTGTTTGTTTTAAGTTAAGGTACTATGGATAGTTAAATTGTGTTAATGAATATGTAATAGTTTATTTAATAATACATGTGCATATCTGATTCTAAAATTGTTATATTTAGATTATTTTTTTATTTCAGTTTATTTTCACTTAATTTTTCGGCAATTTTTGTCACATTTACTTAAAACTATCAACATTATTGATACATATATTATCAAAGGCACTTGGTATTGTTTTCGTATTAACTGGTGGTAATTCCATCTGTTATTTTGATATTGTTGCAACTGCTTGGGTGTAGCCATTCATGAAGGGATGGAGTTTTTTAATTAAATAAATGTTAACATTTTAATTGCCTTATTTGTTTGCAATGCTTCAGAAAATTTGTGCAGCTATTTCCTTTACAGTGTACTATCATATACTATTTTACAGTCCTGAATGCAACTAATAAACTATTCTTCATTATCACACTAAATTTAATTAATTAATTAGTATATATAATAGACCAACACTAGCATAGTTATATCAGCTTTATACAGTAATTGAACATCACCCATACTTAAACTTTTTTACACTAAAAATCCATTTTTTCTATACTAAATTAGCCAAAAAAAAAAAACTTATTTTGCGCCACATTAGCACAGTCCAAAAGGGGGATGGAAATATCCATACTTTGTAAATATCAAAACAAGATGGTATGTTTCTTTTAAAATGTAACAAAATTCTGTTATTTATCAAAAATGTAATTTTTACCCATAAAATAAAGGGGTGTGCATTAAAAAAAATTGTGATAAAAATAAATGTAACATTTGAAATTATATCTACTACTACTCACTCCTTCATTTGAAAATCCAGACAAATTCAGTACCAAAAAAATCTGATGGAGAAAAAATAAGCAGTCAAATAAAAAAATCAAAGGTAGAAAAATGTGCCAAAAAGTCAGCATCAGAGACTAATATGTGCCATAAAAATCAGTGTGATTAAGGTCTGGTAGTTTGAGTGAAAATTAAAGTGATAAAAATTAAAGTGATGAAAATAAAATATGTAGTGGCATATATAAAAATTAGACATTTTTAAAAGACCTATATATTAAAAAATAAATATTAATAATTTTTTTTTCGAATACCGGTCTAATGCAATATAATAGTTTAACCATTATCTTAATATGTAATAGGGATGAGTAGGCATTACTGTACACCAGCATGAAGTTGGATAAACTATATAGATCTTTATCCAATATATTTTGTATATTGTTTTATGTATTTTACATCCAACATTAAAAAATTTTGTTGGCTCTACAGTCTAGCTAGACAGGTTTATTATAAATGATTAAACTGGTTTTAAAAATCTGTAATCCATAAACTCTTCATCTTACAGGTTCGTGCCAAACTCCAAACAAAAGGAAAACTCTCAAAAATTTTTATGTTAATCTAAACTTCCTTTTATCACGTCAGGTGGCAGCACAAGCTTCGTTCACAAGAAACAGAAAGTGTTTTGTGTTTTGGAATATGCAAAATATTTATCAGTTGCTACCCTATAACGTGCATTCCAAGGGCATTACCACACAGAACTACCAGGTCACCAGAGCATTCTGTGGCAGTACCATCAGTTACAGAGCACAGGATGCCTGTGTAAAGATAAGAGCAAAGGGCAGCCAGGTGTTTCTAATGAAACAGGGGAGAGAGGGAGGAGAAGTTATGTGCATAGCCCACAAAAATCAACTACCTGAGCAAGTCACGAGTTTGGAATTCCTCGGCTGACTATTTGGAAGATTTTGTGACAATGGTTACAACTAAACCATACCGCTTACATCAGTTGCAACACTTGCATCCAGAAGATTACTCCATCTGATTTTAATTTTGTGAGTACTTGCAGGAAACTATGCAGGAAGATGAATTTGTCATACGTCTGATGTTCAGTGGCGAAGCGACATTTCACATAAGTAGAATGGTGAACAGTCACGATGTCCGGTTGTGGGGCATAGAAAATCCCAGTGATTCTGTGCAATACATATGGAATTTGCAAAAACTGAATATCTTCTGCAGAATTTCACAGACAAAGGTGTATGAGCCCTTTTCTTCCCTTGAAAACGCTGTGATGGGTGTGTCCTATCAGAAATTGTTGGCATTGTTGTTGTTTCCACAAATGAGAGAGGATTCCAGCAACTTTGTGTTCCAGCTGGATGAGGTTCCATCTTATTGGCACACAGAAATGCATTGCTACCTCAACAATGAACTGCCACATCGCTGGATTGGACACTGTGGTCGGAATGACTTGACGCTATTCAGATGGCTGCCCCCAGTCTCCCAACCTTTTGTTGTGTGGTTTCTTCCTTTGAGGGTATGTGAAATACACTGTTTACATGCCACCTTTCTCAACAACATTGTATAAGCTCCAAAACCACATTATGTTAGCTGTTATGGCAGTCGACACGGACATGCTGCAATGCATATAGGGTGAACTCGGCTACCTATTGAACATGTGCCATGTGATGAGGGGAGTGCACATTGAACATCTCTAGAACTTATTCTTATAAAATTGTGGACTAAAACTTGGAAATTTTGTGGTTGTTTTCCAGTATCACTCATTGTTTTCAGTCAAGTACTTTGTTAATTTCAGATTTTTAAAACCTGATGACTAATTTATAATAAATGTGTATATCAAATTTTTTTAAAAGTAATTATTAATAGTTAAATAGAATGTATCAGATTAGAAAAAGGTGCAAAAAGTGTGTAGAAGAAATATGATTATTTTCACTTTATAACTATACTAAAGATAAGCATATAAATATACACAGTTGAATCACATAATTACGACCACCTGCTAGAAGTGCCATCTGCAAGGCATAGCCCGTGACGTATGGCCTGTGACTTAGGCTGGTGAAGCATGTATATGCTACGATTGACAGGCTGGCTGTACACATTGCATTTTGTGCTGTCATGGGTTGGGGAAGCAATTTAACCAAGTTGCAAAAAGGGATGATCATTGGCTTTCGGGCCAAGGGATTCAGTATTTTGGAAACAGCGATGGTTGTGAACTGTTCACGTGCCTATGTGGTAAAGGTGGAATGTGAGCAGAGGAATGGCACCATTGGGAATAACCATCATGAAAACTGTGGAGCTCCACACATCATTGATGTCTAAGGTGAACGTTGAGTCGATTGTGCAAGGAGGCCAACTGACAGGCTACAGTGGAACAGTTTACCATCCAAATGAACCAGGGGGCCTCCAGACACGTGTCTACCCCAACAGTTCAGCAAACCCTTTTGCGAATGGGGCTCCGGAGTAGATGGAGGGTGACTGCACCCATGTTAACACAGGTGCATCGTGGAATTTGCTTGACAGTATGGTGACTGGAGCACTGCTGTTTGGCGAGAAGTAACCTCCAATGAGTCACGTATTCAGCTGCATAGAACGGATGGACGTCAGTGTGTCCTGCAAGAAGCGTCGGAGAACCGACAACCTGCAATCATTGCTGGACGAACACAAGGTGGTGGGGACAGTGTTATGGTGTGGGTGATGTTCTCGTGGCATTCTCTAGGTTCCATCATTCATGTGGAAGACAATCTAGATCAGTTTGGTTATTAATTAATTCTTGGTGATCACGTCCACCCCTACATGATGATGGTTTTACCTTGGCAGGGTGGGATCTTCCAGCACAATAATGTGTCTTGCCACATAGCTAGAAATGTCAGCAAATGGCTGGAAGAGCATGATCAAGACTTCCAAGTTCATACCTGGCTCCAAACAGCCTCGATCTTAATCCAGTTGAACATATATGGGACCACCTCAATCGTCATGTTCACCATCTGTCGCCTCCGCCACACACCCTTCCAACAGTTGAGGGACGTACTGCAGACAGCATGGCTCCAGATACCTGTGGAGACCTATTAGCACTGACTGAGTCACTGCCAGCTTGTTTAGCTGCTGGTCGTGCTGCGAAGTGGGGTTAATATCGATAAGAGCAGAATGATTTAAAGAGACTTAAAATATATAATGTACTGTATGATTGTGGAAAATATTGTTATATGCTTGCTGCTCTTCATCACTTCCCTTGCACCATTCTGCTTGCAATAGCAAAGGAATTTTTGAATATCAGGCAAACAATAATCCTAGAAGCACCTAAGTTATAAGCACTTGGCCACACAATAAGCCTATTGTAACTCCTGGACCTAAGCCGATTGAAATTTTGCGGTTATCTGAACAAATGGTTTGGTTCACTGCCCTTGCCTCAGCTAGACCTGGGGCATGGGGAAGCTTGGAGATCAGGCAAGCGAGACTATTTAAGCTGTGGCAGACCTCTGAACCGACAGTTTGAGAGTTGAGAATTTGAAGGATTGTGCGACCTGAAGCGACAGGTGTGCAAAGATCAGCGAAACTATGAGCCAGTAGTGTCAAGTGCCAGCGTGAGTGACCAGCGGGAGTGAAGTTTGCAGTCCATGAGCATTGGTGCAGTGAAGAGTTAGACTTGCAGGCAAGGCTATTAAACTGAATGTGTGAGTGTAAGACATTAGGAATAATGGCAATAGGCAGATTGAACATGTGTAAAAATGAGTATGAATTAAGTGACTTCAACCAATATAGAGAAATTTAGAAGGACCTTAATTAGAATTCAGATAGCCATTAAATATTGTGCTCACAGAGAATAATAAAAGTAATAATGGAGATAGATTGTATAATGTTGTAAATAATGACTCTGTAAATAAATTAAAATCAAATTTAGTTCATATATTTTTATTTTAAGACCTCTGACTTTCATGAACTCAAATATGGCCCGCTGGTGTCATGCAGCATTATATTTATGAAGTTACCTTAAGAAGCATAAAGATACTAAATTACATACTAATATTTAAAACTATCACTTTATAAATAAGTGTAAATATTGTGATGAAACTGAAGATATTAGTTTTTTCCCATTTTATAACTATACAAGAAATAAACTTTTATACATGTGCAGACTACATATTAATGGATATATGACAAAGTCTAAACATAGGAAAACACAAAATAGAGAAAATTATGTGTCTAATAAACTTTGTAATAATAGTGATATTTGTAGTATTAAAATTAAAAATAGTTATATTGCTAATAGCATTTGTGGCAATGGTAGCAATAGTGAAAATATCATTAACAGTTGAAATGAAATTAACCGTAGTAAAATATGCACAGTGTGTAAAGATAATAAATCTTGTCATCCGACGTTATTCCTCAGCTGGCGTAACCCCGTAATGAGTCTAGCGCGCATGTAGTGCATGGTCATGCAATACATGTGATACATGCATTATGTGTGTTTACGCATGCGTAAGTGCACCGAAAGTATACAGATTGCCAAAGCCAACAGTAAAAATGGGTTAGTTAGCAAGTAAGGTCATATGTATTTATTTTTCTGTGCACTCCTATGCACGATTTTCTGAAATAGTGTATTGTGTTTTCCTTCCATTTTGATAACACTTCAATCTCCATACAGGTGGTCTGCACAGGGCCTCTGCTTCCAGCATTGGCTAGTGTCCCCGCTTCTGACAGCCATTGGGCAGTTCCTCCTTGGAGCTCAAGCCAGATAGATGCATGCAGTGTGGCCTGCGGGTGTCTCAACTTTGCTTTCACCGTTCTGTTAATTAGTTTTCGGAATTCTCCTTTATTTACCCCTGCAACCGGCTTGGCCCTTCCGTTGACTCGGAAATTATTGCCTTAGTGCTTTCTTTGTGGAACGTGACTTAGTGTACCTACATCGGGCTGGTTCAGACACTGCCTCATGTAAGTGTTTTTGTGCTGCTATGCTTTTGTAATATTCTGTAATATTGCTTGTGAGATTGTGTAGTGCTCCGTGCAATCAATTGGAAGGCCTTGGTTCTAACATGCACATGGTCACACTTATTTCCTATTTTTAAATGACCAGCCGCCTTGCACTTGTGTTTGGCATTCTCCATGGCATATAACATAGCAGAAGACAATTGGCTTTAGGCTTTATGTGTTTTGCAGAAATTATGGTTTATTCTGGTATTTGTCATGAGTTTATTTGAGTTCACATAATTATTTATTTCATTTATTTATATATTTTTAGTGCCCTCGAACGACTGTAGGCTTTGGTTGAGGTACACTTGTACATAAAACAGCGCAAAAAAGCTTACATAACAAGTGACAGGGAAACATACAAACAAAAATTATATAAATTCTTCTGGTCCGTCCTACTAAGGATGGTCATTAGACAATAAGATAGTTATAGGGAATGTAACTAGAGTTTGAGTCAAAGAGCTAATTAACATACAAGACCAGAGACACTGTGTATTGGATCACAAATACCTACCAATCCTTTAATTAGTTCAACAGTTAACTCTTCTACAAGTCTCCGTTAAATCTCTCGTTCCTGTACTCCTAATTATGTTGACCTTCTAGATACTGACTCTCTCAAAGCTCTAGCAATTAAGTCTACCTCTTAACGTCGTCGCCTAATGGAACATTCCCTTCCTGCACCTAATTCAGGTTCTCTCTTACCACTGTTTAATGGTGAGCAGTATCTTATATCTGAGTCGAACGCTTGGGCCCGCCATCTCAGTGTGGCAGTGTCATGATGACCCTCAGCTGGTGTCAACCCTGGACACCTCACGATGCACTCACAGCGAGGATGGCTAACCAGTCCGGAGCTGGTACGTCTGGGGGGCCATAGCATACTCTGCCTCTTATATATGGCAATCAACCTTGCCCTAGATTCTTCTTGCACCCTGTTATTAAAACATCTGTTGCCCTCGTCATGGCACCTCGCATCGCCAGGGAACTCCTTCAGCTTGCCTCCCGGCAGAGCCCACAACATGGCCCCCTTTTTCCAAAAAGAACGAACGTCCTCGTTCGTGGTGCTGAGATTGGTGTGGACGGGCGTCGAACAGGGTGCATCTTGCGGCATGACACAAGGTATAAGAGGCTGACCCCCCCCCCCCCCCCCCTTCATGCTTCCCCGAGAAGGAGAAGAAGGTACCCCTCTTCCATGCGTATTCGCGGAAGACATGGGTTATGGTGCAGTGCCATTAAAATTCTTAAGTGTGCTTCTGTACCATGCTTTGCTATGAACCCTATAGGTGCAGATGGAGAATGCCCGCTGTGGCTTGGCTGGTTATGTAAACACTTACATGACTATATTGTGACTTTTTGCTCATTATCTCGTATGGAAGGTTTGTACATATTTTTACCTGTTCCTAGCATATGAAACGGTTTTTTTTACTTTTGTGTTTGAAATTAGTTGGTTTTAAATTACATTTATTTGGCTCTAATGTTGTACAACATGTATGTTGGAAGTTACTTGAAGATAACAATTACTCATACCTACTTTTCTAAAGAATTTCCTTGAATGTTAACATTGCACTTGTTGCTCTCTGCAAGGAGCAGATTTGATAGACTCTAGTTACTAATAAACGTAGTTGTCATACGTTATAATTTTTGGCTTCTTATCCCCTATAGACTGTATGTACATTGGTACTCGTTTCTAGTAATTAGTAGGGTTGTACGAATACTGGTTTTAGTGTTTCGTTTAGTTTTCAAATTGCAAAGATTGCATAATCTAGCTTGAACAGAAACAAAATCTGCTTTTCATTCATAAACAAATGCATTGAAAGATATTTTATTTACATGAAAACCTTTAAGAGTCTTGAAAACCAACATAATGTGTTACTTTGTACCAATACTTATAACAAAATGCTTTCTTCTTCACTTATGTTGATGTTAATGAGAAAACAAAAATAATCTTTTATGCTACAGATGGTACAGGTGATAAAGTTTAGTTCTTAGCTCACATTTATTAAAGTACAAAAAAATTAATTACACTTGTAGTTACAACATAAGCCACAATGGGTAAATAATTAGTTCTTTGATCCCTTTGCACTATGACTGCAGAATGCACCACTGGTAAATGTTCAGCCATTTGCTGATATCTGTAAGAAAAAAATTATTTTAAAACTAATTTTTAGTTCTTTGCTGATGTTTTTAGGAAAGTAAAAGATAAAATATATTACTTTTTACTAGTACTTATTACACAAGAATCAAGAAACCTTAAATGGTTTTTGGTATATATGGTATAAATTGATGGTAGGCCTACATGTAAAAAAAAATTATTTCTGCATTAAGCCGACTACATTACATTACATAACACTAGTAAATAAATATTTGCTGATAGTTGTGTGAAACAAAATATTTTGAGTAATTTTTAATTTTCATGTAAAAAAAAATGAACTGCTCGACATGAGCAGCGAGAAGGACTACTCGACAAGCTATGACTACATTGCCACCTTTTGAGAAGATTCTCTCACTTGCAACCTGTGTTGCAGGAATGGGTAGGTAATGCCTTGTAACCTTGACAAGTTGAGGGAATTGTTCACTGTGACTGCTCCACCATTCTAAAAAGTCGTCATGCCTGGAAATTATTATAACAACTCTTTATATGCAAAAATAAATTTTGTTTACGATTAGTGCTGAGCCGATACCGGTACAAACCGATATCCGATACCAATACTCTGAATGCAAGTACATATTTCAATTTTTTACGTGCCATTTGTGTTCACAACCAGTATTTAATATTTATTTTACATGTTTTGTGTGTGTACAATATGTGAACATTACAAACACAAAACCACAAACAAAATAGTATATCTTACTTCAGGTAGCGGTAGAATTGCTGCTGTTGGTTTTCATCCGGCAATAAATAATTTCCACATTTCCTCTATCTGACTTAATCCAGAAGAAAAAAAGGAGTGCTTGTTTTTCTAAATAAAAATTTGTAATCTTTCTTAGTTAGAAAATTGACATGTGAGTATATGCACATTTTTCATATACAAGTTTGTTTTAAATGTCATTTTAAAATTTAAATCATTGCATAATAGGTATTTTGTGTATTACAAAGTAATTGTCAATACTTTTATGGCATGGAAGTTATCTTAAATTAATGTATATTTCACCCAAGGCGAGGAATAAATATATTTTTGCTCTGCAATGTCATACTAAGCAAATACATTTTGTTGATATAAGTCTTGTCTAGGAGAAATCATAGATTCTGGCCTAAAACACTGAACAAATATTAGATTATATCAAATTTTCATTGCGAAATTATGGAAATTTTATTACTTAAAATGACGTGTGGTTGTTGAGAAAATTAGTGTATGTGAAATTGCTGCGGGCAGATTACACGTGTTTTAATAGTTTTTGTCCACTGTACTGATTGGAAACTTTAAAAGTTGACAAGTCTGTATGTTACAATTACTGTTAGTTACCTTTCGAAAACCTTTGCTTTAATGTTAACATACTCTGCAGATGGCAGATTGAATAGCCTCTTAAGTGTATATATACATAGTGGTCATTCTGAATAGTTAGTTATTTTCACCTTACTCTTGTACATTCTTTCATTAATTTGGTTCCTGTCAGAGCGCAGAAATTGGAGTGTCCTCTGCTTCCGGAAACCCCAAACTAATCTTTCGGTACCGAACACCGGGATAGTGGTATTGTATGTTTTGCGGTGCACCATTACCCCAACAGTCCACAATTTCTACTACTGATAATTTATATCTGTGGTAATGACATGAAAATTGTTTTAAAAAAAATCACTTCTGGATATGATATTACCAGTCTAGTGTACAATTGTCGTACTTTTGCCTTTGGTTTACTATATCATTAGCTCATATACACTTATTACCCATCAAAAATCTAGTTACTAATAAAAATATAATACATTGTATGTGACCGTAGTAATGTAGAGTGCTTATATTTATTTACACTTAGTTTCTTAGTCTCTTATAGTATTAATTGCGAATTAAATTTTACGATTTACTACATTTATATAGATAGTATTTACTCTTTAGAGGGTCCTCGTGTTAGTAAGTTAACTTTTAACTACCATGGCTTTGGCGCCGTAAAAATTCACACCTGGGACGTGCAAAACTCTGGTCTCTGCTGACTGAACTGAACCTAGAATGATACGCACTGAGTGTGGATCCATGTTCGTCGCTTGTGTTCCCGTCTGCACTGATTGGAAATATCATTATCGTTAACGTGGCTACAAAAATATTATAAAACCTGTGCAGTTACATACAGTACTAATTCATTTTACCGATGGTCTACCTGTCTTTCTGTGTTGCTTATTAATGCGTGTTAACAGAAATACTTGGTGTGGGACCATGTCTGCAACAATATGGTAGCATTCTTTATGCACGTTAGTGCACTACGCATTGTCCAAGTATACTTCAATATTTGCCTTTTTATATTAGTGATGAGCTAATGTAATTTTTTTGTTAGTATGTGTGTCCATATGATATACCCCTTATGAACTCTGTGAAAATATTGTACGCAAACGTGTCGGTAGTCAGTTGTCCAAGGGGCCATTGAATATGGCTGCCGCCTGTGTTTGTTTATCGGCGCTCGTTACATGCTGAGAAGCTGGTCATATTGAATACCTTAGTGTTTTGTGCTACTGAGAAGGTAAGAGGATGTTTTTTTTTATTTTACACGGGCCATTATTAACTATTAAGTTCAATATGAGTGCCACCCGATGTAATTTGACGTACAATGCTATGATGATAAGTGTCAACAGTAAAATGACTGTTCCCATAAGGTAATTGTAATGCTCTTGCTCTAGATATGTAAATACTTTAGGTTGTGTCATTGCAGGTATGTAGTCCGATTTTTCATATGTAGGTAACTCTGGCAGCATCGCATGTGTTATTTTCAAGTTTGTATTCACTGAGTTTGCTATATTGTAGAAGTGTATCCTTTCTTCCAAACAGAGTTGTTTGAGCTCGAATCGCTGGTTAATCATCCACTGAATGGGTATGTCTGTTTTGGTGGTTGGCACCACTGGTGCTCGTGAGTCACAGAGGTGAGTAGCGTCAATGAGAGTTTCCTATCCTGATGTTATCTGGCACCTGCACAGGAGATTAATTTCAATGTTGCCAACATTTGCACTGGAAATATCGGTATTCATTGTTTTGTTGACTCAGCACATTTTCATTTGTGCGAGCACGTTAGTGAGGATGTATTCATGGGGCCTGATAGAGTTAATTATAAGAGGCATGCCGGGTGAACATGTGAACCTGCATTTCTATAGAAGTTCAAAATTATTTAGAGTAATGGCCACCGTAACACATTGATATTTATTGCTGCCGATAGATTCCTTGGGAATATAAAATATGCCATCAAGGTTTTCCATTTGATTTTGCTACCTCTTTAATAGATTGTGTGCTCATTTCAATAGCGAGCAACTCATTTGACAATTCAATTTTGCATGTTTCATTAACATAAGCATAGGGCGCTTTGGTCATTTTGAAAATACGCCAGACTCTATATGGAGTCCTTAGTGGTACTTGTAACTTGATAACTAGTTGAGTGTCTGACAGGCTGCATTCTGTGATGGCGGTTGTATAATATTGTAAAATATTTTCCATTGGAATACTCAATTTGAGATAAATCTGCAGAATTTTAGTTTGGATATTTTTAAGATCCTGTTTAAAGGTTTCTGGCTGTATCGTTTGTAATGGTAATTGATTACGTTGACAGTGCTGTACATAAGTCATTAGTTGTTCATTTACTATATTTATTTACAATATGTAATAGGATGGAACTACTTAGTTGTTGTAAGAGAATGGCCTGGTCTACCCTTTGTGTTGCCTTTGTTTGCTGTTGAAGTGACTGAGATATCAAATTTACAGCCTGGCCCAACTTGTTAACTTTATTCTCCACTTGAATTTTAATTTCTGAGACAATGTGAATTGTTTTGCTAACATTTCATCATTACCTAAAAGAACTTGTAAGTGCTTACTTGTTAAGAGGTTGCAATACCAATCTGTAACCTGACCTAAAAATTCACTACCTTATTTTGCTTTTGTTTTTAAGGAAATTTCATTGAAAAATTGATCTAAGATATTATCCTCTACCATGCTTATATAGATATACAGAGCCTTAGCATTGAGACAAACTATGCTATTGTGGACTGCATACGTAGTGTGCAGCCACACATCGAGGTTGTTTGGTGTTGATGGTTTTTGTAGAGGAATGCTGTAGACCAGTAGTATGGTGTCTTGATAGTAGAACTGGTATTGAACTCGCTGCCAATAGATGCCTGCATGGGTGCGGAACAGCTGTGCACCCCTAGGATATATTATAACAAGAAGTAGTAGCAGCGTCAATCTTCTTATTGGCTGCTTCATCATGCTCTGCGTAACCTGCAACATAACATGATCATATTATTTTCTAATATTATTAATTTTTACATTACGTGTGTTAACATACAGTGGAAGCCCGGAATGCCGTGGCCCGGTATACCACGGATTCGGATATACTGCGGGGCAAGTCCCCCGGCCTGAATAAATAAATAAGTGGAAAGTGTGCGGTTAGGTAGGCATGTGGTCTGTCTGCGGGTGGTTGTGAGTCGGGGACATTGATGGAGGGAGCGGGTGCCCGTTCTCCCTCCTTTCAGCGCCGAGATCTATTTTACTGATTCTTTACAGCCAATATAGTATGTTTTTCCATATTCAACTTTGTTGGCGTGGTGCAAAGCTTTGACGTAAGAATTCCTAGTGGTCCTTTTTTTTATGCGATCCTATTATAGCTGTTCTGCTGTTTGGTTGTAAACAGACAAAAAAAAGATACTGTAGCAACTTTTCCATCTTATATGGGTGTTGGATCACTATAGGGGTATGACACGCCCATATTCCAAACCATATGCCATACTCGCAAGTGCGCAATTGTCCTGCTGTCTCACATTTACTGGCACTTACAAATTAACATGAAATGTGCTTGTGTTGTATAGCATAATATGTAATCATTATAATAATGCTATAGACATTTTAATTATAATGTATATATAGCAGCTATAATAGTAGGTCTTCCCATTCTCAGGAAAAAAAATTCCCAAAGTTGATGCGGGCCTCAAAATTCTTGCTTTTAAGTCATTTACAGGCCTATAATTGATCTCCTTTGGCGTACAGCTCTACGTAATCATTATAATTATAATCTTTACACTTAGATTATAATGTTTATAATAACGGCCACTCTGTATGTCTTCCCATTTTCGAAAAAAAGTATCCGAACAAACGAACTATTGGGGACAATGTTTAATGCAGAAAAGCGGCCTTTCATTGCATGCCACAAATCAGTCACTTTTTTTTTTGTTGTAGTTTTCCTTTTGAAAATGCAAATCAGACGAGCAAGCGACATGTTTCACATCACGTGAGGCACTGATAGATCCCATCTACAGTGCAAGCGTGCATTCGACCTTTGGATGCAAGCTTCCTTTCTCATTCTCACTTCCTCCCAACCAAGCCCAGCAGGTGGCGTAAACGAGAAATGACAATGGGAGGGGGGTGAACTCCCTTCTCCAACCTGTGTGACAAACAACTCGCAGTGAACACCGCCCTTGGTGGAATAAGTACATCCTTTGTCTGGAAAATGTTGTATTTTTTAGTTATTCTTACGTGTATGCATGTGACTCCCTTCATCACAGCGCGTTTCTCTTCTTCTATTTCCCTCCCTTGGGCGCTGTCAAGTCTGGTGATGCAGATTAAAAAATAAAGTTCCGATAGCAAGGTGCTAAACGTTTCATGAGATATGGCAGTAAATAACAACACTTGCCCCGTGTTTGACAGATAGGTGCCATGCCCCATTAGAACACTGCCTATTTTTTTTTTTTTTTTTTGCTACTGTACTCTGCCACTCCTGGAAGAGTGCGGAAAGTTATAATGTGGGTCCGAGTTATGACCCCCAACAACTGTGTTATATTGGGCTTTTACTGTATTCTAGTTTCTGGTTTCCTTTTTTTGTGGATTTGTACTATTATTGTGGAGGGCCCAATAATGTAGTGTACCTGGTAGGGGCCTTTAGATTTAAAATTGAGGGCCTTATTGCATGCTCGATTTTTTATCCAAACCCACTGTCCTTTTTTTATGGTGTTTGGCCAAAATTTTGGGTCAAATAATTTTTTCTGTTTTTCTTGTACCTGAACTAAGTTCATTTTGGCCTGCTCTCTGTCTTGTGCTAGTTTTTGGCACCAATCGTCACTACGTTGGGAGAATGTGTTAGTTATAACATGCACTGGTTGAGTCACTTATACGCTGTGGAGCAGGTAAAATGGAGTAAATTTTGTGCTGGTGTTAATGAAAGTGTTGTGTTTGAATACAATAAATTGGACGTATTCATCGCAGCTAATGGGATCTTCATTTGCGCATGCTGTAAGCTGTTGACCTAAAAGTTTATTGACAGATTCCACAAGACCGTTACATGATGGATTGTAGGCTGTAGTTTGTAGTTTTTTAATTTGTAATTTTTTCAGTAAATCTGTTACAAGTTCATTACTGAAGGATGTACCTCTGTCTGGGGGTATTTGTTTTAGGCACCCGTATTTTAAAATTACATATTTTATAAAGTTAGGACATGTCTGGGTGTCAATCTATTTTACAGGTTCCACAATCATATACAGACTGAAAAATTTGGTCATGACTAAAATATACATACTTGTTGCCTTTGGCTGAACACTGTAAGGGACCTTTCGCGTTTAATGACCCAGCTTCCAAAAGTCTAGTTGGCATTGTCGGTTGAAGCTGGCCTATGGGTTTTGGTTAAAGGGCAAATGGGACAATTTTATATGTATTCCTTGACATCTTTATGCATTGTGTCCCAGTAATACACATTTTTTATTTTTTGTAAGATTTTGAATAATCCAAGGTATTCGCCTCCTAGTAACGCGTCGTGATGAGCTCCTATAATTTAATTGATGTAGTTATTTACTTTCATGTAGATATCATAGTTTCCTGATATTGCGTAGCACCTAGCAAGTTTTAATTATTTAGGTTCGACTTTTGCTGGTTTGGCTAAGGCAATCTTTAATTTTTGTATATGTGGGTTTTTTTGGTATTCCCCTGAAAATGGTGATGTGCGAGTATCTGTTTTGTACATAAGCACTTCGTTATCATTTTCAATTTTTGTATACGCCTGTTCCTGTTGGTATACTGTTAAATAGTATTCCTTCCCAATGTAGTAGGGGGTCAATGCATACTGCTTTAATTTTTGTGGGGTGATTTTCCATTGATATTTCTACAGTGTCTTGAAAGAGTCCTGAAATATTTTTTCTATAGCTTGTATTGGAATGTATTCACAGTTCCTTATCAATTTACTAATTTGTGACTTATCCCTAGTCTGTATGTCATATTTCATATATTTACAATGAGTTTTGCTATTATTTTCTGTATTTCTGTCTCTTTGTCAGGATTCTGAAACAGATTTTCTACTAACACTCTGTATATGGATATGCAATCTAGCATTTCAGTTTTGACAGTATACCTAGTGATATTATCTTCAATGACTCTTGTTCAATGAAAATGTCTGGGATGCAAATGCTATAATCGATCTTTACTTAGTATCCGGTTTGGCTTGTATTAATAGGTACTGCTCCAATTGCAGTTTGTTATGCATTGTAGGCTACTATAGTGTGTTTCGATTCATCGAATTTGTTCAAGGTGGGGGAATGTTGAATTGACTTTTTCAATTCTAAGTAAGCCTTTTGTTTGTTTTTTTTTTTTTAGGTCCATTTATGGTGTGTATTTTCTTTAGTTATTCTATTACTGGCTCCGCTTTACTAGCATTATCTTGAATATATATATATATATATATATATATATATATATATATATATATATATATATATATATATATATATATATATATATATATATATATATATACACACACACACACACACACACACACACACACACACACGTGTATATATACATATACACGTAAATACGAAGTCATGCTTAGAAACGTTCTTAATTGTTTTAGATTGTATAATTTTGACTTTTTCTGGGTCTGATACTATACCCTGAAGCATGATGTAATGGCCTAGAAATTTAATTTCGTGCTGAGCAAAGGAACATTTTTTGCAATAATTTTTACATTTAACTTTCTTAGTCTATACATTACTTTTATGGTGTTGTTAAGGTGTTCTCTAAATGTGTTACTGATAGTAAATATATTGTGTATGTAGGTGACAGCAGTGTTCCAATGCAACTGTCCTAAAAGTATATCTATAAATTGCTGGAGGTACTGTGGTGACATGGAAAGCCCCATTGGCATTCTTTTATACTGGAAAAGACCTAGTTTTTTTTCTATCCTCTTTCCTAACTGGAATAGCATTTAACCCTGAAAACATATTGATGGAGGTTATAAATTTGGAATTTTGCAATGTATTGATTATGTCTTCCGTTCTAGGTAATGGGTATTGCACTCTTTTTTAATATTGATTTAGTAACCTACAGTCCGTTTAAAATCTAAAGCCTCCTTGTTGTTTCCTAATTACCAAATATTGCGCCGCATACTGAGATTCGGAACACTCGATAATTGCAACTTCCTCCATGTCTTTAACTTGTTTTAATAATTCTTCCCATACTTTGGGGTAATTCTATAGGGGCATGTGTGGATAGCCTTATCAGTTGTTCATTCTAATTTAACCTTATAATATTTAGCTTCCATAAGCTCTAAAATGCTGTTGGTGAATCTATCCTTGTATTCCTGTAATACTTGCCCTAGCTCTTGCTTTAGATCATTTTCTATGTGCTCATTAATTGTACCAAGGGCATTGTCATCTGTTTCACTTTCAATTCTATTAATGCAGTATTCAGTAGAATTATTCTGATCCTTTTCAATTACTGATGTATATATTGGGACTTGCCGTATTTTGTGGCCATTATTGGTGTTGATAAACATGATGTTAAATGTTTTAAAAATGTAATTACATAGTACTCTTATTAAAGTCCACTCCCAATATTATGTCCACTTTCAAATTATCTATAATTAAAAATTCTTGTGGAAAGGTATTCCCTGTTATGCTAAGGTTAATATTGGTTTTTAATTTAGGCATGTCGATTTCCTGAGTTACTCCGACTACTGAAAATTTTTCCGTTACTGAAAATGTTTTCTGGTTCGTTACCAGCATTGTGGCGATACAGCTTTTGGGGCATCCCGTGTTTGTTTTCTGGAAGCTGTTCTGTAGTTACCTGCTGTGACAGATTCTGATTCATGTTTCCTGCATAAGGGCGTCCGGTGTTTGCATACTTATTACCATAATTTTTTGTCTCGGATATCTCTACATCCTAGAGTCTTGCCTTCTGCTTCAATTTTTTAGGTCTGAGAACTTGGATTTTTCTGAAAATTTAATGTGAGATTTGCTATCTCCTCTTTCAGATTTTTAATTGTTTGGTTATAAAATTCAGAGTGCCCGTGGCACCGAGATTAAGAACACTTAATATTCTGGCATGAATGCCGTCATAAAAAGACACTAAAATAATATTGAAATTTATAAGAAAATTATAGAAATGTAAAACAATACTTAATTTGTGCCATTTTGTTTTCACTAATTAAATATTCTACTCAGCATGCATAACACTTCCGGCTAGTTCTAATGAAACATATTTTATCAGTACAAACATCATCGAAAAATACTATACGTAGACCTCTAGTGAGCGAGCAAGGAAGTGATGACAAGTTTTGAACTGATGCAAGAAAATTATTACAGCAAAAATAATGATTTTTTTTAAATTTTTAACTAAAAAGAGATTTCTTTTTTTTTTTAATGTGATTATTGTGTTATGAGAAATACTTACCATTACCACATCACGTTTATACACGGAGTGTTTTTTTTTAAACCTACCTAGACAAGTTACTATGTTGTAATAGGTCTATGTTGTCCATGATAGTGTAACTACACTCTCATAACTGTGTATGTGAAAAGGGTGTGTGATTGCAAATATTTAACTGTCAAAGTTAATTATGTAACCATTTTTTATCACAACATAACTTCATCCTAGGTGTTCTTAAACATACAATTGCGTATCATGCTTTTCATAATCCCAACAAAGTACTAAGCTCAGGTGGAATTTTTTTAAACCTTTATAATCATATACATAATGTACCTATGCAAAGAACTAGTTATGTTCACGTTCACACTATCTTGCCACTGCTTCAAATGCAAAGTGTGCTTGAATTTACTACATATTTGGTTGGACTGCTTGTTCCTTTTAATTTTTATTCCAACTGAAGCCATCTTTTTAAAGAAATATTACGTGTAACATGCTGTGTTGTATATAAAGCATATGTTAACAATGTAAATTAATAATTGTACGAACTAGCGTGACCTAAATATAACTATAGATATAATTTGTAAAGATTCTCGCAAAATGTTTGGTATATGGTAGAATTCTTTGAAAACAAAACACTTAACAGTTAAAGCATAGAAAGTCACATGATTATGCGTGGTGGTGGAAGGATATATTATTGGTAATCGAAAGTAGAAGTTTAGCGAGACTTCAGAAAAGTGTGAATGGACTATACTACATGTTCGGCCAACTTTGTTTGACGAACACTGCTAGATAGTGCCATTGATTGTGATAGTAGGTATGTTGGAATTTCATAGCATGAGTTTTACACCTATATTTGAGGGTATCCTATGCCTTAGTCATGATGTTGACACATTGTGAACATTTCTATGTATATATATATATATATAATGTTATAAATAAAACATGATAATTTGTTGATGAAACCTACAAAATGCTACAATGAGTAGTTTGTCGATTATGATTCCTGCAATTACAAGCAGAGAAAACAAACGTTTACTCACTGTGATCTTCCTTAAAACTGTTTAATAAATGTGTTTTCTCAATCAACATCATCACATCCAATACTCATATGAATGGTGTACATCCTAGTGCACTGACACAGCATGCATGGTAGAAGAGGCTCCAGTTCGAAGCCTGGACCGTCAGACATGAATATCTTAAAAATATAGTTAAACTGACCATATATTTGTGTATCAGTTTTAGTATAGGTTAACCGACTCTGTTACCATTCAGACTTTAAAGAGTGAACATTGGGTGTGGATGTCGTTCTCTTCTTCTTTGACGATGAAAAATATTTGGGAAAGTTATTTTTGTTGGTACTGCAAGAAGCCCTTTTCTAAAAGCTGCAATACCTGCCGACATGAGACTTGTTGCTCTCGAAATATGAAATGTGCTATCTTATATTGTAAAAAGTTTAAATTGTATTTTTGACAGCATGATAGCTTAAAAATACATACTGCAACATGCAAAACCCTCCTTCCTGTACTAGTCAATCAATATTTGCTGAGATTAAAGTATGGGAACATACCTATAAAAGAAAAGACTTCGTATCCGCCCAGGAAAAAAAAACAGTGACAGAATCAGTCACATCTAGATATTCATACAACTACTGTAACATGACATTTGCATATGCCTGCACTGTGAAGAGACATATGAAACCTAAATGTAAGCTGAATCCATGTTGCATGGGCTATCAATGTGATAACTGTCAAGGTTTCTTCACTCACACAGACAGTTTAAACATAAACATAAACATGAAAAAGTGTAAAGACCCTGTACCTGCTAAGCTACAAAGTGAATTAACATCACCACAAACCTTTAACCATCAGGTGCCTGCAGTATTGAGTATTGGTACACCAACTTCCGACCTTCATGTGAACAATCCTTCGCCAATGCAGAGGAAACAGTGTCTTCATTGTGGTATGATCTTTAGTAAAAGTAGCAATGCATGACGACATGAGACATATAACTGTGTGGTGGAGAGGGGTTGGGTGAAAGCATTTGACACAATTTGAAAGCCTTTTTTCGAGGGACTGGGAAAACTATATATACACACGCACATACACATACATGTATATAATGTGTTATATTGATGGAAATTGTCTGTATTGTTGTTATTCAACTGTTGAAGAGTAAACATCATCGTGTGTGAAGATGGAAAATACAGCGGAAAGCCATTTCTGTTGTTTCTGCACAAAGACATTTTCTACTAGCTATAATGCCCACCTACAAGAGACTGGTTGTTCTATGATCATGATGATGCAATCTGCCTTCAGTGAACGATACAAGTCTCAATTTGGTCAACGTGAAAACTTACAAAGATATCTTGTAACATGTGATGGTCTCTCTCCTGTACCAGCGAAGCAATGTATGTCTGCATTGGATACTGCTGCACTCTCAGACCTGAACATGAACATTGCAGGCAATTCTCCACAGGCATCAAGAGTATGGACTTTACCTTTTATATTGGATACTAGTGCTCTGTCACCGTGGGCAAATTTGATGCTCGACATGTACATTTCTCTGCAGACGTCAAGATATTTATGTTGCTACTGTAGTAAGACCTTAAGTAAAAGTTTCAGTGGCCGTCAACTGGAAAAAGTCGACAATTTTCGATGAAGTCGAGCTGGGTACGTGAAGGTAAAAAATGTTATAAGTGTTGTCTAGAGTTCGCATGTTATGCACCAACAAGAAGCATTCCAGACAAAGTGATATGCAAAATGTGGGACTATCAGGTAAAACTATTTTGTGAGGTGACTAACAACCATACAAAAAATTCTACATTTGTAAAGCCTCCTGCACCCATATGTGCTACAAGCTTACCAAATGACCTACTGTCTGTCTGGTATGTTATTCTCCTCAAACTCCTGTTCACACTCTATGGTGAAAGGCAGGGGGTCCACATGGAGCCGGTCCACAAAATCAGGAACCACTGTGCTTCCCGGGGCTGTTTCCGGCTGCCTCAAGGAACCTGGGTTAGATGGGTGGTATTCTGTGGCCTATTTGCACATTTTGCACCTATATACTAGGCTTGCATGGGTAACCTTGTCCTCCGGCTAGCCTATGCAGGTATGGTGATATGGCTCATTACACATTATACAGTATATTCAATTAATACCATATTCGGGGCAGGTTATCCAACTACAGAATACTGTCTGCCTGGTATGGCAGGACTCACACCTGTACTGTAACCCATCGGTATAACGAGCTTCGACGCACCCTTAGCAAAGGTAATGAAATTTCCTCTGGCAATGTGCGTATGTGATTCGGTATGTTCCGGTACTCTGACAGGCAGAGTGGTTAAACATTTTGGAGGCAATGTCCGCCATGTTGGCTTCCATGTTTTTGGTCGGACTAGCTTCAGTTTCTGACATGATATTCAATTGGGTGTCACGGGGTGTTTCTAGACTCCCCAAAGTCTGGTTCATTGAAGCTCGGCTAGCGTCTATCTTCTCAGGTCGCATTGGTCTGGTCCCTGGTTGATTAAGTGCAAAGGTCCCATGCTGGGCACCAGAAAGCACTTGACGCTTCCTGCTCTACCAAGTTAAAGACATCACAGTCAATGTGGTTTTAGATGCACTATGTCAGGCATGCTAGGTGTATAACTTGTGTCACTTAACTTAATTTAGGTACCTTGTTGGAGACCAATACTGGTCATGTGGGTTGGTGACTTGGTACAAAGTCGGGCGTAGAGGGCACTGCAATGTGTCTTGTTGGGACACTTGCCCTTTTTGGTAGACCAGACTTACAGGGATGGACAGGTACCTTTTTGTCCGGCGTTTCTGATGGTGTATCTCAGCTGGTGCCAACTCCAACTGCTGATGAATCAGTGGTTGTTCTTACGTGATATGGGTGGTGGTTCATCCTGGCCTAACTAGCTGATTGGTTGCTACAGAACAGCGAGTTAGCTATCCCATACCTGGTTTCAGTGCTGGCCACTAGGGCACTGATAATGGGTGATAGCTGCCGATGAGTTTGGTGTGGGCTATGGCGCCTCTCCAATTGGCGGGCAGCTTGAGTTCTATCCCGTTGGGCTTCTCTGCTAAGTGCAGAAGATTCAGATGTACACACTTGTTTGATGATAATAAACACTGTCTTTTTCTCCACCCTTTGAGTCCCACTCCTCTTACCAAAAGGCGTAGAGATAGATTTGATACTTAACTATATCTAGGTTCTGGTAGGCAGGCAACAGAACCCTAGCTGCGTGTAATTCTACAGTATTTGATGGTCTGTTAAAGCATCCCTTGCTCCTACAGCCCTGCACAGATCTAGAGCATGGATTAGAGCCGCCTTCCAACAGCTGTTGAATGTGAGTCTCAATAAGGGTCAGGCCTTCAGTCTCAGGCAAATACTCTACCGGCACTGTGGAAGCAGTATAACCTGGGGTTACTGGCTTGCCCCTATTGAATTGATTACCTAGTGTTCAGTGTTCTACCTATCTAGACACTAGAGTGTTAGAATGGGTGGCCGTCAAAGGTATGTGTTTATTGATGTATGGAACCCCTCAAGGGGGCCTGCAGTCCTACTCTGTGGTTCGTAAAGTATGACAACACCCAGTCTCCTGTTTACTCTGAATGAAGAAATTGTTTTGAGCAATCGGCAAGGGATTATCTCTGGAATAAACACTCTTAGGATAGGAACAAATATATTCTTATTATATACTAATTAATGTGGTAACTCATACTACCTCTTAACCTAACAAAATGTGTACTGAAGTTTTCTAGTGTAAGACAGGTGAAGAAGACCTGCTCCTAATCAATGTAAGGTAATGAATGAATTTGATTTATATGAGAACTATTCAATCACAGCTACTCTAACTTGGGGTGTCTAGTAGAGCCTTAAGGGCCCACTACCAGGAGGGTAGTGTGTGTAGTTACCACTATGAGCAAGTCTTTTGGCTGCAGCTTCTGGAGCCGCTAGTAGAATGTGGTAGCAGCCTCTGGAGCTGCTGGTGCAGACCCTGAAGTCTTGTAGTGGATCATGAGCACCTGGCTAGCAGTAATGAGACCCAGCACTCAATGTGTTGAGGTGAGCTACTAGAGAAAGAATAACTCCCATCTTCGGCTTCGTATCCTCTTTTATAGTGCTCTCAGCCTGGTCTAGCGATGTCTGCGGGAGCGGGGGTAAACCCCTGCACTCTGCTTCCTTCGTTTGGGGTGCGGCATGGCAGTTTGCTTGGAATATGTTTAATTCACGTGTATGGGTTTGACCCTTTCTCGGGTTACGTAGAAACATGTTAGTAGTGAAGCGTGGTCGGGTCTGTATCACCTACAATACCACATGTGATGCCATCCCACCTTCCCTAGGACTAGCATCGCCCGGGGAATCATAATGCCCATGTTAGTTTCATTTTGCATAAACATGTATTTTGTAGCTAAGCCCACCTGGCAGGTGAGAATGGCTAGGGTCAGTGCAACTTCTGCAGGAATGCATGAGTAATGTAATCTGTGTAAAGGGAAGTATACATGTGTTACCATATTGTGTGTGTTATTTCTGAGCATTGCCTTCTGGGCAGGTAGGGATGCAGTATCCCACAACTCTTTATTAATCTTCATTTGATAAACCTAGCCAACATTATGCTGATCCAGCTGCTTTAGATATGTGGATCCTCCTAAATAGGCCCATAAGGTGCACATACGTAAGAATCAGGCATGAGGAGAGCCTAACCTCACCCTAGTATTTGGAATGAGGGAACAGAATACGTCCAGGCAAATGACTGCACAGCCCTGAGATCACCAGCATCATCATCATCACAACACGTCCTCTTGATGATGTCTGGCACCTAAATCGGGTTACCTTCACCTCATGTAAATTTCTCTTTTGCCAATTATGCAATATCAGTTTTTTTTTCACATAAAACTGTACAACTTGGCCAAGTCCATCTGTTGATTCTAACTTGCGTCTCACAGAAAATTATCACCTGACTGTGTGTTCTGCTATTTCTCATATACATCCGATACAAATAATTTCAAAATTGTTCAACTGCAATGAAAAGCACTCACTGCATTACTTACTCCATGACACTCATATTGTAATTTTTTTATGAGTGGTGAATTTTTCCTAATTGTTTTCTTTGCAGATAATTGTTTAAATTTTATTTTGAAACTTTGACTTGAATGGTCTACTTTTTTTTTTTTTTCTTGTAAGGTTGTGGTTTCCCAGATATGAATATAATAATGTTACCTTTTTAGTTTTGAATTATTTGGTAGTGGTGACAATTAATTAAGATAATTTTTTTATTAATATATAGTATACAATTTAAGCGAAATGCAATGTAGTTTTGGTTATGTCACGAGTTTGTTGATGTAGAGATAATTTATACGTTGTTACTGTTGTTATTGTTGTTATTAATTTTTTCCGTAGAGGGTATTAAGTATTGCTATTGTTGTTGTTCATTGGTACATGACTGGTATAAAATATTGCAAATTTTCTATCACCTAAAATTAAACATAAATGTCCTGATTGGCTCTCGTCTCGTCATTGCTGATTGGAGGAAGAGTGTGGTGTGCTCAGACGACAGTCAATCAGGGAGCAGGTAAGAACAGTGGTAAAGCTGAAGTTTGAAAACTAAAATATTTTTAAAATAAAAATGTAGTCACCACAGTCATGAATAGACTTGTGTATACGTGATAAAAGAAGAAACAATTAAAATAATGATTGATAATAGATATTCGTAATTACTGTAATTGCTATAAGGTGTATGAAATTTCATTCTCAATAATGTAAAACGAGTGATATTTGTCTGATTTGTTGAAGAAGAAGAAGTCAATAATTTATCTATTTTGCTTGAAAATGCGAACAAGTAAATGAAAAAGGAGAACAGAATTTCAGCCTTCTAATTATACTGAAATGTTATAATTGGCAACCCAAGTGTGGGGCTGAAGAAAGAACTTCAAGAACTACTGTCGTTAGAAGCTGAGAATTTCGGCAGAAGGAAGAACCATGCACAAGATATCTTGCTACACTTCAAAACTACGGGAGAACGAGATGTGGTGCCCTGAGGGATGCAAATTGCAATCTGCGTAACATCTTAAATATGTCTGCAGATGCTGTACACAGTTTTCTACACCAAGGGACATAGTGGGTGCAACTCTCCGTGAACCGAAAGGGTTAAAAAAAATTGTGTTTACAGGTTTAAAAGAAAAAAATTGTCTTGGTAAATTGGGTTATTTATGGTAATGCTGTATGTTAAAGTTAACATTATTTAAATTTTGGTAAAAATGAGTGACAGTGAAGAATAAAACAATTTTATAGGGTTTGGGGACACTATAATACCAGAGACTACAGTAGAGAGGCAAATGCCTAATATGGAGCAAACATTTACTTTGTCTTTAGAAAACAAATAGAAGCTCTACAGAAAGAAATGCAAGCAGGTGGAGTAGACCCATCATATCTAGATACTCCTCAGTGCTGCAAACCTTTTAAGTGCGTGAACCGCAGCAAAGGACACCTGTCTAGTGGAAGGATTGTCCTATCTACCAGAAGGAGCAGGCTGTTGAACGAATCTGGGCCACCTACAAGGTTTGCTTTGTCGAGGCTCAGAAACTTTTCCATGCTCTCCAGGGCCCAAAGCCTGCTGTTCCCTACTGTGTTGTCGGCAGTGCTCGCCCTGAAATAAAGGATGTACGTACTCAGACAGTCGATATGGCTACCCAGACTGAAGTGTGTATGAGTACACCGAAGCCACAGGGAGTTCGGACTGCCTGGACTACGACTGTTGGTACATAGTATGGGCCATTTGTAAAAAAACTGTCAAAACCTTTGGTTGTTAGCAAATCTCATCAGCAAGCTGCTTCCAACAATGTCAACAAGGCAAACACTCGTACATCCATTCCTGCTAGTGAATCTGATTCGCAGGTTTGCATCATCAACTCACCAACTCGCCGTCCTGTCTTTCCGGAGCCAGAAGCCAAGATTGTGGTTTACGTAGATGAGCAAAACTCTGGCGAAGGCTTGGAGGACTTTAAGCCAGTGATAAACAGACATAAGGGGCAATTGAAACAATTGTTTCCACACACTTTCTTTCTGTACATCATGTCCCTCATACAGTGTATTTGCGGAGGTTTCTTTAAAAATCTTGGAATTTCTGAAACAGCTCCTACTGTCCCTCATCCCTACAATTATTTGCCCTCAGGAAACTCACATGTCCCAATGATGTGATGAAAGATTGTGATTGTCATGTAGCTGTTACCCTTCACACTGCTCTGCAGACAATGGCAGGGCAGTCAGGGTGTTCCTCGATGTGTTTATTACTATTTGTAGAATCTACGTACTCCTACACCAGCATGTCAGCTTAGCTGACTTTGAGGAGCTTCATCTCAACTCCTACCTCCATTTATAATTATTGGAGACTTCAATGCTCACAATCAGTTATGGGGTTCTGACCACAAGGGTGATCAGGGTCGTGTAGTCCAGTCATGGCTCAATGGTTATAATATTGTCCTGTTGAACACTGGTGATCCTATTCACTTAACCCACACTGGCACTTCATCCTGTACTGATCTTTTATTCTGTAGCCTAACTTTGATCACCCACTTTGATTGAGGTTTTTACCCAGACCTCTGTGGGAGTGACCATTACGTAATCACATTGGATCAGGTGTCATTTGCGGTCCTACCCATACCACTTAACTGGGTACTTCAGAAAGCTGACTGGGCTCTTTTCCAATATTATCTCCACTTCACTGTTGATGTTTGCCACGGCATGAACGTGGCAGTAGAACAATTTAACTCTAATGTCATATCAGCTGAGGAGGGTGCCATCCCTAAGTCTTCACCTCGTGCCGTAGGTATGTTCCTTGGTAAAGCGATAAATGTAGGGATGCTGCCCATGCCAGACGTTGTGTGCTCAGACACCATAGTGCTCACTCCACTCAAGCTAACCTGGAGCATTTCCAGATCTTTCGTGCTCGGCTACAACGTGTCATTAAGGAAAGCAGTCGGAATTCCTGGAGAGACTTAATTTCATCACAGACTTTATATATTACCAGTAAGTTTATCTGGGACAATGTTCGGAAGCTGTGTGGGCAATCTCTCAGCACGTAGGTTCCCTTCCTTCAGGTAAATAACAGTCTTGTTACTAATAGGACAAACACCAAAAATGGTTGGGCCAGTTTTTGCAGATTTCTGAAGCAGTGCTCATTACACTCCCTCATTTTGAGCTATCAAGGAGTCATACGAGACAGTAGGTGTCAACTTTGGTGGCTTACGTGAGGAGGAATAAAACTATTATTTGACCCTTATTGAAATGGCGCAGTCTATATCGCACTCGAAGCATATATATCTGTTGGACCTGACAATATCCATTATGCTTTGTTGAAACACCTCCCACTCAATGACAAACTGGTTTTTCTGAGCCTTTTTAATAGCATTTGGAGATGAAGTGTTTTTCCCTTAAAGTGATGTGAAGTCAACCCTGGTACCAATTATGAAACCAGGAAAGTCAAGTGAGGTATTTCCAGCTATTGACCTATTTCCCTCACCAGCTGTCTCTGTAAGACCATGCAGCGTATGGTTAATACGTGTCTGCTATACTGCCTCGAGACCAGGCAGCTTTTATTACTTATTCAATACAGTTTTTGCCTAAATCATTCTGCAGTGGATCATTTGGTCATCTTGGAGGATGCTATGCAGACTGCCTTTGTGCGAGGGCAGCATCTCCTTGCTGTATTCTTCGACCTGGAGAAAGTATATTACATAACCTGGCAACATGCTATCTTGTGACAGCTGTCTACTTTGGGTTTTCGTGGATATCTTCCTACATCCATACAGAAATTTATGTACTTCCGCACCTTCAGTTTTCACAGTGGTTTTACATACTCTTGGTAGTTTGTTCAGGAGAATGTTGTGCCACATGGAAGCATTTTGAGTTTCACTCTATTTGCCATCACTATCAATGGCATTGTATCAGATGTTGCACCACCTTCACCACAAAGCTTTTCTCCATCCACCCCATGAAATGTTGTACTCTGCTAGGCCATGTTCTTCTTAGCCAGGATCTGTCAGATTTGCACATGCCCTGGAACAGCATGACTTACCCTTGCGTGTGTTGTGTTTGCCTCGCACTGACTTCCCATGGCTGGCAACGCAGGTTGAGGTGCACATCGACCTAGCAGAATTTCCTAACATGACCACTCCTCCTGTTGTTTATAAGGGCGTTTTCCTTGATCTTGTGTCTTTGTGTTTTCGTGGTTTTATTTGTTTTTACAATGAAGGTTCCAAATCAGATACCTTGACTGAGTGCACCTTCATCATTGCTGCTTCTCAGTATCCCCAAGGCGTTAGATTTTGGTGGGAAAGTTTTAAAAACAGTTTTTGGAACTTTGGACAATGAAGACCTTCAAAATTTAAATTTAAAAAATGCTTAATTCTATTGAAGAGAAGCAAAACAAAATTTCTGTCGATGGTGCAAATCATATTAATTTAATTATGGATCTTACAGATTTAAAGACTACAAAAGGGATTTAAAAATTTGCCACACACTATTTAGACAATAGAAAGGTCTTTTATTCAGTTTTACAATGCAACAACTCATGAATTGTGGTACAGATTTATGATACTGGGCTTTGCATTGGATTAAAGCACTGCATTATTAAGAGTAAGGGAAGCTTTGTTAAACGCTAGGCTAGAACTTTTTTTACCTCAAACACGCTATTATGACAAGTGTCCATGGCAGGATTCTACTCTGCTCAATTCCAAGGACTTCATCTGTATAGTAAACCAGATCCAGCTGCTAATTACCCTTCCATTACACATCTGTTCAGACCGTAATTTACAATTCTTCACTGAACGTTGTGGTGAACGTGCCCCTAGCAAATACTGATGTTTTTCAAAGTTATTATGTTTTTGCATTCCCTTTACTTGTGCCAAACATAAATATATATTTGTTATTCGAGGTATCAGACTTTCTGATAATATGTTTAGATAGAAAACACTTTGTTCCCATTTCTGATAACCTGTTGTCTAAGTGTAAAACCTATGGTATAACTTTTTATCCTTCAGACTTTCCGTTCTTTGACGCCCATGTTGATAGTTGCGAATTCAATGTGTTTTCCGGTAACCTCACCTGATCTTTTGGGACAAATCTTTTGTATCCCTTGAGTTACCCTTCTTACTAAAAACTGACTGTTTCTGGCTGTTTACTACCAAATTCCCATTGATGTCACCTTCATGTGTAGAACAACCCTAGATTCTCAACCTCCCTTTACACTGTTCTTATCTGAAAGTGGTTTTGTTAGCAATGCTCCACATTGCAACATTGCCAATTCATATTTGAAGACTTTTGGCCGAGTGAATTCAGCTATCTACCAAAACTACAATACAGATACCAAAACTACCTAAGTTTGCTCCGAATAATTCCCTTGTCGAAGAGATTGATTCAATTCTTACTTCCCAGCCCCAAGGTACCGATTTCCTTAATGTTGTGGAACTTCTTCAGCTTCATCCTTTCCCACCACCTCAACACACCAGTGTCATTTCAATCAGTTTGTCTACTCTTATGGTATGTGCCATCACATTTGTAATTATTTTTTGATTGAAGTCCAAATTTTGTGTGGTAATGTAACCCTCTCCACCTATTCTACCTTCCACCCAAAAACATGCTTTAGTTATACCCTTGTCTAGTGACACTTCCTCCTCTTAATGTTTGTTATAATGTAATTTCATGTAAATTTTGTCATGTTTTTTTTGTGGTAATATTGTCCCCCCCCCCCCCCCCCCCCCCGTCAGCTCTTGCCACACCTTTGCATGTGTGCCCTAGTTTTAGGGGCAGGAGTGTGTGCCAATTGTATTGACACATATTTCATTTTATATTACTATTGTTATTCAATTAATTCTGTCAACAAATTACATTTCACATTATTTTTTTGTTAACATGTGCTCCAGTTATTCTTAATCAAGTTTTTGTTCTAGTTGAGAATGCAAAACATAAGTGATAAATTTAATAACTTTTATTGCTTGCTTTAGTTATTATTATTTTGAAGAAGTTATATATAGTAGATCGATTTAAAAACTTTTATGGTTTTATACGTTTCTATGTTGTATTTAAAAATTAATCTATTTAATTATTTGAAAGGTATTACATATTAATGTAAATTTTATGATACAAATGTTTTGTTAAAGTAACATTATGAAAAGTGTTTTTCTCATGTTTTTATAAGTCTTTCTAATTGTCAAAGTATGAGTTGATTAGTCGCACCAGGCTGAAGTTCTGAGCACACTCAATTTTATATACATGATTGTGCTCAAGGTGAAGGCCTTTTCCTTCATTCTACCATACAGCATGCAGTCTACAAACTTTGTTTTAATCTACGAGTATCAGTCGACATCCTTTGATGTAGTAGTTATTTAACCCGCTCCTTAGGCAATCCTTGTACTGTAACAAGTAGTATAGCAATGTTGTAGATGTGGCTCAACTTCCCTCCTGGGATGTTTCCAGCACATCCATTTGTGGCGTAGTCTTTTTCATCATGAAGGAGTCTTCTTCTTCGTAGCCAACATCACAGTTTGCATCTTTCTTACGCATCTGTTGCCAAATAATACTGTTCCAAATTTTTTTGCTAGCCTGCCACGTGCTCCGAACTTCATTATGACTACACAAAACTTGTTTTTATTTAACAACTTGTGGTCATGGAATATTAAAGCACTCTCTCTCTCTCTCTCTTTTTTTTTTCCTAGCAACATAAACTATGTGAAAAAGTGTCTCAATTGTTTTTTCTCTGCCTTTGAGGCTAATGTTTTGTCACTATATTTTTAATGTGTAATTAATATTGGGTTTTTTTTTTTTTGTGAAATCACTTTTTCTTTGCGATAGATAATGTAACTTGTTAAGCCCTTAAGGCTATTTGTTGGCTACCAGGTACCCGAAAGTAATTAAAAGAGAAATGACCATCTAGTAATACTCAACCATTGTTAAAAACAATTAAAAAAATAAACATATGTATACATTTCTATCTATTTATATTTTCAAATACTTCAATGAAGCAATAATCTAAAATTATAAATGGCTATCATTTATACAAATTTGTTGTTTGCAATACCTGTTGTATGGAAAATTTACAAGAGAAATTATTTTAATTATAATATACCTTCCTACAAAGAATGTTGTTCTTTCATTTGTATTGTAATTTACATAATGAAATAATACAATTTAAGTTCATTTTAAAATTCATAAGATCTGACTAGTGTACCTTTTTTAGGTTATTATGTATGTGTGGGTATGTGTGTGTGTATATATATATATATATATATATATATATATATATATATTCAAATGATACTTCATCACTTTTGAAAGCATGTTTTAAGAGTAACGTATTTAATTTTCATCATTCTATGTAAACGACACTTTTTTTAGGTCTACTAACCCTACTAACCTTACTCTATACAGGAATTTAGATCCCACCTTCCTTCTTATATATCGTCCTTGCATTAAACGAAAGTACCCATCGGTGCTGGAGTTCATTTCATGAGGGTGCTTCATAACAATTTCTCTGGCATTGCATCATTTCAAACGGAGCCAACGCTGTTGGAGAGTTAATGGCAGCACACGTATTGGACGCTGGGATTGCAAGTGTGGCTCCACAAGGCATTGGGAAATGGTTTGTGGGCACATAGGAGCCCTAACACAGGCCAGTATCAAAGACTGTGTCGTCATGGTATCCCTCCGCGTGCACAACCTGTTGATCTTCTTGACTGGTGGTCAACTTTGTCCATCTTGAGCCGGTCCTCCATTTGTGGGTGTCTTCACTTGTCTAGTGTACCCAACAGCATCAGACAGTATGGCCTGAATAATCTACATGGTGGGCTATTATAGTTGAAGTAAAGCAACTGCCTATGGAATACTGCACCTGACTGTACAATGTGAAAAACTCATAAAAAAAAGTACTACAGAAACCATAAGAATTGTCAGAAAAGTGCGATTTGTGCTATATATGAAAGAAAAATGTATATATTTTGAAACATTATTATATACTTTTTAAATGTAAAAATTTAATCGATCAATAGAGTCCGCATTTTTAACCAAATTTAAGCGTATTTCCGTTTTGGATACTTCGGAAAGCAGAATTTACAGAAAATATTCTTCAAGAAAGATCATCATAATATTTACTGTGATCATATGTAATAAAATCATAGTAATAATGTATCGTATAAATTTTATAATTAATTTTATTTACGTCAGTTTCAGCCATAAATGTTTGTGACAAATGGTCACATATAAAATAAATTATATAAATAATTTCCTGCATTATTATTACAATTTTCTTACATACAATCATACTAAACATTATTGCAATATACCATGACAAATATTTTCTTGCAAATTCTGCTTTCTGAAGCATCCAGAATTGAAATGTGCTTAAATTTTGTTAAAAATACAGACTATTATAATTGATTATTTTTTTACATTTAAAAGTATGTTTTAATGAAATATTTCATAATGTTGCAAAATATGTACATTCTTCTTTCATATACAGCATAAATCACATTTTACTGATAATTTTTATTGGGTCTGTACTACTTTTTTATGAGTTCTTCACATTGTATAGTTGGATGCAGTGCGCCACATGCAGTTGCTTTACTTCAACCTTAAGCAATGTGATCATCCTGTGGTTTTTAGCCCAATCATTAGTCCTCCCACAAAGTCGCATCATTTGTGTAAAACACTTTCTTTGGCTTCTTCTCACCTATTCTTCTTAACTCTGTATGCTTGTTTTGTATTGTTTGGTTATTCTCAGGTTAATGCGGTTTCAAATACACACAAGTGTTTATGACAGCTGGTCAGTTCATGCAGCACCTTTGCTGGTAATGCAGTCAAATGCAAATGAATCAACATGGGATCATGTTCATATCAGCCTATAATCTAGCTGTTTACGTTGTTTCATGTTTGTTGCACTGTTTCTTTGTGGTGCACAATTTTTATCATCCAGCAGTGTATAAACTTAGCAATACACAAAATATTATTTTGTCATTGATGATAAAATGTACTTCTATATTCATGTTCACCATCTAGCTGCTTCTGCAATTAATACTTAAAAGGTTTATCAAGTTCATCACATATTCACCACTCACAAAGCCTGAGTCAGTTGTGTGTTATTTAACTGCCTCATCTGCTCAAAAGTGGATTATTGTTGTTATGTTTGGAATTTTTTTAACATGAAGTGACGTACAAATATTAGGAGAAAAAGTATAAAAAATATATAGGTAAATATCAGAAACAGGTTCATTAAAAATTATTATTATCTGAAGAATATTTATAGATAATTCATTGTACTTCCACTAGACATGAAAATAAATATTCAATGATTATTGATAAGAATTTTGGTCAAAATCAAAACCTAAATGGATTATCTTAAATTTCTAGGACTAGTAGGTTTTAGAATCCCTCAAATCTGTACTGGTTTATCCCATCATCTTTTACCTAATTCCCATAATTTTGACATTTAATTTTAATAATGTTAATTGTAATCTCAGCTGTAACAATTTCTTTTCAGAGTTGATTTTCACTAAACAGTTGACATGAACCCTTTAAAATTTGGCTGCTGGATAGAAGGAAATTAGCATTGGCACTTTTTTTTTTTAATGTTCCGGTTTTACAGCTTATTTTTTCTTAACACTAAAATTGTGAATATGTTGTTTTTTTTTTCTTGTATGTTTATGTATTATGTTTTTTTGTAATTTGTAGACTGACATATGTCAACTAGTTTAGTTACCACTACTGCTTGTCAAGCACATCAGAAACGCCATAAAAATAAAACTAATTACCATGGAATTTATACACATTTTTCAGGAATAGTTTCCTGAATACATAAATTCTTTAGCATTAATGTATCACTATACTACTTCGGATGAATTTGTCTGCATGTGTCAATATTTCTACATTTGTGAATATCTGTGATTGAAGCTTTCTCTTTCAAATTCCAGTCCATAAGACTCATGATTTAAGTGAGCTGTATTATTATTATTATTATTATTCATTGGGACTTTACTTCCTTAAAAATTTATTCTTCTAATATGTTTTTTTGTGAATTACTCCTGTACCATTTTTCTCAATGTTTTCCATGATTCCAATCCTCCCCCCTCCTCCCTTCTATCTAGTCATGCTGAATGTTGTGATGTGAAAGTTAGCTGACAATAATTCCAATTAAAAATGTAGTCAGTAAGAATAACATGTAATTAAAAACATTTGTCTTGGTAGAGTTGGTATTGAGCAGTAAAAAACACATGCAGTCATATTACCATGATGATGTGTGGATCTTTTCAGCACGACCTACTTTTCTCAATCTGAACCTGAACCTGAATTCTCTGCGTCTGCAACCAGTGGGGCCAAAACGTATGTTATCGGCCTGTTGTTTCACTGCATGTTGTGTACATTGCTTGCCGAGTTTTTTTTTTTTTTTTTCATTTGTAAACAAATTGGGTATTCTCAACATTCATATGTTGTGTGTTATTTACCTATTTTCGTTAACCTGGTTGTAGGTGTAACAAAAGAGGATGTGTGATTTAAATATTTTGACTGCTACATTATACTGAAATATAATTGTTGTAATGTGCATGATTATTGTTCCCTTGCTGGTAATTTTTTTCTTGTTCCTTATTTTATTAATTGATGCATAAATATATTTTTTATCAGTGTTTTCCTCAAGTTTTAGTTTGATTTCAGTACAGAGCTTTCACTTGTAAGCTTTTAGTTATCTTTTATTTATTTAAAATATAACTCTTGCAAATCATGTTTATAATAATATAAGATAATCAAAAATCATTGTGTACTTCATAGAACCTGCTTAGTCTTTCACAAATCCTCATAAAATTATTTAAAGAATTTTCCATTATCACTTCCTTTAGACCTTTTTAATCTATTCCACCTAGTTGTTCATTATTGAGTAAGACTGAGTATTTCCAGGTATTGTAGTAGTTTTCTTCAGTGAGTAAAAATGATGCCCAGAATTCTCTAAAACTCAGGAATATTGGCAAAAGTAATTATTTTCCAATACAGTGAATTTATGAAAGCATTTACTTTTAAGGTTCACAACTATCCCATTAATGTATAAAATGTTTAGCTGCTAAGTATAAAATTTTTGCAGAGAAATATGTAAAAACTGAAAATTTATTCTAGGGGGAAAAATGTACACATTTCGGGGTGGTCACAGGATCCCGGTGAAGAAATTAATGTCCGGAGGGTGCCAGCTAACCAGTTAAGGGACTCAGCTCATGTTAGAACGAGACTCTTGAGGTGGGTCATGTTTGAAAAGCCTGGGCTAATGGACCCTGTGCCTCATATCTTAACTAGGTCATGTGTGATAATTAACATTGGCGGCTGAATATGCGACATAACGTACACACTTCCAAACTAGGGTATATAGCTTCCCAGCACACCGTCCCAAAGCACTGATATTAACACTTCAAAAGTTACACAAAAACACTTGGACTTATTTGTTGCAGAATACGTGGCATGTAGTTGACAGTTTCAAGGGCCGTCACCATTATGATCCCCGTGAGCTGGGAATAAATGTACACATCATCAGTTCAGAAAATTACTGGTTGTATTTTAGCAAAATCCAGATGAGATGGTACAATACGTAAGCGGACATGCGGCACGAGACCCCCACACTGGCCTAAGCTGAACACAAAGGTGTCGACAGATGCGACAAAAGAATTACGTGGTGAATTATGCCAGAGGGGCAGTGAGTCAGCTCCGGAAGGGAGGCGTACTCGGGGGTGCACAATGACGCTAGTAAAAAGGTTCCAGAATACATACACGTCTATTGCAGCTATGTGGTTGGAGATGAAAAGTTTCTTCACCCCTGAGCTGCATGACGTGACCTGCCCAGATATCTGCTACTGTCAAACTGTAGAGGGGGCGACGTTGCGGAGGTAACTGGAATTGACCACCACCTGCCAAAACAGAATATTCCCTGGACAGAAATGAGATGGATGAAATGGAACGTACACCCTTGAAAAATACTTTGCACATTGTGAAACTTGATTTTCGGTTTACATTAACAAATACAAAGATGATAAAAATTACATGAAAATAATTTTTTAGCATTTTAAATATTTTTGAAAAGTCTCTTTGCTGTTGCCTGAAAAGAAAATATGTACACTGAACTTTTTATAACACTTAGAGAATGATTTTGCATTAATTAATAAGTATTTTAGTTAATATTTAAATTTATATTAATTGACCATAGGAATTTCGGCCTGTAGCAGTTAGAGGTCAAGTGTTCCCACTGCCAGATTCAAGACAGGTGTCTCTCATTTATTATGCACGGCACTGATCAAAAGTATAGTTAATTACTGTTGTGTTCCTTTATTACACATTGCTCGATTCACTAACTGGTTTTCCAAAAAGTTATGGGTTTTGCTACTTTAAATTCCTGGCTGATCATTACTTACAGTAGTAGTTATGAAGGAATGATTGTGGCATGTAAAGTTGTTGCACTGACTCGGGTAGCACAAATTTGGTTGTGTAGCCTCCAGTCACATGACATGCAACTGGTACCTTAGCTAGATAGTTCCTACATGCTCCGCTAGGAGGTGTGCAAGAGTCGACAATGTCTCTGGGGAAGCTGTGTTCAGTGTTAAATGCACCCCGCCCCCTTTTTCCTTCCTTGGGAACCTTTTTAGACCCCGTGCTCGGTAGGCGTCTAAGACGTCTGGCAGCAATGCGGCCCACACCGGGGTCGTGGCCGCAGCTGGTACTGGTGTGGCACAGCCGCGCTGCTCTCAGCAATGGTAGCATTGTGGTAGGCATTGGCGGCACTGTGGTCAGCAAAGCAGGATGCCCAAGGCATCACTGTTGTAGCATCGCTGTCCCACATGTTCCTTCAGCTGCTCATAAACTGAGCTAACCTCTCTTCTCCATGTCCCATCACCGGTGTCGTATTGGGCATTGAGACGCAGGGCATCGCTGCAGGTAGGGGTGACGTGTGGCTGCAGTGCTGGTGGCTGGCCGCAAGGGTGCTCCACTGACCTGTGTGTCTCTCCAGATCTCCTCGATGACTGACACCACTTCCCTATTAGGCATCCACATGCCAATCATGGGTGCAGTCATGAGGGGGTTGGGCGACGTCTGCTGAAGTTATGGCTGAAATGACCCGCAATGACTGGTGGCAGAGGTGGCACAGCAAACTTCCCCAGCTGGCTTCAATTGCAGCTACTGAACCCTAGCTGGGTGGCTGGGCATCGGTGTGTTTGAAGGCTGTGGTGCAGACGTTACAGTCGGCGCTCGTGGAATACCAGTGCTGATGGACTGTACCACACTGGCAGATGGTAGTAGAGCCATAGGCAGGCAACCCCATACTTCCTGTATTTCTTCTGCTGCTCTCCTATTTGGCGTAAAGATGCTGGGCATCTGCAGTTGAAGAGGCAGAGTTGGTAATATTGTTGCTGGTTTTAGAAATTTTTTTTCAGCACAATTAGGGCATTGTCTTCCCCTACTCAATTCCTATTGAGCATCGGATACTGGGCGTTGGGTGCGTGGCTGGCATGTCTTGAATTACCTCTGGCTGTTGGTCCTGCCTGTGAATCTGGTGCTTGACATAGCCTCCTCCTCTGCTGAGCCCACTCGATACTAGTCAGGCGCCTGTGCGCCGGGCAACGAGGCAGTGCCCTCCACTGTCTGTGTGGCAAGGTCAAGTTGTTGAGTGAAGGAAGGGGGAGGTGGCTTGTCATCCACTCTGTCGCCTGTCACCTTAATGTTGTCACGGTGGTGTTTTAGGTTTCATCTAGCACTGAGCTTGACAATGAAGGTGCTCTCCCCCAGTTTGGCAGCGATGGGGTAAGGCACATTCCACTTCGCAGCTTGGCCTGCACAAAAATTCTTATTGCCTGCTGATTTTGGGTGCTCCCAAATGTAAACAAGTTTGCCCACCTCAGTTCTCTTGGTGGTCAATTGGTTGTGGGTAGCCAGGTGTGAATATACTGCTGTTGTTGCTCACGCACCTGCTATACGACTTCCCAGTGTCTGGTTTGTCTGTCTATGTTCTTGAGCTGGCGCGCCTGGCAGGCTAACTCTCCATGATGAGCTAGATTGCGTCCCTATGGTATCTCGGCTAGGGTTTTCCCTGTACCAGTGTTCACGCACGTGCGCAGGCAGAACAAGGTGGTCAGCAGGTGGTGTGGTCCTTTCCCACCCCCCATTCTGAGCTGAGTTTTTATGTGCTAGTTTCACGGTTAGTGGTGTTGGCTCTTGGATGGTATTGAGCTGTAGTGTGGTTGTCTGTCTTCCATCGTTCGCAGAATTTATGTCACTGGTGTCCTGTGAACTGTGTACTTGTATCGGTTAGGATCACCCGGGAAAACCCTACTGAGGGAAAGCTCAGTTTCCAGGACTTTAGCTGTTATTTGTGAGTGCACTTCTGACGGCGTATGCTTCTGTCCAGCAAGAAGAAAGTTCTGTCACTACCACCATAAAACGTTTTCCCTGGGCGCTGCATAGATAGGGTCCCATGAGATCCAGTGCTAAAGTGTTGAATGGCTTGGTTGGCACCCTTGGTTGGTATTGTTGTTGTTTGCCGTTTGCGCAGCAAGCCTTGAACATGTTGCAAATTTGATATTGTCGTATATTGCGGTGTGTTTCCTGGGTGATACCAGGCCAGTGGTATTTGCTGGAAATCTTGCACTGTGTCTTTTCTGCACCCGGATAGCCTGCAAGATGATAGTCGAGTGCAAACTTGAGTATTGCATGGAAGGCCTCGACTGGTACAAATATTTCCCACTCGTTCCTGTCACCTGGCAGAATTGCTTTAAGGCTATTGTTTACAACGCCCCAGTTTTTGTGGACACACTGGGCGCACTCGTGGCGCCGTTATACCGCATCTCGAGCTGCTTTATGCACCTGTATGATGTGTACATATAGCTGCTGTGCGGTGAAATTTTTGTATGCATTTGCAATGAGGTTGATTTGATTTAAGCGTGGTGATGAGTTTTCGGCACTGAACTGAGGTTTATTAACAGGTGGCGACATTTTTTCCCACTCGTCCAGGTCGTTTTCGCACATGTCTGTTCCTGAGGAGTGTAAATGTTCATCTGCTTGTTCATTTTCTACTCCTGGTACATGTTCTACTACAAAGTCGTATGTCTGCTTAAGCATACACCAGTATGTCAGTTTGCTCCTGGATTTACGCATCGTATGTAGCCTCACTAAGTTGCAGTTGTCGGTCCTGAGGATGAACCATTGGTACTCCAGGAAATGTCTGTATAATTTTAGAGCCCAAACAATAGCTAAGTTATTCCTGCTCATTCACATCATATCTACGCACTACAGGGCCAAATTTTGTGCTCCATAGTGGATAATGAACCGGTCTCCATCATCGTCTAGCTGAAATATGATCGCTCTGAGCCGTTCCTGACTCACGTCAGTTTGCAGGTACATGTGCCTCACAGGGTCTAGGCAAGAGAGAGATGGGCACTTATGAAATTGTTGTTTCATTTCTCTGAACACCTGAAGAGTTTCCTGGGTTCACTGGTACTTCACTTGTGTTGACGAGAGTGACGTGAGTGGTGTGGTAATAAGGGAAACCCCTTAATGTATTGGCAGAGCCAATTTATTAAGTCAAAAAATACTTGATCACCAATTTACGTGTTTTTGGCGGTTCCCACTAGTCAATAAGAGGTAGGTGTTCTGCACCAGGGCAGTTTCTGGTTTCGTTTATGTGTCCCAAGAAATTTAGCTCTGTCTTGCCAATGTGGTACTTGTGGTTCATACAGGTGATGTCTGCAGTTGCAAAACATTCCAATACTAACCCTAAGTGTTCCAGATGCTCCTCACAGGTATCTGACCAAACCATTACATCATCTAGATATGCTGTGACAAACTTGCCAATGTAGCTCTCCAGTACATGTACCATCATTGCTTGAAAAGTAGCAAGTGCACACTTAAGACCAAAAGGCATAACAAAAAATTGATACCTCCTGTTATCTGGCGTAGAGAATGCAATTTTGTGGCAGTCGTTGGGCGTGACTGGGACTGCCAGTAGCCAGAACAGGGGTCAAAGGACGACTTCATTTTTGCAGAACTGAGCAAACTGAGAGCACTGTTGTTGTTAATTACTGGAAGGGCTGAACTTTTTGTAATAAAATTTATTGGACAAAAAATCACACAACATTTCCATGTTCCATGTTTCTTAAGCACCAGAACTGTGGTTGAGTTGTAGTTGCTCTCTGAGGGTTCAATAACACTATCACGTAACATTTCTGTCATCTGCGGATCAGTGATGTTGTGATGGTAGGCTGTGTAGTAGTCTCTGGATGGTGTGTACAGTGGCTCCTCGTGACTCGTAGGTATAGGTTGCTCCACAATACTGGTGCAGTGAAGCGGGTCCCCACACATAAACCCATCATTTTGCTCTTTCAAAATGGCTTGTATGGCATTCTGAAATTCCATGGGGACAGCAAGGGCGAAATCATGGATATTTACAATGTCCAGTACTGTGGGCTGGTGGTAACCTAGGTAGTTGACTGTTTTTCGTAGCGTCCTGCCAGAATGAATGCGGTCACGAGATATCTCAACAATAGCTAGTTGGTCAATGAGCCTTGGCACTCCCAGAATGATGTATTCTCTGAGGTCTGGCTTAACAAGAATGGGAACATGCATGATTTTGTCTCTGATGGTTACAGTCACCATGGTGGTACCATTGGAATGGCTAGATATGTCACACGTGGCAAGCTGTACAGAACTGTTCTTGATGCTCTCACTGTTCAGAGGTAACTAGCTGTTCACTAATGAAATTATGTAAGACTGCTGTGTCAATGAGTGCTACGGTTGAAGTTGAGGTTACGTTAACAGGTATATGCAGTAGGCTGTCATAATTTTGAAAGAGTTGCCCAAAAATGAGAGAGAGAGAGAGAGAGAGTTTTTTTTTTTTTTATTATTATTTTAAAGGTTGATTTTGCTGTCTTGGAGATAGGGGGTTGACTCCACTATCCCTGTTTCCCATTTCCTGCCGCTGAGTTTTCCTTCGCCTTACAGTTTGGGCAGTCATTATGCGAATGCATTTTCTCACCAGGGCGGTAACGGCATGGGCGGGGCGGTGGCCAGTCAGGTGCTACGGTACTGTTGTGTGGCGCGGTTGTTGTCCTGTTGTTGCATGGAGGGCCTGGTGGTCCAAGCACTCTCAGCTGGGCGGGGGGCTATCGATCCGCTTGCGTGCGCCGCTGATGGAGAGCTGTCAGGCACTGTGTTTTTGTTATTGTCCCGACTTCCAGTGAGCATGGCAGCTGTAAACACATGCATTCCATGTGGTGGTGCGCTGCATTGACGTAACTCAGTGGCATCTTGGGAAAAGTTGGCAGCTGTTCGGGCAAAGTTTTCAAAGTGATTATAAAATGCTGGAATGTAAAGCGGTCCTGAATTCTGGGAGAACAGTTTAGATCAATGCTTCCAACATGTCTGTGGCCGCAATATGGGAATAAAACCAGACTTCAAGATTTACCTTCCGTCGCTCGAACGTTTCTAATTTCTCTTGGGCCTGTTGTCACTGTATGAAGATGTTCAGCTGCATTTGCAAAGTTCCACTGTTACCACGTCATTTTGTACTCGTAACGGACCTCCACCATGCACACGCGTCACCTGTGAGTTGTGCTCCTTTTACACACGGCCATTCCTTGGGTGGGACACTATCACTGCAGTCGCTGCGCACATTCTTCAACAAATACTTGCGGGTCCTCCAAGCCCTGTCCAGAGAAATTCTTGAGCATCTGAAATCTCGCCAGAATGACTACTGGAGTGGCATGCAAAGTTTGAACGGTATGTGGCACAAATGGTAATGATGCCGTGGCAGGCTGCAGTGATGTGCTTTGCAGTACACTAGGCAGCGGTAAGGCCACTGAATGCCCTTGAACGCTGAGGGCTGTACCATGACGTGTGTCGACTTGCGGTTGTTCAGGTGTGGCTGAGTCACATTGAGTGAGTTGTTCTGATAAACAGTCCTAGCACTGGAATTGCACTTTTTGTAATTTAGACCATTCAGTGGTGGTCATGCAAGGGAGGTGGCACCTACAGTCACAGCCGTTCATATTTAATGTGGACTAAAACAGGGACAAAAATTGATTGTAGCAATCTGTTACTCAAATTATTTGTTAAAAATTCAATTTATAATTTATTAATAAATACACCAAATAATACAACAGCACCATTTCATCGAAATCAATTTTAAAGTGGGTATAGATTTAACCACCCTAACGATAAGCTCCTGTGAAGGGTGAGACCAAAATGGTGGCATGAAATATATGTCTCCACAGCCATGCTCTGCTACCACATTTTACATATAGTGGCTGGTATACCGGCTTGTGCACCAGGCCTTGTAGAAGCTTGTACAAAACCAAATACAGCTGCAGGTATTCTGTAATATCAGCTTAAGGTGCTACACAAGCCTGAGAGGAATTACTGTGTGACACGCAGGGAGCTTCTTCTAATGATGATGGCAATTGCTTATTTTTGCCCTTACCTTTGTGTCAGACACTTCATCCTAAGAATTAATCATGCTTCATTATACTTGTGGATACAACACCTGCAAGAACATGACTTTGAAATACATCAGTGTTCTGGATGCCTTCACAGCAATGCAGATGCACTTCCCAAGAGACCATGCAAACCATTTGGTCACCATTGTGAATGCATGGAGGAAAAAGGGGGCTTATCATGTACAAGAATTCAAGGCTCTGTACCTTGTGAGGGGTAGTCTACATGGGACAATAAGGACATTAGAAGTGATCAGCTAAGTGACCTGACATGGCAATTTATGCCTATCAAAGTAGTCACTTACACTAAGTACAATTGGGTTCATTGTTACATCATCCTACAGTGGAGGTTGTCATTGGTAGATTATTGATCATTATGTGGTGTACCCACCATTTTCATTTAAAGTGCACACAAATCTTCAGCCGCAGTGACAGAGTGCTTCGTATATAGGCAATACTACCTACATGCATCTATGGTATGCTGCTGTGTCCACTGCACAGACAATGGTGGATATTTTTAACATTTACTATAAATATGTAGCATGCATTAATAAGTTTGCAGTACTGAAGCCTTTGTTTCTGATGACAGTCTGTATGTGATTCCCTTCAGGAACTATTGGCATTGGCTACATGCCTGGAACCGTATTGCTGCTGCCAATAGTGTTGTGAGCATTTTACGCAAAAACTGTGCATCCGGGACAGTTGCAATAGGAGGACAATTTTTTTAATTAGTCCATACTGCTCAATAAACTAGCATCAAATGTTCATAAATCCTGATAGCAAAAAAATTGTATGTCATAAGAGGGTTGCCATCCCTGATATTTTAGTTATTGTGGGAGGTTATTTAATGAGAGTTACTCTTTGGTTGAAGATCCCGATAACATAAAATAATGTTTGGAAACTTTAACTTCATTTCTGATATTTTGCAAAAATCGTAGCTGATATTTTGCAAAAAATACAGTTTAAAAAGGTAATTTTCAAAGGCTCTGATTTACTTTAATATTCACTTTCGGTAGAAGGTGTGCCATATATGTATGATATATACACACATACATATACACACACACACCTTGATTTTGCATAAAGAATCACCTTACAAATATTTGTTTGTTGAATTCAGCCCCATCATGTATATTTGTTTTGGATACAATTTCTGTAAATGTTAAAAGCTAGGTTGTAATATATGTATTTTTTTTTATTAATATGCTTAACTGTATTGGTTTGTAACTGCATGTATGTATTTTGTTGTATATTTTGTGCATAGTTATCTGTATATCTTTAAATGAGAATGATTATTTTATTGTAAAAGTTTGGATACATTTTTCTGTTTAGTTCTCTGTTTTAACAAATATTCTCTTGCATATTTATTATAGTGGCAGGTATAGTGTGTTTGGCTGAATTAAAATTTTTTGGTTTCCTGTTGACAGCATCACCAAATATTACTACCACTAAATTGGGTCTTCGTATGACTACTTTGCATGAAGAACAGTGCAGCAATCCTATTTCAGGACTGATGTCACCACTTTTGCATGAGGATACTGCTGATGATGGAGATCTCGATCTTAAAGAGCAGATATTAAATGTTTCTAGCAAGACGGAGGACAAGACATTTAGTGATGCAGAATCGTCAGAACCAGAGTCAGAACAGGTATTTTAAAAGAAATTATGTGTGTTGCAACATTTGTTTTCAGTTTCTTTGTTTATTTACCACCTGTGTTTTTTTTTTATTTATTTATAATTTGCAGCATAACAGTTACTTTTCAGCATTTGTAGACATAATTTCTTGTTCTCACCTGTTAATGCCATTACTTTGGTATTTGAATGCTACTGTGATTGTTGCATGGCCTTAAACATATTTTATGTAGTTCTTTGTTAGACTCTCGGTGTTTGCATATTACACTACACAGTAATTTCAGTACCTTTAGCTGTAGTTTTGTACTGTTTACTAAAGGATAACTTTAAAGTCATAGTAGTTAAAACTGCTCTCAATTGTGTGTGCTAGTGGTACTGTGGGAGGCACAGAAGTAAATAATTCGTGTTAGATGCTGGACTACAGTTGAGTTTGAAGTTTATGTTCAGACAAAAACAACACATTATCTGAGAAATTTTATTTATTAAGTAAACTCATATGGGATGAGAATTTTAAGAGGAGGTTACATTTTGAGTAATGATGTAACAATAGACATGTGAATGACAAATATGTAATAGATTATTGGTGAAATATTTTTTGGTAGCTACATTTTAAAACTTAGCTCTCCAGTCTTCTATGTTCCAGCAAATAAAATAAAATTTATTTTTGTAATTGTGTGCTATCATAACTTACAGTATGGTTATTGATGCTCTTTAATTTTTCTGGGCTAGTATTTAATTTACGGTTTTTCACCTATTCATAAAACATGTAACTCAATGTGGTTTGGTTGTTCGCGAGGGGCGAGATATGCCGGATTTGAGAGAAACCCAGCTGCATAGCTAAATATTACTGAACAGTTGTAAATTCTAGTAGGACGCCAGCTCATCTATTTCATGGGTGAGCACGTGGACTCTGGTTCTCAGGGCAGCAGCACACATTTGCAGATGAAGTACAACAAAAGTCCCTAGTACCTTTACAGTTCATAAATGTACACGTGGACTTACACTCTGGAGTGGGCTAGAACCCGAGGTTATATTAATATTGAAATGAAATAGAATGGGGAACGATGCAATTACGTATATTGACTAAGCAAGATCACACTTACAATCACTGACATGAATCCCTCGAATACTGAGGGCATGGCGTATTAGGCCCGCCATTGGCAGACACCGATAAAAGTACTGGTTAGCAAGTGGAAAATTAAGAATGGTAAAATCTCCAGGGCTGCAAGTCTATGGAGATGAGAATGCTAGCACGAGGGAGAAACGAAAAGACTTAAAGATTTTGGATTAAAATACACTTACAGTGGCAGCTACTTTATCAGGCAAAATGGTGAAGTTCCTCCGCGACACGAACACATGCACTCTCCTTGGCCCGCCGAACTAAACTGAGGAGGTTGGGGCTGAAATGCAGTCACCTAATGGAGATCTTCTACCACCTCTGTGAGGGAAAACCAAATTTATACACGTACACTCAAATACATGTACAAAACAGAAACACGTACAGCAAAACACTCTGAGGAATTAAGGCATTAATTCCGACACGTTATTATTAATTTTAAAAGTTCTGTGTCTCCATTGCTATGTGTGTTAAGGAAATTGAGTTTGCTGTAAAAATCATGAACGGGATCACAAAAAAAAAAAAAAGAAATAATAAAATTACATAAAACACTAGACATCAAAATAGCTCTTCAATTAAACCTTATTAAATTAAGTTATTAATTTAGTGAATCAAGTAGGAATTCAAGTTTGGGCACTTGGCATGGCGACTGTCATAACTACCAAGATCAATTATGTTTTACTTTACATAAAATTGAAAATAAGAATAGGCCCTTTTAGAATTAAAAGAAATACAGTATGAACACTTAAAAATTATATAGTCAATTTAGGGTATCACCAGTTGTATGTTTGTTTCACTACGCAAGCCATGTGGTCAGGCACTCTTTAATTAATAACACTTCACTCAGCGAAAGCAAATGGGAGATAATATTTGTCTGTGTTTACTTTAGACTCTGCTTTTAGGAGATCATAGCACTTTACCACAATAAACATGTATACACTTGTTTACTCTTGGCGAAGCGGGTATTTCAGGTCATGAGACGGTTCATTGACCTGTTCAGCATAAATTACATCAGGACCCATGCACTTCATGCACGGCTGTGCTTGGCTGGTGCATGAGCGAGCAGCATTGGTCTGCCTCCCGAGCAGGACATTGAGGGCGACGTCAAACTGTTGGTGTTTTTCTTGAATTCTCTGGCTAGCATTCCATTTTTGGTTCTTCTGTTGTTTGTTAAACATGTAGACAATTTAAACAGATCCTGTGTATGATTTCCAACACTCCATCGCAAAACTTGTCACTTGCGCGGTTGCTCAGTTGTGCTGATATCTTCACGGGGGCTATGGCCCTCCCAATTGTGTGTTTGTCCCACACACGTGGACAGTGTTTACGTTTATTGTTGTCCTGGCTGGTAGGGGTCGGGTAAGCACGTTCTCAGCTTCCCCCCCCCCCCCCCTCTTTCTTCACCCTGCTGCACTCAGCGCGGACGACCAGAAAAATACGTGGAACAGTGGGAAACTTTACAGTTAGAGTTCCTGGAACACAACACCAATTGATGACGGCCTCCTCGCACTCCACTTTGCCAATGATAGAAAATGGGAGTTCCACGTTCTGGTCACCCACATGGCAACACGGTGTAGCCACACGGAAACCGGAAATTGGCATTCGTAAAGCAAGTCCGTTTTCACCATCTGGTCACCCACATGGCAACGGTGATTAGCCCCACGTTGGGTGCCAATTGATGCCTAGTGGGGTATCGGCTCTGTTAAACCCAAATGCAAGTATGCAGACTTCCTGCTAGCGGGGAGATCACAGGGTCTCAAACATAAGTTATTATATCCTGTAGGTGCCAACTAACCAATCGGGAGGGAATCCGCTCTGGTTAACACAAGACACTTGAGGTGGGCCGTGGTCAAAAAGCCCAGGCTAAATGACCGCTGTGTTTCCCTGATTCTGGTTACGGTGGTGTTACATGATTTGTTTCAGACTGATATTAAATGACAAAAAGACACTCAAGCTGGGCTATTGTGGCTTCCCAACATGCCATTTATATACTGCAATAAACGTTCATAAATTATAAAAATACATAGAGCTGTGCTATCGTGGCCTCCCAACACACCTTTGTTACACTGCAATAAATTCCAACATAAATCACACATTAATTATTCCAAAGTTACGTGAGCGCACATGCGTGCAGGTATCTGAAGAAATAAATTGTACACAGAAAAATACTTTGAATAATGACTGATTATTAAATATTGCCAATGAGTTGATACACTATTGAAATTGACGGGCAAGCGGCTTGTTTCCCCGCACTGGCTGAAGTGGCAAAATGGCGTAAGCACCGTTAAAGAAAATATAAAAATATTGTTACATCGGAGGGGCAGCGAGTCTGGTCTGGATTGAGAGGCATACTCGGAGGTGCACAAAGTTAAGCAAAAATGTTCCAGATAAAATTAAAGTCTATTGTAGTTACTGACCGTCACAAAGAAATGCTTCACTTCTAAGCCACAAGGTACGCAACCTGCCCTGCCTGTCAAACCAAGAATAAAGAGGTGACATGGCATCGATGATGCCTCTGCATCGATGCCACGCCATAACAGAAAGTCTGTTACAAAAATAACTATGTGAATGATATGCAACACAGTACAAGATGAAACATACATTAAATTTCATTGCGGGTTTTTCCTTGTTAAATACAAAACATAAAACGTAAAATTCACATACTATTGAATTTTATATGGAATATTATTTTCCTTAAAAATTTCTCTTTGTTTCCTGTAAAGACAAAATATACCTAGTACACTTGAAAATAAAACACATTGCATTAATTGGTGCCATTACAATTGAGTATTCGTGTTATGAAAAATATCTCAAGTAAATTATGTGTTGCGTAGTACTGCGTCGTACTGCACGCATCAATTCAGAAATGGAAGCAATTAATTATTTCACTGTTTTAAAAAGGCTCACAATGTGCCTGGTAACTCTTTTAAGTATGTGTTTAAGATACTGTAAACACTTTTGTAAAATATAAACAGATTGCCAAGATCTGGGTGTCCACGTGGTTGCTATTTTGCACTGTGATACCTACGTGATTTCACTGGGGATTTTGCTACATCCATTTACAGTTGCTTACTTTATTAGGAGGCTAATTTTAATATATGTAGCATTGTGTAAAACACTATATAAAACAAATTCAGCCTTGTGGTGTTAAAAGGCACTCCACTGACTCAAGTGTTCTTCAATGTAGCTGTTGGCCTTCGGTAGCGCGCAGCGAAGCCAGCGCTCTGCATCTTAGTAGTTCACGCCGCCTTTAATATATATTGCACGGGTAGACAAAGGCACGTGTACGAGCCATGGACGATGTCAAATGTTTCCCACATATTTCCCACTTGATTTTGTATAAAGAGTCACCTCCCAAAGTATGTAACATTTAATTGGATAAGTCTTTTATATTACTTAAGATATTTGTAACTAGTAATTTTATTTGTTTTGTAATATTTTAAGTTAGTTTTTTGTCACGTGGTTATACGCCATTACAATTCTGATGCAGTGAGCCAAAATTTTTTAGTCGTTTGGAAGTGTATATTAGGACCAGCGTCGTTTGTTCAATCTCATCACTAATATCCTTTGGTGCAGGCTCCTTCTCGACATGAGACCTTCTTAAGTAACACATTTCCAACAAACCACTACCAGCTTTAGCAGTTATTCCTTGAAGACCAAAACGGTACAAAAAACAACAAAATATAACTCTCTTCTATATCAAGGATCTTAACTGTCCAAGACCTATCATCTTTATTTACATCCTTAGTAAAAGGCACAATATTATGATAAACTTTTCTCTGGTAATAAACAGAAGAACGAATTCGCCTCCAATTCATGTCAGGATGAAATCTGCAAAAACACATCATTTATGGAGCTTCCATAGGAAAACGTCCAATATGGTATACAGAAATATATATAAATAACATTAGATTGATAAAAGACATGCAAGAAGAGTTAAATTCATTCCCCCTCCTCTCAACGTGTTCCCTTTAACATACCCGAAAGGAGTAATTATGTTTTTTACGGTGGTCGATCAAATGTTTATGTTGGCCAACATGTTTGCACTTATGTGTGTGTTTCATGTAACAAAATGTTGTTATCAATTGTTGTTTTAGAATAATTTTTTATATATATATAATGGTTTTGGTTTCATGTAATATTTTTAATAATTTTGCAGTTATAGCAGTTTTATTATAAGGACGTCTGATATGATGCATGTAGTAGCTTTTGTATTCAACAATATTACCACATGTTCAACAGTTCGTTTACGTCTATCCTGAAGTGTTAAAATAATACTTTTTATTTTCTATTTATTTTATTTATTTATTAACAGGCTTTATGTGCCATCCAACAGTACAGAAACTACCTATGACAGGATGCCACCAAAACTACAAAATAACAAAAAAATTAGACATAACACACAAGGCAATAACAGACATTAAGCACAGGACGACCACAAACAATGAAGACAAACACAACATACAAAGATGCGAAAATAAAAAGGCATTAAATAAATCAAAAAATAAAAATAAATTCTGATAGAAGATTTTGAAAATTATGTACAAATTACTTTATAACAGAGTCTAAGGAAAACAGCTGTTTACTAAAACAACATTAGTATAATGTTTAAATATAACCAGAAAGGTGAGTTTGGTACCTGTAAAAGGTTCAAATGAAGAAAAAATTTTTATTGAATTTAGTAACACACCTATTAACTAATTTTTATTTATTTATTTTTTTTAATTAAAGCAGATAAGGTAGATGGAGTTCTATAAATATATATTGGAATTTTTAGGCCTACTTTATTCGTAACAGCTATACAAGAGAGAGATATATATGCTGAAAATGCATTGATTAAAAATAATGTGTCCTTAATTTCACGATGCTCTTTTAATGTTTGGGTATTAAAACTAACTAATGCATTATTGTAATTAAATCCTACACTGGTTGAAAATTTATTAAAAATCAATTTGAATACCTTTTTTTGTATATTTTCTAATCTATTGCAGTCTGTCAGTGTGATATAATTTCATATTACTGAATAGTAATCTAATTTGGATATAATTAGTGAATAATATAGACATAATAGTGAATTGAAAGACGTAACAGAAAAAGTAATGAATTTTATTAAACCTAGAGTACAATTTGTGTTATTAATTTAACTATCTACATGTATGTGAAAATAATTTAGAGTCAAGGATAATTCAGAGATCTCTTGCATGTTCTACTCTATTAATTAGCACATTAACATGATATTTATAATAAATATAATTTGTTTTTCTTGTAAATGAGGTCCACTATGTCTTCTTTGTGTTGAGTCCCATTGAATTTACTAAACACCAATCATGAATTGCTACAATATCAGTTTGTAATAACGTACAGTCTCCACCATCTGTAACATTTCTATAAATCTTTAGAGCATTGGTGTAAAGAAGTGCCTGTGAGTGCCTTATTACACCGACAATATCATTTATAAAAATATTAAAGAGTAGCTAACCCAAAGTACTTCCTTGTGAAACTCTGGAAGAAACATTGTGAGATTTCGAAAAAGAATTTTCCATTTTTACCTTAAACGTTCTGTCAGTAAAGTAATTAGCAAACCATTTAATAAATAAAAAATGAAGCCTAATTGCATGTAACTTATTCAAAATTTTTTGACTTTGGCATATATCAAATACCTTGTGTAAATGAAAAAATATAACATCCTCTGGTTTTTGTGTAGTTACTTCAGAGTATAAATCGTCGACTTGATTGAACAGATTTAGTGTTGTAGTTTTCCCTGTTTGAAAACCATGTTGTGACTCACTTATAAAATTTTTTTTTAAGAAAAGATAAGTGTTTAAAAATTACTTTTTTCAAAATTTTATAAAACTACTTAATAATGAGATAGGTCTATAGTTACTAACTTCATGCTTATTTCCTTTTTTAAAACTGGGAACTACTATTGCTTGCTTCCAAATATGAGGAAAAATACCGCAAGTAAGGCGATAATTATATATGCGAGTTAAAATAGGGGTAAAGATGTTGGTGCAACCTTTTATTGTAAAATTTTGGATTTCATCGCAACCAGTTGCCTTACTGCTTTTAAGTTGTTTTATACCCCAGAGAACAAAACCTTGTGTGATGCTAGGAAGAGATATATCTACATTATTAATAGACTTATAAGGCTTTAAATTGATGCCGGAGGTGGATTTTGTGTAACTTTTGGCAAAATAATTCAGAAAAATATTGGCTAGAGCATATGGATCCTGTACCATTTTTCATGATTTTTACGTATTTCCAAAAACTGCTAGGATTGTTTTTCAAGTTGTCATTGATTTCAGATTGCCAGATTTTCTTATCAATTTTTAATTCAAATTTGACCATTTTTCTAAATTCAGAGACACAGGAATAGTTATGCTCCGATTTAGTTTTTTTTTTAAAGCCTGAGAAGAAGTGCTCTTTCCTTTTTAACAGTTTGATCAAATCTTGAGAGAACCAGACTGGATATTTATTTTTTACATGTTTAGATTTTGGTATGAATTGATTAATTAATACTTGTAAGTTATTTGTTAACTAATCAACCATAACATTAGCATTATCCATTTGAAAGATGGGAGACCAATCAAAACTTTAAATTGCTAAGTATAAAGACATGTAATCTCCTTTTTGATAATTTCTGTTAGAATTAAAATCATTATATTGGTTTTTATGAGCATTTACTAAACCCTGACAACAAAGTGCTGGATGACAATTATCTTCCTCAACAACCGGATCAATGGATTTCTCAACATTAATGTAAATACTGGCACAAATTTAATCTAATAATTCAGAGTATGGTTTGGAATAATTAAACTGTTCAAGGTTAAGAGAACTAATGAATTCTAATGAAATTTTACCTTTAAGTTTATTGTAATAATGAACAATATTCCAGTCTATGCCCGGTATATTAAAGTCCCCTGCAATTATTATTTGATGGGCGTAATCAGTTAATTTAGCATAAAGAAAAGTAAAATATTCTTTAATTTCTTCAACTGATAAATGTTGAGGATAATAAATATTTCTAATAAAAAATTTTTATTACTAGTAATTTCCACCCAAATGGATTCATTGTTTTCTTTGGAAAGATCAAACTTTTTTCAAAATGAGAATAACTATGTTGATTAATAGCAATTAATACTCCACCTCCTCTATATAGTTTAGATATGTTGGCATCACAATCTTTGCGGAAAATACTGTAGTACTCTGGAAAGTAGTGTGAATCTCTACTATGAGTATTGAACCAGGTTTCTGTTAAACAGATAACTGAATATTCAGAACTAATTATATTGTTAAGAAAAGTTAATAGATTTAGTTCTGAGGCCTCTAACATTTTTATAATACAATACAAAAATTTATCTGGCATTATATTTTAGTAACCACACCTCCGATGGCCTCGTCATAAATTAAGGGGTTTAAGTAACAGCTCCTCCGGCCCCTTTGTCATTAGTAGGTTTAGGTGCAGTAGCAGAGATAAATAATTGTTCCGGTTGAAGTCGGCTGTAGAACGGGCTAATTAAATACCCTGCCGGCAAAAACACGGTGGTAAAGATTAGCTCAAAATCAGATTCATCTACTTCCACTTGAAAAGAAGAATAGGAGTCATATTTAGTTTTCAGTTTGGCCACTTTAAGATTGGAAACTTTTAGCTCCTGGTTGATGTAAGAAACAATATCGTCTTCTTGAACGTCTGGTGCGAAGTGTGATGCAAAGATGGCTTTTGTACGAGGTTTAACTGATTTTGGAACAGTTTTTATGTTCACTGTGTCTCGTACCCCCACTTGAACCGGTTTACGAGCAGCTGTCTGTCTGATGGCCGGCGACCCGCTGTCCGTTGTCCCGGGAGAGGCCTTTGTCCCGCGCCTGCTGACAAGCACAAAGCCTTCATCATCAGCGACGGCCTGTTTGTGCAACTCGTGCTGAGCTATGTCTTTTTCGTTAACACGTGAAGCCTTCAGAACTTTGCCATATTGAAATCTATTACTAACATAGTAGAGGATGATGTGGATTCATCATTTTTACTTGCAATTTCACTGTACAATTTTTTTTGCACAATTTTTTGAGAAGGGAGTGAATCCCCTGTAACCGCACATGAGGCACACTGATTTGTCACATGTGTGACTTGCAAACTTTCAACCAAAGCTTGCAATAAATTATTATCTTCTTTGAGTTTGTTTACTTCCTTGTGAAGGTCAGCAGTCTTTTGGCATAGTACTTGAAACATAGATTTAACGTCCGAGTCCATAGTTTTTGCTATTTTAGACGGTATTTCTTCTTGACCATTAGAATCGCTGTCCAGAAGAGAGAAGTTACTTGATTTTCATTTAGGTGAAAAACTAAACATATTTGTTCCCGCTTTGCAGTTTACACATAAATATTCATCGCCAGTGGCAGTACCTGTACAAAGGCAATGAAAATGAGTGCTGCACGAACGACTGCACTTCACAAATATTTTTTAAGTTTTCCTGCATAAATCACATAAATCACTAGGGGGCATAGAAAAACCCCGAAAGTCCAACTGTACCGGCGATTCTAACACCTTTACCACTTAGTTCAGCCAATAAACAACAAACTCACTGGAGCGGACACAAGACACATCCTACTCTGACGAGCGCCATTGTAATAATAATAATTACTATTATCATTATTGTTGTTATTATTATAAAACTTTTATATAAAAAAAAGGGGTTCAGGAGTAGTTAACTATGTGTAGGAAGAAAATATTAAATGTTTGGTTCATGGCTCAATTAAATACACATCAAAGATCAGTAACAATAACTGTTCAGTTTGATTACAATTCAGAATTGCCTCTGTATAACAAGGTTAATTGTTGACGTATCAAAATTATTAAAAGAGGGATGATAGTCATGTCGAGGTTTCAACAAAAATAAACTGAAAATATCATTAATTTACAAGCTGCCAGTACCTAAAAAAGGTGTAAGCAACAAATACTTGAACCATTGCAGAGAGCTTCATATAGACTAGGGACCAGATCCCATTTAACAAAACACCGAGCTTGAATTTAATTATTTAGTAGCGGTACATGAATGAGTAAGGGACACGACTGAACACAAATTGAAAGGTGTTACCTTAAAACCTGCTAAGTGGCAAACAGTTGTTTAGGAGTTGTGAAGGATAAAGACACAGCGGGTGATTGACTCAACATTTTTAATATAGAACTGTGTGTACACAAATTAGAAAGATACCTGTAATTGTGCTATTGTATTACTGTAGTCACATTACATTACGTGTATGTAAAATGAAGTAACAACGTCACAAATTCAGAACATGGTTGTGTGCCAACTAAGTTTACCCCGTGAACAGCAAGTCCCAATATATTTCGACCCTAGAAACAGCTTAGTGCCAAAATTAATTGTCTCTACAGTTGCAAATGGTAACAAACAGTAAAGTTTCTCGATGTTTCCACAATACAACTGCTCTAAAAATGGCCTGTATTTCTTAATCTAAATAAAGTATAATTAATAACAGGTCACATTTTTTCTAGGTCATAGCACTCTTTGCTGTTCATCTCTGCAGAGTATGACATATCTGATGTCAGAAACAGTCACTCCTTTTTTTAGAACACGAACATGTGTCCATGTTTCCACTTCATTAAAAGTTTGATTCACTGCTACCACTCCTGGATTCTCTGCAGAAGCATAACATGGAAAACTTTAAAATACTCAACTTGTTGTTATTGGAGATTCAGCCGCAGCCTGAATATTTATAAATCTGTCTTTAGACATTACCATGATTTCAAACTTATTGGCATGTATAGCATATCTCACCACATTGTGCAGCTTGTCGGGTACAAATACCTGGCACACTCTCTTCTTTTTCTCTATCAGAGCAAAATCCTTGCAGTTCAGCAAATAACTGTGACCAGACATTAGAAACTTGTGTTTAATTGTACAAAACATACCTATTGACAAAAGGTAAACAAAAATGAAGACCTTCATCCTGTTTTTGTTTCGAGCCACATACTTGTCGTACCATATTTTTATGTCAATACTGTTCAGTACATGAAACAGACAGGACACTATTTCATTACATTACCCCCCTCAGCCTGCTGTAATCTCATGCCACATTTACATGTAGGTCTTATTGAAGTCGCACACATGTACACAGAAGTTGCAGCAAGACAACTGCCTCTTGGAAAACATATAACTGTACACTTGGGTTGGGACCAACAAAACCTGCTGCATATCTGTACATGCTACACCTATGTTGCTACCAAGCATCTGAGATGTTACAGTCATCTGATTTTTACTCTTCTTGACTTTTGAGTGGTTTTGAATGACATTATTTCACATTTCAGTTGGTCACAAGTTCAGCAAGTTGTAGCATTTCAAATATATATTTATAATTTATATATTCGGGAAGTATTTAATTTGTCTGTATTTCAGTCAAGGATAGTAATTCATTTAATTTTTGAAAGGTCATAGCAATGATAACTTGTTTGTATTTTATATATTTTCATTTTTCCAAATTAATTTTTTTTTTCTTCATTTCATCAGTAATAACAAACGTCATAGGACAATAGCGCATCTTTTCTTTTTCATCAGTCAGACAGCCTGCGACGAGTGATCACATGACTCGCACCAACCAGTGCCTACAACTTTAACCTTCTTTTGTATTTCTTACATTTCAAATATCTATTAACTTTATTTTCTGTCAGTGCGAGGACTCAATAGGGTGCCGGGAAAGAAAAGTAACTATTCTCTTTCGGCTTTGTAACTCTTGAAGTGTGAAGTTTTGTTTTATGAACGCTGCCATTCTGTCTTGGTTTTTTTTTGTTTTTGTCAGCTGTGAGTGTCAATTGTTTGTTTTGCCGAGACTATAATAAATATCCAGTAAACATTTAACTTCTTTTATTTTATTGGCAACCCTGGTATCAATGAACTTCCAATTAATATTCAGTCAGATTCTCCAACTCGTGCTGAGCTAGTGCGTTGGTGTTTACTGAGGACTACAACGAGAGCATGGACATCAACCTGTTACAATGTGTGTGCAAGTGGAGGGCAGAATGACAGATCAGTAATGTCTTCTTTTACGTACTTTCTCATAATGTCTGTAGGAAATATTATTTGAAGGATTAGTATCTTTGAATGCTTTGAACAATCTGTTGACGTTGAGATCAGGGCTCAGGTATTCTTTGTTCGATGTAGTTCGCGAATAGTGAGAGTCTGCTCGTAGTATACTGTAATATGGTTTTTAATGCTCTCCCTAACTCATTGGAAATCTTCTTTGGTTTTGCAAAATACCCTTACTTCTCATCAAAAATGAATTTGCCCTGTTTTTTTTTTTTTGCAACTAGGTATGAAGAGTGCTCCTAGATACAGTAAAAATATCTATGAATGTCCCTCAACACACCTGAACATTATTTCCTTCTCCAGCTGGAACATTGTTCATAACTGTAGCCTGCCAGCGACTGCATTGTGGTGTCATATACGTCCCATTACGTTGCCGCTGCACTAGTATAACTTCCATTAACCGCATGAGGTAATTGTTTTGAGTAGCATAATAACATGCATAAAACCAGGTGAACAATGTCTTTTTCAGTTCAGATGACAGTGTCTGTATCCACACTTGCAAGAAGACACCTATGAAGACAGAGAAACATACTCTACAGATGTTTATTCTGAAACCAATGTTATTGTTTATAAGAATTTAGATTGTTTGGAAACTAAACGCCCAAACTGCGGTAGGTGATTCTTTATAAAAAAATAAAGTCGAAAAAATATAGGACACCATATACATAAACAGAATATATGACAGTTGTTGTTTTGCTGGACTTTTGGAGGAAGAGGGTTACATGGATAGGATCGGTGATGACATAGTTTACCAGGTTGGGCGCCAGCTCTCAGTGGAGAGCATGAGATGTTGATGGGGGTCGTGTGGTCGAGGACCCAAGTGACAGTCCACAAAATAATCCTCAGTCTCTTTAATTTATTGAAAATGCTAATGGTAAATTAAAATCCCAAGGCCTATGCCAGTGTAAGATGTATAGCCCCTTCCATATGCTTATATCACTCCCGTTAAAGGCTGTTCCAGGCCACCGTCATGCCCCTAAATAAATACGTCAAAGTTGATGAAAACTGTTTATGGCTGGGAAGCAGCCGTGAAATAATTGTGCGCATTGTGTCGGTTCCACAAAATAATTTATTTCATGAAATCCCTCAGAGGAGGCACTGAAAAATTACAATTCTCCATGAAGTAGGAGCGCACTGATGCTGCTATAAAATGGAGCGAAGCCTACATGGTATTATGAGTGATTTAAGGTCTAGCCAGGTAAAAGATGGACTAGACTGTGGGATGGCGCTCCTTCCGGTAAAAGTAACACATACCAGGTTCCAGTATATTAAATTTAAAGTCTATTTTCGCTACATGATTGATGAAAAAGTTGATGGCCGGAGGGGCCGTGCATGGATGTCCGTACAACTGTGATGCTCAGATGCAACTACTCCCGGGTTTGTTGCGGAGCTCGCGGAGTGGCCAAGCCTTCCCGCGTGCACATGAAATTATGGTAATTAAATACAAATGATGATAATAAATAAAATGAAATGGCTGTGTGCAACACCAATAGATGAAAGAAAATACAAACATTTCCATCTTTATTACACTAATCACTGGCACTGAAAATATAAAATATAAAAGTACGTATGACTTAGGAGGTAAACACATGCATTAACCTAAAACACACCCTTTTGTAAAGTAGGCTTGTATGGCTTGTAGCACACGCCTGAATGGTTTTATTATGCCCATATGTTTTATTTTGATGGCTGATTGATTAGCTATACAAATACTTACACAAGTACACTGATTTCTGTATAACAAAAAGTGAGGTTACCTTGCCATGTGGTCAATATGCTACGGTAACTGGCCCGTGGCTCACGTCACTACAATGAACTTACCTAAAATACGAAACAAAAATATAAGACAATACTGGACACTTTAATGAAATTATTATTATAAATGTATGTGGTCACGTGCAAGCAAACGCTTATGTGTAAAAGATATATGTATGAATTATTGCATGCTGTGCTGTGATGCACATGAAGGAGCAATAGGTACTCTTTATTTTTATGTTGCACATGAAATTTGAATTTAATTATATTTGTAAATTTGCATATTAAAAACCCACAAAATTATTCTTAACACACTACACGGCACGTGATGTCACGTTGATGGTGCACATGAAAAATAAGCGTAAATAGATAAAACATAAATAGTGACATGTGACACTTGTAAACATAAACAAACCTGATACAGGAAAAGGTTGGAAGATGGACAGTGCGTTGCACACGTAATAATTATTAAAAAGGAAATATAAAATAAAAAGGCCATACAAAATACTTTACATATTTACACTGAAAAACACTGGAACCCTACACCGCACACACACACACATGGAATGATCTTAATGTATAGCACCGCTCTCACGCAGGCAGTGGATGAATTTGCAGGTGGTGCGTGACGAACGGTCTGGAGGAGAACAGGTGGCACATGTCATATTAAAGGAGATATGAGCCTGTGAAAATTGGGTTTTGAAAATGTATTTTCGCTGAATGCCTTGTACTTTATGGTTGGCGGTGATTTACCCAAAGTATGTTCCACATTGTTGAATGGGACATGCCCATTTGGCACGCTATGGAGCATGTACTAGTGGAGGGCATATCATTAATGTGTTGATGTATTGCATCCATAAGCCGAACAGTGCGCACAGACCAAGGACGGCCAGCATTACGCATGGGAAGCATATGTCATGTTTTTACTGCTGACTTTGTAGGCGTTGTACAAGGCATTCTGCAAAAATATGTTTTTTAAACCCAATTTTCATAGGCTTATATCGCCTTCACACCAGCTGAAAGAGAGTTGAGAATACCACAGTGCTACGCCTTGTCATTTCAGGGAACTTTTACGATCGATTATCGAAACATACACTGCGTGCACCTCCCCTCAGCACCTTGCCGCAAATTTTTTAGTAACTATTAGCTTGAGGCATGCAGTCCCATGTGTAGCGAGGAAACAAAAAAAATTATTTTTAATTAAAATAAAAGTGGGAAGTATATGGTTAAGAAATATGTTCGTGTTTGAGTTTTACTAAAGCATGCGCTGCATGCATTGCATTCATGGAGAGTACGCCCCTGGAATTCACTAAATTCTTCTCTCATACATGTTAAACCATTCTGTTTGTTAATTGATGTATCTATGTGCATACAAGCCTGATACTCAATTATATGTGTGCCTGCACAGTAAAAATTACCAATTTAAAAATGTAAATGAACCACATAAGAAGCTTTCAAGACATCACAATTTGTGACACATAATTGGAACTCTTATATACTGCGAACGCATGAGAATTAAATTACCTTAGCACGCAGCAAAAATATTACAAAACACTAGCTGGTTATGCAAAGTGTCGCACCAGTGTTGACTAAGGCAGGGTACAATGCGTCTCCACGCTCTACCTGCGCAATACATTTGTGATGGAACTGCAGATTTACATACACACGAATTATGACAGGAAATACCCCACCAAATTCTAGCCGTCACTCGTTTCCACCTGCTTACAACCTGAATGCAGATGTCCAACTCCTCCAAAATGAAAACATTTACATTGCTGAAACGCCACACGCTGTTCAGCACACTGACTGCACACATGCCCACGTTTAGCGCATTTCCTACAACAACGTTTATCTTTACGCTCACTCAATGCCATGACCCTATTAACAGAATCTTTCGTAGGTGCAATTTGCAAAGGCAGATCATAAGTTGAACAATAATCTGTCACTGCTGCCAAACGGCCTTGTAACTCAACAGCTAGCGCTCAAAATTTGAGAATTGTACGTGGCACAAGCAGTATACGAGGCGCTAAATGTTTTAACACTATATTAATCACCTCCATGTCCGTCATATTTAAGCACAATGCATATTGATACACGTGGCACAAGCAGTATACGAGGGGCAAAATTTTTTAACACTATATTAATCACTCCCATGTCCGTCACATTTAAGCACAATGCATATTGATACACAAAAATTGACCAATAAATTGTGTTAGAGGTTTACCAAGTCTTTAAAATCAATATACAAGATCATGTTCATGCGTACATTTAATGTATGCAGTAAAAATGTGAGCCAATACTTTTTGATGAAAAATAGCAAAACTACCCTGTAGACTATTAATCTCTTTGATCATTAACTGTAATGCATACTCTTCACATTTAACAGACAGGGTACATAGCAAAGTTATATCGTCACATAAACATATATCAATAATTTTTGCTACCACAATCAAAAAGAGCAAGATGGCACAGGGCTCCACTAAGTACAGTACAGGAACAGCATGTACAGATTGTAACAATAGTTTATTGTTTAGTGAATAATTGCTGACACTTGCCGGGACCGCCTCGTCACCAGTGCGGCTCATGTCATCACTGCGGCTTCTTCAGTAGCTGACAGCCAAACTGCGCAATTCAGCAACAGTAGCTTCAGCTGGGAAGGATGTTTCACAGTCATTCAGAAATTCCTGTAACTCTTCTTTATTCAGGTTATACGAAAACCTCACACTCTCTGCCATAATGATAAAAAAAAGGCAAACATTTTAACAAAAGCAGAGTTGCGCAGATAATACTTTTCACGGGACACAAGTATTACACTTAAAAACATAACTAGAATTCCCATCATTTAATAAGCTCCAATGAATATAATACTCAAGGCGTTATTAAAAACTGAATATAATACAAAAAAACATTATTTAACACATTATAAAATTCAATTAAAACTCTTTTACAATCATCTAAAATTTCCATGCAAAATGTGGCCATCTCTAAAATTACTGGCCGTAAAATTTACCAAAAAAAACTTTTAAAAAAAGCTTTACCAAGGCTGTGGGGGCACTCAGAAGAAGCCAAACAAAGCTCCATGATCAAAAAATGAACACATTAAATTACTAAAGCAGTGGGGGTGCTCGGAAGGCGCCACTTCAAAGTCTCATAAAACACAAACATATTAAACCTGATTAACGTTAAAAAAAATACTGAATACAAAATACAAAGGCGCTGATGCCAACTAAGGCCCTAATTTTAGTGACTGGTGGGTCGTCAAACTCATTAACTAAACTGACGCAAGTAGATGGGTACCATTTTACCCACGACAACTGTAGCCTACACATTCAAACAAGAAGCAACAAAATTGCAAAGGCAGGTCACAAAACTATACAATGTATCGTGCAAAGCAAACATCAAACCGCAACTACGCAGGTTAAACCAAACCAATTTTTGAATGGGCTCCCAAAATTAATTTTGCATACATAACCGCAGCACAACGTCAACTATCGTGAACTAGCCCAACCTGCACACATAATCAAACTGCTAAATTGACATTATTAAATCACTATGTTGTCCCAATGGTCATAGAACTTGTACAAAATTAAAGTGAGACATCCGCAAGTTTTTAGTGGTGGCGAAAATAGGGCTAAGTCATCCTATCAGGAACAGATGAAAGTGACAGCAGCAGACGAGCAGACGAAAGGACAAATTAATTAATAGTAAAAAGCATTTTTAAACCAAGCTTTTGTTTATAAATGCACTAAAAAGAGAACAATTATTATAGTAGTAGTTACAGAATTTGTAGAACTTGTAAGACGTGGTCAAACAGTCATAATAAACTTTACAACAACTTAATAATTTTGTATCAATTTTATTTTTATGTAAAAGCTTTTCGCAATATAGAATGTGTACCTCATTTGTGCTAGCGTAGTAAGCACATATCTTGCATAAGGCTCTCAACTATCTATTTACAATATAGAATGTATACCTCGTTTGCATAAGTGTAGTAAGTACATATCTTGCATAAAGCTCTTAACTATTTGCACCAAGCTTTTATATACTAGATATAAATTTAAATAAACATATTAATTTGTAGTAAAGTTTATTATGGCTGTTTGACCATGTCTTACAAGTTCTACAAATTCTGTAACTCCTACTATGATTATTTTTTTCTTTTTAGTGCAATTATATATAACAGCCTGTTTTTAAAAGGTTTTTTTTTATAGTTAATTAATTTTTCACTTTTTAGTCTCACAAATTTTTATGTTATTATATAGGTAGACTATTTATACACTCACAGACTCATCCATCATCAGTATGGCTTGCATTCCGGATAACAGACGAGTCTGTGAATGTATAAATAGTCTACCTATATAATAATAATAAAAATTAGTAAAACTTAAAACACTAAAAATGTGCAGTTAAACACTGGTGGCCCTTTCAACACTTATGACTGCAACCTTACGAACAGTGATGCAAAACAATATGTGAGACTAGAAAGACAAAAAAAAAAGTGAAGTTTAACACTGGTGGCCCCTTCCAAATTTCGAGTGGCAACCTGACTGATGCAAACAAACATAGGTGAGACTAAACAGTGTGTTGTTATCGTATATTAACATTTGACTCGCGTTTGTAAGTTTCGCAAAAAAAAACGTGAATTTCTAATACACGGTAACCCAGTTCAATTACCAGGTAAGGGGGGAACCTTAAGGTGGTCGCTTGGGTAGTCCGCCCAACGGTGTGGAGAGCTCCAGCAGAAAACATTTTATTAAATAAAAACCGTCCAACATATCTGAGTGAAGTCTACTTACGAATAGCATTTAAGAAACATTACACGTCTGTATACATTTTTCAGTTCCTCCATTTGTCTTCAAAGCACGTTTTGTGATAGTGAAAATTGCACAAATGGATGTTTTCATCATAATTTTTATGTATGAACATTCTGTTACAAAACATTAAAAAAGTAATAGGGATGTGCATAATACATTTATTTTTTATTATTTCTTTGTATGATGGAAGGGTATCCTTTGAAAATCTCATAGAGGCACGTTATCAACAACAAGAGCCTGCGCCAGTTCAGTACTTTGCGCATAGAGGCGATGAGAATGCTGATGCACATCTCTCGGTCGCCCGTAGCGCTCCTACGCTTTTAGACCCCAGACCTGCAAAATTCCTTCAACCAGGTGGGAGCTTTAAGAAGCACTGCTCTGGAGCAAAGGATGCCGCAGCCCCACCAGCGCAGCACCAATTACCGTGCTCATTATAGACGCAGAGCTTTCCGCAGATATCACGTTATTGTGTAGGAGACCACTGGTGTCAGTCCTTGGCAGCCTGCAGGTGGGGGCAATACTTATCCGTGAGCAGGCATGCAGTGCAAAATGCATACTGACTTTCTAATATATCGGTGCGCACAGGACAGACACCTACGGTACATACAAACAATGTAAGTTAAATAAAAGCTTGTAAAAAAGTGACTTGTACAGCTGCACAACATCTTAAATAAATTTGTCTTTCGTCGCAGACTGCCAAATGTGCATGCATGGGAGTGGAGGAAACAAATAATAGATACCATAGAGGAGAAAAGGGAAGGGAAACTGAGCCCTGAACATAAGCAGAGCGACGACCATGCACGGAAAGCGTTCCTAATCGAGAAGTGCGCATCGCTGACCTCGCAAAACATATTATATAGTAAAATGCTACAAGTTAATTAATATACACTGGTGATATACACAACCCTAATTGTTATAACATCAATAGTAATGATGTGGGTTGGTATGATGGCACTACTCTTAAATTTAATATTTAATGAAATATAAATCCATTTTGGCATTCTGCTACAAAGAGAAAGACATGTATGCACACTTGATTATTAATTAAATTATTTACACAATTAATGATAATAATGAGAAATATTTCTTGGCTTCTTCTTGCCCGAGGAGATTGGCCGGTGTGCGAGTACAAGTTCTCTAAAAGGGGTGTGGAAAGCCATGCCTGAATATGAAGGTGATAAAAGCATTACCTAGTGGACAATTAATATGGTTTTCTAAGCCCCAGTAGACTATACCTAATTTATTACAGCACACTTTAAGTTTTTATATTGTTGGAATACTTCCCCTATCCACTAGCACAGGTGGCGCTGCGTCATGGGACAAGATGTTGGGCGTCGCAGCACAAGTTGCCTCGATGTTCCTTCCAATGTGTGGTTGGCTTGTGTTAGCTGTGGAAATTGTTTGGTGAAGGGGGAGGGGTGCGGGACAGGTTGTTATTCGGCCTCAAGAGTTACATTTTGAGGCAAATAAACCAAGACAGCCACTTGAGTTACGTAGTCAATGACGATGAGGCATGTGTGTTTCGTTGTCATCTACACTTTCTGTCATGCTTGTTTTTAACTGGTATACAAGGCAGTGTCGACCAGGTTGGCTGTCGACTGCGGAGGCACAAACAGTCACTGGAGGACTCATGGATGCATTTTTCACATCAGGAAAAAATAAAATTTTTACTCTCTCATAAAGTAACCACTCGTCTCCAATCTGCAAGCTGCCATGATGTCCTTTCCTGGCATAAGGCCACACATGCTCAGTGATGCTCAGGTCATAATTGTAGACATAAGGGATGCAGCAATAACAGATTCTGCTCCCCTTGCTACCTCATATGGTACTGTGGACACAGGCGTATACCCAGCTGCCATGACATGTCCTACGATGGCACACAGTTATGCACGTGGACTGCTTACAGCCTGTCACACGATAAAAAGATCACCTCTGCTGGTGATCCACTCTGGTCGACCCAAGCTTTCTTGATGGATGTGTGTACCTGCCTGTTCCTGCTATATCCAACACCAACTCACAATGTAGGCAGAACGGTTCAATTGGTGATCACTGGGCAGTAACGCCCAACCTGCCTCTTGAGATTCAGACTGTGCGGCCTCTCTCAAACTCAATTAGCTGGGCAGTCTTGTTGAATTCACAATAAGATCATTCTGTGTATTCACTGAATTTAGCTCTGTCTCTCACACTGCTGCTAAGGCCGTATTCTGTGTCTTGCAGCTATGAATTAAGGAGGGACATGTGTGCCTCAAGGTGCTGCCTCCATGCAAGCAAACCTTATTAAATCCATATGGGACACATTTCGGGCTATGATGATACTGTTTCTTAACTTTCAGTGTTGTTACACAATTTGTTGAAGGTAATCCATTTTTTTAAACAAATGAGTATATTTAATTAATTTGATGTTTTCTAAAATGTATGGAGACAGTGCCCTCCCCCCACACACCCCCTTCACGCCATTAATCAAAATTATAGACCAGCACGTGGGAAGATGACTCTCCCCTTCACCTTCCAGTAACCAGAAGGTTACATCCTGCAAACAGGTATTTTTTTCCTCCAAAGAACCTGTCTTGTGTAAATTCTTTAAACAAAATTATAGCTATGAAATATATAATTGCTGATATTAAACTAACTGCAATTCATTCTAGGATTGGAATTTTCTCTTCAGTTTCTAAAACTGTTCCAGGAAAGGAGAATATTGAAACACAGAAGAGGTTTTACTCAATAAAAAAGGTGTTGTCTACATTACTAAACACTCTTTATTAATTGAATGCTGAAACTAAGGGGAGATTTGAAAATTTATGTATTGTACTTGGACCAAACCAGTGCAACATTCTTATTGCATGTGTACATTATGTTGAATTTGTAATATCAGACTGAAAATGTACATAGTAGATCCAGGCCTCAAACTTTCTTGGCCATCTCAGAGTCAAACTGGATGTATTATCTAAAATTCACAATTTTAAAATTTCATAGCTTTAATTGTATAAAATTTTGTTGTTTAATTTATTATAATGTTTGCGTATGCCTTTCAAAGTAGTAATTATTTTTCTGTTTTCAGTTATGGAACATGCCAAAACATTTTATGTTTTTTGTTTTCAAACATTTGAACTTATAAAGGTTCATATTAATTAATCACCATTTTGAAATGTAATTTAGTACTGGGGGTCCCATTGGTTTTTAATAATTAGTTTAGTAATTTTTTGTTTCCGCATGCTCCGTTACCCCAGCTCTGGTGAAGCGCAGTCATTCCAAGTCAGTCTGTGTACATAGTTGCGTGAGGTAGTGTGATGTCAAGCCACCTGGGGACATAACCATCAACTTGCACCAACCATGTTAGAGTCAATAGTCTGTTACTTTTAAAGTTAGAACAATGTAATTATGTTCTTCCCCTGATAGTGCCTACCGTCCTCTGCAGACTCTATGCCCAGGGGTTTACGTACACCGTAATTCTTAAAACCCACTTGGGTTGTTAATCATGCAGTCCATATGTCTGGGCAAATGACCAGGACCTGTTTATTTAGTATGGATGTGCTAGTTGTATCATATCCAGTAACAATAAATCCATCAGAAGCTTCTGTGGTATGTTATTGCGTGATCGGGTCACCTGACCTCATACAGAACTAGATATATCAAGCAGCACTTCAACAATGAACTTCAGCATCCACTTCTCTACGGTTTCCGCATCAGGCTTGTAGAATTACCCCATCTACAATTCCACCTAAGCTGTATTATATCAGGCATCAAGAGAGCCTTAATACTCTTTCAACAGTAGGTTATAGTACTACACATCACCAACAACTCTCACAACTAATTACGAGTCTGTGGGCAACCATGCCACACACTGCACTGTCGGCCACACACCCTTTTAAACACAAGTCATGTGCTTCTCCAATCCACAATTGAGAAACTGGTGCCCATCCCTCTCTACCTGTTCCTATCCTTGTCATCTGCCCTGAACGACAACAAAATGTAAAAATTTCCATTCATGCTCCTGCAAAACTCTGGTTCCTGATTTTCCCCTGAGTCTTGTTAACGGCAATTGGCACCTGACGGAGGCAGCGGCAGTCCATATCTGTTCTCTTACCCCCATCCTTCTCCATCCTCTCATGAGAATGGGTAAAATGTTTTTCTGCTTCCTAATATGTGCAATTTTATCTTAAGTAGAAGACAAGTACTGTATCTTAATCATTTTTCCCGGTTATTGATAATTTTTATTGACTTGTTAAGAATATAAAGTATAAACATCAGAATTTATTTAATAATTCTCTCTGTACCTAAGTTAGGGTTTGTGATATGTTATGTGGAGATCTCATCATTTAATATATGTAAGTGTATAATTTTTGTTTGGCACTATATCCAAAATGACAAGGTTGAGAGTAACATTTCTAGGGCGACACATCAAGAGAGTGGCTGACATCTCAAGGGTGAAATTTTAAGGAGGACATCTTAAAAGCAACATCTCGAGGGTGACATATCAAGGGCAATCTATAATAATTTTGACTATTATTTCAGGAATAGTCTAAAAAAAACTAAATTATTACCATTTGTGAAAATACTCTTTTTTGGTTGTATGTCTTATCAAGAGGCAAAGTATATGAACTACCCATATTCAAATGTGGCTGTCCCAGGCAAAAATAGAAGCTGTACCATATTGTTGAAAGACTGCCATAATAAATACTGCAAAGATATGGTGGGAAACAATTCAATTATAAGCCAAAAACTTATCTGTTGCCTTCAAGATGTGGCAGATATAGGGTGAGTCACTGTAGGGGGATAGGAAGATGTTTTTGGTAGGTGATGGAACAGGAATGATTAAGGGTGCCACCCAGCTTGTCCCCAGCTGGGATGGGAGTGACTAGTACCCGAGGGCAGATGGTAATTGGCTGTCACCTTGCAATTGCCACGAGATGGTGCACTTGTGAGCCTGTGGTAGTATGCTTATCAAAAAAGGACCTACCAGTCATGCTAAATACACAATACAAGTTCAGTACAGTCATGACATAAACACTTGAAAAGAGACTAGATCTCAAGAATGTTACTAAAAATGTTAAGCAGAGTTACGATGTTTGCCTACTTTATAAGGCAAAAGCAGAAATTAATTTTAAGTGGTCTGCTGTAAGCACAGCTATTAGGTAACCTGAATATTCAGGTGTAAGCTGTGCACCATAAATTTTAGGTTTGAGACCCTTCCACACGGAGGCAACGATGGGGTGGTAGAGGTGCTCACAGACAGAAGAGAGATAAAAAAGTTTCTGGAAAATCTTTGTTACAAAGCAGAGTCACTAGTCAGTTAAAAACATATACTGAAGTCTGTCCGTGGGCCATAACACGTCCGGCCTTCACCTGGCCTTGTATAAGAGTTATTATCAGCAGTTAAAGAAAATTTTGGATTTTTCAGACAAGACTTTTAAGTGAATAAAAAAAAAGCACTTGCAAAAATAGAAAATTTGTAATTAAAAAATTAGTAGGAAAAGTCCTGCATATGTTATTAATAGCATCCTTTTTATACTACTGAGTATGAGAACCATAAGTTTGTGAACATTAAATTAATGCCACCCAGCCCAACATGCCACCTAGCGTAGCAGATGACCTTAGAATTAAATGCACAATTACTTATTTTAAAGCACTAAGCAACACTGAAAAAACATATAATAAATTTAAAACAGAAATTGAGTGTAACCATGTGGTTGTGAAATCACTACAGTCATGGCTACCATGTGCATTGTTTCATGTTTGCAAGACAATATAACACACATGCATATGACATTGCATGGAGCCCTATACCTATAAATTGCCCTCTAATTTCACTTTACTTCATATCATTGAATAGAACAGGAATGGTCAATTCAGAAAACAAGCATAGTTTGTTTACACTTCAGCTGTTGCCCTTTGTCTTTTTACCTCCTTTCACAATTTTGACCCCCATGTGATGACGGGATTCTAGAATACCACCACAGCCACCCTGTAATTGTGGTAAGAGGCAACTAATTGGGACGCAGTCAGGATCTGAAATTTATTCGGGCCATCATCTCATGCTGCTTTCTTTGTCTCTTTTCTTTTCTATCTCACAAGGTCCCGTCGCATCTTCCCTATCACCAGTGTCGTCTCAGGCCAGGGCGATGTCCTTTTTCCTATTAAGGGTCTGTCCTCACAACTGAGTATTAGTGACTGTCTAGTGTACTCTTCTCATTGGCCCAGCAGGCAAATATAGCTGTGGAACCCGTATGCACATACATGTATACCATTTTAGTACCAATTGGTGCCTTCTTGGCAGAAGAGTTGTCATGGTCGACTAGCCCATGCCCTTAGACCTGACGAGAAGACAAGTTATGCTGTACGGAGGAAGCCGGTGCAATCAACCACAAGTCCCCTGAACTGGCATCAAAGGGTTTCCTCTATAGTGGGGATCCTGGGATGTTTTCCCAGGTAGGGGAATAAAACTGACCTTGCTCAGAATGTACGATTCACCCCTGGTTTGCCCTGGTGTACATTGTATTGTGCAACAAAGGCAGTAATTTGCAGTGAATAGTGACGAAGGGTAGTTGTTCCTACGTACTGCTTAGGTCTGTGGGAGGTTGGTCCCCCTCTTAAGAGCACAACCTGTGAGGTGTTTTAACAGCTGTTTTCTTTTCTCTCCCCTCCCCCCTTTTTTGAATGACAGGCTGAGGCCGACAAGTTCTAGTACAGGGTGTCTACAATCATTGCTTCCAAAAGCACTCCCCAAAAGGGTGGCACCCTCAACAACCACTTAAACAGCACCGCAATGAGACTGGTAGTGATTCAGATTATGATTCTGCAGTGCATCAGGCTACAGCTGTTAAATTACCTACACCGTGTTTTTTGACTATCCGAGGTGTAGAAGGGCACACTTTAAAAAAGGTGTTGCCTTGTGAATTAAAATTCATTGATGGATCCAATGGTGGCCCTGTTGTCGATTGTAAGGGAGTCAGTGAAATGTGCAATCTTTTGTTTGAGAAATTGAAGGTTTCCCAGTTGAGAGGCTCTTGGCGATGAAGACTTTCAGTGGGGCAACTGCAAAGTTCCCTGTTGAGGTCAAGTCTAATATGTTCCTCAACTCCAGCAAGGGTGTCATCTGGTGTCCTGACCGAATTAACATTCCAGAAAAAGAGATCTTACATGAGCTGCAAACTCAGTATGTCACTGATGTTCTCCATGTGCTGAAGAGTATTGATGGTGTTAAGTCATCTACAGCTACTCTTATCTTGACTTATGACATGCGTGACCTCCCTCCCATTATCAAAGTATTGTACTTGAAGGTGCCTTTTAAGCAGTTTATTCCCACTTCTCTATGTTGCTACAACTGTGAACAGTGTGGTCATTCCTCTGCAAAATGTCAGAATCCACCAGCTTGTCTGAATGCTGACCCACTGCATCCAAATACTTCTTAGTGCAGTAAACCGCTTTAGTGTGTGAACTGTAACAAAGGACATCCGGTCTGGTCGAAGGAGTCCCCTGTGTATGAGGAGGAGCAGGCTGTTCATTGGATCCAGGCCACCTACAATGTTTCCTTTGATGAGGCACAGAAACATATCCATGTTCTCCAGGGCCTAGATCTTTTTTGCCAGTGCTCGACCAGCAGTTAAGGATGCATGCACACAGACAGTCAATGTGGCTACCCAGACTGAAATGTCAGTGAGTACACCGAAGCCACAGGGAGTTTAGACGACCCGGACCACGACTGTTAGTACACAGCATAGGCCAGCTGAAAAAAAAAACTGTCAAATCCTTCTGTTGTCACCAAATCTTGTCAGGAAGCAGCTGTGAAAAAATTCAACAAGCCAAAGACTCTATCACTTAGGTCTCTTCCTGCAAGTGACCATGATTCATCAGATCACACCATCAACTTACCAACTCACCAACCTGTCTCTCCGGACACTGAAGCAGATATGGCGGTTGATGTCAATTCACAAAACCCTTTTGAAGTCTCAGGGGGTTTTATCCAGTGATCAACAGACATAGAAGGAAATTGAAGTAATGGTTTCCACAAACTTTCTTGCCATAATTTATGTCCCTTGTACAGTGGAACTGCTGAGGTTATTTTAATAATCTTGAAGAACTGAATCAGCTCTTAGTGTCTCTCACCCCTACTGTCATTTACCTTCAGGAAACACACTTTCATCCCACTGATGTGGCCTTGTCTGTGTTGTAGTGAAGGATTCTGTTTACCATGAAGCTGTTTTCTTCACACTGCTCTGCAGGTAGTGGCAGTCAGGGTTTTCTTCGGTATGTTTGTCACTATTTGTAGCATAAATGTAACCCTCCCCCTTCAGCATGTAAGGTTGGCTGATTTTGAGGTGCTTTCATCTCAGCTCCCACCTCCATTTCTGAACATTGGCAATTTCACTGCTCACAATCAGATATGGAGTTCAGACCACAGGGACGGCTGGGGTCTTGTAGTCGAGTCATGACTTGCCAGTTCTAATATTTCCCTTTTAAATGCTGGTACTCCTACACACTTCACCACCCATACTGGCATTTTATTGTGTATATATCTTTCTTTTTGTAGCCTAGCTTTGGTCACCCACTTTGATTGGTCCATTTATCTAGATCTCTGTGGAAGTGACTATTACCCAATCGCATTGGATCATGTGTTGTTTGCTGTCCTACCGATACCAGCTCAGTAGGTACTTAAGAAAGCAGACTGGGCACATTTCCAGCATATGCTCCACTTCACTGCTGAGGTTCCTTTTGACATGAACAGGGCAGTAGAACTCTTCAAGTTTGTCATGTCAGCTGGGGAGGCTGCTATCCCCCAATTTTCACCTTGTGGTCGTAGGCATGTTACTTCGTTTACTTGGTGGATTGACGACTGCAGGAATGCTGTCCATGCCAGACAACGTGTGCTCATATGACGCTTTAGTGTTCACTCTACTCAATCAAACCTGGAGCTCTTCTGCATCTGTCGGGTGCACTATCTATGTGTCATCAAGGACAGCCAGCGGAAATCCTGCAGTGACTTCATTTTGTCGCTGACTTTACATACTACCGGTAAGATTATTTGGGACGATGTTCAAAAGTTGTGCACGCAATCTCTCAGCACACAGGTTCCCTTCCTTCAAGTCAATAACAATATTGTTACTGAGATAACAAATGTAACAGATTAGTTGGATCAGTATTTTGTGGATGATATGAGCAGTGCACATTACACTCTCTCGTTTCGAGCCATCAAAAAGACATGCAAGATGGTGAGTGTCCACTATGGCAGCTTAGGTGAGGAGGACTTACAGCCAGCCTTTCACCCTTTTTGAGTTGGAGCAGTCTTTATCGCACTCAAAGCATATATCTGTTGGCCCCGACAATATCCATTATGCTGTGTTGCAACACCTCCCACTCGGTGGGAAACTGTTTTTGCTGATAATTTTTAGTTATATTTGGACCTTTGGTGTTTTCCCCTTGATGTTGTTTGAGTCAACCATTGTGCATGCCAATCTAGAAACCAGAGAAAGTCAAAGGGGATGTTTCCAGTTATCGCCCCATTTTTCTCACCAGCTGTGTATGCAAGACCATGGAGCATATGGTTAATCCGCATCTGATGTACTGCCTTGAGACATGGCAGCTTTTATCATATCTTCAGTGTGGTTTCTGCCAAAATCATTTTGCGGTGGATCATTTGGTCACCTTGAAGACTGCCATACAGACCACGTTTTTACAAGGGCAGCACCTCCTGGCTGTCTTTTTTGATCTGAAGAATGCATACAACAAAACGTGGCAACGTGGTATATTGCAGCAGCTATCGTCTTGGGGATTTCGTGGGCATTTCCTTGGCTGGTTTTATCCAGAAATTTATCTCCTCTACATTCAAAGTTTGCAATGGTGCTTCCTATTCTCAGGAGTTTGTTCAGAAGAACGATGTGCCACAAGGCAGCATTTTGAGTGTCACCCTGTATGCCATTACCATCAATGGCATTGTGTCTGTTGTTCGACCACCTGCGGATTGTGCTCAGTATGCGGAAGACTTTACTATTTTCTGTTATGCTGCATCTCTGTGCATGGTAGAACGTCAGGTTCAGCTAGATGTCCACCACCTTAGCGACTGGGCATACAGCTATGATTTCCATTTATCCACCGCCAAGATGCAGGTTGTCCAATTCTGTAGAAAACTTGGCATCTTTCCTTCTCCTCAGGTGCTTTTGTATGGCTCTGTTTTACCTGTTTCCAGTACTGTCAAATTTCTAGGTATCTTATTTTATAGTAAACTCACTTGGAGGAGTCATATTCAGTTCTTGAAGTCTCGCTGTGTGAGGGACCTGAATCATTTGAAAACTTTGAATGATGTGACTGGGGTGCTGACACAGTCACCCTTCTTCAGCTGTATCTTGCCCTGGTCGTAGCAAACTAGACTATGGCTGTGTCGTTTATTCTTCTGCTGGGCCGTCTGTGTTGAAACCATTAGCAAGTGTTTACCATGCTGGTATTGGTATTATGACTGAGAATTTTTGCACGAGCTCTGTTATTAATATTTGTGCCATAGCTAGTGAACTTTACCTCCACTACAGGTGTGACCAACAGCTTCTATCCTATAGAGTGTGGGTGCATTCTGACTCTTCCCACTTTCACCTTACTGCTTTTCTCCATCTGCCCCATGAACGGTTGTACTCCACTAGACACCAACACATCAAGTGTTATTGCAGCAGCTAGTTTGTAAACATCTCTGTTTATCTTGCATTACTAGTGATACCGTGGAGCACCACGATTCACATTCATAAGAGTAGCGGGTATGGGAATGTGGGCAGATCAACCACGTGTAACATTGCCCCCTCTTCATGTCTGTTCATTCTTAACAGACTTTGCAACATCTGGACCTTCATAGACTGCCAGTCTGATTTATGTCAACAACCTTATGCTTTGCTGGAGAGCCTTGGCAACAAATCCATAAGACCACATCATTGATCTGCTTCAGAATCCTTTAGTGTCCTTCCCAACATTTCTGTAGCTTCTGGCATTACACTTTGCACCTCTGTGAGTTATAGAACCACACCAGTTGTCCTTGAAATACCTCGCCCAACATTCTCCTGTTAGTCTACATCTTCATCATAACCCTATTTATTCTGAGGTGCTGTTGAGCAAAATCATTAATGCAGACTCTACTATGACATTATTTGCTTGCATACTCTGGGGTGACAGATTCCCCTTCTATCGGCCAACCAAACTGCAGGTCACTAAGCAGTCATAGCTCTCTCCTAAAGAGTATCCTTGATGGTGTTACCCTTGTAGACTCATGAACTTCCTAGTGGTAAGCAAGGATAAACAATGAGAACTTTGAATCCCAGTTACTCTGGTTGTCTGCCACAAAAATTGAAACATATGGTTCAAGAGTGCAGTTAGCCTTTCGACTATTCCATCAGACTGAGGGTGTAAGGCTGCAGTCCAAGTCCTCTTTATCCCTAGAATTGTTGTTTCATTTATAATACACCAACTTCAGAATTTCATCCCTGATCCAAACTGAGTTTCAATGAGAGGTACCCCAAACGTTGCGAAGACGTGATCGAGTGCATCAGCCAAAGTACATGCTTCTTGGTTTGGGAGGGGAATGACCTTAGGTGTCTTAGTACAGTACTCTTGGGCAAATAGAAGATAACAATTGCCTCTCTCTGTGTGACAGGCATGGTCTTCCAGAATCTTTGCTCTCATCCTCTCGAATGGGGTTCCAACATTGTATTCTGAAGGTAACCTTGTCCACTGGAACTTGGGCCCTTCCTCGCAGTGCAGGTGTTGCATATTTGGCACTTCTTCTCAACATGCTCCCGTCAATGAAGCCAGTAAAATCTCAGTCTAAAGCCGATATTACACGATACCTGCAGCCGTACTTGGTTCTTGTACGAGCTTTTACGAGTCCTGGTACACGAACTGGTATACCAGCCACTATATGAGCCACCATGGAAGATTCATATTACAAGACAGCAATTTGCATACTATCATTTGGTACCCTCGATGAGTGCACAGTGTGTGGTCTGTAGTATATATAAACCCCATTCGTAAAACTGCTACCAGTTAGTAAGTTGCGTAGGCGTATGAAAAAACTGTCTAGCATATCTTATTATTGCTATATTACTGTTTGCCTTTTACATGAATTGATTGCGTACAAGTATAGTTTCATCCATTTTCTTAAAATTGACTTGAAGTCACTTGATTACGAGTGTGTTATTGTTAATTTTGACTAAAATTACTGACTGGTTGCAAAATATAGTTTTTTCTTTACGTGCCGTGATATTATCAGCAAATAGTGAGTTTATATACTGTAGATATCTTAAAGAGTTTCAATTAATTTTTTCATACAGTAGGTAATATTTGGTTTTAAACAGTAACTAAAACTTGTCATACCCAATATTATATGTCATAGTCTTATTTTAAATGTATTCGAAAGAGTTTCAACCTCAAGGATGTAAAATCAAGATGGAGGCATCCTTTTTGGTTTCTTCTTCAACTAGTTTCCAGTAGTAGCCACGGGGAGCATCCTATGCTCTGAAACTGCTATGTAATTGGCCAGGTATGAGAGTCAGTACGGAACCTGCCACGAAAAAGAGGATGTATCCAGTTACATGATACAAAATCTGGCCATACTAGGCAGGAAATAGCATGACAGGAGCCATACTAGCCTATATACTGGCCATTATGGTGGACCTCGCATAAGATTTTACAGAATCTGGTATCGTGTAATATTGCCTTAATACTATCAAGGGTCTTATAAAAACCAAAGTTACCACTGTCTGACACATTTTGCAGTTCCATCAATATTTGGGAACCCTGCATTCTGGAAGGACCAGCTGTAAGCATGTAATTCTCCATTACAAAGGAATTCCACTGTTATTTAATACCTCACAGATCAGGAAGCTTTCAGAGCAATGCAGATGCACTTCCTAGGAGGCCATGTGAACTGTTTTGTAGACATTGTCAACAACAGGAAGAAAAGTGTTGTGAATCGATGAATATGCAGAAGATCAGAATTCAAGGTTTTGTGTCTTGTTATGGGTCACCTTCATGGAATGATGGGAGTATTAAGAATAATCATCTAAATGATTCCACGTTGCAGCCATTACTAGAGTGGAAATATGCTGGCTGTTGGCCAATTTTGAATGAGATATCCAGCCTGAGCACAGCAGTCAATTCATACTGAGCATAATGGAATTCCCTCATACTGAAGAATGGTGTGTTTTACAGGAACTGGAGAAGTAATGATGGAAAACACATCCACTTATATTTGGTCCTTCCAGAATGCAGGGTTCCAGAAGTCTTAAATGAACTATAGTTTAGTACATATGATTACCCTGAGAAGGTATTGCTCCAACTCCCATGAAATATCATGCAAAGTGGTGTCTAACCTTAAAACCTTATCCCATTGGACCACGTCTAAAATCGTCAACATCACCAAATGGATAGGTCTCAATATCTTCGTAGTTAAAATTGTCTCTTCTCCCAACAAAATTGAGCAGCCAGTTAGAACTTTGGTGTTAATAAACCCTTCAACAATTAGACTGAAATTCTACTGGTTTCATTGTTGGGTGAATGTTGAGAAGCGGCGTTGAATGTATGACACCTGCACTGCGAGTAGGGGACCAAGAACCAGAGGACAAGGTCACCTCCAGAAATACAATGTTGGAGAACCATTAAGAAGGATGCTGTTAGATATTCTGGGTCCCTTGCATGCCACAGAAAGATGTAATCGGTATCTACTGATGGCCCAAGATTACTAAGTGGCCTGATATCATTCCCCTCCCAAACCAAAAAGCACTTTCTGTGGCTGACACACTCATAGCAAATGCCATCTCACTGTTTGGGATTCCACTAGAACTCAATTTTGATAAGGGAAGAAATTCTGAAGCTGATATGTTCCAGGAGGTATCAAAGATTCTGGGGATAAAAATGGCTATAACTAGTGTCTTACACCCTCAGTCAGATAGAATGGTTGAGAAGCTTAGCTGCACTTTTGAGCAGTACCTGACAATCTGTTGCAGACAACCAAATGGACTGGAATTGGAAGGTGCCATCGTTTATCCTTGCTTACCACTCAGCAGTTCATGAGTCCGCAAGGGTAACACCATCAGTAATGCTGTAAGGAAGGGAGCTACGCCTCTGTAATGACCTGCTGTTTGGCCAACCAACAGAAGGGGAAGCTGTAGCCGCTGAGTATGCCAGTGATTACATAACAGAGTATTTGGCATTCATGATTTTGCTCGACAGCACCACAGAATAAATAGTGACATTATGAAGATGCAATATGAAAGGAAAATGATGAGTGAAGTATTTCAAAAAGGACAACTGGTGTGATTGTACAACCCACGAGAGGCAAAAAGGTACTACCCGAAGCTATAGAAATGTTGGGAAGGCCCTTAGAGGATTCTGAAGAGCAAAGATGTGGTCTTTCCGAATTGTCATTAAAGCTCTCAGGCAAAGTTGAAGGTTGCCCGCACCAACCGACTGGTAATCTATGAAGGTTTGGATGTTGCAGAATCTGTTTGGGATGAATAGACTTGGGGTGGGGGCAGTGTTATGTACTTGTTGCTTAGCATCACTTCCCTTGGCACATGCAAGTGATAGGAGGAGTGGGTGGAGGAGAGAATAGTAATGTGAGAAAAGAAACCATTTACAAAGGCCAGCAGTTGCATGCCACTGAGATAAGCGTTCCTTATCTTGTTCGTTCCCAACCTTTGGCAAATTGAATTTCTGTGTTTATGTGAAGGAATGTTCTGATTTATCATCTAAGAGCAGCAGGTGGAGATTACATAGGTCAATTACTGTGCTCCTGGCCTTGGCTGTATAGAATTTCTGAATTTATCTGATAGAATTTTCTGGTTCATTCCTTGCCTCTCAATGTTACTCAGGGTGCCAGGAACTTTCCAGATCTTGGTTGCCAATATTATTTAGATGCAATGGGCCTCTAAGCTGGCAGTTTATGAGAGTCAGGAGTTTGGGCGATTGTGCGACCTTAAGTGATAGACAATGAGCCAGAAGAGCAATGAGTAGTGATGGAAGTGATCAGTGGTAGTAAAATCTGTGGACTGCATGCATCAGTCAGTGCAGTGAAGAGAGAGATTGGCAGGTGGGACTATTTAGCTGGATGTGTGAGTGTAAGACATTTCAAATGATGGTAACAGACTGACTGAATATGTGTTAATGATGAGTGAGAGTTGACCCTAACCAGACAGATGTATTGAGAAGGACTTTAATTAGAGTTGAGATAGACATGAAATATTATGCTCACTGAGAACAATAAGAGTAATAGTGGAGATAGATAGTTTATGCTGTAAATGGTAGCTGTATGAATTAATTCAAATCAAGTTCGGTTCTTTTATTTTATTAAGACCTACATACTGCACAAACTCGAATATGCCCCTCTGATATCTTGTAACAGTATGTTATTGTTGCTTGTAAGTTTGAAATATTTGCTTTTGGTCTGTAAATTTTTTTGAGCAAAAAATTTTAAGACTGTAGTATCTTGACTTCTGTTCTCTTTGGTAGGCATTTGTTTTCCTTTATTCAAGTTACTGTGGCCTGGTTGCACAGGCGAGCCTTGGTCCCAGTTGTACCCAATATGTAACATGGTAAACTTAATTATGTGCCATTTATGACTTGTTTCTCTATCCATATTTACTTCACAGTGCTTCCTTGTTGCTCTGTTGATGTCACAGCTACCATAAAATAAGCAGAAGGGGGGGGGGGGGGTGTATGACTTCACAAACCTTCTCACTCTGTACCACAGTGCGAGTTGTTGGTTATATGAACTGCATAATTTTTTCTTATGGGATTGGAATGGGTGTTATATATAATATATATGAAATATACAATATGGACCAGAATTAATGTGCCGAACTCCAGGAGGTATTTAATTGTGGAAAATAAGGTGAGATATACATTCCAAAACTATCATGTGGTGAATATTAAGGGAGGTACACTGTGTTGAAAATCAAATTTTGAAATCCGTAAATGTAAATATTGCAGGAAATTCTTGAGATGGAGTGACCAAAATCGGAATTTTGTTTCATGAATCAGCGATTGTAAATCTTTATAAATGTGGTCAAGTTGTCCCCCTTTGTTGCATAAGTAGGGAGTCACCCTCTTTTTGCTAGGGACTTTGGAACATTAGACGGTAAAGAAAAAGTCAAAGCACATTATGACCCACCATTGCATAAGTAAGACAAAAGGTCCTCTTTTCTGAGCTTGCTCCAGTAAACCGTTGTCGAGAAAACACCACTCAATATTTTGAAGATGTGGTATAGTCCTACAGGGTTAGGCAACACATGGGCCACCTGTACCACTCACATGGCCGTGGTAAAATTTGAGGATGTAATTGGTGCTTGCGTTGAAGTGGCCTTGGCTGCTGGCAAGTGAGTATGTGGTTGCAGCTGCTTGGGGAAGCATGAAATGTTTTACGTGAGCGGAGCTGGTCAACTTGCACCTTGTGTACAGAGCAACCAACACGAATGCAAGGCAAGCAGTGAAGCTGTAATGGCTGCACTATACAGTGCAACATCAACCCTCCCGTGTGACATTTGTATGGCTCCATCAAAGATTGCGGGATGAAGGCTTAATGATAGTGACCAGGCGGAATGATAGAGCAGCACGGACAAGGCGAACTGCGCCATTTGATGAGGACATGCTTCACAGTGTGCAGCAGTAACTGTCTGATAACTCATGAACTGTGGGCTGTCATGTGGGTGTTAGCCATTCAACGATCCTGCAAGATCTGCATGAGAATCGTATGCACCCCTACCATGGAAGGAAGGTCCATGTTCTTAGTGAATGTGATTATGTCTCATGTGTTAACATTCTGTGAATTGTTCCTCCAAGAAAACAGTGTGTCTCCAAACTTAACATTGACTGGGCTCTACACAATTGGGGCCCATTTCACAAGGGATAGAATCTTCAACAGGAGAAACAGCCACATCTGGGTGCATGCTAATCCCCACCAAAGGCATTCCATGGACAACCAAGTGCACTACAGTGTCAACATGTAGGCTGGCATTGTCAACGATCACTTGTTGGGGCATTTTTGACTACCCGACTACCTCAGTGGAGCCCACTACGTGACATTTCTGCAGGAGGTATTGCCGGAGTTACTGGAAGAAGTACCTCTTGCCATTTACCACACCATGTGGTTTCAGCACGATGATTCAGGTCAACCTGATCCACCATTGCCATTTGTGTATTGAAGTTGGGGGATGGCAATTCAAACAGTTGTTGTAAATGCTGCCATTAATAAATACGTATTATGTAGAGGTGTCATGCAATTCTCCTATCTGCACTCTATTCCTTGTTCCCTATGCTTGTGCTCATTAACATCAACCATTACATGTGAATGTTAATCCATGTAGCATGGTGTGGATGGTTTGTGTGTTGCCTACCCCACAGGGCTACACCACACCTTCAAAATTTTGAGTGACATTTTCTTGAAAATGGTGCGAGTTCAGACAAGAGGACCTTTTGTCGTCATTGTGCCATGGTGTCATAATGTGTGTCAACTTTTTCTTTACTGCTTAGCGTTCCAAAGTTCCCTCGAAAAAGGTGACAAAGGTGACAATCTCTACATATGCAATGAAGGGGGACAATGTGACCAACCAAATTTACACGCATTTATGATCACCGATCCGTGAAACACTATTCCGATTTTGGTCGCTCCATATCAAGAACTTCCTGTAATATTTACATTTATGCATTTCAAAATTTGATTTTCATCACTGCGTGCCTCCCTTAATATTCACCACATGATAGTGTTGTCAATGTATACCCCACCTTATTTTCCACAAGGAATCGCCTCCTGGAGTTTGTTACATGAATTCTGGTCCACTTTGTTTATGTTAGATATTGTGTTTTACTATATCTCATATAATGTACACAAAATAAAATGAAGTGCAAGTAAGATGTGTACTGTTATGACCAGTAAGAAGAGATCTTACCGATTTTTTCGACCAAAGTTGGCAATTCATATTTGTCTTCGAAATGGTTAAAAATGCTGGTAATACAAAATGTCTTGGAGCGCACATAGTGAAAGAGGCAAGTACTATATCTTTATACTGTATTTTTCATGTTATTTAGACATTTTAAAATGTTTTGGGAAAATTTTTAATAAATTTTATATCTAACACAAATATTGATATTCAGGTTTTCCTTAAGTTTTGAAATGTTGCAGGTTGTCTATGAAAAAAATGTTTTCTAAGGAGTCTACTATTACAGATATTTTTTTGCAAGAAGTTAAACGTGAAAGCAGCATCATTGCATGGTAAGTTCATCATCGATCAATTTGATAAAGCTATAGGATGGAAAAGTGCATGAGTTCAATGACATCTATGCTGTATACCATACTCTTCTGCTTATTCTATCCCTAGCTACATCATTAGCTATTGCCATAATGAGTAGCTAGTTTTACCTTCTACCAGGTACCTAGCAACGGATTCATTCTTTTTTCTTTTGATATTGGACATTGACTCAAGAGTTGTCATGAGTGCTTCTAATAAACTCTGTAGTTAATATTATACAAAAAATGTTCATTTAACTTTCCCGGGCCTTAATTACAGATAGTGTATAAAATATTTTATTTCTAGATTTTCAAATTTTCTTTACAATATGGTTAGGCGTGTAGGGTTATAGAAAACCAAATATTTAAGCTACTAATTTTAAGCATAAGTTTCTAATTAAAATTTTTTTTTTTGCAAACATTTTAAATTTTTTTAATATTTTTGTGCAGTGGATAACAGACTTTAACCATATTTTACTTCAGGTAGAGTAAATTATGTTACTGTAAACAAATAGGGTTGATATTTGTCACTTATGAAAGAAAATTTTCTGTTCTCCCTAAGGAGTTAACTCCCATTTAGTAGAGGACAAAATGATAACATTTCAGAAAAAACACTTCAAAATCACTCAAAATATCTGAGCACCATGTCCGAATGGTTTGGAACCTACTATGGCCATAATTTAGTCACCCTTAGGCTTTATTTTAGTTATTGTACTATGCAAAACTGATTTATTAAGGAAAAATGAAACCATCTGCATTGGTCTCTATCAGTACTGAAGAATCATCTGCAGAATTTTGTCGGAATTTCCACCCAATAATTTGCCCAGAAACCTTTGCTGCTTGGTCTGCTTTTAGTGTGAAAGGGCATGTTCAAAACATTCTGGAAAGCTTTAGGTTAAGGTGTATTAAAGGAGCAGTTAGGTTTAATATTGCATATTGTTCTCTTTGAAGAATAAAATTCTATAAAAAAAAAAATATGATTAGTGGTTTTGTCCAGTCCCGATCTGACCTTAATAAATGTGTTGAGAAGAAAATGTCATGACGTCACTGCTAGGATCGCAGAGACTGGTGCGTGGTGCACTCAGACATATTGGTCACACATGTGTTGTAACATAATCAGTCCCACATGCTTACCCCTAACAATATAATCAACTGAAAAGCTGCATGATAAAGTGGTTTTTCATACTAACCTTCTATCCTTATTGTCAGTTGGTAATTAAAACTCGAATCATTGCATCGCTCAGTAAGTAATAGCAATTGACTGTTTATTTTTACATTTCTTTTGGTTATTTATTACAGTTGTTAATCATAATTTTGTGTACGTTTTAGTGTCCAATTTAACTTCAGTTGATTGATAGATTATAGCTTTACCAGTTTGAGTGTCAGCTCTTAGAGAAAGTTAAGAATCTTGAGTGAGTGGTCGTGACAACAGTGAAATGGTTTGTTGGTCAAACAACTTATATTGGTGTAATTGTAAGTTCTAAGTTATCATGTTTGTTGTTTCCAAACATGTTTGTTGTACCAAAAATGACAAAATTAGTAATGTCATGTGGCACAATAAAAAATGAAATTCCAGTTCACTGCTTTATTTTGTACAAAAATTCTAACTATGTTATTTTTAACATACACACAAAACACAATGAGACAGTGTATGATTATTCACACACGAGATAGAACTGTGCATTACAAACTTAAAAAAAAAATATTAACTATGTGGCATCACATTGCCTATGAACAATTTGCTTACTGGGTAAATGACTGGAATACTCTGGGATAAAATATTAAGAAAGTGATTCCACCTTATGTAGTACACAAAATATGGAGCAGCTTCCCAGAAGCATGCAATGTGTACATAGTTTACAAGCCTTCTGGTGACTGCACGTTAGGTTATTTCAACTAATTAAATTTAACTAAATATAAATTAAACTAACACTTACTATTGATATATTTTTTTAATTATACTAAAAAGGAATTGGTAATTATAAATATTAAAAAATTACTTACATTTGTAACTCATATATAAAATTATTGGTAAATAATAGATGGTCATTGTACAATAAAAGGTACTTTGCAAGTATTACACTTCGTCTTCATTCTCCTTTTTTGGATGGATGTTGATACAGGACGATATCCTGCCCTCCAGACTGTTTGTCACACATTGCATCCCTCACCGCCTCAACTACACGAATGCAGTATATTGTATCAAACACATCATTGTGTAGTGGAGTGAATGAGTGCTAATGAGCATGTTATGATCAGTCTGCCTTCCACCAATATCGCCTTGCTGGACCCGTCCGGTGATGCAGTATGTGAATTATGTCTGTACGTGACTGTAAAAGTATGAAAATTTCTTGTCACTAACAAAATTTTATTAAATTTTAATATAATAAACGCATGTGTGGCAGACATGAACACCATGCCTCTCGCTCATTCCACGCCACGTCAGCAAGCCTTGTCATCAACGCCTCTCCTACCCCTTCCACCATCTGCCCCTTTCATGCCACTGATCACTGCCTGCTTTTCCATGCCTCTCCTTGCACCACCGCTCATTCCAATGCTACCAAATATCCTTCAACACATTTCACAGGCAAATTGAGTCATGTTTATTCCTACCCACACACCTGCTCACCCAGTTACATCTACGTGGCCGGTAAGCGATGGATGACAATTGACCACAGCAGCATCATTCACACCAGGACCAACCAGTGTTGCCACACCATCTGTATTTCAGTTACTGTCTACATTCGTGGGCCTACCCACAGAGGATATATTAGCATTTTAGGAGGATTGTACTTCACGCCTCCGGTGCTACATTGTATGTGTCAAACAGTGGCGAAGCTGCATTGGAACACAACTCTCTGGGGAAGTGTGCTCTTGGTGGCAGTCATCACACATTATGGCATGTAATGGGAGGAGTTGCTGCATAAGTTCAAGTGCCACTTTGGGGTGCATCTATGTTACTCCAAGCACAGAGCAGGCTCATACTGTAACAGCCAACAGAGAAGCTCACCAATTTCATCACCTGCAAGATTTACGTGATTAAACGGTTTCACCCACATCTATTTGAGTGTGAAATGTTGGAAATAATGGTTGAAACAATATGGCCGGAGTACCATTCTCCATAGGTACCCCTGCTCAACAGCAGGTTAGACAAACTGATGCATGCCACAACCATCTTGGAGCTTAATCCATGACAACCGTGCTGCGACCACAAAATTCAGACAGTGCAACTGAACATTCTAAATTTAAAATAATTCACAGTTTCATCTTTTTGGCCGGTGCGACTGAAAGATATCCCCTTGGAAAGGCGGCCTTTCAAGATTTCGAGCCCATGGTGTTGTTGAAGAGAAACTAGAAAGGCAAACTTTCCTGTTTCTGAAAATGTATCCTTTTGCATACAACTAAAAACCTGAAAGATGTCCTCTTGGAAAGGCTGTCTTCAGGATTTTATCAGATAGTGCTAGAGCCGAGGAGAAACTGGAAAGGCAGCCTGTCCAGTTTCTGAAAATGTATTCATTTTGGCGCAACAAAAAACCTGAATGATATCCCACTGGAAAGGCAGCCTTTCCAGTCTTGGTGTTGTTTTCCACTCACACACAAAAATCCTGAAAGATATCCCCCACTTGATTCATGTCCCAAAATGGCTGCCAGACCAGCGACTAATTGATTATGATCACATATATAGTTTGTCAGTTTCACACTAGGGGATGCAGCAACGTAATTGTCAAGATTTGTTCACAATGGAAATGTGTGCATAAGAAACATCTGCAAAAGAATGTGTACACACAGGAAAGAAAACAATGTTCATGATGACACATACTTGTATTATGTTCAACCAATCACGCACCACTTAAAATTGTTTAATTTTGTTGAAATTAGGATGTGTTTAAAAGTAGGCTAACTGACATAAATTGTTTTAAAAAAATTTTATTTTAAATATAATAGTAACTTTTCTTTTTATAATCGTTAACTTGGCTTTGGTTCCTTAAAATTTTGTTAAGTAACAAAACTAGTTAACAAATACTTTTAAATGTCTAAATTAAAATAAAATACAGGATTTTCTTACTAAATTAGATTTTCAACTTAGATTAAAATTATTTCTTTTTCTTTCTCCTTCGTTCCTTTTGGCTGAAGGTCTCATGCGCATGGCAGTAAATAAAATTTCGCCATTTTTTACTCGTTTACACATCGGGGGTGTTGTATGTCGTGTTCAAAGGACCATGAACTACGCCATAAGCAATAAATAATTTCATGTGGTTACGTACACTTTCGTTACGTACACCTTTCAGAATATTGACATATTGGAAACTGGAATTGTTTCTTTGGAAAGTTATCCCTTCAGTTATTGTAGATTATTGAGCTTGCACCGAAAATTCTGAAAGTTACAACCTACTGGAAATGTCTCACAAAATGGTGCTACATAAAAGAAAAGTTTGTGTCTCTGGCCGCCTTCCGTTACTCATGGATTTCACTGGTCAGTAATTTCAGTAGCATCCGTTGTTATTTCGATACTGCTGAAGGCACTGATGGCCATTGATGGTCGCACTGCTGAAGGCACTGATGGCCATTGATGGTCGCATCTAATGAGGTATCCTGTACGAGGCTACAACTGTTACCGAGATCGCTGGTTTCGTCAGTGTTGTTGGGTAAACCATAGGTTTGGCGGGAAGCCTAAATCACGTTCTAGGGAATTATGCTGACGGAGGATATAGGTACTGAGGTAATCACATATAACATTGTGGTGCCATCAAAAGATGCCCAGAAAGCAGTAGAAGGTGAAGAACATTTTTACTTTGTTAGTCCAAATGCTTAATAAGGTTAGTCTGTCTGCCGCCAAGTTGGAAGTATACAGAATACTTTATACCTAAAACTAACATTAGGGTAAATATGAGGCCTTGAAAATTTAAAATGTCATTATGTCTCGCTCTGTAAGAAACTGATGTTAAAGTTTTGAATTGTGTAACGGCCTTTACTGAAATTAGTCATTGATTAGATCGAGTACTTCATAGCATATATCAGGATGCTGGTGTTACATCTACCATAACTTCTTAACAGGGGTTCAATAAATCGTGGTATCGACAGATAACTTGGAAAAGACTTAATTATTAATGCTTGAAATGTAATTACAATCTATATATTTAAAACAAATCTTATTTTCAAGTTCTATAGTTTCTCTTGACTTAATTTTCAAACTTTTAAATTTTTTTTCGTAGTTATCACATTATAAAATTTGCAGATTTTAAGTAAATGTGTCAAATTTATTTTATTGTATCGTGGAAATATACAGGCTAGTGCTTTACAGTTACACATATGCATTACAATACATATATTGGGCTAGTGACTATATTCATATGGTAATGTCACGTGCAACTAGGCCTGATTGTGTCTGTATTTAATATGTCCTAATGAAGTATAATTTTCTCTCAACATTGTGATAACATATCACTATAAACAACCATGGTACATCTCTACTTAGTTGGGTTAACAAATACAGCTGTCTCTCCATGCATGCAGCAACATCTATTTTAATATTTATTATTTACAGTCAGTTTGAAATCAACTTGAATTATTAATCACATTGAGTCATAAATATGCACATAAAAATTACTTTGAAGTGCCGGACTTCAGCCTTTCGGCTAGTTAACCTATATCCGTATTTTTGCGACGGTAAAGCATAGCTCAGGTACTCTGAACGGACACCTATCCGAATTTCACAACTGAAAATCCAGTGTAGGGGAGTGGATCTATATCCTTAGGATACGTGACCTCCCTAGACTGTTGCTATTGTACAACACACTTCATTGAGATTACATTACTGAACAGTACATTGAGGGACGTGTTCTCTGTAATTAAACTGAGAGAATTGATTTGTCTAGCAAATCTCAGAACTTCAAGAAACTCTGTTGGAGGTCTGGGGAACAAGACTTTAAACTACATATTTTTAATATAGTACATGCAATTTGTTTGGTTACCTCTACAGCTACGTCAATTTCTTTTTATGTAAAATTTGTGAACCAGTAGACGTGTATCCATAAATGCAGGCAGCAAACTATCACGTGATGGAGGAAGGTTCACTGGTGAGGGTAGTGAAGAGTTGATAACAAGGAGAGTGTATTCCAAGAATATCCCTTCTCCTCCGACTGGCCGCTCCAACAAAACTGACTTGTTCAGACTGGTCAAATTTAGATTAGATGCACTGTTGTGTAGTTTTAAGTGACTGAGATTCTGTGCCACCAACTTAAACAATGTGAAAAGTTCTACCAACCTCATTGTACAGCTTTTCGCATGCTTAAGTGACTTGAAATTTGTAATTGTTGAAATATTTCAATTAAAATTTTTTTTAATGTTGAATTAAAAAAAATTTAATAGTACTTTTCACCAATATTTTGGTTGCCAAAATCTACAAAATATAGATCATTTGAAGGCTTCAATAGACAATTGACTGTGATACGCATAGTTTTGCTCAATAAAACAACCACAGTAAATCATGTCATGGAATATAACAGTACTAAATAACTTTTACGTTTGTTTCTAGGGACTGTGAAGTTTTGGAGTGAACTGGAACGAAAGTATGCTAAAAAATCTTCCTCCGCACTCTGACACAACACCATTTATCTATTGAATTCAAATCTTGACTGCACGTTGTTCGTAATTCTTAAATTTAAATTCCTACAAAATTTACCAGTAGGAGTTACAATGAGACTCTGGGTTGCACATGCATTGATACCAAGCAGAGGTCCACCAGTGATTTTATATGGACATTTGGAAGAAACTACACAGTTTTTCTTTAGTTATTTATTGTATAAAATTTGTTTCATATATTTCCGTGTTTTTTTTTACTCAAAGTATGTATGTTATTGTGAATCACGCAACTGTTGTATTTTTTGTACATATTATATATGATTTGAAGAAGCATCCTATACAGGCCTCAAATCTGTAGTAATGACTAAATAAACTAATAACAGAGAAATTCTGAAACTGTCCCATCTACAGTAGAAATGCTCATGTATGTTTCAAAATGATGTACGAGTAAAAAAGAAACTAATTTCTTGATAAATAATTTTGTAACATTTAAGATCTGGATAAATACTGGCAATCGTATCACATAAGAACTTAGGTATTATATTTGATGTAACTAACAACATGGAAACAATGCCTTGGGTATAAAGCTTTCATACATCGGTATGAGGATGTGAACTTTTACATGAAAACATACATAATTTGATTATCTTAGTATTTAATATATTTAAATTTATTACATGGACATATTATAATTACAAGCAACACTTTAAAGAAAACTTAATATACGTGCATGAAACTGCCAACTATTTCCCTACATGTGGAACATGTAACTGGCAACTGTCTGTCAGTTACAAAGAGTTCTCCATCTGGGATTGTAGTCACTGTAAAAAATTTGGGCATGTTAATTAATGATTTAACACAGTTGTAGCAGCTTGTCCAGTGGGCACAAGGCACACAAATTTGCATAGTTATGCACACAGTAGGCGCTGTGGCTGACCAGCGTAGTCTTCGTGATACTCATGTACTCCTTCTGCATCTTCTCATAAACTGTAATATTTATTAGTTTTCAACTCAACAATATTTGTTGAAAGTTCACGTAGCTTGGAAATCATGTGACTATTGCCGTGTTCTAATTGGCAAATTTACCTATTTTAGTCGCAGTATGATTCAGTTTCACGTACTAAAGTATTGCTATATTTAATATTTCAATGTTAAGCTTTTAGTATATAATGAAACCAACAGACAGTCACAAATTCACTGCCTCGTTAGCTTAACCTTGAACTTATACTCGGAAATACGTATTTCATTGCTTTGAATTAAAATATGCTGTCTACCTCTTATAGTGAATATTTTGAATATAGGAAAAACATATAAGTTTACATTTTCTGTCATTTTAATATTAACACTTATAATGTAAATACCAACATCCACGTATTTCAGCAGTTGTATAAGACTTCCATATATATATATATATATATATATATATATATATATATATATATATATATATATATATATATATATATATATATATATATATATATATATATATATATATATATATATATATATATATATAGAGAGAGAGAGAGAGAGAGAGAGAGAGAGAGAGAGCACCTCCTTCTTTTACATATAAGCAACAATATATTGAGTCAGAATGTGTTTTTATGAATACTAGACAACTAACTGCCAATAGTATTCAAAGTGAATAATTTCTGTCAATAACTTGATTTAAAAAAAAAACAAAAGGACTTAAGAATTTATTATTACCAAGTTGATCGGAATCCACATTTTACACACGGCAGTGAAATATGGACCCTTAAAAATAATATTGCGTAAATAGTTAGTAAAATAATTTCTTTCCATTCAGAATTATTTCATATTAAATTAGATTTTGCGAAATGTATACAAAAATCCTAAGTAGTTTGGTAACCGATAAGATATGTAACTCTAGTTTAAACAGGTTAAAGATTGTGTTACAGTTGCATTAACGTCCTTGTAACCAAATAAACAGTTTCTCAAGCAAGCCGAGAAGTCACAGTTTGTGGCCGCCTTCCTAGGCCGTCAAACAGCGTGTAGAGTTCCAGCAAAAACCGTTTTATTGAAGAGTTCTTCAACTTATCCAAGTAGCTTTTGCACGCAAATAGCATTTAAGAAATGTTTCATGAAAGTTAACCCTTTTCAATGCCTTGCCTTTTTTCTAAAGTGTGTTTTTGTGACCGTGAAAAGTGCTAAAAAGAATGTTTTCATGATTATTTTAAGGTATGAACATTCCAGTACAGAATCTTAAAATATTTTATAGGGGAGTACATCAAACCTTTATATTTGTTATTACAGCATAAATAATATCTACAGCCAGCGCTGAAAGTCTTATAGAGGCATATTCCACCAAGATAGCACACGTGTTCAGTGCCTTGCGTGTAGAGGGTATGGAACAAATGATGATTGTACCTTGATTGCCCTTGTTACTTCCGGGCTTCTAGGTCTCGGAAATGTAAAATTCCTTCCACCTTCCATACATTGTATTAAAAAAGTTGTAATTTTTACTGAGAATTTCTTTGTAATTTTACAAATGCTTGTAACAGTACAAAGATTTCTTTAATAAAACTATTTGTTTGTAAAACTACAAGGGACGTGTTTATAATAAACCTCAAGTAATGTGTGTACTATCCTTGTCCATATTCACGAGCGTCAGCAAAATGGCGATCATTCAACGATGTGAAACTGTATATAGCTGTTTGTTCGTAAACTGCGGATAATGTCAAGTGTAGCTGCGTGCAAACAGAAATGTATTTCAAGTTTGAACACTCATTAGCTGTTAATGCTTCCTAGCTACACAGAATATTAATTTGGGTCTTAAGATGTCGTTAGAGCCGTCCAAATATCTTGACTCAATAACAGAGCTCTTAAAATTAGATTAATGTATCGTTTATAACAAATAACTTCATTACTATTTTATAGATACTTGCAGTTATGTTTACTGTAAAAACAAGCGCAAACATGTAAGTCAAGTTGGTTTTGTGGTTAAGGGTAACATGAGAGGTATGAGTTTATATCCCTGTGTTGGCAAAGCGTAATTTTTTTTTGTAAATTTTTTGATTTTGAAATATATATTTTTTAGTTATTCTTTGTTTTTAAATTATCACATTTGTTTTCTACCAGAAAAAAATAATAATTTTATTTACACTTTTTAATAATGTAAGTTTTAATGCAAGGCTATTATTTGTAATATTGCAAAGAATTGTTTTGCAGATTTTACAGGAAAACTGTTTGTAGTTTTACAAATGACATTCTTAGCAAATGGGTTTCCAAGGACTTTACTTGTAAATGTACAATTTTTTTTTTTACATTGTACCTATTCACAAATAAGCGCAAAAACAGCCAACTTGTAGGCCTGAGTGATTTGCGGATGTTTACCGATATGGGCCTCAACGTCTGTTTATTTGTTTTGGAAGGTGTTAAATTGATTTTTTTGTCTTAGTGGTATAATTTTGATTACCTCAATGTTCTACATAACAAAAGTTTGTATCCACATCATTATATCTCACAAGAATTTGGAAGAAACTTAATACTCATTTCTATGCAATAACCAAATTTACTTTCTGGAATTATTGTTGGACTAATTAGCATACTTATAAAATAATTTCCTGTCATCGGTAGAAAATGTTTATTAAGAAAATTAAATAATATGAGTTTTTATGTCATTCTTTGAAGGGTGCAGCATACTATGCATGGTATTAGTTCCCGGTATCCACAAGTCAGTAATTTTGCGGTCATTTTGGGATATGTTTCCAGTGGTGGGCAAGTTTAAAGATTCATGTACAAACACAATAAGTCAAAATACCGGAAAGGTTGCCTGTCTAAGCGAGAACAATTACAGTTTCCAATATTTCAATATTACCTGCATAGGCGGTGATACTACTATAACAAAGTGTTATCTAGTATGGTTTTGACCAACTATATGCATTGCTGTATCCCCTAGTGTGAAACTGACAAGCTATATATGTGCCTGTACTCAATTAGTCGCAGGTCTGGCAGCCATTTTGGGACATGAATCCAGTGGGGGATATCTTTCAGGATTTTTGTGTGTGAGTGTAAACCAACACCAAGACTGGAAAAGCTTTCTTTCCAGTGGGATATCATTCAGGTTTTTAGTTGTGCTGAAAAGAATACATTTTCAACAACTGGAAAGGCTGCCTTTCCAGTTTCACCTCGGCTCTAGCTATATCTGATAAAATCCTGAAAGGCAGCCTTTCCAAGGGAACATCTTACAGGTTTTTAGTTGTATGTGAACAAATATATTTTCAGAAATTGGAAAGGCTGCCTTTCCAAAGGGAAATAATTCAACTCCCCCTTTCGGCCAACCAAATACAAAACCAGTTTGTAACCATCAACTTCCAATTTGGATGGGAACAAGTTGCCGTTGACTCCATGACGTTACTGTGGTTGAAATGAGTACCACCGGCATAGTGCATGCCCCAACTATTCGCATCTCTGAAACAAACGGTGAACAATAACAATAAAACCAGTGGTTCGGGAAACGGCAAGCAGGGGTAAAGGAATTGGACGTTCACAACATCCCAGTTTCGATCATTGCTACCAACTTGACTCTGCAACAAACACACATCATCCAAATTAGTTGCAGTCATTTAGAGTTAATATGCTCTTTAGTTCTCATGAACTGTCTTCATTGTCCCGCACTCATTGACATTACCACGTCACATAATGTTTTCATCTCAAGTATCCACTGTTTCTTAGCTATTGCAGTTGTGGTTTCATAACTGAGTTTTTATGAAAGTTATACACAAGTAGACCATTTTAACACCAAACTGACACTGAAAGTAAATGTTCTTTATCCTATAAGGGGGCTGCAAAAGCAGATAAACATTACATAAGAAAAACTTACACATAAATGTATAGTTTTGCTTACATCTTCTGTCATTAAATGTGCTTATTTCACCACCTTCAGGAATATGCAGCATAATGTTTTCAAGTAAGGTGAAGGATTTGAGGTGGTTCTGTATATATAAGACACCATAACCATAGAACGAAGGTCAAGCTACGGTGATCCTTCCGTTCAACATATTCCAGAAAGTTTTTCAAGCACCATATAAATAGCGTATTTATTCGAAGCAAACTATAATCTCTGGTTCCCATTGCCCATAGCCTTCTTATGCATTGCTGTGTAATGGTACACATAGTTTAGTGTTTTCAGTCTACTTTCTGAAGGAAAGAAAGGCTCATGAGATCACTTATCCGAACAACACCGACAAACTCCGGCAGGTTATTCCTGACAACAAAATAAGCCTAAAATGTCTGTATCATTTTGACCTTAAAGCGATTATTAAGGGATCCATGCGTCCCTAAATTCCACGCTTTTGAATGCTATAGAGGTAAAAATATCAGGAACTGCTCACGATTAAGCAACAAATTGGTTAATAGTGCTGTGTAGAGCGGAGATCTTACACCTGTAAAATGTGGATGTGGTTGGTAAGATCATCCCCTGTCATCATGAAAACAGGGGTTGCACCCTTTTTTTGCCCGATAAATGTGAACAGTAAGCTGTAAGCGATTTGTTGGGATGACTTAAGAATCAGCACATCTTAACCAACAAAAATGGTCATCATGTCGAAATACTCTCAGATGAACAGTTTTCGCAAAATTGTTTAGGATAGTACGTGTGCAAAACAAAAGGGTGAGTGGCCAGCGAGGTTGGCAATATGTAAAACATGGAGCTGTGCAACACCACGTGGCATTCAACCTCACGATATGCTGAGTCTTAAGTCATCTCAACAAACTGCTTACACCTTACTGTTACAATTTTTTCATGCAAAGACAGGGTGGCAACCCCTATTTTCATGATGATGGGGGATTATATAACCAACTGCATTTTCACAGATGTAAGATTTCTGTTCTACAAAACACTATTCACCGATTTGTTGCTTAATCGTGAGTAGTTCCTGATATTTTTAACACAATTACATTCAAAATTGTGGTTTTTTTAGGGGCACATAGCTCCCTTAAAAGTCACTTTAGGGAAAAAGTGGTAAAGATATTTTGGTCGTATTTTGTCATCAGGAATTACCTGCTGATTGTTATAGTTTTCAACCATGCTTGGCTCTTAATTTCAAAATGTTGTCCATTTTAATAGTTAGGGTGACATACTCTGGAACCATTCAACTGATTTAAACCAAATTTTGTATGCTGGCAGAGCATCTTGTAAGCATTAAATTTTGAGATAAATATTGCTTTTGGTCTGCCATTTTGGAAGACAGCACCAAATTTAAAAATTTGAATTGTACATTATATCTCAAAAACTATTAAACCTATTGTCACCCAATTTGGCACATAAATAATACTATAAGTGGCCAGGTAAACTTAATTAATTGAACTGGATTAGGGTATTTTTTCAAAATGGCGGCCATACAAATATCTTAGGTTTATGTGGTATATATACCATACCATTTAACCAATTTCGACTAAATTTAAATGCTGAAAATATGTAGTAAAAGCATCACATATGCCAACCCACAGCCGCTTTTGTCAAAAATGTTGTAGGATAGCACCACATTAATGAATAAAGTTTTTACTTTTTATCTTGGTAAACAGTTAACCGATTCCTACCAAATTTGGCAAACATGTAGTACTGTGGCAGATTATGTTAAATTGTATGTTTTAAGTATTGTAATGTTGCAAAGTTTGGGGTATATTTACATTCAATCATAGACATTATTTTTACTATATATTTAATTAAAAATGAGTTAGTATGTTGTCATATCTTTTAATATAATTTCCAAATTATGCTTTATTATATCAATTAACAGTATAATCTTTGGTTTATTTTAATAGCTATTTACATAGAGAATAATTTGTTTTGAAACACTTTGAGTATTGTTTGTTATCTTTCATTTCTTCCTAGAGGTTATAAAGTATTTTAATATTTATTAAACATAAAACTACCTAGGTTCTCTCTCATCTCGCCATTGCTGATTGGCTGAGAAATGTTATGGTTAGGCGACAGCCAATCAGAGGACATGAGACAACATAAGTTGTAAAGTTTTAACAAAAATTCTCTTTAGTCTCCCACAGCCAAGGATGACCATGTGGTAGTTAAATTAATAAAACCTACATATATTTTAATATGAACTGGTTGATTAAGAAGAAAGTTGTAAGTAATTAATAAGTATGAAGATATAATATAATTATGAATATTGAATACAATTGCTGCAAGATGGTTAACTTTGAAGAATTGTTAATTTAGCACAAAGGATATTGATTTGTATGCATTTGAGATGAAAACTTATTTGTTAAATGAAGAAGGGGAAAAATAAAATATTTGAGAACATTTAATTGAAACTCTATGATTATAACTGAAATGTAACAACCAGCACTCAATGTGTGAATTGTATTATAATTGTATTGAAATGTAACAACATGTCAGACACGTATTTTCGAAATTGTAACCATATAGCCATTTTAGCTTAGAATACTGTATTTTCGAAACCATGTTATCAATTCTGACTTTTACTTTGTATGATGGCATTATCTATTACAACCTTCAAATTTGCCTATACAGAGCCTTAATTCTGTGTCACTTTGTAAGATAGCCCCACTATAAATGTAAGTTTTTATGTCATATCTGGGTAAACAATGAGCTTCTTCTTACCAAATTTGGCAAAGAAGTTCTACTGTGGCAGTCCATATTAATTTATGTATTTTTTAAGTGTGACACACTTATTTTCAGAATGGCAGTTATAAAATCATTTTAGCTTAGTGCGCTATATCTACAAACCTATGAAATTTATTTTGACTTAACTTTGTATATGACATTCTACAATCATTGAATGTGCTAATATTTAACTTATTGTCTTCCATTTATGAAGACCGCCACAAGAAAAATATGGAATTCTTATGCCATATCTCGAAAACCAATCAACCAATTCCCACCAATTGTTTACCCAAGTAGTCACACATTATGGTATGTAAACCGATATGTTTCAAGTTAGTCAGTCTTTTTTAATGGCGTTTTTGGTGGCCAACCAGGACACTGGGAAGGTAATTGTAAGCGGTTTGTGCGGCAGAGTGCTAATGGACTGTGGCGAAAACATGGGTGTGTGTGCATGTGCCATGGGTGTGTGTGCATGTGTGCACAAACACCATTAAGCCAGCAGAGGATTTCCTAGCCCGAGGCGCACCACAACCAGGAGAGCAGTCAGGAGTTCCTACCTGCTACTCGAGCGGAACAGTCGTGCTTGTGTACTACTTAGAAGTGCAAAATAAAAATCTGTACACATGCAATGAGTTCCATATTTTCATTGTCTACCTTGCTTGTCCTCACACTAGAGTAGCCCAGTAGCTACAGTGGTGACCCCGGCATTATCATGGAAAGCACGAGTACAGGGTTCGTGAATTGTGTCACATGATAATGCCATGTAGCTGTAGGTACCAAACCATTCTGCCAAACAGCCTGCTGCGACAGACTATGGCACAGAGATGAACAATGCCCACCCACGAGCAGCGACTTTTCAGTCTTTAGTGCATCATGCACTCATACGCCTAAGACATGCAGCAGGAACTCCGCCCTTGCTGCACGCAATTGCACTAGCAAGTAGAGGGAGCTACGACCTCCCGCGACATATCTGTCATCTGCACCGTGTGCCGCACCGTAGCTCCGCAGGCCAGTGTGCTCTCAAGTGTCCTGCAGCAGCACAATCATCCGCGCCACCCATGCTACTGTGGTCCGTCACCAAATCTGGCATCCACACTATGGGGAACTATCATGAATTGTTGCATCAGTGAATATAAGGAGTACACTGATTCTGGGACACTTTGGTTCATTCGTATCGGGCTCCCCTGAACCATTTCACCTGCTCCCGCAGTAGTTTTATTGTCAGTCTGGAACACGGCAGTTATGTCTGAACCTCCATCGTCAACTGTCTCTGCCAATTGCATCACTCTCCAGATTCAGCCTTTATGGGCCCCAGACTCAGAAAAGTGGATCGCACAGGTGGAAAATCAGTTCGCACTTGCTGGAATAACTATTGACGAGACAAAGCGTAGTTTGGTACAGGCAATAGACTGTAAATATGCTACTGAGTGTGTGACATTCTGATTCATCCTCGAACCAAGGACAAATACATTAAAATCAAAACAGAGCGTATTAAATAACTTAGTGCCTCACAGAAAATGAAAACAAGACAGCTGCTAGAACATGAAGATATTGGCGATTGAAGGCCCTTGCAGCTTTTATGGCACCTCTGAAACCTAGCAGGGACAGCTTTCCTCGATTAACTCCTCAAGTCATAGTTGCTGGATCACCTTTCACCATTGTCGCAAGCAATCCTGGAAACCCAAGTAAGTTCCTACATTGATTCTCTCGCTAGCCTCGCAGATGCTATTGCAGATACCAATCCATCTCCACAAGTGACAGAAGTCACCTCACATTAGGCCATATTTGAGAAAATGTTGATGCTTCCAAAATTGGTGAAGTGGCTACAGCATTACATTAGGATATCACGACAGTCACAGCTTACCGTGGTCGGCATGAATCACCGGGACCATTCTCTATTAGCATCACGCCACCAGCATTCCTGCAGTCTGCTGGTCCCATCGATGCTTTGGAGATGAGGTGCAGAAATATACCATACCTTGTCCTTACTCCATGGAAAACAACCGGAGGACTCGTTGATGGTGGCCAGTGACCCCACTCAAACTTGTAGGAGCAGCCTTTTCATCATGGACACAGTGACGAAAATACATTTTCTAGTTGACACAGGTGCGGACATTTATATTTTTCCCATGTACTTGATTACCTGGCAGGTATCCAAAGTATAACTACTCTCTGTTTGCAGCAATTGGCCCAACCATCAGAACGTATGGCTTTGTGACATTAACACTCAACTTTGGACTTACACGAAATTTGGTTTGGCGTTTTGTGGAAGCCAATGTAACTAAGCCGATTATTGATTATTGGAGCAGATTTCCTCCACCATTACGGTCTCCTGGTGGATATCAGAAACCGGTGCCTTGTAGACAGCAACACATCTGTAGCCGCAGCCTGTCGCAAGGCCACATGTGATAATCAGCAGTGTCAGGATACTTCATCGGTCAGTATCCTACTCTGATTTGCTCAAAAGTTACGCTATCATCACTGATCTGGCACATTACAGTCTGCCCAGCATACCACATTTCACCACATCAATACTATTGCTGGGCAACCCGAACGCAGCAGGCCACGACGTTTGGCACCAGATAAGCTGTGAATCACAAAGAAAGAGTTTGAAGCTATGCTCAAGCTTGGAACAGCTCATCCTCCTTACAGCTCTACGTCTTCGCCCCTGCACATGGTACCCAAGAAAGGTGAAGAATGGAGGCCATGTGGGGACTACCTCATTCTCAATGCTTGTACAATTCCAGGCAGATATCCAGTTCTACACAGCCAGGACTTCTCCCACACTCTTCATAGCAAGGACATCTTTTCTGTTATTGACCTTGTCAAGGTGTACAGCCAAATTCCTGTTGCCGAGGTGGATATCCACAAGACGGCAATCATTACACCTTTCGAACTCTGTGAATTTCCCTTGATATCTTTTGGGCTTCACAATGCTGCACAGACATTTCAGAGATTCATAGATGAAGTTCTCAGAGGCCTAGACTTTTGTGTAGCCTACCTTGAAGACATCCTATTGGCTTAGCGTAATGAAGCCTAACATCTGCAGCATCTGGAGAACCTCTTCAAACGCCTTGGTATGTATGGTCTCCTTATCAAACCTTCTAAGTGAGTCTTTGGGGAACCATAAGTGACATTCTTAGGGCACAGCATCGCCATTAATGGCACGAAGCCTCTCCCAGAGAAAGTGGGTACTATTCTGTACTACAGCAGGCCAACAACTGTGAAACAGCTGCATAAATTTACTGATATGCTTAATTTCTATTGGCGTTTCATTCCAAATGCTGCTATGTCACAGGCTCTCTTGTATAAGCTTCTCAAAGATTACTTGAAGGACTGTGCTATACTGATATGGACACCAGCTAATGAAAAGGCATTTGAAGAATGCAAGAACAGCCTCGCTCAAGCTGCCCTCCTGTCTCATTGCATCCTGACAGCCCCCTCACCGATGATGACAGATGCCTAGGACTTTGCAATTGGGGCAGTGCTCCAGCAGCAGGTGCAAGGGGGTTGGCAGCCCTTAGTCTTCTTCTTGAAGAAGCTTAGCCCTGCACAGCAGAAATATAGGGCTTATCGCCATCTATTCTGGAATTCACCTGTTTTGCCACATGGCCGAGAGGAGAGAGACTTGACTGTTTTTTACAGACAAGCCCTTCACTTTTGAATTTTCACAGAACATAGACAGGTGCTCACCCCATCTGTCCCGCCACTTGGATTTCATTAGCCAATTCACTATCGATATTCAGCACATTGCAGGTTCAGCAAATGTTATTCCTAACACCCTATTCAGGGTTAATGTTGTCAGTGCTACACTCAACACACGAGTGAAATTATTCTGACCTTTACCTTACATTAAAACATTTTTACCAAGCCACCTCGACCATAAACTTCCTGTCTGATGTCCCGGCGATTTGTGTTGCCCACATCACGGTGCCGGGCACTCACATCGACAAACGAACTAATTTATGATTGTCCCAACCCATTCACCTGATGTATCATGCCACTGCCAACTTAATTACCTGCCACCACTGTGGCGCCAACCTGACATATTTTCCTACCTGTATAGCAAAACAAACTAAACGCCACAGCTGAAAATTATAATTATACATCCCTGAATTAATATAAAAAGAGTGCCTAGCAAAACTGAACTACCTTAGGTATTTCGCGAGGACAAAATTATATACATGACCTTTTACAAAATTATATTTGCCAATTCCCATTTTTTATCCTATACAATCTTATGAGTGTAACCATCACGAGTTCTGTAGCAAAAGAGTATTTCAAATTAATTATCCTTATTTTTGGAGATTATAAAATATGAAATCAGTGACCTGCAATGTCGCAACTTCTCTCCTATTGTAGTGCTTTTTCAATTTTTATGTGTGTAAGGTGATGCCAACATCATTGTGGGTTAAGGTCAAAGTCATGTTAATTCAAAACAATGGTCAGACTGATAATGTAAGCAAACATTGCCATTGTTCCTCCTGATCCACTGGGCCTTACTCTGAGACTTTAGTCCACCTTGCTAGGCTTGAGGACTTTTTGACTTATAGGTCATATATCCTCAACTCCTTGTTGCTAATTTGAGGACTTGTGTAGAAAATAAAATTAAAAATAATTTGATGTTATAATTTTCCCATTTTGGGAAAATGTAATGCTAGTATTAATATTATATGTAGTTAAATATCTTGTTCTTGTAAGAAAGTAAGGGGATGTTTTTTGGAAAACTAACCATTTTGGGGTAAAATAATTATTTCTGAACTGATTTTGGGGTAAAGTGGGAAATTTTTATTATCTGTAATTTACGAGATGACTGCTGCACAATTTTATGTCGCAACAGCCATATTCCACAACTCCATCCCATGCAACAGACTTCCCTTTTTTATTTTACTCATTTTTAATTTAATTAAAGGACCAATCCATTTATTATGTTACATCTCTAAAAGGAGAACAGATTAAATGTCATACAAGATATTCACAATTTGTTAAACAGTTGGGTTACTTGTATTATTTTCGTACAGTGAAATATTGGGTTAAGCATTTAGAAACATTTTGCTAATATTTCGTGCCATGGTTCTGTTTTTCTTATTTTATTTTATTTATTATTTTTATACACCAGACTTCACAAAAGAAATTACTGATATAGATATCAAAGTGCTTACCGCTGGGAATTATTCTAAATATCAAACTGCTATCCTATAACTTCACCAACAATGAAAAATAATCAATGTTATGTCGCTAAAATCTTGCCTTAACAGGGATGATTACTTGATTTCACTGTGTAATCAAAATAATAGTCTTTAAGAGTGAGGATAGTGATGTGATGGTTCTGAAGGCTGGGGAAACAGGAGGTGGCATGCTGATCTCATTGCACCTTATGCACATAGCAGTGCGATAATTGCCTGCCAAACATGCTTGTATTTCAACTGCTCTAGGGGTACTCATAACATGTGAGGTTGTGAGGCCGACCACCCACATGGCCATGCTGCCCTGTTCTTTCACTTAATATTCTAATGGTTACACATTGTATTTGAATCATAGGTAATTTGTAAAGCACCTACCCTCATGGTGTTCAAATTGTAAGGGACTTGTGCAAGCCCGAGACTGTCAAGTTACTTAAGTGTAGAGTTGTTAAAGGCCTTTCCACATGCTGAAAAATGTTGATAGACATAACACATTCATGATGCTGGTTGAGAGGACCAGCTTCCAAAGTAGTTATGAAGTGACTGAGATCTGAAATGACTAAACAACAGTAGGTTCTGTCATATTTAATGTTGCTGATCACATGGTCACTTACACAAAAAGTATACCAGTTAATCTGCACGCAAAATAGACCTGATTCACACGACCCTGCCAGCGGCATAAACAAAGTTACATACTACTTAAACAAAATTAATTGATTACAATGCGTACCTGGGGTCTAAATATCTGTAGGAAGTGGGGTGGCAGTCCTTCAAGGTGATAAAATGGTAACTTACGTATTCCAGTTCAAGAAGAAACCTATTGCATGTTGTGGCTAAAGAAAATTAAGTACCAGGAGGTGCTATGCAGCATGGCCTGACCTTGTCATGCCCATTCTCAGACTGGAGACAGTGGCACAAACCCAAAGACAGGAAGATAGGGTGAGCGCCACAGCTATGGAACATTGTTCAGTTTTGCAAAATACACTATTATAAAACACTGAAAAACACAGCTTTACTAACACAAATACAAATTGACCCTTATATTTTGTCCATAAATACCGGCCACTATAAAATAACAAAAAGCACAAGAGAATTTAGGTCAAAATGGTGGTCTCAGTTCTTATGATGCTTAAAGTGTCTTTCTGAATCTGTTTGATTGGCTTGGCTGCAAATAAACATAAGCCATTACATAATACCCTTTAATTAACATGTATTCACATAAGGAAAATATTACCCCTGGTCACTTGAATTGGTAGGTCAATCCCTTACAATGTCACGGATGAAGCCCTTGGCCATCTCTGAAGTCATCTCTCATATTTTACGCATCCTGACAGTGTTGTGTTTCATTGGAGCACATGTGTATATCTCATGGCATTTGAACCACAAGAGAGCTCAGGTGTTGTCCACATGGTGGAATAAAATTGGGATCATCAGCTGACTCAGGCAGTGACTGAAATTGGGTGTATTCTTAAGGCCACAGGTGGTGGTGGTGGTGGTGGTGGTTGTTGGGGGTGGCGGCAGCAGAATGAACTGTTGCAAAGTGTATGCAAGTGTTTATTGACAAGATAACTTTCACTCAACACCACACCATTCTTCCACCACAGCACACGACATGACACCATGTCACTGGCAACGTGCAGCAAAACTGTCTTAAAGCCATTTGCTCCATTCCAAAGAAGGAAAGGATCCGCTGATTGCAGTAAACCATCCTGATGCTCCTCATCTTACAGCTCAACAGGTTCCAGCGGAGTTGTAAAATGGTACCCCTTGCTTATTGCCAACCAGCATCACTGTCTCCAAGAATTATTTGCAGAGTCGACCATTGCGCTGGGGTCCTTCGGCAGTGAAACCTCTTGCAGTATGCCAACAGTGTGGCAGGGTCAATGCATTAAATTTCCAGTTTTTGACCACTCAACATTAACTGAGACAAACTCCACTCAACACCATCCAGTGTTAGCAAAGTCCATTACCAAAACTTGCATATTAGGCTTCTTTTCACCATTTTTCTCACTATCCATCATTGTTGGCTGGGCCAGGGTGAAGTAAAAGATGGCACAAGTCTATCCCACCTATTCATAACAAAACTAAAAATAAATTAAATAATCCCTAAACATAAAAATATTCTATCATAATTGCTTTTACAACATAACTTCAGCAATTTTAAAGACACTAGGTTAACCTCACTTAAAACCTGCCAACACTATTGGATTTCCTTTCAGCCATCTTAAATTGTTCATCTCTCATTTAAAAAAAAAAAAAACAGAGCTAAAATAAACGTACAGTGAAGGATATCTTTTGTATACTTCTTGTACTAGGAAAATAAATCCCCACCGCAAAAATCTCACTCTTTCAGGAAGAGTACAGTCACTTTGGTAACTACATTTATTTTATTTTCATTTAAAAAAAAAAACCTAAAGAACAACTCTAACTCCTCCTCACTATCAGCTGTAATACATAGCTGAGATAACTGTAGCACATTGTTGTAACATCTTTGCTTGCAAGTGTATAGAACAACTCTAACACCTCCTCAATATCAGCTGTAATACATAGCTGAGATAACTGTACCACATTGTTGTAACATCTTTGCTTGCAAGTGTATAGTACAACTGAGACCCACATTTAAACATTTTTACAGTCACGTTATGAACTTGTTTTTGTCACCTTTTGTTTTTAGACATCACAAAAACTTGTCATAGCACGTAACCTCTTTTACATCCCTACTGGATAATTCTAGTCTTAGAGATACTCAATTATAATGAAAAGACTCCTAGTAATATTACATTTTGTACACAACATAACTTACAACTGAACTGCCCTGAATTTACTCAGGACCAAATGATACTACCATGGAAGTTCAGATTCAACTCTCATAAAATACCTAGGTAAGTTTACGTTTAAACCTTACATCAATTATAACAAAGTAGCACTACGATGTACTGTGACAAGTTTTAAGCTTGTATAGATTAATAAATTGTCTACATTATATCAAAAAAAGGAAATGTTCCTAACTTAACTATGAACTGTCTTATAAGCTATACCTTTGATTCATGTAAGGACAACCAAAGTATTATTATATTAGTTTCTGCGTCCCTCAAAATAGCTGGTACCCTACCAGAGATTTCAATGTGTTAATTTTAAAGGTCGCACCACTGTATGAGATGTTCCTCTGCAGGAGAATCTCTCTCTTCATGTTGATCTGGTTTTGTTTTATGGCACCTGCAAAACCTCATAAACATACACAGCAATATATCAGTCAACATTATAATAATATAATAGCCAATTTCTCAGCCAATTCAGTTATTACAATTTTCTGCCACAACCCTCGGTAAGGTTTCTAATCTGAGCAGGTAAGGATTTTTAAAGATAATGACTATCAATGTAACTATAACTTTTTAAAATCAATATTCTGCAATTTCCATGTCCACAAAATTTGAAGGCCAATGGTTTCATGTGGCGTTAGGTTTCCAATTTCTATTCACCAAGACATTCAAATGTAAAATAGCTGAAGGCCAGTCTTTGCCAAACAATTGTTAAGGGAAGGAAACGTATTTTGAGTTCAGAAAGTTGGAGGGGAAAATAAAGCTTTTTAACCCGTTCAGTCCCGATTTAATTTCCGAGCTCAAGTGTTGCACTTGGTTAATATTTATATGTGCACTGTACTTGTGTTGAGAATGCTTCTTCCAAACAATGAACAAAATACTGCATGTTCACTGATGTCAGCATTGAGCATTTACAAATAAGAGGTGCAGAAACTTCAACAAATCAGATTTCTCTCGTGAAAGACGTTCAAAGCACAGGCTATGTATTCCTTGGTATTTATAGTGCTGACCATAAATATCCCTTGTGCGCAACATTTCCTTAATCATAGACACGACGAGTGAACGGGTTAATTTTTGACCAAGCTGCTGGTATAACCTGTAGGACGTCAAATTTAGATTTATAAATACATTACCATGGATAGGTACTTCTTATTTATTCTTGATTCACCATATAAATATATCCTACAATCACATGGTACAATTACATCAGTAACAGTAGGTTGACACTAATTTATTAATTTTCGAGGTTCATTCTTGCTTCAAGTATAAACCAATTCTAATTTCTCCCTACCATCAGTTAGGAAATATCTAACGGGTCCAACCTGAGTACTGATTTACTGATATCCAGTCTGACAACTAAATGCATACACAAATATTCTGCAGTTGATTCACAAAAAATTGCCTTGGGGCACATTGTTCCTATCATAGCATCTCCAGAATGTCTGGGAACAAGCATAATTGGTCTTGAAAGGGCCTCCAGTCTCTTACTTTAGTGATTAGGTTTCCATTAATGGCCAGGAAAGTAGTTTCATGGTTTATAACACAAATATTATGTTTCAATTAAAAAAGTTTAGTCACCAAAATAGTAATGTTTCTAATTTGCATGTTTTTGGACAATAAGCTTCATACTTTTCACATAATACTGATCCTTAAAAATTGAGCGTTTGCTGATACGTAGGTGAGTGCTGGAATTGCCAATTCAAAACCATCCTTAAAATAATTTGTTCTGAGTACTTCAAATCTACCTCTAATTTTGAAGGAAATACAATAAAGAGGATGTGACTTTTTATTTATAAGGGCTGTCAAAAGGTGTAGAATTTTTGTAATTGTGAAATTTCCTGAACAACTACAGAATTGTGATTGTCTACATCACCTCAAAGTTTTGTCGCAAGTAATTTAGCCTGAATTTTACTAAAAACACCTTCTATAGCTATAATTTACTAATTTAACCTTCTTGGTAAAATTAGCTAGAGACTTAATTTTTTTTAATAACAACTTGATGTGGTTCTCATAACTACATCACAGTACCAATTGAAAATTTCACCAAATAAAGTAATTCTTTTTTGCTGGGGCCTGAAATAAATGTTTAAAAATTACATCAGCTGACATAATTTTCCTTTTTGTTTTTTTAATAAGGATGTTCGTGGTAATGTGAGTCAGTGGAGATTAACTGTATTTTTGGATTGTTTACATTATCTTGCAACTTTAAGGGCCACGAGATCTGAAAACATAAGGGAATAGAAGAAGAGTGCACTGTCAGTTGATCCAAAGCTTTAAAGTGGGTTCCCAATACAACACCCACAGCCATTTCTAGCACATCTGCCCACACCATTGCCTCGAAACATGTTGAACACAGTAGCAACATCCCCATCACCATGAGACACAACCTTGTCATTTGACCCCATCTCCCTACACCTTTTCTACATTTCATAAGTACAACAAACAATTTTAATGCCAGATATACTAGATTGAAAGAAATGCTGGTACGGTATTACTAGGCTGTTGATCGTGTTAACCACTTTTTAAAAATGTTGATTGACTACTGACTTTTGTACTCAATATAAACTTCTGTTCAATTTCCTCACAACCACCTAAGATCATTCCAGCAGTGGCAGAATTTCAGTGTCAAACCTTCTTTCTGAACTGGAATCAATATTAGGACCTACTGACCTGGCAGATACTCAACCTCTTCCTTCAATGCTGGTCATAGCTCTGCTTATTCTTCTCTGCAAGTTCTCTGTCACCTACTTCTGGATTTGCTTTCATCTGACCCTCAGCCACATGCTGTCCTCTTCTTCCACCTTCTGGTTGAAACACACCTCAGAGGGAAAAACTGGTTCTCTTCAGAATAAGAACAGAAAAAATTAAAAACCCCATGCTCTTCCTGTCTCGAGATATTGTATGCAAAAGTGACAACGGGCAAGTACTTGTCCCAATTTTACTAAAAAGAGTTCACATAATGAGATCTTTAGTAATTTCAACACAAATATCCTGTATTTTTATATTTCTTCAGTTTTTTGTTTTTTAATTATTTGTCTGTGTGTTTAAATGTTTTTATGTATGTGCCACCGTGTTAATGGTTTCTCACTGTTGGGTGGCACAATAACCTCTGATAACTAATTAAATAAATTATTATTAGTAAAATAAATTTGTCATTGGTGTAATATATATGTAATGACTCTTAGTGTAAATAAGACCCTCTGTATTTCATTTACAAGGAAAACCAACCCATCTTTTTATAAATATCATGTCAATAATATTTTAAATAAGAGAGTGGAATATGTAAGAGATCTAGGAGTCATCCTGGACTCTAAACTTTATTTCCATGTTCGTGTAGATAGTCTAATTAGTAATACTAGTCGGACCTTAGGTTTAATCAAATCTATTACATATTCTGCCTCATCCCCTGACTCTATTTTATGTTTATACTACTCACTAAGATCTAGATTAGATTATTGCTCTAATGTATGGAATTACATTACTCAGACTGATTCCAGTAGATTAGAAAATATTCAAAAAAATATATTTAAATTAATTTTCATCAGATTTCGTATTAATGTAGAATTTAACTATATTAATGAATTAGCTAGATTTGGTACCTTGACTTTAAATGAACAATGTAATATTAATGATGCTTTATTTTTAATGAATCCCTTTTTAGCTTTTATTTCATGTTCAGCTGTAAAGAATAAAGTGGGTTTAAAAATACCTTTGTTTACACATAGAATTTCATACACTTTCTCTTCCTTAGTCTATAAAAATGACTTAGTAAACAGATGTATTAAAAATTATAGTAAATTTTTTTCTGATTTTGACCCATTTCTATAAAGGAAAATCACATTCAGGGATCTCTACACACATTATATTAGATAAATAAATAATACTATATTTCTTCCTCTGTGTGAAAATCGTTAATTAATTTATAATTTATATGTTTTCTTTTATCTGTTCTATTTGTTTGTTTGTTTGTCCTGTGTCCAGATGTCGGTCTTGGTATTGTCCTCTGTTGTCATGTGTTTTGTTATGTATGTAATTTGTAATGTGCCTTCCTATTATTGGTTTCTAAAAAATACTGTTGGTCAGCACTTAAGATCTTTAAATAAATAAATAAATAATTTTTTTTTTTTCTCTGATGCTCGGAGGCGAATGATGTGTGTAGTGCATACTCCAAAGTGACCTTTGTTTATCTACTCATTTTTGTGAGTCACAGTGTCGGATACACCTGTGCATCTAGATTTTAGGAGGTTTTATATGCCCCCGAGTTCGGATCAGTATTCTGTATCGGTGAACCATTTTTGGTAGACAGAAGTTTGTCAGGTGCATTGGTTCATGTGGCAAGCACTTCCATCTTCATTGTACTGGATTAACTACAGAGGAAGAATACCGCTGTGGAACATGTGAGGCGGCTTTATATATGTTTGGTTTTTCTCCTAAAAGAAAAACTAAGAGTGCTGAAAAACAGTCATCAATTAATCTAAAGGACATCACGTTTACTTTATTGTTGGGTGACGGTAATATTCAACAATGCAAATCTGCCAACATAGTTGCAAGTATAGACTCCAGCATCCAATCAATGTTTGAGGTATTGTGTACAAAAATAGATGACTTAGCAAAAGAAATCAGAGATCTTAAAGAGGAAAGTACTCTTTTACCTACAATGTTTGGAAGTCTACAAACATCTAAAGATAAACAATGCGCATCGTGTGGTCTTCCTAGCCAGGTATCAGAGGGGTCGCACACTTCTTCAAATAACCAGCAAAAAAAATGATATAGTGAAATGGCTAGAAATAATGTTGAGTTCTCTTCCATTAGCAGTAATAGCCAAGTCCATTACGGCAAACCGCAGTTGGCAACACAAACTACGAAGAATGCAGAGCAGACCGAATCACCAAAACAGCCGGCTGCTGATGACGACAGATTTGTGCTAGTCAGCAGACGCGGCACAAAAACATTGACAGATAGCGGCTCAACTGCGACCAGGCCTGTGTCAACAACGAAACCTATTCAACTTGGAGTCTGTAATAACGTGAACCTCAAGACTGTCCCGAAAACGACGAAACGCCACATGAAGGCAATCTTTGTCTCGCGTTTTGCTCCAGACGTACAAGAGAACGAGATTGTTTCCTATATCAACCAGGAAATAAAAGTGATAAACTTAAAAGTTGTGAAATTAAAAACTAAATATAATACCTATTCTTCTTTTTATGTTGTAGTGGTTGAGTCTGATTTCGAACAGATTTTCAATAATGTGTTCTGGCCGGCAGGTGTTTTATCAGCCCCTTCTATGGCAGACTGCAAACTGAACAACTTTTTGTAAATGCTACTGAATCTTCTCCCATAAAAGATAATAATTAAGTGATTGGGAGAGCCGCAGATGAAACTTCTTAATGATGTATTGGCAACCGGAGGTGCCTACTTATAACCTTTATGCCCTTGAGGGAACTTGATTTATTCTATCAAAATGTAAGGGGTCTCAGAACAAAATCCCTCACTTTTTCTCTCAATATAAATAGTACTAACTATTCAGTTATTTGTCTCACAGAAATGTGGTTACTCTACTATATTATCCCATTATTTTCCTGATCATTATTTAATATTTTGAAATGATCATGATTCAAATTTAACAAACCTCAATAAAGAGGTGGTGTTTTGACTGCTGTTAATCAAGTTTATTTTTTCATGTTGAAGACAAATTTAATGTAACTCAGGAAAAAATTGAATCTGTTTGGATTGAAATCATTATTAGTAATGTTTGCAAATTCCTAATTGGTAATATTTATCTTCCCTCCAATTAACAGTTGAAGAATTCAATAATTATATTTCTTTTTTGGAATCAAAATTAATTAACTATCATCACCAAATAGTTATTGTAGGAGATTTTAATATTCTCAGTATTGACTGGAAAACACTTCACACTCAAAACATTTCTTATTACTATAATAAAATTAAAGGTCAATTTCTTTTACAAACAATAAGTTCATTGAACCTTGATTAATCTAATTTTTCAAAACCTGATTCCGAATTACTAAATTTAGTTTTCGTTAATTTTTTCACAAAAATAGAAAAATCAAGCGATCCATTGGTGTTGGAAGATAAATTTCATCCAGCATTATGTTGTCAATTATTTGTTGATTTTGAGAAACCAAACAAGGATAGACATACCTATTTCAGGAATTATAATAAGGGTGACTATTTGACTTTATATTATGCTGTTAATGATTTGATTGGTCCCCCATATATCAGATGGCAGACGTTAACTTAATGGCTGACTTTGTAACTAGTAATTTACAACTATTAATCAATTCTTATATTCCAAAATATAAATATATTAATAATCCTGTCTGGTTTTCTTCAGATATAATCAAATTACTAAAAAAGAAAGAACTTTTTCATTGATTGTATAAAAAAAAACAAATCACAAGTTAATTACTCTCATTTTTCAGAACTAAGGAAAATAGTTAAAGGAAATTATGCTAAATCTAATTGACAAGCAAAAATAAATAACAATTTGAAAAGTGAACCTAAAAAATTTTGTAACTATGTTAAGCTAATGAAAAAAGGTTACAAAGAATCCTTTAAGTTATCTGTCAACAATAATATTGTCCAAGATTCTGGTCTCCTCTTAATGTTTTTGCCAAACACTTTGCAAAAGGGTTTGTGCTTGTACCTTCCAACAATAAGTTAAGTTCCGATGTTCACAACAATAACTTAAATATTCCTTCTCCTACCATTACCCAACAAGGATCTGTATTATGGGCTATTAATAAGATAAAAAGTAGCAAGACTACATTAAATGTTGCGCTGACATTCTCACCCCTATATTAACGTATATATTTAACTTCAGCATCAGTAGTGGTATATATCCCAAAATTTGGAAGTGCGCCGTTGTTCCAATTTTTAAGAAGGGAAATAAACTGGATGTTAATAATTATATGCCTATTTCTTTGCTATGTAGCCTGTCAAAACAAAAGTTTTTGAAAAAGTAATATTTATACATCTTTCTTTACTAAAAATTTAATTTCAGAATGTCAGCACGGGTTCCAGATAGGTAGAACAACAACCTCCAATTTATATAAGTTTGTAGACGATCTATATTTTCATTTAACTGCTAGAAAACAAGTTGATGTTATATTTTTTGATTTACAGAAAGCCTTTGAGTCTTGCCAACATGAAATTATTCAACGGAGATTGAAAATTTTAGGACTACATCACTCTGATGCCAAATGGTTTTCCAATTACTTTTTAAACAGAACCTTTGTTGTAAAGTTAGATAATTCCTTTTCTAGTTCGTGTCCGGTCTTCTCTGGTGTTCCTCAAGGAACCACATTAGCACTGTTACTCTACCATTAATTTTTATAAACGATATCGTCAGTATAATAGAGCATTCAAATGCACTTCTTTATGCTGACAATCTTAATATTTATAGAAGTATTGAAAATGTCTCGGATTGCTCGTTGCTACAAGAGGACATCATAGCCATTAGTAATTGGTGTATTACAAATGCAATGGATCTAAATATAAAAGACTTTTTCTATTTCATTTACTAGGAAAACCAACCCTGTGCTGTATACTTACCATGTAAACACTGCTATAATTAAAAGAGAGGATTTTGTTGGAGACCTTGGAGTCTTTCTTGACTCCAAACTGTATTTTCATATTCATGTAGATAGTATAATTAATAGCATTAGTCATACATTAGGTTTGATTAAATTTATAACTTTCTCCGCTAATTCCCCTGATTCTCTGTTAGTTCTATATTGTTTAGTTAGATCCAAATTACAATATTCTTCCATCATCTGGAACTATATTACTCTTGCAGACTCAAATAGATTAGAGAACATCCAAAAAAAAATGTATTTAAACTAACTCATAGTAGATTTCCCCTTCAACCTGAATTTAATTACAAACTTGAAACTTGCCAGATTTAATACTCTCACTTTATATGAACGTCGTTATATTAACTATACTCTTTTTTAATTAATTCCTTTTTAGCTTTTACATTTTGTCAAGCTGTACAGTCTAAAGTAGGTTTAAAAACATCTTTCCCATGTTCTCATCTGTAACACATAAAAATGACTTAGTCAATAAATGTACTAATATTTACAACATGTGTTTCTCTGGTTTTGACTCATTTTTGGCTAGAAAAATTACTTTTAAGGATCTTTATAAACATTATACAAGATAAATTGTGTAATTTAGTATTAAATTTCTATATGCACATCATTATGTAAATTGGTTAATCATTAGTTTCTTTCTGTTCTTCGTGTATAATCTGTTTCTTTGTTTGTCCTATGTGCTTGTCTGTTTGTATGTGTCCAGTATAGTGTAATGTATTGTCGTTTATGTTCATGTGCCCACCTATCATAGGTTTTGTACTGTTGGTCAGCACTTTAAGCTTTGTTCAATAAATCAAATCACTAAACAAATCAAAATCAAATTATTATTATTATATAGGTTCAGTAAAAATTGCTGTAAGCAGACCTCTGTTTACAATATTTATTCTTCTGTAAAATAGTGTTGCAAACTATAGCAAAAATTCTGTATATTTTCTGAGCATATTGCTGTATAGTTCTATAGTCACCACTTGAATTGGTGAGGAAACAGAACACACTTGAAGCTTGCTTTTCATCGCTGTCACAATGCTTCCCTACGGCCTGGCAGATCTTGAGGAGATTAAAATGGTTTACTATGAGGACCCTTAATGCCATATTTGATTAACAGTGCTTCTGTGGTACTCCTACATCCCCAGTCATTATGGTAAATGTAAATACATTTTTTATACTACGAACTGAGCATTCGTGTGAAAGTTTTATCACACCAGAGGATTGGCCTTCAAAACTTCTGGGTAGCTGATCACTTGGAAGGAGAGGGAAATTGAATTTTATTGTCCTTGGGTAGGCGATGTGGAGAGGCAATACAGTCGTTTTATCCAGTGGCTTTACAGCACCGGCCAGAATTTGTATGCAGCTGGACTCAGTAGATTATTAAATTGAGCATTGAAAGATAGATACGGGCCTTCTACTCACCAGTCATTGTATCCAAAGACCAATACAGAAGATGATAACCTACATGAAGCTAACATATAATAATGTTATATCCAGAACTGTGATTATAAAACATTTATTCACTTTGTAAATGATACCGAGATTACTAGGGTTCTTAAATAAATGCTACTTTATAAAATTTTCCTAATCTAATGTGAACGAACTTGTTTTTGTTCATTGGTTGTCAGTGTAATCATTCAAACAGTTTTTGCGAATAGTTGCTCATTTACCATAACGAAACGAACAAAGTTTCCCAATCAAATTTGAAATTTATATCTCTCTGCAATCATTGCCTATTTACAACAAGGAATATGTCATCATAACAGGCAAATTCATGAGTAGTCATTCTGCGTGGAATGCTTATTGCAATCTCTGATACATTACCAGCTTTATTAATGTTGAGTCTGTAGATTGAAGTTGTTGCTTTCACAACTGCAACTCTGAATAAATGTCGTTCAGATTTTCTTCAGTGGTGAGATAAATGCAAATACTTCATGTATGAAAATGAGTTGTTTCTATTGAACCTTTGTGTTTATATTAGTGGTGTGCGGGATCCCGAACTTCGGAAAAAATGTCGGGGATACATTATTTTCTCATCAGGCGGGATATAATTTTTTCCCCGATATCGTCGGGAAAAATTTGTGTTAACATTTGTAGGTTGTTCGAACTAAATTACAAGTCTGATTTCGTACAATAAGCTTTATATAGACTGTTACGTATGCGATTATAATTTGATGACTTAAATCTTGTCGAGAAAATTTCATTTTTTCCACTTTTTAACAGATTCCAAAGTTTGTTGCATAAGCTAAAATAATTTTTTTAGGTCACATATTATGTAATGTTAAAACTACGTGTCTATTGCAAAAATTAAGTAAAACTTGTTTGTAAACTTACACTATTATGAAGTTACGGTGAACCGTGCACACTGCATTTGTCTTATATACAATTGACATTGACACATTGCGAGTATCAATTCCTGGTTGATGTGGTACGCAAGTTTTGATATACATAACCTAAACATTCATGTAAAATTAAGCTTGTCCACAATGAATGTTTAATTTGACTCCAAATGTTTAACTATTTGACTGAGATCTAAACTGGTGTTTTTTTTTAATGGGTGTGGTTAAAACTATTTTTAACACATCAACAAATTGTCTGTTTTTCGTTCAGAATGTATTTGTTTTTAATTTTGTGCTGTGCTCACTTGTTATTGCCGAGACATTGACAAACTCCAAACAAAGCAAATTTTCTATTCGAGAAATATAATTAATTTACTTAGCTATTTTTAATTTTGTTGTTGATAGAGGATTAGCTTTGATAGCATACAGATTTTGTATGATGTATTCATAATTTGCCCGATGAGACTTGGTTTTGATTGCAGTTGCACTACGTGATAAGAAGCTCAACTGTGTTTACGGACATTAAAACTTCCACTGAAAGGTAATTTGAGTACATTTGTGTCAATGTACACACATTTTACTACCAAAAATGGAACTAATATTGCAAAAGATCCTTAGTAGATGTCATAGAATTGTAAATAAAATAGCAGCGATATGAAAATATTAAGGCAATGTTTTCAAACAAATTTAAAGTGAAATTTTTGTTTTTCATGTCGTAAGACCAATTCTTTTTGCTATTTAAAAATTATTGTAAGGTATTTTCCTATTAAAATTGAAGCAATTATTTTATAAAGAAGTGCTCCAAACCCAGAGGACTAATTCGTAGTGCAACAACTAAGTGTATAAAAATATAGAACAATAAGACTTATGTAGCTCAAATCTAATTTTTAGCACATACAGTCATTATTTTATGTTTATGTTTTGTTTTAATGGAATAAGTCCTGATAGAATGTTATTCACTAGGTCTAAAAACCCACAAACGTCTTAACCTAATTAAAAATATTTTTTCCCGATTTTTCTCGAATTCCCGCGGGAAATTTAACTTTCCCGCTCAAATTTTTCCAAATGGCAAAATTCAATTCCCACACACCACTAGTTTATATCAATTGATAATAATTTATTTTTCTTTTTTTTAACTGTAAATAGCTCAAGTGCTCACTGAGTCTGCTTAAATATATGCTGTCAATTTGACGCACGATAGAACACAAAAGAAAATTTATTTGTATAGGCTGTTCACGGTTGAGCACTTTTGAAAGCCCTGCTTGAGATCTACTTGTATGCACGTTGTGTATTTTTTCCACCTTATGTAAAATTAACATTGTCAGGGGACTCATAATTTTATTCATGCATCAGGTCAGGTGAAACTGTCAAATCATTAGAAAAGTAAATATTTGAAACATGTGCTCAATTTTACAATTTAATGCATCAAAATAAACCGAAAGTAAAGGAAATGTAATAACTTGTTATGTCTACAGACTGAAAAATATGAGGTGCAGATCGAAAATAACATTTTTTTCGTAGCCAATACATCTAAAAAAATGTAATAACATATCTACAAACTCTTTCATGGTCACATATTTTTCCATTGCCTAGACTGCATAGGTCATGTCAATACTGCCAACATTGTTTCAATCTTCATTTGCTCATATAATCTGCTGTTAAGTATGACACATTTAGTTTTCTTTATTGATTGTTAGCACACATTACCAGGTGATGAAATGTAATAAATGTGAAGTAATCTGTATCTTGCCTTGAAATTAATTCTAGTGTGTCCCTTGCAACCTGCTTGAAAACCTCGTTTTTTTAAATAAAATAATGTACTTTCAATGTATTTACGTCCGGAAAAAAAATTTTGGTGGCTTAAAGAAGAACTTTTTTAAAGGTGATATATATGAAAAATTTTTAATCGTAACTGTTCATCTTATTATGAACAATTAAAGGTTTTTATTTTGAATTTTGCAGCATACTGTCTGCCTATAAAATTACATGATCACCTCCTTGATTCCATTGGTTGTGCACAGCATGGCAAAATTACATACCAACCTGGCTCATTTGCCATGTATGCCAGAGTCATTCCCAACTCTGCATCAACTACATAAACCATATCCAGGTAATAAATACATAAATACTTATAATATTTTTAAAATCCTGAATACTTAATTTTTACCACTCAAACACTGTAAGCTTCAAGAAATAATGTCTGCATTACCACCAAAATTTGCAACACTGTTGCATAGGGGCTAAATAGTAATGAAATTTTCTGTAAATCTAAGAAACACTAAAAAAAAAATTTTCGTATAAAAATGGAAATCTGGTTGTGTTTGTATAAAAATGTTACTTTAACATAACACATGTAATCTTAATTTCAAAAAAGTGCTATTGTATGTAACTCTACAGTTCAGTGAAATGTTTTTTAAAAAAATGCCAGCAATTTTAATAACGAATACTTAACGGTAAAGGCAAAATAGTGTGTAACACAAAGACAGTTATACAGTATTTGAATAGATAAAATATTTTCCTTTTGACATTGTAAGGGATAAGTTTTATATACATGATATAATAACGTATCTACACTCAATATATGGAAATTTAATATAGGGAAAAAGCAAGATAAAATTTCTGAATGCCGCTTGATGAGAAAAGTGAGTAATTCTCAGTTTCCGGCTGCAGGACTGTAGATCTACATATTCACTGTTTCAATGGAAAACTTAAGTGTACCAAAATTTCTGTACTGAGGAATTTTATCTCAACCCCTATTTAAAAGGAGTTATTGTGTTACATGTTCATGTATGAGCAATTATTGGGATTCCTGAACTGTAATTATATAGACAGAAGGAAAAGTAAATTTCTTGTGTACATGGTTTCCTCCAATTATTCTGTTGCAGTACCTATTGCCCAACCAAATATTGTAATAACCGTCCAAATCCGCTTCCTAAGAGATTATATACATTTTTTAACATAGGTATGTAAGTTTACAACTTATTAGTTGCAGTGTTGTGTATACATTCAAGTCTAATTGGAAAGGCAATAAGATAAATATTTTTATTTCTCTTAGAAGATGCTCATTCTAAAACAGAAGCGCAGGTGTTTTTGTGATCATTATTTAAACATACTATACTATGCTACACAACTAATACAACTAAATAAAAATTGTATAATTTTAAGATCTTTTTTATAATCTATCACGTCATCTTGAAATTAAAACATGAAACTTCTTGCACAAGTAATTTTAAGACAATGTAACACAATGATTTATTAATATTAAGTTACCTATTTGGCTATGAAATTCACTGTTAATGCTACAAACACAGCAAGCACATTGTGTTTGGGTTTGTGATAAAATAAATATGTGTTGTTTATGAATAAACGGACAAATATTTGTAATTGAAAAATCTTAAAATGGAAGTTGAGAAGATCATTCCAATTAATGAATATGCTCCAGAGTCAATATGAAATTTTTACTATGTGAAATGTAATTCGTGATGGTATGCGCTATTGTAATACTTTTAATATTTAAATTTAATATTTTATGTAGTTGAACCATGTTATTTTATCTGAACGATGATTGTAAACAAATTTTGTTACTGTGATTTCTTGATGGTGCAAAATGCTGGCGTTAGTCATTGTTAAACCACACGAACCAAGTTTCTAGAAGTAGGAAGCGGAATGAGTTTCCCTTGCGGTGCAGTTGGCACTCAGTGAGTTTGACACTCAAAGGAAATGTCGTGCGGAGAGGATGGCACAGCGGTGCAAATGGCACTTGGTGAGACTGACACAGCAGTGCAACCGACACTCTGTGAACTTGGCACTCTGAGCAGATGACACATGGTGAATATGGCACTTGGTGAGACTGACACAGCAGTGCAACCGACACTCTGTGAACTTGGCACTCTGAGCAGATGACACATGGTGAAGATGGCACTTGGTGAAACTGACACAGCAGTGCAACCGACACTCTGTGAACTTGGCACTCTGAGCAGATGACACATGGTGAAGATGGCACTTGGTGAAACTGGCACAGCAGTGCAACCGACACTCTGTGAACTTGGCACTCTGAGCAGATGACACATGGTGAAGATGGCACTTGGTGAAACTGACACAGCAGTGCAACCGACACTCTGTGAACTTGGCACTCTGAGCAGATGACACATGGTGAAGATGGCACTTGGTGAAACTGGCACAGCAGTGCAACCGACACTCTGTGAACTTGGCACTCTGAGCAGATGACACATGGTGAAGATGGCACTTGGGGAAACTGACACAGCAGTGCAACCGACACTCGGCACTCTGAGCAGATGACACATGGTGAAGATGGCACTTGGGGAAACTGACACAGCAGTGCAACCGACACTCTGTGAACTTGGCACTCTGAGCAGATGACACATGGTGAAGATGGCACTTGGGGAAACTGACACAGCAGTGCAACCGACACTCTGTGAACTTGGCACTCTGAGCAGATGACACATGGTGAAGATGGCACTTGGTGAAACTGACATCGCTGTGCAGTTAAGACATGGTGAGGATGGCAAACAGTGAGCTTGGCATCGGCTGGATTTTGGTGCAACTGACTTTCTGTGAGCTTGACACTCAACGAGACTGTCATGTACCCCAAGCAGGAGGGTGGTGGTGGCTGGAATGTGATGCGGACAATGACCGCTGTGCGTTTCCTGCCCGGCTCCGTTTCTAAGATGGCGTAGATGAACCATGATTTTTATCTTACCCTCCTTTCTTTCTTAAATTATCTTGAGAATTTGATAGATGCACATAATCTTAATGCAAAGGTAATCTTAATTGCAAAAAATTTAAGGTTTTTCGTATATTTTGTGAAATAAATGTGATTGATTTTATTTTCCTCTTTGGAATCTACTAACTCAGACCATTCAGTATCCATTTCCATTTAAAATAGAAAACTATGAAATATTTATTTTACAATGACAACAAAAATTATTACAGAATGGCTGTTTGCAAATAACAGTGTATGCTTTGTAGTATTATGATAGCATCACATGAATTATAATTTTTAATGAAACAAGATATTCTACTTCACCCAGTATAAAATATGTGACAAGATTTGTAACAATGTTAACTTTAAAGACGCTATCACTTTTCTCATTGTGAAATTATATCATCAGAACCAGAATGTATGCTATATTGAATAAATAGTTGTATAGAAAATTGTGTAAATGCTACACTACCTCAAACACTGTAAACTGAACAATGTCTTGTCTGCTTGCTTAATAGAGTTTCTTCCTGTAAAATCAATTACACTTTTATTGATGCAATTAAAATAAGAACCATATATAATACTATTGGGCAAAGTATTATTCTTATGCACACTTTATTTTTTAACTATCACACACCCAAAATGCATAATTTTTGAACTCCATGTAAACAATCAAAACTGTTTCCTATTGGCTAACATGTGTGTGATATATACATGTTTTGGTTTTGCTGCTTTAGCATCAGCATGTTAATGCATCATCTGCTGGTTGCTGTGGATTACAGAGAAACTTTGAAATTGGAATGAAGTAGTTTTTGGAAACACATTTTTATTTTTATTTATTTTTTATTTTTTTTTATTTTTTTTTTTTTTTCTCCTCGTAGTTTTAAGCTGAATTTGCTTCAGTTGTCACCACCTTCATTGAAGTTTGAAACGTCATTGGTGCTTCAAAACGCCATTTTAGTACAGCATTTGACAATTAATTTAAAATTGTTGGTAAATATTTTATTCAAGAATTCTACTCTCATGAATAACCACTTTTCTTTTGGACTCGTGTAGTTATACTAATTGAAACATATACCTCTCAATTCTCAAAAATTTCAAGTCTTTTTTTATGCACATTTGACGAACATTCTATTCCTGTATATTATTTTGTATCTTAGTATCTTGAAACTAGCCTAAAAACTAAGGATAATATTAAGAAATGTTCAAAAGAATATATATTTATGTAATAGTGGAACTATACAACACTTCCTGGTCTTCACAGCAATAACATTAAAATCCTCAGAGACAACAAAATATAATAAAAATGCAAAATGTGCATGTAACCTACTAGGGCATATGCATGTAAACAACCAAGAACAACATGTACAGAGATGTCACAGGCACATCAGCATGGCTATGTCTGTTTTACCAGTGCAAAAATATTAGTCTATTTTAAAATGTAATATTCTAGAATTATATACACACAAATCAAGAAAGGACCACAGAGTGCGTGTTAATATTTATCATACTATCAGCAGTAGCGGGAAAAGTAGAAAAAATCCCTGTTGTAGCTAGTCAGCCAGCAAACACAACTGCCATATCTGAAATAATACTTCAAACGTACACAGATAGTTGCTAACTTCTACTCTCTACATAGTATATTTTTAACTTACCTACCTTGTTGCTGTATCACCCTATTTGTAGTGCCTGGTATTACTAATTATATTCTTGTACGCACAGTTCTGCCTAGCATTAAATTGCATGATGCCTCCCCTGTAGTAATTTGAGGGGTAGTTCTATAACCTAACAAGAAATGTATGCTATCACTAATAGAACTTTTTCAGACACCACCTTTTATACCTTATCCTTGAACCTTCTTACCATGTTCTCTGTAGCTGCATTTGTCACAGGATAGTAGGGTGGCGAAAAATTGTGCTTCATTCCATTAAACTAACAGAAATCAGCAAACTGTTATGAAGTAAATTGTGGTCTGTTTTCCATGACCATGTGCACTTTTATGTAGCGCATTCTACTTGTGACTGGATCCCATCTTGGAATGTAACAATCCTTATGGACCAGTCCAAAACCACTAAAGAATAAAGGTATGGAGAAGGGACATGTGTCTATACGAGAACCTTGGGAACAGCCTCCATACTTAAGTCTCGAACACGTGCTTCCACAAGCAAGGCTACATGTCACGGGCGGGCATCAACAGCGTCAAATCTCCACTACAGTTTGAATCGCTCGCTACTCTAGTACGGCTGCGGTGTTTCACAATCCCACCACTGGAAAGCAAAGTTCTACCCGCCAGAGCATTCACTGCCTCTAAGATGTGCGGGCTGGCCAGGTCACATGATCACCTCACAGCCTTGCAGCGAGCGCTGCAGGGATAAGAATACAGTCGCCTGTGTGTGACATCAATAGTCCAACCCACAAGAGGGTGGAGCTTGCTTCCCACTCACTCTTCGGAGCATCTCCGAACTAGCTAATCAGTATATAAGTGGTAGCAGGATCTGGTCTTAGGGCAGTCTGTTGCGCCTCCACTGCTGTAAAAAGACACTGGAAGATGACATCCCACAAGGGTGAGCTCTAACCCCTGTCTCCCGCTGTAAGAGGCCACAAGGCATGTCGAACAGGGACAGCTAGATGCTTGAATTCTCTGCGTCACGTCGGTAGCCGCAAGACTCCACAGGGTCTTCGACTTCAGCATCCACTGGCAGCTCCGGAGAACCCACCAGCAGTTCAGATGGTCGTCCACCTCTTTAGGATCTCCAACTCCAGAGGCCTTCTGGATGCCGTCGACCACAATCCTTCCTTGGTAAACCTTCCATGGACTCCCTACATTGACAACATTCCTTTTGGTAACCATCCTAAACAGCCACCACACTACTTCAGTGCCCTTCTGGTGCTGCTTAACTATGTTCCTTCAGAACACTTCCCAATTAATTTAATTTAAATTAATTAGTGTGGCATTTATCCATCACGTAATACTCGGTACACGTAAGTTATCAGTAATTTTGCTCAGGACGTGTTCTCCTGAATTAACTTCTCTCTTTTATTTTTACTAGGGCTGATCTGTTAACTGAATGTTTGGTTTGGTCTGGTAATTTTTACAAAAACCAAACCGACCCGAATTCTAAAAAAAAAACTACCATTCAGGTTTTTCTTGCACTGAAGTTAAAACTAACAAATTATTAACAACTTACCAAAGAATGACACTTCCACTTATATTATGGTGTGTAGCGTATCTGTGGTATTATATTTACAATATTACTACTTACTTGTTGTAGCATTAAAATCATCCTAAACAGTTTCCCAGGATAAAGAGGTTATGGTTTCCCAATAAACCATGCATTGCCAATACAGAAATACTGTTTTATTGTGTCTGATTTTATTTATTTCTGTTAAACATATTTATACATTCAAATTGTGTACACAGATGTTAGTAATGTAAATTACTTTAATTATAATTTCTTATTAACGAATCATGTAAACAATTCCCTCTAAAATATTTAGCAAATAAGATGCTACAGAGCCAGTGATGCCACACTTGCTCATGAAGTTTTCCCTCTCCAGGGAATGGGTACTGACTTAAGTTTTGTTCATTGCACAGACAGAATACTGTACAGGATTGTTTTTTCTTGTTATGATTCTCTGCTTGCTGACTGCTTTGTCATTTTCTTCGGCAACACCAATCAATTTACTTTAACCTCTATGTTTTTTAACAGCGTGAGTATAAACCAGCCATGGCCTCGATATTGTGTGAGGCCATGTTTCATTGCTTATAAGAGTGTAGCTAAAAGTATAATAAAGAACATTTCTTTTGCTTTTGCTTCGGGAGGGAATTTTATTTAGTGAGGTCGTATACCGCTTATGTTGCTTGTGGCTTCTGTTTAAATTCTTTCGCCTGACTTTCTGCCAAATTTGATGGAATTTAAAAACATTCCACAGAGAAGTATTAATTTTAGTGGGCAGCGAAATATATAATACAGTTTCATAAATCGGATTTTTACATGTCGAAATTCAAAACTTTTGTAAATTTTTCACTAAGGGCATGTTTTCATTGTGATAGCAGCTATCACAACAGTTACAATTACAGTACAGTTACAATACAGTTACAGGGCCTGTTTACACACACAACGAAACATGTTGTGATAGTTAACCTCAAAAGGGACATTTCCGACAACACTTGTGTCAATATATTGATAGGCCCTACATTTATATATATATATATATATATATATATATATCTATCTCTATCTCTATATATATATATATATCTATCTATATCTATCTCTCTCTCTCTCTCTCTCTCTCTCTCTCTCTCTCTCAAAAAAAAAAAAAATTATTGATATTTGTTGGGGTAGTTGAATATTTTGACAGGATATTAATGGTTTAAGTGCAACAGTAACTATCATGCTGTTTACACAGCAATAATGATATAAGCACAGCTCTCACAATAGGGACTATCACAGTAAAGGTAAATGGTTCTATATTTACACTCACCTGCATTGTTTGGAATATTTAGGAGTGTTTTCTTTTTGTGGCCATATGTGTAGCATTGAAGGTGTGACATGACAAGGCCACTCTGAATAACACATTGCATTACAGATCTTAAGCAATACCATTATATGTTCATACTGTAACATGTCAAGAACATCAGAATACTGGAACTAAGAGCACAAGGAAAATATTTAGTTGGAAGTCATTTTTAATACAATAAGTTAAAATAAATTACAATTTCACTTTATTTAATAATTTATTATTAAGTTGATCAAATTTAATGTAAAGTGCATCCTGTATAGAATTTAGACCTATAGTTTCACAAGTGATTACTTACAAAATGTTTTCTTCTAATATATAACATACAAAAAAATTCTATCTTGGTGTAGCCCTTATTTTTCCTGGAGTCCCACAATGTCCCCCAGTGTGGAAAATACGCACAGCTTCGTTCAGTGTTTTTCCAAAGTCCTTAGCATATCTCGGGGCACTGTATCTCAGCTATTATGATGTCTTATAGCATAAAACTACTTCCTCAGTTGTGATGCTTCCCTCTGCTGAAGTTTCTATCTTCTGTCATTCTGGATGGTGTCAAAGATCTTCCCTAAGCAGCACGCTGGGTCGCCTGTTGTTACAATTCAATAATTCGGCAGTTTGTCATTTGTAACCTTTCATTATAAATCAGTAGTCACAACTCACAGCTTCACAACTTCTATTACATTTGTTCTTCATTTCAAACAAATTGACAAAAAAAAATCATTCTTATTCTTCAAACACAATAACTCAATATTATTACTCTTCCATCATTAATTATTAACATTTAAAATGGATTGCAGTAATTATTTATCTAAGTTTACATTTTTTTTTTTCTCCTCTCATTTTCACTATGTTAAAATACACACACCCATCTTTAGCTGTGGTTAAAATCATTCTAAAAAAAATTTTTTTTTTTTCATTTGCCATAAGCCTTACTTAAGTTGCCTGTGATTGGCCCTCATCTGACCATGACACATTTCTCACCCAATCAGCAATGGCAAGACAAGAGACAACCAAGATAACCTTATGTTTAATACACATTTAATTGCTTTATACCCTCTGAGAAGAAATGAAAAATAACAAACATTATTATTGAATACTGGCTTTAAACGAATGTATCTCTATGTAAATAATTATTAAAATAAACCAAAGATTATACTGTTAACTCTTATTTTAAAACGTAATTTGGAAAGATATCAAAATAAGGTGACAACATGAACAAGTATGCTTTAAATCTATATTATAATAATACTGATAATAATGTCTATGACTAAATGTAAATATACCCCAATATCTGCAATGTTACAAGTTGCAGAGACATACCTTTACAAAGGTATTTTATATACCTATAACAATGGTACTCATAGTTATACTCCTCAAAAACAATGCCATCGTGAAAACGGATATAAATCTTGGAATGCCAATTTACGTACACATGGGTAAAAGATTCTAGCTTCACGCAGTGTACAATTACAAGTGGTCTTGCCCACACTATTTGCTCGTAAAAATTGATTATTTTGAAAGATTAGTTTTAGTAACATTCTTTATGGATAATGGGTTTAGTCCGCAGTGGTTGCACTCTATATTGCTGTTTTGTAATAAAGTGTGTAAAAACAATAAAGTCAATTGGTATGAGATCAAAAAAAAAAATTTTAAATTTATCTGTTAGCGGTGAGATTGGTTATGTAAGGAGAAATAAGAGAACATATTATGCCATAACTCAGAAGAGAATTTTAACAGTGTCTGGGTACCTGAGAGCGAACCTCGGAAGAAGCAGGTCCAGTACACGTAGAAAGGTGTGGAAATAAGCAGAGAGGACTGACGCAGAAAGAGAAGACTAAGTGTAGACGTAAGTTAGATTAAGTTAATATTTTTATCATTTTGGTTTGCTTAGTTACATGCTCTTTTGTGTGTAAACTTTTTGTTTGATTAAATTTAAATGGTTGAGTGCATTAAGCAAGAGTGTAAAGTGTTACAGGGGCCACGATTGTAAGTGCAGTTAACGAAAAGTACCGAGACTGCAAACAGGAGCAGACTGGCAGTTGAACTTGATACCTTCCATAAGTGATGTCAACGACATGCTGCGGTAGATGGAACTGTGCAAGTGCTCTAAAAAATCAGCACCTCAAAAAAAAGTTAAGTGATGATCTTTGTTTCATTATCAAGGTTATTGCTTCTTGCATTTCAGAGAGAATTGCAGAGATGTTCCAGAAATTATCTTTTTGTTGTTTTAAGTTGAAACAGAGCGAATAATTTGTAGGGTACTGTGTGTATTTGTATTCAGGGGGCTGTCTGGTCAATGGGCTACACCGTTGTCCAGCTTGTAAGAGCTATTAACCGCAGTAGCTAAGTTTGTGGCTCATCCAGATGAAAGGTGGAGCACAGAGAAGCTGTTAACAGGATTTGCCAGACTTGTAGAAACACCCCAGCCAGAGTTCCAATTTCCAAGATGACATAAGGGTGTGTTAGGTGAATTTGGTAGCAATGTGTTACTGGGACTTGGATTTGAGTCCCCATATTTGGTCGCCTAAGAGGGTGGCTGAAGTTGAACCATGCCGAGAGACAGTGTGTGTTCACTGGTTGAACCCTGGTCATCTCAAGAGACAAAGATGACAGACAATGACTATCAGCTACTGAGAGACGATGGAGTTACCCTATCATGGTAGAAAATTTATTTTGTCAGTATATTTGTGTAAAAAAAAGTTATATATAGGTGTAAAGATTTGCTATGTGTTCATAAATGAATACATTGTTATGTTGCAGATTAAGCAGCTGTTTAATGTGATAGAATTTTGTATTTTACAATCTCATTTATTGGTAATTTTAGGAAATTGATTTTTGTGGTAACCATACTACATTTGTTAATGCTCAACTAGTTAGGCTTACAAAAAAAATGACAGTACAGGGCTACTCAGTTCGTTTTTCACAATTGATAAATTTCTTATTAGTGTAATCTTGTTGTAAAGTAGTGAGCATTTTATGGGAAAAAGTTTAATTTGGTTTCGTATGGCTAAGCAGCTGGAACAAGTAGGCGAACCAATCTGGATGCCTTCATTTATGTAAGATATGGGTGACATTTATATTAGGTCACTATAGGTTAGCTAAGTAAATACTGTGTGGCTATCATGTGGGGAGAGTAATTTGTATTTCCCCTTACTCCCCCCTATGCTGAAGATGTCACGGCTGGTGCCAGAATATATCTTCCCAGTAGCTGGATATCACTACTGAACATGTTCATTTAGAGACATTGGTAGTGAATTTGAAACTCTTAAGCCGAAAAAAACTTCATAGTAGCGGAAACAAAGTCCCTCATGTTTGAGGGTGAACAGAAGAACCACATGTATAAACTCTTGTCAGGGGTGTCGTAGACAAGGGAGGCTGTGAATTGGTTAAATGGTTCCCCTGCCACCTTCTCCTTCCAAGGTCAGCGTACGGAGATATAGTGGAGACCCTACGTCATAGGTGGAGTTGTGACAGGAGGGCTGAGGTCACGACCTTGTGTGGGACTCGTCCATTAATGACTATGCGGTACAGAAGAGTGCATGCCGTGAGGTGACTGCACAGCAGTGGAGAGGCTGTGGTTGTTGTTGAGCAGAGACATAGGTGATTCAGTGCGGAGTTAACAACTACGACCACCAGGTCATCGGTCAACTGTTCTAATGTTTTGATAGGTTTTGCGCAGGGTTTCCTGAGTTCTGTTTGTTTGCCAGGGGTGGGTGAGTTAGAATATAACTATAGCTATTAAGGTGACTGTTTAAAATGGTTATTCTTTTCTCATAAGATTAGTGTAAGACTTTTCTTGTACTGTAATTATGAAGTTATAAACGACATCCAGGGAGGATAAACTTACTGAGTGACTAGGTGTGATGGCCATGTAGGGATATTAGATATGTGATACTTGTAAACTGATTGTTTCAGAAGCGGACCTAGTATGAGGCGATACCATAGCCACTTCACCAAGGAGGATGTCTCATTGGTAATGGATGTAGCTCTGGATGTTACGTATCTGTCTGTATACCAATTGGAGACAAAGCATCTGGTGTGGAGGTGGCTCCTGTCATACTGTTACCTAGGGTGAATCATGTCGTCGGGACCTCCTGGGAGAAATATATACTGTGCATCATCCCATATGTATTGACACACAGTCATTCTAAACTGTGGTAGCTGATCTTGTAACAGTGTAGTTGAAGTTTTTTGAGTCAAAAATTTTTATGTAACAGTGGAAATTGAATTGAGAGTTCATAAACTTGTTTTTCAGATTCTAAAATATTTTTTGAGATTTAGTCCACATTTGTTGCTGTCTCGTGTGCAGCCTGACAAATACACTTTGGAGTTGTACTCTCAGAATCCCAATTGTTTGTCAAGGTCAGAGCTGTTTGTGAGGACACAAGTATTTGTGCATGGTGGGGGCGGATAATGTCATTGCCTTGGGCATGCAGTTTGATAAATGTGTTCCTTATACTGCGTGGACCAGGGAAGTGTGTGTGTTTTCGCAAACAAGGAGGGCATGTGTTGAGTGTATGCTGATGGCTATCCACACAAGTGTCCTGATTACTTAAGGAAACCGGCCTATGGTGTTGTGATAGCTGGCAAAGTTATGTGCTGTTTACGCAGATTCCTGTTTCCGGAACTGTGTCGGGTTCCAGTGACAGCCTTATTGGAAACTGGTAAACACACATTCTTCTGGGTCTGTTGGCGTGTGCACTCGGTATTCAAATACCTGTGTTTTTGGGTCAGTCTGGGAGTTCCATAGTTGCAACCAGAGAAGACAAATCAAGGACTCCGGGGGAGGATGAAGTCTCCACGTCCTGGCGAGGGCACCTGCCTAGCTGAGGCATGAAGTCTATTCAGAGAACATCTTGAGGCTTGTATATTCTAATTTTACTAAAATGCCAGGCCTATCAGCTCCAGAGATTTGGTACAAAGTGTTAAGTTTAATTCCATTACATTTAATTGCTTATAAGTTAGTGTTAAATGAGAACTCTCCGTGTTTATTTTGCTAAGACTTGATTTCAGCATGACAAAATAGAATTTAAAGAATTTTCTTAATACACCTCTCAATTCAAGTTTCACTGAATGTTAGAATAAATGCCTTTATTTGATATTACTTGTTACTATGAACTATTATTTGTTAATTCATGTTATTGTCTATCTCTAAAACATTTTCTTTTTAGAAAGATTTGAATGAGAGAGCTGTAATTAAAGTTCCTATTTAGATAAAATTATTGTTGTTATCACTAATAGATAATGAGTTGTTTCCTCCTTTTAGTCCTATTGGTTTTGAATTAAATGTGTTAGCAGAGAATAATTTATCATGCACCAGTATGCTCCAACATAACCACAGCATGCCTTGTATGGGACTTAACTTTTCATGTGTTAAGAAGGTCCCCCCCCCCCCCCTACTTCACCTTGTTGCCGCTTAGGAAGTGATATTCTTTAGCCAAGCGAGTCACGTTTTTAGAATAAGAGGAGAGGGTTGCATAGCTGCAGGCTATCCCTTGTGACCCTGCCTGAGTTACCAGATAACCATATTATGATTTTTTCAATATAATAAAATAAATTATATTGCATTTGGTATTTTAGGAGTGTTTTCTTTTTGTGGCCATATGTGTAGCATTGAAGGTGTGACATGACAAGGCAACACTGAATAACACATTGCATGACAGATCTTAAGCAATACCATTATATGTTCATACTGTAACATGTCAAGAACATCAGAATACTGGAACTAAGAGCACAAGGAAAATATTTAGTTAGAAGTCATTTTTAATACAATATGTTAAAATAAATTACAATTTCACATTATTTAATTAATTATTAAGTTGATCATATTTAATGTAAAGTGCGGCCCATATAGAATTTAGACCTATAGTGATTATGAAAATAAATTTGGCGTAGCATTTAGCTTCAGTATTATCACCCTCTTTACAAAAGTATGTAGGAAGGTTAATTAAATGGAACAAAACTAAAAATGTTGTGACTCTAAGTCCTTAAACATATTAAAGGTTTTAAAGGTATGTTCCTTTTAGTTTCCAAATAAAAATGCTAAAATTGTCTCATAATTGGGGAATTTAATCAAATTAGTCTTTAATTCAAAATTCGAAATATTTTCGTGGAAAATGTTGAGGGATAATTTGTTTTCATTCATAGTTCCAGTTACTTAACTCAATGACTCATCCCAACCCCTTCAGTGTTTGAGAAATATCTAATAACCATATCCCAAATTTGTCAAAATATGGAATGAAATAAAAATGTATGAATAACGTGATAATAATTATGTCTAAAATAAAATAATCTCCAAGACCACATAATAATAGTGGCATCAGCCCAAGGTATTGCATCGTCTTACCATGATGTTGACATAATGGCGTTAGTCCACCTTGGTAAAATTCCACTCTAAAATAACTATTAGTCCCAGCTCTCAGGTCTCCTTTTTTAGCATGCCTGGACTCCCTAAATACATCGCATGATCAGGTGGTGGTATCCTGAATAGTTTATCCTTTAGGATGGTACTGTCAAATTTCAGCCTCTATTAATATGTTGCACCAAGAAGCCATCCTCCAAGCAACGTAATTGATCTATGTAGCATCACTTAGAAAGGTTAAAAACTTGTATGCGAAGTTCATCACAAAAAAAACTTATCAGATACTAAGCGTAACTTGCAGTCAAGATTAAAATGTGTTAACATAAAGTATTAAAATTAGGAAAATAATTATTTAAAAAATTGTAAAAATTATTTTTGTAAAATCTTATTAAAAGTAATAATTAGTATATATTAATATTTAATTAAGTCTTATACAAAGGGTAGAGGTTTTAATATATTAAAATTAAGCTCTTCTTAGACTGGGACGATTATTATCATTAGAAAGTGGAAAAATACCATGTTATAAAACACTGTTAAATAGTCTATGAAACTAACTATTCTGTTCCACAGCCAGTATGTTGCACATACTTAAAAAGCATAAATTACATAAACAGAAGCTAAGAAATATACTAGAAATTATGCATCTGCTTCGGTGGAAAACAGTTATATCCAGCAAAAATTATGTTCAACACCATGTAACATGGCTCGTTTTTATGCTGGGAGCTGGTTATTGACTGTACAAAACCGTAGCATTGATTTTTACAAAATCTGTCTTTAATAAGCTGTGCATATGTGCAAATAGAAATTGCCATGAATTTTTTTTTTTTTTTTTTGCCTTCTTTGGCAGTAATTTGACACCAAAACACGTTTTACCACTCCAAGCCAAACCCGGTTTTTTGTTAGTAACATTAAAAATGATGAAGCCATAATAACAAAATTTGCAACAGACTTACTTTGATTTATGTGAAATGTGATATCATAGCAAGTCTAATTTGGTTAACAAAGGTGTTGAAGATGTCCATTTTTACAGAGCAGTCATGACGGTTGTCTCAAAGAAAATTGGATGAATTATGTGCCGGCAGGAAATTGCACACCACAAACCACATTGTACTGAATGGAGATAATCTTGATGCACTGTGTAGGGATTTTCACTGGCACAAAGATGGGAGTTTTGAGAATTTACATACATAACCTTAAAGATTAAACAAAGCTTCGTCAAGAATAAACGGATAGTCCAAAATTCTCAGATTTGCATGGACGAGTGTTTGCAACCATCAATAGTATGCCACATGTTTCATTCTGTCAGGCTCCCTGAGTTAGTGGATGGTGGAGATTTAATATGCATGAAGGTTGGCTTTATTTGCTGTTTGATAAATGCATTTTGACATTCCGGTTTTGTGAGAAAGTCACTGCAGTGACTTATTTGGAGAAGCTAGTATTTGGAGCATTATGTCATAGACAGTTTCCTGTGGCATTTTTTGACAGTTTCCTCTTGGTTTTAAGTGTCTTTGCCAGGGCCAAATGTTGGACCTACTCAGTACATGTGTACCTATAAACTTTTCCCAGAACACCTGTTAATATGTCTTAATTGAGACGGTTTTCCAGTATGTCTGTACAAGGAAGACACACTGCTCCGCAGTATACCAAGACATTTCTTTCCTATTTTCTTATTCATTACAATTATATGGTTTCCACACATAATTGAACACCCACTTCCAGCAGCCACAAAGCACAACATCTGCCTACCGATATCTGCACCACAAAAGACTGACTGGCAACACTGTGGTGGCCACGAGGCAAAACAACAGCTGCTTACTGATATCTACACCACAGCAGACTGACAGGTAACTAGGCAAAACAACCATGGGCAGACACATCACACCATAATCCAAAATAGAATCACAATCATATTTCATTGGAATGTTTTCAGTATGGAGCGTAAAGTTCAGTGTTAGTTTGATGTGGATGTTATCCATAAAAAACAAAGTAGGTTTGTTCAAAGTTCGTTATATATTTTCATTATTGTTAAAGTTATTAACAAAAACCTGGGTTCGGCTTGTAGTGGGACACGCTAGTTATATGAAAGTCATTAAAAAACACAGAGTAACTACAACATAAGTAGAGTCCTGGAAATTTTGCAAATTTGCAATAGCTGCGAAAACATGTGAAATGTTGCATTATTCACAATAATTTTTTTTTTTTTTTTTTTTTTTTGTGAAAAATGGGAAAAACTTCTGCAAATGCACTAGATTCTGTACAAAGCACTTCACTGCATTAATTTTCAGCACACATAAAAGAGTGAACTTTTTTTACTTAGAAATACTTGAGGATGATGTTTGTAGTGATGGAAAACATATTGTAACCAATTGTTTTTTTTGGATGTCAAAGATATGCGATGCATGCAGAACTCAACCCAAAATGGCTTGCCACATAGCTACAACCCTAGTGCTAGCAGTGTTGCTTTTGACTACCCCAACACTACATTGTTTACATCAATGGCACATGTATACAGTCTTTCACCTATGTCATGTGAGACACATTTTTTTTTATTGTGATCAGCAGCATATTTAGTTATTATTGCAATGAAACACTTGTATGTAATGAATGTGTGCATAGCGAAATGGAAGAAGGTATTCTTACAAAACAGTCAAAAGTAATTGCATGTGTCATGTAGGACTATCCTCAGTGTGTAGATGTGTAGGAAATGGCACAATTTTATTTTGTGTCGTGTATGTAAAGCCTTCAGTCAATATAATTAAAGGAGCACAGAAGACTAAGTACTTGTTTAAAAATATAATTTATAAAAAGAACTTACTGTTTTAATTGTCGTGTACTCCTTCAAATAATTTTTAGTTGAAAATGATACAAAATGCCAATAAATTTCATTTTCAAAATGCTAAAATACACATTTTGAAATGCTAATTTTCTGGACCTCTAATCATAAGTTTATCACAAATTACTAAAGACATTGCATTCAGACAACATTGTAGCATATTGCATTATCTCAGGATTTATTGTACATATATTCATCCATCCATGTGCACATACATATTTTAATACTTGAATTAGTTATGTACATATATTTCTGTAAACATGCATTATGTGTGTGTGTATATTGTTATTTATCAGTGCTTTGCATTGCCCGAACGATTTAAAAACGTGGGGAGGACAGGGTAGTTATATATCGGGCGGCTAGTCATAAAGAAATGTTTTATTGACAGGCGAACAATAATCCTACGAGGGTTTTGAGTCATGAAGGCATACCACTATGCTGGCTCTCACACTCCTGATCTTCAGCAGATAGAATTTCTGCATTTATCTGAAGAATTTTCTGGTTTACTGATCTTGCTTCTGTCAGCGTGACTCAGGGTGCATTGAACCTTCCAGATGGTCAGGGCGACTGTTATAAGTGTGATTGGTCTCCGAGCCTAGAGTAGTTTGAGTCAGGAGTCTGGGCGATTGTACAACGTTAGACGACAAGCTATAACAGCAACAAGTATTGTTGGAAGTGACCAGCGGGAGGAAAATCTGTGACTGTGAACATCGGAGCAGTGAAGTGTGCGACTGGAAGGCTGGACTATTCTACTGGATGTGTCAATTACAGACATTACAAATGATAGCAACAAGCAGACTAAATGTGTGTTAATGATGAGTATTAGTTAATTGACTATAACCAAACAGAGACATTGAGAAGGCTGTTCGTTAGAGTTGAAATATACATTTAATGTTGCCCTCACTGTGATATAAAAAGAGTAATATTGGAGATAGATTATTTAATGCTGTAAATAATAGGTGTGTGAATTAATTAAAAATCAAATTTTGTTCTTTTATATTTATTAAGACCTCCATCCTTCATGAACTTAGATACTTCCTTCAGACATCTTGTAACTGTGTATATATATATGTATATGTGTGTAAATGAACTGCATTTGCTGTTGTCTCATCGCTTTATATCTTTGCTTATGTGAATGGCAGTAACTCTATTTACAATTAGGTTCTTGCTATGGATATTTGATTTATATATATATATGTGTATATATATATATATACACGCACCCACAGACACACACGCATGCACACACACACACATGTGTGTACATATATATATATATATATATATATATATATATATATATATGTATGTATGTATATATATTTATATATATGTATGTATGTATGAAAGGAGTTTCTTTCTTATAAGCTGTGAATGGTTGTTATATTATTCATGCAAAGTGTATTCATATTTTCAGGTTAGCAGTTTTCAAAAAATAAATCCAACTATGAAGTCATTATTACCAAACTCTCGTACACTTGACTCCTTGTCTGAACTTCAGAGTAATAAAATGAGCACACCAAGTACATCATCAAGGTAAGTTACATATTTTGCTAAAGTGTAAATGCTGATGTAGTACAATTGTTGAATATTTGTTGACAAAATAATAACAAAAATTAATAAATGTAAATTTTTCAAAATCTAAATATTTTTCATTTGCTAATTTTATTACTTTTTCCAAAGTGATATTATTCCAAACTAATTACATATACACCCTGTTCAATTTGTTCTTTCCCATTTTCAGATATTTTTCTGTCAATTTCATTTGGTAATTATGTGTTTTTAATTTCGGTAGTTGAATATTAATGGACCCTATTTCATATTAAGATGACTTGGGCTGTAGTGAGGAAAGAAGTGTAATCCAACTTGTTCATGTGTTTACCAGTCACAGAAAAATCATAGAATTCAGTTAGTGGTCATACAAGTCTTGAAAAATAAACAGTAATTGGCATGAGGTCAGTTGTTCTGTGTTTGGGAGGCTTTTTTTAATTTACGGGTGTTCAATGAAATGTTAAACACAGCTGTTAATAGTTTTCTTTCTCCTTCCTCTAAACAAGTAGAGAGGCTGGAGTGTTTATTTCGTATTCTTTTGCTCATAAATTTGTGTAGCACCACCTTTTCTTTGTCCTCCTCATTTGCTTGGCATCTGTTCTTTACCCTGGCAGTGACTGGTTCTTTCAGAATTGTTACATTCATGAATAGCAATTGTGCATATTGTGCACAATACTTTGACACCAACTAACAGCCAGCAGCATTAAGACCATGACGATGCTCACCACTCACGGGACACGTGAGCACGCACGTGCGCAAAGAAGCCATAACCTGGACTTTCCCTTAGTGGGATGTTTATTTTAAAGTGTAAACTATGTCTTTTATTTTTATTTTAGGCTCAAAGTGTTTTAACGTGTTAAAAATGTATGTTTCAAAAAATGTTGCACAATGTTTGGTTAAAATTCAAAATGCGCACTGCACAAAGAATGAAGACATTATTCCGGCATAAATGCCTCCATAAAGAACATTCAATGAACACAGGAAATTCACAATTTAAAAGTTTAATGTGATCATGTATGCAATTTATGTATGTGCCATTGCTTTTTGATGTTAAAAGTTTTACTCGGCGTACATAGCACTTCCACTTGTGTGAACACTGTAGACAGCCATGGTAGGTCCACACGACCCCTCCCTCTGGGCAGTCCGTCGAGGAGAGCTGGCGAGGTAAGACACTGTCACGTACGCACTTCAAACCTTTGCACTGATGTAAATTACCATAGCTCACTTTTAGTATACCGGTTAACCTTTGCCTTGTGTATGTTTTGCCAGACATTCCCCAGCATTATGCTTCCGCTAAACCTAATAATTTGCGCCTCTGTGGCTTCTTAAACTTAATCGAGGAAAAGTTAGGAAATATGTTGGAGAGGCCACGTTGTAGCATTGCAGCTAGATATATATAATTTGTATATTTGGGAAGTATTTCAATTGCCTATATTTCAGTCTAGGATAGTAATTCATGTAATATTTGAAAGGTTGTGGCAATGAGAACTTGTTGTATTTCATATATTTTCGTGTTTCCAAATTTGTTATTTTTCTTTCCTCATTTCATCAGTAGTAAAGACGTCAATGAAAACATCTCATTTCCTTTTCACTGGGTTAGTAAACTAAAATCATTGCCACTGCAAGGCACAACATGGTGAAAATGGTGAAACAAGGAAAATAACAGAGATCACCTTTGGCTGACATGACCGACTGCTTGAAAACAATATGTTGTCAATGAGGAAACTTTCTACCAATATATAAGGAAGCGCGACCTTTCTTGGGTATCGCAATAGTCGACGAGCGCATCACATCACAACAGTTCGTCATAGCACGATCGTCTGTCAGCTGTCAGTCAGACAGCCTGCAGCGTGTGATCATGTCATTCGCACAGACAAGTGTCCATGACTTTAACCTCCTTTTGTATTTCAGACATTTCAAATATCTATTAAATTTATTTTCCGTCTGTGCGAGGAATCAATAGGCTGCCGCGAGAGAAAAGTAACAATTCTCTCTCGTCTTCGTAACTTTCAAAATGAAAAGTTTTGTTTTGTAAAGGCTGCAATTCTGTCTTTATTTTTTGATGTGTCAGCTGCGAGTGTCAATTGTTTTGCTGAGACGACAATAAATCTCCAGACATTCATTTCTTTTATTTTATTGCCAATCCCGGTATCAACAAACTTTTATTATTATGTACTCAGAAGTCTCCAACTCACGCTGAGCTAGTCCGTTGGTGTTTACTGAGACGAGGAAACAGGACAGTAACCTGTTACAACGTGGCCCGCCAACTTTGAATCAGGTGCCATCTGCCTATGTGAAGGCATTTCATTGTAATTTCTTTTTTATTGCTGTGTGCAATATCAAGGGCAATATTTCTATGTGTGTATTTCAGGGTATTTTTCATGTTTAATTGTGTTATGGCCACATCACCCATGGCCACGTGGTCAGATATTGCCAAATCTGTATCTGCACCATCCATGCGCTTTAAGCGTATTAATTAATTTCAAGATTCTATGTAATATTTTATTCAGGGTTCCGTGTATTTCATGTGATTGATGTTTTTGTATATATGACCACGCTGTCTTTTTCATATTTGATTTTCCTGCTATCAGGTGTGCTACAAGGCCATAAATGCCTAAATCTTCACGGAAATAATTTTCCCAATACCACTACCACTTTGTCCGACGACAACTTGATGAATTTTATAAAAACTATTGTAATTACACTTGCACCACGTGGTCCACTACACATTGTATCCAGCGGAATCCGTGACATCTAAACATACTTTCACGCATCTCTGTGTTTATTGTGCCCATTCATGTCGTGTCCCATATTGTATTAGTCTCATTTGTGAAATTTGTGTAATTTGTACAATGACATTATTTCCATCCTAGCTGGTTATGTCTAAAGACCATCACCACACTCACCACGTGCTGGGAGACGAGTCCGCGTCAGCGACGCCAAATAATCACACGTGTTTAGTGCTTATTTTGTAATTTTCCATGTCCTGTCTCCAGGAAAAACCTACAGTCCACCCTAGTGGCTGTAGACCTCTTTCCTTGTGGGGACTGTTTTCAAATGCCCCGGAGAAATCATCCACCTAGGAGTGCGTTAGAGTAATTGCAGCCGGGGGTAAGAGCACAACGGAATTTGCTAGACACGTCTGAGTTCTTAATCACAAACTCATTTTTGGCACGACTGTGTAATTAGATAGAAATAAATGGTATGTAATCAGTGCAAACCTGTGCATTTACTTGTAGCGTCAGAAATGCAAACCTCCTGCCTATTTTTAGTGATAAAATGATTATTATTGACCAGTGTTTTGTAATTATGCTCGGGTGAGATGGATACACCGAACCCACAGCATCCCTGAGAACCCTGAATCTCACAGTGCAGTGTCTGGGAAACATTGCTGGCGCCCATCTTCAGTAAGTAAATTGTGTTATCGTTCGTTTCGTGTCTCACTCGATGGCGTCAGCGTGTTTCCACTAACCTTGGCTGAGCATGGATCAAGCCACATTTTTAGTGAACACACCATATACACTTTTAAGAATAATAATCTATTAGCAGATAGGCCCAAACTTACAGCAGTGACATATTGAATTTAACTGAGACTCTTTCTTTGTGAAAGTTGGGACTACTTTTGTATTCTTCTGCGAAATGGTGAATATAGTTCTGACCATAATTACAATTTTCTCTTAAGAATACATAACACTCTGCCCACCGAGGCCGAATGAGGGCTCTTAACACGTCATAGAATACAAAACACAGGTCACTAGGTACCACACTAAAACACATTCAGAATATCAATGCACTGGGTTACTAACAGTTAGTCTACTGGCCGACTTAACTGCCCCTTTCCCATGCATACTTCTGCCACTTGGGCAACTCCAACCTTCCCTGGATGCAGTCTGGTTACTCTGGCTAAACATCAGCCCAGAGGTGCTACACGCTCTGGACTGATTTTCCTGAACTGTTTCTGGTAAAATTACAAGACCATATGCTATTCCCCCCCCCCCCCCAAATTGACCATCAAATGAGGGTAAATTAATGTTTGGAAGCTTTGCACTCAAAGATGTAGATGGAGGCGCGTAAACAACACGCATAGAGAGAAATGAGTTAAAAGCACATTGAAGGTCAGCTACTTGGATGAAGAAATTTTCATGATTGATAGTGAAAATATTTTCATAATTTTCATCAGGGAGCAGGTCCAACTTAAAGATCTCGTTACACAGAGATGTGACCGTCTCATCAACCACCTAAGCTGTTCATTAAAAGTATTCAGCTTAGCTCATGAACAATTTCAACAATGTCAATGGTAGACCTCAGTGGTGCTTGTACTCTTTCATTGATGTTTTTTAATTTGGTTTCCTACAGTTTAAATTTCAATAAAAATGCCTTGAAACCCATTTCAAGAGAGAGGAAAACCAGTTACACATCAACTCAGAAGTTTGAGCAAGACAATTAACAAAGAACCGCAACATAAATGATCAATAAATCTGAAAATCAGGTTATGTGTGATTATTTTCCTTGGGAATACAACCATTTTCTCAAAACTAATGACAACACGTGAATGTTGGAAAATAATACACTACAACTAACAAGACAACAGATGTAATTATCTCACCCACGTGGTCACTATAAAACTAAGTACAAAATCACAATAATCATTGCCGTACACAAAGACGTAACATCTATTAAATAGGTTGAAACATTAGAAAAAAAGTGTTGAGAGAGTAGGGATTTCTTGGTTTCTTCCAAAGAGGATGAGACTAGAGATTCTACACCGTTGTCGGCAATTTTGTGACATGCATGGTATCTTAATTACACAGTATGTGACAAATGAGATAAAACACTTTGGAGATGGGGACTACTTGTATATATCTCTACAAATTTGTGATTATAGGTCCTCACAACAGTTTTTTCTTAAGAATATATAACATTTGGTCCAATCATAATTACAGTTTTTTCTTAAGAATACATACCACCAACTGCTAATTCTAATAGTCCCTGTTTTAGCAGATAAATATATATTTCAACTTGTCAAGGCCAAAGTTTTGATCCATTAGCTTATCATAGTCTCGTGGGCCATACCAAGCAGCTTACTTCAGTCATTAGTGTGTTGAGCCAACATGAAGCCTGTCATTTATGTATTTAGAGTTTTATATTAATAAACACCATGTGTTTGGGAATGATTTTTCTTCTTTAAATTCTAATATGAATAAAACACGATTCTGTATAATTTTAATAGCTTTTAGCAAGGGAAATAGTAAATACACCGATTAAGATACACAGGTGCTACTCTTCTCCCTACAGAATGACGCTTGATGCATTTCTGCACATTTGCAATGCGCACTCTACTCGCCGATTTTGCCTTCTCTTCGAGCACCAGCGCTCATACAGGGGCAAGTCATTACTCTTTAACAATGCAACAGGACACGTGCCTACAGGGTACATTGGCGCATGTCAAGAGAGACTCCAGACACGTGGTCCAAGATTGTAATGTTCACCAAGAAACTCCAAGAAGTCATAACGCCGTAGCCCAACCCCTGACATAAAATTGTACTGTTGGCTGAGACACCGGTACCCTCCAGGCAAGCCGAGCTAGTATGACAGCTCGCCACTGGAAGCCAGCACCCAGTCTACACCAGCAGCTCCAGCATCCAGCCTCTCATTGAGGACATACAGATAGTCAACACCTCCAGTCGAGGCGATAAGAAGTGAAAGGCACCCCTTCTGTAGCAAGAATTTTCAACCACTGAGATGCAAGGCTAGCCACCCCCTTGCCTCTCTGAGGTTCTATAAGCCTTGGAAATTTGTATAAAAGGGAAACCATCCCATAGCTCAGTAGTCCTTACTCCTCTATCACTTGCAAAGGCCGGAGGCCTCCACCACCACAGACTTGGGGTCCTCCACAGCTTGCAAAGGCCGGAGATCTCCTTCGAGATGCGCATCAACTGGTACTCAGAGATCCCACAGCTTGAAAAGGCTGTGATTCTCATACCAGTCCAAAGACGTCGCCATTCCAGCAGGTCAACACTTCAGCTTCCGCTGACCCGCCTCTACAGCCACCGCAGATTCCAAGATTCGGGAGAATGTCACTACACCATAGTCTGCTGAAGACATCACTCCCTTCTATCATGCACTTTCTGGTAAACCTCCAGCTCTCCCTTGGCAGCAGGTCGCACCGACATCCCTTCTGGACCTCTTACAGCCCACCAGACCTCTTTCAACCCATTGGACAGTGCCATTCAGTTAGTTACCCTTCCAGTAAATGCAGCTTATTAGGTTCCTTTAGAACACTCCTTACTAGACTAGGTGCTATTAAATGCATTGGCTATTGTTTAATTAGTCTCAGAAGTTTTTATTGACCTTACACCTAGTTCTTGTTCAGGTAGCCCTCACCTGATTAAAAAGAGTGGTACTGCTTCCGTAACCTACATAGGATTCAATTAGGAGTTAGTGTGGCATCACCATGTCTTTCCTATATATACAATAAAATATCTATCATTATTTTCAACATATTCTTTTGAGTGTCATTTAACATAGTTGTAAATCCTTTTCTTACTTGCATATTGAGTAACGTAACATAATTTAATCACACTAGAGGAAAAGCTGGTAGTGACGAAAACCACCAAAGTAAAACCCCCACACAATTAAGAGGCAAACCGAGATCTGCCAGCAGGTAGACCTTCCGCTTCGCCTGAGTGCACTAAGTACTCTAATCCACTAAGAGACATGACCAGACCAGGTGTCCAGTACTCCGCCACTACTTGCAAAGGTCAGGTAGGAGCTGAAACACTTGGTACTGATTAACCTGTTGTGGGTGCCACAGCCAGTGCCCAGCGAGGAAGTGACTTGTACTGCTCACACTTTTATCCACTGCTTAAAAACGCTGGACGAACGGAACATTGTGTGTTACTGCAAATCACAAGTCTGAGTCCTGGAAGTGCACGCTAGGGCTGTATAAAATACCAGTTTCTCCTCTGCGAAGTGCATTTTATCTGAGGTTCAATGCCGTAATTCCAACAGGGATGTGCAAGTAAAAGACTTACAAAAGTCCTACAGTCCACACTGAATGAAGTAGTTAAATTAAAACCATTCAAAACCACCATAAGTGACTTAAATATGCCCTATCACTCACACCTGACTACGCCTCTGTTTTCTCCGTTAATAACACTCCCTGGTAGGGAACACCCTGCCATAGAAGCAATCAGGCAGGAAGGAGAAGTCCTTCTGGGCATCGACAGGCATTGGGTCAAGGCACCTCCACAAGAGTCCCAGCAACTGGTCATTTGTCCCGATCCTGAAGTCACCCCAACTCAACTTGCCGAGTCAACATCAGCGCAGATGTTAGCCTACAGCAGGTATCTAGCACCAAGGAGAAGCTTCTTTTTCCTCAACAATGCTAAGGTATTGTGTCCGACGAGGCGTAGGGTTGTAACAGTAGTTTCAGATTTTGTGGCCACCCAACAGCCTACCAGACCGATCCTATAAACAGGTTGGATGCCTCAAAAGCCTAAGGTCCCAGTCTAGTTTCCTGAATGCATCCCGTGAAACTGGCCTGACTTTATTTGACGTCTCTAAAAGTGAACAAAACCAATATGTTAATATAAGCGAACGTACCTGGTCAAATTTATTTTAGGGTTTCAACCCCCTTATCTTTGGTCCCGAATTAGAGCAAAGAAAACCAAAACTTTGAACTCTCCTCAACGTGAAGAACTACTTGACCAAACAGGCATTTTACATTCGCACTCTAGGTGCTTGTCCATTTCTTAACATCCTATAAAGAGTACTATAGAGGGGGAGAGATGCCTCAAAAAATTGGTGCCCAGTGTGGGGCACATTGCTGTAATTGTTTAGACTAGGCAGCTGGACTGAGCCAACCACATCCTAATCCACGACCATTTAGGACATAGACCCTCCAATAATCCATATTAATGGGTTTTAACAGGTTTGTATAGTATGAGTACGCAACCTATGCACACCTCAACTCAATGATGTAAATCTCCCTATTGCCCTGCCCTCCATTGACCACAACCACAATACTCTCCAGGATATTGGGGAAGCATCAGTTTTCAGCACGCTGGATTTACAATCCGGCTACTGGCAGATTGCCATTCATCCCGATAGCTGGAAACACAATGCGTTTACTACTCCCAAAGGGGAGACTCTCCAGTTCATGGGAATGCCTTTCTGACTGAAGAATGCTCCTGCAACTTTCCAGCTTCTAATGTTGGTAGAGGTGTTAACAGGGTATGTAGGACAATTCTGTTTCGCATACCTTGACGACATTGTCTACTCCAGGTCTCGGTAGGAACACTGCACACACTTGCAACAGGACCTTGAGTGACTCGAGATGCACAGGTTGACATGTAAACTCAGCATTAGCCAATTTGGTAAGACCTCCATAGATTACCTGGGTCATGTAGTGACCCGTGAAGGAAACTACCCTCATCTAAAATCAATACATGCCATACAAGAAGCAGAATGGCCGTACAACAGGGAACATTTGCGCCATTTCTTATGTTTATATAATTGGTTGTGAAATTTTGTGTCAAATATAGCTGCCCTAAGGGCTCCCCCTCCAACTACTAGTCAAGGATGCCCTTTGGAAGTGTTGGCCTGACCACCAAGATGCCTTCCTCGCCCAGAAAAAGAGGTTTTCAGGGAATTCTCAGTTACACTGAGCGAGGAAAAACCCCTCTACTACAAACACACAAGGCAGGACAGCCTACGCGAGCACCCAGTTAAGTGATACCAAGAAAAGGTATCATAGTAATGAGTGGTAGTGCCTTGCAGTCATATGGGCTCTACAAAAATACTATTACCATCTTGGCGGTAAGCATTTCATACTACGCACCGACTACAAAATCTCCAGTGGCTCTATGAGTGAAGAAACTAAAGGCTAAGCTCAGGCTGTGAGATATGTTCTTAATGGAATTTGACTTCTTCATGCAACGCTGTCCTGGCAAACTCAACAACCTTACAGATGTGCTCTTGCGGTTTCCTAGTCTCAAAGATGAGCCTAAAGAAGAGGAGCAATGGTCGAAACATATGCCTCCTTCCGCCCCTACATGCACCCATATGGAACCATTGCACCTCCAACAGCTGTGCCTCACCTGAGAGCAAGTTCTGTTATATCAACAGCAAGATCCTAATATTCATCAGTTCCTCAAGGCCTTTCCCTACCGATACCGACTATAGGGTAATCTCATGTGGTCGAATGTCAAGACACCCAAAGGCCCCTTGAAATATTTGGGTACTACTGGCTCTTAGGGCTGATCTGTGCTTCCACTGCCATAACCACCCACATGCCAGACACCCGAGAACCCACGAGATGCTGTGTAGTATACAAGAAAGATACCTCTTGGAAGGAATCAGGTGGGATGTCCAGCAATATGTCTCAATAAGGTATACCCCCTACTCTTTGCAACACCAACGCCCAGACGGCCAACCCAGGATTGAATGCACCTGGCGGCCTACACCATGGGCCCCTACCCATATAGCACTCGCAGTAACCGATATCTACTAATGGTAACCGACATATTTTTTCGTTGGTTAGAAGCTTTTTGCGTCCCCTGTCAAAGAACACAAAATATTGTCGATAAACTCAACACGGACGTATTTCCGCACTGGGGCTATTTCTAAGTAATAATCACTGATAACAATACACCATTTACCAGCCAGCCATGGAAAGCTTCCTTTAAGAATTGGGGTGTCGACACGTGGACCATGCTCCCCTATCACCCCTAAGCCAACCCCACTGAGTGAAGGAACTAGCAATAGTAAAAGTGTCTCTGTCTCTGTATGGGAAATCACAGGTATTGGGGCAAAGAAATTACCTCAATTCTCTTTGCCCTCTTTGGAGGGAAAACGAAGCTACACAGGCCACTCCCAGCCACCTCCTCTTTGGACGCCTGTTTAAACGTCCCGGGAAATGGCAGTTCCCCACAACTAATCCTACTCCAGAGAAAGTTTACTTTGCCGCAACGGCAAGAGAAAGGCGAGCCAGGAAATCCCAGGAACCATATTTTGTCTGTAAATACCCTCACCCCATATAGGATGTCATAAATGCCCCTAGGAGCAAGGGTCCTAGTTAAAAAACCATCCACTCAGCAAGGCTAGTAACCAGTTCACGACCAGCTTGACTCCAAAATGGGTAGGGCCTTATACAGTGGTGGGCAGTTACGGCAATGTTTATTGGGTAGAAGATAGTAGGGGACGTACTCATAAAGTGACTCGGAGACAAGTATACCTATGCCCCAAAGGAGTCAGGGGCGACCCAGGCTTACCAAACCAAATTCAAGTGACACAGGAGGAGGACGATGTAACCCCGGAACCTGCTCCAGAGGCCAAACTCCAATATCTCTGGAGAATTGAACCCCCGACAACAGACGGGGGAGTTGCCTCTCCCGCCTTACAGTAGGGTAACAGTCCTACTGACTGGTAGAGATGGACTGTCCTCACGGACCCTCCCCTCTTCCCCAGCTCTTTCTTGCCCTATTCGGCCAAGCGACAGGCCACAAAGTCGAGCATAGTGTCAGAAGTCTCCTGGTGGACTCCTCTGGACAGAGCCCCCTGTCAGAGGCATCCAACACCTAGCGTAATCACTGAGGCGGAAGAACCTCAGCCTACTGCCGAGGAACAAGTTTTGTGCAAAACTTTGCCACTGTCCCCATTTATTTATGACCGCTAAATTCTCTTTTATCTTCTCTCCCGTATAGGAGGCGAAATGGACCCAGGAACTTGAGTTCGATGTGGCACTTTATCCACTGCTACCCAGCTCAGTTCTATCCACTCTACCCCCAGAGGTCGTGGAAATTCACGAGGGACAGGAAGAGGCACAGCACGTCATGCTATCATTCCCCCATCCTCCAGCAGAGAAGCCGATGTTGCACGGCGTTGGGGCAACTGCCTCGCCAGGAGTAGATTCTGAGGTCACAGAAGTCAATGCTTCTAGCCCCTGGAATCTTCAATGGACCGGGAAGAATAAAATATCCCTGCAGTCAATGATCGAGCAGGCCGAGGTTTACCCTGCACAGACAGCTCTGGTTATCATGCCTTCCCAAGAGGGCATAGCTGCTTCCAGCCAAAGGATTCCAGCACAGGAGCCAACCCAGTACGAGCTTGCTGTCGAGGTGGAGGAACCAGAAGAGACCCCCATTTCCAGCCACCACTACGATGGTCCCATTCATCCTGGAGGACCCAGGCATGGTCGAGATCTGGACGCTGCATGACGTCTGTGTTGTAGAAGCAGCCCCTCCAGTGAGAGCAGTAGATTATCGCCAGATCATCGGGGTAGGGTAACCCCAAGAGCCTCTACCCAAGGTGACTCCTAAGGCGACACCAACCAGAGACGAAAGCACCATTAGTGCTCCCCAAGTGAGTGGAGGCCCTGCCCAGGTCCCCACCAGGGATGAGTACATAGGCGCAAGCAACAGGAGGAGGGAACTGCTGGCACATGTCCGCCGCATCCTTTTTGCACCGGGCCGCTATTGTGAAACACAGTGGAGGCCCACCCCAAGGTTCCAATGGCAGACGCCTATCTACCAGGTACCGAGGAACTGCTGCTGACCACAAAAGGAAAGGCAGTGCAAGGAGCACCGCAGCCAGTAACCGGACTTGAGTAAGTACAGACGGACAGTCATTTAGTCATTATTGGTTCCAAGAGTGCTTCGGTTGAGTAACAGTTAATATCAAGTATAATTTTCCCAGTGAACCAATGCTGAACTGTAAATGACTGTTCTTATCTTTAAAGTAAAAACTCCAGTAAAGAAGATGGTGTTCATGCAACACAGTGCAGGTTTATCAAACGCTCATCCCACGAGTGTCAAAATCCGAAGCATCAATACTGTGCGGTTCAAACGCTTATACCAAGTGTCGAAACCACAGGCACAGAAGAGGGCAGAAACACAAATGACAGAGACATTCTATGAACGAAGCCAACACTCCTTAAGACTTTTCAAGGAAAGAAATTTATTCAGGCTTGTGCCTATGTATAACCAATTGTAATAAATAATTATGGTATACTCTAATGTCATTAAGTGCAGATAGTTTTGCCAGAAAATAAGAGTAAATATACTTACTAGTAGATAAAGCATTTAGTTATATTTGTAGAAGTTAGACTAATCAAAGGTTACTATGCCTTACCTGAAACCTTACGGGTTAAATTTATTCACAACTAAATTTAATAACCGTAGTACGGATGATGAAGTATGAAACACTCTCAGGACTGGAGAATCCAATTAAAATTAACGCGAGCCGTAATAGGCCGCAATAAACACGTTGAGATTATTATACAAAAGCCTCCTGTCAATGTTACCCCTTTGTATATGGTACAGGTGGGGTTTATTTTTTCTCCCATTGTTAGGTTAAGAGTGTTAGGAGGCATGGATTGGAACTTGATAGTCATAAACTTAAACGCGAGTTGTAGAAGACTGCAAGGTAAAATCAAAAAAATTTGACAAGTCCCCTAATTATGCTCACCTTCTGTGTAAATATATGTTAAATGTAGGAATATTATGTTTATAGTTTAGAATGTAGGGCATTTGTTAGAGCTTTAAAAAGTTTGATCTTTCTGTGAGCCGGAGAGGGCCGCAACACAAAGTGATAATCCCTAAAGTTTCTGACAGTGCCTCATGTGTAAATATTAGTGTAAGGGCATTATCATATGTAGCATCTGCTGGGAGTTGCAGGCTGGGTCTCAAAGCACGCTGTACATGCCGCAATAAAACAATGCCTACAATTCAGCTACCTAGCCATGACTACATTATAATTGTGACTAGATTAAGGGAGATATTCTGTATCAGTTGTAGGAACCACGATGTAAGAAACATTGTTGACGCTTGACTAGCTTTTCTAACTAACACACACCGTAGAAAACTGCACACACCATACAGAGCTGCACAAGCAAGTTAAAAACAGTTAAACCACCCAACTTTGAATTGTTCACGTGTGTAGATCATAATTGTAAATATAAGAACAGCAGTGTACATCACCCTTGTTGGGGTTAGCTGGTTTCAAAATATGTTACATGGTTAACTGACTAATTTGGCATATGTTAGAGTTCTGAGTGGCCTTAACTTAAAATGTGATATATAAGATGTAGCTTTGCAGGTTATGTATTTTTTAACAGTTTTTATAATTAATTTTAAATCTCATTTTAGGTTAAAATTACAGTTTCTTTTGTTAGTGAATGTAATATTCCAAATTTTTTTTTAATGCCATGTGGAGTGGGAATAGTTTATCATTTTGAATTTTTTGCCATATTCGAGTGGTTATCAGTAGTGCGTTTTCGTTTTAGAGTTTTGAGAGTCACAGTTGATGTTTCGTCAGTTTTGAGATAAAATATTTTTTTCAACTTCTTTTTATAGTTTCCCTTTCATAAGCAATTTGTTCTATACCTTCGGTGAGTTCGCTGGACGTATTTCGTTTAGAAAATAGGAGGATCGGAGCCCCGGTTATTTCTATTTTTAGATCTGTCGGCTAGGAGAGGGGATAGCGACACGTGTCGAGCAGTGTAGCTAGGGCCTTTGTCTCTGCAGCGGATGTACTACCAACCACGATGGGAGAAGGAAGTGCCTCGTGATTGTCTCACAATGCATGTGCGAGTGACTTGGTATTTAACTGATTACTACTGCGACGCTGTTTCGAATTTATGTCTCATCGATCATGTTTGTGTTCGTTTTGTGAACCTGTAATTGGATGATGGAACTTTTAAATAAAACTAAGTGACTTTTCTGAGACTGGAATTTTATTTCTTGTTTTTCAAAATTGGCATCTTTGTGTGTTATGCTTGACCAACTGAGTGAACATGGACTGTAACTGCAGCGGGACTGTTAACTAGCCTTTGCTATGTTACAAATACTGTAAAAATACTAAGCCGAAAGGGTCTTAAGAATGTTAACTACGTGTTGTGAACTTGTACATAAAAGTCTTAAAGGTATTTTAATTACTGCCTTATTAGAATTAAGGAAAACTTAGGCAATAGCGTTTATTATGTTTTGCAAGCTGAGTGTTATTGTATGTTTGTTTTAAGCTTACCGTGCACTGTGATTCTTCTTCATCATGTAGGTGATGACCACACATATATTGTTAGGATAAAGTAATTTTAATCATTGAATCACTTGTATGTATCAGGGATTAGAATAGAACAAAAGATTGCGGAAGCCAAACTAAATCACACATATAGTTTATTTACCATGCGACAAACACAGGCTCAAGCAAAGCCATTTAATATCACTTTCTCATTAGGAGCCATGGTAAATAACCTCCAATTAGTAAAACCTCTTAGTTGTTTACGACTGGGACGTTTTGCATTATACACAAACCGATCCTGCATGCCAGACAGTATTTGAATTTTTTTAAGAAATCAATGTAAAAATATTGTAATAGGAGCACACAAGCACTCAGCTATAGTTTGTGAGCTGTCACTTTAAAAGCAATTGAAGGCATTGTGACACTTCACAAGGTAGCTGTCTAACCACAGAATTACTTCACAAGCGTGACCTGGCTCCATTCCAACCCTGCCTACCCTTACTGCAACGGGAGCGAAGAATCCAAGTCATCTGATGTGAAATGCCACACCTGCCAATCCAGACTGTAGCCGAGGGGAAGCAAAGAGGAAAGCAAAGAAAGAGATATGTAGAAGCCCGCCATACCACTGATGTTAACCAGACGCCTGCCTGCTGAGCAGACAGAGATAAGTGCACAGCATGCGAACCGTCAGAGCCGCTAGTGCACAGGCCAGATGATGCACTAAAATCCCAACTACATATATCCCAAGGTGCCTTGACCCAGATCACCAGGAGTTAAAAAAATATTTCGCTCGAAGATGGATCTATGTCACATGGGGAGGATTGAACGTGATGCAATTCTGCGCAATTGCAATGCATTTATACAGGGCCAAGTCATTACACCTTAACAGTGCAATAGGATGCGTGAATTCAGGGTACATTGGTGCATGTCAAGAGAGACTACAGACACCTGGTCCGAAAGTGTACTGTTCACAAAGAAACTTCAAGAAGTCGTCATGCCATCGCCCAACCCATGACATAAAATTGTATTGTTGGCTGAGAGACCGGCACCCTCTGAGAAGACCAAGCTAGTGCCACAGCTCACCACTGAAGGGCAGCACCCAGTCTGCACCATCAGCTCCAGCATCCAGCCTAGGCAATAAGAAATAAAAGGCACCCTTTTTTTAGCAAGAATTTTCAACCACTGAGTCGCGAAGTTAGCCACCCCGTTGCCCCTCTGAGGGCCTATAAGCCTTGGAAATTACTATAAAAGCAAGAGCATCCCATCGCTCAGTAATCCTTGCTCCTCCATGACTTGCAAAGGCTGGAGATCTCCCTCGAGGTGCGCACCAACTGGTACTCTATGATCCCACAGCTTGAAAAGGCTGGGATTCTCATACTAGTCCAAAGACATTGCAAATCCAGAAGCTGAACGCTTCAGTTTCCGCTGACCCGCCTCTGCAGACAACACAGATTCCAAGCTTCTAGAGGATGTCCCTACATCAGAGGCTCCTGAAGACGTCACTCCCTTCTACCACCCAATTTCTGGTAACCTGCAGCTCTCCTATGGTAGCAGGTTGCACGGATGTCCCTTCTGGACCTCTTGCAGTCCATCGGATGTTGCGGTTCCGCCAATTACACTTCCTGTAATTGCAGCTTATTAGGTTCCTTAAGAACACTCCCCAATAGACTAGGCGCTGTTAAATGGATTAGCTATTGTTTAATTAATCTCACCAGTTTTTATTGACTTTACACCTAGCTCTTGTTCAGGTAGCCCTCACCTGATTAAAATGTATGATACCACATCTGTAACATACATAAAATTCAATTAGGTATTAGTGTGGCATCACAATTTCTTTCCATTATGTATAATAAAATATGTATCTTTATTTTAAACATACTCTTGTGATTGTCATTTAACATTATTCTAAATCCTTTTCTTACTTGCGTATTCACTAACGTAACGTAATTTTATCGCACTAGAGGAAAATCTAGTACTCGCGAAAACCACCAAGGTAAAACACCCACACGATTAAGAGACAAACCTGCCAGCAGGTAGACTTTTGGCTGCTCCCAAATGCACTAAGTACTCTAATCCACTAAGAGACATGACCAGACCAGGTGTCCAGTACTCCGCCACTACTTGCAAAGGTCAGGTAGGAGCTGAAACACTTGGTACTGATTAACCTGTTGTGGGTGCCACAGCCAGTGCCCAGCGAGGAAGTGACTTGTACTGCTCACACTTTTATCCACTGCTTAAAAACGCTGGACGAAAGGAACACCGTGTGTTACTGCAAATCACAAGTCTGAGTCCTGGAAGTGCACGCTAGGGATGTATAAAATACCAGTTTCTCCTCTGTGAAGTGCATTTTATCTGAGGTTCAATGCCGTAATTCCAACAGGGATGTGCAAGTAAAAGAATTAGAAAAGCCCTACAGTCCACACTGAATGAAGTAGTTAAATTAAAACCATTCAAAACCACCATAAGTGACTTAAATATGCCCTATCACTCACACCTGACTACGCCTCTGTTTTCTCCTTTAATAACACTCCCTGGTAGGGAACACCCTGCCATAGAAGCAATCGGGCAGGAAGGAGAATCCCTCCTGGGCATCGACAGGCATTGGGTCAAGGCACCTCCACAAGAGTCCCAGCAACTGGTCATTTGTCCCGATCCTGAAGTCACCCCAACTCAACTTGCTGAGTCAACATCAGCGCAGATGTTAGCCTACAGCAGGTATCTAGCACCAAGGAGAAGCTTCTTTTTCCTCAACAATGCTAAGGTATTGTGTCCGACGAGGCGTAGGGTTGTAACAGTAGTTTCAGATTTTGTGGCCACCCAACAGCCTACCAGACCAATCCTATAAATAGGTTGGATGCCTCAGAAGCCTAAGGTCCCAGTCTAGTTTCCTAAATGCACCCCGTGAAACTGGCCTCACTGTATTTGACGTCTCTAAAAGTGAACAAAACCAATGTGTTCATATAAGCGAACGTACCTGGTCAAATTTACTTTAGGGTTTTAACCCCCTTATCTTTGGTCCCGAATTAGTGTAAAGAAAACCAAAACGTTGAACTCTCCCCAATATGGAGAACTCTCAACCCAGCCTGGAGTTTTACATTTGCACTCCAGGTGCATGTCCACCTTTTAACATCCTATAGAGAGTACTAGAGATATTTCAAATGGTTGTGCTCTTTACAATGCTACGAGGATTGATTCACCGCCTGTATCTATAATAATTTTTTGTATGTTTGGCTTCTTAGCACATGTCCACAGGTCTAGCCAGTTGTTTAATACCTGCACTGCCTTCATTTTTCTCTTACTAAAGTTTGCAGATGGGTCACATGCTGTAATTGTGTTAAGGTATTTAATATATTGCTTGCATTCATAGCATTTTTTCAAACTTTGTGATGAATGTATCTTTGTTTCTGTCATACATATCCCTGGTTTCATGAGAAAGATGCTTTTTGATGGAGGAGCCATATCAACAAGTAATACTGAAAGATCCATATCTTCTCTAACAATGACTGCAGTTTTCTCCAACTGCCATCAAATTGCTATTTTTACTATGTAATGGTGGGTTAAGAATACCACCACAGTTGACCCGTGACTGTTGAAAAAGACAACTAATCTATATGCATTCAGGATCTGAAATTTGTTCTGATCTTCATCTCATGTTTATTCCTTAAGCTTCTTCTCTTTCATCATCTTTCTCTTTCCATTTCACCAGGTCCATTCTTGATACTCAAACATCGCCTCAGGTCAGGGTAGTGTATGTGGTACGTATGTTGGTGAAAGTTTAGCAAACAGTTTTCCCTGGCCTAGTTGCAAAACTTTGTGCAGAGTCCATATCCACTTACATTAGAGCACACACAGCACCGATTGGTGTTGTGTCCTAGTAGGGTGGGTTGTCATGGCCAACTTGTCCATGCACCTGAACTTGCTGGGACGACATTACCGGAGGAGGAGACCAATATAATAATTTGCAAGTCCCCTGAAATGGCACCAGAGGATGTTCTTTATAGTGGGGAGCCTTGTATGGTTTTCTCAGGTTAGGGAATAAAGCTGGCCTTGCTCTGAACTGTACACTTTTCTCAGTTTGCCTAGGTTTGTTCTTTGTTGTGTTGTTCGCACAGTAATTTGCAGTGAATGGTGGCGAAGGGTAGCTTTTTTTAAGTACTGCATAGGTTTGTGGATAAAAGACCTTCCTCCTAGTGGCATAAATTGTGAGGTATTCGTAACTGCTGGTTTCTTTTCTCTGGTATCCCTCTCCCAAATGGCAGGATGTGGCTGATGAGTCCTGTTAGGGAAGGGGTTATACACAATGGCTTCAATAAACATTCCACTTAAGGGTTGATGCCAACAAATAGCTATATTACTTTTAGGGTATCACCCTTTAAGCTCAAAAAGTTGTTGATGAAGCAGTAGTTGGCCCAATCCATGACTGAACGAATATCGTCTGCAGAAAATAACTGCTTGTTGAGACATTGGATACCGCCAAGTCCCATGGGCAATGAAGATCTTCAGCAGGGAAACTAAAATGTTCTCCACTGAGGTGAGGCTCCACAGGTATCTGAATTTCAGTAAGGACATAATCTGATGTCCTGATGTAGGTTATGCCCTGGATAGTGAAATCTTGAATGAGCTGGAAACTCAGTATGTCATCTCTTATCTGCTATGTAATGAAAAATAATGGGGATTTACCACAGACAGCTACATTGGTATTGGTTTTTGGTATTCATGACTAGCCACCCATGATGACAATTGCTTATCAGAATGTTCATAGGAAGATGTTCATACCTGTGACACTCATGTGTTACAATTGCCAGCAATATAGCCACTTATCAGTTATCTGCATAAATCCAGCAATTTACCCAAAGTGTGCAGAGCCACAATATCCTGACACTCCACAGTGCAAGCAAACTTCTCAGTTGTTTTCATTGCAAAGGTGAATGAGTGAGTGAGTGAAGAGATTGGGTGGCCCTTTACAGCAAGATATTGAGAGACAATGAAGGTGATTGAGGTGAGTATGGAGCAGTGCCAAAATGAAAAGGCGGGGGAAACTGAAGATCCCTGAGAAAACCAGCCAACTAGTGGCATCGTTCAGCATAATTCTCACATGCAAAAATCTGGAAGTCACCCGGCCGGGATTGAACTCGGTTTGCCTTGGAGGGAGGCAAGCAGGTTAACCATTCAGCCACCGCAGCCCCATTGCAAAGGTGGTCACAGCTGTCTGAGCTAAAGAAGGATCAATCTTTGGAAAAAGCAAGTAATTCAAAGGCTAAATACTACCAAAAAATATCTATTGGTGAAGCAGAGAAGCATTTCAACACTATGAAAAGACTTAAGCCTGCTGTGTCATTTAATGTTGTTACAACCAACTAAAGATGCATGTGTCCAGACTGTCAGTGTGACCACTTAGACAGAAGTTTTTGTGCGTGCATCTAAACTACAGTGTTTTAAACCCATTTGAACTGCAACAGAGGGGACACAGTGTAGCCCCAATGCGAAGAAAATTGCTAATTTGCATATTTTTGATAAGAATGATGTTTAAATTCCCTCAAAACAAGATACAAAACATAAGCTTCCATCACACAGCTAAACACTGCAGTAGTGACATCTCCAAAGCAGGAAACTAAACGTAAGTTCCCTTCTCACCCCCTTCTATCCTGGTGACAAAGGTGAGGAAGATAGTTGAAATAAATGCTGGTGAATGTTCTGAAACATACAAACTAGTCCTGAAAAGATGCAGAAGAAAAATTGAGAAATAATTACTATATATTTCCCCTGATGCCTCTTCGTATGTCAATACTTCAAATGAATTGCCAAGGTATATTCAACAGTTATGCAGAAATGAAACAACTTATGTGTCCCTCACGCCTCTTGTCATATGCCTTCCAGTAACATGTCCCCACCCCTCAGACACTGACTTTGTACCAAGCCTCTATACCCTTACTACCTTGATGGATAATAGAGAGCTGATTGGAAATGGTATTAAGACTCTCTCCACTTTCCTTCTGAGGTTCCTTGTGATGTGATTATGGCTGTGGAGCCCTTTAATGCAGTTATAGTAGCTTCAGAGGTTTCCATTGATAAATATTTGCCTTGTCGTAGCACACACATCATGTGTTGGATTAACGAATGTAGAGGGGAAATTCATGCCAGATGGTGGGTGCTCCATAGGTTTATTAATCATCCAACACAGGATAATCTGGAGTGCTTCCACATCTGTCTGGCACTCAGATAAATTATAAAGAAAAGCATACACAATTCTTAGGGTTATTTTACATCTACATTAACAATAAATACTACAGTTATAGTCATTTGGGACCATGTACGAGAGATTTGCAGTCAGAACCTCAGTGCCTAGATTGCCTTTTTGAGAATGAATAGTAAGGTTATCACAGATCCAAACAATATCTATAATACCAAGAGGCAAGTATTTGCAGAAGTTTCAAGTAGTATATGTTCCCCATCCCTCTCCCTTCTTTCATTTCAAGCTCTTAAGGCACACCTTGTGAGAGAAAGTGTTTCAACTTTGGCAGTACAGGAGCTGAAGAATATAACCAACTTTTCTCCCTTCTTGAACTGGAGAGATCACTGTCTCGTTTGAAACAGACTTCTGCTGGCCCTGATTCTATTCATTACTCTTTGTTACAAAACAAACGAATTGATGGGAACAAATACTTGTTAAACCTTTTTAACTTTATATGGGAATCTGGTGTATATCCTTCCAGTGGTACCAATTAATACTAATTCCGCTCTTAAAACCTCGGAATGACAAGGGAGACGTTTCCAGCTACAGACCAATATCCCTTACAAGCTGTATGTATGACCATGAAGTGGATGGTTAGTGTTCACCTCATGTACTGTCTTGTGTCTGGGCATGTGTTGTTCTCACCAGTGTGGCTTCCACGAAAACTAACAAAACTAATTTTCGGTGGATCATTTGGTCCACTTTAAGGAAGTTATGCACAATGCCTTTTCTCCAGGGACAGCACCACCTGCTGGAGAAGGCATATGTTACAACATGGCATCATGCCATCTTAAAACTGTTTGATTAGGGATTTTATGAACTAGAACTTTTTCTGTTCATAATTGGTGCACTTTTTGTTTTTGTTTTGTTTTATTATGTTTGTAAGATCTTTTTTCAATACATAGCTGTACAAAGATATTGGACAAGTTAAATTACAGTATACAAAGTTTATACACTGGACATACTAAACACACACATATATATATACATGTCAGACTACACGTACACGCATCACCTTTTCCTCATATTTTGGCCAATCTTCCTCCAACATGCTGTAGGGCTTCGTTGTTTTGCTGAAACAGAAGAAAAAGGAAACTAGAAAAACTGGAACAAGAAATGCATACAAAGATATGTTATGCAATAATTTCTTAATGTTTGTAGTTTAGATATTAATCTACACTATAAAATGTCAGTTTAGAAAAAAAAATTTCAGCAGTTTTTTAAAGAGTTTTTGGTTAGAGAAGCAAATTTCTTGAAGGTGTTGTGGTAACTTATTGAAAAGTTGGCTACCAAGGTAGGATGGCTCTTTCTGGACAAGTTTTAAGTTAACTGAAGCCACGTGTAAGTGTTTTTTTTATTCTAGTGTTATGCTTATGAAAGGACTCTTTTTTTTTTTTTTAATAAATGGCTATTTTTGGACATGAATATAAGTACTGAAAACATGTACTCACATGCAAATGTCAATATCTCTGAGCTCTTGAAAAGAGGTCTACATGAGCGTGACTTTCTTTTGCCATTGATTATTCTTACAGCTCTCTTTTGCAGGTGAAACACTGTTTTGCTGTCAGTGGACTTACCCCAAAAAGTTATACCATAACACATGATGGAATGAAAATATGCAAAATATACCATTTTTTCTATTATAATAAACAGTATTGTGGCTGTTTTTTGGCCACCTGAGCAGTGTGTGCTATATGTGGATGACCTTACAATCTTCTGCAGTGCTGCTGCTCTTAGCATAGTAGAACATCAGATCCAGTTTACTGTCCAATAGCTCAGTGTTTGGCAGCCAGCTGTGGGTTGCACTTTGCTACAGCCAAGATGCATATTGTCCACTTTCACAGAAAACAAGGAATTTTTCGTACTCCTAATATTGTTTTAAATGGTTCTCTTTTACCTGTCACTTACCATGTATCATTTCTAAGCCTTCAGTTTGATGAGAAGCTATCTTGGAGATGTTATGTAAAGTATTTAAATATAGAAGGTATGAAAAACTGAAATTTATTAAAAATGCTGAGTGGCTGTAATTAGGATGGAGACGGAGAGCCCCTACTGCTATTCTGTCTAGCTATCTGCAGCAAACTATATTTTGGTTGTCCAGTTTATTCCTTGCCGTGGGCATCTATTTTAAAAATTCTGTCATGTGCTGATCATGCAGGAATTCATATTGCATCTGGGGCATTCTACACCAGCCCTGTTCTTAGTATGTGTGTCAATTCTGGTGAAATCCCGGCCCGGTCATTCCTGGATTTTCGCAAATGGAAATCATGCCAGATGATGCTGCTGCTCTGCAAGTTTTCTCAGGGATCTCCCATTTTACCTGCCCCTGCATTCTGGCACTGCTCCATTCTCACCTCATTTCACCCTCATCTGCTCTTAAGACCTCGTTAAGAGGTGCCCAAATCTCTTAACTTATCTCTTAACACTGGTGAAACTTCCTTGCATTTTAGGTGAAAGCAATTTCTTTTGTATTATGGTGTATGCATGCTGTCTGACCCTTCACACTTGTCACAAGAGCTTTCTACATCTGCCAAGTGAAAGGCAGCACACATTAAAGCTAAGAGCTAATAGGCCCTTGTCTGGCAACTACACACATGCCCGGATAAGATATGCCTTATCCCTGACCATATTGCCACCTCTACACCATGAACAGCCATGGTCTATACACCAGGCTGAGATATGATCCAACATTTCAGAATTCACTAAACCAACCATTTCTCCATTTGTCAATCAAGGCTTATTTTATGACCTATTGCATTGTGTGTTGGACTATTTTGTTTTTATATAGATGGATCCAAAACAGATACTTTCTCTGGTTGTTCTTTTGTCACAAAATGAAATGAGGTATGTGTTTGGGCTACAGCTTTGATATAGTGTCTTAACCGCTGAGCTTGTCTCCATTTCTTTTTGCTTTGTGTGTGTATCTGTAGGAGGTTCCTACACAGGTGTGTGTTGTGCTATGAGATAATGAGTGGCCTCTTAACCCATAGTCATAAGGTCATAAGATCTGGCTCCTTGTCATATCCATTTCTTCCTCTGGTACAATAGGAGTTGGTGGTGGCTGAAGGAGGGGGCATATGGGTCGTATTCCTGTGGGGACCAGGCGTGTGCATTTCTGATGATGAGACTGATGGAATGGCATAAGGTCATAAGATCTGGCTCTTTGTCATATCCATTTCTTCCTCTGGTACAATAGGAGTTGGTGGTGGCTGAAGGAGCGGGCATATGGGTTGTATTCCTGTGGGGACCAGGCGTGTGCATTCCTGATGATGAGACTGATGGAATGGCAAAAGAGGTGTGTAGCCCTCCAACTCGTGACCTCTATGGAGTATTGCATGTATGTCCAGACCCACCACACTTTTAGTATTTCAGTCAGTCTCCAGCAGTTACTGGGCACTGGGAGAAAATATTTCAGTGGTGTACTCTGATTTTTACATGCACTAGGTATTTTTAATCTTTTATGATAATTTATCGTTTGGTTTTTTTAACTGTGTTCATTTTGTGTTTTATTTTATACAGTGTTACCTTTGTTTTACCCGTTAAACAATTTTTGTTTGCCATTTTAAAACTTGTTTTCCCTGTCTTAAATTTTTTAAATTTTTTCTAAGTTTTGGCACTTTTTCATAATTCTCCTGATTACGCAGTTTTTTGTAGTGTTTTGATTCACTTCCTTTTTTAAATGGTTGTATCCTTTCTTCTTTTTCACCATTTTTATGTATTTTATTTATATTATGTTTCTATATTTTTTCTTACTCTCACACACATTCTCATTCACTCTCACTCCCAGTCAGTCTCACTTCCAATCACTTATGCACTCCCAATCTCTCTCTCCCTATCTCTGTCTCTCTCATACACACACACATTTTGCTCTCTCTCACTCATTTAATCTGCTCTTGTTTCTGTTGGAAAATAGTTCTGGGTGGGTTAAGCCATGGGTTAAGAGAACAAAGTATCCATTAATGCAATGGTTTGTGTAACAAAACAACCCAGTGATTATCAGCTGTCCTATGAAACATCTGTGTACTTAAACAGGTTTAGTTGAAATCTCCAGTAGTGCCACAATGGATTTGTAACATTATGTTTTTAAGTTTAAGTTACCAAGTGCCACAATGGTTGTGTAAATTTGTGTTTCTAAGTTTAGGTGACCTTTACTCAACTACTTGCTGGTACTTCATCTCTCCTACATTAAACAATTGTGACACATTTTGTATCACCTTATCACTTAAAAGTATACACTTCTCTCTTAATTATGAACTATCACATCTGCAACAAAATTGCTTGTTACCTTTTATTTGTATTTAAAGTTTAATTATCTTCTATTTTTTATAAAACATATTTACCTTAAAAGCAATATTAATGTAAATACATCATGAAATGATTTTATTAGTAAATTTTTACAATCTAGAGTAGAGAATACAAGTTAGACATTTTATATATTACTCCATACATCAAAATAAAGGTCCATATGAAAAATCACTCTATGCAATTTTTTCTTAAGTTCCGTCATACTTTTTTCCAAAGTGGCTGGGCTATCAGTGTTTAACTTCAGTACAGTAAGTCAACGAAGGAACTCGCAAAGATATATGTTAAAAGTGTCCAAAGCACTTCAAGTAGATGTTCCTCTGGGAATTTTTGTAGATGGGTGTGTTATGTTCCATACACCATCTTGGTCTATACTTTCTTGCCAACCTTTTGACCTGTATGTCTCTCCAATCACTATACACTACACTCGCCCATCTTGACAATATTTGGTTAATCTCTAGATTAATTTCCTGTGAACAAAGCATTACCCTAAAACTTCTACTTATACTTTCTGCACAGTTTGATCTGTAATTGCCCTTCTACAAATCCAGTCGCCTGGGAGGCTGCCTCCATCTTCCACTGCATCTGACCACCACTTCCTTGCCTGCTTCCTCACCAAAACCTTAGTGTATAGTTGTTTCTGATGAGCCATACAAACGTCTAAAGTCTGTTCTAGGGAATTCTCCAGCCCCTTGATAACTATTCTCCATATCACTTCTGAAGTCTGTTTGTAGAGACAACTGAAAACCTCGGAAATCACCTTGACTATCAAATTCTTCACTCTCTGTCTCTTCCGCAAATGCTGCTCTCAGCTCATCTGGCTGCAGTTATTTCCTTGACGACTTGGTTCCTGTATCTCTAGTTGTACCTGCTTCCTTATTTCTTTATGAATACTGTGATTTGCCTGTGGGCTTCCTTATCCGTCTTCCACCCACCTCAGCGAATGGAGGTGTACCTGTTCCCTAATTGCCTGTGCTCTGAATTCCCAGTTGACTTTATCACAGGTGGTCTGTATGGCTAAATTGAATATGTGCCCCCACTTTTACCTTATAAATATTCCATCCTACCATGTGAAGTATCTGCCCGGGTATCCACAGACTTCTCTCTCCATGGACTCCTTGCACCAAAATTTACTCTTCTGCAGCAAAAAAAAATTGTCCCCACTGACCCAACTTAGTGTACCGATACTCCGACTATGTAGGTTTTAATAGTTGTAGTTTGGTACACGGCTTCCATTTCAGAAACATTTCAGCCTATGTACAGCTTGTACGTGTGTGTGGTGTGTTGCGGTAACTGAACAATAACTAACTGGTAGTGCATTTAATGGACTATGCTGTGCCCTCCAGTGAATATTCAATGCCTTGTTTTCCTATTACCCCTTTAATTGAAATAGTTGTAGTTTGGTACACGGCCTCCATTTCAGAAACATTTCAGCCTATGTACAGCTTGTACGTGTGTGTGGTGTGTTGCGGTAACTGAACAATAACTAACTGGTAGTGAATTTAATGGAATATGCTGTGCCCTCCAGTGAATATTCAATGCCTTGTTTTCCTATTACCCCTTTAATTGACAGCACTGTTCTTTCTGCTGCTCCATTTTATTGCAAATGAAAGGAGGGTGTAAGCTGTCAACCTGTGGCCATGCTCTTATAGTATGCCTTGAATTCTTCAGACCAGAATTGAAGTCCTATATTCACAATCAGTGTCTCCGTTAACAAGTAAGCTGCTAATTTGGATCGAAGACATTCAATAGTTCTTGCTGATGTTGTCCACCTCCACCCGCATGGAATATGCATCTACCATATACCTTTAGTCTCTCTGCTCAAAATCAATGTGAAATTGTTCCCATGCCCTACTGGTGGCTGGCCATGCCAAACATTTCTTTTGGGTTTTTGGATCAAGACATTTGACATGGTGCACACTGCTTCAATACTGTCTCAATTTCCAGATTCGTCCTTGGCCACCACATGCAACTTCGTGCCAACATCTTCACTCCTACTACTCAAGGATGTCCCTCATGTAACTTTTGGAACACCTCTCCTCCACCAGCTGCTCTAGAATAATTACCTGGTTACCTCATATTAAGCAACCCTGCTCAACTGCTAGTTTGTCCTTGTGTAAGAAGGGTTTTAGCCTCTCAACCACCCTTGCCAGCCATCAATGCATTGTATACTCTTTCAGCAGCTTCAGTACATCATCTTGTTCTGTGGCCTGCTGAATCTTGGCTGTAGCAGTTCATTATGAACCACGCTCACAGAATAGACAGGTTGCTCTACCAGTTCTGAATGTGGAAGCAGCAACCTCGATAAGGCATCCACATTCCCCATATCCTGTCCTCTTCAATAGTGCACCTCATAGTTGTAACCAGAAAGTAACAACACCCAATGCTGCATCCTAGATCCTGCTAAACAGGGTACATCTTTAGTGGGTCCTAGAATTGCAACTAATGGCTGATGGTCTGTATACAGCACAAATTTACATCCATACACATCCTTGTGGAATTTCTTCACTGCAAAAATTATGTTCAAGGCTTCCTCTTGTAACTGACGATTCTTCTCTGCTTTTGATAGCATTTTCTACGCATACAAATGTGTCACTCTGTACCATCGTCCATCTTATGAGTAAGCACAGCTCTCACTCATAATGTAACACATCACTGACAACAAGTGGTTTCTAGAGATCATATTATATTAAACTGGGACTTGTAAAATCCATGCCTTTCTGGCCTCAAAAACTTACTGACATTGATCCATCCAGTTGTATAATGTATCTTTACTCAGTAAATCATAAAACAGCCGCAAGCAGTTTGCCATGTGAGGAACAAACTTGGAGTAGACATTTAACACACCTACATATGCGCTCAATTCTGTGACATCCTTTGGCACTGTAACCTCTTGAATTTCCTCAGTTAAGTGTACAGCTGGTTGAATTCTGCTAGAATTGATACGGTAACCTAGGAATGTTACCTCTCAAACCTTAACCCTTACTGCATATCTTTCTAGCCTTTTCAATGCACCCTCTAGCATCTGACTGCACTCCTGTAGCATCTGACTGCACTCCTGTATTGAGGGCCACTTTATCAATATACACAACTATGCATGGAATTCCCTGTAGTATCTACTCAATAGATGCTTGGAAAATGTTGGATGCAAAACACAATCCATATATCATCCATCTGTATTGGTACAATCCCTTATGTGTATTAACTGCAAGTACCTCGTGTACTTTTTCATTACTACCAACTGCTGATTCGCATTCTGTCTAATACACAACACTTTCCTTTGCACCATGGAAGCAAATATGTTCTGAGTGCATGGTAATGGATGATGTTTTGGGTCCACATTGGCGTTAACTGTCGTTTTGAAATCTGCATATATCCTAAGTCCTCCATTTGCCTTAGAAACTCTCACCAATGGACTAGTCCATCTGCTACATGTGATCTTTTCTAACACGCCTACCTCTTCTCAAGCCTGTCCAACACCTCTTCCACTTTGTCTAATGTAGCATATGGTATTGACCTTGACTTCCAGAAAACTGGTACATTATCATTTTTTAACTCCAAGGAAACTTTTATCTTATGAATCTCCCCAAATTATCCACTGAACACTTCTGCATACTTCTGTGGGAGTTTCCATCCTACTACTTCACATTCCCGCATGCATTCTACAGCCTTTTTCTTCCCCAAATTGTTTACTGCTGTAGGAATTACTGCTCGACCTACCTCCTTGTACTAGTTGTCCACTGACACTGCAAATACTGTTTGCCAGTCCAGTTGCAGCACTGATAGCCAGTCCCACCCCATCTGGTACCTGCTGTTCACCCTAAATCACCACTAACGGTGCCAGCTTCCGAGCTTGATTGCCATGTTTTACACATACCTCAGTGGTCCCTTTCAGTGGCAATTACGCCCCAAAATATGTCATCAACTGAATACCTGCCTGTTGCAAATAAATGTATGACTAATTTGCAAAATATACATTGTATAGTATAGAGAAACTGCTTCCCACGTATCTATTTCCATGGTTAACAGTTTTCCAGACACCTCCATCATTACTTTTATGTTCCTTTCACTTTTTTCTAGCTCACATGCCACAAGTCCATAACGTTCTTTTCTGTCTCTTGCACATCTGTCTGCACTGTTTGTAACACACCTTGTTTACCACTTCAACATTTAGGAACCAAATTTCCATTTTGCCGCTGTTATTTCACTTATACTTTATAAACAGACAAGCATTTGCCAAGTGGTGTACCACACCTGGCATATAATGCAGAGGACCGCACTTGCAGGATGCACTTAGTATGGTGCTGGACCGCTGGTAGCATGGAGACAGGCAACAATGGGGTTGGTCATAGAGGCAGACAGATGTCAGATGTTCTCCTAAAGAAAATCCTGCCATAGCTGGTGCAACTGGCCCTCTAAATTTGCTGTAAGTTACAGCTGGCCAAAGTTGCAGTCCAATCTGGTCACAAACATTCTGAATGGCAAGAGGTCTCGGGACCTTGCTGGCCAAGGAAGCATGTTGACATCATGAAGGCAGGTCAAAAATGCCAGTGCTGTGGGAGGTAAGGCATTATCCTGCCGTAAAATGGGGTTATCAAGCAGCACATGGAAGTGGAGTGCACATGGTCGCAGAATTTCCGGGATGTATTACAGTACCATCAGGGTTCCTTCGGAGTCCTTCAATCACCACCAGTGGAGTTAGTGAAGTATGGATTGTGGCACTGGCCAGGACATTTCCAGACTAGAATGTGGTGGTTGTCTTTATCCAGACATAACCATGATTGTCATTGAACACCACTCATTGCCAATCCGAAAGCTGCCATGCTGCCCATTCAGGCAAAAGATCACTTGCACTCTGTGATGCTCAGGTCATAACGATAAGACATAGTGAGGGATGTCACTACGACAGATCCCTCTGCTAGCCACCTGGATATGGTACTGGTGGATTCAGGCGTATCCCCAGCTGCCGTGATATGCCTCTGGACAGTGCGCAGCGATTCCCATGGAGTGCTTACAGCCTGTCTCACAATGAAACGATCCTCCCTGCTGGTGGTCCGCCAGGTTAGACCCAAGCCTTCTCAACGTGTATGTGTACCCTCCTGTTCCCACTGCATCCAGCACCGATTCACAGTGTAGGTAGACTGGTTCAAGTGGCAAGCAATGCACCAAAACGTCTAACCTGCCTCTTGTAGGGTGAAGATGCAGCCTTTTGTCAAACTCATCCAACTGGGTAGACTAGTAGAATGCACCATCGGGGCATACTATATAGTGACTAAACTGGGCTCTGTGGCTCACATTGCTACTAAGGCCATATTCTGTGTCTTGAAGCTATGAATGATGGAGTGACGTGTATGCCTCCTAGTGGCACATCCATGTAAGCAAACTGTATTAAATGCAAATGAGACACATGTTAGACTATGATGATAGGGTGTGTGGAACCTTCATTGTATTCTTATGAGGAGTCTATGGTAATAATAATTTTTTTAAATGAGTGTACTTTGCATTATATATGTGACAACAAGATTTGACATGTGAACACTGGCTATTAGCTAGTAGAGATGGCAGAGAAGCTCATATTAATTATAAAATATACAATGTAAATCAGTGTTTTATAAAAGAAAAGGAACAAAAATATGAAGAGAAGAAGTCGGAGAAGACATAACAAATAAAAAAGTTGCATAATAAAGAGAAACGCATCAAAGAGAACAAAGTAACTTTGCAGAAACTAAAGGTGCTTATAGATACTCATGTCGAACCCCGTGTCGTAACTGCATCACGTGCTGTCTGGATGGTACCGTGTAATGTGAGTCTATAACTTGGATGACACAGAGCTCGGTATGCAGTTTTCTGCCTCTTGTTGGTTTTCCCCTCTCACATCAAAGGGCTGTGTGTGTTCAAGTTACATTAAGTGTGAATGTGCATTGAGCCATGCCATGTAACATTCGTGTATGGTATAGAACTACAGAACTTTTGTGACATGCCAAATGCCATAGGCATTTTAGCATAATATTAAGGATTGATGCTTGGAAATGTTGGAGTTTGAACTTCAAACAACAGAGGAATGTCACAAGAAAAGGACTGCTTTGCTTTTTTCACTTTAAAGGGAAAATGTAGAAATAAAGAAAAGCATGGGAACAGGATAGGGTAGGTTGAAGTGCAAATAGATATCCTGCAGTAACAATATGTGTCACTGTAGTTGTTACATATCTACTTTCATTTGACCCAGTCTTTCACTATACATATTGTTACCTCCCTTAGTTTACCTCAGAAACCAAGAGTTACAAGATACTTGAAATTAACAATTTACTTTAATGACAAGGGCCTTATTCAGATAAAGACTAGTTCAATAAAAGATACATTTTAATTATCTTCTCCCTTTAACTCATACAAGTAAATGTTATCTTAACATTCAAGCAATACAAATTATTATACTGTGACTGTACAATATTGATAGCGTTAATGACTAACCTGAATGTGATCACAGTGCTCAAAACCCCGTGTCACATTCAGTTAGGCGTTTCACTCACCACTGATACTTCTGTAATGCAGCACGGCTGACGTACGAGGGCTCCGCCAAGGCCTCATTTGCAGACACCTGGATTGCTGGCTCCAATGACCCGGTGATGTATTTGGTAGAGGGGTAGGTGACCTTGTGGTTCGCTGCCTTATATATCTTCCTGTTGACCTAGTTTACCTCATGACGGCTCTACTGTTTATTTTGTCTCTCCCAAGCACTGCACTCTGGCTGCTTCCCTGCGGTCTATGTAGCGTCTCGTAACATCCCCCTCATTGAAGAAGCTACTGTCCTCAGCCATTGTGGAGACTATTGGACGGTTTGGGAGAAGACAGAGGTATTTTAGAGGCATCCATGAGGTATGAGTGGCCAGCAGGGCGTGGTCATGGGCCGCTCGCAGTGGAGTGGCCTGCAAAACCCATACTTCCTCTCGTCTGCGGTTGTTGCATGGTTATGTTTCAGTGGCATCCAAGTGTCTTTTCAAGTGTTCTCATGCCCTTATTCACTTCACTGCCTTTTGAATGTGAAACGAAGCTGTTTTTGTGCACTTTGTTTTGAGGCTGGTTGGTTGAATTTATTCTAACCTTTACATTATCTTTACTATTTTGTCTATTTATTTTTGCTGCTTAATAAGTTTACTCTTTAAGTTACATTATACACTTCTTAATTTAACATTTTTATGACACTACTTGAATATCTTTTTACCATACAATATATTTGTGCTTGTATTCTCAATAAAGTATTACAATTAAAATGTCTTTACTTATTATAATTAATTACTATAATTTTTGTGATCTGTTATCTTTGTCATGTAGTTTTATACCTTTTTCTTATGTTACTATGACATTGTATTGTCAGCATTTTGCAGTTACTTACATTCCGTTACTATTCTAATATCAATATACAAACAAAAATACATTGCTACTTTATAATTTAACATTTGAAAAAACTTTAAGACAATGTATTTCCTAAAACCTTAATAAAACAATTTGAAAATTCATAATTACTCATTCTGAAAAGATTATTAACATGTTATTGACTTGTGTATTTTATTTTGTTAATTTGCAATTTATGAAATTTTTACAGTATCTAATTGCTTTGCTACTACATACACAGTATTGTTTCATATCCTTTTTTTCATTTGTGAAATACTGATTTTGTAAATATTATTAGTACTATGTTACTTTGTGTCATAACATGGATTGAGAAGTGTGATCGGTGCTACCTTCTCCCCTTCCCAAAAAAAAATTTATAGACGCCAATCTCCAGGAATATGGGTTTAGTGCATTTTTCCGTGCACTGATTTCTTTTACAACATTCTGCAACGTTAATTTTTGTATCCTATACTAAGGGTTACAATACTTTTTTTTTCTTCTGCGTTTCTGTATGTTATTTTACATTACTTAATAAGGTCTTTATATTCTCCTTGTATTTATTAATTCTATAGTTCCTTCTTACACTATTTACAATACTACATTTCTTTTAATATTTTGTACTGTTATTGCATAAAATGATTTGAATTACCCCGGGGTTTTATACTCTTTTTAATCTTATTGAAGCTTCATGTTAGGCTGGTAACTGGTGCTCTCTTGTGATGACAGTTTTAATGAGAGGCCGTTCTAAAAGACGTAGCTTGCACTTTTGTCGCACCGCCATGAAATGTCTATCACCTGCTTACGGCCTTGGACCTACATGCTTAGCTTTTCATATTATCTTCTATACTCCTTTTGCCGATAGACTATCTCCTTATCGCTAGGGTCCTAAAGCATCTTTCTCCTTCCGTTCTGAAATTTAAAAAAAAAAATAGTATATCTGATTTATCTCATGTAAGCAATATTTGTGTTGCGTACATTAGCTGTATCCAATTTGAAATTACCTGTTTTTCCTGTCCTTATTTCTACCATAGAAGGCCAATGACTTTTGTTACCAGGTAAGGACCTTTGTACTTAAATGTGAGTGCCTTCTGTCTGGATTCACTATGCACCCAAATCCAATCGCCTGCCCCCTGATTGTATTTGGTGTGTGTGATTTGTCAAACTGTTCTTTTTGCTGGTGTTGTGTTTTTGCATTAAGTTTAGTTTGGCTTTTTCTCTAGCTTTTACTAGCTTATCACATCAATCCTCTCCCCTTTGGGAGGATTTATTTACTAAAACATGTGTTGGCCGTGTTGCTTCTACCCCACGTAGTAAATAGAACATTGTAACTTTTGTACTGACATTTGTGTTTGTGTTATAATTGAATACTATAAAGTCTAGGTATTCGTCCCAGCTTGTGGGATTCTCATATGCGCATGTAGTAAGCTGTTTCCCTAGAACTTTATTCATCACCTCCACTGGTCCGTTGTATGCCGTATTATTTGTGATGGTTTGAAGTTTTATGATTTGCAATTTCTTGAATGATGTACTTCTATCTTTTAGAATTTGTTGTGGACATCCATACCTTAATGTAACATCTTTAATGAAATTTGTGCACATATGCGCATCAATTACTTTAACTGATCGACTAAAAACATTCTGTCATCACTAATATGTAATGGTTACATTTTCATGGCTTTTGTAGTGGTCCTTTCACATGTAATAACCTTGACTTTAGTAAGTGAGGTGGTTCGATAGGTTGTAACTGCCCCATTGGTTTCTGATTACTCTGTTTAATTTTCTGGCAAATAGGGCCTTTTTTAATGTTACTCTTTATATCTTTGTTGTATCCCAATAGTATGCCCGTTTCATTTTCTGAAGTATTTTAAAACTCCCAAAATGGCTTCCTCCCAGTAAGGAGTCATGATAGGCTGCTATAATTTTGTTGACATAGTACTTTGGTACTAATGTGAGGGTTTTTTTTCCTATTGGGATGTGGATTTTTAAATATGTTTCCCTGTTTGCCACTATTCCATAGCATCTGGTTAGCTTTATATATTTTGGTTCTGCTTTGCTGAGTTCCGTCAAGGTAATATTTCATTTTCGTATGTGTGCATCTCGTTCATATTCTCCTGAAAATTGTGAGTTTTGTGTGTTGTTTTGTAGTGGTCATTTTCAATCTTAATATATTCTTGTTCATGCTTTTAGACTGACAAATAATGTTTTGGGCCCTTCAAATTTATATTTCAAATATCACATTTTAACACAGGATCCACACTAGTGAATTTAATTTTATTCTGATTATTTTCCTCAACTATTTCTATTGTTACTTGAAAAATTTCTGCAGTAATTTTTGCAATTACTTGAAGAGGAATAATCTTTGAATTTATTACGGCTTTGCTTATTTTTTATTTATCACAACCTTGTTTTCCGTTCTCAATAAAAAGAGTTTTGATATCCTACCAATTATTGCTCATATACTTTGCGATAGTGTGTTATATTTCTGTTTCTCTTTATGGATTTTGATATTAGCTCTCACCTAGCACTCTATATATACTTTTACAGTCCCTCATTTCTGTTTAATTTTTGTATTTCATGTTAATAACTTTAATGATGTGTAGCTTTGCTATACCTATGGTTGGTATTCTGCTCATCGTGTCTGGCAATGTGTTTAAGTTTCCTTTGATTATTTTTGCTTGAAAATCATACTCTACTAGTGCAATTACCATTTTTGTGTTCTGAGATTATGTTCTGTCATAGTTTTGACATATCCAAGACTTGAATGATGTCTCTATAAAAATTTATCTTTCATACATATACTGCCTGAAATAGTTGCAAAAATATTTAATTGCTTCTAGTTCTCTTTTGGTAGTTAACCACTTTGTTTCATTAAGAGATAACATTTTTGGAAAGCTATAATGTTTCTTTGGTTACTATTATCCTATTGTGGCATAGTACTGCCCCTATTGCTGTTTGTGATGCTTCAAATGCAAGAATCGTTGTTTTGTTTTCATCAAACATTATCAAATAGGTGCCTTTTGTATAGCATTTTTAAATTCTAGGCAAGCTTTGTGGTCATTTTCTCTTCACCTATATTGAGTACTATTTTTGGTAAGCTCTACAAGTGGCTCTGCTTTTTGGCCTAATTCGGTATATACAGCCGCAAATTGGATTCCGTGGCTTAAAAGGTCCTTTCCTTTATGTTCCCCAGTGGTGCCAATTGTTGTGATGCGTGCTCCTATCTTTGTGATAGTGGTTACGGTGCTGACTGTCCTCCAGAGTTCATCAAGTAGTATTAGTTATTATTCCAGCCCGATGGGTCATGGTAGGTTCTGGTTGGGGCCGCTTAGTGGGAAGATACCATCTGAGGAGAGGGGAACGAAACCCCAGAGTTAGGCGAACCATGATTGTTTCCTTTTCTGGGAGATCAATCTTCCTCACTACATGGGCTGCCAAGATGCAGGATGCCAGCTGTCCCGGGGTTGTATGAGTCGTGAGATTAGCTAATCGATGATGATAGTAGATGATCCTGCCGAAGAGATTGGCCTTATCCGCAGTGTAGCGGGCTCCAGGGACCCTCACACAACAAGTTAAAGTGATACGCACTATAGATTCTTTGATGGGCCCCCTGTTTTAATAACAAGACTGGCTGACCCAGTGAAGAAATCTATTTAAGCGAGAGCCATGCCCCCCCCCCCCGCTGGGCAATCGGCAGAGTGTGAAGCGGCAACGTCAATGTCAGAGCAACACAGAAGAACGCTAGGGTCCGGGGAGCTCCGGCCATCCACAAGACACGCTATGTCTTACTGGTGAGCATAAATTCAGATAGGTGGTAGGGCGGCATTTCCTTTATCAATATCCCGTATTAAAGAGTAATTAATTGCATGGCAAGGTTAGGACATTTTGTGTAGCAGAATTCTTGTATACGTATAATTAACTTTTCTTTATGTTCATTTTAGTATTCCCGTATGTCAGTATAATCATGTCTGGCATAACTGTAATCATTTATGTTCTCTTAATTAACTTGTCAGTCCAGATTGCATAGAGTAAAGTAAATGTATTGAGATCCGTATTGTTGTATTCTACTAAAGAACTGTTTTATATATATTTAAAGAGTTGTAATAAATGTGTATAATAGAAGTCTCTTTCATTTAATAGCCATTAGCATTAACTTCCCCCGCGTACGATCCTGCCTAACTGGCGTATAAGAAAGACAGAGAGACGAGGAGAGAAGAGTATTGAATAGTTATATTATAAGCAGAAGGCTTAGTGTTAGGTAGGCAGGTTGTTACAGCAGTGGATGTATAGGTCGGCGTGCAGGAATATAAATTTCGAGGGAAGAAACTGTGTGAGACTTGGGGATGACCTTACGTGGGAATCAAACCAGGATAATCTTCTCAGAAGCCAACTTAATAATGCATGTATTCTGAATGTCCTGGCTCTGGGCTACCTTAGGCGGGGTGACGACTATGGCAGGTGATGGAGTGTCTGGCTGGAAAGGGCATGTAAATTCCTGTTCAATTCCGGCCAACAAGCACCTAAATACGCATTTTAATTCTGATGCGAGGTCGAGGGGGATAAAAGTTGAGATAGGCGTAGGTATAAGCTCGGGTTCCGCATATGGGGGTATGTCCTCGCTCGTAACCTCAACACTTGCCTGTGAGTTTATTAATCTTTGCAAAGCTCTGCATTCTCTGCGCCATGTGTGGCATTTAATTCGACCCTTCTTGCTGTGCATCTGACCAGCCTTCTAACCTTTCCCCAGACGTGCAGTCCTAGGGGTGTGTCTTATTCAGCTACACCTCAGGCCCTGGCATATTGATTTGCAGTCCTGTATTAGGACGCCACAGAGGGTAGTCGAGGGAGCACCGGAAACCCAGGAGTAGTGGCTTGTCTTTTCAGACTCAAAGCTTTCTACAAGTTCTGTCTCCTGTGGAGTTCGGCACACCTCATGACTAGTCCTCAGCGGGGTTTTCTATTGCACCTGACAATAAGTTTTACTGACACAAATATTTATCAAAATACATGAACCAGGAACTAATATTAAAATTACGGTGGTCAACTATTTCAGTTTACGTAATATTTATTACGGTTTTTGGAAAGTGGGAAAATCCCAGTCGGATTTAGACTAGTTAAAGAAATAATAAATTAATCAAATTAAAGCAGGCCAATGTGAGCCTGGTAAATGAACAAAGTAAAAATTACGTTCATGATAATTTACGTAAGTCTATGCTCTTTACAGCATCTCCTCGTGAAAAGGGGGTGTCTCCAGAGGGGAAAAACATAATGACAACCTGCTACCGCGGAGTGGTAAAGGGGTTGCAGGGTATAGGACGTTGGGATACCTCTGGAGTCTTCTAGAGCAAGAAGAGCCTTCTTGAAGATGCAGGAGGTTGAAGCCTTTTCAAGCTTTTGGAGCGATTGAAGCTGTTTTGCAGGCTGCAGGAGAGGAGGGAGAGCTTCGCAGAACAAGGAATGCTCACTAACGTATGCGGCCAGCGAGCCCGGCATCTCTGACGAGAGTCCTGCCTGTACCTCTTTATATAGTAGAAAACCCCTTGGATCAGTGATAGTCCAGGGGTGCGGGGTAGCGTAGCCTTTCATCGTAGGGGTTGGTTTATCAGGGTTGTGGCAGCACCGCTCATTTCTTATCTCCCTGCATGGAGGCGATGACAAATTTATCCACCTCGGCCCGAGGCTAGCGGGTGTGACATCACAGGGCAAAAGAGTTGCTGCGATACTGTGGTATTGCAGAACTTCTTCCTCACATAATTTCAGGGTAGTGGTCCGTCAAATAAAATCTTACTTATTCAAAAGGGTGGCAATCACATGCCATGTTCTGAGCGGGCCGTATAATTCATAATTGATTGTGTTAATCATCTTTACGTCCAACGCGTTTAGTCCCTTTTATAGGAACGTGAAAAGTACTCAGCCACTATTCATGACTTGCCCCGAGCTCTTGCCTGCTCGTTGTTGGGGCGAAGTCGCCCGTTGAGAGTGCAAACGTGCTGCGCAGAAATGTGGTATGTGTCAGTTGTATACACGTGATTTTCTCCGGGTCGATTATAATTCCTTATTGTGTTAGTGACTTAACATTTTTATTTCTTGTTGTGCTAATTAACATTTTTTTTTGCATTAATTTTGACAGTTAATTCTTGTAATCTCTTTATTACTTTATGTATATTGGTTATATATTCTCGAGAAGTGTTGGTTATTATAAGTATGTCATCTATATATGTTATTGCAGTGTTCCACCTAAGTGGTTATAACAATATGTCAATATATTGCTTGAAATATTGAGGTGATGTGCTTAATCCCATTGGCATTCTTTAATATTGGTAGAGTCCTGCTCCATCTTTCGTAAACTTGAGGTTGTGTCCATCTTCCTTCCTAATTGGGATAGCATGGAATCCTGAAAATAAATCTAATGAGATAATGTATTTTGCAATATGTAACATGTTTAGAATGTCTTCTGTTCTAGTTAATGGATATTGTATATATCTTTTAAATACTGATTTAATTTCAAAAAATCCATAAGAAACCTTATTGCAAAACAATGCGCAGCTTAGTGTGAATCAGATTATTGTATAATCCCTACCACTTTCATATCATTAATTTTTTTTATTAACTCTTCTCGTATTTTTGGGCTAATTCTTTACTGTCTTGTTTAATCATAATTTCTAGCCTTTGTTAATTCTAATATGGTGTTTTTAAATCTGTCCTAGAATTAATTGATAACTTTTGCAAGTTTCCCTTTCTAGTATTCATATAAATTTTTGTTTATTTTGCCCATGACATTCTTGTCTATATTTCCTTCTATTGTATCAAATTTATTTATACAATATTTTATAGTATCAGTTTGTTCATTTTCTGTTACTGATATGTGTAGTGGTACTTGTAATATTTTCTCACTATTATTACGGTTTATAAACATCATATTGTGTTTGAGAAATGTTACATTGTATGCTTTGATTAAGTCTACTGCTAATATGACATCCATTTTTAAATTATCAATGACTAGAAATTCTTGTGAATAGGTATTTCCTGCTATGCTCAATTGTATTTTTATATATATTTTATATTTTAGTGTCTATTTCTTCTCTACCCCTACTAAGGGAAATTTTTCTGTAACAAGCTTAAGTTTTATTTTTAATAATAGTTCTTGCAACTGTGGTTACAATCTGTGCCCAGTAGTAGTGCGTGGTGTTCTTTTCCCCTCATTCTCGGCAACACACATGGTGGTGGTGATGTTGTCACACGTACCTGTTTGCAGTCCTGCTGCCACAACCTTTTTATCTCCTGGTTTGATGTTTGGAACTTTTGTTGGTTCAGCAGGCGTTGTTGTGGCCTTGTATCGTCATTGCCGTCTTGTTCTGTGTTTTTTTTTTTTTTTTGCTTACATCCTATAACAGTAGTTGCCGGGTTCCGTGTTTATATGCAGTTTGATAGGTTGCATTCTGAATCTGTTTTTAAAATGTTTCAATCGGGCCGCAATGTTTGTTTGAAATTCTAATTCTTGGTTTGGGAATTTTAACCGAGTGTGTATGTTCGCTGCGCTTTGCTAATATTCATGCACAACGAATTTGCAATGGGATTCTCTCTTCAGTCTGGATAAAATGTAATATTCCCTCTTTAATTATCTTTGCAGATGTGTATGACTTACAAGGGATATTTCTGAGAAGTATTGATGTTAGGTTGGTTGCCGTCGTCAAGCCTCCAGTTTCCTCCTGAGGCCACAGTGGTGTAGGGGTCACACTACTCGCCTCCCACCTAGGTGAACCGGGTTTGATTCCTGGCGGGATTGCTCTTGGAGTTTCGCATGTAGAAATTGTACCTTACGATGCCGCTGGTTGTTGGGATTTCTCTGGGATCCCCCAATCTCCCTGCTATTCCATTCTGGCACTGCTCTACATTCACCTCGCTTCATTCATCTTAAATGGCTCTCCAGACTTCAATATTAAGAGCAGCCCAAATGTCTTCACTCTCTCTCTCTCTCTCTCTAGTTTCCTCCAGTGTGTGTCCTGTTTTGTGATCTAATAACCCAGGTGGAGTATAAAAATTCATGGAAATAGACCTTCTTCATAAAAAATTATGTAAAGGAGCTACTATTATTACAATCAGTTCAGCCATTTCAGGCTGTAATACCATAGGCTGTAGGACAAATAACTATTAACACAATACAGAATACATTTTCTATGACTCTTCATGCCCTGCACAGTTAATAATCTACATTTGCAAACAAATTATAATCAGTGTCCCATCAAACAGTGCAAACAGTACAACACTGAATGTAGATTTGTAGTTAAAGAACTCACTATCAGTGTCAATAGCTTGTAGGACGTGTTTCATTATGCAATGTGCCAAAGCAGTGAGGGAAGTTCCAAATACATTTCTATTGTTCTCTGACAGCTTGCCATGCTTCTTCTTTTATAGGAATGGAATCTGAAAAATAAATTGATTTTATTACAAACCTGCTAGCAATATGTACAAATGTATAGCATTATAACATGTAACAAGGAACCAAATTTTGATTTCACCACAGGATTAACTTAAAATGCTTGTATGTTTGTCGCCATTTCGCACTTCAGCTACGTTCTATGTAAGATGTTATGGATGACTGCAAGCCAATGACAAACACTTCACAGTAGAGTTACTCAAATCATATGTAATATTTTCCAAATGAACTTCTTATGTCACCACCAGTCAAAGAACAATGCAGATACACTCTTAGTATACAAAACGTAGCTTGCTGGAAAATAAAAGTGATACACTGACACGTCCCTACATATAACTAAATGTATATAACTGGTGGTGAGATGCACAATGCTGCAGTTTACCCATTCTCAAGGCAACTACCACCACCTTGTCTATGGCTTGCATATTACACAAATATATGGCCATTGTGTGATACTCAAACTTTCTGTTCTGGTCAGCAATCAGCTTCCCAATATTGCGCTCAGTAAATATGTACCTAGAGCCATAGATATGTAAAAGGGAAGAGCTAGATGATTTCAGGACATAAAAAAGGTGGTGATGAATGAACCTCTATAAATCTTTCTCCAAATTTGACCCTAGTTAGTTCAGTCTCTTTCCATTGAAACTGCCAACGTTTCATAAGGTACCTGAAACCTAGTCCGGGATCACGTAGACAGGAAGCTTCAATAGTACACTTATACCAGTAATAAGCATAATAATTTTACTATTGCCATTATTTGTATGTGGATTTATGTTGCAGTAGAAATTGAACATAAAGAAATATATAATTCATACAGATGATAATACTGCCAACATGTCTTTCCCTCTGACCCCCTGTCTCACAAAAATGAAAAAGAAAAATAATAGAGGACCAGAGACGTATAAACTTTTAAAATACTTGTTGAATCTGCAAACAAGCAACGTAATGATGATGATTGCTAACTGTTCAACTTTGTTGCGAAAAACATGAAAAAAATATTTTTCAGTTGCGCGAGGTGAAATACAGCACACTATTATGAACATTTTCCTTAGTGCAGGCAGGGGGCAATAAGACCAAACTTCCAATCATGTTGCCGCCTTTCCATTTCAGCATACTTATTTCCAACATCTACCTCACCCTCAGCATCACACTATTCACACACGACAGTACCTGCCATCGCCTCAAAATAATTTTGATATAGCACCTACTCTTCTAGTTCTCGTGTCCTCACCAAGTAGTGCACCTATTTCTCCCAGTTCAGAGCCAGATACTTCCACACAGATGTCAGAGTCCCAAGATACAGATATGGATTTATAAGATTTCCATTGTTTCGCACAGTGATGAAATCAATGTTTGTAAGTTAACAACTGTGATTAGAAATGCAATAGTGAATTTTTTTTTTTTTAATAACGTAAGGGTGAATATTCTAATAAAACTACTATACTTGTATAGTTTCTTTCCATTCTTCAATGAGTGCTTGACACACTTCCAGAATAATAACTCGTATAGACTGTCTAGAAATTTTGGAAATGATGTTGTTGAAGACTACTTACTGTATGAATCACTGCTCATCAGAAAATGCATTGTCACTGCCAGTCTTTCTTGGACAGATTTAGCTTCCCTATGTGTAGTATCCTGTTTTACTACAAAGCGATTTAAGTTATTCAAAAACTTAAGAGCCAGTTGATGTTCAGGAGAAAATTTTTTAATGTCCACTATTTAATTGAAACTGTAGATTATGAAATAAGTTTGCTGCACCATTTTCACTTCTTCGTACATATAATTGAGTTTGCCACCACTGATTTGTTTGCATTTTCTTTTATTAACCACATAATGCAAATAAATATAGGCTGCTGCAACATTGTCCATGTTTGTACCTTGCTGAAGCCTAAACGTGTGGAACCCAGGGAGATAACAAGTTATGGGCTTTGGCGTGGGCTGGAAAGTTTTTACCTGTAATTACATCACATAACCTCGCACTGCTGTAACGTCTGCATGCAATGCTGTATGATACAGTGTTTGGCGTGCATGTCTATACATACCTTAAGAAACTAGGAAAAAGAGAAGAGAATGATTGCCAGAACAGTGTTTCATGATGTAGCCACATGTTTGACAGAGGTGACTGAGAAGAATGACATTTGACAGTGTTCAGGATTTTGAGTGGCCAGGACTTCAAGGATGGTAAATGTTAGCAGGAATTCTGGGGTTAGAATAGAGTGGAATTACCTAACTATGCACCAGCCACCGCGAGATGGTGGTGATGTGAGAGCTGAGAATCCTGGTTTCAGAGCAGTGTGGTCGACCACACGGATGTAAAGCTAGCTATCCCCTTGATACTTGGTGATAATTTAGAATTACTAAAGTAAGAGGAACTGTGGCTTCTTTATTTCAGAAACCAGTTATGTACCTTTTAATTTTGCAAGCCTATTAATGCTGACATGCATGCCCGATACAGTTATGCATTATGTGGGTTATTGGGATCCTATACTGTGACACGCCCGAAGGCAGTACTCAAAATAATAATATGACATTTAGCAAAATGCACGTATGTTTTTTTTTGTACACATTGGTAATTACAGTGCATGGTACATGCGGACACAAAAAATTAGTGGACCTCAGCCTAAGACTTCCTGGTAGGCTTTGTAGTAAAATGGTCATGGGCACATGGCCACACTAGAAAAATTAATTATTTGGAAACTGAGCCTCCTCAGGCAATGCTAACCATGGGGAGATGAGGTGGCAATTTCCGAGAAGAGAATCCATTACATAGAGAGGGTAATACCAGGTGCTACAACAGCACCCACAACTCTGTTATCCCAATCTAACTGGCACAGAATGAAAATGTTTCCAGAAGAAATAAAGCAATCTTAGATGATGTGGATGCTGCTGGATAAAATACGTAGCTGATCACGTGGTGCAGGTGAAATTGCAGTATCTCTCCGTAAAAAAGACAAATTATGGTCAGACAAATTGTTATTAATGATGGGGAAAATGTTCTCCTGCAGATTGAGACGTTTATAGGCTTGTAGCATGTCTGATGGCAGGAAAATCAGACTTGAATGAGACAGCATAGTCATACATACAAAGCATCAATAACATGAAAAGTACATGGAACCCTGAATAAAATCATACATAGAACCCTGAAATTAAACATAAATTACACTGAAACGCCTTTAACATAGGTGGATGGCGTCTGATTCAAAGTTACGCGGGCCGCGTGGCTTCTCTGACATTTTTCCTCTTTTCTCGTAGATTACATTGAAAAAGCTGTCATGCCCGTATGTCAGCACAAGTTCACATGTTTCCTTAGGTATGTATGTTCACCATTTTGTGCAATTACAGGGGGATTTTACTTGAATTTCCCGGTCCACTACTCTCCAATGTTCTGAATACCTTGCGGCGCAGTGTTGCCGGCGTTGTGCAGCATCCGAGGAATTTTCTTGTGCAGTGTACACCTCCCTTAACACATCACGGATATTTACTCGAAACAAATTCTCTGGGTGGTGTGGCAACAATGTTTTGCAAAACAAAAGCTGGTGTGTCTGCTATCTGTGTGGCACGGCAAGGTGGTAGCGCCTCTTCCCACTCAACGTCATCTTTTACCGTTACGTTTGGACAGGGGTTTCTGGACAGTGCATCGGCGAGCTCGTTGGTTTTCCCTGCCATGTATTCTACCTTGAAATCGAACGCCTGGGGCAGTAAGGCCCACCGGGCAAGTGTACTCTTCCCTTTATGCATGTCTTCCAACCAAACTAAGCGGCGATTATCTGTTTTCAATGTAAATTGTCTCCCTAACAGATATGGCTGGTACTTTCTCAGCGCGTGTACAATTGCTAAACACTCCTGCTCGTTCACATGATACTTGCGTTCCGCCTCACCAGACTTTTGTGGTAATTAATTATGTGTTTCTCCCCGTGTTCTGCCATCTGGTATAACACCGCTCCAATGCCCTCTTGGCTCGCATCTGTCTGAACGACAACAAGTAACTCTGGACTAAACCTGGCTAACAGCTTACAATTTTGGAAAGTAAGTTTGATTTCTTTAAATGCTTGATCTGCTTGAGGTTTCCATACAAATTTACATTTTTCATATAGCAAATCGGTCAATGGTGGAGTTATCACAGAAAAATTTGGGACCATCTCCCTTAACCAATTTATCAAGTCAAATAATTTTCAAACTTGTTTACGTGACCTTGGTGTGGGTTTGTTTAGTATTTCTTGTACATGTTGTTGTCCCGGTTCGTGTCCATTCCCTGTTACAATGTGTCCCAAAAACTCCATTCTACTCATCCCCAACTTACACTTGCCAACCTTACATGTGAGTTTGTTGCGTTCGAGCCTCTCGATCACAAGGCTCAGGTGGTGTAGGTGCTCTTCCCTACTGTTCGACCATACAAGTACATCCTCAAGGTAAGCCATTGCAAAATCTCCTATGTAACCCTCTAACACATTTAACATGAGGTTTAGAAACGTGGCAGACACATTTTTAGGCCAAATGGCATGGCAACAAACTGAAATCTACGCCTGTCTGAGATGGTAAAGGCAGTCTATTTACGGTCCTGTGGACGGATAGGTACTTGCCAATATCCTGTTTCAAGGTCAAGTGACATGAACACAGTAGCTGGCCCTAGTGTTGACAAAGTGTCTTGATGTTAATGTCTGGAGGTGGCATGTTTAAAGTTATTTTGTTGAGAAGGCGAAAGTCTACACAAAACCTCCATTCACCGTCCTTTTAAGGGGCTAGTATAATGCCTGAATTGTAGAGACTCTGCGTAGGTTCAATCACATTATCATTGAGCATCTTACATACCTGCTTATTAATGACGTGCCGGAAGAAAATACTTGGGTCTCGTGGATTGGAGTACACTGGGTCCTCGTGTGTCGTGAGGATGGCGTGCTCGGTGACGTCGGTGTACCGCAGCTTCCCATCAATGTGGAACACACTGGCATACTGGTCTAGCAGATGTTGCAGACGTTGATGTGGTTTAGGGCACTTCGTGCTCAAACTCACTGAGCGGCACAGCATCTGTTGTTGTCCGCGGCATTGCTCCTACTGCATACAGCGTCCACCTTCCACGTGTCCCCATGTGCAGATGGTTGAGATGTGGCTCAATCACTGCCTGGTTGTCAGTCAACCACGGTAATCCCAAAATCATCTCACACAGGTCCTGCACAATGCAGACATCACACTTTGTTTGGAGTTCACGTATCCCCACTGTCATGTGCATCACACTTCTTGCCTCACCCTGTTGATTGGTTGTGACGAATTGTAGGCGACGTGGCGGCACTCTAGTTGTTGTGGCCTGTATTAACCCCTCACATACAAAATTGTGGCTTGCGGCAGTGTCTATCACCGCGATCACATTCTTCCCCTCAAGTTCTACATTGACCCTTAATGCACGTACGGTACTGTCACTAATCTGAAACACTTTGTCACCTTTATTAGGCAGATTCTTATGACCTGGCGGTGAGATTGGTGCAGGTGCTGTTTCACCAACCTCCTGACTCAGTTTGTCAACCGATTACCTTGATAATAGTTCTCTTGGTTGTTGTGGTGGAAGTTCCACTGTCCATAATTTGATCTCATGGGTGTAAATGGTGGCGGTTGTCTCGTAACATCTGGCATCATGGCGGGTGTTGACATGTGGTGATTCTGTCTCGGGGATTGGTATGCCTGCCCCGCTCGCACATCCTGTTTATAGAGGCATGCCTCCAGCGTAAACTGCTCTTCACTCACCCTTGTTGCTCTTCGCAGATATGGCCTAATGTCCAATGTTGGCAGAGCGACAATTATTTCCAACACTCTGCGGGTAGGTTAACCTGGGTTTAGGCGTTTGTACAGGCTTAGTTTAAGCTGGATGAACTCCTCAATCCCTTCACATTCACAGTTGCTGCTCGTGATGTAACCATGCTTGTGCCTGGATGGTCTCTCCATCCGTATTGAACCTGCGTAGTAACCGGTCACAAAACTCTTCCCATGTCACACTATAGTCTCTGACTAGATTCCACCATGTAGCAGCTGTTCCCCTTAATCTGTTCACTGTGACCTCTATCCAGTCCTCGCAGTGTCTGTGCAGCTTCTCTTCACATACCTCTAGGAACGTGCCTGGGTCCTCTGCATCAAGTCCCGCAAAGTTGGTAAAAGTACGTTACGACCTGGACCAGTTAGTCTCTGTGGTGTATACATTACCACTACCGGTGGCGGCGTGGGCTTCACCTCTGGTGTTGCCGGTGGCGCGATCTCTGCACCGTTCATCTTACGGCACTCGTCACAGTTTATGACACCATTGCGGAAGGTGGTATATTCTTCTGGCCCTATGCATCGTAAATGTGAGTCCCGTTTGCACTGCTCGCATTGCGCCCACTTTGTTCCCGCCCCGTCACATCCGGTGTGCATGCACAGGCATGTTTCTGGTGGTGTTGACGCGGTATCGGATGTACATTGGCATAACAGTTGATCCCATGAATTTTCAGCAACGAAGTTTACTTCACTCAATCTGCCACAATGTACACATTGTTCAACCGGCATGTCCAAGTAATTCACGTTCGCGATCATGGGTGTCACGGTTGTTGATGCGGAAGTCTTGAGGCCTTCTCGCAGATGATCAGATGAGGTGTCCGCCATTTTGATGCAGATGACACGACACAGATGAACACTCTGGCCCCATGTGGGAATGCCAATTGACACCGTCGGGTGAGACACGATACATACAGTGACACAAACTTACAGTAGATGGGCGCCTGCGGTGTTTCCCACTCACCACACAATTGAGACTCGAGGGTTCTCAAGGATGCTGTGAGTTCTATGTGTCTGTATCAGCCGAGCATACTTATAAAACATTTTTCATTACTGAACATCTTTACTAAACATTTTATCACAGAAAATGGCGATAGGTTGCTGTCACTACAAAGAAAGACTTTAAGCACTGTGAGACGTGCTTTTATTATGTAACTCATACAAAATTGTGCCAAGGTTATCTTTATGCACGTCTCGGACATGTCTAGCTAACTCTATTCGGGTGCTCCCGAGCTGGCAATTAATCTAGCGCACTCCTAGATGACTTCTCTGTGATGTTAGTAAAAAACAATCTTCACAAGGAAAGGGGTCGACAGCCGCTAGGGTGGACTGCTGATTTTTCCTGAAGCCAGGGTGCAGAGAATTATGAAATGAATAGCAAACATGTGCGATTATTTGGCATCTCCAACGTGGATTCGTCAGGGCATGCCTCCCAACTCGTGGTTAGTGTGGTGACGGCCTATACACATAGCAAGCTAGGACGAAAATAATATCTCCCTACAAATTATATAAATGGTACAAATACACATGAAACAAGATGGGACACGACCTGGATGGTCTCAATAAACCCGCAGATGCTGAAAACAAACTTAGATGGCACGGATGCCGCTGGATAAGATTTGTAGCAGATCATGTGGTGTAGGTGAAATTACAGTATCTCTCTGTAAAAATGGCAAATTATGGTCAGACAAATTGTTATTAATTATGGGAAAAATGTTCTCCTGCAGATTGAGACATTTATAGGCTTGTAGCACGCCTGATGGGGGGGGGGGGGGAATCAGACTTGAACGAGACAGTTTGGTCATACATACAAAGCATCAATTACATTAAAATGCTTGGAACACTGAATGAAAACATACATAGAACCCTGAGATTAGTTATGGCGCACATGATTTTACACAAATAAGCCCTCAAAGTTCATGGATGGCGCCGATATTGATTTGGCGGCTGGTAACCATGTGGTTGCAAATGATGTGGCCGTAAAACAATTAAACATGAAAAATTCCCTTAAATACATACATAAAAACAAAGCCCTTAAAATTGCACACAGCAAGTAAACAGAAATTACACTGAAACGCCTTTAACGTAAACGAATGGCACCTGATTCAAAGTTGCGGGGGCCGTGGTGCCTCTCCGACATCTTTCCTCCTTTTCCTCGATTACATTGAAAAAGCCACAGGGGTGCAAATTATTAAGTTAAGCAGAAGAATAATGCTGGGGAATGTCTGGCAAAACGTACGCAAGGCAAAGATTATCCGGTATGCTAAAAGTGAGCTATTTTAATCTACATCAGTGCAAAAAGTTTGAGGTACGTATGTGACAGCGTTTTACCTCGCCAGCTCTCCTCGACGGACTGCCCAGAGGCAGGGGTCATGCAGTCCTACCATAGCTGCCTAGGGGGTTCACACAAGTGGAAGTGCTATGCTCGCCATGTAAAACTTTATATATTTTAAAATAAATGGCACACAAATGATTTAAATATTGATTTACATTTTTATATTTAAATTGTGAATTTTCTGTATTCATTAAATGTCTCTTATGATGGCGTTCATGCCGGAATAATAATGTTCTTAATCTTCATGCAGCTCACATTTTGAATTCATAACCAAATATTGTGCAATATTATTAAATATACATTTTTAGACACTTAAATACTTGAGAACCTGAAAATAAAATAAGAGAAAATGTACACTTCAAATAAATATTCTGGTACGGGAAAGTTAAGGTTATGGTCTCTCTACGCATGTGCATGCCCATGCGGCTGGCTGTTAGCCGGCGTCAGTGCAGTGGGCTATGGCAGAACTTGTACTGAAGCAGTTGGTCGTACTTTTGAATAGTTTTTGTCAAATTTTACTATTACATTGCAATGTAATATTTCTACTATCATTGTCAAGCATATCAAAATGAATGTGTTATTAATTTCAGGCATATGGTTATTTCATAAAATATATATGTTTTTGTATATTTTACCATCCCAAAAAGTTTGAGTATTGAATTTTGTTACATCTGGTATGACTCAACATTTGTTAATTTAAGATCTGGTTACCTGATTTTAGTTAATGTTTGCCAGTTTATATTGTGAATTAATTAGTGAAATTTGTATGGTATCTTTCTCTTATGGAAAAACACTGACAGTTATGAGTTTAACAGTATATTACAAAATTCTCTATAAAATACTAGTGTATTTTAAATTTTAACAGATTTTAATAGTGGATGTCTATTTCTTTGCTTAAACAATTAGTGTAATTTTTTGCAGTGTTATCTTTTATATTAAAACACCAATATATATATAAATGTCTCACTGATTTCAAAAATTTCAGTTGGAGTAAAAAAATTTCAACTTTCACTTGCCATACTCATTTAAAACTTTCTATTCCTACACATTAGAGGTATAGTTCATATATTTTGAACATTTAAAGAAATCCTTATAAAACACTGGAGTTTAAGAAATAGTATGTCATCCGCTCTTGTCCCTCGGCCGGTGTAACACCGTCAGTCACCACTAGACACTCCCCTCTCGGCCTTGCGATGCGCACGAAAGACTAACATGTGCTCATTGTCGCTGGGGCTGGGAGGGGACTGTCGTGTGGCGACTGACGACATTATATAAAGCCACTGCTGTGCAAAACTCAATCCTTGACTCTTGACATTTCACGTCAAGTTATAAGGCATCTGTAGCGTTTGCAGACCTAGAAATACAGTATATACATACTGTGCATTTTCACAGTTTGAAGTCAGTATGGATGCACCGGTGGTACAGTACACACTTACTCATCCGGAAGCTCATCAGCCGATATGCCCCATAACAGGTAGCGTAGGCTACAATTTGGCAGCAGTCAACACTCAAGTTATACATCCAGAAGAAAGAGTACGAATTCCAACTGGCAAAAGGGTACGTTTTCCATCTCTTTTTTCATACTTATACAACCACGATCATCTGTCGGTCTATGCCAAGATTTAGATCTCTGGGCGAATGTTATAGATTCAGACTATGACTGCAAAATATTTGTCTGTTTAAGAAACAATTCTGGTCACCAGCAGATTGTGTGTTGTGGTGATAGAGTAGCTGAGTTGCTCATTCTACCTTACATAAGTCCAACTTGGGAATTTACCAAAATTGCAGACTTTGTAGTTCCTGGACAACGTGGTGCTGGTGGTTTCGGTTCTACAGGATCTAATTCACTGGAAGAGAGAATGAATATTTGGTTGGGAGGTAAAGCAGTTGTACAAAAAGTGCATAGCATATTATCTCCCGAATTTCAAGTGTTTGTGCACCATGTCTAATTCTTCTGATCGTTTGCAGCCGTAACAGTTTCAAAAGACACAGCCGATCATAGACGACGATGACATCATACATATATCAGAAAAATAAATCTTGCACAGTCCTCCACCGAAAAAGAAGAAGAATTTTGCCACCAAGACCAAAACTACCAAAAGTGAAAAAAGGTGTTACATTTGATAGCGATATTGTTGTATATATTTAAACATTTTGAAACATTGAGTGTAACATGTCACATCATGAATTTAGGACCATTGGACTTCATTGGCTTGTTGACAAGCAACATCCAAAAAGTAGGTGGACCACTAAGACAAGATTTAGCAAAAATACTGTGTGCTATACAAACGTGTTCAACCTTAGAAATCTCCTTAGAGGAAATGATATGGAAAGATTGGCTATATCTGCTGGAAAAGGTAAGATCATACACAATATCTATGTTGATAAATCCAGTCGAGTGGCTGATCAGTTGTTGCGACGTGTTACTGAAAGACAATGCACCAACTGTGAATCGCAATATGGTAGATTCAGTTGTGTCTACAGACACTGCGAGGAACACGGACACCTACTCATCGTACATACCTGCTCCTGGCACCAGTCATGAAGTAGATGTGCCCTTCTCGATGGGATCAGGATTATTCGCCACAATTCCAAATTTATCAGTGATGCTGGCTCTATCAACTGAAGATACTATGTCGATTTGTTCATTTATTTCTATGTAAAAAAAATAACATTCAATACAAGAAAACTTTCCTTTCGGAGACCAAGAATGCTTTTTTAGTCCTATTGAAATTGTACCAGACAACTATAATTGTGAAAGTGTCTCGAATGGATGTGTGGAAACATTGCCAACAGCAATGTCAGATGTTTGTGAATTTGGATCAACCAGTAACACTTGTTGATAAAGCTTGTTGCATTGTTCTGAACAAAATTTTGAAATATGTGAACGAGCGACGTCGTCAGGGACTGGTGAACGATCAACATTACAGAATTTATTATCAAAAAGAATGACTCCAGCTAATCTAGCTTACATATTTCTTGCTTTTGTCTGTACACCATTATCTTTGTTAACAAAAACTTTCTTGTGGCACAATTATCGAAAACTTATAAATACTTCTAAAATATGTAACAACAAGGTATTGAAACTGCAAAATCTATTATTAATAGTTTTACTATTCAGAACTTGTTAGTTATGTAAACGGTACTCATCCATTGTATAAACCAGAGAAAATATTTAGTGCAATTAAGCAACAATTTGATGATTATTATATGTCTATAGAAGAAACTGAAGATATAGTTAGTAAATTATTATATTTACAATTTAATGGACATGAAGAGTATATATTGCAATTTTAAAAAATTTGTATGATGTATTAACATTGTATAGTGAAAAGAAAAATGTTATTGAAGTAGTATCACCACCAAGTGCATATAAATCTACATTTTTTTTCAATTATCACTGATGCAATGTTAAATACTGGTTAATGTAACCCCAATAACTGGTATGAACATTTGGATTCCAAAACATTGTAAATGTAATACTTGTAATTATTGATGACCCAAATTTTGGTGAACCAAGTAAAGATACACTACTTTGTTTATTTACTGGAGATAAGATTAACCTAGCTCAAAAAATCTTAGCTATGACACTGCTACAAAAACACAATTTATAGTTAGAGCAAATAAACACCACTTCATTAGGAAAAGATAGGATGAGAGGATGTATAGATACAAATGGAAAAATTGTAATTATATAAAGGATAATAAAAAATGAAATCCATTATATGTGTATAAAATGTTTAATATATTTCAATACAATACAAGTAAAAGTGTAATGTACCACTGGTGCATCCATACATTGTACAAACAAAAATTATAAATAAATTCATTATTGTTCCTGTGCTTCTGCCTCGGCTTTCTTTTTCCTTGGTTCGACATGTGCTTTATATAATACAACATAATTTGTTTTAATAAATGAAAAAAATATATATTCTATGAATATGTTGTTCAACAGAATTTGTTTTATTTTTTTATTATCTTACATTACAATTTATGATACCTGAATGATAATCTTTAAATTGCTGAGTTGGTTTAGGTAATGGTTCCCAATTTTGAGATATTACTTTACCTTCTATATTCTGATATCTACCATAATAACTAGTTACTTCTGCAGCATCTAAAGCACCTGAAGCAAATGGATCTCCATATACTTGATCAGTATGTTCTTTAATAGTTTTTCTACCATACAAACTATCAGGTGTATGATAAATAACAATTTCAGTCATAACACGTGTAAATACACAACAATTGACAAGATCATTTGGACTAGATGGATCATTGCTTCTAACTTGATAAATACCAAAATGTAAACTGGGTTGAATTTTGACAGTGTTAGCACCACCTGTTTGAAAAAATATAGTTGACGACTTTTCAATTATTTGATAATAACGACCATACAATGGATCTTGTAAAGGACAATATTGTCCATCATAATTATTTTGCATAACAGGTCTATTTCCACTTACATTTACTGAACCAGATGGAGCAATAGGCGTATGACCTGTATTATATGTAGTATTTTTTAGCAAGTAAAGTATTTGATTCAATTAAATTTATAATACCACTGGAAGGTTTATATGTATATTGAAAAGGGGTATTTTTAACTTCTGTCCAAGTGAATCTTACAATTTGTCTGTTGAAACATGCTAAAGTAGCATCAAAATAACCAACATATTTATCAGCAGTATGATTATGCATATTTAACATTGTGCACCAAGAATGATCTCTAGGAATACCATAAATGAATGAATAATCAGCTTGCCTTTGTCGTGATATTTTACCCCATATTCATTCTTCTTAATCTTGACATGCTACTGCAGTAATTGAATTTATAGTCCTACTTCTTCCTGAATAACCTTTTTTTAACAGGAATTAATGTGCAATTACATTCTGCAACTTTAGCATTAGGATATAAAATTTAAAATTCTTGTGGAGACATGTAAAAACATAACATTTCTACAGGATACCAACCTTATGAAGTAACTATAGAATGACCACTTGAATTTAAATCAACATGTTCTTCAGTATTATAATACCATGAATACCCCCAATGATTATTTATAAATTCATTTCTAAAAGTTAAATATCCACCTTTATTGCTAGGACTTTTATAAAATGTTAATTATGAACCTTCATCACCTGGAATACTGACTGCACTATTACCACCTCAAGAGATGTTGAATGTGGTTTACATTCATGAGATTCTGCACCAATCTCTACAACATCTTCAGGACACATACCTGCGCTATTTAATAACATAATGTAACGTTTCCTTTCTCCTAACTCTGATCACAGCATTAGACAGTGGAAGGGATACGTACATAATAACTCCAGGAATTCTTAACTACAATACATTTTATTAAGCATTAAATACATTCAATGATTTGATACAAGATTCTGTCTGGAACAAAATACTCAATCGTTCATACAATAGTACCTCAACAATAGCAGTTATTGCTACTTCAGTTACAGGTAACTCACGCCGCCTGTCCTTGCCAGTGCGTTAGTTATTTACTTAGAGAGGGGCAACGGGGTCTGGAAATATAGTGTTAACTCCTAACCACACCAACATTTAAACAACACTATGCTGTGTTAACTAGAATTAAACACTTAACTAAGTGATTTCACTACAGTAGGATGTGAAAGGATTTTGTATCAAAACATACTATGTTATTTAAATATTAATGATTATTTCAATGTCAAGATTTCAATAAAATTTTAGTGTGCAACTGCATTTAAAATTTATGTTTCAATACATAAGGAGGGATTGAAAGGTATTACCCTACCTTACTTCTATGTTGATTTTACACAATTTAACTAAGCATTAATAGCCTTTACTCAGTTGTATGCACTAATGATATGAAAATTGATGATGATGATGATGATGATGATATTTCAATGTACTGTAACAATGTGCAACTATATGACTGTATTGTGTAATAGAACATATTTTTTTAATGCATTTGAATATTATATTTTTCTTTAATATGATAACAGGTGTGTAGCGGGTTGAAATATTAAATTGTTATACCGCTTTTTATATTAATTAATAAGTTACACATTTTTGTTTGTTATTCCCTTGAATTCTTTTTTCTACATGTACATCTGTATCCATAAGACACTATAAATGCATATGTTACTATTAATATAATTATATCGTTATTTATATGAGCATAAGAATTTATCTTCTTACCTCCATTTCATAATAATAATAATAATAATAATAATAATAATAATAATGTCAACTTATTCTAACAAACTAATATAAATATTTTTTTTTTTTTTTTTTCATTACTGAAAGGAGTCAACTCGCAAGATAAAATAATAACATTGTAGCTGTACAATACACATTAATAATTTTTTCTCATGTATTCCTATTGATTTTAATATAACCTGTGTTCTTTACTTGTACCATAACTGTATAATACAGTTTAATTTAAAATTGTATTATCTGCCGATCACCTGCGTTTTGACAACAGTTATAAATAGTGTGGATTATAATATGTCTGTGTTTAGAGTTGGCATGCTTGCTTTTATTTTGCTGTGTTCTTTGTTGGTTTTTTGGTTTTTCCCGGTTGGGTGTGTGTGTTAGTGTTAATGAAGTGTAGAACATGTGACGTGTTACTATGTCACTTTTATTGGTTCACACACTCTCCATTGCTTGCCTGTGAATGACATCACTGACAGCTGTGTGGCTGCCCGCTCTGGAGGATGTGATGACGTAGGGCATGCCGTCAGCACACGTTACATCACCCCGCTCATGTACTGCTTGTGGGATGCTCTCAAACTAACAAAAATTGTTAATACGCGGAAATAATAACAATATTTTGCATATATACAGAGACATAATATTTTGCATATAATTATTTATGTTAAAGACCCTAATTTTTGTTATAGGCACCATAGTTTTATGCCTAGCTGGTGAAGATGTTCTTATTCATTATTTACTTAGATTATTTACGTTAATACAAGTATCCAGACAAAATATTTATATTATAGAATGAAATATTTACTTTCATTTTAAAGTTAGCAGTTATTTATGCAATTAATTAACGTAATTATTTACTACCTGCGTGCTGAATAGATACTGTGTGCATTTGCATTTACTTATTTTTTATTATTAAAAATATTACAACTTTATTGCAAACATAATGTCATTACATTTCCTTCTCTCCCGTCATTAAATATTATTTATATAATCAGAACACTTACAATTACTAACAATAAAGTACTGGAACTTAATGATTCAAATTTTATCTTTATATTTTCATAACACTTACTAACAAGCAATATAATACTGGAATCGGGAGATCTGCAGTCAATGATTTTACTCTCAGGAGGTCAGAAAGAAAAGTGTCCTCGTGGTACACTTGCTCTCTCTCTCTCTCTCTCTCTCTCTCCTCTCTCTCTCTCTCTCCCCTCTCTCTCTCTCTCTCTCTCTCTCTCTCTCTCTCTCTCTCTCTCCTCTCTCTCTCTCTCTCTCTCTCTCTCTCTCTCTCTCTCTCTCCTCTCCCCTCTCTCTCTCTCTCTCTCTCTCTCTCTCTCTCTCTCTCTCTCTCTCTCTCTCTCTCTCTCTCTCTCTCTCTCTCTCTCTCTCTCTCTCTCTCTCTCTCTCTCTCTCTCTCTCTCTCTCTCTCTCTCTCTCTCTCTCTCTCTCTTCTTTTTTTTCATCGACTCACAGTAAAAAGTCCCAAGTTATTCATCTGTAGCTAGCTGTGTAGCAGTCATGAAACACAGCAAAAGTCTATTAATTTGCATTAGCTCCTACTGTCTGCAGACACCTCAAACAGCAGTGGAGAAGGTAGACTTCCAAATTTTCCTTCCGGTCAGCATCCCGACAGAGCCCAAAGTTCTGCACTCGTGTGCTAAACATGCATTTTGTGTGACCCCCTGCATAAATTCCCTAACGGACCTAATTGATGTGGGCAACCTGTGGATTCACCCTACACAGGCGAATTTGGTGTGTCAGTTGTACTTGTTCACATTTCGTCAATACCCTTAACATTCAATCACAATCATCTATCTCACATTGCTTCCAACAGCCAACGCATCAAGTTACTTGACTGGTACAGCGTATCTCTAGTACGTCTGGTACCGCGGAAGTTTGCTAGGCTTCTGGATCGTTGACTGTTCAGAATGGACGAGCATCATTCCATCCTGTTCCGTATTAAAATATACAAGTGTGAAGTGTGTGAATACTTATCTCAATTTTAAAACCAATGTTACATATCGCAGTAGTAAGGTGCAGGCAGTATTTACACAGGTGCGCATGCTCAGACACGCATTTCATCATACTGTGGCACACGGCCACGCAGAAATGCTGACTTGCACTGGGGGGGGGAAGGGGAGGTACGTTGTCACTGCATTGTTTTACAGTGCAATTAGGTCGCACTGCATTGTTTTACAGTGCAATTAGGTCGCACTGCCTCGCTGCAAACTTCATCCTCGTAAGGAGAAGCACTCTGCCCTAGTATTTATGCACACCTTTGAAACTATAGCGCCCAGCACATTATTAATAGATAAATGTATAAAACATTTTACTATTCCATCTTACTTATGTGTAACATAAAAAATGCATTAATCATATTACTGCTCTATGTTTTACTGACATACATTTAAAATGTGAGCACAGTAAACTCTTTACCATTTAATTTAATGAAAATTAATTATATTATTTAGGCATGCCACTATCTTATGTATATGTGTAGCATAAAACTTTTGTTTTAATTCAATCAAATATTATTTAGCGCACACAGACAATTTCAGATAACATTATGTAACCCATTGTAAATATTATTTATATTTCTTCGATACTGAATTGAATATAAGCGCATTATTATATTTACGTTGAATTAAACTATCATAACTCTTTGAGACACCTGCTTTATTTTAAAATCCTTTAATTTTGATTTATGATCAAGGGCTACAACTCATATTATTTATCTGTGATTTAAAAATAACTACCTGAAAATACAAGATGTATTTTATTATTTAATTTTAATTTGTAATTATTTAAAATCTTTGCCTTGCAACTTTTGTGATTTATGCTTTATTGTAATGTTACTTTTAAGTAATCATGTTGATTGATTTAAATTTTTAGACATGGCTAATTTTCTTTTTATTTTCAAAGTATTAAGCACAGGTGGGTGAGGTACTAAATCTTAGTTGGGGGAGGTAGCATATCATTTATCGCTCACAATGAATTAGTAACTACCATGTTAACAAATTGCAAGATTTAGCACATTATTAAAATTTTAACTTGTGGGTTATGTAAAAGCTATTGAAGGGGATTGGCAGAGCGTAAAAGCTTGGCTACTAAAATGTGGAAATAACCATAGCCATCACCAGTGTAACAATAATGGCAGTGAGAGGTTAGAAAAGACTGGCGCCTTTGCCAATGTAACAGTCTTGGTTGGGACTGTTCACGTTATTTGGGGGGAAAGCTAACTCATAGGTAGAATACTTTGTAAGGCTTTGAAGTCACTATTAAAATATATATTGTTTACATTATAATTTATATTATGATAAGTTAGCACTCTTGGGGGAGCTTAACGTGAGTTACAGATATATTATTTAGTCGCAATAATTTAGTATTTAGAGAATTATAGCCACGGATCTATACAAAGTCATTTGGAATTTCGTCACCTTAATGTTGCCGAAGGCTGATCTCCATCTCGTCTACAGCAGTCAGAACACCCATGTTCATTCCATCTCCACTCTGTGGCGTCTCAGTGAGGTAGGGCCCTGTCCGCTGCTCCACTTGCCTTAGTGTATGTTCCATGTTGATTAAACAGCGTTCCTGTTATTGAAACGCCCGCAGCTCATGGCCTGATTGCTTTGTTTGGTGTGGCGACTAGCTGCTCCGTAACAGTAGTATCCACCGTGCTTTTCTAAAATAAAAATGTGTATTTAGGTGTGTCGTTATTAATTTTGTTATGGTAAGTCATCAGTCTCCCTAACCTGTAGCATAATGTGTGGCCTTCACATATGGAACAGTATTGCTTTTTAAAGCATTAATTGTAAAGAAAATGTAATTTTACATAGTATGCATAATAGTGTGTATAGAAAGTTACAGCTTTTAATCAAAGATAGGTAATTGTTATTTATTATTCATCACCATAATGCTGCCATAACTAGAAAAAATTGTGTCATAAAAGTAAGATCTGCTACAAAGCATGGTAAGAAAAGTGAACTTAAGGATGTTTCATTGTTAACGTATTATATTTTTAATCAATTTTATATAGGATAAATTTTTATATATATATATATATATATATATATATATATATATATATATATATATATATATATATTATATATATATATATATATATATATATATATATATATATATATAGATAGCTACAGAACAGTGGGATATCTGCTTGGAAATACTTATACTGATGTAGGTCTACACAATCATCAAAGTCTAGCAGTTGGTGCTACTATTGTTTACTTAAAAACAGTATGATTAATACAATTTTATAAAGCTCAATGGATGTTGAAGTATTTTCTAAATCTAAAAGGTATATTTAAAATAATCTCAAAAGTATTTTTTTATTCATAAACAGTTATTAATATCATTTCAGTACCTTTCAAAGACACTATTTGTGAGGATGAGTTTCAGAGTTACAGTGAAGCAAAGTTTATGCATCTACATATGTGTAGTGTTTTACTTTTTTGATATATTTGCAGTGGCACTTCAGACTACTCAGACTAAATACTGTAAAATTCATATTATATTTTCGTCAATTATTTATTAGCTTTCTTAAATGCCTGCACAGGAAAAAGAAATACTCCCTCCCTTCTCTAGTAATGAATTACCCGCTGTCATGTAAAATGTCATCTTGTAGCTTTAAAGGAAGTATATCTCTTTTGATGTTGTCTGTGTCACCCCTCTTCATATCCCACTTTTGCCTCGTTCTCTGTTCGGTCTCCCATCGCATGTTATGCACAGTGAGCAGGGAGCAAACTGCCTGTGCATTGTGTGCACAAAGCCTTGTTGGACCTCTGGCCATCCCGACAACCACTCACTGCACAACCAAATAAATTCAGTTAAATGTCGACACATAAAATATTGTTTTAGTTATTCAGTGTCTTTTAACTGTAAGTTACTATGTGAGAAAATTGTATTTGTTCTGTATATAAAGCGCAAATGAATGCAACATGCATCCGTGAGTAATAAATGTGTTCAAGACACGTGTGTGTGTGTCCATTTGGATGGTGTGTGTTTATGAGTCAAATAGTTGATGTCTACAGGAAATGTGATTGCCCCTTATAAACCTTATAAATGTTTTTTTTTTTTTGCAATATTGGTGTTAAAGTGTTGTATGCAAATTAGTAATTTTAAAATTTAATATCATCAGGTATCCAAGGGGTTGCGTGCATCATCGTGGCTCGGGGGACTTCAGAGCTTATTTTTCATGCTACTTAGAGTTTTAATAGCTATTTAGTCTTTTAGAAGATTTTTCATTCATTTTCTCTCCCTATTTTGCACCTCCGCCGACATAGGTTATGCCTCCATTAGTTTTAATCACATTTAATATGTTTCACAGCCACAAAGTGTTTGTTTGCAGAACAATTGGTCGGTGCAGGAATGCAGGACCAAACCAACATCAAAGCAGCATGTCCATTTGTGTGCTTATTTGTTGTCATCACTGAATTCAATATATCATATTTGAACCCTACATGTATATTATGATTTGTTATTTTTATTGTTATTTTCTAACAATTAAATTGTGTTAATTCTCGCATCATAAGTACTCATTTTATGTCATGTCTTTGAGCACAACAGGTGCCTACAGGTTTCAGCTGAGCATCATAAACTCAGTGGATGTTTTCGGTGTGCAATTGTCATGTATGTAAAAAAAAATTTACATCAGGTTTAGTGGTAAGTTTATGTGCCGATTGTTTTGTCTTCTTTGTGAGTTCTTAACTATTTTAATTTTGGTCAAGTAATAGTTTTGTTTTTTTTTTTTTTTGTTTGTTTAGTGGTTATGGTTCCCAAGCAGTCTCCATCACAAATCTTTCCAGTGAAGATTCAATGTCAATTCGAAGTATAAGTGTGGATGAAACACCAGATTGTGAAAGCAGAGGTTTGATGTTACAGGATTCAAGACCAAGTGAAGTTCCTAATGTGGCACATGAAAATAATAGTGTTTTGAATATGTCTAAAAGGAAAACTTCAGACTTTGGCATACAAAATTCTGTGCCTGTTAACAATAAAATTAATCATTTACGATTGAATCAATGTGATAAAGTTAATGTTTGGGCTCTAGAAGGCATGAACACAGAGAGAAATGAAAATAATAAAACTAACATCACTAAAAATATTACAGTTAATAAAGAAAAATTAGTGGAAATGCTTACTATTTCAAATACTTTACCTGTTGCTGAAATTTCAAAAGTGAAACTTAATAATGTATGTGAAGAGCATACAAAATATTCCTCTGAAGTTGCAGTGCCTCCAAAACCTTCTTTATCTGATGATACTTTGTCGTACGAAGGGACATCTGTTACTCATACTTGTCTTCCCCCAGGCAAGGTAATTTGAATTATTTATAGAAGATATATATATTTTTTGTGTTATTTGAGTGGCAAGTCAACATACGTGTGGTTTTGTGTGCATTAGGTAGTACGTCGTCGCAAAGTTGCTGGCAAAAGTAATATGCTGTCAAATCAACCTCATCGTGCTTCGTTTCCTATGTCAAGGCCACAAGTTTCAGAGAGTAAGCAGGCACTAAAATTAGAACATCAGTTTCGTGGAATATCGTTGGGCAGTAGCTATATTGACAGCAGTCATAATTCTTCATCTCATAAATTGGAAGGTACAGTATTATTTTTCCAGTGTCCATTTTTAGTTATAAGAAATATGTTAAAAATATATTTTTGTCTTTTTTTCTATGAGTACCTAAGAAACTTAACTTGATAAAGCTTCTGAATAGTTTTGCATATTTACAAATTTAGAACATTAATGTATTCACAGGATGTTGAGCAATCGGGAAATGCAGGGAAAGCTGGAATTGTACAGGATGTGAAATGCTGCAGAAAATGTACAGGAATTTTTCCAAATTTTAGGAATTATGTCTTGTTTTGACATACTGGCTAGAAATTAAAAAATTCCACCAAGGGAACTTCTGCACCACCTTTAAAAGTCTGTATATATGATGGCACATTACTACAACAATGGCATCAAAGTCATGCAGAAAGAATGTAGTAAATAACAAAAGTATGTCTGGGGCCCCTCTGCTGTGCAGGAAGAGAGTGATGGGTTTGTTTAAACTGGCAGAGAGGAGGTGGGGTAGGATGTAGGAAAGCCAGTCTTCTTCACACCGTGGCCTGAGTCTGACCACGTCTGCCTTGTTGTTATGTACTGCAAATGTTTTTGTGAAGAATGTTTGTGCGTGTGCATCATCGTTGTTATCTATTACCATAATTCAGCCTCTTTTTCAAGTTTAGTTTAATCTTCAGCTTATGGTTTACACGCTGGAGAATTAAAGCAGAGGATTCTATTGTAACTGTACAACACAATGAATTGTATTAATTTTCTTGTAACATGTTTGTTCTTTAAACATGAGTTTAAACGTTTGCCCAACTTTCGTTGATAAGTACCTCCTGTACCTTTCACACCACTATCATCATAATGTTTTCATATTATTAATTTATAAAATGACCAGAACCACAACCATTTCACAAAACTATGTCCATGTGACAGTACACAAGACATTTTAAACATTCATATTCCTTACTGCAAAAGCAAGCCTTAAAGTGAACTCGGGAGCATTATTCATGGTCTGTTAACAACATATTATGTCTAGTTAAATGAGTCATGTAATGACAGGCCGTATCTTGTCTAGGAATGACAAATGTAGATTTAGACATTATATAATCTGGGCATCCGGGGATTATCATTGCTTCATGTAAATAAGTGTCTGAACATCTCTCTCTTTCCCATAAGTAAATTTTATTTTACATGAGTATTGTCCCATTTTGTTGCACTATCACATTTTAAATAAAACATTTTAACTCAGCAAGTTGCTGCAAGTATTTCGCCTCCCTTAACTACCATTTGTTTCACACTCTCTTTCGCCTGTCCCTCCAGCTGTGCTACTCACTTCGCTATAAACTAGCCAATCTTGAATTGCTTGTGACTGGCTGTGACATTGTGACTGACATGGGCGCACTTTGCAAAATTGGTTTGAAGTTAACAAATAATTTGCATATAGTTTAGCTATGTGATATAATGGAAAATGAGTTTACATGGAAAGCCAGGAGTGTGTGGCACAAGTCTCTGTATAATCGCTGGAAATGTATGAACATAAGTGTTCCCAACTAAAAAATTGCACTCAAGAGTAGCTGCAGTGTTGTCTTAATATAAAATAATCATAATAATTCTATAAATTAATATAAAGCTCATTATTTGCACTTCTTTTCACAGTAGATATTATTTATTCCATTATAGACCTAACAAAATATGTACAGTGGACCGTAAAGTCTAATTCTCAATGTGAATTAAAAATTTTAATGGCGGCAGGGAAACTTGATAAGTTAAATAATTACTGCCTAGTTTACAGTTTTATGTACTAGGTCGTCAAGCCAAGGCAACATTTCAGGATAGTTATCAGCTCTGTCAACATAATGCACATGCATGAGAGCAGGAGCTGTGTTATTTGTGAAAATACATACAAAACTCTTGGTATACAATTATAGTTGCCATTTATAAATTTTATTATGGATTTTAATATATAATTATGTATTATGTGTACTGAGTATTAAGATAGTGTTTTTTTTTTGTGTAGAAGTAGCAACATTTATTTTTTTATTTTTTTTTTCCAAATAAAATATTTTTTTAAATTTTTTATGGTGTGGCCATATCTTCTAGTTGCGGTGCTGATAGAGCTATATTTTCTTGCTGCTGTGGTGATCATTTCATGCTGCCTAATAGTTAACTGTTTTCACATGGTTGAAAATTGACATGTTTCACACAATGTTCAATTAAGTATGGATGTTGTGTAATAGAGAAGTGTGTTGCCCGTGTGCCACAACTTTTACCAGAACGATTATGTGATTAATTAATTTTTGCCACAATGGTAGGCATCTTCCTTCTTATTTTATTTATGGTCATATTCGTGTTACTTGAAATACTGCTAATATATGAATTACCATGGCATCGTAATTTTGAATAATCAGTGCTTTAAAATACTTTATTTCTAGCAGAGATGACATTCATAATTTAGGCAATTTTTTTTCTGATTACAATGACATACTTGCCAACTTGTATGATTTTACAGCAGGCGCAAATATCTTCCGGATTTCTGTATCGTCATTGTGCGAAAACTTTTTTTTGTATTACGGTACTGCAATGTCCGACAGTTGCTTGAGGGGACATGCCAAAGAGGCCAGGCCTGGGAAGGAGGGTAGGAGCAAGATGATGAGAGTGCTTTGTTCTGCGCCCACAGCGTTTGGGTGAAGGAGAGAAAAAGAGATGATAAGGAAGGGAGCTTGGAGTGGTGTCGTAGTGGCTGGCAGTGTAGAGCGCAGAGCGGTGTGGGTGGGGCTACAGGAAGAGAGAGAGGAAGAAGTACAAGGGAGAGGCCAGCAGCAGGGAAATAAATAAGTTTGTGGGTTTGAGGGAGAGTGCGGTGGGAAGCTGATGCGTAATGGAAGGGAATAAAGGAATGCAGTTGATGTTGTTTACACCATGAAATCACGTCTCAAAGTACTTAACCATTACATCTAATTATGTCACTTAAAAACTTTGTTATTTCGATTGCTACCTTACACCAAATGCTGTACACTGCAGTGGTTTTTCATTATTTTATTTTAATAACAATTTGCAAGAATAGCACTACTACTGTAAAAAATTATAATGAGTAATAATTAATAACACATGACACAGGAGTACCTCATTACTATTTTTTTTCTATTGGTTCTCGGAAAGAGCACAGTCTGTGTAAATCTTTTTAAGAGAGTTCGTGAATGTTTTATTTATGTAGACATCCAGGGGCTGCATCGGGAATAATTGCTTGGTCTGTCTTCCCTTCTTCTAGCGTCCACTTTGCTTCTTCTGTTCTGTATCCTTCCCCCTCATTTTCAAACTTTGTTTCTGAAAGCAGCATGGCGCGCGGATGTGTCAAGAGTTTAGACGAACAGCAGCAGCATCTGATAAAAAAAGGCCTTTTAAGAAATCGTCTTCTCTGTGGCTAACTGTTTGTTTTAGATTCTCAAATAAAATAATATTTGCTCATAAAATTTTATTTAAAATTCGTGGATGATAAAACCATTTTAAGCGGCGGTAGTTTAGATAAGATTTCTGTGATGTGAATACAGCCGATTCATCAACTCCAGTGAAGTCGATCAAACATTCTAATAACTTGAAAAGTGTAGAAGATAATAGAAAAATTGGTTGGTTTTTGTTAGTAACAATAGCAGTGATAATAATTTCATAAGAGCCGAGTGTTTGTTTACAAGTTTTTTTGCTAGAGCACAACATTCCTCTTAGTGTGGCCGACCATGCTGGACCATTATTTCGTAAAATGTTCCCGAATTCTGAAGAGGCGAAGCGATATGGATGTGGTAGGATGAAAACAACAGCAATTGTTGGAGAAATGGCAGAAACGACCAGAGAAGGCATTGTGAAAAATTTGCAAAATGGACCTTATTCCTTGGCTACCGATGAATCCAATGATTCATATTGAAAGAGTTATCCGCTGGTTCTAACATATTTTGATAAAGAAACACAAACAATAGTCTTGATAGTCTTACCTGTGCTATCATTACCAGAACTTGAAGGCAATGCAACCGTTCGAAATATTGGTGAGATAGTTCTCTGCGAACTGGAATGTTTAAATGTACTGGTGCAGACAATGCACTGGGGTAGTAAAAATGGAGTGATAGCAGTTTTGAAGGAGAAACAAGTTTATATAATAAGATGTTTGTGCCATCTTATTAATTAATTATTATTAATTTGGCTGCTGAAAAGGGATCTGCTTTCCTACCAATCAAAATTGATGAAATTCTGACTGACACATATTACTACCTTGAAAAAAATGCCAAGCGCAAAAATAGCTTTAAAAAAATTTCAATCCTTGCACGGAGAAGAAGCTAGAAAGGTATTAAAATATGTCTGCACAAGATGGTTATTCCTAGGTAAATGTTGACGACTAGTTGAAATGTGGGATCCATTAGTAAGTTTTTTCAGGGAATATATACTTACACAAAAACACCAACAGCCATCAGGATTGTCTGCATTTACAATGACAAAGAAATTGGTTAACAAAAGCTCCAGATGTGAAGGTAAGACTAGCGCTTGTGAACTGGTACAATGTTCCACAGATTCTGGTAGTAAACATCAAAACAGTTCAGAGAAGGAAACCACTGGTAGGATTTTTAAAAAAGAGACCATTTCCTACAGATGGTGAACCATCTTCAAGTAGCAAGAAACTTTTGTTGCATGATGGGATAGGAAAAGAACTTAAAATCAAAGAATGCATGCAGAGTGAAGCTAGTCAAGAAGAGATATTATTTATGAGTTACTCATCTCCGCTCAACAAGGCTCTGTGTTTGTTTTTACTGAACATTATTGCAGTGTTCGACAAATTTAATGTTATTTTGCAGTCATCAGCCCCAAAAATTCATTTGCTTCATCAATTAATGAGTTGTTTATTGAAAGAATTGATGGTAATATTTGTGAAGCCAAATGTTCTTAAAACCTCTGCATTGCTGGAAGTAAATTACCATTTCACTGAAAGTCAGCGGCAGGACCATGATTTGGTAATTGGGAGTGCAACATCTGAGGAAGTGAATGCATTGTCAGAAAATGATAAGAAGAAGTTTTATTTGTCTGTTAGAAAGTATTATTCCACCACCTGTGACTACATACTCAATAAATTTCCTTTCAAAAATGAAGTTATAATGAAAACAAATGTTGCTTTTAGTAGAAAAAAATTGCAGAAGCCAGCTTCTGCAATGTTAAATTTTTTGTTGACTTATTTCCAGTTCTGTTGCCTATGAATGAGAGTGAGACAAGATATGATACAATGCAATCAATGTGCTTCACAATCAATTCTCCCTCCTTCAGCTGGAAGATTAACCTCCTTAGTTAAGACTGAAGATTCAGAAGTACATAAATGGGTCAGAATATCAACTGTGACAAGTATTGGTGGAAAACCTAATTATGACATATTATGCATTGTTATGCTAGGATTTTTAACCATACCACATTGCAATGCTGAATGTGAGAGAGTCTTTAATCTTGTCAAAAAGAACAGAACTCAGTTTGGCTCTCTCATGTCACATAATTTCCTTGAAAATGTATCTATTATTAAATGTAATAAGTTTTTAAAGAAGGTGTGTTACGAACAGACTTTCAGCGACACATTTTTACACAAAGAAAAAAAAGCAGCTGTTAGATCTCTAAGAAGCCAGAATGACTGAATTTTTATAACTACAGTGAATTGTTTTCATAGGTTTGATTTCTTGTTTATATTATTTCATATATTCACTTAAAACTCTCCAATTCCCTACATAGGTACCAAAATTACCTAGTTTCTGGGAACAGTAGTGAATTTTTTCTTAATGTGATTTATTGTGGACTTAAAAGTGAAAAGATTCAATATCATTGAATGTAATTTTTCTTCAATTTTTGAGGTGAGTGAGAAACATATTTTTTTTGAGCATGTATGTTTTCATATGTTTGAATTGAAATTTTGTGTTTTGAGTACTTTTTAATAAACAAATGGAACAATGTAGCTGTATGATAGATAATGTAACCACGGAACTAGAAGTGAATTTATGACAAAGTAATAGTTACTTTTCATCAGAACTGCCACATATCATTTACGCAAAATTTTAGAGTTTCAAAATATCTTCCTAATTTGAATTGTGGAAAGTTGGCAAGTGTGCAATGGTTTGTATTTACAAACCAATCTCTATATGTAAGCTGCTTGAAATAGTATGTTTGTAAGAATTACTAGTTGCCTTTACAATTGCGTGATTCCATGCAGCACGATGAGCTGTATCCAGAGTGAAGCCTACTACCTGTCGCCAGCTGACTTCAATAAATACTTTGCTTTTGTCAGCCTGGACGACAACAATGGAGAGGAGGCAGTAAATACTTACTTGTTTTAAAGTAAAAATAACAAAATGAAAAAACTGTGTGTAACAAAAGGAAAACATTTGTTACTGTTATTTGCTTCTACAATGAAAGTGAACTTGAATCTGTTAAACCGTTTGTTACCAAGAATATATTCTTAAAATGTTGGTGTTTATTTTTATTGTGTAATTTGTGCTTTTTTTTTTCTACGGATATTGTGTACAAGTAGGTTTACATACTCCTTACCTGTAGTGATGTATTTACTCTAGTCTAAAGTACATGGCAGTATGGTCTGAGATGGCCTTTGCCGCTAACCAAGGTCATTTGATTGTGAAACCACATTGAATTTTGTCATCAGTCAGTGTTGGATGTGTTGCGCAGCATCACGTCGCTATACTGTGGAATCTTTTTTAAGTACAAGAGAAACATTCAAAGATAAGCTACATAACGTTTATTGTACTTGATAGTTTCTTGTATGATTTCTTTAGTGTATAGAAATTCCGAGGAAAAGTGGGAAATGTTTGGGAAATCAGATTTACAGTCTCGCTGGACAACCTGTATTCAGTATTCTAAATTATTCAGCTTAATTTGGTTAGCTTGATGTATACTTGAAGTCTGCAGCAAACACTAGCTCAAACTAGCTCAGTGGAAATTTCGAGACTCAGAATTAATAATCAGTTGAAAGTTTGTTGATTCAGGAGTGCCAATAGAAAATAAATTAAATATAAAATAAATCTTCCCTGGAAGTTTATTGATGTCTCTTCAAAACAATTGACACTTACAGAAAAGAAAAAAATAAACAAAGCACTGGACAGAATGGCAGTGTGATCACTCACTGCCCTGCACGAACACCACATCGCTGAACTGTCTTGATGTGAATTACTTGTGATGTGACTGCAAACTACGAAACTGTGTGACAATGAGAAAATCGTGCTAACCCTTTTTATGCTACCTGAATATTGCATCAAGAAAACGTGGTCCAATTGTGGCTTAGTTCGGTGCGCTAATGTCTAAAAATAGCCCATGAACTCTGACGTGACTCTCAAAATCAAAGTATTACATGTGTGCGAGTTGTCACGTCAGCCAACTGTGACCTCAGTACTTCAGTTTCGTCAAATGGTGCACGACGATGACTACGTGTCTCGCTGATTAACCACTTGAAAAGTTGCACTGTCATCGTATGACAATTATACTACTGATGCAATTACTCGAATAAAATAATAAATTTAGAAAAACGAACATGTACAAAATACTATCATTATTATTGCCACTATCTTATAAATATTAAATGAATTACTATCTTTTACACAGAAATATAGAAAATTAAATAATTCCCGAAAATATAAATTATATCATATTGCAATGCTACAAGTTTTTTAAATGTATAAAATATACTTTACATAATTATGACTTATTTCTCCATAGAGTATAAAGTTTACCATGTTTGATCATATAATCAATGCCAGTGTGTAATAGTTGCACCTTAAATATTAAATACTGAAATATGTAAAAAAAAATTATCAACTAAATTTGCAGTGTTTAGACATTCCCAGTCATAACAAAATATGTTGGAATTCACTCTAAGCAAGACTTCCTCCTCAACAAATTCAATGAGAGAGTAATCGTTGTCAGCCACCACTTCCACAAATTGGGAGCGGAAGAGTCAAAGTGTTCCATGGTGTGACGAGTTGCAGAGCAGACAAATGTAGCAGAGGACTACCAAAGTGTTTCTTTCCCCTACGGAACAGTAATTTGCCCGCATTGTGGTTGAGAAGTCACATATTATATGGAAGGAAATGGGCTCCTGTATGGAGGCTACCTGCCTCACAGGTTGGACAAGAGAGGAAGGATGCCATGGCAGTTGCTAGGCAACCGTTTCCCCTATCACCAGGCATGTAAGGGGAGGAAGAAAGAAGTATGGCCAAAATATAGATATGCTGAGAGGACACTACTGTGGTTGCTAGGTAACCATTTCCTCTCTTGCCTAATGTGTAAGTAGAGGAAACATGGCCATATCAGACTGCCCAAGTCTCATGCATCAGCTGAACTGAAGGAGAGAAAAATACTGCTCTTTACACTTTCCCACACAGTTATTGGACATTAGCATAAACGTACAGTTGGAATATATATATATATATATATATATATATATATATATATATATATATACACACACGCGCACCACCCCCCCCCCCCCCCTCTTTACAAAACAAATAATTTAAAGTGCAGAGCAGGAAATAATTAACATTAAACTGAAATGGGTGTTTTAATTTTTGTTTTGTCAAGTATTTTATCACTTGTGTACACAATGGTCGCATCCCTATTTTTCAAAAAAAAATTTTAGTGTAACATGTGCAACAAATATGCAATAAAATATGGCACTTAGTTTGAAAATGTTTTCTTTAAAGGTGTATTTCTAGTATCTCATTTGTGAAGCTGTGTAAGGCATGATATAAATAACTTGAATTTATAATTCACTGTTTTTGCTCTTCACAAGGAGTCTTGACATAAACACACATATAAAACTTTTCTATTATGCATACATGCAGTTTGACAATCACATAAGTAAATTATTCCAAGAAAAATAGTATAGCAAAATTGTTAACGATGATATTAGTGGACTGAAAAATATTATTAATGGTCATTATTTTCAGTTAACTTAAAATTTCGAATTCATGTTTATAGTAATATCTCTAGGAAACAAATCTCAAGGGACTAGTATCAAGTTAGCTTGTAGTAAGAGGGTTTTCAGTGGCATCTTCAAGATTTTATACAAGCAATAAATCTGTTAATTTTAAAATATATTTCTGTAACATCAGGGGTCAGCTTGAACGTATTTTTAATGTATTGCATGTACAAAATATTAATTAACAAGTATGATTACAGGTTGATAAAAGGAATGTGGGTTATGCTAAGTGAATTTATGGGTACCACAATGTGAGACATGTACATTTCTTTAAAAAAATTTCATGTTGATATCTAGTAAACCTGCTTCTCATGAAATGTGCATCATCTAGCTATTCAGTCATATTTATTTTTAAAACATCATCACGTTAATTTTAAGAAATTACAATGTTTATTTTTACTAATTCATTAATCCTAGATTGTTTTTTCTTGCATTAAAATTCTGACCTAATTGTAGCCAAAACCTACAAAAAAAAAAAAAACAAATCAAGAACACGCTTGAGAGAGACTATTCCTTTCTATGTGTTAAGAAATCTACATTACATAATAAAAAATAACTTTCAAAGTGGGCAAAACATTTTCAAACTCACAACTGCAAAATTTAAGTTACTGCAAATAACTGCAAATAACAACTAATTAGCCCGCATATTACCAGTGTCATAAACACGTGATGGGCTGATTTAAATTCCAGCCCCAGTGCATAAAAGAGCAGTGTTTGTAAATTGTGCAATAAGCTGTAACCTGTGTGTAATTTGGCAAATGTGCAAATTTAATAGTACATTGAGTGTTATATGCATGTATATGAAACTTGCCAAACAGCAGGAGCAAGAGGAAATAACTTGTGCATTTCAAAAGTACATAAGCAAGCAGCATTAACAGTTTTCAATGTCACATCAAAATACAGCTAAGTGTTACTTAATAAACAGTCAAAAGTCTGTGCACTATAAAGCACGTAACAATTTTGTTATAATTTTGTACATTAATAGAGTAAGCCTGTACAGTACAAGCTAGCAGTGGAGGAAGGAAATTTATGTAAATTATCATTTTCGGACAGACAAACTTTGAATTTAATTTTTATTTATTTTATTAAAATTTTGGCTAGCAAGCACTATTAAATGCAGCAGAGGAAGGGAGAGTGTGACGTCATTAGCAGGCATGATAATCAGTGATGTGTTACCATCGCAACCTTGACCAGGGCCCGGGGGCGCATCATCAAACGGCTGCGTGTGCGTAGGTACCTTCCTCCTCCCCCCGCTTCAAACATGTAGGATCCCTTCCCAGCATGCACGCGGGAAAGAAGGTCAATCGGGCTTGTCACAGCTATCATAATGACAGACATGACACGACACATAGCTGGGCCAGCATTGCGGAACACGCCCAGAAAATTGTTGCACTAGTGGAGAAAAGTTTCCTATATAGTGCCTAAAGTGTGTACGACCCATAACCAGTTCAGTTCCATCCCAAAGCACCGGATGTCCTTGTCGGGAACCGGAAGCAACGAAGCGCCTAACTGACAGCTTACTGAGGGAAAACTGTGGCAGGATCTGTCTGGCATGGAGAACTACCTCTGCTGGTGCTCGTGTGCCTTTGTGCACAGAGTGTAGTAGACAGTGTGCGGTCTGAGGAAATGTCGTCCCCATCGAACAATACACGTGCCAGTGTGCATTCGTGAACCAAAAGCAAAATATTTAGGAACGTGCATCCTACCAAAATTGAGACCACAGATGGTGCAGGCATAGGCAAAGAGGAAGTAGAATGTGCAAGGTGCAGGATAGACTACCAGGCAGGATGCCTGACTGCAGATGAACATGTAACCATGGATAGGCAGGGGAGAATTTTATGTGGAGACTGCATGCAAATAATATTACCCACACCACGCAAACACTTAGATTTTGTGATGGGAAATGAGCTAACACTGCAATGATGCCATCAAGACATCTGCATAGAGAAGCTAGCAGAAACAATTGTGTGCGAGCAATGCAAAAAATTGAAGCATTGGCAATGCACCACTGACTTGGACATTGTAAACACCATCACGGGATTTTTCGGTGTGCGCAATGCACAACAGTACCACAGATGCCAATGCTGCAACCGCTTGTTAGTATCAGCCAGATGCCGGGAATACAAGCAAGACTGATGGCGCATTCCATCGGAGTGGGAGCGCAAAGGGAAAATGCAGTGGAAATAAATCTCCACAATATCAGCACAAAATCGCAAGCATTACCAACCACAGTTGTTAGGAGCACTATGCAGCCAATAATATGACCCTGAATAAATTTCAATACTTGCCAAATTTTTCAGGCTTAAATAACGAAGATCCGCAAGCGTGTTCTTACGAGATTGCACTGGAAGACTTGGGAGGTATGTTGTCTTCCAAGATGAGTGGGTGCAGTGTGTAGACGAACAGCTGCAGGGATAGGCGCGTACTTGGTGGCGTTCCATAAAACACTATGATATGCCATGGGAGGAGTTTTTGAGCGCATTTGAATGCAGATTCTCAAACACGTTTTCATTCCTACAAGCACAGAGTAGAGCAGTGTTGTATGCCAAGGGACTGTACAAATGCCTAACCACATTTACAACACTTAAAATCAACCTAATCCAAAATTTTCACCCAAACATGAGTGATACCAAGTTTCTGGAAATAGCGGCCCAACTGTCAGACCGGAATGCAAAATTGCAATGGCACTCCTAATATACAGCGTAGAAGCATTCATACAATCCATTACCTTACTAGACCAAGCTGACTAGGAGTTCCAGGCAAAACGCAAGGAAAGAGGGGCAAACTTTCCAACAGTACTCAATGTCGTGCAAGAAAGCAGGGGCACACAGTCACCAGCTGGCTACAGTAATGCAGGGGACAGACCACAACCTCGCCAGGATAATGAGCATGGGCAAGGCAATAGAAATACTCCAGCAGTTCCAAGCACAACCAGGAAAAATCCACAAGGAGAAGTGCGACCATACCAAGGCCTGACCCCTACGTGTAAATTCTGCCCAGAAGTCAGCTACGGCACTGGCAAAATGAGTGTCCGACACTCAAGGCAAAAATCGAAGACAGGATCAAAGCAAGGGGTGAACAGGTGGGAAACTAGCAAGCGGGTTAGGCAAACCTGACATTAGTTACTCCCAGAATAAATGAAGGAAAACAACGTCAATAAATGCCGACAAGAGGAGAACGGTAACACTGCCTCCTCAACAAGTCAAACAAAAGAAACAAACTCCACAGCAAATCATACTACAGTAAATAGTCAACAGTGAGCATCGTATGATATGCAGACCTGTTCTTTTTTATGAGCCAACATGTCTGGCATTAGTGGATATGGCCCCATTACACTATTTTGTAAGGAGGGAATTTATAAACGAGGAACACTTACAATCAACCACAATGGTTATACAGCTTGCCATAAACCAGCAGACAGGGCAAACAATTGGAGAAGCCATGGTAACTGTCCTAATTAGGGATGTAACAACAGCCACTACGGCCCTGGTGTGTACCGATCTGCGGGAAGACTCTATTCTCAGCATCCCCTGGCTCACCGAGCAAAATACGGTCATGGAGCCAGCAGCCCGCAGAATACACTTCGGTAAAAAGGAGAGGCGAACCATCTATGAGTTAGAACCACGCAATACCAGCGGCACACCGGAGGTACAACTAGATGAGCTTGTTCATGAGGTACCGGAAAATTACCGCAGTGTAGTGCAGAAAATCCTCCATGTATGACGAGACTTTTTGCAGCCGCCGACCCAGTGCAGAGAACAACCATAGCGGTCATTCAACTCGAGCATGATAAAACTTTATTTCCAGGACAACGTAGTTATCAACCGCATCAATGTGAGATCATCGAAGATCAAATCAGGGAAATGTTGGCAGAAGGTAACTACAAGAGCGCCATAATGCTAGCACCTTAAAAAGATGGCACATGGCATTTTTGTGTTGATTTTAGACTTCTGGTTCTGATTACGCAGAGTGCACCAACCCTGTACGTCAGTTTTAAGGATGCCTTACATACCTTGGGGAAAGCAAAGGTGATGACAGCCCTGGGCTTGCACAGCAGGTACTGGCAAGTATCCATAAAATCAGCAGATTGTCATAAGACTGCATTTACTGCCCCTGACAGGCGATGGTTCCAGTTCTGTGCCATACCTTTTGGGCTGAAGTGTGCATCGGCTACTTTCCAGGCCATGATGGTCAGAATGCTCAACGAGAACATGCGACGACTTTACACTTGCGTACCTGGACAATGTTGTCATCTGATCTGAGAACTGGGAGCGCATGTCCAACACATGTCACTGATATTGGAGTGCCTGACAATAAACGAGCTAACATGTGCCAATCGAAAGTTCCACATCGGCAAGCAGTGCATCCAATTCCTAGGGCATGTAGTTGACGAAGAGGGTAGCAGATCAGCACCCGAACAGTTAACACTGATAGACCACCACGAAACTCCGGGCACCCGCAAGCAATTGCAAAAGTTCTTCAGTCTAGTCAATTGGCTGCATGATAACATCCCAGGATTTGCAACCATCACAGCACCTCTCATGGATATGTTATTTCCTAACCACAAGTTTGTGTGAACCGCAGAGCGTGAGGCTAGTTTCAGAGAGCTCAAGCAGCAATTTCTGCAATTCACCAAACTCGTGTGCCATGACTCTATCAAGCACCTCTATTTGCAGACAGACATCAGTGAGAAAGGGTTGGACCTTGTAATGTTTCAAATGGGTGACAACCAAGAGAAGAAGATAATTGAGTATGGAAGTGCCAAGTTCGGACCAATGGAAGCATGTTATGATGTGAACGAGAGAAAGTGCTTGGCAGTCGTATGGGTGGTGAAGCAATACCACACCTACCTCGAATATCAACAGTTTAGATCACGAATGGATAATCAATGTCTACTCTGGCTTCATTCGGTGCGAGAGGCCCGAAGCAAATTAGCACGATAAGCTATATTGCTCCAATCCTATGATTTTGAGGTGTAACATGTCCCAGGAGTCAAAAACCAGCTGGCAGATGATGAACTATCGAGCGCACCAGAAGCAACAGTAGCAGTGGACGAGGCAGAATGGGACAATTTGTTACCCCCATTACAGACAAAGCCATAGCAAATGAGCGGGACTTAGTAAGATACATCATGATAGTGGAGCTACGCATAGATAAAGTGCAAAACTTGGTGATTGACAGCCAGCAAGGATGTGAATTCATGCAAAGGAAGAAAGAAGTGCTTGCGCAACGCAATATCGAATGGTGGAGTGTGTAAAGTGACAGCGTCAAAAGCCGAACATGACAGCCAAATGCTCCATGGCGTCTTAACGTGCCAAAACAGACCCACTAACGGGCAATGTAATACACTCACAGCAGCCAGTTCGCAGGACACCCAGGAGCAGCGTAGACCACGAGAAACCTGTTCCAGTTTTTTCACTGGCCGGGAGCAACGCATAATGTAAGAAGGCATGTAAAGGAGTACATACCATGCATTTAATATAAGAGCAGGAGAGCAAATGGTATTACACAGCAGTAACCTTGAGTTCCTAAGGAGCTGTTCGAGACGATCTCCCTGGACTGTATCCAAGAACACCCACGGACAAACATTTCATCTTGGTGGTAAGCGGTACTTTCTCTAGAAGGACGGAGGCATATCTGGTTTCCAGCACACGTGCATTCACAATTACTTACTCGAACTATGGAAACCGAGTTTTATTCTCGCTGGGTATACCCGAGGAATGTCCTCACAGACAACGAGTCCCAGTTCACCAGTCGTCTGTGGAGAGCCCTTTGCACCATTGCAAGTGATGCATTTATCCACAGCAATCTACCATCCACGCCAAACCCTACCGAGAGGTGCAACCAAGACCTCAAAACCCAGTTGTGTCTCCAGGTAGGTGACAATCACACAGCATGGGCAGAACATTTGCAGTCCGCCTTATTCACTATTAGGCAACGGGTAAATCTAGCAACAGAGAAAACACCAGCAGCTATCTTGCAGGGGCGAGAGTTGCTAGCCCCAGGAGAAATTTGCCAGCAAACAGGTTGAAGGAGTGGAGAGGCATGAGGATGGGGCCGAAAACAGCAGAGGAGAGAAGCAGAGCTGGAAGTCGCTCGCGGCATCAAAGAGAGGTTTATAGCTCAATGAGTCCCAGCAGCTACTCGTGTACCTCACAGACTAACCGCAGGGCAACTCGTCTATGACAAAGAACATCGACTGTCAAACAGTGTAAAGCAATTCTGTACAAGTTTTGCACCGAAATGGAGTGGGTCACATGAGGTCATTAAACCCTTGGGGATTACCACGTACCTTATTAGATTAAGCAACAGACGAAGGTTGGCCGTACACAGAGACAACCTCCGCCTGGTAGTTGAAGCTCCCAATATCACAGTACCAGAGGCCACAAAAGCACACCGGAGAGCAGGTCAAAACAGCCGCCAGAAAGACCCACTACCTTGGAAGGCAAAGGGAGCATGCAAATCTCAGGAAGTGACAGGGGCACACGCCGACGATTATTTCAGACCACGATGCCCAGCATTAAAGCGTCCATTGGGGACATGGAGGCAATAGTGCCATCTGGTGGAGTACCACACCTGTCTGAGCAGCAAGATAGAGCAGTAAGCAGTACTGCAGAGAGGGCAGACACCGACTGCGGCATCATGACACACACCGTCATGATGCCAGGTCCTGGAGTTGTCGCAGAAGGCAAGTTGGCAAAGACACCAGTGGGAGTGATCTCCCGGTGGAATGTCCCAACGTTAACTCAGCCGCGATGCCTTTGCAGACACCATTAGCAGCGGAAGAGGCATCGAGGGACAAGGGTCAATGTGACAGGGGGAGTGTAACCGGCTTGCACGAGCACTCGTCTGGGCCGCCACCTCCTCCTCCCTCACCAGTATCCGGAGGTCAGCAGCAACAGAGGCAGAACATCAGTGGCTGCTGGGGCAGCAGCATCTGCAGCAATGGCAGCATTATCAGCATCTGCAGCAATGGGGATGAGTCCTCAACGGGGAAGGAGTTGACACCCTTCCCCCCTTTTTCCCGCCACTCCAAACGGATATGCCATTTGGCCAGCATGAAATGCATTAGCTGCAGTAGCCACACTGCCACCAATGCACGCATGCTGCAAATTAGCACGTACAGCAGACTCACAAAGGGAGTACAGCGAACATCAGAGACAATATTCAGCAGTGTGGGTCCACGTGCAGGGTTCATGTGCCTCTCTGATCATTTGCACCACGCAGTAATTTATCACATTTAGAGCACACTAGGGTGATGATAACAGCCACGAGTACGCTGGTGTAGGTTGCAGAGCACAAGCAAGTCACTTTTTCCCGGGGACCTAGATCGCATAACTCACAGGTGTCATGTTAACCGTTTTCTTCCAAGAGGTAACTCATGGGGTAATTTAGTTAGCGGTCTGGTACAGCTTCCCCATGAAGCCACGACCGCCCGGCACAACACCAATTGGAGGGAACGAGTAAGCTGCCCGTGCAACAGTGTAATACAGTCCTCTAATGTGCACTACGTTGGTGGGCCTGCTGGCTATAGTGTGGTGCTATGCAGCCCTTATGCATAAAGAAATAAGCAGGGAATTACATCGCCCTGCTTAGGTGTTATTATCATCCACACGATGCAGAAGTTTTGAAGAGTTTCCTTAGTAGACAGCGTGAAATGAAGTCACTCTTAGTCCCTTTTTACATGCAAGAATGTACCTTATAGCGAGTGATGTCATGAAAAGTGGCATGTGCGTAGCGTAAGTATATTTTGCAGGGGAATAGAAACGGAAGTGATGCCTTTTCATATCACAGTTTCTATTCCAGCAATATCAAAGAAATGTTAGCGTTAAATGTAAGCAATGTTTTATTGTACATGCAAACCAATTGCGACTGACTGTTTTAACACTGCCTTTAAAATTAATGTTCATTTGTGTAAGTGTGGTGACATTCCCCGCATAGGTAATATTGACTAACTAAACGGACACTTGTTTACTTGCTGGGATATCACCAATATGTCTTATTAATTCAGTGTACAGCATATGTAGTGTTAGTTTTAAGAGGGCATGCATTTTCATATCATGCAGATAACAGTTTGACATTGGCGCAGGCGCTTGGCGCCGCTGCCACGGCCATATTGGCATCTTTGACTTGGTACTAGGAGAAGACGGTAGTGTGAGAGGTTCGCTCCACAACCACTCTGGGTGCACGCAGTATTTAAGCTTTTTATCATATTTAATCTGCAATAGACTTCAGTATTCAGGAACATCTTTCATTTTAATATCCAAAGGGTGGACCTGCTATCTTCCCAGGTATGGGAACGTAACTTTTTCACTTAATCTATTATTAGCTTGTGCCAATTTTACCGCATTGGGCTATCGGCAGGCCTTGGAGTGCCGAGTCCGCATCACTACCATCAATCACTTGTGGATTTTAAGTAACAAGCTTAAATAAAGTGTATGTGAGGAACTCCAGCATTGTATTGTGTCTTTTACACCCTGAAGTAACTTTGGGCACTGCGTCCTTGAGGACGAAGTAATTAACTGCAGTGTTTTCAGGTGTGTTCATGTATTACGGGTCCTGTCCCCTAGACAGAGTAACTTCAGTGTAAGTAAAAGGCGTGTAGGGGGCCTACATTCTATGCTCTCGTAGTAGTACAAAAACGTACCTTAACTTCAGTGTCAGTAAGTGCACATAACAACACCACAACAGCATCAGCATCGACGGAGATACCAGGGATCCACACAGGCCGTCTGCCGACGACCCCCATTTGTTCTACCTAGAGCTGGCGCCGGGCCCAACAACCACTTTTCCCTGTCTGAGAAGTCAGACGGAGCGAATGCAACATCCCTGAGCAGTCCCAGCACGTCAAAAGGAGAGTAATTATAAAGGTGTGATGTATCATTTAATAAAAAAATAGCTTGGTAAGGTTAAGAAAGCGCTTAGAAAAAAATAATGATTGATAATAACTCTATGATTTAACTTGTGTAAAAAAGGGAGATGTAGTAATTGTTAATATGTATTGGTTGGTGGCACTGGGCAGTGGAGTAAAAGATGGTGATTAAAGCTGATCTGAAACTATGGTTGTGAGTTTTAAATCATGAACCTTCCATTATCTCATAACTTATTCTATAAAAGAAATATGTTAATTAAATGTCTAAAATCACTGGACATCTAGAGAAATAACACATGCGACCTTGGTAATCCAGCATGGCCGAACTTTTCAACTAATTAATTTTTTGAGTTTTAAACAAAACCCCCTTGTTTTGCATCATGTTTTGGTATCATTCAGTTCTGAAGAATTAGAAAATTGTGAGAAAGTTACTATTATCGTGAAGAACAATTAATAATATTTTTTATTGTTTTAAAATTTTTTGATTGTGAATGTGACGAGGTGACATGATAATATAATTTACCAATTATTTTGTCTTGTCCCAGGTTCTTAATATCATAATATAAGCTACATTATAATATGTAATGGTTTAAATTTCAGAAAGAATGACTATGTTCAATTCACGAGTATGTTGATCAGCCAATTGGAATCCTATAACTTAACAAACAAAAGTAAGAGTAAGCTCGTGGAGCAAATTCCTTACAATCTGCTATTGATAATTGTGTGTATATGTTTGTTGTGTAATCTATTTATTTATTTTAAAAAAAGATGATATTTATAGAAAGAGATCACAGGTAATATTGTTGAAACAAAAAAGGAGGAGATTTATAAAGAACTTACTTTTAATAAAGATGAATGTTGCCCTGAACTTCATGTTTGATAATTTATGTATACATATGAATGATTACCATGACTTTTTTTATTGGGTCCTTCCACGTCACATCAACACAGGGTATAAACCTCACCATCTCAGATTCAGATGACATTTGGTGCGGAGGTAGTATTCATATAGACTAAGAACAGTAGCAAATTGTATTGTAATATGTCAACCCGTTTGGAAATTACAGGTATGTAAAATTTTCAAAAAAACGCCCAAAAATGGCAGCACATAACATTTTTCAATTGCTCTGGAAGCTCTCCTAATTGAGATAGAGGGCTTTATATTGAATATTCAATATAACCTAAAATTATTTTCTATACTTTATGTTATACTACAGTGATTTGTGATGCATGTGTTTAATGGGTGCTGGGAGGTGAATTCTGGTTGGGTCACCATGCTCACATTAATCTTTTAAGGTGCTCGCTCTGAACAACCAGATCCACGGGGCTTTCGGTTTGTGGTGATGTTGGGGGCTGTGTCCACTGCAGCTTTTCTAGCTTTTGAGTGGGTCTAGTCCCGGTGTCGCTACAATAATTATTTGATTTTATAATCTGACTTGTGTTTCATTGTGGTTTTTTTTCTTTTCTGCATGTGTTTTAATTTTTACTGTTCAGCTGTGTCCATTGATATTGTTTTTATACACTGTTTTTTTCACTTGTGTGGTGTTTTTCTGTTTTCGTCTTCATGTTTTCTTTTCTATTGATTTGCTTTTGTTATGTCTTGTTTTTTAACAAGTTCATGTTTTTGTAATTTTGATTATATACATATTGGTTTATATTGACAAGGAAATATATTTTCCTAATTATGTGTGGTGTTATTAATAGGTTTTATCATTTTTGTATTGCTGAGTTCTGTGTGTGTGTGTGTGTGCATTTGTATTTAGTCTCATGGTTGGCAGTGGACACAGTCCAATCACATCATCATAGTAACATGATCTCACCATTGCCATTGAATTTCAAAGATAAAGTAAAATAAACCTTCAATTTAACTTCATGTAAAATTTTTAACTAATGCAAAACTAGTCACAACTATATAAACAACTAGAAATCTTTTACTCTCATAAAAAGCACTCTTTATTGCAAAAAAACGCTATATGGGGTACTGATGTTCTCATGCTTGCTCAGTCAGAATTGGTGGACATTTTCTCACTTTCACTTCCCTTTCTTGTGGCAGTTGCAATTTGAAAGAATGAGTGGATAGTCGTTTGCTTGCTGATGTGTGTTTTCATATCGGTGTAGATTTCAGCATAGCATAGGATGGTATCCATGATGCCCCTGCGAACCTTTGAACTACGTTTGCGAGCAGGGTCTTCACAGGGCCAAATCTTTTAACTCCTTGTTTGTTAATTCTCCAACTGGAGCAGTAAGAACTTATTGGGCATCATTTGCTTGGACTTTATCAAAACCTAGCCTGCCAAACAATTTTGATAATTTCTTGGTTTACGCTTGGCAAATTGCCTTCAACACCCTTAAAGTCTGTAAACAATTCTAGCTGTATCGTGCATCACACTCTGTGCTTGCATTGCCTCAAAACTTCTTCCCAAGCCTTGGAGATGTTCCTGACGGCATCAAGGATGTTATAGCCTCGCCAGAAATCCCAGATGCTGAGTTTCCAATCACCATCTGTAGCATCCAGGAGTTGGCAAGATGTACGCTGTAGATAGTATGCTTTGAAAGCAGCTATAACAGTTTGGTCCATAGGTCGAAGTAAAGCAGTGGTGGTCTTACGTAAGAAAACAACTTCCACATTTTCATGAACTGCATTGGTGGTAATGTGATTCAGTGTTGCATTGTCACCAAAAGAAGAATTTTAAAGTCAAGATTCTCATTCATGCAGTAAACCTACCATGCAGGTATGAGATAAAGTGACAGTCATTCATTGAACATCACAACCATAATCCTAGCTTTCTTGCTAGCTTTGTACATCGTGGGAAGGTGTTCTTTAGCATGTACTTTAAATGCTTGTGGGTTAGTTGACTTTCCAATCATCAGTGGCTTCCATTGCAGTCAACCGAAGCAGTACCACTGACCAGGACAGTGATGCTATCTTCAGCTGATTTAAAGCTGGCCGTTACCAGAACAGGCCTGTTTCGTCAACAATGAATATCTGCTTCGCTGTATAGCCTCCTCCGATAATTTTCTATATGTTCAGGAACAGAAGGTGCTGCCGCACCTGTGTCTGAACTTGCTGCTTCACCAGTAATTTTGGTATTGTGTAGGTTTTAACTTTTCTTGAAGCGATCGAACCGTCCACTATTGATGTTGAACTCTGTTAGCTCTGTGGACCCTCACCTTTCTCCTGCAGAGATTGGTGTAAAGACATTGCCTTTCTCTAGATGATAGCTAGATTCACAGATGCATTCTACTGGTTCTGGTATTCTATCCAGCGAACAAGCAGCTTCTCCGTGTTCTCTAGTGTAGAACACCGAGTGCAGGCCACTCTAGAAGCACTCAATGACATCTCACATTTAGCACTCTCTTTAACACTGGCAGAATATTTCCGTATCTTGTTTACTGTATATTTGGTCAATTTAATGCCTGCGCTACATCTGACAACTTTTGGCCCGACTTTGTAGAACATCAATTTTTACTGCGAGAGAGACTGCTTTGAAAATTCACATCAATGCTCAGAAATGTTTATTTAATAAATGCAAGCAAATGAAAATTTTAATGGTAGTTACAACTTAAACACAGCAGCACTTTATAAGCTTTTATCAATCAAAGACAAATAAAACAGCATACAGTATGTGCACTGTTGAAAACCATCGCAACAAACTAGACATTGAAGTGCACAGCAAAGTAACTGTCTAAGGAACTAGGCCGGTTTTACTGTCCAAAGCACACCGACTGCAAGTGAAACGCACTGGCTGATAATCAATGAATGTGCAGAATCCTGATTAGAAAGATGTGTGTGTGCTAAAGCAAAGCAGATAGGCCGACAGACTAAAGTACAGGCAGCCTCAGAGAGAAGTTTAACACATTAATACATGGGATATCAAAAGTTGTTGTGCAGAGGTGTGCGCAGTAATGAATTATTGCTATATGCTATATAAATAAAAAGGCCTCAAATTACAATGTGCGCAATAGCGAGTGTGCGTAATACGGGGACTTACTGTATTACATTTTTATTTTGGTTATTCTCTAGACAAAGTGAAAATCTGTCATTGTAAGGCTGCCCACTTCATTATTTTGCTGACACAGTCACAACAAACCCGCACAGTCTCATGTCTCCACATCATGACACAGATAATGTACCTTGCCCTTCCCCATCTTTCAACACTCACTGCCCAAACTTCTCCGCCATCCCATTCTCCTTCCCTTCTTTCAGAAAGGTCAGCGCTGTTGGTGTGAAGTTTGAAACAGCTGCATAGTTAATATCCATACACATATTCATGTCTTCATTTATTTATTATGTTTGTGAACGTTACCTAGCAATATTTTTTACAATATTTTTTTAAAATTAAATTAAGTACTTTTTCAGTTTGAGAGTAAATTTTGTTGGGTGATTTGAGGAGGGGGGGGGGGGGGGGGGAATGAAATATCAGATTATTGGGGGTGGGGAAACATATCCCCTCCATCCCCCCTCACCAGTTGTGGTGCCCAGGTGTGCAATATTAACAATTTTTCAGATATATAACCACGTTTATTAAAAATACTTTTAGATCACACTAATTACAAAATATATGAATTTTCCATCATTGTCATTCTCAAATAATTGATGGGTTTGTAATGTTGAGTGGCCAAGACATGCTTAGGTTGAAGAGTGGTAAAACATGATGGGAAAATTAAGGTGGTTGGAAAGGACAATTTATTCGACTAAGGCACTGGTCATCACCAGCCGGTGGTGACATGATGATGTTGCACTTATCCCAGGGTTATATGGCCGCCTGCCTGGGCGTACTGCTGCTCTCGCATTGTGGTGAAATAACTTATGTCTTGGAAATTAAGGGTCATCCTTCCTACCGTGATATGACCAAACTGATAGTTAACTGCTCATATTGTACAATGAATGATGAGAGAACTTTTGATAAAAGGTACAGTTACACTATAGGTGGCAGGTTACTGGGGTCTCGTTCCTCTAAATACCCATTAGCTGTGCATGGACTAATGCAGTTTGGTAGCTAATATCCATATTTTTTCTGTACAAACTTTACACTGCTCTTTTACAAAATGAACAATTGCACAAGTTCGGTGGTTCCAAAGCCTAAGTCCGCCTGGTAGGCTATGTGGTTTTAAGTAATGACTCACGAGTCACGCACATGTGGAATTAAAATGGAATATGCTTCCCCAATCATTCTTATTCCTGGGGAAAGTGAGGTGGCTTCTCCGGGCCCAGAAAACAAAATATTCCTTATAATTAAACTATTGCAGTGAAGGGTTTCATAATACACAAAAGGAAAAGTGCCTGGAGCGTACAACGTGCCAAAAGGTATTTAACTTGCTAAAACAAACCCATGAAAACACTTGCAAATACACATAAAAACATTAAAAATTACAATAAACACTCTTGCACTGAAAAATATACCAATCATTATAATTTTTAATGCTGTGATGTTACGAAGTGAAATTCAAAAGGTAAACACTAATACACAATAAACTTTAGAATTGACTGCAGGCTTGCCAGGAGCATCTCTCATGTAAAGTATACATCCTTTAGTTTATTAAATTATGAATTAATTAATTTTTATGTTATGCTCTGCAAAAATGGGTGTATAACATTTTCACATTTTTCTCATGGTGCATGAACAATATTTCCATACCATCTCACTGGATGATTCCCACCGGCTGGGAGGGTTGGAAGGCACACTGAACCCTGCACTGGTTAGCACTTGTGCACATTACATTACACTGATCCTGTTCAATGCACTGAATTGCCTGGCTTGTTGTGTGCAGTTGTACATGGTGTGACAGATGGTCTCAAGGGAAAGACGTCCTGCATCCTGATTCTATGCACTAGACAAAAGTAATGAACATTTTATGCAATTTTGTATGAAAAAACCTGGTGGTGTTATCTTGTCTTGCCAACTTCTGTTCGGAAATGAATTTAGTTGCAATAAATGTTAGGATACCAACATAATGTACTGTGTGGCTTGATTTCATTAATTTCATTAGAGTAATATATCTCGTTCTGAACAATCATTGCAAGTAAAGATTGATCATTATTAAGTAAAATCAAATTTTTACATGATTTCTAATGTAATTTTTGTACTTTTTGAAGGAATCATAAATTCCAAGATCAAAAATGAATCTGATCATACATGATAGTCATGATCACCATGAGTATGCACAGTTCATGATCACTACACTCAGAATTGGTTATCATTCAGTAAAATATGGTGTTCACCTGATCAACAGTGATCATTTGAGTCCTTGTGTCATTAGCCTGCTTTCTGAAGGAAAGATAGGCTTATGAGTTCACTTTACTGCCTGTGTGTGTTCACCCTAACAATTTTAGCACCAGTGAATCAAATTTCAACGAACTCGGTATACATAAAAAAGTGTGGTGTCATATGACATTGGACTGATCAATGTATAATTTGGTAAAAGCCTTCAAGAGGGACTTCCTCACTAAGTATTCTTTGGTCTCAGAGTTGTAATATTATTATTGTTGTTTGAGTGTAATATATTAGGCACAATATGTATTAAACGTTATTTAACCAGATGTTGCAGCGTAATTATACATTGCATGTCCACATCTGGTGACCCCAACATGACCAAAGAAAATACAATGTTTCGCAGAACAATTATGATATTTTTATGAGTGAGTGGACATACATACGACTCAACAACATTCACTGCAGCGCAAAGAGAATGAACTAACAAATCATCAGCCAGCATCCCATCACTGTTCCTAAGCATCAAGAGAAGGTATTTTAATTCCCCTCAAAATGTTTGTAGCAATTTACAGCAGTGTTTTCAAGAATGCTTTATGACCGTGACAAACCCTGGTGACAAAGTTAACCCATCTTGGGAAGTGTTGCATGTCGCTGTATAAAGATGCCATATTTTTGCTGCAATAATGTCAATGTCTGGTTTCTCCAGGTTGAATCACAATTTGTAACAGCAATCATAATCAGCTATGTTACTAATTACCACTATGTCTTGGGGTCCCTTGATAACGAAGTGGCAAAGATGATTTCAGATCTGACACCCAAACCTTTCTCAAAGGTGCCTTACACAGATCTTAAAAGGTGTTTAGTCGTTGAGTTTTCAGAGTCGGACAAAGGCAAGGCTAGGCGCTTACTGACCGAGACTGATATGGGGGGGAGGAGAGCTTTCTTCCCTCTTACGTGATATTTCCAGGAAAATGCTTAAAAGTGTGTCAAACCATGCAACTTCAAACCTAAAGAGGGAAATGCTTAGGCCCACCGCTGGCAGCAGCAGGTGGTGTGGGCCCTGAGTCGTGCCACTTGTTTATCACTGATGCTGTGTCTGGGTACAGGTTTTTAATAGAGTTTGGTGCAGACGTTTCAGTGCTTCCTCCATCAGTTCAAGAAGGAAACAATATTTCAACCAAAGAACTTTATGCATCAAATGGAGAAGTCATTAGGGTATGCGGTTAATGCTTACTTACGCTGGACCTGAGTCTGCAGAGATTATTTTGTTAGCCTTTTTTTGTAGCTGATATCCAGATGCTGATAATAGGTGCAGACTTCTTGAAACACTTCAATCTGCTTGTTGAGATCACAAATGGGCAGTTGCTAGATGGTGTTACTTCATTCTCATCATTTGGTATTTTTACTGCAAATGTAAGCATTAGTGCTATGCACATGATTCCATCTGGGAACAAATATGCCTGTCTCCTCAAGGACTTTCCTAATCTCCTCCATGCCAACCCAAACTTTGTAGTTCCTTCCTGCGAGGTCATTCATACTATTGAAATAGTCGGACTTCCAGTCTCTTGCAATCCCAGGCATCTACCACCAAGAAAACTTGCAGCTGCCAAACAAATATTCCAAGAAATGATCAACATGGGCATCTGTCAGCAATTGAAAAGTTGCTGGGCAAGTCCACTATGCCTTGTCAACAAAAATAATGGTTCGTAGCATCTAAGTGGTGTTTCCCTCCATCTCAACATCATCACAAAACCTGACAGATACCCTGTTCCTCATGTGCGGGATTTCAACTGTGCCTTAAATGGCAAACATGTTTTCTCCATGATTGACTTAGTTTGCACTTTCCACCACATCTTTCTTGACCCAGGAGATGTGCAATGCAGCCCAGTCATTTCAAAGATTCAACGATTCCATTCTACAGGACCTATCATTTGTATTCTTCTACATTGATGATATTCTCATCACCTCAGCCAACGTAAAGGAACATCTTGACCATCTGTGTATAGTGTTCTAACGCCTCAGTTAGTTTCACATAAAGATAAAGCTGAAAATATGTAATTTTGGTGCTGCTGAAGTGCCATTCCTAGGTTTCACGGTCAGTGCTAAGAGCATTGTCCCACTGCCTGAATAAGTAGAAGCAATTGTTAGTTACCCATTATCAAAAACTGTGCTCGAGTTATGTTGCTTCCTCGAGCCCATCAACTTTTACCAACGTTGCTTGCCAGAGACTGCCAAAACTCAAACTGTAGCTTTGAATTCACAAAAGGCTCTATCAAGAAGGATCAGCAGGAAATACAGTGGACAGATATTAGCAAACAGGCATTTGAAAATCTCAAGTCAAGCGTAGCAAATGCAACACTGCTTACACACCATTCTAAGGATGCTTCTCTGGTGTTAATGGTTACTACTTCTGACTTTGCCATGGGCACTTCCCTTCAGCAGCTCCGTAATGGCATACTCGTACCTCTTGCTTTCTTCTAAAAAAAAATTGGACAGCACCCAGAAGAATTGCAGTAGACACAAGCATACATTGCTGTCAAACACTTCTGCTACATGCTAGAAGCCAGGGAATTTTCAGTATACACAGACAATAAGCCACTTACATCTGCCTTCAAGCAGCGCTCTGATAAGGCCACCCCACGACATCTGAGGCACCTGGACTTCATTTGCCAATTTACAACTGACATCAGGTTCGTATCAAGCAAAGACAATATTGCAGCGGATGCCTGTTTGAGGATTGGTCCTATCACACTATCATCTGATCTCCCGTGGCAGCATATTGCAGCTGCACAGGCTGCAGACAACGAGCTTTTGCATCTCCTACAGTCACCATCATGGTCCATAAAACTCCAGAGCATCCAGCTGGATGATAAGCTCGAACTGTTTTATGATACGACAGGTGACAAAGTGAGACCTTACATCCTGCTCCAATTCTGCAGAACAATATTCACTTCACTTCATAAACTAGTTCATCCAGGTATAAAAGGCTCGGTTGACCTCATTCAAAAGTGGTTTGTATGGCTATCACGTGACAGCAAAGAAGCCAAAGAGGCGTTTTAACCTAGATTGGAGTCAAACCTATCCATGGATTGCTTATGACCAGGTAAAAGAGGTTATCCTTTGTTCTGTGTGTAAGAAAACATTTGAGGAAAACTGTTTCCAATTTTGGACTAAAAGAGAGATGACGTTCATTAATACTGGCGTTGGTAATTGGAAGAAGGGTACTGAAAATCTTAAAGTGCATCAACTTTCAGCAAGTCATAAGGAAGCAGTTCTTAAATGTAAATCTTTGAAAAGTGGAATCAATGTTTGTACACAGATGTCTGACGAGAAACGGAGGCAAATGGTGGTAAATCATACTTGTTAACTAAAATTATTATTATCGCTCCGGTACCTGTGTACTAAAGGCCTTGCTATTAGAGGCCACACTGACAGTGAAAGTAACTTCTATAACCTCCTTAAAATACGATGTGAAGAAACAGATGTGGCTTTAAAGAGATTCTTACACTTGGTGCAGTCATGCTATACAAAACAAAATGGTTTGTGTGATGAGTCCTACACTTCTTCGAAAGTTAATTTCACAAGTTAGGAACTCTTTATATTTTGCAATAATATGAGATGAAACAGCTGGTTTCAGTAGAAAAGACCTATTTTCATTTTGTTTAAGATATGTCACAGATTCTTTAGAGCTACAGGAACTGTTTTTTGGCATTTATGAAACAGATAGTACAACTTCGTCTGCCTTATTTAATATTATTTGCGACGTACTTGCTCACTTTGGTTTGTCCATCGCAAATTGTTGAGGTCAGTGCTTCGAAGATGCTGCCAACATGTCTGGTATGTATAATGGAGTGCAAACAAAAATATTAGGGATGGAAGAAAGAGCTTTATATGTACATTGCTTAGCACATTCATTGAACTTAGTGGTACAAGATACAATTTCATCAATCCCTAAGTGCAGAGATGCACTTAACATGGTCAAAGATATAGTTGGCTATGTGCAAGACTTCCCTAAGAGACTAGCATTTTTTCAGTCTACAAAATGTGATGACACACCTCACCTCCAACCTCTGTGTCCAACAAGATGGACAGTAAGATATGTCACTTTCATCTGTCCTTTCAAATTTTACAGCTCTGATTGTATTTTTTACATCAATTTCAGTTAGTGGTTCAACTGCAGCTGGATCTAAAGCTGCCTCATTTTTAAAACTAATGTATTCTTTTGATTTTTCTTTGCTCTTACAGTTCTTGTTGAACTATTTGGTAAGAGAGAGACTGCAAATTGTGCTCTGCAAAATAAATCTCTTCACTTAGAAGACGTTCATAGTTTGATTATGACCCTAAAAGCAAGCATTCAATTTTTGGAGGGCGTTTCTCTGAAATCTAGTCTGAAATAAGATTTAAAAAACCTGCAGATATTCATTCACCTATTTTACCTAGGCAGAAAAAGATTCCCAAATGGTATGACGATTCTCAAGATAACTCAGCAGAGCAATTTGATTCAGTGGAGCAAAGGCACAGGTGTCTATTCTTCAAAATAATAGATGGTGTTGTGAATCGTTTCATTTCACATTTTGAAACAGCATCACACAAATTCTTCTTAGAAGTGGAGCAGTTTCTACTGGGAAGTGATGCAAAAAAAGAATGAATTGTGCAATTCTACAAAAATGACGTCGACCTTGATCATCTTTTCCTTCACAGAGGAATGTTTCATGATTTGCTGCAGAATGAAGGGAAATCTGTTGAGAACATAGAAGACATCATCAATCATTTCAGGCAAGAATGGTCATCTAAACGTTTTGTTCTCAGAACTCTTCAAGTTTTTGAAAATCGTGATGACAATTCCCGTTTCTATAGCAACAGCATTGAGTTCTTTCTCTGGTCTTAAAAGACTTAAGGCATACTTGCATTCAACAATGGGACACCTGAGATTGAATTCTGTGAGCTTTCTACATATCTACAAGGTAGTTGCTGTGGCATTAGATCTGGATGAGGTAGCAGATGACTTCATATCAAGGAATGTGGCCAGAAAGCGGACATTCCTTCAGCGAATTGCATTTCCACATGGAGACCAATAATTTGCTACCTGTGCTGGCTAAGCAGAAGAGGGCATTCCTTCAGAAAAGGTAATTATGTTTTCTGTGGTGTTTGAGGCAAGTTCTATCATTCTGCTAACTTTGTCATGTTAATATTATGTGCAAATCTTAACACATGCAGATAATGGTCATAGAGTATTTAAATTGCAGTATGTAACATTCATGTTATTTTTTTTAATGTTATTAAATTATGCTGATTTTGAGTGTACATTAAGGATCTGAAATTGGCAACGATATTTGTGTAAAATTGTTCACACAAACAATTTTTTTCTTTAAAAACATTAATAATTCTATTAGCAGTATATGAAATGTTAAGGCATTAAAAGTGTTTAAATAGCACCATTTTCACAAATTCAAATCCAAATTTTCCTGGGGGAGCCCCCGGACCTCCCGCTTTATTAGGGTGCTCTGGGTTATTGCACCTGCAATATTTAAGTGAACTCGGCGCCAGTGTATGCTTGCCAGTCCCATGGCCATCTCTCCCATTGTGTCACCAGGAGCTGCTTGTGTGATATATAGATGCACCACATCAGGTGTTCCATTTCTACATTAGTGCACCATAATGTTGCGTGTCAGGTTAAGGCTTCACATTTAAGGAGGAGGTATAACAATGATGTGGTTCATTCTGTCATTGCATGTTTGCTTTATATAACTCTTATACAGCATCGAAACTAAAACCTTTTTGTAGACAATAATTTTATTCAATTTGTATTGTTGTTGTTTCAGACATTAATAAAATAGTAATGTTCACCAACCAATTTCAACTAAGAATAAGAACATCTAAGCCATATTATGTTCATAATTCAAACTGAGCCAGCTGGTGCAGTGATAATTATAGATTTGCATTTGGGACAACTGATCTTCAGTTCTCATTTCAGCTGCCATCATTTTAGTAGTTTTCAAAAACTACTCCGCATGAGTGTGAAAATGGTTCCTTCATAAAGACTTTGGTAATTGTCTTCCCCATTCCTAATTTTTTTGCCACCAGTTATCTCTGCTTTTGACAAAATGTTAAGCACTGTAAAAAATCATAACATTTAATATAAATTAATTTAGCTCTGACTGTGCTGGCAGCATGTTGCACACATAAATGTACAAATGCACATATGGACACACACAAACACACACATGCATACAAATATGAGAGACAAGAAATAGAAGACCTAAATAATGGTATTTTACAAACTAAAAATGTTTGAGATAATCTGACATGAGAGTCAGGTTTCACAAGTAACATTAGGAAGGTCAGATCCCACTGAATGTTGATTGACATTAACCTTGCAACCATAATTTATATCTGGAACTAAATCAACTTGGAGACATGAACATGGAGAAGGGGAAGAATAAGTACTTGAAATTAGTGTTTATACTATCAATTGGTATAAGAGATATGAGATTATTTTTATTATGGTATTGATGAGAGTGGGAAAATAGTAATGGTATTATAGGCTGTTCATGGTAAAGTGAGCACTTTTGAGGTTCTAGTTACATTTTCCTTTTGGCTGTTTCTTATCCTTTGACCACTTTTTAAAAATAAGTATTACTACATAAATAACAAACACAGTGTGTATATTTCACCGCACTCGAAAGTTAACATCTAAAGCTACAATAAAATTTATTTATTTTACTATTATTCCAAATGAGAGGGCTTTCAAAAGTGCTCACTTTACCGTGAACAACCTATAGCTATATTTTATATATATATATATATATATATATATATATATGAATATGTATTTATTAGTTGCCATTAATTAATTTATGTTATATCAATTAACACTATTCTAACAGTGTTTTTTTTTTTTCCAGAAGACAATGACAGTTTATATGGTTCTCGACGTGATCTACACAGGATATCTGATATTCCTCTTCCAGATTGGGTTGTATTAGGAGAAAGTGTTGTTATTCGGCCATACAATTCATCAGGTGTGATTTCATATGTTGGTGAAACAGAGTTTGCTGCAGGAACATGGGTTGGTGTTGAACTAGATGCTCCTACAGGTAAAGTATTTAGTGCTCAAAAGTGAACTTTACAGTGTATTGTGAAAACTTGTTTTCATTGAATTAATTATTACATTGTTCATGTTTCTCAAGTAAATGCGCTAAGTGTATGCTCTTTTTGACATAAGTTTTAACTCTTGTATATTTACTACACAGTGTAGGATTTTTAGCACACTTTTGTGCAACTATTATAATAAAACGTAGAGTAAAGTCAGACCACGCCATGATTACAAGTGTAACAACCACATCATGTTGTGTTTCTGAGTTGAATTTAAAAGTAGGGTCTATGTAATCCACACAGTACTGTAAACACAGTCAGCTACAGGCAGTGTGTAATGCAGCAATAGACAGAAGAAAAAAGTGGGTAATGTGTATGTTCTTGACAGGAAATTGGTGTAGATTTAATTGCAGTGGCTAAAAAAATTACTGATGTAATGCGAGGAAGAAGCACAGAAAACCGGAGTTATGCAACACCTAGATGCTGGATCTCTAAGCCCTATATATCCCACTGTGTGTCACTTTCAGGATTTGAAGTAGCTCTTAGCAGGTTATAAATGTTGATCAATTCTGCAGTAGTGGAGGTCCTTGAGCAGAAGATACTTATTTGCCCCCAACTTCCAGATGCAATTGGAGCATAGCATCAACTTTGCTAAGGATCTGCAACAGTGATGATTATTTCGAGGTATATTGTACACTGATGCATGTGTCAAGTGGGACTTGTCTAAAGGCTTGAAAGAGGCATCCTATTGACTGTTGGCTATAAAACTTTCCATTTAGTATAGTGTAGAGAAAATTGAGCATGGACCAGGGAACAATGGGGCTGTGACCTGTTACACAGACAAGTCCAGGTTGAGTCTTCACAGTGATTCCCAGCATGTATACATGTGGCAAAAACAAGGGCGCAGGTACATTCCCACTTACGTCATTGAAAAGACCCAATATGAAGATGGCAGCATCTTGGACTGAAACAGCATCATGCTGACTATGCTCACGGGCTCACATTTACCCCTCCATGTGTGTGATTTTTAGCTGTATAACATTCCAGATATATAGGTGTATTTCAACAGTACATGAGGATTTCAGAAATGCATTGGGTGCATGTTTCCTTTTCATAGATATTAATTTCCCAAGAACTGCATGACAATTGTTCTTAGCATAGATCCATTGTACTGCATGTGTCACTATCCAGGTTAACCACATCATATTGACTGTCACATTGTCTTGCATCTGTGGTGTAGCATGGGTCATGTGGGACATTGAGTTGTCTATTATTGTAAGACAGACTTTTGAATGTAGAAAGAGCAATATATTCTATGAATATCTTACAAATGAACTGTTCAACTGACACAGGTCCTTTTTCCTTGCTTGTAACACTAGCGTACTGACTGTGCCTTATCTACCTAGCATGCACTCAAATTATCAGAAAACATTTTAGATATATCATACTGTTATATACCCCCTTTTGGTGGTATATAAATTTTAAGAGGCTGAAAATGATTGATGAGAGTAGGAATTTATGTGGTTATGAAATAACTCCCAATTAACAAATATAAATGAATTTTACTGAACCCAATCACTGTACAAATTATTGTGATGTTAATAAAAAAGAGTTGGATTTAGGGTATGTTAAGGACCCGGATGGATAAAGGACTATGGAGCGGGCAAGCTCTCTCACCCTAGCTGAAAGGCACTCGCCCCCGATTGCCGCTCGGAACCCACAGACCTCTGTGGACTGTCGCAGACTGACACCCTGGCCCACTGCTGTTCTGACCACCACACTTTTCTCGTTCACGCCCCATCTTCGCCGAAATCCTCTGTTCCCATTGGCTCTCCCACGATGCCTGGGCGGAGTTACTGAGACGATAGCTGATGGAATTGCCCCAGTCTTCTAAGTCAGCCAGACCCACATTTTCTGCTAACTCCTGTAGCCCACTGCACTTTCTGCCATTGCATCACTGTCCTTGTTATCTGCAGTTATAGTTTATAAAACAAACGTTGGCCACATTCCCGCCGTACGATGTCGCAAACATAACATCACATCCAATGTTATGTTGAGATGTCCTCATCTCGCTGAAGATCAGCCAGTGAAGAAAAATAGACGTGGAGAGTTGGCACCAGAATGAGAATTTCAGTATGGTGTGAACACTCGCCCAGATAGAAGGAGTTGTAATTGTGTGAAAAAATCATTGAAGAAGAATCGGATATGTTTTGATAGGTGGCTACAGTGGTTATAGATGACTGGGAGACGACCGGTAGGCGTGAACTGGTCATGGATGAGGGCGCATAGACAGTAAAATGCAGCTCGTCATTGATGTGGTGAAGCAGTGGTGTGGAGCTAGTCCAGCGGTTGCGGTGAGGTCGACTGAGATAGGGAGGGGAGGCGTAGGGTACGTGTGTACATAAATTACATGTATCCATTATCACTGTATTATAAGATCCAGACTATATTGAAAAACACATTTGGTTCATTATACCTGAATGATTTTCCATTAAACAGTCGGGAGTCACATTTATATACATAATCATATCATACACATAATCATATATATATATATGAAGAGTTCGTAATAGTATGTTGTTTTGTGGAAGATAATTGTTTTTGCAATAGGCAATATAGGTATTGATTTCTTGGTTGCGTAGGAGCGACGTAAATATTTCTAATTGAGAAGTGAAAGCCAATTGTTGCGCCACTGTAAGTAATTCCGTGTCTTGTTGGGAGGTTGATTGAGAATTTTGAGAGATAGTAATATTATTAATGGCTTCACCTAACGTATGTAGTTTTGTATCAATATACAAGGTTGCATTATTTGTATTATAAAGTGTCGTCTTCTTATGGTTGTTGATAGCTGATAGTAAAATGTGGTCATTAGAGAGTATTTGGTCCAAATGTTTCTAGGATACAGTATAATAACACCAACCGAGGACGTCACCAAAGAATTGAAGTCCTCACTTAATGCGTGTCTGCGTGTTTATTTCGTTATTGAATACTGTTGTGAGATGTGTTCACAAATTGTGTTTAAAATCAAATGCGCATTTTTACATAATTGTGGAACGTGAAGCTCACAGACTTGTTGTGGTCAAATTTCTGGATTGGGTGATTGTGGTAATCTCTGAAGTGGAATTTGATATAACAGCAGAACGGACCCTTCATATATAACTTGTGCCTTAATTGGGTTCCAATGTGTGGATGCGATAGGGAATATTGAGTTAAGAGGGCGGTATGAACGAACGGAGAAAGAGAAAAACAACCTGTAACATTCTCATTTTTTGTTGAGGTTGGACCTGTAACAAATATCGGTGAGTGAGATTATTATTATATTTCATAGCATTATATGTATAAGTGTATCGGAGTGCGTGACTCTGTGTGTGTGTGTGTGTGCATACATGCGCACCTGAGATATTGGGGGAGGGGGATTATGGTGTGGTCAGTCTGTGATTGGGGTTTGTATATTTTTGTAAGTTATTAATTACTGGGGTTTTTTGTGAGTGTTGTCACAAGTAGGCACGTTTCAAGTGTCATACGCTCACTGCATCTTTAATCGTTTTACCTTTATACTTTTTTCTATCTGTACTTGTTTGGCCCTAATGTTTTTAGAGTTTCAAAAGGCCCCACATATTTAAAATAGAGAGGTTTATTTCTGGTTTGTCTGTGGAGCCATACCATTTGATTTAGTAGGAATGTATTGTGTTTGTATTTCTTATCAAAATATAATTTTTGCATGCATTGACTTTTTCGTTTATTTCCTTTTGCTTTATCGCGTGCTTGAGTTAGTGTGTGTAGCCAGTCCGGGGTGTGGGTATGTGGTTTGTCTAATATTACGTGAGTAGGTTGAATGGCGTTTACCCCGTGTATTAAATAGAAGGGCAAACACTTTGAGGATGAATTTTCGGTAGTATTATAATTGAACAAAATGAAGTCGATGTACTTGTCCCACTGACATGGTGAATCATGTGCATGCATGGTTAAGTGTTGCCGAAGAATTTTATTCGTCGATTTTGTCAACCCATTCGCTTGCGGAGCTTTCATTCGCAATCTTTAAATTTTTAAGTTGGAAAGTAGTTTTGTTATCATTCCATTGTTGAATGATGTACCCCTGTCCATCAGGATATATTTGGAGCACCCAAATCTAAGGATCACTGATTGGTTAAAATCCGCACATGTCGGGGCATCTATATTTCTAACAAGACGTGCTACTATATATCTGCTAGCGAATTCCGTCATAACAAGAACGTATTTGTTACCAACTTCAGTTCTGGGAGGGTTCCATTGGCGTCAAACAACCACATTGTGAAAATTAGTAACGGGGTCGATTGGTTGCAATTGGCCTTGTTGTTTGCTGTTCGTTGGTTTTGTCTTTTGGCAAATTTCGCAGGTTTTAATGTAATTTTCTACGTCGGTGAATTAGCGTCATGATGTGCCAGTATGATTTCCGTAATATAATATATAGGAACACCAGTTTGGTATTTTTCACCCACAGGTGTGTATATTTTATAATATACTTTGCCATTACTTTTGATACCATAGCGTCGCTCCTTTTTTTATGTCTTTCTTCTTCTTCCCTCAACCTTTAAGTTGGTGGGTAACATGCATGTCTTCAAAGTGTTTCCTTTGTTCTTCTAACATCTTCAAGTGGAAATAGGTGTGCTTGCCTTTAATGCTGTCTATAAGATTTACTCTTGGTCTTCCTTTTTCATCTTCTACCTTCCAGTTTCCCTTCAAATAAGGTGGTGCGGTGCACCAGACAGAAAGTGGCAAACAAAGCTATTTCTTCTCTTGTTTAAGGTTTCAACCAAGATGCATGTTTCATTTGTTCTTTTGAGGACATTCTCATTTGTGACTTTATCAGTCCAAGGTATTCTTAGAAGTCAACGCCAGCACCACATTTCAAATGCCCTGAGTTTGTGCTTCCGCTTTTCGCATGGTCCAAGTTTCTGACCCATAGCTTACAACACTTCATACAAAGCTTTTCACGAAATGCTTTCGTACCTTTATGTTGATGGTATTAGATGTTAGTAGACACATTAATTTTTTTAAGAACTCTTCCTTCGCCTGTGCAATTAGGGTATTTACTTCTCTTGTACATTTTCCGTCAGCTGCGATTACACTTCCCAGATATTTGAATTCCTTTACTTGGTCTAGTTTCTCTCCATCCATCAACACAGTGGCAATTTGGTCACCAGCCCTAGTGCATGTCATTATCTTGGCCTTCTTTGTGTTTATTCTCATACCACACCTCTCTTTTAGTAATTTGCTCATGTGATTTAGTGCCTTTCCCATATCTCTTTCATTCTCAGTTATCAGTGCTATATCATATGCATATCGTATGGTACTATATAACTTGACATTAATTTTTATGCCATGATTGTTGGTATCTAAGAATTCCTTTATGGCTTCTTCAATACAGATGTTAAATAATAGTGGTGATTGTCCGCATCCTTGTCTTACACTCTTTCTTTGCCAATTAATGCTGTCTGGTAAAGGTGTTAGCGTATTCTTCTGTCCCTGTAGTCTATTTTCAGCTTTCTTAGGATTGCAAACAGCACATTCCAATGTACGTTATCGAAAGCTTTCTCTATGTGAATGAACACAATTACCATTGGTCTGTTTATTTCCTGAATCCAAACTGTTCTTCTGAAATATTATCTTCTATTTTCCTCTCTATCCGGTGGTAGATAATTTGAGTTATAATTTTAGAAGCATGTCAGAGGAGTCTTAGCATTCTATGATCTTCACACATCTATGCTCTATGCTTTTTTGGGATCGGAATAAGGATAGTTTGCTCAAAATCTTTCGGGTTTTGTCCTATTATGCAAATTTCATTTATTAGCTTGTAAAGATTGTCTTTGGCTTTTTCTCCTAAGACCTGTAAGATCTCTGCAAGGATTTATCTGGCCCAGAAGACTTTCTTTGTTTCATACCTTTCAGGGCCTTATCAAGTTCTTCTCTGATTATTGGTGGTCCTACTTCATCAACTTTCACTTGATCCTCACTTTCAGTGACTTCTGTGTCTGAAATTCCTTGGTAGAGTTCTTTTTCTTATGTCTTTGGGTGTAGTTTTATGTGGTTCCATAAGGGCTAATTTAATTGTCTGTGTATTACTTTCATCAGAATATTAAATTTGAAATGGGGATGTGTGAGATGGTTTTTGCTATATTGGAAATAAGAAGAGTTGGTTATCATCTTCGATCTCTTGTGTTTTTAAAGGTTTTTTCCATATTGGTTTGAAAATGGTGCACTGATTATTTTCCTGTGTTGATAATGTTATTGAGTTTAGAGGTTTGTAAACTTCAATAAATTTCTCTGCTGTCCCATTAATAGGCACTAATCTAATATTAATGTGGTAATATTCAGCTATAGCGTGGAAAATTATTTTGTATGGTAATTTGTCGATGGAAGGTATCTGTTGCCTTGCCTTTGATTTATTTTGGCTATAGTTGTTTGCTGTTATTAACTGTTAATGTTTCTCCCATTTATGACATATATATTTATACATGCATGAACGTATTTCGTCTGAATTTTTGGGGATTTTTTAAAATTTGAGTCCCTGCTGCCTCATACAAACTGTGAGACGTGTTAGAAATTTCTATTGTTTTATATATTTTCCCTTTTACAGTTGTAATTGGTTTATTGAATTTATTTTTGGGAAGCCAGGAAAGTGTGTCTGCAATAATATTATTTTTGCAGGATAGTTCCGTTGCAAATTTTTGTATACGTGTGTTGTGTTCAGCCGTTGAGGGAAGATATCTTAAGGATGCATGATCAGTTTTGATGGCAAACTTACGTTCGTTTTTTCAGAGAATTCAGCAATTTTGTCATTTCTGGTTAAGATGTACCTTAACAGGTTTCTTAGAGATGGAAGTTCATATTTTCCAAGAAAGGTGTTTCGCAATATACATGCTATTGAAAAGGACGTTAACAAAGATGATACTGAGTGGACTGTACGAGTTGTGGACTTTGAAGGAAGTTACATATTATTGTCATTGTTATTTAGATTTGCACTACAAGGTATTACTGCAAATGCTGGCTCTGGTTTCTTAGAGTTCTGTTTCTTCAGATGAGCAAATAATTCTAAAGACCCAAACCCAAAAGACATTAGTGAAATTAATTGCTCCCAGCTCTTTCTCCATCGCGCTCCAATTTTGTTCATTTTGATTTAACGTTCGTGATGCATATGCTATAATATGGCACGTGCTGGTACAGTCTTGTAGAAGTCTATGGCTGTTTTCGAAGCATTACAAACTAAATTATTGTCCCTGTCATCCCTAAATGGTGCTAATGTGGGGGGTGTTGTAATAGTATCTTTTAGTGTTTGGAACACTGTTTATTGTGGGGTTTGCCATATGAATGGTTTGTCCTTTTTCATTAGTTCTAAGAGCAGTTGTGCAATTTTTGAGTAGTTTCTAATGATTTTTCACAAATAAGATGTGAGTCCAAAGAATAAACGTAATTGTTTTACTGATGTTGGTGGTGCTATTTCTGTAATTGCTTGAATTTTTTCTGGGTCAGGAAACAAACCTTGTGGTGTGAGTTTATGTCCTAAGATAGTAAGTTCTTGTTTTGTAAATTGGCACTTTTTAGGATTTAGCTTAACTTTAAATTCCCTGATTCTGTGGAAAACTTTTTCTAGATTTTTAATGTGTTTTTCAAAAGTGTCGCTTAGTACAAAGATGTCGTCTGCATAACAGACTACCGTGTTCCAACAGAGATCTCCTATAAGAATGTCTACAAAAGTTTGGAAAAACTGCAAGCTACTTGATAGTTCCATGGGTAGAAGGCAAATTGAAATAAACCTAATTGATCTATGCTGAATGCCAATTTATGTCTATCTTCCTTTTTTGACCGGGATTGCATAAAATCCGCTGAACGTATCTAGGATGATAACATATTTTGTATTTTGAATGACTTGCAGTATATCATCTGTTCGGGGTAGTGGGTAATTTTCCTGTTTAATGAACAAGTTTAGTGCTCGAAAATCTCTGAGGAAACTAATACTAGTATCTTTCTTGGGCAGTACTAAACAAGGGGCTGCATATTGACTTGTAGAAGGCTCTATTTTTACTTCCAACATTTGCTAAATTTGTTCTTTTATTGCTTCACGTCTTTTTGGTGCAAGTCTGTAGGTTTTACGGTGAATTGGTTTATCTGTAGTAATTTCAATATTTAGCTGTACTATATTTTTCTGTTTCCTTGAGGTCTGTCAGTTCATATGCAAATCTGTCTGCATAATTTTTAAGGAGTTGTTAGATTTATAATTTTTATTCGGGTGGTAATGCTGGATCACTGTTTTCGAGTTTTATCATTTTCCTCTGTTTCAAAGTTTAGTACATTCTGGATTGCTTGAAGTATGGATTTGTTATGTAAGGGGTGTGTGTCATTTATTAGGGATACAGTAATAATTTGATCATTTTTATGCCTGAGTGTGGTAAAGTTTTCATGTAGGCATGGTATTAATTGCAGACGACGAATGAAGTCACATCCTAATATAATCTCAGTTTGTAAATTTTTTATGTCTAAAAAGTAGTTGTGTTTAAATATATTGTCAGAAATTTTAAATTTTAGTGTTGTGTACACTTTTGAGGGGGTAATTTTTCTGTCACTGTCATGAGACTGATAGCGTTTTCTATGGGTTTCAATTTATCTTTCTTTACTATTGTTTATGCTATACATGACTGTATTTGTACATTAACCTAGTTGTGTCTGTTGAAAAAATTTGTGTCAGCTGGTGTACAATGTAGTTCCATGTAAGTTCTTGTTCTGGGGTGAGTGTTATTACATTTTGGTATACTCTTTTTGATGTTCCCACTAAGTGGAACTGTAAGTGGTTTATTTTGGTGTTTTCATCGCAGCCATTAATTGTACTACATTTTTCGAAATTCTCAAAAAGTTCTGTTATATCCTGGTCTGCATTACCATTAAATGGTTTGATGTTGACAGGCGGTTGTAAAACTACGTGAAGCAGTTGTACATTTGCCATTGTTGTTGTTTTCTTGGTTTCCTATAGTGATGTTTTCATTCAATCTTGTGTCTATTTGTGTACTATGATGTAAGGTATTTGTGTATAAATTTTGATAGTTGTTTTCACTGCTATGAGGGTTAGGTTCTAGGTATTCATTGTCTGGATCGTTGAGTATAAACTGTGATGTTAATGTAGATTGTAAATTTTGTAAATAACTCCTAGTAAGTGGTTTTAATCTATATGTATTTTGTTGTGCTTGCTCGAACGTAGTGTTCTGATTATCTAATTGCGTGTCCTGGTTCTCTTGAATTTTTCCCAGACTGGCTGCTAAAAAATCAATAAAATTCTGCAATTGTCCTTTTATATTGTGGCCTCCCTCCATTGAACTGATGCATATTTGTTAGTTTATTCAATTTTATTAAAAATGTTTTGTATTTATTGTGTATATAAGTGGTAGCTGGGGTATGTTGTTTACACACAGAATTCTATACTACAGCATTTCAGACTACAGTCAGAACCATCAGATACTACAGAGCTCTACAGATTTCTAGTAATGGGGAATTAGCTCATGAAATTCATACACCACCTATCAGAAAAAAACTAAACCATTGAGAGAACTTCTGCAGAAGAGAAATTTGTGGGTTTGGGATGCACCTCAGAAAAAAGCAGTATGTAAGTTGAAAGAGGGATATCTGTAAGGAACCGGCACTAGCACTGTACCAAAGGAATGCCCAAACAAGAATTGCATCAGATGCATCATCATACAGACTGGGTGCAGTGCTGGAACAACAAGAAGGCGGTGAGTGGTGACCGGTAATGTATGTATCAAGGGCCCTAAATGAAACCGAAAAGAAGTATGCCCAGATTGAAAAAGAGGCCTTCGCCATCACCTGGGCATGTGAAAAGTTATACAATTACATTCTGAGCACAAAGGTTACGATCGTTACAGACCAGAAACCCCTAGTACCATTGCTACAGAGCAAATCACTGGCTGAATTAACAGCAAGACTCCAATGCCTAAGGATGCATTTAATATGTTTTGAATATTTGGTGGTACATGTCCCAGATAAATGCTTCTATGTTCCAGATACACAGTCAAAGGCACCAGTAAGCCCTCCAGGGAACAACAGTGATGCTGAAGAGGAAGAAGTGTTTATTCAGTCAGTAATAGCACACACCTCATTTTCAGACACCAGGCTGGAAGAAATAAGAAAGGTGCAGGAAATGGATGCAGAATGTGGTCTCCTAAAGGAACACATATTAGAAGGGTTTGGTGATAACATCTCTCTTTTTTGGGCACATTGAGGACAACTCTCATATGCTAATGGGCTGATCGTGCATGGAAGCAGAATATTTTCCCCCAGATCCCTGCAACAGGAGATGCTGCAGAGTATCCACGATGGGCATATGGGTATCACCAAACACCGTAGACAAGTGGCAGAATCTGTTTTGTGGTCTACTATATCTAGTGAAATTAAACGAATTGTGGAAAATTGCAGGCAGTGTATGGAGCAGAGACATCACAGAGCAGAGCCAATGAAAATGACTGAGTTGCCACAAGGCACATGGATCTCACTGGGAATGGATATTTTGGAGATAGGCGGAGGGAAATACATAGTTATATAAGACTACTTCTTAAAGTTTTTTTAATTAATGGTCCTGTCAAATATCACATCAACAACCATTATTTTGCTGATCAAGAATATTTTTGCCATACATGGCATACCTGAAGTACGTACCGATGGAGGGCCTCAGTTTACATCATTAGAGTTCACACAGTTTGCAAAGGAGTATGGGTTTAAACACTGCACATCAAGCCTTAAATTTGCTCAGTCAAATGGACAAGCAGAAAATGTTGTCTAAGTCAGGCGACCCGAACCTAGGATTGCTGGCATACAGAGCAACGCGTTTAGAAAATAGGTTCTCACCGTCAGAGTTACTGTTTGGAAGAAAGCGGAGAATCACCTTATCAGTGATATGAGCAACCCAACAGCAACCATGACAGCATCAAGACTGTAAAAAATTTTGCATCAGGGACCAGCAATTAAAGGTGCGCAACAAAGCCAATTTTGACAAAAGACAGGGAATAATGCAGCTGGTAGTGGGTGAACAGGTGTGGATCCCTGACTTGAAACAATGTGGGAAAGTGCATGCACAGGCCCCCTTTCCACTTTCATTTATAGTCCAGACAGAGCGAGGATTATTACAGTGAAACAGGGTACAGTTAATCCCTGCCCCTTCAAGTGAAATGGATGAGAAGCTGCATGGAAAGTCAGGTGAGCGGTACTGCCACACCCCATTAACATACCATAACAAACGAGAGGTAATGGAAGAGCAGCAGCGGTAGTCCACTGCCAAGACACCTAGGGCAGAAAATACATTCCCTGAGTCGCCAGGAGATACGCCCTTTAGAGGATTTCTACAGGAAGGGACAGGTGCAGGTGTTCCAAGCACAGTGAATTATATGACCTGCAGTGGGTGAAGGGTCGTGCCACCACAAAGACTCAATTTATAGAATCAGTAAGTGTTGAAGAAAAGGGAGATGTACTGCAGCTGGGTTTTAGGTTATGTGTACAGGGACATAATATAGGTTAGTTTTAGATTATTGGTAGACAACAAGACAGCAGTTGGCAGCAGCTAGCACCAGTGTGCCCAAGATAGCCATGACGGTAACTCAAGGATCGGTACTCACACGAGTTCATAACACTACATTACATACTAACAAGAACCTCTCGCTGGTGTTCTTGGCTGTTGCTACACACAGGAATATGCACAGGAGTGCATGACAACAGATACATCAAACGTTATATATTAATTCACAGAGACGTACACAGGAGTGCATGGCAAAACCACTACATAAAAAACATTAAAAATTAACGTGAACCGTTTTGACTGTTATCTTCTGCCATTGGGCCTATCTGTGGTGCACATTACACTAGGTGCAGACACGCTGAACACATGTAGCACATGCATCACACAGCCCTGTGCCTTGTGCGCGCTACCCATGGTGAACTTACGCTGGCTAAGGGATAAGGTCTGATGACAACTTTTTGTTTTGAAATAACACATGTGTCATGACATTTAGGCCTCTAGTGCTTAATTAGAGACCACTGAATTAATGGAAAGTTTAAGGATGTATCCAAATAGTACTCCTAATAAGAATTTACATGTTATGTCTGACATTGGTCATTAGGACTAATATTTTCATTTAGTAAAAATTAGCATATGCAAAGTGCAATATAAAAACATGGGAATACAAAGACTGTGTCATTTAAAAAATGGCTTGAAGTGTTAATTTTATTTTTAATTTGTAAATATAATCCTGTATTTACAAGCCGCATTTAGATCAACAAATATTTATGAAAATAGTTTTGGTATGACTTGTCATAATTTCTAACATCCTTGTAATGTTACAGAGTCATACTTGTGAACCTGTGGCATCACATGCAGTTGGAAAAATTTATTTTTTTTATAAAAAATGTACATAAGTGCTAAGTTTATAAGTAATCCATGGGTTTTTATCAGTGTATTGAGAGTTATTTTTCATCACATGAACTACTTAAATGCCAAAAAAAAACCAGTAGAATATCAATATTGAAAGCTTCAGATACAATAGTAACCAACAGTGAATTGGTAATATTTCTGAAAAGTCACATTTTGCTTCAGTCTCTTTGCTGCTGCATATTAATTGATATTGGTGACAATTCCAATCTAGCTCGCTTATTGTAAAAGTACTGTTCATTTAATATATATCCACTATATTTAATATTCAGTAATATTGTCTTTCCTGTTGTGTAAATTGAGTTGTGTTGGCTATACTGTTATGTATAGTTTTTTTTTCCACACAAGGGTACAGTTTGTAAGCACATTTTGTGATGTAGCCTCTTAGTTGTGCATAATATAAACCATACTTAATTACTGATCCAGTGGTAGTTATTTGTTTCCATGTGAATACTCTAATAGGTTATGGGCCCAGAGTCAGTGGAAAACTACTGGCCAAGTGGAAACATTGGTTTTATGGGAAATATGCAGTTTTAGGTTAGGGGCTACAAGTAACATGTGTGTATGACCATTTTCAGTGTACGGTTTCTGTTTTACCATATAGTTAATGAGTATGGCAAGTGTGGCAAACGTAAACATACAATTAGGAACTAAACCGTTTGGTGGTGTGAACTTCAGAAACTGCTGCTACCGGATGAAGTTATTGCTTGAACAGAATAGAGTGTTACATGTTTTTTCAACTGAGCCTCCTACTACAGAAGCTGATCTTAGAAATTTTAAGCAAGAAGACGTCAAAGCTAGAAGTATTCTTGTTCAAGGACTGGCGGACAACATGTTGCCAATGATAATGGGTAAAAATACTGCAAAATAAATTGTGGACACCCTAGCGACTACATATGAAAAACGGGGAATAAAATCCATGGTGATGACACAGAAAGCTTGGTGAAAACTGGAGTACAAGAAGGAAAAGCCTCTACAAAAATTTTTGCAGCAATTTGAATCAATGGCTTCAGAAGTCAAGGTGGCTGGTGGGAAGCTTGATGAAGATGAAATGATTAATCAATTGCTGGAAACAATGCCATCTGATTTCGATAGTGTTGTTTCTGATATGGACATCTTGTTTAACAAAGATAAGTCAGCAGTTATTCTGGAGTATGTGACGAATACTCTGTTGGCAGAAGAAAAGAGACTTCTAAAGAAAGATGTTGATCCACATAATGTTTTTGCATCGTACAGAAGACCAAGAGGAAAATCTGGTCTGTACTCACAGCCTAGGCATACTAAAGGCAGTATTGTTCCAGGTAGAAGTTTTAATGGAAAGTGTTATTATTGCAAAGCTCAGGGACATATGAAAATTAATTGTCCAAAACTGAAGTATGAGGAAACCGCTGCAACCACAGATGAAAAGGTGGAATTTTCCTTTTTTGACATCACTGGACAGTGAGAGTTCAACATGTAGCCATGTGGACAATGAACAGTCTGTAATGATTAGTGATGTGTCAACAGAAGTGCTTTTTGTTTATTGATAGTAGTGTGAGTTGCCATATCATTAAAAGCTGCTATAAGAAATATCTAAGTGAATGCAGTGATGTGAATTTTGACATCAGTGTGGCTAAGGCTGGGGAGTCACTGAAAGTGGTGAGTAAAGGCAATATTACTTGTTTTTCTGATGAAGGAGATTGCATTAAAATAAGTGATGTTTTAGTTTGTGAGAACTTCATTCAATTTACTCTCTGTCCGTAAGCTAGAAGAGAAAGGATGTAAAGTTATCTTTGAAAACTCTGGTGTTAAAATTATGTATGGTAGCATGATTCTGTTGGGACAAGTTTTTGGAAGGTTATATGTAGTAAAGCTGCTTTTAAGAGTTTTTGTGATGTGAAAGGAATTCATGTAAGTTATTCTATGGCCAGAAATCCATCTCAAAATGGCATAGCGGAGAGGATGAACCAAACTCTCTCGGAGAAAACCAGGTGCCTCTTGCTGGATAGTAACTTTGGCAAGGAGATGTGGGGAGAGGCCATTATGACAGTAACCTATCTCAGTAATAGACTGACTACATCTGCTCTTCCAAAAGGAGTTACTCCAGCTGGAATGTGGCTCAACCATAAGCCTGTTCTAGCTGAAATAAAAGTCTTTGGGTGCCCTGCGTATTCATTCATTCATTCATAAAGGGGATAGGAATGGAAAACTCTGTGACCGATCTAAAAGGTTGTTTCTTTCAGGTTACTATGATAATGGGTATAGACTCTGTAATCCCGAAAAGAAGAAAGGTGAATTTGGAAAAAGTGGGATTTTGATGAGTGTAGTTATACTGAAATCTCGCGACCAGATAGTGTGCGACATACTGTAACAAAAGGACAACTGAAACCTGAGATGTATATCATAATTCTGCGTGAGGAGACACCCACGTGGATCACAACGGTCAGTTTGACAATGAAGGCAACTACGTTAGTTTTCCTTCTGAAGAAGTGTGTAATGAACCCACTGTCATCCGACCTAGGGTGAAACATCAACCAAAGTACTTGGAAGATTTTGAGCTCAACTTTGCTGTGGACGTTTTTGTCTTGTCAGTATTTGCTGATGCTCCTGACTGTTATGAAGATGCACTCAAAGATGTTGGTTGGAGACAAGCCATTAATGAAGAACTGGCATCTCTAGAGAGTAATAGAACAAAGTGGTTGAAATTCCCCCAGATGTCCCTGTCATTGACAGTAGATGGATCTTCTCTACTAAATCCATTGATGGAACCTCTAAGAAGAAAGCCAGACTTGTTGCTCACAGTTATCAACAGTCTACAATGGAAAATAAATATATATTTGGCCCGTTGCTCGCATGATGATGCTACGAGTCCTACTTTCAGTTGCTGCTGAACGTGATCTTCAGCTATAACAACTCTATGTACAGTCTGCATTTTTGAAGAGTGAGTTAACAGTGTCTGTGTATATGAAACCACCTGATGACTTACAGTGCAGTGGAAATAAAGTGTTAGAGTTGACCAAAGCACTATGGGCTGAGGTAGAGTACTAAAGCTTGGAATGACTATGTCAATACCGAACTGATCAACCTGGGTTTTGTAAGATCAAAAATTGATCCTTGCTTGCATTATAAAGGTTCTTTCTATATCTTAGTATGGGTCGATGATTTCCTGTTGTTATCAGATTCTGTTGCAGATCTTACAGTCTCTAAATCTGCTCTTAAGTCTAAATGGATATAAAAGACTTGAGCTCAAATGAAAAGTTGCACTTTTTGGGCATGGTTATTTTCAAGTGCAAGGATGGAAGCAGTGTTATCAGTCAAGGTGATTTAATTCAGAAAGTTGTTAAAAAATTTAACATGACAGAATGCAAGCCCAGTAAAATCCCAATCCAGCCCAAACTTAACTTGGTAAATGGTGGAAAAGAATATAGTGTTGAGGTGCCTTATAAGGAGTTGGTAGGCAGCCTAATGTATCTTACAGTTTGCACAAGGCCTGAAACATGTTGTTAGATACCTGAAATACACAGTTAATGTCAGGTTAAAATTTGTAAAGTCTGATTGTGACATATTAACTATATCCTCATATGTTGATGCTGATTATGCTTCAGACACAAATGACAGAAAAAACATTTCAGGCTTTGTAACAAAACTGAATCAAAATGTTATCTGTTGAAGTTCAAAAAAACAAAGTGTAGTAGCACTGAATCTGAATATTATGCTATTGGTAGCTGTTTATCAGAAAACATTTTTTTGTACAATTTGCTGAAAGAAACATTTGATGTTGCTAATGTTATTAACCTCTACGAGGATAACCAGTCAACCATAAAAATAGCTAAGTCATAGGAGACCAAACAGTCTAAGCACTTTGATGTACAATATCACTTTGTTAAGGATTTGGTAGGGCAAGGAAAGGTGAAATTTAATTATGTAGAGACTACTGAACAGTTAGCAGATATTATGTAGAGACTACTGAACAGTTAGCAGATATTATGTAGAGACTACTGAACAGTTAGCAGATATTATGTAGAGACTACTGAACAGTTAGCAGATATTATGTAGAGACTACTGAACAGTTAGCAGATATTATGTAGAGACTACTGAACAGTTAGCAGATATTATGTAGAGACTACTGAACAGTTAGCAGATATTATGTAGAGACTACTGAACAGTTAGCAGATATTATGTAGAGACTACTGAACAGTTAGCAGATATTATGTAGAGACTACTGAACAGTTAGCAGATATTATGTAGAGACTACTGAACAGTTAGCAGATATTATGTAGAGACTACTGAACAGTTAGCAGATATTATGACCAAGGGGATTGCCTGCATGTAAATTTGAATTTTTTTTTTTTGAGAGGTTAAACCTGGTGAGAATGTGATATGGAATTGGGAGGGAATATTGGTTACAATTCCAATCTAGCTCACTTATTGTAAAATTACTGTTCGTTTTATCTATATCTACTGTATTGAATATTCAGTAATATTGTCTTTCCTGTTGTGTAAATTGAACTGTGTTGGCTAAACTGTTATGTATAGTTTTTTAAGTTTTGGTCACACAAAATGCGCAGTCTTCTAGGGTACAGTATGTAAGCACATTTTGTGATGTAGCCTCTTAGTTGTGCATGATATAAACCATACTTAATTACTGATCCAGTGGTAGTTATTTGTTTCCTTGTGTGAGTACTCTAATAATAGATACTAGCAGACTCCAACAGGGACTTTCTTCCTAATCAAATAAATTTGATTGGGTTTTCTGTATTATTACTGTGATATGATTGGTCCATCAAGAATTTTTTATTGAGAACACCGGCAGAAACTGCCGGTGCTATGTCACACCATTCCCAAGGTCGCACTGGCCGTGCAGGAAGGTTACAGGTGTTGTTACATAGGGGTTAAGGGGCACAGGTGAGTGAAAAGGCAATGTGTTTGGGTTGGAAGAGCAGTGAATCTCAATATGTATTTATTCAGTAGCGATTTGGTGGTGGGTTTAGTATGGTTGCATATAGTGGTATACATGGCAATGGAGGATGTACTCACACTAGCTAGTCTTGCTGTGGTTATGCCCTCCAAATGTAAACTGATTCCTACCAAATGTGAATTAACAAGATGATCCATGTATTTTTTCAGAGTCACTGGCATTTAATTATCACATATACTAATACTCAGTATACACACGTTCTAGCATAGACACAAAACCAGATGACTGTTAATATGTACACACAGTTCATCAAATTAAATAAATCAAATAAAATATGTATACAGCAATTACGTCGGCATGTTGAACACAAAGGTAAAACAAAGTTGGAGTGGCTGACCCCAGGGTCAACAGTCATGATCTGCAATGACATATGGACAGAAAGTAAGTCTGCCGCTACTGTAAGTTTAATACTTAAGCCTATATTGCATTGTGTTGAACAAGGGAGGAGCTTAGGGAAGCGTGGGAGACAAAAATGACAAGCAAAGGTCTGGAGAATTAAATTAAAGAGTGATAACAGCACTATTAGGCCAGTTGGGAGTAAAGCATGTAACAGCTTACTGTCCTTTTCTCTCGTCTCAACGGACTAGCTTCGCGTGAGTTGGAGACTTCAACTACGTAATAATGAAAGTTTGTTGATGCCCGGATTGCCAATAAATAAAAGAAGAAGTTAAATTTTTACTGGAGATTTATTGTCGTCTCGGCAAAACAATTGACACTCACAGCTGACAAACAAAAAAAATAAAGACAGAATTGCAGCCTTTACAAAACAAAGCTGCTCACTTCGAGAGTTACGAAGACGTGAGAGAAGCGTTACTTTTCTCTCACGGCGGCACCCTATTAACTCCTTGCTCCGACGAAAAATAAATTTAATAGATATTTGAAATGTCCGAAATAAAAAAGAAGATTAAAGTCGCGGGCCCTGGTCAGTGCAAATCACGTGATCACACGCTGCAGGCTGTCCGACTGACAGCTGACAGACGATCGTGCTGTGACGAACTGTTGTGATGTGATGCACTCGTCGACTGTTGTGATACCCGAGAAAGGTCGCGCTTCCTTATATATTGGTAGAAAGTTTCCTCATTAAAAACATCACGTCAGCCTCTGTTATTTTCCTCCTTTCACCATGTTGTGCCTTGCGGTGGCGATGTTTTTAGTTTACTAACCCAGTGAAAAGGAAAAGAGATGTTTTCGTTGACGTCTGAATACGAATAAGTTGTCATTGCCACGACCTTTCACATATTACATGAATTACTATCCTTGACTGAAATATAGACAATTGAAATACTTCCCGAATATAAAAAATATATGTATCTAGCTGCAATGCTATTTACATTTGTTTTAGAAGGTTTTATCATATAAATAGTAGCAAGTTAAACGTAACATTTTGGTGACTCTCTACGACTCTCGTCGCAGAGTGCTCTGAGGAGAAATTCAGAGATTAAATTGTGGTAAAAAAATGTCTGTATTTAGTGTGAAATAATTATAGTCTAAAATTCTAGAAAGACTCTAGTAATGTTTTATACTAAAAAGAAAATATTGTGGTGGTAAACGTAACATTTTTTTTTTAGGCCCGAAAACAGTTTAAAGTAAAAAGTGTAATTATAATTCTGTGTTCATATTTCTATGGCATCCATGTTGTACTCTTTGAAGAGTCCTTTTCAAGTTGCTTCTTTGGACCTTCTTTCTTTCTTCGTGATACAACATGTAACCAGCATACTTCAACTTTTGAACTCTCCTTCTGGAATCCAACCTTAATTATGTATAGTTAATACATCCGACTTGCCACCGTGGGGCGGTTCTTGGCGTGGCCGCGAAAAAGATGTCTTGGTAGCTGTCCAGTTGTAGCTGTGCAGATGTATCTGCCGGCGAGCCCTAGCAGTGCATTCCTGGTCCTGCAGAAATGACAGGAAAGATGCATGTTTAATTTACCTGTAAACTAAAAGTGCAGCCAGCCCATGGAAATTTTGAACTAAAAAAGGACTCTTTGGCTTTAACAACAAAATTTTCGTTTGGACTCTTTTTTTAAATGTCGTGGAAAAGTAGTTTTCAGCCTAGATAAAATTTTATCTAGCAAAGAAGTAATGTTGCTATAAATATGTATTTGAATACTGGGGCCCCTAGTAAAATCAGAAAAGTCATGAAAAGGAAAGTCTTTTAAAAATAAAATATAAATTTTGTTGTGAGATTGCTTAAATGATATTACAAAAAAAAAAAAAAAAAAAAAAAAGGTACATATAATTTGGTTGAATTCTATTGTTATATATTGATGTTGCTGTTATATGTTGAATTTTATTGGTGCAAGTAAACTGCTTGCCAACCCGGATGCCTGAACGTTTATATTTTTTGCTACCCTTTCTGAGATTTATCTAAAGGTTATTGGAAAAGCTTTGTTATTAAGTAAGACACAAAACCATCTTAATGATCAAAATAGTTAATCAATACTATTTAAATAGATGCATGTCTAGCTGTATCGATATATAATTACAGTGTGAATAAGTAGGTGCTTCCAATTTTGCGGGGCTCGGCCATTTTGTTGTTGTCTTGATATTTAAGAAGAGCACCCTACATACCAAGCAAATAATCTAGTTTGATCCCAATTACTCGTGCACAAGGTGGTGCAATAGTTGTTAACTGAAAAGGAAATGTATCACAAGAAAGGTACTGTTACTCGCTCACTGCTTCGCATCCCTTGCGAGAGTGGAAATGTGTGAGATCATGCATGTAACCCAAGAGTAGTCGGCGATCATGAAGATCAGCTTACACAGGCTAGCCGCCATGTGTAAATATTTTGCGGCTTGTGCTCCGGACCTTCAGCTGATTGAATTTCCATATGTTTATCTGAAGAATTTTCTGATGGTTTGCTGCCCTAGTTTCTCGCAACATGACTCGGTGTGGGACAAATTTTCCAGGTCAAGGCCAGCAAGTATAAAAATGTGACAAGCCTCCGAGGCAGTATTGGATGAGTGGTTGGAGTTTTAGCGATAGACTATGAGCCAGAACAGAAACAAGCAAATAGAGTAGTGACCAACAAGGGGAACCACTGCTACTCCGAGCATCTGTGCAGAAAATAGTGCGACATGCAAGCTGGACTATTGGAGTGGATGCATGAGTGAAAGACATTATAAATGTTGTGTGTTAATGATGAGTATGACTTAATTGACTATAACCAAACAGAGACATTAAGAAGGACATTAATTAGAGTTAGAATGGACATTTTATATTGGGCACACACAGAAATAAAAAGTGTAATAATGGAGATAGATAGATTAATGCTGTAAATAATAGCTCTGTGAATAAATTTAAAAATCAAGTTTAGTTTTTCTATTTTTATTAAGACGTCCACCCCACAAAAACTCGGATACACCCATCAGGCATCTTGTAACACTGGTGTAAGAAGTGGAATGGAAGCATTTATTGGTAAATTAAGTTAGACAGTAGGCAAGTAATTAGTGATATTTAATAAAAGTTAATTAATTTTAATAGCTGTAGTTCTCAAAGTTAAGACTGATTTGCTCAACCATCACAGTGAAGTTAACTACAAAAATATCTGCAGAACTAGAAGTACTGCTAGCTTTAATTGAGATATTAAGTAGCCAAGTGAATTCAAGTGAAAATAACTTGAGTGAAGATGAAAATGATAAAATAGGTAGTCTTAGTGTGTTGTAATGTAAATAGTGTTTTAAATATTGTTAACGAGAATATGAATAGCTAGACAAATAACATAGGTAATTAGTAGATAAGAAAATATTCACTGTAAATGAAAATGAAGAGAATCAGTTCAAACTTGGAGGATGTGTAGAACAGTCTACCAGCAATAAGTGGTAATGATCGTAGAGAGATGGCATACACGTAGGCCCAGCAGCACTCTCTCATTTGTGACCAGAAAGGTTGGTTCTATGCCAAGCTCAATAAGTGAAGAGACATCAAACAAAGTGAAAGCAAGTGCCAGTATGCCTCGTCGACGTTAAAGGGCGCCATCAGTATGTGAGTGACTTCGAACGGGGCAGAATGATCAGTCTCTGGGAAGCAGGTTTGTCATACTGTGACATTTCGACTCATACGAGGCATGCTTCTACGACAGTTATGTGTGTGTGTGTGGAACCAGTGGATAGAATAGGGTCGTACACAGTGACTAGAAGGTACTGGACCACGCAATGTGATCACAGAACAGGATGACTGCAGTCTTATCCACATGGTCGTAACGGACCGTTCAGCCTTATCCACAGTGTTGGCTTGACACTGGAGCACTGCAACTGGTGTGGATCTGTCTGCATCAACGGTTTGATGCCATCTGCTGTGGGCTGGCCTGGTGGCATGCATGCCATTGTGTCGTCTTCCATTGTCCAGAAACCACAAACGCCTCAGACTGTAATGGGCATGTGAATACAGTCGCTGGTATGCGTGGCAAAATGTAGTCTTTTTGGATGAGTCCCGCTTCAACCTGTCCTACAGTGATGGCCTCATACGTGTTAGATGCTACCGTGGTGACCGCAATCTGGCAGCCTGTATTGTGGAGTGGCATAGTGGACAAATGCCAAGTGTGATGGTGTGGGCATCATTGGATACAACATACAACATGCAATCTCAACCGCTACATCAGGGAGGTTTTAGAGCCTGAGGTACTGCTCCTCATTCAGGCAACTCCACATGCCATATTTCAGCAGGACAATGTCCAGCCACATGTGATGAGGAATATGCAAGCCTTCTTCAATGAATGACGGTATCACTATTTCCCTGGCCTGCACATTCGCCTGACATGTCACCCATCGAACATGTTTGGGATATGGTTGGTCAGTGACTTGTTCGTCACAGTCCTCCAGCAACCTTTGTTGATACTTTATGGACTCGCATACAAACCATGCAGAGGGAGAACTCCCAGGAACATATCCAGGTTCTGTTTGATTCCATGCCACAACGTTTAGGGACTCTGATTACAGCACATGGTGTCTTCACCCCATATTGAATTCTCAAGGACGCAGATCATGTACAGTTCTGCAATCCTAATCAATTGTGTATTGTTATGTACCTAATCTGTGATATAAAGTTCATTTTAATTGCATGTATCCTCTTGGTGTTGCATTTTTCACAAATGTTAATGTAGATATGAAAATAGACACAGTAAATTTTAATGTAGACAGGATAATAGAAGGCATTAGCAAGTTAGTGAATAAAAGCATTGACCATATGGAGAATAAATTAACAGTGTAACTGAAAAAGTGGACAGTATCAATGAAAGGATGGACAACATAGAAAATTAATTGAAACAAAAGATCAGCACATTAGAGAAGGAATTGCATGAATCTCTTCAGCAACGGAGTTCCAGTACCACCACATCGACAGCCAAGAAAAGTGAAGAGGAAGTACAAGTTGTATCCAACACAGCAACCTCGTAAGATAGTCAACAGCTCTGCAGCATTGGTGTAGCACAGCCAGGAGTGGGAAAGGGGGTCTCAATTAAACCTGACCATGATGATGGCCAGCCTTCTTGCCGGGAGTACCAACATCAGCTGGAAATAATTGCAACACTGAATGGCTGGTCAGTTGAACAGCGGGTTTACTACCTCGCGCTGTACTGAGAGGCCCCTCACTGAGCATATTGCAATCTCTGCCATAGTGACATCGACTGGAGTACCCCACACTGGTGTCAGCCTTGGAGCTATGTTTCGGAGACTAATACCTGTGAAATGCTCACGATACTCAACTGCAAAGCCACGCACAGCAAGCAGGAGAGCCATTGCAAGAGCTATGGCAAGACATTGTGCGGCTGTCTCAACTACCTCTGGAAGGGTGCTCTGAGGTGGGCGACATCATTGCAGTTTCCTTTTTCCCATTGATGCCATCAATGACACAGAGGTACGGCAAGCAGTACGTCTGGCTGCACCCCACAACATGCAGCACACCGTAGCCCAAGCACTGGGGGTGGAATCAGCAAGACAGGGAGCCGTACCCAACATCAGGTACGGGCAGTGATGCTGAACGAAGATGATGAAGACAGCATGAAGGAAACACAGGAGTTTCAGATGGCTGTGAAGGACATTGCTTCAAGGGTCCTTGCTACAGAACTTCACCACCCCCCACACAGATGGCCTGAATCTTGATCATGTGGAAAACCAGGGTACTTGAGAGCCTACTGCCCACAGCAGCAGTAGCAGCAGAAGCAGGAAAAGAGGCAGCTTGAGGTAGGTGAGAATACATCATGTTCAGAAAATATGTAAACACCGATCTTAGGGGGTGAAGGTCGGTGACTGCTGGAGGTAAGGCCCCATTGTTCCTATATGTACAGTGGGTGAAACAGTATTTGGATGCAATACTGGTGGAGGAAAGTCAGAATGATGTTCCTTGCCAGATGGTTTATTTATTTTTATTTATTTTAGTGTACTCCATGGATTCCTATATATATTTCAAGGACATGTGGAGTATAGGGCATGTTAGTTTTACATAAACATTACATAAATTATTTGTACAAATACAAAATACCAACATAAATTCCACAATACAAATACAATCAAATAAAATTATAATAGATGATACAATTCTCAACTATGGAATACAGAGTCTATACAATCATACTTTTGTAATATTATATTACAACACATAACGACTTCGTGAACTAACATGCAAAGCATATGTAAACTTACTAAACTGAAATATATATATAATGAACAGATTTTTACATATCAATAATACAATTGAGAATTTAGTAATTTACCTCTTCTCAAAAAATTCCGTAATTTATTAAAAAGCTTTATTTAAAAGACTTTTTTTGTGAATTTATTTTTTTTATTTATTTTTTTTACATTTACTCTACTGATTTTTTTTTTTTTTTCAATTGGTAATTTGTCAAATAATTTAATGCCAGTGAAATATACACCTTTTTGTAACATTTTAAAATTATTACAGGGAATGTGCAGGTCTTCTTTTTTTCTAGTATTATATGTGTACATATTACAATTTTTGTCAAAAGAATTTGGATTATTTACTATTAATATTATTGTTGAATAGATGTATTGGCAAGTAAATGGCATAATGCTTGACTTTTTTAGTAAGGGCCAACGTGTATCATATTTTTTGTATCAGTAATAATTCTTACTGCTCTTTTTGAAGATAAAAAATGTGCATATTTCGTGGTGACAATGCCCAGTACATGAAGTGTTTAGTGTAATTTAGCAAATACTCTGTCCCAGTACTAGGAGAGGCAAAAGTCAGTGTGATGACCAACAGCAAAATAAGGTTGCTACATGCTACAGTGCCATTTGTCATTGTTGACAATGGGTTTCAGTGCATAATGTGAGGGGAGACTTGTGAAAATCTAGGGTTCATCATAAGGTTAGAAGTAGTAGATACGGATGATGCCTTATTTAATGGTATAAGTTGTTTAAAGGGATTTGTGTATAATATTGACTTGGTTGACCAACCTAACCTTAGAATGTATCCACCTAGGAAAGGTACCATACCATATCAGGGATGCAGTTAAGCAGGAACTGGATACCATGTTAGCCAGCAACATCATTGAACCAATTACAGAAACCACACCTGCAGTTTCACCAATGGTAGTGGTGCACAAAAATGGAAAAGTTAGAATATGCATTTACCCTTCAGACATCAACAAAAATTTAAAGACTACATTTTCCCCTTTAAACAATAGAAGAAATTGCCACACGTCTGCATGGCTCAAAATATTTCATGTTGTTGGACTGTACAAAAGCGTTCTGGCAAGTGAAAGTATCCCAGTAGACATTTAAGTACCTAACCTTCGCAACCCCGTGGGGCAGATATGCATGTCTACGAATACCATTTGGACTTGCATCAGCTCTGGAAGTATTCCAACAGTCCAACAAATTATAAGCCACATATTGCAAGAGATGAAAGGATTTGAATGTTCCATGGACAACATATTAATCTATGCTGCAACCAAAGAGGAGCTTGACTCTATCACTCAGGAAGCCATTGACAAACTGAAGCAAGCCGGATTAAAACTTAATGTCAGTAAATGCACGTTCAGACAGAATAAAAGGAAGTTGCTGGGTTGAATCCTGTCAAAGGATGGAATGTCGGCTGATACTGACAAAGCCGCAACCATTGAACGGATTTAAAAAAATTGAGGTCATTGCAGGAATTACAAGATTTCTTGACATGATAATCTACTTGACATGATAATCTGCTTGGCAAAATTCATCCTGCATGTGTCCGAACTGTTAGACCCACTTTGACTGCTGTTGGGAAAAAAAACATAGCAAGGCATTAGGATGAAGAACAAGAAAGTGCATTTAAAACCTGAAGGAAAGTCTCAAGTTTCCTTCAGTATTAAGATACTATGATCACACAAAACCAATAACCTTGTCAGTAGATGCTAGCAGTCATTCAGTAGCATCAGTGCGCCTTCAAGGAAATCAACCAGTTTGTTATACTTCTAAGTCACTCAGCAAAGCACAGTTAAACTATTGCCAACTAGAAAAGGAAGCACTTGGCATTCTTGTAGCATGCAATAAATTTGGTAGATATATATGGGGAAACCAAAATGTGCTCGTTGAGTCTGACCACAAGCCACTAAAAGCCATCTTCAAGAAGCCACTTCTAGATGCACCTGCCAGGCTTCAAATATTCTTGTTCTAATTCTTATCGTACAATCCAATAGTAACCTACAAAAATGGATCAGAATTGTATATAGCAAATGCTTTGAGTAGAGACTGCAACAACTGTTCGGAACCAGATACACCTCCAACATTTGACGTGCAGGTAGTAATACCTATGTCAAAAGAAAGAGTCACCAACCTTAAAGAAGCCATTAATACAAATGCAGAACTGTCAAACTGATGACACAAAATATTAAATGGATGGCCCACCAAGTACACCCTCCTATGTAAAGATCTTCAGAAATACTGGACATGAAGAACAGTTAGCCATTTACAACAATGTCGTCTTCAAGGGGACACAGACCTTGATCACAGGAACAATGAAGTCACTGGTTCTTTCACAATTACATCATGCCCACAAAGTTATTCAATGCACTCTTAGGCTAGCAAGAGAACATTTCTTCCGGGATGGGATGACACAAGATGTCACGGAGTACTCGAGAAAATGTGCTACCACTGTCTTCCACGCAAACATAGCTTGGGAAAGATAATTATGACCTATTAATTAATTACAGTGATTAGACATTACAATTGTACGTAAAACATTTTTAAAAAAAATGCAATGATTTAAAGTTAAAATTTGCTTGAATAGCATCTCTCTAGAGTTTTCTTGTGTGTTTTAAACTAAGTGACAACAATGAACATTACTCTCAAACACTTTATTGTTGGAAACATACATGCTATAAAAACATACGTCCTTTACAAGGACAAGAGCTCTTAAATTTTTCTTCCAAAAATTATGTAATCTTTCTCTGGTAAAGTATGTTTGTCAGGTTTTGTAGCAAAATGCCAGAACTGTAAGGGCAGATTTACTGTTATTTTATTAAAGTTTTCAAAAATGTTCTTTTTTGCCAATACGAAACAAGTAAACATCAAAATACACTTTAAAAATTACACCATGAATTGTAATATATGTAAAACATCTCAAAACGAAGTATTTTTAGAAACTCATGACAAATTTCAGCAGGTTATCATGTGTGTCTACGTGTCCATTGTTTGGGTAACATTGGCCCTTATTTAACTTTTGCTCGGAGGAACACAAATTCACATTCACAATTCACTGAAAGCACTGCATACCTAAACTGCCTTGTGTAAGCTTTAATTTGTGATTATCAACACTGTGGTTCTGTCATAGATTGATGTCTATGTGGGTCATGGGACTTGTTCATCTTGTAAACTAACAGCTAACAAGGGGAAGAATGATTATGGTCATCCAAGAAATAGATATTGTTCCAATTTCTTACTACCCATCACATGAGATACATGAGTATAGGATGGCTATAAAAACGTGATTGATTGTTTAGTAGGCTCGTTTTAAGTTAGAGTAATGAAGTGTGCTTCATGTGTGTTATACAGTAAACTCCCGATTAACACAGTTAATCAGGACCAGAGAAAACACATATAAGGGAATTTGTATATTAAAAAATGGATAATCAAATTTACACATTTTTACTATTAATGGAACAGTGATATTGGCTCCGAAAATTGTGATAAAACTCAATACCTATTATACATTTCAAAGCAAATACAAATCATACACTGTATGTGCAGGATTTAAAGTACATGATACTTTAACTGATATTTATATTGTACCGAGTGTAGAGTAATTCACGGTGCATCAAGTATACCGGGAGGTTAAGGCAGAGGCGGCTGTATGTGACTAGGACAAAGAATTCACACTGATCCGGGCCTGTAACTTCACCCCCCCCCCCCCCGACCTTTTCCAAAACCCAAACCCGCCAGTCCCCTTTGGGCTTGAAGAAACTTATTGCTTCACGCTGCTTGGGACAACAAATGTCAAATTCTATGATTGCAGGTTGAGAAATGCACGACCACTAACATCAGTAAAGGCTAGTTTTCCAAAGACTGAAAACCATGGATAATGGAAACTTGTACCGCTGTTGGAGAAAATGTATGTAAAAATAATCCATGCATAACTGAGACTGAGTTTCTTGAGGGATTGCTGAATTTTGTGACATTTTCTGAAATACAGGAGATTTTGCCTTCCAGATTAGATAATTAAGGGAGACGGGAGAATGTTAAAAATCTTGGTAAAATATGGGAGTTCCTGTATAATACGGGAGAGTTGGCAACCCTAGGATAAGCCAAAACTGGTTAAGCGAAACACGAATAAAGGGGAGTTTACTGTAGTTATTTTTGTGCATTCTAGTAATATGAAGGGGCCATGGTGGCTGAGCGGTTAGACTGTCGCCTCCCAAGGCAAACTGGGTTCTATCCCGGGTAGGGTCACTCGCGGATTTTCTTAGGTGGGAATCATGTCAGGCGATGCCGCTGGTTTTCAGGTTTACTCGGGGATCTCCCATTTCCCCCGTCCTTGCATTTTGGTGCTGCTCCATTCCCACTTCATTTCACCCTCATCAGCTCTCAAAACTTTGTTAAAAGCCGCGCAAATCTCTCAACTCAACTCTAGTATTATGTAGGTTGTAAAACATAATTTGTGTGTTAATGAGTGTTGGCTGTGAGTACATGGTATGCAAAGAGTTTTGTATAAAGTACTTCGTGCGGGTGCTGATGATGTCAGTGACTATGCAAGCTACAAAACCACCAGTCAATCAAACAAGTAATGAATATGTATGTAGTACTTGCACATAACACGTAACTTTGCTGTAGGATATAACGTTCTTGTGTTTCATTTAAAGATATTCATTTTTCTATTTGAATTCTTTTAAAGACTGGCTCTCTCACAGTTTTGGACCGACTACTGAATAGCAATTTATTGCACATGACATGGAGAAAGTATTTATTAAAGATTTGCCCCTGCATTTGCCAGGGATGGAAAATATGTGGATGGAAGAAAAGATCTAGATTTCTGTGCCACAAAAAAATTTCCAATGTGTAAAATACATTCATTCGCCTAAGTAGTGGTGAATTTAGCCTGCTGTTATGTTTTAAATTTGTGTGATCGTAAATGTAGGTGTGTTTGTGAACACTTGCTAATGGAAATGTACCAGTGAACGTATGTGTGTGTGTTGTAAAGATTCATTATAAGAATCCAGTCATCACTGCTGTAAAAAAAATCTTCTGTATTGTTAATGTAGTCATCTGGCCTGAATTAATCATCCACAGATCATGTTATCTGTACAAAGTTAGTGTTTTTTTAAACCATATAATTAATTTTTCGAGCAATTTAAATTTTTATTTTTATTTGTTGCAGGAAAAAATGATGGAATGGTCCAGGGTGTCCGTTATTTCTCTTGTAGACCAAAATGTGGAATTTTTGTTCGTGCTGATAAGTTAATACAAGATAGGCAAGGCCGTGCAATGAGAAGCAGTAGCAGTTCCTCAGATCATGGGAATGGATTGCACAGAAGTAGCAGTCGAGGTATTAAGAATTGAATGCTCTATATGTAGTATTGGCATGCTGAGATGGTACAATTGTACTTAATGTGCACATATTATTATAAAGTAGATACATTAAGGTATCAACAATTTAATGCTCTATATGTAGTATTGGTATGCTGAGATGGTACAATTGTACTTAATGTGCACATATTATTATAAAGTAGGTACATTAAGGTATTAACAACCTAATGCTCTATATGTAGTATTGGTATGCTGAGATGGTACAGTTGTACTTATATGCACAGATTGTTATAAAGTAGGTACATTAGAAATGATTGAATTAATCATTTGTTCTCAAAATTAAACATTACATGAATGCTAAAAAAAAAATTTGTGATGGTACAATTATTTTTTTATCTAAAGATGGGAGATAATTTTTATACAGCTATCAATACCTGAACATGTTTGTATTTGTGACAAGTTATAAAAGTGTAATTTCAGTGTAAAATAATCAATAAAATTACATGAATCAGAATGTGAATCTTTTTATAGTCAAGATTTATCACATTGCTACAAAGATAAGTTTTTATGACCTTTGTGTAAATTTTCTGTCATCTGTCTATAGATTATTATCAAATTAGTTGTCAAAATAACATGAAAATTTGATAAAGGATGTCTTTGTTTAAGTAGTCAAATTGTGTAAAGACTAACGTGTAAATATTGTTTGGCACAAAATACTCTCTGTTCAGATACAAAACGTGATAAAGATATCACAGTTTAAGATTTTTTTAAATTGGTACATCCTACAAGGGAATGTCTAACAAAGGAAAAAACAAATTGGAATAAGTCAATAACATTTACAAATGAAAGCTTCATACACTCCTATTCATCTCTTAATAACCTACACAGCTTAGTTTTTATTTTACAAGCCTCTGAACATCCGACTGTGAAGCACCCATGTGAGCAAAGTCCGACGTTTGAAGGCTTATAGCCAAAAATTCGAGACAAGGCACCCAGACCTTTTCATATACCTCTATATTACATTATCTTCCAAATAAAGTGTAGTAGGTCTAATCCACCTACCTAGTTAGTTTTTATTTTATAAGCCTCTCAACATGCGACTTCCCAACACCTGTGTGAGCAAATTCCAATGTTTGAATGATTGTAGGAAAAAATTGGGGACTAGGCCCCCTGACCTTTTAATATAACTTTACGCTACACTGTCTTGTGAATAAGTGTACTCACTGTGCCGTACTCATTGTTCCCTTAAGTTGGATGTTTCAAGATATACTCTGTTTAATTTATGGAGGCCTTGTTTTTTTCCCCAGAAAGTAGTACCAATGTTGTTGCTCTGCTTATGTATCCCTCTGCCTCAGCTGTTCTGACAGGAAGCCATGTTGTCTGTTATGTCACCTGTTGACATTATGAAGAACTATGACGTTATTTGTACAGCCAATATTGTTTCAGAGAGTATAAAATTTCTCGATGCAGCAGAAACTGCAGTATCCAAAATGTGCATTTACAAAAACTATTTTTAAATTTTTGTTGTAAATTAAAATGTTTTAAAGTAAAATAAGGGCGTTTAAAAGTCCTTAATTGCTGTATTAGTTTTAAGAGCCCTTAAAAGTCTTTATTTTTTACAAGACCCTTTAAAGTTCTTAATTTTTCATTAATTGCTTTAACAATAGTATTTCAACAAATTATCATATTGTTGACAGTGCGAAAAATTGTAAATATTAACGTAATTTCTCGTAAAGAAAGGTAATATTTAACGTGTGTGCGGTGAAAACGTCTTTGTTTGGAGAAATCAATTGTGGTAGTTGCTGCTGAATCAATTTTTACAAGCGAGATTTGAGAGTATCGAATGAGAAGTTGAGGCATTAAAATGGTGTGTTTTTGTTGTGCGATGCTACCCGTTTGCTAAAGAATTTATTTAAACAGGAATTGTGAAATCTGATAGGCACCAAATTCACAACCAATACCTTTAAATGTGACTTAAAACATGTAATGTGTGAGAGACGTGTTTTAGGATATAACAAACAGAATATATTTGCTATAAGCACAGCTGTCAATTACCTTACATTTACGAACCAAAGTGAATGACATACAAGCCTGCGTAAATATGAAGTTTTCATTATCGGCAGGCAAAAATCTGAAATATAAGAGGATGAAAATTACGCGTCTGAATATCGGGATTTTATATTGGCAAAAACTATTGAACACATTTGAGGTAGGCCTATTTGAAGAATTTGAAACTTCTTTCTTTATACGTGTGTTAATTACCATAAAATTGTTTCAAATGTAGTCTATCGCAGTTTCAAATGTAGCCTATCGTGGTTTCAAATGTAGCCTATTGCGGTTTCAAATGTAGCCTATCGCGGTATCAAACTATATACTTAATTTTCTACAGTCAGACAGATGTTGAAAAGGGTAGTATTTAAAATAGAAATTTTACTTCCATAGACCTACTGCTGGCTAGAGCCTGTAGCATATCTAACAGGCTGTTATTAAAAACTAACTGTACCAATTCAAAAATTATTCAAAATTGTACTTAAAGGGTAAAAACTGCAGCTGTAGTGAATGACAATAAACAGTTTTTACATTTACTTTTCTAGTGCTGTAAATTTGTACACATATGATTTTGTTTAGAACATCGAAATGAGTGTCATCACTACTGAAAATAGATGGAAACTACAGATTTCTAAACAAAAATACTACCTACTGATAGCGTTCGCAAATGCTTGGCACCTCTGAAAATAACATTTTTGTGTCTATCTTTTTTTGTAAACAGGCAGCGTAATGTGCTATTGACTATTGCATCTTGCATCAGACACTTATGTAAGTGGGGCCACAGCAGTGTTAGACATGCCAATATCATGTTACAAATATTGGTCCTAGTTTTTAGGAAGTCACACCTCATACCAAAATACTTTTGTACTTGTTCACAAGGCCTGATACTCATTCAATGGTATTACAGCACCAGCAGATATTCCTGCAGTTTTTTTTTTTTTTTTCATTTGCTATGGATTCTATGTATTAGTTGACTATGTAATCTTGTTTAATGGTTTTAGTGGTGTTTTTCTAAACAAAATAAATAAATTACAGCTATTGTCTGTTTTTCTAAACAAAATAAATAAATTTACAGCTATTGTCAACACCACATTCCACCACACACTCTGATTGGCTAAAATGTTGACATTGTAAGACCTTATATCGAAAACCTATTGAAAATTGCACCTGACCAATTATGAAAACGTCCATGAATATAGCCAGCAGATGGCCAAATCTTCCATGGAACCATCCACTGAACCGGCCATGCAAGTTTACGTGGAATCTTCCGCGGAAGCTTCCATCGTGGCACATAGACTAAGTCATTATCTCGCATAGTTCTCAGTTTCAGCACATGGTTAGTTCTGTTCTGTTTTGAATCTTGCAACTTTTCATGTTCTGTGGAGTCTCAATAATATTTGTTTCTTATTGTGACTATTATTTTGCATGCCATTTTCCAGCAAAAGACGGTGTTAAAAACCCCATGAAATTATTGTGACCTGGAATAGATACAAAAAAAAATCCTTTCTCTTGTTGCGTGAATCTAGTATGATGTGTCAGATTTATTGTGGAAAGTAACAGTTATTTTATGTACCAGGATTTCGGAGTGGTTCTAAATACCATATAGCAGAGAGAGCTAGTAGCTAGCAGAAAGTAGATGCAGCGTTATAGTATTTGTTCATGTAAATTATAACTGTAGTTTTGTCTGTAATAGGAAGCATGAGGCAAGACTTAAAATGTGCGGTGAAGTGTTCGATATAGGCCATATGGGAGAATCAGCACAGTCCTTAGAAAAAACTTTAGAAAGTCCTTGGAAGTCCTTATTTTTTTCTGCCCCAAGGGAGTACAAACTATATCTAGAGCAGTGTTTTACACAGGTGCTAAGTAATTTCAGTAAATATTTTTGAACTACTATAATTTGCCACGTACATATTTGTTACAAGGTATACGGTATAGATATCTTAAATTTTTTCTTTCATATAAAATTTTTTTCTACCACAGACTGATTTAAATGAGAGTGAGAGAGTATTATTTAAGTCTGTATTAAATTTAATGAGATATTTTACGGATTCACATACACAGAAAATTTAATATATAATGATTTTTCTTTTGCTGGTAAACATTTACATGTTGAAAGTAGCTTGAAACTGAGTTGGAGGTGGTTTATTCATGATCATTATGTTTTCATATTTTTCTTTTTCATTCATAGCATACTTTCCTATTAACTGCAAATTGTAACTTACTCAATTGGCAGATCTATCTTTAAACTTTGTTTTACCTTTTAAGTAGTACTGTTTTCATTATTTTGTTAAATTTTAATGTTATGGTTTGATTCCTGTATGGATCCCCATCAAAATATGTTTGTACACTAAAGGAAGCAAGTATTTGGTACTAAACCTCCCTGATTCACCGTGATACATAAAAATAAAAAAGGTTGACTGTTGCTGCAATACGCTTAAAAAGGCAGCAACGCTTAAGGTTCGGCCTCTTATAGTCATATTGCCTAAAATTCATAGCTAAATTATTTTATATTTGAATTAATAATCATTAAAGATGTATACAAGCTCAAGAAGTGACAATTCACATGAACTTGACTAACTATAATTTAATAGCATTTTTAAAAATATGTGGCTTTATTTTCATGCACTTAAGTTAACATTTAATTAACTTTGACAGAAAGTTGCAAATTTCTGATACCCTAACACAAACACACTGTCATATGTTTAGGCTAATGAAATACTTTGTAATTGTACACAAAATAATAAAATAAAAAAAATACCGGACATGTGTGCGTATATAAATATAGATTACATTAAGGACAAAATGGCTGAGCCTACAGAATTACTTTGGCCTCATATAATTACACATAATGAATATAATCAAAAATTAGTAAACTATGTATGAAGTTAGCACATCTTACCTGAGACAGCTGAAGTTCAAATTCTGATGATTTACACTATTTAAAATGTTAAATTGATCGAAAACACGCCTGACATATTACGTGCTTTAAACAACTGGCAATTTAGTAACAAAGTATACGTCTTTATGTGTAAATATATGCGTGTGTATGTGTTTGTGTGTTTTTTCTGTAGGCAATTCATACAGGAAACTTTATCATATCTCAATTATATATCACTGCACACGAGGGAAAGAAACACGTTGCCAGGAAATAGTATACAGGCAGTCCTCAACTTTCATATGACCAATTTGGTCTTTCATACATCTAGCAACCTAGCAACATATTAATATAGCACTGAGGTGTGTGAACTGTAGCAAAGGACACCTTGTTTGGTCGAAGGAGAGCCCTGTTTACCAGGAGCAGCAGGCTATTCAAGGAATCCGGGCCACCAACAAGGTTTCCTTTGTCGAGGCATGGAAACGATTTCATGCTCTACAGGGGCCGAAACATGTTGTTCCCTACAGTGTTGTTGCCAATGCTTGACCAGCTGCAAAGGATGTGTGTACCCAGACAGAAGTGTCTATGAGTGCACCGAAGCCACAGCAAGTTCTGATGGCCCAAACCATGACTATCGGTACTCAGCATGGGCCAGCTGAAAAAACACTCTCAAAACCTGCTGTTGTCACCAAATCTCGACAAACCAAAGACTCCACCCCTTGCATCCTTTCCTACGAGTGAACCTGATATGCAGGATTGCATCATTATATCACCAATTTGTCAGCCTATCTCTTCTGAGTTAGAGATGATGGTTGATGTTGATTCACAAACCACTGGCAAAGGCTCAGGAGGCTTTAAGTCAATGATCAAGAGACATAAGGGAAAACTGAAGTAATTGTTTCTGCATACTTTCTTTCCATAACTCATGTTTCTCATACAGTGGAACTGCCAAGGTTATTTTCATAATCTTGATGAACTGACACAGATTGTAGTGTCCCTCAGCCCTACAGTTATTTTGCCTTTGTACAGTCTATACCTTTATTTAATGTTTTTACCATACTTTTCCCCTTAAATAAAAACACCTCTCGACAAGTTGTCATCACTACCAGTTTAGTCCTTCTACTGTCCATGCAGGAATGCCAACACTCTTAACCTAAATATACCACACTCGTCTCCCACCTAACATGAGAATATAACAATGAACGGAAAACTGTGGTTTGGCATACAACCATTTAATAAGGTCACTCACATTAAGGTTATCCACTAGACTATATACATTACATGTTTGTTACCTGTTTGGGAATTCTAATGTGCTTAGCATAACGTGAAACAAACCCTGACTCAAGCACTCTGCTTCACACTGTCACTTGGGAACCCTTTAAAACCAACACTAACAACACCCTTTTCCCATTTTTCCCCCTGTTGGGCGTAAACCCTGTATTGTACACTGTGACCTACATTGAACGATGTAGTACAGCATGAAAATTACAAAACTGCAGTTGCAAACTGGCATGTCTCAACAGTAAATGAATGAGGCATTACACAATAGGTCATGAGAAACATGGACAAGGCAAGTTTGAGGGGTACATGGGACCGAAAAAGAGCAAAGACCAATCGTAGCCATATCTGCTACTTCGTAATATTAACACTGGACTCACGAAACAACTCCACAATCCTGGTTGCCACTTTTATGTACTTGGTTACTCATCTTGTGCGGATGTGTCCCGATACAGTTTCCTATTTTGCCGGCTTGTCCGCTATCAACACACGCCCGAACAGTCTGCTGTTCTGTTCCATACTTATGGTTAACAACACACACACATCACAGTTGCCAACGTCTGAAGTTAGGTCTGCCCAGATCACAATTAGCTGCAGCAATGGTTTGAAGAGGGCATCGAGTACGAGGTTATTGTGCGAGATCTCATTACCTTTGTACCTTTGATAATAGAACTTATTTTGCTGAGTGTAGCTGCCTTATTTTCGCCTGTGTGCAGAGTTTGCTGTGGTTATGACACAATTTCCATGGCATTGGAAAAATATTTTTCAGGTGGGATTTGCTGGTGTGCACTCTAACTGGCTAGAGTCATCCACCTATCTGAGAAATCTGGGATGCAAGTGGCACTTACCTCTGTGGTGGTGGATGCTGAAACTCACAGAGTCACAGATGAGAGTTTGCTGTGGTTTATAGGAGTATTTTCACTTCTCTTGACTTTAGATGAGACAGGTTTCAGCTGTGTTGGAATGTTACATGGCTCTGTTTGGTTTGCCAGGGGTGAGTAACACATATCAAGCTCTTGCTGATATGCTAGAGAATTATCATAATTTATTGTGGGGACAGGGCAGTGTTGTGCATATTCTGGCACAAAGACATTTCTGTGTGCAATTACTTCTGCTTATAGTCGTTCACACATTCACAGCAGGTGGAGTGGGGGGATGAACTGAGAGCTCATTATTGGATGCCCTTGAGACATCCTTGGGGCACTGGTTCCCTGCTTCCTCATGTGCAGAGAGACAGCAAATTATTGCTGTAATTTCCTTTACTTATCTCATGGAAATCTCTGCCACTTTTCCTTTTTAAATACAGTTCAGTGGCAGTAATTAGTTGCACGGTTACCTTGACAGAGAACACTTATTCCACATGGGGTCCTGCTTGGTGCGCTGTGTTGTTAGGCGCATTCTGCAGTTACAGCCAGTGCCGTTATGATTGAACTGCTGGCATCTGGTGCATTGTATGGGGTCCTCAGGCTGGTTCTCTCTCTCCAACCTTTACCACAAGGCTGCAGAAGTACGCCAGCAGCATGGAAAGTTGCTAGCTACTCCTTACTAACACAGCAGTTAGTAAAAACAGCCCGGGGATCTAAAAAGAACTTTTGTACTATCTGTATGGCTGCGCTGCTATACACTAGCCTGTGCTTTCTCGCCACTCCTTGTCTCCACTGCAGGTGCTACATGCTCTTCTCTGCTGGTCACTTCCTGAACCATTGCTCAGCAACTCATCTTTTCATCACTGTTTGGTTGACAGTCGCAGCCTTTTTGGGAAAGCTATCCAGGATGGCATACCTCAAATGAATTGTTATACATGATGCTAAAAAACAATATTTATGATTTAAAAAATGAAAATATGCCCAGTTTAATAATAAAGCATAATAAATTAAGCCTAATACATTTTCAGACACTAAGTAATATGAGATGAGCATTCCCGACAATGATGCACCATATATTACATGTCATCAGTAGCGGAGACAGGATTTCAGTTTGGGGGGGAGGGGGCAACATTCACCCATCCCCCCATTAAAGTGGGAGGTTCGGGGGCTCTCCCCCGGTAAAATTAGGATTTCAAGGTGCAAAATGAGGCTATTTTAGCAGTTTTCCCTGTCAGAAATATTGAAAAAACTTTTTAAACATAAACTTTGATGGGGATAGGAATTTAACAAGGATCGGCGTATTTCAAGGAAAAGATGCTTCTGTGGCATTTTTTTGGGTAAATGGTTAAGCGTGGGTACCCAAGCATTTTTTGTAAAGTCAGCCTGCCCAGCGTGCTTTTTAAGCCTGAAAACCTGAAAAACATGAGACTATTGGAATTGTTTCTGGAACTTTTTTGTTCGGTATATAGAAAATCATAGTTAGGACTGAAGCTAATTTAACAAAAATTCTTTTAGATTTTGACTAAGTTCAGAAATGAATCTCATTACATAACAAGGGGCAAAGTTTGTACACATACTTCACTTGGTCCTCAACTTTGTTGAGGAATTCTAGAAAAGTGTTTAGTATCTCAAGCTTAAGAAACAAACATGACAATTTCTTAAATTTCAGATATCAATAGATATGAGTTACGAGTTACTATAAAAGGATGAAAATTATGAGAAAGCGGACTTCCTTCTTTCCTTCTAGAACTATCAAATAGTAAGTAAGGAACTGCTGTCATAATTTTAATGGCTGCAATATAATATTTCATGTTGCACATAACACAATAACACCTATCACTTAAACTTGGATTCTACGATTGAAAAATATTGAAAACATAACTGGTTGAATATTACAGAAACGTATTATTTTTAATTAAATGACAAATACATAATCGGGCCTATGGACTTATAAACAAAGTAACAAACAATTTAAAATGAACTACCACTAGGCCTTGATCCCTTACACGAAGTTAAAAAAAAAAGCAAAATTTGGTTCACAAGATAAGATGCATGGCTTAGCTACCATACCAGACATAATATGTACATGGTTTTTTTTTTTCCCCCTCTTTTAAATAATAAAAATAACAACTTTTATACAAGAGATAACCCTCAAGATAATGGCAATTTTCTATATATCTGTCCGTATTGTTTAACAATATCTTCTACATGTACTGTCACATCTCTATGAACTGTCATTAAAGTTAGTGCGGTAAGTCTTTCTTAGCCAGTTTTGTTTCGTAAACAAATTTTGAGTCACTTGAGAGTGGGAAAACTCATCTCAACAGAAGCTGTCGTCACTGGACTAACAGCAAAAATCGTCAGAAGGACTGCCATGTTAGGAAAGGAATTCTTGTCTATTATTTTTAGCACTTCACAGACAGTCATGACTTTCGTTGCTTGTGTTTGGTGTTCTGTCGTCCTGCAGCTCATCTTCCAAAATCTCCATTCTGCTTCCAAAATAAATCTGTTGGTATCCTGAAGATCATCTTTGTAGAATTCGATAACTTTCTTGATATCAGTTAATTGTTTTCTCACTGCATTTTGTGGTAGAAGACACTCCAGGCCCAGTAAAATATTTTTGTGCTTTGAAAACTTGTCTTTCAAATGCATCACTATTTCATCACGATATGATACAATAACTACTCGCCTATAATACTCCTCGGGTGTGCTTGCTTCCACATTGTTTCAGAATTGCTGAGTTCCAACCCTTAATGGAATTGATGGCAAAACACCAACTTTGGAAGCCTTATCTTGGCCATTGCGGTAAACCACTGTAAATTCTCCCTTATTTCTGAGATCATTCTTTCCACGTGTTCAATTTTTGGTCATGGCTGAAAAAAGATCCAAGTTGTCTCGTTGCAAGAACTGTGATAAGTGGTACGTTATCTGCAACATTTTTTACATGACTAGAAGTGTGACAATGAATTCAAAAGAGCACAAATTTGAGGATAGGCCCGATCCTTTTGTTCTTGCTGTCAAGTCAACTAGCCCAATTTTTATCAACAGCTCCAAGGCTTGGACAATAGAGAGAAGAGACTCAGAAAATACAGCAACACAGTCGTGCCTCTCAGCCCATTGAGTATCATTATAGTTGAGAACAGCACAATTAGGTATCCATGCAGCTTCCAGCCCATCCTTCAATATCTTAGTTGGCTGTGCCAATCCTCTGAAAAATGTGGCCACTTCTGATATTGTGAAAAAACAGTTGCAAATAACATCTTATTTTGTAGCATAACTTCGACACAAGTTAAGGACATAGGACGAACAATGAGTGTAAAGAGCTTTTGGGTAATCTTTCCGAATTACAGCTTGGTCTCCATTAAGGTGCCTACTCATGGCTCTAGTGTTTAAGATTTAAAATAGAGGTTGTGTATGAGATGACCTGCTGCATGTTAAGCAGGTTAAATGGAAGTTTATTAACAATGTGAATATAAATTTGCCATGAATTATTATTTCAAGGTTGGTTTAAAGTAGGTGTCGGCTCGTTGTACACAGAAATAACATTTTGTACCATGAGCCAACACAAATTTTGTGATTTTTTTTTTAACTATAAGGATAAATTATAACTCTTTAAATAGGTTTTTCTGTGCGCGTTACTATAGTATTTCTTGAATTAAATTATTCCCAAGGTAAACTGGATGGGATCAGAAAATATATGGTAATTATATTATTAATATTGCTAAATCAGTGGTTGCATTAGACATAATTCCATGTCAATATCCTCGGGACATATTAAACAAGCAAAATTAAGTAATATCCTGTTAAATAATGTCTTATTTTGCCGTGGTAAATTAGAGAAACGATATGTAGTGCGCAGAGAACCAGACAAATTTTCTGTACAGATTTTTTTAAAGTTAATTCTTGAAATGTTATACTTTCTGGTAATTTTTAAAACTATATTAAAGTGTCTCTTAAATATTTACTAAAAAATAACATGTTATTATAACAATTAAATTAATATACAAGTTGGGTTTACATAATTTTGCGGCAGTGTCAGCTCGCCGTACATCGGGTGTCGGCCCGAGGTAAACGCACATCATAGGTGTCGGCTCGTTGTACAAAAACACTCTCTTTTTAAAAAAAATAGTCATGAAATATCAGCATACATTTGGCAACTTTGTAATATTTACGTATATAGAGAAAGGTTAGTAGTTGCATCCAACATCTTCACTTATTGAAATTAACCATTTGTATAACTTACAGAAATTTTTTAGTGCAAAATTTCCTTAACATATCGGCTCCAAGTACTTTTACCTTACCGCCGAGATCACACGGATTTTCGTGCCGGGACGTCGGGACGATGCTGTAGGCTGGTGGGGGATCTCCCGTTCCTCCACCCTTGCATTCCGACGCTGCTCCATACACACATCATTCGCCCTCAATTGGCTCTCAAGGCCATAGCTGTGAAGAGTCACTCAAACCTCTTTACTCACTCATGTGTCTTTCGAAACTGTAATGTACTGGTCACTGGTGTAGTCCTTTCGCGGTTTTAACACTGTACACCTATTACGAAGTCAGAACTTAAAATTTCTTTCCCTAATTCACTACCACTAAAAGGGAAATCTGTAATCTGTGATTCACAGCACGGGGCTCGTTTCACTCACCGGCCACCACTATGTTCGCCACCCCCCCCCCCCCCCCCAATCCAATTAGCTTTTTGATCCGCCATTGGCCCTACCTAAACTTAATGTCTGTGCACCGCACACCTATGATATTTTGTATTATTATAATTCAGAATGGTCTAAACTGTAGGTTACCCACAAATAAATTCTTAATAATCAAATTTTTAATCTAAGTTTTGGGAATTTAATATCTACGACTTGATGATACATGAGTAGAGATGGTGGTTTATCATGGAAAAAGTTGAATGTTTGATAGGCTTCAAGCCTTAAAAGTACTGTTTACATAACTGAAGTTTTCATTTGGTTATTGGCTATCGCTAATGAAAGAAGCTATTTACCTATTTAACTGGACCAATGATAATCCCGCTGTTTTAACACAAAGTGTTTCATTCATCTGTACAAACAGTTAAGGCGTGTATGAAATTGCATCACCAAATCATTAGAGGAGAAAGATAGTATAGTACATTTGCTCAAAAAAATTTTCTTTATTTTTTACCATCTCTATGCATGAGCAAATAGTAAACATGTCAATTACACACAAACTATATACTTATAAAAACTCACCACCAAAGGAGTTGAAAGTTTTGGCTTTTTTACCAAAAATTTCTCCATCTTCTGCACTTCTCAATCGATTGCAAACTCACAACTCACACCTTCCAAATTCTTGACAAGACGCATCAAATAAGTCTTAAAATGGAACTGTACACACTAAACAGGTTTGAACTGACTTCCCGAACAGAATTCTAGAACGTGACTGTTGCATTGTTGCAAGGACCAAGGGGTGTCACCCTGGTCAGATGAGCGAGGTAATGGGTTTTCCCAGCAAGAGTGCCCGACCTTGAGACCACTCGGTCAATGTAAGGAGAGGGTTGCCTCTGCCCTCTGTCTGGGTGAATCACAGCTTAGCTTAGCCGACCTTCCATGTTCCATCTGCTCCAAGAGTTTTACACATTGCAGATATTACAGGGTTATAGCTTTGATGACTGCGCAGATTTTTTTTTTTGGGGGGGGGGGGGGCTCTGGGCCTCCCCCTCGCTATGTCACTGCATGTCATAACTTGATACATTTGGAAGTCGTCACTGGTTTTCATTTTTGGTATTTATAGCTTTTTTATTTGTACTCCCTTAAAGTGGGTTAAGATATTTATTTCCATGTATTTTAATTCTAAAGTTATGTGGTTTTGAACTAAAAATACTACTGCAGCTTGGCGTCTGCACTAAATATTTTGAAAATGCTGTTCTGTCCATATTAATATTGGCGTTTATTACTACTCCATTTGACTCTGTACTGTTACTGAATTTTTTCCAGAAAGTTAGTTCATGCTGTGTGTTAATACATGATCTGCCGCGGCTCAAACTAAAACCATATTCTTACATAGATATGAAAAGTAAATATTTAAATAAAATGTGTTTTAAGGAAACCATATGTTTTTACTCATTTGAAAGTAAAGTATATTGTTTTTGTAATAATCCTTTTTGTTTCAGAATGAAAGAATCAAATGTACACTTAACATGTACTTGTTATGGACAAATGGCTGAAAAATAAATACAAAATAGTGTTATTATATTTAATGTTGATGAGTTACTTTAAATTTATTGTTTATGAGTAAATTTTCATTTTATGTTCATGAACAACTTTAATGCATACAGTATTACAAGCACTTTATTTATTTATTTATTTATTTTTTAGGTGACGGAATGCAGATAGTACATCGCTCACGAAGTCGAGGTGAAGGTCTAAGTACTATTGGCCTCAAGTCATCTCGCAACAAATAATTTAACTTTTGGTTTATTTTATTCTATATATTGTTATTTTTATTGGTCCATGAGTAGGTACTCTTGGTGACTTCACTTTGCAAAAACACCAATTCAATTTGAGATCGCCAAAATTTATGTACATAAAATTTGCTGTTTTTAGTTTGTCATGTTAATGTTTAAGCTGCTTGTATCATTTCATATATGTAATTTTTTCCTTAATAATGTTCAGATGTCTTTGAAAGATGGATTAAAAGTAAGCAAAAAGATTAGACAGGCTGCAGAATATGTAAATTACTTTAGATTCAGTATATGCTCGAGTGTTCATAATTTTTTGTTTGGCTGTGCTAAGTAGGTCATTTATTGTAAATCTATCTTGTGTATAATATATTTAGTGTAGAATTTTTATATTTTATGTTATAGGGATAAGAAACCAGAATGCTTATTTCGTTATATATGTAAATTGTAATATTATTTCAGTTTGTTTATTTGTAAAATTATTTGTGGTGCTGCTATTTTTAAATTATATAGACCAGAGTTATGATAATGGCAAAGTAAAGACAATACTAAATTATTATTCAGATTTATAAAGAATAACAGAAAATGTTTTTTTAAATATTCCTTTCTTTTGCAGTTACAATACTACACCAAAATTTTCTTGTTTATGCAAAGAAGTGATAACTGTATTTAGGTTTAGCTGTGATGCTAGTGTAACATGTTAATGCATACATTTGTAATCACTGCAAGTAATTCTCTTCTTAGTGTAGGTTTCAGAAAATTCTTAAGGCACTGGAATGCATTACTTTTTATGTTGAAAATACATCCATGAATATATCATTTTAATGGAGAGGGAGGCTCTTTGGAACAATTTTTTTTCTTATATGTTTTATACAGTTTTATGTACTTGGATTGTAAAGTATCATCAGTGTTGTCATCATGACCACCAACCCACAACACCACATGTGTGGACACATGCACATGCATTTTCATCCTAGTCTGTTGGTTAACGGGGCCGCGGTGGCCGAGCGATTAGCACGCTCGCCTCCCACCAAGGCGGACCAGTTTCAATCCCTGATGGGGTCACCGGATTTTCGCATGTGGGAATTGTGCCGGACGATGCCTTTGGTCGGCGGGTTTTCTCGGGGATCTCCCGCTTCCCCCGCCCCTTCATTCCAACACTGCTCCATATTCACCTCAACCACCCTCATCAGCTCTGAAGACCTCGCTGTTAAGAGCCTCCCAAATCTCTTCCCTCACTCACTGTTGGTTAATCCTCTCCATCTTACCCTGCTGCTCAAACAGTCAGCTGAGATAAAGATTCTCCTTTTTTCCTGCATTCTATTTGCCTATTATTTCTTTACTTCTGTAACATTCCTTTGGTCTCTTACCTGAATGTCTCATTTCCGTTATTTATTTATAACCTCTAGTGTGTGTGGCATTCTCTCTCTCCTCCTGTTTTGCCATTTTACTTTCTATGTCTGCACTATCACATTTCTGCCCCTGGCATTATTTAATTTAAATACTGCACTCACATTGTTTTTTGTAACTACATTCCATGACAATATATTCTAGTCACTGCTGTCATACTTTTCGTAAATCAGATTTCTGTTAACTCAAAATTCCTGATGTTCCACTTGTACTACCTTTGTCTTTCTATTCCATAGGTCTGTATATCTATCAATAACATTAATAATTACTTTAATCACAGAGTAAATAAATCCATCTTTTTGCTGCCCTTATCTCAGTTCTTTTGTGTTTAACTGAACCCATTTGCTTTTTGGAGATATGCCGATAGCTTTCTAACAACTATTCCCATTTTTCCATTCCTATTATTGTCAGCCACCAGCAGCCGGTAGTCCTCATATATCAATTTATTCTGCATCACTTTCGTATTTCTAGTTTAGTATTTTATTTCATTGTTGAGGTTTAATTGTGTTTTAAATATAGCCATTACCAATTTGTTCATACCCCCAGTAAATTAATATACTGTGTTATAATTTGTCCATTATATTTTGTTCGTATTCAGTTTTGATGTTCCATACTTTTTACATAAGCATGCTTTTTAGCCAATTATTTTTCTGCTGTGAATGAACATTACATAATTTATACATATTTAAAATTGCAATGTTAATCAAATAATTGTAATGAAAGCAAAAGTTTTGTCTGCACAATTTTGAAAATTATTTTTTAGTCTTTTATCAGTTTTATTGAGTAGTCAGTTTTAACCTGAAACAAAGTCCATGATGTTTTACAAATTCAAATGAAAGTAATTGGCTAAAGATAGGAAAAACAAATTGAATAAAAATACTATATTACTTAAGTAACATGTAGAAAAAATGCCACTAATACAGCTTCAGGCTGAAACATGAGAGACTGTACTCACTTTCCAAACATTCCACAAAAAAAAAAGACATTTTTGTTCCTTTTTAATAAGTTCTCATTAACATTTGAAATTACTTTGGAAGTTGTGTTTGTAGTGGGTACCTATAGTATATATGTGGTTAAAATGCGGTGTTGTGTTAAATCAGACTATAGTGAAACTAAGAAAGCAATCCTGTAAAAAATTTTACAACCAACATGGAATGTCTACTCTGTACTTTAGTGGAAGAACAATCTCTGTTATGAACAGAAGGCAATGTCATACACCAGAAAACACACTTCTGACCCTGCTGTCATCCATGTCCATACTGTTATTAGTAATGTATTATGTAATAAAACTTTGAATAAAATGTGATTTTTATATATGCTTATATGTATTTCTGTTTCCAACAGAAAGCCCTTGCTCTGTATTTAAATATGCATTTACTACATGTAGCAATATTGTAAAGATAGGAAATTTAAATTATCAGTTTATATATCAAATTCTGAATAAAATAACTTTGTGAACTCTTTATTATAATGATTTACTGGGATAATCAGAAGTCCAGAAAGTATATCTAACTAACAAAATGAAATAGGTAAGGACAAAGAGTGGCGAGTCTAAAAAGTGCGTAAACACTGGTAGCTACAGTTTTTCTCTTTGGAGCCTCTTAACAGTAAATTTTATAATTAACATTTTAAAAGATGTTTTATTTAGTATATTGAAGTTCTTTGGTAAGCACTTGATACATATTCAAGTTGTTCTCTCATTAAGCATCTAACTTTATTACAGCCTGTTAATTATAAGGTAATACAGGATGTATATAAATACCTATTACACGCATTGAGGGCTTGAAGGTGGGAGAGCGTAGAAAACATTTTGCATAGAAACCCATGTGCGGAAATGTACTGTTAGCCCTCTACAAGCCAAACACCACCACGTGTGGGCATGTCTCGCATCTGTGGCATCAATTTGCAGAGCTAAGTACACCATTCAGTGATGATCACTGATGTAACGTGTCTGCAACCCACCGTGTTTCTTTCGAGTTCGGGTGGCCACAGTCCTTAATTGTGCGCACGTCAGACATATCTGACACCACTCTATTCTTGCAAGGCCACGTCAGACAGATACGGCTGACACACATTATTTCAGAACAGGCTGTGTCAGGCATTTCTAACTGACACCAAATGGGATTTTACATTGTAGTGTGAGAACATGGCCTCTGGTGAATATTTTGACACAATTGTCATGGCCTCTCTTGGTCAACAGAATAAAACTATGAGAATTATGTGAGACAGTATCTACTTCATGAAGTTGTGATTTACACACAACCACAATGGAGCTGAGAGAACATGTGCATTATTGGTTGTGCCTGGTGATGAATAGAATTCAAATTATCAAATGAATTTCACAATCAGACAGACAATTCATACCTTTTACGATGTTAGTCATATGTGACCGACACATTTAATTGTTCGTTTTTACAATTATAAAGTAGATAACCAATTGAAATGTATATAAAATCATTTTTTCCAATACTATATATGTGTTTGATAGAAAAAACATACTTGGCCTCTGGCAATTCTATTACCATAGCTGCCATGGCAGTCAATGTGCTAAGTGTCTAATGTACACAGTCAACATTATGAACTGTCCTTGTTTTATTTCACTTATCAGGTCGCTTCACGACCTCTTAAGAGTGATAAAAACCCTAACAATTCATTCGGACCTTATTCATCATTAGTGGCCTGTCAATATAGCCGACATCAGACGTAAGTACTGTAAAGTATGTACATGGTGAGGTGGCCCTAACAGCCTCACATTTAGTGGTGTAGGAGAGGTGGCCTACATCCTCCTAAGTAAGACCAGTTGTATACCGACGATAATAGTAATCTGGAACCATCATCAGCAGCTTCAATGTCATTGTGTCAACAGGGATCTTGAGGAGAGTCCACGTGGGTGAAAGGCCCACTACCATTGAAACAACAGACATGTTCTTGATCCCAGGTAATATGCACCTAGTGTGTGACACAGACCACGCTTTAACTGAAGAGAAAAAAAATTTAGCTGATCCACCTGATCAGATGCAGCTTGTTTGCTCATGTGGAAATACCCATCCTTTCAAAGTATACCCAATGACTCAGATACACTTCTTGAGTATTCAGAGTTGTGCAGAAGTTCATTGCAATTAAAAAGATTAATACTGATGGAGAGTGGCTTTACTGGAAGGATGTTAAATGACTGAGGTACATGAAGAATTTGACTGTACTTCTCTACAATGACACATTGGCTGAGTCCGCAAACTTCATTTGGTATTCGCTATGCACTGTTGTTAAGGAATTCTCATCAATTGTAAAGTTAGCTATATTGTATTTAGCAACACAGTATTATGGCCGCCTTGAAATAGCTGTTGTCTGCATGAACACCAAAGATTTACTATATTGCACGATTATCAAATAAGCAGTGCTCCAAAATGTTTTGTATCATCTTGGGCCAAGTAAAAAAATTAGTGCATGCCTTAAACATACTGCAAGTTTATAAGTACAGCGCATCCCACAATATTTTACAGACAATGGATTTTAATAAATTTCACAAACTATAAAATATAATTAAATTAGGTTATCAATCATTATTTTACTTATCAATCTGTAGAAAGTGAACACAAATGTATGCGCTGAAAGCAAATTTACAATATAACAAACAAAATACATTTAACATAAATTTGTTAAATAATTGCTTATAATTTTTGGTGCAACCACCAAATGATTTATGAGTACTTGTAGTTTATATATATATATATATATATATATATATATATATATTCTTTTATACAAATAATAGCATTTAAAACATTTTATCTGATGTAATTTACTTAAGATTGAAAACATTGCGTATTAATTTATACAAAAAGCGAAAATTTTGAAGAATTTATTTTATAATTTTTTCCACAATCTATGGTAGCTACATGTAAACTATAAAGTTAGATATGTTTTTTATATTTGACGTGTATTTATTTAACTAAGTATATCAAAAAGCAAAGAAAGTAATTACATATCAAATGGAGACAATTTTTACTATGTGCACAATCAAGATCAAATAGTTTGTAGCATGGCAAAGGCTAGTAAATGGCCCCACAGCAGTCATAAATGTAATGTAACATCACTAGTATGATGACTGGCACACTACAGCTCAATGTAGCTGTCAGCTTATACATGGAACACTGGCGCCATGTTGAAAAATAAAAAGAAATGAATGCTCGTTTGGAATATGACCCACTTTTATTGAACTTTCAAAACCGACACTTTCACAATCTTCAAACAATTTCAGACTCATTAGCAGTATCAACTGTAGTGTTCTTTATTACACATCCCGTTCATGGTTACATACAATCTCTCACAGATTCACCTCTTGCCTCGCCATCTTACTCTCTGTGTTGCCAAGGTGCTAAACATGACATTACCCTGGCCTACTGCCAACATTTGAATATACAATTTGAGCACATGTTACACTCCATCTTTCCTAAATTTAGAATAACACAAGCTCTCGGGTACATTTTTTTGTATTCTTTTCCCTAAGCCGATTTCCCACTACAAGTTTAACTTAACTGGTTGTTTTATTACTCTCTTTTATTTCGTACATGATCCCTTGTTTACACCTGGCCCAAGCACCTCCCTTGCTGGGTCTTCAACCCAGGTCGGTGCAAATCCTTTAAAAGGAGGGCTATCCCCACCATTATCATTAGGCTCACTAGCAAGAGTGTCTTCTGAAGGTACCCTCGCTTGAATATCTTCAATAGGATCTGGTCCTACTTCCAAACCCCTGCCCTGAATCTGATCCCTACTGTTGTCAGGCCCTATCGTACTTACCTGGTTCCCTGATTTATTTTGTGGGGTTACCTGTTGTTTGTAATGCCCTCTGCTACCTAGATGTGGACTAGGATACATAATTGTTACATTTTTCTGAGGCTTTAAAGGATTTCCTCAGTAGTTGTAAATGCACCATTCTTGCTTGTTTTTCTCCCCCAGGACACAATGCCATTTAAGTCATTGGACTTAATACCTCAACGACTCTACTTGGGATCCATTTCCAAATTTTACTCCCCACTGCTTGCACCAGAACCTTTTCCTCTACATTAAATGTTTGCCTCGCCTTGTACTGATTGCCAAATGTTTTTTGAGTATGTTGGTCTGGCTGCAACATTACCATTTCTGTTCTAGGTTCAGTTTTAAATATTTGCTCTGCTGATCTTACCTTTGTGACGGCACATGGGATATTCCTATATACAAACAAGAAATTAGCTTAGCTGTTCCTTCAATTACATGTTTTCGTAGGGCATGCTTTATCGTCTACACCCTCGGCTAACCCATTTGACTGTGGCTGGTAAGGTGGGCTCTTTAAAACCTGAATCCCATTCCCTTTGCAAAATTTCATGAATTCGTCGGAATTGAGAGGTGGGCCATTATCTGTGATTAGAGTTGATAGTATCCCAAAAATTGAAAAACTAGATCTCAATTTTTCGATAACCTTGGATGCAATTGTACTACTCATTATCCATGCATTTACCCACTTGGAGTAATGGTCACACACCAGCAAAAAATTGGCATGAACCCTCTTTCAGGTTGCCATTGTTGATGGCCACGCAGCTGTAGGCATATCTTTCCTTACGTTCTGAGTGCACTGACAAGCTTCACAGACTTGCAGCTTCTCGCAAATATCATTGTCCATAGTCGGCCACCAAACGGATGAACGGGCCAACATTTTCATTCTCACAATACCGGTATGCTGGTCGTGCAACAAATCAAGGACAACCACCCTATTTCCGCATGTCAGGCAATTGTTCATTAAAGACAACTCCTCCCTAATTCTAAAGTATGGTCTTATGCTCGGTTCTGCTACCATTTTGGGCCAACCTTGTTTTTCCCACCCAATAACTTTTGTCAAGACAGAATCATTGTACTGAGCCCCTCTAACTTCGTTATGGGTCAGCAGCAGCTCTGGTGGCTCATCATTAAATAATATGCCACTTCCCCGTGTTCCCTGAGACTGGGAGATGTGAAAGTGCATTTGCATTTGCATTTGCATTTGCCAGATGGACTCCCTTTCTATACTCAATTTTATGAGAGTAGGCTGCTAATATCACTGCCCATCAGTGCAATCTCAAATTTGCCAGTGTTGGGATTCTGTGATCGTGCCCCAATAATCTTCTAAGTGGTTGGTGGTCAGGCACCAATACAAATTTCTGGCCATATAAATATTTGTGAAAATGATTTGCTGCAATTTGAGCATAATTTTTTTTCGGCCTTAGAGAGAGTGCTAGAAGCAAACAGAACAGGTCTTTCTTTCCCATGTATCCTGTGACTAAGTATTGCCCCCACCCCATATGCTGATGCATTGTAAGACACTGCTATAGGTAAGGCTGGGTTAAAATGTGCAAACATGTTGTTAGACATTTGAAAAGCTTTTTGACAATCTGCCCCCTTCAACAAGCAGTTCCCTGTTGTGTTAGCTGATAAAGTGGTTTGTCATTACTAGACAACATTGGCAAAAACTTGTGGTAGAACTGTTGGAGTCCCAAAAATGATTTTAGCTGTGTTACATTTTCTGTTGCAGCCGCTTTTGCAATTGCTTCTATTTTCTGATTTGCTGGGTGTATCCCGATCCTGTCTATTTTGTGCCCTAAATACTCTACTGAATCACAGAGGAAATAACATTTCTCAGTATTTATTTTGATACTAAAATTATGTGACCTTTCCAAAACTGCTTCTACCTTACTCTTGCATTTTCTACACATTTTCCCACAATCAGAACATCATCTATATAACACACTACAACTGGTATCTCCTGTAACACCAGGTCCATCACACATTGGAAAATTGCCGGTGCACGAGCAATGCCACAGGGAAGCCTTGCGTAATGAAACAATCTCAGGTGGGTGTATATAGTGAGATATTTCCTAGAGTCCTGCCCTACTTCAAGCAATTGGTACGCATTGCCCAAATCCAAGACTGTGAAAGCTTTACCCACCGCTAGGCATGCAAACAAATCTTCTAGTTTGGGTAATGGGTACAATTCCACATTCAAAACACTGTTAAGTGTGACCTTGAAATCAACACACAGTCTTATGCCCCCATTAAAGTGGGGCTTGCCCACTCACTGTTACTTACTGGTACAATTTTACCACATTTTTGTAACCCTCACAGTTGCTGTTCTACCTGATCAACTATAGTATATGGCATAGAATAAGCCTTGTGAAAAACATAGATGGCGTCCTCCTAAACTATAATATGAACTTTGAATTACTACTTGTAGCATCTGTACCAAAAACTTTGAGGTACTTACTAACCAGGTTCCGTTCCCATTCTGAAGTGACTCTCTTTCAATCCCCTATGCTTCGTTCATGTACCTCCTGTTCTGCCTCCCTTATTACAGCCCTAATTTTATAAGCTGGCCCTATTTTTAACTTCTTCCGCCAATCGGGTATAATTACATCAAGCCAATCCGTACCCATTAAAGGCACCATGTCAGACCTGCCTGTAATAACCACAACTGGTAAACTGTGCACCCCACCTAACACTCCTGTGACTACAACCTGAACTTGATCTACAACTTTCAAGCCATTTCCTGTTACTGAGGTTAGTTTCAGTGCACCCTTCTGCAATTTAATGGTAGAGAAAAATTCCTTGAATGTCTTCACCGACATTACAGTTACACTGACACCACTGTCTACTTCCAATTTCAAACATCTGCCCTTCGACTGCTACTACCACTGTGAGGGATTTATTGATACTATCGATATGCAGTAACTGATCGCCTCTTACACTTGCTTGATGTGACGATGCTGAAACAGAATTGAGTGACACTGCCTTATCATTAGGTACTTATGCTTCTACTTCATTCACTTTTCCTTAGCTACGACACACCCGAGCTGCATGACCATTCTTTCCACGCATGCAACAGGTTCACAGCTTTGCCGGACACTTATTAGGAGCATGTTTTCTACCACACCACGAGCACTGTTGAGAGTACCCAGATGCTGTCTTCCAAAATGATGGTTTCCTTGCAGACTGAGAAGTATCCTCCTGATGTTCTTGAAGCTGCTGTTGCGTTGTTCTCGCATGCGTAGTTGCCATGCTGTTTATTTCAGCCAGTTGAAAAAGCTTCGTCTGCAATACTGCTAACTTCATACTGGTAGCTATCACACAAGCCTTGTCAAAATTTAAGCCTGACTCAATAAAGAGCTTTTGCTGTATCCCTGCCGATAGCAACCCACATACTAGACGATCTCGTAGGGCATCGTCCAGGAATTCACCAAACTCGCAGTTCTTCGCCAATGTTTTCAACGCCATAATATACACAGCCACCGACTCGTTCTGCTGCTGGTTTCTTTTATGGAACTTAAATCGTTCAGCTGTCACCATCGCGGTGGGCGAAAAATGTTTCGTTAGTGTACTCACTAACATGTCAAACGATTTGGAGGTTGGCAACTCGGGAACCAAAACATTTTTTAGAATTACATGTGTGGTGGCGCCCATTAGTATAATAAACATAGGTACCTTTGCTGTGTCCTTGGTATCATTTACCAAAAAAAACTGGTTTAGTCTTTCCAGGTATGATGTAAAATCTTCTTTGTCGGGTACATATTCGCCAATATGGCTGATCAAGCCCATCTTGAACTAAGTTGAATTCTCTTCTAACAATAACCAGTCTTCCCGTGACTAGCAGGCTCGTTTTATCTGCAGACGTAAATGTAGATTTTTCATTGATGAAATCCCCATCCTTGTCTCCAAAATTGTTGTGTTCTTTATTGCTCATCCCGTTCAAGGTTACATACAATCACACACAGGTTCACCTGTTACCACGCCATCTAACTCTCTGTCTCCAACCTGCTAAACATAACATTACTCTGGCCTACTGCCAAAATTTGAATATACAATTCGAGCATACATTACATCAACGAGAAAACGTAAAATCGAACTAATGCCGCAGTAGTTCAGTTATTTAATAATGTTCCTCCAAAAACTTGCATCGCTAGAATAACTATGAAGGCAGGGGAAAAAACTTTCACCCCTGACTGCCACCCACAGCAATGGAAAGAATTTCGTAGTAAAGTTAGTTCTCCGAAAGTACTTGAAGTTACCTGTTAATACAAAAAATAAGTTGCAGCAACAGGCACTTTTTGGTGTAGGTTAAATTTGTCCACCTGGATTCGCCCTCTTCAAAGGCTGGTGTTCATTTGCTACAGAGCCCAGGGCTTGCAGCTCTGAGCTCGGCACGTGTGCCTCTCCCCACTCCTACTTCTTCTCCTACCATTTTTTCTAAAAAATAGAACTGACTGGGCCTCGGAATCGCCTACATGTGTTGTGTTTGCCCCACTCCTGGTTCCAAATATGGAAACCCTTTACACAAACTTCTATGATTGGCTAGATCGTAGTGCATTGCAGCTACCTTCGTCGCCCTCAAATTCAAAACTGCTTACGATTTGAAAACTACAAAAGAAGTAGAAAAAACTCTTATCTCAAAACTGACGAAACCTGGCTATGGCTTCATAAAATGCAAACGTACACAGCCAGCCAGCAAGGCGAAGCGTGTAACGGCCTGACATTCAGAAGGTAAGATCTTGGTGATGGATTGTACTTGTAACACCAGATTTTGTTCCCACAAGGAAATCAACTATGCCCACTTCATACAACAGCAAGGCACCGAAACACAGTTAAATCTCCTTTTGTTTCTGACTTTCGAAATGTCCTTTGCGATACTGGCTAAATTCACATCTAGCTTTAAATTAGTGCTGACATTCAGATTCCCGAGTTCTTTAACCAGAGCAGATGCTAACAAGCCTCACTATTTAAAAACTCTGTCCCAATGTGGTGAACACCCAGCCTAGCCAGCACATGTTCTAATTTAAGTGAATTAATTCTTGGGCTTGCATTTTGACTCTGACCTAAGTTAGTCATCTAATTTAAGTGTGAAGTTTATGTTATGCAACCTGTTAATGTGTAGGTCTGATTTAACTTTTGTTAATCTAACCCAGACCAGGAGGATGCACGACATTAAATTGCATCGAATGTGGGCATAAGCTACAAATAGTTCATCTTTGGTAGTTTCGGACTAAGCCAGCCACGCCCCAAAGCTTATTTATGTGTATACGCCCACATCGGTCGCGACAATAAATGGCCCTCAGTCAAAACACCAAAACTTCTATTAGTTTAGCCTAAGAAGTTTAGGATTAAGCTATCTATGCCCGATTACATAAACACCTTGGTCACCAATCAATTGGTGTCCAATGAGAGAAGCATAACAACAAGGGTTCTGACTGGATAGTCAGACCACAGTAGACACGCTATTAGTGCGACAGGAACAGTCGTAATTATAACTTTTATGGTTATAGTGGGCTCTACCCCACAATCTCTATGTTAATGGTTAGCTGTATGGCTAAATGCTTAACCTACTAACCTTGCTGTGTATCATACACAATACGAGAGTTATGTGTGCTTCATGTAATTCAATAAACATACCCCCTCAGCGACTGGTATGGCCTAGGTAGGTATATAGCTCAAAGTTCCACAGCATTCAGCACACGTGTCCGGGAACAGAAATACACTTGATTCACTGTGCACACTGCCCGCGATGTTTTCACAGCAGCTGTATAGGGTGAGAAGATGTCTCCAGGTATACAGACTGCCTTGAATACTGCTGTATTGCCTGTAGAAACCAGCAATTGACCAAATGCAGATGGCTAAACTGTAACAGACAGGGAATGTTTACATTCCACTGCATAACCTGCACACCAGAATTCCTTTAATGTATAGGCTGACCAGATGAAAGGGTAACTTGTCCCAGCCAGGTATACCAGCGTGAAGTTTGTCAATGCAACCTGTTCTACAGACCAACCAATGCTGGACTGAGACCCAGCACAGTAATGTCAGTGGCCTCCGATGATTTTCAATTACCTGAATTCAGTGGCTGGCCTCATGAAGATCCCATTATGTTCCTACAGGAATGTGAGAGGGAATTAAAATATGACAATAATCCAGGGAAATGGTGGGTGGCCAAAACCCACCATCAGTTTCTTGTCAAGGCCAAAGAATGGGGGGCCAAGTACGGCGAGTTCATTATGGAATGGGAACAACTGCGGGATCGCCTCACTTCACAGTTTACTGGGGAGGAGGTGATGGCCCAGCTCATTTCGGATTTCCATACTAGGGTCTAGGGTTTGGAGGAGGATATATCCAAGTGAAACTAAGGAGAGTTATGTATGCAATATTGTGCATGCCCTGCTCCCCTCTTTTCACACTCTTATCACTTACTCCAAAGCCACGAACAGTGGATGAGCTTGTCGAACAATACTGGGAGGTGGAGAAAAATAACAGAGAGCAGGTGCTCCCTAGACCGACCAGCACATACCACCAAGTTCGCCTTCCCAACTCTTCTTCCTGGGCGGCAAGTTGTTCACAGCCCGGCTCCTTCTCTCACCGCCTCTCTGCCCCCTGCTGGCACTGTCTGGGGATTCATCTTAACAAAGAATACCCTACTTGGCAGGGCCAGAGAAGGGAAAGGGCAAACACCCGACAGCCCAATGAATAGTAGCGCTTTAACAATAAGGCCCCCGCCCAGGCAGGAAATGCCAATCCTGGGGTGCGAGCGGGGCCACCACATCAGGTAATACCAGCCCCTCCATGTCACCAAAATAAATAATTTGTGTGAGGTTACAACACCACATGAAGCACCACATGTATTGGTGGAAATAAACGGTTGCATTCACCTAGCCTTGCTTGATTCTGCAGCCATGGGAAACGTCCTCAGAAACGACTTGTTGGCGGCAGACCAGTGGGCCAATATACAAAAATAAACTCTCACGGTGCGAATGGCACAACCGAGCCAGACCTTAGTGGTCAATAACAAAATAAACATCCCCATGCGAATCCATTACCTCATCCATGTAGTTTAATGTATGATATGCCAGGATATCTATAAATACGTCATTCTGGGACAGCCTTGGCTGTCCAAACACCAGTGTGTGATGGATCACAGCAGGAAAATCATATGTCTAGGGACCAGCAGGATTACGACGATCCCTTTAGAGTGGGGCCCATTAGCAGTCATTACACCTTTGCCGAAACCCAATCATGTACCACCCATAGTGATGGTGCTAGGCTCCTTTCATAAGATCTAGTGGAACATCTTGAAGTGTGCTAAGGCAGGTTATTTGAGGATAGCAGAGCAGAGTTGACCTCTAAGGCAACTCGGGGACAGTTCGCACCTGTCCTGTGCAGAACTAGAAACCGGAGTCAGTCCCTTAGGGTAATCCTAAGATAGGGTAAAGCTGTCTTGAAGGTTATCTGCATCCTCTTAGCCTGTACCCACTTCAGACACAGAGGCAGAAGTTACCCCAAGGGCAACACAAGAGAATCGGATCGATGGCCTCAGATTTGAATCCCTCCTGAAACCCGAGAGGAACTCTCTCCTCAGCCCCCAGCCAGAACATAAGTTCTACCAGCCTATGGAGGTGGATAGTTTGCGAGGAATCTCCCCTCCACGTCCAGCTCCTACCTGCCAGTGTCTTCTATCAGAAGAGGCAGGAGTATTAGTGCATTCTCTTCGGGGGTTTCGTGGCGGAGTTCCCTCGACAGGGACCCCAGACCACAACCTCAACCACCAAGCATGATTGTCGAGGTTGACGAACCTCAACGAGTCACCCAGGTGGAAGTCGAGCGCATCGCCTCGCCTGTAATGCCCATTTCATTTGCCGAAGTGATCCACATGGGTTCGGCCGATGGTGAGACATCATTGAATGCCACCGCCGTCCCTTGTGTTTTCTTTTTATCCAGGAGGAGGAAGGAATTTAGGGACCTAAGCTAGATGAGTCTACTTTTCACTACCACCCAGCTCAGTTCACACTACGCCACCCCCAGGATGCGTAGGAACGTTCAAGGACCAGCAGGATGGCACCACAGCCGTGCTACTGCTCACTTCCCCAGCAAGGGAACCAACATCAGAGTACATCGGGGCTTCCAGCCATCACGTCTTCTACAGAGGGCATGACTTCAACAAGCCATGCACAAGGGGGAGAAGATGATTTTTCCTACGGACTCCTCATGATAGCCTCTTCTATTACAAGACCTGCAGGAATCTGGGATTCCACTTGCTCGCGACAACCAATTGAAGACAACGAGCAGACCCAGACAAATAATGAGGTGGAACAACCAACTGAGACATCAAGTGCAACCACCTCTATTGCGGTCCTGGAGGACCCAAACAAAGCCAGCATCCAGCCACTGCATACCAGAGCGATGGACGCCGCCACTGCAGAATGGCTTCGGATTGTTAATAGACAGCGGAGATGACGCCTACCCAAGAAGAAGGTGCCTGCAGCAGCTCCCAGGTGTGCTGTGGTTGTACACCGGCCCCCACTTGGGAAGCGAACCAAGACTCCAGCCCCCAGAGGAGGGAAGTTCCGGTGCACTCCAGCCGCATCCCTTGCTCGCCGGGGCAGTACCTAAAGACCCTGTGGCGAACCTCTCAACATTTCCGGTGGGTGGCCGGTACTGATGTACCAGCCGCCAAAGAAGAAGGGAAGGTCACAGAAGAGAGGGTCGCATAAGAGGGACTGCCGCCAATAATTTATACAAGTGAGTATTAATGAATATCAGTGGGTTTCTCTGATTGGTTGTGCATGTGCCACTATGTAGTCATAACTATAAACTAACTCACAGCGAACCAATGCTGTAAAGTAAAATCAGTTACTATTACATAGTTAAATAGGGGAGAACTGTAGTCAAGATACAACCCCCCTAGTAACACTGTTTTTACTCAAGATTCTCGAACTTAGTGACACATTACATGCAAAGTGTGCAGGAGACGAATGCTCTGCAGTTAGTGTCAGAACCCAGTACACTCATCGGCCGAAGCATGAATGACAATAATTTTGACATGCCCAAGCCAGCTTCCCGACAGAAAGTAAGTTGGCCTGTGCCTAAATATAACCAACTGTGTCTAATGGAATTGTAAATAATGTAATAGCCTTATAATCAGTAGTGTTTAGGGTAATCAGTATTGTGTGTAGTAGGATAATGAAAGTGTCTCCTGTTAGTCCCTAAGAGAGGAAGTGGAAACTCAGCAAAGAGAAAAATTAGTGTAAATTTGTCATATATTAAGGTAATTATCAACAGTAAATGAAGTAGAATAGAATAGGGAAGGTAGGTTATGCGTTCTTAAAACGTGCGGATAAGAATCAGCTGAACCAAGGTTAATATTCCCGGGTACAGATTGGGCTTGCAATGACACACTTGTTGGAACTGGCAAATTTAGTCGGTTTCTTTCATGTGTAAAGGTGGGAAATACAGTAAAGTAAATGAATTAAATTAAAATGTGATTCTCAAGTAAGCACCTTCAGTGTACTTAAGTAGTAGTTAAGACTTGTAATTTTACTTTACTAATAAAATAATAATTTTATATTAAGACTTTGAACATTTTAAGAGGAATAAGAAAACCTTTCTTACTGCTAACATGATTCGTCAAGAAAAGATAACTTTCCAAAGCCACTGACAATGTGTCATCGATAGGATAGGGTAAATAGGTGGTAAATTAATCTTGTTCATTATTAGGGTAACACTCTCAGCTATGCTTTTTATTAGCTAGCCAAAATGTGACTTCAAACTCCATATCAGCAGGCAGCTTTGATTCTGATATCTGAAGTATGGTATGTAAATATAGGATTTTATATTAGTTAGGATAGGCTTGCTAAAATCAAATGATGTAACCTAGAGTGTAAGGTATTAATTGAAAACTGTTATAACTGGCCATAAGAATATATATAATCATACGATGTAAGTAGAATCTAATAACTAATTAAGTAAAGAAGGGTGCCATTATGTATTAATCTATAAAATTTACATCAATCGAGTACTATCAATGCACATTTTTTCTATTTTTTCTATTTTACAGCAGTTATGGCCATATATATACACACATGCATATAGATACACACTGACATGTGCCACTTATATCAACTATTTAATTACTATTACAACTCATCTCACTGCAAACCTAGCGTACCTACTTCTACCTCCGAGTGTGTCAAACCCCGCGCAAACCTGTACACGGAAGTCGCAGCCTGCCACAATACTGGAGTGTAGCTGGACAATTGGATACAGGGGGTTGCGCAAGTAAGTTGTGTGTCACCCCCCTTCCCCAGTTCTGAGAGCCAACAAGCCGTCAGGAGCCTCGGGGCATGCCCGAGCGCCACCGAAGTTACGCAAAGGCCGAGCGATGATTAAAGGGTGCTACCCCCACTCCGGCCTCACAGCAGAGGGACGTCATACACCTAGGTAAGAGCAGCCTGGAATTCCTGGGGCACATCATGCGGGAGAACGGGAACCAGCCAAACCAAGAACAACTACAGGTGATCGACAACTACCCCGTGCCGAAGACCCGCAAAGAAGTCCATAAGTTATTCGGTCTTGTGAATTGACTGTGTGAATTCATTGAGGGGTTCACCGTGGTTACAGCTCCGCTAACCGATCTACTCTCCCCACAGCGCAGGTTTGTGTGGGGCGAGAAAGAGGAGCATGCTTTTCAAGAAACGAATAACCATTTCCACGCTTGTCCGACGTTAGCAAGGTATGATGCCAGTCGGCAATTATACCTGCAAATAGACGCAAGCCATGAAAGGCTTAGAGCTGTACTCTACCAGTGTGGAGACAACAACACACGACAGGTAATTGACTTTGCAAGTGCCATGTTAGTAACAGCAAAGCGGAAATATGACGTGAACGAGCACGAGTGCCTTGCGGTAGTGTGGGCAGCGAAAAAGTACCGCGCCTTCCTTGAGTACAGGGAGTTTGTGCTCCGCACCGACACCCATTATCTCGTCTGGCTCCACAACATCAAGAAAGCAAGAAGCAAGTTAACCTGTTAAGCGCTGCTCCTCCAATCTTATGACTGAGTGGTGGAGCACATCTGGGGAAAGAAAAATCCGTTGGCGGATCAACTGTCATGAGACAACCGGAGCAGCACAGTCGTGAACGACAATGCAGAATGGGACGACGTCCTACCTCCAACCAGCAAGGAACTCCTACACGAGGTACATGTAAATGCAATGAGCACAGCGGAGGGTGATGTACTCGAGATTGACGTGTGGAGGTAGGTAGTGACAGCGCAGGATGTGTGTTTGTTTACGAACGAGGTGAAGACAAAGTGTGAAATGCAGTGAGTAAGAATTGACACGTGATGGACGGTTGATTGGAAACTTGTTCCACGCAAGAACGGACAAAATGGAAGTAATTTGTACCGGTGAACAAGAGAACACTAGTGCTAACACACACACACACATGCGAGTGAGATCATGGGACACCCGGGTACAGTGCAGACAGTTTGAAACATTCGCGAGAGGTTTTAATGCCTGGGAGTATCACATGACATGTGCGACTTCATGCCGAGATGTGTAATGTGTCAGTATTTTAAGTCATGTAGAATAGAGGGAAGGCAACAACAGCAGCCACGATTTCCTATGCGACCATTCGATACTGTAAGTTTCGATCTAAAGGGGCCTTATCCACCCACAATGAATGACAATAAAGTTTATCTTGGTTGTCACGGACAACTACTCGTGCTGGGTGGATGCATTCTCACTCAGTGGCACACTTGTGTAAAACATTGCAAAGATATTGGAGCAGGAATATTTTGTTTGCTGGGGAACCCTAAACAACTGTTCACAGACAATGGCACACTATTCACCGGCAGGAGGAGGCAGGATAAGTGCACCCAGTTGGGGGGGGGGGTACCACTTTAAGATGGCGGCATACCATCCCAGCTCAACCCCCACGGAGCACCATAACCAGAAGTTGAAGGTACAACTGCTGCTCCGTGTGGGTGAACAACAAAACACATGGGCTGAACACCTGCCTGCCACCCTCTTCACCCTTCTCCAACATGTTAACGAAGCCACGGGATGAACATCCGCCCAGGTCCTGCTAGGCCACAACTTGGTTTTGCTGGATGAAAAGCAATGTCTGCAGGAACCGACATATAGCAGTGTAGAGGACAGCGAGAAAGGAGATGCCAAGAGCGATACGACCAGCCATGCCACCAACAGCAGTATGCCATGGGGTGGGTCCTGACAACCCCAAGACAACCACCGGCACTACTAGCAGGGCAAAAAGTATATCTGCGAGCTCACCCGCAATCCACAGCGAAGCTAAATTTTTGTGTTGGGCTGGCAGCAAGATGGAGTGGCCCGAACAAGGTGGTGCGAATTATTGGACCTACTACCTACCTGGTCCGAGTGGGTAGGAGACTGGTCCGGGCTCACCAGGATGATGTGAGAATAGTGCCAGGTGACGTCTCTGGGGCGAACGGACCCGGTGACCAGAACACCTACGATGGCACATGAGCTGCCGAGCAGGAAGAGCAGTCGAGAGGGGAGGAAGGATGGGCCAGCGCCTCAGCTGGATGGGCCAGCACCTCAGCTGGAGTGGTGCCACCTGATGTGTAAGTGCCGTTGATGCCAGATGTGGCAACATCTACCAGGAGTCAATTGGGCACAGACACGGGATGGGACGCGGGAGAAGTGCAGGCCAGCACGACCGCCCCGGAATAGCAAGCAAGGGGAGAATATGTGCAAGCAAGTGAGGGAGGTGGAGAGCAACGTACGTGGGAGCCCGATGACTCTTGACGACGAGGCACCGACAAACACCACAGCGTCAGATTAAGTGCTGCTACCGTCACCTGCATGGACAGCAGCAGCTCTGGCAATGGATGAATTAACACCTATCGAAGAATCACTGTTGTGAGAGAGGGGAATATCAGCACAAGAGTCAGAACAAGTAGTGGAGGAGGCAGGAGAGCTGCACCAGGGTGAACCACCCCACCTGGTAGCCAGTGGTGCGGTTTGTACCCTGACACTGGAAAATCATGCAAGGAGGGAGCAAGCAAGATGACATCAAGTGCAGCAGCAGTGACAACGAGGGCAGCGGGTTGGCTGGCTCATACTGCCCCCACGAATCACATGAGCAGAATAGACCACCAGCGGCCTGTACAGCTTATGAGAGCAGAAATACATCCTGCAATGAGCAGCATCGGAGACGAAGGGTACCTCAGCAGGCACTTCGAGACCGCGTTTAGGCGGTGAGTAGTACATACCAATTACGGCCCAGAAGACAGCCAGGGAAGCAGTGTCCCTGCTGTATGTGATGTTGCACAGCCACATATAGGGTCAACAATGGGGGGGGGGGGCATTTGACATGTGTCACATGTCCTGTCCAAAGCCTTTTTGAAACCCGTGGCGCCATGGAGCTGCACAGTTCGGATGCGCACTCAAAGAGCAGAGCATTTTAGTCCAGCGCAAAGCAAGTGTGGACACAACGCAATGCAAATCTTAGCACGTGATGTCAGAGCACATACTGTAGTGCATGAATATATAATAGATCTTTATTTTCAGTGATATATTTTTATTTAGGGTTTTGCATGTGATTTGTAAACATGAGTGTCCATATGTTAACGTAATTTATGCAAGGAAACAACCCCAGTGAATTTCAGAGTGAGTAAAGCTTGTTTTTCAGTGCTTCATTATGAAACATTCACAACATGTGCCATCCTGACCTCATTCACCCAAATGCAAACAGTGTTCTTTATTCAATGTTATTTTTAATAGTTATTTACATCTGTTCCAGCACAAGGTAAGGAACACAGAGTTTTAATACGTATTTTGCAATGTTGAGAAATTAGGTCCACGTGGCGTGCCACGTCACGGCGTGCAAGTCAGTCAGCTACGAACATCTCGGGGGTGTGATTGTATGGTACCGTGGCTCGGGTTATGCATGCTGGGGCAGGATACAACTTTAGTTTTTCAATCATTTAATCTCCGTAGTCTTTAATTAACCAGAACTGTTGTTATTTAGCTGCCCGAGACACCACGCCCCTCTTACCCAGTGCTTGCGTCGCTTGGGGAAGCTTAAAAATTTCCACGTAATTTTTATAGGCTTCGCACCATTATTGCACCGTTACCTAACCGGGTTTTGAAGCTGTGCATTGTGATTTTGAATGCAAAGTGTAGGCCTGAGAGCCTTGTTAAATAAACTGCATAATTACGTATTGAGAACTGATCATGTGCACATTATTTTGTGGCCTTCAGGCTCTTCAGGGCACGGGACTTTAGGACACCTACACCTTTTTCACATAGTGTACCAGTATGTATTTTTATTTATTTGTTAATATTCAAGTATCATGTGTGTAAATGAAGGTGTGTGACTAGCCCATAAGTCATTGCATTAGCTCAACTTGAAAGTATTCAGCGAGCTTTTGTATGTAACAGTACTACGTAACCTGGGTGTGTGAGCTGACCCGAACAGGCCACTGCGCTCTACACACTTGGAATATATTTATGGCGCATTCATAAGGTGATGCAGTCCAGGATTGCATTGGTCGTCGGCCGAACAACCCTGGAAGAAACCTCGTCTCTACTGACTCACATGACATAGTCCAGCGATGGCTGGGTAATATAACCTTTAAAATTTCACTGCTCCTTAAATTCTGCCTTTTTCCACTGAGGCACCACGTTGCCACCTCAAGGTGAGGAATGTTGCAAAACACTGGCCTAGAAAAGATGATGCTGCTTCGAGGGTAAAATTGTTTAAATACCATGTACTACTTCATGAGTCCAAGGTAGAAGTTTCTCGTGAGGCCTCTTTCAGATGGTATGATGTGAGTGACAAGCTAATCAAATGGGCTCGGGAGTTATTTTTAGAAGGAAAATCGCCTCGTGATAAGTGTGGCAGACATCCTTGTGCAAACAAAATAGGACGGAATGAACTTTTTAACATACATGAGCATATATGCTCATTTCATATTAAAAAACACCCAAGGTATCTACTGAAAGACATATTATATATTTGTCATCAGAGCTATCTGTTAGGAAAATGTATGAATTATATAAGGCAAAATATATAGGCAGGAGTGCCAAGTATGAGTTTTATAATAAATAGTTTAATGAAAATTTTTGTCTTATGTTCGGAAACCACAAATAGACACTTGTAGTTTTTGTGAAGAAAACAAAAGTTTGTATATGTAGTCCCAATTTGAAAGATACTGTGAAACGAATCGTTTTGGTTGAGCTATTGGTACATCTGAGGTGAGCAAAAAAATTCACAAATGCTCTTAATAAAACAACACAAAGTAAGGGAAATTAAAACATCTTAGGACTAGTGTTTGGTCATATGCACAATGTCAGTCTTCCTAAGACACCAGCCCAGGACATATTATTTTTGCGGCAACTGACAGTATGTCTCTTTTGTATTTTCAACACCGGAACAGATGTCGGCCTCTACTACATTTAACACGAAGGTGAAGCACACAAAGGCCCTGATGAAGTAGCCTCATTCCTAATGCACTATATCATTAACTTTGTCCCAGAAACTGTAGATGAGTTGCATATTTTTTCGGATAATTTTTCAGGGCAGAATAAGAACCATACTTTGTCCAGAGTTTGTCTTGCTTTAACAGAAACATGAAAGTTCAAAACTATAAAACAGTATTTTCCTCTGCGTGGTCACTCATATAACATATGTGACCGGAAATTCAGCATTATAAAACGTCCCATAAGGAAATGTGATCGAATCTATACACCATGGGAGCTATGTGAACTTATAGCTAACATTGAAGAAAAAAATCAGGAACTGCTATTTTTGTCGAGACAGGCATGATCACTGATTATTCTACTTGGTGGCCTGCACAGTATAAAAAAACCTTAGTTTCTATTCAAACCTGCTGCCTTAAAAGAAATTAGAGAGTACATTATTACATATTCCAATTTCATTATTTCGTGTTTTTTGAAGCCAGAAAGGGTACTATATAATCAAGTGAATACATCAGGTCAGGTAGTTTTGAAATTTTAAATACCTTCGTTCTTTAAAAAACTGACGATGTGTTACCAAGTGAAAAAGCTTATCCTCAAGGGAAAATACATATGAAAAGAAATAAAATCACAGATCTGAAGAAGGTTATGCCATATATTTCAGATGAACACAGAGAATTTCGGAATGAAATCATCCAGTGGCCCATAACCGACGATGTTTCACATGATGATGTCGAATAACATTTTACTCATTTCATTCAACAAAAAGGGTTTACTTTACTGTTCACGCCATTTCACCATACTAATTTGTTCTTATACAGAACATGTATTTTTTAATAAATTGCTAACAAATATTGTCCAGTATTTTCTGAACCGTTACATTATTTCAAACGAAAACAATTTTTTAAAGTTTGTTGAGTGTTATAAGGTACCTAAATCAACAACATAATTTTTTTAAAAATTAACTGTGTCATGCAATTAGTTTGAAATCCACATGAATGTTAGTCTATGCATATTAAATATAATTTAGTATTCCCATTGCTTAATCATTTAAATTATACAAACTAAAATTTTTTTTAGATTTTTCTCGAAACCACATAAAAGTGACTTAGATCCCTTTAAACAATCACCCGTTCAATTAAAATACAAGTGACTTGCTGAGTGTTTCAGTTTTAAAAAAAGTGTGAATGGCATGTTGTCTGTTTCAGTTAAAACAGTTTGAATGACATGTTGTTTGGTTTCTTTTTGTTTTAATTTTTAAAAAATGTTCGAATAATGTACTGTTTTTTGTTCTTTTTGTTTTTTTAATAAAAGGGGGTTATTGTTATTTGTAAAAAATATATATAAAAAAACGATCACTCGTGGGCAGTAAAATGCCTAGAGCAGTCGCATAAATCATGATGGGTCCGCCGGGCGACGACGGATACACTTGCATCTGTTGCGTCCACAAAATTTGGATTAGCCAGTTTCAATTACTGGGGTAAATTGATTTTAAATAATTACATTCATTCGCGATCCGGAAAAAGCACAACACAACTTTGGACCTGCCAGTTTAGAGTTTTGAGGTAAATTACAAAAAAAAAAAAAAATGGTGGATATAAACATTGGGTATTATATGGTTAAATGTATTTAAGAAATTGGAATTTTTAAATGTACACCCTTTTAGCGTACCCTTTGGCGGTGGTGTATCTACAAAACATTAAAATCTATATTGTTAAATTTATTTTAAAAAATTGAATTTTTCAATGTACACGATTTTGGTGTACCTTTAGTAATGGTGGATATACAAAACATTAACATCTAATTTGTTAAGTTTATAAAAAATCGAATTTTAAAAAATGTGAAGTTTTACTGTATCCTTTAGTAGGATGGGGTATATGTGAAACTTTGTATAATAAATTGTTAAATTTATAAAAAATATTAATAGTTAATAAATATTCTCTATAAAATAAATAAAAACTAATGCATCGCGAATTACGTGTATTTGAACAAGGACGAGGATGGGCACAAAGAAAATTAAATTTTTGGATATGTGATAGGGAACTTTTAGCAATAGTTTACTTTCAGATCTAAATATGCCATGGGAAACAAATGGGGTTTTTTTTTATCCTATACTCGGTTTTCGATTTGGATACACCATAAGAAATAATTGGGTGTAGGTCGGAATTTCCCCCCTACTCAGCTGGATATGTAATTCGGAAGAAGATGGGCGTGACACCAATTTTCCCCCCTTCCGGCTTGGATTCGCAATGTCGTCCTTTTCGGTCCTGCGGGTTTTGTCATCTGAATATGCAAAAGGAAACTTTTGGCAAATACCAGCTTTTTCAAGTAGGGCTGAATACACAGGAGGGAACTTTGTATTTTATTTGGGTATTTTTCTGGGTCGGTGTTGGATATGTAATTGGTGTTTATTGGCTCGACTTTTTGTATCATTGCATACACAATACATTGTTTTTGAACGTTTTAGACACACAATACGGAACAGTCACCAAAGTTTGTTCTGTACGACAAAAGTACAAAAAATTATTCAATCATGTGAAAAAAAAATTCATTTATATTCAAATTACCATCACGACATATTGGCTGATGTAGATACATTATGGGAGGGTATTCCAAAGACAAACAATCCACACAAATTACATAAATCTATGTTACCTCTTGACGATATTTTGTATTATTCTCAAATATTAACAATAAGGTCAGTATTCCTCACTGACCTGTCGGTAAAATAAGACTAAAACGCCATTCAAACATCGTTGTGGTAAGTATTTTATGGTTTGCTCACGATCAGGTGCAATTCGAGCTCGGTCGTCATGTCACTCGATGGACAACTATACAACCGACAATCGGTCTATGTAATTTTGAGTTTTTTTTTACAATTGTTTGCCTATATATAGGCACTAAGAGATTGAGTAAAGAAAATAAACGACTCTATGTTGGATTGGGTCTACTCATAGTTTAATTGTCCTAATTCCGCTCGGCTTATACATTTGTAAAAAACCACTACAATTTTGACACCTCCATAACAGAATCGGACAAGGAGGGTGGTGAGATGTAAAAAAAAAAAACTACATCTCCTCTACAACGACTGCATCTCTAGAAAATGAATTTACTACCGAAACCGATGAATCTAGTTTAACTGACGAAAAACTATCATCTACATGGTCATCAACCATCAAGCCGGGAGAAACGAGTATGATTTGTGTCAAAACAACCAAGACATACACTCTGAATATTTCCAGAAGTGTATTTATTCGGTTGCTATTTAAGAGTTTGAAACTGTTGAATTTCGGAGCATTAAAACAATTTCCGACATTTTGGATGAACATTCACAAATAATATTCACAGTTCGTCTAAATGATAGCAAAGATGGTCCAGTTAAAGGTTCGTTGGATGTGAATGAAATAAATTACAAAACTTTACTCGACAAACCTCATGTGTGCAGCTCAGCACCAGCCCATTCACCAAACCTCTTCCAGCACCACTAATCTACACATCAACATCAGAGAGCAGCAGTGTCCCGCAGTTCCTCGCGGTTACTGTACAAGTATAAGTGTAATGTAAATAAGTCTGCCATTTTACATCACTGGGATGCTACTCCCTCAGTGCGGGGTGGATCGATCCCTTGTGAAGGACCTTGGCCACTCAGATGGTTATCATTTAAGTTGTGGAGGTAAGGAGAAGCTAACCCCCTCCCCTCTCCACTACCCGTCAAAAATATTTAAAGCTGTGGGATAGACATTATTGTACAGGATTCCCAGGGCAACACCTGGGATCTGTTTCCAGAACTGAATTTTGCCTGCTTTTCCCGTGACTGTATGGTGTAAAGGTAGGTGGTGAAGTTAAATTTAAAATGAATTTAATCGGAACGAAATTTTGAGATTCAGGACTTTGAGGGCTGTCGCTAACCCCTGTAAGAGGGCCAGCGACAGTAAAGTGAGAATAAACAGCATTTAAAGCCAAAAGAATTTATACTAAATGGTTAAAAAGTTTTTGCCATGACTGGAGTGGCGTAGGTAATTAATTAACAATTAATTGTATTTTGCGTTTGTTGTGAATTTAAGTTGCGTGGTAGTGAATTCCATGTGTTTTTGTAGTGGTGAGAATTTTATCTAAATTAAGTTAATATTTATGTAATAATAAGTAATAATACAATTGAGTGTTTTACTTATAGGTGTGTATACTGTGTGAGTGAACATACTGTGACGAGCGACGAAGGGGTAGTAATACGATATAATGACCTGAGAAGGTCGGAGTCTACATGCGGAATGGCATTCGCGATGCTAGCACAAACTAGTTTTGTTAAAAGTGGATGATTTTTGTGCCATATGTAAAGTTAACGTTCCTCCTATTGAAGATTCCAACCCTGGTGACATGGGCCTCATATGTGAAGAGCACAGTCAACGTGAAGTTTGGACACACATTGTTTTCTTGGAGGAACCACTCACAGGATGTAACACGTGGCACATAAGTTCGCTAAGAACGTTACCTTCCTTGCGTGGTAGGGGGGGATACGGTTCTCCAGCAGAGCCTGCTGGAGAGAGCCTGTCTTGTTTGCGGAAGTTGGCACGGTAATGTTTTAACTGTGTCCTTTGTGCACCATACTTGTCAGTACCCTAGGGTGCTGTCAGTCACGTGAGGCTTGGGAAGGCGTTACATATAAGGCGTTCGGTATGGCATGAGGATTCGATTGGCTTGTATACACCATAACTGGTACTGTTACCTTTTTTAATTCATTAATCACATGATGTAGACTTTAAAAAGAAAAGATATTACTAATAGAAATATACACTGTATGTGAAAGTGTCATTGTAGTAGAAGTTTATCAAGGTTTAACTTAATTTACATTGTTGCTTAGGTTGAATAGGAAATTTATTTATTTTACAAATTGCGTATGCGTTTCGTTTCCGTTATGTGGTCTAGGTCATTAAGTGAATACTATAAGTTAATTACAAGGGAAGTTTATCCTTTTGTTGTTTGTGTGCCAGCACTTAAGTACTACTTTCATTGGGTCGCTATTGGTTTGTGTTGACCATGGAGAGAGGACAGGATGTGCTCGGCTCCGTATTAGAAATAACGTAAAAATGTATTAGAATCGGCGCCGAACACGGCAGTGAAGGAAATGGAATTATGGTTCACCAATTGCTGTCAACAGTTAGCAATAGTGCCGTTACTAAGTGTGGTTCAGTTTGGAACATTATGTAGCACTATAATAGTATATTATAATTACTTTCTAGGAGACATCGGTCTTACATGTCTATACAAAATTATATTTTGAGAATTTGGATACAATAGTTTACAAAGTGAACCTTGGGTAGCATATAAAAATATTTTATATCTTATATGTTAATGGGAGTGTTTACATATCAATTACTAGACAATTATGTATATAAAAGGAATATTGAAAAAGAAACAAAATGTTTATGCAGTCAAAATAAGAAAATGTTAAAATTTATCGTGTCCTCGCCGCACGGCTCTGAGCTGCCGTCAAGTGCTCTCTAGAACCAAATTACGGCATTCTCGATTGTGCAAGTATAAGCTGCTGCCCTTTGCAGTTAGTGTGTGCACTTTTTGTTGACTGTCTCATCAGTGCTTTGAATACCTGTTCACAAAAGTAAATAGCTACATAGTAGTTATATAGAGTAAGTTATTTCGTTTTAATGCAAGCCTACTTGTGTTAACTAGGTCTCATAGAGGTGCACAATTAGTCTACTGCTCCAATAAGTTCAAATATGGCATGCCCAGATAGTTATAGTTCATATCAGATATTGGAGCTCCTAAAATTAACGCGACAGCACACACTCCGCTACTTAGTGAAGTAACGCAAACTTGTGTTCTGAGTTGGCCCTATAAAAAATGGCAGCGTGCCACATGGTGACTTCTTCCTGACTTAGCATGCGTGCACATTTACTTACTGAGCCTAATAGTAAATATAGGTAACATATTTGCATGTGAATGTTGCCCTTATTATATTCTCTTATGCAATATTTTGCTAGTTCGCAACAATTATGACCTTGCATTATTTATTTGAATTCATGGTGGTTTGCCTGTATTGGAATAACTAATATTGTGTATACTGCATTATTGTAATATTACTCACACAAATTTTAAGCAGTATTTGCCATGCGATTCAGTGAAAGGGAAGTTCTTATGAGTTTATATTAAATTAATGCAAGAGCTATACTAATAAACACAATAGTCGATATACATATATCGTTATAATGCTCTTGAGAGAAAATAATCGTGTCTGCATTAATGAAGACCTGCTGGCAACATAATGAATTGTGAGGAGTTGGGCATGCGATATCTTCCAATCCTTATTTAAGCTTTCATTTACAGAATAAAACGAGATACCTTAATTTAACTTAAGCTGTTTGTGCCTCAAAGTTATTGTGTTGGAGCCCTTTTATAGGCAATATCGTGTTTGAAATTGCAAGTTTAGGGCTCCTTACATCGCAAACATGTGTGGCGTGAATAAGCATCAACTGGTTTGATGTGAGCTCACAGCCGCATGGTAAGTGGATTTCAATGGGCCAACCTTGGGGTTAGGAATTTCCTTACTTAGAGTTTTATTAACACATCTTAAGACTAGGTTGCCAGGCACATTGGTGACAACATAATGGTGGGGTTAAATGGCTTGCACGGGCAAGGGATTACCTGATTCACAATGGAATTAACAATATTTGAACAAAGTGTCAATACTGTCTAAGTTTGTGGCCGCCTTTAAGCAAATTACTTGGGAGCTATCTGCGATCTGTTTGGACAGAAAATAAATACCCTTTACCCGGTCTGAGTCGTAGTAAATTTCTCTTGTCTCCTGGGTTGTCATGTCAGTGGCTATTATATTTTCAGGAGTAACTATATGGCAGGTTTCATTTTTGAATAAGTAAGGGACTTTGGTCGTTCGGAAAAACTGCCACTTATTTTTAATATTCTGGAGTGGAATTTTAATTTTCAACATTATTTGTGTAGGGGACAACATGCACTCTATTAACGGCATAGTATAATATTTCAAAATACCTTTGATGGGAATGCTATGTTGTAAACCTAAGGCACTTACTTGTGATTGCAGATCTAAAACATCTTTAGGTAAAGTTTATCCTGAGACAGCTTGCAATGGTAAATACTTTTGTTGGTATTGTTGTATATAAGTGCTAATTTTAAGTTCCATTACAACATTATTAATTCATTGTAAAACCATGTTCGTCAACATTTGTGCCTGAACTTTAGCAGTTTAAATTTTATGATATTGCTGACTTACTTGTTCTGTCATTGAACCGATATTAAGTGTGATTGAGTTAATTTTTACTTCTACCTGGTCTTTGATTTCAGAAATACTATGAACAGTAATGTTCAAGTTTGTGTTAGAGGTCATTATATTACCTTGTAGGTCGTTTAATTGTAAGGCGTAAGGTTTAATCATTTGGCAGGAAGTTAGTTGCATGCTTTATTCTGTTGAACATAGATGCTTCAGAAAGTAACTCTTCAACAACATTAGTGGCGGTTTCACTAAAAAAAACTGTTGTAATGTCTCTGCATTGTGGCAGACAGTGCTATTCTTCTTTGCGCAAGCACTGGGGTACTACATGTCAAGGTTCTCCGGCGTTGTGGGCTGATTTAGAGGTATGGTGTATACGATTGGAAGCATCTCTTGGTATTGCAGTGGTGGCGTCAGCTGCTGGAAGTATACCTCTGTGTGCATTTTATATAATTGCACGCCCGCAGTATCCACTATAAACCCCATGACAAGGAACAGTGTGCAGCATTAGGCAGTGGCCATGTAAGGAACGTGTCACCTGTAACATATAACATAGCATTAGGATATTATATTTGCGAGCATTACATTCCTTGTGCTAACGGTATCAATTTTTGTTTGTCCTCACTTGCATACTTCTATTGCAGTTATAGAAAGCCCCAAAATTTCATGTATGTGATATGAGCCATGGCATTTAAAATTGAGCACTTTTTGCCTGGTGTGAGTCTTCACCCAGACTAATTGGCCTACCCTGAGGTCATTTTGCAGGAATTTTGTGTCAAATACTGTTTTTTGTTTCTGTTGGGAGGCGATTAAATCTATGCGGGCTTGCTCACAAGGTTGTTTCAATTGTTTGCACCAGTTGTTGGCGCATGGGGAATAATTGTGTATGATGACGTGATATAGTTATACCGCTTCCACTCCATGTAAGAGGAAAAATGGGTTAAATTTTGTACTTCTGTTGATGGTGGAGTTGTAATTGAAAAGAATATAAGGTACATATTCAATCCAGTGTGAATGATCCTCATTAGCGCAGGACGTGAGCTGTTGCAATAAAATCTTGTTTATTTGTTCCAATAGAACATTACAAGCTGGGTTGTGAGCAGTTGTTTGGAGTTTTTTGATTCGCAACTTGCGGAACAATTCGGTAATCATTTCATTAATAAATGAGGTACCCCTATTGGTGAGGATAGCGGGTGAAAAATTCAGTAATTACTAATATATATTTGTTTCCTGATGCTGCTATATGTAGTGGCCCTTTGGCATCCTGGCCCCAGGAATTTAATAAGGGGGGTGGGGGGGGCAAATCGGAGGCATATGACCAATGGGTTTCAGGTTTGTGTGTTTGGCTTTTTCGCATGTGGGGCAATTTTTTATATATTCTTTATCGTCTTTGCGCGTTCTAATTCAGTATTATTCATTTTTAATTTTTATAGTGTTTTAAATTGTCGGAAGTGGCCACCATCTAGTAGGGCATCGTGGTATCAGTAATTATTATGGGTACTTAGTATTGTGGTACTAGTGTGAGCCTTTTCTCGCCCACTGGCTTAGGTAGTTTCATGTATATCTCCCCATTTCCGGTAATTCCATAACTCCTGGCCAGTCGAAGGTATTTTGGCTGCTGCCTTTTCTGGTTCCATGAGGGCTAACTTCAGCTGTGTTATGTGTGGATCCTTGATGTATTCCGCTAGAAATGGGGCTGCAGTAGTTTGAGTGAGTGGTGATAATAATAAATGTGTGTCGTCATCAGCCTTTATGTACTCCTGTTCATGTATGTATACTGGGTGGTAGTGTGGTGTGGTGGTGTGTGTAATAATTATTTGACAATTTAGGCATGGGTCGAGGCAGGTGGTTTTGCTTCTGTTTCCATTTCCTCACATAGTGATTTCAATGTTAACCTGGTATAGTGTTGTTATTATTTTGTGATTGCCTGTAAAGGCAGGTATTCCTCATTTATTACAATTTTGGCTATCCATGATTTGTCTGTAAAGAGGTCTTATTTTATTAATGGTTTGATTTCTGACCAATTATTTGTTATATATTAAACAATGTTACTTTCGACTTCATTGTCTTTGTTTTGATTTTTTAACAATGTCTTCACTAGGCTTTATAAAGTGGCGTGCATGTCAAGCATTCCTTTTTTACTTTATAAACATTGTTGTTTACTATTATGGATGTTGTGTCAGCTGTTCTGGATGTTGCAATTCTACTCATAGCTGCTGGTGTGTTTAGTTCTCCTTTGATTATACGTGCTTCGACGTCATGTTCCGTTAGAGCGATCGCAAGTTTCTGGATGTGAACATTATGTCCAGCCATTGTTTTCAGGTAACGCAGACTTGCTCGGCCGGTTTCTATTATAAATTTGTGGCCATATAAGTATTTTTTTAAAGTAGATGACAAAGTATTTAATTGCTGAAAGCCCTCTTTCTGTTGCCGACCATTATTTTTCATTCAAAGATAGTTTCTTGGTCACAAAGACTATGATAGTACGGTCTTTACTGACTGGAACATCCTGCATTAGGACCTCTCCTACTGCTGTTTGCGAGCCATCACAGGCTAAAATAGTGCGGCGGTGTTCGTCAAACTTTACTAGTAAGGGTGGGTTAAGTAAGTAATGCCAATTTTTGTTTGTCGAATGCCTTTTTTTCTTGTTCTGTCCATTTTAATGTTTTTGTTTCCTTTGTTAATGCTGTGAATGGTTCAACGAGTTGGGTGTAGTTGAGTATGTATCTGTGTAAATAGGACGTAAGGCCAAGGAATGTGTGCAGTTGCTTTATGTTTTGGGTGGGACCATTTGTTGAATGTTTGGTGTTTTATCCGGGTCGGTCTGGAGCCCTGACTGCATAATGTAATGTCCGAGTATCTTGATGTCCGGCTGTGCAAAATTACATTTCTTACTGTTTATTTTTACATTGTATTTGTGCAACTGTTCCATGACTTTCTGAATGTTTGAATGTTTTGCAATTGTTCACTGAAGGTGTTGCCTATACTGAAAATGTCTATATAGGTGCCGGCTGTGTTCCAACACAATGGGTCGAGCATAATATCGACGAAATTCTGGGAGTAATTCGGTCTTTAGCAAGACCAATTCGCATACGGGCATACTCGTATAATCCGACACCGTCAACACTAAAGGCGAGTTCCTCTTGATTCTGTTTACATACTGGGATGGAATAGAAGCCGCTGAACATATCTATTGAACTTATATACTTGGAGATTTGAAGTGTGTTTATGATATCCACTGTTCGTAGAATTGGGTATTGGACTTTCCTAAGGTGTTGATTTAAAAGCCGAAAGTCCACCAGAAAGTGTATACCACCTTGGTGTTTCTGTATTACAAAACTTGGTGCAGCGTGATGGGACTCGGACAGGGTTATTATTTGAGTGTCTAGCATTTGTTTTATTTGGGCGAGTACTTGTTCATGCAATTTAGGGTTGATTCTATAAGCCCATGTGTGAACTGGTTTGTCTGTTGTGAGCTTGAGCTTTAGCTCGTAATTATTTGTTTCTGTGAGTTCCATGATCGAACTTGTGAACCAGTCTTTGTATTGCTGTAGTAAATAATTTAGTTGGTGTTTTTGTTATGGTGGGAGTGCTGGGTTTATTTTTACCGAGTATAATGTTCAGTATGTGATCTTCGTGTGATTCAATTTTGTTTATATAATGTTCGTTGCAATTATTCATATCATGCTCAAAGGTGTTTGAATTTATCGGTATTTCGCAGATATTTTTATTGTTGTATGCATATATGAACATGATGACTTTAGACAGAACTGGCACTGCGTCATATTTTGATGTGAGCAGAACGCTCCCATGTGCTATTATGACCATTTGTGCTGCCGCAGTCAGCTATCACATTAGTGCACAGAAGAGGCGAGTCGAACAGCCCAGAGTATGTTACTGCAGGCTGCCGGGAACAGCGAGTAACTTTCCCAGTCACTCAAATCGCGTAACTCCAAAATGGCCATTTAACCTATTTCTCACAAGACGGAACTCTTGCAGGCAATAAGTTATTGGTCTGGCACTGTGACCCTATGAAGCCACGGCTGTCAGATGATAGTACGATTGGAGGGAACATGGGGGCTGCCTGTACAACAGCACAACACGTATCTCTAGTTTGGTGTGTGTCGACAGGCCTGTAGGCCGAAGTATAAGTGTAGCGATGATGGGAAGTGTTTCAAAAGGCTAGTTTATATACCACATTCAGTGTGTCAAGATGCCACTTGTGTGGTCACAAGTGTTAATATGAATTTTTTGTAGGCATACAGAACTAAGCTGCACTTAGCATGTTTTAGCATTCAGCTGCTTCTCATAGATGAATACCATAGGTGTGATGTCAAGAAAAATGCATGTTCACAGTACATTACTTTATGCAACCGGTGCCCTGTGAATGACAAAGTGCAGTACACTCGCCAGTACTAGATTTGGGCAGAGTTTTTAATATAATAAATGTACAGGGTTTTAAATCAATAATATCTCGCATTTTCAACACAGTGTTCATCCCGCATATTCATGTTTATATATAACATTCGTAAGGGTGGCAGCATTCCCGTGACGTCATCACAAAACCTGTTAATTCAGCATTTAGAGCCACAGAAATGTCGCCAATAGATGTAATGTAATTAATAGGGCATATAGAAGTGTTATATAACCTTTGGTAAGAGTAAGGGAAAAAAGCATAATGAGCTAGCACAAACCTGAACTCACCCTCAGCTTTCGCTCGTGCGAAACTGAGCATCGTTCGGAGTCTGACCTCCACCATCAGCCAGCATGCTGCTCGGGAACTGCGCTCTTCAGTACGTCCCTTCGGTATAGCAACTTTTCGGCGTTAATCATTATTTTATCAATAGTGTAACTTCTGGAACCTCTTTGCTTTTATTCTAATGCCGAAGGGCCGACTGACAGCTAATTTTAGCGTTAGAACTTAAGTGCGCAGTATGCACATTTCGAAAGCAGCATCATCTATCGGCAGGCCACAGTGCCGAGCCTGCATAATAGAGTTGTGTAGAGTACAGGGTCAGTTGTATTCAGTCAGATGCAATGAAGTTGTGTGTGATTAATTCTTGCCTTTTATTGCCTTTACCTTAGGTAATTTAGGGCATGGCATATTTAAGGCTGAAGTTTAACCTCAGTGCTTTGTGTTGAGTATTATGGGTCCTGCCATCCATAGGCAGAGTGGAGTCAGTGTTTATCAACAGCTGTGTAAGGGGGCCTTTACCCTTATGCTTGTATAGTGGCAGAAATCACTATTTTAACATCAGTGATGGTAAGTGCACGATGAACACTGCAACCAGCCAAATGCAACCTCCAGAAATCCCCATGGCCATCGGCCCACGACCCCAACATTTGCTCAATCGTGCTGGCACCGGGCAACACATCATCTCGCCTCTGCTTTGGGTTGGGATAGGCAGGGCGGCCCACATCGTTCCTGAGAGGGGGCACACGTCAACTTCTTTAGAAATCCACTCCTAATATTATATCTAATTTAATATTGTCCATTAGTAGGAATTCCTGCTGAACATTGTAGCCTGAGATGCTGATATTGGCATTAGTTTTATACTTTGGGAGGTCAATGTCATTTGTGGCATCCACTAAAGTAAATGTTTCATTTATTGATTCACGTTTATGTTTGGTGATGAGTGTGGGTGCTATGCACGAGTGCGAGCAGCCAGTGTCCAGTAATGTGTTGTAAGAATTGCCGCCAATCTGGACAAGGACGTATGGTGTTATCTTCACATAATTAACATGGCATTCGTCTTTGATGGTCGGCGAAGCGTGTGAGGTATGTGTAATTAGGACATGTGGCTCAGTTTCTGCTTATGCTTGTCATCATTGCCATGAGGTTCTGTGTTGATGTTTTGATTGGTGTTTATTGTCTCGCGGTTGGGATACCTAGTTTTGTGCGTCCAATGGCAAAACATTTTTTCAATTTGTTAAAATGTGCCGCAATGTCAGTATGAAATTGCTGGTTGTGATTGAGGAAGAGTGGGCATGCCGCCGCTCGGTGACCCGAATACAGACACAGAGCACACGCCATGGCCGCCAGTGAGTGGGAACCTATGAAGGCCGCACACGCATCACTGACTTCACAACCATGCTGACTCGTGCATTCTTTCGGGTCGGCCTCAGCGCACGCCGTCGCTACCATTTGTAGTACCGCGTCAATTTTCACATGAGCGGTGTTGTGTTTAGACTTGATAGTGTCCTTGTGGGAGTTGTCTCTTATTACAGATGCTTTTCCCTGACTCGCTTTTGCATCCCGAAAGATGATACAGGTTGACCTGTTTTCCATGTTTACCTGTGTCTGAATTTTTTCTATGCACTGTAGTGTAGGTTGCATTAGCATGTGAAAATTTTCACTGCTGGAATTGAATTTTGTTATTTCCGTGTAAGGTCTTGAGGGACATGTTTACTGAAACGTGCCTTACAGGCGTTAATGATGTGTTGCACTTTTATTTCTGGTTTTGGACTGTCTTTGTGTTTCCTTTGAATGTTAGCGCCCTGCTTTTGATTCTGTTTTGTATTTTCTTCCGTTAAGGGCCTTATCTGCTTGTCTTTATATTGGTTATAGTATTGCACTTTTTATGTGGTTTTTCAATGGGGGTGGGGCCTATTGCCCCCTTGTGTAGTAGTTTTTTTTGTTGATAGTTATTTGTTTGCTTTTGGGGTTGGTAGTACCTGGTTTGTCTTTGGGTGGGGTTGTTTTGATGATATCTTGTATCAGTGCATGCATTTGTGTTTATTTGAAAGTTTATAAGGGGTGTAGATTTTTTATCGGAGGGGTGTGAGTTGTAGTTTCCCTGCGGTTATGGGACATATTCTTTTATGACAATGAAAGGCTGGCGATTTCGTCTGTATTTGGTAAACTGGGTTGGGGGAGGGGGAGGGTTATTGTTGGTTTTGGGGTTTATTAACATTTTTCTGGGTTTGCAATAATAGATTAGCTATTCCTTCCTTCACCTTGGTTACTTCCGCATGTAATGTGTCGGTATGTGAGTGAACTTAGTGGCCTGTGATTACTTGCTTGTAGCAGAACAACCCTAGTTCTACCCTTTGTATATTGGTAAGTAAATCTTGAATCATGTTGATTTTTAGCTCTACAATCTTAGAGAGCGCCAAACTATCCCGATAAAGTCTGCATCGCTAACATTGGGATTATATTTTCTCCATAGAACAGAATGTTCTCAATCTGTTTTTGTGTGTTCTCATTCAGCTTTTGCTTGGTTGTGTATAGTAATTATTTTAAGTGTTCTTTTGTTGCTGGAGTAGAAAATGTACTTTTCAATTTGGCAACTATGTCGTTCCATGTAATTTGACCGGCCTGAGTTTGTAGGTAGATTTCTAGTGTGTGTTTGCAGACCCTTTTAGGTCAAATTTCAGCCTGCGACAATTTTCTGTTTCATCCGAGTTGTTTGTTTCTGCTGCAAGATTGTATTGTTCTAGGAACTCTGGCATATTTTCATTTTCATCTCCCGAAAATCTGGGTACTGACATTGGGAGTTGAACTATTATGTTGAGGGGGGCTGGATTCTCCACGTTGGTCTGTTGTTGAGAGGTAGTAAGTGGTGTAGCTAGCAGGAAATTTACATAAATGGATTCTGTAATGGTGTCAAATTGTATGGGTGTTAGGGAATCTGATGTGCGATGATGTACGATTCGCATGTGGGGGGTGGTGTAGTTTGCAGAAGGTCACTATAATTTATTTTACCGATTAAACTACGTGTGAGTTGTGAGGAGCTGGTGTTAAACTGTTCTATTAGCTCAGGGTTTTTGTGTAATAATTTCTCTGCTGACACTATGAGTTGTTGAAATTTTTCTGTGCTACTAATATTATGGCTTTGTATTTTCTTCTGAGTGTCCGAGAGGTCAATAGCGACAGGCTTTAGAATATTTCTGGCTGTTTTGGCAAACGATGATAAGGGCTTGTCAGTCATGTATTATTTGTGTTCTCAGGCAATATTACATGGGACCTTATATAGTTACATACACACACAAAGCTTAATAAATTTGTTTTTCACTTTTGCACACATGCTATGTGGAAATTTGCACTAAGCCAGAGAAAAAGGCCCGAAATGCGGTGCCGTGGTATAAAGTGCATTAGCTTAAAAGCATAAATGCACACACACTCTACTCTACGAAACAATGGGTGACTGTACGGCCAAGGTTTTGGCGACGCGGCAGTTTTGCTCATGCACTCTTGGGCGGCCGCAATTTGCTGAATAGCGATACACTCTAAGCTTTGAATGAGCTTTTTCACTGCTACTAATGTTTACTATGTATGCTATGTTGAACCGTAGTTAATGAGGGAATTCAAACCCTGTAGGGAGGTGAGATATGTTAAGCATCTCTATTAATTCCTGGTTCATTAACTTTACAGATTTGTGTTAATTTTTGTCTAAATGTTATTTCGAGCTTAAGGGGGAGGTTGGAAACGAAAGGCACCTCCACCATTTGCTGTGACCTCTGGTGAGGTAAGGAGACCTCACACCTACTAGGGGGATGAAGGTAGTCAGAGGAAAGCACTCAGTTAATACAAAACTCTATTTTATTTTACTCTTAATCATTACAAATACAACTAAGCAAGATCGATCAGATTGATGCAATATATTAAGTCGTGGCAGTATTACTCAGAGTTACTTTAAATTAAGTAAGCAACCAATAATTTAAATACTCTTGCTCTTATGGAGCTTAATATGGGCCTTCACCTTTCCCGATACATCAGCTACCTAGGTCGCCCTAACGGGAAGAATAATTATCCTGATAGCATAGTCAGCAATGAGGAGGCTCTCTCAATGGTGGATGCGGCGGGTGTCGATCCCGGACCAAGGACTGGTGGTCCTCTCATCAGTCATCCCTCGGGCAGGGCCTTCGGTGTCTGGATAAATATGGCGCCCGAGCTGCCATTGTCCGATCTTTAAATACTGACAGCCCCGATCTCATAACCATTCCCCAGGATTGTTATTACAACAGCTGGGTCGGCTTGTCGAGGTCGTGCTACACCTCGTGTTAGATCACCTTCTTGCAACCTTTGCTGTTGGCAGCCACAGCAATACACATGCCCACACGGGAAAGAACATGTGTAAAGGGGATGCATGAGGGGGGGTCGCTGGAACCCTGGAAACATTGTGGGTCCCCTTGCTGAATTAATTGCCCCAATGGCAACTTCATTAAAGGGGTTGTTTTGTGGTAATTGTTTGTCTGAATTATTATGCTGTCAAAGGTTGCCTCTTGAGGGCATAAACGTGGGATGGTAACATCACTCCAGCAGTACCCTGTCTTGGCCCTGTGTGCTAGTAGTACACCCTATCCACACTATGTGGATAGGGTGCACTACTAGCGCACAGGGCCAAGACAGGAGTAGAGGTTTAACCACCACACTCGAGCAGACTCTCCCCTCCTTAGAGTAGATTAATCATAGCTGTACAGGTGTAGCAGGACGAGCAGACTAGGGGAGAGGAATGTGACAAGCATTACACACCTCCTACCCCTTCTGAAGGCCATCCGTCTGCTACAGCTCGTTGACCTCACTGGGCAGATAGTGGCAGCAGGCCAGAGGGCATGGACCTCTCTGAGCCCACAGGTGGTACAGGCCTTAGGTGTGGAGTGAATTTGAAGAGGTGGGGCGGCTATGTCGCTGACACAACCACTGAAAAGAGCGGATGGCCTCCAGTGAGCTGGACACAATGCTCAGCTGTCTCACTGCTGAAGTGGGGTAGTGACAGAATCACAGGTCCCAGACGGTGGTGGCGTAGTTGCACGATGGCCTCACGAGAGTGCACAACGGTGCCAAACAGGGCACCACCCAGAGGTTGTTCTTAAGCTACACACCTAACCAAAACAAACTGAACAATTAAAAAACAAATGTGATAAAAATTACAATACTGACTCAGTTCATATGTAAACATATAGACATATGGGAGGACACCATCTCATTGTGTCATGGGCAAAGTAGAGCTCTTAGGAATTACGGTCCCTTAGTAGGCTGAAACAGAAGTCAGTTGTCGATGTACGTCAGGTTGAGTGCAGACATATGCAACTTCTACGTTTAATCTGGGAGCATTCTACCTCGTCGCCTCCATTGTCTGCTGTGTTTGCCATAGCAAACAGCTCATCTACTATGTAGATTTTCAGCACGAAGAAGGTCACAAGGTAAGATGCCAGCGGCTACATATTTTACATGTCCCAAACACAAAAAAAAACTATGATGTCGGGCAGGATAGGCAGATGACACATTTATACAAGCAGTTCAAATGTGGACGAAAAATGTTGCATGAAACAAAAATGTCTCATTCTAACCCATGTACCTGCAAGACTGATGATCCAGTGTGTCAATGTTGCTGCCCTCATACACCAGACTGTGATGTAATAATGGTAGCTGCCTGATATGATGACATATTGTGCAGCAGACTAGAGTGCTACAGAAGAATATTGTAATGGGAGAAGGTACACAAGTGCATAAACAAATGTTTTTAAAATGAAGGCTATACTTAATTATTCATATAAAAAATACAATATTTTTGTACTCCTAACATTGTAACAAGTCTTTTAATATTTTATATAGTTTTTTTTTTTTTTTTTTGGCTAGTGGTGTATGATGACAGTGGTCTGTATTTTAACATGTTAAAAGTGCTAAAGCACTGTCAGATGATTCCCAATGACCAGCAACATCACACAAGTATCTGTTTTTCTAGGACCCTTAATGTCAAAAATGGTATTTGCACCATTTAGTAGTACCATAATTGTAGTTCGCTGTTAGAACAGACATCTCTAATTTACAAACTAAAGAAAAAGTACCAATTCGTGAGATGCAATAATCAGTCAAGAAATGAGTTGTATGTTTACACAGTCAAAGACAAGTAATACCAAACACATTTTAAATAGTTTTTATTTTACTTCTCATTCAGAGCACAGAAACGACAGTAGTGATAACAAGACATATTGTTTTCATACTAGGTACCTACTAGATGATGTGTTTCCAACTCTACACCATTCAGTTAGGAGAAAATAAACACATGTTAATTCTAATTTACCTACTCAAAAGTAATAACTCTGTAAAATTAATTAATAATAGTCTCAAATGAAATCAAAACAACATCAGCAAACAGTTTAGCATTTTTACAAGACTTAAATCTCCATTAACTTTAAATGATTAGGTGAATTTTTTTGTCTTGTGAATATGTTATGCATGAATGTTTTCTGATGAACATGAAAATATATGTTAATGAATTCTGATGCAAAATGGAAGACTGCAAAGTGTGTAAAATGTTTTATTTGCATTGAAGCTGTGAAAGTAATATATTGTAGATGAATAACTTTTAATATGGTCAAGATTTTGCTAAATGACTATTTAAAAAACAAATATATTTTATGGCACGAAAAATTAGTTTTTTTTTTTTAAAAAGCATTTTCGTTTCGACAGTTTTTGGTATTTGTAATGTAACTAGTGTTAATAACTTACGAGTTTTTGCTATGATATAGACTGGTAAGTCTTTTGAGTCCTGTGCATCTCAACATAGATAATAGTAAGATTCAAATGTAGTTGTCCCAAATTCAACTTCCTATAGCTACATTGTGCAAATAAAACCAGACCCATCCTTCTCATTTTATTCTAAGTTCATAGTCTATTCTTTAACTTTTTTGGTGCAAAACAACATTTTATGTTTAAATACAGTATGTATGTGTGCAAAACAAATTAAGGATAAACTGTTTGTATTTTTAATTCATTCTGAAATATATTGTCTTTTTTTGATTTTCCATTTGTATAGTTATATATATTCCTTTCCCATGTAAAATTAGTAGCGAAAAAAAATCAAAATCAACTAAATCTTTAAGTTAAACATGCCCAAAGTTAAAAAAAATTACTTTCATAATCAATACTGTTTTGAGTATGTATGTAGTAGGTACTTGATGAAAACATTATCACCCCCATGCCTAAGGTACATACATACATGCAAAACATACTTTTTCAAATAAATTATTTAAGTTCTTAATTATAAATGATTTTCAATTGAAAACAATGTACAGTAATGCCTCTGTTTCCAGACCTCTAATCAGTGGACTTTGTATTTACCGAACAAAATTGAAAGTCAAAACTATTTTTATCACCACGTCCACTTACTGCTTGTAGGGCATGGAAGCTGTTGTTTAGTGGCGAAATACACACACACGTGAACAGCTGTGTTACACAGGATGGGGGGTTAGTTATATTTAGAATAGTTTGAATGGCTTGGCTGCAGGCATCTACTGTAGCCGTTATTACAATTCGTGACATAGGCCTACATAACATTTCCTTGTAGCTTGATGTTTATTGTCAGGGTTTGTGTTTGAAAGGTTTGTTTATGAATACATATACAAATGAAATTGTGACTGCTTTTCGAGAGCGAACGATCTGCACTCTTCAATGTGTAGGATCTACTCTCTAAAAGAGTGTGCATAACTCTTGAAAGGGCCCTACCCAATATGTCTGTTTCTGTTTACTGCAGCAATTTTGTATGTTTTACAAAGCACGTTCCTATCAATTGCCAAGTTTCCATATTATTTTTAAAACTTAGATGTTGTCATTGGTGATGCCGCTTGTTCTTTCTTATTTTGATTACCACAAACATATGCCACATTTTTTAAAGTTCACCGGTGCATCTGCTGATGTATATTGGATGCTCGAAAACTACTGTTTCGGTTGAGCCCCGTTAAACCGATTGTCCGACCAGATCAACCATCCCAAAAATCCAGTGGATCTGGTAGATATGCACTATGACATTATTGATATTTGAATACTTTCTCTGAAAAATAAAAGCTAACACACTCTCATCTCGAAATTTTCAAGCACTCTAGAATATAAAAAAGTAATTTGGACATATAATTTAATAAATGGGCGACGAAAACTTTAGAATTTGTGGGTAATTGCATCAATTTGCATCAGGAAGCAGACGAATATACGGCTGAAAATTAACCTGGTGTTCGAAAAATGCATCAACTGGCGTACACCCATGTATCAATCACTAGTGGATTCATCAGTGAATTTCCAAAAACACAGTATCGTAATATACAAGTGTTTCAGTCCATGGTGTTTTAACATGTCTTTATATGACTTTGCTACTTTATAGCAAGTGGGAAGTTTGGACATGAAAGAATACTGTATAAAAATAAAACAAGTAACCCTTGATTCGTATTTGCCACAAAGAAGTTTACATGTTGTCTTTCATGGGATGATGCTTACTTTAAACAGGACCATAATTAACTACACCTAAATAATAAAATTTTCTTAATGTGAATTACTCTTGGAAATCACCAAGAAGTAAATACTAGTATTTTATTATACACTGTAAATGTTACCAAGTCTATTTGTCACTCGTAAGATGTTAAATGCACTACTCTACACTGCTGGCGAAATAAGCACACCCACGTGAAAGGCAGGGGGAAGGAAGTTATATTTAGAATCGTGCAACGGCATGGTTAAGTGGTCATCTCGAGTATGATGTTGCTCACATGTAACATAGTCTAGGTTTTTTTAATGGGAAATATCACTTGGAACTTATTATAACCATACCTGTATTTAAGTCAAAGACTGTGCATTATTGTTGTGTGAAACTGCTTTCACCTCAGGAGCAAAGATAAAAGCAGGTGTTTCAGTGGTAAGGCCACACATCAAAGTACATACTCAAAAATGCCATAATTATTTAACAATGGGAAAAGTGCTTAAAATGCACACTAGTGTTACAGATAGAATGTCTGCCTGCTGGAGATATATCATTTTCAGCAGCTTGGCAGCTGTGCACGAGGCATGAGAAATAAATAGTTGTGTGATTGATAACACAACTGGAAATTTATCACTGTCAGAACATAAAGTCTGAGTCCGAATATATACATATATATACATATATATACATATATACATACATATATATATATATATATATATATACACACACATATATATGTATATATATATACATATACACATATATATACATATATATATATATATATATATATATATATATATATATATATATATATATATATATATATATATATATATATATATATATATATATATATATAAGAAAGGCACAGGAGAGTGAAAATGCTGACAAGTCAGGGGGATGCAAAATAAAATAAACACGAAGTTACTGATATAACTAATGAGCCTACTGTCCTCAACCTAGGTGCAATTCATTTTTAAATAATTTCTTAAAAGCCAAGTTGGTAGGTAGGACTTGTTTACTTATTGAAAGAAATATCATTAGAGATGAAACCAGAAACACATGCAACAGTAATAAGACAATTGCGAATACAAACATGCCTTATCCGGGACTCGAACTCAGAAAACCTCCTACCATAAGCAAGTGTACAATCAACATAATTATGGAGGTATGACTCGAGCATAAACTTCGAATTTAGTCAAGTATAATGTTTCGAATTATAGGGTTTACTATCCTAAAATATTTACAGGGCCATCATTCTGAAAATCAGTGACTAACCCACTTAAAACACGTAAGTTAACATGGCCTATCATAGTGCTATTTGTGTGAAGAATTTGGTTAAAATTGGTTTATTAGTCCCTGAGATATGGCATAAAACCTTCATATTTTCCATGCGACTATCTTAATAAATGGGAGGACAAAAAAGTTGTATCAGCAAATTTGATGATTGTTTACTGCTAGTATACAAATTAAAGTGAAAATGGATTACATAATTTCTTAGATATAGATCACTAAACTGAAGTGATTTTACAGCTGCCATTTTGAAAATAAGTGTCTTATGCTTAAAATTACATAAACAGCCTACCACAATACGAATTGTTCGCCAAATTTGGTCAGAATGGGTTGATTGTTTCCCCGAGATATGACAAAAACTTAATTTTATTGTGGGGCTAACATACTAGAATGCCGTGCGGTGGTGGAAGGTGAAAGATGAATCTGAGAGGCGGTCTTGATAGAGGTTAGGAATGTTGGAATTCATTTAACCGGTAGGCGCCATGCGTTGCTGGTAGATGGCACCAAATATCTTGAACTGGAGAGACTTGTTGACCGTTGGGTGCTATGGGCCTTTCGTCCAAATGTAGATTTTCCTTCCGTGATGGATGGTGCCCCTAATATTAATTATTAGCTGTACTCTGGTCTGTTTATTAAATGGTGACCTATTGTGGCTGGTCACACAACTTTGATAACTGAATTAATTATGTTATACACGTAGCAAGACTGATGAAATAAATCTGATTGGTTTGTTAAACTGTGACCTATTTTGTCTGGTCACACGCCATCACTGCATAAATAATTATACCACGTACAAAGCAAGCTTGGCAAAAACAAAAACACTCGAAAATACATAACACTGGTGGCGGGTATTTTAAGGGCCCATGTCCTGAAATGCAGTGAGGCATCACTAGGAAAAAATACATGGAAGTCCTATCACACGTATATTTCTGGTGAAATACATTACCACTCCTCTGCTCAGACACACTTCACAAAGTTTGCCAGACTAAATTTATGCTGTTGAAAAAGATGCAAACTCAGAAAAAAAGAATTAAATGAACATTTAAGCTCACCTGGATGATGCAAACCACAATATGAGGGCAGGCTTCTCCAGTGGCTAGAAAAAATATAAGGTTCCTGTAATTAATTGCAGTATATTGTACATTAGATGGTTGACACGAAAATGATGCGGGCCACCAGAGCGCGGTGACACAGCCTTGCCCTCGCGAATCTTGGATACTGTTAAAGCATTCTTCTGTGCTGCACCAACCTCTCCTCTTGGGGCTGCCACACCAGCAGTGGTGGCTGCTGAGGTAGGGCTGCGGAGCACAGCCCTCCTCATAAAATCTCAGAATGCATACCTCTACTTATCTGCTAATCAGTATATAATACTGTGTACGAATACGGAGGTTATTTCGCAGCCAATGTTTTTGAGATGGACAAGACACTTGTCACGAGAGAAATGTTTTTGGAAATGTCGAGTGGTGGGGTGCAGATTCTTTGCCCCGAAGTGGGTAGAGCTAGTAGAGAGAGATGACTGTAATATAGTACTAGGTGTGCTACGGGAGGGAGGGAAGACTTCAGGGACTGGCCCTTTTCAGCCAATCGCATGCTGTAAATTGGAGAGAGCTGGGCACGCCCCTGCTCAAACAAAAAAATTGTTTCCTGGAACTTGACAAAGCTACCAAAACCACATGTTTTGTAAGCACACTTACGCGCTCCACTCTCTTTGCAGTTGTTGAACACATTTCTTAACAATGCTTGTATTTATTCCGAATATTTATTTATAAATATTGTTCAAATTCATGTGAGCTTCAAATATAGTGTAATACTCTGAATAAGTTTGTTGTTAATTAATGATGAGCTATGAGCATCGGTCAGAAGCAGGGTTCAATTGTTATTAATGTCGTGTTGTGTAAACTTGTAAATAATTGTTAATTCGGTGAGTAACATTTTAAACCTTATTACAACAAAGATTTTCAATTACGAGAATAAACTAGAGCTACTGAGTTCAGCAAGGCCACAGTTAAATATAATTCAACAACGAAGCCAAGGCAGTAAATGGTTCGTATATGAGAAAATTCGACGCAAGTACATACAATTTCGCGGACTTGCTATGCGGGTGTGAAGTTGGAAATGTGTTGTTTTGTTTAACTTTTTTGCTAATGAAACTTAATGATCTTGCGTGTACTGGCAATTAAAAACATTTGGGAGACAAAGTTAAAAGACATGTTCACAACATATAAAAAATAAATGACATAAAATTTTCATTGCTTGATAAGGTGAATATACATTGCCAGTTAGATAGCGCATACAGGTTGACAAATAGATTTTTTTTAAACACATATACTAAGATATGCCACTTTCATCCTCTAATTTAAATTTGACATGAATTTTGTACGTACTGTAGACTATGTAAATTAGCATTTGATTTTAAAAATATTTGTTATAGTATATTTGTTATCATCATTAGTATAGTAGAATTGGTATTATTATGCTATCTCTTGTCGTCTCGTGTAATGTATCACACCATGTAGGTTCTGGTTGGAAGGAATATAACCTAAAGAAACTTAAAACAAATACATACCTGTTGTAGTGATTAGATCTGAACCAGCAGCTACAGTATGTTGACCATTACAAATTGGGCGATGATACATTTTTATTATTATATTATATTATTTTTATTTAAACAACCACACTTAATTTTTTATTTAGCTACATAAGCTACACTTACTTAAGCCTGTCATATGCAATATATTTATCACAGTGTCTATTTAAAAATTATATTTGTAATGATACGAGTTAGGATTGCTACAGCCCTTCTAGTTTCAAAAGTCACCAGCCGCCACTATGCGCCAGATTAGAAATACTTTCCGTTACACACTTACAAAAACAATTTATAAAACCCCTAAACATCTTGCCTTGCAATTCTACCACTGATATAAATTACTTTGCATTATTTGAAATACAAAATAAAACACATTGTTTGGGATATTTTGTGCCTAGTAGGTTGCGACTGTATTGTTCTTGTTTGTTTTTTATTTTGTAGGGTTGGTGGTGGTGTTGTAACCAGATGGCTGATGTATAATAAATATTGCGTTAGTGATGATTTTCAATCCAGTGTTTTTCGTGTTACTCTGTGCAATCCATCAAACGATACAAACACTTCCGGATTGAGATGTTAACCAGACTCGTGTTTTTTACTGTGAAAGTAAATCAAACTGTTACATAATCATTGGTGCATGTCCGTATCAAAGTTAGCCATGGCGCAGCAAACTACTGAGCTACAATTAATCGTGTTTGACTACCTTATAGCTAAAAATAGGAGCAAACGAGTTGTTAAATGCAGTGGTGCAAGATGCGGAGAAACTTGAAGAGTTTGTGGTGGCTTTTGACAAAGTAGCTGCAAAATGGGACGAGTTGTTAACAAACTATATTGCCTTGTGTGCTGTCCCGCCAAAACCTGAATCGAGACCTCTAAACGAGATTAAGGATGCATTCGTAAACATTGAAAAGGTTTTCTGGTTTTTGCACGTCCAGTATAATAGATGTACTATAACGATATTTGATATAATCTGTCGGGGTCCAGTTATCGGTACGCGTACAGTGTTACCACCTATACAGCTTCCAGTGTTTTTGGGCAACCGTGCCGAATGGGCACCATTCGCCGAGCTCTTCAAATCCATGGTGCATTAAGATAAATCGCTTTCTGATGTTCAGAAACTAGATTATCTGATTGGATGTCTAAAGGATGAACATAAGGAAACTGTACATAATCTACCGATCACTAACGAGAACTACATTGTTGTCTGGTCATTGCTGGAGAAGCAGTACAAAAACCTGCGTGTTACTGCTACACTGCAAGTTCAAATAATATTGCACCTTCCGAAAGAATGTATCAATTCTCCAGAATCTTTGTGACGCTTTATTAGTGTAGTGCATGAAAACTTACCAGTTTCTGATTGGAGTTTTTGCTTTTGAACATTAGCCTTGAAAAGATAGATTCTTCTCTTCGCCAAGAGTTTGAATTATACATAGACAAAAACATGTGAACTTGTAACCATTTGTTGACGTTGCTAGAACGATATGCTATGGCGAATGAGAATGTTAAATTGGTGACCAACCTTAATGCCTCAGGCAACAGTAGTACATTTGTAAAGAGTAAGTTCAGCACCCAGTATGAAGGGCAACTCAAAACAAGGTCATAGTAGATGCACTTTACTTGTTGCAGTAGAAAATGTTACAGTGTGTCCAGTACGTAAAGAGAAACATCGATTGAGTAAATGTGAGCAGTTCTTGACAAAGTCTATTCCGGATAGAGTCAAGTTTGTGAAAGAAGAATCCATGTGTTTCAATTGTTAAAAACCCAATCACAGTGCACAAAAAAGCTTGTCTAAATTCACTTGTAGACAATGTCAAAAGAGGTACCACTCGTTGCTCCACTTTTCTCATGGCTCATCACATAGAATGTAGATACAGAAAATGCAAAACATGATGGTTCTTCTCATGAGAGTGCTATATCCAAGGTCCAAACGTTACATTTGTCTATTGAGACTGATATGCAAACTACAATTTTGCTTTCGACAGTTCTGGTCCATGTGAGTGATAGTAGTGGACATTTTCAGACATTAGAGCCTTACTGGATAGTGCATCACAAGTCTCTTTCATAACTGATATGTGTCCAGTTGGTTAGGCCTACAATGCCACCATGAACAAGTAGATTTAGCTGGGGTTGGGCAAACTCCTGTGTCAGGGTCAAGATGAGTTCTATATTGTTGTGTTAAACCTATTGACTCTCAGGCCATATATTTTGATGTTAGAGCTACAATCTTGAAGGAGATCACTCATCCCATGCCTGCATCAAGGGTTGCTCACAGTACAGTAAGCCATCTGAAGCTAGCGGATCACAGCTTCAATGTTCTTGGGCCTATTGACATCTTGTTGGCAGCCGACATAGTGAGTGATGCTATGACTGGCAGGAAAATTGTAGGTGAGCCCTATGATTTTCACATAGTGCTTGGCTGGACTGAGTGGCAGGGTTGCATGCGAATAAGCGAGGAGTCCATCTATCATTCTTGATACAAGACAATAGTCTAGATGTACAACTATAATAATTCTGGGAGTTCGAAGAGATACCGATAACAAAAGTGTTGTCGACAGACGAGGAAAAAAATGCGAAGAGCACTACAACGAAACACACACGAGACATGGGTGGTAGATGTGTGTTGCGACTGCTGTTCAAACAAAATCGGCCCGAGTTAGGAGAGTCGCTACAACAGGCAAGTTTAAAGTATGAACATCTGGAGAAGAAATTAACTAACTCACCGGAGATCGCAACTGCATACCACAAGTTTCTCAAGGAACATGAAGAACTGGGCCACATGACACACATCTCTCAGTTGCTCGGCCCTCTGGTGGCAAGCCAAGTAACAATTGTTTGGGTACCTCAGAGATCTCGGAGGTAGTATATGTTATTCCTCACCATGCTATAATTAAAGAGGCTAGTTCAACCACTAAGGTATGCATCGTTTCTGATGTTTCATAAACGACTTAAAATTGTCTTATTAAATTATGTTCTCCCTACTGGGCAGAAATTTCAGAAGGGCATCTGTGAGATTGTGAACTTCCGAACACTACGTGTTGTCGTTACTGCTGAAATCTGTATGATGTATAAACAAATACGGATACATTCTGATGACTGCAAATATCAGTGTCTTCTTTGGTGGCCTTCAGCTGAATGTGATGTGCAGCTATATAGACTCAACACTCACTTCCTTATCAAGCACTGAGAACATTAAGGCAGTTAGCTACTGATGAAGCTCAAAACTTTCCGCAGGCAGCTCAGGTACACTTGCGAGACGTGTTTGTTGACGATGTGGTTAAGTGGGCTGACACTTGGAAGATGCAATAAAACTGAAATCTGAACTAGTGTCACTGCTTCAACGAGGAGGATTTGAGCTTCGAAAGTGGTCCTCCAGCAGCACCACTCTACTTGAGGATGTGCCTATATCACAGCAAGAAGTTTTGAAGAGCCTTCATCGAGAGACCAGTCCGGCTATCAAAGTGCTTGAGTACACTGATTTCCAAGAGACTGATGATTTCACATACCACGTCAATGTACCCCAATTGTCAATAACCAAATGGGGTATCTTGTCAACTATTGCCTGCCTGTACGACCCATGTGGGTGGGTAGCCCCAGTTGTGTGGGGAAAAATCTTGTTGCAGACACGGTGGGTGATGGGGTCAGAGTGGGATCAACCTGTTCCTATAGATATTGTTCAGCAGTGATTACATTTCAAGAAGACATTGGGGGTGTGGCCAAGGTGAGAATGCCACGACTCATTAAGTGGACTAGTGCCTGCAGTATCGAAATTCATGGCGTCTGCGATGCTTCCGAGAAGGCATATGCTGCTGTATTTATGCTCACATTGCCAAAATTGGAGAAGTTTCAATTTGCCTAATCACAGCAAAATTATAGGCTGTGCCACTGAAGACACTATCAATTCCGAGGCTTGAGTTGTCGGGTGCTTTGCTTCTTTCAAGATTGTGGCAATGGGTGAGCAAAATAATCAGCAAAAGTGCTCATCCCTTCAGCGTGTATATGTGGTCAGATTCTCCCCATCCTGTTATGGCTCTGGTCATTACCACACAGGCTCAAGATCTTTGTCGCTAATCGAGTAGCTGAAATTCAACTAATTATGCATCCTAGGTCATGGCATTATGTCCCATCAAGCTGTAACCCAGCAGACCTCGCATCACGCGGTGTGTTTTCTGACAAGCTGGTGAACAGTACTGTGTGGTTCCATGGACCTGAAGGGTTGATGGATTCTGAAGACATGTGGCCTGTGAATACGTTCAAGATGCCCAATCTGAAGAATATGCCTGAATGTAAATCTTAGAGAGCACAAGCTCTAGCAGTCCAAGAAGGTGATGGTACCCTGTGGACATTGTTAGAAGGCTTTTCATCACTCTCAAGTCTCAAGAGGTTAACAGTGTGGATTCTTAGAGCTCGAACAGCATTTATGAAACAATCTCACTGTGAATCGATGTGATTGAGTGCTGAAGAATTAAAGGCAGCATTGATGTTTTGGGCTCAAGTGGTACGACACAACCTTTTTTCAGAGGACTTAAAGTTGCTCCATAGTAAAGGGTGCTCCCGAAAGATAAGGAAATTGCATCCTTTCCTTGATCCTGTGGGTGTCATAATGGTGGGCGGCCGCTTGCAGGACTCAGCGTTGCCGGAAGAGACTAAACACACAATACTTCTTCCAGGAAAATGTCATCTATCCATGTTAATTGTGAAACATTACCATGAGCAGTACCTCCCAGTGGGACTCCAGGCAGTACATTCCCTTATCCAGAAGCAATTTTGGATATCGAAAACTCGCCAGATCATTTGACATTGTATGCACCGGTGTGTAAAGTGTTTCAGGTGGTCAGCAAAAACCTCCACCCCTCTTATGGGTGATCTCCCTGCTGTGAGATTCTCACAAGTGCATCCCTTTTTGAAAGTTGGTGTCGATTTTACAGGGCCATTCGCAACAAAGCAGACAAAGGCACGCAAGGCTCCAGTGGACAAAAATTACCTTTGTATTTTTGTGTGCGTGTCGATGAAGGCTGTCCATCACTGTGTACAGAAGCATTCTTGGTTGCCCTTAAGCAATTCGTGTTGGTGAGGGAAACCCCATCAGACATACTGTCAGACCAAGGCACCAACTTCATTAGGGTAAGAAGTCACTTGAAGGAAGTTCATTAAGTAATCTTCACCGATTCCTCATGGCAGCATTTGCAGAACCACTTACATGATCTTAACATTGTTTGGCATTTCAACCCGCCAGCTGCACCTCATTTGGTGGCCTGCAGGAGGCAGCTGTGAAATTGGCCAAACTCCACATGAAGCAGGTCATTGGAGAGCAAATACTTACGTTTGAAGAGATTACAAACCTTTTTGCTGAAATATCTGTGGTACTAAACTCCAGACCTTTGTGTGCCTTATCAGACCCATCAGAATTTGATGTCCTTCCTCCAGGACATTTTATAGTGGGTCTGCCTGAGCAAGACTTGAATCATGTTGTAGACAACCATCTGGGTGGTTGGCAGTTGGTCACCAAGCTGAAGCAAAGCATTTGGAAATGTTGGAGTTTGGAATTTTTCAGACAGAAGTTGCTTGGGTGCAAGGTATTAATAACTTGATATAGATAATTTCTCCGTACCTGGAATGGTAAAGGTGATACAAAGATCAACTTTGTTAATTTAAATGGCATGATAGTGTTAAATAACACCCCTCAACAGTGTGTATGAAGATGTATTAAATATGATGAAATTTGCAGATCATGCAAGACCACTGAAGGTCAATGATGAAGCAAACTGTGCCGCCGCATGGAACAATGGGCCGATGTAGCAATGCCCTGTAGTTGGTGTTTGTTTAAACAAATTGGTGACCTTGTGCATTGACATTTTTTTTTTGCTGTGTCCTTCAAGTTCAATCAGTTTTCACCTCATGTCATCATTTTTCACGTTCTTACCAAATGCAAAAGCCTTGAAACTTGTCGAATGTCTTCGGAATCAGTAGTAATGCATAAGAGATGATGGTTTTTTTACATAATGTTTGAAGCAGCCAAGAAAGCATGTGACTCTACAGTAGCAAAAGTACTCCCAAAACGGCTTCGTAAACTTCTACAAAAGCTCTCAGACACTGTAGTTGATAGTGATGTTAATTTAGGGCAGAAATGAAAGTGAATCTCAACTATGAAGCCTTTAAATAAGTATTATCGACTATTGTGCACAGGAACTAAAAATAGATTTCAAGAGAGACATAATGTTATAGCAGCAGCTTGCAAACATTTTATAGATGTAGAGGGTAGTAATGAGTTGATGAACTTATTCTGCATTTTGCAGCATCAAAGACAAGAAAACTTTTCTTGTGACTTTTGCTATGCATTTTGTGCAAGGAATAAAAAACTATCTATTTACTTTTTTAAATGTAACTAGGAAGAAGTTCAAGTGAAGTTGTAGAACATTTACTAGAAAATTTGTTATACTAATTATTGTTCAGTTTTAAAAATGTTTACAAGATCAGAGCTAGTATATTTTTGTTTATTCATAATTATATTAAAAACTTTTATAAAGATAAAAATAAAATGTGGTGAATAATTTCTATTCAATTAAAATTTGCTGTATTATCCTTTAGTTAATAACTTTAAATTAATTATAGGATGTGAAAACTACTCCAATTCAAATATTCTTGTTTCTCTCTCTCTACACAAATAGGTAGGGCAATAAATGCCCCCTCTCCCCCATGTAAGCCTGGCTACGGACCTGCACTGAAGATGTCAAACATGTTTTGATGTATTTGCATAGTTTTTTCTTAATCCAGACAGCACTGCCAATGCCCTCTTCCTTTTTATTATCTTGAAAAACTAACAGGCATGGCATATGCACTATCATATTTTAACTCCTACCTTATAAACTAAGACTTGCACAAATCCTACAAACTAAAACCATAAAATCTTAAAAGGTAAGCATGCTAACCACATCCTTTCAGAATCCTTCAATATTTTAGAGGTGATTGCAATTGCATTAATAAAGCCTTGTTTTAGAACTCTATTTAAATGTGTGATTGGTTAGTGGGAATTATAATATTAATGTCACCATGATTGTAAATATTTAAACAAAATAGCAAATATATAAAATTTACCTGTAGATGTTATTTAGAAACAATTTTAGAAGGCAATAGTCACACACACAAACTACAAATTATTTACTTATATTTGTACATTCTTATAAAACATTAAAAGTTCACAATAACATACATAAAACAAGTATGACAGATAGAAACCACCTCCAATTTTGGTAACAAATGAAAACACTAAACTAAAAACTAAGTACATATATACAATACACATCACAACTTTAAGCCATTAATTTTTTTACTTATAAATTAAATGTAAATCCATGGTGGATTATCCTTGGCTATGATTTATGTTAGCATAAAAATTTATATATAAATTTTTTTATCTTCCCTAGTCATGGTTTCTGACAAGTCTTAACTCTCACATTATGTAAGTTTCCCCCCAAAGACCCAAAAATATACACTGCCCAAATTTAATTAGATTGCCTGCAAGGATGTTTGCTGAATTGTTTTACAGTATGAAATACACTATATTCATTTGCATTTTGATCTACCATCTAATAATTTTTTCCACAAATCAAACTGTTCATGAAATTTAACCATGTGTATACTAATGCCTTTCTGAATAGTACAAGGATTGAAAGATATTCGTTTATTAAGAAATTCATTGACATGTAATCGCTTAATCTTGAGGTCCTGGGCCACAATTCCGGTAACATAAACATCTTCCAGCTTTAAATACGTTTTCTGTAATGCTTGAGTGTACAAATCATGAATTATATCACCAGTCATTAAGTAAGCTGGACCTGTAGTAAAGTCAGGAAAAACAGATGGCGAAAACTGCTGCAAAGATATGAAATACTTAGATTTTTTGTTGCGAATTGGTTTCCACTTCTTTGCCAGGCGACCAAATATTGTCCTTTTATCTTTGAAATGTTTATCCACAAAAGTAAGTAATTTTGGAATGTTAATAAACATATCATCATCTGTTTTCAACACAAACTTACTCTGATTACAGTAAATATCAACCCACTGTAACATTGACACTGTTTTTAGAGTAAGGTTGTTGTAAGAATCAACAAAGTTAGCACTAACCAGATCATTAAATACATGATTTTCATCTTGAATAGTCTCTTGAAGCTGTTTATTGTTGTTTGATCCCAAGAAAAATGCAACTGAAACATCGCTCCGTTGTGCATAATGACCCCAAGTTTGTCTTATGGCCATTCGAGCCTCCTTATGAGATGGTGCAGAAGTTACAACCACTAAAAGTTTTAAATTACTTCCTAAATCTGGGCACAACTGAGAACTTGATATTTTATAACCAGGTTCATATATATCACTTGTTAGAAAACCTTTATCTACACCATCAGGTGCAGTTGCATTACTAGGCTGTAAATGTTGAAGTGCTGTATTTGTAGCAACTGGAGTAGACTTCTGAAAACTTTTTGCAATATTTAAAAAATCTTGTGCCAATGCTGCAATTGGAACTAAAGGTGTGCGAGGAGTTCCAGACTTGTTGCTGCTTATTAATTTATATTCCAAAACACTAGCATTAAATGTATTCAAGTTCAATGATGCTGCTGTTGGTAAATCAACGGGAGATGATTTTGTTGGAATACCTGCAGACAAAAGAAAACAATTTAAAATAAAACAATAGTTTATTCATAAATTCTACAATGGACAAGTTATTGGTCAATTTATAAGAGCAACATTGCTTTGGAAGACTTTCAAGCTGTACTATTATGGGCAAAAAGGCTAAATGTTATAATTACTAATAAAAGGTTCAAACCACTTGAACAGTGACTTAATGCTCGAATGCTGAATCATTTAATGGGTTCACTGGTTTCATATCCTCATCACATGGGCATGATTGAAACTGTAGTACAGTAGAATGCTGTACCACAATCCAACAACAAAAAAGGCCCGAGAAGTTACTGATATAACTAATAAGCCTAATTCGATCTGCATGGATGCAAAGAATTTTTAATGAAGTTATTAAAACCTTAGATTGTAGGTAGTCATTGACATCTAGTCGACAGTAATATCATTAGAGATGAAACCAGAAATATATAAAACAGTAGTGAGACAATTACAAATACACACATGCCTTATCCATGACTCAAACCATAAGCTAGTGTGCAATTGACTGCATTACAGAAGTTGGAAATTTACGATGTAATGAGTCTAATGTTTTGAATGATAGGGTTAACTAAACTGGAGTATTAACAAGACCATCATTTCAAATCATCTATGTTTACATGGAAGCACTAACGGTAAGCAAACTTTTGTGAAAATTAGTGAAATTGTCCCGAAAATATGGCAAAATGTTCAGTTTTTCAAATGGCACTATTTTGCAGCAAAGGCCAGCAAAATAGGATCTCTGTATGCATAACTGAAGCTTCTAATTGATATTGTTAGTGTCAAAGTTCGTGTACAAAATTTGGTTCAATTTTGTTGAAATATTTAACAGATACAATATCCTAACCTAAATTATTTATATTAATACCATTAAAAACAGGGCCTCCCGCACCTCAAACATGTAAGTATACATACCCTACTGTAGCACTACTTGCATGTACAATTAGGTGGGAATTCGTTGAATTATACTTTAGATATTGTATAAAACCTAATTTTTTATGATGTTTTTTAATGTTTATGTAGCTGCCACTCTGAAAATAAGTGCCTGATCCACTTAAAACATATCAGTTTACGTGGCCTGCCATACCGCTACTTGTTTGCTGTCTATTGGTTTTCTCCGGAGGATATCCCACATAAAAATTTAATTTGTCATATGGTGCTATCTTACAAAATGGCAGACAAGAGACTCTGTGTGTGTGTGTGTGTGTATATATTTGATGGTTGTCATATGTACTGCCAACATACAAAGATAATACGGAAATGATTTCAATGATATAGTATACAAGCTAAAATTGCTATATGACTGCTACTTTGAAAATAGTGGATGACCTACTTAAAACATGCCAGTTTACATCACATGCCACAGTACTTTTTATCTGCCAAATGTGGTAGCAATTGGTAAATTGTTTCCTGAGATATTACATAAAAACTTATTTGAATGGAGCTACCTTACAAAATGGCAGATAAGAAGCTTGGTGCAAAACACATTTGAAAGTCGCAATATATTGTTTCAACACAATTTTTTTTTTTTTTTGTGATTTTGATTTAAATTAAGCTTTTTGTTAAGCGTGATGATTGTACTGGTATTTTTGCTTGCTCTTTCTTTTTTGTTCAGAAGCTCTAGATTTTATGACAGCATGAAGTTTCATATCCCTTAGTTTTTTGGTTAAGTTACAATAGGCTTGCTCTTAATTAATTTTTCTTCTAGTGTTTTCTTATGGCGTTTCCTTCATTGGGGGTTAGGTTAGGGAATTAGACAATTTTGAGTGGGTTCCGCTCGTCTTATGAATTGTTCCTTTTTATTTGATAAGAAACACACACTTCCTTTTTCTTTTTTTGCTTATTAGTAATGTGGTGAGAAATACTTTAATGATTTTTATTTCAAAATTCGGTTTTGGGGAGATCAGTTTCGAAAATAGTTTTGTGTTGAAGTTGTGTTGTTTTCGGACATTTTGGCCTTTAAATAAATGTCGAGGTTTTAGTTGAAAAGTTAACTGATAGTGTCTCCTTTAGAGTTCATTCCTTTATTTTAAATTGTTTTTCTTGTTTGAACAGATATTCTTAATTTGCCGACTTTTTTCATTTTGTTTCATTTTTATTTTAAGGTTAGATCATTTAAGTTATGGTGGAACTGAATTAGGAATCAGTTATTTTACAATTTTTTATCTAGTTTTTGCAGGAATAAAGGCTTTCTATTTTTTTTTGACTGCCAAGGTTCTTAAGGAACCGAGGTCACTCATTACTTTTAATCTGAAAGAATTTCGTCACCACATGGATCAGCAGACTTCCTCTGAAGCGACGGCAGCTGGCCATATTTTTCTCGGCCCAGGTGCGGGTTATAATTCCCCCTTTCGCAGTTCGGAAGAATTGTTATCTTCTGCTTGTTCGAAGCAATGGGTGTAGCTGCGAGCTGCGCCAAAAATTTCCTTGGTAAAGCCAAGATTGTTGTAATGACAATACACTTTGTGCTAGGCTTGTAAGGGGAAAATGGGAGTTTGGCTTCAAGCTATCAAGGTATCAATCACTGCAGTGGCGGGCTCTGATTGGCACGCCATGACATCATCTTCGCTCGTGACGTTAGGGGAGGCAGCTGTTATTATCAGCTGTGTGCAACAAGGTCAACAAATCGTGAGTGGGACAGTGGAAGTCGAGGGGAGCAACTGGGGCGAGTGCTCGCAGGCAGTGTGGCTGGCAGTGCAGCCTAGGAGGAGGCAGCAGCAGCACATGGTCGTGATGAGTATTGGGTAAAACTGTGGTGAGGTGCGTGGTCGGGATGTTCTTCCCTGCAGGGCAGGAAGAATGGCCCTGGCCATGCTTTTCAGTAGGTTAAGTTTATAGTAAGTTTTTCACAGGGTTTGGATGAGAGAAGATGGTGGTGTAGTACGCAGTATGCAAGATGTGTTGGTGTAGGAGGTGTCGAGAGATCAGGGCAGAAACTTTATAGGTAAATAAGTATAGCTCACTCATCAGCTCTGGCCAAGGGACCATTGAGGTTAGGTTAATTTTATTTTAAACAATTATCATTGACTTGGGAAGGAACCTTGGTTTTTGCAGTTGTGTGGTTTTTCAGACCTCTTTGGGGGAATTTAAATGTACGAAGCTGAGGTCTATGTTATATTTCCAAATAATTTTTGACAGGTTCCTCCTTTAAGTTAAATTTCAGGCATTTGCTACTTTTACATTCGTTTGACCTTTATTTTGGTTTCTACATTGATTCTTTTTCAAGTTCTCTAAAGTTTATTTCATTATCCTGTCCAATCTATCTATAAAATTAATAATTCTATAAGCATACATAAATAAAGTAACTTTAAATTGACTTTTGTGGGAGTAGCATTTAAGCTTTAGGGGACTACTGGTTGAGCGCTATTGCTATACATACTTTAAGATAGTGTAAATACAAATATTTCAATGCACTGATCCTAAAATAATTCTGGTTAAGGTAACTCAATAGTGGTAAAGTAATTTTAATGGTTTCTGCGTAACATTTTTTATAAAGGGACTGTCTACCCTTATTCTCTTTAAAGTAACTGACTTACATTTTACTTGTTTTGTTTATACTCACCTCTGGGTGAGCTACACCAGTAAGAAGGGCATCCTGTCAGCCCTATAGCAAATTATTTTATTTCTCCTTAACTCAATCATTGGTTAGGCTTGTGAAATTTATACTTTTTTTCTCTGATGGTTTACTCAATTGGGTAATAAGATTAATTTTAAATAACCTAAAATTTATATTTCATTACTTATCTGTTTAATGAAACATAGCTTTAAAAGTTAAATATCTATGTCTTGTACTATTTTTATTATCTTTTTAATACATTTTTTTGATCTTAATAAAACCCTTCAATTTTTTAAAAAATACTATTTGTTTCTTGCTAGTTATTAAGGACCCTGCCCTTTCTTTTTTTTCTTGACTCCTGGTGCTCTTGACATCACACCTCACTTGTTTTGTTTTTATGTACTGGGTTATAGGTTTATGGTAATCTAATGGAAAACTCCATTGCATTGTTTCTGTGTCAGAGTCAGACCCATGAAGCGGTCGCAGAATCCTGTTGCTTTCTGAGCGAGTACACCCCCCCCCCCCTTATTTTCCCTAGTCCTTGTTTACTTTTGGTTTAAATGAGCCTTTTCTGGTTTTCAAGTAAGTATTTAGGGTTACAGGGTATTGTGCTGGCCATGCTGAGTAAAAGTTACAGCATGTGGTGGATGCTTCGCTGTTAGATATTGGTGTTGGCTCATTTTTCTATTTTTGTAAGTCTAAATTTTATCCTTCCTTCTCTCAATTTTATTATAGTTTAGGGATATTATTTTATTTCAACTAGAGTTTAATGGTTTTATGAGAGATAGTTATCTTGGTGGATTTCAGTTATAATAATTTTATTTAGGGCCTTTATGTTTTCATACTTTTCAGGCCTAGCCTGCAAACACACAAGTTAGTGCTTTTTCCAAGTTTGTCATTGCCTTGCCAGGCAACCGAGCTGCCAATGTAGTATTTCTCACCAAATGCAAACCAACACGTTCCATTTTTTTTATGCTTCATCCGGCCATCCCATGCTTGTACTCTGTACTTCACGGGTTGGTAAATTTCTGCCAAACATCAACATTTTCAATGCTGTTGCCAACAGAAAGATACTCTAAATTTGCAGTTTGTGAATGCTGAAGTCATCTAGTGGTGGTTTCCAAAGCTTAGGCACTGCCACTCCTAGCACACACTAAGTACTTTTAAGAGCATTCTACTTCCAGCCGACCACCTGTATACACACTTGCTGATGTATTACATGATTGTGTTTTTTGAGCAAGATGTAGTGTTTGCAAGCTCTACATAGCATTTTTTGTTATGTAGTTTACTGCAGCAGTGAAACATAGTTTTGTTTTAGTGAAATGCTGCTACATTGGTGCTTTCATCGCCTTTGTTATGGGTGTTTCTATGAGTGATTTTCCTTCCAGAGTTTTGCGCTAACTGGTTAGTAATGTTCTTTCAGAACCTTTACACTCTGACCCACTTATGAACAATTGAATCTTCTGTCTTGACAATAGAAGAGATATCTTCAACCTGAATTACAGAAAACTGGCTCCGAAGCTCATCTAAGGCCTGATCTTTAGTTTCATTCTCATGCACAGGTAAAATAAATGGGAACATTTCCACAAAGAAACTGACATCACTAAAACTCGACCTTTCAATATTTTCAAGTTCTGCAACATTAGCTTTCTTTAAAACCTCATTTTTTAATGGAAATTGATGAATTATGTAATCACATGAGGTTACAAAGTACTTCCTCATTGATGAGTAAAATATCTTCTTATCAGCTTCTTTCAGTGAACTAACAATCTGTGAGGTTGCATTGCCAATCAACAACTCTGTGTCTAGTCGCTGATTTTAGTATGATAATTGATTTCAAGCAATGCACCACGTTCACAGTACTTGGTTGAACAAATCTTAACATCAATTCCTTCAACAAACCATGCAACATTTTATCCAATTTATGAACTCGTGAGAAGATGACTGCAAAATGGTATTAAACTTATCAAATAATGGAATGACACTAAGTAAAAATAAACAGAAGGCCTTATTGACAGGAGATGATAAAGTCATGAATAGCATTTCTTCACGAGTTGCATTGTGCATTGCACATACTGCAGGCTTTGACACCCTTGTACTCTCAGAATTCAAAAACAATTTCTTACCAGATCCAGCTGAAGAGGACTCACTATAATCAGTTGACTTTCTTTTAATTGACACACCTCTTGTCTTTTCAGTGGTACACTTTTCAGGTTTACAAATCAATTTCTGAATATTCTTTTTGAGTTCCAAGCTGCAACTTGCTTCGACATCAAGTTTTTTTTGGAATCATATAAGAAGACAGGCTTGAAGAATGTGGTTTCTCCACACTCAGTTGGTCTTTCAAAAACTCATCAAGGGGTCCCATTCTTCAACAAGCCTCTTCACACATTTGCCAAGGGACAACCATCTGGTACACATATGTTTTAGAATTTTAAAATTCCAGGTAATAAAATATGTTTACTAATAGTTCGTCAATTTTAACTGGCAGGCACACAGTGCCTCTTTCTGCTGCCAAATTAATTAAATGACATACACAACCCACAGCGATGAGTCCCTTCTGTTTCTCTATCAAAACAGTCACCGCGCAATTTTTATTGCCAGTCATAACTGCCACATCGTCTGAAGAAACTCCTATCATATGACTTAGAGGAACGTTCAATGAATCCAATTCACTGACAAGTAGATTTCCAATATTTCTACCAGTTGCATCACCCTGTAATTCTGGTAGCCAGAGAACAGTTGTAACAATATTTTGAACATCTTTGTCAAAATACATTACCAAAAAAGGATATATTTTCGAATTGGTATCATTTGTTCCATCTGTTGCCACGGAATATGGCCCACTCTGTAAATGTAGAATAATGTCTTCTCTCGTTGCCCGAGCCATTTCTGCCATGACCGCTGTAGTCTTTGTTCTTCTGCAAGCATATTTTTTTTACTATTTCCGAATCAGGAAACGTTCTGCGAAACAGTGGTGCTGCATGATCAGATACACTAAGCAGAGTATTGTGGTCGACCAAGAACGATGTGAACAAACACTCTGCTTTAATAACATTATCAACTCCTGACTCGGCACAGACAAAAAAAAAAAACTGTTTATTTTACGGTTAGCTTCAACATTTTTCGCATAGGTTGCATGATTGCTGGACTTCACGTGGTTTGATATGTCATTTTTACCGCCATGGGAAATATTTAAGTTACATCTGCAAATGCTACATAACGCAAACTTATTGCCCCTTTCAGACTTAATAATGAACGGAAATTCTTTGGTATAATCTTCTATAAAGACTGCCAATACTGTTCTTTTCCTGCACAACTCATTTTGGTATTACAATGTCATGTACCATTATAAAACAAAACTAACATGCATGCACACGAAACCGAGAACACTTTTTGTTATTCTTGTTTGCAAGACTTCAGTACATACCGATGATCATACAAACCACAAGACCGAAGGAACCCGACTGTTCGTTCATGTATCTTTGCTGGTCGTACTGCTAGACTCGTGAAAACAAACACAGTCTGTGTATGGCGGCATGAAATACGATATGCAAAAATATAATAATTTTAATGGCGATTGAGAACAAAAGTTATTATTTTGTGGACTAGTGAATTTATGCTTAAGTACTGCATATGGTTTGAAGGTGGATATGCAAACTTGTACATGATAAAAAAAAATCACTTTCGTTTAACAGATACTTTGAAAACCGTAAAAAATGTCACACTGCCGTACAGTAGTAAAAGACCCAGCATTTCCGTACATTTTACGGGCAAATCCTACAAGTTGGCAAGTATACACATTGAATAAATTCGAAGCACTGAGGGGAAGCAAACGGGAGGTAGCAATACCCCATATTTACATTAGACTCTGCTTTAGGGGAATCACAACACTTCACTCACTGCCGTTTGAATCACAGCAAACAGCATTGGTCTGCCTCTCGAACAGGGCACGCAAGGGCCACGTCAACTGATTCTGTAACTTAGTGTAAAATGTGTGAAGAGTGAAACATATTTTGTAAACAACAGTCACCGAAGTCCAATAAACACCATATGATATTTGTTTATGTACAGTTATCACGTACATCTCTCTCTTTTCTCCCATGTATTTTTATAGTACCTCATTCATACACCTAAAGAGTTTCTCTTGAAAAATATAATTAGTTATTATTAATGTTGGGAAATATTTTATTTTATTCATACACACACTTGTTTTAATATAGTAATTAGCTTGTGTTACAAAACACTTCATATGTTTCTGTATGGGTTATAGCACCTTTTCATTACCATTTGTTTACATTAAGTCAAAAATGGCTAAAACTACACTACCTGAATTTCTTTTCTGTGACAAACTAATATATGAATTAGTACACTATCTACCAAAAAAGTAATTGGGCACATGTCCACAATGTTTGCTCGGTGGTTGTCACCCTGTTAGAATCTCGTAGGGCCACCTCTTGCGGCTATAACAGCAGCCACCCTGTCTGGTATGCTCTCTACGAGAGTTTGCAGGACGTCCACGGGGATTCGTCGCCATTCCTCTTGCAACCATTCCATGAGTTGAGCAATGGATTTTGGCCGTGCCATACGAGCCCTCACCTGGCGATTCAATTTGTCCTAAAGATGTCCTATAGGGTTGAGGTCGGGGCTCTGGGTGGGCCAGTCCAATCGGCCAACATTGTTGTCGGCGTACCATTGCATAGTAGCCCTTGAAACATGACACCTGGCATTGTCACCCTGAAAGTAACACGGGTCCATTCTGTAAAAACACCACAATATTGATAGAATTTCATTATCCAGAATTTTACAATAGGCCTCTTTGTTCATGCTACCACGGACAATCATTAGAGGTCCTACGCTGAAGGCAGCGAAACACAAGTCAACTGACGTACTGAATTACCTATCTTGACGGGTGCCCAAGTACTTATTGGTAGATAGTGTATTTCGGAATATCACTTCAGTTTGTGTGCCAATGTTGTGCAAAAATACGTGAATAGCATTGAATGATCGTGTCTAGCCTTTCATTACCAATCTCAAAGACATAGATTGAATGGACAAATGTGAAATTTGTGTCAAAAAGGCTGAACAATTAAATGACACATCAATATAATCACAGGCTGCTTCAAGTAATACTAGCCTAAACAGGTGTTTATCTAGGCTCAATCATTTGATATTCAGATTCACCAACTCGTATTTGTTAGGACAAGATGGTATGCATACTTTGTATTTACAAGATGTAGTCAAATTACTTGATAATCTGAAACAAATTAAAGAATCAATTAAACATAAACTACATGCACTGGCTACCCAACCCATTATCACCACTGTCACTCAGCCTTCACTTAATTTTCCTGCTTCTTCTGACATACCAGAGTTTGAAAATTTATCAATTTCAAAAGTTCCTGTACCTGTCATTAGCCTCCAGGGCTTAGACCCTGGGTCTATAGAGTCGGGAAACTAACTCACATCCCCCTCACCATCCACACCACCTATCTTTCCAGGTCAGTCCTTGCATTTTCCACAAATAATTAGTTCCCAAGGCCTTTTACAAAACTTAGACATAACCCTACCCTAATAACATAACTGTTACTCCTCACCACACGGTTCCCACCCATATAACACCTTCACAAAACCCGTCCAACCCTTTCACTTCTCACTCACACCCTCTTGGCATACAGTCAACAGCTCTTCTAGCCTACTCACGTTCTTACTACCCTACATCTCCAACCTCTCCGCCACGCAAAACCTCATTCCTTCACCAACCCCCCTGCATCATTTTTGGTTTTTGGCAAGCTTTCAATCTCTCTTGAAAAAGTTCTTGCGGTTTTCCCCGAAACACACGATCTCAGTATTCCACAGCTACTTCAGTTTCTCAGAGAATTGATAAAAATTAAAAATAAGGGAAATGTTCCTGACAGCTAGGTGATGAACTATTTTGGCAATCAACAACAATTATAGTGTAGACCAGTATGTAGTGGTCTGAGTGAGCCCTTAGTTAACGCTCACGTGAACCTAGCAACATATTCAGCAGGGAATCAGGATACCAGAGATTGCAACAAATGGTAGACAGTAAACAGTATGGCGAAACTTCAAACAACACACCGATATAGGCCAGCGTGAGGTTCATCGCGGGGCCAGACGTGTGAGACACCGTCAGAACGTTAGCCAGTGGCCAAACTCTCAAGAAGGGCCACGAGCGGGGTGTACCGCTGCCAATACGTCGAGGAGACGTACACTTCGGCAACAAGGATTAAGGTGAACTGGTTCCAAACGTTTACGTCGGAGAGACTTTAGATTCATATTTAACACAAGTGGCTTTCACATAACTGTTGTATAGAAGTAAAACATAATTACTCTCCCGTTTATTATAACATAATTATTGTAAGTGATGTACTCTTGTGAGATACACAGTTCTATATAAAGACGATTAAGGAGAATCCCGCCTTTAATATTCTGCACTCCCCCAGTCACTTTAAAGGCTCATTTCCATAGGCGGAGTCACCTGTACTAGAAATAGAATATTTATTTGTCTGGAGTTCAGACCAGAATACTGGTGGAGGCGCCTAACATTTCCACCCTCTGCGCAAAGCAATATTAATTAAGGAATTAAAATTCCCTTAAAGTAAATATCAGAAGATACTCAGGATTAGAAAGGGTGCGACCGAGAGGCAGAAAACCACCTGTTAGCAGGGCAGTTGACAAGAAAATGGCTAAGTTTTCCTTCCTCTGGACTGGTCCACCTATAGCACGCAACCCCTCCTGCCCACATGAAATTATTTTACAAAATAATTTGGCAGTACATGTATAAATTTCTTTATATACTAAGAAAAAAGATTATCACTTCCAAGGCATACGGTTTGTTAAAAATAAAATTTTGAAGCCACTGCTTGTGAAGGGCATGTTAGTAAATGTATTTGTGCCAAATATTACGTATTAAGGTGCAGCACATAGTATTGTGTCCGTACATAATAAGAATAACAAAAAATCAGAATATCATATTAACAAGCCATAGCTTTTACGCAAGCCATATGTTAGGCTTGTTGGCGGCCAGGTGAAACCACATCTAAGCAGGCATTCTGAAACGTAGCAGAGTCCTTGCAGCGCAGGCAATTTGTTAGCTGCCATACTGCCCTCCATCCATTATCCACTCATTTCCTTACTCACGTTACGTACACATCGGGCATATCCTGAGAATGGTTGGTTCGTGCCTGAATGCAGAAACATTTTTGCACGTTTGTCGGGGAAATTGAACCGACATTGCGAGCCTGCACTTCACGCCACTGTCATCATGGATAATTCCGGGCAGTATAAGGGTGGAACGGAAGTAGAGGACTTCCACTGTAAGACACATAAATGTGTCCTACACAATGTGCCATGAGAGCGGTGCAATTAGGCCCCGTAGTGACACTTGTGGACCCCGACCACGTCCAACATGAGAACAAACACCTTAAAATATAGAATATGCTAACACGCATTATTAGTAACTTACGGAGTTAGTAAGTGCCTACAAAATATTACAGATAAAAAGAATTCAGGACATGCAGGGGGGGGAGAGGGGGGACAGAGGGGGGAGAGAGGGGAGAGAGAGAGAGACACACACACACACACACACACACACTCTCTCTCCTGAGATGCGCGATAAGCCGTAAGCATGCCACAAGGAGGTATAGAAAAATTTTCTCCCATGGGTATAGTAAACGAGAAAACACAAATTTCACAAAATTATTAAAGCCTTAATCACATTGATTGTTCATTGCTGAGTATATAATCCTCTTCAATGTAAACTTTATATGGTTTTTCTATATATCTATTATTGTTATAATTATATTATTAAACAGAGGTGCAGCAGATGTTCACACCTATGAGATTAAATGTGGAAAAGTTGATTTCAAATAACAAATATAGTTTATTTTGAATACTCTCAGAATCTTTGAACATATATAAACTTGCATTATGTCTGAGACATACACTAGACGTTTAACAGTTTAAAACAACATCACCAATGGTTTATTGTGTTCAATTAGAATTTCACTGGCTAGGGATGAACTATTTATAAATATAATCTATCGGGTTGCCAACCCTAAAATATATTAAGATAATGATATACACATTACAATTGTAAAAATAGATGATATATAAGAAGGGTACACATTCCAGTGACATCCATCCTAAGTAACGAAATGTAGTGGGGTTAAGAATTATTGAAATTTTTTTACACAGTGAATAACTGAATTCATAGAAATATTACGTTCATTACGGACATCCTTCCCATACCCTTACAAATGAGCTTGATAGGGTATTTATTAATTAATGAATTAGGATAAGCATATACATATATGTGAGGTGTTCCTTGTGGCACAATCACCACAGGTCTACCATTGTATGTCTTGCACAAGTACAATTGCATATGTAGTTATGCTTCTTTTCGGGTGAATTTAATTAAGATTATCAAACAAAAAAAACTTTTTTTCTCACAGCATTAGATATGTAATGTTTTGACAGTAATACCTATTGTTATGGGGGAGATTTTCAATTTTCACAATGCTAAAGTTAAACAAAACTTAATACAAATAATTGGATCATTTCCAAACACCAAAAGGTTAACCTGTGAAAGGAATGCAAAAAAGTATGTACATTTAAGGCACAAAGATTGTCCAGTTTGTGCATAAAATAGTTGTGCCACTTGACATTGCACCATAACTCATCCTCTTTCTGCCCAACCCCTCCCTCTTGGTATTTTATCTTCGTACTCAGGCAACAGCTTTGCCATCCTGATTGATACACGAAGAAGGTTAACACACTATTTGCATAAAGCATAAGCTCATTCCATCTTGACGTACCTCATGGAAATGCACTTTAGTTATTTTTAAACTCTGATTCATCTATGTGTAAGACACAAATGCCACACATTTGATTTCTGAGGCATCTTAGTTCAAATACCTATCAGTAAAAAAAATTACCCAAACACTCCATCACCAAAGCAACATTTTTTTGCTATTTAAATTACATAAAGTCACTTATTTCACTATATACACATAATGTTTTCAAAGTAAAGTCTGTTTTTAAATATAAAAAAAAGGATCTTAACAGATAAAATTATTTGTAACCGTCTAAAAATTCTACAAACTTGACTGATTTTTTCACATAATCATCACTGACTTTCACATCATTTTTATATTGGTTTAACAACTTTCTAATACTATTTTCAAAACCTTCTGTCCACCAGCCTGGGTGATGCGCATGTCTGATTGTTTACACAGAGGTCGTGGGTTCGAGCCTTGCCTCGGCATGGGTGTTTTGGAAGTCCCTAGGTAAGTTACTTTGTAAGCCATTTCCCAATAAGCCTACTGGCATAAGAGTGGGAACCTTAATAAGACCTATAATAAGAACATACACAGCCTGTCATTGAACAACTTTGCAACGCCATCCTTGGCGACGTATAAGTATGCGTGTAAACGGAAGAATGTCAATTTTATGCTGTAGCTATTCTTTGTAAACCTAGCTTCTTTGAGTATTCATTTATGGAAAGTTGTTAAGAATTGCCATAAGAATTCACTTTAACTTACCTAATGTATAAGAGAGACCAATAAATATGCTTCAGGAAAATAATATTATGTAAAGCTACTATACTTAGGAGAATATTTAATTATAACAAGACAATATATTTATTATTTTATTCCCTTACCCAAATACAGCTAAATCTTTATGGTCCTCTTTCAGCTAATGTATGTATCTGTGTAAAGAAAATATTGAAATCTAGCCGGTCCTCGTTACTTCTTCAAAGTGAAAAATGGACATTACATTTCTGAGTACTTGCAATACACGGTCCATGCATTGGTTACCAAAATAGTCATTACATTTCTGAGTACTTGCAATACACGGTCCATGCATTGGTTACCAAAATCATGATCCTTGCAAGATATGCTAAACACACTCAGTGATACACAGCTTTTATAAAATAACCTTTTCAAAAATTATTATGGTGCATAAAGTATAAGAAAAATTTCCCCCTACCAATGATGTACTTAAAACAATTGTCAATTCTTTCTTATGATCCTCACATTGCAACTTACATGCGTGGTCCCTGTTTACTATGATAGTCTATATAGGTTTGTTGTGTGTGTGCATGCACGTGCACAATAGTGTAATTTGAAGCTGATAGACCGTAACGTATCAGTGGGTACATCTACAGAAGAAAATTTCCACCTCGAATTTAATTATTCCATATGTGTCAATATACATAATGTAGAAAATCACATACAAATGCACAATGGCCACAAGATGATATGTTGCATATTGTTTTTTCTGCCTTATTCCCCATAACACATATAGCTACCTCATAAGAGGAAGACCATACTGATGTGATTTTTCTTAGCCTCCACCAGTTTCTCTCTTTTCGAAAGATGTTATTGGGAAAAGGAGCCAGATCTCAGGGCTATGAGAGCTTTCACTGAACTAAAGTAGCACATTACACACTTCTGCAGGAACCTCATACAAAAAAGGACAGAACTTAAAAATAGCAAAACAGTTCAGCAGTTAAAAATACCAGATGGATTTGGATCTCTGCATCAATGACAAAAGGCAGATTCATCAGAGGCACCTGGCAGCTAATTTAGATTAATCTGTGTAAAAGCAGCTAAAATTGCAAAACAAGTGCATTATGCTAAGCTTTGTAAAACTACCGGATTTATTTGCACCATAGGCTTTTGTGTTGCATATAACTAATAAAAATGGTGGCACTGGCTTCTGTGTGAAGGTTGATCACACTGCTTGTACAGAAACATTCCATCACAATAAAAATTAATGCAAAATTCGAGCATGGGTGAACACTGTAGAGTATTTTAGGTATGTAAGGCCCTGCACTAAATATAAAATACAATTATAATCTAGTCTTCTGTATATTTGAACTAGGTGTATTCTAAGATGGGTATGTCTTTATCCTGAAAAAACCTTAGCAACAATTTTAGTATATTATAACAGAGGTGGAACAACTGAATTAATTCTATTAATTATGTCAGTAAAAAGTGTTACATTCACATTTCAAGAGAACAATAACTAAATACTGATTACTCATAAAAAGTAAGGTTTATATGTTCATATAGTCTATTCATGACTGGAAGAGACTTGCCTGAAGCACTGCTAAATTTATACTTTTGATTACTGATTGCATATCCTTCCACTACACCTAAACATAAACACCATCATGTGACCTGCCTTTATATCAAATCCATTGTTTACTGTTTACAGCTGTTCAAAGAATTCTGTTACAATTGTGGCAGAAAGCACAGTAGTATTTAACCTCTTGTTATTGATGTGTGTTGGGTTATTTCGTTAAAAGGATGGCCTTAGTTGGAATAAATATAAAAACGAAGGAGCAACTAGTCCAATGAAAAATATAGTAAATTAAAACATGCAACTTGTGACGCTAATTTTTTTTTGTACATAGCAGCGACAAACTTTAAAGATAATCTGTTTCCGAATACTGGCCTAACAGATCCCTTAGGGTAAGGGATCCATAGAAAGTTCACTTTAGTGGATGTGGCCATATTGGCTTAGTTTATGAATACTCACTAGGAATGCAGATGCATCTCTTTACGCGTCCACTGCCAAGGGATACGACTCACATCCACCGTCGCACCATACATTCTTTAGCAACGGAATTTACTTGTCATTTGTTTATATTATTGTTTTCACTGATTTCACACGTGTGGTGTGGCTGTGTGCTTAAGTTGTTGATTAAAATGTACGAAAAACTTTTTTTTGTTTTGCTTGTAACTGTGCATAAATTGGACGTTAACATAAAAATCACAAAAATTAAAATACTGATCACTTGAGTAACTTCATTATATACATTAATCATTTCGTGAAATGCATTTGCAATCTGTATATGCTCATCAAACATAAACTGTCCCATTAACAACAAATTCTGATTTCTATTTCCAGCCATTGCCAAGCAGAAATTATAAAGATAAAATTTCAAAATAGTAAAAAGTGAGTTACAGCTAGCGCTACCTAAGCCAGCTGTAGTGGAATTCGCATGTCATCAATATCTTCAATACAGCTATTTAGATAGCGGCTGCATGAATGATGGGATGTAGGGATGCGAGAGCAATGGACACATCCATTGTATTCGGAAACAATCATAGTGGTGAACACGAACAAACAAATAGACCTACCATATATTTCATTCTGCTCATATTTTTTAATATAGGTATTTAGTTTTTACTAGGTTTATATAATCATTTATTTACAATTTCTGGCTGGGCGTAGTAATTTGTTGGGATTGTGGCAAACATTTAGATTACAAAAAAGCATGTTACACAACTGTGTTTCAAACACCTAAGGTGAAGTAATGTTATGATAAATAAACCAACAAATAATTAACTTCGTCATAAACATTGTTCATGATTAATACTGAAATCACAATAGTGCGACAGATGCGATACAAAGGGCGCAAGGCAACAACAAAACTTTGCACTAATGTGAACACTAGATTTTACCACCTCGTAGTCAACATTTAAAAATATTATTTATAAATAGTTTCTTGCCCCTACATACTAATCTCTTTTACGATAGCCATTAATGTTTCCATTATTTTCCTATTTTGCAATCCTTTCAAAAAATTCTTTCCATGCCTGCTGGTACTTTGAGAGCAAAAATATGGCTGTAATTACATCTAGGCAATAAAGTACATTGCCTTACTTATTAATATGGTAAATAATAGTGCACATAAAACTTTAGCACCAAAAATATGGCGGGTTAGACAGATTTACAGACCTGTCATGCCCAGTATGCAAATAAATTAGAAATATTTTATATTCTGAAATCTTGTCGCGCATGCGATTTTCATTGTGTTGACGTCACAGAAATCTTGATCCTGATTGGCTGGAAAATTATTTTATTTGCATCACGCCCCCATATAACGTCTGTCACGCTATTGTGAATCCAGCATAAAATGTATAAATTTCTCACGTCCAATATTTTCAAACACACACAAACGGGCCAGCGTTAATGACTATGAAGCAGCCATACCCTTTCAGTCCTTTCACATGCAGCAGTTGTCACATAACAGTAAATTTATTCTTGCTGTAGAAACACAGATTTATCACATTGTAACTTGCCTATGTAGATTAAAAAAATACAACATGTACACACTTGTGGTAATTTGAAGTATTTTTAGGAGTAAGTGAAATGTTAATGCTTCGTTGCACACACAGCAACAAAAAGCCATGTCATGTGGCCACTTGCCACATCTGCCAACCTTAGATTTGCAACATTCCTGCCATCATATCTAAGTATATTAATATAAGTATTCAAACATTAAATAAAACCTCTTCGCAGTTGTAAATTATGAATTCAAATATCATTATTTTGCTGTAATAGGAATGAATTATGATAATATTTTAAACATGTATAATTTTCTGTTACTACTAGCAAAGCGAAACTTCCTGAGAGAGAGAGAGAGAGGGGAGAGAGAGAGAGAGAGAGAGAGAGAGAGAGAGAGAGAGAGAGAGAGGAGAGAGAGAGAGAGAGAGAGAGAGAGAGAGAGAGAGAGAGAGAGAGAGAGAGAGAGAGAGAGAGAGAGGAGAGAGAGAGAGAGAGAGAGAGAGAGAGAGAGAGAGAGAGAGAGAGAGGAGAGAGAGAGAGAGAGAGAGAGAGAGAGAGAGAGAGAGAGAGAGAGAGAGAGAGAGAGAGAGAGAGAGAGACACACACACACACACACACACACACACACACACACACACACACACAAGCCCAACCCAGCTGACAATTGCTTCCTCGGCCGATAAAACAAACGCTGTGTCACTACATCCTATGCAAAATATTTTATGCTGTTATTTTAAACTGTAACAATGAAATATGTTACCATCGGGCCTACCTAAATATTTAAATAGGCAATATTTAATTTACAAATAGCATACCAAAAAACTAGGTTAAAATAATATTTTAACTGTGTACTATTTCTTACTAGGCGTTGCCACTTTTTAGCCAGCAGGAGCATTGCTGTCCTGGATTGATAGACAAAGTCACTAATTCAGTTTCTAATAAGTAAGGTAAGCAAACTAGTTTTTGTCACTGTTCCAATAGTCATCACTTTCATGAGAACATATTGATGATGATGATGATGATTATGTATTTATCATCACAACTCTGTGGCTTCTTCCCCAAACTTTGTATTTACAAATGCACCCACTTGAAGTACAGAGTTGGGGGTAGTCCCATGCAAAATGTACAATATTGTGAAGTATGACAATCTCCTTCTCACATTTGCTACGCAGGTGAGTGTATAACTCAAATTTTTTTTGTATGTAAGAAAATTGAAAGTTTGACACACTATTAACTTTAAAATAAATGGTTGAAAGAGTCGATTACATAAACAGTGTTATACGGTGTTTGTGAAGAATGTGGGTAACACTTACTAGGTAAAAACATTGTTAACATTCACAAGTGTGTCATCTGTGATGAGTACTGGTAATCGTTCAATTTTCAAAACTCTACCTACATATGATTCAGTACAGATAAAAACAACTTATAGGCTTACTATAAGCAAAATTGGCACCAGTGAGTGAAGATATTTGGGTGGCTCTTAACATCTAGGCCTTGAGAGCCGATGAGGGTGAAACAAGGTGAGTATGGCACAGCGCCGGAATGCAAGGGCAGAGGAAAATGAGAGATTCCTGAGAAAATCCGCCAACCAGTGGCATCATCCAGCACGATTCCCATATGTGAAAATCTGGGGGCAACCCCAGCGGGAGCGAAAGTAGCATTCAGCTATCTGATCCAATAGTGTTTACCCATGAAGACTTCTAGTGCATGCATATTATGACTTTAGGGACTATAAATAAATATCTTTTCATTACATAGATTTTCTGACAAGACTGGGTAAACTTGCAAGAACAAGTAAATTAATTAAAGTAGAGAAATGAGCCAACATAATTTGGCATTCAAAATATAAAAGTTAAATTATTTATGTTTATTTGTAAATTTATTTGTGCAAGAAGAAAGAGTTTATATATAACACACATGTGGATTTAAAGTAAATAAATTAAAAATAATGTTATTTCAAACTTAACATTTTTCTTGTCTTCATTGTTTTTAATCGGCAAGCCAGTAATAAATGTTTCCATGGTGTTTTTTTTTATTGCAGTGAAAAAATAATAGCAGAAAATACTACTATATGAAGAATCTGCCATGAAAGCTCCCGGTTTTTTCTTATAATGCTTGTCTTACCTGGAGTTACTTGGTTGTTTAGTTTGTTATAGGTTGTCTTTTTCGTTAAGATTGTGGATTTACATTATGTTGTGCTATTTTTTTTTTAAATTCGGGTTATAAATTATTTATTTATGTTTTGAACATGTAGAGTTTGAACATAGGTAATGTTTTGGATTTAATTTAATTTTCTTTATTTTTATAACTTTTAATTTGTGAGCAGATTTCATAGCTTAATAGCTGAAGTCAGGTTGGTTTATTTGGATAAATTCTGGTGGTCTCACAGGCTGGCTGTGGAACTTTCTGAGCTGGGCTTCCGTCCGACGGGCCAGAAACACAGATGTATGCATGTGATTGTTGGCTGGCTAAATATGAAGAGTCCAGCATAGGTGGCTGTAGTGTAGCATGCAGCCGCTCAGCTGCAAAAGTTTGTTGGCTGCCGAAGGGAGTAGCAGGACAGTGAGACTTTCTGAGGCCAGTAATTTTTGATGAACTAATAAGTTTTAGTAGAACATAACAATTTTTTTAGTTGAAAGGTGTCAGGACAGATTCCATTATTTAAGCACATTTCATTTTTAAAGTTGTTTGCTGCCTAAATGTAGTGATGCAAGAGTAATTAGTGGTAAGCTGTTTTCATTTCAATGAAGTGATAAGATTTATTTGTAATAAGTTTCTGAAAATTGTAAGATGTGTGATTTCTATTTTGAAAACAATAGTAAAGTGATAGTGGAAGAAAAACACTAGTTCGTTATTTCAGAGATAAAATATTAGTCCATAATTTACTTTTTTCTTAAGTTGTCAAAATTTTTTTTTTAATTTACTGAATTTTCTGCTACAGACAAGCATTCTATAGGCTGTTCATGGTAAAGCAAGTACTTCTGAAAGCCTTGCTTAAGATAAATTTTTCTTCTCATTATGTATCCTTCTGCCATATGTAGTCAATGTACATTACCATGGGCATATTGACTTTATTCATGCATCAATCCAGTGAAAACGTGAAATTGTTAGGAACTTAAATGTGTTACAAATATTTTAATTTGTACTCTAATGTGTATAAAGAAAAACAATACCATCTTGTTTATATTAATTTAAATTTAAGTAGTCTATGGTTAACCTTGACTTGAAGTGCTTAGTAAATAATGTTTTCCTATGCTAGGTCTGGTTTCTCTTACAGAAGTAATTTTCCTCTTGCTAGTCTTTTGTTTCTTAGTGCTCTACCAGCTATAATTTGGGTTACATTTGCTAAAGGTTATAAAATCATCGAGTCTCTGATTTCTGATTGCTTGTTAATCCAATGGTGGATGCCCTCATGACCCCTTTTTGATAGCATGATTCTTCCTTCCAGTTAAGTCAGCAGTGAATTACGTAAAATAGTTTTACGTCTTGATATCATATTGCAAGTTGCAGCGGCCACTAAGGGGCTGCACACAGTTAATCTAAGGTGGTATGGGATATAGCTTTTGGAGTGAGCCAACTGTTGTCAAAATAAGCGCTGCATGAACTACTGAAATAGTTGTCATGAAGCGCTACCCCCTTTCCTAGACACCGCTTAACGATTGAAGGAGATTGACGTGTAGTTGTCCGAGCGACAACGAAGCAGAAGGCATTAGGGCATCTAGGCCTGGAGGAGCTCAGCCATTCTGCAGACCTTCCTAAATGGTGAGCATAATTCCGCGTGGCAGTTAGGCATAAGTCCTTATCTCGAGGCCCCGTTACCCCGTCATTAATTGAGCATTAATTACTGGCAAGGCTAGATAACTTAATCTCACTGCAGCTCAAGTAGTAATTGTAAAATCATGAGTAGAACTGCAGTTGAAATTATTGAGATATCTAGAACTGTGTGATGTTAAATGTATCATTCCTGTTGTAAACTAACACAGTAATAAAAGTGTTGTTCTTCGGGAACTCCCCGTTTATCAGTCTATAGTTAAGAGCTATGCTTTGTTGAGCAATCCCCATTCCTCAGTGTCTAAGTATCATTAAAAGGAGAAAGCAGTGGAGACACAGAGAAGGAGTAGTGAGCACCAGGCGAGTGTCAGGAGGAAGGAGACTGTTACACTGGTGGAGCCACCTTTCGACCAACCTCGCACTTAGATGAGTAGGCTCAACTTATTAATATTCTCTTCAGTTGCGCTTCACGCTAGTAAATTGCATGCAGCATGAAACAAGTAGAGTCGAAGAAACAAATGTGGCTACGCTTCACGCTGCCCACAATGCGCTTACGTGGAGTCATTCAGTAAATGCTATTGTGTATAATCATTGTTTCTGTATCTATATATTTTCATGTCAAATACATTTATTAATAAGAATTAGTTATAATATATTGCATTACTCTATACATCAGTCCTTGCTTGTTGCCAAACAACAGTATTTCAGTCAGTGTTCTAAATGGCTGGCACTCCCACGCGGTCAGGGCAAACGCAGTAAGAGATATTGAGGAAGGTTAGTGCACAGCACACGTAGTCAGCAGATCGCACAGGAGACCTTGCCAGTCTAGCAGATTGACGTCACGTCGCCCGCCCCAGTCCCCAAACAGAAGTTTCTTTGCTTTTATTTTGTAACGCATGTATAGTGCTTGCTTCTGCATGAAGGAACACCTGTTCTGTTGTAAGCAAGGAAATCTCTAATTGTTTTGTGTGTGTTTCAGAGATTTCCCCAATTCCTTTATTCTTCTAATCATAAGTAAATTCGAACAACACAGTGTGCGTGACATTGCAACCACACTTACACTAAACACCTACCTCATTTATTGAAACGCAAAGCAAGAAAAAGTCTTCTTCAGTTACCTAAATCCATTAAACGTGTGCTTATTGATACAACTGAATTAGAATGAGCATTAGAGGAGCGCGATAGACAGAGAGCACTAGAACAGAACACAGCACTTCTACTGAGATACAGAACCAAAATATAGACATATCCTTAACCAATAGTCCAGTAAATTACGAGAATGATACACCACCCAACAAAAACACGAATAAGAAAACTCAATGCCGCCCAGCCCTCAGTCCGATTTTCTTGGATTTCCCACTTACGAGGATGTCGCATTACAGTCACTACTGACAGATACATATTACCACCCCCCCACCACTACATTAATATATCTACACACACTGCACCACCTACAACACACAACATGGCAAACACTCAACTACAACCACCACTCCAAATTGTTTTCAATCAGCGGGAAAAACCACCATCCTTTTTGGGAGCGCAAGGCAAAAATGTAAGAGACCTTTGAGGCTGTAGCTGACATCAACCAGTGAAACGAGACGGAAAAATGTAGGCGGATAAAGTTTTCCCTCCTTGACATGGCTAAACATACACTTGATAACATTACTAGAAATCGCCAACAGCCAATCACTTGGCAGGAGCTACAAAACACACTGTGAGAGATATTCACAACCACTGCCGACACTGAACGTTTTAAACATTTACTCTTTATTAAACGCAAAGCAGTAGGAGAGGACACAATGCAACATATTGAAACACTAAAATATTACAGGAACAAATATAATCCACATTTTCAGACAAAGAATTCTTGAATGTGCTTTGGCAATCGCTGTTGCCATCTATTGCGGATAAACTGGTCGGACTACACAATGAGACATTTCTTCAGATAATAGATAACATCAAGAGAATTGACACTGGGATGTACAGGTATCACCAAACACTAGCGCAACCCCGCCCCAACCCTGACTCAGAAAGACTGGAATCTAAAATTACGAAATTGAAACAGGAAATCACACAACTTTCACTACAAAAGCACATCAACCAATCTGACAATAGAGCACACAGCAACCATCCACAACAGGGTAAATATTTTTTCCTCCTACAATCCACGTAACGTGTACCCACGAAACGGCCAACCAGTCATAATTATCAAAGAAACTCCCTCAATTTCTACTCAATATCGGGGTAACCAACAATTCCACAGAGGCAGATCGAGTTTTCGCAGAAGGAGATATTTCGGTCACAACGCCCAACCCAACAACTACAACTCAACACAGCAAAACAAAAACACCAACGAATGAACACTCAAGAATGCAGTTACAGTAGTGTAAAGCCAAGTTACGGTTACCAGACAAAAAACTTCAATATGAGGGGATAAAGCGTGTAGCCCCCACTGACAAACCCAATGTCTGAGTTCGAGATGCATAAAGAGCCATTTTCAATAAGGTCGTGCCTACAAGATCGTATGCCGAAATTACTAAATTAAACGCTCAAAGCAATGAAGTACTACACAGCCAAACACCCTCATTTCAAAGAAAAGAGCGCAAGATAGATATAAACTTTGAACCACACCCAAAATCCACAATACATTTCACGTCGCCAGCAAAACACGCTACAGTAGATAGGTCAGCTAAAGTTCCGCCTCAGCGGATCGTGCGTGAACCGCCGGCCTAGCACGACGAAAGTTAACATGGAACACAGTCGCCCCTATGAACCAGGCCAGTGTTACCAAACTGCCATCGCGCGCCCAGAAATGGCATGTTGCCCAATGTAAGCAAATTGTCCATGACAAGCAGAAAGTCGCACGACCCTATAGCCTTGCTCAGGACACTTGTGCCCTGTGTTTTTACGTCAGACATCAAACCCGCCAATGCAGTCTGTTTCCCAAACAGAACTTCGATTCAAATTTTCCACAAACATCGACGACCGATTTAAAAAGTTCAAAAACAAATTCAGGCTGATGCCACATACTGTTTACCTAGAGCGCAAGCCACGAAACAATAGTGTCGAAACAAAAACATGTTTTGAAAAAACATCGAGCCAGGCCCACGATGATGAATCACGTTTAACAACATACTGAGCAGGCCTGGGCCTCAAACTATGTAGCGTAAACATGAGAGCTCTTCCACACATGCAGTTTTTCAACACAGCAGACTTGCACATCAACACCGTGCATGCTTGTAACAATTAAAGGCAAGAAGTATTACGCATTGCTCGACATCGGGTGCTCCCACAGTAGTGTTGCAAGCACATTAATTACCACGCAGCACCTTCAACCTTTGCATGAGAAAATAACATTAGTTTGCGCTACATCTGTACTAACATCACCGAAGTTCGAAACGACACTTAAATAGGAATATCTGGGCGCACTTACCCGCAACTATTTTTAGTCATGGATAATTCACAACAAGACCTGATATTAGGTGTAGACTTCATAAAAAAATACAATGTCATACCAATCTTGCAAATACAATATACTGTATATACAATATACACGATCCCAATAAATTGGCGGGGATACCAATATACTCGGCAACACCAGTGCACAATAAAGTAACTTCAATAGAACATTTATTGAATGTATTAGATACTTTTGAGTCAGACCACAGTAACTTACCACACATAAATAAGAAGTTAACAGACAAACAAAAATATTGTATTACTAGTATTATTGATAAGTTCAAAGACAGATTTGCAAACTCTATTTTAGAATTGACTGAAGCAAAAAACTTTGACATAAAGTTAGAACTGACAACAGATAAGCTGATTGTTACCAGGCCTAATACAATAAGCCCAAAAATTTGTGATGAGCTTTTAATGCAGATTAAAGACATGGTTCAAGCCGGAATTATCGAGGAAGCTGACTCACCGTATTCTGTGCCGAGTCGCATACTTTCCAAGAAAAACAGTGGTTTAAGGTTCTTAACTGATTTTCAAAAGTTAAACCAGTATTTAACTACGGTACATTACCCATTGCCCCAAAGATATTTTGAATGCTCTTCAAAACTCCCAGTATATAACCAGCTTAGATTTATTTTCTGGCTTTTATAGCATTCCTGTGACGTCCCCGCAGTATTTTCAGATGTTTATTAACGCCTTACTAGGGCCCCTAAGATGAACAGCGGCTATAGCATATATAGACAATATATTCATTTTAGGGAATTCCTACGAGGAACATGCAGCGAATATTGAGAAAGTTTTTCAGAGAATACGAATGTTCAATGTAAAAGTCAATACTAACAAATGTACGTTCGCTGAAAATACAGTAAAGATGCTTGGACATATAATCAATAACCACACCACAAGGCGTTACCACAGACCCAGAGAAAGTACACGGTATTGAAAGCATGACGTTCCCAATACATGTAAAACAACTGCGCACGTCTTACCTGTGCAGATTCATTGGGAATTACGCGACTATCGGGCAACCACTCGTTGACTTAACAAAGCATAATATAACTTAAAAATGGGAGGATGCCCATCAGACAACATTAGTTAAACTTAAGATAGCTATATTAGAGGCATCAGTGTTGCAAAGATTTGATGAGGGTAAGAACATTGTATTGGCATGTGACGCGAGCAACGACGCAATAGACGGGCGCTTATGCAGGAAGACCCGAACACCAAACAATGTAGTATTATTGCCTTTGCTTCTAAAAAGTTATCTTTGAACGAATTGAGGTGGAATGCTACTGAGAGAGAGAGAGAGAGAGAGAGAGTTTTGTGCGATATGCTATCTTTGCAATCACTTTCGCTAATATTTATATGGAAGACATTTTGTAGTTGCAATGGATTACGCCAGCCTTCGCTATCTACGCACCATGGCCGAACCCAACATAAGAATTTAGAAGATGGCAATCGCATTGAGTGAATACGACTTGTATGACCATATGAGCTGTCCATAGACAATTAAAACGTAGTCATATTTACAGTGCAACACCAGCTGCTTTGCATTCAAAGAATCTACAAGAAATACTGAACATCAATACTAAGAGCAGGGTGTCTGTCAACACACATATTTGACTGGGATGGACGGTGAATTAGACAGCAAAGCAGCACTGCTGTAAGTTGAGTTGACTGAAAGATTTCAAGTTGAAGCAGAACTATTTTTACCCCAACATCATGTGCATTTTCCATTGTAACTGATTCTCCAGAAATAATCATGGAATTTCTCAGCTATAATTTCCAAATTATGTGTGCAAAGGCAAGTCCGACTACTTGAGTAAAATGGCGACAAGAGTACGGCTACTTTTTATGACAAAATAGCACCTGCAGGTAAATCTAAGATTATATTAACTTATAAGATTGAAAGTTTTCTTGAATAATGATAACAAAATATTGAAGCCTCCTATGTAATATAATAATTTTCAGATGTCGGTGGGATACATTTAATTATTTAAAAGGTTTCATTCTTCAGGCAACTCACTAGGTACTGGAATTATTTACTATCAGCAATAGTTTGAGTGCGATGGATAATCACCTGAAAAGTTTGATAATACGTAGGCCATTAATCCAACTGTCTGGAGAAGTTTGATAATACGTAGGCCATTCATCCAACTGTCTGGAGAAGATTGATAATACGTAGGCCATTCATCCAACTGTCTGGAGAAGGTTGGAAAATTGATTTTGGCAGTCATACGTTTAATGGAGACATAATATCTATTTCCACTAGCAAGTGAAGTATATAAACTAGCTCATACTTAAAACAAGGGTTGAGAATGAATGATGAAAAAAAATATATTTACTGAAATCCTAAGGAACTGTATTTTGTACCAAACTGTCAGAAAGAGCTGTTAGATGAATTTATTATTTCTTGGATTCTATTATTTTCATTAAGTTACCAACACTTCACGGTAATTTGCAGCAATGGACTCCTCATCCATTGCGAGCTTCTAAGCCCAGTTGTTTATTTCAATCCGTTTTCTAAAGAGTTTTAATATAAATAATCTTACCTTGAAACTTGTAATGCTTATATACTACAAAAGGAAACAAGTAATAAAATCAGCGTTGGAGGCCTAAGTTGCAAGAACGATACAAATCACACCAAAATTTCAACAATGTATATGAAGAGACAAAAGAGCTGCAATCACAGAAAAATTTTACATAAAAACAGTATGGCATAGTTAAGAACTAAGGCACACCACATAAAACCCTATATTCAAGTCACCAATTTCCATTTTATCAAACCAACTTATTTGCAACCAACTGGTGGCAACTTATTCGCTGATTGAATACAGTGATTCAGTTTTAATGTATAAAATTTGAAAAAATAAAGCAAATATTTGCTTTTCCAGGATTAAAGCTGAGTCATCTGCTTGAGTAAAATAATAAACAGCCATTTCATAAATATAAATTGTAACATGCTAACTGCTCTTCATCGCTCCCTTTACCCTATCCTTCTCGCAAGAGCAAAGGACTGTTTGAAGGTCAGGCAAGTGATAATCCAAGAAGTGCTAAAGCTACAAAGTTGTGCCACCATGCATACCTCTGCGTCCCACCATGATAAGCATATCACATCTTGTACGGTACTGACCTCCAGTGGATTGAATTTATATGGTGTGGAGACAACGAAGCGACGAGCCAGCAGAGCATCAAGTGGTGAGAGTGACCTGACGGACTGAAGTCTAAGAACTGCAGGCATCAGGAGAGTGGAGGACGAGACTGGCAGACGGAACTACTGAACTAGATGCGTGAGTATATGATGTTTGGAATTATAGCAATAGACAGACTGAACATGTGTAAATAATGTGTGTGAATTAAGTGATTATAACCAATATAGAGATATTGAGAAGAACTTACATTAGAATTTAAATTTACATTAAGTATTACGCTCCCTGAGAATAACACGAGTAACAGCGCAGATAGATAATTTAATGTCGTAAATAACAGCTGTGCAAACAAATTAAAAAAGAATACTTGAAGTGTTTTTACTAAGACCTCCATTCCTCACTATCTCCGATATGCCCCTCTGGTATCTTGTAACTCTATATATATATATATATATATATATATATATATATAATACTCAAGTAAATGGGATATCTTAAATCCTTAAAATATAACTTATTTTCAGCTAAAACATTAATATAAGTGGTTTCTCAGGTCAATAATTTACAGAATCACACAAAAAGCAGTTTATCCTTTAACAGGCTTCCAACTGCTAAACTGAATACCTAAACCTTAAAACATGGCAACACAATATGAAGAAACACTCAAAGTATCACCACAAAACTACAAAGCAGATTATATGTTTCCAGTGATAAGATTTTGGTTCTCTAGTCAGGAGAAATTCGAATTACATTACCCAGGAGATAATACATCTCCAGTATAGTTTAAAGATCATGAAATCTAGAAATAGACCATTTCCAACATTAACATAAAACCAGACAGACGTAAATTTCCTGCTCTCTAGAAAAGAGCAATTAGAAATACACAATCATAGATGTTACAATCCTAGTTTTGTTATAAAACCAGACTAGAGATGATATATCTTTGGCCTGGTTTAATCCTGCCCTAACGAGTGCGTTCGCTCAGGATCCAATTTTTCAAAGGAACTGAGATAGGGTGATTTGCATCAGAGTAAACAAGTAAATAATGGTTGCTCACCTCTATACTAATATGGCTATCATCTTTAAAAGCTAAAATCATGTGAAATATAACCACATATGCACCATTTGATAATTATTTTAATTTAGAGTTTAATTTCTATTTACCAAGAAAACTAACAATAATTTTGCAGAAGAATGAAATATTCAAAACAAATGGTTTACTATGCAGACATGAACGTCTCTAGAAATACGGTTAATGGTTTTGCAAATAATAATTTTTTTTCCTCAAAGAATTGTTGTTAAAAATTGAAACTCTAATAGTAACAGTTATCATTTAAGTTTTTTCTAAAAAATAACTTAATTTTCTTGAATTTTACTAACTCATTATGTTTTAAAATCAAGGTACAGTGGAAGTCCGGAATACTGCGGCCCGTTATACCGCAGATTTGGTTATACCGCAGGGCAATTTATCTCCACCGGCTTGAATAAATAAATAGGTGGAAAGCGTGCAGACCGATAGGCGTGTGGTCGTGTGTTGTTGATGTTTCTGGGGGGAGTGGACGTGCACTCTCCCTCCTTTCAGCACCGAGATCTATGTTACTGATTCATTAAAGCCAATATTGTATGTTTTTCCGCACTCTGTTTTCTTGGTGTGGTTCGATGTCTTTGATGGATGAATTACAAGTGGTCCTTTTTTCATGTGACCCCATTATACCTGTTCTGCTGTTTGGTTGTAAACAGACGAAATAAATGTTACTGTAGCAAACTTTCCATCTTATCTGGGCAGTGGATCAGGTGGGGGGGGGGGGGGGCACTGCCACATTCCAAGCCGTATATCATACTTGCAAGTGTTCTGCTATCACACATTTATTGGTACTTACAAGATAACATGAAATGTGTGTGCGTTGTATAGCATAACACATTTAAGCAATTACAATTATTCATTGCCAAAATGTTTAACTAAAGTAGGTTAAAATACTCTGGACTACCGTCGTAAAAAGGATGTCGACTTCTGTGGCGCAACTGGAATAAAACTGGCTTGCAATGCAGGGGCTCTGGGTACAGACTCTGGGTAAGGTAGGGACTGAATTTTTAGAATAAGCAGAAATATAAGTACAGTAAAACCCCTCTATTATAACCCCCTTTCTCTTACAACCCAATCCCGAGGAACCATGAAAAGTTCCAGTCGAAAAAGTCGAAAATTTGAGGCACGTCTAAAAATAGATACAGTAATCCCTCGCCAACCGCAGTATTTTGAACTGCGGTTTCAGTTATGCGCGGATTTGTTTTTGTAGACCTTTTCTCAAACCGCGGTACTAGTTTCTAGTATCCACGGTTTTCAGTCTATGGAAAATTAGCCCATACTGATGTTAGTGGTCGCACATTTCTCAAGCTACCATCATAGACTTTGACATTTGTTGTTACAAGCAGCGTGAGAAGGGGAAACTGGTGTATTGTCCGAGGAAGTGCTAAGGTTTGGGGGGGGGGGGAGGGAGTTTCAGGCCAGGTCAGTAAGGATTATTTGTCCTACTCACATGCCGCCACCTCTGCCTTACCCTCCCTGTCTTTTTTCGCTTCCATTATCCCTCCTCTTTTGCTGTAAGAACAGCCTCACATTACACAGACTAGTTTCTTAATCAGTGTATGTATGATACCTTCAAATTTAATTCAATGTCCTTTTTTTAATTATTATTTTTAAGTTTATGTGCACATACACCTACGTAATATGCAAATTTTTTATGGTGGGCAATTGTTTGTTTCTTGTGAAGTCAATTTTATGTGTAAAGTGAAAAAAGATAAGTGTGTGGAAATAAAATGTGTTCTTATGTTACTGGTACCATATTATGGTGAGTGAGGCCGTGTGCGCGTAAAGGCAACGTCAAAAGTTCTTGATGAAAAATTTGGGATAGTTAATATTTCAAGTAGACAGCACTAAATATTCATATTCCTGTAAACATTGCCGGGCCTCATCGTGCCAGTGAAGAGGCCAACACGCCACCTACATTTTGTATAAATTCAACACATTGACGTGAATTGCATCTATGAGCAAGTTTTCCCAACACCAGGCCGCTGTTACGAAGTGAACCGGCCCTGCAATGATGGCAGTGGCGGCGGGCGGGCAGTCGCCGTCCGCCAGAGTAATTTTGTAGCGACCGACTGACAGCTGCCCAGCCTGAAGATCTAGGGCCGAGCTTCAGCAGCAAACTGCCACGTCCGCAACTGTACGCGCTGCAGAGGATCTAGGTGCTCGCCCAGCTATGTACACGGCCAGACCAAAGCGAGAGCACGGCACACACACATACTGGGCAACGCCACCTAAATTTTTTGATCGTTATGTGCCTCATAGCAATGCATGACCCACGAGACCTGCATAATAGATATTTAATAACTTTATATTTTAATAATACATAGTCTAATCTTTTCACACACTTTCAATGGCCATGTCATACTGTGTTTAGGCCTTCTTTTTTATGACAAGGGGTGGTCCAATATGCCTTTCTTGGGTATGAAATTAATCAGGAGACGTCCAGCTATTAAAATATGTATACATATTTATATTAAATTAAAAAAGTGGTGTGTTATGCACTAGAGACGATTGAACATGAACTTCATACAAAAAATGGCAAGTTTGGGGACATATGGGTTAGAGGTGGGTCAAAATCGGCCCAAAATTTTCCAAATTTTATATTACGACCACCCCCCACCCCCTTCTATTACGACCCTATTCACGGGAACCATGAGGGGTCACAATAGAGAGGTTCTACTGTAACAAACTTGCATGTATACGTAAATAAAATTTGCAATGATGAAAAGTATTAGTACCAAAATGTCACTGCAAGAATCATTATTTCAATGACCTAACCCCACTAAACCTGAAAAAAAAACATTTCAGTAAACAAAATTTTTGCTACATGTATTCAAGAAAATAAATGTTTGGCTTTTTCCCTGGTAAATATTAAATTTCACATACCGTCATATTTTGAATAAAAATTTCCCAATGTGCCATAAAATGACGAGTAGGTAATTATGCACAATCCAATGAGGCCTAGCACCAATGAACGGAAGATGCAAAATTGAGATGCCATCTGCTGCAAAAAAAATCAAAATAAACATAAATTAAAACTCCTAAATTAATATATTACTCACACATTTTAACATTTTAACTCAGATTTTAAATTGAAATCTTTAGTTGTGACTGAGCATAAACTCTGTGGTTACAAATGGGAGACAAACTATGATAACAGAATTTTTCAAGTTCTTTAAAACTGAAATAAATGACCATTTTTATCCAGCATGAAACACATTACATATTTAATTTTCTGCTATAGAATCAGATGATGTTCTCTTATTAACTCTTCACAAAAATTCTTCACTTCTGAAAGGAACAGTGGAAGGGTAGGGGTAGTATTGCAGTAAACTATAACTAAAGTTAAAAATTAATTTTCATACAATCATAACAAGTGTGGGAAATTTTTAATTTTATTTTATGGTTCAAATAAAGTTGATGGACTTAATTCAATGGCTTGGGGCATGTTGAAGATAACATCCCTACCAGCACAACTAGATCCCTCGGAGGTCTGTACGATTGGGGAACTGTCATTCTTGGGATGACCTGAGGATGTGCAGTTTAAGTATGTTTCACATAGGAAATTTACAGCTGAAATGTTCTATACACAAACGTCCCTGGGATGAGAAGCACATCCGTAGAAGCTCCAATGACTGTGAACCACCTTCATCTACATGATGTCCTCAGGAGCTCCCTGGGATATCTGTGACACTCATCTGTAAGATGTCCCTAGAAGCTCCTGTCGATGTGGATTATGTTCAGCCACAGGATATCCTCAGGAGCTCCCTGGGATGTTGATTTCACTCATTTGTAGCAAGAATAGGTTGTTGCTGGATATTTCCACCTTTCATTTATGACCTTTGTGGATATTTATTCAAGTTCGCAAGTTTTCATTGATTTGGTAAATGAAATAACTTTCTGTCATAACTAAATGTCATCACAATTTGTATTAACATTTTGTATTGTGGTAACTTAATGAGTTCACCTGGAGTTTTGGTATTATTCAATGTATTAATATGTATTTTGGCATCCTTCCATTTTTTTCTCTATTTATAGTCATATTATAATCTCGTCCCAAACAAATAGTTGTGCTGGTAACAAACTGTTCACCCTAATTAACTATTAAATTAAGAGACTGATTATTTTGAGTGTAACTTTTACATTTACAGAGGCTGCCATATTACTAAAAATACACACACAGCAAAATGTAAAAAAGGTGTTCAGCTACTCCTAATTAAAACTTCCATGACTATAAAATAACAGAACACTGGATTGCCAAACAAATTGAGAAAAATTACGCTGCTCTCCTGTAACATCAATAGACCTGTCATACTATGTCATTGCTGCATTTGTTCAACTGGGTCACTGTACGAACTTAGGTTCATAGTGTGTGAGGAAGCCATGACAAACGCATATTGCTAAGAATTGAGCAATGTTCAATATGACTGCAACAGCTGAAATCACTAAGTCGTGGATTGGAGCAACAGTTAGCTGACATTGGTAAGAATTTAATTTTTGCTGGAATAGTTTGGGTGATTTGCGGGCTAGTTATTCTAAATTAAAGTTTAGTATTATCGGTTTTAAAGAAAAATTCATGTTTGACTATTAATTTTAACTTTGCCCAGTCTCCCAGGTTTTAGTATGTTACGGAGTTGAATATCCTGAGTTTAGGTTTTGCTTGACACCACAACTTGCTGGAGGTTAAATTATTCCACTTGTAATCAGAAGTCATACAAGCTAGTTTGGATGTAGCCAATGGATCTTGCTTTATAATCTGTAAGGAAGCATTCATCAGGCTTGTATATAGGAAGTCATCAGTATTGATATTTTCCATGATATTTGTCATGAATTGTTTGTATGTGCACCTGTGATACGTTGTTTTAATGGGGGAGGTGTAAGGTTGCATTCAGCTTTCCTGCTCGTATGTTTTTAATCATTAGTTTGGAATTAATAAATGAAATGCATGTCCCGTTATATATTTTTGGGACATTATTTAATTTATGTGTGAAATTTTTACCACATTCTTATATTTTAATAAACAAGTGTGTGTGTAAACGAGATACATCTACATTTATATTGAAATAATTTTTTTGATGGTCTAAATTAGCTGAAAATGCATATGGAATTATGCTCTGTAAGCTTTGGAGTCTGGATATTCCATTTTGGCCCTGTTTGGTAACTTCTTGGTGAAGGTTTGGCAACCGCAAGCAAGGCTCACAATGCTGTTTGGTTGCAATTGTTTGCACACAAGTCCAATAAATGGAGTTGGATGTGAATGGAATCTTTTGTGTAGTGTTCCTAATACATGTACTTATCTTGTGATAAATTTAGGAATGAATTTATGCCTTTTTAATCTGTTGGTAAGGAATGGTTTGAACCAGCTGAAAGATACTTCTGGTAACGTAAATTTCTTGTTGATTGGTTACAATTTTGAATCAGCGCATTCATTAAAATGTTAATTTTATTGATTTACAAATGAATGTGGCTTGAGTACACATGATGACGATCAAGTTTGATTTAAGTATTATCTCGTTAAAAACTTTCCATTGACCAGTTATTCTTTCACTACTGTGTTGTGCGATAAGGCACTATTTTTTCAAACGGTTGTAAAATTAATTCACGAATGGTTAAAAAAAAAAAAATGTTTTGAGAGGTCTTGAACCAGACCAGTTTAATCAACTATGCCTTAAGCAATGAATTGATATTTTCAATAAAGGCTTTAGTAGTAATGAAATTCTGAAATTTTTGGAGAAGCACTTGTAAGAAATATCTCACTGATTTACAATCAAATGTAATGTATGAATCTCGACATCCAGAATATGACACACTATTTTTTGTGGAAGAAATTTTGTTAAATAAATATGTTCTACCTCAATTTGTGTGGAATTCTTGTACAGTAGTGGTACAAAGTAAATTTTTATATTTTTATGTATTCTCATTTTGTGGCTACATATATATATATATATATATATATATATATATATATATATATATATATATATATATATATATATAAAATTTTGATATAAAAAATATAAAAATGTATTTATTTGTTCTCCTTATTACAGTACAGTTATAAATTGATGTTTTTCTATTAAAGCAATTATTTTGAGGTAGTACAAGTATACTAATGTGTGTGTGTTATATATATATCTTTATATTCCATTTTGTAAAACAGCAACATAACCATGATTTATGCTTTTAGTAGTAAAACCCTACTTTACACATTTATGTGCCATCTTTGTGTTGTAATGATAGAACATATGGGTGCTCTAGTTCACAACACAAAGCTGCTACATCATGTAGCAGTAGCTGGTGGTTCTGGTTGCAGATAGGTTTTTTTTAAAATTTGTGCATGCTTGTTGCATGTGTCCCCTTGGGACTTCGGCATGCAAATGGTGTTGGTATGAGCTCTGTGCTTTTACATTTAAGATAGATTAAGAGTGCTCCTTTAATTTTTTTTGTGTATTTTGTTACCATGACATTTTGTATTGTGCCAGAACTCCTCTTAAAGGATGAGTGACAGAATGAGTGCACCATCAGAGGTGTACAAGCACCTCAAAACACAGCAGCAGATTTTAAAAGTACATTGTGTGCTGCTTTGAATGCAAATGCCCCTATTTCTTTAGAAATGTTATACGACACGACATAGATTATTTCATTGCAAGAACTGTTTGATAACGTTAGTGAAGATGCTACATCTTACTCATACCCCAGGGTAAAGAACTGTTATCACACCCAAGACGTGCTCAAAACCTTTTAACAATGTTTGCCAAGCATTTATCAGATGCTGAATTAAAGTCACTTTCAATCATTAATTATAGTAATGAGGATGATCCCATCACCTCAGTCACTAAACAGTTTGCTAGTGTTAATGTTACTTCACCTTTACACCATGTACCAGACATCACCCAACCCATTGCAGTTAACCTAGTTGGCAACACACCCATTTCCACCATACCCTCAATCACCATTCCATCCACAACACAAAACCCATCCAAACTTCATACACTTTCCATCTGACCACAGATTCCAGTACACCTGTGCACAACTCATTTTAACCACCATACATGTATCTAACTGTTTTCGGCAAAATAACTCACCCTCTTGAAAACTAGCTGAGTAACTTCCCTGCTACTGATGGTCTGAGTGTTCCCAAGATTTTGGAGTTTTTAAAAGTCATTGTCAAACTCCAACAAAATAAAATTGTGCCAGAGGCATAAATTCTCGAGGTCTTTACCCTTTCACTCAAGGTCCATTGAATGAACGGACGAGTTTAACCTTGAAGAATACCATTCAGATATTTTAAATATCTTTATCCCCTCAAAGTTGCGAGCTCAGTTGCAACTGAGAATGTTCAATCGCTTACAAGAACCTGAGGAGGCTCTTTCAGCACATGTGAGCCATTTTGAAGAAGCTGCCATCATTTTGCTCTTAAATCACCCAGAATTTGAAGTGGTCAATATAATTTTAGAGGGCTAAGAACCTCTTCAAGAGTGATCTCTTTTAGTGTTTTTTTTCCTCAACCCAACACTTCTTTTAAAATTAGATAGGGCATGTATACATTCACAGAATATTAGATGTGCTGACAAAAAATGCCAACATATTTTTAGGCCACACAAGTCATTTCGTGGTTCTGACAGAAAGAAAAAGCTTGATGATTCTTCCACCAATACTGTCCAATGCTGTAACTGAGGAAAAAAAAAAAAAAAGCAGCCTCTGTCATGGTATAATTTTTTTCCTCTTTGTTTAATGTTCTGCTTGCCATGGTTAAAGTTTTCTCTACACTTTCCTTACTCAACTGAGCGAGTTTCACACCTAAGGCATAGTTTGAGGCATTAGCGTACAAATAATATGTGGCATTCTGAACAGGATGATAAATAACTTGATCAGACAGGAACAGCACTTTTACGTGTTAAAAAGTTTTCTGTCCAGCTACAAACAACATCCTTCCACAAGAGTTTGAATAAGAGTAGGCATACTTCAGCTATCATTTCAGAATAATTTAGGTAAAAACCTACAACACTGAGAAAAGCTTGTAGCTGCTGCATGACATTCTGGCGCAGTTCGGATTTCATCCGGAATGAAGATGTGCCCAAGGAACAGCACTTCTCGGCAGAAAAGCATCTTCCCTAACTTCACTGTAATTCCTGCCTCAGTTAATTTCTGTAGCACCACAGTCAGATGTTCTGTGTGTTCTTCAAACGTGCTCGACGTGATAAGAATATTGTCCATGTAGTATCTTTCGAACTCTGTACAGACATCTTCCAGTGTAATAGCCATGCAGCGAGTAAACTGTGCTACTGCATTGCATAATCCAAAAGGCAAAACTTTAAAACAAAACTGCTAGTTACGGAATAGGAAAGCTGTATACCGTTGGGATTCTTCAGCGAGCAGCACCTGCCAATATCCGTATGTGAAGTCAATGGTGGACATATATCTCATGCTGCAATACAGCCTCAGTAGCACTTCAGTTGGCCTTGGACTTTCACACAACTTAATCATTATATTATTTGTTATGCGCAAGTCCAAACACAGTCTCACAGAGCCATCCTTAACACAAACCACCGGGTTACAAAATGGGCTTGAAGAACTCTGAATAATGTCCCACACTAACATACTGTTCAGATACGCCTCTGCTTCCTGCATATACTTGGCTGATATAGAGTAACTCTTGTAATGAAATATCTCACTGGGTTCCACTTAATATCTGCCTTGACAAGCTTGTTCCAGCCTGGTTTTCTGAAAAGATGCATTGATGTGAAAACAATAGTCGTTCAAGCAGGCACTTTTGCTCATAGCTCACAGCGGTAACACCTTCTGTTGCCTAGAAAATTTCTTCAGGTGTAGCAAACACACAACTGGACGGCGCTTTGTTTAGATGACAATCGATCAGCTGTAGCTGGCAGACCACCTTGTCTGAATACATCCAACACTCCGGCATGGTTACCTTGCTCGCCTCGCCACCGGTGGTTCGTACAAGCCACTCCAAAGTCCAAAAAGATTTTGTGGCAAGTTAGCAAGTCTATATCCAGGTTAACCAGCTTGGTTAATCTCTTTATTAGCAACGCTATACTTTCTTTTATGCCCCCTGGTCCCTCTACAGTCAGGAACACTTGCCTACGAGTATAGTGCTAGATTTCGCTGTAGCTTCAATTATTCTTAGCCATGGTACGGGTACAACAGGTAACTTAACACCTATGGCTAAAATTTCTCCTACAAAAGTTTCTGCAATGCAATTAACTTCTGCAACACTATCAAGCAAGCACAGAACTGGTAAACTCTCAAAACTCTACCAAATAATTGTCGGTTGTCTTGGTCCAATGGGCCTGGTAATGGTAAGGGAGTTGGTGCAACACTATGGCGACGAATTCCTCGTTGCTGATTGGTGGTGTCAAATGTCTGGATCACACATACAATTCCGTCAAATGCATCTCCAGGCTTTTCCCTTTGCCTGGGAAAAATTTTTCCACATGGAGTTTGGCCCTCAAATTGCCCTGCACTTCTGTACTACAAAAGTGTTCGGTGAATTTGTTTTTGAACTCAGTAGAATTTGTGATGTGGCTGTGCGCTACCTCCCACCAAAAATAAGTGGTTGAGGTTAGGGCTAGGTTCAGGCAGCGCAGCATGTCACCATCGGACAGTCCGAAAAATACTACATACTGCTCAAACTTAATCAAGAAATTAATAGGGTTTTCTCCTATTCGTCCTTCAAATTTTGGTAGCTGTTCCACCCACAGCTTAGACAGGTGGTGTAGGAGTGTAAACATGGGTATCACAGGTGCTGAAGCACTAGCTACAGAGGCTGGAATAGGTAGACTAGTCATCTGAACAGTTACTTCCATTTATGTGGAGCTATCACTGGTACGTGGTGTTCCTTCGCTAGGAATTTCCTTCGTAGTTAACTGTATGTTTTGCACGCTCACAATCACTTGAGTCAGCTGGTAAACTTTTTTTGTGACAATGGCTAGCCCCTGAGAGGATGCATTTCAACATGCGAAAGTTGATCTTCCATGTGATTATTCAATGAATCAAAGTTTGTCTGTGACCGATTCTTCAATCACAGTTCTGCTTACCGGTGAAACAGAGTGTTGTTCCAGCTCCTTCAAATGCAGTTAAACCTCACTAACTTACCTGGCGTGAGTTATTCTAACCTGCTCCAGTTCCTCCTTAGTTTACTGTACTTCGCTGTGCACTGTAGCGAAGTCAGCTGTTACTCAATACAGGTTCACTGTAACTTCTTCTCTCAGTAGAGCTACCTGCTGCTGTAGCAAAGTGCCGTAGTTTTGTAGCTTAGCTTGTACATCCTCCTGGAGCTGTGTGTTTTGAGTTTGTACATCCTCCTTGAGCTGTGTGTTTTGAGTTTGTACATCTGCCCTCAGTTGTGTATTTTGAGCTTAAATGTTTTGCAGCTGTGTGGTTTGAGCTTGCATGTTTTCCTGCATGGTTTGCATCTGCTAACTATTGGCTTGCAACATCTTGTGTGCTTACTGTATGCCCTTGTGCCTCAGCTTTTTCAGTGTTGTCTGTGTTATCTGATGTGGGTGCTGTGTTAGTGACTGGGCTAACCACCTAAGCTCCCTGCAAAATTTCCATGGTTTCCTCCATCTCAATGGTGTATTGTAGCATTCTGTAGTTTTTAGGTGTCAGTTGTCAGAAGTTGTGCAGTGTGTGTGTTCTCATACTCATTTACAACACACACTTCTATTCCCAGCATTCACTCGGCCACCTCATTAGAGTGCCACAATTCTGTTATGTACAGTATATGTAAATGTGCACTAGAGATATACACACACTACCACCACGTTGAGATAGCCACAAATTTTTATGATATGTAATGTTTACAAAATTGTGTATTATTATGTACATGGCAATTTATTTTAACTGTGTATTAGATTAGTACTGGATATGTGGAGACACATGACTGCACGACAGTGTAATATGGTAAACACGGATTGATGCAGCTCTTGCACATATACACGAGACAATTTATTTACACTGAGTAGAATAACTGTTGTAGTCAATTATGTATTTACGTATGAGTGAGAGTGTGATGTGGTGTTGACCTTTACTAGATTCTCCACTCAAAAGAGATCTCTTATTGTGGACCGCAATCTGTATACACATGTAGAGTGAGGTGTAGCAAAATTACAAAAAAACATTCAATTGCAAATAAATATATGTCAGAGTGTGGTAGACCCAGGTAGTTATTTGCCCGGCCCACGCCTAGGCAGAATAGAAGAACCCCTTACCTTATCTCACGCTTCGTTCAGCAGACCAACATTTATGTTCACCATTTGTGTACATGAGAAATCACAATCAGTATTAAAATATTCAAAAACAATTAGCATGAATTCAACAGAAAATGGGAGAGCAGGAAATGCAACTATACATGAAGGCAGTCGACAACGGACATACAGTAGTTAGCTTGGCATTAGTACTTTTATTCAGCTTTTGATCAAATTCTTTCTCTGTAGTATTATCTAAAATAAATACTTTAAGAACCTGATGGCAATCAGGCAAAGCTTAGTAGCAACACAACAAAAATCCTACTGCAGCTGAAAGTGGCCAAACCTAGCTGAAACTGATCCTAATGCTAACGTACTCATATATTGCCATTGTCAATAATAAAAAACATTACGTGTTCAAAATGTTACTGCTTCTCAAAAATCAAAAATAATAATTTGCAAATATAAATGTCAAAGTTGTTTTCTGTGTCTAGCTCAGTGAGATCACAAAAATCTTCTCCAGTTTACAATGAGCCAAATAAGCTGGGATGCTATGTACTTGAAAATTACAAGATGGCATCCGTGCGAAAACTTCTAGAACAATTGACGGATGCTGTCAAGTACCATCTGTAGACCTTACTTATAAAAGCTCATCTGGTTTGATGTTTCATTGTTCTCGATGCAAAGGTCATCTTTATTTTGCAAACAAAAGCTGGCAAGCTGCTCTCGTAGGAAAGTAGGATGTAGGACAGGGTGAGTCTTTGCTCTCATATACATTAACGTAGCGAAGATACTTATACCTCCTATACCACAAAACTAAGCAAAAAGGGGCTAAACTCTGCTCTCGTTTATTACTGGTGCCAAATACTTAAACTGTATTTGGGGGAAGTATCTAAACAACCTAATATTTAACTAAAAGTCCTACACTCAGCCCACTTAAGGCGACGGTCCTAGCCAACATCCGATCGTTATGGATGCTGATGGAAGAGAGAGAGCTAGGCTTGATTGACTGGAACTATCTAAAAGGGATTTACCATTCCAGCCAATCATAAGTCAGGATTTGAAGTTGTGGGCCACTGGAGAGCTAAAATCCTTCAAAACCCTTTACGAACCACTTTCAACTGCCAAACTGCTTTAAAAGAATACAGTATAAAGTCTCAAAACGGATAAAGAAATGAAATTATTTACATAAAAATAAATACAAAAGTGAAAACTAGCTAGTATCTCCTATATTAAACATAATGAGATTGCCACCGTACAGCCAAATAAAAATATCCTATGTGTCAAATAAAATCAATAAACTATTAAAAATAAATAAACTGAAAACAAACACTAAATTACATAAGTGACCTATGTGGAAAAAGATTCACACAAAAATGTATATAAAATATTATGTGAGTGTTACAAGTATGAAAATATGTACATGTTAATAATATGCTTGAATGACGTGTATTTTGAGCGTGGTACAACAGGGACGATAAGTGAGCAGTTTTCCACGTAATTCTGGCAAATTTGCCAATTCTCAATATTATGCTCACCTGTTTAAAAATGTGAATATTTGCAGGAATTTTCAGCAGTTATTTAGTCCTTACAATCACTCTAAAAAGAAAAAAAACTGAAGTATGTCATGTAAATTTCCCTAATGTTGTGGGTATTCAAAAGGTTAAGACACCCCATGTTGAGGTAAACTTAGGGCAATTAACTGTTGGTGCTCTTGTTGACTCTGAATCTGCATGTACAATAATTTCTGTAAGACTTTTTAAGAAATTTAAGGATTTAAATTTAGTTATGTCTGTTGAACCTTCTAATGTACAATGCTATACTGTGTCAAGGAAGGCTTTGTCTATATTTTGTTGCACCACTGTAAAGTTGAAAATTGATAATTTCACTTGGACACACAAATGTCTAGTTTCCAAACAACTTAGTTCAGATTTTATTTTGGGTGCAGAATTCATGGCTGCTGCTACAGGCCTAAACACTTGAAATAAAAGTAGAAAATATTTTTTTTTAAGTTTGCTCCAAATACAAAAATACCATTGGTGGGCTCTTAACCTAAACAAAGTGTTTCCCTGATTGTACAGCAGAGGCCAACCAGATTGTACATTCTTTGGAACATCTTAATGAACAACAATGTTCTGCGATTGAAAAATTGTGTAAATATTTTCCTAAGACCCTTACCACTGAGTTAGGAGGCCTCACTAAATTATTAGAATATCAGATAAAATTGGTTAACAAAGAAAATGTCAAGTGTCATCAACATAGATTAGCACCACCACAGATGGAATCTTTGGGTTAAAAAAAATTTGTAAAATGATGGTGTAATTGAACAGTCTACTTTCCAATTTGCTAGTCAAGCCTTTTTGGTACCAAATCCCAAAGGGAAACCTTGTATGGTTGTGGACTACCGTAAACTCAATAAAAACATTGAAATTGAATCAGTACCTATTCCTGATCTTTATTCGGCTTTCAATTTTGTTGAAAAAGCAAAATTCTTCACAACTATTGATTTGAACATGGCATACCACCAAATCCCTTTGACAAAAGATTCTAAACCAATTACCAGTTTTTGTGTTTCTTGGAACCTGTATAAATTTACTTGTGTGCTGTTTGCCATGGCCACGGGTGACCAAGTACTTATCAGACTTTTTGATACGATTTTTCGTTATGTTAAATTCAAGTTTATCTATAAATATCTGGATGATCTTGTCATTTATTCCAACAGGTTAAAACAACATTTAGATCACCTAAAGGAAGTATTCACTCGTTTGGAAAAAAAAAAAAAGGTCTCATTGTTAACCCTTCTAAGTTTAGGTTTGCAGTGCAAGAAATTTCATTTTTGGAACAAAGGATTTCTTCCAATTGAGATTTCTATTGATCCTGAAAGGACTAAGTGCATTAGAGATTTTCCACCACCACGTGATCTGAAAGGCATAGCTGAAAAAGCAGCATCCCTGGATATATTACGAAAGAAATCAGTCAAATTTGAATGCGATGAGGAGCAGCAGAAAGCCTTTGACACTATGAAGAATGATATTATTCATCCCCCTGTGTTACATAAGCCAAATTTTAGTAAGGAATTTACCCTCCACACTGACGCTTCAAGTCAAGCTATAGGAGCTGTCTTGGCTCAAGAGATTGATGGCTGTCATCAGCCCATTGCATTTGCTTCTCGCACTATTACCCTCCCTCAAAATAAAAAAATCTTCCACCATTTATGAACTGGAATGTTTGGCTGTAGTTTTTGCCACTGATAACTTTAGTCAAAGTTTGGAACACACAGAATTTCTTCTAGAAGCCCACAACCAGTGGACAATGTTGTTAAAACTTCTTCCTAAAAATTTAGAGTCCAACATATATAAAAGGAACTGAAAATGTAGTTGCTGGTGCACTATCTTGTATGTTTGAGGTACCAATATGGAGTCTGAAGTTCTTCTAAATTGTAATGTTTTGTCAAGTTCTCCATTAGCTTTTACAGACATTAAAGAACACCATGAATAATATAGTAATTTGAAACAAATCATCTCAAATTTAAACTTAGGTATTAAACATAAAACATATTTTCTTTCTAAAGGTCTCCTTTGTTGCAGATCTCGTGACGAACGGAAACCTATGATTTTCGAGTATTTTTATTCATCACCTCTTGGCGCTCACCTGGGTACACACAAAACTATCAGGCTGTTCGTCAACACTTCATTTACAAAGGAATGGATGCTGACATTTCTGAGAGAATAAAATGTTGCAAAATCTGTGCTCTGAGCAAGACAGCTCAGAATACACATTTAGGTTTTATGACTTCAGATGTAGCTGAAAAACCTATAGAAAAATTGTTTACTGATTTTGTTGGTCCCTTTCCTAGGAGTAAATTAGGAAACAACATGATGTTAGTGTGTGTTTATGCTTTCACTAAATTTATATGGTTAATTCCACTTAGGAAAGCTGATGCTATCTCTACTATCTGCCTTGCTCTTCAAGCACATATTTTTTTAAATTTTGGTACTCCTTCATCCATTGTTTCTGATAATGGTTCACAATTTACATCTCATCTGTTTAAAAATATGTTTTTCTGATGGCATATGCCACATAACTTTATTCCCATACAATACTCCTCCTTTGCATGTGAAGCGTTTCAATCAAAACCTTCGCTTAACACTCATTTCTTTTCATGCGACGGATCAGACAAATTGGGATAAAAATCTTTCTTGGCTTCAAATGTCATTCAATTATGCTTAACATGAATCTCACAAAACTGGCCCATTCAATCTCATGCTCACTTTTGCCCCAAATAACCCTTTGTCAAATTTGTGGTATCTAAATGACTTGTTGCTGAACAATTCTAAGGATGTTAGTGATTCTTGGGCTTTTGCCTTCAAGAATTTGAATTGTGCTCATTTCAAGGGTCGTGCAAAGACAGAGGTCTACTGATATTCAAAAATTCATTTTAGTGACTTTTTCCCCATAACTTTTAGTGACAAATTTTTTTGACCTGCCTCAATACTCATGTGATGTTAAAACAGTGTCCATGGATCCTTGCTCAGCAGAATTCAAAAATGTAACTAATACATCAAAACACAGAGGGGGGGGGGGGGGAAGCATTATTCATAATTTTAGGTAACAAATAAAATTTAAATAAGCTTACCTTTAAATGTTGTCACTGTTGATTTTTTCCCACTATATTACATAACAGGCTTATTAAGGACACAATTCACAATAATTAAAAACCAAACAGTTTTGATTCCTTTGAAAACACTATTACATTTATATCAGTGTTCTGGTAAAATGCACATAAACATAAAAACCTAACACTGTAAAAACTACAAAAATATAAATACACGCTGCACAGTTCTCACTAAAACTGTTGAGAATTTTTGCTAATATCATATATTTATTTAATTGAGAAATTTTAGTTCTTTCTGTTGCTCAAGCATTCTGTTTTTGCAAACTGCAATTCTCTGATTTCTTCATAAGCTCTTTTCTTTGTTTTTGCAACTTTATCCTTTTCTTCTGTCATTTTGGCTAATGCTTCCTTTCGCCTTGCTGATGAATTTCTGACCGCTAGAATCATACTTTTGAAATTATGACATCAGAAACAGTTTCTACTGAAGAAACTGCTCCATAAACAGACCTTTGTCGTATGCTCCACCAAACATTCTTTATTTATTGAAAAGCCTCTCTCAACAGCTGCACTGCCATGGAACATTACCAGTATTTTCTGAAAGAAAGTAAGTGTAAGTAATGCGGTATTCTCCAACTTTAAATCACAAATGAGATTCATTAGAAAACCATCCAGTTTGTGTTGCTTCTGGTCAAATTGTTTGATAGCATTAACAATAACAGCATTTTCACAAAACTTGAAATAATCCCTCTTCCCACAGTCTGCAACTGATGGTGTCATTTGTTATTTTGCCACAAACACCTCAAGGGCTATAGTGATTCATAGCTTTGTAACATTTGACTTCTCATTATTTCAGGATCTATACAGGAAGAAAATTTTATAATCTCGAATGACAAAGGACATTTTGGTACAAGCTTTTAAAATAAATGTTGCAAATAGCATTTGCATTCATTTCGAAATGCCATTACTCTTACTTCTTTAACACCTTTATTGCAAGCAGCAGCATTGGAACAAAATCCAATATCAATATTCTGAAGTGTCTTAAGTGATACAACTTCATTTACATCTACACTCGCTAACTGGGTGCCAGATTTTATACTGTCAGTTACGAATTTCGTTATAAAGATGCTATGCCATGTAGAAGGCAGAAAAGATCCTAATGCAAAAAAAGTATCATTTTACTGAAATGCAATCAAAAATTGTTTGCTGCAATGATATTGACAGTAAAATTTCCATCTTGGCTGGCAACAACTTCTCAGCTAAGGCTTCCTTTACATTTTTATTAAAGTTCTCAGAGTTTGGTGGCTTCTGTTCAAAAGAGTTCACATATTTTCTCAGGTGCTCGTTCTAAGAAGGCAGAAGTCACGTAACTAGTCGAGACTGTGTTTGACTCACTTTGCCAAAACCTCACAACTAAATCCATTTGGCCCTTGTGTGACACTTTGTTTAGGCTCTTGTCAAAGGAGATGGCAAAGAATTCATATAATTTGACTATCAGCAAGGCTGCATTGAAAAAAAGGACCTAGACCATATGTCACTACATAAGATAGCTTGTCCTTTCCCATTTGAAATTTCTGAGCTACCATGCTGTCAGGGAACATTAGCGGATAGGGGGAACAGATTGCTACTTGCACTTCTACTACTAGAAGAAGAATGACTCATTACCTTACGCAAGGCCCAAATAATTTCTAACTTTTGTAACTTCATCTTTCAGAAGAAACTGTTTGAAGTCCTTATTACCACATGGCACTGGCACTACATATGAGAATGATGAATGCTGAAGTACCTCAAATGCCGTGGTATTTTCAGAGCTTGTGACTGTCCTGTCAACTTAAGGTGCGATTGTTTCTGGTACACTACACGTTTGGTCTGGTAGGTGTGTTCCAGTCACCAAAGATGAACCACTTTGACACACTGATGTATCTCCTTCGCTTGAACATAGAAAATTTATTACAGTCTGTTTGTGACAGGAAAGTTCCGACAACAATTTTTTGTGACATTTACCATTTTCATGAACCTTTACACTGTTAATAACACCATGTGCAATGTCAAATTCTGTATGACATATCGAGCAAAAGGCACGATGCTAGTCTTTCACGGGGCATAAACACAATTTCCACTGATTTGTGTATGGTAAAATATACAAATTTTCTTGGCACCTAAACTTCCCCGGTATTATTGGCAGCTATGTGACACGCATCAGCATATTTAATAGCAAACATCTAACTATTGCACATCACAGAAAATTGTGAAAATGTAACATAAGTATTTACAAGTGCATATTATAATGTATAAAATATACTACCAAAACAATGCAATATTTCAACATTCAGTACTTTTTATCAACTCTGCGTGCAAAACATAAATAAATACTTTCAACCTTGTTCCTAGAACGACAGCTAAAAATCATTATCTCTAAAGCCTTCTTACTGGTGCCATCTGCCGGATGAATTCACAACTATTTCATCTGTATTTAGTAGCGCTTGTTACCTGCCACACTCAGTGTAATTTACACTTTCGTAGCATTTTTTCCTTAAAAAATAAATGTCCCTATTTATAATTGAATTGCTATCACTTTACCTTTCAAATTTAACAGTTCTTGTTTGTATTTTGTAAGAAATGCACGAAAGTTTTAAGTAACTTAGTGTGCTGCACATTTTATACCCCATTAGCATGCACTATCATTATTTCTCTTTCCACACAGATATTATTTTATAAAACATACATAGTTTGGAAAATAAACACATTTTGAAATGATTAATTTCTGCATGGAAAACTAACACTTATATAAAGCAGTGATACTGAGATTCATGACTTTGTACACTACAATGATTTGTTTAAGTGACTTTATGTGACCACCACCTCAAAATCATGTCTTTTTAGGGACTTAAGTGATTTTTGTGACCAGTAGACACCCTGGAAGAAGATTAATAGTTGCACTGATAACCCTTTTTGCGTAGGTGACATTGTTCTGTACAAAGCACACCCTGTCAGCAGGGCAGTTAAGAAAATTGCAAAGATTTCTTACCGCTGGTCAGGCCCATATCAAATACAACGTTTCTTGAAGCCAGTCACTACCGCTTTAGCTGATCATGGTTCAGGAGCATTTATTACAAGAGCTCATGTCTCGCATTTGAAAAGATTTCATGTTAAAAAGTAATCTTCTTTTGCGCTGTTTAGGAGCTGCAGACCTTAACTGTGCACTTGTTTTTCTAAAATAATTCAGTAACATTTGTTACTTGTTTGATAATGACTGCGTCTTGTTCATGGACTGATCACCCACTGAGCCGAGTCATTTAGGATCCATATCTTTTGTGAGCTTACACTTCAAGGAAAGTCTGCGGAACTAATCTAAATCGGTACCAAATTAAGTTAGCTTGTTTCTTGTAAAAACCAATTTTTCTTTGTTGCCAACTATGTCGTTCCTGAGTACTGTAATCTTTTCCAGATGTGACACACTTAGGTCTTGATCTGTAGGTCATCTAATAATTGTTGTTTTACCATTTTGTATTTGTATTGTAAGGGTAACTTGTTTTCAATTGCTGTTAGGTACCTGTCTTCACATTGCACTCTTTCCTTTTGCCACCTTACTCTTTAAGGGGCGCAATTATTTTTTTGCTGTTCATCCCAGTTAGACCATGTTGGCATTGGGCATCTTCCTGGCTGTTGCCATTGGTTTTTACATTTCTTCAGTCACGGTAAACCATTTGAATACTAGAGTGATTTTTGAAAAGTATGAGGACATTACGTTTTCTGATAATTTTTGTTCTGTTGTTATGAACTTTGATCTCCAACACATTCTTCATGTGTCAAGTTAGACGTGATGTCAAAATCTGTACTAAGTGTCCAACGAAAGTTTGAAAAGGACAATAGATCTTATGACCATAACTTAAATTTAGCTTTATTTCAATTAGAAGCCAACCTTAGTGCTTTTAAAACTGAAGTTCGTACTCTTACTTCTCTCCTGCCTCAGTCCCGCCCAAAAAGGGAATGCTAGATATTGGAAATTATAAATATTCTGAAAACTGTTTTTGGAACCCTGGACAATGATCTTGAAAATTTAGAAAAGAGGCTTAATTCAATAATAAAAAAAAAAAAATCTGTTAACGTTGCTAACCGTATAATTTTGATTAAGGATCGTGAAGACAGTATTTTGAACACTACCACAGGATTCCATAAATTGTCTTCTCACTATGTGAATAATGTTAAGATTGATGCGTGCCGCTCCCACATATTTTTAATACCAAAGATTACGACTCACCTAACTAATATACCTACTACACCCAAGTAAGAGTCTAACCCTGCCAACTTTGCACACGGTCATTGCGGATCACCACAACCCCGGGGCGACGCTTCCGAACACGTGAAAATGAAGGTTGCGCAAGCCAGCAAGCATGTTGCCCTCCCTTCCCGCATTGAGAGCCAACAAGCCTTCAGCCACCTCGAAGCACAGCAGAGCGCCACCGAATATGCAGGAAGCCGAGAGACTAATAGAGAGCAGCTATCCCCACTCCGGCCTCGCGCTAGAGCAGAGGAGCCTAACCTGTGGCCCATATGCGGCCCGCCATGTCATGTAATACAGCCCGCAGGCTCAGGCCTGCCGTGTCATGTAATACAGCCCGCAGGCTCAGGCCCGCCGTGTCATGTAATACAGCCCGCAGGCTCAGGCCCGCCGTGTCATGTAATACAGCCCGCAGGCTCAGGCCCGCCGTGTCATGTAATACAGCCCGCAGGCTCAGGCCCGCCATGTCATGTAATACAGCCCGCAGGCTCAGGCCCGCCATGTCATGTAATACAGCCCGCAGGCTCAGGCCCGCCGTGTCATGTAATACAGCCCGCAGGCTCAGGCCCGCCATGTCATGTAATACAGCCCGCAGGCTCAGGCCCGCCGTGTCATGTAATACAGCCCGCAGGCTCAGGCCCGCCATGTCATGTAATACAGCCCGCAGGCTCAGGCCCGCCATGTCATGTAATACAGCCCGCAGACTCAGGCCCGCCATGTCATGTAATACAGCCCGCAGGCTCAGGCCAGCCATGTCATGTAATACAGCCCGCAGGCTCAGGCCCGCCGTGTCATGTAATACAGCCCGCAGGCTCAGGCCCGCCATGTCATGTAATACAGCCCGCAGGCTCAGGCCCGCCATGTCATGTAATACAGCCCGCAGACTCAGGCCAGCCATGTCATGTAATACAGCCCGCAGGCTCAGGCCCGCCATGTCATGTAATACAGCCCGCAGGCTCAGGCCCGCTGTGTCATGTAATACAGCCCGCAGGCTCAGGCCCGCCGTGTCATGTAATACAGCCCGCAGGCTCAGGCCCGCCGTGTCATGTAATACAGCCCGCAGGCTCAGGCCCGCCATGTCATGTAATACAGCCCGCAGGCTCAGGCCCGCCATGTCATGTAATACAGCCCGCAGGCTCAGGCCCGCCATGTCATGTAATACAGCCCGCAGGCTCAGGCCCGCCATGTCATGTAATACAGCCCGCAGGCTCAGGCCCGCCGTGTCATGTAATACAGCCCGCAGGCTCAGGCCCGCCGTGTCATGTAATACAGCCCGCAGGCTCAGGCCTGCCGTGTCATGTAATGCGGCCCACGCTGGTTTAGTTATGTGTGAAAAAATATATTTGTATTCTTCCTGGAGAGTTCTTCACTGTGACAACTAGTGTACTGCCGACCGAGACCGGACATTGGACAATACAATTTAGATTAGGACAGTGTAACCCCATCAGGAATCCACCAGACTAACACACACACCACTTGATGGCCACCTGTTTTAGACCTCCGGGGATAGAACAGCAGAGCCCCAACCAAGGAGAAACAGTACTCTCCAGTTGTATACCTTCCGGTGCACTAAGGTGCGGGCGGTGGTATTCGCTCAAGTGTTAGGGCCTGGCCTTGGTTTCGAGCTACACCTGGTAGTGGCAGGAAGGCGGCCCATATGGCTCAATGCTTCCGGTTCATCCACTGGTGGCGGGGGGCCTTCTGGAGCACTGAGCTCCTGCCGGCAGCCACTGCTGGCAGAACACTAAAGTAGGGATTCGTCTTGCATCCTTGGTGTACAAAATCTACTGTTCTGTGTGTTATACCCTCTATGTCTTTTAGAGAAAGGCATGGCTCGAGGAGAGAGAAGCAAAGAACAATCTACATCACTGCCAAGCAACAAATTGCATTGGCCTCTCCTACTTTGAATAGGCAAGCTGAACGGGACAGTGCTGCTTTAACCAGATTATTGGAGAGCCCGACCTCTCCTGATTATAACTACATTGGTTTTCGCCACATATACATGTTCACCGAGAATACCCTCCCATTTTGTGCTGCCTGATTTATGAGACACAGGTGAGACCAGGGGATTCCAAACCCTGGTTTTGGAGTCTGGAAGCAGCCACCTGGAACCTATGGTACCGTGTTGGCCAGCATGGTATCACCGAACTACAGCCAGTTGTCTGCACCTCCAGTTCCAGCCAGCAGTGACCAGCAGCATCACCCTCGGCCGAACCCAATATAAGTAAGCCAGGTATCCCGAAATCTCCCGATAGTCGACTACCTCCGTAGTCAAACCCATAGTGGGAAACACAGTAACTAAGGTAGTTATCTGCATACCAACTGCCAAACAGACTGTAGAAAATTTGTGCCTAGCCACCAACCAACGTGCCCCATCAAAGCAATGAGCACTAAGCGAAAACTGAACTAGTAAACCTGTAATGCTGCGTGTTTGGTCTAATGCAACTGAAAGCCACAATGACCGTGCCAGCTACCACTTAACCTGGCATGCATATAGTGATTTTTTGGCATCCAATGTGGGGCGTCAGAGTAATTAATTGTTTGCAGCGAAAGCCGAACCAGACCAACCTGGCCGAGAGATGTAAGAGGCAACCGCGAAAATGAAGTGGACTTCGGGGAGTAAAGTAAACACCCCATGGCATCCATAAGCCATAACTATGTCAAATACCGAGGTCAACACTGCCGAGGCTACAACCCATAACTTGGTAATCTTAGGCATACCCGACAAGAGATGTAGCCATGCAGACTGTTCAGGTACTGGCGCATTTCTTATAACTTGTAACTCATGCGGCAATGTATTACACAACCTTTGTTTAGGATGGAAGGATGAAGCCTGAAATACAGAGGGCCTAGAATACACTGTCTGAAACATGTCGATTACAACCGACATTTTGTAATGAGATCACTTGTCCAGGATCAGGCATTAACAAGATACACAGCACGACTTGCAGTGAACCCTACCACCATGCCTGTATAGGCTGGCCCGACGAGAGGGTCACTATGCCAGGCATGGTATACCAGTGTGTGAGGTGCAGACGAACCTACACACCCCGTTTTACACCATGATCCCCTTTCTTGGCCAGCACCGCAGTTTCTACTAAAATATATCTCTAGCGATCAAGTAAAATTAATTTCATTCTTTGTGCCAGCTGCATGTGCAGGAGTTCTCTGAACTTTGTCTGCATCATAATGACTTTCTGCCATGATGTCCTATCGTTAGGTAATTTTTGAACAAAATTTTTTATGTTCATTTTAGTTTTACAAAAAGATAATGTTTATTTCAGTTTATTTCTGTTTGACAAAAAAAAAAAGGAACAAACCATGTCTAATATACTGGTGAGCTAAAATTAATTTCAAATCAAGTCATGCGAGTACCTGGTGAAATATACACTATCTACCAAAAAGTAATTGGGCACCTGTGAAGATAGGTAGTTCAGTATGTCAGTTGACTTGTATTTTACGGCCTTCGGTGTAAGACCGCTAGTGTTTGTCCATGGTAGCATGAACACAGATGCCTATTGTAACATTTTGGATAATGAAATGCTCTCAACATTGTGGCTTTTTACGGAATGGACCCGTGTTACTTCCAGGATGACAATGCCAGGTGCCATGTCTCAAGGGCTACTATGCAATGGTACGTCGACAACAATGTTCGCAGACTGGACTGGCCCGCCCAGAGCCCCAACCTCAACCCTATAGAACATCTTTGGGACAAATTGGATTGCCGGGTGAGGGCTCGTCAGGAGCGGCCAAAATCCATTGCTCAACTCGTGGAATGGTTGCAAGAGGAATGGCGGCAAATCCCCGTGGATGTCCTGCACACTCTCGTCGAGATCATGCCAGACAGGGTGGCTGCTGTTATAGCCGCAAGAGGTGGCCCTACGAGATTCTAACGGGGTGACAACCACGGAGCAAACATTGTGGACAGGTGCTCAATTACTTTTTGGTAGATAGTGTATATGGCCATGTTATATAACAATTTTTAGCATTAATTATCTGTTAATACTCTTAAAAGAAAATACAGACTAAAGGAAAAGTAAAGTTTTATATTTTCATGTATTCTCATGTTGTGGTTATGAAAAAGTTAATATAATTTTGATATGAAAAAATATTAACAACGTATTTATTTGTTCTACCAATTACATATCAGTTATAACTTGATGTGTTGATAGAAAAACAATTATTTTGAGTTACACCATTGGTGTACCATATACATATTTTATTTTTCTTTTATATTCCACTTTGTAAAACAGGAGCACACCCATGATGTATGCTTTTATAGATTGTTCACTGTAAAGTGAGCTCTTTAGAGGCCCTAATTACTTTTCCTTTTCAGCCAATTCTTATCCTTCAACCACGTATTTAAAGAAATATTGGTATGTAGGTAATAAACAGAGTGTTTGTACTCTAGCACACTCGGAAGTTAACGTCTAAGGCCAAAATAAAATATATTTATTGACTATTATTCCAAATGAGAAGGATTTCAAAAGTGCTCACTTTACCGTGAATGACCTATAGTAGTAAAACCCTACTCTACACAGTGTTCCACATCTGGTGAGAGTTGAATGAGCGACCAGCAGACTTGAGATCCGAGACGTGCAGTCCACCTCCACGACGGCAAGGCAAGGCGGGCGGGCGGTAGGAAAGAGGAGGGAGTAGGGAGCCCTGGCCGTGGCATATATAAGGCTGTACGACAGGAGCGCAGTCCCCCCCCCCCCCCAACTGACCAGAGTGCGACGAGGTTGACGCGGGCAGAGCCTTCACGTTGAGCACCAAGATGACAAGGTCGTAATTGTGTTAAGGGGTCTCAGACTCAGACGCCAGACTCACAGTGGTAAGAACCTCTTCAGTTGGATGCAAGGCTGGCATTGGATCAGGACATTAGGCCGGGATTTGAGTTTCTTTTAACACCGATGATAAAAGCGATTCAGAGTATAGAATACATAAAGCAAGTAAATAACCATACTAGTTTCTTGTTTGCTTAAGGATCTAATGCCTTCATTTCATTGTGTAAATATATAAATGAAATAATAAAGGGAGAATATTGTTTTGTAGATAACTTGTATGATTCCATCAGAGCTACCAACCCCCATATGTCAACTTAGTTGTATGCTAAAATACAAGGAGGAGAGTGGCCCTCAGCTACAACAGGAAGTTCACGACAACAGGAATATAGATTCCACCTTCCATTTATGTGCCATCCTTGTGTTGCAAGGAGAGAACCTATGGGTGCTCAAATTCACTACACCAAGATGCTACATAACAATGATTTTTTTGTAGAGTGACACACTGCCCCAATAAGAGGGATCATGGTGTGGGGTGCCATTTAATTCAATTCCTGCATCCCACTGGTGGTGATTAAAGGAATTCTGATGGTGCGGTGATATGTCCAGGAAATTCTGCCACCATGTGCACCCCACTTTCTGGTGCAGCTTGACAAACCCATTTTCCAGCAGGATAGTGCCTGGCCTCACACAGCACAGATATCTCTGGCCTGCCTTCATGACATCAACATGCGTCCTTAGTTAGCAAGGTCCCTAGACCTCTCACATATTGAAAACTTTTGGAACCACAGATTTGGAGGGTGTGTTGTGCCAGCTATGGCAGGATCTTCCTCAGGAGAACATCCAAAGTCTGTAAGTCTCCATGCCCAACCGTATCACCGCCTGTCTGTGTGCTATGGGTGATCTATCACCATACTATGTTCATCCTGCAAGTGTTAGTTCTCTGCAGGCAGTGAATCACACTCCGGGGCAGCACTGTGTTGTGAAAACATATAGGTACTGTCTTTTTCCAAAATCTGGTGACACATTTTAGCTCCACCCTCCCCTGGTGACCTATTTGACTGCATAGGAACACTAGGGCTGGAGTTGATTATATCACAGCACATGTCCTGCCACTGGAAACTGAGAACCATATTTTTAGCCCTAAGGAAGGAAACTTAATTTCAAGAAGTTTTGTAACTTACCATTGTCCTTTGTCATAGTAAATGATCTGAGTTATTTCAGGAATTACATCCAGTTATATGTTAAAATTTAAGTTCAGTTCCTTGTGGTGTTTTAAAATGTATAATGCATGTAACTTTTTTTATAGGGTGGCAAGTTACAAGTGAACCTGCTCCATCTTTACCCTCCCCTTTCCACCCCTCCAGCATGATGACAGAGCCCGGAGGGGAAGGCACGACAGTGCAGTCCACACCATCAAACCAAGGTGATGGAATGCCATCCCGACTTACACGAACGCAGTACAATACTGCATAGACGACATAATGTAATCGCGACTAGAAGACACCACCTCACCAACCCATGTAGAAATTACTCAACTACATACATATATTCACACAAATAAATAAAGTTTATAGAACAGTAGCATGGTAATTTGAAAACCTCAGTGTGAAAACATGATTCTAAACCAACATTCTCTACACATTAAATTTAACTTTCTTTGAATGTTAGAACAGGATTTAAAATTAGGAATCTATTAATGGCCTTGTCAAAATAGCGTTATAAGACAATAATTTGCATCTGTTCGATGTAAAAATGTACGAAAATTACATATACATAGCTTTTTAGCAGCTGTAAGCTACTGTAATAATTCAATAGTTATAATAGTTATTTACCTATTCTGAGTTCGAAGTGAAGCTCTCATTTTCCATGTCAGTCAAGTCATCTTCAAGGTTAACAATAATTTTATCTATTTCCGTATCTAACAACATATCAATATTCCAGTATTCTTTCTCAATGTTTTTCACATGTCGGCAACATTCTTTCCATTGCTCTACAGAGTACCTACTAAACAGTTGTTCTCATGATATTTTCTTGTCTTCGAGTGAGGATGATATTTCTTCGCTAACTTTTCCTTTGATGTATCCCCACACTAACTCATAACAGCAGATTGGCTTTTGTTAGGTCAGAGGAGAAAGACACGTTCAGTTTTAACCACTCTTGAATATCTTTTTTTGTGTTCGCAGATGTGGATTTCTTATTTCTCTGAACATTGTGACAATTTGCGTTGTCGAGAACAATTACAGAATTGTCAGATAAATTCGGGAGTAGTTTCTGGTTTACCCATTTCGAAAAGTTATCAAAATTCATGTCATTATGATAATCTCCCATTTTTTGTTTTGATTGGAATATCAACAATGCGTTCGGTATAAAGCCTTCTTATCCTCCTGCATGCACAATTATCAAACACTGGCCTTTGCCAATTGGGTCAGTGATACCCAGCTCCTTGTCCAACTGCCAACAAGAACTAACGCTGTGGGTAGCATGGATGTATGTATGTTTCATCAACATACACGATTGTTCAACCAGCATTTCGAAACCTTTGCATTTATGTAGAAAGTGCCCCCTCCAAGCCGCAATATCAGGCTTCTCAATCAAAATCTTTCTCCTTGACTGGCACTTCTTTCAACGAAATCCCAGTCTCTTTATCAATTTTCTTAAAAACTCTTTACTGCAGTCCAAAACCCCATCATCTCGCAAAGCCTTATTTAATTTATTTAAATTCGGAACAGTTTTCCTGACAGTGTAAAATTCATGTACGTTTCTCCGTACTGCACCACACGTAAAGTAGTCATTTTTCAATACTTTTTTTTGCATTCTTTTTTTGCCCATTGGTGTTGAAAAATTTAGACCAATTCTACTTTTTACTTTCCCCTCCGCTGAAATCCTTTTTACTGTTGATTGAGAAACACCCGTTGTAGCACTTGTCACTTCAGAAACATGTATTTTAAGCCATCCAACAACTTTTTTTTTAAAAATATGTGTTGCAATGTTGTACACAATTTCACGCGCCTGTTGTAACAGCCATCCCAGAATAAGGTTAGACTTCATTCATGAGGTCAATGGGATAGGCTCACTTGTATCGTGTAACGCAGGTCCCGACATGATGAGCGTAAGCAAACCTCACACACTTGTAACTTATACCCTCCACCTCTCCTAGCACCGACCGCGTCACAGCTGTGCGCGCCACGCCAACAACTGGGGTCGGCGCACGGCCACGTGTATCTTGCCGGCCTATACATAGATTGTTTGTTACATTTCATAGTTTTAATCTACAGAGTGCAGTAGAATTGTTACATAACAGACAGGACCTGCCACAAAGGAATGTGATTGGTTACTCTCACCATACAATTAGACAAGGCATGGTGTTACGAGTTAGGTCATTCTAAAGGTTTGTTGGTGTTTGTAAGTAAAACAATGGTTTCCAAACTGCTCGTGAGAATTGGCACCTGAAAATTGCAGTTGTTTGAAAAGTGGTTGCAAAAAACAATGTGCTAAGCAAACTATTTTAATGTCAATTGTCTCTAAATGATATGAGACATTAAAATATAAGGCTACAAAATTTTAAAGTGTTAATAGTATGGATTTAGACACAAAATTAAGTGCGTAATAGTTACTTGTGGGTATATTAAAGACTTCATGAGATACACAACGTTCTCTAGAAACATCTATTTTCTATAATTTAGTTGCAAAAAATACCTGTACTATACATTTTTTTATTGCTTTATCATTTTTGAGATATTATGGGGAAGTGTAGGCATTTCAGCATGACCAAGGAACTTTATTTTGGCAGCTAGCATTGTTTCTTATGGGAGCAATGTGATCTCATTAATGGATGTTTTGTATAACAGACATTTCCTGGATACCTAACCTCCCCATTAAACACAAACTCCTTGTATGTTTGTGATAGTATGTAAGGTGAAAGTATAAATAGGGAAGGGAAAAAGGATGCAGAACACCAACAATGTGTTAGTATATGTGTGTGTGTTATATATATGTACACTATGTAATCAAAAGTATCTGGACACCCACCTGAAAATGAAATACAAGATTGGACCACCCTCCATCGGGAACATAGGCAGTCAATATTGGTATTGGTCCACCCTTATTACGACAGCCTGCACTCTCGCTGGCATACTTTCAATCAGGTGGTGGAATGTTTCCTTGGGGAATGGCAGCCCATTCCTCTCGGAGCACTGAAATGAGAAGAAGTATTGATGTGGGTCAGTGTGGTCGAGCACAAAGTCCGTGTTCCAAAACATCCCAGAAAAGTTATATCAGATTCAAATCAGGACTCTGCGCAGGCCAGTCCATCAGTGGGACGTTGTTGTCAAACCACTCCCTAACATGCTTTGCAGTATGAATGGGTGCTCTCGTTGAAAGAGACACAATACAACAGTCATCCCCGAAATGGCGTTCGATGGTAGGCAACATGAAAGCAGTTAAAATGTCAATGTAAATTTGTCCCTTGACAGTGTCATGTAAAGCAACAAGGGGGTCAAGCCCCTTCCAGAAGAAACATGACCACACTGTAACTCCACCACCCCTGAATTTCACAATCTGCACCACAGAGGCTGGTATATGTCATTCACCGCACGCACACCCAACGATCAGACTACCACATTGTATACCATGACTCATCCCTCCACACAATGGTTTCCCACTGTTCTATTGACCAGTTTCAATATTCGTTACATCATGCAAGGAAGTATTTAGGATTTGCCTGCGTGATGTATGGCTTAGGAGCAACTGCTTGGCTATGAAAACCAAGTTTTCACACATTGTGTTGAACAGTTATGGTGCTTGGAGTAAATCCTGTTGCAGGTTGGAATTCTTGTATGATGGTGGTGATGGATGGTTGACAGTTATACTGTATAACCCTCTTCAATACTCTACAGTCTCTGACTGGCAACATGGGAGGTCAGCTTGCACGCCTTTGGGTTGTAAACTTCCCTTAATTTTATATTTTGCTATAACATCAGAAACAGTGGGCCTAGGGATATTCAGGAGGGTGGAAATGTAGCACACAGACTTCTTACACAAGTAGCACCCGACAACATGACAATGTTGAAAATCTGTGAGCTCATCAGAACATCCCAATCTGCTGTATCATGCTATCTGCTGACTATTGTGATTGCTGACCATGTGTTCTATGCAGTAGATGGCAGTACTGCATCACCCTCTATGTTAAACACATGTTTCCCAGAGTGTCCAGGTACATTTGATCACCTAGTGTATATGTGTGTGTGTATCTTTTTCTGCTACAAAACGTAAAAGTAGAACCCATAGGGCGCTTGTCTACGACAAGAATTTTCGCCATCCGCTGTTCTGGCGGAACTGCCGGTTCAGTAGTAACTCATTATTTTGTTTGAGAGCTTGTCCATGAGCCGTCACAGCGTTTTCTACCGTTCCGGTTGCCGTGAGCAGCGCCAGATTCTCACTGTAGAGCCGGCAGGCAAGCAACGCACCATGTGCACGTTCAGACATGTGCGCTTGTCCATGATCCGGCAAACTCACCGTCAGTGGCCGAATAGCGCTTACTGAGTGCGGTACATTGTTCATTATCAAAATGAGCGCAGAATTCATCATAGATTGTGATATACTGATTACACTGGCTGTGGGACAAGACTACAGAAGAGTATAAAGACAGGTGGTTGACTTTAGAAGCATTGAAGGAAGATGCAGCCTCCTGAAAGAAGATTTTGAACATTCCCGGATGCAGAAAGACACAAAATATGTAACCAAGTGGTACATGCAAATATACATGGTGTTTATTAACGTATGTTACAGACAAAAAGACAACATTTAATTTTTAAAAAACCTGACGTATTATTATTTTGTTGCAATAATAGGGTGGCCACCCCGTTATTTTCTAGAAGGGGAGAGGTTTAAATAGTGGTTTCTTCACAGGTTTAAGACCACAATAACACTAACATTGCCCACAGAATCATAATAAACTCCACACCATTTTTGATATTTTGCCAAAATACAATTTAAAGGAATCACCTTCCAAAGGTTGGAACATAAGTTGATAAACACCCGGTGTTGTTCTACGTTTTGAGTGATCAAAATCGGGTCCAAAATATAAACCACAAAAGTAGTACTGATTAATACACATAAAGGAAATTAAAGTGATTGTGTTGATTTTCGGGTGGTCTAGTACTGAAAACATGCTGGAACACATTACACTGAACTTATTATATTCAGTTGTCACTCTTTGATGCTGCATTACGCAAATCTGTCCTGCCAGAATTCTTCCACATTCTGAAACAAAGTAGTTAGCAAATCTATTTCTAATAGCGTTTGTTCCCAAACTACCTCGCTCTGCTTGTGAATGAGGGAGTGTTGAAAGTTCTAAGTTCTCATCTATGATTGTGTCGACGAAAGTAGTACAGAGTCCCTCTTCTTTATGGATGAAGTTTTGAAGAATACAGCATGCCTTCACTATGTCGACCGCGAGGTCAGTAGAAACATTTAATGGCTGGTGAAAAATTCTCCATTTTTTGCTCATTATACCGAAAGCACACTCAATGAAACACCTTGCTCATGTTAAGTGATAATTAAAAACTCGCCTCACATGATCAAGCACTCGGCCACCATAGGGACGAAGAAAATTACTGTGTAATGCAAAAGCTTCAACACCTACGAAAACACAAGAAAGTTCTTCTTCAGTATCTGGTAGTGGCTTTGGAGATGGTATGTTCAGTGTTTTGTCCTGCACCTTTTTCCAAAAAGAAGTTTCTTTAAACACACTTGAGTCGCAAACCTTACCATAAGCACAGACATCAACATAAATGAAATCCTAATTTGTGTCAACAACTGCCATTAGAAACAATGAATAATAACCTCTGTAGTTATTGAACATTGATCCACTGTCCTGTGGCTAAATGATTCTGATGTACTTGCCGTCGACGGCCCCAATACAATTAGGGAAATTTGCCATAACTTCGAACTGATGTGCTATATCCATCCATTTACTGGTAGTCAGAGCTGACATATATGTCCCACGTAATATCATCCATATCTTCTTGCATACTACATGTACTATTCTATTTACTGGTTTTATTCCAAGTCGGAAACTGTAATGGAGGTCTGTGAAGGTATTTCCTGTTGCCAGGTACCTGAAACAAACAGGAACCTATCAGTTAATATTTCCCATTCTGTTCTTTGAAGGGAAATTAGAGATGAAAAAATGGACTAACATTCGTGACAACTGGATGAAGTGCCACAAAAAGTTATTGAGGATCAGAAGAGCGTAAGTACATATTTTATGATGAACTACAGTTTCTAACGAAAATTGCAACTCATCAACAAACTTCGTCAAATATGCCTGACGATGATCCTGGTGAAACTGATGAAGCTAACAGTCATGTGGACAAACGTATCGATGAAAATATAGAAAAACCACCAAAAAGCAAACAACATATAAGTGAATTGGACAAGAAAATGATGGCTGTCATTGACACTTCCATTGAACAGGGACAAAGCAGAATCATGTCCTTTTTTTTTTTTAAGGGTATTGCACCAATTGTTGACAAATTCGATGAGGACGATATCGTCGACTATCTATTCAAAGTGATGAAATTGATTAGGGAAATTAGGAAGAAGCGAAGCAACAGTGGAATGGCACCCCAACCCACTCAACATGCCTCCAATCAGTATGCTGAGTATAATGAATTACATGCATACCAAACTGTACGAGGTCCATCAACATATTGAATGCCACATGCCTCATCCAATAACAGTGATGCGACCAGACATGAGAAACCATTGATGAATTGGCAAAATTGCCATCCAGTTAATTCTCCTGTTCAACATTCACAAGATGCGATGTGTTTTTAATCTTACACCAGTCCTGCATTCACTGCGTCTGATGTTTCACAAACATTGGATTTATAAAATGCATTCTGAAACATGCACTGTCAAGGCGGGCTATTCGTATTTGTGTTACTTCTTTCCTTATATTCATGGACAATTCCTATTTTGGGTTTTATTTTCACATTTGGCCAAGTTACGTGCAATATCTTATCCCTTGGTGACTAATGGGACTGTGCACTCAGATATTTATGTTAGTGTAATCTCAGTTATTCGTTAAACATAAAATAAACGAGAGCAATTTATCATACATGTGCTCAATATATTTTGTAGTTCATTTAAGGCATGACTTCTGTGACAGTTCTATCACATGTTTTCTCTCAATGAAAATATGTAGGTGTCTCTCTACTCTCAAAATATTATTCAAAGCTGGGTTCATATGCAGCGATACAACACACATTTTAAGTTGAGAATTGAGTATGTTTGATGTGGACAGCTGTCAATGAAAAATAAGACATGGTTGACTTGTCAAACCTTACATGAAATAGACTGTAGTAAGGCTCATCTCAGTAGTGTCACAGCCAGCATTTGAGGTGGAGAAATGTAGTTCCGTATATTTGTGTCTTCATGTTTCAAATGGTCGTAGAAGTGCCAATAATTTGTGAAACGTTTCTCTTGACATTCTGTAAAAATTCATATGCTTTGCATCGTCTTCTCTTAGTTTATCAGACAATGTATTAAACGCACCAAACTTAAATTGGTCTTGCATTAGTGGATGAACCCAGTAATTTCTACGCTACTGATGCTGCTTTTAAAAAAAATAATATACTACTATGAGGTTGAGTGTTATCTCCAGATCCATAGTACAGGGATTCTAAGACTCGACTGACTTCATTCCGGCTGCCTGCCGTCCCCACGGACACAAACACACGGTTTTTCTTCTGGCCCAGTGGAATTACCGTTCCAGCAAAAATTCTTGTTGTGGACAAGAGCCCATGGTTCTTGTGGTACCTACTGAGAAAAAATTTCAAGGGAAATGCAGTGCAGCTGTAATAATTATTTGTGAGATATTGACCAAATACTAAAGTAAACAAAAGTTTTTTTTTCTGAGAAGAATTTACATGTGACATTTCAAACGTGTAGCTCAGGTAGTTCGAAAACAAGGCTGTGACAAAAGTTAGGACACCTAAAAATGTACCCTCTCCATAATTCAATCTCTTTGTAACAAACTGGAGGGAGGGTTCCTAAATGGTAAGGAGTACAGATGGAAGGATGGGAATAGGTACAAATTTTAGCTTTAAGCCGCTAAATACTTTTTTCCCTAGTATTTTAAACAAATTGACTAAGAAATAAATTAAATTTTTAAATAATGTATAAATTGAATAAGGCAAATCTACCAAAACCATTATAAGTTCCTTAGAGATTAATCAACATAAGTTTTATAAAAAGTTTTTTTTACAAGGAAGCTAACATCTCAAAGTTGAAACAATTGGGCAGGTGAGTAGTACACAATAATTAAGAAGGAAAGTCAGCCTTTGCCTTTGAGAGAAAAATTGTACACACATTTACTTTCAAAATTGTAAATACGAGTACAAAAGCACAAACTTGAAAGTAAGTGGGTAGTAACAAAATATGGCCCACTATGATATAGCCATATATAGATGTAAGAAAATGTTTGTAAAATTTTATAAAATTCTATACACACATACACATGCATGTGCATGCACACACAAACACATATTATATATATATATATATATATAACATTTCCATAATCTAGTAAGATTTCATCATAACTTAAAGTTTTAAATCCAACTAAATATGTTAATCCAAAAAACAATGCATGAAGCATGGTACTGTGTAAAGTAAAATAGATTACAGACTAGAACGTGTGTATTATTACCTGCAGATGATGCATACTCTTCACATTCAGTGCTGTCCAACTGTTGATACACTTCATTTATTGAGACCTTATTTCATCTTCAGAGTAGATTTTAGCGGTAGCCTAAAAGAAGTTGCTCTTTCCCTCCTCAATTTTAATGCTGCATCTCCAAAACCTAGCTTACCTGAAAAAGGGTAGAGAGGAGAGATTTGAACAGCTCTTAAGAACATTGTCTTGAGAGCTAGAAAGAGTGAAGGAAGATGGATAGGGAGCAGTGCCGGAATGTAAGGGTGGCGGAAACAGGAGAGCTCAGAGGAAACTAGATGACCAGTTACATCATCCAGCATGATTTCCATGAATGAATGGAAATCCAAGAGTGAGCCCACCGGGAATTGAACCCGGTAGGTACCTCTTGAAGGGAGGTGAGCACTCTAGCCGTTGCACCAACTGTGAGAATTTTCCCTTAATGTAGTAATATCTGGATAGAAAAAAAATTTACATGGCTATAACTTATTGGTAATTTTTTAAAAGAAATATGCATCAGTGACAAAAAATTACAATTTATAGACATACTTCATGGAATATTGCTTTTCACTAAGTGTCATTCTTTAAGATATTCAGTGACAAAAATTAACATTTTGTTACAAATTTTGAACATATAATTTTATTCCTGCCAGCATAATCCTATTAATATTTTTTGGGACAAAAAACATCCTAAATTTCTAAACAAAGGGCTGAAATAATAAATTACTTGAATATATAATTCCTTTCAAAAATGAGCTACATTAGGGTCAGTTGATTTATACCGAACACAATGAATAAGTCTGTAAAATACATTTAATCTGTGTTTATCATATTTTATAGTGTGACCTTCATGGACAAGACTGCTAAGCCACTGTTTGTGTAGCTAAGTTTTCCCTTTGAACTCAGGGTGAGCCATAGTTGTGTCTGGTTTTAAATGGGAGATTATGTTACTTCTGCTTGTACGATGTTCACTAACGATTGTAATTAGTGAAAATGAAAATATAATCTTTTTCCATTGTAAACCTTGGGCATACATTATAGAAGGCTGATCATTTTTTGAGCAATTTCATTTTTATGTTGTGATTTCAAATAAATTTTATCTAAACTATACTCTAGAGTTGGGCAGTATTGAAAATACAAGTATTTAAAATACATATTATATTATGTAGTTAGTATCAAAAGGAAGTTATCTCATAGTAGTTAATAGTTTGTATTAAAAATAAAATTACGAGTATTTTGTAATTTAAAAAATACAATAAAATACATTTTAAAAATGGCTAAATAACTAATACTGGTTTACATCTTCGAGCATATAATTCATGAAGACCTGGTTAAGTTGTTTACTGTAAAAACATTCAAATTGAAGAGCTAGACTGTGGTAAGCTGCACTTGCATGTTGTTAAATTAAGCCCAAACAATTTAATCCATCTCTCGTAAATCTAATTCTGTATTTGCCAGTGTACACAGCAACTCTGCGCATACGATGATCACAGTTTTGAAGTAAATAAAATTTGAAAGGAAATAAAGTTAATTGGGTTTCGTAAAATATTATTGGCCAAAATATTATTTGGTAATGATTTGGCTTTTGGTTATAAATTTTGAAAAGTAATTTTGCTTCTGTTTTGGTGTTAGGATCTAGAGTCCTTTTGCCTTTTAACTTAGTAGTAGTCGTTGTTTTGAATTTTAATTGGTACTACCTTCTTGATAAATTATTTTTATTAATTTTCCTAGGCAGGGTCCTTAATTGGTTTTTATTGGAAGCATTATGTAATTTTTTTCATTTCTTTTTAACTATTGTGAAAGGTTCGGTCTAGCAACTTTGTAATGTTTAGAATGCGATTTAATTATTTTAAAAGGGATTTGGGATGACAGATGGTTACATCGTTTTCTCTGTCATCACAGGAAGTTCCTTTAGCTTGCGATGGACAGTTTCAGAGCTGTTACTGGAACTGTTTGCATTGAGTGCAGAGCTAAGTAAGCCACTGCACTCTTGGTAATCGAGCAGCTGTGTTCCACTTGATGTTTTCGACGCTGTGCCGGGAAAGTCGTAGTCATCGTTATCTCGAATTGTTTTGTGTCATCAGGCATGTATTTGTGCTGCATATGTGTCGAAAAGTTCCTGGAGTAATTAGCCAACATCGACATTTCAAGTCGATAGCTGTGTGTTTGTGGGACTTAGCAGGGAAAGAGGGAGGAGTAGTGCTGCGGGCCACGAACAATGTCTAGACAGCTAAGGAGACAAGGGAGTGGCCTCGTGCTGAGCTTTTGTTTGTGGTTGGCCGTACGTGTCCTATGAGGGACATGATTGGTTGGGAGACCGAGTTACATGTGCCGTGATGCGAGGAGCTGTTTTTTTTGTGGTTGGAGTCCAGCTGTAGAGGGAGGTCAAGTTTTAAAGCGACATTGTAGACTGGGAGGCAGTGAGAGGGACAGTCTACAGACAGACAGACAGACAGTCAGTCAGTCAGTCGTTCAGTGAGGAGCTGTCGAAAAGTTGAAGCAGGCCAGGAGCAGCCTGGAGGAGCAATCATGTAGCTGATAAAAAGATAAGTAATCTTAAACATGTAGTTATAATTTAACTCGTAGGGGCTCTGGTTAGGCAACATCATGTGTAAAATTTAATTTTAATAACAGTAAGATATAAAAGCTAAATCACTTTAAGTTTAATTAAGAAAAAATCATTGGAGAGGAGGAGTAATAAGTTTTCGTTTTGGTAAGTGATTAATTTTTTTTAGGGCTATGCCGACGCGATAAGAGAGAATTTTAGTTGAGTCGGTAGGTCAGGCCTTGTTATCAGTAATGATAGTAAAACAGCATCAAGAGTTTATTTTTTCTGAGTTAATAGACGCCTTCCTCCCGTCGTAAATTTGTGTTCAGTTGCCGTAGTATCTATGATAAAGAAAAGCTTAAGAAGGCAGTATGTTAGACTAAATTGAGAAATAGTTGTTTACTGTGACGGTAAACAATGAAGAAGCTTCCTTGAAACTTTTGTGACAGAGTATGATAAATGTAAAAGACAAAGTAAGAAAAATAATAGAAATAAGTTTTAAGTTAAGACATTTTCAAATGGTCTGTTCTTTTACAAAGAAAGGGATTTTCTATTTGTTGTTGAAAAAATTCTTAATTATTATTGGAGTACTTATATACAAGTCAAAATTCTATTAACATGTTTGTTTTTTTATTAAATGAAATTTTAAACATGAATAGATATGAAACTATAGCCGTGCTCTAAATTTTGATGTGAAAGAATGTTATTAGTTTGATTATAAAAGAAACTACTTTTTAAATAAATTCCTTCTATTTGATGCCAAACTGTACTAAAAAGTACTTTTGTTTATTTATTTATCATGTAAAAATTAATTTTTGTATAAATTTTATTTATTGGTTATTTAAATTAAATTGTAACGTCTTTTTGAAAACCATCATCTTTTATTTATAAACATTTAAATTTGCCATCCCTTTTAATGAATCTGGTTAAGGTGGGAAAAGCTTTTTAATTAATTGTTTTATTCAATGAAATGATTTATTTTCATAAATTTGATCCAGTCAGTGATTACCTGTCTAAGATCACACACTACCTCTTGCAGGCAGTTTGTTTGAGCTCTACACTAAACTGTGGCATGACTGTGCCACAGTCATGCCACAGTGCCCTGCCTGTTGCCTACTAGAATGCGAGGCCTGATTTGTGGTCCGTCGGGTTGCGGCAAACGTGTCCCCTACTAATCCTGTTGGTAGAACAGAACGGTTTTAGGTTCAAGAATGTGTACGTTTATTCAAAATTGCTCCAACGACCTAAATACCAGTGACTGGCAAGAGTACTGCAAGCTGTGGAAGGTATGAAATATTTCCCCTGCAGCGATAATGAAGCCGTCAAGCAATAATGAAGCAGTCGTACCACCATGTAAAGCTCTTCCAAACTCAATATTTGTTTTCGATGACATTGTCTGCCAGGAACAAACTTGTATTCAAGAATATTTTCGCATGGGGCGACATGCGTATGTAGACTGTGTGTATCTTGGCCAGACTTATTCGTGCACACCCAAACACATGCTCTGCAATAATGCTAATGTGTTGGTGCTGTTTCGCGTGGACGACACTAATTTACGCCACGTTTACGACGACCATGTCAATACGGACATGATGCTATCAGATTTCAAAAATATGTGCGCCATGTGCTGGAAGGAAAAGTTTGGTATATTGGTGATCATAAAGGGCTGTTCACTACATAAGGGAAGGTACAGGAATGGCTTCGATCAATTTATCCTAAGAATGCAATGATGAGTCATGGAAGCATTTCCAAATTTGGCGACATCTATTGTCACGACGACCTCGAATTTGGTCAGAATTGCTTTGGTCCTGCATGTAGAGAAGACTTGTCTCTTATCTGTCGAAAATTGGAATGTGTGAAGAACGAATTGAATGATAGCTAGTAACCACCATGTATGAGGTGCAGAGGCACGGATAATAGATTTTGATCAATGTATCAAACGCACAGAGATAAGAAGAATTGAGGGATCTCCAAAATTTCTTAATGTCCATCCTGGCTATGAAAACTAATGTCGCAAGGCATAGCCAGAATATATTGGATACATGCGCCGGGCACCTCATTAAAGTAGTTTTGGAAAATTGTGAATGATTGACTCCAAAGTAAGACATTATATATATATATATATATATATATATATATATATATATATATATATATATATATATATATATACACACACATATATATATATATACACATGAACGAAAAGTCTTTTCCACTCAGTGAATGATGGATAACCGAGCTGAACTGGTGAACGAGCTTCAGCGAGCGATCGAGGCAGTACGAGCCAAATACTTACCTGCAAAAACTAACAGAATGGCCGTCTAGACTCGAAGGGAGGAGGCTCTCAAACCTGTTACCCTCTGGGTAGATGAAATTACAAACAACTGACTGACGATGCACGCGCTAATATCAAACGTGAAATCAAGGTGGAAGAACCCACCCCATGCATAAATGGAAAAGAGGCCTGGAACTGAAAAAATTGGAAGGTGCCATCACTAGTGATGAAGATAATTTGCCCCTGATTGATTTGCTGTGTGCACAGGCCAGGAAACGAATCCGAGAACGTGGACCAGAGGTGTGTACTCTTTTATTTCATTACATTGCTTCCTATTCTGACCATACTGCTGACATGACTTATGGTTTGCAAAAAATGGATGAAAAATGGTTTCTAGAAACAAGGACATTCTGTTTTTACCCAGGGATAGACTGCAGATTGGCAAGCGCAAGGTGAAAATCACGCAGAAGTTGGGTGTACTTTAGTTTCGTAGGCACCTGGACACTACACTGAATTGGAATTATGCAAGTATCGCAGCCTGCTACAGTCAAGTCGCTCTTATGCCGAGAATCATTCCTCAACATAACAATTTAAGTACGTGATGCACGAATAATATACCATTATAACTGGACTGTTTTGCAAGGTATGTGAAATTGGTGCCAGGATTGACTCAAATTGGAGAGAGGAGAGAAAATTGACTATCAGTATTGGAATGATAAGAACGAGTGAAAAGATGTCATGAAAGGGGTAGACGATACTTTCCAATCCAACTTGATCGAAATGCAAGACTTTACTTATGCAAATAAAAGCCACCGCTACATTTTGACCATGATTGATGCTGTAGTAAATTCTCCTGGATAAGATCGCTCAAATCAAAGAATGCAAGCAATGAAGCAAAAGCTGTGGCAAGTGTATTGCGCGAAGGGCGCATACCAAAAAATCTCCACACCGGTAACGGTAACGAATATTTTAACACTTATCTTCCCTGCACTGATGAAGAAACGTAACATCAATCACTATTCCACATTCTCTGGGCTCAAGGCTAGCATCGTCTAGCGTTTCCACAGGACTCTAAAAGCTAAACTGTGGAGACATTTAACGGCAAATGGAAACTACAAGTGGTTGACATTACTCCCAAAACTCATACGCGAGTATAATTCTACAGTTCATTCTACCACTCACATGAAGCCCAAAGATGTGTAGAACGATTCCCTGCTCCGAACATCATATGCTATTCCGAAGAGGCGGGACCTGCAAAAGCCTAACGTCAAGATCGGCGACTTGGTGCAGATTTTGAAAAAAAAAGTGGAATTTTCCCCAAAGACTTCCTCCAGAACTGGTCTGCAGAGCTGTACAAGGTGGTGCGTATACGACATGTGTACCTACGCATGTTTTACTTCGATGATCTACGTGGTGAACCCATCATTGGTGGATTTTACGCTGAAGAAATCTGGCCTACACAGTTTCCAGATGTGTACTTGGTGGAAAAGGTGCTGAAATGGCGTAGTGGCCACGTGTATCTGTGGGTCACTCGAAGCATGATTATTCCTGGGTCAACGAGAAGAACATTTTGTTGTAACAATCCTGCTACAAATAATATTTAAAGTAAAAAGTATAATTTTTTATTACGTAAATCTTTGTATGTTTTAATGAACTGTTTTTTCTTTAATTTATATCCCTCCCAATGCCTGCGGGCTGTTGTGTACGTGCTCGTGGGTACGAACAATGTACTTGTTAATATTAAAAAACTATGAAACTGATATATTTTCCACACCTTGGGATGTGCACATATTCTTTCCCATATATATATATATATATATATATATATATATATATATATATATATATATATATGTAAGGGTACCTTCGCGGTGCAGGGGTTTTACATGTTATGTGTGCTGGTTTTGAAATTGACATGTCCCCCGCCAGTATTTCACTATCTTCTGGGTGTCAAACCTACCCTTCCCACATGTTATGTCTTATTGTGTGTAGGGTGGCATATATAGATTATATCGTCAGTTTGGTCCCCCATCAATATACTAGTATGTATTTAGTTATGCATGTGTTTAGTTACACATGTATTTAGTTACGCATGTACAATTTATTTTTAAAAATTGGTTTTGTTCCCCGGACAACATAGTAGTATAACTTTATTCATACATGTTGTACAGTATTTTTCTTACCAGTACCGTACCATATGTTCTCTCGTTATTGCTGTACCATGTATGTTATGCCTCTCCTGTATATTTTTTTCGTAAATGAGTATAGTAATGGAGATGTTATTTTCACAGTACTGTATAATTTTTTCTCATTGCTATGTTCTCTGTTTGTTCTGTCAGTATAGTAGCGTTTATTTTTTCCTTATCAGTTATGCCTTTTTTTTTCGTAAATCGGTATAGTAACGGATATGTCCTTTTTGCCGTACTGTGTAAGTTTTCTCGTTTGTGTACAGTGTATAAGATTTTCAGCAGTACTGTACCATGTTTTTCATAAGTATTGTACCTCATATGTATTTCCAGTATTTCCCCCACCAGTGTCATTTTTTGGCTAGTGTGTCTGAGGTGCTCCAGGGGTCGAACGTGTACCTTACTTATTCCCCACTGGCGTGGCTTATTACATCTAATTGGCTAAGCGGCTGTTCGCTGTTAAAACGCTAACGATATATTCTAGACATTATGTGTGAAAATATTTTTAAGCCTTGGTTTCTGGCTGGCGTGAAGTTGTCTCTTTGCTGGCCGGTCAGCGTGATATTGACAGGAAGTAAAACATCAGCCCAGCTGCAAAATTGCTGACATGGTAAAAAAAACCTTAAGGGCTTGCACATGTATACAGGCACCTTGAGCTGCACACAAGACTATACAATTGCTGCGGCCTAGCGCTACTCTTGCTTTGTTTTAAAATATTCAACTATGTTCGTAATTGTTGTGTATATATATATATATATATATATATATATATATATATATATATATATATATATATATATATATATATATATATATATATATTTGCATGGCCTCTTTTTTCCTTTACACTGTACCTACACTAACTTCACCGACAGTCTGTTTAATTAACAGAACTGATATAGACCTACTAAATATTTTATTTACCAAAAGTGTTTTTTAAACATTGATACATAACATTATTTACAATATGGCAAAGCTGGTACAAAATTTTTTTAGCTTCTATTCTAAGAGTGTTCTTTTTTAAAACTTACGTGAGCATGACATGACTCGAGATACACAAATTCTTTTTTCAAACACATTTATTTACACACATCACAATACCGTTCTGCATTATACAAATATTCTTCTACGCATCTTTAATACACACTATGTTTTTTCAGCGTTTGAGGTCATTACATGTAATATTTTTGATACCACGTATTATCGCATGTCCAGAGCCTTAGTGCTTCGGCATTGCATGATGCACATAGACCATTTTCACAGTTGTGAAGCCACAAGGCGTATGTCTCTAACAACTGCCTGAACGGTGGGCATCGTCGTTTGTAGAGGTCCACAATTTTTGTACCGGCAGGACACACATTGCACATCGCCGACTCTTGGCAATTAAAATACACAGGTTAATTGTGAATAATGGCTTCCTCCAACACTTTGTGAATGTCCCCGTATGGAATATTTCCATCGACCCACCTAAGTCCTTGCATCTGTAAGCAGTATGCCAGTTGCATGGTGGGTCGAGGTGTTCCCATTGGCATGGGGGTAAAAATGTAAACACATTGGTTAGCTCGTCGTCGTCGCTGCACGAGATGGCAATCTGCTTGATGGTATGAAAGTCCAGTGCGCGAAACCCTTGGATGTTGCAAAAGATTTTTTCATAGACATAATACATTTTTTTATACACTCATTTCACACTGTGTTCACTCATGTTCTGGGTGTAAACCAATGAGATGAAAATCAAGATGTCCACCTCCAGTAACATGTAAACAAATGACAAACAAAAAACAAACATGGTGGTGGTGGAGTGAATGTGGTGCAGGATAGCCGACTTGCCAATGAGAATCACTGGTGGACTAGTTGGTTGCGACAAAGTTTTTTTTATATATTTTTACATGTTTTTTTAAAATAAAATAATACATTTTTAAATAACATTGTTTGGAATTATTTTGGTTTTTCAAAATTTTCTTGGGTCAGAGGTCAAAGGTGAATGTCATATGGGTCCAAGATGGCAGACGATGATGTAACAACATGGCAGCTGGCCAGCTCCTACGCCAGACACCATTGTCCCAGACTCCCCCAAATCTTACTACTCATATGAACATCTATCAAGCCTTGCTTCTTAGATATTTTGAATTTGGCTTGCACAAAGAAAACCATTTTAGTGGTAATCAAAAGTTTAATGTCTAAGTTCTGCAATAACATTTTTCACAGAGTTCACCCAATGATGCCCTATTTCACCATCATGCACACCAGGATACAAAATGTATAAAATGTCCTATGTTATAGAATGGCAGCCACATCTATCTATTCAGCAACTGTTGTGTGTTCCACTTACCAGAAGTTGTAAATCTGCAATCAGGACCCCATACTTCATGTAACTGGTGCATATTGTTTGCAGCATTCATCTAACAGGGGGAAAAAATCACCCAATTACCTAGTTTACTATTGACAGATAATTTTTCTTACTTATTTGTCACTTCTATCATTCCTAAATAATAAAATTCATTATTATCACAAAAAATTGTACTATAACCTAATTTAATAAAACAAATACATTATTTAAAAAAAATCATTTCTAATTTCAATACTTATTTAATAAATAACACATATCCAAAACTGGGGAGTGCGATGTTGAAATAAAATTTTCCAGTGACTCAACGACCTGTTAGATAAGTTATCTGTGTAATATGCCAAATATTTTTCAGGCATTTGAATATGAATTTGAGCTATCAGCTATGAGTAGCAAAGACAAGGGAAAAGTAATTTTCGCAATCCTTGTAGGGACTTTTTGTTTTCAAAGTTTACTTTTTATCTTAAACACTACACCTTTAATTTTGAATGCTATATAAACTAAACTTGAGCAGACATTTTCTTAACATTTTCTAAGCTGACATCTTACTAAGCTCCAAATTATGTTTGACAACCCCATTCCAGAAATAAAGGTAGGTAGATAGGCTTAATGTCTGACAGCAAGGTCATTAGAGATGGAGCAAGTTGCTCATAGAAACAGGAATGGGGATGGAATTGGCCTTGGCCTGTATACAGGAACCATCCCAGCATTTGCCTTGAATGATTTTGGGAAACCTAAACGAGGATGGCCAGACCAGAAATTGAACTAATGTTTTCCTATGGTGTACTTGTGTTCTCAGATCCTGTGTGCTGCTGCCTGAAGATGGGAACAGATAGCAGTTCCCGAAATGTCACATTCTGTCGGCTTTGGACAAATTACTGTGTTTGTGTAAGTTTGTTAGTTGTGTTTGTTTGCCAGTGTTGTCTTATTTGTGTAGGTAGATAACTAGCCTGTGTCGTCTTCTGTGAGTTGTCTGTTGGTCATATATAGTTTTTGTGTACATACATGGTGTATTAGATTTCCACATCTAGACTGCTGTCCTGTCCTGTTTGAATCAATTCCTTCATGGAATTTTCTGGCTTTGTACATAGGCCTATATATTCTTGACTACAGCAGACCTCGTTTACATTCTGTTGTGTCTGGTAAAACTGCTGCATTTGAGTGCATTCCTTTGTTGTGTTGTCCCATTTTGTTCCTATATATTTTGTCAGTATTGTCCTAATTTTTTAAAGCAGGTTTCTATCCGGTGTTGTTTTTCTTAATCTGTTGGTCATGTATATATAACTACATATACTTGTAACTAGTTGCTGTCCTGTTTTAGACATGAATACATCTTTAAAGTTGCAAATATATTGTGGCAATCCATAAAATCCAATAATAACAAAATTGAGGGATACAGTTTAGCCTTGCAGCTCCAAATCTATCATCTAAATTAAAAAATCAATTACACCATTTGATTGCCAAAGGATCAAATAATATGTTGCATTGAGTGAGGGCTGTGAAGCATCGCACACCACGAGGATGGGGGGGGGGGGGGGGGTGAGCGCGCCACAATTTTGAGTTAGTTTCGCCGCATCTCAAACTTCTGTGTAGTACAGGTTGAGTCCTTTAAAAGAGACCCCGTGGGTCATGTGTGTAACAGGAGGGAAGGAATGAGGAAATACAATCCAGTGTGACAACAAAATATCTAGAGCAGGCGCTCAAAGGGGCCACTACTAACCTCAAGGCAGGTGTGCAGGCAACACCAAAAGTTGTGAAAGGCACGGACAAGGACATGCTGCAGGATCGCATCGATAGCTGTGATAATGTTGGCCATGAGCAGGTTTTTGCTGTAGATCTGTCCCTTTAAAGCGCCCCACAAGAAGGAATCATAGACGGATAAATCTGGAGAACGGGGTGGCATAGGTTGGTTTGTTCCGAGGCTGATGACTCAATCAAGCTGGAACACCAACTCAATGTGCGCGATCGTTAAACAAGCAGTATGCGCCGTGCCTGCATCCTGCTGAAAGTAAGCATTGTTGCGCTCATCCTCCATCAGTTGTTCCGCAAAAACATTGAAAATGTGTTCCATATAACGAGCTGAGTGCACAGTCTCCTGGAAGTACACGGGAATGATGCGGCGTGATGACGTGGCACACCAAGACACCGAGTTTCTGAGGATGCAGTGGAGTTTCTGTCAACACGTGTGAATTGTCACGTGACCGATGGCGCGTGTTCTGGGAGTTTATGTACCCTGACAGATGAAACCATGCTTCGCTGCAACCCCACCCACCGCAAACTCCATCTGAAACATTTCTGCACACTGCTTCCAAGAACCATGGCGTGCATATGTCTCCACCACAAAAATACACTACTGGACCGTCAACACCATGCCGATACACCGAAACACACTCACAACGTTCTTCATCGCTGCCCTTCACTCAATCGACCACATTGCGCAGGAGCTGCGCACAGTACCTCAAGGTCACTTGGCGGACACTTCCAGCCCCTTACTCTATACGTTGTTACACTGGTCTGTATTTCCTCATACCCTCGCTCCGTTACACATGTCCCATGGAGCCTCTTTTAAAGGATTCATCCTGTACAACTTTTGACTAGGAGAAGCTACGACGCTCTTGTCAAGATCAATCAATTGCATGTATAAAAACAATTGTGTGTGTGGCATGGTTATGGTGAAATGGTATGAATTTAATGTAAAAAATTAAGAAAACCTAACTCAATGTTGGCCTATACTCATCAAAAAAGCCAAGTGGAAATACAGAAATTGTATATGGTTGGAAAGAGCATCTCAAAAGCGATCCAGTGATACCCATAAAACCCCATATGATCAAGTGAAGTGCTGCTGGGAATGTAAAATAAACATCAAGGCATCAGAGCACATCAACTTATACGTATTTACGCAAAACAAATGGCAGTGTCCCCAACACAGCAACATTTGCCAGTGTTGTATACATATATTTATTTTCTCGTCCATGGGTTACTTTCTTATTAAAGTTTTTTTTTTATGTTCAGTCTTGTTTTTCCATGACAGACATCTGCATCACAATGGCGAATGTCCAAAATCTCCATATAGTCATTCACCCCCATTGCACTATTCATTCAAAGATCACACGAGCTAATATTATGGGATTCTGTTCTATAATACAAATACAATCGAACTGAAACAAAATTATGGCTATGAAACCATTTTATTACTAGTTTCAAAATAAATATAGAGTCAAATTAAAATCAAAATGGGTGAATTGTTGATATTACTTCTCAGCAAACACAATATGTCATTCAGTGTTGGCCCAATACCGGCACTATCATCAACTATCGTTTATATGCAAGAAAATAGCCATCTGACAACTGCACGATGTCTTTTTTGAGACAGATGCTAGCTGTCACGATAAAGACAAAGGCCCGTTGTATTATTTATAACAGATGGCATGATATCTCGATATTATGTCGGCATGATATCTCACAGCAAACATGTTGCCAGCATCTAAAAAACAATTCTGAGTGGATTCCAATACAGTATCATTTTCTTGTCAGTAAGATGGCAAACATCTTACTGAATCTGACTCAATACCATTTGCGTGAAAAGTCTCTTTATAAAAATAAAGATATCTTTATGATGTATTTTTGCTGACTAACTGTTGAAAAGTGTTTTGAATAGGTATGAAGTTAGCTAGCTGTAAATGGTATGGCATCTTTGTGATGAATCCACAAACGTAAAGTACACAACACTAAAAAGGTTTGTTTGTATATTTTCAAAATCATTCACGGTACAAAAAAGTTCTTGACATATACTCATAAAATATCCATACATGAGAGAGAAGGTTCACCTTATTTGTCAATGCTCTGTTTGATAGTCTATTAAAACTAATAGGCGTACAGCAATTATTACACGAGCCAATTAAACAATGAACATTTCCACAAAAATTATTTATCTAGCTCACAGCTGACCAACATACAAATGGCTATTGCAAAACTGTTTCCACGTTGCAATTAAGCCAATTAAAAAAAAAAAAAACATTTCCACGGTAATTATTTATCCAGCTCACAGCTGACAAACATAAAAAACAGCTCATGCAAAGAATATTATGACGCCTTTATACATTATACACGGAGCATGGCTTTCCAATTCCATTGAATTCCAATAAATAATTCTGACCAAGGTAGCAACTCTACCACCAACATTTATTAAGGTGCATACAATAAAATTCAAAATATAAGATACGCGACCTTTTAACAACAATAACAAGAAGAAAGCTTCATTAAAGCACATACAATTAACAAGTTTGGCTGTCTAAATGCCATAGAATAATACTGACATGGGCTTGTAACGACACTTAAAACAGGAATCTTTCCTAGAATCGTAAATAGAGAACCATGTCAGCCATCTTAAAGCCCAGTGATAATACTGATTTAATGATTTAGTAACATTTAAAACAAGATGTTCACCTTCATTGAAAGGCGTATAATAAACAAACTATGCCACGAGAAAGGCCAACCATGTACGGTCCACCAATGCCTTCCTCGAACAAATAATAGCAATTAAAATTTATTAAAAGTAATATTAAAACTTCACGAATTAGATGGCGGTATTTATGGAACCTGGACCAGGCACCCAGTTGTAAAACTACGATGGCGCATAATAAAATGTGAATTTTCGTGAGTCGTGGACAAAATCTTTCAGGTAAATTCATCACGATTGGGCAAGCAAAATGGGGCAGCAGACAAACACAAGACAACTCCAGGCACACAACAACACCATTTAGTTAAAGCCGGACTGAATTTTCAATGTGCAAAGAAACAGAATTTCTAAAAAACACAATTGCTGCAAAACCGCTAACACTAGCACATACTATGCAACACATAGCACTGAACACACAAAATATCTAACGCCTAAAATTACTTAAATGCCCGACCACGACTCACCGTTTCTGCTTCGTCATCTCAACAAGCTGCTAGGCTACCAATATTTCAACATACTCAACAGGCATCAGACATCGTAGACGATCACTAACAAATTTTACAAGTGCGTTATACTCATTACAAACAGATGTGTGCTGTTAAGACCAGACAGAGATACAGCATGCCTTCCTTCAAAACTGCCAGGAGAATAGGAAGAGGGGAGGGTGTGCAGAAGCTTTTTATTAACATGATCAACATGAAAAACCAGTGACGCATTAAGTTGGGGTATCACTGGTAGTGGAATCAAGGAGAGGAAAAAGGGGATGCTGAGCACCACCGAGGTCATGTTCAGGTGATGAAGTCTGGGTGATTGTTATGAGAACTAAGGTGACAGTGGCGGCAGGGCGCCACAGTTGCAACCCCTTCCCATAAAGGAACAGCCAATAAGGAGACCCTGACTCATCTTGACAATATCACTGAAGAGTAGTACAAGATACAAACTTGAAGTACAAAGTAATGGGGAAGACTCCCAAAGAACAGTTACACACATAAAAGATTGTTGATTGACAAACATTGTAGAGAATTATTTTTTTCTCTTGAAGACTTTAATGAACAAATCATCCCCTGGGATGTCGGTGGGCAGCCAGGTGAAATATCACCGAGTGCCAAGAGTCGGGTCACTACTTGAGTGTATGCTGGATCTCCATTACCCAAGGGATGTTGACGGCTGAATCCAAGAGCTCTAAAGTTCCACACCAAAGCAGGATCATACAGGTATTATAACAATGAAGATGATTCTTAGACCTCGGCTAGGTGGGAAGATAGGGGGGAAAAAAAGGGAGAATTGAGGGCAACAAATCAATAACACAAACAGATGGGAATAAAGACAAAGAGGAACAAAATGAAAACACTTACAAATCAAATCTAACAACATCCTAACTGCACACTCAAGATCTCTGCACATGATTTTTCAATTAAGAGACACGCATCTTTCTATAGGAGCAGCCAGATGAGGGGGATGATACCAGGCCAACTGTGTTCCCGGCAAGAAATTTGTGGAACCTGAAGAAACCAACAAATTTTGGTAACAATTTGCTGGACAAGTCCCTATTCAAGTCTGCACAAGTGAAACTCTTACACAGAACAAGATCTCCTACTTTGAACTTTGCTGATGATCTGGCCTGGTCCAGTTTATCATTAACCTGCTGCTTAACTGCACTAAGCCACCTGTGCACCTCCCCAAACAGGTGGTCCTAGGTCAGCATCGCCAAGTGGACAAGGAAAGGGAGGGTTTTTCCAGATATTAAGGAGATGACTCAAAGGGCAAACAAGGAAGGGAAGAGAAGGTGGAATGCCAGTGGACCAATGCAAGGAAATACTGAAACCTACATTAATGGAATCACTATCTTGATCCCATAACATGTGATGACTGTTATAGAAGACGGTCAGAAATGCCTTGAGGTTTTTGTTAAACCTCTCAACCTGGTTAGCCCTCGGGTAATACAGACTCGACGTGACATGCTTTATAGCCCAACGGAAACACATATTTTTGAACACATTAGATGTAAAGTACTTCGCATTGTCCATGAGGATCTCCACAGGAACACTAAACACTTTCTATACCTGCTCAATAAGAGCCTTAACTATTGTTGACGCCTTCATGTTCCTCAAAGGTAACAATATAACAAACTTAGTGAACGTATCTAGTAAAATCAGAACACAAATATAACCGTTTTTAGAGTGAATCAAGGGACCGAAAATATCCAGATGGACAGTGCCCCAAGGAGTCTTTGAAAATTGAACGACTGCTTGCCCCACATTTGCCTAATGCGTCTGCTTGCACTCCTGGCAGGCATTGCAGGAGCACACGTAATCAGATGCATCGCTCTTGATAGTGGGCTAGGCAAAACAGGTGGTAATCTTATGGAATGTCTTGCTAACCCTTTGGTGTCCTCCAAACACGGAATCGTGGAAATAGGACAACACGATGGGTGGCAAAGACAAGGACACAACAATCTTGCAGGCACATCTACTACTTCCAGTAAAATACAGGATATCCTGCTCTAGAATATAGGCAAATACTACACCTTTATTCAAGTCGTTCATTCCCTGGGAACAAAAGGCATAATCACCCTGTGCTTGTCGCAGCTTCACAAAGAACTAAGAGAAACACTATGTAAGGTTAACTGATGCTGTGGAAGTCGGCCTCCTTGGATTCAAAGTTGCTTGCGTCAAACATGCGAAACAAAGCATCAGCAATTTTATTTGCCGTGCCTCATACGTGATGCACCTTGAAATGAAAGTACGATAAGCACAAAACCCAATGGGCCAGATTGTCTAGCTGCTGAGGATGATTTAAAAACCCAGCTTAAAGCCTGATTGTCCGTGAACAGGTCACATCCCTTGTGTTCTATACACGATAAGGTCTCCTTCTCTTTTTACCAAAATTACGCTCAGCTTCAGTCAGACTGCGGCCAGGGAGGAAGCTTCAACCTGAACCACAAACCTCTTGGAAAAATCCGGCAGGTGGAGTGCTGGTGGCGACGATAGCTTTACCTTCAAAATAGAGAAGGGCTTTTCCGGGTTTGTCCCCCAATGAAAAGCATCCCCTTTCTTCTTTACTAGATTCAAAGGAGCTGCATTCTTGGAGTACCGATCGATAAAACGAGAATAATATTGTGGCATGTCACTTATTTACGTCGTTGACCTTGGTGTGCCCAGCACCAGAGCGAAGAGAAGATGAGATAGCAGTGCAGCGCAAGCGACAGGCGGATGGCAGCGTATCAGTTTCAAAGCGGGCAGACAAGATAATATTCTACGGCACGATGCTGTGTGATCCTGGTTGTAGTGTTCTTAATTGTTTATCGAAGAATGCTCTGGATTATTGACCTAGTGTCTCAGCGCAACTCTTGAGTTTGCTGAACCTTCTAGATGGTAGCCCTCAGTGTGACGGGCCTCGTGGCAGGGAGTTTTTGAATTGGAGTGGCTGAATCAATGACTGACGGGATTCTGAGCCAAGCAACGTGGTCAGCTGTGAAGAAGGGAAGGCGAAGACAGCAAGTGTCAACGTTTTGAGGGACGTGGCTGGAGCCTGGACTATTGAATCAAGTGCGTGAGTGAACGACATAACTGATGGAAACAGATAAGACTGAACACATGCTAGTAATGGGTATGAGTTATTTGGCTGTAATCAAGATAGACATTAAAGGCATTAATTAAAGTTGAAATAAACATTAAATAGTGAACTCACTGTTAAAAAGAAAGAGTAAAAGTGGAGACAGCTAATTGATGTACATAGTAGCAGAGTCAATAAATTAGAGATCAAACTTAGTTTCTTTTATTTATTTATATTCTTAAGATCTCCACTCTTTACGAACTACTCAGATATGCCCCGCAGCCGTGCTCTCTCATGTAACAATATCCTATGATCCCTAAGAACTTCTGAACACCCTTAAGTGTCTTGGGGCGCGGAAATCCAATATGGGAGCACCGCAATCCGGATTGATGAGCATCTGTAACTCGCAGAGCAGGACTCCTAAGAATTTCACTTTGTTTGACCCTAAAGTAAACTTATCAGTGTTTACTGTAAGGCCCACCTCTCACATTTTAAGGAAAACTTGCAGCTGTGACAGAAATCCAGTCACTGCACGTCTGTGAATAATTTACATATTGCCAATAGGTAAAAACACTCTTAATAAAAATTAATTAGTGGGTTGGACTATGTCGCCATTTCCCTCAGAAAACAGTACTTACTGTGTGTGCCTGGTAACCTGTTGAATTGTGCAGCTTACGACCCGGTACACACAAACGTTCACACACGTTTTGAGGTTTAAAACTTTTCAACGTAGATTAAAACACAAATAAAATAGAACTGTGATATTCTTTCTAGCTTCACGTCACTACCAAACACTTTACAAATATCTGAGGTACCAGAAAAATAACTGAATATGTCTGTGCCTAATTTTCGCGTGCAGCAACACCGAGGCCTCGCAAAGGAGTGTGCACTGGACTAATGTTTCAGTGATTCGCCGTGGGAATGCAGCACAGTCGATGATCACCTTGGTAAACAACTTGGGTCGATGCGTGCGCTGACAAAAACGTGACAATTTCGTTATGTTACTTCCGGCATCTTGGTCCAGAGGGCGGAAGGTGAGGTTGGTCACCATAAATAGTAATATTTTCTGCCATTGGGTGCGCATTGCTTGTACTCCCCTCCCATTAAGAGTAATTGAAAACCCCTCGATTTATTGGAAAAACAGCTTTTGAGTAAGAAAATTAAATTGACTGGTAGCGCAAGAGGGCGGTGCGGCAACTTTAAATGCCAGTTCGAGCTGCTCTCTGGGTCAGTTCAGCGACCTTGTGGGGGCAGCTTCTACCATGAGATAAGTAGTTCTTTATTTGAAATCACCAATGTAAAGCGAATAGGTCACTTACGTCACTTTGACGGTATGCAGGGGACATAATGGCAGTAAAGTAATTTAAAGTTTTAAAAATTTGCAAAATGTTGGCCTTTTAGCCCAAAATTCAATACTGTTACTTTTTGTAACCAAGTTTTAATGGCTATGTTGTCACCAAGACGTAACATGGTGGTAACCACCGGTAAAAATTTGTAAACTATTGCAAACCTAGGAAAACAGTTGTAATTTTTGTTAACACTTGTCAATAATCATAGATTATGGTCTCAGCCTCTGGTATTAAACAGGAGCTTTGCGAAATAACCTTTAAGACAAAACTTTACGAAATTTAGGGCTTATCCAAAAATTCAATTTACTAGTGGAGTTAAGGCTGCCATTGCTTAGCAGTTGCTCCCATCTACTTGGGACTGCGAGTAAATTAAAACTTAAATAGTTTGATGACCGGGAATGTGTTACCCAAAATGGGGTTTTTAATTCCTAGTGTATGATGTAATAATTTCTATGGCAAATGTAGGTGCGACAGAAATATAGCAGCCATTTGTTAGTAGGGTTAATAGAAGTCACCTGCTCAACATATTTTCGTGATGGCCTTTTGCAGTTTGTATTTGCCTTTTAATATGGCCAGTAAGGAGTATTAGCTGAATATCAGCGAAAGAATTGGTGTCTGGAATTGGTTACATTTTATTCTACATTGTGGCAACCGGGGTCTTATGTAAATGTATTTTAAATCTAAAATTGTAGTATATGTGAAAAGGAAAAGAATGTCCCCCGTTAAACTGAAATGTAAGGCATCTAACCAAAGAAGTTTATTATGTAAAATATTTTGTGCAAGAAATGTAAATGAAAGAATAGAAAATTGAATTTAAAATAAACACTACCACACTTCTTTGTTTCTATTACAGATTGTTGCAAACATTTAACTACCCTTACACTGTACAGGAAAATGGTTTTTGGCATGGCTTTTGCCATTCATAGTGTTCTGATTGGTTTTTGCTAGGGTTTATGTAAAACCTGCCTTGCCACGTCCTTGGTTTAGGATGCAGCAAGGTCAGACCGCAAATGCGACACGCGAGACTTAAGGTCATCACTGTAGACTATGATATCATCAATGTAGTTAAACATAAATTTGTATTTAAACTCTTGACAGTAGATGATCGAGAACACGTGACAAAGCCTGGCTTCAAAAGTTTGATCCCATAGGTATACGAGTAAATGTGTACTGGCTCCACGGTGTACTAAATTGGCCGCTACTCAGACTTCCTAATGTCAGGTTCATCTGGGTATCATGACTTCAGCTTTACCCCTCATCCAAACTCATCAAACTCCCCAAGCCATCACCCAACCCCCTCCCAAACTTCAATGTACAGTTTCTGTAGCGAACCTACCCCACATGGAAACATACATATATTAAATTAAAAAAAAAAATCCTGCATGCAATTATTTTAAATATTAATTTAACTTTTTTTTAACTGTGCCTACCACTTTCACCCATTTTTCCTGTTTTATCACATTCACTCACCTTGAATCTTCTAAAAAGGACTTCTTATACAACAAGCCAGTAATTATTTAGACTTGGCCCTCATCTGAAGAAAATGTTTCTTCCAATTAATCATGTCATATTTCACATCTACTAGACCTCACGAGTTGCAAATACGAGGGCTTGTTGAAAAGGTTACAAGTATATTGCACACAAAATGACATAGGGTCTACCTACCTTATAGTTTTCGTAAACTGCTATGAAGCAGGTTGAATTAATTTTCTTTTAATGTATGCATGCTTACTGTAATGGAAAGAAATATTTCCAAGATACAGCATAAGAGTGTTTCGTGAAACTAAATATTACAGATGTAATAGTAGCGACCCATCGTTTACACAAGCCACTATGTTGTTGCCCTAAGCCCTGTCTACATTAGACATGGCATGCATAGCATAAAGACATGTATTTAAGATTGCAACATCCACAAACTAGTATTTCGCGTGCCTTACTTGATATTTGTGTGACTTGGCGTTAAGGCTCAGACTCATTCCCTGCATATACATGGAAAATGGATGCAAGTTAAATTCCGAATAGCTTGAAATTGGATCATTGAAACACACATACATTTTTTTTTCCAGTTAGAATAAAATGCCAGAATTGATGTTAATGTAACATTTTTTTTTAAATTTATTTAGTTAATAAAAATTATTCAAATTTTGAAATTTTCAAAATTCCTAAATTGAATTTAAACCATTATACCACCAAAGAAAATGATAAAACCATTATATATGTATATACATTTGTATACTTTATAATTTCGTTTTTTTTACAAACAAATGTAAATTTTATAGTTTAGTTCCTAGCTTTGTCTGTGGAGAGCACAGTTTAGAACTGTTTCCCCCACCATCTGTAGAACCACTACCTCCCCTTCGGCGAACCTCTGGCACCCGGGGACTCCCTGCTGCATGACCCATTGGGCACTGGCAATTTTTGCACTATAATACGAGGAAGGCCTCCTTCCTCGCTTGCCATGTCGTCGTTCAGCTGTTAAAAAATCTGTGGGTTGTCACAAGTCGAGTCGCATGCGCCTGGCCAACTCACCACTCATTTACTATTCTCTGCTTTGCTTGTTTATTTACTGGATGCTTATTTACGTCGCAGCCATTGTGCCTTTCTGTTAACTACTTATATTAGGATTAATTCTACCATTACTTAATGCAATACTTTGTGTATTGTAAACATCAATGTAATACATGCAGTTTGAATCAAATATTGTATTTTATGTGCCGTGGTAAATAACCAACTGCAATACGTAGGTCCGCACGATTAACTATAAAAGTACTGTAGACTACACTATCTCTCTCTCCATATATATATATATATACACCTGACTGAATGATCAACGCCCAGTCTAAACTATTGGCCCTAGAAACTTGAAATTTGGAGGAAAACATATTAATTATGTAAGGCAAGCACTTAAGGAAGGCTTTTTCAACATTCAACCCCTAAAATGGTGAAAAGAGGTAAAATATGTTTTTGAGTACTCCTCAATAGCCGATTAATCCGATCAGGTACCTAGCTTCAAAAGATAGGCTATACAAATGTCTAGAAATAAATTTGAACACTTTTCGAAATCCAACTGCAAAGGGGGTGAAAAGCCATTAAATGTGTTTTCCAGTACTCCTGAATAGTTAATCAACCTGATGAGATATCGTTGTACTGTTAACTTTAAAAGTTAACCTATGAATATAGGTAATTAAAAGTAAATCTCAAAATGTTCTATTTTAACACCTGGGTAAAAAGGGGTGAAATGTATTGTCAAGGATTCATCAACAGCGCATCAACGCGATAAGATATTATGTTGTTTGCTTTAAAAAACTACTTATACAAATGCCAAAAAAATTTTGATATATATCTTTTTTTTTTTAATTCAACCTGTAAAGGGGTGAAAAGGTGTAAAATGTGTTTATGATGACTCCTCAATGTGCATGTTGCTGAAATTGTTCGAAGGGGAAGAAAAGAAATGCAAGTCTATTGACATGTTGGTAAGTACAGACGAAGCAGTTCATTACCCAGTGGAATTGTTGAACACCAGGTCTCCCATACCATAGGCTAATACTGTTAATGGGCACACATGCTCAGGGAAAAACAGTATGTGTGTCGCATATTCCATCGATTCCCAATTACATCCCTCTTGAATTCAAGAGACTGCAGTTTCCCATAAAAAGTGTACTTCGCGATAACAAGAAATAAGTTGTAGGGGCCAACTATCAAATTAGCAGGAGTTGACTTGAGGGAGGACTGTTTTTCGCACATTCAGTTTTACATGGCATGCTCACATCTACGCTCACCCCTTAGCCTTGTTTATCACCCCCGGAAGTAGCGGCTTGGTGGGGCCCGTAAGTACATCTGTTGATAAGACTCCAGCACAGAGAGGCAGTGTTAGAGATACGGAGCGCTGCCGCAGTCATTCATTCGCATGTTAAATGCCGAGTGAGTAGGTTAAAGTAGGAGGTGTGGGCTGACCTGGACATTTCTGCTTTTGGTTTTTTTGTGTTCTTACCTTGTTTTGAGGTATGTATCTGTGTTGAATTAATAGTTTAATTCCTTTCTGCATATTATATTAATTTTTACGATTATTACCAGTGTTAATTATGTGTTTTTGCAGATTTCATCCTGACATGAATCTGAGGTGAATTCATTCTGGTTATAACCCGAGGAAGGTTTATCTTAATATTGTGTCTTTTACTAAGGATGTTAATAAAGATGATATGTCATAGACAGTTAAGACCATTGATATAGAAGACAGTTATATTTTGTTGTTTTTTCTGTACCGTTTTGGTCTTCAAGGAATAACTGCTAAAGATGGCAGTGGTTTGTTGGAAATGTGTTTTTTCAGAAGGTCTCATGTCGAGAAGGAGCCTGCACCAAAGGAGATTAGTGAGATTGATCCAAACAGGATAATCTACTGGAAGACTTTTCCAGTTCATGAGGGCAAGACAGACAATACTGCTGTAATTTATGTTTTTGGAAATGTGTCTATGTATTCGCGTAAGAAGATGAAGATGGAACTCTGTGATCAGATTTGGTTGTATCGGAAATTAGTTGGTACTACTGGTGGCATGCATATTCTTGGTCATGTGGAATTGTTTTTCAATCCATGATATTGTGTAATTGTGGTGATAATGTATAATTTCTGATATAAATTTATTTATTGATGTTATTGAGACTTGAAGATGTTAATATATTTTGAAAGCAGGTGCATTGTAGAGACAATGTTTCAATTAAATGAAGTGAATTATTCGTGACTATACAGAAGGTCAGTTAGCAACTTGAAAAGGAGCATAACTTTTAGTACGTAGTTCAGCGTTCTTAGACTTGCCCAAGAGATATTTCACCCTTTCGGGAGCTCATTCTCATCCCTTCCTCCCTAGCCACCTGCTCATTGTTCCATCCATCCCGCGGTCAGCTTGTCAGAAGGTAAACTAGACACCGCCAGGCTTGGCCACGACATACAAATGCTGTATGGATAATCATGCAAACATAACAAATTATTAATGGGAAAATTAATGAAAGAACAGCCATATGCGAACTGGAAAAAAAAAGAAAATATTGTTGTATAATGTTGTGGCCTGTTCACTGATGAAAATACGCCTTATTTGGGAGGCCCACCCGATGGACTTGCTGACAACGATGGGGTCGTTGAAGTAAAGTGTCGTTGGTTAGCTGCTGGAATGACACCCAAAGAAGCTATCACTGCAGGAAAAATAAAAAGTTTTGAAACAAACAAAAGACGGAATAATTATTAACAAAAACCACACTTGGTTCTTTACCAGATTAAGGCGCAGCTACACATTACAGATAGGCAATACTGTCTTCTTGTACAATGGTATTTCAACATGAAGAATCAATAAAGATGACGATTTCTAGTCAAAAAACATAGAAGAACTTTTGTGTACACTGTTCGCTACCAGAGTTGGTTGGTCCAAGACGCACAAGGTCGATGGAAATAAGGAATCCAGAATACATCATTTCAGCTCAACAGAGAGAACTATGTAAGAAGAAATACTGAAGGAAACGCAAGTTTCAAAGTGGGCGTACAAATTATTTTTTACAAAAAAGTGCAGAAGCACATGGTAAATCAACGATAAGATCCATAACTTAAATTCATAAAGCACGCAAAAGTGTTCAGTAATTATTTTAGCTTATCAAACATTAGTTGAAATAATTTGTAGGTATGCATTATGAAAGCACGTGTTTCATCAATGTATAATTACTAGAAGAATAAGAAACAATTTAAATAAGTTAGTGAGATTATAATATTATACTTTAATGGACTCTTGAAAATACCGGAATTTAATTTAATGCATGTAAATTGCTCTCATAACTCTTTTGGATGTGATATGTGATGTTTTTGTAATTATTTCCAAATCTTTCATTAATATTTTTTTTCCGCACAAGTCATGTCATTACCAAGCATTTTTTAGCTGATTGCTTATATTGCTATTTTTACGTTATATAAATGAAAACTACATTTTTTAATTAAGGGAAAGGAAACATTTCTACAATAGTAGGTAAGTAATTTTTAGGATGAGTGTGACATTTGTTTAAATATGGGAATCATTGGAAATACAGAGTAATATTTTCGCCATTTGATTGGTGCTTTGTTGTGTTTTCAATTCTACTACATTCTTAAAGTATGTAAACTACTTATTGGCTGTAAGAAAATGAGTAAATTAATTCCACTTATACTACTGAGCATATTATGTCAATGTTTATATTTTGCAATTAAATAGTACTATATAATTATGTTCAGTACATAAGAACATCCTTCAAATCATAAAATAGAAATGGCATTGAAAGTTTTTTTATGTTAGGTGTTTTCTTTTCGATTTAAGATATGAAGTGGGTGAATGTTGTGCATATATATTTTCATTTTTTTTAATGTCACTGCATTGCAAACTGAAATTAATTGTTACAATATACAATATTTAAATATTTTAGATGGTTCAACATTTCTTTTTCTTCATAGTTGTTAACTTCAGATTTTTAATTCATTGTTAAATTGTAAATTTGCAATATTATAATTTTTTGCTTATTAAATAGGCCTATACAGTTCACTTTTGAGTCATTGATTTACTGTGTACTGATTTTAAAAAGAAAGGTGCAATGTTTATTACATATGCAATGTAATTCTGTATATTCAAGCTAATTTTTTCTGTACAAGAGATACCAATTTTGAAATGTATACATGATTTGGTATGTTTCCATATAGAACTCAATTTTTCAAGTTCCTGTTAGATTACCTTAGGTCGGCTTTGAGGAATTCTATTATGCAGTGACATTTCTAAGTACCAATAGGTTTATAAGTAGCACAAGTAGCTGGTGAGTTACACTATTTTCGCTCTGCTAGAGGAATTTGAATAAAGTACAATGAGTAACTTAATTATTTCTCAAAATTATGTTGATGTAAGAAAACAAAGAATAATAATTAGAATTATTACATTTTAAGTAACCCAATATACAAAATTTGGAATGTGCTATTAAAAAGATTGGTCTTTAGAACCATAAGCGTCTGAATTATAATTCAACATTCTTGATTGTTTTAATGAATTTTAACATCATTCCTGAAAAGGAAACTTGTCACTTAGGCAATGATTAAAGGAATACTTCAGAATATATAATTTCATGATGAACAGTACTCTAAATGAATGGTAGGATTATAAGAATTCACAGTCTTTATCCACAATAGTAATGCTTTATAGAAAAAAAAAAAAAAAAACTACTACACGTAATTTAGCTGTTAAAACTAATATTGCAAAACCTATGATTCATTGAATAGAAATCCTTACATAGCTATTCGTGTAAAGTAATGGGAAAATGCTTTCCGTTCATATGTATAAACAGCTGCGCTTAAGTAAAGAATGAAACCATCAGCTACCAATAGTCAGCTCATGAGCAAACTCTTTGTGTTTGAGCCTTTACCCAGTAAACTGGATGGGTGGGTCACACTGTGCTTTGTGTGGACCGGCCAGCTACCTAACACGCAGCTTTCCTTGTTCGGGTGAGTTGCAACTCGCCCCTCTCCTCTGTGGTGATGGCCATAACTTGGTCAGTGCCGCACTGCTGCCCTCGAGAATGGAGGGGCTGGAAAAGCATGTTGGGGATGGCCCTTCTATATACTTTCTTTGTTCGGGTGAAGAGGGGTGAGTTGCAACTCGCCCCTCTCCTCTGTGGTGATGGCCATAACTTGGTCAGTGCCGCACTGCTGCCCTCGAGAATGGAGGGGCTGGAAAAGCATGTTGGGGATGGCCCTTCTATATACTTTCTTTGTTCAGGTGAAGAAGGGTGAGTTGCAACTCGCCCCTCTCCTCTGTGGTGATGGCCATAACTTGGTCAGTGCCGCACTGCTGCCCTCGAGAATGGAGGGGCTGGAAAAGCATGTTGGGGATGGCCCTTCTATATACTTTCTTTGTTCAGGTGAAGAAGGGTGAGTTGCAACTCGCCCCTCTCCTCTGTGGTGATGGCCATAACTTGGTCAGTGCCGCACTGCTGCCCTCGAGAATGGAGGGGCTGGAAAAGCATGTTGGGGATGGCCCTTCTATATACTTTCTTTGTTCGGGTGAAGAAGGGTGAGTTGCAACTCGCCCCTCTCCTCTGTGGTGATGGCCATAACTTGGTCAGTGCCGCACTGCTGCCCCTCGAGAATGGAGGGGCTGGAAAAGCATGTTGGGGATGGCCCTTCTATATACTTTCCTTGTTCGGGTGAAGAAGGGTGAGTTGCAACTCGCCCCTCTCCTCTGTGGTGATGGCCATAACTTGGTCAGTGCCGCACTGCTGCCCCTCGAGAATGGAGGGGCTGGAAAAGCATGTTGGGGATGGCCCTTCTATATACTTTCCTTGTTCGGGTGAAGAAGGGTGAGTTGCAACTCGCCCCTCTCCTCTGTGGTGATGGCCATAACTTGGTCAGTGCCGCACTGCTGCCCCTCGAGAATGGAGGGGCTGGAAAAGCATGTTGGGGATGGCCCTTCTATATACTTTCCTTGTTCGGGTGAAGAAGGGTGAGTTGCAACTCGCCCCTCTCCTCTGTGGTGATGGCCATAACTGGGTCAGTGCCGCACTGCTGCCCTCGAGAATGGAGGGGCTGGAAAAGCATGTTGGGGATGGCCCTTCTATATACTTTCCTTGTTCGGGTGAAGAAGGGTGAGTTGCAACTCGCCCCTCTCCTCTGTGGTGATGGCCATAACTGGGTCAGTGCCGCACTGCTGCCCCTCGAGAATGGAGGGGCTGGAAAAGCATGTTGGGGATGGCCCTTCTATATACTTTCCTTCACCCCGTCCTTTCATCATGGACATCCACGACGCCTGAGCCTTAAGATGATCATCTCTAAGTATCTTACACAAAGTTTTTAATGCTGACCAATGAGAACGTGAAACGTCATAAAAACTGAGGCGGCCAACTTATGAGTATAGAAATTCTTGTGCTGGAAACATTAATTCCCATTCATTTGCTCTTTTTAACTGGTGAGACAAGGATCATTTTTCTTTCATATTAGCGCCGGTTGTAGACAGACCGTTTCGCTTGTTATGCTTTGTAAGTAATGTTATTTAAGCCATGTCGATTGTAGACAGGGCCTAACTCTGTGGTAACGGTTATAAAGCACCATGGAAAAAAATGGAAACAGTACGTTGCATTAGCATTTACTGTTAGCATAGAAAATTTCAGCTCTGGTAACTACTGGCTCAAAGGTTATACAGTAGGCCTAAACAGCAAGGACAGTTTTTTAGTGCTTGCTACCAGTATTTTTTTGCTATTAGGTACTTACCATGTGAATAATTGAGAATTATGAATGCAGAGTGGATGCACGAGTACAGAGGGGGTTACCTAGACGCTTATTTAATTTGAATATTGATAGATACCTAGTGGAAATTATGTTTCGGCTTCGCTTTCCAAACAAAAAAATGTGTATGCATAACTTCTTTGTGCCACTAAGTAGCTGTAAGTGTACCAAAGTAAGTGAAATGTCACAGTTGGTTATATAAGTGTTGACTACTACATTATGCTATTTTGAAAATCTCCCTACCTTAATTCTCATCCCAAAATATAACTACAAAGCTGTGATTTCATGCAAAAATCTGTGAAGCTCTGCTTTTCGAAGTGTGAGCGATAGTAAGGCCGCACCGATTTAACAGCTTCATGTTTCCCCCCGAATTGTTGCATATGTTTCATGTACGATTTGGGTGAAACAAACAAAGCAGCTAAATTGGTGCTGCTCTCCATGCTTGCTATTGCTTATGCTAAAGAAAGCAGTGAAACCGATTTGTGAGGAAATTCAGTTATGTTGCAGGTTTTATTTTTAAATAATTATTTCTCATATTTTTTGTTGGCTTTTCCTGTTATTAATTTTACCCCACAATTTATCCGGTCTTCATAGCTCTCTCCTCTATTACAGCTCCTTATTGGTTAATTATCTTGAATAGGAAGTTTTCCGTAAAAAAAAAATGCGGGAAAAATTATCAACATTACCAACCACAGTTAATAGGAATTTTTTTTGGGTTTCACGTAATTTGCAGTATATACCATGAAATGCAATGGTGGGATGGGCTATGGAGATTGGGGTGTTTATGCAGTAGAACAAGTGAATTTTGTCAAATATATTTCTCTCTGGTTGCTTATTCATGTTTAATGCACGAACGCCTCTGGAAACAAAACATTTTACAAAACGTTACTCACAGGGCATGTTTTTGCCAACGCACTAAGGTAACTGTAATCAAGCAGTGTCGGAATATAATTAAATTCTGATGAATTTTTCAAGGCATACCTTCTTAATATTCAACAGATGGTTGTTCTGTTAAATATACAGTAGGTACAGCATACACAAAAGTTCCCCAGTGTTGTTTACTTGTAGTTGATGTGTATTGCCGTGATACATTTGTTCAACAAATATGTACAGACAGGAAACAAACGTGCAACAATTCTGGTCTTCCGGTTTCATTTTTACATATTTCATTTCAGTTGTATGCTGGTAGCATCCAGAAGTACAGTCTACCACGGAAGGTTTATTTATGAGTCCTATTACGCATGTTTTGTTGCAATTACTTACATGTGATGTTATAAATCAAAGTATTGTGTGGAAATACAAATATTTTTTCCCCCCATTATTTACATGCAAAGAGTTATAATTATTATGCAGTACTAAGTGTGTGTGTGCAGTTTGAATACACGTTAATGTGTCCTATATGTACATTATCAGCAATACCTCACAAAAGAGCTATATTTGCTGCTAACATGCGAGTAATGTACGTACCGAAATATTTGTGTGGAACTAAGCGTAGTGAATTGTACTGTGTATTATTGCATGTTACTGTGGTGACTGAAGGGCTTACGTACTGCTACCACCTAGCTATGTCAAATGCAGAAGGCCTAAACAAATTAAACTTAACTTCACAGGAGGGGGTATATGAAGCAACACATGCTTCCGTATTATAATTTTTCTTTCCAAGACACTATCACATGTCGGCACATCTTCATAACCCTCCCCACTATCATATTTGGTAAGTATGTACTTAGAATATTGTGAGTATCCCTTGTAAATTCGTGTTAAGTGCAATTAGTAAGTTTGATTTAACATAGTTAAGGAACCCAAATGACTTGTAATCTACATTTTAAAGGCTATTCATGATAAAACAAACATATTTTAAGGCCCTCCCAACAGGCATTAACCACTAATACATGTGTTTTATTGCACTCTCAGACATTAACTTTTGAAAGTGGTGAAAGTATACACCGTATTTGTTAGCTACATGACAATACTAATATTAAAAAGTGGCTTAAAAGAAAAATTTGGAAGGGCCTTAAGTGCTCACTTTACCGTAAACGGCCTATACATGTTTTGTGATAAGTAATGTCGATATGTACCATTTTCCGGGATGGTTTTTTAATTTTTTTTTCCAGAAAAGTCACTATTCTTTATAATTACCCTTTTTAATACGTTGACACAAAGGGCAGAGTAGGCTGTTCCCGTACACAACCTACTATGTAAAAATCACTGTTCGATAAATTGCATACGTGGCGGGAAGCAAATTAAGCCTGTTTGTTTACGTATCATGTCATTATTTGACTTATTTACTATGCACATATATATACTTTTTAACGAGAAAGGAGGATGCAATAAACTTACATATAGATCTATGTACAAAATTCCTAGTAATAAGAGACATTTTCAAACCATGTTCTTTTACACTAGGCGTATTGCTACCTCGCTACGTTTTAAGAATACACCTATATTTTTACTAACCTGTATGCTTCACAAACGAACAAATCATTTTATTAACTTCTGAACTCAAAACAGTACATGGATAATCAAAGAAAGAACTACACGGAACAGATTTCTGCACAAATGAGAGGGAATGTCCTTTACGCGCGATCCTTATTGCTTAGGTTATTGTCAACATAATCAGCAAGCGACTTTTCTTCAACACAACAGTACGTGTGGCAATTGACACCAAATTTCTCTAAAAAGAAATGCAATAAAAACACCAAAAGACGAAAACGGCGCGAGTAAAAACACGGACCTCATATTTTCGTGTATTGTCATCCTACAGTTTGCAATATTTTATGCAGCTCCTCAAGGAAAGGCAATCGTTAATTCCTGACATATCATATTTTTTTAATTAATTGTTTCATTCCTAGAAATAGGCCTACTCTTTCTAGGCTATCCGTACTGCCGGATGTCGAAAACGAAAACATTACTCATTTCATTTTAGAACCGAGGATATGTTATAATCGCCAGTACGCACTAACTGTACGTGCAAAGAGCATATAAGTACCAGACACGTCACTCAAGGCAAAGCAGCGGAACGCTATTTTTTGCCAAATGCAAATGTGCCAATGTCAAAACAAAAAAAATTGTGTTCACGGGTTGGCACTACTGTACGTGAAAAGTAGCCGGGTCCTAAAGGGCTACAAGGCCATGAATAAGGTTACTAAATTGACCACGTGACCAATTTTAGGCCTTAAATATTTGGGGATTTAGGGTTGAAATTTACTGAAGAGAAGTAGCACACTAAATCCCCAGATAGGTTCGTAAAATTGTCTGCTGTTGTTTATTTACGTTTTATTTCACGCGTTGTAGCAGAAACATCGGTTTTACTGTTCTTGAAACGCTGGACAAAACATGCACGTGAAAATGGAGAATAGGGGATCTACAAGAAATCATTTTAAAATAAAAGTTCGTATGTTGTATTAAAATTGTTTTAAAAAAGCGATCGGTTAGTTGGAACTGACCGTTAATTGCAGGGAGCGAAGAGATAACGAGAGATCGATAAGAAATACGATCAGTTATTTACAACACATGAAAAATGCTTGGGAGCAGAGGGTGGCATGTCCTATACCATGCAGTGTTAACAAGTGAAGCCAGTTTATTGTATGGAGTTAGACAGTTGTTTTCCGTAAAAAGGTCACGAGATAAACAGTAGCCAAAAACATTGTATCTTTCACACGTATTTTGAAGGGTTTTAAAATAGACATAAATTATCATATAGCCCCTATATATATATATATAGCATGTGTATGTTCCTCTCAGTTAACTAAGTATAAATTTATAGGTTAAATACATAATGTTATGAGTTATTTACGTTTAAGTAGAAGTGCTGTATAATGCATTTTGGTTGATTTGCTTCCCGTTCGCTATATATTTGCCTTGCAAATATGCCACGAACTAATGCTCTGGGTGCTATAGGAGCTTTTAGAAGTTATGATAAAACTTAAACCGTACTAAAATCGAATATAATACACTTTTGAATTCGTATGCGAATGCATTACAAGTGAAGCAGCCAGGAGAGAGAGAACTTTTGTTTACTTTTTGAATAGCTTTGGGAGTGCTAACTAGTTCTGAATTTTTCTCTCAATTTGTGTTGTTCACGCGTTTGTGAAATGTGAATTTTGAATGTAAACACACCTTACAATACGATTTAGTTTTTATTTATTCCCTGACAACAAAAGTGAATATTAATGGTTACAAACAAGTAGCGAGTGCACATTACCGAAAGTAGCATTTACTGTAGCTATTTGTATATACCGGAGATGCATACATGAATATCCCACAATTATTGTGTGTATAAGGATAAGTTTTTATATTAACAATTGCAGTGGGTTTTAATTGTTTCAAGTGCGGCTGCGATTACTAACGTACCGTGAATTTAAGGTCTAACCTGTAAGTTGGGGACTCATTACAGGTATAGGCACATTTATAAAACTGCGATATGTATTTTTCTAAATGCCGATTTCTATTTTAGTGAGGGAGTTTATGGAATTAATTTATTAGAATCTAAGTCTGAAAGTTTGTAGAGTAAAGGAAAAAAAAAACAATGAACAACCAATCCAAGCATGTCACATACATAACCTTAAGCTTTCCTCGTGATAAAATAACTATTTGTGGGCATTAATGGCAAATCAACTCGTAAACCAATACAAGGCCACACTTTATAAAATCTCCACTCTTACATTTTTTTTCCTCTCTAAGTCAACCGAGTTTGCAGTGACAAACAAGAAATCAGCTATTTATCAACACAATATACAACCAAATCAGTTCTCATATTTTAAACAGCTATTAAATGTAGCCTTCCTGATTTGCAATTTCCATGGTTTCTCGAACTCACTTCATGCAATTTCTGGGGCGACTCAATAAAGACATTTTGACCAATTCATTGTATTCCCTACATCGTGTTCTTGGTTTACCATTCTCTAATGAACCTCCTGTCGACAAGATGTTAAGTTAAATAAATAAAGTTTACTTGTGTGTTTAGGTGGTGATGTATTTGATGGCAGGCTGTTATTACAGTAAACGACAAATGTTTTTTCATTTTATAATTTTCCAAAGGTACACAAAATAAAGAAAACTTTGATAAAGCCAATCTTTTCCTGTAACTACACCATTCGCAAAATTGAAAAATGCAGCATAATTTTCTTTAAACTCTATTTCACCCTTCTTAATGATTTTTGAAATTCTAATTTTGAGGGCAAGTAATTGGACATACACTTATTTTTATTTTGGGGATGAAACATGGGTATTTAGAATGAAGTGTGCTTCGTGAAACAGCGAATACTCTTGTCATCTTAAGAAGGGAGGGGTTGAGAGATGTTTATGTGGTTTGCAACAACCAAGGTGTTGAAAGCCAATGAGAGGAAATATGGTGGATATGGAGCAGCATTGAAATGCAAGTGTGGGGAAAACCTTGAGAAAACATGCCAGCCAGCAGCATCAATCAGCACAATTCCTTAATGTGAAAATTTGTGATTAACATCACAGGGAAACTAACATGAATTAATTTGGTTTAACCCCCCCCCCCCCAAACCAAGGGAGGTGTGGAGTGGAACCTCATTTCTCCAATGGGTAAAGTCAATTACAAAGTTGAATAAAAAAAATGATTGTATAAATTAATATAATTATTCACCAGCTTATTATAGATCTGGTTTCTGAATGGGAGGGGCAGTGTTTTGCACACAGGCATTTTATTCTTTTATAATTATATTTACTTGTTTCTTTTTTAGGCATTAATACATACTGGAAGTTGTCAAATGCAATAAATATGTTGTAATGTACCAATATACATGTATACATACAGCATTAAGAGATGGGATTTACAGACAATAATACAGAAAAGAAAATTAAATCAAAGAAAACTATAGAGAAATCATGCCCTATTCCTGGAAGTGACATTTGAAAAAGGTAAATGACATGGGTTTGGGGATTAGGGGAAAAATAAGATTGTTGGCAGACGGACATTGATAAGATATGGTTGTGGACCAGGGAAAATAAAATGATAAATGTAACAAAAACTAAAGTAGTGAGGTTTACAAGGAAGAAGGTGTTAAGCAGGGACATGTACATATGGGACGGACAAGAGATAGAAGAACCAGCAGCAGAATATAAGTATCTAGGGATTGTACTGTGGGGAGACCACAGGTGGAAAAAACAGGTAGAGAGGGTGGTTGCAAAGGGAAGAAGGGCTCTGGGTATGTTGGGAAGGGTGCTGAAGGGAGTCAGCTGTGAGGTGAAGGCATACGGCACAATGGTACGGCCAATGTTAGAATATACTACAGCAGTATGGGAGCCGTGTGTGGAGGTGGAGGTGCGAGAACTGGAGAAGGTGGAGAAGGCAGGGGCAGAATGATGAGGACGAAGGAAACTATACGCCATCAGTGATGATAAAAGAAATTGTGTGGATCTCATTGAAGGGCAGGAGGAAAGCTGACCGGCTAACAGGATGTTCAGGATGGTTAATGAAGAGGGAGGATGGGGAATGGCTACACTCCAAGCTAAGTAAAGTATTATTTAGAGGAAGAGGAAACAACAGTGAGAAGCTTCAGACGGTGTGGAGGAGAATGGAGTGGGGTAGCCAGTCCATGTTTGTGAGGTCTCTGAGGGAGTGGAATGTGTTGAGGGAGGAATGGGTATCTGTGATAGTGGTTGGTAAGTTCAGGAAGGGAGTGGAAAAGGAGTTGGTTGGGTGAAGGAGAGGTTAGAGAGCTTGTCACTGGGTGGTAGCCTAATTGCGTGCGTATGTTTGCATGTACACCTACTAGATTTCAAAATGTTGGTAAGTATTTTGACATGCTGATGATAATGTTTACAATAGTGACAATAATTTCCCACAGTTTAGACTAATCGCTAGGCTGCAGTAGTAACATATTAAACAAATAAATTGTTTTGGACATACACTGTTTTAGAAGGGTTTATGTTGCAGAAAACTACAATTACACATACAAACACACAAAACTAAACAGGAATAGTTTTCCACAGGTACATGACCACACAGAATTCTGCAGAAGGAATTGTTTAGAATTCGCAAGTAGAGCACTGTGTTTGTCTGTTTTTATGTGTGTCCATCATTAGGTTTTTGGTTTCTGTGGTTTGCTGCGTATTAACTGAATTCCTTCTACAGAATTCATTGTGTTCTTCACATAGGCCTACCTATTGGCAACTGTTCTTGATTGGCTTTCTGTGTCTGTAATTCTAGTTTCCTGTGACATGAACTCTGCTGCAAAGGCAGGTGTCCAACACAATTTTCTATTTAATATATAATATTCTTATAGGGCTACAATTATAAAGCATAAGAAACTTTAGATCAAGGGAAATCTGTTTACAAGAATTGCAGGTTCAGCTGAATAAACTGCTGCTAGCGACAATGATTTTCCTTAGAGGGGTGTTTGTTTGTCAGGTTACTGCAGCGTGGTTCTGAGATATTGAAACTGGATTTTAAAAAAAATGTATCCAGAATAGAATTTCACATTAAAATAATAATTGCACAAGTTGGTAGGTAACAACAAAGAAATTTTGTCAGAAGTGTGTTTGTGGACCACTTTGGCAGTGGTTAGTACATGTGCGCTTGTTATCGATATCATTGTGGTTCATGTGTCTTTCACCCAATGTAGTTCCACAATGTATCCTAATCTAATTTAACTACCCAATGTAACCTAAATAGCTGATGAATAATTGTTCATGCATTTTAACCTAACCATAGTGTGGTTACTTTATTATCCCTAAAACTGTATTTATAGAAATAATATCCTATTGTATTTTTCTCTCCCAATATAAAATTTTTAACATGTTGGGCTGAATTAAAATTGTGGCTACTGAATAAGCCCGTGGTACTAAATTGCCCTTTTGTAGATATAGGGAATAAAACTATCCAGAAATGCCTCCTGCCCCCTCCCCCTTTTTCTTCTTCTGAAAAGTTGCTAAAACAGTGCAGTGCAGACAATTCGGTTAAGAATTTTAGTTTCAGTTTTTTACTTAAGTACCATACCACAGGTAACTTAACCCTATCCAGTATTGCAGATGCAAAACTATACCCTACAATAAGAGATCAATAAATATGAAACTGTATCATAACAGAGAACTAATGCAATGTAAAAATGTAGAAATAACTAAAATCGGAAACCATTTTCTATATAAACAAATATGTATAAATAAGACGAAGTCATACTGGAAACAAATCTCGTGGGTCTTGTCAGTGTTAGGAATGCCAGCAAATAATTGTTTATTCGTTGCTCAAGAAAACTTTGCCTTCCAGAAATTCAGCTAGGCTGCTGGTCGCTGTTTTGTTGCACTCATGACTGATATGCAAACTGCAATACATTACACAACAACGGTAACGTGCTTATTATACTGTATTTAACCATTTATTCAAACAGTAGTTTTGAGAGCCGATGAGGGTGAAATGAGGTGGATATGGAGTAGCACTGGAATGAAAACATAGGTGGAAACAGGATATACCTGAGAAAACCAGCTTCCGAGCTGCACCCGGCATGATTCCAACATTGGAGTGACCTTGCCGATAATCAGTTCACTTTGGTGGAAGGCGAGTATCCTAACTGTGCCAACCTCAGCTTTGAATCATTTAATTTTCAGGAGGACTATAGTTGTAAAAATTGTATTTTAATACATTCTATTATATTCTTCTGCTTCATGCAAACAAAGCTCTAGAAAATTACACCATAGGGGCAGCACACCACATTCATGCACACTCAGTATAATAATTTGCATAAGAACTATTTCATACTAGGCATTACCAACATATCTATTTTCTCCTAATTTAGATTCATACCAGTTATATAAATTAAATGTTATAATTTTTAGACAAAGATAAAAGTTCAATTTAACAAAAAAAAAAAAAATATGGCACTCTTGTGTTTACACAAGTATAAAATGCTTTTGATATGTGGAAAATAACAACCGGAAACATGCGTGTGGCAGTTTTCTAAGGTTTAATTCAAAAAGTGTGAAGAAACTGCAAATAGACTATTATTTTTTAGTGCCCATTATAAAAGATTACTTGCATATAAGTTTTATAACCTTGTAACTGCAGTATATGTACTTGACTATTATTGTCTCCTGATTTTATTGCAAAACCATTGCTTGGCAGTAATCAGACAGGGTTGGTTTTATTTCCTCCAAATGGTGTGATATGCAAGCACAAAATATTATATTTATTGAAAACAAAGATATGATTCGTTAAATGTGGATTCCATGCTCAACATTGAACATACAGCAATGTTGTCAGAAACATAGCAAAGTGTGCATGTGCATATGTGTGAGTCAGCCTAACATTTTGCCAGTTGCCAAGTGAACAGTTATCAGCTTGCCCATGTAATACAATTACCAGTACTACCATACAAACAGTTATATAACTATTATGCTATAGGCTGTTCACTGCAAAATTAGCACTTTTGAAAGCCTTACTTGAGATCTACTTGTTTACACATTGTGTGTTATTCCGCCTTATATAAAATTAACATTGCCATGGGCCTCATCACTTTATCCATGCGTCGGTAAAGTGTAACTGTGAAAACTGTGAAATTATTAGAAAAGTGAATAGGCCTAGTGTACAAATCTACTCATTTTTACACTTAGATGCACTAAAAAATACAGAAAGGGAGATAAATAATTTAAGTTATTACAAACTGTTACCTAACACTTTTTGTTCGATGTTAATATATGGAACTTCTTTCTCCTCCATCGTTACCAACTTTACTGGACACATGTCACTCATTGCGCCCGTTAAAATATATGAAGGTAGGGGCAGTAACTTGTTCCCAAGGTTGATTTCAAAAGTTCTCACTTTACCGTGAACAGCCTTCGGCAACCATCTCTTTTCAACTCCACTGCATATGCTCCTACCTTTTCTTCAGTGGGATTAACGAAAAATTCATACCAGTAGTAGTACCTTAAGTGTATTCACCTACCATAACATACAAAATTTTCTAGCGAAAAATTTAAAATATTTCCTTACAGTTTAGTTGATCTATCAGAAATTTGTAAGAAAAGGAAGTTTTAATTAGGAAAATAATTGTATCTCGACACTTTTAATAAATGTTACATCCATATAACTTTGAAAAATACTAACTTGAGATGTTAAAGCAACTTTTACATGAATTGAGATGCATACAAAATTTGTGCTAGATGCCAATCTTGCACTAGATCTCTTACTCTTACAACAATATCTTGTGCATAGTGGATATTACTTATTTTCACATTTCAACAAATATTTTTGCAAAAAAAATCTTCCAATTTATAATTCTCTTAGTTGACATGGGAAGGGGATGGGGGTGGGTGAAAGACATGTTTAAGTGAAACACAAACAATGGTAAGAAACAATTTTATTTGCAGTCAATATAATCCAAAACACAAGTACCGTACTATAATAGATGGGGTAATGAAGTTCCATTGTTATGCAATCTGTGGTATTTCTTTTCAATTGTATTCTTTACCTACTTAAACATCCAATTAACACAGCGTATTAACTGCAACAACTAGAAATAAATTAATTTGGTTTTCAGTACACTAGTTACTTCAGTTGCTATGCACACCATTGATTTCACCTTTATGTGAGGAATGATAAAATTTTAAATTCCCTGTGCACAATTAATAAAATAATGGTTGCCTGTGGTTTAAAGCTGCCTATAATTTGGATTTGTTATTAAATTTTGTGTGTACACATAGCAAATTAAATTTGTATTTGAAAAACAAATCAGCTTTGTTCTCCAAAGTCTACAAGGCCTATATGAAAGGTTTAAGATAATTTTATATGAACAACACAATAGGCACCAACTCTTGGTGAAAGGGAGGGGGGATGGGGGAGATTCTTTTGTTTCTCCCTTCCTTCCCTTATACTTTTTAACACTGGGTCTCATCCCCTAGGAATTCATTTAACAATTTTAACTCCCACCCTCTCAATAAATAATTGAAGATGGTCCTTTGAATGGCACTTCACGACACTATTACTGCTTAGCTTGTGATTGCTGAACTTGGTTACATGCACATTGGTTGTAATCAAACAACAGTATAAAGTTCTTGATACAACACTATTAATATTAAAATCTGTTGATCAGGACATTTGACTTCTATTACTTTGCCCCCTGTTGACATATCACCCCACCAAATTTAGCTTAAGAAATATTATAGGTAAAATTTAATTAAAATCCACCAAATAGTCTTTGCATAATGCTTCAAGAATGTGTAGTTATATAATTAAATAACATTTAATGTCAGGTTAAAACGTTGAATCTTTTTCATAGTGTCACTGAAATTCAAATGTCCATATAGAAATGTTGGAACCATATGGTAAAGCAAAAGGAGAATGTGTTATTTATTGAGTGTGACCAATAAATAATTGCATGCTACAAAAAAGAATATTCTTTATGGTAAATGTCAATTTACAGATAACATTAATAGTTGTGGAGATGCACTAGTAAACTAATATCAAAACATGCAAAAAATATTCAATGTTGAGCACCAAGCAAAGTACCCCGTTGGCACTGCCATGGCCTTCCTTTCAATACATCGGTTCAGGTGAGGGGTTAGTTTATTTTGTTATCAAGAATTCATCACCTGAGTAAATGTTTTGGCATATTATGTTCACAATAGTTAAATTTTAGTATATATACATGAAAGTGAGAAAAATTGTCAGAACATAATGTTGGCTGGTTTTCAACAATGTGAAATTAAGTATTAATGCCATAAATTACCCCTTTTTTCCCTTAATAACCCTGGTTTATATGTAAGTCATTTTAAGTTTATAGTTTCATTTTTTTTAAATCTACCAACAATTTTTTACACACTAAGTTTCATAAGGGAAATTCTTTTTACAACTTCTACTTTGTCAAATCAGTCCCACGAAATGATTAAAGGGCCTATGAGGGCACTACCAATTAATACATAACAAAACAGTACAAATAACATTTTGAACATAACTTTTTTAGGGTATTCATTGTGATAAAACTCCCAAGCAATAAAACTTTACACAAATAGTGTTTGTGCAACATGAGTTGTTGAAGTTGTAGTAAATAGCAACAAATAAATGAAAACCTATTTTAAAAATTCTTCTACTCCACATTCAGTGTTTAAGAGGACTCTCTAATAACATGTTTTATGTAAAATCAGTGTGTGCATATACACGTATTTCAGTAGACAATTGCTATGAGAAAACAACTCACCCAAGACCGATTGTCTATTTTGGAGGATGGGGAAAGGGTAGCTCCCCAGGAAATTTCTCTCCACCTTCACTTACGGCGTGGAGACCCTGCTGTAAGCGCAGAAGAGTGCAAATGGAGTAGGTGCCATTACTGAACTGACCAGTTTACTGACACACTCGACGAGAAGCAGGGGAGTCCTGCATTCAGATGCTGCTGTCGATGTCATTGTGCTGGTTTGTCTGTGCATAAATATTGACAGCAGTTCAACCTCAAGGGTGCCTGTGCTTACAAGCCCCGCCCCTGTTTTCCTAGATCTTCAACTTCACATTAAAGAGCATGGAATCCACAACAGCTCTTTCCTGTAGTATTTTCAATCATGCATAAATAAGTTTGAACTTATTTCTTGTCGGGAGGGGTTTTTACATCGCCTATGCCGGTTTTTCCCCTGCCCTTCATAGATATAGCCTCAGCTATATGTAACTATGGCTGCCCAATCCCTCTGCCGCGATGCACGCCCTCTTGCTTGCAATTCCTTCTCCTGTAGGCATAAGGGCCTTAGTTCTATGAGGTGCCTTTAGCACCCGTCCCTACCTCAGACATACATTTAATACGTAGCAGCAGGGTGGGTTAGAAAAAGGCAGCTCATCATGGTAAGATGGTCAGCCGAGGCTATGGGCGGAGATGACAAGAGGAGGAAAGCTGCATACTTGTGCTCACTTAAGTGTTTTTAAAAAATATATGTTCGAGTAGCTCAGGCAGATAATCATTTTAGACCACCAATTTTAATGTCGAGTATGATGAAATTTTGTAACAATAGGCACTTAAATGTAAGCAGGTTCACAGCCAAGCTTTAAGACATTGTATGCGGTATTGATACCTCACAGCTATATGTATTTGTTTGCACAATGCAGAAGTATTCTACCACAGTCACTAAGTAAAAGTAATTTTAATATGCAAAGTATGTATGGTGGTTATTTGTATTCAATGTATGATCATTATTGTAGAGTATATTTCTATAGCATCTTTTTATAATGATTAGTAAAATCAATGTTTTGTATAATTATTCTTCCTCTGAAAAACAAACCTGTTGAGGGATGACTTGTAACATTGCCATATGAGACTTACACATTATTTTGATTCCATTTAAGTATTGGTCAGGTTTGGGTACCATTTGGAGATGATAGGATCAGGATGTAGCCACTCCGTCATGTATTTCTGCTCGTCATTATTTTTATGCAGAATACTTATGCGCTGAGGCAAGCGAAAAGCAGATTTCAGGTTAAAGGACAGTTATGTGTTTCAAAGGTTGATTTCAAAAGTGCTTATGCACATTACCATGAATAGCCTATAGGTAAAATTACATTCTTATATAAATATGTAAATATCCTTATTTAACACTTTTGTGACATAAACACACATATTTTACCAACAATTATCACCACTGAGTATCAATACCACTATTATCAATAAAAACTAAACTGAATGCAAAATTTCAGTAATGAATTAACTTGTTTTAAGGACACTAGTTATTAACATTGAGTGTGGTGCTCACTGGTGACAATATCAATATAAATATACACTCATCAATCGTCACCATATGTGAACACAGCATTTTATTAATTACTTCTTTAATGGATACTAGTTATTTCACTGAATGTGGTGCTCAATGTTAACATTATCAATATAAATAAACACTTGATGCATGATGCCTTCTGACAATTACTTGAACAACTACACCTCATAAGTGCATGCCTCCACGTCGCCCCTTGTTGTGGTGGCTATTACAGACATGTCAGTTTGTACTGATCACTTACTATCAGAAAGCATGAAATCCCCCCCCCCGAAGCATGAATGAGCCACCTGCCAAGCAGCCATGACAGTATTCCAAGGTCAAGCAGTTCCAGAGGGTGCCGAAGGATGGCGTCCCTACCTGGGTCTGGACAGAGGAGCAGCAGCATTACCGCCCGTACTCTGCATCCTGAGACGAGGGTGGGCCAGCAGCAGGAGGTATGCCTGTACATGACCCGAAAACGTCAGTTGTTCTCCAGCTCTTCTCAGAGCCAGTTGATATCCAATACTTCTCGAGTTCATTTCCAGCAGTTCGCTCCACCACCTCATGTGCTGGAGCACTCTGCTGTCTTCAACACCTTCCAGACATTCCAGAAGCTCTTCAACAGCAACCCTTTGCCATGCCTACCCATCTGGTAATGGCAACTCCACTACCCTTCTGGTAGTGGCAACACACCCCACTGCCCTTCTGGTAGTGGTCACCACAAGTTCCTTCTGGACAACAGTATTAGAGTTAGTTAGCGTCGGTTGTTCTTATTATAGCTACCTAACCACATCTGCTTTGTCCAGAATAGAACCAGGTTCCTTTCACCAGGTTTACATGGTTTATTTCTGGTCAGCATTTGAGTAGTTAGGAGGTGGTATGGGTCACAGTGTTTATTCCTAGCTGAGTAAATGAATGTTCGCTCTAACCCATCGGTGCTTATTTCAGTGGGTGACTGCGTTAATTCTACGTAGACACTACGCCCATCAAAGTGAACTAGGAGACCGCATACTTTATACCACCAGTTTCTGAACCTAGTGTAGGACTGCAGTCTACCCTCACCATGACACACGTATGTCATAAACACACACACTCGATGGCTACCCGAACTGTGCACCCTGTGTACAGTAAGGTAGAACCACAACATTAAAAAAGACAATCCATAAGGAGATTGGTCAACCAGTCAAGCCTGTACTAAGTCTACCACGCTGAACTGTCGCCAGAGGGAGTACTAGCCTGGTCCTGGGAGTCTGACAAACTTTGGAACCACACCCACAGTCGTTTGTCGGATGCATCAGAGAAAACCCACCACTCCATCCACCATTCAGTTGTGTCCCCAGTTGGTGGCTACGGGCATGGCTTTGTGTCAGCTCAGCTTTGGCTGTGGAAAAACACCTAGCTATGGACTTTCATAGCCTGCTTCCCTCTTGCAAGGCTGGTCTTAGAGCCCATTCCATGCCTTATGCACAGAGGAGTGGAACCAAAGGGCAGGAGAGAAAGCTAATGGGAGCTACACTCTAGCCACTACTGAACTCTGCAGTGTTAACCCCAGGGAAGGAGCTCAATCTGCCCGCCAGCTGGAGAGGCCTCTCCTCCCAGCTCCCTCCCCATCCTTATTTTCAGCCCCGATGAAGACTCCAGGATCGCATCCCATTGTCACCGCCTTCCGCCGAGGGGAACACGTGCCCATCAGCATCGTTAACCCGTGCTTCTGGGGCCATTACAGCAGCAGCATTCCATCCTGGGCATACCAGAGCTGCAGCAACCACAGCACCATCGTCAATCCCGACTCCAGCAGCAGCAACAGCAGCCACCAACAATTGCCATCATTGGGTCCGCAGCCTTCACAAACCCTCACCTACCCAGGTAAACCCTTGACAATGAGCCACTCTGTTCAATGGACGGCGAAAACAGTGATAGATTTTGTACATTGCCTGTAAGCAATGCGTCCTGTGTTATACACTGGTCGGGCTGCAGCCAGCCAATAGTATAGACAGACTTTGCCTACCCCATGTTACTGACCGACATGATAAAACCTTGCCAGACCGTGACGTTCCCTCTCAGCCAACGGCTGTTATGCTTCACACTTGACACAATATCTACACAAAAATTTACCAATTATTTATTTTACACTGAGTGTGGTGCTCACTGTTAACATCATCAATATGACTATACACTTAACACAAATCTGAATGCAAAACATCACTAACTTACTTGTTTTAAGAACACTAGTTACTATTTACACAGAATGAGGAGTTCACTCTTAATATTGCCAATATGAATATAGTTATAGCTAATTCCTTGTTTTATGGACACTAGTTACTTACACTGAATGTGGTATTTACTGTTAAGTTTAGTAATATTAATATACACTTATCACAATACCGGAACACAAAATTTCACGAATTACCTACTTGTTTTAATGACAGTAGTTATTTACACTTAAACACACATAACTTCATTTTCCTGCAGCCTTACAGCTCTCACAATCAATAAATTAAAACTGCTTCATAGCATTCTCTTTTGTTTGTATTAGTGAGACAACAAATATAGGGAAAAATCACAAATACAAGACCTGAGAAAAACTGTTAACTGGTACTAAATATAATGCATATAAAACAATTTTGGCACATTTCTGCATGCACAAACAGTCACTGGTCCTTGAACTGAAACAATTTGGTGAATTTCTGGCATATCTTTGCAGCATGTTTCTTTGTGTTGCTACATTTAACAGTATGTTTTAGTCTCACAACTAAATACCTTAGTGCAAATGCTTTCATTAGTAAAATACGATGGTTTTCCAGGGGCGACTGATAGTACATGTGATCAGTAAGTTCGGAAAAAACACTACGTTTCAAATTGTACTAAACCTACACACATAATAGACTCACATTTGGTAAATTAAATTTGTCAACACCAAAGGAATGAACTGGCACATATTCTCGAAGAACTTTTTCTGCTGTCTGACAAATGGTGATGACAAAATTTAATGGGAATATCAATCCACCTCTGCTCTTCTTTGCTATGAATGAATGTACCAGTTGATCAGTAGAACCATTGTGATTAAGAACTTTGACACAAAATTCACACTTGATTTTGCTTGTCAAATTTCGTACCACACAGCCCGCTATGTAATTGATCACTTCTGTTGCATATTCAGTCAGGCTGATTTTATCTAATGTTGAACAGTAATTATGATCTAACTTTGTGGTTACTGCCACATCCCAGTGATCATCTCTTGCCCTATACTGCACACAAGATTGACTTATTATGTCCTCTGGCTTATTAGCATTTCTGGTAGTGAAGTCTTGAAGGAGTGAAATATTTTCTAGAGGAATGCAGTTGCCATGACACCTTGGTTGCAGTTCAGTCAACAGCAAGTGCTTCTTTTAGGCTGACTGGAACTGCCTCGCAGTTGGGTTATTATTGCATCTTCCTGTGTAAGTTATAGTGCCATAAAGAGTTTCGATATGATCCTGGTTTAATTTATAGAGAGGTAAATTTGATAATGTGCCTAATACTTGCTTGCACATTTCAAAGGTACACTGAATGTAAGTCATAAATCCAATAAAACCAACCTTTCTATTTGACTGTACAACAGGTCCACCACTAGGCAGATGCAATGTTTTGATGAACTCAGAAACTTATCTTAAGTAATTTTTGATATGTTCAGCATTACCACTACGTACTGGTTTCTCCAGACCTTTCTGATTCATGTTCCGGGAGTACAAAATATCAAACAAATTGTTAACATTACGAATGAACTGTACGGTTGGTGCTGAATCACTAAACTGAGGGATATCAAGAGAGTCGCACTCTTCAATTGCAGTAGAAACTGACTTGCTCAATGTTTGTGCAGCAATTTTAACTTTCATGGGTTGTCTCCTATATTCTATATCATTAATCGTCAGTTTATTTGCCAAATGAATACCCTCCTGCTCTTGAATAAAATTCAAACTTTCTATGAACTGCCATCTTATATATCCACCATTGCAATCAAATAAAACTTTTTTTTGTCCACTAAACTGTTCCTTGCTAATTTGAACATGTGGCATTGATCCTGAAAAACATAAACAGAGTTGCCAGTAGAGGGATGGTTGAAATGAGTTCTGAAGTTATGCAATGGTTGTAAGTCACATCTTAGTGCGGAAGCCAATGATTGGTTTGTAGCAACACCATCAAATGTTAGAGATATTATTGAAATCCCAACATCATTGAGCAACCTTAGACACTGTTTCACCAGCTCACACTTCTGTAATCCATCAAGACCTGCAGTTAAAAAATAACCCACTGGAATCTTCCAGTTCTCATTGACTGCCACAACCATGAAAACTAACACGTCTCTTGCAACTGATAACATGTCATTTCCAACAGGCATTTCCATGTCTTCATATCCATAATATTTTAACCCATCAAATTCCAGATGATGTCTTATGGGCATCTCATCCATGATCAAGGCACATTTTAATTCACACCCAGAGACTGCCACTAGTTGGGCTTTGATTTTTAAGGCATTCAGAGCCTCAACAGTGAAGCCTGGCTTACCATTTACAGATTGAATCCATTTTTGTATTGTCCGAGGATGTGGAAGACAAGTGTTAATGGATCTTCGCACATATAAATATGCCCTTGGGGAATAGTAATAAAGAGTAAATGCAAAGGTCCTAAGTTCTTCAGAGTAACAACATTTTGATGGCTGCCCATTTGAAGCAGATGCTTGACATTTTAAAAGATCATTATGTAGGCCTCCTATACTTTCTAGTATTTTCAGCCTTTCTCCACCTACCAGACCACGCTTCTGCAAATCATCCAAAATCCAGTTCAGTTTTACATTTTTCTTTATCAGTCGATGACATGCCTGTTGCAAAACCTTTACTTTTTTTTCAAGCACCTTGATACTTACTAGACATCATAGACAGCTCACTCTTCAGTGCTGCTTTACGTGGTGTATCCTCAATATTGTCACCATAATTTTTATGTTTATGGCAAACAAGCTGTGACAATAAGGACGAAGCTGTGTCATTTGACTCTGCTGATGTCGCATCTGATGTAAGTATTGGTGTTGAAGTATTGGTATTGAGTATTGGTATTGGCGGTGAGGCAGAAAACATATATGTTCCAACTGTTTTTCTGAACTTTTAGTACATATGCCATGTGGTATTTCTGTATGCGACATGTCAAATGTAGACGGTTCTGCTGCTACTTCGACTGCAAGCGGTTCAGTTGAATTTTTTGACTGTAATGACACAGCTGCAGCAACTTCTGCCAACATTGACAGTGTCGACAAATGTTTCTGCACTGAAAGTTGAACCCCTGCCATCACTGATGGCACTTCTGATGGGCTTTCTTGAAAAAATTGAACTTTTGAAATTGTAGGCTCCACAAATGTGAGAGTTGAGGCACAGTTTTCATCTCTACGTTGCGTGAGTTTATTTGCTGGTCCTTTTTCACAACCTAATTTAAATAAATCATTCATTAAATTTGCATGAGTGCAAATTAACAAAAACACGACTTAATTATATGTTCTACTAGATGTGTCTAGTAATTCAAGTTAGTAATACTATATGTATTGAGCAAGTCATTCTGTAAAAGTTCAATATCACACTTTCTAACATGTTTACCAGCTTTGGCTTTGGGTAGACTATATGTAATTACATGGTATAACCCAACCAAAATACCACCTTAACTGTTCTACTTTATCAAATGAACCATACATTAAATAAAATGTGCCATACCAAACTAACCATTAAAAAGTACCAAAAAACCAGGTGTGAAAAAACCTAGCTGCTCAGAAATGAGGGGGAAGGGGAAGGGTAAAACAGATCTGAATGGACTGGAGAGATTTGGACGGCTCTTAACATTGAAGTCTTGAGAGCCGATGATGGTGAAGCGAGGTGAGTATGGAGCAGGGCCAGAATGAAAGAGCAGGGAAAATGGGAGATCGCCGAGAAAATCCGCCGACCAGTGGCATCGTCCAGCACAATTCCCACATGCAAAAATCCGGGAGTGACCCTGTCAGGAATGGGCACACAGTTTGCCTAGGTAGGAGGCAAATAAACTACCCACTAAACCACCTTGGCCCTAGTAGATTTTGAAAATAGAGGCACCTTCTTTCCAGTGTTTTTTATCATTGTGAAAACATTGTGATTTGGAGATAGGTAGCATTGCATCTGCACCATTGATATAATTAAATACAAGACATGTGAATTGACAGTTATACTTTTTACCTTCCTTTTTTTACATTTATAATATGTGTTCACTGAATATAATACTATATAAATATACGTGGCTTATAGCCGGTTTAGAATTTTATAGTTTTTGAGTTACAGTAGACATTAAAAAAAAAAGTACTTACAAATATCAGTTGGCCAACACCTTGGGCTAGCCAGGGTTTCTGTAGTGATCACTGTTGGCACAAATTAAATTGTATGTTTATTTGAATGTATGTATGAGGGCACATGGACTAGTGATAAACTTCTGAAAATTGTCCTATGTAGCTCCGTCTTGCTAGGTGCAGGCGCCTGGTGTGGAGAAGAAAAGGAGGAGGGAAGTGACGTCATGAGCTGCTGTCTGCCTCCTGCAGTAATTCTTTGTGGCAAAATCACTAATAAAATTTATTTTGCAACCATTAAAGAAAATGTTGAAACTAGAAAATGTACCAGATCTCCACAGCTGGAACGACATTAAGTACAGGTACACAAACAGACTTTAATTTCTATTCACTCCACATTAAGTGAACCACACCCAACTAACTTTTCAGTGCATACTGAAATTAATGGTTTGATGATGGACTCCCTTCTTACCTTCTGGAAATGCAATGGAAAAGCTGGGAATACACTAGACGCTGCACGAGCTTTAAGGTGAACATTGAATGGTAAAGTCCGATCGAAGTCTCTTCCCTCAAAATGTTTTGAGGAAATAAAACTATTAGACATGGGCTGCCAGTTCTTGCGTCTAACAGCATTTACCCATAATTTACATTTCCGAGAATATTTTCGGAAACCTGTAAGAAAACTTAAACTTTATTTTATAACAGCAAGATGATTATACACAGCACTCACAATTACGTTTACACTGAATAGGTATCTTCTGTGTTTAGAGTTCACAAATGTACTTAGGCCCAATTTGTGCAAATATGGTGATGTTGGTATGCTTTAAATTGTAAATAATAAACAAAATGTGCATGTCTTTAGCACCTTGAATGATTCTTTGCAGTATTTCTATTACTTGACCCTGTTATGTTATCATATATCTGTATGTCCAGAAATGGCAACAATTATGCATCTCCAACTAAGTTTTTGTCACAAGATGATCAGAGATCGCAAAGGAGAGAGGTCTTTAAAAAATTAAAGAACAAAATTAATAATTTTAATGTATTCACACAGTTACTATTTACAACACTATCTGCCTCCATTATTATTTTTATTCTCAGTGAGCGCAATATTTAATGTATATCTCAGTTGTAATTAAAGTCCATATTAATGCCTCTATTTTGATAGAAGTCAATTCTAACTCATTATTTCCACATATTCAATTTGTATGTTGCAATTTTGAAATGTCTTGCACACATGCATAATCCCACCTGCCAGTATCTCCACTGCACTGGTGCTCGCAGTCCACAAACTTATTCCTGCTGGTCGCGCTTGATGTCCCTCGATGCTCTGCCAGCACACCCGTTACTTAAGGTCGCAAAATCATTAGAAGGTTCCTCGCACCTCGAGTCATGCCGAGAGTAACTACAACATCAAACCAGAAAATTTCTTCATATATACTTATAAACTCTATCTGCCAAACATCAGGAGCACGCGAGATATGTAGGCTTATTGAAGCGGCACACAGCCACTGGCCTTTGTAAATGTCGCCCACTGTTCCTCACATTATGGCGTAGCCTTCACACCCCGCTCCATTCACATCACATAGGTAAAGGGCAGCGATGCAGACCAGCCACATGCAACATTATTAAATTTAGGCTTACATGACCAAAATACAAAAATACCTACTAATAGCTTTAAGTGTCAGTTTTATATTTATGTACCACACGCCCTCCATTTACATAATTTACAAATGTACTTGGATGCTGTGAAATGACGAAGGACACATTCCAGTCCTGATGAGCAAGAAAAATTAAGCTTCAAATAGCTATATCCGTTCAACAATGCGCTCAAATAAATATCTCCTTTAATAATAAGTACCTATTAAAAAAAATCCCCTTTAGCACTTTTTTCTTTTTTCCATGAATTTTTAAAGAATTAATAGGTTTTGTATCATTGCTTTTTGTAATAAACTATAGGGCTACAATGCGACTAAAATTTCACCCATGTAGAGATAATACGACAGAACTGAATTTTATGAGAAGAGTATTCAACACAAAGGCACTCACCTATATTTACAACAAACTCCCAGACTCAATAAACCTCTAAGTGATAATGATGAATTTATACTTTAACATTATATTATATATCTTAGGCTACTGATTGAACACAAAATCAGATTATTTTTATATCGTATATACTCCACAAAATGATCACTTTATACAACATGCAGGTTAAGTAAATATGACTGTAGGTACTATTTGACTTAATGTTTCGAAAAATCACCATATATTTAATTTCTGGTACAGGTTACACATGTTAAAACATATGATTAAGATATTTATGTAATCTATATGTTAATATATTTTCACAAGTCAAATGTAAATATATATTCTTAAGTCAAATGCACATTATATGGTTTTATATCATGCTCCATATCCCTATTGTCTTACAGACATGCAAAGGAATTGCCAGAGTGAATTGAAATAAATAAAATGTATGTATGTACAGTATTTCTTTTCAGTGGATATACAACTATTGGCCTGGCTGTTTTCCTTAAATATATGTGTCAATAACAGAGCATTTAAAGCTATTTAAATATGATGTACTAGTAATAATACCAAGTTTATATTTAGCTCATTTTGTAAATATGGAAGTGTATATTGTGAAGGTAAAGAATAAAACCTTCACATCTGTACATCTCTGGTTGATCCGTAAAGATTATACAGTATTTGGTTTGTGTGGTGCCAGATCGGTGTAGGTTTATATGTGTACCTATGGTACACATATATCTGACCAGCTGGACTAAACTAGTAGGACAACCTAACCCCACATACAACACCTTAAATAGCCAAGTTTTAAATTGTAGTTGATCGCCAGAATTTTCTGTACGAACAGTGAACAGAAAAGTCAAAATTGTGTTTAAATAGCCCCAACTCTAACATTAACATAAACACTTTTTGGTTACTGTACATGTAACTGTGTATTTCAAATTGGATTAGGCCTATCTGAATTTGCATATTAACCATTATAATGGTAGAGAGTTGTCGTTTACCTTCAGCTTACTTGCATCAGAATTATACAATACACAAGAAAAACCTTTTACCATCATGATAATAATAATTGAATAAGTGCAACAAGAAAAGACACATATTATTAAACCACAAAACACATATATTAACTGGCAAAAATGACACTAAAAATAACACACAACAAGTTAGCAATTAATAGATGAACATAACACCTCATACATAATTAACATAGCGATCATGCATTGTATTAAGTTTCAGAAATAATGCTTTAGAATAAGGTGGCCTAACTAACCAGAAATAAAATTATAATTCCTTGATAGGCTGTGTCAACAAAATTGATAATTTAGTCAACCCTCATTACATCGCCATTAACATGCAGAATTCGTGACTAACTGTTTGAATACAAAAACACAGTTTATGCAGTTAATTTTAAAATAATTGCTCTTCCAAATTAATGTCAAGTTAGCTAGTTCAGCAGTAAAACATTCACTCCTTAGTTGGCTTCTGTTTTTTTTTTTAACCAAACTATCAGATTTGTGAAATGGAGAATTTCCATTGCAAAATATCTTGGAAAAAAAAAAGTTTTTTAAACTTCTTCTGAACAATTCCACAACTTTTAAATTAACAAGATATTCAATTTGAAGTCAGTACTAGCAGATTCCATGCATTTTTAGATTCATATTGAAAATTTCATGGGATGCAGACTCCTTAAGTGATGCACTATAAAATCTAGTCTGATCGACATAGGACCTCTTCTATACTAGCCTCTCGTCGTCCTACACTAAAACTTATTCTCCCATGACTAAAATTATCCCTACTTTAGGATGGCAAACCTTCGTAATTAAATTGAACTAGTGACCTCAACTGACAACGGTCCGATCAACGCCATGGTTGCTAGGAGAGTCCTTTTCCTAGAAAATGTGTACGGCCAATCCAATTTCTGTAATATCCTGATATCATTATGACGTCGTTTCCATCCTGATGTCAATGCCAGAAAAGTCTAGACCAAGGGTAATTCTCTTAGGCTTATTTCAATGCGACACCATTCATATCCCAGCAATGAGATCACATATCTGCAATTAAACTTCACTCTTTTTAATCTTTTCAGATCTTCCCAACACTGTTAAGCTCACATAATCAAACTTAATGATAACCACACAAATTGATATAACCATAAATTATGTTTTAGTGTTCGTTTACTATCTTGACATGAAATAGTTGTCATACATTAAATCAATAAGTTATCTATGTAATTATAATTAAATTATACTGTGACACAGATATAAATTAAAAATATGACTCAAGCAGCAATATTATTGTAAACAAACATAACCCTATTGCAAAGCAAACAAACGAAAGAAAACAGTATTATTTACTAACAAGATTGAAAATAAAAGGAAAATACATTAATCTGTACACTGAAGTTATCACAATATACTGTGTTCTTTATTTGTATATAGTTGTATACTTGAGTTCTTGTACCGTACTCAACTTGGCATTTTCTATATCCCCAACCTAGCATGCACAACATTAGATCTGTTGAATGCAATATCAAATACACAAATTTAAATTCAGGGCCTTGTAGTAAGTTCTGCACTGTACATAACTGTTCTTCACGAAACAAAATCTTTGTTAAACCATGCCCTGTTATACGTCGATTTATTCTCCTTTATTAAAGCTGTTTCGTGTATACAGAGGCCTACTACACATGGGTGGGTAGTCTTATTATGGCATATTTACAAAAAAACTATTTCCTTATACAACTAATACATGAAAATATTAGGCAAGAGCACATCACCTGTGAAATATCACACCCATAGATTTCTTTCCTGTCCTCTCAGTACACTCAAATGATACACATGTTACCATTTTCCCATATGGGTACTATTGAAAATACTGGTGTTTTTGTCTACAGTCAAGATGGCTGCTAGTGTCCATAGTAATGCCGCCTAACTATAGCGGCTTCACCTACATCACAACATGCCATCTCCAGTATACTCCTAACTCCATGCTTGGAAGTAAGTTATTTATTGATAGTGTGACAAACAAAATAACGACGAAATTCCAAAACCTATAGTTTCCAACTTTGTCATGTGTAGTGCTGTTACAAGCCATTCGAAACTATCCAAATTAAAATTTCTAAACCTAATTCCCCAAATTTTCCATTTCGGACGTGGGTATGGTCTTCATTACTTTTCAAATGTCTATTTCCACCAATTTTAATAAAAAAATGTCTTCAATATTTACATCTAAAATATATAGAATTACATCCAAAAATAAATTACCACTGTGAGCTGTCAAGTGTAGGGTCTTTTGCTTTGTTTGGTTTTATTGCATCTGTAATATCTTATTTCCAATACATAGGTAAGTCATGTGCACTTGAAAAGGTTGAATGAAATTAAAAGATACTGACATGATACGAGCGGGTACGTTCTGTTCAGTTTACAGCAGCAATTATTCGACTCCACTACACATCCCTATCAGGGGAACACTTAACATGCGAAGAGTGTGGCGATTAAGTACCGGCCTCTACGGTTACACTGCGAAATATTCTTGTGACAATAATGATTTTACGGTGCTAAATGTATCCCGGGGTGATGGTATTCCCACGAGAAGTGAGGGTGGCTCGGCTAAAACAGTAAAGGTTCCAGAAATGTAATGAAGTGTATTGCACTTAAGTGTCCATACCAAAACGATGATGGCCGCCCAGCATGGAGGAAAAGACAGAGCTCGCGACACATGCACCACCCTCGTACGATGCTACTTGCTAACTTATTCTCCCACCTGATGCGCGGGCAGACTTCTACTGTCCCATGCACCAGAACAGAATTGCTTACTGTCACAAACATATATTTCTTGCTTTAAGTCATGCTGCTTTCCAAAACTTTTGCTAATAAAATACATAAAAGACTGCAATACAAAACACTGATGAATGATAATGGACATACCGCTATATTAGTGATGAAAGAAATCCATATGAAAACAAGATCAACAATACACTGGGGAACAAGGAAAGACAACAAACAGCACATCCTTTAATAACATGTAACAAGAATAATTGGTGTAGGCCCTGGGCTCTCTGGTGCAGTTATTATTAGGGTCCAATTTTGTACCACTCCGCTTCGTGAAGTCTCTACTGCAGGCCCTTCTGGCAACCACCGGCTGTACTACACCAGCATGCCCTCATATTGCACTACACTGCACTGGACTGCCACGAGGTCGTGCACGCTCTGCTCGTCAGTGGAGGCACACCATCTGCGGTGGCATTGTAAACGCAGCCGGGCAAACTGTGTTAGGGGTGAGGGAATGTGGGAGATTTTAGAATTCTTACAAGGGCAAATATAAGGCATTTTGTTTTTACATCGAAGTTGGAATTGTTGAAGTTACAACAATTTGAATTTTAACTCGGTACAAGCAAAATTTTCCTCTGTTCTGTCAAAACAATATGGGACTCAAAATTACACTGCAGTCTCACAATAGATGTTAAACTAAATCCTCCCTCCCATCACTGTTTCCTTTTCTCACTCGAAATACCATAAACAGAATGCAAAAAAATAAATAAATAAAGCAAAATGTAAACAGGTTGGAATGCCAACCCAGCTATAATATCCTATATTTTTATGGTTAGCCGCATTCTATTTATGCAACTGGAAAACTATAAAAAAGTGAAAAACAAATATTCATGTGGTAGTGTCTTAAGTTAATTTTTCTTCTTTCCTTTTCATAAATACACATATGGCCATCTAGGATATTTGGTACTTTCAGCCATGAATGTTCAAAATAGTGCTTTTCATGCCGCATCGTATCACATGGCCTTATTTATAATAGTTTTTAGTCCGGATTAAGGAAAGATCATCCTCCGACCGAAATTGTTCGTATTCAGAAGCGTTATTTTTGCTAGTCCGATGATCATCTTGCTTTAGTGCGGCCTACCTTTTAGTTCGGACTGAGGGTAGGACTAAAGAACTATTAAGGTTAAAAAGAAACATGGCGAATATAAAATACGACAGTTTCGTTAATATCACATGCCAGTGAAAGCTAAATAAAGTTCACGAAACATAAACATTACGTTTAAGGCCAATTCTGTCAATCTGTATGCAAATATATGCCAACCTAATAGAATAAATATTTTGTGAATGTTAATTGAAAGGAAAATGTATGATAAGCTTAATAATAATAAAAAAGTTTTTAGCTACAGCAATGCCTTTCTATTTCTGTGTCAATCAAATGCCTTATTTGAAAACAGATTCTTATGAGACATGAAATAAAATACACTTAAAAAGAATTTTAATACAAAGATTATTTTTCAAATATATACAGTAAAGTATGTATTCATAAATAAAATGTATCAGTAGCTCAATGGTAACATTGTGGCTGGTGTGCAGAAGTATGCAAGTTCTAATCTTGTCTGGTTAATAGATTATTAACCAGTTTATAATGTATTTGTGTAGTCTATTTAGCCTTACAATAAACATTTAACATCATTATAAAGACATTATTGGAGTAATAAAATGAAAACAGTGCACAGAGGCGTGCTAAGAAAATTTAACAAATCAATATGGGATAATATAATTATATTAATTTTATTGTCCTACAACCTGCAGTATTACTATATGTGACAAAGAGATTTTACAATATATGATAGAGAGTCATAGAAACAAGGTTAAAACAATTAAATTGACATTAATATAGTGATAAATAACGAAATTGTTATTCTCGCTTAGCAAAATGTTTGGGACGGGTGTAAAAAGCGATTGTAAATTAAACTGTATGAATAATGTGATTTGTTTACACGAGCAGGCAGAAGTTAACTCAGCACACTATCGAGAGCATCGCTTTTGAATGGAAATAATAAATGCCTATAAAGTGCCAAGAAATTATATATAATATTTTGCTTCCAAAATTTCTTTGTATAGTCTATGTATATTAAAAAACTTCTACTTTTATTTTCAATTCAGCACACAGTATAATTGATTATATTTTGTTTCTTGTTATGCAGATTAACGCTTATTGTTGATTGCGGTGCAGATCTGGTTCAGGAGGGAGTGCGAGGTTATGTGGATCAGATTGATGTTTGGATGTTAATACTACCAAGGTGGGCGCCAATCTGCTCAGCAACGAACATGATGTACTCTTACCCTCAGTTTGTATGGCTGATCGCCCAAAGTGGCTGCACATCCTATACAACCACCTGCTGCGTACACACAGCTGATGCTGATGACTGTGAAGTTTCATTATAAATCGTTTTAGGCCTGGTATAGTAAGGGCTTTCGGCCTCCCTTAAACACTGCTAATAATCGTAGGTGTTGTTCCCGCCACCCAATGCCATAAAAACACTCGTTACACTTTTTCTCAGGTAAAATCAGTCAAGTGGTTATGTGGTCAGAGTGACCAATAAACAAAGTCGTAAGCAGTAATTTATCCCTATGTAACGATTTATTCATTAACCCTCATTCGAGGCCCAAATACATTCACTACTCCTCTTAAGCTCGGAGAGCTCTTAACCTGCAAAAAAGGTGCGAAGCCAGAATAAAGGTTAAGTTGAAAACTGACTGTTCAGCTGTAAAAACAATGGTCAGAATGGTGGGGAAGTGCACGCTCCATGGTTACGAGATGCTTAAAATGGCCAGGTAAATTAAACTGAAAATATTCCAGCTACACGATTGGTAAAAAGGTCGAAGTTCCTGGAGCGGGCTTCACTCACGACCTGCCCTACTGGGACGATACTGGAAAAATGACCATGCAGGAGGTGGTGCCTCGCCCCCTGCTTCCCGCATGACAACACAAAATCCTGTTATTCCAATATTTTATATTATGTGAGATGGGGACGGTCATGGAGATAATACACTGGTCACAAAATAACTCAGAAAACACTTGCAAACATAACACATTAATATTCATTTCCAAAATAAAAAAACTAATTGTGAACAGCATTGCCTTGTTTACAATGTTCTGTCCAACTGTCTGTGTCTTAACCTAAACTACAGGTTTTGCACACATGATGTGTGTCTCATACATGCTGACACTCAGGCTACCTTTATTTGTATGTCCCACTTATAATTTTGGGCATTGTGATGTAATGAGTAAAAATGCTTAAAAACACTATACAAGAAATAATTGATGATCAGTCACGTCTTCGTGCCGTCTGCGGACACTGTCCTTAGATGTGCTGTTTATACATTGCCTCTGCCACTTGGCCCTGCTGGCCAATCTCTTGGTTATATCTTTCAAAACAACAACACGTGGCTACATGGGAAATGATGTGCATAAATATTCGCCCTGCAACTGTCAATCATAACACTGCAAACTACACTTTTATGATATTATTAGTGTACACATCTTGTTCACACTACTTATCTTTAAGACCATGGAACAACTTTATTACACTATGACAACCAAAACATTACATAAAGTACTCTTAAAAGTGTAAACAAACACTGAATGGACTCTTTGACTGTGAATAATACTCCCCAAATTAGGAACTGAATATTACGTTCATACACAAGCCCAAAAAAAAATTAATAAACATAATACACAAAACTGAATGTCACGTGACCTGTATTGCTGGTCATGTGATACATAACACACAATGAAACTTTCCAAAATGTAAACAAACATAACATGTGGTACTATCAACTAAAACAAACATCTCCTCTGCACTTCCTGACATATCAAAACATAAACAAACCCTGGCGATGAAAACCAACTTAACCTCACATGAAAACATGCACTGGTGCGACACACAAATACAGTACATGCAGAACACTGGCTTGGCACTTGCATTTCTCATATGGCTATGCAGGTTGTTGAAGCTGAGGTGAAGGATGTGTGCAACGACCTAGGGTGAGGAAATGTGGACCACAACATTGTAAAAAAATTTAGTCATGTGAAAGCAAGTAAATCGACCCAGACATGATAAAGAGAAAAAATTATGCAAGGGAAAGTTCATATGATTTTATCGTGAACCGGTCAGCGCCATCCAATTCGTCCTACCGACAGCACAACTGCCAAGACATTACACAACATGTGAGATACCAGTGCACGAGCCTGTGTCCTGTGCAACCGTGTGAAGTGCATCAGTGCAATGAAGTGTAATATTATGAAGTGTAATAATATTGTGTTATTTTGAAATGGTCATATTAGAATAATAATGTTCATGCTATAGTGCATTTGTCATGTGTGCTCCATAGCACCCTCGTGACCATGTGTGTTCGTTTACGTTTATTAATGTAGTGTTTCCATGTCATGTCTGTATTGTAATGTTGTGTTATTAAAGAGCAAATATGTGATATGTAAAGTAAGTGCAGTGTACACAAATTGTGTACGGTACACGAAATTTGTATATATAACAGTGTAATATTATTTTATGTTGTCATGTTAACAATTATGTGTTCGTAAATAAACATATTCTTTTGTGCACTAGCATGCACCATACCTCACTAAGGTGCATGGATTTAATATTCCCGCATGGGAAATGTTCAGCAAGGTTTTCAGATATATTATTTTGTACTTGTTTATATCTATTTTAAGAGAGTGTTATCATATGTCAACATAACCTAATGGCTGGCTAACAGAGTCAGGTGGCAGGGGCCATGGCCCAATACAATGTACACAGTCTCTGTTTGCATCATTAAGCAAGCCAAAATATACATATTACCTTTTCTAGTGTATTTGTTCAATATAATGAAAATTAGCATAAATAGTAAAATATATGATAATCACACAAATTATTGTGGGAAGAAGCCTGCATTATAAGAGACAAACATACTGTGGAAATATGTGTAACTATAGGTTAAGGTCAGAGTATAATGCGAAGTGACATGTGAACAAAACAGTGGTTAATATAATATTTTTATTTCTCTCTGAATAGTTCTGTACTATAACTTACAGTGTTTTACGTGATGTCTGACCATTCTCGTATCATTTCCATCCAATTCCACACTTCACGTTAAAAATTTTTCCAGGCTATTGGGACTTTTGACATCACATGGGAAGCTTGCACCAAGGCGGCCAGCTCCCACTCTAATGTTAAGTAGTAGCATCATTGTATCCAGTGGAGTAGGACATACGTGAGTGCCTGCTCTGCCAACCATGTATCTGCCATGTTTATTTAATAATTCTGGAACCTTTTCAATCTTTTATTTACTCCGAAGCATGCACCACCCTACAGTCCAATCCATTTGTACATGGGCGGACCTTAAATTTTCACCAAAATTGAATGTAGGCTTCGTGCCATTTTTATCCATGTAAGAGCTCTCCGAGATACAGTGGAGATGTAACTAACTTGTGCCTCAAACAAGGGTTTACAAATAAAGAGTTATGTTAAATGAATGAGGCATATGGGTTATTTATTGGTTGGTCTAGCCACGTAACCTACATAAAATATTTTCTAAACTTTACAACGAATATTCTACGGTGTTGGGTGTCAAAAACAACCCACTGTGTATTTAATGGCATTTCAGGGGAGGCTTACAGCCCCTACTAGATAAGGCATACAGTTTATAGCTCATCAGAACTTCATCTCAGCGAAGTAGGAATGGTTGCTGTAGGACCATGACATCAGGACACTTGGGGGACTAAATGGGCCATCAGCCTTCAGGACCTATGTTATTCTTGTACTCTGCACTGGTGCCAAAACCGGTAAAAATTAACCTATCCTCTTAGCCCCTTTTGTTCCGAAAACTCTAGAACATCAAATGTTCTTTCCAGCTGTGCGGCTATTCTTATCCACCAGATGGTTCAACAGTTTACCATACCTCTCAACATATTCCTACACATGCCTACTTTGAAATTTTCTATTATGTCCACGTGCCCACGTGCATCCATGCGTTCACACATCCCATCTCCATTGGATCTAGCAGTACCATAATAATTTGCTACTGGCGACATTTACTTAGTATTTCTCATCGTCATAGCAAGATAATTTCTAAGGATTGGCATCAGAATAAGGGGAAAGTAACCACAAGCAATATTTTGGTGCTAGAACTACCATTGTGCAGGAAGCAGCCATGAGTCCGCCATCTTGAACTGCCATGCTGTGATGTCAAACAACTTCTGCCATCTTAGGAGTACATTGAAGAGGGGAACATCACCACCTACCCCCTCTCCACACCATTCCATGTCAACTACCCTCTCCCGCACTGCATCACTGGGGTGTCTGCCACGAGCTGTGAAATCACATGGTCGAGCGAAAATGTAAACAATGGCTGAGAAGACAATTCCAGTGACTCCATCGTGTCAACCATGCCACATTTGTGACCAAGGTTGGGTGAACTGGCAGATGGCAGTTGGAAATATGTCAACTCTGTGTGACAAGTGCCTTTGGCTAGCACCGAACACTGATCGATTTTCCCTACATTTTTTACTGGGGAAAATTAGCACCTGTGACGATCCAACCACCTCACATCGTAAACGGGGAAAAACTAGGAATGTCACCACAAAGAGTTATGATGAACTAACGACATGGGTATACAAGCCACAGGTTTTTTTTATGGCCCATTCAAGTAAAAACTGAGCAATTCCATGATAACATTGCAACTAATCAACCACGCAAGTGGGCTATTCAACTCAGCCAATGCTACTCGGGAAACTAAAGAGCTGGGTGAAGCGACCTGATACTGCTTACCCCAGGATTAGGAAAATTGCCCCTGAAAATCCTCCGCAACAAGTGCTACTTACACAAACTGTTAGACCTCAAAATAGTTTTACCAGTATAAAAGTTCATGTCAACCACCATCTGTGTCGGGCACTTATAAATACAGCGGCCTCCCCCAACTTTGTTAGATCCATCGTCATCAATATCACAGATATGCAACCATTATAACAAGTGATTTAATTGGCTATTCGGTAGAAGATAGTAAAAATCGCAGGAGAAATAAAAAATTGCAGTAGAAATCCGGGACATTGAGACTACTATCACGGCCTTCGTGTCGCATTACTTGAGGAAAGACGTCATTGTTGGTGTACCCTGGTTGACTGAGCAACATGCGGTCGTCTAGCCAGCAGCCCGATGTATCCACTTCGAGATGAAGGAACGGCGAACATTCTACAATACTGATCCACGAACAACTGGACAAGCTTCCCCCATACTACTCGACAAGCTGGATAACTCTGTGCCTTCTGAATTCCAGGAGGTAGTGCAATGCGTACTGAACCAGCGACGAGACATTTTTACTGGTGCCAACCCGTTATAAAGGACGACCATAGCAGATCACTCTATTCCACTCACCAATAGCAAACCTGTATTCGCTCTACCAAGATGGTTAATACCCTCACCAATGGAAAATCATTAGCGACCAAATCAATGAGATGCTATGGGAAGGCGTGATTGAGTGGTCGGAAAGTCACTACAATGCTGCCATCACCCTAGCTTCGAAGAAGGATTGCTATTGGCGTTCTGCTTTGACTTCAGATGCCTTAACCTCATCACTGAAAGTGCTCCTTCCCAGTACATCAACGTGAAGGATGTCCTGAACAGCTTGGGCGGCACGAAGGTAATGACAAAGATTGAACTGAAAATAGGGTATTGGCAGATAACAGTCCGACCTTCAGATCATCATGAGACCACTTTTACGACACCAGACAGCAGGCACTTCCAATTCTGTGCCATGCCATTCAGCCTGGAGTGTGCCACTTCCACTTTCCAGGCTATGATGATATGCATCCTGGATGGCTACATTGGCGACTTTGTTTTAGCCTACTTAGATGATATTATTATCTGGTCAGAGTCCTGGGAAGACCACATACGTCACTTATCGTTGATGCTAGAACACATTGCGATCAAAACCTGAAAATTGCCAATAAAAAGTGTCACCAGGGAAATGCCAGCAACCCATTCTTCGGCCACATCGTCGACGGGATAGGAAGCTGCCCCACAGCCGAACTACTGAAGCTCATTGAGGACTACATTGCACCGACAACACGCAAACAGCTCCACAAGATTTAGGCTCGCAAACTGGTTGTGCGAGTATGTGTCGGAAATCACCATAGTGACTGCCCTTCTCACAGAGCTGATGTCACCAAACATCCAGTTCCAGTGGACCACGAAACAACAGGACAGTTTTGAAGAGCTAAAACGCCATTTCCGGAAGTGCTCTATGCTTACCCACTACGATCCGGCAAGACATGTTTACATACAGACAGATGAGAGTGAGAAAGGACTCTGGGCAGTTCTGTTCTGAATGGCAGATTATGGAACATGGTGAATTAACGATTTTGGGAGCACCTGGTTCGGAGCAGTGGAACACAAATACAATATGAACAAGCGTGAGTGTCTCGCAGTTGTTCGGACTCTAAAAAAGTACCGCCAGCAGCTTGAGTATCAGAGTTTCACTCCCCGAATGGATAATCGCTGTTTGTTGTGGCTCCACAGCACCAGGGAATGCCGCAGAAAACTTACATGCTGGGCCTTGTTCCTTCAATACTTTGACTTCGAGGTGCAGCACGTGGCAGGACAAAATAATCAGCAAGCATGGCGATAACCTGTCACGCTCGCCAGGGTAAACAGTTGTGCAAGACGAGGAAGAGTGGGAAGACACCCCCCCCCCCATGCATGAGACGCCCATAATGCACCCATGACACTGTTCAAACATCACGGCTGTGCCAGCCACCCTTATGCTGGACACACTCAGAGCACAGGTAATACATGAGCAAAACAGATGCCCAGTGGCCTACAAGTGGAAACAAATTTGTGTGGAATGTGTAATGGAAAAATGGCATGTTGTCAGTGACTGTTTGGAATCATGTGCGAATGTAAACAGTGGCACGTGGTGCACATATGTTCCACCTTCAGCGTGCAATGTCGTTCCCCATCTCTCATTTTAGTGAACTGGCAGGACATCCTAGTGCCAACCAAACACAGAGGAATATAACCAAATATTAATCACTGGCCCGGCATTGACGTTCACACAAGGGCATTTGTGTGCGAGTGCATAAACTGCAACCATTACAAAACCAGTAGACAGGATGAACTCTAAGAACAATAGACCCAAGAACCTAAAGAGCGATTTAAGACAGTGGTTATCGAATTAATGGGACCCTACCTGCAGACGTTCGCAGACAAAAGGTTCTATCTCGTCATCACAGACCTGTTCTCCCAATGGGTAGAGGCATAACCCCTTTCCTGTGGGCGAACACGCACGATTGGAAGGACACTTCATAATGAGTTCTTGACCTGCTGGGGTTTTCAAAGTGTGTTGCTAAGCGATAACGGCATACAAACGGGGCATGTGTGGAGAGGCATGTGCACGAAATGGGGGGTAACACATCTAACAATAGCTATCTATCATCCAAGTACCAACCCTACCAAATGTAGAAATCAGGACTTGAAGACCCAATAATGTTTGCTCATGAGTGAAGATCATGCAACCTGGGCCAATCACTTGCCTGTGGCTTTGTTTACAATCCGCCTTTGGGTGAACAAGATAACCGGCAAAACACCTGTCCAGTTGCTGCAGGGGCATGACATTCCCCTCCTGGGAGAGCTCCACTGACCCCGCTGGTGGGGTGAGCAGCGAGGAAGAGAGAGTGCGATAAGGGAGACGTGAGAACAGCAGATGCACTATTTGACCATGTGGGTACCGACCTCCGCTCGTCCCCCTTCCCCCACTTCAGCTTGGACAACTTGTTTATGCCCAAGCTCATTCCATTGTATATGGCACAGATCGGCTCCTGTGCTGGTTTTGCGGCTAAATGGGCGGGCCCACACACGATCGTCCAAGCCAAAGGCGATTCATGCTACGAGGTCCGACTGAACAATCATCCCACTACAACATTTCACCACAATGTTTTGTATCTCATACGGGATGACGCCGAGACGCCTGGCATCCAACAGCCTATGCCAGAAAACCTAAATGGTAAAGCTGACTTTGCCCACGCCGCTCTCTGATACGAAAAATCCAGCAAGCAGTGACATTGCCATGACGAGTATGTCCGATACCACTATGCTCGATGCTCCTACGTCCACAAGAGCTCCGGCAGAAGATGCACTCATGTCTGGCACATATCACAAGTATTTTTTATCCAGATGCCGGAGTACAGGGATGCCTCAGACAGCGAAGCAGGGGGACCATCTGAGGACGGCCAGGATCGCCGGGTGAGAGTCCTCAGATTAGAAGTATTTTGTAATTACCAGCACGCACACACACACAAGATATATAAACACACACAGGGCGTTAATATACACATGGTGATGTCACTTCCGGGGACAAATACGCACAAGTATGCAGTTTTTGAGAATTCAGAAACGTTCTGATGGTAGGCTGGTGGACTAAATTGTGTACTTCGGAGGTTAGGAGTTGGGGTAGGAAATGTACCGTAGTTTATCACCAAACCTTCTTCTGACAGATCGTGGGCGCCAGGTATTGCAGGGGCAATACCAACAAGTATCAGTAGAGCAGACTCCTCTTCTCCGGGCCATGTGCCAACAGCCAGTTAACAGTGTCTCCCAGTGCTCCATCCGTCGTAATAGCATAAAATACTTACCTGTACTATGCTTTCTATGCAGTGAGCTCTCAGGGCGACTCACACATCCATATTTAGTTAAACGAAGTTTAAAATACTCTGAAATACATCGGAAACACTTGCATAGTACATTCAATAAAAAGGCAGGAAAGGTGGGGGCCGCTCTCCTATAGTCCGTTGGCAACCCGAATGAAGACATACACGTCACAAAACACGATATTCCGGTAATCTAACATCTATTGCAGTTAAGTGGATGGTACAAAATGTTGATGTGCCACCCAAGCACGTGAAATGCGACTTCATTAGTCCGCACGTCCTAATCCTAATGACACCATGGTATGACTAACTCTCTCGCTGCGGCGTGCTGGCCAGTTTGGGTGGGCCAGCAGGCCGTGCAAACTACTTTCTTACACACACAAATCCTGCAGAAACATACACATGGGTCTTAAAACCAAACAACTCTTACATAATTAATTACAGAAATTTCAGAAACCCTTTAATAAATATATTACACTGTGTGACGTGAAATGAGGGCGAAACACACGAAAAATGGGAATGACAGAAAAATAGTAACATGTACACTTAAGCTTTTAGGGTGCTTAAATTATGTTAGGGCTCCATGCAGTCTGATTGCGTTGATGTCCATCCTTGAGCGTCTTGTAATTGCCTGCTAATTAAACACTAACCTGACTTCACAGGTTCTACTTTCAGAACATGTGCGCCCGTGAGCATATGTCTGCACTGCACTTGAACTACACTGCTCTGCACCTTGCACTTTCTGCACGGGCGTTCCAGTGACCACTGTTCACCGCACTTGTAGAATAGCAATTTTTGTGCAACCGATGTGGGACACTTCTTAACTGGTGTGCACCATCCCCGTTAGAGCACTGCTTCCTGCAGCGGCCGCTGGCGATGGCGGGCAAACGGGCTTGAGGGAAGCAACTGACATCAGTCCTTTGAAGGACAGGTATAGACATTTGTCTGTTAATGTGCCCCCCTTGCTGACTGGTTTAGTTCGTAAAATTGCTGCTGGTATACTAGTCTGGTTTTGTTATAAAATAATAATTTGTTATACAATTTCATCGTCACTATAAATTACATATAACTGCAATAAAACACAAAAATAAAAATAACTCTAACTAATGATTTCTGTTGGCTGCATCAATGTTTATGCTGTCGTCACTAGTGCAAAATCTTCCCACCAGATATCAGTCCCATTCCTCAATCGGCGAATTACAATACTACAACTGGACTAGTATACTCATAGTGTCTGCAGCAATGTCATGAACTACATAGTTCGACAAGGGGTCAAATTTAACAATGATATAACATACGGGTGTCCAGATATGTTCTTCTAAGGCTGTGTCTTAAACTAATTATTTGTATGTAATCACCAAAGAGATTCTCACTAATTCAACTAACTATACGATTACACTAATTCAGCTATGCTTCATTTGAGTACTTTATGGCAACAGGCAGTAACATGTGATGCTTCTAATTGTGAATTATTGTCTCCAAAGGCACTTTACTACATCAATTATATTAAATTGTATCACTGAACACACTATTGGTGGATTAAACTTTCAAGTTTCAATTTTACCCGAATAAAGGCTGAACTCGATTCTAGGCCGATCCCCAATATTTTCAGACTTACACAAGGGAAAAAAAAAACATTTTTAGGCCACATCAGCTCCGTTTATCAGATTATTAAGAAGCTGTGTTTGTGTCATCATGTAGAATGTATAAGCGAACTTTCCCTGTATCTGTGTACAGACGTAGGCCTACTCTGTAAAGACCTACTGGAATACTAATTAAAATATAAAACGAAATAAGATATGTGTTGGACAAACACTTGAAAATGATAGCGTAACAAATTATGTATTCATTAATGCTGTCCAATAGTCAAATTTTCTAGTGCTTTGAAATGCAAACCCTTACTTGATTTTGGCTGGCTATTTGCATATTTGTAATTGTAAGGGCCGGTCTTACCATCCCCTTGGCAAACTTCCAAGTAGCTACCAAGAAGGTAGGCTACCCAGATTTTTTACTCAGCAGAAGTATCTTACCATTGATTTTATTCCTCTGCATGACTACCTGGAACTTGTGTCGATTTGTGTTTTAAGTCGGTCGTTCTGGGCGAATTCTGATAGGTCCTTGAGTATTAAATTTCGTTTATAGGTTATGATGGAGAGCCGATGGCCATCTCATTGTTTGTAAATAATATACACTGTTGAAGTCAAATAATGGCAGAGCCAGGTTGTGTTATTTGATTTAAGCAAAGTATAGGTCAGTTTGAAATTTGTTTACATTGAATATTCTTGTGAGTGCTATATGAAGTCACTACTTCTGAATTCTCTCTAAATTTATGTTATTTTTGCATTTGTGAAATGTGAACTTGGCATGTGGCCAGATGTGCACATTCCCGAAAGTAACAGTGTTTAATGTATTTGTATATTCAGTGGATTCATACGTGGAAGAGATAAACATCGCACAATTACGGTGTGTACAGTGATGTGTTATCTGCGGAATTTTGTAAATGAACAATTGCAGTATGTACAATTTTGGAAGTACAGTTGCGAATACTAGCCTGTAATTTGCGGACTTGTTAGAGGTATAGGCACTTTTATAAAACTGCAGATACGAATTTTTCTAACTGCCGATTTGCTATTTCAGTGTAGGAGTTTATGGAATTTATTTATTAGTAGCTAAGGCTGTGAAAGTTTGTAGAGTGAAGGTAAATGAAAACGTGAACAACTGATCCAAGCATGTTCCAAACATTACTTTTAGTTTCCCTTGTAATAAAATTGCTGCTTGCCATGCATTAATGGCAAAACATCTCGTAATACAATACAAGACTACACCTTAAAAAAATGTCACTTTTACAAAATTTTTCCCCAAGCCAGGAGAGTTGCAGTGACAAACGAGAAATCAGCTGTTTATCAACACGAGAATATACAACCAAATCAGTTCTCATATTTTAAATAGATAATAGAGCTAGCATTCCTGATTTGCCATTTATTAGGTTTTTCTAACTCTCTCCAGGCAATTTATGGGTGACTCATTTATTTAGGCAATGACCAATTCCTTCCCTGTATTTCCTACATAGTGTTCTTGGTGTTCCATTCTCTAATGAATATGCTGTCGACAAGGTGTTACTTTAAATAAATAAAGTTTTCTTGTATGTTTAGATAGTGATGCTGGCATAGGAAATGGCTTGACGTGATGTTCACCATATAAAGCAGAAGCCCCACTAGTTGCTGCGACATTTGACGTGGAGGAGTTTTCAGAACAGAGGGGGATTGAAAGGTTATGTTAACTTGCTGGAAAATGGGATGGGTTTTACCGGTTTTGGGCACCAGCGCAGAGTCCGAGATTCTTCAGCGTCATGAAGGTCGATGGCAGCGGGGCCTCCCCTCGATGTTCCAATGCCATTTCTGTGATGATTCTTGTATGGCGAATAATTCAAAGTCTTGAAGCAGCTATTAATCCAGTCTGGTCTAGGCTAGTACGGGTTGTCGTCCCCCCGTATGCGCCACTAAGATCGTCGTGGGTTATTTCGACCATCCAATGCCATGAACACTCATGGTAAAAATAATTTAAGTTGAGAAAATATTATTTGGCCAGACCAACCAATAAATAACACGTACACACACTTTCCTTGGTTATGTTATCTTTAGTAAATAAACCCTCGTACGAGGCACAACAATTTCCATCTTCACTATAGCTCGGAGAGCTCTACAATAGTTTGAAAAGGTGTGAAGCCGACAAATGATTACATGATAAGTTAAGGTTCAGCCGTGTAGCAACGGACTGAACTGTGGGATGGTGCATGTTCTGGGGTAACAAAAATCAATTAAAGGTTCCGACTAGATGATATTAAGCTATTAAAGTTACATAATAGGTACAAAAAGTCGAAGATGCCGGAACGGGCTCACGCACGACCGACACCCACAGAAAGCGAAGACGCTACTGAAGTGACATGGCCACGCAGGATGGTGCCGAGGCACCAATTCCTGCAGGACAACACAAAGGTCTGTTATTCGGAACAAAACGTATTTAAGATGAGCTGAATGAAGAGACGATGGTGCATAATAATAAAAATAATTACACTTCACACTTCAGATTGTATAGTAAAATATTTAAAAATAAATAAGAATTCAATTTGTGAACGGCACATGCAAGTTCATAATTGCAGTGCAGTTCTGTTCTTTTCTTAACCAAAACATTCTGAATTTCACATGGTGTGAACACCTTTATTATAAGGGCTCGGGTCCCACATTCACTTGAGCATTCACTATACTTTCATATGAGTTCAGTGAAACAAGTTGATGTGTAAACTCTGTAATAAACATATTACTATTCGGGTCCGCAATATTTATGTCGGTGGACAGCAGTCCTTGGCCATGCGAGTTGGCATGTAGCCTCCACCACTCGTCTCTGTTGGCCAGTTTTTGGTTTGTTATGCTGTCTATGACATTTGTATCGTGCTATCTGTGGCACCCTCCAAACAATAACAAACACAGGAAAATAAAAACAAGTACATGAAATGCACACAGACATTCCTAAAAGGGGCTTATGATAATATTATATGCTGTGTCCTAGTGGTATTTAGCACTTTAATTCATTTAGAAACAAATAATTACACTTTACAAAAGAATACACTACAACTGTTATAAAATGCACAACTCTTAATGAACCAGGTTTCTACTGCTATATATCTCGTGTACACAATTTGTGTTCACATCATTCATCTTATTTACACATAAGGACTTTATTATACCCTTGGGTAACAACACAACAGAACAACATAACACTTTAAAAATAATACAACACAACTGTCAACAAGAATTACATTTACCCTTAAAATCTGCGTGAAATATCCTGTACACAGCTCGTGTGCACGGCACTCACCTTTGCAAACATATTACACTTGGCAACATCATTTTTCATAATAACACACAAAAAATATGTAAACAAAAACCAAATATGACATGTGTTCAAAGCAGTGCGCACATGGTGAACACACTATATCACTTCGAAAACACAATTTTAATATTTAAAAAACAATAACAACCATATCTGCCCTGATTTCACTGCACTGATGCAATTACACTGACACACAGAACGCAGATTGACACTCTGGCGACGTTCATGGTTATAAATACCTGTAGTGGAGATGCTGGCGGCAGGGAAAAAAGGGCTGGTGCTGGCAGTTCATATCAAAGTATTTAGCAGTAAGCTGTAATCATTACAGTACCTAAATGACAAATTATTACATTTTATTGTTTACCAAAGGTAGTTAAAATAAAGAAAACATAGTTAAAGTCAATCTTTTCCTGTAACTACACCATGTGTAAAATTGAAAACTTTACATGATTTTCTTTAAGCATTATTTCACCCTTCTTCTGAATTTTTGAAAAATCAAATTTTGAGGGCTATTTGAACATAAGCTTATTTTAATATTAATGATGAATCATCAGTATTTAAAATGAAAAGTCCTTCGTGAAACAGCGAATACTTTAAATGCTACACCACCACAGCATCTGCTATCTCAAGAAGGGGGGAGTTGAGAGAGGTTTACGTGATTTGTAAGAACCAAGGTGTTGAGAGCTAATGACGGTGAAATATGGCGGATATGGAGAAGTTCTGAAATACAAGGGAGGAAAAAAAAAAGCGAAAATCTCGAGAAAACATGCCAGCCAGCAGCATCAGTCAGCACAATTCCTATATGTAAAAATCTGTGGGCAACCTCACCGAGAAGCAAAGATGGCTCATGGAAGGCGAGCGTCCTACACTATGCCCACCGCAGCCCCCGCCCTCCTGCCTTTAGGAAGGGAGGAGAGGAACTTCAGTTCTTCAATTATATTTGGGCAAAGTCAATTACAAAGTTAAATTTAAAAAATTATTGTAACAGTCAATATAATTCTCTACCAGCTTATCATAGATGTGGTTTCTGAATGAGAGGGATAGTATTTAGCACATATGCCTTTTATTTTTTAAAATAATTATACTTAATTGTTTCTTTCTTAGGTACCAGTACATACTGGAAGTTGCCAATTATATTAAATAGGTTACAATGTACCTACATACAAGTATACATACTTTATTATATTTATATTCACATTGAACTAAATTATTTTATCGCCTTAAAACACCTACATTATTGTACGATTCCGTAATTCATAATTTAATAACTTGCGATGCAACTCGTATTATATATATATATATATATATAACTTTGAACTCCCTCATTACTACTTTTGGACACTGGTATTATTTATTACACTTTAATATACGCAGTGTAATGTGTACCATATATTTAATGTTTATTTTTAATTATTTAACTACTTCGTATGGTAATTATCTTGTTTACTTTATACCCTACTGCAGCTTAACTTTGAAATACTCATGCTATTCGATTTAAATTTTCAGATGTGGCTATGACTTTCTTTTATTGTTATTTACTGCAAATTTTTTTAGTGTGGGTTGGTAGGGCAGTTAATTTTAGTTAGAGGGAGGTGGTATAATATGATTTATACCTCACAACAGATTTTATTCATCAAGTTAAACTGTGCAAGAGTTTACAAATTTTAACTTCTAAAGGGGATTGGTGAAGCTTACTAGATTGGCATGCTAAAAGGTGGGAAAAACCTTATCTTCCACCGTACAGGGGTCATACAAGCTGTGCGGGGAACCATGCATAGATCAATACAACATGTAATAAGCTACTACGACGTGTATTTAAAATATATAAACATACAGCATTAACACTAAGTTAAACAATACTCATTACATTAAGTTACATTAACTATTGTAATTTACGTCGTGGGAGCTCAATATATAATTTACTATATTTGCAATTATTTATGGTTTAGGCCGTATCTCAACTAGAAAGTGTGCTCACTCTCAACCACCACTCTCACTCTGGCACACTCTGGCTCACTATAGGGAATTGAGACTCGTGTGCTCTGTAAGTCTTCGGCATTATCTCTCTGACAGAAAAAGTAATAAATAGTGAAAAATTAAATATTTCTGGCCTTTCACTTTCCTCGAAGAAATGTGCAGTGTTTTATGAAATAGTACCTTACTCTAATTTCTTACATTTTTTCATGATTAAAAACATAATTGTTATGTGCAAATCATGGAATTCAATCATGTTCACACAATTAACCTAAATGAAATGTGAACATAATAACATCATAATTTGTTATTCTCAATATCAAACGGTATAGAAATGTTATTACACATTTCAAAACTGCAATTATTAAGTTAAGTAAATAAAAATATTTCTAACACTGCTTTAGAAACAACAAAATATTTATCTGGATATTGAAGGTTAGACTTAAAAACAACATGGCTGGTAAAGAGGGTGCGAGAGTGAGCAACGAGTGTACATCATCGTTCTCTATCCCTTTCGCACTCTCTCCTCTGAAGCGGGACAGCATCGAGGACTCTCTGACACGGTCTTATTTATTAATTTAAGCCACGCGGAACTAGCTATATGAAGTATTAAAGATGACTGATGGAACTAGTGGAAGTATTGGAACATCTTCAACTTAATAATGATGCCAAAGGCTGATCACCGACCTTTGACCTTGCCACCTGGGACCTCTGATCCCAAAAAAACCAAAAAATTAAGAAAAATTCTGAAAAATACTGAAAAGTGTGTTATTAAAAAGAATAAAAAATACTAAAAACTTATTACTAAAAAGATTAAAACCTTATTATAAAATATATTAAAAATTATTTTAAAAACATAAATTTCTCGAGTTTCGCACTACTACCCTCTCCGAAAAAATTAGTCGGCAGGCCTCCACCCCGTCGCTCATACCCAGTCAGCCATCTTGGTAGATGATCACTATCTTGGCAGGCGACTTCCACTTGGTAGATATCACATGTCTACCACCTTGGAAACCAGTGCTCATTGGCAATTGAACTTTGACCTTTGATCGTTTATTCCTGACCATTACCTTTACTTCACCCCATGACCTTGAATGCCCTTGTTACGCCCCTTTAGGACGTAGAAGGGCTACAGAAAGGAGAGGAGAAGGACGAACACCATTAAAAAATATTCAAGAAAGCATGGATACAAAAAATCCAAAATCAATACAAATATATTGAAGACCATCTATACATTATCACCAAGAACAACAACTGTGCAACTTGATTTGAAAAAATAAAAATGGCATCTGTAAATTTCTGTTACTTGATACCAATTGGTGAACTAGGGGAAGGAGAGAACACACTTGCATTGCAGTGAACAGAAAAACTAAAATATTAATATATCCTGAGAAATCACCCAACCTGAATAAACACGTGTGAAATCCCATTAAAAAAAGTAAAATGACTCCTTGAGTAAAGCAAGCACCATTACAACTTTAAAAGGAAAGTACGCCTGATGATTAACTAAAAAGTACAACATGGGATACTAATTTCAAGAATAAAATTCGGAAGGAGAAAAACCCCTCTTTACATTTAACCATGAGCATAAAGGCACACCATAAAATATATACTAAACTCCTTGGCAGTCAAATTATTTTGGCAAAGCGTAGTCAAGGAGACCATTCCTACAGCACACCAAAAAAGGAAGAATCCACTTCTTACGAAAATTCCCATAAAATACCATTTTGAAAATTCACACAAGCAAAACAGTGAAAAACACTTCCCTACAAAAATCCGTATACACAAAAATTGCTAAAAAAAAAAAAAAACTTCTAACAGGGAAACTCTACCCCCAGCATAGCAACAACTATGTTCATTGCAATATTTAACTTGTGTACTCATATTACGCGAAAAGGCATCGAGCATGATGAAGCCCCGAAGTACAAAGTGATGTAGACATGATATCGTTGGCCAGCCCAAGCAACTCGAAGGGGAACACTGCACACTTGCTCGGGCTGGGGACGAACATTTATAGGCGAAAATGAGGCTCGGAAACGTTAAGGAGGCGGTGGGAATAGCGGAGAGGCATACGGAAGGTGCCAGAGTGTGCGAGGCTGAACTCGTTGCAAGTAGTAGCCACCAGAGACTGCTCCATGCCAGGAGTGCCGCGTGCCTCTCTTCAGTATAGCTCAGCTCTTGGAAGCATTCAGATGTGCGCGACCCCGAAAGAGGATTTTGGAGGGGGGGGGGGGGGACGAAGAAAAATTAATTACCTTTTTCTGGAGCAAAAATATTGCCTCTTCAAATAACAACCCCTCTTCAAACCCATTAATAGTTCATTAATCTGGTCTATCAAATGCAGAAATGGCAAATAACCAAGCAGACTTGCTAACCAATCTCATTAACATCATGTAGTTCTGTAAACTCACCAACCCTATAATAGTAGCATTGAATCGTACTCCAGAAAATTGTAGGCATCACACACTTCACCAGCTGGCAGGACAAAAAATAAATCGTTCAGGCAGGACAGTCTTTGTCAGGACAGGAGTACACACATAAAATTGCTTGAGTTTGCTAATTGACACGCGTATCATATTTGAGGCAGGGCTACATCCTTAAAAACAAAAACTAGAGAAAAATACATAAAAGTCAGCAAGCCTATTACAATACTAACTACTACCACTCTATTGGATGCAGACTAACTTGACATTGACCCCAAGATATTGAATGAACTTGAAAACAAAAACTACAGAAAAATGGATATAAGTCAACAATTATAATATATTACAGACTGCTACTGCCATATTAAATGCATATAACATTAACTTTGACCCCATGACATTGAATAACCTTGAAAACAAAACTCGAGAAAAATACCTAAAAGCAACAAGTATATTACATTACTAACTACTGATACCATATTATATGGAGATACCTCGACCTTAAACACATTAACTTTAATGCCCTCGAAAACAGAAACCCGAGAAAAAATACATAAAAATAACCAAGCATAATACATTACAGAATAATACCACCATATTAGATGAGGACTACATCGACCTTGACCCCATGACTTTGAATTACTTTGAAAACAAAATCTCTAAAAAGATGGTACATTCTCCACTATCTCATATGTCAACCACACACATGCATTCACACCTACACGTGCCTACATACACTATTGCGCACACAGAGCCCAAAATATTCCATTTTGCAGGCAAGACTGATAACACATTAAAACACTGGTAGTGTAACCAGGAACGCCTTTCACATAAATGTTTCCAAGGCGAAATGTGTACGTGTGTACTGTGTGTGATAAAAACGAGCGGCACTGGCAGTTTGAGAAGGGGGCTGGGGTGAGGAGTAGAAGACTTTTGCAGATATTGGTGCAACTCAATAATTTAACTAGAATTCACAAAAATTTCTCACTTTCAAGTGTCATTTTCTCAATTTCTTCTGAAAATGCGATTTATATCTCCAATTTCACCCCCAAAAATAAGATAATTTAACCCAAAATCAAGATAATTTGACATAAATCTGTGTTATCAATCAAGCACACTTCTTTTAGTAACATACTTTCTTCACTATTTGATCAGTGGTCCATTTTCAGGGTGAATGAGGCTAAAATTAGGTCAAAAAGAGTAAATATTTACTTAAAATTTGAATAATATCAGAAGAAAAGTATGAAAATTATTGGAATTTCATCAAAAATATAATGATTTAGCTCGAAAATTAGTCTTTAAAGAACCACACACAAAGAGTGAACACAATTTGAAAAATTATTTTGATTTTGAGTGGTGCTTTGAAATGGGTAATTAAAACTTTTTTTTTCATTTAGCTTGAAATTGGTTGAATTTTATTTAAATAATCGAGTTTCGCCAAGATCTGCAATAGACATATACTGAATTTATAAAAAAATGCTTATATATAAATAGCAAAACTCCTGTGGGGAAATCCCCATCTCCTCACTGTGCAATATTTACAATCTATCTATTACAATGAGGAGATAGGGATTTTTTGTTTAAGCTTTGTTCCCATGGAAGTTGCCTACACAGCAGGAGCAGAGAGAGGTTTTGCCTCAAATTTTTAATGGTTTGGTGATAATCTAATATTGTGAATATGTCGTCCACACATATTCACAGTGGTAAATCATCTGCTCAGACTGGGGATCACACCACCAACCTTAGCATTACAAACCAAACACCCTGTCACTCAAGCCATGCAAAAGGGCAGAAAATTGTGCTCTCCAAAAGCTGTGAGCTGCAGTGTGTTTGCAGCGAGTAGAGATAGCAAAGAAGCGACAATTTTACTGCATCTTGTGGCGAAATGTGGCAGGCTGAAGCCTGTTATCATGCTCGCCGCACTCCACCTCGCCAAGAGTACCCAGCAGGTCGAGTAGATATCAGCACAATTGTGTGATAACATGCTTCTTGTCACAGACAGAGTTTGCTGTGGTCAGGCACACACGACTGTGCAGATAAACTTTGTCATATTGCTATGAGAGTGCACAGCAATCGTGGAGGAAAACTTGTGTCCAGACAGAGTGCACTGTAAGATTGCTTTTTTTCCTGTAGTTGGTAGACTGGGCGATGACCTCGAAAACAGATAAAGAATTCTCATTTACAATTAACAAGAAAGAGTTAAAATATATAAATTTTTAATTTCTGTACTTCCCATTATTCATTTTTATACTCAAATCTAATGTAAAAACACCATAATTTTTGTTTCAGCACTTGGCACATCTCTTTAAATTTCTCAAAATGCATGTCTCCTCCATCAAAATCGCAATATATGTGTCTCAAATTGGTTTAGTCTTGTCTAAAAATAAACAGAAAATTTGTATTGTACTAATTGATTGGGGACTCTCGAATATGCCTGCGCAGGATACAATACATCTATATTTTTATGCTGACCTCTAGTAAAATATTCGCAGACATCTTGCTTATCTAATGTTACATCATCAAAAATGATGAGAGAATTATTTTGACATTGATCTCGTGAAACAATTTCACAATTGCTGCTTAAAAAATATGGCATTTTTTAAATTAAATTTTTTGGATATCACTACAAAATCATATTGTAATTGAACATATTTTGGTTGATACAAACTTTTAGAGCAAACATAGAGTTATCCGTTATTATAAATACAATTAATGATTACATTAGTCTTCCTGTGGTTGCTTGGCCCTACTATCAACCTGCAAATATTATTAGGAAACAACTCACAATTTTTTTTATTCTTGGCAGTTTCCTCAGAAACTAAAACACCAACACACCAGTCAAAATTTTTTATTTAATTAAAATAATTTCTTGTAATAAATGGATAGTAATAAAGTTTTCAAGTTAACAAACCATAGTTCTATTCTTAATAAGAAATTTCACTATGATAGAATTCATAAAGTTAAATCGACAGCATTAATTCATTTTCATGCAAAATTTTTAACTCCAAATGTGGAGAACAATACAATAACTGCAATTGAAAATATGAGTCCTGTTGTTGATAATAATATTGCTATAGATATTCCCAGAGGCCAGTACCATGTCGAATCATTAAAATAAGCTATAAATCGATTGAGCCATTTTCAACAAACAACATTGAAATAACAATAGAAATGTGAAAAATGGAATAACAATTAAAACCAAGTTTGATATTAACTTGATGATACTTTGTCTGATATTCTCTGTTTTGAAAGAAAATTTGCTATTGAAAAAGACAAATTTTTGTAGGCAATAAATTGCCTAATTTTTTCCCATATAAAACAATCAATGTTCATTGTAACTTGGCATATGACATGTTTTAAATAATATGATGAATCTAACCACTTGGAGACTAAAATAATTGCTAGTTTTCCACCAAACACCATGTTTGGTTTTAGAGACTATTTTATTTATGAGCCACCATATCAAATATTTATAACATTAATAATGAGCAATTTAATAACACTGTTTTAGGAATTAGAGACAAAAATGGAAATTTAAATGATTTTGATGGTTCTGACATCGACACTGTTTTGGAAATGAAAGAAGTTTCAAATAATTGTTTTTTTTCAGTAATATGTGTGACGAATAAATTTGTGTAGCAACAAGTGTTGGTGATTTACTAATACTGAATTCGCCATACAACTTTTAATAATTTTTCTTACCTATTGCACCTCTCATTAATACAATTATGAAGATTTGACTAGTGGTGAAACACCGATAGTGTATAATAGAAAAATTTATTTTAAATTTTGATATCCATATGACAGTGTATTTTATTTTATTTTATAGTATAATTCTCTTTGTTATCACAAGTACTCAGAGCTATTTTATTAACTTCTACTGTATATATTATGTTTTTTCACTTCTTATCAAATTCATTGTCCTATATTGAATTTTATCATCAAACACACATTTCTTATAGTCATCAAATTTATTCTATTGTTGACGACACATTTTTTCACACATTTTGCTCTTTTGTTTTGTTTATCCTCAACTCTGTATGCATACATTTTGCTTGTAAACCAACAAATTCTTTAATTACATTGCCATTACACTCATTTTTCATTTTGCCAAAAAATTTTTTTGTTTATTTGTGATATGTTATAAATATTGTCTTATGGATAATCACTCATGTCAAATTTATCTAACATCTACTTCGTGTCTTCGTAGAAATCTTCTGTTTTAATGTTATAAAAATAATAGTAGTTATCTCGAAAACACAATTCAATTTTATCACCATATTTTGCCTTCATAATTTTATAGTGGAAATTGTAAATTAATTCTTTCGAAATATCCTAAATGGCCATGCCCACACATATTGGCTTATTAAATTTTACATTAGTTTTATTCATGTGAATAGTGGCAAGATTATCATTAAATATAGTACTTCTTTTCAAATTTGGATTTGGAACTAATTTCTCGCAAATTATTTCACTTGAAAGAGCCTTATATCTACTCTGTTTCTTATATTCTCCATTGTTTTACCAAAAACAGCATTATTCATCAGTTTATAAAAATCTTTTTCAAAATCATTTTTTGCATCAGTCCTCATCAATGTGTTGAAATCGATATTCTTTTTCAACCAATCAGATTGATTAAATGCCAATATTCGATGTATTTTTGTAAGCTCCAGTCCATTATTTAGGCACTGCTTCAAACTACGATATTTTAGTATACATTGTTTTTTTTTATGTAAAGTTGTCAATAGTTTAGATTCGTAGGTACCTGGAATTAACGTATTTTCTGTACAAAATGGAACATCTTTGTGTAAATTATGTATTTCTTGTGGATATTCTAAATTAACTTCTAATATATAACCATACTCAGAACCATTCTCCAAATCTAATATTTTTTCACTCCAATAATCTAAATCATTTAATTTATAGTACACCCACTCGAAACCACCATATGGCAAATGCTGAGACACTGCCCAACTATATAAATTATTCGCATCGAGTTAAGCTAAATAATTTGATTCTTGATTTGAGTTAAAATCTTCCAAATATTTGTTATTTGCTTTAGCATATCACTTACAACATTGTGAAATATCGCCTCGAACTGGTTTATAATCAATAAAATCATATAATCAAGTGTTAGTTTAGTAATTTTTAACATTGTGTCCCACGATAAACCTGGCACTGTAAAAAAACTACGCAGGGTCTGGACCATAAGAATTTTTACTTGTGTTTCTAAAATTTTCGAATATTTCTTCTAACAATAGTACTTTTTTTTAAAAAACATATTTCACGGTATTCACCAAGATTTTTTATACTAAATTGGTTCCATATGTTTTTTGCATGTTTGTATTCATCTTCAGATATACTATTTTCGTTTAATTTATTATAAAACCCACTCCTTTGGGAAAGTTGAGATTCGTAAAATTTTTTATAATCATCCATATAATCATTAGGGCAAACCCCTTTTTTAATAACCACATCTAGTTTACCGTCTGGAAAATGTTTTTGTGTATTGTAGTGCCACAGGCACTCCGCAAGCATTCCAGTTCAGAGAGAGAACATTTTAGTGAAGTATTTTCACAACTTATCAAGTTCTGCGGTGCCTGCAACAGGAAGCTGTATCCATTATATTACTGCCTACAGTGATTTCAGCACCGTGTGACAACAATAGCCAAACATGTTTGACAGGAAATACATCCTGTTATGCACAGTATTTTCGTCCCATGACTCATGCGCTGTTTCCCGTCACATGATTTCAATACCACACTTTGGGGCCATGTGCAAAGATTCAGTTCATTGGTTGACTCCCTAACCCTGCTCTCTCATTGGTTGGCGACTCTTCTCGCCCTGATTTCTCATTGGTGAGAGACTGCTCAAGCGTGACTTCTTGGTGGAGGGAGACTTCTCCCCACTACACTCATGTTGCTAAATTATGCCATGCACGGCCTGAGAAAGGGAGACTTCAGCAGAGGACACCAGAGACTGCACATCACCGCCTGGAACGACTCGCCTGAGCTGCACTGAGACTCCACTCTCCTTCACCACTGCTGTCATATCATGAATTTGCTTCTATTGCCATTAATATTTTATTTTATATTAACAATTCCCATATCGTCTTCCGCAACATCGCCAAGTAAGTAAATGTATAATTAAAAATGTAACAGTTTCAGTGTTTGATCTAAGTAAAAGTGTTAAATTGACTTAGAGTATCTCTTATTGAGTGCTTGTGCTCATCCCTAGACCGCTCAGGCACCACAAACTGGTGCCAGAATTTTGGATAGTTACTCCAGACGGCTGTAACTGAACCCACTTCGAAGGGTTATAGGTTTATAGGTTGTAGGTGATAGGTGTTAGGTCGTTGAAAACAGTGTTAGATTTTCCGCCAACAAATTGAAATTCAATTGTTTTTATTTTATTCGCACGTTGTGTTATGCATGCGAATCGTGAAGTAGTAATTGTTCTGAGCAGTGTTGCTGAGTGGGACATTTTTAACGTGTCTTGAAGCATTTAGGATTGTGCGCATTTCAGTTGACGAATCTAATACGATAGTTCATGAAAGAGGAGATTTGTAGGATTATAACGAACACATGTACTGTAGGAAATCATATGGTTTTAATGTTGAGTATGTTCACGGACCTATGACTAACAGAGTAACTGGTAATGTTGATTGTGATGTAGATTTGGAAGATATAAAACCACACACTTGGGTTCGAGTTGAATATTGCAGAAATTATCCAGATTCAGCTCCACTTCTTTTGCAAAAGCACTAAAGTGTTATGCTAAGGTGCTTATTATTTTTTCATAGGCAAGTAGGGAAAGTAGTTGACTTTACAGTTTTGACAATTTACGTAATTTTAATAAGTAGTACTCAGGCATTGAAGGGTTTAGAAGAAATTCATATAAATTGATACACCAATTTTTTTCAAAAGCACACATCTTTTGATCTGTCTCAAGTAGAGCCATTTCGTGCTTAGTTGAATGCATTAACTCAGGTTCAGGATTGTAAATAGCTTTCAAGGGGAAACCAAAGCGATCTTTTCCGACTCCCGCATATAATGTATATGAGTACGTAAATTGTTCTGGACGAGTAGTGTTGAAAATTGAAATTCGTATAGTGAAGAGGTTCATACCTCGAGATCGTGTTTATCCAGAATTCGAAATAGAAATGCTTGACCTAGTTGCGAAGACAGAGCCTTCGACTTCGCAAGATTCGAACGTAAAACACAAGCAAGTGTCTACTAGTTCTTCACGTTCGGAACATATTGCCGTCCCTAAGAGAGAAAATTTGAACACGATTCATGAAACTAAACCTACAAGTAGTAGTAATCATTATGATACTCCGAAGAAACAGACTCACGATCGTAAGACTTGGATTCCTCTTTCGAAATAGAATGAATAAAATTTAATAAGTTGTAGTAACGCTTTTCTGGTTGACATGGAGGACGAAAAACATCGTCAACTTGCCCACGCGATACCAGCACAAGCTCAAGTACCAGCTCAATTTAAAGATTTGGCGGTTATTTCTTTAGTAGAAAAATTGACAGGCGAAAAAGGTTCGTTACCAGTACACGACTTTATAGAAAGCATAGAAAGTGCAGCATGCCTAGGAAATCTTTCAGATAAGGACAAAGTAAAATTGGCAAAAATGAAATTGAAAGGTTTAGCGTCGCGTTTTGTTGCGACATGTCCTACATTAAGAGGGAACATAACATTTAAAGTGTTGAAAGATGAGTTGAACGACAGATTAAAAAAAAAAAATCAGCCATTACAATTTCATTATTACATGCTGCACGATGTTAGGCAGAAACAAAATGAGGATGTGCAGACATTTGCAGATAGGTGTCGTAAATTATGTGAGAAAACAGTTCAGCATTTAGATGAGCCTGACAAACAGGAAATTTTGAATCAGGAGCCTGAAAAGAGGTTATTAGCAGCTTTCACTCACGGGTTACAAGGTAACGTAGGTCAGCAGTTGAGATATAAAATACCACAAACCATGGACGAAGCTACACGTATGGCTATAGCATTAGAGGTTACAGAGGTGCATCAGGAATGCAAAACAAAATTTGATGATCTTCAGCGAAGGAGAAAGGTGTAAACATAGTCTCCCAGCAAACAAGTGTGGCACGGGGTAACGCAAGAAGTGGCAAAAATACTTCCATTAACAGAGGTTTTGGAAGAGGTTATAACTCATGTTACTGTGGTTCGATTGATAGCAGTAACAGTAGAAAGAGTCTATCGGGAGCAGTTGTTTCTCCCAAGAACATGAGTTACAGACAAGAACAAGGTAATAACTGTAATATTAGATGTTTTCATTGCGGACGTTTTGGGCACATGATCAGAGAATGCCGAAGTCTGGGAACCCCACAACGAGCCCAAGTACCTAGGAACATAGGGCACGGCTTTAGAGAAACTAGTGAGAATGTAGGTAATAATCACCCAAACGCGAGAAGCAGAGTGTCAGCCCCGGGCACCACACGGCGGTAATTACAGTTGCAGGGGGAAAAGAGACCATAGTATCAGTTCTTGTCGAGGGCCAGTCTCACTCGTTCTTAATTGACACAGGGTCCGATATATCTCTCGTTCGACCTAGAATCAGCGGGAATATTATCGATGAATCTCAGTTATGTCCGAGAGGTGTAACTGGAGACTCTCAAGATCGCAGGTACTCAGTATGTAGAGTTGTGGGTAAATGATAAATGTTACCCATATTGGTTCTTTGTGTGTGTATCAGAGCTTCCTTTCGAGGGTATACTTGGAACCGATTTTCTCCTTTATTATGATGCCAGAATCGACTTGAAAGAACAGACATTGTATCTCAAAAACACGTTTGATTTAGATACATATAATTCAATAACTTGCTTAAATGAGAAAGTGCAGCGGAAACAAGCTGAGAGCCTGGCCATCTCTGAACTTGCATCCGGATCTGTGAACGGTAATCAATACAATGAAGTGAAAATTACACAGCACATAATTCTGCCACCAAAATCGGAGACAGTGATAGATGTTGCTTTGTACATGGCGGGTTGGGACGCTGACTCGAAATTGCTTCTTATCGAACCGACATTGACGAATGTACCGGGCATCTGTGTGCCAAGGGCAATATGCAACTTAATTCTTACCGGTAAGAGCCTCCCAGAGAACGAGGTGTATTGAAGGAGCAGTACGGCTAGAAACTCTTTAGGGACATGTAATAGATTCAGTGAGACGAATCTGGAGGATGGGGTGAACGACCGTCAGGGTAACTGCATAGTTGAAAAGAAAGAACTTATGAGGGTGACTGACCAGTGTGTTATCCGCTTTGTTTCGGGTCAAAGGGATGCGTCCCAGTGTTTCGTTCCTCATCGCGATCACGTCACAGGGAGGACATGGTGTCACAGTCGCCCGGAAGACACAGGAGCGACATGTCGAGAGGACTACTGACAGGGTAAGTCAATTTGAGGGTTCAAGGAAACCTCACAGAGCGTTAGTAAAATTAGTAAGGGCAGTGACAAAAATCGTGAACATCACTAATGAGACGCTCGTCGTGCCAAAGGGTACGGTAATAGGATTTGCCACACTTGTCAGTAATGTCGCTGGAGTACTATGCGTAAATAGCGTACCCCGAATATCCGAGAAAAGTTGTATAATTCTTGGGTCGGAACAAAGTGATTTAGTGTCGCCACAAGTAGAACCATGGGAGAAAATCCTCGCAGATGTCCCTAGAAACAAAGATATAAAGTGTTCGCTTCCAGGCTCCGAAACAGTAATCCCCTCGAGTAGTGTTAGCCATAAAGTGAGTGAATTAGTTAACGAGGTCACAGAACAGGGCAGATTTTGTCGCTGTGTCCCAAAATTCGAGGAGATAGTGTATGCCGAGCAGAGGCAGTTCCGATTCCAATTGAAAACCCCGAGTCCTGTAGTAAAAGTCTGAATCGTAATAACTGTCGTAAAAGTCTGAATCGTAATAATTGCCACAAAAGTTTGAAAATTAATAGTTGTCGTAAAAGTTTGATATGTGAAAAATAGTAGAAACAGAGAAGTTAACTTTGAAAATACGCGCGTAAATAAAAAATCGGTACCGATGTTAGATAGTTCACGTGGAATAGGAATAAATGAGCCGAATTATGTACAGACTCAAGGTAGTGAGTGTTGTGAAACTCGCATGGAAAATACGCGTAAATCATCGAATGGAGAGAATAAAATATTAAATGTGCCAAATTGTTTAGTGACTCAAGGTAGTCAGAGTTTTGGAACTCACATGGCCAATAATGGTGAATTAGTGAAGCAGAAGGGTAAAAAGTTACCAAAACTACCAAAAGATGAATTTATAAATGTAGAGAAAATTGTTAGAGATAAGCTGAAACATTTGAGTAAAAGTGATTTTAATATAATGTTCCCAGTGTTAATGAAGTTTGCATATATATTTCAAATAGAAAATAGTTTGAATTTCGGGTGCACAAATTTATTGAAACATAAGATAGATACAGGAGAGGCCAGACCAATAAAGCAGAATCCATACAGAGTACCGCATGCATTGAAACCAGTAATTGCAGAGCAAATAAATGACATGCTAGATAAAAATATTATTTCAGAGAGTAAATCACCTTGGCAATTTCCCATAGTAATAGTGAAACAGAAAAATAAAGACGGTTCTTTTAAGATGAGATTTTGCATAGATTTCTGTCAGTTAAATAAAGTTACGAAGCAGGATCCTTATCCAATTCCGAATGTCACAGATACGTTAGATTACTTGCAGGGATCGAAATATTTTCAACGTTGGACTTAGCGAGTGGCTACTTCCAAATTGAGTTAGAAGAAAGTGATAGGGAGAAAACGAGTTTTGCTACATTCATGGGGAAATATGAATTTAATAGGCTCCCGTTTGGATTGTTTAATGCCCCAGCTAAATTTAAGAGGTTAATAGAGAATTATGTTCTAACAGGTTTGTTAGGTGATCAGTGTTTAGTTTACCTTGATGACATTATACTATTTAGTAGTACTGTGAAAGAACACACCGAGCGCATGAGTAAAGTATTGGAAAGACTAGAGGAAGCTAATTTGCGAATCCAGCCTAGTAAGTGTTCATTTGTACAAGACAGTGTAGAATACTTAGGGCATGTTGTGAGTTCAAAAGGTGGAGGACCAAATCAGAAAAATTTACAAGCAATTAAAGAACTCCCAGACCTAAAAATGTCACAGAAGTTCACTCAGTGGTAGGGTTATTTCAATATTATAGGAAATTTGTACCGAATTTCGCAGGCATTGCAAGACCATTGACGAAAATAACTGAGAATGATGAACCATTCAATTGGGGGACAGAACAAGAGGAAGCTTTTAAAATGTTAAGAGAAAAATTAATTTCATATCCGATTCTTGTATATCCAGATTTTTCACAACCATTTATTGAGAGTACGGATGCTAGTAATTATCCCATAGGCGCTGTCCTGTCTCAGATGAAGAACGGACACGAGAAACCGATCGCCTATGCCAGTAGACAATTAAATTCAGCAGAAAGGAATTACAGTACAACAGGAAAAGAATTGTGCGCTTTAGTTTTTGACACAAAACAGTTCAGAGCATATTTGTTCGGGCGTAGATATACCGTTATTACTGACCATGCTGCATTGATATGGTTATTGAATTTGAAAGACCCTAGTTCAAGACTCACTCGATGAGAACTTCGTTGAGCAGAGTTTGATTTTGAAGTAGTTCATAAACCAGGTAAGAAACACGCGAATGCAGATTGTTTGTCGCGAATGGTAAATACGATAAATTCAGAAGACTTAACTAGAGGAATGAACAGACAGAAGACGAAACATGTCTAAGTATAATTAATAAGGCAGTTAAGGGAGATTTCTTTATTAATAGGGAAGGCATCCTATACAAAAGAGACGAAGTTAAAGTTTAGTAGTTGTCCAAAGTCGCTCATGACCAGAGTAATTAGTCATCACCATGTCACTCCATTTTCTGCTCACCAAGGTGTGAAGCAAACTCAAAACCTCCTCAAATCTTTGTACTGGTGGCCAACATTGAATAAAGATGTAGATGAATACATTGTGAGGTGCTATGATTGTCTTAGGAGAAAATGTACGAAAATGACGAAAGCACTGTTAGGTTCTTTACCGCAAGTAAATTCCCCATTTCAGTTGGTATCTCTAGATATTTTAGGTCCCTTACCGATGAGAGAGACAGGGAATAAATATGTGTCGACATTTATTGATTATTTCACAAAGTACTATGAAGCGATACCAATTCCCGATCAAACTGCAGAGACAGTAGCGAAATATTTTGTACAGCAGATTATTTTAAGGTATGGTTGTCCTCAAAGCCTGCTGGCAGATCAAGGGAGAAATTTTGTGTCTAGGTTGATGTTAGAGACGTGCAAAGTGTTAAAAATTAAGAAGTTACAGACGACCCCTTTCAGACCACAATGTAACGGACGTGTAGAGAGAATTCATCGAACCCTAGCGGACATGATATCTCATTACGTAGATGAATACGGTAGTGACTGGGAGGTATATTTGCCATATGCAGTGCACGCATATAGGAAGGTCCCACATTCACTGACGGGTTATAGCTCACATTATTTGTTGAATGGGAAAGAAGTTAGGCTACCCCCTTTAGATGAATTGAGTAGTCAGCCTAATGTGTTAGAGGGAGGTATGACAGTCAAGGAACACGTAGAAATTTTGAGTAATAAGTTAAAAGAAGCACCTGAAGTAGCTAGCGAAAGGAATAAAGTAGCTTTTGAGAGACAAAAAGAGTATTATGGCAAGAAATCAAAATCACCAGATATTGAGGTAGGTGATTACGTGTATCTACACACGCCAAGTGTTGAGAAAGGCAGAGTATCTAAGTTTCATAAGTTTTGGTCTGGACCTCATAGAATTTTGAGAAAACTGAGCTCAGTCACATTTGAAGTATTATTATACAAGAGAAAAGTTATTTTGCACAGTGATAGATTAAAGTTGTCTAAAAATTCTATAAAGCCAAGGAGCTCGTGTCTAGGCCGAGACACAACATATAGGGAAAAGCCCTGCAGATTATTGATGAAGTAGAAACAGTTGAGAAATTTTGCGATAGTGAAAGTGATAAAGAATTAAGTGAAGAAAATATAGGCTCAAAGTCACGCCCAATTTGAGCAGAAATAACAGAGTTAGCAGAAATAGGTGAAGTAGATGAAATATGTGTTGAATGCCGTAGGTAGGACAGCATCCTCGATCATAGTGAGTGTTATGATAATGTAGAAACTGACGACGTTTGGGAACCGCCGTGTTATCAAAAAGGGAAAAATTCGTGAGAAAGTAGGTGAACCTAGTGTCAGGTATAAATTGCGTTCAAGTGTAAGAAACACCTCAGGGGGAGAGGAGGAAGCAGAAATAAGTGATGCATAGTCTCAGATTATAATGTAACCTAGAATTTAATGATAATTTCTAGTTCAATGCGAAAAACTAAATAAGAGGTATATTGGTTTGCATTGCCGATCACACCATAGGCACTGGCGTGATTCTGGTCCAAGAAATGGTAGTCGTATTAACAGGAGACAGATGGACAATAGTACTAGACATACCCATAAGAAATTGGAAAGCATTAATAAGGAATTTAGGAACCAACTGAACATAATTAAAAGGATGGAGTTTTCTGGAAACCATGAGATCGAATAACCGCGTTCAGAGATAGATGTTCTTGATAGATTAATTGCAGAATTAGAGGAGGAAGTAAATGTAATATTGTCACAACCTGGTTACGATTGTAAAATATGTAAAAGAGAAGTTCTAGGTAACTCGTTCGTACCAGTGTTTATTAGATCAGTAGATGGTGATAGTTGGATCTATTCAGTACCGGGAAAGATGAAAGTTACAAAAATGTGTCTTCATGAAAAGAGTGAAGCACACATGGTGGAGGAGTGGATCTCGGAGTCATGTCCCAGGTAAGCAGTTGTCTGATAATTAATGGGAAAATTCAGTTGTCACCACATAATAACAAGGTAACGCAAATAAAATACAAAATGAATGACGTCAAGTTCTCTCCAGTTCAGTCCTTATTAACAAATAGTGAACAAGTGCTCGTTGCATCCATGAAAACTGACTTCACTATTAGTCTGTCACAGCTAAATTCATAAGACGTAGAATTGAATGTTGGACATTCATGATTTAAAACATAGAAAGGTTCTGAGTCAACACATCGAACGTCACAGTCACTACTTGGTGGGGTTCGTTATGATAGGATGTCTGGTTCTCATCATCTGGTTCCTGAGGAGTCACTGACCAGGTGTTAACGCGCCTGCCTCCCACGTCGGAAGGTAGCGGAGACCACAGAGCCTGTCCAACTTCCCAAGGATCAAGCAGATGCCATGGAGATGTGTGCTGGTTCGAGCACATTTCCAGTCCCGCAGCCGAAATCGAGGATGACAGCCACTACTTGCTTTAAAAATTCCATTATACGTCGAAGTGATTAAATGTTGATGCCCAGAGGCAAAAATTAAAGTAGAGTCAGTGAAAAGCAGAGTATAGTGCGGGGAATTTTGAAAATTTTATGCTATAGCAAGTAATATTACAATAGGAATCTGATATTCCAGAGAGCAACAAATAAAGTGTCCCAATGTGTTTATTCAATAGTTTGATTGTAATGCAATGATTGATTGATTTTTTTTGAAGATGATTTAACTCAAATATAAAAACTTTTTTTTGTTAGCTTAATGAATGATAACGAGAGACATTTTAAATTTAATCAGTGAACATAAGATACGTTGTGTTATGAACATATATCTTCCACAAAATTATACTTCTTTGTTCAATTACTCCATGAACATTGCAAATGAATGACCATCGAACTATTTAATAGTCTTGGTATGCAAGACGGAGCTGTAACAAATATTTGTAATAAGTGTTTATGTATAATGTTATCCAATATGTATATTGTGTTCCAGGTTTGTTTCAGCTGTACTTTGGAAAATTACAAAGGTGAACATAAATAATGAGGAAGGTGACATGGTACTCCCCATTTTGAGTTCAGTTAATTTTAAAGTTATTTTATGGAATAGTAATTATATAATTCCCTTTTATTAACTTTAATGAGTTAGTTGACCGTGAGTATGGAAGCAATTTCATAAAGCTTCAAGAAAGAAGACTCCTCTGTTAACATCGCTGCTACACGATGGCTGTTAGTTGGTCGACCGGAAACCTGAATTCCGTTGCTGGCGAGACCACATCCTGCTTTTTCTGATAGAGCAGTTACACTCTCAGACTCCATACTTCAACCATCTTCACTTTGATGAACAACTCATATATAGCTTCAGCCACATATCTTTCTAAAGTTTTGCTCAGTCCGAACAAAACTTTTCTAAAAGAGGGAGTGATGTAGTGCCACAGGCACTCCTCAAGCATTCCAGTTCAGAGAGAGAACATTTTAGTGAATTATTTTCACAACTTATCAAGTTCTGCGGTGCCTCCAACAGGAAGCTGTATCTGTTCTAGTACTGCCTGCAGTGATTTCAGCACCATGTGACTACGATAGCTAACCATGTTTGACGGGAAATATGTCCTGTTATTCACTGTATTTTCGTCCCATGACTCCTGGAATCACGTGCTGTATCACGCGCTGTTTTCCCGTCACATGATTTCAATACCACACTTTGGGGCCGTGTGCAAAGTTCCAGTTCACTGGTTAACGCCCTAACCCTGCTCTCTCATTGGTTGGCGACTCTTCTCGCCCTGACTTCTCATTGGTGAGAGACTGCTCAAGCGTGACTTCTTGGTGGAGGGAGACTTCTCCCCACTACACTCATGTTGTTAAATTATGCCATGCACGGCCTGATGAAGGGAGACTTCAGCAGAGGACACCAGAGACTGCACATCACCGCCTGGGACGACTCGCCTGAGCTGCACTGAGACTCCACTCTCCTTCACCACTGCTGTCATATCATGAATTTGCTTCTATTGCCATTATTATTTTATATTAACAATTCCCATGTCGTCTTCCACCACATCGCCAAGTAAGTAAATGTATAAGTAAAACTGTAACAGTTTCAGTGTTTGATCTAATTAAAAGTGTTAAATTGACTTAGAGTATTTCTTATTGAGTGTTTGTGCTCAAGCCTAGACCGCACGGGCACCACAGTATGTTTAATTTTGTTCTTTAGTTAAATTAGATGACAATTTATCTAAACTACTAGCCATAAATTTGAATGTCTCTATGAATCGCATCTTCAAATTTTCTGTCCACCCCTCCCCCGCCCAAAAGTTATAAACTTTTATTCGTTATTCGCAAATAAATCAATCTTTTTTTCATCGCAGCCTAACTCTTCAATGAATAAGTGAGCATCATAACCATCTAAATCATGAAAATAAATAGGTAAAAAATTTTGGTCATTTTAATTGTAAATTACAATTGTTGCATGTTGGCATAGTAAATTTTCCTCTTATATGATCATGATAACACACTTTTTTATTGTCCTGAGAATATTCGCACGCGCATGCAGTGCATTTTTTAAATTTCCTATATAATATTTTCTCATCTTTTGTTAGTGGGTGCATTGACTCAATTCGTGAATACATCTCCCAGATCTCTTCTACTTCGCTTTTTATTGATTGTATAAATATGAGCATCTGGGCCACGATTCACAACTGCTGGTATTTACTCACCATAAGCAGATACTATATAATAGCAAAACCAGATTCTGCATGTAAATGATATTTCATTGTATACAATTCGTCATTCAATTTTAAATCAATGTTATTTATTTACTTATTTGTAAGTTTATATTTTTCTTTGAATATTTCTTTGTAAAGATTATTATCGATATCGTTCTCAGTTAAAATAGCATATTTTTCTATTAAGTTAAATTCTTTTATTTCTCTTGGATTTGGTTTGGTGGTTGATATTTTCTTTAAAATTGATTCCAAATCTGCATATATTGTGAATGGGACTTTCGTTGTGTGTTTTATATTTTTAAATTTTTTTTGTTCGCTTTTTGAAGGCAAGATTTGTGTGTTGTTCTTTTTTATTTTTCGTAAGCTTTAGTGGATAAACATTGAATTTATCATCAATAGAGTAAACATTTATAGAAACATCAATTTGGTTTTCTATTTTTGGAATATAATAAATTTTTATAGGATATTCAAATTTATCTAATGTTTTCTCGATATTGAGACCCACATTTTTATATTTATATACTCTTTGTGAATCTTTTTCAGCAGGGAACAGTGCAGATTTTATTGCCCAAGAAAACATTTTTGATCCTCATTCTTCACAGTAATGCATGCCTTTTCTATTCTTAATCCCTTCTAGTATTTCAATATATGATGATACATTTAATGGATTATACTTATTTATTGCTAGTTGCTACCCAATTATTCTAAGTAAAGCCCAATCTGAGGTGCATCTTTCAATATTTTCTATTTGTGTAACTATTTCATTTGTAATTTGTTTGTACATTTTTTAAATGTCTCCTTCATTCAATATTGTAAATGTGTGTGCGTGAATGTCGTCGAAAATTCGAATCTCGCCAGTTTTACGGCTTCCAAAATGAGCAGCAAATTTAATCTTAGACTTTACAGTTTTATAAGTCGAAATGTAATATGTTAAATATTTGTTGCTTTACCGATGCTAAAAAATTTCCGGGCAACACTATATTAAAATTGTTATCAACGTTGTATATCGATAACCTGCACTTGAAAGTTTTCTCAACTTCGTATGTGTTATTAGTTTTTCTATTTCTCTTGTTCACATATACACTATTGGAAAATGGGAAAATTTCTTTTAAAACATTTTTTAGCTTTTCTATATATTATTTTGCCATTTGTAAAAGGTAAATTTGCAAAGTTTCTTTTTCTTTGTTCATTTTTAATTATTGGCATTAGGGCTGTGATTAAAACAGCTTTTCTTAAATTATATATATTTTTTATGTTAAAGCTTTTAGCATAAGTTCTTAATTTTAAAACCGTTACATCATTTAGATTCTCGATATGATATTTAGAATTACATACTCTATTTTGAATAATATTTGAAATAAAATCATCTTTATGAAATTTATATAATTTTTTTATTTTTAATCCTCTACTTATAATTCTCAACTAGCGCAATCTCTTTTCTCTCATCCCACCCACTAAGTTGCTCGTATACATATTTATATATAATAAATGTTATTATAATACAATTTATGAAGCCGGCGAATGCTGAGTTTCACTTATAATATCTATTGCTTCAATGTGTGATTTACATATTTTCCGCATTCACATTGCACTTTCTTTTTTTAAAATTCATGATGACGTTTAGCATATTCGGTACAACATTTTTTGGAAGTGTTAAAATGCTTATATATTGTGTTTTTATGAGATGCGAAATAATCGATAGATTTATTCTTCCGGGATACTATGCAGGTCTTGATTGAACAATCACATTGTAAAATTTCGTAAGTATTGTGCAATTTAGTAATTTTGTGCTTTTCGAAATTTACCTTGCAAATCGATTTTACACATTCGCCAAATACTACCTCTTTTTCATAAACATGTAGCGACTTCTAGAATATTCATTGTAACATTTTTACAGGTGTTAATGTGCTTATCTTTTGTGTTTTAATGCGATGGAAAACATTCAATGTTTAAAACTTCACCACATTTTTTCCATTGTTTGCTATTCTCAGTTTCACAAGAGAGTGGCGATTCCATTGTTATTTTTAAGAAACAAATTTTTTAAGCTAAATAAAAAATATAAACAAGACAACTATTTTAAATAAACCATATTCATTGATAAATTTAGTAATTTTTGTATATCTTCAGATAGCACCATTAATTTATGGGGTGGATTAAAGCTGATGAAATTCGTGGCAATATTCGCCACACGAATAAAAGAGACAAAAGAAAAAGTTTGTTGCTATCCAAGAAAATTCGCACAAACAAAAAATTATACTCGAAGCTCTACTAATTTTTTAACACTTCTTCTATTTTCTCTAGATATTCACCCATTTCGCGAAGTTCATATTTGTCGTCAGTGTTATCTAAGAGTAATATTTGCAAGCTTTGTAAATTTAAATGAAATTTGTGAACTACATTTTTGAGCTCTTCAGATGTTTTATCTAATTTATAAGATGGTGGACTTACGCCATCGACACCTTTGAAAAGATAGGACAAACTATATGGAAAAATAGGCGAAGTCGTGTTTATTTATAAAGAAACATATTTGTCAAAAAGAATTTAAAAAATCTAACTAATGCTTTTAAAAATGCGCTTAAGAAAATTCTAGATCACGGACAAATTTTCCATTTTTTATTTATATTTTTTAAACCTTTATACTTTATAAAAACTTCTTTCTCATTTATTAATTTCAAAGAATTTTTATCAAGTATCTTGACAGAGCGCTCTGGTAATGAAATTTTTAATTTGCCATCTAGAATACAATTAATTTTTTTACCAAAATTAGATTCATAAATTTCAAAATCTGTTGTCCTACACCATTTATTATTTTCTGCATCTCGTAGTTTGATGAATTCAAGCGAATTGTTTAACTTGCAGAGCAGAGAATCCATTTTTGTGTTATTTAGAAAGAAAATAATTATAAAGAAGAAGAAAAAATTCGGTGCTGAAATGTTATCAAGATAAACTGATAACCAAGTATATTTTGTGTTTTATTCATTATGGTATTTAAGGTGGGACATGTATCCAGCCTGCAAATTGTGGCAATATTAAGAGGTATTTAGTAAAAAATTTGTTTGTATATAAATTAAGACATATAATTATTATCGATATTGCAAATATAAATTTTGCACTTTCCAAAAAATAGAATCAGCAAAATATGCAACCACACACAATATTTATTAATGAATTTGGGCTATATTTTATCAAATTATTTTATTTGATTTTTCGTCTTCATAAAAAAGAATATTTATGAAAGAAACATTGTCCCTCATACAAGATGGCCGAATGACTAGAAAAACAGCTAGAAAACCTACAATTAGAAGTTAGCAATCATATTACTACATTATTTTATTTAAATAATTGAATTTTTAATGATAAAAAGATAAATATTTTATTAGACTATAAAAATGAGCCCTGGTTTTGTGGTAAAGATGCTGCGGAAATTTAGAATATAAAAAAAAAATCAAACACATTCTTTATTAAAAAGTTTCTCCAAAATATAGATCCTTTCTTTAAAAAATAGGTGATAGGCAAAATGCATACCACCTCTCTTATAACTAAGGCAAAGCAGTTTACATTAGTCAGCCTGGTTTATATGAACTTATTTTTAGTTAGCATTGTGAAATTGCTAAAGTTTTTAAACATGGATATTTAAAGATGTTATTCCATGAATTAGAAAACATAGCGAATATAAGATTCAAAAAGATGTAATGCTTTATTCAAAGGCCAAATAAAACACATTAAAAATACACGAAATTAAAGTTAATAATTTAAAAGATATAATTTAATTAAAGATGATCACATTGAAAAAGTAAAAGAAATAAATAAAATTAAAGATTAAAATTTTGAAAATTTAACACAAACAGTTGATAGAGCCATAGATGGAATAAATGGCAGAAATGAGGTAATTAGAGATATCGCCCCTCATGTTGTACCACATACACAAATTCCCAATTTAAATCCTACTTTTATTTATTTTTTAATTATTCATAGTGATTTTGAAATTGATTACTATGTTATTAGATCTCAAAGAAAATATGTTCAAAGACAATTGTATATGATTCAAGATAGACATCCAAATTGTGAAAATTATTGAGATTTGAATATATTCCAAATTCCATAAATTTATACCAAAGTATGAAGGAAACAATGAGTGGAAACATTGAGTTATTTAAACTGTTTTAACATTGTCAGAAATAATTATACTCAACAACAATTAATTATTTATATAGACATTCTTAGTCGAATTGAGTAAGAAATTAATTTTTTTAGAAACTCTGAACCCGGCCACAGTGGATGGGTTGGTTGGCAATGAGAAATCTAATTTATTTATCAATGATTTTTGCTTAATATTACAGCCCCTATGCTCGCAGGGCCTGAATTTAGTCTATATTTTATAAAATTATATTCTTAAATTTTTCGTTTTATGTATAAAAAAGAATATTTATAAAAACATATTTCCCTGCATACAAGATGGCCCGAATCACTAGAAAACTACAAGAGAACATACAACCCGAATATAATAATGATTTAAATAATTTAATTTTCAACAATAACAAATTAAATGTTGTATTAGATAATAATAATAATGAGCCACGGTTTAGAGGAATAGATATTTGTGACATTTTTGAATTTACCATCTCCAGAAAATCTATTGGAGACCATGTTTGTGCAAACCATAAAAATGCTTAAAAAACATTAAACCGAATAAATATGTTGACAATATTGGTAACATAATTTATATAAATAAAAATGGATTAACACAACTATTGGCAAAGTCTAGAAACGCCAATACATCATTGGTAAAACAAATTTCTAAGCAACTTGATTTAAAAATTTATGTTTTTAAGGAAAAAAGAAACAAAAATATTTCTCACATTATTAAAGGTTTTCAAAAATTTAAATTATAAACAGCAATATAAAATAGACGATTATAGAATTGATTTATATTTTCCAGATATAAAATTAGCTATTGAGTATGACGAATTTAACCACAGAGATAGAAATACTAATTATGAAATAGAGAGGCAAAAGTATATAGAGACACAATGAAATTGAAAATTTATAAGTTTGAATCCTGATGAAATAAATTATGATATTGCTGAAGTGGTTAATCGTATTATGTTCATATAATTAAAAATATTTAAGCAAAAATATTTAAATTTACACTACATCTGTTCTGTTAATCCATGAACTATGTGAATTATTAAAACCCAACCACTTTACAAATATTTTATCGCCTTTAGTTTTTAAAACTTTTTTGACCAAATATTCATCGGGATAGTTCGTTTTCATGATTCTGTATTCAAAAAACTACCCATTATATCGTCTCCATAAATATATTTTAATTTGTAAGTTGGTATATCAAAATTTAAAACTTTACAAATAGTAAACAATTCTGTCGACCAATTAGCAGTATAACCTTTTTCAAAAAAAAATTTCAGTTTGCTCACACAAACATCTCCAACTTTATATTTTGGTTTAAAATTATTCACAAAATTTGTTTGCAATACATTTTTTTCATTTTATTTATTAACTTCAATTGGTTTCATTCCAAAAGTGCTGTGATTTGTGTTGTAGTCTTTCACTAATTCATTCAATATATTTGTCCTTTTATAATTGCCATCCAAAGAAAATTTTTCCTTATTATATTTTTTTAAAGTTCGATTGTATATTTTAACAACGCTAGATTTTAATTCAGAAAATGGAGAAAAATAATTTAAATCATGCTTTTCCATACGATCTTTAAATATTTTGTTATAAAATTCTGAGCAATTGTCGCTTTGCAAATCATTTTGCTTTCTTTTCATCAAAATATTTTCTAAAGCAATTTTTATATTTTTGCTGTTTTATCCTTGATTGGCAAAGCAAATGCAAACTTTGAAAATACATGAACAATTGTCATAATATATTTATAGCCTTTATTTATGCGACATATGACTTTCAAATTTCCAGTATCCATTTCTACAAGATCAATTTGCCACAAATCATAAATTCCATACGAAAGAACATTTCTTCTCGGAATTTTTTTTTTCACTGGTTTATATAATTCATTAATTATTCCTTCTCTCACATTGAGCAATTTTTTTTAAGAATGTTGATTTTTTAGAATTGCACAGCGAGTATATACTTTTTTGGACTAATCGCCCATTTGTTGTATTCCCATTTTTATATTATAATTTTTAGTGACTCTCTTGCACTTCAAACACCATGTGTTAGGCAGCTGAAGTGGTCGAGCCACAGTAGTCTCCATTTTATAATAATAATAATAATAATAATAATAATAATAATAATATATAGTGCTAATCTTTGTATTTCACGAATATTCCTATTGTGGTCAACATTCCATCAACAAAATAATCAGATAATTAATTTTTTTTCAGTTTTAAAATTTAAAAACTCACCTCTGTTAACATCAAATGGTTCACTATAATCTATTTTTGTAGTCCCCTTAATAACAGTTAGATTATCATCGGATAAATTATTTCATAAACACTATAATCCCTCAAAAAAGAAAAAAAAATCACATCATCATTTATTATTTTTATTCCACTTTCCACACAAATAAAATATATGAGATTTTTCTTCCTTAAATTATTCAATTGATTGACTTAAATTGTGTAATTCGACATCTAATTCTTTATCAAGTTCTTCTTTGTTTTGTTTTGTTTTTTTTTTTTTTTCGCTTCAGTTTTTGTGTTAACGAATGCGTCGCAGTAGCTCACAACTGATTTGTTTAAACTTTGCAATTCTTTATCGAAATATTTTTTACTGACAGCATCTTTTCCATCAATAGGATCAGCCATATTATAAATTCTGCGATTTTGAATAGAAACACATTCTGTTGTGTAAACAAAAACTTTGCGTATTTGATCTCGTAAAGCAGAAACTATGGTATTATATTTTGAATCTACGTATGTTTTTAAATCAGAAACACTAATGTTGTATTTCGATTCAACATCATATTTTAATGTATGGTCAGCAACAATAGTTTTATATTTTGATTCAACATAATTATTTAATGAATGATTAGCAACAATAGTTTTACATTTTGAATCTGCTTCTTTTAAATCTTTGTTTTGCATTATTTATTTGTTTTATGTAATCAGCAATAGTGTTATTGAATTGTAAATTTACGCCTTCTTTGAAAGCATAATCAATTATTTTTTATTAAAAAAAATTATTTACTGCATCTTTTCCATCAAGAGGGTCAAAAATGAGACATACAATTTTGTAAAATCAAAACATGTGCTCAATTCGCTTTGTAAAGCAGAAACACTCGAATTGCATTTTGAATCTTCATATTTTTTTAAATCTTCAGCAATATTATCAAAGATTTTATTTAAAGATTTGATTAATGGTTTCCCATATATATATATATATATATGTGTGTGTGTGTGTGTGTGTGTGTGTGTGATTTAATAACATTGAAAATATATCGCGAAACTTAAATTCTCTCGAAAAAAGGTGTAAAACAATTAAACACAAATGTCCACAGATAAGAGAATTAAAAATCGGAACTCGATCATCATTGTAATTAACATTATTGTTTTTGAAATAATAAATTAAATTATAAGGAATATTGCCTCCAAATGAGTCAAAATAATAAACATTATTATTATCTTTAACATAGCAAACCCAATGAGTACCAAGATTGCTTGAAATGTCAAAATTAACCACAATGCACAAATTTTTGAGCATATTTTTTGGTAGTTCATCAGTCATATAAACATTTGTGAAATTTTTAATTTATATTTTTTTATATATATTTTTCAATATCGATAGCAGAGCTAAATATTTTTTGACCTTCCTTTTTTTTTCGTTGCTAAATTGTGTCTCTGTTGTTCTTCTAACTCTTTTATATTATTATTTTTAGTTGGTTCAACAGAATTATAAATTACACTAGCTCCTCCAGCTATTGCGCCAAGAGCTCCTAAAGCTGCAAATAAAATTGGTAAAAATCGTCCATGATGTAAACCACTTCCCAGTTTTTTCATTGGCCATTTTCTAACTGTTGGCAATGGTAAAAATGTAAAACTTTTACCTTCTTTCTAAAAAGAAATCTAAATCAAATGAAAATTATTGAGCTATGGAATCTGTTTCCTGAAATGAAATCCTGTTTCGTATACGTCGGAAAAAATTATGGTAACATCAAATATTTACTTTGAACATAGAATGTCATTATCAAATTGTTTTCGTATTCAAACAATATCAGGAAACAATGTTTTGTTAATGTTTTGAGTGATGCAATTATGTTAATTGGATTAAATGTAAGAGCTTTAATTTATCTTCAATGTTATTATGTAGCAACTTAGAAACTTTTTTTTTGGAAAAGGATGTTTTTAAACGTTTTTATATTTATATACTTCAATTAGTTATGTGTAAGTAATATTTCATTTGTAACAATGTGGTATTGTATAAGAAACTATATGAGTAAATGGGTGCTGGAGGTTGGTGTAGTCTTGGTCGATGCATGACCCCCTTGCCAAACCAGTCACGTGAACCTTGGTGAAGATGAGAGCATGGAGAGATTTTATTGCTTTGGATGGTTGAGGGTACTGGCAGACTAGGGGTGGCAGAGAGCTAGCTACCCCTCTGTTTTCAGACGAACTGCTGCCATACATGGTGTCACGATCATCGGTAAGTAGTTAGAAGATGGCGCTTGGAGCCATCCTCATATCTCGAGCATTGGGCATAGACTGTTGTCTGCCCGCTCTATCTTCAGTGCACTTGATATTAAAAAATGTTGGACTTATATCATAAATATATCAGCAAATCACATGCCAGTTGCACTTTTTTTAGTGCTTTAAAGCAGATGTGTACTTCGTGTGCGTAATTATTCTCAGTACTTACTCATTACCCATACTTATGCATAATAACAGAATTATGTATATTTAATCATTATGCATTCTTGCATACTTAGTCATTACACAATTACTCATTGCCCATTTTTACCTTCTACAGGTGTCGAACCAAGGACTAACTCCTGAACCCTAGACCATACACCTCCCTTACAACTAACCTCTTGCCTTCCAACCTCATCAGCTGTGCTTCAGCAGCCAATGGGTAAACATGTGTATTTACATTCGCAACTTACTCATTATTTTTACCTATACCTAATTATGCATATACTCACTATGCAAACTTTTCCATTATGCAATTACTAATTGTTCGACTAAAAATCTAATTAACCTCGATGGGTATTGAATCAAGGACCGACTCCTCAACCCTAGACCCTTCACTTCCCTTACCCCCAACCTTTTGCCTTCCAACATCGTCAGTTGTGTTGCAGCAGCTGATGGGTAAACATGTGTATTTAGTGTGTAATTTATCTTGGTACATAATCATTACATGATTACTCATGTCTAATTCTGTGATCAGTCATTACATTATTAAAATCTTTTTACCCTCTACAGGTCTCGAACCAAGGATTGAACGACTCCTCGATCCTCCTGGTCTAACCCTACACTCGCCTTACCCAGTCCTATACCGTGCCCGCTATCCTGTCACCAATGAACATTTTCGAAGTCCTGCAAATGTCGCTTGGGTGTTTTGTCCACAAAAAGTGTATCCCACACAGATATCAATTAATAACAGCATCCATTAGAAGGGTGCGAGAACCTGATGGCCAACCCCAACACACTATTCCTCGAATTTTTTCACCTCGACAGTAACTCATCCGTGACCCCTGGCACTCCGTGCTGCATTGGGAAGCATTACATTCACTTTGTGCTCAGAGTTTGAGGTGACCTAATCCCCATTCCGACATGGTGGCCATATAACTAAAACAAATATTCGATTCTCAGGTCAGTTGCGAGTAAGCAGTGGATGGGGTTGTATGTGTAATTAGTGTGTGTACTTACTCTCGGTACATTCACATAGTCTTGACACATGTACTCAGTGTGTGCAATTACTCTTGGTATTTATTCATTAAACAAATGCTAATTACTCTTTATGCATACTTAGTCATCGCAAATTTGCTAATTACACCTTATGTGTGCTTAATCATTACTTATTATGCCTATTAACCCTCGATGTGTGTCGAACCGAGGACTACCTTCACCCTCCCCCTCGCCCCTCTCCTACCAACCTCCTCACTTGTGGTTCGGCAGCCGAAAGGTAAACTTGTGTACTTACTCTCATGCTATTAATAAGTAATATTTATGCCCAATTGTGCAAATTACTCATAATGCAATTATGACTAGTTACCCTCGAAGTGTCTCGAACCAAGGACTGCCCAAACACCCTCAAAAACATTCAAAGCTCTAGAAATGATGCTTGGGCGGTTTATATGCTACAAGGGAACCCCCACAGCCAACAGCCAATCACAGCACACCTCCCAGGGTGTGTCGTACCAGGGAACACAATATGAGAATATTCATTTAAACACATACATCAGCAAAACAGACAGTTTATTACAAAATGTGTTTTGTGTCTTTTATATACTTACACTTTTCATTGTTTACAAACACAATGCAATACAAATATTCAAAATGCCTGATAATTGCATTATCAAAGTACAAAAGATGCAATTATTTAACTATATCAAAACTAGAATTCGTCACACATTTATATTCAAGTACTTAAATTCAATAGTTTGACCAGAATTAACATTATAATACACAATAGACTCTCTCACTATTTATAAACAATAAAATAATAAGTTGTTGCAAATTTAAATAGTTACATGAGTGCTAGATCTTATCAAAATTTTACCAAGTGTTATCATCCAATGGTCCAGCACACTCATAAGGAGGCTACAAACTCTAGGCAAGCATTAGCTTTGTTAATTGAAATCTTTTTGCGTGGCCAGCCACAATTCATTACAATTCGAGGGCGAGGAAGTGCAAACTTTACTTACACTAGACAAAATGTTTTGAAGGCAGCCTCAAGACATTAACAAATATTATGCATTTTCAATCAATTGTGCTTAACCCACGCTGCACAATTCACGACTCTAAAATTACCCATATATTAAACATACAATTTAAAAGGAGGTGTTTAAGCACGTAAAACTTCCTCATTCACCTTCGTGTACAAAAATTTGCACATCACTAGTGCTAAAATATCACTTAATAAATAATATAAGTATATATGTATATATTTTGAAAGGTGTGCACACATGCATAAAATATCTTTCAACTTGACCTAGAGATTCACACAAACCCTGTAAAATCAATACTCCAGGCCGATATTATCATACAACTCATGCCTTATTTTGACCAACTGAATATTTTCAAAAACCAAAGTTTAACGGCCATCTGATTAAATAAATTGTGACAAGGCACTTAGTGTCTTATAACCTAACCGACACATCATTCTGCAATCAAATTATCTGGGATTAGAGTTCCAATGACAGTTAGCAATTTTGCAATCTTACACAAGGGTTTAAACATCGCTGAACGTACATGGTAATCTATTTATTACCTAACCTGCTGGGAACGAGGAGAGCTAGTCGGCATCAAATGGGCCAGAAAAACTGCGCAGTGGCAGCACCAAATAATATTCTATTCTGTTGGTAAGAAAGTTAAGCTGGAGCATGCCGAATCCGGCTGGCGAAATTTGATTATTGTAAACTCAGACAAGGCTTTAATATCATCAAGTCCAGTAGTGCTTACTTCGCACGATTCCCCGTATTCATGCCGAAACTACAGATTTGTGGAGCTGGGCGACATCTAGTGCCCTTTCATAGCCAGCCCTGACCAAAACTGGAATTTCTCCGGCACTAATAGAAACACAATACATGAGTACGAATTACGATAAAGCCAAGTATTTTCAAAGCCTAACACTTAAAATACACCAGCTGCAAACGAAGCAAATGCCTGTGATCTAACTGGCAAAACTACCGAACACTTCCTCAGGCAATTTGCCGAATGCTCATAAAATTGACAACTCATCTAATATTGAGGCAGGTACTCACTGATCACGTTCATTACACTCATGCCACACAGGGCGCATCCTGAACCCGGCCATCGGTTAACAGGCCCCACACTGCCAATAACCGAAACTCACCAGAAATATTGCTCAGCTGAAAGCTCATATAAAAATTACAATCCGCCACACTAGCAGATTAATCGCTTGCAAATCGCCGTCAATTACAGCTGTCGAACCCAGCGCTGTCATTCCCCTGGCCGATGACAAGAGAGTAGACTGGTCGGTGAAGGCACCACGATAGCAGAATTCAAAACGGTCAACTAATTTTCTCCCGCATCGTCGCACACCTAGCACAACTGGTAATGAAATAAACTGAACAGTAGGCTGTCTGTCGGAGCAAGAAGGCGTCAGAATGAAGGGAGGGGAAGCGCACGGGCTTAAGTAAACAACCATAAGTAGAAAAAGGAAGGGGAGGTCTGGAGTAGGCAGCAGAGGGAGAACTCGGGAGGGAGAAGTTGTGCAAGGAGCACGCATGTGGCCAAAGAGTCTAGATAATGTCCGGCGACGAGTGCTAGTGTCACAAGATGAGAGGGGGTGTTATACATCAGCCAATCACAGCACACCTCTAAGACGGGGGGTGGGTGCAGGTCGTTGGCCGAAACACCCCTTGCGAGATTAATAAATTGGTTTTTAGGCCGTTTTAAAATTCCGTTTTTCTTGTACCCGCGTGTGACCTCTACTGTCATGGTAGGTGAAGGTATAACACGGTCACTATTTTTCAGTATTAAGGTATTACCAACAACTTCGGAAAGTGCATCGTTACCAACATAATAGGAATTGCAACTGTTAACAATTTAGTCTCCCACAAGGACAGTGGTTATAGAAATTAGACGCTTTGTTTCAGGAAATTGAGAATGTAAACACAAATACTCGAAAATTGTTATCACATCTTCGTTATTTCTTCGCATACGAGAGCCTCCCATTTCAATGTGCTGATCAGATGATATACAATAAGTTCGAGAGAACATTTCTACAGCATTACAAAACCATACTATTTGCAGGCACAGAGAGGATCCATTTCGATATCACTCTTTTGGTCATTCCTCGACCATGTGTTAAACCATCTTTGCTTTTCGTTGACTTCATTACCATTTGTTAAATAGTCATGTCACTTCATACTCTTGTCCAATAATTTTCCGTTCGTCGAATCGTGAAGAGACTTTATGTGGCGAATGCGTGATATTCTGTAGAATCCATTGTTGAATTCAAATCAACCATTTCTTGCAGATAGAACTGAAAATTTAGCACAAACAAAATTACCACAGGCTTGAAAAATAATAATTTTGTTTACGCAATTCAGATGTAAATTCTAGTCACCTATGCATACAGAACGTATGTAGTTGTTTATAAGTGTAACCATGGTGATGTCCTAGACCCATAAATGTGTTGTTTGGCCTTTTTACTTAAATACATTATGCATGATATGAAACTTGTTTGTAAGTTTGAAATTAATGCAACCCTGCTGATTGGTTTTTATTTAGTCTTCCTCTACACTACACACAAAACAGTAATGATCCTAAAATGTAAATGTGCCATGGCTGATCACATATATTTTACAATGGAAGGGGGTGGTGTCGAGAGACGAAGAGTAAACACAAATGTTTTTTTTTTAAATCGACATATGCCTTAAAACTGTGGTTTTAAGTCACCCTCGACTTTCTGAAAGTTTCCCCCCCCCCCCCCCCCCAGAAATATACACAATGTTAGTAGAGTGCATGTTTAGACACCGTTTGGCACGACAAGTGCCTCTGTCCTCCTCACTCATTCCGCTGTTGGATTGGAATGGTGCTTCTTAGCGATAACACAGTTATATGAATATCGTATATAAAAATGCAATAAAATCACTTAACAATGCTACATGTACTTATTTCGACTAGGACTGTAGCCAGAATTTTATATGCGAGAAGTGGGTGATGGAGGTAATATTTTTTTAGGGTGAAAAGGTTCAAAGATATGGGGTGTCGCTGTGTTGGGGACACGGCCGTTTGTTTTGGGTGAATACGTCTACGTTGAGGCGTTCGGACGACTTGATATTTTGTTTTAAGTTCCCGAAACCACTTCACTCGATCATATGGGGTTTTATGGATATCGCTGGATTGCTTTTGAGATGCTCTTTCCAACTGCGTACGATTCGTGTATTTCGACTTGACTTTTTGACGAGTGAAGGCCGACATTGTCTTAAGTTTTCTAACTTTTTTATATTAAACTCATACTATTTCACCATAATCACGCCCCTAAAATGTTTTTACACACGCAATCGATTGACCTTGACGAGATCTGTCGATTTAAACTTAAACGAGCGTCGCAGTTTTTCCTAGTCGTGGAAGTACGTGAAAGTTATGAAATGCGGCGAGACGAACTCAAAATTGCGCCCCTCCCCCCCACCCGGGAAATCAACGCGCTGCTCCGCAGTCCTCACTCAACATAACATATTACTTGATCCTTTGACATTCGAGTGGTGTTATTGACATTTGAATGTAGACGATAGATTCGGAGTTACAATGCCAAACCTCATCTCCCGATTTAGTTTTCATCGGATTTTCTGGGTTGCCTCCCACTAAGGTTGAAAATTTAAAGATATATTCACGTCAAAATGAGTAAACGAACATAGACAATGTTAGAAATGTATGAATAACCTCTACTTATTCATGTGCGGTCGTCTCAGATGACGGGCTGCGTAAAACCAATTGACAGCAAAACATTTCAATTAAAAAAAAAAATACATATAATTCGATTCAAATGAACTTTCGATCTGATTTCAATAGAAAAGGACATACATATTTCCACGGTAATCTTCCGCTTACCACAAGGCTTGATAAGTGCTTTGCCGCCTTTTCCATTATTGGATCAATGACAAATATTTCCCTATATTTAAAATAAATCATATTGCTTTCGAAAATATTTTCTTAGCTCTGAGTAAACGTAATCGAGTAGAACAGGAAAATTAGTTTCGTTCTGAACCACAAATTCCAAGCTAACATATTAGGCAACATTCTCACTTTGCACCAAATAAAAATATTCTACTATTCCATACAGAAAAAAGTAGCAATAGATTTGACGCAGTCAGCTGTTAGCCGTAAAAAAAACGCATCGAGTAACTTATGCAAAGTAAATATTATTAAAAGTCTACAATTCTTGAGGTCATGTAGTATATTTGTAATAGGTTCTTGCAGACGGGTCGAGGCACAGGAGTGAATCAATGTATTTTACGTATTACATAACCTTAAAAAGTTGAAATGCGCTTGCTTAACAACTTGTGCACTTATATGTGAAATTTTTCTCCTTATTAAAGTATGAAGGTATATTATAGAGGGAGAGTGGGTAAACGGGCATCTATCCAGAGCCCGTATTTCATTAAATGTGTGTAGTAGGGTAAAAGTGATTATAACCATTTTTGTAGGGAATGCTGTGTAGATAAGTTTTGTCTAAACATATTTTGCATTAAGGAAAAAAGGAACCATTAGAGATAAAAAAGCTAAAAATTGTCTCTGACCGCCATTTTTCCAAATTTGGTGGCCTACGCTCCAGTCGGATTATTCAGGACTTTCAGTATGTTGAGAAAGAAGGTTATATTGAGGTGTCTCCCGAAATTCATATTATTATGCATTTTTTTAACACTATAACACGAATATTTATATAAAGTGAGTGGACTACTAGTATATTACACTAACACATTAAGATAAGCAACTCATTCTGAAATAGTTGGGAAAGATATTCAGCTCAAGGTCGATGACATAAATGAAATACATTTTACGGTGTATTAATTTAGTATTTTCAAAGGATTTAGAGATGTGCAGTATCTTTGAGTATGGTCATTATAATTTAAAATATATAGTCTGGATTTTGTGTCACTCAGATATTCACACAATCGTTAAAGATTAGAAATCTCCGTGATTATAAATACCGTCCGAATTACCTACAAGTAGCTAGATGCTCTTTTAGTTATACCAATCGTCGGGTAGGAGCTATGAATTTGCAACAGGCCTGCTTACAGAGTGTAACAGAGAAATATAATACATTATGTCAGGCCTTCGCATGCTCAAGGGTGTGAAACTGTTATTGTAACGACTGTTTAAGACTCTTGTGTTTTTCGAACTGAAAGCACAACAATTTGGCCAAGATTAACACACGACGCAACTTGAGCCCATAATGAAACATTTCAATAAGAAGGAAGGAATTCGATCACTGTGCATGCTAATTATCACGACCATGTGATTATGGGGCAGGATCAGTGGTGTGTTGTATCCAATATTCGGGATGTTTCAATTTATTTACATAGAGGCGGTGTATAGGTCGATAAATAATTGAGGCTTTGTCGACTTTAGCCATATCATGCATAACAATTGAAGTAAAACACAAGCTACAAATTAGTTTAGAAGGAAATATCAAGGCCCTTAATTCTGCACATGGCATCGTGAAGTTAACAACTACAACCAATAAGATTATAAAATGAAAGCAATGCAAGACGATAAATAAAAAAAATAGTCCGTAGTGGCATGTTTCAGCTGTTGATATATTAGCTTCCGTCAAGAATTATATCTCAATACTCGCAAAACCTATACAGATAACTAAAAAAAAAAAAAAATAAATAACTTTATATTTCCAGCGAAAGAGCGCATGCCAGCTAACATTAGGAACAGCTAACATTAGGAACAGATAACAACTACACAACTAGTATCAAGGAATGGACCAACACGCCCGCTGTGACGCGGTCGTGTCAACTGAGAGAAAGACGAAATAATCAATCAACGGACTGAGTAGAGTCGAATAGAATTTCGCGTGTCCAATTTATCAACGGCTTTCAGTTCATCGAAGAGGTATGAGGGTGTGGCGAGGTCGAACGCACAAAGGTCTGTTTGTGTTATGCCGCAGACAATGCGCGACACGGTCGTTCCACCCTTGTTCGACGTCAATAATGGCGGCGCTCACGTTTGCCGCGCGCATTAATTCACTACTAATTGCTACTCTTCAGTTGGCCACCTAAACTCATTTATCGAGGATCAAACACCAACAGGGCCTTCTGCTGGGTGCAGCGAACAGTGTGCTCTGGCGTCATCCATCAACTGAATAACACTGCAACCAGCAAGATAATATGCGAGTTTAGTGCAAGTCGTGTTAAGTTCGCATTTCGTTATATTCATAAAAAAATTGAATATTTTCTATGAATCGCTTATGCTACGTAATAACTCAACATTCTGCATTTGATTTATAAATTCGTAGCTTAAATTACTAACAAAAACTTACTGTGATTGGATTAAAAAAAATAGATTTAGGAAGCCTGTTCACGAATAAATTTTAATATGCATGTTAAATCTAATTAATTCAAAGAACGCCCCAATGAAGTGGCCACAGAAAATAATTATTAACAATAAAATTGCATGACAGGAATCTCTATTAGAATCAGATAAATTTTGTACACCATATCAGTGCGAAACTGATTACGTCATGCATAATTTATGGTTTGTTTTAACTACTTCAGTAAAAGTAATAAAGGAAAGTACTACAAAGTCAATAAAGCCAGAATTTAGTACGTTTCCACTTAAGTGTGACTGTAATGTCCCGAGCTATTCCGAAGATACAGTGTAGATACTGAAACGAAGTTAAGATATTCATTTGCAATACATTGTAGGGTACATGATTTTATAGCTGTTAAACATCACTGCCCTCTAATTGGAAACATTTCTCACAGCCTTCAACTTTTGCTACAGACACGTTTCTAAACAGATATGTAGAAGGTAGATTGGTAGATGGGCTTAACGACGCGTCGACAGCGAGGTCATTAAAGACAATGCAATTTGTACAAGAAAGAGGGATTGGGTAAGGAATGGGAAGGAATCGGCCATGGCCTTTGTTAGGGACCCATCTCAGCATTCACCTGGAGTGATTTCAGAAAACCATGGAAAACCGAAATCAGGATGGCCGGACCAGGAATCGAGCCCGGGTCCTCCCGAATGCGAGTCCAGTTAGTTACCATTGCGCCACCTCACTCGGTTATAAGTAAAAGTATTTAGATAGTTGAGAAGCAAGGTATTTGGGATTCGGAGCGACGGAGCCAGGCCGGCCGCCATGTTGCGACGTAGCCGTCCGCCATATTGGAAGCCAGTGCGTAATGGCCGTTGGTATTTGACCCTTGACCACTGACCCATAACCTATTAACCCAAAAAATTCCAAAAATTCCGAAAAAAAAAAATCTAAAAAAAAAATGTACTACTAAAATTATTTAAAAAAATTACTATTACATAAAAAAATGTTATTCAAAATTATTTTAAGAATCGCTCAAAAATTCATTATAAAAATTTATTATAAAATTTATTTTAAAAAACTTACATTTCCGTACGCCCCCCAGCACCACGCCCACCAGACGACTGACTCATTCACCCCCTCCTTGCCTATATTCAGTCCATCATATGCCATCATGTTGGATTTTTCGTTCGTCAATTGTTGCGAAGGCCGCCATCTTGGTAAGCATAATTTTTTCGAAGGCCGTCATATTGGTAGGCTCTCACCTACATTCATCCGCCATGTTGGTACTACCCGGATTGTGCGCCTTGAGATAAACCTTGGTATATGGTATTGATAGCTTTACTGAGTGGTTACCAGTAAAGTTTGTACTAGCCAATCTGTGAAAGTGACTGAATCTCGAAGACACTGTGCACTCCCCCTCAACGTGGGCCAGGTGGTGTAAGAGTCCTTGGGTTATCAGTCTACCGGATGATGGTGACCTGTGAGTAGCCATAATACTGCACTGTGCAGCCTCCCCAAAGCTGGCGAAGAGATCGCAGTAGAGGCCAGTGTCTGTCTAGGGCGTCAACCCCAGGCCTCGTGAGGTTACAGTCCTCACAGGGAATCTCAACTTGTATTTGTGTGTATTAATTGGACTTGTGAGTAGTGTAAGTATGTACTGAATTTTGTAGAGATTTTCTTTTGCAGATAGTCTGCATGATGAATGAACAATGGTGGTTACCGGTGATGTCTTGTTCCAAAGCAGGAGGTATTTGGGCCGAGAGGAAAGAACAGATCAGGCAATTGATAACCACGGAATTTCCCAAGACTTGTGTCTTGTGGACAGTTACCCGTCTCCTGGATGAGAACACAGCTTGGGATCAGCTGGGAGAGCCGAGTGAAGCTCGCAAGAAAGCGACGAGAGAAATGAATTCTCTCATCACTGGAATGGACACAGATACAATTGTTCAGTTAGATAAAGAGGTAGTAAACAGGATTTGTCCTAAAGGAAGAAGAGAGAGACATAGAGAGAATCAGCGGAGCCTGTACCTTAATTGATGTTGGCCGAAGTGGAGGAACTCTACCAGGAGTTGGTTGAGTACTCAACTGATCAAACTAAAAAGATGAATTGTGAGAATTGTCACTTTGATTTACTAAGGATTAATAAGATGAAGACATTTCTGACTGACTAATGATGGAAAATGTGCAGTTAAAGGGGCAATTACAGGCCCTGAAACAGACTGGGGTAGCTCTAGGATTAGAAGGCAAGAGTTACACAAAGGTTGTAGCTACACCAGCAATAGCTACATCTGAAATGAAGAAGAAGGCAAAGGAGATGCCTCCAAGGAAACTTGGCATGGTTCCGCCAGCAAAAGAAGACCAGTCAAGTAAAGAAACAAGAGAAATGTTAGAGAAAACATCAAACCCCGTCAAAAATGGTTTGAAGACCAAAAATATGTAGGGAATGAGGAACGTTGGTGTGATGGTGGAATCGGCGGACGACCCCACAATACACAAAATACAGACAGTTCAAAACATCAAGAGTTTGGGGCTGAAGTTAGAGGAACCAAGACGTCGAGTGCCAAAGATAATGGTCTATGATGTTCCAAGGGACCTCGATAAAGATTATGAATTACTTGAGATGAGTCATGCCCAGAATTTTGAAGATTAGGGCATGAGTTTGGGTACTCTAAAGAGTAACATGACACCCATGATGCGAAAAGTGGACATAATGTCTAGAAATGTTCATGTAGTGTTCGAGTGTTCGGCACAAGTACAAAAACTATTGTGGAACATGGAAAGTTTTATATAGGCTTTGCCTGTTGCAGAGTCAAGTATTTTGTAGAACCTTTACAATGCTACAAGAGTCAGAGGCATGGACATACAGCAGTCCTATGCAAAGGGAAAGAGACATGTTCCATTTGTGCAGTTGAAGGATATATGCACAAAGAATGCAAATACAAATGACCAGAGAAGTGTGCCAACTGCAGACAAGAGAATAAAGAACACGAACACAGGGTGGACTCAAAGGAGTGCCCGGCCTATGTCCAAGCTTATGACAAGGTGGTAGCTCGTGTGGACTATGGTTGTTAGTATATTGATGTGTGCACAGCTAAACATGCAGGGGTCGATGGTGGCCATGGCAGAAATAGTGAATGTGGCAGAGGAACATTAGATAGATGTGGTACTGTTTCAGGAACCCTATGTGCTAAATGGGAGAGTGATGGGAATTCCAGGGCGTGTGCTGACTAGTGGAGAGCAACCAAATGCAGGAATATGGGTGTGTAGGAAATGTACTAGACTGATACATGAGAATGTATCTAATGAACATCATCTAGCAGCACATGTACTGGTTGGAAATAAACAAGTGAATTTCCTCTACTCATACTTTCAGTTCTCTGAAAGTACCAAGGTGCATTTGAATATTGGAACAGGGTCCTGGACAGTTTCCACAATTCTGATATGGTAATGACAGCAGATGTGAATGCGAAAGCTACCATGTGGTATTCACCAGATACATGCATGGGAGAATGGTAGAACAATATATTACTGCCAGAAACTTGCACATTTACAATACAGCTGGAGATCTATCCACATATGTATCTCTAGCACAAGACACAGAAGCGTAAATTGATGTCACTCTGATCACAAGCAAGGCACAAAGAAGGGTAACAAACTGGGACAAAGTGGAGGACTGTTCAAGTGACCATCGGCTGATCCTGTATGAAGAGCACATGATTGATATCCCTGAACATAAGCCAGCAATATTACGACTTCGGTATTTGCATAGGGATGCTGACTGGAAGAGGCTTGACTGGCTTCTAATGGGTAAGGTGGAACTGCTTTAAGAAATGGGAGGTCTACAAGACAGCGCCAAGGGGATTACTGCAGCAATCCAGTCCACATGTGAAGAGGTGTTGAAGAACGTGACAGCTCATATGCCCATCAATAGGTGGTGAAACAATGACCTGGAGGTGCTCAGGAAGAATCTTCGCCAACAACGAAGAAGACTAAAGAGAGAAATAAGAGAGATTGAGCATCAACACCTGGCCGAAGAATATAGACGGCAAAGGAAGCATTATATACATGAAGTCAAAACAAATAATGCCGAATCTTTGAGGAAGATGATCGAAGAGCACGGCAATGATGACCTTTGGGGTTTAGTATACCAGGTCATGGCTGGGAAATTAAGGAAAATTACTCCCTTGAGAAGTGCTGAGATAGCTGTGGGACATACAAGCAGTATCTCGGATACTATATTGGTCATGATGTCAGTGCTGTTTCCAGATGATGTGGAAAAAGGTGAACAGGAAGTGCACATAAATAAGAGACACAGTATGGAGATCCTACCTGCGTCTGAAGATGCTGCAGGATTTCCTGGCGAGGAACTGTACATCGTTGTCAAGGAACTTAATAAGAAAAAGGCGTCTGGTATTGACATTATAGCATCTGGAAATGTCAATAGGGCATATTCCAAGCTATAACCAGCCATGTTAAGAACATATCATGAGTTACTCAGACTGGATTGTTTCCCAAGTTTTGGAAGCAAGGTATTGTAGGAATACTATACAAGGAATCAGGAAAATATACTAATAATATATAATTGTACCATCCATTGACACTTTTGCCTGTCCTTGGCAAGATATCTGAGAAGCTTGTGAACAAACGGCTTTCAGACAACTTGGACAGTGTGAGAGGAATTAACTGTTAGCAATGTGGTTTCAGATGAGGCAAGAGTACAGAACTAGTGGCACTGAACAAGGTCTCGAAGACGAGAAGCTCTGAGTGGTCATATTGAATGGGATTATTTCTTTATATTGTTGGCGTTTTTGACGACGCTTGATGGCCAAAGATTATGTGAAAGCTAAAGAGAAAAGAATGTAAGAAAAATGTATACAACATATTGTTGGACTATCTCAGGGAGTGGTCGTGTGTATATCTGACAGAGTATGTGGAAATTAATAAGAACTTTTCAAAGGGATATCCTCAGGATCAGTATTGGCTCTTCTGCTGTGGAACTTGGTGTTTAACATCTTTTTGGAACAAGAACTGCTGGAGGGTTGCTGCATCTATGGCTATGCCTACGATGGATTGGTGCTGCTGCAAGGGAATTCCAGGAAATCATTGGAAGAAAAAGTAGAGCCCGTCATGAAGTGAATTCAAGAATCGTTGGCATCGATGAAGATGCGGTTCTCCATTGACAAAACAATTTGCATGATGCAGAAAGGAGATCTCAGCAGAATATGGCCCACTGTCAGATTTGGAGAAAGACCCCTGCGATTTGTCCATGACGTTAAATATCTGGGTGTGCTCTTGGATAGTGGCCTGACATTTGTGAACTACATTTAGTTTGTGTATCACAAGGCCCTAGTACTGTTCACTATGATGAGATCTGCCTTGCCAGTATATATGGGTTTGAACTTTTTGACTTTGAAAATTATATACAAGGCAGTATTTGAAGCTATAGTCATGGGTGCCACATCGGTGTGGTATCACGGATCCTCACAAGTGATGGTTTAGCGATATCTCAACATCATGCAAAGAGCTGCTCTGTTAACAGCGACCAAAGTGTACAGAGAGGCTTTGGTGGTACTGGCTGGAGTCATGCCAATAGACATACTAGTGAAAGAGAGGGGTGAGTTGTTTTAGGAAATGATGTGAAGGAAATCCTCGAAACAGCAGAAGAGGGAGTATAGAGAACACTCTATGAGGACTTGGCAGCAGCGGTGGGATGTTTCATAAAAGGATCATGAGGTGTATAGAGTCTTTTCAGACATAGTTGACAGGTATAAAAGAAAATTGGCTATGAGCAGCTCACTACCTCTCTCAGCTAATTACTGGACATGAGAACTTCTGGCATATGTTGTACCAGTTTTGACTTGTGGAGTCACTGTTATGCTAAATATTTCAAGTGGATGACTTGATGCAGCATGTTCTTCACGAATGTGGGAAGATAGAGGATCTGCAGGTAGTGCTCCTGGCCTGGCTTGCGGACTATGGCATACAAACATTAGACAGACACATGGCTCTCAAATGGAGTATTTCTACAAGGATCTTCGAGAGTTTCGCTTACAAAGTGGGTCGAAGTCTCGATGAGTTTAACATCAGGATTGAAGAACATGTCATGTCAGCTGGGGGAGGGGGTGCATAGTGTAATATCTTCTTCAAATAAGTGTGATGGATGGAGAGCATGAGAGTGGGGAAAGAAGAAGATGACCCTCAAGCTGACCCAAGCTGACCCAAGCAGACCCAAGCAGACTATAAATGTTGAGGATGTGGAGACCCTCAACAGGGAGTTTGAATTGAAGTTACGGGTCGTAAAAATAGAGGATTATTCATTGTATACTGCGGCTTTGGCAGTCTTGATCAGGAGTATGGAAGGTGGACACCATATCATCTTTCTGTATCCTGAATACAGAGATGGATATTACTGGCTACCAATAATGTGGCCAGAAATGTAAAGGAGTTAATGGAACTGATGAAAATAGTACATGAGAGAAGATGGGAGTTGTTCTACCTGGAGGAGTATAAGAAGAAGGCAATCAATACCTATGGCCATAGGTACTTTGATTACAGATACCCATTTAATTGGTAAAAAGTGGCGAGTTTGTTAGGTTGACTGAAAACAACTTAGAAAGACACCTCCTCATGGGGAGGTAATGGGGGGACTGGAGAATGATGGCAAACTTATTCTCTGGAAGCCACTTACCGAGAGATCCCAGAAATAAAACAAATACCAGTTATCCATTCATAAATAGTTCAGGTAAGCCCAGAACAACTAGGATTGAACTCATTCACAAGGGTGAGGAGGACACGTTTTTAAAGAGAATGGGAGAAAACCCATCGGTACAGGAATCAAAGCACAGCACAGGACAAAGAACTGGTCCAGAAGAGGAGAAAAAGTACTGAGCACTAGCTTACTCATACGAGTACAGTTCTAGTGTGGGAGGAAGGAAGGTGTGCTGGCCTTCGGGACAGCAAACCATATTAGTACAGACTACCTCGACCATGACCTCATGACCTTGAATGACCCTGAAAACCAAAACTTTAGTAAAAATACACAAAAAAAACAACAAGAATATAACATTTCCAACTACTACCACTATATTGGATGTAGGTAACCTCGACCTTGACCCCATTGCTATGAATGGCCTTGGAAACAAAAACTAGAGAAAAATACATAAATGTCAGTTAGCATAATACATTACAGACTACTACCACCCTATTGGGTGTAGCTATTCTTGACCTTGAACCCATGTCCTCAGATGTTCTTGAAAATTAAAATCTGAAGAAAAATTGTACATTCTCCACTTGCTCAATGCCAAACACTAATTCACACATCTAAACACATTCAACTACACACATACCACACTTTGCACCACACACACCACACTTGACACCATATGCAATCAGTACTGCACACACCTCAATCAGCACCACACACACCACAATCAGCACTGCATGCACTCCAATCAGCCCTGCAAGCACTGTAATCAGTACTGCACTCACCACAATTAGTGCTGCATGCACTGCAACAGTACCGCATACACTCCAATAAGCACTTCACAGACCACAGTTAGCATTGCACACACCACAATCAGTACCATAAAAACCACAATCAGCACTGCACTCAGCACAATGAGAACCACAAACACAATAAGCACCACAATCAGCACCACAATCAAGACCGCAATCACTCTTTTTCCATCAGTCTTTAGCAATCCATGGGTTTGTCAATTGCGTATTTATTTTTTCTTGCATTCCAAACATCTCACATTAATTAATAGAGGTTTTCTCTCCCTTATTCAATGATCATTCTTTACTGAAAAAATAATTTAATCAAAATTCACATATTTCTTTTCTAATTACCATTTAAATTTTCAAAGAAGTCCACTTCGATGGCTATACTACACATGTATGTATATACATATATATCATGTTCTTATATCCTTATAGCCTACAAATATTTGTATATATTAAAAAATTTCACACACCTATCAGAAAAAAAATTAAATTTGATGATAAAATGAATATTAACTTCACTACACATTTAACTCAGATTAGACTTAAACATTTCTCCCGAACATTCTAACATAATGAAGTAATGAATAAATACAATATTATTCCATACACTTTAACTTTATTTCGCACACACACACACACACACCTGGAAAAAATACATGTTATTAGTTACACACACTCAAACAAATTCTTCATCCAACAAAAACATTTAATGATTTAGTCTATTTTTATAGAATAAATACTGTTGTAGACAGTCAAGGTACTCCGATTCGCATACACCACACCACAATTTATACATGGATACATCTTGTATGAGGTACTGAACATAGAGTTACTAACTTAATGTCATCTAGCGTTAGAGCTATTCGTTAATGTCTTGCGACGACATTTGCAGATGATCGATACTTTTGTGTAACATCGACTCCCAGAGGTCGAGGGCTTTCGCCTTAGCATCGACGATGTCGACATATCCTCACCGACACTACCCCATATTCATATTATAACAGTTTACACTATCACTATATGATTCTACTCATGACGATCTGCTGTCCTTCACCCTTCACAACTGCTGATGAATTGAAAATATTCTTACAGGATCCATTTTATATATACCATTATCACTGCAGAACAATCAGTTTATGTTATCCATCTCGACTGTCTCAATATATGTCTGAAAATTTATTTGTTAGGTGTGGGATTCGAAACCATGCTCAATTTACAAGGGACCAGAGGTTAACTCCAGAGTCTTAGATCGCTCGACCATACAGACAATTTGCAGTAGTGTGGGAATTTCAGATAAAGTTTTTATAATGAAAAGTTAACCAAGTGTTAACCTTATCTGTGGATGATGTCATATGGTCTTAACTTTTCTTACCATCTCTATCAAAAGCTACTGCTTTAAACAAAAAAAGAGTCACATTTCTTTAATTCACAGAAAAAATCGCAAGAATTTTGCGGTATGGGAACACTCATAGAAAACCCCAATACATGTTCACTCCAGAAGAAAACACATTGTATATAGGATTGCAATATATATAAAATTATATACAAGGTAGGAATGTACATAAATTTGTATAAGATATGAATATATATGAGTGTATATAAAATAGGAATATACTTAAGTATATATAAGAGAGGAATATATATAATTATATATAAGCTACATAATTGTATATATTGTGTTTTATTCTGGGGTGAATGTATATTGGGGTTTTATCAGCATGCTGCCATACCACGAAGGTCTTATGATTATTTTCTTGTGAATTAAAAAAATGGGAATCTATTTTGTACTAAGCAGTACATTTTAATCGAGATGGTAAGAAAGGTTAATTATCCTGTTATGTTATCCACAGATATGGTTAACACTTTTCATTATAAAAACTTTTTCCAGAAATTTCCACTGTTTCAAATTGTCAGGTTGGTCGAGTGGTATAAGACACTGGATTTAAGCTCTTGTAAAGAGAACATGGATTCGAATCACACACTTGACAAATAATTTTCAGACAAATAATGAGACAGTCGAGATGGATAACATAAACTGAGTGTTCTGTGGGGGTAACGGTATATATAAGCATGTATCCTGTAAGAATTATTGTACTTCTTCGGTGGTTGTGATGGACGGCAGATTGTCATGAGTAGAATCATGTAGTGATAGTGTAAAGGTTCGCCTAAACCAGCGCAGGATACGAGAATGGTAGCAGCAGTGGAAATCGCACGGGACAGCAGCACCCTGCGGGATATATGAATACCCATACCATGACAGAAATTTTTCATGCATTTTCTGGCGAAAGCAGAAATGCTGCAGGATCCTCCCAGGTCTGCAGCATGCTCTCGTTTCCGCACACTGCCAGGCAGGAACTTTTACTTAATCGAAACTGTGTTCTACTATCAGAATCACACAGATTATAAGAACAAACGAAATAAGGGCCACATATGGACAGAGATTGGGAAAGAAGTACACGAAGCCAGTAGGTGTAACAGCTTTTATTATTACATGTAAGCAATCATATCATGTAAGCAAGGATATCATTACCGATAAGACTTAATATTTCCTTCGAAACATGGTCATTCGAAAGTGTATAAAACGCTTCTCACATTTCCTTACACCAGGTATAAGTGTATGCTACTCTCCGTACAAGAATCCTTTTGTTAATTTCATAAACTCATCGATGAGCTTTTCTTGTCATCATCTTCCCCTGCAGCAATGCTTGATCTGACGACATTGTCAGCACACAACTACATTCACTTGCGCACTGACAAGCAAATTGCTCTGGTTCTGGTGTGGGTGCCTACAGATCCCGCCAGTACCATTCCTGCCAGAATTTACTGCCTCATTCCCGTGTCGCCAGGTCCTGCACCAGTTTCGGAGCGCCATAAGCTGTTATAATATGAATAAGGGAAATGTTGGTGAGGATATGTCGACATCGTAAATGCTAAGGCGGTAGCCCTCGACCTCTTGGAGTCGAACTTATGCAAGATTATCTATCACCTGCAAATATTGTGGCAAGACATTCATGAATAGCTCTAATGCTAGACGACATGATATTATTAACTCTATGTTCAACACCTCACAGAAGATGTATCTACGTAAAAATTGTGGTGTGGTGTATGCGAATCGGAGTACCTTGACTGTCCACAGTGAATAAGTGAAGGGAAACCTATTAAAATTAATGTGAGAGTGTTGGACCCACAAGTAAAAATTAAAGAGGCAGACGACAAACACATGGATTGGTTTGCTAAAGATTGATGGAAATATTGTAATTGAGATGGTGGATCATGATTGACGTGGATGATTGTGATTGAGATGGAGGATTGCTAAAGATTGTGAGTGTGGTGCTTAATGTAGTGCTGATTGTAATTGCTGTGCTGATTGAAGTGCATCTGGCGCTTATTGTGCTGCATGCAGTACTGATTGCTGTGCATGCAGAGCTAATTTTGGCGTGTGCAGTGCTAATTGCAGTGCTGATTTCAGTGCATGCTCTGCTTACTGCTGTGCATGTGGTGCTGAATGTGATGCATGCGGCACTGATTGTAGTTCATGCAGTGCTGGTTGTAGTGCATGCAGTGTTGATTTTGTTGCATGCGGTGCTCATTTGGTGCATCTGGTGCTGATTGCAGTGCATGTGGTGACAAGTGTGGTGTGTGCATTGCCAAGTATGTTGCTAAGTGTGGTGTGTGTAGGTGCATGTGTAGGTGTGTGTGTGTTGGTTTTGGCATATGAGTGAGTGGAGAATTTACATTTATTTCTTCAGGCTTTAATTATTAAGGTCATCGTTTCAAGGTCAAGGTTATCTACATCCAGCATGGTGTTAGCAGTAATCTGTAATGTATTATGCTTGCGGACTTTTATGAATTTTTACGAGATTTTGTTTTCAAGGTCATGAGGTGAGGTCGAAGCATCTAATATGGTGTTATTAATTAGTAATGTAATAAGTTTGTTGACTTTTATTTATTTTTCTCGAGTTTTTGTTTTCGAGGTCATTCAAGGTCATGCGGTCAAGATCGAGGTAGTCTGCATGTAGTATGGTGACTGTAGTTAGTAATGTATTATGCTTGCTGACTTTATGTATTTTTTCTAGAGTTTTTGTTTACAAGGTTATTCAAGGTCATGGGGTTAACTAAGAGGTAGTATGCATCTAATAATGTTGTTGTAGTTATTTATATAATATGCTTGTTGACTTACATGTATTTTTCTCGAGTTTTGATTTTCAAAGTCATTCAAAGTCATGGGGTCAAAGTCAAGGTTACTGGCTTTCAATATGGCAGATGTGTGATATCTACTATGATGGTGGTTGCATACCAAGATTGCTGTCGCCTAACAAGATGGTGGTCGCCTACCAAGATGGTCGTCTCCTACCAAGATGGTGGTGTCCTATCAAGACGATTGTCACCTACCATGATGGTCGTCGATCCAAGATGGTGAAATTCTTAATAATCTTTTCTAGTAAAGTTTTGGGATTTTTCTATATTTATTCAGAAAATTTTGTTTTTTTTTTTATTTTTTTTTTATTTTCAAGGTTAAAGTCAAAGGTCAATCGTTAAAGGTCCTGACAGGTCTGCTCGCTCTGACCTACGGTCACATGGGTCGGTGATACACCTTCCTGCTCTGGGGAAAATGGGAATTTTTTTTAGGGATTTTTAAGGGAAAAAGGGACAGTTTTAGGGGAAAAAAAGACATTTTGAGGGAAATTTCGTCAATTTTGAGGGAATAAGGGAATTTAGAAGTAAAAAGGGGAAAAAATATGGTGGTCGGTGACGTACGAACATGGCGGCCAGGAGGCACAGTGGCTCCGAATACCCAATCCCTTGTCCCTTAATCATACTACTACTATCAGCACTTGAATGACGAATTTGGTGGAAATAATTACGGCCAGATAGAATTCTCTACACCACTGAAACCCTTTACTAAAACTCTTCTATGCTGTTGTGAAAAACAAGTACGTTCCATTTTGCCAGTTGCATCTCACCCAACCTTTTATGCTCCGTTCTTTGAACTATTCAAGAAATCGTATTATAAAAAGTGGTAAATAATGCAATCATGTACATATTTCATGCGCCTTTACACGAAGTTATCTGCTCTCGCTACTTCTTTCAGCCAGCAAAGTTCAATATCGCGACTACACTCATTTGCTCACTGCTAACTGAGGATTACATAAATTGTAATATATTTATATATATATTTTCCTTACCTTTCGCTGTTTTCAAGCGAGAAACGTTATTAAAAACACACACACACACACACACACACACACACACACACTATATATATATATATATATATATATATATATATATATATATATATAATGATGTAACAGTCTCCATGCCCAGCAGTCTATCAAGGGCAGAAAATTGTTTATAAAACCATTTATATATTATTGTTAGTGAAAATATGCCACTTCTGATAACAGTTTTGCAGTAGCATTAACATATTTTCAAATCACTATTTTAGTAAACTAGTATTTATATGATTTTTTTTAACGGCTGTATATTGGTTTGAAAGCAGTGGAAATTCGGTGTAGGGAAATACATGTTAATAAAATAAGTTTTTTTAAAGCCGATGTTATAGATATAAACTTGGAACAAGAACGTAAGTGCGAAAAATTGTACTCGCATGCTGTGTATCAAGGCAAATATAACAATTCGTTTTTAAGTAATTTTTTATTCAAATATTAAGTTTTTAATTATTTCAAGAAACAGGCTATAGATTAATATTAGAAAAGTTTTCGATAGGAAAGAAGCCCGAATTTTTATGCTCAAAAAATTCGGTGGTTGTATATATCTGTCTTTAACAGGAAGCCAAAAAATAGAAATTTATTAACGTGTATTTCCCTATACCAAGTTCTCTCAGATTTCAAAGGCAGGCAACAGCCTTAAAGTTAATCCAAATTAAAAACCTAAAAACGTATTTATGATATGATCTATACCAAAAATAATAAAACTTAAGTTTAGGTCAGTATTTTTCTGACAATTTTGGTAGTATGTGCTACTCTTTAATGGTTCCTTGAGGTTGTATAGTGAGGCGCTGTGCTGCATTGCAAGTTACTCTCCTTCTACAATAAAAATGTGTTACATATAACTAATTTAATAGTTCAAGATTAATATATCCGTATTAAATAAAACAAAAAAAAAAAAAAACAATTTTTAACATCAAAATTTTGTGTAAAGAAGCAGAATTTGGACGAAAAATATTGAACCCCCCTCGTAACAGTGGGACAAATAATACCCTACATGCACAATTAAAAATGGAAACGAACGTAATTTGTTTGCTGTGTGGCGCACGGTTCGGAGGGATGGAGGGCAGAAAAGCGACCGAGGCCGTGATGAGGGCGAAGATATGTTTTACTGGTGACGCGCAACGATATCATAACGGCAGCGCAGCCCGCTCGTTCACTGTCCCTATTCCTTGAGGGCTGAACAGCAACTTTGCACTCGCCTGGCTGGCGCCGCCGCGCCGCCTTTCTCTCCCACCTCCCACTTCTCAGGCCATAACCCGGCTTGCCGTTTCATTCCATCTCTACACTCACCCTATCCTCTCTTCCGCAAGCCATGTAAATCTTCTCATCCACCCTTCCTCGCACTACCGTCCACTACCGCCTTCCCTCGCGCAATACGTCACAGCCCATACCAAGCCTGCGAGCTACTAACCACCAAACTACATTTTGCATTTTCTAGTACGTCGCTAATATTTCCAAGCGCCGGCTCTTCATCCTGTGCAAATTCTCCTCGTCGTACATAGGTCTGGTATCACTGTCTATTTCCAACTTACACTCGGTCGCTATCTGCGTATCACGTCAACAATTGGGACCAGAGTGTGTTTATTTACCATTGGGTGCTCCGAGGATACAATTACATCGAATTTATTTTGGAAAACACGCGGTTACAGGCTTTGAGAGAGGGTGTGCATTATTTTTTCTTGCTATACTTCACAGATTCGGGGAAAATATTACTATAGCAGCAAACTTTGGAATGTTTTTATCGTTAATACTTATACGAACAACTTCTATTTAAACATTTTATTATTAAAACTGGGGCAGATTTAGGTCTCGGGAGCAAGATTCTCTTACAAGAGTTTGACAATAAATTAAAATGTTAATGTGTAAACACTAATGTACTTCCTGTGGACACAGTCTCCAAAAACTGCCAGTAACGAAGCACTGTTGCAAGGTGCTGAGATCTGTGTTCAAATAAGCAAGGAGGAATGATAAAAGAATTTTCTGACATATGGCACACATTTATGCGATATTCGGAATATCTATTGTGACACATTTTCAATGTCCGTGGGTTTAGCAATGTTCTTTAAGGGAAGGATGTCTTCATTTAGTCAAATTATAAATAATAATTTCATTATTTATTTACACACAATCAAAATATAAATACTAGACTTTATATATTTGCAATAATGGCTATCACTTGCAGAAATGAACAAAGTTATCACATACCAACGGACTTTATAAAGAGATTTCTGCTGAATTGCTTTTGAAAATATTAGTTACCCGCTGGTCCTTTTCTCCGTTCACGATTCATATTGCAATTTCCATTCATAACAAACAAGCTACAATTCATATTGCAATTTCCATTCATAACAAACAAGCTGCAATTTTGTGTTCCATTCGTATGCAGAGTAGTCCGGTAATGCTAGAAATACAAAGCGAATTGTCACATCACTTATTATCTTCGGATTCTATCCAGCGAGTTCTTTCATACACTAATGTATACAGAAATTATTTAAAGTTTTTACATCCTCAGTTTATAAACAGTGTACAAGTAGTTCTAAACCACTTGTGGGGAAAAACCGCAGAATAAATTATCAGCATGCTTTCGCAAATAAAAGTGCATAATTTCATAAACTATTATTTCACGTTTAATGTTCGGAAAAACCTAAGAAATTTGACACACATATATGGCACTTAAATGACCTTAGTATTTTGATGAACATCAGATACGATGCCTATGTAATAAATTTGATTATTATATCTTCAATGGTTTGGAAATTATATCTATATTTTACAAAAGGGCTTAAACGCATAATAGACATTGTCAAAATATCCTTAGCACTTAAATGAGCTTTGCATCTTGATGGATATAGGATACGATGCCTATGTATTGAATTTGATTACTATATCTACTATACACATTCGAATCTCATTATTATGACGAGCTGCTTTGAGTGCCATCTGCCACGCGTATCCCATGACGGATGGCACGTGACGTAGCGGTTATATAATTCGAACGACAGGCTGGCTGTCATGGGTAAGGGAAGCGGTTTAACCGATTTGCAAAAAGGGATGATCATCGGATTTCGGGGAGAAGAGAGGCAGCATTTCGGAAACCGGCCCGCGACCAGGGTTTAAAGTCAATTCTTGGGGGTTCCAACACTTATACTTCACTGGTGACTAGAGGGGCGAGGGTGAACATCTCACCAGTTGTGTGTCATCTCACCAGTTGGATCCACTAGAAGTGATCTTGTTCAGACCTTTCATCTATCCACTGCTCTCTCTACAATTTCTATTTTCATCTATACCAGAAACACTACCTTCTCTCCACTGATGTCTTCTTTCTGGTGTTCCTGTCTCCAAATTATTAGTTTTTTTTTCTCTATGGGGGTCATTTTCAGTTTCTGCCTTGCAACTCACCTATGAAAAACACACTTGCGGCACTGGAAATATACGTTTTCAGCTGACTTGCCAAAGAAAAGGAACACTTATGAGATCACTTTCCTTTCAGTGGGTTTGTGTGTGCATGCGAGTGTGTTCAAGGTAGCTTGTGAGGACTATCGTATGAATTTCTAACGATGCTGCGGAGGACCAAGAACGTTGCGAGGAACTCGGTCAGTTTCTCGGACGTGGTTCTGAGGTCTAGGCGATGTCATCAGCTCACTGGCAAAATTTGAAGGTATTCTGATGGAGAGCTCGTAATGTCCGGGGAGTTTCTCATGCGTAGTGCGCGATTATCCGCCAGGAAGTGCTCTAGTGGAATTTTTATACACACTCTGTGTGTCAGAATGGTTGTCTGCATATGAAACGAGGACTTGGATACACACTTCTCATTTGCACACTGAAGTGAACGCCAAGTTTCTATGAGAACCTAGCTTCCGGCCAATCAGATGAGAGAGTTTGAAATTTGAATGTCTGTGAACACTCTTTTTGTGAGGATCTCTAAAATGCAAATCTTCCTAAAGAGCTGACGATTATATTCATGTGAAATAATATAGGCATAAGGGCATCATTTTATTTAAAACGTGCAGACAATTTTTTTTCTGCTTAATAATTTTATACATGCAATGTGTGATGTTTTAGAATAATTTAGATAAACATATGTCATATTATTAATTTTCCTTGCTATTTTGCCACATATCCGCTTGAGCTGATTGCAGTTAAAAACACTTACCTAAAAATTTTTTTAAACTAATCTTTTAAAAATTATCATAACTGCAGATTCATGTGTATTTTATATTTAGAAACAATTCATTCATTTTACGAGTACTTTAATAACAATGCCAGTTCCAAAACCATGTAAAAGCCTTAATCGTGTAGAGCTTAGCTTTTGTTTTATAAAACACGTGGTAATATTTCACCTCTATAAGTAAAATGGAATTTATCTGTCGTCCTAAGACAGTTTACATGTCGCGTCCTCTGGCAGTTCCTTTTTGCAGTGAAGTTGTCGAGTTATGTGTGTTAAAATTATTAAACACTAATTGCAGTATTCTAGTGATGCTAGGATTCAGGTATTTAGTTGTTAAACACTAATTGCAGTATTCTAGTGATGCTAGGATTCAGGTATTTAGTTATTATAACGCACCGTAGTATTCTCCATATAGATAACATAAACACATCTTGCAAAAAAATCGCTTGGAGGATGACAATGTATGTTAAACGTTACAAGAACCTAATGGAAACTGAACAACATCAATTTAGATTTCATAATTGTATATTTTTTTTAGGATTTGCTAAAAAAAAAAAAAAAAAAAAAAAAAAAAAAAAAAAAAAAAAAAAAAAAAAATGTGATGCCCTATAAATGAAAAAAACGCGATATTTAAAAAATGAAGCAAGTTAGTGTGGTGTATGACAGTTCCTTAGAACGTTTCAAACCCCACTGCATGTGAAGAGGAACTCAGTGTTTTGTGTTTATTTTAGTAAACCAGCAGTTTAATACACTCAGCGTGTGTGTTCAGAATACACTCTGGGCTGCTAGGACCAGTTGTTGCGAAAACTACCATACGAATTGCATTTCGCGAGGACTTGGAGTTCAGTGTTAGTGTAGCATTTAAGGATTGCTGAAGGACTTTAAACCCCACTACATGATACGAGGACTCCAGTGTTTGAAGTTCATTGTGGTAGAGAAGTACTATTAATACCTTCAGAGGACTTACTCAGAATAAGAAATGTAATAGTATTAAACTGCGTAATTATGTTTTAAAAAAATACCACTGACACCCAAAGTAGAATTTTTGTTCATAGAAATTTTTGCTTTGGGTTAATTATCTTCAGCGGCAGAAATTATGTAACGAATGTAATAATGTGGCCAGAGAATGAAAGTACCAAGCGAATAATGCGTTCTTCCTTACCAGCATACAATGTCATTAAAACTAGCACTATTGCATCAATGTAGCTTAGGCGAGCACATATTTAAATATCGCAAGTAAAGGAAGAGATTGATGAGCGCTAGTTTCTTTCAAAATAAGACAAACACTTTCTCACCACGGCCATTTGAGAATAAACACCCTTCCCCCCCCCCTCCCCCAATCAACACTGCTGACTACGGCGACAATTTTTATTTAATAAACAATTTGATATTTGGTGAAATGAGCTTCACAAATTTCGCTGTAAACAATATTTCGCAATAAATTTCAGCGGCCATCGCAAGGACAATAAGACCCAAAATCAATTCCTTGTGTAATTGTGCCGTGTGTTAAGTCGATGGTGAGTCCTAATCAGCATCAACCACCGTGAACAATCGAGCCTGAATTAAGTTAGCATATGCATTGCGTACGCACTGCACCTGTGATGCAATATATGATGACCGACAATTAAGATATAGCACATTTATGTAAAAATGCCATGCATGTGTCACGTGAAACTTAACATTTAAGCAATTTTTGATGAATAAAAATTTTTCTCGCACTAAAATATATCTGATATTTTTTCATGTATATTTATGATAATGTGTTTTCAATGCCAATTTTAATAGGCGAGTATTAGTTGCGTAGCAGGTAAGTACATTCACCCTTTTTAACTAAATTTTTAGGAAATTTGCAATAAAATCAACCGTGGCTTAGCAGCACAGTGTTGAGAAGTAACTAAAATAATAATGTTTCGGGTTATTTAGACACGATCTGTTCGTGTGTAACTTTCGCAATTGAATTCTGCAAGGTAAAATGAAACCAACAAATAGACATTATTTTAATAACGCAAGTTGCATCGAAACTACTTGAACTCCACAATATGCAGTCTCATGTGTAATTATCGATGTGCAGTACAAACACACACGCTGGGTAGCTGAGCAGCTCCATGAGACCACGGGACAGTGGAGGCAAAGGGAGTGGTCGACGCTCACCGAGGACCCATATCCGAAGAAACTTTATCACCTTCCCGCCAGCGTCTAGATTTGTAAACCTGCTGGCCTAGCGCAAACAAGACAACAAACGCTAATCAAATTCGTTAATTAAGAACTGTTGTTCAGTTCGCTTATTTAAAAGCTGCATCGAAGTGACGCCGTCAAATTGTCGCTGTATACAGTTACAGCACGATCACATGTGCACCACTTATTAAACCTTAAAACATTGAGCATCAGCATGTACCTATATTGTCGATTATTTGAACGTTCAACGGTGTTCTATTGTTTAACAAACGTGTTTATTGGATTTTTTTTTTGTAACGGCAAAGTACTGGACTGAATTTGAATTTGCGTACAGTAATGTAGCACAGGGAAACGGTTTGTCGTTTTCAGAAATAAAATAAAATAATTTCATAGCCCATACTGTTCATTTAAACGATTCAAATGGTAAAATACGTGTGAGTATAAGGTGTCAGTCGATATTTAATTTCATAACTACAAAATAAGCTAAATTAAGAAAATATATTTCATATTACTCAATATAACCCGTATCTATTGTTTGAAGCTTTTTAAAAATGCCAGGCAAATATTTTCTCATTTAATTTTTACGCAGACCCAATCATACATGTTTTCCAAATATTGTAGTAATCTCTTTGAGCAACATGGAAAATTGCGAACAAGAAGTAGCAATATCTAAATAACCGCGTTATTTAGGGCCATTGGGTTCTATAGAAGTCAGACCATTCACATTTTACATAGGCGATCCAGGGTTCGTTTTCCAGGCGAGGTACTCATGGATTTTCGTACAGTAGTAGGAAACGTGGTGGACGTTGCATTGTGCCGGTGGGTTTCCTCGTGGTTCTTCCGATCCCCTTACCATTGCAGTTCGCCAATGTCACCCTTGAGTACACGGGGCATGCCTACGCACCTCCACTGGCGCGTCTGTGTTGCCACGCACTAAGGCCGACATACATACACCTTTATTGTTACTACCAAAATATTAAATTGGCCAGATGTACAAAATTTAACAATGTACACATAAGTCCTAAGGTTTATAAGCACGGTAAAAGCCGTTTATATATATATATATATATATATATATATATATATATATATATATATATATAGCCTTGTGGATAGTGAATTTGTTTCTGTTTATGTATTAGTATCATTACTGTATAACAGCCACTGTTGTGTATATAGAACATATCACTAAATTTAGGGAAACACACACTTGATACGAAACTGTATTTTAGCTTAAGAACTTTTGGTTGTGGTTTTCATTGTCAGAAACTTAAAGTGTTAAGTAATTCATGTCCTATGACAATATATCAGCAAAAAGCAGGCATTTAGTACAATGGAATGTAATAGTGACTACAGGTAGGTTATTTGCAGGTGCATCGCGACAAGGAAAGCTGTTGGAAACATTCGTTACGTTAAGCAAATAAGCAAATGGTGATTGCGTCGAGACAGAAATGCAACCAATGAATAAAATAACAGGAAAAAACTTTTGAAACGAAGCTTTTATTTGTAATTGCACTAAAAATAGATAAATAATTATAGCAGTTACACAATTTGTAGAACTTGTAAGAAGTGGTCGAACAACCGTAATAAATCTTACTACAAATTAATATGTTTGTATCAATTTATATTTAGTTTATAAAAGCTTTGGCGATATAGAATGTAAGCCTATACCTCATTTGTATAAGCGTAGTAAGCACATATCTTGCGCAAGGCTTTTAACCATTCGCAATATAGAACGTATATCTACGTCGCATATGCGTAGTAAGCACATATCTTGCGCAAGGTTTTTAACTATTCGCAATATAGAACGTATAGCTACATCGCATATGCGTAGTAAGCACATATCTTGCGCAAGGCTTTTAACTATTCGCAATATAGAACGAATATCTATATCGCATATGCGTAGTAAGCACATATCTTGCGCAAGGTTTTTAACCATTCGCAATATAGAACGTATATCTACGTCGCATATGGGTAGTAAGCACATATCTTGCGCAAGGCTTTTAACCATTCGCAATATAGAACGTATAGCTATATCGCATATGCGTAGTAAGCACATATCTTGCGCAAGGCTTTTAACCATTCGCAATATAGAACGTATAGCTACATCGCATATGCGTAGTAAGCACATAGCTTCCGTAAGGCTCTTGACTATTCGCGACAAGCTTTTATATACTAAATATAAATTAATACAAACATATTAATTAGCAGTAAAGTTTATTACAGCTGTTCGACCCCATATTACAAGTTCTACAAATTGTGTTACTACTATAAATAGTTTTCTCTTTTTAGTGCATTAATAAGTAAAAGCTTGGTTTAAAAAATTTTTACAGTAATTTTATTTTTCACTTTTTATTTACACCCATTTTTTTGTTATTATATTATGTAGCAATGCACATCTCGCAACAGGATTTATGTCTGTTAGTGTGCATTGCCACAGACCCTGGTCACCATATACAACCAAATTACAAAATTACTCGTCGAGACAAGTTCAACTCGATATGTTTAGTATGTGAGGAGAGAAATGAATTAAAATCAGCATTACCAAGACATCAAAGTTTCTCATAAACTTTCGCCAACTTGCTAAAACATTGACGCAAAGTGTATTAGTAATGTAATATGAGTACACTCGATGACAACGCAACTAGACTCTGCGCGAGCACAGCTGATCGGACGCACCAAGCCACCCTACCCTGCCTGATCGAAGCAGGCTTGTGCCTCACACCCTAGGGCGACAGTCAAAGACAGGGAGGTCTGGCAACATTGCTGCAGCAAGCTCAATTGGATAACGTAAAGCGGTTTAACATATGTACATACTTGTGAAGTTACATAAAACCTTGTAACTTCTGGCTACATAATGAGATCAGTTCAATGGCACCCTCACATCGTATTGTCATCGGAGTTATCCATGCATGTAAAAGTTGGATAACGGGAAGTGATTTTAAATCGACTGGCAAGATCTGACCTAAACACACCCACATACATACAGGTGAAGTTCAATAAAATTAGATACTACTCATAATTATTACAGTTAAAAGTTTTAATATTACAACAGGTAATTTGGGAAGGCTGTGGATTATATAGCATTAAATACAATGAAACAAAATAATACTCCTTTACACTTCATGTATAACAAAACCTTGTTGTTTAATTACGATAGTAGACTATAAATACTATGAACCAGAAGGACACAGGTGTTTATACAGACATGATCTTATTTAACTGACTTTTTTTACTATCCGAATTTGATTATAATTTAATTTTTTTGTAGCTTATTTAAGTGTTAAGAAAACAGCGCATAGGCCTAACGCTATACACGACTTGCTCTTTTAATGTAGATAACTGGGGGAGGTATGGCCAAGTCTTTATATATTAATCTCCCATCACAGCATTTGCCTGGAGTGATATCTGCAAACCACGAAAAACTGAAATCAGTATGTCCAGACCCGGGTCTCGGACCCGCGTCCTCACGATCGCAAGGAGAGTGACTCACCACTGCACTATCTTGTAAAACAATGGATTTAAAAATCCACGCCACAACGGCTTACGATTATTTCCCTCTATAATAACGGCCCAAATAGTACAAGGGCGTGGTACTGTGGTACCGACCTCTGAAGTGTAGTTAGCTACACACTGGCTTACGGTGCGAGTGGTCCTGGGTTCGAGTCCCTGGTAAGGCGCGTGTGTAATGTGTGTCGTCTGCATTGTCTCCAAAATTCACTAAAAACATTTCGGGGCTACTCATGTCACTAATAAAAAAGGAGTGGAGGAGAGGGTGGGGAGGGGATGGTAGGGTAGGGTAGGGGAGGAGAGGATTGTGATGGGTAGGGGGAGGGGGGGGGAGGGGGAGGGGAGGGGGTGGCAATTTTTGGCGCATTGGCGACGTAAAATGCCCTGCCAACGCACCTAACTTAAAAAAAATCAATAAATGTGGCTATGGTGTGTGCCGAGGAAGTAAACTATTGTTTTTTTTTCCAATAGGACAATTCTAACTGATATAATTTTAAATTTTGATAACAAATATGTTACCTTATTACTAGTTTTTTTACGCTAAGTATAACCAAATACAAAATAAACAATCAATATTTTTTGAAATTGACTTATTTTTACAAAGATTCGACAGTAAAAATTTTAATGAGAATATCATATTAATCATTAAAATAAAAAGAGTAAAATATTACCATCCAGACTTGAACATTATCACTACAGTTAGACACGTAGAACTCAAATTTCAGTTGAAAAAATGAAATTGCAGTTTTAGAACATGCTAAAGTTATTTTTAATATGTTACTTATGGCAAGAGATGCAGTATTGTTATACGGTATTCATAACGAAAAATATTTCAAAATTCCATTGTATTTTGTTTACAATTTTAAGCTTTCGACTATTTTATACACAGATTATTTAAGTTCTAATATCTAGGTAATGAGCATCTAATTTCCCCAGATATTTATGTCGAACAACGTTATGGTTTTGACTAAAAGATAATAATTCCGTAGATTTGCCAATGACAAGTATTCTGAGATTTTTCCCATCATGTTAGAAATTTTCGTCATTTCTAATGTTTTTAAAATCTTTTAACCTTTAAAGTACCATTATCTGAAATATTATTCTGAGGAGATATTTTTTTTATCTGCAATATTATTTCTATTCCAATTTTTTCTGTGACGAATTATGGTTGTACTACCATTTGATTGTCATTGTGTTAAGTATTAAATTCGGGAAATATCAGATTTACCGAATGAGTCCAAAGAAATGTAAATGTGAAAAACCTAGGTAGGTAATTTGAAGAATTCAGAGATAGATGAACAACTACAAAATAATATATTTTATTCTGTCCTTGTTCAAATTACTTACTTTTATAGCGTACAAGACATCAAAATAGCTTAGTATAAATTATTTTAACGTAAAATAATAAAGACACCCGTTGCACTGCCATGTGAGCCACGACGAGGTATCACGTGGTTAGGTTGTATTTATGTTTTATAAATTCTTCCAGCGATGATATGCTGTACTGCAAAGAGATAACGAGTGATAAATTTGTATGACTTTTCACAGAAACCGTTAGTTTTGTATTATTCATTCTAGACAATCATGTGTCAACTATTAACTGGTACATTACAACTACTATTATTTTCTTGTGTGGAATTTACTGAGAACCTACCATTTTGTTGTTTACTTTATAGAAAGTTGGCGTACTATTTTGTAAAGCAAAATTCACATGTCACATTTTCCTCGTACACACATTTAACATTTCAATGCGCGTGCATTTCTTTATCTCTTGTTTTTCAAACATTTAAACTTCCAGACAAGCGACTAAATATTCGTTGACTACAAGTGTAGAAGGCACTAGTGTGATAACACTATCAACTTTCATTGGCTGTGTTCAGAAACCAGCGCCAAAACTCGCACGCCAGCAGCCATATCTTAAGTGGTCAACTAAGTCCAACAGCGAGCAGATCTCCAAGTATGCGATCTCACATGTGCGGCGAGCATCAGAGATGATGCTCCGGTACGGAAGTTATACGATCAAAGAACGCACAGTATCTATTGTCCTGTGCTTCGCTAGTATTACAATTAGCGCACAGCGCAATGTTCTCTGTAATTTAGGATACCCGAAACTGGCCACTGAAAATTATATAAAATAAACTTGCGAGAGGTAACAATAATTAATGGCGAATTTTTCAGTCATTAAAACATCTGTTAACAGTTTGACTCGCTGTTAAAACTTCATCGCGCTTTTCTGTAAAATACAAATGGTCTCGCGGTACTTATATTACATGCCGGCTTTTACTTTGATGTCATTGCCGAAGTAAATATTCTCGTTTTTTACAGTTTCCCACACCAAACGTTTAATAAATAGTCAATTACTTTATAAAGTCTCATATGTAATGAGCAAATATCCAACTCACGAATCTATAGTTACTGGAAGTAATTTTTCTCGACAAGTTTTGGGGGGAGATATGTTTCAAAAGAATGTATAGTTTTTTATTTTTCATAATTGGTTAAATTTAATTTATGGTATGGGTCTGTTGTTGTACTCACTATCGAAACTACCGAATTCTGAGTGTCCCGGTAAATTTAACAAATGTCTTCGCGTGCAGACATCAAGACATATATCTTAAATGGTTCAGAAATTACAGCCAACTACGATTACATGTAGACTTAGGATAACTTGGCCATACGACCCTTCTCGTCATCTGGGGTGTTTGTTACCTATGTTATGCATTTGGCAACTGTATCTTAAACTGTTCGAAAATTATAACAACTATGCTTATATGTACAATGATAATCTTGTTTCATGATTACAAGTATATTGTCAGATGCAATGCGTGTATATGCCTTATTTCAACTCCTATCGGACCGCATGCATTGGTGGTCTCGTGGTTAGCACACCGGACTGGCGACCCAAGAGTCGTCTGAATGAAACCGCACGACTACAGCATTTATTGAGTTCACACTTAAAATAAATTACCAGCATCCCTGGCGGCCGATGAGTGAACACAATATGGCTGCCAGCGCTCCTACCCGCCACCAGAGGAACTTCAAAATACACTCTGGTGGCTAGTGCGAGAATCAAAACTGGCCGTGGGAATCAAAGATGGCCGCAGGAATCAGCACACTCTGGCGACCGAGGTGGGAATAAAAGGCGGACAACAAACAAGATGACCTCCTCCAGTAGACGATTGCAAAACAAGATCGCAGACTACAGCCGACGACAAACTAGATGGACGAGGACAATGGAAGGAATATGAGAAAACCCCTCTTAGAATGAAAGAAAACAAAGGAAGAGAGAGAGAACGAGAGGAAGAGAGAGAACGATTAAGAGAAAAAAGTTGAAAGAGAAAGAGAGAAAACTTGGGAGGACTACGGGGAAACCCTTGGAATGCAAGCACGAGAAGTGAAATCCAATATGGCCCCCATTGGAGACGAATGACCGATCATGAAGATTCGAGACGGAATGCAAGTGCAGGGAGAGATGTACTGGCTGAGAAAGTGGCCACTAGTGTACTGACTGACAATATGGCACTACCTAACTTAAACTAACACCCATGCCTTGCCTAGGATTCGAACCCAGAACCTCCCGCCCCCAGAGCGACGTCGCACCAACCGACTGCGCCATGTAAAACCGTGGAATCTTTAGGAAGATAGGTACATTACAAATCTGTATAGTCTTACGCCTGTGCGCTAAAATCAAAGTAAAATGAAATGTAATTAATTCATTGGCTACAAATCTAAAGGTCATATTACTTCTTGCAACTACTTAGCTTGCTTTCCTATTGACAACATTTTGTGGGAGCATGACAAGTATAATGCCAGTTGAAACACCAACAGTTATGGTACACAAGTGATAAATAAACTGACAGGTGAAATAGTGCGGCGGTTCCTTTGACGGGATTGTACCCATTTTCTACTTGGCGGAACTAGGCTCTGGGAACGGACTTTGAGAATGAACTACTATTGCGTGCTACGAAAGATTCTCTATTGGCTTTGTTGCTAGCTGGGGAGCAACTTGCAAGGCGCTGAGTGGCGAACGGTGTTCTGACATTATGCTGGCCAGTCACGTCATTCTACTGGCATGTGTGGTTGGAGTCGTGGTATTAGTGGCCGTTCCTCCTCTGTACTTTTAACTATTCTGTTGTTAGGGGCACGGACATATTCAGCATTGCAGTTTAAAAGTGTTCACTTGACAACAAGCCAACTTTTGCGAATACAACAATCCTTATGAGAGCTATGTGTCCTTGAAAACCAAGATTTTCGAATATTATTTTTTTTAATAATTAGACTTTAGAGACTTCTAGTTACGAAACTAGAAATTAGTAATTGAAATAGCAATTTCTGGCATCGAGAATTGGAATTTGTGAAAATTTGCTGATATGTATATAATTTGCACTTCTAATGACGGCCAAATTGCATAGATTGCAGGCAAATTACCACTTTTTTTTTCCGTATCAGTTTGTTTAAGAAACGTTCGCCTGATAACGGTATACAAACTCATACGTTTTTTTTTTTCCAATTTGGACACGATAATTTATATTCTCTGTAAACAAAATTGTAACTAGATTAGGATTTAAAAATTTTATACAAGAGAGAAAATAAAAGTAAATTAATAAGACTGTGATTTTGAGTATTTCTTGAGTTTACAAATCTTAATTTACACAGTGAATTAAACATTTTAGAAAACTTTTTGCGTGTATGTGGCTGCCAGTAGTCCATGTCTTATAACTCTTGAAAGCTTCAACCGAATTTCACCAAATTTGGTACACACATAATACTTAGTAAGGGCACCTGACTTTCATAGTTTTCGACCACGTCGAGAACCTACATTAAAAATGGCGGGCATTTTTAAATTGTGTGTAATATGTTCAATCTTGGGATGCATTAACCGATTTAAACCAAATTTTATATGCTGGTCTAGCATTGTGTAAGCATTTCTCTTTGAGATGGATGCCGTTTTAGTTCACCATTTTGTAAAATAGCACCAATTAAAAAATCAATATTTTATATTATATATATCGATAACTATTTAACCAATTCTCGCCAGTAGTAAAGGCATGGCGATTCGGTTGCAAGGGCTGGACAGGAGGAACAAGAATCTGACGACTTAAAAGTTTTTCGTTTTTTTTTTTTAAACGCCCATTTTCACACAAAATCGTGCGTTTTAGCCCACGAATGCCTTAAAATTTCCCTTTTTTCTCTACAAATTTCCCGTTTTCTCAAAAAAATTTCCCGATTTTCACTCAAAAAGCACCGAACTTCTAGTGAGCCGCAGAAAGGCTAAAACGAACAAAATTCAGGTGATTTGTGAGTGTCGCTTCATACTTCTATACAAAACAATGGCGAATCTATAAAATAAAATTATTCTTTTTTAAACTTGAATATATTATTATAATTTAAATCATGTAATATATTTTTATGATTAAAAAATTTAAAGGCGTCGGTATTAAGTGTGATATATCACTGGACTCGTAATTTTAAGGCACATTCGATAACTATATCATAATAAAATTATTTAATAATTATTTCATTAAATTAAAATATAATTTTATAATTAAATAATTTAAAGGTATAAGTACTTAGTGTTATATATCACCGGTCTCGTCTTCTCAAGGCGCATACAATCATAATGTAATAATGCAATTATTTTAAAATATTTCTAAAAATTTTAAATTTAAATTAATTTTAATAATTAAAGAATTTAAAGACGTAAGTATATATTATATAATTGTTAATATGTTTTAATAATATGTTTTTTTTAAATGTATTATACTTTGTTTTCTGAAAAACAATATTTTGTCTCAATATTAACTTTATTCAATTTGGTTTTACTTTTGTAAGAAAATTAGGTCGTCTAGCCTTGTGAGCACTCAAGTACCGACAGGCCTGCAAGCAGGCTCTGACATTTACGAGCAATGATGTCATCAACAGGCATTGTGCAGATGAAGGGACAGAGTGTAAATGACCACAAGGCACTGGGCTAACCAGCCTTGTACACAGTCATCTAAGAATCGATGCATTTATATATGATTATAAATATTTAAATTTCTATTATTTATCATTTGAAAAATGCCAAAAACAATAATTCTTGAATATGTATATAACAAAAATGTATGTTAAATGCATTTTGTAATGTAAATTCAGTTTAAAGAGCTTACATTTAGTAATTTCACACTTTCCCATGACAGCTGGTAATATTTAAAAAAGAAAAATTTCTATTACTTGTACAGGATTCGAACCCACTGGACTATCGAGCTTACATCGAACCTACGTGCTTAAATACTGTATGTAAATAACTTTGGGACATTCTGAATCGTAAAAGGCTTTGCTTGCATTGATGGTTTCTATATTATTAAAAAAAAAATGATATTGCAAGTCGGGCTGTAAGCAAGCGAATATTTATAAACACAGGTGAATATAATTTGCAATATAATAAGCTAAGGCTCCTGATTTTCAAATATGGAAGCAACATTTATAGCCCCAGGAATGTATGTATGGTTCTGGTAACAATTTTACTTAGGCATAACTTATGTAAAATAAAACATTTATATTTCAACAAAGTTTAAAATGTATTTTTTTTAACTTGTACTCAGACTGTATGTAGAATACACCAACACGTTCTCTCAACTTCATTTCGGTCTCTTATCTTCAAGACTAAATACTACACAAACTTAATTATTTATTATGTTAACTATTTTATCGTAGGCATACCTTTCCTACTCGGATTTTATTCAATGTATGTATTATTGAATAAACCAACCACTATTATATTCCCAATAAATTAGGGGAAGTAGCAGGATATAACACCAGCGAGAAATTGTAGACTTTTTTAATTTATATATTAACATACTGAAAACTACAAATGTATAAAATTGAATCCCCACATTTTTCCACGCAATTCATACATAGCCTTTACAACTGCAGATAATAAATATAAACTGCCTATGCACAGATCAAGACAGTCCATTCTAGCACGCATCTAACCAGAACACTTGACCTTATACTCTTCTTCTTCACGACATTGTTTCAAGACTGCCACTGTCGAACTACGCTTCCTAACTGGAACCTGGCTGTTTAAATAATATATATATATATATATATATATATATATATATATATATATATATATATATATATATATATATATACATATATATAATATATTGAGTTTAGAGAAACTACAGAGTTCAGACCAGCAGAAAAATAAACTTGCCTGGAATCTGCTCAACCAACCAACGCCGCCGCTGCTGCCACCACTGCCATCACAGCTACCGGCGCCGCCGCCACTGCTGCTACTGTCATCACAGCTACTGGAGCCGCCGCCACTGCTACCACTGCCATCACAGCTACCGGCGCCGCCGCCACTGCTGCTACTGTCATCACAGCTACCGGCGCCGCCGCCACTGCTACCACTGCCATCACAGCTACCGGCGCCGCCGCCACTGCCACCACTGCCATCACAGCTACCGGCGCCGCCACTGCTGCCAATGCCATCACAGCTACCGTTGCCGCCGCTGCTGCCATTGCCATCACAGCTACCGGCGCCGCCGCCACTGCCACCACTGCCATCACAGCTACCGGCGCCGCCACTGCTGCCACTGCCATCACAGCTACCGGCGCCGCCGCCACTGCTACCACTGCCATCACAGCTACCGGCGCCGCCGCCACTGCTGCTACTGTCATCACAGCTACCGGCGCCGCCGCCACTGCTACAACTACCATTACAGCTACCGGCGCCGCCGCCACTGCTACCACTGCCATCACAGCTACTGGCGCCGCCGCCACTGCTACCACTGCCATCACAGCTACTGGCGCCGCCGCCACTGCTACCACTGCCATCACAGCTACCGTTGCCGCCGCTGCTGGCATTGCCATCACAGCTACCGGCGCCGCCGCCACTGCCACCACTGCCATCACAGCTACTGGCGCCGCCGCCACTGCTACCACTGCCATCACAGCTACCGGCGCCGCCGCCACTGCTGCCACGGCCATCACAGCTACCAGCGCCGCCGCCGCTGCTGCCACTGCCATCACAGCTACCGTCGCCGCCGCCACTGCTGCCACGGCCATCACAGCTACCAGCGCCGCCGCCACTGCTACCACTGCCATTACAGCTACCGGCGACGCCGCCACTGCTACCACTGCCAACACAGATACCGGCGCCGCCGCCACTTCTGCCACTGCTACCACTGCCAACACAGATACCGGCGCCGCCGCCACTTCTGCCACTGCCATCACAGCTACCGACGCCGCCGCCCAGTATTTTCTCAAATAATTGTGTTAGGCGAGGGCTAGCCTTATCTGTAGAATGCATTCGGAGTATATAATGAATATGTCCTTCTTTTGGAGCTTGGATTCGGTCGATAGTGTTTGAATTAAGTCTTGTTTTAAACGTATATAATACAAATGTCGTTTTCCCAGTAAAGTTTGCTTGATATTCGATTATGTCGGCTGTATAAGTTATATCAGAATCAACAAATTTGTTGAAAGTTGGAAAATATAATATTTCTAAAATACTAGTCAAATTTAAAATGGCTGGAATTAGCCATATTACAACTTATCTATTTAATTTCTGGCTGGAAATATGGTATGAAGTTTTTCTTTCTTTAATATTTTGCAGAAATGAAGTATTTCTATATAGAGCAGGCTTATATTGGTCTATGTAAACACATTTATGGTATATTTGGTAGACGGAATATCCAAAGACTTTTGTAGAAACATTTAAGGGTTAGGTGTGTTTCTAAAGGAACCTATTAGAGACAGACTTTAATATCACGTACACGGAATTTGTGGTATAATCAAATATATTTGAATTTATTCGTCTCATAGAGAAGTCTACATGATTAGCAAATGTGAACAAAAACATATTTTATTTCCTTGGCTATAAAATAATATTTGAACGTATGAATATGTAAGCACAACTGTTTATCTTACTTTAAAACTGATATCACCGTATTAGTACTGTTCGACAAATACACGACTTGTGTAACAGAACGCTTAATACGTGGGTTTGTAACGATCGCTCCGTGTGAAAACGGCACATAACGTCACATGCTCTGACATTTGGAAAATAGATTTTTAATATTACTTTTTAATGGTTACAGTAATTAAACATTTCAAATAGCTGACATATACTTAATTTTAAATCATAATGTGTACATCTGGGCAGCCGGGTCTTGGAAGCAAATTAGGGTGAGCAGCAGATCTCATAACATTTTTACCATAAGTATTTGTTAAAGTTTGTCGATGCATTTCCCGGAATCTCGCAGCTTGAACGTATTCGGAGCATAATTCAATCGCTACTGGGGAATAGTTGTATTTAAATGCTCATTCGTTGCGAGTAACGTAGGCCGTGTTTGCAATTCATCATTTTTCACTGCTATTTCTTGGAATACTGAAATAATTCTTGGAATTGTGTCGGTTAAAGGTATTTCCGTTTTCATGTTACTTTGCCACTGCTATTGCATTCTGGCAATACCAGCCAGGAGAATTAAATTTACTTCCTGAATAGCATTTTTCGCACGCTGTTTTGAAAGACTGAGTCGCTTGTAATACTGAGCTTACTAATAATATCTATGGAATAATTAAAATTAACTCCGCCGAATTCGGTACACTGGCATCGGGAAGGCCACTAATACATATTTATCTACTTTTAATTCGTTTATTACACATTTCAAGTGTTTTAATATTTTGAATATGTTCGCTTAAATACGATGATTATGTAACCTTCAGACCAATCCTAAGAGAACTTGGTATGATTACAGTACCTGAAAGATCCCTGCTATGATGAAAGTATCTAAAATATGAATATGCACGCTTTCATGAGATACTTATCTAACCTTCATACAAATTCTAAGAAAACTTGTTATGATGACAGTACCAAATAGCAATTTCTGTTTTTGTTTCTTTAAAGAAAGGATCACGGGATACTTTTGGCACAATTTAAACCATAGAAATTAATCATAGATTCTCCCCAAATATGAAAAACAAATACATTTATGGAAAGAAAATCAGTTTTTTTAAATTTAATAGATGACGTAGCTTGAAAAAAGCGCCATAAACAATTTGAACCACATGTGCGCTGGTAGGAGCTAAAAATCATTAATTTATATTTATTAAAGACCATACTCTGGCCATCATTTAATAATACGTTTCCACTTGGAATAATACGTTTCTCAGGCACTGTCTATAATATTCCAACAAAAAACTGCCATAAATGTAGTACAACGGAATGTAAATACTATTTATAACACTGTAAAGATAATTTTTTATTTTCAAAATGGTGGCATAGGAAATTTTTTTGCGATATCCCCAATTTCTACAATCGTATGACCGATTTGAGCCAAACTTTGCATGCTGGCTGTAAATATTTAGCAAATGAAATGTACTCAGTTATTTCTTTTCGTTTGTAATCCTTTAAAATTGTTAATGCTCTCTGTAAAATAAGTGTATTCATGAGTTTCTCATAAGTTTTTGCTACCAAGTTGTAATACTCGTGGCTTTATAACTTATTTAACCATAACAATTTATTAATTTATATCCTCCAGACAACAAGTTTTAAAATGGTGTCTTAACCATACGATAAATATACTCCACACCTTTGTAACAATTTGACTGATTTTTTTCAGAATAGCAGACCTGAAAGCATTCAGCTTAATGTGTAATCTAATTCTGAAACTTTCGAGCCAACTTAAGACAACATATCTGTATTAGAATTAGCTAAATGGCGAGAACCAAACTACTACATTCTCTGTTATTTTAAAATTTTAGGCCTACATAAGGCCAACGGTGAAGAAATGATTTTAATATTAATTATAAGACAAAAATATTGGGTTGATACCTACCGAATTTAATACACAAGTAGCAAAACAGAGAAAAACAAGTTGTTTATGTTTTGAGCAAAAACTATGATATTTAACAGAATGGAAATACTTACAATTCCTGAGAGACTTATTACCTATAATTATCACTAGTAAATTCGTTTTTACCAAAATTTATAAACAGATGGCATATAGTAAGTGACTAGATTTCTTTAACATTCGTAAAACAACAGACGTGTATATATTTGTCAACATTAATCCTCTATAAATGTTTTAAGGATCACATTCCTAATGGTCGTGTAATTGTCTTCACCCACTATCTCTTTGCTCTGGCAAAGAAATTCTGATAAATTAAGAATTTATGAGTTTAACCAAACCAATATTACATTATTCCTTTTTATTTTATTTTTGGCTATAGTGGTAAAAATTCTAGTCCTCTATTAAGGTAGTTAAATCGATAACACTTAATAAATTAGAAAATATTCATCACACCGAGCAACATAAAAGTGTACTACTTCATCCTTTACAGTCACAATATTATAAATACATTTAGAGAATAATTAAATGGTAAAGATGATTTTCATTGAAAACAATACCGTACAATTATTATGCTTACTCGAAGGAAAGTGGCACATGGAACTGGAGCTACTGGCCGCCATTTTGAGACTTCCCCAAACTGCCATATTGGAATTCTCTGACCACGACCTTGACCTACCGCGACAATGACCTTGCGAATACCCTGCGATGACAAAATCAAATATTAAAAAAAATCGCGAAAATTCGGGCCAAATGATAAACAAAAATTTATTGAAATAAATAATGAGCCTACTTTCCTCTACATAGGCGCAAACAATCGTCAATGAAGTTCTTAAATGCTTAGATGGTAGGTAGAACTCCCGTGACATCTCGTTGACAGCAATATCGCTAGAGAATAAACCAGAAACATGTGCAATAGTAGTGGAAAAATTACAGACACACATTTTCTTACCTGGGATTCCATGCCAGAAAGCGTCACACCATAAACCAGTGTATAATCAAATGAATTATGGGGGTAGGATTTAGATCATCAACTTCGAATGTAATTGGTCTAATGTTTTGAATGAAAGGGTTTTCTTGCCAGCAATATTTACAGGGTCGTCATTTTGAAAATAAGTGCCTGAACCACTTAAAACAAGTAAGTTTAAATGGCCTACCATAATGCCTCTTGTGTTAAGGATTTGGTGGAACTCAGTTGGTAGGTCCCTGAGATATGGCAAACTGCTGTACTTTATTTAATATGTTAATGCTATCTTACGAAATTGCCCAAAAAAGTTTCTGAATACTGTGCTTTTATTAGATATTGTCAACATAAAATAGTTTGGCAGAATTAGTTAAATATGTTTTATAGATATGACAAACTTATCAAGAGATTTTTATGGAAGCCATGTTGATAAGCAGTGTCTGTTTCCACTTAAATGATGTAAGTTTACACGGCTTTTGTGTCACTAATGGTGTGCAGAATTGATGGAAATTAGTTTAAATGTTCCGGAAGTATGGCAAATTGTAATTTTCTTTCGTCTAGCTCTTATTTTGTTAAAATTACAGCAAAATAGGATTAATTTTTTTCGTTACTGAAACTTCTATTGAATACTCTTATTGTATAACATTTTCTGAATTTTGTTGAATTTCTTAACATATATAATATACTTAGCTATATGCGATTTATTTATGGCATTAAAAATGGCCTGTCATACCCTAATCACGTTAGTTTAGTTTCATACTGTAGGACTACTTGCATGTAAAATTTGATAGGAATCGGTCGATTGGGCCTTGAGATATGACATAAATACTCAATTATTTCATGTGACGATCTTCATAAATGGAGGACGAAGAGGTTATGTATTGGCACATTCGATGATTATCATAGATACAGTAAACAAACTAAAGTAGATGAGTAACATGATTTCCTATATAATGCACACTAAACTAAAATGTTATTATAGCTGCTATCATGAAAATAAGTGGCTGGTACTCTTCAGATGTACAATTTATTTTGGCCAACCTCAGTACAACTTCTTCGCCAATTTTTGAGAGAATCGGTTGACTGTTTTCCGAGATATAACAAAAATTTTATTTTTCATGTAGGGTTACCTTAAAAAATGGCAGTATAAATACAAATTTTATGGTTCTAATAAATACGGCCAGCACACACAGTTAAGTTGAAATTGGTTTCGTGGTCATAACATACTGAGTGGAAATATTTATATGGCCTCCATTTTCAAAATATTTCTCTGACCCAACAAACACACAGCCGTTTTCATGGCCCGCTATACTGATACTTGTTTTTCAAGTTTGGTTGGAATCTGTTGGTTTTCTCTAGAGATATTTAATTAAAATATTTAGTTTGTCAAATGATGCTTTCTCACAAAAGGACGGACAAAATAGACTTTGTGTGGACACATTTCATGGTTGTAGTAAATACTGAAAACATAAAAAGTTAAGTTGGAATTAATTACATGGTTTTGACGATACACCAAACTAAGATAAAATAGCTGTAAGGCCGCCATTATGAAAATAAGGGTCTAATATATTTTAAATTGCATACGTGTACATTGCCTACCGCAGTTTTACTAGCTTACCTAATTTGGTGAGAATTGTTTTATTAGTTTTCGAGATATAATATAAATACTTTATATGAATAAGGTACTATATTCCAAAATGGTGGACCAACAGCAATATCCCTCTTTGAAATCAATGCTTTTATGATGCACTAACAATATAGGAAATTTTGTTTAAACCACTTGTATGGTTCCTCAGATATGACATCACCCTAAATTTAAAATGGTTACCAATTTGAAACTAAGCGCCCACAGTAGTCGAAGATTATAAAAGTCAGAGGAACTAACTAAGTGTGCTGAGTTGGTGAAATTATATTCACACATTCAAAAGGTTTTAAGTGGATACACACAAATGCGCACACACTGAGACCAAAATGCACATACACATGCAAGAAGAGAATTGATCATATATGCTTTACTTTCGTAAAGTATTCTAAAACCGGGATGAAATTGTACAATTAACCTCGACCACCAGATTGTGTTAACATGACCTTGGTCTTGTCTCAGGTGATCTTGAACTCGAAATATCGCAAGAATTCTGGAAAAATTCGTGAAAAATCAGACCATTTATAAATTCCATGACCTTACCTTGGCCCCAAGTGACCGTGGACTCGAAAAGTCGATAAAAAACCGAAAAATATTCGTTTATAAATTTGAAAATGATGGGAGAAGTTATACGATGTGATCACTGGTGACCTTGAAACTGAGAAATCTAGCATACTCACAAAAACGTGCTAAGAAGTGAAGTGAAGGGATTTGGACCGCTCGTAACAGCGAGGGCTTGAGAGCTGAATGTGCTACGAAACTCAACAATTTATTCAAGCATATAATTGTCCCCGACCTCTATCTTGTAATATCATGACCTTGGCATAGGCCTCAAGAGACCTTGAACCCAATATGTGGAGAAAAATCACATAAATTCTATGAGAAGATTAAAAATCCGTGAAAATACATTATTGTCTTGGGTAGCATTATGTTTAGCATTGCCCCTAGACAAATTAAGCTAGAAGTATCATTTAAAAATCACCAAAAACGTAAACAATTAAAATATATAAAACAAAAATTAGAAATAAAAAAATTTTTAATGTCTTATTTAGTTGGAAAATTTAAAATTACAAAAGCAGAATTTTTATACATTTTGGAACAGTATTAAATTATAATTTAAAAAAATTGCACATGCAGATGGACGAGGTTAGGTGATGCGACGACATTATTAATACGGTGGACGCTAACCGTTATAATGTATATGTGTTGCCTAGGGGGGAGGGGGTTGTTTTGCTTTTTCAAAGGGACGATTTGATTACATTACTTTGACAGTGATACCACACACATGTCTGTTTCCACTGAATAGTAACATACACACCTACATGGAAGGTAGATTCGTGTTTTCAACTAAAATTACTTGTTACGTTACTTTGATGGCGGTAATTTGCATCTGTCTACAGAACTATTACTAAACAAACAAATGCATGTGCATTTCTAAATAATTCTTCCTTATAAAAATGTTTAAAAACACGTATCTTTATACTACCGCCAATATTATACAAATTTACTACCAGTTATAATTAGATATCATGTTTGTATTTTTTGTGGAATTTATTTACTTAACAATGTGTAACGTTTCTACGTGAGACATTATCTTGTCTTGCATAATGTAGCAGGCTGAAATACACCCACATGTGGACAAACGAGTACTCTCACAAGAATTTTAGCTATTTCGTAATATGCTGCAGAATCCTAAATACCAAAACTGAGGAAATAAAAAAGTATTTTTAAACAAAAACGACGATTAATGCAAAATAATATGATACGTATCATAATTTGTAGAATGCAGGTTGAGCTAAAAATCTAGAAACATATTTGGTATTTAAAAACATTATCATGAAGAATAACTATTAAGACACTCGCACAAAAAATTATAAATATTGAGCTACATTTGAAGTAAATATTCGTGAGCACATATGTGTACATATATTTTATTATTGGTATCATATATGGTTCTTATTTAATTTATACTAAGCCTGAGTCAGAGTCATATAAATAGATGATGACTTTAAAAACCTTCTCCTACGGCAGTATCAATCCTTGTCCATCTGGTTGAAGATACTGACTATTGCGGATTGTCGACAATACTACCGGACCGTATCAAAATAACTGGAAAAACTCTTCACAGTTTTAAAAAAGAAAATAATGAACTTAAGTGAAACTCAGCACAAAAAAATTAATGATAACGAAAATTTGCTAAATTAAACAATATTGACCAAAAAGAACAAAAAATGAGCGAAGAGCAACCTAAACTTGCGAATTCCGTCTAAACTTTGTGAGAAGCAGTGAAATTGAGTGAAAAACAACGAACGCAAGGAAACTTTAAACAAAATTATACAACAAAATTGGAGTGAAATGCATCCTGAATAAGGAAAATTCGCGTAAACTGAATGAATTCGATTAAAATATGATTGATAAAATATTGCAAAATAAATTTTTTTTTATGAAAACAAAGTCAACAGAGTGCAAAACAACTAAACCGAATAACATTTTACGGAATTATCTAAGCAAACGAACGAAATAGAGTAAAAAACTAATATGAAGGGAAAAACTAAGAAAAGAGAAAAGCACATTTAATAAAGTCCATATTTTGGGACTCCGGCTTAGTGTAACTAATGTTAAGATATTAATACAACTATATGCACACACGTAGTTTCATTAAATGTAGTTTCATATTTATAATAGTTCAAATGTCAATTTATAAATATTTCTTCTTCTTTTTTTTTAACAATGTTCATAAGTGCAAAACTTTTTCGAGTTTTGTTCAATCTGATATCTACAAATTACACTTGTGAGCAGTTGAACTCGAAATACCTGCCTTGTTGCAGAAGAGAGCTGTGGTTGCGTTGTAGATTGAATAGTGTCCACCCATGCATCAGTGGGATGAGGTTAGACCTTATGCTGATCGACAGAGAAACGATCGAGCACAGAATGCGGATCAAGCCCGATATCAGTGAATGTTATCGCAGCCAGGTCCTTGGGGGGGGGGGGGTGGGGGGGGGGGCAAATGTACGAGGTAATCCATTCCCGAAGTCGTGCAGGCACTGGAATTTCCACAGGCCAGAGAGTCAAAGTGTACCGCGAGTCCATGGGTTCGGTAAAAAAACCCCCCGTTGCCAGAGATAGCTGCTCTGCCAAGCAGTGTATCCATGACGGGGTCGCCGCCGAATAACTCGGTTGGCATCACCTGGTAAACAGGCCAGAGAGTCAAAGTGTACCGCGAGTCCATGGGTTCGGTAAAAAAACCCCCCGTTGCCAGAGATAGCTGCTCTGCCAAGCAGTGTATCCATGACGGGGTCGCCGCCGAATAACTCGGTTGGCATCACCTGGTAAACAGGCCAGAGAGTCAAAGTGTACCGCGAGTCCATGGGTTCGGTAAAAAAACCCCCCGTTGCCAGAGATAGCTGCTCTGCCAAGCAGTGTATCCATGACGGGGTCGCCGCCGAATAACTCGGTTGGCATCACCTGGTAAACAGGCCAGAGAGTCAAAGTGTACCGCGAGTCCATGGGTTCGGTAAAAAAACCCCCCGTTGCCAGAGATAGCTGCTCTGCCAAGCAGTGTATCCATGACGGTGTCGCCGCCGAATAACTCGGTTGGCATCACCTGGTAAACAGGCCAGAGTGACAAGGCGGGTTTAGAGACCCACTACGGAAGGGGCTAATTGAGGGGTGGAACAGTGTGCATTACATTCAAATCACGTGCTTACCAGTAAGTATAGAGTCCTAATGCTACATATGATTTTTAATACATCTTGGCTAATCTACCTAAATCATTTAATTAATGTACTAATATATTAACAATACTACTTTTTTTTTGTCTACCTTTTTTTTTTCTAGTGTGAATTCAAGCTCCATAAGGGGAGCTGAAGGCATCTTGCTCCCCCCTCCCCCACCCTAATTAAGGAGCCATCACTGAAGTGTAGCAGATCACTCGCCAATTCAGTGTTGGGTCACAACGACCCGTGAGCAGCGTTACCATCCTGAGCCATCTGCTCGCTATGAGGTGCAGAAGCCGCTGCCTCACTACGATACCTCTGCTCACCACGTGTCACAAAGCTCAGTGATTGACGCGGGAACTGTAACACCGCCATTATGCCTTCGACGTGCGGGAAAAGGTCGCCTGGACGGAAGAGTGCAGTGCAGGTACACGCCGATATGGGCTATTCATGGTAAAGTGAGCACTTTTGAAGGCCCTCTCAACAGGCATTAAACACTTATATATATATATATATAATTGCAGCCTCAGGCATTAACTTTAAAAGTTCTGAGATGTATACGCTGTGTTTATTGGTCACATTACAATGTTTATATTAGAAAGCAGCTGGAAGATAGAAATTGGGCAAAAGAAAGATTTTCGAAGGGCCTTAAAAAGTGCTCACTTTACCTTGAACAGCATATAGCAGGGTACGAGTGCGTCGACAAGCACAATAAGCTGTTTATCCTTTTTGTCAGCAGGTTAAAGTTCGGGCCTGTGGTGGTAGTATCCTCGTATGGAGTGTATTAACGTGGGGTGAGATGAGGCCCCTTTAGACTTGTCATGTCCCTCATCGGCAAACGATCTGGGGACATGGCGACAAATCATGTGCGCCTGCAGAGTAATGCAGGAGACATGAGCTCCACCAAGCCAATGCACCGGCCCACCGCTAACGAATTGAGACCGAGTATTAGAATGAACTCTCCATGGGTTTTACATAGCTTGCAAGACCCCCCCCCCCCCCCCGAGTTCACCGGGCATCGGAAGTAGTGAACGGATTTGCGATGCTATCGAGCGGGATGTGCGTGGCGAGGATCCTGCTCCGACCAATCTCCGTGTATTGTGGGAGGCAATGCAGCGGTCATTGATCAGTATAGCTTACAACCGCTTCCGGCGCCTTGTCGAGTGCATGCGATGCCGCATCACCACCGTCATCAGGGCAAAAGGGTTGTAAGGCATCTGTAATTCGACTGGTCATGAGTGTATAGAACGTACGAACTTTCATTCGTCGTGTTTTTTTTTCGCTAAACAACATTTTGTAAAAAATTTCTTTTTCAGGGATTATAATTTTTTCTTAGCTATTAAATATATAATTGAAAATTACTTGAAAATGGATGCGTCTGAGGAATTAAAGTGATTAGATAAAGCCGTATCACACAGCCCTTCCGTGCACCCAACATTTTCTGAATTTTAGTTTTATTAGGTAACTTTGCAAAACTGCGTTAAGTAAAGTGCATTTGTCGTATGTTAAAAAGACCGGTAAAATTAGGTGAGATATTTTCTTCCACAAGAAATAATAAAATATAAACTGATTATGGCCTATAAAAGCTGTTTATGTTTATGTTGGTTGCATATCTTGCAACGTACCTATCAAAATAAACATTGCCATGTGACTTTCAGAAGGTGTTTGGATCAGCTGGCTTGTATATCCACTGCATACTCATTAAATATACGCGAAATTAATAAATATTTGCAATCAACACTATAAACATGTACACATCAATTTAAGTAAGTTAAATAATATTGGTTTGTGAATGTTGACTGATGTTCACGGTTCCTTTTCTCTTTGGACATCAATTAATGCATCTGACTGTTGTCAACACTTCTGAGGTGATAAGAAAATGCATTTGGTTTCAGTTGTCAACAGAATAGCAGAACATTTAAGCGTTATAATTTTCCCCGTTATGAAATCGTCAAGACGTTTCGAACCCTCTGGAACCCTCGCCCGTTACACGCCGGCCTGTGTGTCATATTCATATGAAAGACACGCCTTTAGATAATAAAGTGTATTTACCCCTTAAAGAAGACACTGCGCCATAAAATATCGTCAAATGACGTAAGAATTACGTTAAACAACATTTACGTGTACAATTTGCAATGCACGAATCTCTCAGATATCTTTATTTCAAAATGGCGGGAGTTGCTATTACATTACGAGTAAAGAAAACAGTTTTCACGACGCCATGAAACTAAATGGCCGAACATAATTGATATCAATTTTTAGACCATACTTCCACTGTAGCAAGTTTCGTGAAAATGCATTCAGCAAGCACAGTTTCTAACGCACTTAACACGAAGGTGTGATAAGGCCTACTGGTTTGCTTAGGAGGAGGATATGAACCACCTATACTAATCTTGGGGGTGGTAAGAGAATTACAAATGATCAAAATAAAACATAACTACTTGAGTTGAAATCATAATGAACGACAATTTGGTGAGCAGATCGTCCCCTTCGATCGTCACATCATGAAGAATTAAACACCACTCGACAGGTAGCTTGGGTGGCACGCACAGACGCCATACGCGAAATTGTAGTTGTCTTTCTCGACGACAGTTCGTCAACAATAACAGGTTTCAGTCAGCAGAGACTAAAATTTCTGTTCGGCAGTAACTCACGCACATTACTTTCTCTATAAAATTTGTGCTTGGTGGTACCAACCAACTAACTTCCACAGATAACGTATCACCATCAACGAAGAAACTGTCTCGATGAGTTCATAATATCGTGAAATAAAATTACTTTAAAATACTAATGTAAAAGGACGAGTATCTCTCTTAATTATAAGTTTTTCACGGTAAAATGAGCACATTTGAAAGCCCTGCTTAAGATGTACTTGTGTCCACGTCGTGTATTCTTCCGCCTTATATCAAACTAGCGACCCGCCCCGGCTTCGCACGGGTGCAATTAAGATAAAAAAAACTGCTTAACCTGGCGTTAATTAGGTTGGGTAAACTCTCCTAAAGCATTTAAAAAAAGCACATTATAATTTAATAATTATTTAAATAATTTATAATTTAAAGTTTTTTTGCTATTTTTATTGGATATTTTTTTACTTTTTTATAATTTTTCATATTAATATACATTATATTACAATGCAATTTATCTGAGATAGAAGTATTTAATATGTTATTGGCTAAGACATTCTCTGTAGACAATGTTTGACGTCCTGTTATTGTTTGGTAGCTAAATGTACTGTTTCTCGGGACTTCCAACTCGTGATAAACCAACATATAGTTGGCCATGGGAAAAACACTCTTTTCGTAGGTCGATTCCAACCAAAGAGAAAGTTTGACCCTGGGACGTATTAATAGTAATCGCGAACGATGTTTTTACGGGAAATTGCAACCGTTTGAAAGACACTGGCAAATCCGTGGGAATCATGGGAATCCTCGGGATGTTTGCCAGCTGGCCGGCTGCTGGACCGGTGAGGATGGTCGCGGCAATCAAATTTTCTTTCAAGTCTTTAATGAGCAATCTTGTGCCATTACACATGTTAGGAGGGCTTATATTCCTTAAAAGCATGATAGGAGTACCGACTTTTAATGATAGTTCGTGAGGTGGCAAGCCAGAAGGATTAAGCGAATTTAGAAAATCTTGAGGAAAGTGGACGACATTGTCAACATTGGTGACTGTGTCAATCGACTTATAGGTTTTGACTTGGCCGGGAACTCTTTGTATAATGAGATTGTTGATTTCATTAACAGTGTCGTTCCTAGGCGATACTATTGCCCTGGAACACAACCAGTGAAAGTCTCTTTCTAGTAAATTTTCGTGGCCCGGATATACTGCTTCTATAAGATGCTGCAGACTGTGGACTATCTGACCTAATGTCTCATTTAAAATGATTTCAGCAGAATTAGTGCCCAAATTTAGAGAAGGTAAAACTCCTTCTCCAAGTCTGAGCATTTGTTGTGGGAAATCTTTATGCGTGTCTCCACCAAGATAGGCTCTCATATTCGTTCGCAAATTTAGGTGTTAATAGAACTCCATAAGGGAGATGAGTTAAGACATGCTTTGATGATATCTGCACGGGTCCCTTTTGTAACTACAGGGAGTGTCTGCCGAAAATCCCCAGCAAACACAAAAGTAACTCCCCCCATAATGGCAGTAGAGCTTCTAAGGTTGGCGCCTTACGCAGCACACAGCACGTTTTATTTTCCGAATCTGTCCGTCCTGCAAAGCCGTAGTACATTATTTTGTTCTATCATCAATAGCTTTCGCAGCGCACGCAATGTAAGGAATTTTATAGGTCATTTATTTACACTTTAGGTTACATTATTGGAGTTTTAGTAGGGATCCCTATTGATTTTTAAAATAAAATATAGCCTATGACACTCAGTGATAACGTAGCATTCTACTGGTGAAAGAATTTTTAAAATCGGATGAGTAGTTTCGAAGATTACCTCCTACATCCAAACACACAAAGTTACAAACACTACCTCTTTATAATATTAGTATAGATTAACATTATGGGCCTCATCACTTTATCCATGCGTCGGTAAGTGAAGCTGTGGAATTATTAGGAAAGTAAATATTTTACAAATCTCACAAGAATAAACATCAGTTAGTGAAATACATAATTTAAGGTATCACAAATTGTTACCTAACACATTTTGTTCGACGTTTCTATCCATCGTTACCAACTTTACAGGGCGAATACTCTGTATACAGGCAAGGGCAGCGTACTTTTTCCAACGTACATTCCAAAAGTGCTCAATTTGCCGTGAACAGCCTTTACCACTGATGTACGTCATCAATTGCTTTCTTGTTTGGCATAAATAATCACCATGGATCTCGGGATGACAGAGAATGTGCGAGTGCCGGGCGTAAAGGGGCAACGTGGCGAGACGGGAACCCGGAAGATGAACTGGGGAGAGGGCGTGTATGGCAGCGGGCAGGGTGACCGTTGTGAGCGGCAGCGAGTGTCCGCGGCAGATGCAGTATGTCGGAGAGCGTGCCGGCGCCGCGGCGAATATTGAGAGGCAGCACGACGAGGAACGTGCATGTGTACCGTGGGAGCAGGGCAGGCCGCTCCTAGCGCGACGCAGGGGTCGACAACCACCGCATGCACAGACGTGAACCCGCGTACCACGTCGACGTCCCGCGTCGATCCGACGCCCGCCCCCCCCCCCCCCCTTACACCAACAACTCGTAGTCGCCAGTCTCCTTATTGAAATGTGCTTTTCGTCTTTATCGCCATAAAATATTTACTATGCGCGCGTCAATACTACCTGCTTGCCAAATTCAGTCGTGATGACTTCGGTCTAGTATGATAAGTGACTCTCAGAAATAATATTTTAGCAAAGATTGATTTCAAAAATCTAATATTTCAGAGTAATTTCTTTTTATTTCTATGTATTCTGAGTATAGTTAACAATAGTGTATACTTACATACATGTTCAAATAAACGATTTTAATGCTTAACATTTATATAACTACATATTCCAAGAGTGAGCATCTCTGTATTTAAACTATAGGAAAAACCACGTTTTACGGATTAATTTTATTATGTTATCGATGTTGAATTTTCCAGATAATGTGGATTTTCATTTGGTTACTACACAAAGCTATTTTGCGTTTTAATTAACACAAAAAAATATTTAATCGAACCCCCCCCCCCCCCCCTTATTGTTATAAGTTGTTTAATTTGTCAATTTTGCCAGCCTTGTTTAATAGAATATCATTTCTGCCATACTACACAGCATGTGATTCACTCATCCTACATGTTAACAACCCCAAGTTAATAAATAAATAACTATATATATATATATAAATAAATAAATATAATTTTTAATTCGAAGATTTTCTATACATTGGAGAAATTGAATTAAATATTTACATTATTTTGATAAGTACATAGCTAGCTAATAAATTTAGTTTTAAATTGTTGAAATTGTGTTTTTTTTTTTAAAGTTAAAATTGTCTTTTTTTCTGGGTATATTTCATTTTATTTTGCGTTTTAACTCTAATTTCGGGTTTTTATGTTGCATTGACTTGAATTTAGGTGTTGGTGGTGTAATAACTTGGATTTCGATGTTATTTAGTTTATATTTCTATTCACCTCTTGCCTCTAACCATGACTCATATCCTGATATTATTAATATCTTGTAAGCCTTCGGTAAAGCTTCTACGACGTCAACTGGTAGAACTACAGTGGTGACATAGTGAACTTGAATTCTGGATGATGCAGGTACGATCCCCTATCCGGCCATGCCACTCCAGGTGTAAGCTGGGATGGTCTCTTCATGGCCGACATCTTCCCCGTTCCCGTTTACCTTAGTATCTTACTCCGTCTCTAACGACTCGGCTCTACTATGATACGTACAGTCCAACCTATCTGGATGCATATTACCTCAGTAGAATAAATTCAGCTTCATTTCCGTCATTCGCTGATTATTATATTATATTTTGTGGACGAAAACACATATATTATTACAAGAGCATAGTTGTTCGCTTTATGCTTTTCTCATTGAAGGAGTACATATATCATAGAGGAAATAAACAGATCAAATATATATATATAAGATTTGAGAGGATTTTTGTTTTAGCTCTAGACACAAATGTATAATTGTAAAGGTAATTTGCCTGTTTCCATAGCCGTTGACAATATTATGCAATATGATGTTAAACACTCAGAGTTATTCGCAATATTTTAATTACAGTAGTATTTGTAGGTTCGATTTCCATTTTACTGATTGGTGCATGATGCATGTCTTCGACGTGATTTTTATAGGTTATGGTTTTAATATCGCTAACTCAATGAACTGGAAGCGACTTATCCTTCCGAGCCACTATGCTGTCATGGAGCTAATGCATAGAGAAACGACTGTCACAATTTCGAAATCGTAATTTAAACTACAAGATTACTTATATGCTATAGATTACCATTAACTCCCATAGAAAGTAATAATCTGCATGAAACAATATAATGCTTAATGTATGCCCCCCAACAAGACGAAACGGGTTCGTTTACCCAGGGGAGTGGGGAAAGAGTCGTTCCCGGATTTTCGCATGTGGAAATCTTGCCGGACGATGAAGCTGGTCGGCAAATTTTCTCGCGGATCTCCCATTTCCCCCGCTCTTGCATACCGGCGTTGCTCCATACACATCGGTTCACCCTGATTGAATTTCAAGACCCCATTGCAAAGAGCCTACCAGATCTCTCCACTCCACTGCTAATTTGCGGGAAGACATGTCAAATACAACATTTAGACGCCCGCATCACTCATTGCACTGAAAAAGAATGTCACATATTTTACGCTGGATGTAAGAGACATTGGTTTCGCCCTTTACCTAAGAGAGATTTTCGCGGCTTAAACATACATCTGTGTAGTAGCAGAAAATATACACGAAATATCGTGGTAAATACACTACATGTTCCATGCCTTCATAACATTTTTGTGAATACGTATAAAGACCTGGAAACGTCGTTAATTAAAAAGGCATGTCTTACACTTCCTGGAACACATTTCAATTAATTCTAGCAGACATTTGTTTCTGAACAATACGCCATCGATTATTTCATTCCTTGAGGACAGCTCTTAGTGATTTCGGAAACCCTTGGCTCCATCCGAATCCAAACTCACAACACTTCGAGTACGAACTCAATGTAACCGCTAGACCATTACGAACTCGTGTAAAAAATAGTTCACAACTAAAATTACGTGATCTACTGTTGTGTGATATTTCCTGATTCCGTCTGTCGTTCGGAAAACACGTTTTATTTCCCCGCCACACTTGACTCCCGCTGGATTATACAAGTAATATAGAAGCAAACTTAGATCGCTTACCTATGTAGACCCAATTCCTTTCCGCAGTCATTAAGTTATTTGCGTATGTGCACCTATTTAAATTCTGCAGATTATAGAATTAAATTTACAGCGATTTAGTGATTTAAACATTTTAACTTTCACATAAATTATAAGCGAGAATTTTCAATTATTATAATTATTTTTTAAAATTGCCGTGAGACATCCCTCACCCAGGCCTTGTTCCACTTCGTTTGCATTTTTTTTTTGTATTTCACATTTGCGTTTTGTAACGTTTCAATGTGAAGTGATGAAATTCAACCGTTCATCTCAGGCAATGTGGTCGTTGCAAAAAAAAAAGTAGGATCTTATACTATTACAGTATCATTAATACACTGATCTTATACAAAAATAATACACTTTCTTGCAGTGTTTGTACATATAGTTTATTATATGTTATTTACAAGCTTTGCTGTTTATGTAAAGTTACAATACACTTATTCTGGTAAATGTATACTTTTTCCAGACAATTTAAACCTACTGCATTATTAATGGTTACGTAACATTGTTCTCGCTTTCTGTGCCTAACTGACGACTATGTATTAAGGAACACTTATTAGTATTATACACTAATCATGGCACTTTCTACGACACATTGGGTGAGATATAACTCAAAGCCCATAAAACAGAACTTCGCGTTGATATCTTTGTTTGGCGTAGAGTCTTGGACAAATAATGTTATATGATGACTTATTAAGTGTTGTATGAATGCCATTTCGCCATAGAAAAAAAACGCATACCGAGTATTTGTTGGGAAACAACCTTGTTGCTGCGGCTTTGTCAGGGAGCCCCTTCGACACAACAAAATAATTTTGCATTAAAACTAGTTATATCGCACAGTCAAAATACGTATCGAATAATATTTTCCAAGCATAAAATATATTAAAATTCTTAAATAACTTATTATTAAGTATCAATTTATAAGAGCACATTAGGACCAGATATTTTACATATCTCAGATAGATTTGTACTTGGCATGGGCGTGTTCAGCTCTATCGCCAGACATACTAAATAGTCAACTTACTGAAACATTATATCATGATACAGAAAGATTCTCTACATAACGAAACAAGACGTCAACGGTTACAGCGGAACCATGCCAAGCTGAACTGTCCCGTTGCTCTTCGACCGTCCGATTGTCGGAGTTGCCGCACCCACGACTGGACAGACATCCCGCGCTTGTGAGACGAAGCTTCGAGGACATGATTGGTCGATGGCACGACGTTTTGCTAAAGTGTCTGTTTGTTGTAAGATGATTAGTGACCTGTATTCGGTAGGAGGAGCCACATCACTAATACGCTCGGACACGCGTCGCATACTAAACCATGTGTCCGAATACACTTCCGTCGGTCCCAGCAATTACTTCAAGTTTCATGTCTTATGTTAATTCTTTCAGAAAATATTCTAATTGTTTTTTTTATAAATCAGATAGAAATAAAGCTGCGTTGTGCTCTTTCATATTGCCCAGTATAGATAGATGACATTCGCGGTAAGGGAATAATTAAATGTTTTAATTCAACTGCTAAAACACAAAAAAAAAAAAAAAAAACAAGATTTAGGCACTTACAGGACTAGAATCGTATGAAAAACAATACGTCATAAATCGAAAATTCCTAAGCATTCAGTTGATTTTATTTACAAGTTTCTATAGTTCTATCAAACTGTGCGAAACTGAATTATTTTTATACAATTCTGCGAACTTTTAATGGAACACTATTTTCGGAATGTAGGGAACACGGCTGAATTAATAGTGTTTACGTCTCATGTTTACGACTACTGCTACCGACTCATTACTTGTACGAAAAAGAACTAGTGAGATTCGTATGTAATTTACGTCCGAATGCATAATACGGTCATGCTATTTTTCACGAGCTATTGCTTTTCAACCTGCAAAATTTATTACCTCCACTGCAGTCTGAAAAAGTCATAAGAAAAGTTATTCCCTCTGGAGGGAACATCTGCCTGTCAGGCAGATATGGTTTCTTTTTTTTTGTAGCAGGCGTGGCCTCTTTTGCGCCTATGATGCCCATCACCTGAATGTGCTTCAGTTGACATCTTGTCCTTGACGTGATAAGGTGTCCCTGGCTGCCAGCCTTCACTTGTTCAGGTAGGCAACATTGTTCTGAAACATAGCCTGCCTCAGAGGCAGATATTCCCACTAACGTATGGTGTAATATTTTCCTGTCAGGCAGATGTTCCTTCAACTCTTTATATGTTTCCTTATTATTTTCACTACACCAGTTTTTTTCATCATGGTTACGTTTTTCTTTATTTTATCATTGTACACAGTCATACGTTGCCTACTATTTTGAGATTCTCATTTCCTTGTGCACTTCTTTCAGGAAAATGGCTGGCAAACTTCCACCAAATATTTCGAGCCGTACTAGGCGAATAATTGAGATGGTTGAAATGACAGAAGAATCTGATGACTAAGTTGACCCTGACGAATCATACGTTCCAGGCGAAGGAGAACCATTTTATTCAGACCACCACTCAGGTTCTGAACTGGATGCAAATGAAGTGAAGTTGTTGATCAGAACACATCTTGTGCTGCTTCAATTTCTCAATCTACCACAATTAGTCTCAGCTCTCCAACAACTGTGTTGCATTAACCAATTGCGTGTGCAAGCAGTGCTTCAGTGGACAATGAAGATGAAAGTGATAATGACTTGACTGAAAATGACAGGAACACGTCTTTGTTTGGACTGAGGAATTGTTTTGAGTGGAAATCCAAGGCACTCAACTGTGCCACACAGGCAATTCGTCATAATATCATCAAAGTCCGATTAGCAAAACTGGAGGGACCTGCCCGTTCTCTTGGAGATTCTCCATTTGCAGAGCAAGTGCGGTGGCTGTTATTATCCAATAACATGATTGAGGAAATTGTGCAACGTACAAATTACAAACTGGCATCAATGCAAACGAAGATTGAAAATCCTGACTCATGTTATCAAGACACAGATTTTGAAGAAATCAGTGTTTTGATTGGACTATTGTTATTGTACTCCATCTTCAAGTCCTCTAGAGAATCTTTACGGTCTTCATTCTCAACTAGCATTACAGGAAGATCCATATTCCGAGCCATTATGATAGAATCAAGGTGTTTTATTCTGATTAGAGCATTGCGATTTGATGATTCTCAACCCGAAAAGTCAGGGAGGAAACTAATGCAGTAACCGCAGTATCACACATTTTCAACATTCTCATCGAAAACTGCCAAAATAAGTATGCAATGGGTGGCCACGGATGTGTTGATGAGATCCTCGTGCCCCTCAGAGGCCGTGTCCGTTTTGTAGTTTATATGCCCAAGAAACCAACAAAGTATGGCATAAAATTGTTGTGCCTTACTGAAGCGTATAACTCGTAGCTCTAGAATGTATACATATATAGAGGCAAATGAAGTGATGGTGCCACACTTACCCCAGCAGAGCGAAAACTCCAAATTCCATATGAAGCAGTGGTTTGTCTTACAAGTGCCTTTACAATACAAATCGGAAAATAACATGTGACAATTGGTTTTGTAAATTGGAAATTGCTAGGCAATTACTGAAACATGGTCTGGCCTTTGGGGCAACCATGAAAGCTAATAGGCCCCAGATATCGCCTGAGTTTCTTCCCAACAAAACTCGAGCAGTTGGATCAAGTTTGTATGGTTTCACAAAGGAGTTGACTCTACTTTCTCATGTTCCGGAATAGTCAAAAACAGTCATTTTACTTTCTTCTATGAACCATTATGAATTCAATGACACTTCAACTGGCAAACCAGAAATCATTTAGTTTTGCAATGCGACAAAATCTGGGGTTAACACTCTTGATATGAAGTGCTCCAACTATTCCACAAACCGGAAAACTAGGAGGTGGCCACTAGAAATATTTTTTTACGTACTGGCCATGTGTGGCTCCAATGCGTATGTATTGTACAACATGTACAGCAAGGCTGAAAAACTTGCAAGATATGAATTTGTGAAGATTCTCGCCATTTCTCTAGCCACACCCTTCATGAAGAAAATACTGAAAATTCCTAACCTCCCAGATAAATTGAAAACTCTCATCCAGGCAGCAGTGGGAGAGGACCAAGAGAAAGAAGCAATGCCCCCAGTGTCTGTGATAAGAAGTGATAAATTAGAACAGCGTTAAGCTTGTAGATACTGAACCTTACCAAGAAACAAAGAAAGCAACTAACTATAAATGCATTCAGCGTGAAACGTCAACTTGTCTTCAATGTTCAAGGAAAATCTGCAATCAATGCATCAAGAATCGTAATTAGGAGAAATGATGAACGGTAAATCTAGATAGTTGCTGCTCATATGACTCTCATTTATGTTCCTTTTTTATTTATTATGTATGACTTCTTTAAATAGTAAGAGTTGTCATGTGTTCAAGATTTACTTTTTTAAGAAGAAAGTTTTTAAGACGAAAGTAACCTAAGACAAGAGATCATTTTCATATTTTTTTTTGTTTTACTATGGCTTGTTTCATTTTGTTACTCAGCTCATAATTGCTTATAATTCCATTCTAGTTTTCTAATGTGAATACCGAAATTTTTTCGAAGGGGCAAGTTGGTGATCATGTTTGACTTGTACTTTAACGTCATATTGTTATTACGATTTAAGTGGCAAGAATATAAATTAATATTATATTACATTATTTATAACAATGACTTGAAGGGGCTGAATTATTTAGATAAATAAATTCTTAACTGTGAAAATCGTGTTGGCCAACTTGTCGTGTGTCTAAAAAAAAAAAAAAATCAAACAAAGAAAACTGTGTTTAGTGATCGTATAATCAAAATCGTGGGGTTGAATAAAAAAAAAACTGTTTTTCAGGTCTAGTTGCCTCATAGGCAGATCTTCCCACTAAGCCAGAAAATAAAAACATCTTCTCACCAGAGGGATATATATACTTTGATAAACGGGACAGTTTCATAAAATATATGTTTGTCAATTCAAATAAGAAAAATTGGCATGGCTAATTGTATTTTTTACCATATACTTCTACAAATTCACTGATCAGGTTTTTTCGTTTATTATAACGAGATGTTTGTTTTTAATGATAAACTGTTTTCTGTTATACGAATAACATATGAATAGGCCCTTCGGCTATCTCCAGCATTGTAAGATATTTGTTAATCAGCAATTTCGATAAGCACAATGGACAGCTTTATCAGGTATATTTCATAACAAAGTCACAGCTTACAAGTGACCTCTGTCGTCAATATGCTATAGCGCTACCAATGCAGACCCAAGGTATTATTCTAGGCTAACCACTAACTCTATCTGAACATTTCGACGTCAAGTTGTTTTGGACTTGCGCGAAACAACTTAAACTATCGTATACCGTATACGACAATATAGTCACTTAGAAATTCTCGTGTTTCTGAATTAGTACTTTCTTCTCTTGGGTTCCTCCCAGTCGCAAGACTTCGTAGCAATAAGGTTAGAAAAACCATTCTGCTATTGTCATATATATATATGACTTGGAAAAGAAATGATATTTAAAAAAATACGCTATTTAAAACAAATAACACGTAGAAAGTTACGGCAAATGGTTACAAGTATAAGCCAATATTTCATTAATGAACACGGTAAGTACTAAAGTTGTCACGATAGAACAATCATGTTTGAAATAGTGGTAATAATGGGTAAATGAAAACACCGAATGATGGACAACTGAGTATTTATTCACAAGATTCACAACATAAATAAGCACTTGCGTCGAAAGATGTGTAGCAAGGCGATTGTATACCAAATTAAAAGTATTTGTTTATAAATACTTTGAGAAACACTGAATAATTCTCAACACTTCACAATAAGAAAAAAACACTACCACAAGCGCGTAAAAATGGCTGTTACAAGTACATATTATATAATTATAATTTTTAAAGAATTTTACACTATGTAGCTGTGTGAACCCAGGTGTGCAACAGGTGGTGCAGTGCGTCGCTGGCCTTTGGCACAAAAGGTTCTGGGTTCGCGTTTCGGGCAAGGCATTGGTGAAAACTTGTCGAACGCACTGACATATGCATATCTCACTAGTCAATTCCACCAAGTAAGGAGTTAACTAAAAATATCAAGTGAGTTATTGCACCATCTCGTGCAGATATTTAATGATTTTGGAGTTAAAAACACACGCAAGTGGAGGAAGTTTTTAAAATTATTGTCATTATTTAATACTGCATTATTTAATATATATGTAATTTGTTTACTATTTTCCTTAAACTCTCCTTCAGAGGAGAAGGCGTATGTAGAAATGCACTAGTCGGATGGTTAACTAATGATGCACTTATTTAACGTTATTTATTTTGTATTAATGGCTATCTACATGTAGCATAAACAGCCACTGTTCTGCTGTACACGTGCTTGTGGTTGAAGTTTCAATGAGTGTGTGTGTGTATGTACGTATATATAAAGCAAGAATCAGGACATAGTGCGTTAATTTCGGGATGTGATTCCTTACGAGAAACTAAGCAGAAATATTTATGGACATTTCCCGTTAAAGTGAGAACTGTAGCCGCTACGCGCCATTGAAAATCAAACTTCAAATAACATTTCGTCAAATATTTCCGAAACAAGTTGTGATTAAGCAACACAATATCGACCAATGTGACAGGAAAGGGAGACCTTCAAACAGTTATGAGAGTGGTGTTAAAACCATCCCCACTTCGCTACGTACTTGGGGTTCATCATCATGTTGTGGCCGTTACTTTCGATACACTGAGATGTAATGCACGTCTACATATGATATGTTAATGAAAATGTGAACAGAAACAAAAAAAAAGTCGTGTCGGCACTCGCTGAGGCTACCCGTTTTCGCGATATCAGCATTTGTATGTTTAAAGGTGTGCGTAAGAACGCCTGAGGGGTATGCAAACTGCCACCCCCACCCCCTTGAAGCATATGACTCAGGAGTCGTCCACATGTAGGTACAGGCAGGCAAGGATATGCCTTGTTACTAATTTAGAATGTATGTCGTTAAGTTACTACAGAGACATACCGATTCCTTAGTAAGTGAGACCAGGGTCGTGGATTAAGTGGATTATAATGCTTGCATCAAAACATTACGAATTGTTACAGACAAAAAGTGCATGTAATTATAATCCACCACCTTGGGCTCTACAAATCATGTATCGGATGGCCCAGTAGGCTTTAACAACACATAACCTCCAAAACCGAAAGCCGGCAAATAATAGGCGTGGATCTAGTTGCACTCGTCAGTGCTTGTGATAAAATAAGAACAACTCAGGCCGAGCCTCTTATTACATGCAACCAATTACATTACACAATAAATAATTATATTCACTCGTATGTTCTTTTGCAGGGATTGAAATTTTCACCATTAGGAAGCAACAAGAGTGATAATTATATAAAAAAAAGAACACCTATTCGTGTGTCTTGAAACGTTTAATAGTTTCTGTTTTCAAAATTAATAATAAGTAGATTTGTTTTACATTTCTTTTCCCGAGTATTTTACTTTATATAAAATAAAGTAGAATACTCGGGAAAAGAAATGTAAAAAAAAATCCACTTATTTATTTTGAAAAAAGAAACTAAATATTTCACGCCATCCGAAAAGGTTTTTTTTTTAAATTTATTTAATATTATATTTTATATATAATTTAATATCATAATATATAGGTATTGCTTATTGATGTTTTCAAATCAAACAGAATTATTGTGACAAAAGACTGTACAAAAAAAAAATAGACAGTTACATTAATTAGTCGAGGTGCACTGCACTTAACGGAAAAAATAGAAATTATGTTAAAGAAACACATGTTGCTACAACATCAATTAATTCTGGCATTTTCTTGTATTGAAGCTAGATATTGCACATAAAATACCGAAAGTTGTAATATGTTACGTTTGTTGGCTAATCTTTGGTAGCAAACTCCGAAAGTTCATAAGTTGCTTCCCGCGAAGGAAGATTGGTGCACGTCGTACTTGTAATGTTCTATTTCATTCTTAAATAATTGAAAAATAGCTTTCCTGAATATGTTCCGAAGTGCAGGCACGAGCCTTCTGTCTTGTTCTGTAGAAGGGCACAGCTACAAAAGGTGTGTAGGAAACATCGCCACACTCGATTCAGCAACTTAACATGGCTGAAGCTAGCTTGGCTCGTTCGTGGACACCGAACAACAAACACCCAAGGGGGAACCGCAATATGACACAGGATTATAAACAAAATAATAATTGCACGCCACTAAAGATTACATGAAAACACCTCTGCGAATATTAGCAAAGGTTTAGACTTCCCTAAAGCGGAAGGAAAACAATGTTTAGCTCATTAAGTTCGGCAACTCTAATAAAGATGTCACGCCATTATCTTGTCTTGCAGAGTAGAAGATAGAATGCTGTGTCAAAAATTCTGAGCAATACACATATCGACGCAACAGTCGATACAACTATCGTTACACATGGTCATGCGATCAAATTATTTAAAATATCGAGATTCTAGATTATTGTTAACATATTTTATTGCAGCTGGTAAAGACATTACTTATTGACATTAACAACACAGAAATAATATAATTTATAAAATGTGCTGCCCTCTAATGACGTTACCTGGAATCCATAAATAAATATAAATTAATGAAGAGATATGACTTACAATTGGTTCCATCTATAGTGAAGAGAAGGGGACATATTATATCAATTAACAAATACGCACTTTAAATTGCTTTACCAGAATTAGTGGCATATAAAATTTAAAAAAAATTGCATAAGCTAATACTTACATTAACATTGATGTCGATACATATTCACAATAAAATCCATGCCACGAACATTATATGAATAATAGTGTTAAACGTGGACACAAAATGGGGATAATTTATTCGAAGAAAATTTCCAGGAATGAATTTGCCATAAAAAAATTTACGTAAGAATGTAAAACACACAAAATCAAGAAAATCAAGAAATAACATAAGCAAATCACTTACCGTGCCACACAGATGGCACAATTATTCTGTTTCTAATGAAAGTACGCGTCTGTGATGTAGTTATCGGCCTCTGACTGTAGTTGCTGCAATCATGTTATCGACGGAGATAGTATTGACATTTATTACGGAAGGTTTCACAGCACACAGATTGTTACGCACTGTCTTATTAGATGGAGGGTTACAACATTTTGGTGTAAACACGTAGCATTTGTCGGACAAAGTTGTATACAATTCAGTTTGGTTGGTAATTGTAAAATGATGTACTATTGTTATCTGTAAGGTTGTTTCCCTATGCTAACATCACGTCAAAATAATGGCGATCAAGCGGTTATGAAGTGCGCCAAGGCAGCGCCCCATTAGACCTGAGTGCCTATTAGGAAGCGTAGCCTCTAGCCAAGCAGAGTCGAGCTAACTTTTGTACGGAACACGACATCATGGGGTGGAGTAATGCAGAGCTCAGTGACTTGGTTTTAACTTATGGCAAAATGTTGTGTAATGCAGCGGCAGCACGTCAGTGGTATGCAGAAATGTTCCCAGTTTACGTGGTAATTTGCGCATTATTGTTAACCGTTATTGCAGCGCAGTTTTTTTTAAAAATGTTTTCAAGCTGTATGTCGAGTGTTTATTACCGTCTGTATTATAATGTAGGCAATATGTTTTAAATGAGCCATGTCCTCAGTGTCAAACGTCAGCCCTTCACCTCTGTGGCAACTTACCGACATGCATTCAAAATCAGGAACAAGACATATTTATTCCTGTCTCTACTTACGTGTGGACGACTCCTGATTCATATGCTACACGGGGTGGAAGTTTGCATACCCCTCAGGCGTTCTTACGCACACCTTTAAACATACAAATGCTGATATCGCGAAAACGGGTAGCCTCAGCGAGTGCCGACACGACTTTTTTTTGTTTCTGTTCACATTTTCATTAACATATCATATGTAGACGTGCATTACATCTCAGTGTATCGAAAGTAACGGCCACAACATGATGATGAACCCCGAGTACGTAGCGAAGCTGGGATGGTTTTAACACCACTCTCATAACTGGTTGAAGGTCTCCCTTTCCTGTCACATTGGTCGATATTGTGTTGCTTAGTCACAACTTGTTTCGGAAACATTTGACGAAATGTTATTTGAAGTTTGATTTTCAATGGCGCGTAGCGGCTACAGTTCTCACTTTAACGGGAAATGTCCATAAACATTTCTGCTTAGTTTCTCGTGAGGAATCACCTCCCGAAATTAACGCACTACGCCACGGCTCAGCCTGTATATGCTTGTATAACATACACGTAAAAATGTATAATTTCTCATTATTTTGCAAAGTTATAAAGGGCTTTTACGATATCTATATTTGAAAAATAATATCTAATACTACAAATAATTGAGAACTGCCTGCAGGCTGCACTGAAGAAACGGTTTTGTGCTAACCAAAATAGTTTTATTGGTGGCCATATAAGAATTTCGTCAATAATTTTGCCAACAAAATATTTTGTTGCGCTATTTTTGTTATATAATTTCAGTATTTAGTGAAATAAATTAAGTGAGTTGGTCGGCAATAATGTGCTCGTTAGTCTCAGGAAAAATTGTACTTTTACAAGCAGCAGCAATATTAGTTACTGTGGCTCTCAAACTAGTATTTCTGCTAGCCCCGCCACAACCCTCGCCAATTTTCGTCGTCTATTTAGTCGTACATCTTCGTCCATTTAATCGCATTAGTTTGACAAACCATGTACCCAACACTCGCGCCCCTATATAATTTATTGCGTTTTCGCAACTCGACCCAACATTTAAATTTAATTGCTTATTCAGTTATCGATCTTCAGCCGTAATATATTATTCGTACTTCATCCTATACCACCCCCTTTCCAGGAGTTTATAAGACGACGGGCGTGATTTGAGCACTTAGTTGTTCTTCACGGCAATGTACGCCTATTCCCAGCGGGACAGAAAATATTTCCCGCCATATTGGCATTATGGGAAACTAAAGCGTGTGTCTGCGCTGGATAGATAACGAAAAATTGCAGTACCTGCCCAAATAATTTCTTCACCTCTCACGAAATGTCGGTGGTGCACAAGCACTCAAGTACATACTCACTTACCTACAACTCGTAGAATACGTGCGAGATTGCCTCCCGTGCAAAGAGCACTTCGAGAGTTGCACTGCCTCCGGGGAAGGAGCAAGACCCTCCGAGTTTCCGTCTCCAGTGTCCATCGAGGTACTCACTACCGCCGCAAGGGACGTCGTGTGCACTAGCCCCGACCTGCGGCTGTCATTTGTGTGGCCGAACATGTAGCATTGTGTAGCGATATCCACGCATTCCTCTAGCCGGACTCGTTCACGATCCACCGTACAATGGCGAAGACGAACAGGCCAAAGTGTCATGTTCTTGCCTTCCTGTGCGTGGCTGCACAGACCGCTAGTAGTAGGGTATAGAGAGCGCTGGCGCAGGATTCGTCTCCAGCTCTGTCCGCCATATTGGATCCAGGACTTCCCACTCTGTCATTCCGGTCACGTGTACACCCTCTTAAATCCCGCCATGTTGCTATTTAGTACACCACCATCTTTGTAGCCAGTACTTCGCCATCGTGTACCGCCATATTGGTAACCAGTATGTACTTTTTTCATGCCCTTGCATTCTGAGGGTTTTCTCTGAGTGCGCCCATTTTTCTCTTTTGCGTGCCTTCTTTTTATTTCTTCTCTTCCTTTACTTATCTCTTCTTCTTCCCTTTCTCTCTCTTTCTTTCCTTTCTCTCCCATTCGTTCATCATTTGTTTACATCGGCTGTTACTGGAGGCCGCAACCTTTGTTACTGGAAACAGCTATCTTTGTTATTCATCTCTCACTTTTGTTCGACGCCATCATTGTTTTTCGTTTGTCATTTTTTTCCCACATTAGTTATGGCTTTGGCCACTAGAAGCACTGCCATATTGGTTCTGGCTTTAGCCACTAGGAGCGATGGTGTCGCTCTCATTCGATTTCTCGATCTCGCATGCACTCCACTGATTACTCACCTTTGTTCGACTGCCATATTGGATCTGGAATTGGTTGCTAGGGGAGAATTTTCTTTTAGAACTCAAAATACCATCTGGAATACTGCGTGACCGAACTACCGGACCTTGGGTGGCCAGACTTACACCTTAGACCACTCGGCTATTACGACATGTGCTGGGACAAGAGTTTATAAGAAGTATATAGCTTGGAAACAAATAGAAAATATGTTGCCTCTCATTAAATACATTATATTTTTTATTTCTTATATAATTTTAAATTCTTTTTTACATATCAATAACTTTTACTCAATAATTTTTATAGAATTTTTATTACTTATATGATTTTTAGGTACATTATTTTTTATTTTAAGTATTTTTTGTGTATTTATTTTTTATTGTGAAATTTTAATTTTTTTATAATTTGGGTTTAACTTACATATATTATTGAAGATTTAATTAATTAATTTTTTTAAGTATTATATATATTATCATAGCAATTTATATTACTTACATTTTTATAATATGTTAGAATGACTACAAAATTTATGTAAATGTGCAATTTTTATGTGAATATTTTGTATGGAGAGGGCTTGGTTGTAGCAATTTACTTTCTTTGTTTGTAACATGATGTAGTTTGTGTAAACATGTTTGGTCCAAGTGAATGGTAAATAACAAATATTTAAATTGTCACGAAATTATCTCGGTAAAATCACGAAATTACCAGTGCTATCACGAAATAATCAATGGCATTATACAGTGTATATCAATTAGGGTAGTACATACATACCAAACAAAATAAATTTTCTAAAATCATTTCACTGTAAAAGCATCTCAGGGCTATTGCTCCGTGTTATTAGAATAATTTTTCAGTTAATATTCATTGACAAAATGCAGAAAATCACGAAACTAAACGAAATTACCCATATTTACCCTAGTATTATTTTATTAATTTTTTTTTTTTTTTCAATTTTCGTAAATTTTTTGTATTAATAGGATTTTCTTTGGTATTATGAAATTTTTTCAGTTCAGGGTCATCAAAAGTCACAGGCACGGGATAAAGATCAATGAGTCAAGGTCCCGTGGATCCAATATGACGGTTGGGAGACGTCACGACATGGCGGTCGGCCGGCGCCTGGCTCCTACTTTCTTATTTTCTTAAGCCAGACTTTCCTAAATTATTCTACAGCGATAGTTATTTGTCAAACCAAGCAATGGCAGGAGTATTCTTAGGTTCATAATTTTCCGCTCAGACTTGCCATTAAGGATAAGATATACAATAGTATACATTATAGTTTTTCCCCCTCAAACAAAAGCTCCCTTTTGCAGTATTAACTTTCTTTTAATTTTTTTAACGTGCGAAAAAATTCCGTATAATATTTTAAATATTGTCGGTAGAAATTAAATGCTTTAAACAGCTATAGCAAATTTTAAGGGGATACACTGAATCACTGCACTCCCGCCTCCCTGGTTCCTTCGTTAACTGGCTATGCAGCTCGTGTCTGAATGTCTGAAGAGTGTTTAATAGTCGAACGCAGCTCGTGTCCGAAAAGAGTAGATATCGTCGACTTGCAAAACCAGTGTGCATATATCACAGTCTGGTCAACTTACCGAGAAGTATGAAGGTAAGCTTTGCGAGTGTGAAAGAAGAGGCATTTCTGCAGTTGGTGCACCTACGAAGCCTTAATTAGGACTAAGATACTACAATAAAAGGTGGTACATTTTATTTAGAATGGAAACACAAACTTAAAGAAGCAGTGAGAAAAAACAAACACACATTTTGAATGTAAGTTTATATTAGCGTGGTTTGTTCCATGTAAAATAAGTATGAAAAATTGTTAGCTTAAATATTAAAAGAGGTTTTTTTTTTTTTTTAAATCTTTTTCCCTGCGTGTGTGTGAATTAACTTGAAAACTTTTGAACTTTTTTTTTGCGAAATGTTTTCCATAACAAAGTACCCTCGAGAGTAATCACAAACGCATTAAAAATTTTTACTCACATTTATTGGAATGGCGAGAGAGCTCAAGTAATTATTTTCTTGTACACTGGATTTGAGAGTGAGAAAAACTATATATTTAATATATTCCTTACACATTAGAAACAATAATTTCGTTACAAATACCCATTCGGCAATGAAATCTCTAGTGACCATAGACTGAAAATTGAAACACTTTATAGGAACAAATGACAACTTATTCACATACAGAAAAATGTGTGTTTGATGGAGGGGGTGGGGTATTATATATACATTTAAGGAGATGGTATCGTAAGGACCACACACGTAAAAAAGCTTCATAAAGCGAAGCCATTCTCCCTCGCTACAAACAGCAGTGGAGTTGGAAATAGGCATCCCAGCCCTATCCTCGTTACTCTCCAACCTGCCACCGCTGCATGACTTCTGCCCTATGTAAACTGATAACGAAAATCCATGCGTACACACACACACGGACACACTCCTATAAGGACTTTATAGGTAAAGGTGTGATGCGAGGACCCTGTTTTTACATATCTTAACTGTGAATAAGTTATATTTGATACACAATCACTGGCCAGCATATGGGGCAACTAATCTCACTTGATTCACGGCATTAAAATTACAATCAAAAGCAATTCAAGTATAATTTAACTTTACGATTATAATTTGAGTACGCTGAAACAGCAAAAATATTCGAGGACTGCAAGGACAAAGGACCAAATAGTTAAAAATTTTGCCACCATTTTTAACTATTGCTGTAGATGTCTCACTCAAAGTGAGAACCTCGTATTACAACAGAGGTACTCTAGTATAGTCTTGTGTTGATGTGCACTCTTAGCATTAGGAAAGTACAAATTATTAAACCAAGCGATATCTTCCACGCGACTAGTTTAGCAATATAAGGATTATTTTAGAATATAAGAATCAAATTCCCGTAACAATGAAGAGCACGCTTACTGCACAAATAGCTTTGAAAATTATTCTGCTATTGTTAATATTTTATATTCATTTGTTATTTAGGTATGTTGACAATTAAATATTATCTGTATGACAAACCACATTCATATTATATTAAATATACAGTCTTTAATTCACAAATGATATGTCAAATTGGAATATATTGTATAAACCAAGGCTAATATTAATCTGTGCACTTAATGTTTATTTGATACATTCAGACAATATTAATACCTTCTGTGTTTATTTACAAGTTAAAGTGATTATGAAGATAATGAAGACTCATAGTAATGTATTTTATTATGTCGGAAAACAAAATATGCTGAAATCAACGAAATAAACAAGGTTAAGTAGCTCCTAAGTGGAAATGACGCCGGGCCTGTTGCAGATTCAAGTCGTTACGATGCCGAATCTGCGACGACAGTGTACATACATCTGATAAGCAGAGTGTCCTTGCAAAAATAATTTTTTCGGTTTTGCTATTTTCAAATGTGTTATTTTGTACATGCACTCATTTCATCCTCTTTTAAATACAAATTGCATGAACATTTTTGCCTGCCAAGTGTGGGGTATCAGTCTGAGACCCACGAGTCAATATTCAATCATGGTAACCTCTACTTCATTGTGTAAGTTGGTGATTTCGTCAAGTAATTAAGAATATATTATGACACATGTTAGTATATAACACGAACTTATAAGTTCCATTAAAATATGGGAAATTACATTAAAAACAGATTATTAAACACTAGTTTGATCTGCGGTTTGCAAACAAAATAATATTGGTAGAATTTTACTTTATTGGTTGGTTACCAACATTGTGAAGAAAATGGTGTAATTTTACACTAAGTGTATATGACAGCAGGGTTTTCACTGACATCGGTGTAATCTTACACCTACGTAAGTCAATGCCCTTTTACTCTACCTTCAAGTAAATCTATCCTACAATTTAGTAAAAGAACATATACGCTGTACAACTAATTTTACATAGAATGGTGTAAAATTACTATTACTAAGCAGCGAAAATAAACTGCAGAATTCATCTATTTTCTCTCCACGGCCAGTCAATTTATACAGATACCAAAATTGTAATTTCACCATTGTGTATGAGTATTTTTTCACTTACGAAAAAGTAAAATCGCAGATTCACTGTAATTGTAATCACACAATTCCTGTACATTTTTCAATATTTTACTAAGCAACTTTACCATCAGCATATGTTCTATTACAATTGCGTCATGTCACTTCACATACTTTTTATATGTATTTTTGAAAATTTCCATGTTATTTTACTCCGTTTTGTAACTGGTAGTTAAACAGTATTATAAAAAGTTATCTCCAAAATGTAGGTAACAATTGACTTCAGATACAGTATAGGTAATTAGAGTATATAAAAAACCCTGCATATTCCATCAGCGTGAGTTAAGATTTCCTTTTGAACACACAAAAAGAGTCCAAAGTAGTTCTACTCCATACCGCTAGATTGTACGTTTTAAACAAATACTTGTAGTTACATTTGAATTCACAGGCACATTAGTGTAAAATTACAAATACTGTAATTGTTATAGCAAATTACAAATAAAAATGTAAAATTATCGAAAATTTGTATGTGTGAATATAAGCTCACAGATATTACAGAATGTAATGCAAGTTCACACACACACACACACACACACACACACACACACACACACATACACATACACATATATATGGCCATTGCAAAATTACGCAAATGAAGATGTACAAATGTAATGATATTGGGTGTACAAACAACTACTGTTTATCAGTAAAATACATAACTTAAATTTTAATACAGTGGGGATGGTGCATTTTTACACCAACATTGTGTTTAATAAGCCATACATTCATGTTTTTTCACCAAATACATGTACTACTATCTGGATTATTAAGAACTTTGTGTAAAATTACACATACTGTTGTTAGTGATGGGAAATATAGTTCACTTGATTGAACTAGGTCGTTCCGAACTAGTCACATTTGAGAACAGTTCATGGGGAACCGTTCTTTTGAACTATATGGGTCATAGTTGAATAATCACGCGTTCTGGCGAATTGCAGAGCGCAAGTGTAACCTCGGTCTGAGAACTAGATAGGTCTTTCTCTGTACCTCGGCCCAAGAACAAGATAGGTCTTTCTCTGTACCTCGGTCCAAGAACAAGATAGGTCTTTCTCTGTACCTCGGCCCAAGAACAAGATAGGTCTTTCTCTGTAACTCGGCCCAAGAACAAGATAGGTCTTTCTCTGTACCTCGGCCCAAGAACAAGATAGGTCTTTCTCTGTACCTCGGTCCAAGAACAAGATAGGTTTTTCTCTGTACCTCGGCCCAAGAACAAGATAGGTCTTTCTCTGTAACTCGGCCCAAGAACAAGATAGGTTTTTCTCTGTAACTCGGCCCAAGAACAAGATAGGTTTTTCTCTGTACCTCGGCCCAAGAACAAGATAGGTCTTTCTCTGTACCTCGGCCCAAGAACAAGATAGGTCTTTCTCTGTAACTCGGCCCAAGAACAAGATAGGTTTTTCTCTGTACCTCGGCCCAAGAACAAGATAGGTCTTTCTCTGTACCTCGGCCCAAGAACAAGATAGGTCTTTCTCTGTACCTCGGCCCAAGAACAAGATAGGTCTTTCTCTGTAACTCGGCCCAAGAACAAGATAGGTTTTTCTCTGTACCTCGGCCCAAGAACAAGATAGGTCTTTCTCTGTACCTCGGCCCAAGAACAAGATAGGTCTTTCTCTGTAACTCGGCCCAAGAACAAGATAGGTTTTTCTCTGTACCTCGGCCCAAGAACAAGATAGGTCTTTCTCTGTACCTCGGCCCAAGAACAAGATAGGTCTTTCTCTGTACCTCGGCCCAAGAACAAGATAGGTCTTTCTCTGTACCTCGGCCCAAGAACAAGATAGGTCTTTCTCTGTACCGCGGTCCAAGAACAAGATAGGTCTTTCTCTGTTTCCACTTTCACAGCTCCATTTCCTCTCCTCAGAAGAATCTAAGCAAGCGTGAAACGGAAAGAGAAGCAAATAAGCTATGTTTATAAATTAATTATATAGAAGTAAGATAAATGAATAGTGAAAATGCCTTTATACTGTGTTATCCTCGCCTATGTTGTGTAAAATAACACCAAACTACTTTTGACACTGATAGTAACGACCTCAATAATGTTATAATAGGTTGTGTTGCGAGAGACAACCAGGTGTAAAGTTAATTTTTCCAAGTCAGGCGTGTACAAACTCAACAAAAATGGTCCTGACACAATGAATTTTGTTCGTACCAGTATTAGAAACATTTTAACAGAACTTAAATTACAAAAACAACTTAATTTGAATATGGTGCACGTAATGTCAAAAAGCTGTATCCGAAGTATTGAGTGAATATACTAGAAAAGAAGCAGTTTTTCACTTCTTTATTGCGAGTGTGTAAAACTTGACATTACATCAACGAGCGCTTTCCCGTATTTTATTGTCGTAGCTATACAGATGTATTTTCTTACAGATATGGGAATTTCCGTATGTGTGGCAACATCGTATTTATAGTGCGAGTGAGCGAGAGGGTTTTACGAGACCTTAACAGCGAGGTCTTAAGTGCCGATGAAGATGAAACAAGTTAAATGGACGACACAAACATCCATACCCTGACTGGATTCCGAGCCCGGAGCCCCTAGCACCGCAGACCGGTGTGCAACCGACTATGCAATTGGAGTCGGCACGAGAAAGTGAGGAAGAACGAAAGATCGCTGCATGGCAGTAGGTCTGCCAACTGTCTCGTGCTGTGTGTCCTGCAGTTCCCGACCGACCTGCGACTCATGCCACTATTGAACTAGGTAGGTCTGCTCTGCGATCCCTACAGTTCGAGGCAGTGCTGAACGAGCGAAAACAAAGATACCGTTAGACAGAGGCAGATAGATAAGAAGTATGCGTGGCGATGTGTCCTGTCACGGAGGGTGGGTTAGAAGGAGGGAGGGGAGGGGATCTGCAGGGAGCAACGAAAGACGAATTGTCTGAGCATGCGCAGTGGTGCACTGTGGCGCACCTGGCGTAGTTATTGGTACTGACAGAATGACTGACCGATATCACAACAGACTAGTTCGTTTATGTCGCGGTGAACTATGTACCTAATTCTTTTTGAAGACCAGTTCAAAATGAACTGGTAGTTCGTGAACTACCCATCACTAGTTGTTTTTACATTTTACACATGGGTACAAAATGTAAAATTGCTAAAAAAAATTTCATGTGTAAATTTACACTTATTTTTTCGGTGTACTGTTATAAAATTGTGTGTTGAGGTATGCTCATTTTGTACACTTCCTTATGCATTTATACAGTTAGCAATATTGATACACAATTAGTATAATTTCTTCATTCCAACATTAACTCACGTACTTTCCGAGAAAGAATTAGAGTTATGGACAAGGACTGAATGAATTGCACTGGGTTCACGTATTCCTGTTATCTGGAGACTAAGTTAGCCACCGTGGCCTTAGATTTTGCTAGTGACATGCTGAACTAGTCAAATGTTTATTGCACAGACTTTTGAATCCGATGTGAAGAGGGAAAGTTCTGTGAAATGCTCGAGACACTCTACTTCGACTGTGTCTGCCCACAGTTTACGTACATCCACCTAATTGACAGAAGTACTTAAAGGCTGTTCACGGTTAAGTGAGCAGTTTTGAGTCCCTAGTTGCTTTTCGCTTTCAGCCAATTTTTTTTATAACTTCGCCGTATTTTAAAATCAATATTACCGATGGAAGTAATGAACACAGTGTGTATATTCCACCGCAATCGGAAGTTAACATCTAAGACTAAAAAAAAATTATTATTTACTGGCCGTTATTTTAAATTAGGGCTCTTTCAAAAGTGCTCACATTACAGTTAATAGCCCGTACCCAGGAGGTCAACTTTTGTTTCGTACACGAGTGCGGGATATCATCGAGCCTCTGTCCGAGTTGTGACACGACTAGAGTGCCTAATGTGTGGACTTCTGACCTGACGGCTTAGTTAAAGTTTCGTCGGTAACTGCTCACACCGTCATGAACCTATAGTCTCGCAGCCGACCGAAATATTGGTCGGATCAAAAACGGTATTCAGAGTTATCAGTCGTTTCGCACGGGGGCGCAATCGGGCATCTTCGGCTTATGAACTTTCCCCACTCCAAGCTAGACGAGCGTTTGTGTCTCTGCGCACGGTTGACAACATACCAACAACATATTACTAGAATTGCTTGTTTTAAAATAGCACAAATCTGTTTAAAAACATTACTTAAAGGCACGAATAGTAAGCTTTATATATTTTTTTGCTCGTAAACAATATTCTGCGATTACAAATATGTGTTTTATAAGAAAATAACAGTGTACAGTTTTCGTTTATTTTGTGAGGTGTTTGAGAAACTGCGGTTGGTGGCCATGCTGATCAGTTTTTTCCCCTTCCTGAGATATAGATGTTTAAGCGTAAATAACGTGGGTGGCCCGGGTGTTTAGCAAACTATTTGTGTATGCGGGAAAGAAAATATTTGGCCAAGGCTAACAGGATGAATGTTAGCAGATGTTAATGATATATTTCACGTAAAACTGTCCTAAATAAAAAACATATGTACACGTCTTAAATCGATTATATTAATATTCCTAACCTTGGTGTCCACCGAAGTGTTCTGTAGAGCCATGGAAAAACAAGCATTCACGAGATTGCGAATTTTACAAACAGTATGCTTGCGTGTTTTGTAAATGTATTTGTAAACGTTTAGTATAATTATTGAAATGCACATGGAAATAAAAAAACCGTACTTACCATATTTTTGTAGTGAGCGAATAATATTTGTTTGTTTGTCTATATCGTAAATTCAAGGCGTGTAAAGTTAACTTCGGTAAAGTGTGTGTCTTGCTGCATTGCCCCATAAAAGGTCACAAATCGTAAGAAGAATAATAATAAAAATAATAATTAAGAAGTTATATTTTTATTAAGGTGAGTTCAGCTCACTACGTCAACCCACCTTGTGGACAGTTCTACAAATAGAACAAGACACTATCGAGTTCGACAATTGAAAAAGTCAATACTCAGTGTAATTGAGTTAAGGACAAATTTATTAAAGGCACCTAAGGCCTCTATCAACTCGTGACAAGAACAACTTTCGAGTGAACGCAGTCAATAATTTTTAAATAACCACTCGCAGTGACGAGAATTCAGGCTGCTGTTTCAAAGCGTCACGTCAAACAGGTGTGACAGAAACAAGAACACTATTAAGTCTAAAATTATGCAAAGTAACACAAGTTGATAATGAAGGCTACACATTTTAAGTACTCAAAATACACTGATAATAATAAAGAAAATTTCACACGCAACAAATTGTTGCGTAACATTTATAGGAAATTTTATATATTTTATATAATTTTATATATTTCATAAAACCAATTAACCGTAAATTTTCTTCTCCAAGATTCCTTTCTGCTTCGAGATAAGTATATATTTACCAACTTTGAACTTTCGTTTTCTCTCGTCGATGACTTTAACATTATTATAAATGGTTTTCATTAAACTATTGTCTAACTTCTTTGAGTGTCATCTTCATAGTTATATGATATTTGGAATTATAAAATGTAATTATTTCAAGCAAAACATCCACCCATTTGTAAGTCCCTTTCGACGAAAAATGTTTACATATTAACTGCTTAATAGATTTGTTGTATAATTCCACAACATTGGCTTTAAGGTCTGAATAATTAGTGTAGTGATTAATAACATAATCTGTCATTAGTTTCCAGAAAAATATAGAAAAATATTTTGTTCCTCTGTCAGTTTGGAGCGAATTTGGTTTTCTCTCTTTCAAAATGGTCTTCATTGCATCGATAACATGTTTTCCAGTTTTGTTTTCAAAGTTATAGCCCAACCATATTTCGAATAAATGTCTATTAAGGTCAAAATATACGTGTATCCTTTATTGTATTTGGAAAGCAATGTCATTTTACACACATCGGCTTCGAAAAATAATTTAACCCTTTAGTAATAACTCTTCATCTAGGATATTTTATCCTTGCTGGACCATGAAGTTCTTGAGAAATATTGCTAAACTTCAGTGGTAATATAATCATCTTCTTTCAGCTGTTCAATAATAGAAAAAAATAATTTTGTATGTGAATTATTACCAGATTCTCTCGAAGCGATGAGAAGTTTTAATCTATCTACCAATTCATTAGGATTGTTCTGATATACAGGAGAAAACTGGTTTTCAATATCATCTTTATATATTCCACTTCCGACAGTATCTCCTATTAAATGTAGTTTCGGGTGGTTTTCATCTCCTAAACGGTTATTCGCATTCGTACAATGAAGAAGTTCTTTATATTTCTCGAACATTTGTCGGAAAATCCATTTCGAATGTTATTAAATATAATTCAAATAAACCTTGACTTACATCAGTTATGTAATCACATAGTTTAGTTCTATTGTCAGACAAAAATTTAATTACCGAATCTCCTAGAAACCACAAGGTTTCCATTTCGATATACACCAAATGTCGTATTTCGAATAGGTGAAATATGTTTTAAAACTAAATAACGATATGTTAAATGAGAAAGGGGTTACTTTTTTTTCCTTGAAATGTTCTTCTTCCTATTTAATTTCCAAAGGTGCTCATTAGGTTTATTCAACACAGAATGCAATATATCCGTTCTACTCATAACCTGTTTAAATATTTCTTCTTTTAAAACCTGCTGTTCCATATGGGCTCCTATGGCATGTGAATAGTTCTCCTTCACAGCTTATATAACATTATGTAATTTCGAAGCAGATGCAGACATGGTTAATTGTATTACAATCAATTTAAGCTATTTATACATGAATTTAGTCGTTGCTTTTCCAACTGCTGCAGTAGGTCGACTAATTGGTGCACTAGGTCGATTAGTATGTGCTTTTACAATTTTATCAACTTTACATAAAATCTTTACATATCTTCAATATTCTCATACTCCATACACCCACTCTTCCATTTTAAACCATGCTGATTATTGGTAACCCATCTGTTAGTTTTCTGGTATTTGCGAATTAGATATTGCCAGTTAAACGGAGCTTAGAAGTTGAAAAGGTTGTATGTTCTTCAATATCAGTAATAGCTAATTCTCATCTATCACCAATTCTGGCAATCACACAAGCTTATGCTCTGAGAATTCATGATAGATGAGCGAGTTACAATGTAAGAGATAGGTTGGTGAAGATAATTACTTGAGTCAGTAGAAAATGAGACACAGCTGTGATGAGATGTTTTGGAATGTACAAGGAAATCGATCTCTAAATGAATATACCATTAAAGAATTAGCTATTTGCAAACATTACCAAAATAATTTTGAAATATACATAGGTGGAGTCGATGAATAACACATTTTAGAAAGTGTGTGGAGCATGTAAATAACCGATATTAAGAAAAAAGATTACAATTACCCATCATTCAAACAATTATGTAAAACACACATATCTAATTCAACTTTCTTCTCTGCAGAGGAAAACTTTAATTAATGCTAACTTGGGCAATGATGCCTTACTGGGGTGAAACATTTTATGATGATTCTCCCCCTTAATCACCCATGCATATTATATGAGAGATATGGCACTATTTGGGATGAGAGAACTAATGTGTGAAATTTAGTATAAAAAGTATTTGATTGTATGAAATCCAATATCTCTTGAAGATGGTTCGACAAGAAAACGAAATCACCTGTTTGTGCATACAGAAATCGAAGTGTAAATGGAATATTTGCAAGTTATTAACATGTTGTAGTAAACCATTTTGACTTGGTTTTGGAAGAATTAATTTTTGCAGCTTTATAACATCCTATATATTTTAAAATAATTGTCTAATATGTTTTGGGTCATTATATACATACTTGTGTGTGTTTTGGAACATTCTGTAGTATAACAGAGAGAGATTTGCTTTTGAAAATGTTTTATACAAATTTTGTGAAACAAGCTGTGTTTGTATGTATTTTGTCAGTAAATATATCTTAAAATTAATTTTTTAACATTTATTTACAAAATCTTGTTACAACTGTGAACTACTTTCTTTAAGAGCAGAAAAAGGAATAAAAATGTCTTGATAGAGAGAGAGATTTTTAAAACATGTTTGGTTTCTATCAAACTATTTTCATTAACACATACTAATGTTGTAAAGAAAAAGCCAGACGTGTTCAGTCTTATAGATTCTTAAACTTAAATTAATTGTGTGGAATATTTCTGATTAAACATTATTAGCTGACTAATTTATACTCGCTTCGAAATGGTAGTCTAATAGTGTTTACAAATGTCTCAAATCATGTAAAACCATTATGTTTAGAGCTATACAAGACTTAGTAGTGTAACAAACCTCGTCCAAACTTGTTTAGTTTCACAAACCTTCAAAGGCTTAAATTCAAAGTCTTTCCAATGTTACCAACAACAACCAATATCACAGAGCATGTATGCCTGTGTCCGACAAGTCTCGCAGAGATCAGCTGGCTATTATTACACTCTGTAGACAATGCCGGCACCTACCTTTCACAAAGCAAGCAGCCGAGGCTGTCCCCATCCTATGGTAGGGAGGTCAGCTCAGGTCAACAATTTTAACCACTGAGGAAAGCAAGATGATAATGCCTTCCTAGCTGAATTCAAATTCTCGAGCATAATATTGTGTTTTCTACTTTATAAAACTAATATTCACATTCCAACCTCCATTATGCAGTAACATATACAGACTTTAAAAATACACATTACGTAAATCAATAATGAACTATTATTTATGAAACAAGTTTTATTTTACTATACACACCAATCTTTACAAAGAGTTTTATATAAATTATAAATATAATTCTATTCATTGTGAAAAAATTAACGCAGATATTAATGAAAGATATCTATATATGTTTAGCACAATTATTATTAACTACATACACATTAAGATAATGGGAACATACTTACTTAAATTACTTAGTAAAACATAGTACATTTCTTGACTTTTATATGATTTATTGAAAGTATGCAAACTTAAGTTTACAATTATATTTGGTATGGTTTAAATTTATGAAATGTAGTTGATCTTTCTTTTAAAAAGTAAATATATTTCAGCTTTAAAAAAAAAAAATATTTCCTGTAAAATGTGTAACTTTTCTTACAGAAACTTATAGAGGGATTGTAGCACACATGAATTTTTTTTATGTATTATAGCACTTTCTTTTTTTATAAATCATATATCGATTCATTGAGTGTCTTCATCTTTAACACACTGGCTATTCATTTTAATTGGTTTATAATTACACAGAATTTATTTACTTAGAAACAAAGACATTTTAGTGATAAATAAATATTATATATTTCTTCGAGGAAGAAACATAGCTGTGAGGTTTGTCTCAGAGGTTGGGGTTCAGGGATTGAAGACATTTGAATGTGAGGGTGCAGGAAGAATGGGGACTGGGTGTTTGGCCTTCTGACTTCTGACTCCTGGTTGGAGGGGAGAAGTCAGGCATCTCTAGAATTTTTTGTCTGTAAATTTGAAATTTTTTATAAATCGGGGTTTAGTCTCTATGCTCCTTTCACTGTTTACAGTTGTTTGTGAAAGCAGTTCGCCTTGCGATGTCACATTCCTATGAATATTATGTATTGGCTTATCTACCTAAGACTTTAACAGATAAATTTAAGGTTTTAAATTGGGTTTACTTTCATGATTTAATTAACTGGTTAGTTCCTTGGCATCTAACTTATTAGATTTTTGGGATAATGACTATGAAATGTGGTTCTACACTACAGCCATTACACTTGTCAATGCCTTCCTTAGAGCTTTGGCAGTCGCCTCCAGCATTAGGACTAAATACAGTGATTCCTTCGATGTCGAGAAGAACTACATCATCGCCACCGGCATCGAGACCTACAGCGATGCCTCCAGCGTCGGGACCTTCAGCGACGCCTCCGGCATTGATTAGACCTATATTGATGTCTGTGTTAGTGAGACCTACAGCGGTGCCTCCGGAATCGAGGAGAGCTATATTTATGTGTGCGGTAGTGAGACCTACAGTGATGCCTTTGACATCGAGATATACAGTGATGCCTTCGGCGTCGGGACCTTCAGCGACGCCTCCGGCATTGATAAGACCTATATTGATGTCTGTGTTAGTGAGACCTACAGCGGTGCCTCCGGAATCGAGGAGAGCTATATTTATGTGTGCGGTAGTGAGACCTACAGTGATGCCTTTGACATCGAGATATACAGCGATGCCTTCGATGTTGAGACCTTCAGCGATGCCTCTGGCATTGATTAGACCTATATTGATGTCTATGTTAGTGAGACCTACAGCGGTGCCTCCAGAATCGAGGAGAGCTATATTTATGTGTGCGGTAGTGAGACCTACAGTGATGCCTTTGACATCGAGATATACAGCGATGCCTTCGATGTTGAGACCTTCAGCGATGCCTCTGGCATCGTGACCTTCAGCATCGCCTTTGGCATCGGGACCTACAACGATGCCGTCAAAGTCGAGACCTTCAGCGATGCCTCCGGTGTCGAGACTTACATCGGCGCCTTAGATGTTGAGGAGAGCCACAGCAACGCCTCCGCCCTCGAGTTTGGTAGCTCTAGATTTAACAACAGACATCAAAGCAAGTGAGCAAAGTGTATAAACACCACAAATGTGTTCTTGTTGCACTCCATTAGCTTTAAATCTTGTACCCTTCAGTAATTTCTGGGAAGATATGTCTAACATCTACTTTTTCCAAGAGTTGGAAGAATTTTTATGTTTCAAGTGTATGTCTTCACCTGCTCCAAGTCTACCATCTCCTGAATTAATACCACCTGACTCACTGCAATGTAAATTAATTTCCCCACCTCCTCCTTCATTCAAATCTTCACCACAAGAAATAATATATGCTCTATTATTATCACCAATATCACCCACTTTACCTACTTCACCATCGCCACCACCACCACCACCACATGTTGCTCCTGTAACGAAATGCAAATTCAAGCTTATCTCCTAACCCAAAATGGAAATTTTTATGTAAATTCAAAGTTTCAGTGATGAAGCTATGTTAATAATGCAAATTAAAACCTAAAGTGATGACGTGATGAGTTTTTTTGGTTTCTGATGCAGCATAATTTTATAAATTTCTTTCAGTTTACAGTTGTAATGATCTTCAGATGTGATGTGGTGACAAGGTTAAGTGATTTTCAATTGTAACATGATGTGATAATTGAAATGATCTTGACTTGTATTATGGTGAAAATTCTTTTTTTTACAGTTTAATCATTGTAAGTATAAAGCAGTGTCATAATTTCAAAAACATTTTCGAATTTAATTTATTTTAAGATTTCAGATGTGAAATGATAAAAAGTCTTAACAATTTTAAGATTTCAGTTGTGACATCATTTGTTGTGATTATTTAACAGTTTTAAGATGTAAGATGGAGTTTTGGTTATCAAGCTTGTATAGCTAACATACGAAAATGGTAAAAAAAAATAGTGGTTTTCTATTCCACAAAATACTGAATGTACTCTACAAGATGCTCTGAGGGAACTGCTCACAATAAGAGAAATCTTCAAATGGCGGGAGGAGAGGGCAGTTTCAGAATTGCTACAGTGAAATAGAAGTTCTTTCTCGTGTGAGTCCAATGAACTTGACAGAACTAATGTTACATGCTACCACATCGATAGAGGGGAGGTCAGGCCTATTAAGCAGCCACCAAGGCGACTACCACTAGCTTCACATGAGGGGGTTGATGGCATTCTGAAAGTGAAAAGAGTTTCGGTGCGATAGAGCCACCAGTCAGTCCATGGTATTCTCCCATTGTGATTGTTAAGAAGAAAGAAGGCTCTATTAGATTTTGTGTTGATTACCACCAACTCAATAATGTGACCAAGAAAGATTCTCACCTACTCCCTAGGATAGATGGCAAACTGAATAGCTACAAACAGTGAGTACCAATGTACCAAGGTGGTATAGCCAGGCGTGCTGCTATGTTATATGTTATCTGACTATTCTGGAATGGCAATTACCGGTTGAACGGAATAACAGAAAAGCAGTCAATAGCTTTCGTCCGCTTCTCATGGCCATTGTCAAGGTGTGGCCTAACACGGCTGACAAACTAACACCATACCCACTTTAATGAGGATGCCACTTAGCAGCAGGTAGCTGAAATTCGCGCACCAAGTTCTCTCCATCTTTAGTTAACTATTACCAATTACTAATTAGGATTCCACATTAACAGACATTACACAACATTTACTTAAACACAAGAGGTCGAAACCTTCTCAATTCCCACTAAATTGGTCAGTTCTCAAAATCTCGTTGTTAAGAGCTGCCTTAATCTTTCAACTCTCAACCCACTACATTGGGGAAATTTACTTAACATACTCCAAACTTTATTTCCTCGACACGGTCATAAGGAGCGAACAGCTACTAAAAATGTTTAAAAAGATTAATATTTTGTACTGAGTTTGGCAACCTTGCCAGAATTGCAAGGGAGATCGCTCACTTGTACCCGCAGGACTTTTTTTTTTAAATTCAAAACGTTTATCAATCGTCTGACTTGTGTCTTCAAACTACGAACATGAAGGTGGGTTTTGTTCAAGAATATCAGAGGTGTTGGGAGAATTGCCAACATTCAATTTCTGAGAAGTTTTTTTTTTCTTGATCCACACTGATGTATTCACCATCGGGGGATGGTTATTCCTTAAGGGTGTTTAAGTGGAGAATATTATTTTCGATGTTTTTAGGATATTTTAAATATCCATGTCATTATATCAAATAATATGCTGGTAGAATTATAAAAAATCATGGGAAATTAATTTACACAAATTAATGTTGTAAAATACAAGAGTTTCTAACGTTTGTATTTGGCTACAGTTAAAATTAAATGAAAATATTACTGGAATATGATGAAGAAATTTCGTGGAATTTCTTATTCATCTTCGGCTATAAATTTATTTTAAGTTTTATAACACAATTGAAGTACAAACTAGCCAGAAGTTAAACCCTAATCGCAGGCAAACAAAATGCCACACTACAAAGAAATTTATTTTTGGCGTTCCTAAATCTTCAATAAACCGTTTATCTGAAATCAAACATTGCGCTCGCATAACTTTTAGAAATTTTTTTGCACAAATTCCAAGGTTAAAATGCTGATAGTTTTAATAAAAAAGTACGCGAGAGTTTTTTGAACTGATTTGGCATATTTAACAAATAGTTATTGATATTGTACTGCAAAACCACAAAATGTCTTAAAATTGCAGGAAAAAATTAGAGGTCCTTGAAAAGCCTTCAGTTTCCATTGGACACCCAGCAAGGGGCAGGCAGTTTTGATTTGCTCTCTCCCTTTCGCGCTCCTTCTCTACAGAATATAGCTCCCCCTCGTGTTACTGGACTCCCCTTACGTTTCTCCCACCTCCCCTCCTTCTTCTAACACCACACTTCTCCCTCTTTTCATTGTCAACAGGAATCCGCCAGCTTGCCTGATGCTCGAGCCTCGGCTCTCATCCTCGGTCCGTTACACTGTCACAAAGCAACTTCATTTCATCCCATTCATACAACACTATTTCTGTCTGCTGAATTCTTTATTTTTTTTTTTAAATGGCAATAACAGTTCCCATTTACTTGCAGTAGGTTGTGGACAAGAATATTGTCGCACAGTGTTCACTTCTTTGCCTTTTACAGGGTCGATTAATTATCAATATTTTTGTTGCACAACTATTTATTTCAACATGTAGATTTGTGAATATTTTGGCCATCTGGAATTACGAACATGAAATGTTCATTTCTATTTTACCAGAAATATAAACTTTAAAGGGTTAAATAAAACGGAATTTTAAGTTATCGATATATATATATGTGTAAAAGTTTAAAGTTATGTATACAAGTTTAAAGTTTATATTCCATGTGTTGGAATTAGCTTGGCTAGATGTTGAAATCAGCGGGCCACCACCCGTGCCTCACACAAGTCTGACGCCAACTTAGCTAACATAGAATTTCCTTTTGGCCATGTGAAAAGGATCACAGGGGAGGGGGAATATAGTCTCTGTACGCATATTTGTATGTCTTCCACTCAAACTAACTATTAAATAATATTAAATTATATTTTTTAACACTAATGATATCAGTATTCAATGTTGGACGTTTCCCTAAGGAAGTTTTCTGAAGAGATATACATTATATCACGGCATTTTCAAGGGTGCAGTGTCACATAATATCTGGGTGCAAAAGTACCATATGTTGATGACAATATGTATTATTAATATCAATAAGATTACATTTTACAATATCGATCATACAAAAATACATGTCTCATTTCAATTACAGCACTTTCTTGTTTCGACATGAGTGCGTTACAAAGTTTATTCGGAAGCTATGTAATACCAGATCTGATTGCTATTTCATAACTACTACTCGGCAAGGAAAAATTAAGTCATGTATGTAAGGCATTAATGTAAGCATGATTGAAATAGATTACTTTTAGTGTATGTGATACACTCGGTACACTAATTGTACGTCTGAATAAGTTTACACTGCCTATGAAATTATAGAGTATTCCAATTTCTCTGACACTAGCGGGGACAAAAACGAACAGGGTAGGTAAAGTGGATTCTTAAGCAAGTAATTACTAGTGTCCTTATTTGATGTGTGACATTAAAGTACCTTACATAACCCTGCATGAAGCTTATTGCTTTTTTACAAATCGATACTCAGCAGACCTAAAGCGAAATAGTAGAAATGGATAACATACGCAAATTGTTCTGTTGTGAAAACAGTATATATACTTGCATCATGTAAGCACGGATGTAATTCTGCCAACGACTGTGGCGGAAGGGATCGTCACGAGTGTAATCATCTACAACGAACGGTTACTCTGCTAAAGATCTCATCAATGGTTGAAGACTTACCATCTGTAACATCGACAGCATCGACGAGAGCAAGGGCTTCTGAAGAGTCGCTACAAGCATTATGGTATCAATGTTGTTATTGTGGAAATACTTTTAGCCAAAGTTGAAATGTGCGCTGACATGAAAGTAATCATTGCTTGTTGAGTCCAGCGTACAAGTCATTTCACTGTGATAAGTGCGATGCTGTGTTTGCTCGTAGTGACGTCCTACATAGACATAAGAAGTGTAAAGTTACTGTTCCTTGATCTTCGGGAAGCGAGTGCAAGTATTGCAGCAAGACATTCGCGACTAGGTTTAGCGCCAGACAACATGACAATAGTAACTGTCCATTTGCCATGAGCCACAAGACCTACATATGTATTAACTGCAACGCTGTATATGCGAATAAGCGTACCTTGACTGCTCACAATCAGATTTGTGCTATAAAATAAGTGTACATAATAAATACTTTCTTTGAATGGAGAATATGATTGAGAGTATGTAAAAAATATTATGTATTTTTGATAAGTGTGTGAAATACATAAAATAAAGTGCATGAAAGACTGTTGTTTATATTAATTCTATCATTAAATATACATTTTTCCTACCTGTTGTATGCAATGCCTTGATATATATAAAACAAGTGTAGGCTCCAAGATATAATAAAATTAAGTGTATATATACATGTTTGATGTAGTTATTGAGATGGACCTATATGGCATTTTAAAAGGTAATTAGAAGAGATATACATGACTTTTTGATGAAATTATTTTTCCAGTAGAGTAATCTGTGAATAAAGGAAAGGAAACCTCTATTTATTATTGTGAGATGGGATATGTTATCCACCTTCTGCAGCAATTGCTTTGACACTATATGGGATATTTGAGATCGTATCTGATTTAAGAAGAAGGATAAGTCTGCAGGATGATTATATGGTTTGTCTGAGCAATACACTGAAATATTTCATAGGAATGTTTATATTGTTGTTTTTGTTGTCATGGATGGTATGAAGGAAAGTGCTTGGTATAACCGATATTTTCTCATAGAACGGATAATAGATATTGGATGTTGTTATGTTCTATTCAGTTATTTGAAGTATTACAAGATAATGACAAAGAAAAACAAGATGGCGGGTCGAACGGAGGTGAGAGACAAATGGTAACTTAGATGGCGGCCTCCAGTAACAAATAAAAAATTTAGAAAACCAATATGGCAGGTGGAATGTAGTTGAAAGATATATGTAAACAAAGATGGCTTCGAACGAAGGTAAGAGAAAGGAAAGATAGAGATAAAGAGAAAGGAAGAAAGGAAATAAGGAGAGAAAGATAAATAAAGAATGCAAAAGAGAATAAAACAGTGGGAGCACTCGGACAAAACCCTCGCAAAGGAAGAGAAAAGAGAAAGAAAAGAAAGAGAGGAGAGAAAAAGTGGGACCACTGGGATAAAACCCTCGGATTGCAGGGTATAAAAAATGAAATACTGGTTATCAATATGGCGGCATACTAGCTAAAAAGAAGGTGCTCGAAAGTTGCGGCATACTGGCTACAAATATGGCGGTCCAAGATGGCGGCGTACTGGCTTAAAATATGGCGGTGTACTGACTACCAATCAGGCATAATCCAATATGGTAATTGTAAGGCCGAAATGACAGAGTAGGAAGTCTGGAATCCAACATGGCTGCCGGCGCCATGGCGCCACAGCCGACAGCTGTTGCAACATCTTTGCCATATGCCTACTACTTAAGTAGTAGGTTACTTATTAAGGACACCTAATTTTAATAGTTTTCAATCACTCTGGGCACTTACTTTGAAAATAGCCATTTTTTAAAGTTGATATTTCATATCTTGGGAACCATGAGTTCTGTACGCTGTCAGGGCATAGTGTAAGCATTCCATTTTGAAATTAATATTGTTGTTAGTCGGCCATTTTGGAAAATAGCACCAAATGAGAAAAAAAATAGGTATTTTACATTCTATCTTGGAAACCATTATGCAAATTCTCGAGGTTTTTCTGGGTTCTAGTCCCGAGTAATGCATTTGTGTTAATGTTGTTGTCTCACTATTGGTTTATATGTTTCTGTTATCATTTCATGTGGTATTGCTTTCAGCGAGACGATCAGTCCTGTGTACCAACAAAGTTTTCAAGAAATTACTTAAAATTTAATTTCATCTATGTTGAGGAAATAAGGCTCATTGGTTTTAAGTATTAGTAACTTCTTGTTAAAATTGGCATATGCACCTACAAAGGAGTGTATGCTCACTGAGGTACAAAAACAATTAGTCGTGAAACCATTTAACAAAACACAATTTGTCAATAATGTTTTTCGAATGGCATATCTATTAAAGCTACATAATCGAACACTTAATTTATGCAAAATAATTTTCCACTCGCATGATGAACGAATTATCAACTTAATTTTACACTAACAAAGCACAGACATAGTAGGGGCGGGCGGGTTCGGTACCACAAGGCGCAATGGCAGGTCGTAGTGCCAGAAGATTAACCTGAGACGGGTCTCGGACAGCGGGATACCAAGCAAGGCTCTGTCGCATGACTGGAAGAGCCGCGCTCGGGATACTAGCTGGCGTTATCCCTAGTCCCTGTGCTGTGATTGGTCCACCTGCTCCAATTGCTCCTGCTGCTCCGCACTGCTCCGCAATCACTCCGCACCGCACATGAGATTTAACACCACACTTACCAACACATTTAAGATTTAACACTGCACTGACCATAACATAGCACTATAATTTCCTCCTTCTCCTCTTCTTCCATCGCTCTCAATTCTACACTTAGCTCTATCTGCTTCACCTACATACCACCCACCCACTTCCCCCACCCCCTCATCAAGAGAGCTCGGGGAATCAGAGTGGTGTATATTTGTATGTAAACAGTTTCCAGGAGCTACATGTATAAATAAATGTATGTACAGTAGTATTGAATGTTGGTAACATCATTTGTCACGGATATGCAAAGAATGGGACATGTACAAAACCTACCAATGCACAGTGATAAAGCAAACCAAGTGATTCGCCATACAGTTAATAAGTAACTTATGGTTCAATAGAATAAATGTCCACCTTTACACTGCACAACATTACAAGTTTCTAACAGACAGCTGACGAAAATATTCTCTGTCGTTGGCCAATTCAACAGCTCTCATACGAGTCACACTTCACCATACATGAAAAAAAAACCTGTTATGTATTTCAAATATTCAAAAATATCTGGCCAGAATTGCACTACCAAATTCATAATTACATAGCTGATTCTCAACCGGTGAATCTTTCGAACTTGTAACATCCATTCTATATTAACAAATATTAACACATTAACTGTTAGTTCTTTGTACTGAAAACTGTTCTTCAGCTAATTGTTGCTCGTTAGTCCACAACACAGGGAAAATAACAACATTGTCAGACACAAACAGATATGACCCAGTATGTATGATAATTTCTTGCTGTCAAATAAACTGACAATTTTCACAGCAGGCTACTGTGTAAACCTAGGAAATTTTGTAACTGCATACACAGATTCCTTGTTGCTAAAGTTAATTAATAATTAATTAAATAATTTACTATGAAATCTCTCTAGCGATCCATATGGCGAGCAGGAGCTCTGGAATATAGCATTTGTCAGAAATGTTACAAAAGAAACATATACCTACACAAATATTTATAAATATGTCCTATGGCTCTTTTCGGAATCTGAAAACTTTAGATAGTTTGCGAAGAAGGTGCCCACTTAACTATACAATATAACATAACAGCATTGAAATATGAAAAAATTAATTGGTTTAAGGGAGGATGTCTTTAGACGATGTGATAAATTATGTAAAGTGTAACACGCTGCGGTTAGTTTCGGGACTATGTTATCAATGTGAGTATTCCGATAAAAATGACTGTTAATACGTAAGCCTAAAATATTGTAGGATGGCTTTCTTTAATCATAGTTTCTATATTTTATTAAATAGTTATAGTTATATTGTTTCTATGTGGGGAATTCCATTAAAAAATATTTGATCCCAATTTAAAGAAAGATTATTTGCTGTAAACAATTCCTCTAGTAATGAATAGTCTAATTTAATGACACCACAAGTGCTGTCAGATTCTCATATTTAAATAAAAATTTAGTAGGTATCATCCACAATGAGTAGAATGTTGGAATACAGATAATTTTAGTATATTAAAAATAAATAAATATAATAGAGGGCAAAGGATGGAACCTTTGGGAACAATGTTTGATTACTTTCCCTTTTTTAGACTTGTATTTATACCATCTGAATTTATTGCAACTTGATGATATCTACGAGGCTAATAATATGTACACCATGATAAAGTATGTGCCTCCTTGGAGGGAATTCAGTGAGTAAAGATCAATCCAATGGAAAGTGGTTCTTTTTATTTCACTGCAGGTTGCTTTACAGCCGTATAACTGTTTTGGGCTTTCTACCCGCTGCATCACTGCAATCTCCTGACGGCGTCTTAACTTGTGTGTGTGTGGATAGGCGTAACAATGATGTCACCGCATCGCAGGGTGAACTGAGGAGAGCCACGTGGGCGAATGGGCCACACCCTGGATGAGTCTGCCGTGCTCTGGCACCCTTTGCAACTCTACGAATACAGTAAAAAATATACTATCCCGACTAATAGGGACCAAAGGTAATTCGGATAGGTAATCGAAAGTTTGGATCATGGAAATGTGTTGAAAATTAAGATAAAATAATTTGTAAAAAAAAAAAAATCATTTTCACGCAACGTAAAATTTATTAGGCATGCATAGAACACTAACTTATCCACAACAGAAACTGTACAAAAATAAAATTAATAAATCAGTTATCAATAACCACCCTACTCCCAGACGTGTTTACTGTGGAGAACACGTGAAAGGACACATTAAGACGAGCACACACAAATGCTTTCGTAAGTCAAACCTCCCTCCTCCCCGCTCCTGAGAGCACGACATACCGTCAAATAGGGTTAACTTCTTGATCTGTGGTGGGGAACATAAATATAGTGTTATAATTGGCTTCTTGTTTGCATCAATTGTGATATTGAATCTGACATGGCTCGGTATCGTTTGAGTATAACATGTTTTGAAGTACAGTAAATAGTTTATTGAATAAATATGTATGAAAAACACATGTACAAATGAACGAAAACCGATCTGGCTCACACGACCTGCAAGTGGCCATAGCTGCGAGAAAAAAAAAAAGCCGAAATGGCGCAAACCAGATCACTCGACGCAAAATGAAAAATGGACAGCCTGTGAGTCGAGGGAGGAATCCTGCGAACAATGAAGGTTACACAAAAAAAAAACAAAGTACAGGTTACTAACGTTAAACGATTATGGCACACAAAAATTATCAGAACAAAAGTAGAGCGCCCTCCGTGACGCGATTCATGCTCAACACTCACGGCCAGCTGGATCCGACCAACTCGGCCAGCTGGATCCGACCAACTCGGCCATACTCTGACTGGAACAATCCAGTTAAAAGAAACACTGAAAATAGTCCCACATAATGCACTGACTGGCTACATCCGTTAACACTTGTTCATTCCTATAGCAAATTGTACAACAGGCAGTCTACTAAAATACGTCGTGCCTTATAAACCGATTCTAACATTTCCCCGTAGGCTCTGAACTACGTATGATTTGAAAAAAAAATGCATTTTGACATAATTACTGAGTTTTTCTCTACGTGGCAAAGAGACGTTGCACTGACTAGCGCGATCCGTTAGCGAATGGAACACAATGGAGGTTTCTGCCAAAACCTGCATGAATATAGGACACGGGAATACTGGCACTAGATATAAGATCAATGTGATCTGTCTCCACAAGTTGAATGACACAATATCAAAATACGCTAATCTCTCAAATTAATTTGACTGCGAACAGATACAGAACTGTGGTAGAGAGATACTCTGTCTATAACAACAAATATCAAAGTACAAAAATGGTGTCTCGCTGGTGGATACTGTGTCACCCGTATGAGGATGTAGTAACCCTTGCCACCCCTACTGAAAAAAAAAACTAAGAAAATGGTATAAAAACAGTTTCGTGTTCTGTTCTTAATTGTTTCTTAACTGTTATATATGAGTTTTTGTCTGTCTGAATAGTATTCATAATGATTTCAGACTGTTCTCAAACTGTAAGTTCTGTTCCATACTTTTCGAAATTTCAGAATACATATACTCCTCAGTCATTATCAACTTGACAAAACAAACATTTATCAAAAAAAAATTATAACAACGTACTGACCATAGTGTTTTTTTACTGTGCTGAAAACATTATTACACAATAAAATCTCTTGCTTTCTTGGACAGTTCTACAAACATACTGTTACATAATACTTTTATACTGTCAAGTAATTTCATTATTTGGTTCAAACAGCAGCAGTACAGCAATTGCTCACTGAGGGGGTATACTTTATTAGAATATTTAATAATTAAAAAACAGGTTTGGTGTGTAAGGAGGACTACTTTTAGTGTACTTGTATTTCAGGTCCTAATGATGATAAGTTTTGGTTGTCTTCAAACTACAACAGTGTTGACTACCAGAACCTTCCAATTCTTAGCGTATTTAACTTTGAAAAGTTATAGCTTATGAAATCTCCACTTTTGTATGTTGTGGATCAAGATTAGGATAAAATACAATTTTATGAACTGAATAGTCAGCCCAGAATCTGAATTTTGTAAAAAAAATTGTTGGTGTGAGACCAGCACTTATCTGTATGATCTAAATGATAGTGGAATATAGCTCTTAATTAAAGATTTGTAGTTCAATATCACAAGTTCTTTTTTTGTTCATATATAATTTTTTGATGCTACTTAGATTCTGTAGATGCAACTTTTGCAAATTGTTGGGAAATACCCTTCCTGTGTAGCACATTTGCTAAATTTTTGTCTATTGTTTTTGTGTTTGGTAGATAGAAGTGAATTTCCATCAAAAGTGGTAGGGATAATTTGCAGTCCACGATGCCTACTGGAAACCATTCTCCATACCCATCGTAGGACTACCACTGGTCATGCTCTCTCTAAAGTGGTAGGCATAATTAGCAGTCCACGATGCCTACTGGAAACCATTCTCCATACCCATCGTAGGTCTACCACTGGTCATGCACACTCTGAAATCTTGAACTTAAGTGATGATCCAAATTTCACATTCACTTTTATAATACACTTTTTAAAATATATTTTTCCTTGTGATTAATGACATGGTTAGTAAATCCTACTAGCACTTTCGACACATTAATAGAAAATAACATGCAAATTAAGCATCCGAAAATAAACCCGTTGGAGCAATGTTTACATAGTATTTGCTTGTTTTTTTTTTCCTTCATCCCCATTATGGAGACTAAAGAAAATATTTTGGTGAAAGTCCACATCTCAAGTTTTAACAATTAGATCTAAGGGTGCAATATTTAAACATGGCATTTTGGACTTTGCGAATGGCTGACGAGAGGTCCCCACCTCCCGACGCCAGGGTCACGTGACTGCCAAGTGTGGGACATAAAGCATACTCATTGAACTCAGCCATGCAATCAGTACATGAATTGGATCCTTACCTGATTTGGCTTTCAAATGTAGCAATTAATTGCATTACAATTTTGTCCATGTTTACATAGCAAAGCTATTCACGCTGTGGAACAAATATTTGCCTGGCCAATCACGACATGCGAAAGTTGCATTTTGTCTTATATGCAGGTATCTTTATAAATCAGGATTTTTATTATAGAACAGAGCCAATTTGCGGTGGATTTTGCAGTGAATAAATAAATGGTGTTCCTAAGGAGTTTTATTACTTTCTCGAATAAAAATGAAACGTTTACACAAAAATAGTTTTATTACGCAAAAAATACCTGTACAGATGTAATGTACATGTACACAAAATGCGGATATTTACTTTAATATATGTAAATAAACATCCTGTCCAACACCACTAGCAGGATACGAGGCCTAGGCTTTAACGAGAATTCAAAATTGGAAAGTGACAACTAAGGTGGATCAATGCATGAACTGGTGCCACCGTGGTGTAGTGGTCAGACTACTTGCCTCCCCTAAGGTGAACCGGGCTCGATTCCCGGCACGGTCACTCCAGAGTTTTTGCACGTGGGAACTGTGCTGGCCGGCAGGTTTTCTCTGGGATCTCTTATTTCCCCTGCCCTTGCATTCTGACACTGCTCCATTCTCATTGGCTCTCAAGATCACAATATTAAGGGCTGACCAAATCTCTCTACTACAGTGTATGCAATTTTGTCTTATAGGAAGACCAAAAATAGGTTTATGTTCGAAATGTTCTGTTTAGTATCTTGGGCTTAAGAATAGATAACCTTTTTTTTTTTTTTTTTTTTGTTTAGCACCAATAATATCTATATGGGTTTCTAAAATTTTTAAAGTTACATTGTTATTCAAGGTTGGCTAATAAAAACACCAAAAAAATATTAATTTCTTTTTGCCCTAAGTTTCCAGTATTATTTTGAGTATTTTCATTTCTGAAACCCATTTTGTTACAATGAAGAACTTGCCAGCTCTGGTATGAATCAACGTAACTCAAGATCAGTGCTGAGAGAATGCAGTGCCTTGAGGCATTGCAGTAAACCACATGTTGAAAAGCAGCGTCAGCAACTGTGAGTGGATGCGTCTCACAGTTGGTAAGTGTGAGATCCTAGACGTTCATTAGGCAGTTGGAAACCTACTGACCATCTGAACTGCCCCAGGTTCTGTAGGTACAACAGTAAATTGTGGCTCATGAAATACTGGCATGTAGCAGGACATCGACTGCCAAGTGAGGACATGCAGGAGAGCCATTCACATTAACAATCAATGTGTTTGACTTGCGTAGCAATCAGCTTGCATCCTATGGCGTATAGTATTTCCTTGGAGGTGTGTGTAAGTAGGTCACCATACATCACAAACAACATGAGTAAACATGGGGTCAAGTATCTACCGTTTATACAACCAGCCATGTAAATGAAAAACAGTTTTAGTGTAAAGGCTGTTCACGATAAAGTGAGCACTTTTGAAATCAACCTTAGAAAAAAGTCACTGGGGCAGTGACTTCCTGCATATATTATAACGGACGCACTGAGTGACATGCGCCCTGTAAAGATGGTAACGAGGGATGGAAAGTAGTTCCATATCTTCACGTCGAATAAAAACTGTTGAGGTAACTATTTGTAATAATGTAAATTGTTTATTTCGCTTTCTGATTTTTAAAGCATCGAAGTATAAAAACGAGCAGATTTGTTAAATATTTACTTTTTTAACAATTTCACAATTTCAGTTGACTAATACATAAATAAAGTGATGAGGAACGTGGCAATGTTAATTTTACATAACGCATAAGAATACGTAACGTGCACACAAGTAGATCTGTAGCACAGCTCTCAAAAGCTCTCATTTGATCGTGAACAACCTACAGCTGCCATACTATCAAAATGTAACTGTTAAAAACTGAGAACACTTTTGTGACATTTAACATGTTAAAAACAAAAATATTTTTATTTTATATTATATTTTTTTCCCCACGAAAAAGTAATCACTATGGCACTTTGGCGTATGTTTTTTGTTGCCTTTTTTTGATTATTGTATTTAAAGAAAAAAACATTGATTCAGTAAAATCTGCAATTGTTTTCAAAATGTTTTGTTGTGTTTCAAATTGCAGTAGCCTGTGTGTTACTGTTCCATTTTCTTGTTAAATTCATAATAGTTTTTACTGCTATATCATATCACCTGGTCTTTTATGTTAGAAAAAGTGCTAACATGGAATTATACATTTGCATTTTAAAAGTTTACTGCAAGTTACCAGTTATGCAAATATCATGTCACAAAAATTTTACTTGAGATCGGTTTTTATTGTGGCATATTTCTACAGTACGTAAATTGGAACATTTGTTCCCCCCACTACTCTAGAGCTGTGTTCTAATTAATTCTCTCTCTCACACACACACACTGTCACTTACCCTTGATCCCTCCAGCACCCACAGTTCTAAACATTCCACTGATCCCTTTTTTTGACGAAGTGGATATAATTTCAAACACCCATCTTAATATCGAGATTTTGAAGTTCCAATGCATAAGCGATTGAAGAATCAATGAACTCAACACATTTTCTTATGCTATCTTGGTTTTGTGTACAAACAAGTATTCAGTAAACGACAGGCATAAGCTGCATAACTGTTAGGGCATGTGTAGAGGACACAGCTCTTGCCCCTAGTTCAAGGTGCATTCACGCCCTTACCGCAAATTCAGGCGGTGACAATTCAACGTCACAGCCGTGATGCACTTTTCAGGGACACAACCAGGCAAGGGCCATTGGCTCGTAAATTAGAACACACATTAAATTAGTTTAAACTAATATGTTACTTTGTGAACGAACACTGAAATAAGGTGAGCATTTTTTCTTTAACAGTACCTACTCATGCTTTTTTTGTGAAGTAAAGCTTTGTAGGTACGAGTATTTGAAAATAGAACATATTTACTTCAGTGTAAACACACTTCAGAAGGGGGACCGTTTAGTGTGGATGGGAGTAAATTGTAGTTTTGGCATTTTTTTATAAATTATTCCACTATATTTTTATAAGTTTTACTTCATAATTTCCCTGATCTTTGCAACTATCCTCACTATGTAGAATTTTTGGCTATAATCTAAGCTTAGTTAAGAAATGAAATGTCGTGGTTTGACTTAGCAATTTATGTACTTCTCAACTATGCTATTTTCTATTTTTTAACTTATTTTAGTTACACTAATAATTAGGTAACAAATTTTGACTCGATTCCAAGTACATGCTTTGGACTAAAGCCAAATATTAACTTTAGTTGCTATGAAAACTTGTCATAGGGAAAGGAAGACATTAGGTAATTTAATGGGTTATATGTTAACTTTTAAAGGCACCTTTTATTTATGTTAAATCGCAATATTAAAACACAACTCTTGCGTTATGGAAATTTATTCCTGCCCCAACGTCACGTATGAAGAACACATCAGAGTAAAAAAAAAAAAAAAACACATGAAATTCCGCAAATTACTATTACAACTTGCTAGCCTGCATGTATTCATTCGGAATAAACACATGAAATTCCGCAAATTACTATTACAACTTGCTAGCCTGCATGTATTCATTCGGAATAAACACATGAAATTCCGCAAATTACTATTACAACTTGCTAGCCTGCATGTATTCATTCGGAATAAACACATGAAATTCCGCAAATTACTATTACAACTTGCTAGCCTGCATGTATTCATTCGGAATAAACACATGAAATTCCGCAAATTACTATTACAACTTGCTAGCCTGCATGCATTCATTCGGAATAAACACATGAAATTCCGCAAATTACTATTACAACTTGCTAGCCTGCATGTATTCATTCGGAATAAACACATGAAATTCCGCAAATTACTATTACAACTTGCTAGCCTGCATGCATTCATTCGGAATAAACATGCGCTTGTTTACGTTAAATCGGAATACTATTAGGTATGTCCGGGAGATATGACGCGGCGGGAGATATAACGCAGCAACAGAATTCCATGGAAGGGAAAGAGCTGATGCGCAGTCATCGTGCGCAGCAGTCGCCTTTAGTCTGCGGGAGTGTACGTTTGTGTTTTCGAGTACTTACAGTTTGTTTATAAAATATTACATCACTTTCTTCCTCAATTCGCCATTGGTACGTTCCGAAAGTTTCGTGGTGCGTTACTTAAATTTTACTTTATCTCATATTTCTGTAATTTGAAGCAAATAGTGGTGTGTAGTTGCGAAGGGTATTGAGCTAACCTTGTGTTCACGCCATCTCGTGCATGTTCCGCCATCTTAAACCTCAGTTATGGGTTGCGCCGTATCTCCCATGTCTTTGGGAGATACGACGCATTTAGTGAAAGGGAAATACGACGCATAGTTAATTAAAAAAAAAAAAGTATCCTTTCGTATGTCTATATACAGTAACACTTTGCCGTCGAAGGTTATGTCTTGATATTAGCTACGTAAAATGCATGTTGCGTTAAGTCGGATTTGTTGATTACTTAAACGCGGCTTAAAAAATGGCACTAGGCCTATTTAAAGTAGAATGCCTTTAAAACATGACAGTATTTGTTGTACGATGTAAAAACACAAAAAAAAAAAGTACACAATATCAAGTACCCATATGTAAAAGTAATTTAAAAAAAAGTTATATGCCCACGCAGTATATATGTCATATAAGATAATCGAATGCTGCACCTAATAAATGAAAAGCCAATTGACACTCTTTACTGCATGTATTCTAGCGAAAGTGACTTTGTGATAAATACAATTTCAGAGAAACAAATATCCTTAAAAAAGAATTGTTCTCATAAAAAAAGACAAGAAGGTAAGACCTTTGTCTGTGTAGTAGATACGGCGGTGAACATTCGCACGTTTTCTTCAAGGTCACACTCTCTTACCCGCACAAGATAATAAGCGGAACTGTAGTCAGCTGTTTGCTTCTACAGACGCACTATATGGCAGTCAAGATTACACGGACAGCTAAGCAGACACGAGTCACAGACGTGTGTGCCGTGTGCTAGTAATAGAGACCATGCTCCCACGCTTTCCGTATGTGTGTCTGTAAGCACTTAGATAATTTTGATGCTCTGGGTGCTATTAAGAAATTATTGTTCTGTCTTAGAAATGGGAAAGTAGATAGTCTTCTTAATTTTGTATAAAATTAAAAAAAAACTATTTAATTTAGTAAGTAATTCTATTTCCTCTCTATTTTTTCAGATCAAATGGTATAAAATGCCTACAACGTATGGGCCTAGAAAAAGCAATCGGGCAGCATGGACACAGGAAGACTTAGATAAGGCTATTATTATGGTACCAGATGAAAAAGATACAGTAAGGAAAGATGCGAGGGAAGATAATGTCCCGTAGGAAATGCTGTGCAGTAGATTAACTACAGGGAAACTTGGTCAACCTCCATTGTTAGGGTAAGATGCTGAAAGGAAGCTTGGTAGCCATGTTAGAAATCTTCAGGCGGCAGGATTCGCTCCAACTAGGAAAAACCTTGGAAGAATCGCCTATAACTTAGCATCTTCAATGAATAAGGCACAGAGGTTCAACAAGGAAACCGGGTTAGCAGGCTGTGATTGATACAAGTCTTTTATGAAGAGAAACACAGATTTATGTGTTAGGAAATCTCAAGGCATATCAAATAATCGTGCATAATGAATATACAAGGAAGAATTTAAAGCCTATTTTGAGCTATTTCAGAAAACCTTGACAGAAGACAATTTGTTGTGTAAACCAGGTAACATCTACAACATGGATGAATCGGGTTTATCATTAACGAATGAGCCTGGACATAATGTCGTTGTACGAGGCAGCAAATATGTTCATGTAAGAAAAACAAAGGAAAGGGGTGAAACAGTTACTGTAGTGGCATGCTGTAATGCTGAGGACTAATTTTTACCACCGTACTGCATTTTCAAAGGGGTAAACAAGAAAGCATTGTGGTAAGAAAGTATGCCCGGAGGTGGTGTGAGGGGAGACCTCAGGAAATGCAAGTTTTTATTTACATTTTTTAAGGAAATTTTTTTAAGGAAAAGGGGAAATTTTGAGGGATAAAGGGGAGAAAAGGCTGCTGGGGCTCAAGACTTTTAAATTAAGAAATTCTTAAAATTAAATGTTATAAAAATATGCTTTTTTTTTTATTCTTTCAATTTTTAAAATTTTTATATCGATGTTCAAATGCAATTTTTAAATTTTTTTTTGGAAAAAAAAAATTTTGTTATTGAATTTTTTTATTACTTTTTATTTTGGCATTCTCAAGGGCAAAGGTCGAGATCAAAGGTTATAGGTACTGCTCTCCTGACCCCTTGGTCACTGATCCTTGTCTCCTGTCTGACCCTGGGTCACTGATTCCTGTTAGCATTTCTCTAAAAAATAGGTCATTTCTGAAAATCTTTTAAATAATTTTAATAATAAGTTATTTAAGATTTTTTTTGGAATTTTTTTAGAATTTTTGAGGGGATTTTGGAATTCTTTTAAGATTTTATATATTATTGAGGCAAAGGTCCTTGGGGTCAAGGTCAAGGTCATGGGTTACCGGCCAAGGTAAAGTTCAATGACATCCAATATGGCGGACGATGACTTAACAACATGGCAGCTCCCCGACTCTGGCTCAGATCCCCATTCCCCTTGCACCAGACTTCCCATAATTATACTAATCATGTCAATCTCAGGTCTACATCAGACAAAGGTGTAACATGGAATCGCATGGAAAAACTTACCCCAATTTTCAATCTTTAAAATGAACTATTGTTAACACAACTTCAGTTTAATTCTCGCGACACCAGTTTCGGAAATTCATATTTACAAATACTAGCCTAATTAAACAGTCCACACTCTTGCTTGAAAAAACTATCAAATAATTTAAAATCAATATTAAGTTATGTTTAAAAATAATATACGAACATAAATGTCTTAACGGAAATGCAGTTTATCGGTCAGAATAATTTTAACACACCTTCTGGCAATACCCACCAAGTCCCGCATCACATATGAAACACTTTTTAAAATCGTTGATTAAATTTTCAAAAAAGGAATTCACTATTTCCGATATGATTATTATTAACTTGCGTTAAAAAGTAATTATGCTTATTACCAAGCAATTAATGTTATGAAGCCTAGGCACGAGGTTTGAAACCCAGCCAAACAGTTGAAGAAAGCGCCTAGCGAGCATTGTGGGTATAGACTGAAGCCAGGTGGGTCCAAAGTCCAATGATTCGGTAACCCTGTGCTGTGCTGCAACAGTCTGCCAGGGGACCGACCATAGGCGATGAAGTGATAGTCCCTAGTAGTGGAGACCAGTGGTGTGTGAAGCGAGCGAGGGTTGATAAATAAGTAAGCCATCATCTCTAGACCATTGGATAGTGGAGCGTGTGGGGGTTTGAATATACTGCTTCTACTCCTCTCCCCTCCACTTACTACATCTTTGTCCATTTTTTCAGCCATGAAGCAGGACGCTAGTCGAGGAACGATGATCTCTGTCCTTTGTTATGGTGCTATGTACCATTGTGAAAGCCTGTCTTCAAGCGGCCAGCCTGTCTTGCTCGGGACAAGGGGTTGGTACCACTGACAGGGCATTATACTCCACGCTCCTACGTGTAGGAAGCCTGCAGGCTTCATGCAAACCAACATCAAACACATTTGCTTTCTGAGTAAACACTAAGTGGAGCTACAAGCAATGGAGCTATGGAGCTATGGAACTATGGAGAAATTAATAAAGTTAGTTCATGGGAAAGATAATGTTTATAAAACATGAGTGTAATTGTAAGCATTTTAAACAATATTCTGAATGAGTTGTAGACTAATGAACTTAGGATAGAAGAACATTTAAATGGATTACCCATAGACTTCAATGGTGTGTCAAACACACTTTTCACAACACAAGTTACAGAAATTCAAAATTTATCTTAGGATTGTAAATAATGATTTGCAAAAAGGTATTGGAAATAAATTAGATAAAGTTATAAGTAAAATTGGCAAGATTGAAAAAGTACAAACATTTCGATCTAGTGTAGCAGTTAGTCGACCTACTGCATCAGTTATAAAAACAAACAATTAATTGATATATAAATAGTTGGAAGTTAATGTAATGTAGCAAAACATGTTGGACTTTGTTTCGGAATTACATTACTTTATATCTGCAGTGAGTGAGAAATATTTACAAGCTAAATGAACTTGTATGGAACAGGATGTTTTAAACAAAGAAATACTTAAACCTGTTTCAAGTAAAATGGATACATTACATTCTGTGTTTAATATGCTTAATGAAACACTGTTGGAAATTAAATTGGAAGAATCCTCAAAGAAGAAAAAGCAAATCCTTTCCCATTTAACACGTTATTTAGTTTTAAAACATTCTTTGCCTATTCGCGATACAACATTTGGCATCTATCGAGATGAAAACATATGGTTCCTGGGAGATTCAGTAATTATGTTTTTGCATGAAAATGTAATTAACATAGTTGATTACATAACCGATGTGAGTGAAGGATTGTTTGAATTATTATTTAATAACTTTTCAAATGGATATTCCGACACTGATTTGGAGAAATATAAAGAACTTGTTCGTTGTACAAATGCGAATAATCGTTCAGGAGATGAAAAACATCCGAAAGTACATAAGCTATATTGCTGGAAGTGGAATATATAAAGATGAAGTTGGCGATCTGTTTTATCCGGTATATTGGAAAAATCCTAATGAATTGGTGGATAGACTAAAGCTTCTCATTGCTTTGAGAGAGTCTGGGAATAATTCATATATGCCCAAAATTGTTTCTATTATTGAAGAGCTGACAGAAGATGGCTAATTACTAATGAAGTTCAGTAAGATTGCTCAAGAACTTCATGCCTCTGCAAGGATAAAGTTTCCCAGAAGTAGAGTTATAACAAAGGGTTTAAATAATCGTTCTCAAGCCAATTTATTTGAAATGACATTGCTTTCGAAATACAATAAGGGATACAAGAATATTAAAATCATAATAGACATTTATTCAAAATATGGTTGTGTATACCTGTGAAAAACAAAACTGGAAAACAGGTTAGCAATGCACTGAAAATCACTTCACAAGAAAGAACCCCAAATTCACTTCAAACCAACAAAGGATCTGAGTTTTTTTAATGCATTTCCATAAACCAATGGCTGAATATAGTATCAATCACTACGTAACATATTCAGATCTTAAAGCCAGTATTGTGGAAAGATTCAACAAATCAATTAAACAGTTAATATAGAAGCATTTCACGATGAATGGCACTTAAATTTGGATGGATGTATTGGCTGAAATACTTAAATTTTATAATTCGAGATATAATCGAACTATCAAGATAGCACTTGAAAAGTTTACAGACTTCCATATTCGACAAGAAAAAACAGAGGTTCAAAGTTGGCCAGTATATATGAATCGCTAAGCAGAAAGGGATCTTTGAGAAAAAATATATGGTGAATTGGTCTTACACAATATAAAAAATTCTTTTAAGGTAGACATTCATTTCCCAGAGTTTATTACCTCGAAAACTAAGATGGAGAACCTATAAAAGGTGGATTTTATGAATACGAATTGCAAAAAGTTAGTTCTCCAAATGAATATTTATCTGAAAAAAATCATTCAAAGGGACAAGATAGATCCTTGGTTCCTTATTTCCATCATAACCTCTGTCTATAATCAGATGTTGCTGCATGTGTCTCATTCCTCAGTTGCCTGCCAGATGACAAGGAACTCCTATGCCCCACTATCCCCCTCAGTACACATACAGACGTACGAGGGTGAGGATCTACCATACCGCTCCCCAAAAAATAAAAATAAAGGACCCTTGTATCAAATTACACAATACATACCCCTTCCCCTACACATCATACCTCAGTATTATGCCAGAGCTACGAGGGTGAGGACCTACCATGCCGCTCCCACAAAAATAAAAAAATCAAGAAAGACACTTTGCACACTCTTATGCCAAACTATATACTCATCAATTCACACAAAATAAAAAAAAATTGATTAATTCAATGAAATAAGTTTCACCCCATTAATTTTATCGAACTAAGATTAACAGGTTAAAAACTCTGTTCGGATTAAGATCGGGTTAATCCTTAATCCTTTCAATCAATTTGTTGTCAAATCGATAATCAGATTAATCAAAAGTGGGGTATAACCCGTGAGCCCCTACTACTAATATGTTTCACTGAAGAACTGAAATTTTTGGTACAGTATGGCTGAAGTAAAGAATATACCTGTCTTAATATCAAAGATATTTTCAAACCAATATCAGATGAGAAATCATACCACCTTCATGTATATCAATGTTTCAAAGTCTGTGACACATCAGTCTTTATGGAAGACGAAAGACACCCATGTGGGGGGGGGGGGGTGCAAGATAAATTTTAAAGAACGCTATTTAACCTAAATGACATTCCAAGCCACGGCAGTGTAGGGGCTAGGTTGCTTGTCTCCCACCAAGGCAATGTGTTCGATTCCTGGTGGGGTGCCTCCTTGATTTTCAGAAGTGCTAATCGAGCCGTCATGGCAGTAGTTTTGTCGGGGTCTGCCGTTTCCCCCATGCTTGCATTCCGGGGCTGCTCCATGCCCACCTTATTCACCCACGTCGGTTCTTAAGACCATATATGTCATGAGTCGTCAAAACTTCTCAACTTTACACTCCTCATTCGATTATTATTGCTGTGTGGGAATTTAAAGTGGTTACGATAGTTTTAATGGATCACAATGTAATTTCAGCACATAATAGTGACCCAGTTATCTCGAATGGAGATATTTTAGGCCAAGTTTTCAGGATATCATACCAGCGCAGTGTAGAATCCTAAACAAAATCGGTATAACGTTTGAAATGCAAACTTTTCTTTTGATATATACTGGACAGAAATCAGGAGCGCTTCCAGCAATAACAAATATTACAAATAAATATTTATTCTAGTAAGTGGCAGTAGAAAAATGCCACTTACAAGTTTTACAACGCAACATCGATCATATATGCGTACAGTATACAGTTCCCTGTGAATAAAAAAAAACTATGTAAATAACAAAAATTTTCACGCATAAATGAAATACTGACACCACAAATATTTATTCTTCAAATTTCACTCAGATTTTAAATTTCTTCCTCAAAACCTCCAAATTCTGAAGAAAAAACGTAATTTAGGCCTAACAAAAAGCGTTTCGAAAATGGCTCTTAGAGTTAATTAATAAAGACTTTACATGTGCTTCTTAACAATAATTTCTTTATCTTAAAAATGCGTATTATTTCACAATCTGTTAATACATGTCAAATTGAATTGTTCAGATAGTGTAATTAAAATTATGATGATTCAGAGAAGTTAGCCCAGTAATACATGTTTATGTTTGGCTCCTTGCAAGCAAAAGAAATGTAATATTGTTAAGTATCAGTTTGTGCATCCAGTTGGACCACAAAACCAATAAATATTCACAATTGGTTTGTTAAAACCCGCACACACTAAAAAATATGCCTACAATAAGCAAGTAAGAAAACATCTCAACAAAATAAACAAACGAATTACATTTTTTAAACATAAGAATTGAATTTTCTCCCCTTGTATTCATTCCGCCAATAATCCAAATTCATCCCGTCTCATCTGATCCATTCTTCAGCTGCTTTGCTTCAGTTAGTGCCAGTCTCTACCCTTCTCATGCTGTAACCCTGTCTCAGGTGGGAATTACACGTTCACACGCAAAATATTCATTGTTTTTTGCATTACAACGATCGTGGATGGACCCTTTTCAGCAGAAGCAACACAGAAAAATTATGTCTATAAGTAAATTTGTGAATTTGCACAAATATTTTCATTTAGTGATAGAATAACATACATTATCTATACGCGTGTGTGTGTGAATATTAGGCAAAGGCTTCTAAACTACTTAGTGGATTTTGATGCGGTTATCAGCATCATTTAGAGAATTTCTTGAGGAAGGTTTAAGTATATAATTCATTAATATATAGTGTATGGATCGTAGAGAAATTGTCGACGTTTTATAATAAAGTTGTAAAAAGCCATTTTTCGGAAGCTTACATGACTTAAACTGACTAAACCATAAGAGATACGCCAAATTATCATGCTATGGAATTGTATATCTCAAAAAGGTCTACAAAAAAAGTCCGCGGCAGCGAACAGGATGATCCACGCCTCACAGTAACAATTTTTGTCTTTTAAAATTTGATTAAAATTATGGGTTCACTAGCGAAGACTTTGTGGACAACATAGTATTAATCCTATGTGTTTACCTTAAGCATTCAGTGTACATATTTGCTGTAAACCTAAACAACACAGTATTTGTAAATCGCACCCGAGTGAGGCCGGGGCGGATCGCTGCTTTTTAATAAATATACTTTATTCGGGCCGCAGACGTTAGAATTTGAGAGCAGTGAAATGTATACGCCTACACTATGTATATTAGCCACATCGCAATGTATTTATTTATATCAAAAAGTGGCGGCAGCATAAAAAAGGACTGGAAAGACAAATAAAGCAGGACCTTAAAAGGTGCTCACTTTACCGCGAATAGCGTATACACAGTTTGTGGTGTTTCAAAAATAATTATGTGCCGTGCGATCTGGAAAATGAGCAGAACGTACCATCTCTGTGATCTTCCGCCTTATATTACATCAAGTGCTTAGTGTACGAGAACATGTGTGAAGACAGCCACAAGGGGCAGAGTGAAGAAATAAACACGTCCTAACAATGGTGGTTAACAAGGTTTACTTAGGTCCCAACACAGACGCCCCGTAGTCAAGCGTGTGTAAAACGACGGTTACAAGGAATAAAAGCGCGCCAATACATGTACGTGTATACGAAGCCCTAGGTCCTCGTTGAGTACTATGTCCTTAAAATTTATTTCCATAATCACAAGTCCTGTGGTGTACACACGTAAAAAAAAAAATTCCTTATCTATTTTGGAATGTATAGTTTGAAAAAAAAAAATGTCCCATCTCAATAGTGTATTACTTTTTTTAATTTTTAAATTTTTCTTGGTGTCCTCGAAAGGCATTGAGAGGCAAAAGTCCTCACAGCATACCTAAAACACGGGGTGTCCCCACCTCCCCCTTTTCAATTTCTGAACATTTCAACCTAATTTAAGGAAACTTGGTAAACGTATAATATTTAGTAAGGGAACCTGACTTTTATAGTTTTAGACCACGCCGGGTACAAATTTTCAGTATGGTGGCCGTGTTCAATATTGGCTGTTGTCATATTTCGGAATCCATTCAACTAATTAAAACAAAAATTTTGTATGAAAGCATAGCATTGCGTAAGCATTAAATTTTGAGTTGGATATTGTTGTTGGTTAGCCATTTTGTAAGGTAGCACCAATTAAAATAATAAATATTTTACATTATATGTAGAAAAATATTCAACCAATTTGGCATGAAAACGTAAGTAATTGATCTTATTTTGTTACTTATTTTCACTATGGCGGCAATACAAATGTTTTAAGTATATTTGGTATATCTGCCATTTAACCAATTTCGACCAAATTTTGTGTAATGAAAGTACCTATTCCAAGCATCATATACACAAACAGATAACCACCTTTGTTTGCCATTTTGGAAGTTAGCGACATACGAATAAATAAAGATATTATGTCATAACTCGGTAAATAATTAACCGATTCCTAGCAAATTTGGTAAACAAATAGTATTGATGAAGATTATATTAAGAGATATGTTTTAAGCGTGTCAGTCACTTATTTTCAAAATGTCGGCAATATAGCTCTTTTGGCTTAGAATGTTATATCGTTTGAAACTATGTAATCAATTCCAACATAACTTTGTATGTTAGCTGAAGACATGACAACTATTAACTGTATCTACATGGAGCATATCTTGTCACGATTTGGTAAGACAGTGCCATACGAAAAAAAAAAAGTCACATTTCGGGAAAGAATTAACCAATTCCTATCAAATTTGGCAAACAAGCAGTGCTGAAGCAGATTGTGTAAAATGGTATGTTTTATGTTAATCAGTCATTTATTTTCTAAATGGTGGCTATATAAATATTTTATCAGAGAGTATTTTATTTACAAAACGAATTCCGACTTAATTTTGTATGCTAGCAGTACCTATTACAAACACAAAATTTGTATATGCAGACCCTCATTTCTCTGCTATTTTGCATTATAGCTGTACCAATAAATAATGATTTTATCTCGTACCTCGGGAAACAATCAACCGACTTTTTAAAAAATTGTCGAAGATGTACTGTGGTAGGCCACAATAATAAATGTAATATTTTAGGTAGGGCACGCTTATTTTCAGAATGGCGGCTACAAAATAATTTTTAATTTGTGAGCGATAACTATGAAACTACGTAATCTATGTCAACTTAGCTTTGGATATTGGCAGTATACAATCATCGAAATTGCTACTATATGACTATTTTGTTCACCATTTATGAAGATCGTCCACATGAAAATTATGGATGTTTATGCCATGTCTTGAGGACAAATCAACCGATTCCCACCAAATGTTACACTGGAACATTTCAAATAAATTTGTACCAAATTTTCCTCGCCATAAATACTACAGAAGGCCATGCAAATTTTCGTCAGATGGCTTTTGGGTAAGATAACGATGTTCAAAATGGCATATTCATAAATCATTTAGGTAAGTTAGACATACACTTATTAAACAATTTCACCAAATTCAACCAAAATTGGTATGTACAGAGTATACATTTTAATCACCGTATGTAGAGCCTCTTTTTGGGCAATTTTATTATTATAGCATCAAATAATAAAATAAAGTTTTTTATGTCATCCCTCAGGGACCAAACAACCGATTTATATAAAATTTCTTCACACATGTAGTGCTACGGTAGGCAACCTAAACGTACATATTTGATCTGGTTTAGTCGCTTATTTTCAAAATAAAGGCCCTGAAGATATTTTATGTTAGAAAACCATATCATTCGAAACATCAGATTGATTAAATCCGAAGTTGATGATCCAAATCTGACCTCCGCGATGCAGTGGGTTGCACGCTAGCTTATTGTACGAGGTATTTGGGTTCAAGTCCTGATTAAAGCATTTGTGTATTTCTAATTGTCTCACTACTTTTGCGTAAGTTTCTGGTTTAATTTGTAAAGTTATTGCAGTCTAGAAGAAGTCACGTACTTCCTACCGACTCAACTTTTAGAAATTATGCAAAAATAATTGCACCCATGTTGAGGAGGGTAGGCTCGTTAGTTATATAAGCTACTTCTTGTTTAGGTATGTGCCCTTAATTGCACCCATGTTGAGGAGGGTAGGCTCGTTAGTTATATAAGCTACTTCTTGTTTAGGTATGTGCTCTTAATTGCACCCATGTTGAGGAGGGTAGGCTCGTTAGTTATATAAGCTACTTCTTGTTTAGGTATGTGCCCTTAATTGCACCCATGTTGAGGAGGGTAGGCTCGTTAGTTATATAAGCTACTTCTTGTTTAGGTATGTGCCCTTAATTGCACCCATGTTGAGGAGGGTAGGCTCGTTAGTTATATAAGCTACTTCTTGTTTAGGTATGTACCTTTAATTGCACCCATGTTGAGGAGGGTAGGCTCGTTAGTTATATAAGCTACTTCTTGTTTAGGTATGTACCCTTAATTGCACCCATGTTGAGGAGGGTAGGCTCGTTTGTTATATAAGCTACTTCTTGTCTAGGTATGTGCCCTTAATTGCACCCATGTTGAGGAGGGTAGGCTCGTTAGTTATATAAGCTACTTATTGTTTAAGTACGTACCCTTAATTGCACCCATGTTGAGGAGGGTAGGCTCGTTAGTTATATAAGCTACTTCTTGTTTAGGTATGTACCCTTAATTGCACCCATGTTGAGGAGGGTAGGCTCGTTAGTTATATAAGCTACTTCTTGTTTAGGTATGTACCCTTAATTGCACCCATGTTGAGGAGGGTAGGCTCGTTAGTTATATAAGCTACTTCTTGTTTAGGTATGTACCCTTGACCGTTTTATTCAGTATTAAAAAATCGATACATTGATATATCGTAGCAAGTCCTGTGTTGTATAATTTTAGATTTAGTGTCAATTTTTTTATTCAGTATTTGGGTATTCGTAGGGGTATTCTGCAGTAAGACACATCCAATACCCTTTACCTCTAATGGCGTATATTTAACTTTCTATGGTATAGTAGAGTAACTCCAAGATTACATGGAGTTACAGTTAATACGTTTATGTGTTTGTTCCTACTCCTATGGATTGTAAAATGAACTCATGTAGCCAGCGGCTCTCTGCTTTAGTTGTTTATGTTTAGTTTTCACCGGGAGTATTTCTATAAAGTTGACTTGCACGTGAAAATACGTGTCTGCCTTCCATATTATCCATTACAGAAGTAAAATTAATGTGCAACTCAATATTATGCATTCGAGGAGTAGAATTAATGTGCATATTGCATTAGAAATGATAGGATACTTCAGTAATACAGCAGAGATATGTTTCTTAAATAACTAATTTTAAATTGTTGGTATATTATTAGTTGTTATATTAAACATTACAACCTCATTATAGAAGTTACTCGTAGTTCATTTCACACTGTTGCAGCAATTAACATTCAAACATTTAACTATTTAAGTGAATAGCGTACACTCTAAATTCGAATCCGTGGGAAACCACTGATTCGCAGTGAAATTCAACTACTACAATCAGTGAAAATGGCTCCACTTAGAATCAGTAGAAAACCACTGATTGTTTCAGAGAAAATATTTCACTGATTGAATTACTGAAGTGAAATTTTTCACTGATTCATCAGTTAAATTCACTGAAGTGACTGATGTATCAGTCAGATACGTTTTACTGATTGAAATAGTGAAATTCTCACTGATTCAGATTTACAGTGTACATGTATTAAATTTAGTACAATCTGTTTTAGCTAATCAGCATCACATTAATTAACAAACAAGGAAATAAATAGACTACATGGGCTATTATAAAGAACTGGACTTTAAATTAACTTTTAGTAGTGTTAATATCGTGCGTGTATTTTAGAACGAATGCTACAAAAGAGCCACTTAACGACAATTAGGTTGAATTAGTTGGATATTTCCGTAGGCAACAATGTGTTGAGTTATTTTTAGATATATATTATACTCACGTATTAAAAATATACTAAAATGACATCCTCTGGATATTTTAGGGGACCTCAGTGGCTCGCTACAAACTAGTCCTAGCTACCACTGTGGGATAATTTCTAGCACAAGTAATGCAGTACTCGCCGACGGAGATCACTTGAACCAAGGACTAGTGAAGTGTGTAGCATCACACCAGTCATCATTAGATTATGTTCAGCTTAAGAGTTTCACCGAATACAAAGGCAATGAAGGACTGTATTCAGAGTCTTGTGCCACAATACAATTTTCTAGTCCACACCAGTGCCTTGTTTTGGCAATACCACTGCTGAACCACTCATAGGTAGCAATATTAAAATGCAGGCATTAGAATCGCCAAGAAATCTACAGGTGGTTGCGCCAAATAGCTCCATAGATTACATAATAAATTAATATAACTTTGTTAGTTACGACAATGATTTATATAAACATTGATATTCATGTAACAATTGCAATTTCAGAAGAAGTGTAGGTCTCAAATATAGAGAAGTTAATTACAGCAAAAATAGTGAAGTTGCAATCTGACGCGTACAGAATGAAATGCCCAGAGGATATCTCACGAGAATATCGCTTAAAGTATGTTTAATATATACTATAGTGACATGAAACGGCAATTTCAATTTTCAAGTGTTAAATAGAACGTTGTTCGACGAAGTCAACCAGTGGATGGTATCTGATTACGAAACAGAATACTTGAGTATAGTTTTCACGTTCAGAACAAATCTGTTAAGGTTGGCAAGACATTTTTGTTGCTACTTTGGCAAACTTGGATAAACAGTCACGAAAACATTAAAGAAAAAAGAAGGTGGTTGTCTAATAATTGATGATCTAGGTGGACACAAATGCATTTTAATTTGTCATGTAATACTTACACCTCTTAATTCATGTAACTGCTTTAATGTAACTTAAAAAACCATCATGTTTTTAGAATTTGTATGGATTTAATATTCTATTACGTGGTATAAGTGGAATACACACACTCTTGTGGTCAGGGACAAACTGCCGTAACACCATTCGCTATTATAAATATTTATAGTTTTTTTGCAATGCAAAAGACTGAAAACCAATTAATACATAAATTACATGTTTAATGAAGTTCACAATGAGAAATGAAAAATGAGATATTATAAAAATAAATAGATATGTAAAAATGCCTTTCTTCTACACAGAACGTACGATAATGGATACAGCACATGATGCGTCTGAGGTGCAGAAATGTTTATATGCTCGCTAATTTGAAAATAAGTATCTAACAAATCAGAGCACGATATGTCATAAATCTTTATTTCTTCGTGTGGCGCTAACTTACAATATTGTGAACAAAAGTGAATAAAATATCTGTATGGCCACCATTTTGAGAAACAGTGACTTATTCAATTGAAGTAGCTTATATTTACATGGCCTAACATATCATTGCTTAGTCTACATGCCAAATTTGGCAAGTTTCTGTTGAATAGTTTTTGAGATATTATATAAAGGCATTATTTATTCATTTAGAATTTATTTTTCAAAATGGCTGATTGACAACAATTTTCATTTCTAAATTAATTGCTCACATGATCCGCTATCAAAGTACAAAATGTGATTTTATTAGAAACATTATTCGTGAGATGTGACACAGCGTCCTATACTTTATAATGGTTAACATTTCGAAAATAATCACCTGGCGTGGTTGAAAACAAAGGTCGGAAATGTGCGCCGAATTTGGCGAAGTTCGGTTCAAGTGCTCAGAAGATTTAATGGGAACACCGACAGAAAAGTGTTCTCATAAGCCTAAAAAAGTAGGTTTAACATGCAGGCAAATGTAAAATCACGGTTATTTAAAAGAGGGCTATAGCGTACGTATACACACTTCACTAATTTTCCATACAAGGACAAAACTCAAGATATGGAAGTCGGGTGAAGCTAACGGGAAAAAGTTTCCCATTGAAGATACGAAAGTGTTCTTCTATGCAAGAAGGTATGGTGTTTTCTAATAAAACAGTGGTTGAGTGAAGGATAGGAATGAAATAAACAACTTAGTTTAAGATGGGCGCGCCACACTAGATACTCGAGTGTCACTCTCGTATCCTAACAGGAACTGGAACTAAAGATGCAATCACAGATGCGAAAGTTTGGTACTTAATTCAATAGCAAGGAATTGGCCAATGATGGATACTCGAGTGTCACTCTCGTATCCTAACAGGAACTGGAACAAAAGATGCAATCACAGATGCGAAAGTTTGATACTTAATTCAACAGCAAGGAATTGGCCAATAATGGATAATTTCACGGATAATTATACTCTACGAGCTGAAAACGTGAACATCATTAGGTTCGTTGCTCAAGGGTCCCGCCTACCTGGGCTCTTGAACAGCGTTGAATGGCATCTGAAATACACGTTTCTTCCACGAAATTATTAAACGTCCGTCCAACGTACTGTTGGGGCCACGGTGGTTAGACTACTCGCCTCCCACCTAGGCGAGCAGGGTTCCATTTTCACATGTTGGAATAGTGCTGGGTGATACCGCTGGTCGGCAGGTTTTTCTCTGGGATCTCCGGTTCCCCTCGCCCTTTAATTCCGGCGCTGATCCATTCTTACCTCGCATCACCCTCATCGGCTCTCAAGACCTCGATGTGAAGGGCCGCCCAAGTCTCTTCACTCGCGCACTCACTCCAGTGTGCTGTTCAACGAAAAGAACACACACTTCAGACGAAGGCTATTGAGTACTTTCAAAATGTCACGCACGTTAGAAACACCATTTCAGAATACTTTAAAACGGCTAAAACCAGGCTTTTCCAAAGGGCTTCAGTTTAAAATACACGCATCAGACACATACAAGCTGATCAAAGTCTAGGCTTTGAACTTTCCTACAGACTCCCCACCAATAAAAAAACAGGGTCACTGCTGAAACTCCAGTTAGGTACACACAGTGTACCACACAGTGCACGCCAGTTCAGAGCCTTGCGCTTAGTGGCGATGGTGTGCTTGATGGTCGTGGCAAAGTCGCCCTTATTGCATCCGCGCTTCTCGGCCTCAAACGCGGAAAAAACAACTTCCTGTATGACCGGTTGTTTGGGGGGCGGGGGGGAGGGGGCGCTTACGGTTGAGGTATTCTTTATTATTTCTTAACCGTCCATTCTCCCACTGTCTGACACCCCTTGGAGGGGGGGGGGGGGGTAGGAATCTGTTTCAGAAGATATTAGATGTAATACCGAACAAGAAAAAAATGTACGATGCCCCCACTGAAGGAAAACGTGGCACTGTCGCGTATTCTTTAGCATGCACGGGACGTCCCTCCGTGTGAAAGAGAGGAGAGACATGGTTGCCTCTCGGATTACGTGATCGCGCACTTGTAATGAAGTTCTTGTAGGAGAATGTCCGTGATACAACGGCAACTGTTCATGACTATCCAAAACGAAATTGCGTCTAAAGATACGGAAATTTCACCATACAACGTTGAAAGTACATCGACGCGTCAGGCTTAGCTTCACGATTCAAGTTTATATCGTTAAGTGTTAACGTGACATCATCATCAGGTATAGTGCACAAGCGATTCATATTGCAGTATGAAACCAAGCAGTTTACGAATCATCTTCAGGAATAAAACAAATATATGAAATAAGAATGTTACATATTGTTTGCATTTTGGAAAATAGGAGAAAAATTATTCTGATGTTCATTTAGTTGTACACATTAGTCCGCTATAAAAAGCGCTGTTAATAAATTACAATAAATTATTTATGTTAATAAAATTTTCAAGATACCAAATATAATATTTTATTTATAGTAAATTATTTAATTAACATTACGAATTTATCAATTACTGATAAAAGATTTTAGGCTGCAAAAGTGTCTCAGACCGCTCTAAAAAGTTACCTAACATCACATGCAAAAGATAAGGATATATAAACAAATGTAGGCTACACTGACTAATAAATTGTATTTTTTAGTTTGAGAGCATATCTGAACACATTCTTAGCAGAATATTTGCCACCGTGCACCCTACTAAAAAAAAACGTTGAGAATAAAAGAACAAGTGACATACTATGTTACTCAAACGCCACACTAACTAGGAAGAATAACGTGATACAAAATTAGTATGGCGAGTAATCTCCCTGGACAGCAAAATGTACAGTGCGACAGACCTCCATGCTAAATTAGTATGGCGAGTAATCTTCCTGGACAGCAAAATTTACAGTGCGACAGACCTCCATGCTAAATTAGTATGGCGAGTCATCTCCCTGGACAGCAAAATGTACAGTGCGACAGACCTCCATGCTAAATCAGGGCGCAAATATAATCCGCTTGGATAGGCTCGGCTCGGAATAGACGTTTCAGCAAAAAACAGACAAGAAGTTACTGATATAACAAATGAGACCACTATCCTCAACAAGGGTGCAGTTAATCTGTAAATAAGTTCTTAAATGCTGAGTTGGTAGGTAGGATTTGACGTCTCTTTGATAGCAATATCATAAGAGATGAATCCAGAAACATATGCAACACTAGTGAGAGAATAATCACAAGTACACACGTGCCTTAGTAGGGACTCAAACCCAGGAAACATCATGCCATAAGCTTGCGTGCAATGAACTGCACTGCGGAGGTAGGATTCTGCGCATCTACTTCGGATTTCATCAGTCTAATTTTTCGAATAATAGCATTAACTAAACTAAAATAATTGTAGGGCTATAATTTTGAAAATAAGTGATTGAGCCACTTAAAATATGTCAAGATTACGTGGCCTACCGTAGCGCTACTTGTAGTGTGAATAATTTGGTGGAATTCTGTTGATTGGTCCCTGAGATATGGCATAAAGACGTGATTTTCTTATTTATTTTTATAATACAACACTGCCGAAAATAGACACTGTATATCGAGCTTCTAATATGTAATTTCAACATACAAAGTTGGGTTGAATTTCGTTAAAATGTTTATTATATGTGACAAATGATTCTACATTATTTGTATACCCGCCATTTTAAACTTCGTTTCCTGACCCACTTAAATCATGTAAGTTGATATAGCCCTTCTGTGGCATCTAGGCGTGCACTATTGGGGCTTCTAGGTGCGTACAGAATGGCGAGCCGAGCTGTTCGCGAACCGTTAGTGAGCCACTCGCAACGTGTTCGCGGTAAAATTTGTTGCAACGAGCCTCTCACTATTCATGGGAGAGCCGAGCCAACGACGAATGGATGGCAGTCTAGTTTCAGCAGCGGCAGTCATGTCCTCTCACGAGGAAAACGTAGCATTGTTGGCGATTAGTGGCGCGGCCATAATAATGGCTAGTTTACAGTACAAGAAGAAGAAAAACCCCGTCGTTGGTGGCGGATAGAGTTGTACAAAAAACGTCCTGGTGGAGATCTGATGTTTGGTTTAAAGAGACAGTGCATGAGTGGTCTGTACAAAAATTTTACGAGAATGTCACGTATAGATTTTGAGGAGCTACTGAACAGAATAGGACCTCACATTTTCAAGCATGAAACACATTTACGCTCTCCGATGTCAGATCAGGACACATAAGGTCACTACAGTTACTGTTTACAAGTGCGTGTGTTTATGTGACCGTACCAAAATACAACTTTATGTCTTAGATTACAATGTTAGTAGAAAATAAGATTGCCATTGTCGCAGGTTAGCTGTAACACTTCGTTTCATCGCCACAGGTGGTTCGTATACCAGTCTGCAATATCTCTTCAGAATGTCCAAGCAATCTATCGGACACATAATCCCAGAATTCTGTATAGCACTTGTCCAAGAATTGAAGGAATAGACTAAGGTAAGATGTTAAATACTGCCATAAATTTCGTTACGCTAAATGCTGTTTGTATTAAGTATTAAAAAATTACCCACATAATATCATTAAGACATTCAACTTTCGATACAGTATGAATATTATGAAAAAAAAAAAAAAAAAACATAGGTAGGCAAATAATGACAGTAAACATGAAACACAGATCCATTTATATATAATCGTCAAAACTGTCAGACGTCATTGATCCATGTGAATCTAGGAGAGATGGAGATGACACAGACGGCGACATCTGCAGGGATTGCGATTACATAGGTGTCAAATGAGTAAACTGAATTACTTCGTTTGTTGGTTGAGGCACAACACCAGAGGCCATGGGTGACTGTTGTTGCGTTATAGTATTCTGCCAATTGCGTACAGGATCTATCTGAAATAAGGCGTTTCAGATAGTGTTGGCAGGCCGTTCATATTGCCCTTGATCAGCTTTCACTTCAAACACAGCACGTTGTATCCATTTCCTCGTTTCCGGGCAATAGTTTCTCACCTTTGCTGTAACATACTCGAAAAATACTGTTGTTTCGTCGCGTTATTGAGGCGGTTGTAGCTTGTAGCATGACCAACGCACTTGACATCATAGTGTTTGTGGGGTCACGTTGTTTCCCTTTACCTATTTTTCGTGGTGAGAGGGGGGTAGATAATTGATCATCGGGTGGAAGACACTGTTCTTCTTCCCAGGCTTCTGCCATTCCTTGCACTTCCATGGGAAGTGCCATGTCCGTATCCACCTAAAACATTAATAGACTCTTAGAAACAACGAAACAATGTCCATATCCAATGAGGAAGGAATGTACACGATGTTTCAACGTACTCTGTTCAAACGTGTCCTTACTTTCGCACTTTTTACTAAATACATTTATAGTTACGTGAATGTCTAATGACACTGCGCTGAGAAAAAGGAATTGTTGAGTTCGGTCCATTCAAATTATTTTATGTATAGGGACCATTCAATATTTGGTTGTTGAAACCAAATTAGTTTGCGACTCTTATTTGGTTGACGTAACCAAAGTTTTATTTTGCTGTATGTACATTTGCATTTGCCAAATAAATACAACTCTGTGACCAAAATTTCATAACATTCATGATTAACCAAACTGCTTAGTTAGCTGTACCTGTCAAATGGTTGTAAAATCTTGATGCATTTAGATCAGAACAACAAAATATATAATCAGTTGGCCAAAACATTTGTAAACATATTATTTGGTTCATAGAAACTAATGAAGATGTTTGGGACAACAGCGAATTAATTGAGTGAATTAACTTTTGTTTAGTGTAAACAAAAATTTTCCAAAGAAATTTATTTGGTACCGGAAAGAACATATTTTGCTCGATGTACATTCCTAGATAGTATATTGTTTGATGATGTTTTGTATACTTACTCTATAAATGTAATGTTTATCGTGATTTAAATGCTATTGATTTTTTGCTATTACAATTTATGCTGTTCGTTTCAGTGCCCCACAACTCCCACAGAGTGGTTGAAAATAAGCAAGACATTTAAACACTATGGAATCTGCCTCATACTGTTGGTGCCCTCGAAGGGAAACATGTAATTTACAAGCACCTATCAATTCTGGAAGTGACTTTTGTTATAAATCCTCCTTTAGCATCGTTCTTCTGGCATTAATGGATGGAAATAGTAATTGTTTGTTAGCCGACGTGGGGTGTCAAGGATGTATTTCAGATGGGAGAGTTTTTAAATCCTGTAAGTTGCATGGCATGCTCACAAACAACATACTGGGAATGCCATCACAAGAAGCACTTCCTGGGCGTACTATGGAAGTACCTTATTTTTTTGTGGCTGATAGTGCGTTTGCTCTAGGCGAAAACCTTATGAAGTCATATGCAGGGAACATCCCAAAAGGATCTTCTAAAAGAATTTTTAACTACCGTTTGAGTAGACCCCGCCGGGTAGCCGAAAACACTTTCGGTCTTTCAAGCTCAGTATTTATAGTGTTATGGAAACCAATGCTATTGCAGCCCAACACAGCAGAGGTAATTGTTATGTGTATCATTCTTTTACATAATTATTTGAGGGCTCATTAGGGTCATTTATACACACCACCTGGTATGCTAGATCAGGAAGTGAACAGCATTTTTATTGAAGGGTCGTGGAGAAGAAACAACAAAGACATGACTTTCATGTTGCCTATGCGAAATAAACCTAGAAGATCACTGGTTGATTGTCAGAAAATGAGAGATTAAAATAGCAGATTACTGCGGGAAAGAGGGGTTCTACCATGGCAACATGAATGTGCTTGACTATTGTTATTTAATAAGATGTACGATCTACAAATACGAAAACTCCAGAATGTGATATGGGATCAGGTCATGTGAGGCAAATAACTACATAGTATAATGAACAATATTCCATTTGAATTTTTATTAATATGGATACATAGACCCATAAAAAACATTTTAGAACCATAAATAACTCCAAACAATATTGACCGGTACTGTTTTCTATTATGCATGAATATGAAAAGTTTGTGATTTCTGTAAGCAATGTATTTCATTATAACCTTAGCTAGACCTTATCGATGTGTAATGTGTTATGATGTGTGATTAAATGCATGATGTGTAATGTTGTATGTAATGATGTAACGATATATGTACTATCAAGATATTATAAATGGATTAATGTACTGTTCATATCAATTGTGCCATTATTTTACTTACAGTGTTGATTCGCTTTCTTGGCTCATCCCTGCCTTCCAAACATCGTAGAGCTTCGAAGGCACACTATCTTATGATATTATGTCGGAGGTTCCCGGAAAAATTGCACATTACCTTAAATTTTATGGCCGCAAAGAAGGTTCATTTGTACTATGTTATGTACAGAGAAAACATTTCATTACAAACAAACTTTCGTTGATTAGGTACTAATCAAATTACATACCGTTTCATGTTCCTTTACTTTTGTTTACTTTCGTTCTCTCCCTCCAAAATGATGCGATGAGGTTAACTATTTTCTTTTTAAGGTGGGTACACACTTGAGCAATTCACTCGGAACGATCAGAACAAGCCAAACAGGCTGAATGTGCGCGAACAATATTTAGTCCGAACACGCCGAGCATTCCGACCATTCGCAGGTACTCACCTCGTTCCCACTATACCAGCGAACGGGACAAGCCCGTAAATGACATGGATTTGACGGTGGCAGCAGGTGCATTATTTGTGCTGTGTAAATTAAGTGAAAATATGAAAAATAGACAGAGGAAAAATGTGGGTGAGGCGTCTGTATTGTAGTAGACAAAATACTGTACTATTGATGGGTTTGGATGAAGGATATTTTCGAAATTTCACACGAATATCGTCTCAAGACTTTGCACTTCTAGTTAACATTGTCGGCCATACAATTGGGAAGAAGAACATAAAGTTCCGCAATTAAATACCGGTAAAAGATCGTTCGGCACTTACGTTATGATTCTTAGCAATTGGGGACTCATTTACAAGCTTGCGGTACCTGTTCTAGATACCCAAACAATGTATGGAAACCTGTGTGGTACTAAACGAAGCACACATACATTACATTAAGGTAAGATTAATTTATTCATGACTGTATTACATCTGAGCCATGAAGCAAGCAAAGGATTAGCATAGTATTTTAATTTTATTGGTTTAGGTAGGTACATTAACAATGTGATAGGCCTGACTATACTGTTCAACAAAATATAAATTATGTTTGTAACCTCTAGGACCTTGCTATTGTAAACACTATTCTTCACTGCAAAACGGGATCATTAAGAAATAGCAAATAATACTAAAAATATATAATATAGCCTACTGATGGTTCTGCATTATGTAATTCTGCAAATCAAACAAAATATGTCTACACCTTAGTACTGTACTTAAATGATTCCTTGTTAAAACAGTACTAGCTTAGTAATATTTAATTGTGATTAATCCACAAAGCTCTATTCTCTCCGCTGGCCCCGTTTTCTTGTATCTGAGGTTCATGGCCAGTGGGAGAAGCTGCTGCATATGTTAATGCATGTGCCGCAGAAGTTGATGAGTAAACAGAGGATGGTTGATGTTGTGTAGGCGTATGCTTGTCTACTTGAAATGCGTTGTGGGGGGATAGTGTAGAATTGGGATATGAACCTTGTGAATTTGTTGTTTCATGATGTGTAGTAATATAGCCTGAACTGAGACAAATGTGAGGTGGAAGGTAATTGGAACACTACATAATGGTACTATGTTGAAGTCGCCCATGTCTGTTCGAAAGAGGATGTCATTGATTTTGTGTTAAACAATAGCCTTCGCCCTCTTTGTGCATTCCGCTAATCTGTTGGCCACATATTGGCCATACACATAACAGTAATTTGGTTCTCGCTGTCTGTTTGCAATGGCAGATTATAATACACCAAGGGCCTCGGTAACGCGCGGGTCGCCTGCTGTTTGTGGTTGCAAACGCTTTAATTCCTTTGCTGATTATTGTTTAGTGGTGTCCCTCACAAATACATCGTGCGTCACACGAGTCTCCTTTTTACGGTAGGCACCTCACCGAGTACTTCTGAGGATGTATTTGGTATTTCCAGTGCTATATTCCTAGTACTACGAAAACCCATGCTTTTGCAGTCAGACAGAGCAATAACTATCGTAATGACAGTAGTATACCTGCACAACTTCCTCAGACGAAATCACTCATCTAGCAATCTGTACACGCCACCAGGAACTTTCGATCGTGAAGACGATGATGGTGAATTTGTGCAAGGTACGTGGCGGGCTGAAAACAATGACGACATGCAGTCACTTTAGTCAATAAAGGTCGCGCCGCGGAGGCCGACACAAAAAGCGACAGATATCCGTAATATGTTTGCTCATTGTGTCTACTATAACTAGGAAAACGTGTTATAATAACTTTTACTTTGTTGGTTGCCTATAATTATTTCTTTATGTTTGTTTATTTATAGCCTTTATGCATGTATATGTATTGTCTGACGTTCAACTGCAGATGGCTACTTACATCCATGTCCATAGAGTGGACAATGTTTCTCGATTCGTCTCTGTCCAACAGGAATGCCTTTATCTTGAATGCAAACAATTTTGACGTGCAAACCTCACGTCCACCAGCCAATAGAAACAAGTCCATTAATGTGGTATATTCCTCTTTTGTGTTTCTAGAGGCCATACAAATTGATATCTGAAAATAATAGCATTGTGGAAATGCAATTAACAACTGCCAATGCCAAGGTGTATTATTATTGTAATTTTTATTTAGTCAATTAATTTGTGTACCTTTCACCATTGTTGTATACATATGCATTTAGATTTAACTAACAAAATATAGGACAAAGTTTGTAAATATACCGCGTTCTTTTTACCCTTCGTGCGTGAATTTACAAAACTAGTCAACATTGTTGCATCCATATTAAACATCATTTGTTGACTTAACTCTGCAAGTCCCGACACTCTTCTTTCCCTTCGCTTTCTCACGACGGAAGCTAGCGATCATACTGTCCATTATCTTCTTAACTTCTGCAGCAGAACATTCAAACTGTTTGGCTATATTAACCCACGCATAGTGTTTTGTGACTTTATTGCAATAAAGCCCGTGCTGAGAGTTCCATAATACAGGATTCTCTTCGTAAATGTCAATTAACCGCAAACATTCTTCGGCAGGCCACTCCATGATTCGCAACGAACACTCCGCGCTGGTCCGGATACACGCACACACTGAGCACAGGCGAACGCCTGACATCCTTTGAGAATTCCCAAAAAACCGACAGTAGTTCGATAGCGTTCGCGCGCGCTCGCGAACAGGTATTCACTAGGCGAATCACACCGCGCACGTACAGAACGAACCGAGCGCGCACGAACGAATGCTCAAGTGTGTACCAACCTACATTCTTCTGCAGATCTTCCCAACACACTTCCAGTCTCCCTCCACGTGTCTTCTTCTCTTATGTTATTTAATGTGCGCTATGTTTTGGGTCCCATGCATGCGTTTTTGATCTATACACATCAATGAGCTGAAGTGACTGCTCATCAGTGCACTGCGACATTGTAAGCACACTGGTAATGCCCAGTACAGGTTCGCGAGCACTGTCGAACAGACGAACATGCTGCGAGTGCGTCCACACTACCACACCACTGCGACATTGTAAGCACACTGGCAATGCCCAGTACAGGTTCGCGAGCACTGTCGAACAGACGAACATGCTGCGAGCGCGTCCACAATACCACTGCGACATTGTAAGCACACTGGTAATGCCCAGTACAGGTTCGCGAGCACTGTCGAACAGACGAACATGCTGCGAGCGCGTCCACACTACCACTGCGACATTGTAAGCACACTGGCAATGCCCAGTACAGGTTCGCGAGCACTGTCGAACAGACGAACATGCTGCGAGCGCGTCCACACTACCACTGCGACATTGTAAGCACACTGGTAATGCCCAGTACAGGTTCGCGAGCACTGTCGAACAGACGAACATGCTGCGAGCGCGTCCACACTGCCACTGCGACATTGTAAGCACACTGGTAATGCCCAGTACAGGTTCGCGAGCACTGTCGAACAGACGAACATGCTGCGAGCGCGTCCACACTGCCACTGCGACATTGTAAGCACACTGGTAATGCCCAGTACAGGTTCGCGAGCACTGTCGAACAGACGAACATGCTGCGAGCGCGTCCACACTACCACTGCGACATTGTAAGCACACTGGTAATGCCCAGTACAGGTTCGCGAGCACTGTCGAACAGACGAACATGCTGCGAGCGCGTCCACACTACCACTGCGACATTGGAAGCACACTGGTAATGCCCAGTACAGGTTCGCGAGCACTGTCGAACAGACGAACATGCTGCGAGCGCGTCCACACTACCACTGCGAATCCCTTTGTGTTAGTAGAAAGAAATCGACACTCGCCGGTTTCTGCGTGAGTGGTCTGCGAGCAGTTCGTATGGCGCTCGTGTCTTGCTCGGGACACCGTACACACTTGCGAGCAGAGCTGTACGCGAACCGCTCTGCTCGCCAGTGTGTACGCATCACCGTTAGTGAACAAAATTTGGTTGAATTTTGTCGAATTTTTCGTAGATAAATTGTACAAAACTAAATTATTTTCATTAACAGCATTATGAAAATGACTGCGGCACCTAAAACTTGTCAGGTTATATATCATAATATAGCACAACTTGGCGGTTACATTTGGTGGTAATCGGTTGTTTAGTCCTTGAGATATAGCTTAAAACCTCCATAGTTTTCATGTGACGATCTTCATAAATGGAGGACAAAATGTTATGTATACAAAGTTAAAATCGAATATATAGTTTCTTAGAAAGAGCACACTAAGCTAAAACGATTTTACAGCCACCAACTGTCTGTCAAACATAAAAATACATATAATAATATGGTCTACCACAGTACAAATTCCTCGCCAAATTGAGTAAGAATGGGTTATTTGTTTCCCGAGATACGACTTAAAAATTTAAATTGTTTTGTGGGGCCATCTTACAAAATGGCAGATAATACAGTTTTGTATAGAAAAATTTAATGGTAGTAACAGGTACTGCCAGCATACAAAGTTAAGTTGGAATTTTTTTCGGTGATAAAATATACCGAGGCAAAATATTTATACAGCTACCATTTTGAAAGTAAGTGCCTGGCCTACTGAAAATATACCAGTTTACACCAACCGCTGCAGTTCCTACTATTTGTTTGCCAAATTTGGTAGAAATCTGTTAGATGTTTCCCGAGCTATTCCTTTTTTTTTTTCATGTGACATGTCTTACAAAATTGCAGACGGAAGATACTCCGTATATACGCATTTCCTAGTTGTGATATATTCTGCCAGCAAAAGATAAATTAATTTAGATTTGATTACATGGTTTCGACGATAAAGCATACTTAATTAAAATGGCTACATCGGCGCCATTTTGAAAATAATTCGACGGCATATTTAAAACATTTCATTTTACATATCCTGCAGTACTACTTGTTTACCACATTTGGTAGGAATTTATCGAGATATGGCATTAAATCATTATTTAATTTATTCGTGTGCCGCTATCTTAATGTAGCTTTTGTAGGCAAACATGATGCTTGTAATACATACTTTCAGCATACAAAATGCTGTCGAAATTCATAAAATGGTATGATAGGTATGCCAAATAAATCTAAAATAATTGTATGGACGCCATTTTCAAATAAGTACATAATCAAGGTTAAATACTTGGCAGGGGCGGATCCATAGGGGGGGGGGGGGTTGGGCATAGGGGCTACGGCCCCTCCCGAGACTGCTCTAAAAAAAATAAATGCCAAGTAAAAATCGAATAATAGTACCTACTTTAAATTCACACTTTACCCAGCGCTTTAGAAAAGGTAAAGCACACACTCAGCTACTCTGTTTTGTGTTGCAACAATATATTTAGCTCTGATAGTCAAGTTAGCATGGAACGAAGGTTAACCCCTCCACTCTTTGTTCTTACCATTTCCAGCGTCACACAGTTGCACTTGTGTACTTGTTCACTCTCCTCTTCGACCTTAATTCCTACTCCTGTCTCTTCTTTCCCTTTCTCATTCCGGCGTCACATAGTTACACCAAATGCAGCAGAGAACTCTACTGTATTCGGTTATACTTAGCACCTGCTCAACGCCCTTCTCCTTATGACCTTCATCAATATTGTTTACAACAATCCTTCAAGAGTATCAGTAACAGTGATTAGACGTTTTGAAAGTGTCAGTAGCTACAGGTGTTTGTGTTTCCATTGTCCAATCTTTCAGCTAGATTTTCAGAAGCATTTCTACAAATCTTTAAACTTAAGACTTCTGATGCCAAGTAGTATTTTAAAACAAAATATATCAAATGAACGCATGAAGCAAGAAATGAAGTCACTTGCAAAATAATACCATTTATTTTTGCATAAAGATTCTGCATCAACAGTATCTGAGATTTATCTTCTTGGGGAATTTAAACTATGGGAAACCAAATGGAGAAGACCAAAAGATCAAGTAAATACCAGAGACAGTGCGTGAAGTATACATGACTGTGATGCTGACATGTTACCTACAATTTGTTCGCTACTCTAAATTGTGTGTACTATTCCGAACAGTGTTGCTACAGCCGAATACTCTTTTTCAGCTCTCTGGCGAGCCAAATCTTGGTTTAGATCAAGAATGACCGAGGAGCAGGTGAATGGTCTTTGCCTGTTACATGTACATAGAGACTTGAAAATTAACCCTGTAAAAGTTATAGATAAATTTTCTAAAGAGAAAGTTCGACCCCTTGAATTTGGAACGTAACTGAATTATTTTGCCACATATGTATCATAATTAAATTAAATTATTGTAACACATAGAATAGTAACTTTTTCGCGATGTTTTATTTTTATAATTTATGGCCCCCATGAAAATTAAGCCTGGATCCGCCCCTGTATACTTGGCTTTACCTGGCCTATCATAGTTTTACTTACATGCCAAATTTAGTGAGAATTTGTTTAATAGTTTTTGAGATAAAAGTAAAACAGAATTTTTCCACTTAGTGCTGTCTTCCAAAATGGCAGTCCAACAACAATATCCATCCCCATATTTAATGCTCTCACAATGCTTTGTGGACACACAGAATTTGGTTTAAAAAGGTTGGATGGTTCCCGATGTATGATATATAACAACATATATTTAAAGAGCAGCCATTTTTTAAGTAAATGCTGGGTGAAGTCTAAAAATATAAAAGTCAGCAAAAGTCAGGTGTCTTTGCTAAGTGCTATGTGTGTACCGAGTTTGATGAAATCCGGTTGAGGTGTTCAAAAATCGAAAAGGCGCGCACACACATGTACAGACACACACACAGCAGACAGATAAGGAAGTGATCTCATAATCCTCCCTTTCCTTCGGAAAGTGGGCAAAATGCATGGGTCCATATGATAGCCCGCGCACTACAACAGCTCTATTCGACCACCGGTCCGAGCTGCTGTAGTGCGTCATACTGTACAGTGCTACGATGGAAGGGTCTGAGCAAGTGGTCCAGTCGTCTGTGGCTTTCTTTACGTCCTTGTTAGTCATCCACCAGTGCAGCCCGACATGGACGTGCATTGTAGTCTATAATAAGGACAGGTGCACTCTTCGTACTACAAAATTACAGACGTTCTTTTGCAGCAAGATATCTCTTCACTCTTGGCCTAACAAAGAAATATTAGCAATATTTTGTATCGGACGAATAAAAATGTGTCGGCGAAAACATCAAATCCTATTTTAAAATGGTTTCAGCACACCAGTACCCGAGTACCGTTTGATACATATCCTCGACACTTAAATAATGTTTTGTATATTATATAGATCACATCATATGCGGTTTAGTAGCCAAATATACTTAGGAGCATAGAAACTTAGGCTCCTATTATATCAAAGTATTCGACTTTTCGGTGCAATAATTTTAAGATCATAAAAATTTTACTACAAATATTTATTTGGTGATGTCCTTATATAAACGTCTTTCAGATAATGAAACAAAAAAAAATTAATATGTCTTTAAAGTTTATGGTTTTAAGAATACATTTCGTTGGAATAATTAAGTATTTATAGATATGAATACAAAATATACATTTAAATAGCAGTTTCATAGGAAGTCATACACAACAATAAGTTACTGATACAACTCATTATCCTACTTTCTTCAACATGTCTACAATTAATTATTTAAGAAAATTCGTAATAGCTGAGGAGGTAGGTATGACATGACGTCACATTGAAGGTAATATAATTTGAGACGAAACCAGGAACACACAACAATCGTGAGAAAATTACAAATACGAATACACACGTGCCTTATCCAGTATTCAAACCCAGAAAATCTCGTACCATAAAATGGCATGCAATCAACTGCATTACGGAGGTAGGGTTCGGAGCATTAACTTCGGACTTAATCTTTCTAATTTTTTGAACGATAGCATTCACTAAACTAAATTTATTACAGGCCATCATTCTGAAAATAAGTGACTGAACCACTTAAAACATTTGAGTTTACGTGGTCTACCGTAGCTCTATTTGTGTAAATAATTTGGTGGAAATAGGTGCATTGGTCCCTGAGATATGACATGAAAGTAGAGGGAGCGTAGGGTACTGATTCATTTTGACCTCTATTGACTCCTTGCATAACAGTAATTGCACAAGAAAAGCATCTTAACCTTTCCCCTCCCACCTAGCCCTCCTGGGGGCTTATTCTAAGATATTCGTTTCGTTTCGTCTCGACAAAAATATTCGTTATTACTCGAACTTTCGTTTACTAACGAAAGGAGCTTTTCAAAGCGCATTCTAGTGTTCGTTTGACGTCACTATGTTCGTAAAGAAACTCGAAACGAAAACGAAGTCCTTCGGGCCATCGTTACCGAGTTTTCGTATAAAAACTTGGCTGGTGTGTGTAACAGATCGTTTTTCTTGGGACTATGAAAGAAGAGAATCGTCATGTAATGTGCCTTCATGCATTTCAGGAACATAAAAATATATTTCAGGAAAAAATATTTTAGATGCACCAATTAACCTTTCTGTTCTAATTTGTGAATTATCTAAGCAGCAGTGTAGGCTGGCTATTGTGGGGAAATTCAGAAGAATATTACGGTTTTTTTATAATGAAATAAGAGATCATTAACACTGATTTTATTTAAAAAGTTTGCTTTGAAAAATGTAGTCCATAAATCACAAGATAGGTAGCGCTAAATTTTAAGCAATGCTTGGTAGTTTACAACAAAAATACTTTCTCTTGAAAATAATTGAGTGAAAATTCATACATTGATATTAATTCAATTCACAGAAAACACGACAGAGTCTAGTTTGTTGTCCATCGTTTATATTATAATCATGGTATTATGAATAACAGAGGAAAATGTTTGTTCGTAAATAGCTTGCAGCAAAAACAGCAAAATGATCATTGAGAAACATCTTCAGGCATGTAACAACCAAAGTTTATTTCAACTCAGAGCAAACGAAACTAAAGCATATTTATATGTAATATATCGTTTGTCCAGCCGAGTTACAAAATAGTATAATGTCATCCACAAATTTGATACACTTGACGAACGAAATATACCTTTTTTCCTATAGCATATTATGTAATTAATACTAATCTTTAAAACACTCCAAAAGCAAACAAAATATTTCAAGTGCTTCGCTACTTTGGTTTATTAATGTTTTCAATCTTAATCATTCATAATTTAAAAACAGAGTCTCATAAAACAGTTAAAGTTCATGTGTGTAGTGTTGCCACCCTGCATTCGCTATCGAAAACTCGAATATTGCCGGAGTCTCGGTGGCATCTAGAAGGGTTGTTATGAATTGTGATTTAGAATACCAAATTACCTTTCTCGAAGATCTTATTCGTTAAGAGAGCTTTCGAAACTTAATGAAAACGAAGAATTAACGAATAAATTAGAATAAACCCCCTGGAGGTGCTGTGTGGCGACAGGTACTCCCCAAGGCGGTGTTGTGTGATCAGTTCCCCAACCTCTCTACACCCCTGCTACCCTTCCCCACCTTACAAGCAGTATGGGGCGGAGGGAATACCAGCACATAATTTATTCAAAATGGCAGCGGTGCAGTTTCACATGCACTTGCAAATACAGTTGCATGTGCATGTTCAATTGCAATTGCAATCACAATTGTAATTTCAATTGCATTTGCCACGTACTTTCCCCGCCTACCCTGTGTGAATGCCGGAGATTCAGGGAGTTTTTTTGTGGCCATCATGGGGTGGGTGCCCACCAAGCTGGACTTGCAGCGACCAGTGCTTGGTTCATACCTTGTTGGGGTACTTATATTTTATTTGCACACAAGTGTAATTAGATTAAGTACACATGTTGTCTGGTCGGCAGTTGGAGGCAGATGAGAAGGATGGAAGGGGTAATGTATTTATGTGTGAAGTAGCTGTATGGAAAGTGAGGGAGTGAGAATGCATTTATTTAAAGATAGTTTGTGTAAATAGATTATTTGAATTTTACTATGAAAAAATTATTCGATTAATTAAATTATATAATTTAAATAGTGCAGTAACTTATTATGTGCACTAGCATGTGCAGAGAATACACGCTTGCATATTTACTAAGTACAAATCCTTGGTACACATCTGCTCCCTACCACAGCTAGTGCTCAACTGAACAGAGATTTGATATGTAATACCAATACCTATGCCAGTCGGCGGTCATATTGGCAAGTACTAGGGTTTCAGCATTTTCTTTCATTCTACCTCAGATCATATGTTATTTGTTTTAAAAAGATTGTCTCGCACCCCTGAGCAGTTCCATACCAGCTCACAACTCAACCGCTGAATTTCTCTGTAGATGCATGCCATCAATATTCATTTAAGTCTTAGTTACGTTTTTCTCACATAATATAATTCCAAAATTATCACCACACTATTACAGTAAATTATTAATATCAACTCTCCCGCAACACCTACTCCATGCGCTCGTCCCTGCCACAGATCGCTCCATGGCTGCCGACTGAGCACAATTCGCCACTAGGCATCGCTGGGGCTTTCTATGGGAAAATCCGATGGGCTAGCCACCATATTGCTTCGTGTTTAATATATGTTGGAATTTATTTAGAAAATGTTCCATATAATTTTGGAAGTCGTCGATGTCGGATCACAGAGCTTTGTATTCTGTGTGATACAAGCCACCTATATTGATTCACATTCTCATTAATTAATGAAATTAATATAAAATATGTATTAAATTATTATATAAGTATCGTGTCGGATGTACGACGAGACCGCACAGTCAGTGTGACACATCATGTAGAAATATATCAAGTAATGAGTAGTCATGGAGAGCTGCATGACAACCTCTGAGGGCTGCGAGACTGTATCTCAAGGAAGCGAAGCTGTTGGACATGGGGTCAGACAACCAACTGAACAAAAGGGCAGCTTCAAGGCTTTTAACTCTCAGTGGGACACCAACCCACTATAAGTGCCCTCCTCAGAATTCAAGTCAATGGACATTCGCTTTTCAAAGTAAAGAATATGTTTCATGGTTATTTTTGACAGAAGTGTAATTTGGAGTGTTTTCATGCTATTTTAGCATTGAGAAAATAAACATTTTTACTTACTTTAAACATTTCAAAACAAAGTTGCGTGTCTCTCAAAAAAAGTTCAATATATATTAGGCCCAGCAAGAGATAAAATGTGTGTGCCAGTTTTTAACTGAACATTTAAGATGGGACAAACTCACTATTTTCTATTCACGTTGTTCCGATTATCCCCTTGGTATGTCAGCATTAACGAACAATGATAACCAAACCCACATGACATAATAAGTAAAATGTTCAAAATATTATAGCATATTCAAAAATATAACAGTCCTATCACTGCATTTTAGTCAGCTTTTGACAATGTGGATTCTGAACATTCAACATTTATACTGCAATTTGTGCATAAAATACATAAAAATTTTCTGTGGGTGTAAAAATATAAAACTGAGTGTTATATTCTTGTTTGAAGATCATTTTATGTATATTTTTTGTCGGACTATGTAAATATATTTATGTTGAAACTTAACCAAAATCACTGTGTGTTGAATGTTATGGTGTACACACAGGACACAGGGGGATGATTATCAATAAAAAGGAATTCTAAGTCCTTTCAAATTAAATAACAATGAAAGTAACAAACCACCTCAAAGTACAGTGGTTCACATGAGGAATAATATCTTCAACTTTCCCTTATTTTTCTACAAAACATTCATAGAGATAGCAGACCATAAAACTGCGGCATTCCTTCAACAAATATTATAAAGGCTATTAAAATAATACTGCTGCTGAGCCAAAAAAAAAAAAAAAAAAAAAAAATTAAAGCAAAGAGGCTCGCTTCACAATAAACCCCTCGTGGATTATTTTACCGTTTAGGGATCACATAACAAAACTGTTACAGTAACAAGAAATACATGAAATATTAATGCTAGCTAAAAAAATATATAAAAATATGTTAAGAATAAAAGTGGCTTCAAATTATTGCCGATTATTCTATCTCAAACATATTGGGATCATAAAAAAATCTCATTACACAACTTCATAAAACGAACCCAATTCACAAAATAACTTTTAATTAGTATTCCACCAATGCATATACAAAATACCGAAAAATGTTGCAATGTTTGAAAATTCAGGTACAAAATTCTTTCTTATACTTTGGAAAGTGAACCAACAGCACAGTGAACTCTCAACTAAAAACATTAACTTCCACTTCATGAAAAAAAATTACGTAACTTTACAAAATTCTATCGAGACCACATAGAATTCCAATCATAATTAAAAGCTCACAGCAGGTGTTAATAAATATTTCACAATGCTCCAACATTACCCAAAACCTGGGGTAAATACAAAAACTCCACATTGGTAAAAGCGGCCGACATAGAATGCCCTATCATAGACACTCTTTAAAGACCTAGAATTTCCCATACTAATAAGAAAATTAATGCTGCGCAATAAACAGACCAAATGAAAATCATTATCATTCACTGACAGCCGCCGACTACTCGGATTGTCAGGGCAGATGAAAGAGACTCTCTCTGTCATGAAACATCTTGCAATTTCCAGAATTTAAATGCACAGTGCAAACTCACCAGGAAAAATGAAAACCATTCAACCTTTTTAACAGCAACAATTTACCTAGCGGAAACCATCCACTATTCCACTTAACTCCTTCGCCAAAGTTACTCAAGTTATTTACAAATAGAAATCTGTCCCTAAACTTAATGTCTGATCATTTGCCATGACTAACCGGAAATTATATCGGAAAATCCAAAGCCTCATGAAAAAAAAGCAGTACCAAAAACCTTGGTAAAATAACCCACATTTTCTTGCTCTCAACTGGGTCGAATCGCCATCAGAAGGGACAGCGGCCGACGTGACTTGAACATAGCTGTAGGTGAAGTTCACTACTGTCTTGGATGGAAAGGAGAGAAGGTATGAGTTGAAACGATGTGAAGAACCAGAAGAAGATCGGGAGGGGAAATGCACAGCCTTATATTAACCAGGTTTGGAGAGGAAAAGGAGGGGGACAGGAGTGGCAATCAAAGGAGAAGTTTATACAGCAAAAGGCACTCATTGACAGGTCCATGACAGACCACCTGATGAAACTACCACCCCTAAAAACACTGCCCTGTGTTCCACATTTTGCTTTCATACAAGTACAAACACAGTAACAAGAACGAAGAGGCGGAAACCTTGAAGTCAGAAGAGTTGATATTATAACTTCCAAGAGAGGACAAGAACACATATTTCAGAGTACAATATAGATCTTCATTTAAATCGACGAATGTCCCCAGGGACAATAACAAAGGGGCATTCACTGCCCTGATGCACATAAGTGGAATCTTCTCGGGACAAGATCAGAATATCTGTAGTCCAATGGTAAAAAAGAGGGGGGGGGGGGGGTGCAGACAGGCAGTAGTCCATTGTAGAAAATTTCCACTCGCTGCTGCGGAAGCTCCAAACAGGCCGACCCACGCTCAATTCAGTCGAACTCGGACGAAAGAAATGAGAAATTCATCATGAATGAGAATAATACAAATGAAAGAAATTTATTAATGGGATGCAAACAATAATAAAGACAATTGTATACTAAGAAAGGAGAAGAATACCACTGGATACACAACAAAATACATGAAAACTACTTACGAAAAACATACCTCTTGATTTGGCTTATCTGAGCCTTACGGTAAACGTGTGCTGCATCAAATACCACTAATTTAACTATATTTCGGTTAATAAACTTGGCAATCCGAAACGAACCCCGAAACTTTTGGGATTAGTTTCCGAGTTACATTATGGGGCAAATCTGCCTATTCAAAGTTTCGACAAAGGACAGTATCACCCTGGCGGAATTTAATAGCATCACGATCATGCTCCAACTGGGCCAGAACGTGCGGCTTAGCAATACTTAATCTGTGGCTAACCTCTTCCAGCAGACGATCCCAGACTGTGTCACTTAGGGAAGAGGGAACAGGGGGCAAATTCCAAATTTCGAGAAGTGGTTGGGTAAATGCACAACCCAAAAAAGACAGGGAAGGTGGACACCCAGAGGAGTCATGAATAGCACTATTAAAACCAACATTTATAAAATCCATGTCCTGATCCCACAATTAGTGGTCTTAATGACAAAAGATCGTCAAAGACACCTTCTAATTCTTATTCAATCTTTCCACCTGGTTACCTCTGGGATAGTAAGGGCTAGAATTATAGTGCTTTATTGCCCACAAAACACATGTTTGTTAAAAACTTAGAAGTGAAGTACATTGTACTATCAGTAACAATTTCTATGGGTACACAGAAAATCTTCCAAACTTGATCAGTTAATACATTAACTATTAATAAAACCTTAAGATCTCTCGAGGAAAGCAGAAGTAATTTGGCAAATGTATTAAGCAGGATCAAAATACAGACATTCCCTTTTCTAGACCTCATAAGGGGGCCAAATACATCGAGATGAATGGTGGTACAAGGGGCCCTGGTTACATCTCTGAGAAGAATCATAGGAACGGACATAGTCTACAACATTCGTCTGCAATGTGGGCCATTCAAAATTCAAAGAAATTTTGTTAAATGTCTTATTGATCCCTAAATGTCCACCAAATACAGAGTTGTGGAAATACACCAAAATGACAGGTCTCAAAAAATTGGAACCAAGATTTTCTTACTAGTCCCATTTTTACCAGTATAATATAGGACCTCTTTATCCAAGACATAGGGGATATAATAACTATTTCAAGCTCCTCAACCAATTGAGAACAGAGGACATCATCCTTCTGAGCCTGACACAATTAAAAAAAAATTCAGGGGAATCCTTGCAAAATAGCTAACAAGGCACAGGACGACTGAACTTCCTATACTTCGAAATCTTCTGGATCGAACATTCGTGAGAGCGCTTCGGCAACCTGATTCTCGGACCCCCTAATCCGGTGCACTTTAAATCTGAAACAAGAGAAAGATATCACCCAATGACCCAGTTTTCCAAGCTATTAAGAGTGATTGAGTACCCAACTCAGTGCTTCTTTGTCTGTGTAGAAGTCACATTCGTAGTGTTCCACGTAGGATGCAAATTTCTCGAGACCAAATTAGCACACAAGAATCTCTTTCTCATAAATGCCCAGATTCCTTTCACTTTTGGTAAGAAGCCGACTAGCAAAGGTGACAGGTGCCATGCCTAAACTGGTGTGCTGACTCAACACAGCTACGAGAGCTATATAGGCTTGGGGATCTCCCATTTACTCCACCCTTTCATTCAATCACTGATCCATACTCACCTCAATCACGCTTATCTGCTCTCAAGATGTTGCTGTTAAGAGCCGTAAAAATCTCTTCACTCACTCCAAGAGCTAAAGAAGAAGTGTTGACCTGTACCACAAACGTATACTAAAATCAGCTAAATGAAGAACTGCAGCTGTAATCAATTAATTTTTCATACTATGAATGGCCGACTCCTGTTCAGAACCCCACTCGAATACTACTCCCTTCTTTTTCAAATGATTTAAACAACCAGCAATTTCGGAAAAATGCTCAATGAATCAGGAATAGGATCCATATACACCTAAGAACTCTTGGACGCTCTTAAGGGTCTTGGTACGCGGAAAATTGACTACTTATGCTACCTGGTCGGGATCTGCCACTAACCGACCTTCACAAAGCACTTAGCCTAAAAGTGTAACCCTGTTAGACCCTAAGGTGACCTTCTTGGGATTTGCAGTCAAGCGGACCTCTCTCATTTTAGCAAAAACCAAACATAAACGTTCTAAATTTGAATCCTAATCATTACAGTAAACTATGATATCATCCACATACTTAAATACAAAATTATACTTGAAATCTGACAATACAAATTCTAAACCCTAGAAAGCACCTGTATTAAAAAATTTGAGCCCATCGGGATTCTGGTGAACTCGAATTGGCAGGGAGTACGAAAGACTGTATATTTTCGATAGGTAGGATCCAAAAAACATTGATGAAAACTGTTATTAAGATATATCACTGAGAAAACCTTTGCTTTTCCCAGATGCTGAAAATATAATGAATTTATGAGGAGGGGAGCGGGGACCTTTGTGAATTTTTTTATTACCTAACGAATGGTTGAATGGTTGACAACTACACTATGCTTATAACTATCCCATTTTCGAACTTGAAAACCAGGAGAACAATAGTCTGAGGTGGAAGGGACTACTACCCATGCTGCTAACAATTAATCGATTAACTCCATAATGCCAACAATTTTGGAGGGGGGGATTTGAAGTTTCGATCCTGCACGGGAATATCGTCAACAAAGGAAAATCTATAAGGCAATACATCGCACTTTCCAATATGTGGGGTAATAACATCACTAAACTGGTTTCTTTTTTGTTTCTGTTATTCAGATCGAAAAGACTTCCAAGCCTCATCTTTGCTACAGGAAAAAAGCGTCACCAGAATTTCTTTCGTCAGCAAAACCACTCTAATATTAGGAGCAAAACCAAATTATATGTACCTTTCATCGAAATACATTCTAGCCTTATTGTGACCTAAAATTTCCAAACCAAGTATAATATTATGAGAAAACGGAGGTATAACCCAAAAAAAAAAAAAAAAAAAGATTCCATAAAAATCTGCCAATTTTAAAATGTAATTTTACAGCTGAACATGACTGAATTATATTCCCAACAGTAATACAAAACTGCTTCTCTGAATTAAAAAAAAAAGAAATGAAAAAATGTCTTTTAGAAGCTACTTTCAATTTCAACAATTTATCCAGAAAAGATTGACTGTTCACACACAAAACGGTGCCTGTATCGATCAGAAATGGAAAATTGTTGCAATCGACCATTATTTGAACTAAACAATGGTTAAATTCATGCACAGGCTTACAAGATTGAAGACCAGTGGAACCACTCCCTCTACCAGTCACACCCCATTTCCCTGCTTCGAGCACCGATTTCGTAGATGGCCCATATCTCCATATCTAAAACACAGTCTTTGGTCCATAGGGCATCGGGGAGATTTGCAGTCTTTGTACTCATGACCATGTTCAAAACAATTAATGCAATGTAATTAGGTGTGTTGCACAGAAACATCCTGTACAGGCGCTAGAGCATCCCGAGATGTTTCAATAACGGGAAAACTAGTGCCAGGGGAGGGGTGAAACTTCCATTTGTAATCACGAACAGTGGCTTATTTGCCCTGCAACTCCACGACGAAGCAGCAGAACTACATAAAATTACTAGGTTTAGAGTCCATGACAAAAGATCTTTATGTGAGGGGCTATATTATCAATAATTATAATTATTAAATAAGATACTGGGAGTCCCACACAAAGCACCTAGCTGTAAGCACAAATACATTCCACAAATTTTGACACTGACTCACTGGGTTCCTGATACCGATACATGTACTGTTGCTCTCATAGACATTTCTAAGTAGGGGGAACAAAGCCTGAATAACACAATCTACAAAATTTTGAAAAGTAATACCTGAGGGCAAATCGATCTCCTTCTGTAATATTTGTAGTACAAGTCCCTCACATTTCATAACGATAGCTCCTAAAATTATCTCCTGAGAACATAGGCCCAAATTCAGCCTCGGTAATTGAAATGAAAAATAACAAAATACACACTAGGTCTAAGGATGTCAGGGCAGGGATACATTCAAGGAAAGCTAGGAACAACTTGTCTAATTTGACATCTGACAACTCGAGTAGCTGCACTTACTGGGACAGCTGGCATGAAAAAAAGGCACTATAGGTCCCTGTTGCACGCACAGATGGTAGACAGCAGTTCGCCACAAGGACACAATGGGGGCCGACTCATTCGCCTCAAGATCAACATCCCATAAAAATTGCAGCAGGTATTCTTTGATAGTTCATAAATGAAATTCATGCTGGTGGCCATGGTAAAACATGGTATATGCAACAGAAAAACAACGTATTAGCAGAGTCGCAGCAGAAAATTATCCCTTGTACCAAACACACAGGACAAAAAGGGATTATTATCAATTAACAGGATACTCTAAATTCTTTCAACATTAATAACAATTAAAGTAACAAACCACCTCAAAATATATTGGTTCACACGTGGAATAATATCAGCAATATTACATTATATTTCTACAAAACATTCGTCAACAGCAGACCATGCAGCTGTGGTATTCCTTCAAGAAATATTATAAAGGCTATTAAAATAATACTGCTGCTGAGGCAAAAAAAAATAAAGCAAAGGCTTGCTGCAAACTAAATTACACGAGTATTGTTTTCCCATTTAGGGATAACATGTCAAGACTTTTACAGTAACAAGAAATACATGAAATATTAATGCTAGAAAAGATATATATGTATATAATTATATTAAAAGCAGTGCACACTATTGCAGATCATCCAATCTCAACCATATTGGAATCATAAATAATTCTAATTACCCCATCTTCATAAAACTATCCCAAACCATACAATTACATTTATTAGTATTCCACCAATACTTGTATAAAATATTCACAATTAACTGCACCTCGAAGCTGTTTGAAAATTCAGGTACAAAATTATTTCTAATATTATGGAAAGTGAACCAACAGCTTGTTGTTGTAAATAAGTGACCTTAAAAAGAATGAAAATTCACAATACTCACATTTATAATCATCTCTCCTTCAAAAATATTATCATTAAAAAAATCCAATCCTGAACAAACATGAACCTCGTTCCAGGTCTTTATAACCAGAGTTATTACTATTTTACAACAATTTGTTAATAAACCTTTCTAATTAAAGATTTAATAAAACTAGTAAAAAAAAAAACATTTCATACATCATTGCCTCTTAAAACCATGACAAAGCTATGCGGCGATTTTCTTTCAGTGGGTCCCACTTGACCCTCCACATCACGTCGACACAAAGGTTGTAGTACTGCATGCGAACATTTAATCAATACCTGCAATTACAACCCTCATAAAAATATGGAAAATGCCAAAAAATAGGCCTCTAAGAAATTATATAAATTGCACCATTGACTGCACAGTGAACTCTCACCCAAAAACATTCAATTCCACTTCATGGAAAAACATTATGTAACTTTACAACATCCTACAGGGACCACATAGATTTCCAATCATAATTAAAAGCTCACAGCAGGTATTAAAAAATATTTAAAAAAACTCCAACATTACTTCAAACCTGGGGTAAATACTAAAACTCCACATTGGTAGCAACAGGCGACATTGAATGTCCTATCAAAGCGACTGTTTAAAGACCTAGTATTTCCCATACTAACAAGAAAATAAATGCTGGAGCAATAAACAGAGAAAATTTACTTTGATAATCAAAACTCTGAAAATGAAAATCAGTACTATTCACCGACAGCCACCGACTACTCGGGGAGTCAGGGCAATTAAAGGGGACTCTCTCTGTCATGACAGATTTTGCAATTTCCAAAATTTAAAGGCATAGTGCAAACTCACTAGGAAAATTGAAAACTATTCAACCTTTTTGACAGTAACAATTTATACCCAGCAGAAACCATCAGATATACCACTTAACTCCTTTGTCAAAGTTACTAAAGTTATTTACAAATAGAGAACTGTCCCTAAATTTAATGCCAGATCCTTTGCCATGGCTCACCAGAAATTATACCGGAGAATCCAAAGCCTTGTGTCAAAAAGCAGTACCACAAACATGGGTAAAATAATCCACATTTTGTTGCTCTCAGCTGGGTAGAATCGCCATCAGAAGTGACAGCTGTGGATGTGGCTTAAACATTGCTGTAGTTGAAGCAGCACAACTGCCTTGGATGGAAAGGAGAGAAGGTATGAGCAGAAACCATGTGAGGAAGCAGAGGAGGATCGGGAGGGGAATGCACAACCTTAAATTAAACATAGTTGGAGGGGAAACAGAGGGGCACAGGAGTGGCAATAAAAGGAGAACACAGGAGGGGATAATCCGAATTAATTAGTAAGTTGTTTAAAATTACTTGTAGCTTCAAAACAGGCTGAGAGTATTTCGCATACTAACAAAAGTGTGTCAATTATCAAAGAGTTTACCAAGCTTGGGTATATTTATTACATATGAAATTCAGTAAACTTGCCATTGAATTACACACCCATGCTAGGATAAATTTTCTGGGAGGAAGGTTATTACTCTTGAATTAAATGACCTTTTTGAAGCAGACTTGTGTGATATAAATGTAATTTATAAACTCAATGGAGGATACAAGTATATTCTAACTGTAATTGATGTATACTCAAAATATGTGTGGGTGGTTCCAGTAAAGAATAAAAGTAGGAAACAAGTTGCTGACACAATGCCTACTCTGTTAAAGGAAATGGGGCCTCTGAACCTCCACACAGATCAAGGGACAGAATTCTTTAATTCCGTTTCAAACAGTTAATGACAGAGTATGGAATAAAACATAATGTCATTTATTTTGTAATAAAATGTGCTGTAACCGAGATAATTAACAAGAGTATAAAACGGCTTATCTACAAATACTATTCCTCTTGTGGTACTTACAAATAGTTGAACATTTTGTGTAAAGTTTTAAAGTTTCATAATGCTTGATACCACAGAACAATCAATATGGTGCCTGTTGATGTGAAGAATAATGATTTATTAAAGACCATATAAAATAATCTTAAAATGTTTGATAAAAAGGAAACAAAATTTAAGCTGGCAACTATGTATGTATTTCTAAAGTTAAAGGCATATTTGAAAAAAGTGCATAATTATTTGTTCACATGAAATATTAAAAATCATATCTACCAAAGACTTCTATCCATGGTTTTATTATTTGGAAAGCTACAATGGCGAACCAATCACTAGTGGGTTCTATGAATACAAATAACAGTAAGTACATTTGGCAAGTACATACTTGATTTATAAATAATAAAATGAAAAAACCATAAGATGTTGGTCCATTGGAAAGTGTTTCCACTGTTTCAGGCCAGTTGGGTGGCTAACAAGGACATTAGAACATAAAAGTATTGTTTATTACAAGAATAGCTAATGTGCGATGTCTGGGTTGGATACAAATTTTTTTTGAAACTCTATTGAAATGCCATGTTTGGGGTCAGTTGGAGAGTAAAAAAGGAGAGTGCGATTCCCCATATCTTTTTTCAGTTGTTCTTCAACCATCAAGCTGAACATATGTCTCCATGTGCTGAGCTTCAGTAACATTCCATAGCTCAGCTGCTCTCTGGCCATCATATCATAAACATCGTCCTCTGCAATACCTAATCAAAATAGCAGAGGGACCAGTTGTTGCGACTTAGTATTACTGGCACTTCACTCAACAAATGTCTGCCATAACTGGATGTTATATCATCAGTGCTACTGTAAAGCCGATATTTAATATAAGTAAATACATTTTTAACTTTTTGAATATTGACTTGTTTTGACTTGTAACTTGTTTTAACTTCATGTTTTAAACATTCTCATTCAGGGGTGCTTCAGAAGTGTAGTTGGTTAAGTCATAGGTTGTGAAGCATCCCTGGTAGGGTTTCGAACCCCTTCAAAGTAAAAAATGAATAATCAGATACAGAGATATTAGTTGAGAAAAACAGAGCATTTCAGGGATTGTTAATAGAAAATGTGATAATTCGACAGTTATAGGGTTTGCTTAATGGGGAAATGTGTTAATTTTTTTTTAGATATAAGGTTTGCTTAATGGAGAAATGTGTATATTCGATAGGCACAAACACACATTTTTTTATATGTGTGTTTTTCAGTTATTTCTCTGTTGTTTCGTGTGTCTATAATTGCTTGCTCTTATTTTTCAGATCCAGAGTTTAACAAGTGGGTTGGTTGCTGGCATTGGTGACTGGAAGAAAGTTTTAGATGTCAGGGACCCCCACAGTGAATCATAGGTTAGTTAGTTTGAAATCCTATTTATCCAATTCAGATTCTGATTCGTCACTAGACGTACCTTGTCCACAAACTTTTGGATATGGTGTTTTCGTGTAGAATTGTGGATGCACGAATATGAATATGCAATGATAGGTTAGAGAGTGATGTGGATATTGTTTTCTTTTAAAATGCAAGGCATCAGTTTTGGCTATTAGCAATGAGGCACCCAGGTCTTCGCCTCAATAGCAGTTGAGTATTCCCAAAATACTGCCACTGAGGAAAATGCCATGGAGATGTTAGAAAAGCTAAGCCCGTTCTCCATTTGCCTGATTTTGGCAAAACTTATGAGGAAATCATAATCCGTCCTCTCACTGTTTAAATTAGTGAGCATTGTGCGAGAGGAAGCAGTTAGGGAATGAAACTAATATTGCAAATGGATGTCGCATTTTTCAATACAGACCATTCATCATATGGGTGTCTCACACAAACCAACCTGTATTTATTGGCGATAAGAAAGCTTGCATTAATGTGCAGTGCACAGAAGACGAATGCTTCCTCTATGCCATAATAACCAATTTATTTCCTACCGCAAAGAATGATGACAGATCCCCTTTGTATCCAAAATTTCACCGTATTATGAATACTAAGGGACTGTTGAATCCTATAGAATTACATGAGATTAAACAATTCGAAGAGCTCAATAATACATCCATTAATGTATGTTTTGTGGTAGACAAATATGGGGATATTATTGACGAAACGCATGACAATGCTAAGGAGGGATAGTCATTGCCATCTGCAATTCTCATGTGTGATGTGATCACCATGTAAATATGTTGGCCATTTGTGCTAGTTGTAGTACCGTACATATGCATTTTGCAATGTAAAAAGTTTTTATCGACTGCTTAACAGTGAGTTGAGTAAATATAGACAGAACAAATGTGTTTGCAATGGCTGTCGCCAATGTTTCAGAAGTGAGGAAAAGCTCGCAAACTATAACAATTTATGGCAACAACACAATGCTGTGAGGTGTTCTTTCCCAACTGAGGTTATAAAGTATCTTGAATTTAAGAATGATGTCAGTCAGCAAAGATTGGGTTTAATTGTGTACTGTGATACTGAAGCTTATCTGAAACACATGTCCACTTATTTACCAGATAATTATTTCCACATAAAACCATCAATAAGTATGTTCCATTTGCTTGTAGTATTCTGCTCGTATGTGCTTATGGATCTTCCTTATCACAGTACCACGAGTTTGTGGACGAAGTTTGTATATACAGGATGGTTGACAAATTAGTGGAATTGGCAAAATGGGTTGCAGAAATATACATTATAACCACTCCAATGAAGCCATTGACATTAGCTAAGAGAGCTAGTTTTATGGTTCAAACGAGTTGTCATATTCGATATAAGCTGCTCGGCAAAAATTGTTGTAGTTGACCATGACTATTTGACAACACAGTCAGAGGCCACGCACATCATCAATTAAATCTTTGATCATACAGAAAAAGATCCAACTTGTAGTTGTAAATATACAATTTGAAGTATTATGATGCCACATTCATATGAATCATTTGGTTCAGAGACATATCATAAAACCCGATGGAACCATGTTAATCGAACATGGGGGTGATATCGAGGTTTTAGGAATTACCTTGGAGAAATATAAATCCATTACCAAAACTATTCCCTATGGTGGAGATTTTCAATATCTGCTTGGGCTTCATTGATTCTTTTAATTTTATGAGCACATCTCTGGAGACATTAACAGGTAATTTGTCTTCTGCCCTGTTGAGTATCGCCCACTCACAGTTCTAAACAATACACATTTTGATTTGGCACAAAGAAAGGGAATGTTTCTTAATGATTTTGTTAAGCCCATGGAGAGTCTGAACTGTACCTCACTCCCACCCAAGGATGCATTTCATAATGTAATTAAAGGTGAAGGCATTAGCAATTCGGATTACGCTCATGTTCAAACCATGTGTAATGTGTTCAGTTATAAAAATTTGTTAGAGTACCCAATCCATTATTTACATGTACAAACATGTTTGTCGGCTGATATTTTTGTAAATTTCAGAACCTTATGTTCGGCAGAATATGGTCTTGAACCTGCAATGTATATGACATCTCACTCTCTCTCTCTCTCTCTCTCTCTCTCTCTCTCTTGGGATGCTCTTTTGTTCAAAACATGAGTGCAGCTGGAGCTGATCACTGATGAAGATAAGTACCTTTTTATAGAATGTGGTATCAGGGGTGGTAATAAACAGGTTTCCAAAAGTCACACACAAGTCAAGAACATTTACATCGGAGAAAAGTAGCACCCCAGTGTGGCAGAAACATATATTTGCTATTTCGATGTAAATGGCCTCTACAGTCACACAATGAAGTGCACACTAGCTATTGGGAATTTTGAGTGGCTTGAGAGTCAGGCGTTTCTTCGACTTGGGATTTTGCAAACATTGACAATGACAAGGGCATGTGTTTTTTTTTTTTTGGCGTAAGTGGATTTGTCTTTTCCGAATGAATGTCACGGTGACCTAGCTGACCTCTTGCCCCACTATCTGGCATGCCTCCGAATGGCAAAACTGAGAAATTTCTGTTAACTCTTGCACCATAGAAAAAGTATGTTATTCATGGGGAAATACTGAAGCACTACTTGAAGTATGGAGCCAAATTCGACTCTGTATATCGCGTACTGCACATTGAGTAGAAGGCGTGGATGGCTCCATGTAACAATTTCACTATTCAGAAACATGCTCAGGCGGTGAAAGCTTTCAAAAAATAGTTTTTTTTTTAAGTTGATGAATTCAGTCTATGGAAAGATTTTGCATAATGTCTGCTGAGAAAAGGACATCAGGGTCGTATCATGGTATGACACTATATATGGGGTGACAGAAATAATTGCATGACCTACTTCCAAGGCAAGGCAAAATCTTGTTGAAAATCTAGTCCTGAACGATATAGAAAAGGTCTCTGTTAAATTCAACATGTCTTTGTACTATGCTGATGAACAATTATAAAAAGGGAAATAACAGTATATCCACTTCAAAAGTAAGTAAATCACCCCTTGTTGAGAGAAAACTCCCCACTGTACAAGTATGCTGATGTATGGATGATTTCTGCTTTTTTTACAGCATTGCTTTCTACATGTTTTTTAAAAGGTGCGGACATGTTCATGTTAATGGGCCTATTGTTTCCTCGTCGAACATACAGGATGTTCCATTTATCTTGATCACTCACAATAACTCCATACTGGGGCTCCAAATGAAAAAGTGTCCCATACAAAAATCATATAACTGGAAAGGGGAAATAATATTGCTGGGGAGTCAGCCTTATAGCATTATTTATTAGTGAGGTTCGAGTACTAACAATTGTTTTTAAAGGGCACCATGTATCTCTTGATCTAGAGATCAATGAAGCTCATTAAGATCTATTTAAACACGTATCACAATGTATATTTTCACGACATGAACAGGATGATTTGTTTGTATGACGGAGAAATTTTCCCTCCCATTTCGGTTACCATTCACGAAATACTGCCCTATGACATTATTGCCAACCATTCCACATAAGATATTAACTCTCCATTAATGCTGATGTTCGACCTGTCGAAGCCATTGTTGATTCTCGTCGGCTCCATAACGCATGTTCCTTTATTCACTTGGACTGAGTTGGAGAACGACGATTAATCAGTAAAATGAATACCCGAAAAAAATTGTCGGCGATAATTTGAAGCTCTGCCCCTTTAAAATAACTGAATACGATTCAGGAAGTCATTCCTGTGCAATACGTGGTCAAAGTGTACTTGATAATTATTGAAATTATGATGCTTAAGAATTCGATGTGCATTATTTTTTGGAATGTCAATTTTGTCTTGAATTTAATGTGTGCTGAAACATTGGATTAACTGCTACTGAGGCGAAAACAGCAATCTCAGCAGCTTCATTTGTGCGAGTTGTATGACGATTGCATTGCTGTGGGTTCAAAATGCCCGTTTCACAAAGTTTCACAACGAGATGGCAAAAAAAAATCCGACTAAACGGTGGTATCTTGTCAGGGAATCGCTCTCTGTATAGTTGCTTCACCTGACGAGTATTATGCCGACCTTCAACAAAATGAACGCCCAGTATGCAAACCAAGCTGTTGATAATAGTAATAACAGAATTGTGTCTGGGTTTCAGTACAACTCAATTTAACGTGCTACAATTAACTGTAAAATAATGTGAAAACATTCATCTGGTAACAGTAGTAGGGGCTGGATGGTTCTAGATACAAAAGGGATGTCGCCTTTGATTAATTCGATTAACCCTTTGATATCAAATTTATATCAAAAGTGTTAATCCTCAATCCGAGTTTAATGTGATCAATTTTTTTAATCTGATGGAATTCATTCTTAATCCGATCAAAGATATTTCATCAAATAAGTTTGATCATAAAGTTTGATCAAATATATTTGATGGATTTTTGTGTGATAAGTGTGTAATTTGATGTAAGAGTGTGCTAAGGGACAAATTTATATTTTTTTCTTTTTTTGGGGTGGGGACAGCTCTCGTATGTCCTCGCCCTTGGAGCACTGGTGTTCTATAGGAGTTGGTGTGCTGGGGAAGGGATATATACAGGGGAGCGATGTTCACATTCTGAGCTCTGGCACTCGACTGAGGTGTGGTGTGCTGAGGAAGGAGTATATATGGGTTGAATTTTGAGCAAGAGTGGCATAAGTGTTTTTTTTTGTGTTTGGAGGGGGATATTGTTCATAGACGGTGTTGGGAGATAGGCGACTTTGAAAGATACCATTTACATTGTGCATTATTCCAAATGAATAACAGTGGTGACATATAACATGAGAGACATTTCCCAAAACATGTCTGTCTGGCTATGAGCTCAGTCAAGGAATGAGACACAGAGCTTGTGGCCTAATTGAAATTATGGCAGAAACTCTGAATACTACTCACTAAAGGAATTACAGAACCTATTTCCCTACTTTTGATGAATTATTATCCATGTGCACTTCTATCCAAATCCTCTCCCCTTTCTACCGCCCACTTCCATCTACCCAACCACAACCTTTCCCCCACCTGTTTTCATCCACCCATACACCATAGTGTGTAAGTTACATTAGACTTTCATGCTTTAACATTGACGTGATGATTTGCAGGATAAAAATATGTCATGTTACTCGTTTGCTATCCAACACTCGACTGAAAACAATTAGCAGGGTACAATGTATGTGTATTGATAAAATAATGCCAAGCCTCACACAGCACGAGTATCGCTGGCCTGCCTACATGATGTCAACATGCTCCCTTGGCCAGCAAGCTCCCCAGACCTAGCCAATCGAGAATCTTTGGCACTAGATTGGACAGCAACTTCGGCCAGTCGCAACCAAGGTGAATTTCGAGGGTCAATTACACCAACTGTGGCAGGTTATTCCTCATGATAATATCCTATGTATGTGTGATTCCTCGCGGGATGCATTGTTTCTTCTCTCCATGCTACAGGTTACATATTAAAATCACATATTAAGTAAATCCTGCATATGTTGGTCCCCTGCAATAAATGCTTGATGGGGTACAATCATTTCATGTTTTCTGTATACATACTATTATGACGTGTGTCTGAACCCACATATGTGCCCATGCGATGAAACCTTCTGAGTAATCAGTTAAATGCATACAGAAATTATAAAACATATTGTAATGTAATATATGTGTAAATTAATGAAAATCGTGATGAAAACTGATGAGCAGTTATGATTAAAATTTGCAGATGCCTAATGTTGTGATCCATCATTACTGATTTTTTCTTTCAATTTCGGTATTTTTATTGATTGTTGAAGGTATATATTTATTTCTTAATGCAATTAATGTAAATTAAAAACATATTTATAGTATAAAAGATACAATTTGGAAATAAATCTCCCCAACAACTATCCCCAACCAACTATCCCATCAACCCCATCTACTATTTCTTTTGTTGTAAAGAAAATATAATATTCATAGCAAAGTAAGTCCTTTAAATATGATAGATAAGTACGTCAAATATATAGCAATTATTGCTAGTAGGAGAGTCAGGAAGAATTTTTGGCAACATTAAAAGCATATCCATCCCACAATGCAGCGATGTGTAGAGAGTGTGGCACGGGGTTTCGGTGTGCAACAGCGGTGCCCTGTTTGTCGGGGCATGTGTAGAATATTTGGCATTTTCCCAGACGAGAGTGGTAAGTACAAGAGCACACAAAATGGAGGTGCACGGTCAAGAGAGACACACACACATTTGTGCAACTGGACTAATTAAAATAATACAGAATGCTATCATTATTCAAAATGGTTAATTATTTATTAAATTTGTTAATATAATATATGTTCAGTAAAATAAAGAATAAAGTGATTCTGTGGAAACTGGAGGTGGTGGTAGATACCAGGTCAAATCCGCCATATTGGATTACATAATAGTGGCCATATTGGATGACATTGATCTTTGGTGGTCATCTCGAATGATGTCACTATCACCATCTTGGATGATGTCACCACCCCTATGATGTCACCTTCATTTCACCTCATGCTGTCACTCCATGTCAACATCGGTCATTTTGTTTCTAAAATGTTCTAGTTCATTGCCCTATCATTCTACTTCTGGCTTTGGTATTATATGTAAACTTAGTTACCTTCACTCCACACTATTAGTTATTCTGTTGCCGGCACTCCACTCGATCTACCGCCATCTTGTTTCTAGAATCTTCCAGTTCATTGGAATACATATAAACGAATAAAAGAGAATACTTTAATAAACTTTAAATTTATTTACACACTTGTATAAAATAAATATTATTAGTTACACACACGCAAATATATTCTTAATTTAAAAAAATATTTATTTATTATTTTATCAAGATTTATAGAACAAATCCTGTTGGGATCCTTCCATGAACTCCTATTCGCATACACCACATCACAGCTAACACATGAATACATCTTGTATGAGGTGCTTAATATGCAGATACTATATTCATATAATCTAGCATTAGAGATATTCGCGAATGTCTTGCTACAATATTTGCAGATTATCGATACTCTTGGCTAACTTCATCTCCCAGAATCCAAGGGCTTTCGCATTACCATTGACGATGTCGACATGTCCTCACCCACAGTTTCCTTATTCATATTATAAAAGCTTACACACTATCACTAGATCAATCTACTCGTGACGATCTGCCTCACGACACAACCGTCAAAGAAGAGACAATCTTATTACATGATGAATGCTTATATACTGTTAACACTACAGAACAAACTGTTTGTCTTAAACACCTCCAGTATTTCAGTATAAGTCAGCTGACTATGATTATGTAAAATCAACATGTTTGATGCAGTGGTACACAAGGTGTATTCAATCCATTTGCTATCTAATCCGCAAAGTCATCCATTGGACAACCAAACTTCTTTACAATTCTACATCTTTCAGTGTTGTAGGCGACTTGTTTCTTGTTTCTTTGCTACGACTCTCTTTCGTCATATCCTACACCCAATACTATAATATGGTGTGTGTGTAACAATAACACTTCCTTGAAAACCCTATACACATGGGAAACAGCCAAAATTCTCTTTATCCAATTGCAGATAAACAGACAGATGTTTTGTATTTTGTGTTATGCAATTGCAAGAAGGAATTTTTTTTAGAGAAGTATGCAAGCCCAATATATTTATCAGATGCTGCCAGCGATCTAAGTTTCCATATGACACGATAGCTGGTAAAATTACCTGATCGCTAGAACAACAGATCATCATTTTCACTATACACCCTGTCAATGAGTGAAAGAAATTTGGAATGAATTGTGGTGCTACGAGTTCCATTTATAGACTTAAAAATTTGGGTGTGGCAGAGCAGGAGCAACAGACTTAACCAAGATCAGTTTATTCGAAATATTATTTTTAACTTATGTGGGAGTACTCCATGAAAATTCAGTTCCCTGTTCTCTTCGTGGCATGGGAGCACTCTGAGAAAACCCAAATACTTATTCGCCCCAGAAGAAAACATGTACATATTTTATATATTTTAGTATAATTGTAGGTGTATATATAAAACATATATTTGAATGATAAATAAATGATGAAAAATACATTCTTGTTTAAAAAAACGTCCCTCTTATTTAACATTCAAGATGTTTTGGGGTTTAAAAAAGTTTAATGCTGTTTTTTTTTGTGTTTGCATTCAGGCTTCGGGCTATTTGGATGTGTGGATTTCCTTACTATATGCAATTGCTAATTGGTATTCATATATTTACCTTCACCAGGAATTGAAATATGGAATCTGATAGCACAAATGTAATTACTTTCCTTGGGGTCGAAATAAGGAATATCTCAGTAAATATGTTTTAACCTTGGCTGGCAGCGAAGCAAAAACTACCCAAATACAACCATAGTTAAGCAAAAATTACCTTAGATGGAAATCGAATCAAGTTTTAAATCGCTATACATGTATTCACCCTCGAAGGGGTTTCTGAAACGAATTCCTGTTTGGTATATGTAGGGAAAAAAATATGGTAACAAAATATCTACATTATTTAACATAGAATTATATCAACATTCTGGTTTTCGCAATTCAATCATAATGGGCAACCATGTATTTTTAGTGTTTTGAGTGAAGCGAATATTTCATTTGGATTAAGAGTTTTGATTTATTTTAAATGTTAATTTGTAGCAATTCAGAAAAAAAAATTTAAACTAATTAATTTTAATTTGATATACTTCACTTAAATATGTGAAAGGAATTTTATTTGTCATAATGTATACCAAACTATTGTTGGTGATGGGTGTTGGAGGTTTGGTGTAGCCTCTGTTGATGTGCGATCCTCCCCTCCGCCAAACAGGTGTAGTGAGCACCTGTGTCGTTCGGAAGCATGGCAGGGACGCAACCTTACATTTCAGCATCTGGGGTCAGATTAATGGACGAAGGGGTGACACAGAGTTAGCTACCCTTCTGTTGTTGGATGAACCACCACCAAATATATTGTCGCAAGCACCAGTAAACTTGATAGAGGAGGATGCGTGGAATGATATTCACGCCACGAGAAATGATGAGAGAGAGAGAGAGAGAGAGAGAGAGAGAGAGAGAGAGAGAGAGAAAGAGAGTTTTGGGAAGGATTGTCGTCTTTTTGCCTGATCTGCAGTGCGATTAATATTACAACATGGTAGACATATATTACTATCACATTAGCAAATCATAGATCATTTGGAAGTGAGAAGTGGGCCTGGTATGGTATGTACTAAGTATGTGTAATTAGTGTTGGTACTTATTTTTTACCAAAATACATACTACTCATTACACAAACTCAGTCATTATGTGTAAATACTTGTTACACATATTAACATTCAAAAGGTCTTGAACCAAGGACTAAATCCTCAACATTATAACCCTTACTCCTAACATTACAACCTCATTAGTTGTGTTTTGGCAGCGAATGGGTAAACAGGTATACTTTTGGTATTTACTCATAATGTGATTATGCATTACTTATAATTACAAGATTACTTATTATGCCATTGAAATGTAATTACAATCTATGAGTATCGAAGCAAGGAGTGAGTGACTCCTCAACTCTCCTTATCTAAGCATACACTCGCCTTACCCATCCTATGTCTGCCCCTATCCTGTAGCCATCTAAATATTTCAAAGTCCCGCAAATGTTGATTGGGTATTTTGTACAGATATAAATTAAGCATCCCACCCTTCAGAAGGGTGCAAGAATCTGTCACACAGAAACAATATGCCATCCCTAGAATTATTGGCATCTCTACAGTAACTTGTCTGCACCCTTAGCACTCAGTTGCATGTGGGGAGTCCTAGGGTATGGAAATGTATGCACCCTTTGTACACAATTTTAGTGTGTGTACATGTACTAAGTGTGTGTAATTAGACACATTATATTTACTTATTCTTGGTAAATGTACTTAGTGTGTGTTCATGTGCTTATTCATTATGCAACTTCTAACTAGGCATACTTTTTCATTACAAAATTTATTATTGCACAATTAAAAATTCTAATTACAAATATTTACACTCATCTGGTGTCGAACCATGAACCCTCCCCTCACACTCACCCCATCCTATACCCCTTACCCGGCACCATAACCTTCCAATCTCCTCATATGTGGATCAGCAACCGAAGGGTGAACATGTTTACTTACTCTCATTAGGCAATAACTAAATATACATTTCACAATTGTGCAGTTATGAAACTTACCATTACACATACTTAGTTCTTATGCAATTAGGAACTACACGATTTAAAAAATCTAATTACCCTCGATGGGTCTTGAATCAAGGACTGCCCACACACCCTAAAAATTTTCGAAGTCACACAAAGGTCATCTGGGTGGTTTGTCTGCTAAAAGAGCACCTTCTCAGCCAACAGCTAATCACAGCACACCTTTCAGGGGAGTGGAGTTGCGAGAAGGGTAAGGGGAGGGGGCATAACCCATCAGCCAATCACACCAAACCTCGGGGGGGGGGGGGGGTAGTCCCTGTGTGTAAACCTTTCTTGCAAATCCCATTACTACAATAGTGGAGTTTATTAACTTTATTTCACTTCGTAGTTTTTTCACATCACATGTTTTTAACACATTAATCATTTGGTAATAGATTTAACATTATGTTGCTGGTCGTGATGTCAGCCAGCCGGCAGAGCTTGTAATCACGTTTCATACCATGCTGCACATTATGAAATTTTTGCTATTGTTGCTGGTCATATAAATTTAGCATTTTTTGAAACCCACTGTCCTCTGTGCTTGCACGAGTACTATAATTAGCAGCAGCTTTTTATATTGGCCCTGCCCTTTGTTGATATCTACTTAAAGCAATTTTTTTTAAATAATACATATTAATTCGTATTTGGGAGAGTGTTATAATGATAACTATGTATTTTCAATATAATATGTGAATTATGTAGTTTGTAGAACCTATTTAACCATGCAATAATATTCGGCGGCTGTTTCGTACTTTGAATATCTCTATTGGTGCAATACTGCCAACTTAGCATACCATAATTTCCCATTGTGGGTGATGTGAAAAATTTTGTACACACATTTATGATACCAATTTACCTTGCCGTGGCTGGATTGTTCTCCCTGTACTGGACCAGAAAATTTTTTATGCATCATCAAAGGATTACGTGAGGTCTGTAATTACTATTATAGTATTTTATTGGGTAGCTGAGGCACGTACAGCTGATTCCAGTATATCGTCGATGGCTGTGTGATCTGTATAACACAAAGATTCAAGATGACACTTGATATTGCCCTCCACCGCATTATGCTTGGTACCTGTAATGCAGAATATATTCTCATATTAAATATAAATTGCTTACTGTGATTTTATTATTTAATATGTTCGGTTCTAATATTCCTCTTGCACATGGTTTCATACTCCTTTTTACCTGTTTTTGCGATACATATAGTAATGTGGACGAACTAAGAATCTGTTCTCCTAAATAAGGTCCCTTGTAAATAATGTGAGACTCTTATGCCATGAACAATTTTTCACCCAGTCATAGTATTTAAATTTAGTTACTTCGTGTTTCCTATCAATGTGACCTTTCTGAATTTGTTGATTTGGAACTATATCGACCCTTACTTGGTCCTGGTTTTTCTCTAATTGAGTCAGCTTATTGGCTGTCCTTAAAGAAAATCTTCCAAATTGAACATGCAATGGTTGCATGGTTTCCTGACTGTGTAACATATTAAATTGAGTATACCTAATACTTGGGTTTACCATATTATAATAACTTAAAAAAACTTTTTCTGGAGCATCATGTTCATACACAGTTAATTGTTTTCTAATTACTTTGTTCACACTCTCTACTAAACCATTGCAAGCTGGGTTGTATGCACAAGTTTTTAACTTTTTTATTCGGAGCTGTTTTATTAATGAAGCTATCAGCTCGCTGTTAAACAATGTACCATGATTAGTTAACATTAGTTCTGTGCAACCATACCTTAACATTACTGCCTTAATAAACTCAGTGCGCATTGTCGCATCGATGCTCCACACTGATTTTGCAACTACGAATCTTCTTAAAAATTCTGTCATAACTAATATTAACCAATTACTTTCTTTTCATTTTTGAATAGTGCCCTTGGCATCCAAGAGAGTGAAGATATTTGGAAAACTCTTTACATCGAGATCTTGTGAGCCGATGAGGGTGATTGAGGTGAGTTTGGGAAAAGCACCAGAATGAAGGGGTGGGGGAAATGGGAGATCCCCGAGAAAACCCACCGACAACAACATCGTCCGGCACGATTCCCACATGCGAACATCCGGAGTGACTCAGCCGGGGATTGAACCTAGATCGCCATGGTGGAAGGCGACCAGGCTAACCACTCAGCCACGATGGCCCCCTTGGCATCCAAGACTCATGCCTTTAGCAATGGGGGTGGTTCAATTAGTTGTAACTGTCCTATCGGTTTTCTAATGCTATTATTAACTCTTTTAAATTGGTATGTATTGCCATTCCCTAAATAGCATCTATCTTATCCAGGTATTTCTTAATACCTTCCCATGTAATTAAGTGACCTAAAACTTTAATTTTATGTTGCACAAAATTACATTTGTTTAAATTAACAACATAAAATTGCATTAACTTTCAAATATTTTCTTTATATGTTTTAAGTGTTCTTCTGATGTCTCTCGCAATATAAAAATGTTGTCTGTGTAAGCAATTGCCATATTCCAGCGACATGACCTAAGAAAGCATCCATGAATGGTTGAAAATACTGTAGATTGAGGATAATCCCATAGGCATACATTTATATGGGTATAGCCCTATGCCACCAATGGTGAAAAGTTACTTATGTTTGTCCTGTTTGCTAACTGGAATTGCATAAAAGCCAGAAAATGTCCTCTGTTCTGGGTAATGGATATTGGATTCTTTTGACATATTGGTTTAGGGGTATAATGAGTGTTAAAAACCTAATAATTTCTTGTTTTTGTTTTATAACTAGCTGGGAGCAGCATGAAGTTTGACTGATTTTTCTATAATTTGTACTACTTGTATGTTTAATTCTTCCCTTATTTTGGGCTAGTTTGCTGTGGTGGCCTATGAATTGGCTTGTCCATTGTTAAATCTCATTTAATTTCAAAATTTCTAGCTTGGGTTAATTATAACATATTTTCTGCGAACCTGTCTTTGTGAGTTGAAATTATATTAAATAATTCTGATATTTGTTTAATTCTCAGGTAATTTTTTGCTTCATCATTTAATTTCGGAACACCATCATTATCAAATTTTTCTCTGTTGTGTATGCAATGCTCGACTCTATTAATTCCACTTTCTTTAAATACATTATCATATAATGGTACTTAAAGCATCTTGCTTGGACTATTTCCATTAAGGAACATTTCTTTATTGTTCAAGAATGGTATGGCATTAAATTTTTGAATAAAATCGCATCCAAGAATTACATCTACTCTAAAATTACAAATTAACAAACATTACTGTGGAATGTTATATCCCAAAATAATCAACATATTGTTTTCTTTGCATTTTGGCATGTCTATCAGCTTTGTGGCTCTTACTAAGTAAAATTTTCTGTAATAGTTTAAATCTTCTGATTCGTGATTATTGTGGAAGAAACACAGCTCCTATTACAAACTGTATCAAGCATTGAATAATATGTGCTTCAGTTTATGGGACAATGCACGATTTTTTTTCTGTAATGTTTTGTCCATCGATTTGTTTCATATGTAGTACCTTCAGTGCCAAATTATATAATGATCGGACTGAAGATATTCGATTCAGGGGTTTACAATGTTGTCATTTTTAGAGTTTTGTGATGCACAAATAAAGAAAACCATGTTTAGTTGGTCAGACATTCTTGGCACAATGAAAAACTTATATTGCCACCAACTATAAGACGTAATTGAAACATTCGAAAAAGTTGCACGAAAAAAGTGTGCATTCAGTTACTAGGCCATATTTCACCAATATCAAAAAAATATTTCATTGTAATTTAAATAAAAGTGAGAGGGGTAACAAAATGCACTCTACTTTCCTCTGCATACTTAAAATTTCAAGTTCATAAATATTGGTTATATCTACCGAGATTTGTACCATTAGCCCACTAAATGTGTTTCCCGTGCCTGGAATTTCGAGATATATTTGACGCAGCCCACATCACACCTGGCGCCAAAGTGTCTGGTGGTTGGTTACCTCTTCCCCCTGCCCCTTGCGGAGGATGTCCAGCTGTGGGCGTGCTCATCTCCGCAGAGATGCCAAACCTCAGGAAGGGCTGACTGACTGGCTGCTCACACTGCTCATTCACCCCACTACCTGTCACTCGGTCATGCGAGCTGTCTCGAACATAGATACTTAGCAAAACGGTTCTAATTAGATTTTAGTGTATTGTTATCTGCAGTAATATTTGTGTATCTGTAGTAAATTATGGCACGTGTAAAACTTGAGAACTGCAGGCGACATCACACTAGTAAAGGAAATAAATAATAAAAATAGCGAAAAAGAAATGCGATGCTGAACGACTTCGTAAAGAGACTTTGAATATGCCCACGGGTAGCTGTGACACGAAAAAAAAACGCGAGTGTATCAGATAAGTAGCTGTGACCCAGACGAAGCGTGAGTGAGTGTATCAGATAAGTAGCTGTGACCCAGACGAAACGTGAGTGTATCAGATAAGTAGCTGTGATCCAGACGAAGCGTGAGTGAGTTTACGAACAAGACGTTTGTAGTGGCACCTAAGGTAACACATGTCGCAAAAAATTAGAAGTCACTGCGTAGCTTGTTCCTGGTATCTCTGCTAAGTGCCTGCTTTGAAGTAGACACAAATTGTGCTCACAAATATAAGCCACTTTTAAGATTTGAGATAATGTTTCTGCGCTCCGTGGGTACGAGCTATATGCTATTCATAGCGAAGTGAACACTTTCTAAGGCCTTGTCCAACAAGCTCAGTAACCAATCAATGTGTTTTAGTGTGGATCAGACGATATCTTTGAAAAGAAGCGACATATATATATATATATATATATATATATATATATATATATATATATATATATATACGTTAGTCACATGACAGTGTTTATTTTAAAAAAATGGCCGAAAGATACAAATTTACTGAAAAGACAAACTTAGCAGGGTCTTAACCCTTTCGTTCACAGATACAAATACACCTTCAGACATTGCAGCAAACGAATTTCCTGTTTGTAACTGCAGTAGTGCGAATAAAATGCTCTGCCACACATTGTGACCAATAACAAAGTATTTATGGTTGATGCTATTGGCTGCAATAGTTTACGAGGTGATGGAACATGGTATCTACGATGACTGGTGTATCCCACACATGAGGTGTACAGTGAAGCTTGAAATATCCACATACTGCGCAACACCCCGTATAGAATACTGCGACTTGAATGTTTACAAAGTGCTCACATTATCATGAACATCCTATACAAGCAATGTTTCCGTGAGTACTGCAGGAAACATCGTAATGTTTATACTCTGGCGGGGGTCCAGCAAGGTTGATTCCGCTAACGGAATATTAGTTGTGCATAATTAGATTTGTACCAAGCCTGTAAGGGTGTTTGTATATGTGTACTATTGTTTTGAAAAGCCAGTTTACGTAAACTATGTCGAAATGGTGTATAATTATGCCGCCCCAGGCTCTAAGATGGCGGATGATTTACGAAGAAGCACATAAGTAAGTAGAAGTATGTGTAGCTAAAATATTTAAGACAGTAATTTCTTATTCAATACAAGTATGCATTACATGTGGTGCGGCAAAGATGTATGTACTTACATGCTACAGACCTATATCCCAAAAAAACTTATATGCACCGAAATCACCAGTTGTCTCGTTATAGTATTTTAAAATGTTATATTCCATACAAGAGAGGTAGTTTCTAAGCAACTAGATTTATTGTAATAGATAAATGTGTCTTAGAAGAGAACTAAGATTTTTCTAGTTAATTATCAACATATTGATAAACTAATATAAACCAAAAATATGTATAATTATTTAACTTTATTATTGTTATGTAACAGTGTAACATTTATATTAATGAAGTCTGGTATTAAAAGTTGAAATAATGCATTAAACTTAATTGAATGAATATATGATTTTTTTACAACTTCTGGGTTTTAAACTTTAACAAAATTATTTCACAATTTATTTGGTATGAGTAAAGTGGTGTTGTGCATGTAGTAATGCAGGTATTACATTTAAATACTTACAATATAGATAATATTTCCTATAAAATCTGTTTAAAATGTTTTCATAATCCAAATAATTTCCTTATAAAACACTAACACGCAAAGTGTTATTACAGTGTGCAACTTACTTTCGAAATGATCACGTTTAAAACATGTAAATATTTCAAACTCTCTTGGAAACTATGGGACTAAGGTGTGTATGATTTAGTTGTGTATGATTTAGTTATTTAGTTTAGTTGTCTTAACTTCAGCGTGTCAAAGTTTTGTCGGCCGATCGGCGTGTAAAGACTGAGGTCGAGGTAGTTTTGCTTTCTACCATCACTGATTTAAATTCATGTCGTTACAGTTCATAAAATGTTTTATTGCGTTAGACATGCCAAAAACAAAATGAACATTTTTAACATATTATTTCCGTATGAATATTATTCAGTAACAACTTAATTTTGTCAGCCCAATATTTCCGAATCAATGTCTTAAAAAATTATAAATAAATTAATCCTCTACAGGCTGATCCAGCATCAAGTGGTTAATTATTCCACAAATGTTTTAAGTTAAGGATGGACACCTAAGCAAATAGCCTCAAAAATGTAAAGCCATTTGGCACTATTACTATTTCTATTTTGATCACAAGAAATAAATTGTTTCGTGTTATAAAAGTGAAGCTCAAAACACGTTAATAAGTGAAATATGGTTTCAGCCATGTTATAAATAACTGTGAGGATAACTGTACGAAGTAATCTCTCATTCGTCATACATGTGAATCTTTATAATGTGTGTTAACGCGTTACGAATTATGTGAATCACATTACATAGGAAAACGAGGCATTCACTTAACGTTGAATCAATATCACACACAAACCGTTTACTTTTGTCACTGATTACCAAATGGCTTAGTTGCTCTACCGCGCTCAGGCACGTACGCTACACTTTATATTGAACTTTTACTGTTTGCAGATCACTTTTCCGGAGCAAATTTCGTTGTGTTTTTCGCACAATGGAACTGTGAGCCACTTATTTGTGTTCTGTGATGTGGCGACCCCTCCGAAAATACGAAATATTAATATTCCAAACACACTCGTAGCCAGCACTGATATCTCCGTGCGAACAAGCAGCCACTTGTAGCTATTGCCTTTATCCGACAGAAAACCGGTCTCTCTGTCCAAATGCATTATTCTTGATTAGACGGCTTGGCCCACGACGACAGCTCAGTGTGCATACTGAGAGCGGTTATATGTTTTTGCACAAACATTGGTTGTTATGCCATAAAATAGCACGTTTAAGCATATTTGCAGCTATGATTTACGGATTTAAACGTAAATAATGTGCCTTTATTTTACAGGCCATGCTAGCTTCATAAATATATACAACAATGATGCAAATATCCACACTTCTAGAGTTTTTCTGAGACCAAAATTATTACACAGAAAATCCCACATCGTGGCTCGTGTTGTTTGAGCCATTCGGTTGATGTAATAAAAAAAAAATATGCATGAACAACCAACTGAATGCATACTCATTATAAAGGCTTTTATTTATATTAAAACATAGTAATGGATCTGAGAAATATAATACGTGATCTAAAATGCCGTTTTCTTGTTTCCTCTGAGATATCTATAGATGCAAGGGAAGTGTCAACATTAATTAAAAATCTGCACAGTATTTTACGAAAAAGTGTCTGAGAGTGATGTATCAAAATGAGTGCACAGTGTCGTGTCATACTTGAGTGGAGGTGCCGAGAGAAATTAAGAAATACATCACGCCTTGTTACGGTTTTTAGCAATACGTGTTACGTAAACTCAAGGTCAACCTGTCAGATGATAAACAGGGTAGTCACTCACACCTTCTCTTTTCTCCTTCCTGGCGATGTAGTCCGTTATGGTATGCTTGAAACCACCGAACAAAACAAAATTGTGCTTAACAATGTTATTTCATTGTTATATATTCTTGCTTAATTATGTTGTAGTATCACATTTGCTCTCATTACTGTATTATTAATGGGAACTTATTATTTATTGTGTTTTGTTTTGTTATTTTTAACGTGCTCATCAACACTAGGCCAATTACAGGGCATTTTGCGGCAGGTAATTTGGATGGTACGTATTAGGGAACTGCACATGTAATCATACGAAATGGAGATGGAAACACCATTTAACCCCCTCCCCCCGCTACAGCCTCCCAGGATCGAAATCACGATCTCCGGAATTCTAGTCATATTAGCTACCGCTGGCCCAAACATGTTCCTGCAAATGTCATTGTATGCTGTGGAAATATTAGTACGATATGAATCCTTCTCAATATGCCATATTAGCTTTGTGCTCGCAGCTTCGCCCGCGTGTACTACACGGAAAAGCTTCTTTTTTTTCCCCTTTACTGAAGGGTCTCTTTGTACACCATAATTGGTGCACAAGATGTATTCGGCAAGTATCCACCATGCATGCGGAGATGTTCATTGCATATGTAGCTATTTTATGTGACATGATCTTCATTGAAATAGCAAACTCTTCAAGGGGCAGAAAGAGTATAATTAATTTGTGTGTGTATAGAGTACATATATATACATGTATATACGTATGTATATATGTGTACATGTATATATTTAAGTATATATGTGTACATGTATATATGTATGTATATATGTGTATTCATGTATATATACAATTGTGTATGTTTGTATTAGTGTACTGACATGATATGATTGGCCAGACAAATGATAAACAGAACTGTATTTCTGTATCTGTGTTTAAATAATGGAATAAAAAATGAAATATACTTTATTGGTTGGATACAGCTACTGTGTAAACCACATCATTTAGCATTTCACATGATTTTATTAACCCGGTAAATGTGGAAGATAAGGAAACAAACTTTCGGAGGCCTATGTTCGTAAAATTACGAATACACAAGTCGCAAATATAACTGGGACACTACCTCACATATTATCTTTTATTATATTTTTTAAAACACTTGTACACCTTTGCTTTTTTTGGCAAGCAATGTAACTGTCCATTTAACTTAGTAACGTAATTGGAAAGTATTTAAACTAGTAACTAAGAAGGATTTTAAAATTTGGTTTTATTTTATTTGTTTGTTTTAATATTACATAGAATAAAACACAGTGAATATATTATAAATGGATCATTTTCATATGCTCGTACTGTTACAGTGCAACCTACTAGAGTTCTGGATCTTCTTTAATAGAAAAGAAATTCCTATGCAATTATTAGACAGATTCGTTAACGACACGATAATTCCCCAGAATTACAAGTTTTTTGCTCAGATTTCATTCTTGACAAAAGCACATTATTCTTCAAAACACTTAGACCCGTACATAGTGAACATTTTCAGCCAGTTCGAACTGACCTATAAATTAATCATTCTAGCATTACTAATTACTAATTAGAGCAAGTGCATGCGATTTATGTTTCCGGCTAGGATGTATTTCTTTAAAATTACTAGTATTTGAGAGACTATGCATTTGTCTAGCTAAATATTATTACCACCGGTAATAAGCAAATGCAATGCTATCAAAAACTGTTTTTTTTTTTTTTTTTAAGATTGTATATGATTCGGAAAGAATAATAACTTAAGGTTATGAATTGTAAGAATAAAGCTGTTAGTATATCCATTTTTGGAGAGTACATTTTGATTTATTCAGTAAATTATTATGCAGCATCAAAATCACAGTGTATTGCAATTTCAAATAATCTGCTGCATGAAATATTGCTATCGCTCAGTTCCTTTTCACCGTCTGAGGACCCTACCAAGGTAATACCACAACTCTTGTCAACTTACTAGCCATTTTTTTCTTTACTGTCACGACATTTTAATGAAACATGCCATTCTTATGAAGACCGAATAATACTTTTCGCTTATCCAAATTCTTTTTTAAAGAGAGACTTCTAAAACAAAAAATTAATAAATAAATAGAAAATACATTACCAGTGTGCAACTATTGTAAAATGTGTAATACAACGAAATGGTCAATAATGTGTATGAATATATTTATTAGTATTTTATGCCGGTTCAGTTGGCTTTCTTGGCGCAGAATCTCTAATACAATGCTTCTTCTAAAAAAAAGTTTCATGGTCGAATTAGATGTAAGCCATGAAAATGCAGTCATTATACAGCTCTAATTTCGCAACCGCAGAGTTTTTCAAAATTACATTAGTTGAAGTTACACATCCATATTCTTATTAATTTAATAATTCTGGTACATAACAAATTGTTCTTGTAAGCATCAATGCATTGTAAATTACTTACATAATTGTAAATAAATGCTAATTGTCTATAAACCCACTGACATAAAAATGTCAAGCCGTTTGTGTATTCCATTCAACAATGCAGTAAACTTCAGCAGCCAATGCTGTGTTCGACAATTTTCAATATTTTGAAAGGCATCATTTTGGGAATGATATTTTCAAAAATTACACTTAAATAATAAACGTGTGTTGTCTTGTTGGTGCGGTTTTAAGAAAATTCAAAATGGCTAAAAGGATATTTCCCGCCATTGTTATAACGAAATATTATTCTACTAGTCTTTAACAGTAATTCCACGACATGCAATCATACTTTACACGAAAAAGTAACAGGGTTAAAAATGGGATGTGATTTCGACATAAACCTAACTGAATGCCAGTTCCATACCTCGCGCACTTTAGAGGCAATGAAGCATTTATGCGTGTTTCTGTTTCGCCTTTAGGAACGTCAGAAATTTTTGTTTCGAATTAGGAAAAACAGATATATGTATATTACATATATATACATATGTACTTACATATATATCTATCTATGTACATATATGTCTATGTATATATATATATAACACACATATATACAGATGTACATATTTATATTACATATATATATACCTATGTACATATGTAATATACATATATAATCATTTGACAGAGAGACGCCTTTAAAATGTTAAAATTTTTAATTGTGTACTTTACTAACGAAATTACATTTTCATCACAACGGGCGAGTGATTACCACATATTACATTTCTTCAATGGCGATAATTAAAAAATATTCTATAAATTTCATCGCACGAAATTTTTTTTAAATAATGTGTACCCAAATTTAAAAATTAATTTTAATTCAGCTATGTCATTATTTTCCTTTCTTTTCTGTATTCGTATTATCTGTAAGTCAGTGCTGCCGAGAGCAAACTTAAAAACCATTCCTATTAAAGAAATCACGGTGATATGATAAAGTTTGTGTACTTTATTCTCAAACTTATAAAATTTGCAACAAGCACTATAATAATTTACGCTTCCACATCAGTGATGCCCATACCTTCCTTGCTGATCGGGAATTCTGAAGAGTAAATATAGGCCAGTTCCAGTGCTACCCGACTGTGAACGAGACTAATCACCTTGAACATTGTGTATTGCCCCCAACCTGCAGTGGCCTCCCTAGAAAACTACCTGCGTTCAGTCTGGGTCTGGAAACGTGGCTGTCCCCTGATGCGTTGGAGATGTTTATCGCACCAGGGTATTCCCCAGCATACCTGAGTGAGAGGGCTAGAGGAAACGAGACAGAACACTGTCCACGCGACTTCAGCAAGACCAGCAGCTCTGTTAGTGGAATACTGGTTCTGCGCTGGCTGCAGAGCAGGCTTAATGTTAAGGTGTCGTTGTCTTTACAAATTAGTTTCTTTGTTCCATGTTTTGTGCTCTGCCACCTGCCATTGTGTTGGCATTGTGTATGCGCTGTTTATTTGGAAACTCAGCTCCGCCTCTGTTAGTGTGTTTATCATCACCATCTGGCGAATAAACAGCTGAGTTTACATCGTCCTGCGATGAATGTGAAACTGCTTCCTTGTTTAAAAACAGTTTCTTATTTTCAAAACCAAATGCTTGTTGAAATTTGCGAAAGCAGCCCACAATGCCTGTATGAAATGCAAATGTTTGCAGTGTCTTTTTAAAAAATGCGTTTGTAAAGCCTTTTTATAACAACATTTTTTTTGATGTCAACTTTCAAATACGATATTTCATAATAATACAATTATGCTCACAGTATAATATTATTATGGGTGTTAATGTTTTGTTCAATTACATGTGCATGGATTCTTGATATTTTAAAGTTTCAGATTTTAAAATTATTTATTTATAACTCTCTATTTTTATTGGTCAGTGTGTTTGTTTTGGAGCAACTCTATTTTGCTCACCATTGTTTGTTCACGTGTCCAATAGGTTGTGTCTTTTTTAACACACATATATATATATATATATATATATATATATATATATATATATATATATATATATATATATATATATATATATATATATATATATATATATATATATATATATATATATATAATATGTTACTATAAGGTTTACATTTATGGGCCGTATATTTTGTTTACATTTGGAAGCATATCCTTGTATTCTGTGTCAATAGTGCTAAAATCAGTTTCTTTACGCGACATTAGTAGAGCATTGTTTGTTTCTTTATGTGTGTCACGAGTTCATTCATTATTAAATCATTAATTATATTTTGCATCACCTTGAGTTTGCAGCCACATAAAATTTAGTGATTGGTTTAGTTCGTGACTTGGATCATAACATGGCGTCGCTCTAGTGATTTCCAGTGTTTTAGTGTTACCAATCTGATGCGATGTAATGGCCCCAAGCCTTTGTTTACAATCTAAGTAAAGGTGTTATAATGTCTTTCGAAGCGTGGATATTTTGTCAAAACTTAACTCTTGATATTTTTACTTTGAGAAGTGCGTATTTTGGAGTGTGCAGCACTAACTGTTACACTTTGGTAAGCTTTACTGATTAATGTTTTATGCAACTTTATCCATTGTTTCGTCACATTTTCTGTCATTATAAAGTAAGTATATTTTGGTTGCGAGCTTTGTGGAAATTCTTTTGGCTCGTGTTTGCTTATTTGTGGAGACTGTTTATAATTGTTGAGTTTTAAATATGATGTTTTTATTTGGCATACTTTATATATATATATATTAGGTTTGAGGTTAAAGGGTTTTGTTTATTGAGTTCATCTATTAATCACTCTGTTTTTTTTCGCTCTTAGTAACACTTTGGTGCATTCGCCCTTTATATAAATATAAATAACTTAATGTAATTTTCTATGTGAATTGCATTACTTATTATTTTTTTGAGAGTTTACTGACTTCGTATTTTTCTTGGGTTTCTAAGGTGATGTTAAGGTTTCTTTGGTCCTCTTTGGTCCTCACTACCACACGACCAGTCCACTCGTAGCAATGGCCTGAATGGGATGGTCCCTCATTTTGCAATTTAAATGTCACCCTTTGGAAGATCCCAGAGCGCCATCTGTAAAATTTAATTATTTCATAATTATTTTTTGACCTTGTTTTTACCAAGTTCTTAAAAGAATAATTGATTTACATTATGTGATTGTCCATTTTTCTTAAATTTAATGGAATTGTTTCAAAATCAGTGTGTTACCAAAGTTGTAATTTGTTTGTGGGTTATTTGTAATCTGGTTCATATTTTTTGATATAGGATCTTCTGTATACTTGGAATTTATATTGTTAACTAATTATTTTTTTGCAAGTTTGTTTTCTGGTTTTTTGGTACTTGTCTCTTTGTGATTTGTTTTAGTTTCAGTGCACCATGGCTGTTCTCCAGTGGAATGAGTCTGCTGTGTGGAGTTCGCCAGGGTAGATGCTTTTCCCAGTGCTGACTGCGGAGGAGGCCACACTGTTTCCAGCTGCTTCTGGTGGGGTCCATACTGCTAACCTTATACTAAGTGAGCTTCTATGGGTGTATCACAGTTTTTAATCCCAAAAATTAGGTACTGTCAAAACAATATTTTCTTTAATAGCCCTAAGAACCTTGTTTAGTATTTTTCATTCTGTTTAGTTTTTTACTTTGTGCACCATTGTTTTGGTTGGTCTCGTGTTTGGATGGTATTGGTGGCGTAGGCTTTGGGTTGGTGTGCATTTAGTAAAGGAAGATTTTCTCTTTCCATTTACTTTCATTTTTATTGGTCTTTCTATCCATCGGCGAGTGTAGCGTAGCTGTATCGGTATTGGGTGGTATGGTTGCATAGCATCTCCTCGAACCCTGGTTTTCTATCTAACTTATGTATGCTTTTGTTGGTTTAGAGTCATATTTGTCAATGTTTGGATTTTCTGCTCAGGGTTAAGGTTTTGGTCTTACTTTGGTACTTAGGTGCTTGTGCTTAGCATGTTATGCAAGCATGTTTTCTGCATTACCATGTCTCTGAACCTGGATAGTTTCATAAATTGGTTTTTGTTCAGTGAGCATCGTGTAGTAGTACTGTTATGGGATGGTGCTATTGCATGGGGTCTCATCGAAGCTCTGGTGGCAACCTAACCTTAATTGTTGTTTGTCTTTGGCTTTCAGTAGGTTCGGCTGCCAGTAAATTTAGGTGGATTTGTGTCAGTCTCAGTATGGAACTAGCTTAGTGTTGTTTTTCTTGATTGTGTTTGGACTAATCTGCCATAGGCATTTCAGGAAACACATTAGCTTCTAGCCTAGCTAGTGGCAGTCAGGAATTTTGCTAGGTTTCATGCCAGCACCAGTTTTGGGTTTTGTCCTTCTGGTTTATGTCTTTGTTTAGCAGTCATGTTTGCGATATCTGATGTTTGCCACAACGTGTTTTGTTGCTCCTTTTGGCACTTAGATTTGCCTCTTGTTTGAGGTCATGGGAAATTTCTTGATACCCCATTTAATTATTTGTTGTCGAATCTTTTCCTAGGTTTATTGTTGACTCATTTTTATGTTTCTGGTGGTCCTGGATACTTGTCACTCCATTATTTATCCGTCATTCGTTGTTTGTTTACAATTTTTGTAAGTCCTTGCAGTTTTGATGAACATTTCATGGATTAACTTCTTATATGGTGCATGTCAAATTTGTGTTCTAGTTTTACTTTTTACCTGAACTTATTATCTACTCATGCATCTTAACTTTGTTTTGCTAAATTTCTTGTTTTGACATGTTGTCTGTGTTAAGAGGCAATTTTATTACTTCTGGGTCTCTCTTGAGGGCAGGAGAGTGTGTAGTTTAAAAATGTCACTCTTTTTTAAATGCAACGATTCAATTTTTTAAGTACATCACTTTATTTTTTTGGCGACACTTATATTTTTAAAGTATATCACTACAGTTTTATTATTACATTAGTGATATTAATTATTTTTAATCAATTTTGAAATCTTATTTTTCATTATTATTTGTCTCATTGATGATTAAGTTTATTTTTAAATGTTTTGAGAACAGTATTTTAGTATTCAATATATTTACGGCATTGCAAGTAATATTCTTATATGTCTTGTGGTTTTTTATTATTTTAACTATTGTTGTGATTATTATAGTTATTCTCATTTTAACAATCTAATATCAATTTGATTAATTTTTGAAGTATTTAAGATTTAGTTAATTCATAATGGAAGTCTAGTAATCAGATATTTATATTAGTTTTCACCTTCAGTTTTTATATATATGATAGGTTTATTTGGACTTTTAAATGAATTTATTTAATTATTTCTGGTTATCTAATTCTTATTTATTAATATTTTATAATTGGATACTTCTCTCATGATTTCCTTATGAAGTCAGTTCAGGACTCGTACTTCCCAATCTTCATTTTAATCATAGAGACTCGTAAGTCTGCATTTCGTGTACTTGTTTTTCATACGACCGGATGTACGCTGCTATGTTCGCAGATTTTTTTGTCGTGACATCCATCGCTACCCCTTTGACTATATTTTCTTGTCGTCACTGTTTTGGCAATGTCTTCGCATAATCACGCAATTGCCACATGACTTCTCATAAATATGCTTTTTGCCGCTGTGATATTGGCCTGTTTCAGCTGATCTTATAATGCCTTTTTCCCTTGCGGACAGCCTGCGACTTCTAGCAGTGTTTCTTGCACCAAATGTTAGTCTTAATTTCTACTGCCTCTGCGCTCCACTTTACATTTTTTGCACACTTGGTTTACAGGCTCACTGTCCTCATGGCGTGTTTGCGACATGCAGTTGCCGTAAGCATGTTTGTTGGGACTTGAGGCCCTTTGATGTATCACACACACACACTTTTGCATCATGTAGTGGAACCAGATTGTAATTTTTTTTCTGGTGTAATTTTTTTTTTTTTTTTTTTTTTGCTCTCCTTTGGTCTTTCGGCTTGACTATGTAAGAACAGTTTAGTCTACTCTCGTTTGGTAAGCACCTTTCCTATTTCTCTTTGCTTTTTAATGTGTACCAATTTATGTTCATTCACTTTTTTAGGTTACGTTATTTTCATTAAAGTGACGTTTCTCCACATGCACAAGATTACCAGATTTGCACAAGCTTCGTGCATTTCCGGAAATTTTCTGAACTATACAAGTTCCTTCACGGTCAAGTACGCACTATTTTCTCGTATGGCTAAATTTCTCCTCCACATTCTTTGAGTTTACCATTTAAGGTCCTCAGCTGCAGACAAGCTGGTTTTGTCAAAGTTGTTTTGTGGAAACTAAGTCACTACAGGCATATATTTATTTTGTTAATCAGAATAATTTTCACGCACATGTGATATTAAATAACTTTTGTGAGATGATTATGTTTGTGGTAAAGTATGCGATTAAACCATTTAATATTTAATGTAGTGGCTTATTCTCTATCGGGTGCACACTAGGGACAATAATGTACTTAACTTAACATTTTTTCAGTCAACATAAACTAAATTTGCCTAACTTCATTTCTTGCATATTTAATGAATCTTTAATGTTATATAACATGGCTTGCGAGCGAAGTGCAGTTAACTGTAGTATGTTTTGCCAGAGGCTTTTATATTTTGTTATTAATGCAAAGACTCTGGAATCAGAACTGATGCATTTTTGTATGTTAGAATTGTTAATTTATTGATTATTCAAATATATATATCTTGTTTTGTAGAAAGAAAGAAAGACTGAGTAAATATAAACAAAAGATTATTTATATATATATATATATATATATATATATATATATATATATATATATATATATATATATATATATATATATACCATAAGACGACTCTCTTATTATTTAATATTCTCCCTCTGGGTATATTAAAATAATTTTGAAGGTTAAAACATGTTTTATCCTATTGCGATTATTCTATTTTTGTGACATGTGCGACCACCCAGCTTGTCTTAAGTATTTTGCTGTATTCGCCATTCTTTTGGGGTTTATTTTCTGTTTAGTCCTTAGGTTTTATTCATGTTTTCGAAACTACGCTCTAGGAGATTTTGTTGTAGTTTATTTATGTTCTGTGGGTACCAAGGACTGGCTGCATTTTATTTTAGTGTTAAGTGGTTTGTTTAATTTCGGTTATTGTCCTACATGGGGGCACACCACGTCGATGAGAAGGCCAATGGTTGTCGGCGTTGGTCGTCCCCTTGGACGGCGACGTCTCTGCAGCCGGTGCTTGCAGGTGACAGGCAGCAATGGCGACCCCTGACCTTGTTGCCTGAGCGCTTATATAGTCTGGCCACGCCCTCGATTCCCCTTTATGCCAACTATGTTGATCGGCTCTCTTTGGTCACCCATGCCGTTTTCATAACAAACAATCACATCTATTTACGACGGGCTGAACATAGGTTTTCATAGCGAGAATATTGTAATATCCCACAGTTTCACTATTGTTATGGTTCTGTACTCCGAAGCAATTTCCATTTACGACTTCGAATATTTCAAATGGAGGAGAGGAAAGGAAGCAAAATTTATTGTGTTATGTGTTCCCAGAATTTACTAATGGGTTCCTCCTTCACCAGTTCCATCTCCTATGTTAAATATGTTCTTAATTGTTGGTTTCTTGTATTTCTCTTGTCTCCTGGCAGCCAAATGTAGCCTTGTTTTATCAGTTCTATAATTTCTGGTTGTATTCGTTCCTCTTTGTCGGTGATCTCGCACAAATCTATCACAATTGGTAATGTAGGGAGTTTTGCAGTTAGATTCTTTCAGCCATACGGTATTCATTTGTAGGTTTAGTGTTTCAATCTAATCTAATTTGCTTGTTGCAATGTAAGATTAGTAACGTCTGCATTATTTACGTTCTGAAAGAAACTGTTCCCTTATTGCTATTTTTTTACATTCCTGGGCCAATATCTGGAGACCATGATCACTGGCCCTCTCTGGTTAGACTTTTAATTAATTTATATTTGTGTGTTACGAACATTTTTTTCACCTTGCTTATTCAGATTCAGAATTTTAAATTATTTTACAGTAGGATCTAAATTTGTTTGCTTCCTAACATAACTATCATTATCATGTCGATTGTTGAGCTCTTGTTCTCATAATTTTGTACATTTATGCTGTTGTAATTATGTGAACACCGGCAGTTGTCCTACTACATAATATCAAAAGTTTAGACCAACTTTGGTGTTCGATTTCGGTTATATTCTTGTTGTTGTCATGACTGGTTTGCATCGGTTGGTTGAAAATTGGCACTGTCAGAACGCACATGTGATCCTTGTGGTGGAGAATGAGTTTCATCCCGTGGTGTCAGAAATTAATCTAAATCCTATGTTCTAATATTTTATCAGTTTCATTGTGTTCAGGTTGGTCATAAACCGTGAGAAATATACTTCTGTTACTGCCGTTATGCCTTTGACATCTATTGCCATTTCTTTTATTAAATCCCCATGTCCACGTTTGCCTGCTGTTAAACTGACCTCTTGAACTAGTTTGAATTGTGTTTTGGCTCCCATATCTTGGTGTGCTATCCTTGTTAGGTGTGTTATCACTTGATTGTCAATTAATATATTATGTTGGGGACCTCAGATTTGGTACTCTATCTCCCTCATGGTTAGATAAATTATATATTTGGCGATCGATATGGTATAAACCAAAATATTTGTCCATGGAATTCGGTGTTTCTACAATTGGTTCTGGTTGTTCATGACAATTGGTATTGATATGGTAATTTTCCTAAAATCATGGTTATGAATTCCTCGTCACACATTTCCGTATATAAATGCGGTGTTCTTTAATATATGCTTCTTAAATGTTCTTCACACTATTTACCTTTCTTAATATCGAACATTTCATCATGTAGTTGGTCTCTTAGATTATCCTGTACACGTAAATTATAGTATTGTTCTAAGGACATAGCCTTGAATTCAGTATATGAGGTTACGTTTTGTTTATTAATCTTCCACCAGTAGTATGCAGTTACTTTCAAGCTGATAATAAGACATTTAAAAATTTCAACATTGTTTAATAAAGATAATTTAATATATTCCTCAAAATGTTTCAAATAATTCACTGGATTTTCTGTGCTCATTCCAGTGAATGTGGACATTTTCTTTGCCCACTGCTGGGCGGGATGTTGTAACATTATCTGCCATTGGATTAAGTACTGTAATAATTTGTGGTTGAACTACTGATGGCCTATTATCGAAATTTCGCACTGTTTCAGGTAAGTTGGTGTCATTGTTATGCTCATATGATAATGTTTGAAGTGTGCGAGTAGTGGCAGACCTGCTAGCATGTTTATTTAATTCATAATTTAGTTAATTGATTTTGACTCCCATTTCACACGTAACCTTTTGCCTTTTTTCCATTTTTATTTCAGTGTTTTTTTTTTTTTCATTTTTTCATGTACTTTTTTTTTCGTTTGTATAGTTCTAACCTCCACATGTCGCACTCGCGATTCTAAATTTTCCTTAATGGTTTTGTCATTGTCTTGTACCAATTCCTATAATTATGACAAATTAGAATCTGTATTTTCACAGTTACCATTAAAATCCTGAATTAAATTGGTTTCTGTGTTTTCTTATTTTCTACTCTTAATATTTCCAATAATTAGATTAGTGCTAAAAATTTTCATTCAGATGACGTCAATTTGTGCATCGGTTGTGGCATTTAGTGGAGTTACCTCTTGTTGTATTTTGATTATTACACTTTGCACCATTTCCACTTTATGTTGTACGAGTTTATTTACAATGTCTATTTGATGTTGTACAAATTTTTCATTAACATGCCGAATCCTTATATCAAAATTCTTGTTTAATCGTATGATCTGCTGCCCGATATGTGCTTTCAATTGAGTATTTTACTGTTCCATTTGCCCCTGTAATTGTGTGCTTTTCGGTTCCATTTGTGCCTTTAATTGACTATTTTGCAGTTCCATTTGCATAATTAATTGAGTGTTCTGCTCTTCCATTTGCGCTGTAATTGCATGTTTTGCTGTTCCATTTACACCTGTGTTTGTATGTTTTGCTGTTCAATTTGTGTCTTTAATTGAGTGTTTTTCTGTTCTATTAGCATCTTTAATTAAGTTTTATGTGGTTCAAATTGCGCCTGTTTTTTTGTGTTTTGCTGTTCCATTTGTGCCTGTAATTGTATGTTCTGTTGTTCTCTTTGCACCAATAGTGTATTTTGTGTATTCAGAACCACTATTTTACGCGTCATGGATGTACATTACTCCAGGTGAATATTTTTACTAATCATCTCACCAGTAGGCATATTTATTGAACTATTGTAATCAATATTTGCTGTGTCTATCCTACTTTCGTGTTGGCTTCTACCTGCACCTAACGTATCTTATTTTTTAGTATAATTGTAGTTGGTAACTTGATTTCATTGTCTTTAGTTTACCTCCTTGTCAAAATATTTCCCTGATCTTTGTAGAAAATAACTATTACCACCTGTCTTACATCTCGTAAGTTCTTATTAGTAAATATACTATATTTTTTCCCTTTCTACCTTAGTCATGCCACCTTACACATTGGATAGCCATTCTTTAACATCCCAGTTTATTTCACACATCCTATTTAGTATCTATTCCATTGATAACCTCAACTACCATGTATAAATCACAATTGTGATATAACACATTTATTTGTAAAATTGAGAGATAAAATAGTAATAATTTAGTAAATTGGTACATATAATGAATTTATTGTAATTAATATTTAAATGCAAAAAATCAATTTTTCCGAGAATAGTATTACTAGTGTGACAAATTTTATAGATTCAATTACCAAAGCGAATTAACTTTCCAAATTGAATCTTAAATATTTTATAAGTAAACTTTTGCACAAAAAATCCTCTAACAGAAAAATTTTACAATCTGTACGACGACTGGCCTCATTGATGACTTACACAAAGTGATTAAAAATATTTGCTCAAATTACTTACTGGCCAATCATGCCGGAATGGAAAATGACATGGCTAAAGAATAAGCATTCGAACATATAACTGAGTGACTCGACAATTTGAAACCTCCGCTAACACGTTCTTTGACATTGGCAGTTGAGACCGAACCAGACACATAAACAAAGTCTCGGGAGGAACTTAAATGTACTGTCGTAGATGAAGATGACCTGCCGATGTCTGCATAGAAACGAAGAAACTAACAGATAGGTGATCGAACTCCATCCCTTTGTAATTATTTGAGATCATACACATTTACATTTAATAGTCGGCGGGAGGCACTTTGCTCGCATTTACCACAAATGTTAATTGTTACTAGCAAATTGCAACGGAACTATACACTCTTTAAAAGGCAGTTTTCTGGATTCTCTAAAGGAACTTAAAACTTTCAGAATAATATTTAAAACAGTTTAAATAATCATTTTCAATATAAATTTTTACCACTTAAAATATGCAATGTTTTCTGCACAGATGAGAAAAAGTGCATTTCCCATCTAAAACTAGTAAATGTTTTTATATAGTTGGGTAAATAATTTTATTTGTGAAAAAATACTGCATTCACCATTTGCTTAATGTTAATACTTTTTAATTAAATTAACAAAATCTGTTTTATAATGTATAATACTGCAAAGTACGTTTTGGAAATAGGCGTGTTTTGAACTACAGAGTATTTCGCGCTGTCTCGAACTTCTCGTCTCGTGTGACAGCTTGACACATTGTTTTGAGCGATCACAGAAGCCTGTGAAATCCCCGGACGCACTCTTTACCATTGGAAACTGATATTAACGAGTAGGTTATTTCATAACTGAATGAAAATGTTTTTCTTATTATTTATATTTTATACATAATATAAATTTTATTATTATACACAGAAATGTGTTTCGACTAGGTTCGCTCAGTTCGTGGTAACATCTTTTGGACTTCTGGGAAAAGGTGTGTATTTTTTCAACATAATGTTAGTGGAAATATTGAAACTCAGTCTTTCACTCTAACCTAAATTAACACCTGCGAATGCCCTTTAATCAGTATGTCAAATTAATTCTTTAATTTCCAAATAATTTTCAAACTTTTCCATATCAAAAAGAGCTACAAAAATGTCTTCCTCGTACACAGTAAATTTTCGCTCGGCATAACTGCGGCATCCATCTGCATTACTGCGGCCTCAAATTTTACCATGATTTAAAAATAACCTCATAAAAATTTGCCTTGTGCATTACTACCTGCTCCCTTAAACTTAGTTGATCTTCCAGCACAAACTCTAATATTATTTTGCATACAAGTCACAAGATCAAGCAGCAGCTGCGCTAACATCTTAGGTGATTTTCGAATAAGAAGACAGCTATTACTAGGCAAAATATTATAAAACATTATTTCTGTGGAGTTTTCTTAGCTTATTGGTATCCCTTACACTTCCACCGATTCCAATAGTTCACACACAAACTCCTGCACTGCCTGCCTAGTTTGCTGATATTTCTTCAATGACTGCTTTTTCATGCAAAACTCTCATTTCCTGACGAAACAATATCCAAGCACGCACTAGGTAACTGTTTCACACCAACATTTTCCATTATTGTGGAACTAGAAATAAATTGGGCAACTTAAAAATGGCCACTGCATTAATGCCATTCCTAGAAAATTTATGTATGCTAGTACCTAATATAATTTTATAAAAAACCTCAAGAATGGCTTTGGAGTTTGTCCGTTTCAGTTCTGGAATCTTGATGACAAATACAGTTGGTAATTTAAGAATCAGTTTTAACATAAGGATGAACACGCTATTATCTCCTGCACTCTCAGGGTCTACTTCTGCTTATTTCTTCACCATTCCATTGGCCTTTATGCATAGATGCTCAATTTACTCATCATCTTTAACTTCCTCTCCCGCATCCTTCAACATCTCCAAGAGGATCGCTTTCGTTAAATGTTGCACCCAACCTGTCAACATGTTTGCTAAATGATAAAGCTTTCAGATTGCAGACACAATGGGGAAGACGTACAATTAGTCCTATTACAGTACTACTGTAAGTTTAAAGTCTAAATTTTCTCCTAAATACTACGAAATTAAGAATATAATTTTGACCATTCCCGCTTATGCAACACTGCAAACCAGAGTACGCGGAATTGTTATGCCCTCTACCCATAACCGACACAATGCATACCAACCAAAGTGGTGCTAAGAATAGCATGACTGCACACTTTAATTTGAAGAGAAGAATTTTTTTATCCTTTTAAACTGATACTCCATACATTTCTCTTGGTAAAAAAATATTGCATTATACAACTATGGAAAACTTTACAAATTATTCTAATTTTTAATAGAATTATTTCTCATAATTAAATATTTGTTAAAATATTCTGTGGCCAGAAGCAGTAATACAACAGATACGAATAATTTACGGAGTTGACAAAAAGAAAATACTAAATTTCTAAAATAATTATAGGGCCTATATCTAACAGTAGCCACATTTCAGAAGAACCAAATCTCTATGGCCGCTTCGGCTCTCCATAACTTACGGTTAAGGGCCGCCCAAATAATTTAACTCACTCATTTTCTTAAGAGGAAATACTCTGTAAACACCAAAACATTTAAAGCTAAACATGCAGGCTACTAATAATTTCTAAATATTTAACAGCTACCATAAATTCGGTAATGCCCCAGGTAGTCTCAAATTAAATTTTTTTGAATGTTCTTTTTTATCAACAAATTATATCAACATATAAAAAAGAATATCCCTGAAAAAAATACTTAACATATTGATTATATTAATTTTTTTTAATATTTAGAGTGCGCTCTTTCTTCAGCATTTCAATAAATTTTAGAGACATATAATTAGAAATATACTTATGTCATTTCTCTAAGGTATTGACTCCTTAATAGTCTGAATACCAATCATATTTATACCTTAAGATAATGCCGATTTATTTTCAAACCTTTTCCATAACATTCGCCAATACTTCGCATTAATCTAAAATGGCAACAGGCAATGGTAATTTTAATCGATGCTTTTTAACTTGACCGAAAAGGAAACTTTAATTTAAATAAATAAATACACATATATCTCATAGCGATATACCAACAGTATTTTACTTCGATCGAGAAGCTTTTCTTTCTTCAAACTGAAACAGTTAACAACACTGCTTATATGAGTAGTGAGTAGCCGCCAACAATATGATTGGAACACGCCGGCTCATAGCCTGACTGGCGTGCAATATAGGTGCTCGCAGCGGTCTGAAAACTGGCACTCGTATTGTATCTATGATGGCCGTCTCTTCGCCATGCCGGGACATACTTGACACCTGACACCGACTTGCTGGGTAGTGTAATCGGAAGTAAGGCCGCATGCACCGTGGTCTTCTGTGCTCGTTACGAATGAATCGCCAAAGTAAGGAACAACGCCCATCATTGTAGGATCATTAATTACGGGCAGGCGAAAATCCATGACATCGTATGAACTTAGGGAGCTTTTAAAACAGAGACGAAAAGCATACAATCGCATAATAAAACATATTTTATACCCCAGCGTATTTCTTTTGCGAATATGGTTGAAGCGACACGGGCGGAAGCGATTTGTTTCACATATACGAGTATCTTTGTGTAAAATCATTTCTTGCACTTACTTATGTAAAACTTTATCATGTTCATATCTAGATTATTCATCTATACAATAGTGATGCGCTATATAATGACGTTTACTTGCTTTTTCATGTTTATTTATTCCCCTATCGCCCATTTCCAATCTCTCATTCAATTTTGTAAAAGGACTACAATAATATTGCTCTGCATAATTTACCTTGTCCTTTCCCGCTCGACAGAGCAAAGCAGTGTTTCATGGGCAGAGTGATAAACCGAAGAGTGCATGGAGATATACAACGGAATGCCGCTGCTAGTAATATATGGATATATTGAGGGCAATTTAATTTTCACCTTAAATTCCATGATTTTTCATCGTTTTTTTTTTTTTTTTTTACTACGTTTTTTTCCAGTAATTTCAACCTTTTCCCCTCGAATTTTGAACCAATTTAGAACTTAAATTCCATTATTTTCATCATTTTTTTCATAATTTGCTATGGTTTTTCAATAATTTGAAGCTTTTTTCCTCTAAAATTAAGATTTTTTTCTCGATTTTCAAAAAACCAAAGGACTCACAAATTAAGCAAATTTGCATCAAATCAATCAAATTTTGACCCAAATGCCAAATTTTCCCTCGAATTTCAAGTTATTTCCTCCAAAATCAAGTTTTCCCCCTCAAATTTCTACCAAAAAAAAAATCCTGCACGAATTGTGAAAGCAAATATCATTCACACAAAAGTAAAAATCAAGCAAATATAAACCAAAATCAACTAAATTAAAGCTAATATCAAATTAAATATTAAATAAGTTATTTTATAGATTCAAATTAAAAACCGCATATTTAAGCTAAAATCACACAAATTTAAGCTAAAATCAAGTAAATGTATGCTAGAATCAAACGAAATATTATGTTATTATTCTTTACAGTTTTTATTAGAAGATATATTAATTTTCTTTAAAAACTTCTTCTATATGCTCTATATTTTCGCCAATATCTCGAAGTTCATATTTATCGTCAATGATTTCTAAGAGTGATAATTTTAAGTTTTATAAATTCGAATGACATTTGTGAACAATATTTTTAAGTTCTTCAGATGCTTTATTTAATATATAGGATGGTGGTCTTGAAACATCACCACCTTTTAAAATGTAATGCAAACTGCATGCAAACAAAGACATTTTAATTTTATTAAAAAAAAATTATTTTGAGATAGAAACAACTCATTAAGAATCATAAAAATGATTTTTTATTTAATCAAATAATTCATTTTTATTTATGAAAATTCGTAAACCTTTTAAAAGTAACCATCTTAATAGAAGTCTAAAATATTGTATTCAAACATCGAAACATTTTGTTGATTCTTCCATTTAATAATATTGACATTTTATATATTTTCAGTGATTCTTTCTTTCAAATAATCATAAGTTAGATTTCTTACAAATTGTACCTACTTCAACAGCTTTATCAAAATTTACACTCATTTTTGTTTCTTTTTCTTTAGCCACAGTAGTTTTTCTATATAGAGAATCTATAACATATAATGGTCTTCGCCCACAAAACGAATAGTTATTAATATCACCATCAAAGTTTACAGTTGTATTATAATAAAGTTAATAATTTCTATAGTCGGTATCTAAGTTTGGTTTTTGAATTTCTAAAATTATTATACGCAAGAAAATGTTTAATACAAAAACACCATTTTCAATGTTTACATTCCAGTTTTCTTTAGCAAAAAGTTAATCCTACCATTTTTAACATAAATATTTTTTACATTACAATGATCAAACATAGTAGAATGTTGATACTCTTCAGCACGATTTCTTCTATTAAATTGAAAACCTACAGTTACAAAATCGGACATATTAACTTATAAATTATTAAACTGTTTTTTATTTCAAAATTAAAAACTCTTGATCCAGCAGGAACTACTTTTTTTTTTTTTACAAATTGCCATATATCAATACTAATAGGTATTTTTGGATTTTTGTGTTTACTTTTTCTTTAATTGCAATGGCTGTGTTAGATTCATAGTCAACAATAGGCCACATAATTTCTAATTTTTGAATGACAATTTTCCCAGGATCAGGACGATGATTCATAATTTTATCATCTTTATCTAAAGATTCATAAAGAAATAAACAGTTGTTATCAGATGAAATACGAAAAAGAATAATTTTATAACCACCTTTCCAATAAATCTCATTGTTATCAGGAATGAAACCAAACAAATATCTCAACTGATACATTATTTCATTTGTTTTAACACTTTATCTTCATCAGTTATATGACTAGAAACAGATTTATCTCGATATAAATTATCAACACCAGTAAATTATAAATAATATTTTTCACTTGGTGATCTTAATTAGGCATTCATCATTGTTGATGTTATACCTGGATTATCAACAGCTTCAAAAATATTTACATGTTTTGAAATTTCTACGCTAGAAAACTGAAAAGGAAAAAAAATCGAACAAATATCAACATTGTCTAATGTATCATATTTTTATTCATCTCCAACTTCATCATTCTTTAGTAAACTAAATTGCTCATAAATATAAACAACGTTTGGAAAAGAAAACCCATCTCCTATAGGAATATAAAATTCAATTTTATTATTGTAAACATTTAAATTCCCCTTATTTTGATGCGTTGGGGGAAACATTTGCCTATCAAAACTCCAACACTTTTAGGATTCATTTATAAGAAAAAAATTAATATAAATGTAAAAAAAATCATATATAAATGATGGACTCAAAGGAAGTTTCTCGAATTAAATCACCTTTTAAAATCAGGAAAGAGAATATATATATGTATATATATAAATGGGGTGAGAACTACAATCGGAATATTAGTAAAATATAAAGATTAAATTTTTTTTTCCCTATTAAATGGAGAATACTTTATGTTACAAGTGTGAGAAAATTACTAAAAATAAAAATTAAATAATGAAAATACTAAAAATGGACGATTATTTCAAAAAATAAATGTTCAACATGTAAATTTAATAAACGAACATTAAAAAAATTTCCCAATGTTAGAGAAGGAATAATTAATGGATTATATAAGCCACAAAGAAGGAATTTTCCACAAAGAAAATTAATTTTATATGGTATTGATGATTTATGACAACTTAATCTTTTAGAGATGGGTACTGGGAATTTAAAATGAACATCACATATAAACAATGGTTAGAAGTATATTATGAAAATTATTGATGTTTTTTTTCCCTCAAAATAAGCATTTGCCATTCCAATTAAATTTGAAACATATATAAGCGGAGCAAATGTTTAAAACCCATATTGATAAAAAGTAAATCAAATAATTCTCAAAGTTATAATGGCTCAGAATTATATAATAAAATACTTAAAGAACTTATGCAAAAATATAACATCAATCATTATTCTTTATTTTCTGAATCAAAAGCTAGAATTGTAGAAATATTTAATCGAACTTTGAAAAATACGAGGAAAAAATGTGCTTTTATGGTAATTATAAATGGTTAAATACATAATATGTTTTAATGAAAGATTACAACAATACAAAACATAGACCTAGCAACATAAAAACCAATTGAAGTTAATAAGAAAAATGGAACCAAATTTAAATCAAACATATAAGATTGCTAAACAAAAATTAAAATTTTGGTAACATCCATATTAGTAAACATAATAAAATATTTCAGAAGAGTTATACAGCTAATTGGACAACAGAATTATTTACTATACTTAAAGTTTTATATTATAATGTTGCTGTTTACAAACTAAAATATATTAATGGATAAGAAATAAAAGGAAATTTTTATGAATATAAAATTATGAAAACTATGTATCCAAATTAATATTTTGTTGAAAAAGTCTTAAAAACAAAATGTGATAAAATTTATGTTAAATTTTTAGGTTTTGATAATTCTTGTAATTCTGGGATTAACAAAACATATAGTTTGAAATTTGAATATTTTTATTGTTGTATAATTTAAATGCAAAAAATGCAGTGCTCATCATTTTAATGTACATTTTAACATCCATTTTCACATTTGTTTTAATGTTTGTTTTAATGTTATTATGTTTCCAAAAATTTTAAAAATTTATTCAAGTGTACGATTGTACTTCTTTACTTACCACATTTAATTATTCTAATCAGATCTAAAGTGATAAAACCATAATCTTTGCCCCAAAATTTTGAACAAATTTCTTTAAACTTCTCATGAGACATGTCTCCACCAACAAAATAATTATAAATATTTTTCAATTAGTGACATCTTGTCTAAATATACAGAGAAAATTTGCTGTCCCTTACAAATTGCTTTGGTATTTTCGAATAAGTTTGACATAAATAGAACACATCAACATTTTTATGTCTTCCGATAGTGAAATAAATGCAAATAATATTTTGACTTTCTAAAATAAAATTATCAAATATAATCAGAGAATCATTTCGCATTGATCTAAAGGAGACATTTCATCAGTTTTATTATTAAAGTATGCCTTTTTTCTTTAATTTTTATTTTAATATCTCATCAAAATTATTTTTAACAGAATATGTTTGTGTTGATTCAAACATTTTGAACAAACATACAATTTATTAAAATTTAACCACTCTAATTTATAAATAACATTTATCATCAAATTAGTTTTTTAAATATTACTAGGTCCGACTATTATGACTAATATCATCAGGCAATAGTTCTGAAATCTTAATTTTTATAGTTTTCTTCAGAAATTAAAACACCTATACTGCAATAAACTTTTTCATTTTATATGATAATGTTATTATAAATGGAGAATAAAGTGTTTAATTTAACAAACAATATTTCCATACTTAAGAATAAACTTCATTCTGATATCGTCCATAGTGAAAAATCGATTCCTTTGATTAATTTTCATACAAAATTTTAACACCATATATAAACAACAATACTATAACAAGGAATTGCAAAAATGTATTCCCGTTGTTGATAAAATGAAGCTTTAACTATTTCTAGAGGTAAATACAATATTGAATCATTAAAAGAAACTGTAAATTCGATTGACCCATTTTCAACAAACAACATTGGAATAACAGCAGATAATGTAAAAAATAGAATATCTATCAAATCTAAGTTTGATATTAAATTTGATGATCGATTATCCAATATTCTTGGTTTTGAAAGAAATATGAGTATTGATAAAGACACAATTGTTTTAGACACTAAATTACATAATTTTAATCCATTTAAAACTATAAAGGTTCATTGTAACTTGGCTATGGCACATATATAAAATATGATGAACCTAATAATTTATAAACTGATATAATTGCTAGTTTTCTGCCAAAAACTATGTTTGGTTTTAGGGATTATTTATTTATGATCCCGGTTATCCTATTTTTTATCAAATAAATAATTAACTCTTTTATCATATTGTTTTAGAAAGTAGACATGAAAGTGGAAAATTAATTTATTTTAATGGAACTGATATCAATATTTTTTTTAGTAACTAAATATTATTAAAATATAATAATATAAAATATAATATAAATTTTTTGTTTAATATCCCTGTAGTATTGTGTCTATATATAATCTTTTACATTCAAAATCATACATTTGTCATAGTCAAAATGATATTGTTTTGCCATATATTTATTCGCCAATTTTTTTCATCTTATCTCTTGTAATCATATTGTTTTATAACCACTTTTTTTAAAAGTTTTTTGTACTTATTAACTCATTGATTTCATGTTCAATTGTAAAGCATTTTTGTGACTTAGAGTGAAGTCTTTAATTTTAGTAGCTTGTTTTCCCAAAAATGTTTCATATCCATAGCTTTTGGACCAGTACTTATTCAATTTATATCATAATCATTTTTATCCAAATTCATCTGTCCATTCACCTAACACACATGCTGTTTTAACAGTATTTTTTACAATCTTCAATGTAAACTTAGCTATCTGTGTCATAATATACTACTTTATCACCTAATTTATCTAACATTTCTTATTAACGTAATCTAGCATTTGAAGTAGTAAAAGTTGTTATAAATATATTGGTTGTGGTGCTATCTTCTACATAATTATCATTGTATTTATATGAAACTTCAATTATTTTGTCATTCATATAAACAACATTATTTATTTATAGTCTATCGTCTAATAACAATTCGTACCAATAAAATGGATCAGTAATATATCCTGTTTGTGTTAAATTTTGTCTCTGCCTAAATTTGTCCCAAAGTGAATTTAAACAAATTTTGGCAACAGCAGTTTTCCCTGCATTATGAACAATTATTTTCAATGTTTAAATCGATATTTTGTTCTTTTTTTATAACACGAAAATATTCACATTTTGATTTGTAATCTTCTTCCTATGGACTAGTTTCTAATTTCATTTTCGTAACTGTTTAATGTAGCCTGTAAACAACTTATTACTTTTTTGTTTGAAATGGCAAACTTGATTCATTTTCAGTAATTTGTAATCTTTTTCGATAGCTTTATTTAACTCTAATGTAGTCCGTGTTCCATTTATTGCCCTTTCTTCATCACTATGTTTACATTGTCCTTTTTCCTCTACAACACATTTCGAAAATAACGTAAACAAAAATTTTTCTTGTTTAATAGGAAGTACTCGATGATAAAAATTTCGTTGTGGTATAACTTTATATTTGAAAAATACAAACCAATTGTTGTTGTAATTTTTAGGAATAAATATTTTTATAGGATGACCAAATGGATAATAATCATAAAACATCACTGTTAGATATAAAATACACATATCTATATATTTTAATTTTTTTCTGAAACTTTTAATTTTTTTTTCATTTGTTCTACCTCCAAAAAATGCATATCTTGTTTGTAATTTCTCTATTACATTTTGTCTTAAAATTTATTTTCGAATATTTGTTTTAGTAAATAAGTAATCCATACTTTCATCGCTACAATTATTTATTGTATCTGGTGAATAAAAATCAGGACATCCATGCAAAAACATCCATGATATTGATAAAATGTTTTAGTTTTTTGGTTGTAACCATCAACTTTTGTTCCGTAAATATTTACTTCTTCGCCATTTTATGGATGTCGAACATTTGAAAATGTATTCAACAACGAAATTGATTCTTTACTAAACATTTATTTTTTATCATCTTTTTCTACACCAATACTATTTTCAATAATGAATTCCGATCTATAAACATTCATACAAACACCAGCAGTTGCAATGTAAAATGGGTCTATATTTGCTATTTCTAGAAAAGATTCTTTTAATTTAAGACAACCACGTCTTAAAATATCAACATCAGAATTACAATATTCAGCAAATACTATTTTGAAATCGAAAACATAATTTTCTTTCACTTTTTCAACATGCCATTTTTGAAATTCTTTCATAGATCTTCCTTCATTGTATTGACTCCATAAAATTTTGTAGCTGGTATTTTTCCAATATAATTTTAGTTTTCTGGCATATTAAAAATGTGTGGAAAATATCATTTTTTGAGTTCTTTAAATCCAAATGTTTTTTGAAAGGTTGCAAAACTTCCTTGAATAATGTTTATGCTGTAAATTATTTAGATATTTAGACTCGATATTTTAAGTTACATAATTTTTTAACCTTGATATAATGTATGAGGTTGTATACTATTTCTAACACAATATTTTAAAATAAGATATGAATTGTAGCCTTTTGAATTATGTGCAATTTTGCCGAAATGCAAAAAATCTTCACTTGTTTCAAAATGTATTTTGTTACCATTAAAATCATGTACAGATTAAAAGTTTGGCATGTGAAAACTAGTATCTTGTGTTGCTTCATAGTAAAAAAAGTGGTATTTTTCACACTTCGCTCACCTGTTACGAAACGTGAAGGCAGTGTGCATTGTGGAAGTCTAGGCAAGAAGAATGGTGTATACTGGACTGCTAACTGTCGCGCGCCATCCACAGGAAAATAGTAGCACTGGCAAGACTCACTCCACAGAGAGGCAGGGGAGTAAAAGTATCGGCCATAATGAAAAGGGGCAGTGGTTAGCATAGTCTTAGGTGGCCGTGCGGATAAAGGAGGACAGCAGGGGAGGGCACATGCACAGAGGTGAAGAGCACTGGAGTAACGCGGTGATGAAGGAGAGTAGCACAAGAATGAGGCATGAATGTGGCGCTAAGCTTCCACAGCATCTGTTTCTCAAACCACTTCCCAATTGTCTCGGCCTTCCTCCCTCCCTCAGTCTGCTATGCGCAGCCCGATCACCTCGTTTCATACTGCCACCTTGCCTTGCTGCCCACAGATGATGCATCACAGTATTTTTTGTCAAAACATGTAGTGCCACGTTGTAGCCCAGCACACTGCAGGAAATAAGCTCTCTTGCATGCTGCTTTTTAAACACATGAATTTTGAATAATGTTAAGTTTCTTGGTATCATTATCATTACACAAATTAAAGAAACATTAATTAGACCATCCTTTTTGCTTGTATTTATTATAAATTTTAACCACTGCTTGTAACACTAATAAAACATTAATTTTGAGATGACTCCCCACTCTGTGGTAAGACAATATTTAGTGGTGTTTTTTCTCTCTTTTCAGCACTAAGTCCCTGTTTACATACAGTATATATTGTAGTGGAGAACACAAACATTACTTTGGCACAATGAGTGATCGAAAGCATTAAAGTCTTGCCAGTTTGTTGGAAGATCTTTCCGTTTGTGATACAGAAAGTGAATCTGATTCACTAGGAAAATACCGCCTAGTACAAGCTGTGAGGACATTGTAGTTTCACCTAAACAGCGATGTTTCGATCTTTTATTGGACGATCTTTTCCTGAGTGATAGGACACAGATTCAAACATGGAAAGCCCACCAACGGTATCAGATCGGGACATGACCATTTCCCCTAAACTCAGCATAGTAGGTCTCCTGTTAGACGATTTGTTTTTATCTGACATGGAAATTTCGAGTTACTCAGAAAGTGTTTCATCGGAATCACAAGCGAGTTCTTTGTCAGATAAAGCTGATTCGTTTAGAGAACTGGAAAATAATTCATTTTCCGATTCTTCAGTCTCAGTAGAGTTATTGCCAGACCTCATATACATGTTACTGGCTACCACATTCGCATGTAGATTCACTGATATGCAGATACATAATGATCATGTATAGTCTGATGCAGATTTTGAGCGATTTTTTACAAGGTGCAAGGTCCCCTTTCTTATAGATAACATTAGCAGCACCCAGACTATTTTAATTTGCGTAACCATAGCATGCATATTCTTGAAATCCTTCACTGCGAAGGAAAATGCTACAGAAACATTTTACTTTCAATGTAATCGCTTCCCGTCCTACATTCATCCGATGTTGGCGAAATCTATGACGAAGCTATTAAGCCTTACATCACAAACAGACTTAAGCAGTTTAGTGCCCGTGTTTTCTGGTTAGAGTCTTCTTTTAATTCTGTGTATGGATGTTCACATATTTAAATTTAGAGCATTTACCATTGGTGCTAGACATGCTATGCTCCCCAAGTTTATTACTAATAAGAAGGCCTACATTAATGTGCAGTGTCCTGATGGAATGTGTTTCCATTACACTGCTCGAGCATTTTTGTTTCCTGCCACACATCATACCACGAGAATGTCTTCATATTCAAAACCTGACGAGATTTTGAATACTGAAGGTCTGTCGGATTCTGTAGTGATTCAGGATATCCCTAAGTCGAGGAGAACAATTTTATTTCTATCGATGTCTTCTGTTTTGTGAACAAAGATAATAATAAAATTGACGAAACTTATGATAAGCAAAGGGTAATTGTAGCAATGTGTATTCCTACTGCACGCCATGATCGCCACATAAGTCTTTTGGCCATTTGTGTTTGTGGAAATGATGTGGATTTGAATTTTGTTTGCATTAAGGATTTGTCATGGCTAGTTGGTAGGCAGTTGAGTAAGAAGAAAAACAGGAAATATATTTGCGATTGTTGCCTCCAGTATTTCAGAACTGAGGAGTAACTCACAAATCATACTATTTACTGTCAGCAACAAAAGGCTGTTCGCTGTACTTTCCCCACTAGGGACAACAAGTACTTGGAATTTAAGGATTATAGCAAACAGCAAGGATTGGGTTTCGTCGCCTATTGCAACATAGAAAGTTGCCTGAATCCCTTGTCCACTTGCCTGCCTGATAATGAGATGTTCTGATGAAGCCAAAAAAACCCCTGTTGATGAAGCTAGATTGACATCTCAGAAATGTTGTCATATTTGAAAGAAAGAAATCGGTACAGATCATTCTGTGGTAGACCATGGTCATCTAACTGATGAACTCAGAGGTTGCGCACATAAAAAGTGCAACTTGAATTTCACACTGGCCAAGTAACAACTTGTCACTCTCTTTCATAACCTGCAGAATTATAATGCTCACTTTCTCGTAAAGCCTGTGGTTGAATGTCCTGTAACACAACCCGATGGAACCATGGTAATCGAAAACCAGGGTAATATCCAGGTGATTTGAATGACCCTTGAAAAATACAAATGTATCACTGAAAATGTTCCCAATAGGATTGATTCCAAAGGAAAGGCACAATATTTTAAATTACGTTTTTTTGATTCATTCCAGTTCATAAGCACCTCTCTGGAAACTTTGGCAGGTAATTTACAACCTGTGCAATTGAGTATCACCTGCACGATGTTTTCAGACAACACCCAATTATGTTGGCAAAAAGGAAGGGAGTTTTTCCTTATGACTGTGTTAAGTTGAAAGACAGTCTGATGTGTACAACACTCCCACCAAAGGATGCATTTCATAATGTAATGAAAGGCGAAGGCATTAGCGATGAGGATTAGACTCATGCTCCTGCTGCTTGGGATGCATTAAACTGTGTGAACTTGTTGCAGTATGTCATCCAATATTTACATGTGGACGCTTGTTTGCTGGCAGATTTTTTTGTGAATTTCAGGACCATATGTTTCGCTCATTACGGCCTCGACCCTGCAATGTACGTTACAGCACTGTCTCTTTCATGTGACACTTTATTGTCATTGACACATGCGAGGCTAGGGTTGTTGGCTGACTCAGACATGTATGTTTTGTAGAATGCGGGGTTAGGGGCAGCATTACCCCGGTTTCCAGAAGGCGCAGAAGCTAATAATATTTACACAGGTGAAGATTATGACCCCAGTGCACCATCGAAATATATATGCTATTTCTATGTAAACAGGCTGTACAGTCACAATATTAAGTGCAAGCTTCCTATTGGCAATTTTGAGTGGGTTGAGTCTGATGTGTTTTCATTGTTGGATTTCGCAAACATGGTGAATGATGGGGACACTTGCTGTTTTGCGGAAGTTGATTTGCCTTTTTCCAGATGAATGTTATGATGGTCTATCTGATCTACCTTTGGTCCCAGTAACTGGCATACCTCCTAACGGCTTGCACAGAAAACTTATTTTGACACTTGTGCCATGGAAGATTTATGTTATACATGGGGAATGACTGAAGCACTATTTGATGTATAGAACCAACCTTAACTCTGTGCATCGCATTCTGTGCTTTAAGCAGAAAGCCTGGATGACGCCATACAACGAATTTAATATTGATATGTGTACTCAGTTTTCGAACGAATTCGAAAAATCGTTTTTAAAGCTTATAAATAATTCCATATATGGAAGAACTTTACAGAATGTCCAATGGTGAAAGGGACATAAGAGTCATTACCACGTTTGACATGTTCAATGTGGCTGCAAAGCTGATAGGTCGTCCTACATTCTTGGCAAGGCAAATAATCGGTGAGAATATTGTCCTTATCGAGATATCAAAGAGCTGGGTTACGTTTAACAAGCCCTTGTATACTGGTGTTGCTATTCTTGACTTTTTAAAATTAACCCTTTACGAGTTTCATTACCAGTACATGAGCACCAAATTTCCCACCATCCTTGCACCTTCTCTACTGCGATACTGACAGCCTAATTTATTAAATTGCCTGTAGATATGTTTATATTATAATTACCCCAGATTTAAAGGTGTGGTTTGATACTTTCAACTATGCGCGTGATAATCCATAAAAAATTCCACAAGTACAAAGGTCATACGGGGGTTATGAAAGACGAATGTGCTGGTCAAATAGTCACACATTTTATAGGTTTATGTCCCAAACTTGATACATACAGTGTTGCGAATGAGCAGTGTATGCCTAAAGCAAAGGGTGTAAAGTCCAACATTTTTCAGAAGCTCCGATACGAGGATTATCGGGAATGCATCGAAAATTGCACTAGGGTTTTGAGATACCAATATCAGTTCTGTATGTGTGGTCATGAATTTTGCACCGAACGTGTGACCAAGGTAGCGTTATCAGGTTTTGATGAAAAGCTCTACATTGAGGCAGATGGAATATTTGGTTTACCTTGGGGGCACTATGATTTTTTTCGACTCCACTACACTTAGTGCCATAAGAACTTCAGCCTCCACCATCAGCCAGAACCCCACCCAACACCACACCCTGCCCCACACTGCTTCACAATCAGCACCACAGCTGTCTGCAACACCTATTGTGTTTGCTGCAAAAGCATCGAATCGACTTCCCCCTCTCCAATTGAATTACGTATTGTTTTGTCCTAGCTGCAGGTCATGTTAACACCTACCTGTGTTTCTTCAGGAAATACGTCTTTGATACAATATCCCCTGTGGCCCTTTATGTCACCCAGGAATTACTCTACAGCATCCTCTTCACAACGTGGGAACGCATTACGTCTTTTACGAATTTAAGTCTAGGAATATACAAAGTATCTTGAAGCTACGTGGGAGGTATCGTTGGTGTTGGTGTGTGTGTTTACCAAAATTTACCTGGATGTGACATATGTCAATGACATACTGGACACTGCAACAAAGCGCCGTAATGGACGCCACAGCAGAACAACATTTTTTAAATATATATTAGTTTTAATGATTGTAAATAATAATTTTAAATGGCGTGTATGAATGTGAGTGAATGTTTGTATATTTTAACATGTCCAAAACAGTAATATGTTTTAGTGATATGATGTAAGAATGTTTTTTTTAAGGAATGTTTTGGTAGACTTTATAATTTTTTTGTAATAGTGTTTAAAATGCTTTCTAATGGTTGTACAACTTTGTATGGTTTGTTGTAAACTTTGTATAAAACATGTAGAAATTTGTTGTAAACTTGTAAAATATTCTGTTTGTAAATATAGGATACTTTTGAAAATAATAATTAAATTCATATGTGAAGGAAATAATTTATTTTGTTATTTAATAGTTTTAATTTCGTTTGTTACAGGTATTGCGGATGAATAGAGTAAATATGTAGATTAAGTATTTGTGGGTGACTTGAGATGCAATATTTAATTATTTATTATTATTTCTGTTTTACACAACATTATTTACACAATGTAAAAACGAACGAGTGTGAAAGACTTATGAAAAGGACGAGTGAACTATAAGTGGTCGAGAAAATCTTGTGAATAAAATCTGAAAGAAAAGGAATGAGGGAGATGAAGAATCTCGGAAAAGACCATCGACACAGCTGAACTTGAAATACTTTGGTGACACAACCTACACTGTTGCTAATGGACTGGGCGAAAGTCGTCTGGGAGAACTCCATGTATACGAACTCTTGTCCGCACATCACAGCTAAGGAATGTCAAGTGGCGAGCTTGCTCCACATCACTAGCTGGCAGCGACTTTGTCTTATAACAAACCAAGATATTAAGAAAACGATAATATTATTTTAACAGATTTTAAGAAATCACTCGCTAAAAATCGAGTCTTACTTAAAAATTACTATGGCTGTGAGTCAATGCGTTGATGTCTGCTGTAAAGAGATATTATTCTTCAACTTTTGCTGAAATGGGTGGCATTCTATTTAACATACAATGTACAAGTAATTATTATTTTAAGTTTGAAATGGTTTTCAATAACTATCCTAACTTGATTTAAAGAGACATTGTAAAGTTTGCAACACCAGTTTTCCTCCTCCTCCTCTTTCATTGTCTCCACTTCCACCTCCACATCCACCTCCACATACACCTCCATCTCCATATAACGTTCACATTCACCACACCACCACATCCACATGCTCCATGTGCTCAACACGCTTCACAACTTGCTCCACACTTAACTCAACATGCTCCACACCTTGCTTTGCACATAGCTCCTCACTTAGCTCCTCACACTCCGCATGCTCCGCACTGAAGACTTAACACCATACTTAAAACTTAACATCATACTTAAGACTTAACACCATACTTAAGACTTATCACCACACTTAGCACCACAATTATCACTGCAATTGGCATCGCAATCAGAACCACAATTAGCACCATGATCAACACAGAAATTAGCACCACAATCAGCACCGCAATAAGCACCGCAATAAGCACCACAATCAGCAATGCAATCAGCACCGAAATTAGCACCTCTTGTAGCACCTCACGTAGCACCTCACTTAGCACCTCATGTAGCATGTCGTGCTTGGGATAAGTTGGATTAATTTCTTACCATTTTCATGCAGTTTATGGAAGATTGTTCATCTGGTTTAACCTGTATTTCGTTGCATCTTAGGTGTTTCGATAATTATGTTTAGCTGTTGAGAGCAGATGAGGGTGATGTGTGTATTCCGTGGTGTGTTTCAATTTTGATTGTAATTCGTTTTTATTGTTTTTATGACAGATGGGCATATCGTTTGTTGGATTGTGTTTTTAACTTTGTTTAATGACTTCAGTTAGTTGGCATTTGTTTATGTCGTATATTGATAGGTGAATATTTTTGTGGTTAATTTGTTACAGTTTTAATATAAATTTTGTGTTTCATTCGTTACGACTTGTAGTTCTGCCGTGTTTCTCGGTTTAATGAATTTGGCTAATTGATTAAAGTACATTTTAAAGTCTCATGTTTGGTTTATATTAGTACGATTTAATGTTACGTATAGTAAACACGTGATTAAAGTTCAATTACTTAACACTTGTTTCGTTTAATTTTATTCTTTGGTAGGGAAATACTTTGCGACGTAATCGAGTTAATGAATTTGTCTCAGTTATTATAGTAATTTTTTAATGAATCAACTTATTTCATTTGCTTCACCGAAATAGTTCGTTCTTTTAAAATATTCATTTATTACAATTCGAGAATTTCGCCTATGTAGAGCTCAGTCTACAATCAGAGAGCGAGCTGGCCAGAGCTGGTCTCGTGTGTTCTCTGGCCGAAGCAGACGTCTCATTAGTCATAGTCATTCCATCCTCAGTACACCTCCAGATGTGGTAGTGCGAACATCGATGCCGCCTCTCTCCAAACAAATAAAAAAATTATCCTTATGCTACTCTTGCACCAAACTCACATCTTATATAGGTACCTAATACAGTATACATCATTGCTCAGTTGGCTCCTGGATGTCAGACAGTAGACATCGCTACTCAAATACACATAATACCCCTACCCCAAATTACAAAAATTAAAAATTAAAAAAATATATATATTTTTTTCAGAATTTTCCGAAATTTTGGAAAATCGGATTAAGACTTAATACAACCACACAATTGGCCAGTTAATCAGATTAGCATATTAAGCCGCGAATTAATCTGCTAATTAATCGAATTAGCTGTTAATACACAATTAATATGCTCCATTCACATATCATTCACCTCAGGTGTGCCAGAACCCGCACGGCCCTACTACTGCAGTGTATCAAAACCTATTCAATTATTTTATTAATAATGTGCCTATCTTAGACAGTTCGAGTATTTCCATTAAAATCCGTATTACATGTTACTTCAGCCCCACTTCAGTTTAATTAATTTTCTGCCAGTCCGCAATGTTCTAGGTTTCTCAGAGCGCTCTCACACACAGTAGTCTTCGCCCGTCGGGTTTCACGCCCTCTTGTCCATTCACACCATGAAAATCTCGTCCACACTAAACTTCGCGCCCACACTCAGCTAGATGGCCTTCGCCAAATACTGCTGGCCATTGGGCTGCTGTATTATGACAAATAAAAATATCAATACGGTAGCATACACTGTAATGTGTATATGTCAGGGAAGTGGGGGTGAGGGAATCAGTCGTCTGCTGGGCGTGGTGTATTAGGGACGTCCAGTAAAGATTATTTTTTAAATATATTTTTAAAAAATATTTAATACTTTTTTAAATACATTTTCTATATATTTTGAGATTTTTCTAGAATATTTAAAATATTTTAAATTACATTTTTGGGATATTTTGAGTTCAAAGTTATTTAAGATCATGGGGTATCAGTGAAGGTCACCTGAATTCAATACTGTGGTAGTGGTAAGTAAGGTTATATGCTTACTGATGTTTATCTATTTCTTCTCGAGTTTTTTTCAACATCGCGGTGTCAAGGTCAAGGTTTCCTGCATCCAATATGGTGGTAGTAGTCAGTAACATAATATGCTTGCTGAGTATTAGGTATTTTTTAATAGTTTTAATTTTCAAGATCATTCAATGTAATGGGTTCACAGTTAAGGTCACCTGCATCCATTATGGCGGTGGTAGTCGGTGACATAACATGTTCATTTACTTTAATGAATTTTTCTTCTAGTTTTTGTTTTCAAGGTCATTAAAAGTCATGGGGTGAATGTCAAGGTCCTTGGCTTCCGAGATGGTTGTAGTAGTCAGTAACATAATATGTTTGCCTACTTATATATTTTTTTTGGTGTTTTTGTTTTCAAGGTCATTCAGTGATGGGGTCAAGTTCATCTGCTCCCAATATGGTGACGGAATTCAGTAATGTAAAATACTTATTGACTTTTAAGAATTTTTTCTCGAGTTTTTGTTTTCATGTTTGTTCAATATCATGGGGTCAAGGTCAAGGTTACCTTCACCCAATATGTTGGTAGTAGTCGTTAACATAATATGCTTTTTGATTTTAAGAATGTTTTGCGATTTTTTGGAATGTTTTGGGAAATAAGAGAAATTTTACGGGAAAAAGAGAAACTTTTAAGAGGGAAAAGTCAAATTTTTAGTGTTAAAAGGGAATTTGTTAATAAAATGTCTGCTGCGGAACCTGAATTTTCCGTTAATATTTAAATAAATTTTTTATAGTTTTTAAAATAAATTTATATATTTTTTGGAATATTTCAGAATTAAAAAAAAATTTTTTTTGTTTATTTTGGTTTCAAGGTCAACGGTCATGGGCCAAGGTAAATGGTCCTGAGGTTTCAGTCCTGCTCTTTTGACCGGGGTCACAATTCCCCGTCACCTGGGTCACGAATCCTAGTCTCCTGCTCTAGGAAAAACACAGAATATTTAAGGGAAAAATTGAAATCTTTAAGGCAAAAGGAAAGTTTTTAGGGAAATTTAATCGATTGTGAGGGAAGAAAGAAATTTTTAAGGAAAAAAGGAAAATTCCAACATGGCCTTCGGCTGGCTCCGGCGTTCCTATTTCCAGTGCTCATGACGCAGTGCTCATGATATATTGAGAGCCGATGAGAGTTAAATAACCGCAAGAAAAAGCAGCGGTGAAATGAAAGGTCGGGAGAACCGGAAGTGCACGAGAAAACATGCCGGCCGACATCCGGCAGGTTTCCCATAAGTAAAAATGTGAGTTGCCCTACCGGGAATCGAACTTGCTTCGCTTAGGTGGGAGGCGAGTCGTCTGACATATACAACACCGCGACCTAGACGGTTATGATTTAAGTTGGACGTGTTACAAAAACGTGTATTTTTTGTCTCTTTATCGATGATTTGTAGATGTATTGAAATTAACATCAATTTTAATTATGTATATTGGGTTCTGATTTTGCCCGATATTTCTTAATCTTCTCACATTCATATTCGACAGGTTTCAAATTTTTAAAATTAAATTGACGTTGTAGAAGGACTGCTGTCATCCTCCATGTTTCCAAATGTATCAGTTGTTTTAGAATATGAATGCCCCTGGTAATAACATTTAACGCTGCCTTACATCTGTTGGAGAAACAGCACGAGTCCTGAAGATGTCGTTTCTCATACAAACGTGATTTTTAAATGGTTATATTAGTAGGATACTCAGGGAACACTCATTGCTTCTGTGTACCCTTGTGCATGTACACCTGGCATTGGCTAAAGTGTGCGCAGTTGAAAAATGACAAAGTATTCCATTTGTGCTGCTTCTCGGGCAACTTATTCAGATGTGTAAAATATTGGTAATGTAAGATATATATTAAGTGTGTTCTTAAATATTACTTGCCAGAAAATTACTCCATGGAAGAAACTTCACAGCTGGATTTGAAATATTTCTCCAAGTACCTCAAATACTGCTCGAACTCTTTGTTTATTGTCTGTTCACAGAGACTGCTGACTGTTGGACATCCCTGAGCTATGCATTCACAAGCGAGTAGAATCGGCCCGACCGGGTTCGACCATCACGTACGTTGCTCTGCCAGAGGAGACCTCTCCTGAATATTGACGGGATACCTCCAGCCTGCCGAAGTCCAAGGAATACTTAGTAGCCCGTGAAAATAATTATTTTCCAGCTGCCGCACTGCATCATTTCACCTATCATCCAAAAACACACGCGAACTTTAGGGAATTGTGTAATTTTTCCCCCCTCGCTAAGTGTAACAGCTTCTAAATAATTTATATATTGCAACATAACATTGGTCGATCGATAACAGATTTCAGATTTAGAGTTTAGTTTTTCGTAAATTTACTTCCAGTTTTCGAGTAGCTGTTACATAGCACCTATGTCGATCGTATGAACCAAACATGAAATAACAGACCAGCTCAAATCCAATTGAAAAATTCATGACTTTTTCGAGCAGTATGAAACTTAAAAATAGATACGTCTTCTATCCACTACTTGCTTAAATGTAACGCGGTGCCGATGAAAACGGACTGCATGTGTGAATGACTCCAGCATCGTTTGCTTTTTTAATTCGCATCATTTGAGTGGAAATAGAAGGGAAATAATTTAGATTCGCGGTAGTCTTTCAGGTGTCCTCGCAGGGCCGTGAACATGCGACCAACAAAAAAGTCCAAAAAAACAATTTTATACCAAATGGTTCTAAAAAAAATAATAACCCCCTCTCGCTAGGTAAAATCTGGAATCCAGTGAGATCCGTATGTGTAAACAGTGTAAGAGAATAAAATACTTACAAAGAGTGCACACTTACCAAGTAAAGAACTCATTTGAATTTGTCTAGAATTAAACATGTACCAAACCTTATGAGGAAAACAAATTCGGGAATTGCTTTATAATAGCTTTTTGATGAACAACACAAATTTGTTACAATACATTTTTTTGGCTTTTCTTCGGTATACACGAAACACCACTAATTATAATTTATGTGGTTGAAAACTGTTGCCTTGCCCCTTCAGAGAATAGTATTCCTTACAAATGTTCAATAAAAATTTCGTTATTTTATACCTTTTCAGAATATTTACTCCTTAAATCATTAGTTTCATCTCACAGACACGAATACAATTAGTTCATGGGGCTGGGCACAGCCTTGGTCATTATTACCGCTCTAACCCTGCGCGGGAGACTGTCAACCAGATGTCGAAATGACGCCGGGGAAATAGCTGATCACTGCAGCATGTATAGTAAGTGTTGAGGAACGTCGGCGTATTGTATGCATTCGCCGCTCCAGTTTGTCCCATAGATGTTCGGTGGTTCTGGGCTGGCCAGTCCATTCCCGGAACCCTATTGTCCACAAAACCACACACGAACAGACCTCGCTTTATGGCAGGGGCATTGTCATGCTGAAACACATGCATTTATCACCCCTAAACTGGTATTCTACCACAGACAACACACAGTCAGTCTTAGGGTCGATTGCACAGTTCCATGAGAAAAATCTTAGAGAAATATAAAGGTGAGATATCATTTAAGAAAAATTTAACATTTGTCTTCGATGTTGCACAGTTCTCCATTAAAGATTTCTTTAGTGTTAAAAAACTTAAGTTGAAGTGGTCCCACACACATGGTGGGGGAAAAAATTCTTCTGTTGCACCACCTTGAAATGAAAAAAAAAAAAAAAAATTCTAATCTTGTTGGCACTAAAAGGTAAAGAAGAAGAAGTTTTGTTTATTTTCTTTGGCCATCTTCGTCTCTAAATAATGACGTCCAGTTAAATGTTTTTCACCACAGAAGAAAAAGATGTATTGTGCCAATTAATTGCAAAAAAATAAAACCATCGAAGTTAAGAAGAATGTTATGCATTCCGCTGCAATAAGAAATAAAATGTGGTTAAAACTCACTGCAGAGTTAAATGCACAGGAATTTGTCGCAAAGGTAAGAAATAGCACTATTTTGCTGTTACACAAAATAACTTTGTGTTAATACTTTTTCCTCAGTGTACGTACATAAAATTCTTTTTTTTTTTCGTCGATGAGGCTATTGAAGGTAACCAAATAAGGGTGATTTTAACCTATAAGTAGATAGTCTGTTAGTAAGCACGATATAAAAAAAATTAAGAATAATATAACTCTCTTCTACACTCAACCCTTTAACACACCGTGAATCATCTCCTTCATTAACATCAACATTTACCGTCAAAATATGAAGGTAATCCTTTCGATGATAATACCTAGAAACATGGTATTGCCTTCACAGTATTGTGTGGCGTGTCTTCTCTAATGACACAGAGGGAAGTAAATTCTGCCGTTGCTCATCATCACTGGAGCAAGCTCATCAGAGCGGAGGCTGTACAAGCCCCAGGGAAAGAGGGGGGGGGGGGGCTCTTGTCCACCCAAAAATCTTTCATTTGATTGCGACGGGTAAAGAGAAGCTAACCTCCTCACCCCATCGCACCCATAAAATTGTAAGAATGAATTAAGCTCGCAGCTGTCTATCAGACTTGCCAAGTCACCCCGGCCAGCCCTGGTTAAGTGAATTCTGATACAATTGCGCTGAACTTATAAAACAAACGAATTCGAAAGAGTAGTATATATATTCATTAAAACAAACATGTACAGTAAGATTACTACAGAAAAACATTCTATGTCCATAACCTTGAAAAGTCTAACATCCTGTCGGCGGCCCCATATGTTCGCGGCCGGCATCTGTAATATTAGAACGCCACGCCGCGGCTTCCATTACACTATGAGGTTATGTCACCCATCTCAAAATTTAAGATAAACATAGTTATTGAAATAATCTACATATTTACAAAATTCAAATGCCATTATGTTGCGAATTCATGGCAAAACAAGTTCATATCAAGTATATTGCTTAAATCACAGATTATTAGAACATCAAAAATTACCTATAAGAGCCTCGACTTCAGTAAATTTCAGATTCTAAAAATAGACATGACATCATCGTCTGTTGTTGATTCATGGTGTGTTAAAGTGTTGAGTGTAGAAGAGAGTGATATTCATGTTTTTTTTTGTGTCGTTTCTTTCGTAAGGCTCATTATGCAAAACATCCTACAGTTATGGATTTGACTGAAGTTGATCAGCGAGACATAATTTGTTGGAAGAGTATTCCTCTACATTAAGGTGTTGCTAATAAGAATGATGCAATTAGTATATACTCTACACCCGTGCTCATTTCTCGGAAGAAGATCCAGTTCGAGATTTGTGATCTAATTTGGCTTTATCGGAAGTTTGTTGGCATTACTGGTAACATTCATGTACTCGGACATGTTGAAATGTTATTTAATCCACAAAAAAATTAATAAAAAGCATTTATCGGATTCTTTATTTTATTATATGTTGCATTAACAGTTGTAATGTAACTAAAATTTGTTATGTAATTATAATAGTCGCGATATTGGTAATTCTTTTAAAACTTTATTTTTATAAATCATAGAAATATTAAGTTATTCTAACTGCAAGTAACCTTATGATATTAGCAAAGGGTTAAATTAGCTTCCTTAAGTAATATATCCTGCATAAAACATAAATATATAAATACATACGTATACATACACATATATACAAAATATTTTGTACAGCGAAAAAAAGGAGGGGGGGGGGACAAAACTCATATTCCCTCCTCATTCATGCACCAGCATCGTAAAGGTTAAGATGACAGACAATGATGATATAATGTCTATTTTTATATTCTGAAATTCACTAAGTAGAGACTCTTACAGGTAACTTTTGATATTATAATAATTTGTGATTTAAGCAATATACTTGCTATGTATGTATTGCGTCATGAATTTGTAACATAGTGACTTTTGAATTTTGTAAATCGGTTCGTTATTTCAATAATTCTGAATTTTTTAATTGTTGAGGTGGATGACAGTTTTATCTAAGGGTAGTCTGTTGGTCCCTTAAGATAAAACTAAGATTTTCCTTTGATTTCACTTCAGACATGTTTCTGCAATGGATATTTCTTAGATTTTTTATAGATTGCCCTTTCTCTTGACTGCAATCTGCCCTTAATGTTCTTACTGACTTTCGCCTTTAACATGTCCCATATTATTATGAGAGAACCAAGTACTGTATGTTCAATGAAAAACATTCATTAATTGTCACCCTACACCGCCGAATTTCACTGTGGCCACTATAAATGACAGCATGTAGCGTCCACTTGGCATTCGCTACTCCCAAACACTCCCATTGGACTCTCACATGGCAAAGCATGATTAGTCACACCAAATTACGCACCTTCAGACGTCCACATTCCTGTAGCGTTCACTTGGCATTCGCTACTCCCAAACACTCCCATTGGACTCTCACATGGCAAAGCATGATTCGTCACACCAAATTACGCACCTTCAGACGTCCACATTCCTGTAGCGTTCACTTGGCATTCGCTACTCCCAAACACTACCATTGGACTCTCACATGGCAAAGCATGATTCGTCACACCAAATTACGCACCTTCAGACGTCCACATTCCTGTAGCGTTCACTTGGCATTCGCTACTCCCAAACACTCCCATTGGACTCTCACATGGCAAAGCATGATTCGTCACACCAAATTACGCACCTTCAGACGTCCACATTCCTGTGGCGGCACTCTTTACTCCACTGAGTGCGGCGCTTTATGTTTACAGGCAACGTGTGCAGTTTATGTGCAGGTGTCTGAGCCTTGTACCCCAACTCCCGGCGCACAGTCAATGTGCTAGCTGCTCAATTACTAGCACTGGTATAATTCACAGGCGATGATATCACACAGTGTCATGCGATGTTCTCATACCACCTTCTTCAATGATCGACGTTCCCTTTTGGTAAACACACATGGCCTACCTGGCCATTGCTTTCTGTGACTGTGGCTTCCCGTTTCCACTTCACAATCACATCTCCAAAGTCCAATTGGGAAACTTACGACAGCGAAAATAGCCCTGGCATATTGCTTAATGATGTCGCAACTTATAAGTGCACCACGTGTGAAGATACTGAACACCTCTGCTCCACTCGTGCTGCTGGTATTGCATATAACTGACGAACGTCGTGTCCTCTGCTTACTTTTGTAGCGCCAGTGGTGGTCATGTGACATCTATGCGTGTGTTTACATTCATAGACAGTTTGTCCCAATACTTCTGATCTGATAGTGTACTGCATTTTTAATTAGATTAATTTGTAGTGTTTCCAGGACGTTGAATAAAAAATTATCCATTTGTTGACTTTCCAAGATTAATAATTTTCGTTTTAAATAATTCGAGTGCAGATATTTAAACACCTGTTAAAATGGAGGTCTTAAGAGCCGATGAGGGTGAGTTTGTGTGAGCATGGAACAACGCTTGGAATTTAGAGACGACGGAAACGGGAGATCCCCGAGAAAACCCGCCGAACAGCGGCATCGTCTGGCACGAATCCCACGTGCGAAAATCCGAGAGCGACCGTGCGTGGAATCGAGCCCGTTTCGCCTAGGTGGGAGGCGACTAGTCTGACCATTCTACCACCGCGACCCCTTCAAAGAACTGGAGTTTATATAACAAAATATTATCTCCATGTATAAGACGCCAAGTTGTACCACCCATAAAAACATTCTGTTATGAATTATTTCTGTTTTTTCCTACATTTATGTGTTTACTGGTCAGGATATATGTATACCGAATGTACGAAGGCAAATATTGTTCTATTGTGACGTTATATAACAAAATATTATCTCCATGTATAAGACGCCAAGTTGTACCACCCATAAAAACATTCTGTTATGAATTATTTCTGTGTTTTCCTACATTTATGTGTTTACTGGTCAGGATATATGTATACCGAATGTACGAAGGCAAATATTGTTCTATTGTGACGTTGAATACGTTTTGGGATTAATGTTATGCATTGTGCTGTAAATATATATATCTTTATTCAAGAGGCTAGCTAGTATAATATTATGTTTTAAGCCGAAATAATGTCGCGTAGTTTGCACTCACACTATATTTCTTACATCAAATTTAGCTTCTGCTCTCCTTTGTAGGCCACATCTATCCATAGTATAAGACAAAGTCGCCCGGCCGCGTGTGTCTGTGTATTCGGCTAAGGCTTCAAAACTACTTAGTGGATTTTGATGCGGTTTTTACTCTTATTTACAGACTTTCTTCAGGAAGGTTCAGGTATATAATAAGTTCATATTTAATACAAGGATAGTAGAGAAATGTTGTTGTTTTCTATTCAAGTCAGAAAAAGTCGCTTTTTTGGGCGCTTACATGGATTGACTAAACCATAAGAGATACACCAAATGTATGTCATATATAATTGTAGATCTCAAAAATGTCTAAAAAGTCCGCACGGCATATGTTTATCTTTTAAAGATGACCCATAGTAACAATTTTTGTCTTTTAAATTTTGCTTAAGAAGACTTTTTGAACAACACACTTGCCTAAACACCGCCATATTTGTAAATCGCACCCTAGCGAGGCCGGGGCGGATCGTTAGTCCGAAATATACGATATCACACCAATTTTTCTGATATTTGTTTCATAAGGAAAGGCCAGGTTAGTCTTTCATTCATGGCGTAAAAATTTTGTGGTTATTTTGTTTCTAAACAGTTGGTGTAATGATCACGAATGTCCACTAATGACTAAAAACTATTAGGTGTTCTTTTATATGTCAAGAGTGTTTTAATCCCTTATATTGTGTCCACGTGGATTATAGACCGTAATCAGAAAAAAACAAACCAATTAAAAAAAATTAATATTTTGGTAAACATTCGGTTAACGAATACATTGAGAATGAGAGAATTACATCGGTGATATTTTATCCTTTTACCACATATTTATATTAATTTTAAGTCTTTTTTAAAACTGTTATTGGGTTAGTTTTAATCATTCATCGTGGGTGTGACATAGGTACTTTATAGTGAGTATAATAGCTGTTATTGAAAGAGTTAATGTAAATAACATTGTAGGGTGCACCCTAGAGCAGAGGTAAAATATACCAGGGGAAGGACCTTCGCGATGAAGCCCTTAGGTTCCATCGTCCCTTAGAAGAGACTTGGAATAAGACATAATACTCTAAGATGAAGAAAGTGCGGAATGCAAGGGCAGGGAAAACAGAACACTAGCTATAAAAATGATGGCATAGGTCATATCTGCCCCTGATAATTCATGCAAAAATTTGAGGCCATACCATTGCGATTGGAGCCCGTATCGCTGCGGTCGGAGGCCAGTGAGCTAATCGGTTAGCCACCAAGTGCCCGATATACAAATATTTAATTCAGATGTAATATGACAAAGTTCATCCAACAAAATGTTTAAAGATGTTTCAATACTTTATAGCACTAAGCACCAAGTCCAATGATTGTTATGATTCAAAACTCGATTAGATAACAATTATCTCATTAATAATACACTTATTGAGAAAAATGTTTGATCCATAAAATGTATAGAAGTAGAATTGTTTGTACCGATTCGGGCACAAGGGTACGGAGCACAGGGGTGCAGGAACCGACCGCTGCCACGTTGGAATTTTCCTTTTTAGCCATAAAAAGGGAAAGTGGGGGAATATGTGAGATTTGAAGTAGTAGGGATAATGCCGATTGTGGAGCGCTGTTATGGATTCTGTTTTTTTAATATTAATAGTTAATTTATTCACTTTTCAGTCTATACAGGTATGGGGTTAAGCATAACTCAATTGGGAACATTAAATATATTCAGTTGTGGGTAAACTGTATTAAAGGAACTTCAGTCACGTCTTCCCTATGATCGAAATGGTTCGGTTACCGCAGGCCATTCGAACTGAGTAGAGTGGTGTACCTCCATACGGCCATACGGCCGAATGGCCAACACATACGTGTTGGTCATTCGATTCGGGCCAGCGTTTTCGTATGCGAGTTTCAACATGACAAGCTTCCATGTTGTAGGCTCTCCACCTTCCTTTCTTATTTAATGTACGATTCCAACGATTATAAGGTGCGAAATGGAACAAAATGTACGTCGCACAAGAGAATCTTCATGTCAAAATCATGTTTTGTTAATAAAACGTGATAAAATGCATTAAAAGTACTTCATAATGTTACTGGAAAGAAACGGTACAAAAATGGTTTAATATTATATACAGCATGTAAGTCTAGGCTTTACTGCAGTAGTGGTGGGCGAGTGGTTAGTGCGGTGACTGACAACTTAAAGGTTTGATAGATCTAATGTGCTCTAAGTACAATTTATTTTTATTTCTACATCCTGGTTAGTTAAGTTTTATACTCAACATAATAACGAAAAACATTTCTTAGTGATATTTACGTTCAACGTATAATCTTAAACGAGATATAAAATAGCAAACCAAACTCTCCTTATAGTTACTACTGAATATTATTCGCTAGAAGCATCTTGTGATCATACGTCTGTGATCTTTGCTCTTATGGTTATTTATTAGGCTAAATTTAGGATTATTCTTAGCTAAGTGTAATATGTTAATTACAATGTTACGCTCGTGTACAGTATTCTGAGGATGAAAATTCGACTTTCATCACTGGGAGATGCCATGTGAAACAGTATCGATTGTGCGCGAAACTGATCACTTCTAAAATATTGTAATGTTAGAGCTTTCAATGCGACAAATACTTCCACACGCAATGTGTAGATAATACTGTCACTGTGGAAAATATAAATGCTGTTCAATCATAAATAAGAAAATATGAGATCGGAGTCAACTTTGGCAACATATCAAAAATTTACAACAATAATGGTACTCTATGTAAAAAAAACAACCAGCTTATCTTATTTCAAGCAATAGCAAACATTATACAATTATTAGCCAGCGCATAAAACAAATTTTTTTAAACATTAATTTAGTAAAATAATAAAAATAAGTGTAAAATGCGAGGACATTGCCTCCTAATTTATAAACCTAGTATAAAAGCACGGCGAATTCATTTTGCCTCGTGATGACTGATTTGAAGAGCTAATTATAGTTCCACGTGTTATTAAACTTTCAATTAATTACAATACATTTGCTATTATCTACATGTGACAATATTTTCGTGAAATTATCCCTGTTTATACATATCAGCTATTGTTCGCTAAGAAGATCTGTAATGAGATATACAGCGAACTTATATATCAGTAATATTCAGCACCGTGATAATCACTATGCTTATAGTGACTTCAAATGAACCTATTGTAACGAACCTAAGTTTAAATAATTCTCGTGGAAAACTATATGAATGTGTACCGTATGCATATAATAAATGATTGTGTCAACAAGTTTGAATGATCAGTGACTAATGGTTGAAACACATTTACACAAAATGCTTATACAAACGTGGTAATATTTAAATATCGTTTGGATTGAATTCGAAATTAAGGCTTAAATCTTTTCACTTACACGGAATCAAATTGAAGACATAAAAACTCAGGTTTAAACAATAACCATCGTTTCTTCAATTATCAAACGGCAAAATATTGCTAAACCATATAAATTTATTGAATAATATCAATTAATATATGCCTAATCAATATGTAAGTTAAGAACACTGGGAGCAATTTTAAGGGAAAGATATTAAGACTGCAGTAGCGCGACATATCATGCATTAATAAACTTGGAAATTTGGGCACCACAAAAAATACCAAGAACTTAATTAGAAGTGGCAATAACTGCGTCTAAGAAAAAAACGCGTGAACTATTGAATTTAAATGAAAAACTCGAAAGAAAATAAAGTACAGCACATTTACATCGTCAATTAATAAATGTTAAAATAATCCTAATTCTTTAACTTCTTCTACTTACAGTTTACAATTTATAAATGTAATTAAATGAACGACAAAGAAATTCATCATGAGCTTGATAAATAAAGAAGCTCTCATATAGATAAAAATATTTTTAGTAATTGTACGTTGCAATCTGACAGATTGTGTTTGTGTTTGAAGCTGTATGAGCTGCCCAACAACGCTACAGTACGATTTCCAGCGTGCAGTAGCATGTGAGAGAGCCAAGTAACTCGGTTCCAACAACTCGGCTTCCATTCCATGCGCTCAAGTCGCACGGGAGCAGAACCGAATGGCTCCAGCATACCAAAACAGTGTCCCGTTCGGCAAAACACCGCTGGACTAGCTACTCGCATACGACTGAAAACTCCAGCATAAGGCACTAGGATTCAGGACCCATGACCTTTGAACTTAGGCACCAAACCCTCAAAAATAAATAAATAAATAAATGTATTATTAAAAATTATAATTTTTTTTTTAATGTATTAAAATTATTTTAAAATGTTTTTAAAACTGTAGTGCTCCAGCGCCAATTTTCACTAAAAATTCTAATTTTTTTGCCTTAATCCCTTAAAATTTCACTTTTTTTCCTTTAAAATTGCATTTTTCCTTAAAAAAACTCAAAAAACACAATAAATTAATGTAAGCTAGCAAGCATATTATGTTACTGTTATCTTGGAAGCCAGTGACTATTGAACATGGACCTTTGACCTTGAATGACATTGAAATAAAAAATTCTGGAAGAAAATTACGTTACTGAAGTACTACCCCCATATTCGGTGCAGGTGACATTGACCTTGACCCCGTGGCCTTGAATTAACTCGGAAGCAAAAATTATAGAAAGAAATCATAAAAACCAGCAGCATTTTACGTTACTTATACCCCCATATCGGGTGCGGGTTACCTTAACTTTGACCCTATGACCTCGAATGAACTTGTGAACCAAATCTCGAGAAAAAGTTACCAAAAGTCAGCAAGCATATTACATTACTGACTACTGCCTCCATCTTGGTACAACGCTACATAGCCAAGGCACCCATATATATATATATATATATATATATATATATATATATATATATATATATATATATATATATATATATATATGGGAACAGTATATTGTTGTGAGAAGGAACATATTCTAACTCTTGCTAACACCAAAAAAAAATGTTTCATACGAAAACAGTTATGCCGTGGTTTTGATAACTCGACATAGCACATTTATAAAAAAACTTAATAACTGGCCACTATGTGTATCACGAAGGTAAAATGATAGCATATATATATATGCGTGCGTGTGTGTGAAAAAATTTGTGTAGATCCCAAGGTGCAGAAAGTATATTAGTTTCATAGTTTTTTTACTGTAAACAAGTACATTATTCGTACCCATAAGCGCATACACAACAGCCCACAGGCACTGGGAGGGATATAAATGAAAGAAAGAACAATTCAGTAAACCATGCAAATATTTATTATAGTAAAAATTATACATTTTTATGAATGTCACTTGTAGCAGGATTGTTACGACGAAATGCCCTCGTCTACCTAGGAATCATCACGCCCCGAGTGACCCAGCTACCTCACGTACAGGCGGGCTTTACGTGAGTTTAGCACCCTCTCCACCAAGTACATGTATGGAAACTGCGCAGGTCAGAACTCCTCGCCATAAAATCAATCAATGATGGGTTCGCCAGGTAGGTCCTCGAGGTGGAACATGCATCGGTATGCATGTCGTATATGCATCAACCTGTACAGCTCTGGAGACCAGTTCTGACAGTAACCTTCGTAGAAAATTCCACACTGTTTCAAAAATCGGCACCAAGTCAGCAATCTTGGCTTTAGGCTTTCACAGGCCCCTCCTCTTAGGAATAGCATACGATGCTCGAAGCACGCAGTCGTTCTTCACATTTCCAGGCTTCAAGCGATTGGTAGAATGAATTGGTAGAATTTTACTCGCGTGCAAGTTTCGGAATTAGTGTTAGCCACCTATATTATCCATTCGCCGTGAAATGCCTTCACAGCTTAGCTTTTGGAGTCCTGTGAAATGCCTTCACAGCTTAGCTTTTGGAGTCCTGTGAAATGCCTTCACAGCTTAGCTTTTGGAGTCCTGTGAAAACGTTCGATAGCGCTAACCTTGATCCCAGAGAATGGGAAATAGTGATTGATGTTATGTTACTTCTTTAATGTGAACTGACACAGCAGTTCAGCTTACAAATAACATAAACTAAACCAATAAATCCGTTTCAATTAACCTTTATTAATGGTAAATACAACCCAAAAATTTTCAATTAAAGCCAAGTTAGTATAAAATACGAGAGAATTATGTACCATTTACAAAAATAATCTCTTTATAAAATACCATAGTGTTATTCACCAGCCATTACAAAATACATGCGATCAAAATCACAAACATTCATACCCAATAACAGGTTTTCGCTTACAGGGCAGCAATAAAATATTATAGAAAAAAACCACAATATTTAAAGAGCGGATAACCACAGGGCACAATTACAATAACACCAGGCCCATTTAACTGCAATATAATACTATTCAGGTGCACTAAGCTCGATAAGCATTTAACAAAATTTAACTACACACCTTTTCAGCGTGATAAATTCATTATCCTTCTGTCTCAATTGACAGGCTGCCATTTCACCATAAATACTCAATAATCTGTCTCCTTTGTAACATATGCATTGATAGACATAACGTGAACATGTACGTGTGAAAAGATTAAGGCCAATGTTGACCTATTCGTGACTACCTGAGCCAAAATTAAGAGGCAAAATATAGGCAGGTTGGCACATTAACATCATGTAAAAGGCTACGAAATATTACCACCTAAGTAAATGTCTCTCACTGACCAAACCTTTAAACATTCTTGTTAACTCGTCGTACAAGGTACTTCTGGGGGAACCAGGCGCATTAACACTGCGCAACAACTTAAATTCTTAACTCTGTTTCTCCCAAAAGTTTAGTCGCTAGGGACCTTCCTCCTTTAAGGAAAATAAAAGCGAAAATACCCTTCAGGTTAACTCAGTTTCCTCAGACAACAAGACAACATATTATTACTATACATTTAACAAAATAGGCCCTAATGCAGGCGTTATAGGCGAATAAGTCCCATTAAAGAATGTCTTGATAAAATTGACAAGTTAAAATTTATTATTAAAACTATACCCAAAACTCATGCACCAGCACCCAAAATATACATTATTAAGGGTCAACAAGGCGACGCACGATTAAAATCCAGACGTAACGAGACAACCAAAAGGTGTATTCCTGCCGCGGCGTGTGGAACAGCTGATAAAGTAAAGAGGCCGTGCCAGCCGAATGGGGCAACAGTCAATAGCAAACAACTTCAAACCAGTGAAAAACCTTGCAAGCCAAAGCAAATTTTAAAATATTATTCATGTTAATCTTGCAAGCCATAAACAATTATTAAATGCAAAATCCAAAAGCCGCTTTCCAGCTTACGAACTACAATTAATGAAAGCGAACACATTCAAATTAATGGCCATTTAAAAGATGCCTTCCCCACTCATCGCTCGTCGCATTCCCATCGTTAAATTTATAAAATGTATTTGATGCATGGCTGTAAAAAGGGCAATATTAAAGGAATTCATATCACTTTAATGTTCGTTGAGCAGCTGAAGTGTTGTAAACTCTCGATGCCTTCATGTCTTGGCAAGTGATCGCCAGCAGGAATCATTAAATGGGACGGCAGCTGTCGATTCACACCTCTCGCTCCACACATGTCGTAAGGTGATCACAAACAGAATGCTTTAAAAATTATCCGCGCGCCTTAATAGGAGAAATGTTGGGTGGGTGGGGGAGTGGGGGCGAGGCAGCAAGGAGAAATGAGAGTATTCAAGCCCACCAAGGTGGAAATTTGTGTGCGCTGCGATGGTGGCAGCGAGGTGTACTAAGGTCGAGATAGCAGCACTGCCGCAACCCCCTTACCAAAGCAACCCTCACTTAAAAGTAGAGAAACAAAGTTCATATTCTCTTCTTTCTAGGCTCTAGTAACCCTGGCACAATTTTCCTAAATGTTGAAACACATATATAGTACATAAATACTGAAGAAGAAGAAGGAGATAAGCATAGAAACAGGAACAGTCTCACAAAGCATACACACAGTACATATTATATCACAGTTCAAGGAAGAAACAAAAGCACAAATGTTTCTTCAGTGCTTCTCCTCACTCGAAGACCAAAGGCAGTTCTTCATTGGGGAAGATACACAATATCGAGTGAAACAGTTCACTACACCAATGATAGGTTTCTTCTCGAGCTCATAGAATGGTTGCAGTGGGGTGCACTCCAGCAGCAGAGTCTTGAAGGCAGAGTCCATGAAGCTCGGCAAGCGATGTCCAGAGGGCCTCCTCAGCGTGGCTCGAGGGGAAGATGGGTTCAAACATGAAATAAACAGGGAGAATACTAAAGGGAGAATAAACCAAAATAACTAACTATGAAAGGATAAGGTAAAGGAGACAAATGCAGATAATGGGTGGGAGCCAAAATACCAACTAAGATGTAGTTACAAACTTCTTTAAATGTGCGACATGCACTTTTTTAAACTGTTTATCTGATGATGGGAACTCGAGTTTAACCGTGTTGGGCCCTAAGTACTTACTGATCTTATAGGGCCCCCAGAATTTCGAAAAAAGTTTGCCAGAGATCATTGGCCAAGTCTGACAGCCGAAAAGACTTCACGAGAACAAGATCAACCTGTTATAACGAAGAAGGAAAATGAGAAACATTTAATCTATAATTTACAGCCTTCTTGGCAGACTCTAACTGCTGGCAGACCTTGCCCAGCAGCCTGTCCCGGTCAGCCTCGGACAAAGGAGAGGGAAAGGGTGGAATGTTTCAAATATTGAGCAATGTATGTGTCAAGGACCGCCCAAGAAAGGGCAAAGGAGGATCACTGATAGAACCGTACAGGGCACTATTGAAGCATATGTTGAGGAAATCAAGGTCTTCATCCCAATGGGCGTGATCCTGATTATAAAAGATGGTCAAACATGCCTTTAGGTCCTTATTGAATCGTTCCACTTGGTTCCCTTTAGTAAAATATGGACTGGAAGTGAAATGCTTGATTACCCAGCGGAAACACATGTCTGTAAACAGCATCGAAGTTAAATACCTAGAGTTATCAGTCAAAATCTCGGCCGGGCACTGAACACTTTTCATACCTGTTCACTATCGTAGATGACATCATGTTCCATAAGGGAAGCAAGAATACATATTTGGAATAGGTGTCCAACAAAATAGAATGCATATGTTCCCTTTACAAGAACGGACCAAAGGCCTAAAAATACCCAAATGGACTGTCTGCCAAGGTAATTCCGGTAGCTGACACACACTCTGCCCAACATTCAATTTCCATGCCTATTTGCACTTCTGGCAGGCTTCAAAGGACCGCACGCAGGCAGACACATCGCTTCTCAAAGATGGCCATGAGAAATAATTAGCGATCTTTTGGAAGGTCTTAACAATGCCCTGATGCATGAAAATAGCTGATTACAATATTGTGCAATGACAGCGGAACCACTATTTTACGGGTCTTCCTTGTCTTCCCGGTGAAAAGAACATCCTTATCAACAACATAGGGAATGACTTTGCCATCCTTATCCTCCTCCACCACATGCGAACAGAAATATAATCAACTTGGGCCTGGCATAACTTAACAAAAAATTCTGAGAAATCCTGTACAAGCGTGATGGACGCGACTAGACTTTCCCTCTGCCCAACCTCAAATTCATCCGTATTGTACACCCTAGAAAGGATATCAGCCACTTGGTTTTCAGTGTCGTGGACGTGATGAACTTTGAAACGGAACCTTGACACCCGCAACACCCAATGTCCCATTTTTCCTAGCTGTTGAGGGTGGTTAAGAACCCAGTTTACGGCTTGATTATCTGTATACCAATCACAAATGCAGGCCAACTTCTTCTCGTATATACCAAGATTGCATTCACCCTCTGTCAACGTCCGGCTAGCAAAGGCTACAGGTGCTAGACCAAGATCAGTACTTTGGCTCAGGATGGCTCCTAAGGCCAGGGGCGATGCATCGACCTGTACCACAAAACGCTTCGGAAAATCTGGTAAATGGAGAACTGGGGGAGATGACAACACCCGCTTCGGATTTTGAAAAGCACCTTCTTGCTCGGCGCCCCAGACAAATGGAACATCCTTCTTCTTATAGTGGTTCATGGGTGCCGCCAGTTCTCAAAAGCGATCAATAAAACGTGTGTAACATCCCATTACTCCAAGATACTTCTGTACACCTTTGATATTTCTAGGACGTTGGAAATTGAAAATTGGAACCACGCTCTCAGGATCAATAAGAATGCGCCCCTCACACAAGACATAACATAAGAAATTTCTCCCTATTGGCACCGAGAGTTACCTTGTCTGGGTTAACGGTAAGACCCACTTCACACATTTTGGTTAGAACTTGTTTCAAATTATGTAAATGATATTCCCTATCGTCGCTGTACACAATAATATCATCAATATAATTGAACACGAATTTGTATTTAAATTCGGACAAGACATGATCAAGCACGCGAGACAAGGCCTGACTATGAAAGTTAGACCCCATGGGTATTCTCGTGAACTCATATTGATTCCAGGGAGTGCTGCAGGCTGTGTACTTTCTACAAGCAGGGTCTAACAGACACTGGTGGAAACTATAATTAAGGTCTGGTACTGAAAACACTCTAGCCTTCCCAAGATGTTGTACGGTAAAGTCTATTGTGGGCAGCAGAAAAGGATCTTTATGTATTTTTTTTATTGACTAGCGAATGGTTCACTACCAAACAATATTTGTCGATGTCCCTTTTACGAACCAAAAATTCCGGCCAGTAGTAATCAGATGTAGATGGTACTATTAAACTGGCTTCCTAAAGTTTATTAATAATGTCTCTAAATGCATGAAGTTGAGGGCGAGCACTTGAAATGCCGGTCACGAACAGGAATAACATCGGTTAGGGAAAACTGATAAGGCAGAACATCGCACTTTCTGATCCTGTGCGTAATAATTTCCGCAAATTCTTCCTTCAGGCTTTCAAGCCTGGAATTAAAATTCACTACCTGCTCATCCCGCGACTCGATGGTGGAGAAATTTACTTATCCTTCCTCAGTATGCATACCGACACTTATGTCCAGCACTAAGCCAAAAGAGAGAACATTTTCATCAAAAGTTTATTGTTTCACGTGTTTTCCCTAAAAACTCTAAGCCAAGAATGAACTCATGCGAAATCAGTGGAATGCCCATTAGGGAAGGTCCAAGCTAACCTCCATATCTTAAAATGCAAATGGACCAAAGTATCAGATTTAACGATGTCCCTGTTGGCAATATAAACAACCCTTTCGGGCATTTTGCAAATGTGACCACTCGACAAGATCTTATAATGCAGCAATTTATTTTAAAAAAACCCCTTGGCTCATAACCGAATGGTTAGCATCCGTATTGATGAGCGTGGTAACGTTACGGCCACCACATGTAACGCACACTGTACACTTGGACAGACTACGTGGTTTTGCACGAAACAGATGACCGGAGCTAACCCTTCGCACACCAGTCTCGCCTCGTTTCCCGACCTGGGACAAAAACGTCTCAAATTCCCGGACAGGCCACAGCAGAAGCATCGCCTTTCATTTAAACTTTGTTTTTCCAACTGACATTCATCTGAACGGTGACCTAAGATGGTACAGTTGGCACAGCGCACTGCTATTCCACTGCGCTCATTTCCCACGACATTTTGCACCTGAAGTGACTGTCTCGACACAGGGGCCGACGTATTTGCACGAGCACAAACCGGAGATGGAAAATCCTTAACATAATTGTGTGCAGCCGCCACTCTACCATCTACCTCAATGGCTATTTGACACAACTCATTAAAGGTGGTCGGTGGAAAAAACGCCATGCACTAACCCTTAACATGTGAAGCAAAATTTTGGAGAATAGTTTTTACAAGTTCAGGCTCATTCACAGCCAGACCTAAAGCGTCGTTAAAGGCATGGACTGATTCAATAAAATTACAAACAGTCTCGTCAGGTTGTTAGCAAGGATATACCAAGTTCGTTTCGCACTGATGCTTAACTTGCACGGGAAATAGCGCGTTCAATGCATGTGTCTTAAAGTCCACAAACTATCTGCTCTGCAGCAGCGACAGCTCCTCATACAACAACTGCAAAATAAGGCTTGTGACCTTGACAGTGAGTGGTTTGAACAAATAATCGTCAGGACACAAACATAAACAAGCTAATTTAGCTACCGCAATAGAAAAGGCCAGGACAGCAACAGATTCTGCTGACGTCAAAGGACTGATTTGGTTAAAGGATAATATAAAATGTTTGTTAACAGAAACGGACAATTGGCTCACCGGGTCAACTTGGCAAGGCACGGTCTGTTGTAAGGAGGTGGCATTTTCCTCCCGCACATGTCGCACAGCAAGTTGGCGTAGTTGAGCCACCATCATCTGCGGTGAACTCGTAGTCCTCCAACATTGACAGTAGATCAGCCTTGCTCAAAGAATAGATGAACCCCCACTGAAAGGCTAATGTTGATGGCTGAGTACATGGAACACACAATAAACAAAGCAGAATTCAGTGCAGTTTTGAACCGACACTACAGTCCATTTTACAAGTAACGTACACTACACCAATAAATCATATTCAATCAAACTTTATTAATGGTAAGTAAACCCCAAAAAATTGCAATTGAAGCCAAACTCGTATAAAATATGAGAGAATTATGTACCAATTACAAAAATGATGTCTTTAAAAAATGCCATATTATTTTACACGATCAATTAAAAAAAAGCGATAAAAATCACAAATATTCATTCACAATAATAGGTTTCCGCTTACAGGGCAGTAATTAAAATTTATTGAAAAAAAACACAATAATAGAAGGGCGGATAAAAACAGCACAATTACAATTGCACCAGGCCCATTTAAAACAAAGCCGCTATATAACACTATTCAGATACACTAAACTCGATAAGCGTTAAAAAATGTTTAACTACACGCCTTTTCAGTGTGATAATTTCATTATCCTTCTTTCGCCATTTACAGGCTGCCATTTTAGCATAAATCCTCAATAAACTGTCGCCTTTGCTACAAACGAATTGATGTAAAACTTTTTATAAAAACTTGAACAATTACATGTAGAAAGCTTAAGAACAAGTTCACATCCTATTCGTGACTACCTGAGCCAAAATTAAGAGGCAAAATATAGGCAGGTTGGCACATTAACATCATGTAAAAGGCTACGAAATATTACCACCTAAGTAAATGTCTCTCACTGACCAAACCTTTAAACATTCTTGTTAACTCGTCGTACAAGGTACTTCTGGGGGAACCAGGCGCATTAACACTGCGCAACAACTTAAATTCTTAACTCTGTTTCTCCCAAAAGTTTAGTCGCTAGGGACCTTCCTCCTTTAAGGAAAATAAAAGCGAAAATACCCTTCAGGTTAACTCAGTTTCCTCAGACAACAAGACAACATATTATTACTATACATTTAACAAAATAGGCCCTAATGCAGGCGTTATAGGCGAATAAGCCCCATTAAAGAACGTCTTGATAAAATTGACAAGTTAAAATTTATTATTAAAACTATACCCAAAACTCATGCACCAGCACCCAAAATATACATTATTAAGGGTCAACAAGGCGACGCACGATTAAAATCCAGACGTAACGAGACAACCAAAAGTTGTATTCCTGCCGCGGCGTGTGGAACAGCTGATAAAGTAAAGAGGTCGTGCCAGCAGAATGGGGCAACAGTCAATAGCAAACAACTTCAAACCAGTGAAAAACCTTGCAAGCCAAAGCAAATTTTAAAATATTATTCATGTTAATCTTGCAAGACATAAACAATTATTAAATGCAAAATCCAAAAGCCGCTTTCCAGCTTACGAACTACAATTAATGAATAGCGAACACATTCAAATTAATGGCCATTTAAAAAATGCCTTCCCCACTCATCGCTCATCGCATTCCCATCGTTAAATTTATAAAATGTATTTGATGCATGGCTGTAAAAAGGGCAATATTAAAGGAATTCATATCACTTTAATGTTCGTTGAGCAGCTGAAGTGTTGTAAACTCTCGATGCCTTCACGTCTCGGCAAGTGATCGCCAGCAGGAATCATTAAATGGGACGGCAGCTGTCGATCCACACCTCTCGCTCCACACATGTCGTAACGTGATCACAAACAGAATGCTTTAAAAAGTAATCGCGAACCGAGATAGGATATGTTGTAGGGGAGGGGGGTAGCAAGGATAAATGAGGGGTATTCGAGGCTAGGTGAACTAAGGTCGAAATATCTTCACTGCTGCAAATGCACGGAAAATTGCGTTAAACTCTTCTTTACCATTATCAGTGTGGATATTTCTGGGTACACTCTTTTCGCAAAATGCCGCTGCCACAGCTTTCTCTATGTCGTGTGCATTCTTAATTTTGAGTGGTCTGGCACAAACATACATGGAGAACGTATCTATCATAGTAAAAATGTAGTGGTAGCCTTTATTCACAAGGGCAAGTCTTGCATTTTGATCATATCAGACTGGGAAGTATTGTCCAATACTTTCATGACATATTTTCAGAGTGGGTAATTTATCCCGGCCTATTTGTGCAGCTCATCGTCAACTGCATACTTGCTCATCTCGAAACATAGCCTGCCTCTGGAAGTTCTCCGATTATGGGAAATATTTTGTTTGGGTAGGAGCAGTTTTTTGTTGATTGTGAAGCTACAAAAAGTTTCAGCCTTTCTACCAACTCGTTCGGATTGTACTAGTACTGATAGTCAATTTTTTTTCCACTCTCCAATTTCAGAGTCTATCCCAATCCACCATTTTCACATACCTAGGGAAATAGTCCGGCTATAATACGAAATTTTTTGTGTTTCACGTACTTAAACTGTCGCGTTGAGGGGTTATTCTCAGCATAATGAGCATGGCTGGTCTGTAGGAGGCGACGATACTTGCACAAATTCGAGTTGGTGTATTGTCCGGGTCACCTATGAAACAAAAGTTCTCCCAACCCTTGCGTGATTATTACCTTGTGCTTGCCGATCTATATTACATCTCTGGGTAAAAACCAAAACTTCCTTGTTTCTGAGAAACAAATTTCCACCACTTTTCTTCAAACCATAAGGTTCGTCGGCAATACCGTGAGAGTAGAAAGCAATATAATCAGATAGAAGAGTGCCCACAACGGGTTCGTCGTACTCCCAGGTTCGTTTCCTTTCCCATGCTTGCAACAAAACAAATGGGGCAAATCTTCTCCATCAGTAGTGATGTTACCTGCCGATTCGTTGAGTTCTGGACTTTTTTTCCGTTGATGAGTGTGGGCCAGTTCTTCCACCTTGATTTTGCGTTTGATTTCAACACGAGCTTCGTCAGTCAGTTTTTTCTAACTCGGCCAGCCAGAGGTTAATAGGGTTGAGAGCCTCATCCATTCGAGTCTCGACGGCCATTCTGTTAGTTTTCACAAGTAATTATTTAGCTCATACTACCTAGATCGCTCACAGATGCTTGCTCACCAGTTTAGCTTGGTTATCCATCGTTCACTGAGTGGAAAAGACTTTTCGTACATGTATTTATACCTCGTGTTTGTTTGTAGTCAATCATTCACGATTTTCCATAATTTCTTTATCAAGGTGTCTGACACCTGTAACCAATATATTCTGGCCATTCCTCCCGATAATGGTTTTTCGTAGCCAGTTTATACACGAAACATTTTCTAGCTTCAATTCTTCTTGTCTCTGTGTTCTCGATACATTGATAAAATATATTACCAGCGGCTCCGCACCTCCTATGTGTTTGTCGATAGCTACCAAATCTCCAAATACTTCGTTCTTCAAACTTTCCAAATTTTTACCGATAAGAAACAAGTCTTCTCTACTTGCAGGGGTGAAGCCATACTGATCACATTCGAGGTCATCGTGATGATCGAAATGCTTCAATGACTCATCATTGCATTCGTAGGATAAACTGATCGAAGCCACGCCTGTACCTTCCTCCTTTATATAGTGAACATTCCATTACGATCACGAATATACCAAACTTTTCCACCCAGCACAAGGCACACATATCTTTGAATTCTGCAAATATTATGTCTATTAGAATTATTGTCATAAACGTGATGTAAATTAGTGTCATCCATGCGAAACAGCTTTAACATATTAGCTTTATCGCAAAGCAGTTGTTTAGTAAGTCTGGCCGAGGAACACGCATTCCACCCTCATGTGATGTCCCTTGCTAAAGTATTCTTGGATGGAAGTTTATTTTCCTCAGGCAATGTCGTCGAAGACAAATATGGAGTTTGGAAGAGCTTCACTCGGTGGTACGACGGCTTCATTATCACTGCAAGAGTAGTAATATATAGCTTCTACAGCCTTCAGTACTCATGCTAGTCGCTGGTGTTTCGGTTGCTGGAGCGATTTCAAATAAACGTACAAATTCTGGAACCGAAGAGCATTCGGTTCCTCGAGCAGGCTCAGAGAAATGCACGTGTTGCTGTAACCCAACTGGCCGCAAATTAGGCCTTGCACACTAGTAAACAACAGGGCACCGTGTTGTGATTCATGGGAAATATCTTCATTTTCAGTATGAATGCGTAAGGGCCAAGTAACGGTGAGCAACACATCACTTACTCCCTAAACGAGGATGTTGACACTAGACAGACAATGCCGAAGAAATAAGGAAATCGAAAGCCACCTTATCCAACATCATGAAAGCCAAGGCGAAACTAGAAATGAAATCACATACAAACAAAAGGTATTTGCAGCACCCTCGAAGGACCAAAAGGAAAGGGAAACATACAGTAGGTGGGTCCCTGCCCGCACTGATACCTGTAATTGGTGCTCTGGCCATAATCGCCGGGGCAGTCACGAATATCGTTAGTGCCATGAAGCGGGCTTCGAAAGATCGAAAACCGGTAGAGGAAATGCATCGCCATAACAGAACATTGGACGCTATTGCCATGGGTAAAAAAATGTCCAAGGACTCTATATTCGTCACCCATATCGGGGAAGAGGATAAAATTATGTAATTGAGGGGGGTGGGGGGTGGGAATAGGAAAAAATCGAATAAGGAAATCAAAGCGACTCTGCTTAGACATCCACTGACGAATGTGGACATGGAACTGTTTGCGCGCAAATTGAAGATACCTCATTTTCGCAGTGTGTTAATGCGAGATGCTTTGCCCGCTAAACCCAAGAGACACTAACATGCTGTAATTAATCGGGACATGACAGCCGGGCTCGGCATGCACTGGGTAGCTTACATAAAATGTGGCGAATGTGAGGTATTATAAGACAGTTTTGGGAATTTGCACCCTCCGCTCGAATTGTGTGAGTACTTGAACAATTGTAAACTGACTTACAACTACGAAATGGAGCTGATACCGAACACATGGAACTGCGTACAATTGTGTCTGCGATTTTTAAGCAATGTATAAAAAAGGGTGTGTCAGCCATACTGCTCTCATCAGTATGTCTGTGTTCATAATTCTGAGTGGTGAAACATCTGACCTTTTACCCTCCCTTGAGCTGGAGGGGCAATGTTGTTTGCGGCTAGTGGACTTTCAAACTTACAACTCCATATACATCATAGAAGAACATGTGAATTCCGCATTCCGGTACACAGTGGCAGGAGTAGGGAAAGAAATCACCATTCCCACTGGAGTGTACAAGCTGAAGGATATGGAATACTTCATTTAAAAATTGCTACCGCACGACATTGCATTCGGACTGCACAGGAATCCAAATACCCTGAAGGCTGAAATGTTTTGCACCATAGATGTAGATTTCATGGAACTGGATACCATTGGGCACGTGCTGGGGTTCGAAGCCAGAGTATACGAAGCAGGAATGTAACACGAGTCGTCGCGGCCCGTTAACATCTTTCCTGTCAACATCATAACATAAACTGTAACTTGGCAAGTTGCAGGTATGTGAATGGGAAACCGAGCAGTACTATTTACGAGTTCGCCCCCACCGTAGGTCTTGGATATAAAATCGTAAAATCTCTGAGAATGCTCATCTATGTTCAGATAGTTTCAAAGAGTTTCCACAAGGTAGCAGTATTGATTGTGGACCGAAACGAGGAAATTATCAATTTCCGAAATGAAGAAATTACGCTACGTTTACACCTGAAATGATGGGACTTCATTTCGCCGGGAAGACAAAAACGTATAAATGCCAGTGGTACATCGAACCCGAGATCAGTAAGCTGCGAGGAAGTGTTGTGCTAACACCTGAAGATGAAAAGTTTCACTGAGTCCTCGGTTTAAAATTAAATCGACATGGCAGACAAAATTCTATACGTGGATCAACATCTAGAATTCAACTATAAACTCAATAAAATCGAAATGCTCTGTTACAAACTGTATCTTGTCGGACCTTTCACTATTTGGAAGGGAGGTTAGAATACCTATACAGCGACAATAGGTTTACAGCCTGCCTAGCCAGTCATTTGTGCGCATAAGAGGCAGGCTAATGAAAGCGGACGGGACCCACCCGACCACCATCAAGTTGGTACGAAATGGGATTCAGCCCTTTTCGAGCGAGTAACATACGAGATTAATCGCATCGCAGTCGACCAGTCACGAGATGCAGGCATAACCTCATCGATCAAAAATTCCCTATCGCTCACGTATATAACATCTCTCCGCAGCCAAGATGGCCGGTGGGGAATCCAAGATGGCTACAGTGTTCCCATTTACGACCAAAGCAGGTTCAAAGTGTTTGTTCCGCTTTCCAGGCTGCTGGGATTTGCCGAAGATTATAAGAAAATATTGATAGGAGCGAGGAAGTAGCCACATTGCATTTTGAAGCTATGTTGGGAGTAGGAAAAAACTCACAGCCCATCTGTCTTACTTTGAACACCATAGAATGCTTTGTCCTTCACGTGACCCCGAGCACTCGCGAGCAAGTCAAGCTGTTGAAGTTTGTCAAGAAAGAAAAAGTGATGGAAATAGCATTCAGGAGTTGGAACCTGGTAACCTGCCCGGCCCTACCCACCACCATACAAAATCACTGGGTCATGAAGATCTTTTCCAGCAAGGAAAATCCACATTATATCGTACTGGAAATGTAGACGAACAAACAGCATAGTATCAGAGCCGACAAGTCTACATTCGACCACTGCAAGGTCGAACACATAAAGATATTTTTGAATAGCAGAAGCTGCCTGTATGTGGATTTGAATGCCATCTTTGAAAATGGATAGTACCTGCTGGTATATTATATGTATTCGCAATTCCAATCTTCGTATTATGGACACAAGGCGCATCCCATCCTGAGACCCGAAAATTTCCGAGAAATGGCACCTTTGCTAGTATTCGATACATCAAAGCAAAACGAGCCCGTGCAAAAGGGCATGTTCGACTGCCGGATCGAGATAATCACCAAGCAGCTTATAAGCTTTAGTTTGGACATTGATGTGCTATTGTTGTACCACATCGCGGTGTGAAAGGTATGCTTTCTTGCACTCTCAGTCTGCCATTAGGCTGTAAATATTGACATTGTGTCGGTTGACAATCTGGACCAGTCAGTAAGTCTTTGCATATGGTGTAAATGTTCAGCAGATTTCAATTGTTGTTAAATTAGGAGCACTTAAAGTTATGCTATCCTGTGGGATTGGGACGCAAGTATTGCCAACACAGAGACATAGAGACACCTACAGTTGTTAGGCCAATAATCATGGCGACCGCGGAGCGGCAAACAGATCCGGCGTTGGGTATCAAGGGCAAGGCCCACACCTATGCTGCTGTCTTCCCTATGCCTGCCTGGAGGACGTATCTCCTTGTGGTGGAGGGGGTGTGGACACCTTCACACACAGCTAGCTGCGCCGATCGATACTCCCAGCTGGTGTTGTAGTGCTGAATCGGGGATAGGGGTGAATGTAGGTGAACCTGCCTGATCTGCTGTGTAGATCCAAGCCCTGGTGGAAGGAGGGTCGGTGACTCCTTGCTGCCCCATTATGGTCGACTCACTACTCGATTCCTGTGCTGCTTATGCAATGGCAGCCATGAAGATGGTAATGGCATGCTTTTCATTCCATGTGGTTCGGCATTGCTGGGCATCTTTCTGGCGACTGGTAGGCATCAAAATGTTTGTCCCAGGTATTGATCTTACTGATCCTCGCATGCTCTTGTTATCGTGGAGGAAAGGGGGATAAGTGAGAAAAGAGCTTAAAGTAAGGTTGAAGTGCCAGGGAATTTTGCAATTTTCTGGGACGAAAAACATTAGGAATGATGTGGTAAAGGAACACTACATGGAAGGGCGACAATTGACCCCTGTTCATTGTCACCGGAAACTGGTAGGAATTACACCGCACATTTTGGCAAGCCAATTGAGGCCTGTTGGCTGAGTAAAATGGGGGTCATGGGTAATTATGGTGGTGAACACATTTTAAGGAGGTTGAGGAATTTGGATACCCGACTAGGCACCAGGCACTATGGATAGGTGGTGCAAAATTGTTACTGCTGGCGATGCTGGAGATTAGCTAAGGGTTTGGCAGTCCGTCCACCCTGATGTACACAGTATCTCTATGAAAAATGATGAGCACCTGTCGGTAGTAGTATTATATGAATTACACTGTGGACACATGTAGGATGTCCCATGCACCTTTAACTATGCAGACTGCTGGTAAAGCATATTGTTAGTTAAGTGTTTAATGTAGAACTTTAGTAAATTGGCTGTAGGTGACTAAAACCCTAAACGCCCAAAGGTCGTGCTCGAAATAAAAGAGGGTTTGCGAACTCACATGTAATTACTCTTGCACATTGATTTCATCACACTATAGGCTATTCATGGTCCACCATTTTTTATTGTAATCACTGAAATATGACTAATAAACACAGTGTATACATTTCATCACTCTCAAAAGTTAATGTCTGAGGCTGCAAGAAAATATATTTATTAGGGGTTGATGCCTTTTTAAAGGGACTTAAAAAGTGCTCACTTTACAGTGAACATCCCGTAGGTGACAGTGAAAGTTGTTTCTCCTGATTGGCTACACAGAAAAATTATGCGAAACGCTGAAGTGAACTTAAGATGAAATGATGCTTCCCAAAGCAATGCAAGAACTGGGTAAGAAAGGGATGGCGACTCTGGGTGAATTTAGTGCAATAAGATTATGGTCATTAAAGCTACTATGGTAAACTACAATATTGATATTCAAAAGTTAAAGTCACCCAGAGCGTGCACGCGACACGATTGTCGTCTTGAGAAGCCGAACTGTAACTAGTTCCGGCGAGCGTGTGTGGTGCGAATTTGGAGGTACATGGCTCGCTGTGCACTACTTGCTGCTTGCAAAATAATTTAGTACAAATGTAAATACATAAACTCTTGCATAGAATTAAACGAAAACAAGTACACAGAATTTCTCTTGATAAAATACATAACAGCTTGTCCTTGGATTGTGCGAAATGAGGATGATACAAGCTAAATGGAAACATGAGCATTTTAGAAAAATATTAAATTAAAAATGTAAAAACTCAGTAGCGGCATATTTCACTGTTCCCATTCTTATTGGTTCTTTAATTTCCTTTAGGAAACAGGCTATTAAATAGTCCTACTTATTACTCAACCTGATTCGGCCATTATGCCCCATTACTATTACATGGGTATTTGGGGGGGGGGGGCCCTTGATATTTCAGTTCATTACACTACTCTGCACATACATGCATTCTTGCTATACCGAACTCCGTACTACTTGGTGCGTAGAGTGCGCACTGTACCAGTTGCCATGGTGGACACATGGTGTGGCAAACGGTCTGGAGGGCAGGATACCATCCTGCATCAACCCCTCCCACCACCCTCCTTCAAATCATGTCTTTTACCCTTTCATTGTTGTGACTGTTTGTGGGTCACGCATTTTCAGGCGCCGCAGGGACAGGCCATGTTACCTTGTCTGCGCCGCAGAGCGTATGGGCCTCTTGGGCGGCCGGTACATGCTTCGTCGTCGTTAACGAACAGCAAGAGACGAAGCTTCCTCAACACCATGGACTGAAATTATTTACTTTCATGAGTGTGGACACTGCACTTCTGCCACGGACAGCGTAGTCACTACATCGATAGCGACACGGTAAGTGGTTTCCGCTCGCGAAATGCTCGCTCACCAGTCTGGCCGGAGCTTTAGTTGGTGATACCCGGAGTTCACATCAAGGTCGGAAAATACCTTGCTCCAATGAGATAACTCTGGAAGACAAATTCTGGCAACTGGTGTTTTCCATCCTTTACGACATTATTTATGTGTCGATATTCTACTTAATTCCTCTATCATCTATTTTTCTTCATAAACAGTGCAACAGGCTAACACCTGCATGGTTTACAAATTCTATAAAAGTCATTTTTAATATGTTCCTCCATAATAACATTAATTACTTCACCCTACATAGGCGGTTTTCTTTTCAGCAGCATATGATGTCTCGAATCACACTCTTGTTTCACAATCCTCATGGTGTACTACTTTTACAAATATTAGGTTTTTTTCTCAACATAAAAAGTAATATTGGTCTTATTCTCTAGCTCCAGTGAGGTGAGTGAATGTGTGAAGAGAGATTTGGGTGGCTCTTAACATCGCGGCTAGTTTTAGTGGAAGTTTGTGTCTTGTTTTGCAAGACTCCTAAATTATAGGGTAACAAATTTTGAAGCGATTTTTATGGCCATACCTACTGCATCTAACGAAAACCTTGTCCTATAAAATAGGTCTTTGCTTTCACTATTGTAGAAAGTCACGCAAGAAAACGATACCAATTCTCGGAGCAGACAAAATACCTACTCAGTAAGTTAAGAAGTTTTTGTAATTTTTGAAGCAAAGAATAATAATCCTCGTCAATGGCTGGTTTTCTCTGTTAGACCTGAAAAAGTCTGGGCTCCACCTCAAGCCTATATATATATATATATATATATATATATATATATATATATATATATATATATATATATATATATATATATATATAGGGCACTTACATATTTGGTCGGCAAGAGAAACTGCTGCCCTGATAGTAGCTATGATGTGTATGTCTTTACTTATAAAATTAGAAGGTGTGCTCATGATGTCCGAGCACAATGAGAGCTAACCTCTACTATCCTTAGACTCTGCGAGATTTCCGAACTCTTGTTTTCAGAAATGTTGCTCTTACCAAACTTACTTTTCCAGTATTTTCTAATTTGTTTCGCTTTCCGACAGTCAAAAAAAATCTGTTTCCTAATAGGTATTCTGAGAGGCCCAAGAAACTTAGGTTTTCCATATGTAGTGTCATATCCCTTAAGGAGTTGATACATGTCCTAAAACATTTAGCTATTTACCATAATGACAAAGACTGTAACATGGTGCACTAACTTGTTATTTTATGGACTTCATTTGTCACATTAACGAGTGCATCTGTTGCCCTAACTGATCTACTGTTTTCTGAAGTAATTGTACCTTACGTGCAGTACAAGTGCAACCTTGGCATAAGCATAAGGCCTGCATTAATGGCGTGTTGCGAGTGTAATTTTGAACTGCTTTAATATTTCTTAAATTCTGCTTAAGTTTCCAGAGAGTGAAGTTTTCCAACAACATAAGCTTTTCCACGATTGTGGGCCTGAAAATCGTCAAAATATACATGATTTTGTTGTCCTTGCACATGCAGTATCACATTTACTAGACATACCGATGATGGCATAGCAAAACTCTTGAACTGTCTCTGTTTCTCCTTGAACTCTCGTTCTTAGTCTCCATTCTAAAACTTCCATTTCCCAATTCCAACAAATACTACATTCAGCACTGCTGCTAATCCCTCATTATTATTAATATCTTCCAGCTGTGTCTTTAGGCTTTCGAACAATAGGGTATAATCTCTGCTTAAATACACTAACATTAGAGAAAAATGTTACACCAAGAAGGATACATGTTATTGAAATGAACTTTGTAACACATGTTAGTCACATGACAATTCACAATTGATTATATTACAGAACTTTACATGATCTTTGTCGTTGAGAATTCGGTATGGTGTGTAACCACTATGTGCTGCAATCAGAGCCCCTAAACATCGTGGCATGAAATAAAAGAGTACCTGGATATATTCCTAGGAATCTACCTCCATGTGGTTGTATGCGCGTCCACAAAGCATCAACAGTGATTAATGGAGGCCCATGACGAACAAGTCGCCAACCAACCATATCCCAGACATGTTCAAGGGGAAACATTTCAGACGGATATGAAGGCAAGAAAGCAGCGGTACCCGTCGTTCACTGGAGAAGGCTTGTACATTCCTCGCCACATGTGGCCAAGCATTATCCTGTGGAAATACGGTGTGTGGATTCGCCTGAAGGAGGGGTAGCACGTCGGGCTCTAAAACATCCCTGATATAGCGGTTGCTGTTTATATTGCCCTCAATATGCAGTAGTCGAGATCGCATGTTGTATCCAATGGTGCTCTACAAATCAGGCTGCCAGATTGTGATCACCACAGTAGCATATAACACGTATGTGGCCACCACTGTAGGACATGTTGAAACAGGGCCCGCCTGAAAACGCTCCATTTTGCCACTCAGCAAGCCAGTAATGGTGTTCATGTGCCCATTACTGTCTGAGGCATTTGTGGACTCTGAGCAATGGAATCCCACACAATGTCATGCATGTCACGAGTCCAGCCCGCAGCAGACAGTGTTGAACCATCGACTCAAACTGGTCCATACCCATTGCAGTGCTCCAGTGTCGAGCCAACTGTATAGACGAGGCTGTAAGATCCATTACAGCCATATGGTCAAGATGGTGGTCATCCCATGCGGTGGCCACATTGAGTGGTCCAGTAATTGCTCATTGCGGTGTACGACTTTCTATCCACTGGTGCCACACATGCATCACTGTCCTAGCAGCATTCCCAGTACGAGCCGAAATGTCACTGTATGACAAATCGAATTCCTGGAGACTGATCATTCTGCCTCATTCTAACTCACTCACATGCTGATATGGTGCCATTTCATGTCGACTAGGCATACTGGCACTTGCTTTTACTTCGTTTGACAGATCTTTACTGACCAAGCTCGGTGTAACACCGGTCACACATGAGAGGACACTGTTTGGCCTACATGTACACCATCTCTCTGCTGTCGTAATCACCTATTGCTGGTTCACTGTTCTATACATCCTGTGAGTTTCGATTCATTCAATCCATTCTTTCTGGGTGTTTCAATTTTCACAAACAATAATGTACTTCTGGATTTAAATGTAGCAGTATCATAGTCTCGGATATGCTGGGATTCTGCCCGATTATTGCTGCCCTATTATGCACAATGGTATCCTGCATGTCAGAAGTATAACCTGTTTGCACTCCATGGGATTTCTCTATAGAGGAGTTAGGGCTACCAATTTCTGAATGTCTGCTCTCTAAATTATAATCGGCACTTCCCCCCGATTTCAATCTAACCTCTAACAAATAGTTGTTTTCTTGGTGGGTTATAGAGAGCATCTTGTCATCAGGAAATATGACATACATAGAAGTAAAATAACCTGACTAAAATTGTCCCATTAAATACAACCCAAGAATCCAAAAATAGGCATTTAACAGATGGCGAAATGTTGGCAATGGTGTTAAACATTAGCATTTATGACTGTCAGAATTTTTATATGGTCGACAATCAGGTCATATAATCAAAGTGACAGTAACTATTTTTTTTTAAATAATCGTAAATTGGTCAATGATCTCACAATGTTTGTTAGATTTCAACATAAACCCAGTAAGCAGATGACAAATGAAATGCTGAAATGCTAACTGTTACTCACTGCTGGGAAATTATTAGCAGTTGGTTTATGGGCAATTTACGGCATGCCAACTGCTGTTTACTGTTAGGGACATACAAGAAACAAACGTGTAGGCCATTCATTATATACCAACTGTTACTTACTGATGCGGATGTATCAGAAACATACTAATGTGCCACTTGCGGCGAGCCCCCTTTTGTTTTTTTCTGGCGACATACAAATAACAAACTTATGGGCCACTTGTAGCATGCTTACTGTACTTACTGCCAGGGACGTATTAGTAGCATGAAAATGAACCATGTGTGGTGTGCCAACTGTTGCTTACAGCCGGGGACATAACAACAGCATACTTATGGCTCTTATTTTGGTATGCCAGGTGTTGCTTATTAGTGAAGAAGCTTATGTCACGTTTATGGCATTCCGACTATATATCGTTCTGCAATAGCAAAAATAATTATGAAATCACTTGAGTATTTTTATTGCATGTATATATGAAGTAAAATTATCATGTGACATTGCTAATTATAGGGAAAATTATGTTTTAAGACTGAAAACCTTCAAAGCATAACACACAAAAACATTCGTTATTTTGCATTTTATATTCCACCTGAAAGTAGCCCGAAATTAAAATACTGTTCTTTTAAACCAAACACAGAAATGGAAATTCTAGTATTGACTATAAATACTAACGTTAATTGTGTCTATAGCAAAGCTAATAACGCAACTTGTATGTGCAGAAAGTATTCAGATGTATTAAAAAATTTAACATCACTACATGGTAGAGTAGTTGCTAGCATTCTACACTGTGAATAAAAAGGTTTAGGAGTTCGATTCTAGGTTCTTCCAAAGTAATTTGCTTATTGTGAAATAATTCTGAAGATAAAATATATGAATATTGTAAATAAATCCTAATACTTTTGGATGACGCATCATTATTTTTCGGCATTGAAAATGTTTCTCAAGCTAAATCTATGTGGGCCACGAATTTCTCACTAACAGTTAGCTGACGACATGTGGTTTACTTACGGAAGGCCAAAAGCAGAAAGCCAGTGGACCACTGCTGCCACACATGGCCCACTGATGGTACGAATATGTTTGGTGTTCAGTTGGTTACGCAGAAGCGGGCCGCTTGTGGGCAGATTGTACGTTGCTCCATGGATGTTATCTGAACAGTGGTCCAGATGTGGCTAACTGCAAGAGGCATCATATAAGTCACAAGCATCTACAGGTGCATTACAGTGGTTATTTTTGTTAACTGATTATGGAAACCGTACGTGAGCCGCTCGTGTAAAAGCAGATTTTCACATTTGAGCGAACAGACATTTACTATTAGACTAATCACAACATAACCTAGACCTGAGTTAAAGAATTATTTAAATGCTTAGTGAAGAAATAACAATAAAATTTCTTAGTTATTACTGATAGAAACACACTCCTAACATAATGTCTCCCATGATAACTTTACAACATAAAATTTATAAATAATTAGCATAATAACTTTTACTACATATACCATATCCATTTATTCACCATGGTATACATAATAACAGCACTGTGTAACTACTCCGAAGGCATGCCAAGTTGTCAGCTGCTACAGACAAACATAACCACCAACCAATAAACTAAGTGTTGTTCCTAGCTGACAACCTTGATGGACCACTCTAGAAAAATTTACCCCGCACATCCACCAACAATGTTGTTACAATTTCTCTCTGGAAATTCAGTGGGCTAAACCAAGTTCGTTAAGGCATTTAGGTCTTAATTAAATAAAATAATTAATTGTAATTTTCTAATTTTATTTACATTAACTACAAACAAAATTCTCTCGACTCAAAATCTCACAATAAATTAATATCAATTACTGTTTACAAATAATGAATTCAGTTAATACAATTTATAATTTACCTCAAATCAATGAAACTAAGGAATTATGTATCAGTCCCAATAGACAGTGTATTAAAACCTGATCAATTAATTTATAAATTATGTGTCCATAATTGACAGTTCCAATATTTACAGTAAAAACAGTATTGCATTTCCACTCAGCCCCATTTCCGTTTAGTCCATATCCCACCAGTCCCCAGCATTCTAAAAGTTCGCCGAGTGCCCTCACGCGCAGTAGGCTTCACTCGTCGGGTTTCACGCCCTCTCGTCCATTCCCACCACGAACACCTAATCCGCCAGCATCATCCCGCGGCCCGCACATTTATTTTCTCCCGCACTCGTCTAGATGGCCTCCACCAATACTGCTGGCCCCTGGACCGCTATGGTATTTATACAGTCGTAGGCCGTCATCCAGAAATTTTGCTAAATCCCTAGTTGCGCCGAGTGTCCTAATTCCCAGAATATTCTTGCACCTCCTGTCGGCTTCTTCAGCATGGGTAGGGAGGAGCTGTGACGATAGCCAGGCTTCGCTGCTGTCAGCCATTCATGGCCTTCCCAGAAGAAACTGTCAACAATGCAGTGAGTGCGTCGATCCCTTAGAGGAGGATCGAGGTGAGTCGCCCCCTACAGTGTCGGACCATGTGTAACAGAAATTCGCAGCTCGTACGAGCTGCAACATGTAACAGTGCCCCCATCTTAAATCTGTTAATCCCGAACAGACCATCCAACATCTGTATCTTCATAGAACGCCAGTCGGTCAATGTGTACAAATCTAGACTTTTCTTTCAAGGAGTCCCGGCGACAGAACTTAAAGGAAAAGTCATTTACTCGCTTCGAAATTTGGTAAACCTTACCAACATCCTTGGCACTGAGATGTGTTACCCCAATGGAGTTTTCTTTCATACAACCATACTAGCCGTCCTTCCTTGAATGAATCGTCTACAACTCTCGGACCACACTGAGTGTCACTCTTGACTCCCCTAGACATTGGGATATGCAAGTCTCCTGGCCCTTGGCTATCTTCCTTCTCCCGAAGATGCATATGTGCAAGTTCGTCTGTAAACTGGACTTCTCTCGTTTCCTACCCTGCATTAACTGCGGGGTGACTTATTACGTGGTCCGACTCCAGTATCCTTGTTCTTCTTACCACTATATAGCGATATTTCTTCGTTCCCTCAGATAGAATGTTACCAGTGGTTTCGATGGACCTGTGTTTTGGATAGGTGTTACTGCGGCTGTCAGTTCCAATTGTTCATGCAGCCGTTCCTTGACTGTTTCCTCGATGACTAGTCTAGGGTTGCATCCCTTAACACCAGGCTCGTAAGTTTCCCTCCTTTCAACAGTTACACCATTCTTGCCGCCTCCGCCGACGAGGGATACGTGTCGTAGCCTCTACGGAGTTCAAAAAGTCCCCTACCGCATTCGCCAGTCTTCTTAACAAGCTCTCGGTCGTACTCACGTCTGACTGCCGGGTCCTGCAGTTCTTTTGGGGGCACTGGATTCTCAAGTGACCTGTTTGGCCACAATTCCAAAATTCCCGATGTAGGTGGACATAAACTGGGTTTCCTAGCAATGACTCTGGTAGCAATATCCTTCATTGTGGTCTCCAACTTCCTCAAGACGTCAAGACGTCCAGAATGATATCCCCATCCTCGTTATTGCATGGGGTAGCTGCCTGTACTGTATGCCGGTAAGTCGGCTCCTGCTTCGCTGATTATACCTTTAATGCCCTGACCAAGGCATCCTGCATGCTGTGTGGCGATGCCAGGCGTAGAGCTTGGCGCACATCTGTATCAGTAATAGCATCCACGAAAAAGTCGACTGCAATGACGTCTCGTCCATCCTCGGAGAACCCCTCTAGAGACAGGTGTGTCAGCCTCACGATGTCCTGCCACAGTTCCTGTAGTGGTTCCCCTGGTCGCTGGATGCGGCTTTGCAGTTGGGAATTGAACTGATATCACTTAGCGTTTACAATTAATGAATTCAATTAATGCACTTTATAATTTAAACCAAATAAATCGATGGGAATAATGAATTAAAAATCAGTCCCATTAGACAGTGTATCAATCTGTACCATTATATTATAAACTATGTGTCCACATTTGATGGTTCCAGTATTTACAATAAAATCCGCATTAGATGTCCACACAGTCCCACCTCAGTTTGGGTCATGTCCCGCCAGTCCCCAATGTTCTAGAGTTCTCCGAGCGCACTTATGCATAGTAGGCCTCACTCGTCAGATTTCACGCCCTCTCGTCTATTCACACCACGAACACCTCGTCCGCCGGCGTCGTGTCGCTGCCCGCATTTGTCTTCGCTCCCGTACTCGGCCAGATGGCCTCTGCAAGGACTGCTGGCCGCTGGACCGCTGAGGAATGTATACAGTCGTAGGACATCATCAAGTAATTTCTCTAATTCCCTAGTTGTGCCGAGTGTCCTAATCCCCAGAATATTCTTGCGCCTCCTGTCGGTTTCTTCAGCAGTGGGAGGAGGAGGGGTTGTGATGCTAGCCAGGCCTCGCCGCTGTCAATCATCCACGGGCATCCCAGCAGAAGGGTAGCACAAGACAGTGAGAGTGTCGGTCTCTTAGAGGAGGGGAGGATCGAGGTAGGTCACCTCCTATAGCGCCGGACCACTCGTAACGGAAGTTTACAGCTCGTGCGAGATGCAGCGGGTAACAATATGTCACGATAGTGAGGCAGAGGTTCCTAAACTTAGTGGGCACTTCGCTTTCGTAACAAAGGACCACTCAAAATATAGTAGCTCGAAAATCAATTGGTGGGGGAGTGGTTGGGCGATGGTTGGAGGCTAACATTTCACTTAACTGGCATTCTACATTTACAATTCTGGAAGGGAAGATTGGAGTGTTTCATCCAGCCATCATGCCAAAACAATTATTAAAAATAGCTGAGAATTTAAATAGTAGAATAATTAGTTAGGAGCACCTTTGATGTATCACAATGATTTTTGATGTGCAGGTTATAACCCTAAATAAATATTATTCTGAAATAACACAATTAAAAATATTAAACGAATTGGTTTACTAATTTAACCTGCCTTAACCATAAACCGTATTTAAAAAAAACTGGGGTATCAATGTTTGTTAATATGGAAAAACTTATTCTTTTAATGTAGGGAAAACATACCCAAATGGTAGTACATTTTATTGGAAGACCGAATTAGATGAAGGTGCAACTATTTTAGAACTAGAACAAAAATAACTAAAGTGGAATTTTCTGAAAACACTGGAGATTAGGTGTGACAAACAAATAACTATAAAGGCACATTGCCGCCGAACCATTAAGTGAAGGCTTCAAAGCTCCTAAAAACTACTTAAGAACCTACATAATTTTGGGCAATACGCGTTCCTGCCTCACCTTCAACCCATATAAGCTTTCATGATGGCAGTTGTCCGCTAACTGCCCAACCACAGTTATTTATAGAAGCGTTTTTATAACATAGGTACTACAAACTACTAACATAAACCGAACTAAAATTGTTTCCTTAACTTTTCACATCGCGATGTGTTGAGACATCTTCCTTCGGGATGGTATGGTTGACCTCAGAAAAAGGCTAGCATGCGCAAAACAATCAACACTGTCCACCGCCATGACTCGACCAAATATCTCTGTCCCATTTCCGCCAATTCCGTGCTAAATAAACGCCACAGCCTCACATATTTATTGCTGGAGACTGCTACCCGTCAAACTTTCCAGTTAAAATCTACCCCTCTACAATCCTAACGTAACTCGTGTGTAGAAAACCTGTGCAGTTAGTTCCCCTCTCAGCAATTATGTTACATGCGAGGAGGCAACCTATGCTTGTTTCCTAGCATCTAGCTGCTCCGAAACTACCACAGACAGCATCGAAAGGAAATGCATCACCCCACCTAGTTGAACAAGGCGCGCCACGTAAGCACAGGAACCTGTGTTTATAAACAGCTATGTACACGTAAACACAACATCCCGATTCCCGTCCAAACATTATGTGTTTTACCCTGTCCGCACATATTCGCAGGCGTATTATCAAGTTCTTATGGAAGCCTACACAAATGCCGTGGCTCTAGCTATTAAATGTGTTCTTCGGAACAACACATTCATAAAGTGAACCGAAAATTTCTACAGCCCAAAATATGTCCGCAACTACATTTCTGTCAACGAGATGTCGAATCCTACATATCTAAAAGCTTTGAGAACTTTACTTAATTTTTTTTCACCATATAGAGGAGGGTAGACTTATTATTTATATCTGTAATTTCTTCTTTCAGCTGAGCGGTAGCTAAATAATCTTTGAAAGTTGGTATAATAAATGTGTTGATATATATAGTGTCATTTTAATGTTAAAGAGCAAAAACCATTAACTAATTACAGCTTGCTATGCCGGCACAGATTATGAAACACCTAAGGATAAACAATGATCAGAAATATTCTAAAGAATAAAAAAACTTTGAAAGTTGAAAAAGATTTTTTACAGAATAGATAAATCAATAAATTTCCTATATTATAATAATTAATATTGTTGCACAACTTCAAGTCCACTTACACTGCATGAGTCACATTTCTAAGCTTTAACCATTGTAAAATGTCAGCAGTAAACATTTTGTATCAGTATTATACATTCTTCGGCAATACAAACACATAGCGGTATACAGTTACAACTAAATATCATGTAAAATTATATCTCTCTTTGGATGCTTCTTTTTGTGAGATTCTTCGGGTTTAATTCATCAGTTCCTTCGTCGAAACCAAATTTTTTTTTAATTCGGTTGCTCTGAAAAAAGTATTAACAGTATTAATCTAAATACACATTTTGGAGATGCTCGTAACGTAAGTAAATTTAATAGAACTGACGCGAATGGAATTTTCTCCAAAGAACGAGATATGCAACTATATCAAGCTTCATCAGTAGTTTCACATGGATTTTTTTTATTAGTTATAAGTATAATTGTGCCAGAGATATGAAGTGCCGAGATGTTAGAGACAATCCATTTCCTAATGGCTTAAGAGCGTATAGTGTGTCACTTAGTTTTGCCTGTTTTAAGGTAGCAATTTTTTTCTTTAGATATTTGACTTGTACCACATCAAGTAAAGGCATGGATATCTGGCAGGACACTGGTAGTTGCGATGTCTGATCCTACTTCTGTCACTAAGTGGCGTCCTTCAATGCGAGGCAGTTAGGAAACTATTTGTAGCCAAAGACCTGAACAAATGGGATTTTTCAGTTTCGGCCCAAAATGTACAACTAGGACAAAAAATCTGTGCCAGAGCTGCTAATAATTGTATCTGATTCACTCTCTACGGCATTGGAAGCATAAGATTAAATTCTCATGTCGGGTTTTCTACGGTTCGACCATAGTTCGCGAACATCTACCATAACAGTTCCTTGAATTGTCAAACATTTAGTTTCATCATTATGTCCTCCAGAAATCGCTACTTCCTGGTTATCGCTCAATTTCTTGTATTAATTCGTTTACTGAGAATGAAGTCTCACCATCTCTTTTTATTTGGTAGACAGCTGAACGAATTGATAATATTATTTGTTATCTTTGTATGCTGAGCTAAGACTTTAAATTTGTAGGATTAGAATTTTATGAACGCCTTTTTACTTCCGTGTTCTTGATTTAAATATTATCATACATAGCAAACCAGATGAATTCGGTGTATTTTGGATACTTTGAAAAAAGGTGTTACATAACTGTATAACGATCTACAAACGTTGTATACTTTGATAGGTGTACTAAAAACACGAGCGCCATACCATAAAATATGAGTGAAGAGACTTCGGAGTTTCTTAACAGCGAGGACTTTATAGCCAATGAGGGTGATTGAGGTAAGTATGGAGCAGCGCCGGAATGAAAGGAAGGGGAAACGGGAGATCCCCGAGAGAACCCGCTGACCAGCGGCATAGTCCGGTACGATTCCAATATGCGAAAATCCGAGAGTGACCGGTCGGGTTTTGAGCTCCGTTCGCCAAGATGGGAGACGAGCAGGCTAACTGCTTAGCCACAGTGGCCCCCATTAAATAGGTGTATTGGGCAGTTATATGATGACAAATTGTGATTCAAATCTCTAGCGCAGTTTATTTCACTCTCAAACACTTTGGTATGTGTGTGTTTCCTAGCTTCTTCAGATATCGATTCTTGTCTAACAAATCTCTGCGATAGACACGGGAGAGAATTAAAATACACATCTTTCCATATACGTTTTACTAGACACGAACACTAAACACAACTCGACTATGATTTGAATAATTGTTTGTTTGTTTACAGTGGCGAGTTAAATGTGCGCATGCATGGAGTAGCCCATGAACTAAATCATTGGTAAGGAGTGAGGGGAAACACTTCTGGTCTGTCACTAAGCTTGTTTTTCTTACTATGATATATATTTGCTTGTCTTCGCTTTATTTACATAAAACTGGGCAAAGTGAGCGAGGTTGCTCATAGTAGGACATACTTTGCTTCAATATTGATGATTTCGCTTTTTAACATATCAACTGGACGAGATATCTAGATATACGTTGTAAAAACACTACATTTCAGATGTGAAAGTAATTAATAAATGAGATGAGCTGTTACGTAGATAACGACATGAAAGTGAACCGACCCGTCCCCCGCATTTAACGGGCAGCTCAAAGTAAGCCTGATCACAACTGTCGGTGGCAATCTATGTGTTTATATTGTTCCAAGTGTCGTTAGCCAGACACAAAAAAGAATCTGCTTCCGAAAGGTTTCGCATACTCGAGCGTCGCTACGACTTCATCTAGTAGATAAATATATTAGTGAAAATGTGCATCTGTATGTTGACTTATTTGGTTCCGTTGTATTAGCCTTTCATGAACGAGTGATTCTTTTTAAAACTGAAATATTTACTACAATTATTAATACCTCATAGCTGCGTTTTACGCTCTGTTGAATACATGTGTCATGCATTTGTTAAACCTAAACTGGGAGGACATATCTAACAATTAGTACTCATAAATGAGATAATATTCCACGAAACACACGAAGTTTCTTGCTATAGCACTGGAGTAAAATTTATTGTAACTTTTGATTGGGTACTATGCTTACTATAAAGAATATTATTTATGCACTTACAGTCTGCATTGAGAAGACTAAGGTAAGGGGTTAATAGGGGTGACGAGCTGAAAAATTACTTGATTGAAAAATTTCAAATGCGCGGTGATCGAACAGGTTTAAACTGAAACAATACTGAGCACAACTTTGCAGTCGAGCAGATCCTGAGTAACGAGGGAGATGTGCAATTTACATAGAGATTACCATTGCTGTTTTGTCGTTGCGAGCTGGATGTTTATGCAAAATAAATTTCTCGCGAGGAACACAGAACCGAGGAAGGGAGTAGGGATTAACTAGAATGGGATGGAAAGACTCTAAAAACGTGCAATTTATCTCCCATGGAATCTAAGTAAAAAGCCAACTAAAGCACTCCTCTTCTTTTTTTTCTCTTCGATTCAGCATTCCTTAAATTTAAAACTTTCTCAGCGTGTACTCAACTTACTTAACTTAAGTGGAATAGCAGCAATCTGTGCAGAAAATTCACACTTTGTGCTCGCTGACAGTTTCGAATCAGTACTTCATGCATTATATCTTTCGATAACCCCATCAATTTCGGTTGATGCTGAAGTAAATGTGGTAGGAAATATAACTCGCCAAGTCACATTTACTTGGTAAATATAATGGCGAAAACAAGCTTAAAATTCCTAGGGCCCATTTTACAACGTAATTGGCAAATAATTCGAATTTGAAGAAAAGAAACATTAATTAAAAAATAATAATTTGTTATTTCCTATTCTGGCAATTAATTATTTTCACTACAAGACACGTACTAAGAACAAATAAATTAGGGACAATAAACGTGAGAATCCCAGAAGAAAGAAGATGGTTTTTATTAAGTGCCCATAGATTTTTTTTGAACTCATATTAAAGTTATGTTATTAGTTTAAAGTAATTTTAAGTTTTTATTTTTCGTCTAGTAATACTTAGCAATTATCATGCTTAGTTCCAAGTTTTGACTTTTCTAACTAATTTTGTTACGTTTTTATGATTTGTATGTTACAATTAGGATTGCTTCATTACTAAAGTGAGCTGGCGTCTTAAAAATTGGCATGTATTACACCAGCTTGTAATGTCCCATTGTTTTATGAGCATAAATGTGCCAGACCAGCATAGTGCGGACTTCCAGTATAGGTACATGTTTGATTACGTAAAAATTGTTGGTTTAATGAACCTAATGTAATTTCTTGACATTGTTAAAAATATCGAAATGTGGTATGGCAAAAGCAATATGTGGTAAGAAAAATAAAAAAATAAAAAAATATAACTAGCTTAGCTTTTCCTCTTAAAATACATTCCATGATACAAACGGCGAACCACTGAGTATTAATCAAAGCATGATAAGCACATGGAAAATGAACCAAAAATAGTTTATACTGGTAGTTTCACAAATCATGGGCGGTGCATACAGGTTATTTTATGTAATAAATTAAGAGAACGTGGATTAATATATAGTGAACTCGGATATTCTTCTGAGCTATTAACATCGAAAGCTACCAGGCAAGGTGGCAGAATGGCGAAGGGAGGGGGTAGAGGTACTTCCTGCTGCAGACAAAACGCAAGCATTTGAGATAGCTATGGTACACTGTCCAGAGTCCATGACGTTCTATAGGAAATGTTCAAAATATGCACCATCGGCATCACCAAAGCTTTGCAGACTTCTTCAATGTATGATTATACAGTTACAGATATGTTGTGGTTAGCGTGAATGTGTTCCAATGAATCCACATTGAGCCATCGAAACATATGAAATCTGGCAACACTGACGTCATAATACAAAAAACATTATCTTCTCTTTTGTTAAAAAAAATTATTGACGTTATTTCGCTACTATATATGCAGTATTGCATCTAATTGAACAATAAATGTAATTAGCCTTAAATCCTCAATAAATGCTGAAAACGAATTTACACTTTGCCTTAAGTACACGGAATTTTTTTAGTTTCTAATACGAAAAGCCTCTTTTCTCTATAATATTACGCATTACCGTTTCTCCAATAGAGTTGAGGCACTTGGTTTTAGTAAATGGAGTTACTGTTATAGTTTTAATATGTTGTTACTGGTATACACGGTTTTATATTATTAGGTACTTAAGGCTTTCTAATATCTTATGGTTTCTAACATGCTCTCTCAGTTAATACAAAAAAAAAACAGAAATTATATTAAAAAATGTTCTCATTGATGGCATATGCAGACTTGCAGAAAATAGCCTTGCTTCCAAGTATAGACACAATAAATACTATAATATTTACACACTGCATAATAGAATTGAATAAAACCTTTGATCCACCTTGGGATACAGAACAATACTACAGATAAGGCAGTCTAGTGATTTGGTGTGAAGGAATTGCAGGAAGAAAAAACGAATACATCATTAGTGCATTCCATGTATTCATCATCTCCAAACGAGAAAAAAGTAAGATTGTGTATGGGCTTGACAGTCGCGTTGTTCAAAACAAGAACTGCACTTTAGTGACTTCCATTGATTACATAGTTAATTTAGACGAAATCATTGCAGAATAAATTGAATTGAATTATTTAGAGACTTGACACACATTCACGTCCGCTGGCTGCTTTCATCGCCAGTTCGAGTTGCTTATGAAGCGAAGTAGGCACAAATGATTTCCCTCATTTCAAACATGCTGTGGAACATGCAAACTCACACAATCTCGAAGATATAAACATCCAACGGAGTGATTTTAATTATTGGAAGAAAAAAATATATGCTCAGTTGCAAATATAAGTAAGCAAATTCCTAAGCCATACCTACACAAAATTGTTCAAATTACATCTAATAGAGGACAATTGACTGCAAGTTAGAAAGAAAAGTTCAGTGATGATAAGCCTACAGAGGTAAATGTTTAAATGTTAAGTCGGCAAACAATGGATCCCCAGTGTTTGAAAAAACGAGTTAATGACACAGGCCTTACACATGAAAAGAAGGCAAGCATTATAAATAAGCTGATTCATCTGATACCTACATATAGACAGCAGTGTTCTCTTAATCTGCAAATCTCCAGCGTTCCAGATTATGTGAATTGTGAAAAACCTTAACACAAGTGACTATATATAGTTTGATTTAAAATCCATTACCAGTAATTTTGATAACAATTTACCATGGATAAATTTCTATACTGGAAACATAATTGTGACAATCATAAACATTAAAGTAAGTAACATTAAATGTGTGTACGTAACCATTTAAACAAAATGTTTTAATTGCTATTTACATTCCATTAAATGACTACACTAAAAGTTTATGACTTAGGCCATCCCCTTGGTGTAATTTACATAACGTATTCATTTGTTAAGAGATTTCAGTTCAGCTCTGCCAGTACACTTCGTGAAATTACAACTAATTGCAATTGTTTTTTCTGCCCACAGAATAAGGCAAACAAAATTAATTCCTTTTCGCCTGGGTGTTTACAATAATTTACTTGACCCTCCAAGGCACCATCTGAATGTAGTATGAATGTAGTTGATGATTCAAGCGAAATGCCGAGATAAGTGATTATACTCCAAAGCGGTTTCCTGGAAAATTAGTATAGCCCATTCACTGTTACGACTTTTCTGAAGCACTGCTGAAGTTCTACTTCCAATTTATTCCTCCGCCTCATGCAAACGAAGCTTAATCAAGTCTAGAAAATTACGCCGCATTTGTGCGCACTGAGTGTAATGATATTTCTCATAATAACTCCTTTGTACTAGGTGTTAGCAACACACGTATTTTCTCACTGCTTTTATTATTATTAATTATAAATATTATATAGGCTAACTTAATGTTAAAATAAAACTAAAAACATGTATTTAACCAAAAATACATTACATTTATGTAAAAAACACGTATAAAACGCTTGTTACACAAAAAATATTTAGGAAACAATCAAGCACGTCGTACACGGGAGAATTTTCAACGCGTTGATCAAAAATGTAAGAACAAAAGGCGAATAGTCTACAACAATGGAGTTAAGGTCATGTAAATTATAAGGGGGCAATAGGAGTGTTGTTAACCAGTGATTTTAAATAAACAAATTAGTATAGACCAATGTGATTTAGGCCAGAAAATCTGTTGAGCCATGCAATTGGTTCCCCACATCCGATCCATTGTCCGAGATAAGTAGCGTCCATGTATGTGCGTGCTGTGTGGCTGCAATGGGCGGGCGCACTCTCATGCTTGAACCACGCCACTCGTCTGTGAACTAATATAACGTCCTCGAGGAGATCGGGTATCTCATTCGCTAGGAATCTCTTGTAGATAGACCCATTTAACCGTCCAGGAAACACAGAACAGGTCTACTAACAGTACGCACATTTCCGCCCAAAGAGTTGTTTCCGGGACTGTGTTGCATGATGGTTCTCATCTGCCTGGGCGTGGGCATTGCCAAGATTAATGGTGGCATCCCTAGTGGATGTCACTTTAAATGTCCATAGCACATACGCTAAGAAGTTTGTACCATTATTACAGTACTGATGTAACCAAATGCAGAATACCATCTATTATAGCGAGCTCCTGGGCTAGCTGAGCTGAGAAGGGATACCGCATGTTCATCTTGAATTTCCTATAAACAACCGCATATTTTACACCCTCGTGGTCCTGGATGTGATGCAGCACATGTTCCTCCACATCGACGGTCCTGGCACTTGGACGTCTCCTGCTCGCCTTTTCCGACACGTCGGTCAATACATTCAGTTTTTGGTTCGACATTGATAAATACATTTAAATGTATTTCGTTCACATGTCACCGATTCGAAAATGTTTCTGTGCACAATATATCAAAACGCCATGCTATTTTTGTTAGCTCGTCTACATATTGGGAAGATGTTCGTATTTCCAATTCCAATTCATTAATAACCCTCTTGAACTGTTACACACAACATTCACTATTATTAATGGGTGCAAAAACAATGGTACTGGTCGGCCCACATTTCAGGTGTATTTCAGCATCGCCTGAATTCAGCATATAGACTCCTTCAGGACCATATGCACGTTGTATTATTAATGCATTAATTAAAAAACAGACATGTAAGCAGCACCAATGCTTTTTTGTAAACAAACTGTACTACCCTATAAATAATAAGTTATTTCTAACACCTTACATATTTTAAAACTACAGGGCATAACAAAGGAAATCAACAGACCTCTTCTTACAAGAAACAGCAAAACAATTTTTCATATTCTTCTGTGTTATAAGTTCATATGTAAAAATAATTAATCTGAAGGATCTAATAACTACATCTATTATGGAAGATTCGCTATTTGTCAACCTAAAAGCGTTATGTTCGAGTAACACATTAAAGGAAATGTTTCGGGATATTGAATTTCAAAGTTTAAATTAGCTGCAAGAGAGTTGAATATTGAATTTAAAATTTAAAATTATCTTTAACATAGTTGCGTTATGAAACTTACATGTATTTTGAAAGCAATATTCATAGACGAGTATATATGTAATTATCCATAACATGTTACATCATTATAGTCTGTTCATGGTAAAGTGAGCACTTTTTGAAGCCCTATCATTTGGAATAACAGTCATTAAATATTGTTATGGTAACCTTAGAAGTTAAATTTCGGGTCCGGTCAAATATATACGCTGTTTTTACTGCTTACATGGCAATATTTATTTTAAAAAGTGGTGAAATGATATAAAAAGGCTGATAGAAAAAAGTAACTAGGGCCTCAAAAGTGCTCACTTTGCCGTGAACAGCCTATAGTATGATTTTCTTCGTTCTGGAATAACTGGACCCAGGACAGATGACAGGCACCACCCGCCATGTTGTGACGTCACCCGGCCGCCATATTACATCTGGGGACCTTCACCTTGAAGCATAACCTTGATCTTTACCCCATGTCCATGATCTTTAATGACCATAACCCAAAAATATTGCATAATTCTCAAAAAATTTCCAAAAATTGTTTATAATAAAAAAACACTCCTATATAAACGAAAAAGGCAAAAAAAAATAATAATTTCGAATGTTCGAGCACAGAGAGAATGGAGGAGGGGGAGCTGAGGCACAAACTGCCCACCATGGTGACATCATCCGGTCGCCATTTTGGATGTAGATGACATCACTGCCATAGTATTGACCCCTTGCCTGTGACCTTTAATGGCTTTAAACATAAAATTCTCAAAGTTTTCAACAAAAAAATATGTTCTAAAAATCACAGAAATTGCCTAAATTCAAAAAATTTAGTAACTTATAACATTACCCCACCCTCCCCTTCTGCTAACTCCACCATAGTAACCACCAACCCCTGAAACTGACCATAACTCAGTCATAAAAATCGAGAAAAAAATTAAACAAAAAGAAAAATTTATAAAAATCAAAGAAAAAATTACTTTGATGACTCCGGCAACTATGTTGGTTTGCTATTGACATTGAAATTGACCGAAATGACCTTGAAATCTAAAATTATATACAATTTCTCAAAAATATCTGAACAAAAACCACATAAATCATAGTGGAAAATAATTACATTCCTAATGCGAAAATAAGCTGATCATGTGTGACCCCGAGAGTTCGATTCTGATAAAGATAATAGAGAACAGCCACTCCCTGGTACGACAATGAGCAGGTGACAAGCCCTCGCCAGTTTTTATTGCCTGTTTAGTAGGCAAGTCTCCAACCATACAAGCCAACATTAACAGCTTAAAATACGAACTGGCCATGCCAGTCAACAACAGTGCCAACAAAACCGAACCATGTACACCACACAGCTATTTAAGCTGTCCTGTCTAACGACCATCAAGATAAGCCTATCATAACCACATCTAATTCGAACAGCTGAACAGTCATACAGACTGACCACACCTAGGAGACCATTCTAAGGGTCCTTGCCGAAAAATCTTACCAGTCAACCAGGCCAACCAAGCAGATCAGCCAACCATACCAATCACACATTCTAACAACATACTCCTGCCAACTGACTCTTGGAGACTTACTACTGTAAACTGACTCCTGCAGACTGACTCCAGCCGACTGAATTCTACCAACTGACTCATCCACATCTTCCTCCTCGTCCTCTTCCTCCCCTACATCATCAATTCTCCTAAGAAATCCTCCTAAGCAATCCACAACAATCCTCAGCAAACCTCCACCTCAATCCTCAGCAATCATTCTACACAATACTCAGCAATCGTCCACAACTCTCACCAATTCTTTAAAATCTTCAGCAATCATCCTCTGCAATCCTCATCAATCCTCAATAATCCTCACCAAACCTCCTCGCCTTTCCTCAGTAATCCTTATCAATCATCACCAATCCTCCTCTGCAATCCTTAGTAATCCTTAGCAGTACTCACGAATCTTAACGAATCCTTGTCAATCATGCTCTTCAATCTTCAACAATTCTCAGCAATCTTTCGCGATTCTCATCTGCATTCCTCTACAACCCTCAGCAATAGCTCTATAATTGATCCACAATAATTCCACCTCCTACACAATCACTCCACAATCGCTTCGTGAATGCTCCGCCTGCTCCACAATCGCTCTGCAATCCTTTGCAATCCATTAATGCAACACACAGAAATCCTTTGCAATCCACCAATGCAGTCCACAGATATCCTTTGCAACCCACAAATACAATGCACAAAAATACTCCGCAATCCTTAACAATTTTTCAATCATTCCCAATACCTTGATCTATCCTTCTATCACGCCTTCGATTTTAATTGTCTGTCCCCACCCATACATATAGAAATTACATTAATTTGCCAAGGACGATTTGTACAAACTAGCTGAATTAATGTTCTGTAAACAATCCACTCTCCTTGAATTTTTATACATAACGTCTTCATTAATAATCTGTATCTATATATTTACCATTTCAGTTGAGTGCTCAGAACACGACTTAAAATTTATGAGGGATAAAAGGATACAGTGCAAATGAAGATTGAAACACTCTTATTTCATTTTTAAATTTTATGCGTATTTTTACACATTACAATATCAGAGGAAAGCAGTACATTGCATCATGCAGTATTCTCCCCGACATTCAGCCCACTAATGATTCAATAACTCATATAAATGAGTGATAAATATCCATCTTATTACAACGCAATCAAATGTCTGAGTCTATTAGCAAGTCCATTAGGGTATTTCAGAAATATGTAGACAGTGTTTTCAGCATCCCCTACCTTCATGTTGCTCGTTGCAGCAAATGTGAGTGCAGGGTGTGTCCTAAGCATCGAGACAACTGTCATTATTTTCAGCACCAACACGGTATTTATATTAATTATTATCAATGTTGTCTTTACGGTTATCTTTACGTCGTGTTTCGATTTCTATACTAAATTTACTTTTTATTGTAGCAAGAGTTGTATGGTCGTCAGTATTTACAGCTGATTGCCGATTATTTAGGAGTTTATCGATTTCACGTGGAAGGCCTTGCAAGTGCATATTTCTTGTGAAACGGCTCCGCTGCACGACGCAGGTCACTCATTCCGTCTTTAGCATTAACTGACTCATTATAATCGTTTGCAGAATCAGTAGCCAATTATGCAGCAAGAGATATTGGTGGCAACACTTGCTGGCTCTCAAGAGACGAATCCTTGCAGCTATTGATGTGGTTCTTCAATGTATCGCCTTGCATAAACTGCATATGGCCATTGTCGTATTGTTTCCTCGTGAGAAAAGAGTTCTTCGTACAGGTAGTTCTCTCATGTCACCGAGAATTTTGACTGAAGGAGAAAAGTCTATCTCAGAATCGGCACCGACAGCAATCAGGAAGAAATGATGCAGGTCGCGGCTCTATGTTCGTTGGCGTCAAAAGAAGGCTTTGTATTCACAATTAATTTTCATATTATGACGAGAGAGTGTTTCCAAATAGAAGTTCATCACAGTGTCAGAACGACAACTTACATTTTTCTATATAAAATCTATTCTTTTTATATTAAAGAGTCTAGCTTGTACCCACAGCATTATGCAATAAACATTTTTAAAAATGTTAAAATGATGGGGTACTCAGAGAAAACACACATGTGTTCCAGCCAGGAGTAAAAAAATTATTTTAATACACTCAGATATCTTCTCATAAATGTATATATGTGCATAAACATAGAAATATCAGATAGGAATATACATAATTATGTAAAAAAGTACACTTAAAAAATATATATTTGTATATATTTATATGCATACGACTAAAAGCATATAGATATAAATATACATGGCTATCAGCTCTATATATTTATAACCATACAACTACTGCTACAAAACAAACTAATATAGAATACATTACATAACCATGACATAAATATGACCATAAAGACAGCAGTGATCAAAATGAACCTGAAGACAGTGTTGTTGCCGAAAGCGCATTGCTTTGACACACCACTCTGATCACATTTGTTTCAATGGCCCCATGAAGAATGGAGAATATGCTGAGAACACTGGCTACATTTTTTCGGAAGATCTTAATGAATGTGTTGATAGACTCAAGCATCGGTCACTTTGCAACATGATTGAGATTTCTCGCAAATTTAAGAGATATCTTCAATCATTAGTGAACTGAAGGTCAGGGGTTATATTGCATGATGTGATATACTACTTTTTACTATTGTAATGTGTAAAATAAGTACATACTTTTTTTTTAAGCATTGTGATTTAATTTTTTCGAGATCTATCCTTTTATCCCTCTTAACTTTAAGTGGTGCTATGGGCACTCAACTAATAAGGTAAATATATGCATACGTACTATTAATGAATACTTTAAGTATACAAATGCATGTATAGTGGACTGCATACAAAAATTAATTCAACCAACATGGACAAATTTGGAGACAGTTTGTGATTGAATGAAATTTCTAGACATGTGGTTGGGGAGAGAAGACAAACCGAAGGATTTATAGAAGGATGGATCGAGGGATTGGGATCGATGGAATGGTGGGTGAGGATTGGTGAGGACTGTGGAGGAATGCTGAGGATTGTAGACGATAATTGCTGTGGATTGCAGATGAGTATTGCAGACAAGGATTGCTGAGGATAAGATATGATTGTTGAGGATTCCAGAGGACTGTCAAAAAAGGATTTTTGAGGATTCTGTGGATTGCAGATGAGGATTGCTGACGAGTGTGGAGGATTGCTGTGTATTGCGGAGGTGGATTGCAAAGGGTTGCAGAACAATTGTGAAGCGAATGTGGAGCGATGGCGGAGCGGGCAGAACAATTGCAGAGGGATTGGGGTGGGATTGTGGAGCAGGCATAGCAACTGTGGAGCGATTGTGGAGCAGATTGAGTAATTGCAGAACGATAGTGGGGCGATTAGCGATGATTGTAGAGAATTGCGGAGGAGGATTGCAGAGGATAGCTGAGTATTGGTAAAGATTGCAGAGAAGGATTGGTGAGGATTTATATGGATTACAATGGATTAGTGAGGAGTAGTGAGGTTTGGTGAGGATTGTGGAGGATTGGTGAGGATAGGTGAGGAATGGTAAGGATTGTTGAGGATTTCTTCGGATTTATGTGGAGGATTGCTGAGTATTATTGAGGATTGCAGATGAGGATTACTGAGAAGGAAGAGGAGGAGGAAGGGGATTAGGAGGATTATGTCGTGAGGAATCAAAGTGGGTGGAACTAAAAAAAATATAGCTAAACATCGATTATTGGGATACAGCACTTGTAGAGCAGATAGAAATATTTTGAACTGCTTTTAAATTTTCTGTATTTTCATACTTTATGTTATTATTTTTAGTATCTTTCTACACTTCAGAAACCAAGTGTAATTATTTTATACATTAAAATAAATTATATATTGAATGAAAATGGTTAATTTTGTTGGTAAAAATTTGTGTGATCTATCTCGTTATGATTATATAGTATAATAAATTTATCTGTTGCTATATCAAGAGTGTATTCAGTTATGTTAATCACAGCTCCATCAATTATAAATGCGAAAAATGCTTGACACATTACTACAATGGAGGTGTTCTTTTTTACCCCATTTTATATATTTCTGAGACCCTTTTGTTTTCTCATCGTGAATTTTACTCAATTTTAAATTGATTTGTGTACTACAGTTATAACAAAAAAAAATTCGATGAACTTAGAGAGCTCCGAGTTTTTGCAACATTAACAAATTTATTGTTTATTTCTCTTAATTTTCTGTAAAATAATATTTTGTCAGCACCGTCTATACCATCTATTGGCTCAGAAATATTAATAATTATTACATTGGCTAAGAAACATAATATTTTGTACATACAAAGAGATTATTTAATTGATTCCATAAAGCAGGAACTATAATATTGAATTTTGATTCTATGTAATTTTTTGTTACAAGTTCATTCAATATAGATATAGGAACAACATTGTCCTTAAACTATTTATATGAATGACAGGTGGCATGCAGAAAGGACTTCAGTAATGAAACAGTCGAAATTGAGTTAACCCCAGATCTGATGTTTATAAGGGTGATACTAATTTTCGACAATGAAAGAAACCAAGTCAGTTACATGGGTCATACAGAAACAGCAGTGATTTTTTCGGCATGCTTTGCAACAATGGCCTCAGTCACTGATTGAGGTCCTTCTTGCATTGTATATCGATGTTCATTATTTCAGATATTTTCTCTATGCTCTGATGAATTTCCGTTAAACAAATTATCTTTATTCAGATGTTACTATTCCTCTTTAAATTATATTTTACTGATACTTTATTACGATAACCATATTCTGATGCATGTTAAACTAGCGACTCATGTAATAATCGATGCATACCAGGAAGAAAAGACATCTGAACCCTTATAAGTGGAAAATAAATGTTTCAAAATAGGCCAAGGTTACAGGGGACTTTTATGTTGATAGCAGAGGGGAAAAAAACAGCAAAGAGAACTGGACCAGAATGCAGGTAAACAAATATGCATGGGTTTAATGTTGATAGCAGAGAGGAAAAAAAAACAGCAAAGAGAACTGGACCAGAATGCAGGTAAACAAATATGCATGGGTTTTATGTTGATAGCAGAGGGGAAAAAAAACCGCAAAGAGAACTGGACCAGAATGCAGGTAAACAAATATGCATGGGTTTTATGTTGATAGCAGAGGGGAAAAAAACAGCGAAGAGAACTGGACCAGAATGCAGGTAAACAAATATGCATGGGTTTTATTTTTGGGGATTTACCTTATGCAGCTAAACTATTTAGTCATAGTATTACTATGAAAAAAAAAAACAGTCAATTTTACATGACTAAATTGTACGTGTTTCAGATGTAAAATTGATTGTTTTTTTTTTGTTGTATATGATACTAATAACATACTGTCAGCATACAAAATGTGTATGAAAGTTGGTAAAACTTTATGCTAGGTATAGCATATAAACCTAAAATATTTTTATAGCCTCAATTTTGAAAATAAGTGCATTATCACTTTGAATTATATGCTTTTACATGGCGATAATTGGTTGAGTTGTTTTCCAGATATAATTTTAAGGTTTTATTTTTTCTTGTTGTTCCAAAATGGTGGACTAGCAACAATATTACTCTCAAAATTCCATACTTACAACTTATGCTGTCAACATACAAATTTTGATTTAATTCGGTAAAATGGTTTCCGAGATATGACATATCACCCTGAAGATTAAAATGGCCGCCAATTTGAAAGTAAGGTGTCTTGAATTAGTACTGTATCAATGGCGATGCGAGCAATAATTTCACGGGCAAGCTATTGTGTGCAGGGGGCAGTACTAGCGTTGATCTCCCCTAATAAAGGGAGAGGGGGTCCGCCCCCCCCTCTGGGAAAATTTGGATTTCAATGTGCAGAATGGTGCCATTTAAACATTTTTTAATACGTAAATATAAAATACTCTACTTGTAAAAATGTTAATATTTTTTAACATAAAATTTTCCCGAGTGAAAAATATTACAATGATACCTCCATCAAACCTGGAACCTTATCCACTGAAAATCATCATTATTTTAATACCCGTCGACAATCAGGTATTTACATAGGGAGCATTTTGTTTGTACAGAAGTGTAGACACGAAAAATGATTATTCGTTTGTGTAAAGATGGAAAGCAGTCGAATTCTTTAAGAAACAAAAACGGATTTATGTGAACTTCAGAACGCTCGTGTTTTTGAACAGTATTGCACAAATTTTTAAGGTCACAATACCCAGTTGCAGTTCCACGTGTTAACATCCTTTGAAAACAATAAACATGGCCAGCAAAACAATTTTGTTTAGGCTGTTACATCCAGCCAACCACGAGTGTTTCTGATAAATATTTTTTTAGGAAATTACATACAAAATAACCTTTCTTTCATGTGGTCGTGATCGTAAGTTCAGGTGTCGGCCTACCCTCTTTTATGATGTCACATGTTTCTTGAAAAGTGAAAGCACTGCTGGAAAAATGCTCCACTCGTCATCCACTCACACACGCCACACTTACATCCACATGTTTCTGTCGCACTCATTTGATCTACAATGTTCTCAGTCTCACGCGGTAATTTTGTTATTTTTATGTACGGTATACATCGCGCACGAATATGTATATCATTTTCAACACCAAAACTTAATTAAATAAAACCAATATGATTCGTGTTGTGTGGCCGCACATCGACTGGGATACCATTGTGACCTCCTGCCTGCTGCAAGCATTACGTACAGCACTTCCAGACATCTAGATTGTGCTAGCCAACGAGTTTTCTTATAATGTACAATATTGTTTCCAGAGTAGAATGTGTACCGCATGAGTGAAAAGTTACCTTAACGTAAATATAAGTTAGAATTTAATATTTATCTTAAATATAACATTGTAAGAAAACTGCCTGGACAAGCACTGTTTACCTCGCTTGCCCTAACGAGACTGTATGTATGTGTACCGAGTTTAGTAAAAATCGGTTAAGGCGTTAAAATATTGAAAAGTGGGAATACACACCCCAGACAGGAAAGTGAACACATAATCCTTTCTTTCCTTCGTAAAGTACGTTAAAAAAAATTATAATAACAAACCCAGTGGTTGCCAACAGTTAATGCAGTGTTTAAGTTGACGATAGCTCATTAATTTTAACACATTTCAGTTGTTATTTTATCTATCACATAAACACCATAACAATGTTTGATTTTTTATTTTTTAGATATTTTTTCTTTTAATATTAGATGAGGGTTTTACTGTTTTTTATGCTTTCCCTTTCGTTTTTTTATTTGCAACAGCAACGTCACCAACAGTATTCTTTACCGTAGCTAAGTTTTACGTCATTGTCGTTCGTCCAATCATTATTTATTCTCTTTAGTATTGTTACCATTTCTGTCCAAATCAGTGGGCGTATCCAGGTTTGTCAATGTATGGTGGTGTTAATTAAAAAAAATAGTTATTTACAAATGTTTAGTTTATTTAATATGACTACAAAGAAAATGCATTTGTTTCAATACCTCACAACAAATTAATATCTCTTGCTATTTACAGATAATAAATCCAATCGGAAAATTTACAATTACCTCAAAAAATTATTGTAATTATGTAACTTAAATCTGTCACAATAGACAGTGTATCAATACCTAACTAATATATTTATAAATCATCTGTCCACATTTGACAGTTCCAATAATTATATTAAAATCCGTATCACATGTTAATTTCCGTTCCACCTAAGTTAAGTCCAGGTCTCACTGTTCCTCACTGTTCTAGAGATTTCCGAACGTCGGGTTTCACGCCCCGTCGTCCATTACACAGAACGAATCCCCCGTTCGCCATCGCCTCGCAGTCCCCCTTCGTCGGCCGTCCTCTTCACCGATGTTATTCGCCGCACCAGCCACATGGCTCGTACACTGTAGCAGCTGCGATATCTATACGGTAGTAGGCCCTCACCCAACATTCGCCATCGCCTCGCAGTCCCCCTTCGTCGGCCGTCCTCTTCACCGATGTCATTCGCCGCACCAGCCACATGGCTCGTACACTGTAGCAGCTGCGATATCTATACGGTAGTAGGCCATCACCCAACATTCGCCATCGCCTCGCAGTCCCCCTTCGTCGGCCGTCCTCTTCACCGATGTCATTCGCCGCACCAGCCACATGGCTTATACCTACAGTCACCCGACACTGAAGCAGCTGCGATATTTATACGGTAGTAGGCCATCACCCAACATTCGCCATTGTCTCGCAGTCCCCCTTCGTCGGCTGTCCTCTTCACCGATGTCATTCGCCGCACCAGCCACATGGCTTGTACCTAGTCACCCGACACTGAAGCAGATGCGATATCTATACGGTAGTAGGCCATCACCCAACATTTTCTGTCAACTCGGCATTGTGCCGAGGGTCCTAGTTTCCAGAATATTTTTGCGCATCCTCCGAAGTCCTCAGCTTCTCCAGCAGGGGGGGGGGAGGGACTGTGACGTCAGCCAGGTCAGCTGTCAATCATTACCCCAACTGCCGGTTGACGCGGCGGGGTTGACTGACTTGGAAGGGATGTGGAATGTCTTGGAAGGGGGGGAGGGGTAAATCAACCCTTCCGCGGCGTTGACCTACGTTTAACGGGAAGCTCGCGTGAAAGACGAGAGTTAGCGAGCTAACAGTATATTATACTTAATAGTTTATAGCTTTTGCACCACCCACTAAAGCGCCTAGCGCACTTAATATTGGAATCAGAAATGCTAACAATACAATGTAGTTTACTTCCTCTCTTAAGTGTGAATATCTTTTTTACTGTAGGTAATGAAAACTTATGCTTCAACAATTAGTTTTCGCCATATTTTTTATTTTTCTTCTGAAGTTGACCTCCTGTTACATATTCCTTCAGATTGATGGGTTAGTATATCGAATGTTGTTTTTAATTCATTTATGAATAATAAAAAATTATGACATATATTTTTGGTATTACGTTTTTATTCCCGTTTTAATTTTTTTTGCAAGCATAGTTCCAGCAAGTCGCAAAATCACTTTTTTTTTTTTTTACATATTGGCGTATTAATAGCTAACATGATTTCTTAATGGTCTTTTTATTAATTTTTTTCAATTTCATGCCTATATCTATATGATACCAGTAAGCAATGTCATTGAGTTTGCCAGCCTCAGCTAATATATTTATTCGTATTTCACCTCTATCCAAACATTCGTTTAATTTTGTAAATGAATTACAATAGTTTTTACCGAAGTAGTAATATTTCACAAAATGTTAAGTTGACAAAACACTCTTGGAGTACAGTAATGTTTAAATCATGGCAGTTTAACGCAACTGCTCGGCTAATCAAGGGAGTTTTGATTCCTTAAAAACCAGTGATTATTCAAGACCATTAACCAAATACATAATCTTGCTGTGGAACAATAAAAATGCAGAATCTGCAAAAAATTGTTGTGTAAGAGCTGCGCAATAAATTTGCTTTATAAATAATGTTATGAAAGAGCAAATAAATTGTACTTTATAAAAAATTTAATGAACTATTGTGTTCATATTGAGTTGAAGCTACGAATGCCACATGCCATGTGTCATGGAATATTCACTCTAATCGTTCACTAGTGAGAACAGGTACATTAAATTTGAGCATATATATTACTTTGCTAGATAACAAATGCAAAATTACGAGCATGCCCGACATTAGCCAGCTAACAATAATGTAGGAACCGTACATAAAATACCTTACTATACTGATAGGCAATAAAGTCAGGAGAGAGAAAACGATCACCTGTGACATGAGATGAATAACTGAGAAGTTACGTGACTTTGCCTGCCACTGAGTCCGAGATTTCACGTTACCCAATAGCCAATCGCAAGAGAGCTATGCGACGTAAAATCTTACCAGACTGATAACTAAAGTCACGAGAGAGAAAAAAAATCTGACACCCGTCGTATCAGACAAATAACTGAGTCATTGCGCGACTTTGTCCGCCTTCTGTACCTGATGAGCCTGAGATGCGAGGTGATCCAACAGCCAAAATAACTGAGCAACGAGACGTAAAATAACTACCAGACTGACAGCCAAGATGATCACAAGAGAGAATACCTTTCGCTTTAGACGAAAAACTGAGACAATACGTGACTCTACCCGCCTTATACACTTGTGAAACCCAAACATATAAATTGTTTGTAGAGGGGCAGTAAAATATATTGTTGCTACAACCACATTACTTTGTTGTTATTATGTGGTTGGCCCAAACAAAGATTTGGTTGGTGTAACTAAAGATTTCTTTAGCGATATGTATATACATAAAAAATTTTCTGTAATTACAAAAAAAAAAAGAAGACCGACCTAGATTCGAACTAAAATGGCTTGCACCAGAGCGCTGCGCCCTATCAACCTTAGCTAAACTGACAACTGTTGTAATTTGAATGATTTAAAATATAATTGTTACGAATACCGGACAGTGATCCGCATATAAGTATTTAAAGTTTGGCAGCTTTACTGTTTAGTTTCCCGTTGAATATGTATTATTAAAAAAAATTACCTTAATATTTAACATAGGTATGTTGAAGAGAATGAATTGGCACTTTCAAATATGCAAAATATTTTGTCAGTTGCGTATTTAACTTCAGCTGCATTATGAAAGAATATATTTACCGTTGTTTTGATTTGAAAGTTTGGTCGTTGGTTAATATCTAGAACAATTTTGGTAGTTCATTTGGATATTCTGGATAAAGATACCTTATTTTAAAAAATTATTGGACATGAAATTTTGGTATAACATGGTAAATTGGGATGATTCTTCCCGTAAATCTCAATACCTCGATGTTAAGGGTCACCCAAATATCTTCACTCACTTCATGTAAATTATCTTGTGGATATTTATATGGTCGGGTGTTGATATGACAGTTGTTTTAATCACAATTCTTTTAAATGATATCGTTTAAATTAAAACTATTTGTTCGGTTACTGTGTTACCCTGACACATTGCTTGTTCCACCAAGTATCCCGTTCGCGTCAAAGTTCACAGTATAAGGCCTTGCATTTTCCTGTTCACATACGCGAGTGTGTTCTGTTGTCACAGTTTGGTGATTACATCTCCAACAGTTGGAAAATTGATATCAACTAAACATATTGTGACTCGAAAGACAAAAATCAATCGTGGTATAAAATCCCTGAATTAGATTGAACGTGATTATGCACATGCTAATAATGAAAATAAAAAATACGATGGCATTGAAAAATATGTATATATTTGCTTATCAAAATCAATGATTGTTTTAGAACAACGATAACTTCATACCGTTTTCGCCATACCCCCTTTTTATATCTACTTTCACCCCTTCATTCATTTACTTATATAAAATATAAATTCCTGGCACTAAGTGATCCAGAATGAATTCAACAAGATAATATAAAGATACCAAAAACTTTTATCTTATGTTCAGTAAAAAAAAAATTAATCAATCGCTTTAAAAAAATATTTTTTTGAGGAAGTGTTATTCACTTATCATGGTCAAAATTTTCCAGTTGTATACTTACTTCTAAGAATAAAGGAGCAAATCTTTTTTTACTCACTCATGCTTTTTTTTATTAGTCTTTCTCCAGGATTACTACTACAAAATTTATATTCGAACAGTTCATTTTTTGAGAAAAACGGCCTGTAAAGTTTTCAAAAATTAAAACTTTTCGATCTGCATAATTTTGCCATCGTAGGGATACTTATTTGTTCTATTATTTTCCTATTTTGTTTATTTAGTTAGGTATTATTTGCAAATATAAGAAAAAAAAAACAAATGGCATCACTGCTGGGAAATGTAAGATCACAAACAGGCCACAAATAGTAAAAACAGAACACTTTTTTTTTTGGAACTTAAATGTGTTTAAAATACTAATACAAAATAAGAAAAAAACTAGGGATATATGCACGACGGTGGCCTGACTCATCGTAAGAAGTAGTGTATATGTTAGCTGTGTTTTCGTACACCAGAAGAGTATGAGACACTAGGAACCTAGGTTGTTTGTGCACGGTGCCAACACATCTATTTTTACCTCGGAGCACTAGTTGGCAGATGTTCATGCGCTGCATTCGAGTCAAGTCTTAGGTGCTACTTTATCTCGATTGTGCAATTTCAATTCTTGTCATTATTTATTTGTTTATACATTATTATCTGATATCTAATTTCCAATTATAATTTTAGAGGGAGGCACCAGCAATATATTTATTTACTGCAAGGGTGTATAACAAAAGTTTGCATGGATCTTATGGAGGATGCGGAAAAACACCCTCCCTAAATTGGATGATAAAAAAAAATACACGAAGACAATAAAATTATTCCCGACAATGCAAAACGACTTACTTATACGTTAAAGTCTTAATGTTTTGGAAATTTTAAATCTGTTAAATAGTGTCCCTCGTTTTTAATTCACTGCTGAGGCGAGTAAGGAAGGATGCCATCAGTCTTGCCAACATTTCTCGAGAAACTTGGAAGATTTCTTCACGCATTGCATTCCGAAGGGCTGGCAGTTCTTAGTTGATGTTTGTAAACCTCTGCCTTGAGAGACACCCCGAGAAAAAAAATTGTAGTCTTGAGATCTGTCTGTCTCGCTGAGCAAGGGATGTCTCCTCTTAAAGGAATCAAGCGGCCTGTGAACTACTGTCTCAGCACTCAGAGCGATCGCCTTGCTGTAAGGGCCATGGCTCCGTCTTGTTGAAACGAAACATTTACATTTTAAACTCACTGAGTCTTAGTTCCATGAAATTCTGAATCATTGCAACGTATCGATCCGAGCTGATGGTAACAGTGACACCTCTCTCTTCCAAAAAGTAGGGGCCAATAATACGAACACTTTACAACACGCACCAAACAGTAACACTATCAGAGCGTAGAGGTTTATCACGAAGTTCATGAGGGTCTGATTACTCCATGAATGAAAGTTTTGTTTATTCGCACAACCGGATAAGTGAACATGCACTTTGTCGGTGAATAAAACAACGGCATCGCGTGAAATGTTTTAAAGGATATTTTCACAAATGTCCATGCTATTTTGCTGATAGTTTTCGAACACATCTTGGATGACAGTCATTTTGTACGGATGAAATCGCAAGTTCTGATGGAAAATCCGCCAAGCTCTTTGATCAGACAATTGAAGAGCTGCTGCATGTTTGCGAGCTGCTCGCTTTGGAAACCGCAGAAACGAAGATCTCACTGCCTCAATGTTTTCTGGAGTTCGAGCAACGTGTGATCTTCCTCCGACCCTGTTCAGCACATAACCACTTACCCTGAAATTCGATAACTTTCTCAAATGTGGAACCGAACCGCAAGGTGTTAGTTGGAAACTTCTGCGAAATGCACGTCGAGAAACGACGACAAAACTACCGTTTAGGAGGAACTTTTCGACAGCGAACGCCTGTTGTACACGTGTCACAGCATCTTCCGGACTAAACAGTAGACAGTCAATTAAACGCCTCTCACTTCTTACTCCAACGTGCGTTGGCATTCAGCGCGACTCGCAGAGGAAGGGTGACTGGTTTCAGTGGACGCTGATCGGAGGATATTTGGTTTTCTTTCTATTGTTTGGTCCGGAAGATGGCTCGTGTGGGCGTTCTCTGTCAAATTCAACCGTACTTATTCCTCCAGAAATACTGTCAAGTATGATGGCATCCTTCCGAACTCGCTTTAAGCAGTGAATTAACTGCGAGGGACACCAATTGACCTAGCTACATTTCAAAACCACTTTGATTGCAACTTTCAAATATGTAACTTTGCACGGCCAGAATACATTTCCTTTAATTTATACCGTTTGATTTTTATCAGACCTTCAAATAAGGGATGGTGCTCTTTACCGCATTCTGTATAAAAAGTGCTTTTGAATATATATATATATATATATTTATATATATATATATATATATATATATATATATATATATATATATATATATATATATATATATATATATTTATATAAAGAGTAATTATAGCTGACGTATTTAGGTGTAAGTTCACGTTCTAACGGGAATGAATGCATACATGTAGATGAAATTTAATAAGTAAATATCATATTTCATGTTTGTCATTTAATATATTGATTTAATTAAGCAATTACATATCACTTCTGTCAAGGTAAAAAAATTTTATTGATTAAAATAATTGTATTGTATTGTAAAATCAAAGTTACTCCAATTACATTAATAGGACGATAAAAATTTCATTCCGCTCCCTTGGTATAACATTAAAATTTGCCATTTAACAATACTTTAATTCTTTAAATTTCCTAACATGAGTTATTTATATAATTATTTTTAAAACCTGATATTAATAAATTCGTTTAGAAAATAACTTTACCCAAATTAATTATATTCATTCGTATAGTAAATATCTATACTAACATTATTAACAGGTAATGTAAGTTTGTTTATATTTAATAGCTAATCTCGGAAATTAGAGGGCCGATTCTTATTATTATTTCACTGCTAGGAAAATATAGTCTTCCAGATTTTCTGTAGATATCTTCCTTATATTCAAATTTCAAAATCATTTTCAGAAAATAAAGAATGAAATATAATCAATCAATATTTTGGTAAAAATATTTCTTTTTGCCATATTAACAAATTATACTTTACGTTATAATGACTAAACCCCGAAGTACAAACTATATTACAAACGCAAGCCAATCACACCAATTTCATTAAAATAATTTTTATGCCATGACCTAAGACATTAGCAATAGCTCGCAGATAGTTATTTAAAATCGGTAACAGCAACAACTTGAAGCACCTTTTATCAGAAAACGAAGGAGCAGGAGGTAAGAAATGGCTTAGGCACGTTTTACATTGTCATTCTTCGCTTTTGCTCCTAAAATCCTAAGCTATTTCTATAGTTAGGGCAAAGGGTTTTTGCAGGGAGAGAGTGTATAACGTTTATACAGTTGTGAAAATATTTATGCAATTAAATAATATTTCCCCATCCAACGCATTAAATGTCAATGAAACTTGCTTAACAGTACTCCAGCATAAATGTTTGAAAGTTGTAAGTCCGAAACATAAATAACCAGCATTTCTTTAGCTGAAAGAGGAGCTCTAATTCATCTCGTGACACGTATAAGTACCTCGGGCGGATATACAAGAGGTTCGGAAACTACTTGTCCAAATTCAAATCACAGTATCTGTGGGCAAACAGGAACAAGAAACTCTAGTCACAAAATGTTCGGAATGGCCAATTGGTATGTTTAAACACGAAGGTGAATTTCGGCAAACGACGCCGGGTGTCAGCAGCCGTATGCACCAGTGTGTAAAACAAGTAGCATGACACGAAGGCGAACTGATCCACAGTTGTGTTACACTCGGCACTCGGCGCCGCCTGTCGGTCGGATGGGTTGCCATTGTCCCAAACACAGGCGTCACCGCAGTGGCAGGTGAACTGGCATTTCGTGGTAACCAATGCACAGGCGCTGGCCGCATGTCGCGCCACTGCCGTTCGCCTTCGTGTTATGCAACTTGCTTAGCATGTAGGTACACACGGCTGCGGACACCCGGAGTCGTTTGCCGAAATTAAACTACAATTTAAACATATCGATTGGCCTTTCCGAACATTTTGTGACTAGAGTTTCTTGTTTATGTTCGTCAATAGATCCTGTAGTTTGAATTTCGACAGGTAGTTTCCGAACATCTTGTTTACTATACATGCTCGTGTTTCATCGTAAAACATGAAGGCAGAACTTCTGCAGGATGACCCAACATATACCATTGATGTGTGTCATCGTTATAGCTTTATTCATCAAGAAGTTTCACTTATTAACTAGTGCATTTTATGGACCATAACTAACCAAAATCTGATGATACTCTATATATTGGTACTGGTTGGACACTGCAGCAGGTTAGATCTGTAGAGAGTGTGTGTTTATTATACTATGTATTTATTTCATGATAGTTTAGATTTTAGAAAGTGTGTCGTAATTTATCTGATTTAGGTATGTTTTTCAAAGATGATACATTATACGAACTATAAAGTAATTTTGAATACAAGTTTGAGTTTTGAATTTAAAATGAATATTGATAGATTGTTGTATTCTTATATTCTTATTTAATGAGTTTCTGTGTGATATAAGTGTGTGATTTTTCGGTTAGTTTTCTGTTAAGGCGTGAAATATAGGCGTTTCTCTGGGTGTCAGATGCTCAGCGTTTATTTTCATTTATCTACTGCGAGGAATTGTGTGTGAGCGAAACTTGTTTTAATGTTAATTATTTTAGATTTCATTCAACTTGGAACGCTTACTTGCATGGTTTATCGTGTACATAAGATTGTCACCGGATGTTTGAAAGAAAATTGCTTGCGAGTCCCACCAGCTTTTCAAACACATGGGCAGAATGTTATCCTACTCCATACAGAGCAAACGTGATGTGTGTTGTCCCTGGTAAGAAACTTCATATTTACGTAAGAATGAAGAAAGTGTATTTTCAAGTTTCTAGAAGATATGCCACACACAATTACCTACAAAATATTACAAAGTGACAGCATTATTTTTTTTTAATTCTGTGCATTATATACATATATATAATATATATAAAGTCTTCCTACCCAACATTCTGTTAAGAAGTAATGCTTATGTAAGTCCCGGTATCCTGCATGTAAAAAGTGTGCAATGACTGTAATAAGTGGAACATTTAAATGTTTTTGATTGTGACATGATATTATGTACACGAAATTATGTGATGATACTGTTCTTATGTTGTATTACTGAGCACCGGTGACCACTATAATCATCGTAGCACACAGAAAAATGTTTCATGTTGTGGCAACATTATTAGTGTTACTAAAGCATTATTTTTGTGCAATAGTTGAGCCTTCAGTAACTAATGTTACTGTTAATGTAATATACTGTTCATATATTAATGTAATGGTAACATTGAATACTTTTGTTACATCATTAATTTCTAACTGTACTAGCAACATTAAGGTGGTGTTTATGTTTCGGCAAAATAAATTGTGTTGCGTCACAACAATTTTTGTGTTACGGCAAAATAGATTTTGTATTGCATTGATGTTTATTGTTATCCTTTAAATAAACATTGCTGTGTAAAATAAATAAATAACAATTATTTTGTCCCAAATAGAAATGTTACACAGGAAAATAAAAAAATTGGAGATGGGAGGGGCTCGAACCCGCTCTGTGAATACTGAAGATTCGCTACTTCACGAAACCCGACGACCCTACCAACTTACGTATTGACCAATACATTTGCCGTTGGACAGAGCGTGTGTGAGGTTAGACAGCGTGTGCTTGTGACGTTTGATGAGCTCAAGTTAGAGCGACGTGAGGACAAATTCACAGGTGCGCGACATGCGAACTCAAAATCTGACGCGGATGAACTGCCCCTGAGCTATGAGGGCAGATCACAACTGCGTTATTTTGACATGACTAACTAAGTTTCGTATTGTAAGTGTTGGATACAACATAACGACAAACTGAAGTTCTCTTTGGTTACGTGGAACTATTTTCCATAAATATGTGTATAATTGACACACGTTAAGTGCTTTGCAAGGCACGACAGCTGGTCTAAGCTACATTTAGTTTTCAAACTATGCTTCAAAATTTAAATACCGTGTTTTCATTTTACGATTGATTGGTGTTTACTTCCATCCTCCATTTAACAAAGATAAGTCAGAGACACATTGTGTTGGTTGGACCTTTTCATTAATATTGCTGTGAGTCCAAATATTTCGTTCTTCCGGTTATTTTAAGCATTTAAGCATAATACAACATTTGGTGGCAGAAAAATCTATATAATGACAAACAGAATATGTGGAAATACTTTTTGCTATATATATACATATTTGGTAACATTAACAAACTGCTTTGCAAAGATTGAGAGCTGATCTTAGCTACACTTAATTCTCATACTATGCTTTAAAATTTAAATACACTGGTTTTGTTTAACGAAGTTATCGCTGTTCACTACCATCCGCTATTTTTACAACGCCAAGTCAGTGAGTAGTAGAAAATAATGCATTCACAGCCATCGGTGTCTAGCACAGGAGCCAGGCGCTGGCCGGCCGCCATATTGTGACGTCACCATCCGCCATATTGGAAGCTATTGCCCTTTGATCCCTGACCCAAGACCTTTTACTCTTGTCATCTGATCTGTGACCTTTGGCGCCAAAACCCAAAGATTCCAAAAAAATACCAAGAATATTATAAAAACAAAAATTTATTATTAAAGAATTATAAAAAAAAATGTAAAATATTAAGAACGTATGTGAAAATTACTATCAATTATTTAAATAATTACTTTTTAATAATTTAAAAGCATATTAAAAAATTTATTTTAAAAGTCTTACATTTCCAGAGCTTCCCCGTACCCTGCCCAGCAGAGGACTGACTTCCTCACCCCTTCTCCCTCTATACTCATTCTATCATAAGCTGCTATAGTTGTAAGTGTAATTTGTTTCGAAGTTTGTCTCTCACGATCATTCGACTGCCATTTTGGTAGGTGTCCGCCATATTGGTAAGCTCGCACATTCGTTAAGTCACCATCTTGGTAAGTTACTCAACCGTCATATTGGTATGCTTTCACCTATGTTCGATCACCATATTGGTAAGTGTCACATGTATTCAACACCAAGGTTGAGCGAGTGTATTAATTTACCCACCAGATGATGGTCATATTTGATTATGTTTTTCTTAAATTATAGATAGTGCTGTCGAAATCGACATCCTCGCCAATTAGCTAATTACTCACTTTAATTCAACCTAATTTTTCTCATTGGCCGATTACTCGGGTGTCCTCGGAAACCTTCATTTCGGCTTATCAGATGTGTTCGCTCCATTCTCTCCAGCCATTCAAATTACTTACTTTCATTCGACCAATGAGTAACTTTTGTTATATCCCTGCCATCCCCTCCAATATATTAAATGGGCTTTTTTTCTCTGGTGTCTTCGGAAACCTTCGTTCGACCATGCCAATTTCTTCTCATTGGCTGTTTACTCACATTTATTCTATCCTTTGTTTCTTATTGGCTTATTACCCCTACCCCTATGCATATCATTGCCTTATTACTCCATCAATGATTCTCATTGGCTAATTACTCATCACATTCGTTCGACCCAAAGTGCCAATCTTCCCGATCAATCGGCGACCCACTACTTTAATCGGGGAGACTATGTCACACCCTTATACTCTTTATAAGAGCCACCCTGAGGCCCTCTTAGGAAAGTTGTACCTCACTCTTAAAAATGCATGCATGTTGTCTGAGCAATCATAAAATCCTTGAAGCCATTTTGGTATTTGGAAGCGTGCGTTCGCTTAGTGCCTTTTTACAAACGGGATGTGTTGCCTTACCTGCTGAAGTAATTTCTCCAGGTCTATGTGCCTTACAAAAACTCGACCGTATTCGAGTATTGGCTAGCCTACCTACAGCTGGAAGAAGAAATATAGGACTGCCTCCTTTCCAAAGACTGTTTCGAGGGCTGCACCACCTCGGTTCCTGACACCCCACATCGTAGGGGCTGGTGCAAGGCCCACCACTGAGCAGCACTCACGATGACCGTGAAATATGCCCTTGTGACACCCTCCCTCATAGAAGACAGTGTGCAAGGAGTTGGGAGGCCTAGCAGCCCACTCCGAAAAAAAACCCTAAAATAAATACTGAAGATCAAAGCAACAAAAATAGGACATGAGAAATCGGAATAGCAGTGACCAAGGCAAGTGAATAGGAAATGAATCGGGATGCTGAAGACTTAGGCAATGCACAAGGAAAAAGAGTAATGGTATGACAAGGTTACAGTCTAAAGGACCGGACTACGGGAGAGGGAGATCGAAAAGGAGTTCACAGGCCCCCTCTCCGCTCTCAGTTCCAAAACTGATGGCTGGAATTGAAATATATATAATCTAAGTAGTAGCAGTTTAGTGCCACAATATAGGAATAATATAATCATCAATAGAATAGAATATCAAGAAATTGACCACCAAGCTGCTAGGGGAGTCAGGTTGAAATGCAGGAAATTCGTGCCACTCTCACCTTCCAGGCAACTTGGTGTATATAGTTGTAATATTATATGAAATTGTAATCCATAAAGGCTGTGATGAGAAATTAAAGTATCAAAATGAAAAGGCAAACAAAGGAATGTCCGATACCTCTCTATTTCCCAGAAAGGCCACAGGTATGGTGGTGATAAGAAAATTGCGTTACCCGCCTTGGCTGGCCACGAGAAAAAAAAGTTTTTGGCGGAGGCCACCTGGCAGAGTGTACGCGAGCGAAGTGCAGTGTGGACGACGACAGGAGATTGCGGGATGACGAAGAGCGAAGTGTCTGTGCGTGAATGGACTAGAAGGTGTGAAACCGACGAGTGAAGCCTACTGTATAATATTGCAAACTGGCGGGACATTTACTGAACTGAGGTGGGACCGAATGGAAGTGTAATACGGATTACATTGTAAATATTCGAAATGTCAATTTGGACACATATTTTATAGTATATATGAATAGGCGGATACCCTCTATATTGGGACTGATCTTTAATTATATAATTTAATTGATTTCTTTGTGGTAATTATCAATTGTATTAAATTTGAATAATTAGTTGTGAACAGTAAGTGATATCAATTTACTGTGAGATTTTGAGTTCAGAGAATTTTGCAGTGGTTATTGTAAATAAAATAAGGAAATTATAATTATTTACTTTATTTAATTAAGACCTCCATCCCTTAACGAACTTGGTATAACTCACTTAATTTCTGGTGAGGGAAATTGTAACGCTGGTGGCAGAAATGGGATGGAGGCATTTTATAAAAATTAAATAATAAAATATTTGGAATTAGTATTACAGTAGGTTATTACTAGCAGGATAAATTTTTAAATATATTAATTATATTAGTTGGTCAGGAAATTATTAAAGATTTAGTGAATGCTAAAAAGGAAAATTTCAACAAACATGAAAGCACTTCGTGCCCTAATTGAAGGACTGAGTGGTAAAATAAGTAATGTAAATAGTGAGATTAGTAGTGTTAGGGAATCTGTTAGTAATGTAAATAAAAATGAAAATGAAAACAGTCAAATTAGCAATGTTAGGGAATCTGTTAGTAATGAAAATGAAAACGCAAATAGTCAAATAAGTAGTGTTAATGAAAATGTAAATAGTCAAATGAGTAATTTTCATGAAAATGTAAATAGTCAAATAATTAGTGTTAGTGAATTAGTAAACAATAAAATAGAAAGTGTGAATGATAATGTGGAAAAAGAAAAATATAAGGTGTGAACGAGTTGGTGAACAATAAAATAGACTGTGTAGACAAGAATATCAACAGTGTTGAGCAAGAAATGAAACAGGAAGTGAGCACACTCAAGAAGGAATGGCGGGAGTTCATGCAGCAGCAGGGGAGACGACATACTGGACAGGAAGAGGAGCCGAGATTTTTCACCACCGAGACGACGAGTGCGGGCAGCGAGAAGAAGGTAGAGGTCGCCACCAGTGCAGCCGCCACAGGGGATGAGCAGCAGTTCTGCAGTGTAGGTACGCCCCAGCCAGGGGTGGGTAAAGGTGTCACAATTAATCCCGCCCCCTACGATGAACAAACACCCTGGCACGTGTACTGGCACCAGTTCGAGATTGTTGCCAAACTGAATGGCTGGAGTGAAGAGCAGCGAGCATTCTACCTGGCGGCTATACTGAGGGGATCAGTGTTGAGCATACTGCGGTCGCTGCTGGAACGACATCGTCTGGAATACTCCACACTGGTGTCGGCTTTAGAGCTTCGATTCGGCGACTGGAACCTGCAGCACACCCACCATGCCCAACTGCGAACCCGTATCCAGCGACCCAGCGAACTACTTCAGGAGCTGTGGCTGGACATTGTGAGGCTGTAGCACCTGTCTCTGGAGGGATGCTCGGAAGATGCACGAGATGTCATTTCCGTCGGCTTCTTCGTCGATGCTATCGCTGACACCGATGTACAGCAAGCTGTGTGGTTAGCTGTGCCTAACACCATGCAGTATGCCTTGGCCCGAGCACTGGAATTGGAGTTAGCTTGGCAGTCATTAGTGCCCCAACGTCCAGTGCGGGCAGTGATGCTCGATGAAGGGAAGGAAGACAGCATCAAGAGGATGTTGAAGGACTTGTAGACGACCATGAGGGACATCGCCTCCAAGGTGAGTACTACAGGGACTCGCCTTCCCCCACCCAAATGGCCGGAATGATGGACGTGTGGACAGCCGGGGCACCTAAGGGCCAACTGTCCTCATCAACAGCAGCAACAGCAGCAGCAGCAACAGCAACAGCCAGAGAGCAGGCACCAAGAGGCACGTGAGAGTGCAATGTCTTCGGAAACTTGTGAAAACCCGTCTTGAGAAGCAAAGGTCGGTGATTGCTGGAGAGAAGGCCCCAATGCTATTGCAAGTGCGCTCAATGAAACAAGATTTCAATGCCATATTGGTGGAGGGGAAACTAGATGATATTTCTTGCCTGATGGTCGTTGATACAGAAGCTACTATAACAGTGGTAAGGCCCGAAATTCTTGGGAATTCTCTCCAGTGATCATCAGACAAGAAAATGTATCACTGCTATTTAACAACAGAAACAGCTCTCCAGCTATCATCCGACAAGAACATGTATCACTGCTACTTAAATACAGTAACGGGCGAGACCAAACCAGTCAAAAGCCAAGAGAAGGGTACTCTTACAAGTCAGTAACCTTGAGATAGAACATGATTTATACATAGTAGAAATAGAGGATGAATGCATTTTGGGTCTTGATGTATTACATAAGCCGGGATGCTGTATTGATACTCAGCTGGGGGTGTTACATGTAGGTTGGTAGTGTGAACACGGCCAGTTTTATCTTCGCCAATGATCTGCCCAGTAGTGTGTAATCAGTCAACTGTGCTTCTCTGCTTCTAACGAAGTTGTTATTCAAGGCAGATGCCAGGGAAAATTTGTCAGGCGATTGGGCATAAACGAACCAGTCAGGGGAGGTGGCATTTTTTACGATGGTGTCATTCTAGTCAGGGCATTGATTTCTTCAAAATCGGACATTTCGCCTGTTAGGATGATTAATTTGTCTGGACATGCTATCCACCTTGAAGAGGATGCCAAAATAGGATTTTGCAAGCAGGTCTTACATGTACTTCCAAGTGTTCCAGAAGCTTCAATGTCACAACCTATTGAATGTCGTCTTCCAGATGTTCTGGGAGAACTGCTTACAAAAACAAAAGAAAACCTCAACTGGCGACAGGAGACAGTCTAAAGAAGGTGCTGCCACATAGCTGCTGTCGGAAGATGCTGGGAGGACCAGCATGCAAAAGTGGCTGGAGGGGAGCGCCTGCCTGGCAATTATGACATAGCTGGACAACATGCAGGCATATATCACCAGACAGCGACCACTGCTTAAGCTGAAGAGATCTACTGTCGAGGTGCCTGGATGCAAGTGACTGGTGAAGGCAGGCACCACCACCTCCAGGCAAGCAGCAGCTAGTCACACTTCTGTCCCCATCACCAGGCATATAGCTAGCCAGATGACCGCCCCCATTACCAGACATGCAGCAGCTACCCAGAGAGCCGACCTTGGACGTCGGAACACACTTCCAGACTTCCATATGCTAACACAGGATAAAAGAAAGGTTCTGCTGTGACATCTGTTTGAATCGCTAATTGGAAACATGTAAGTGTGTCACCTGCAACAGAGGTTGAAATATGTGTATTGGTAAATAATAATAATAATGCTACTTTTCAATATATATATGTGTGTGTGTGTGTGGGCGTGCATGTGACATTGAATTATAGTGTGTTGTATAAATACATGTCACGTTATCTATGTGACTGAATTAATGTATTATGCGAGAACTGTGTAAAACAGTCAAAAAATAAAATGTTTTACATGACTATATTTTACATCATGTAATTATTCCGAAATAAAACTGTGTGTCTCATAGTGAAAAGAACACATACACCGAAACATACATAGTGAAGGGTAACTCTTGTATTAGGAAGACACAACAATATTGGTATAGTGATAAGAGCAATTCCTCTGTGGGGCAAAGCAGTAAGCATGCACTTATTTACAAACAACTGTCTCTCATAGTGATAAGAAAATATGTCCTGAAACATACATTCTCTGTGAAGGCTAATAGCAATGTTCATACATGTTAGGAACAGTCTGGTGTATCGATAAGATCAATTACTCTGTGGGAAAAAGGGTACTGTATATGGCTCTGTGGAGAGAGAGTCTAGTTACTTAATCTATCTCAAACATACACTGTCTTGTAGGGGAAAAACGAGAGAGTATCTGCTCCGAGTGCCAGATAAGCAACAAATACACACACAAGTATTGCATAAGATGTGTTTGGGAGAGGACTGGTGTTTCCCACATGAAGTAGAGTGGCCCAGCATCTTCTCGGTATTGTGTGAGGCGGAAGGAGGCACCGATGAGGCAGTGGGGCTGGTATGTCTCACATTAAGTAGCGTGGTCCAGCATCTTCTCTGTATCGCGCAATGCAGTAACGAGTTGTGAAGGGAGGAGGAAGGTGCCGACGAGGCAGCGGCACTTCAATGGGCCACCAGGTCTGCATGTGTGAGAAACTCGCCGGCATGGCGGGGTCATGAGAGGTAGACCAGACGGCGGCGATGGCCCGTTCTGATCTGAGAGGAGGCGGTGTGGGAGGTGGGGAGAACTGGTCACAAGAGGTTGGACCAGATGGTGGCAAGTAGAGGGGGGCAAGCTGAGAGGAGTTTACAGCTTGTGATCTGTAAAGCACTTGGATGCAAGTGTGCTGGGGATGGTGAGTGAAGGGGACAAGCCAAGATGAGTGCACTGAGAGCATGTATACACATTCATGATTTGTAAAGTTTGGATGCTGGGGCGACAAGCCATGGCCGGGCATGCCTGTATGTTGTAGTTGGAGGCACATGCAATCAGTGCACTTGAAGAGGTCATACCGGTCTGTAATGAGACAGTATAATAACTATGAAGAGTTGTGGAGGGGGCACTGAGCCATATGTATATAAGTTGTGTATTCTGCCCTTACTCCCCATTCTCGTTCTAGCTCCTGTGCGATACACATCGTCGAGCTGACCACTATGCCTCCCACTACTACTGTGTGTGCTTCGTGGTAAGTGTTTCCTTTTGTGCTTATTTTTTTCACTGTAAAAATTACGATACTTCGAAATTCATGAGTGATCAAATATATAATATTTCTTTTTAGCCTATACGAGAATTTTGAATTCGTACTTAAGCAGATAGCCATTCTCACGAACAGTTAATTCGTGGCCCTGCTAATGTCAGTTATATTTCAATTTGCTTTATGTTGTAATCATCATGTGTAGGGATATGTATATATTTAGTGACTTCTGACCATGTACTCGGGATGTAAAAACTAATAATGGTTGTTGGAGGCTCTAGTTTCTACACACATGCAAGGCAGGTCTCCTGCTAAACGCCTGCCAGTTCACTAACTGCCTTGATGGAGTGTTTTAAGTATGGTTTATTTTTTTTTATAGGTGGAAATGGTTTTGACAAGTTCGACAGACAGTTTCCCCTTCAGAATGTACTATCCACAACACGTTCACTTTAAACAGTTTGTCAATTAAGTAGGTGCAAACAGTTTTGTAACCTGCAGGGCCTCTCGCTGTAGCTATAGTGATATTATATGACTATTAAATTACTATAAACTATTCACAGTAAAATGATCCCTTTTGAAAGCAGTTTATTTTGGAATAATAGTCAATAAATATATCTCATTTTATCCTGAGATGTTAAGTTCTGTGTGCAGTGAAATATACACACTTTGTCCATTACTTACATGGTAATATTTGTATAAAAAGTTGCTTAAAGTTAAAAGTAACTAGGACCTCAATTTGTGCTCACTTTACTGTGAACAGCTTAAACACGTGTTTACTGTGAGCTGCAGTCACATAGTATATAGAGCACCCACAAGTGGGACCACAGTAGTCTAGTGGCTAGAGCACCCACAATTAGGACTGTAGTAGTCTAGTTGCTAGAGCAGTCCCAAGTGGGGCCATGGTGGTCTAGTGGCTAGAGTAGTATAACATGTCATTTCTGCAGGGTTCTCAAAAAGCTTCACTGTTAGTGTAGTCTTTCTACTCATTACATAACCATTTTCAGATTTTTTTAGTGTGTGACTGACAGCTATATATTACCTATATATGTGAGGATGCAGTCATTCAGTGGATAGAACACCCATAAGTGATATAACAAAAATAGTACTGATTTCCTGTGATTTTATTTTTAATTATTTTTCTTCAATAGTGTGCACTTGTCAGCTGTATGGTACTGATGTATGTGGGGACATGGTCGTTCAGTGGTTATAACACCCCAAGTGGGGCCACAGTAGTCTAGTGGCTAGATCACCTCGCAAGTGGGGCCATGGTGTCTAGAGTAATATTGCATTTCATTTAAATTACATGTGTGGCTGCAGTAGTTTAGTGGGTAGAACACTCTCAAGTGAGAACTGTAGTGGGGCCATGGTGTCGTAGTTGCTAGAGCAATACCAAGTGGGGCCACAGTTATGCAGTGGATCTCTCTCTCTCTCTCTCTCTCTCTCTCTATCTCTCTCTCTCTCTCTCAAGTGGGGCCATGGTGACGCATTGCCCAGAGCAAGAGATATCATATATTTCCCTATGTTTCCTTCCCACATATATATCCATAGCATAAAGTTGTGAATACATATGTTTTTTCCCCATTATTACCCGAGGACTGTTTTTTTGCCCCTTGCTGCACCAAGTGGTAGTGAGGTAGGGTAGTGGATGAATGACTTTGTGTGGAGGAGGACTCAGGACTACTCTGGGAAAACCTACTTGAACAAAAACTGACTTGACAGATGTTAGGTTTGTTTTACCATATACTCACAGCACTCTAAAGCCTACTCATTTTCCCATAGGGTGTCTTCTCCCCTGGCATGTGTGCAATATTTACTAGAGCCCCATCACCCCAAACCAGATGTGAAGAAAATCAATGCTGTTTGTTGTTGAATTGGTTTTTTTTCCATGATGGCTTCATTCACGCCATCATTCCCTTTTAATTCTTCACCATCACAACTACCATAACCAACACCATCTGACTCTTCTACTTCGTCAATTGCCTCATCTCAGCCACCCACTCATTTCCTACTGCAGCAACTTTTATATGGTGGCCAGCTCTGCAATGCAGATTCTGTGATCGTTTATTCACCAATTGCCAGAATGGTCTTCGATATGAACGTAACTGTGCCCTCGATCCTCTCAGGGGGGTACAGCTGCATGTCTGTGATCTGTACTGGGAGTCATTTACTGTCACCTATGCCTATGCTAGACATTGTGTCACATAAACAGGGCTAATCAGGCAGATGACTGAATCAATGCATTCCACATTCGATAACAAAACTTTCAAGTATGATAGTGATCGCAGATGCCATGAGCATAGTTGTTGGACAAATCCAAATGCAGAATCACTGGAGTATGGGACCTGCGAACATCAGTTTACTCATAAGGATAAACTGTGTGCTCACCGCATGGAATGTACCATACTTGCCTCTCCACTGGCTAAACGTGCTCTCCTATCAGTCGCTATATAATGCTCTGCAGCCCTTTGTGCATGCTCAAAAAATCACCACCATAGGATGCCAACATCACCATGCTGTCATTACTGGGGCCACTACAGCCAAAAAGCATGGCTTTGTGGAAGCAGAGCGCACTTTATGGGTGTGATGAGGACATGTCGCAGAGAATACCTGACATGACATGACATTGAAATTTGCAGCTACCTCGAGCATATGATCGCCAGTATCATTGGACAACTGGAGATGGATATTGTGGACTAGGGCCCCATTAAGTGCAACATTTTCCTCAAGTGCACATATGGAAAGCCCGAGTTACCTGAAGAAGGGACAATCCAACATGCACTCAAGATCAAGAACATTCCCCTCTTCAATGCAGCCTACATGGAAGATGCAGTGCTTACTGCCATCCCAAGATATGCCAGGATGAAGAGGATTATGAAGGTAATGGTAGCAGCTTGATCTTGACCATCATGAAGAGAATCCAGCTGCGAATCAACAAGCTTGGCCCAATATATGCCTCCTCCTATATTGCTCTGACTGCTCAGATTTCAGACAAGAATACTATTGTTATTCTATGCCACAAGGGCCAGCAGTGATTTAAATGGGCACTTCATAGAGGGGATCAACTGGAATGTGTGAACAAGCAATATTATGTCCTGAAACATGTTATGACTTCACTGGCTTGAACTTTCCCAACCCTCTGTAACAGATATCCATATTCGAGAGGAAGAACCCAGGGGTCAGTGTTAATGACTACATGCATAAGGAATATGACTGCAAGATCATCCCAATAAGAGTGCCAAAGGAAGAATGGGCTTCCCACTTCGATATCTTCATCACGGAAACATAAGATGACAACATGAATTACTACTACATAGATAATTTCTCCTACCTCTTACAGTTGCAGGTGACTGCCTGTGGACATGCCATCATCATTTGCAAGAAATGTCTACGAGCAGACATTCACAAGTCACAGGTGACAGGTCTTTCTGGTGCTGAGAATCTGGCTGAGCATAGGAGGTACTGTAATGATCATACCGCCATACAAGCCAACATACCAAAGACAGAGAAGAATAGCTAGCCTCCTGTGCTCAAGTTTCAGAACTTCCATAATAGTGAAAAGGTACCTATAGTAGTGTGTGCTGATTTTGAAGCATTGCTTGCACCAGTGCAGGCATAACAGCCATACCCTGCAGCATCATACACCTATAAGTACCAACAGTATGTGCCCTACGCTATGGAGTGTATGTCAATTTGGATTATGACATAATACCACCCTCCAAGACAACCAGCCTCCCCATCACCAACATCAAACTCTATACCAGGTACTGTGGGGAAGTTAATGGCAGAAGTCGTTAGGATTGGCTCTCTGGTTAAGGACATACATAGCCAGCCCAATTCAATGTTGCCAGTGACCATAGGTGAATGGGCTGGCTATGTACAGGCCAATGCCTACTACCTCTGTTCTGGCCCCTTCACCAGAGAAAAGTGGAATGTTTGTGATCACAACCACTTCACCAGTGTGTTTTTTGGGGCAGCATGTAACAACTGTAACAAGCTCCAATGTAGCCCCTAGAACTTGCTAATCCTGTTCCACAACTTAGCATATGGTGCATATTTCATCGTCACTCAGCTTAGATATGACACAGAGGACATATTTATAATCTCAAACACCAAGCAGAAATTAATTTCCTTCAGCAAATTATTATACAATAATTTCACCATCCAGTATATTGTTACCTATATATTCAAGTCTGCCAGCCTTGCTACTGTTGCACAAAATCTACTGGCCAGTGACTTCAAGACAACTGCTGTGTTCTTCACCAATCCCCTTGAACTTGTGTTGATGACTTTCAAAGGAGTGTTCCCTTATGACTACAGTGCATTGTTGGAGACACTAAATGAGCCACAGGTGCCGGTGATCGCCTCCTTCTACAACTGGCTCCCTGGTTGTGGCATCAACACTGAAGAATACCATCACACACAGATGGTATAGGAGGTATTTGGATGCAACACTATGCAAAACTACTCCACATTGTATATCCAGACCAACATCTTGATTTTGTGTGATGTGTTGGAGAACTTATGGGGGCTTTGTCTATCACTTATGTTCTGAACTGTGTCCAGTATGTTAGTACTACCAGGTTCTCATTCAGGTTCATGCTGCACAAGACAGGTGTGATGCTGGAGTGCCTTGTAGGCTGTGATGCACACCTGTTTGTCGAAGATGGTATCCAGGGATGGATGGCACAGTGCATCACACATCATGTGGTGGAAAACTAACAAGGAATTGCTGGCCACATATGATGCCACTCAGCCATCTACCTACCTCCAGAATATGAATTCAAACAACCTTATGGATGGGCAATGTCCCTGCTGCTGCCACATGGCAGCTTTGAATGGCCCAGCACAGATATTGATGTGATATCCATACCCAACAATGGACCAATTCGATACATACTGGAGGTGGGTGTAGAATACCCCACTACACTCCATGATGAGCACCAGGACCTGCTGTTCCTGCCTGTCAATGAGTGTGCCCCAGAGTCCAAACCACCTAAGCTTATGACAATTCTTGAGGGGAAGACACATTACATTGTGCACTTTGTTACCCTCAAGCAGGTATTAGCACATGTGCCATTGCTGAAGGCTGTTTACAGTGTATTAAGTTTTCACCAGAAGGCATGGTTGAAGCCATATATTGAGCTGATCACTGCAAAACATCAGGCTGCCACGAATGCCTTCGAGCAGGACTTTCTCAAGCTGATGTATAATATATGGCAAGCTGTTGGAGAACGAGAGGAAATGTCAGTGGATGGAGCTCATCTGCAAGCACCTGTGGGCAAAAAGGCTCATCTTCAAGCCAGCATTCTGCTATTGGACAATATACAATGCAACAATATCACTCATCAAGCTCGACCACGAGAGCATATTGTTCGACAAGTCGATATATGCTGGATTTGCTGAACTTGAGGTGTCCAAGGCCATCATATACCACTTCTACTACGACATCATGCGGACATAGTATGGACATGACATTGGGTTAGTCTACATAGGCAATGATTCCTTCGTCAAGCCATATCATATTCTGATTTCTACAATGACCTTACCTCAGACCTGGTACTAATGACTGAATTTTACTCCATTAGTTACACTCTCACTCATCCCTGCTACTCACCACCCAATTCCAAGGTAATTGGCAAATTTATGGATGAGTGTGGAGGGAATGATATGATATAGTTTGTCGGGCTGAGAGCAAAGCTCTACCAACATCGATGTATGAATACGGTCATTAAGTGGGTCAGGGGGATCCAGAAGAGCATCGTCCATCACCACATCACCATCGATGACTACAGCTGCATTCATCTGGACCACCAAATCATGAAGGTGCAGGTAAAAAGCAGTAGGTCATACCACCACGATGTCTACACAGAATGCAGCAATAAGAATGCATTGTCGTGGATGAACAGCAAGCATCCGGTCATGGACAATACCATTCTTACCATACATCATGCCTATGTGGATGAGTAAGTCTAGGCACACACATTTATGGGCAGGCACGTATCATCATATGTGTCTGTCCCTGGGAGGGCAATCAGGTCGGGATGCATAGTAAGGGGCAGTTCCTCGCCCTGGAATTTTTGAAGCTGAAGCACTTCCATTCCTCTCTCCCATAAACATCTTGCGTGTGAATAGATTTGATCCCAGAATACTGGAGCATCAAGCAGGAACTTTTATGAATCCTACCAGGTATGTTGGCATTCTCTTGCTCCTGTTCCAAAACACCATAGAGCATGTAGGAGCCATATCCATCTTACAAAGTGTGTTGGCTGCCTGGATGGCACATTGTAGCACTAGTAGGGGTTGTATAATATTCTTATAGGCCATTCACGGTAAAGTGAGCACTTTTTGAAGCTGTTTCATCTGACACAATAACCAATAAATACATTTCATTGGTGCCTCAGACTTTTAGTTTTGGGAATGGTGAAGGTATACACTGTGTTTATTACTCATATGGACAGGGTTTACATTAACAAGTGGTGGAAGGATATAAATTATTTGATAGAAAAAAGTAACTAGGGCTTCAAAAGTGCTCACTTTACCATGAATAGCCTATACAAACATGGTGCCAGTGTGTTTCTGTCTGCATTGTGAGCATTTACAGCACACTGGAGAACATACTACAGACCAGTTAGGTGTGCTGGCCAGTCGTATGCTATGGTGCAAGTGTATGACCGGTTTGATCCCCACTACAGTGCTTTACCCTGCTGTATGGCACACAAGTCATCTTCAACATATCCTGTATAATTATTGCTTGGTTCTGGCATACCAGAGTGCATACAGGAGACAGAGGTATCCTGTCAAGTATGCCAGCTGGTCATGCACTGAAGAACATGTTTGGAGCAGACATAGCCCTGTGCTGGCATACGACCAGTGCCCTGGTGCATGTTTTTTGCTTTCGACAACACTCTCGAGTACATGTAGTAGTTGAAGAATATTTATACCATGTGTATGGCTGCAGTTTTTTTGAAGAAGACCACTAGTAACCTACCAGCACCTACTGCAAGAGAGATGTCAGCCGTTTCCCTTGCTGAGGGTAAATTACTAGTACTTGTGATACTTGTACTATTTCACATTCACAAACTCTGGTTTTCAGTATATGCTTCTACACAGCCTCTCTATATATAACATTCAATTATCTGCATAAACTATATTTTTCTACTATTTAGAATATCGATTATCTACTATTTGTCAGGGGGATTTGAGTTGTGTCTCCAACAAGGGGAACTCTGTATTTTCATCCTCCCTTGGAGGCACAACATATATCCTATTGTGTGGGGGGGGGGGTGTATGTGGAAACTAGTATATTTATCACATAACATTGCAGTGTTTGGTTGCCATATCAAAGCTGCTACAGAATGTGATTTACCCACTTCTCTCTTCATCAACCTATCCACCTGTAATCTTTTCTTTGCTGTCATCTGTCTTGTTGGTCCATCCTGACATCATCACCAACAGTTCTTTCAATTTCTTACCTAATATATTTTGTGTGTAACAGGTTAAAAAAAATAGTAGATTATTGGTGGTGATGTGGCAATATTAAATTGTTGGTCCCAAGTCCAGAAGCCATCCACATTATATGATACAACATCATGTGAACAGTAAGTCCGAGTGCGGTGCTGGTAGTGTCTGCTCTTGTTACAGGGGGTGGTGGTTCCAAGTCCTTGGAGAGAAAGAGAGAGACCCCAGTGGTTGTGCTTGGAGAGAGATCTCAATGTTGAGAGAGACCTGGACAACATAGGCTGAGTCCAAGATGGCAGTCCTCGACTACTGGTGAGTGAAATCTTACATAGAACATAGATCATAGCAGTAGCAATATTAGCATTCAGAGAGAGGAACCATGCTCTGGATTGACAGAGTAGGATGACCCCTCCATTAACACTCCCTGCCCTCTCCCTGACCCCTCACATTCCCCTCCCTGACTCCTTTCTGAACCCTCTCTGACTCCTCAGCTGACTCCCCACATCACCTGACTCATCACCTGACACACACAAGTGATGGTGGTTTTGGTGCGAGCAGTCGGCTACAAGGATATTAATTAATTATGAGAAAAAAAATAACATGGCTGAAGATTTCCTAAACTGGGTGTATAAAAAGTTCTACCTTTTATAAACAAAAATGATGACAAAATACATGTTGAAAGTTAGTTTCAAGAGATATTGATAGGTTTGTTTGAGAGAAACATATTTTTATAACTAATTATTTAATATATATTTTTATAATAATGCAGCATATAAACCTTTCTGAACTGAAAAATATTCTGGCTATTAATAAAAATTTATGTTTTATTCACTATGGGATTATCGATGGGGGCCTCACCCCATCTGAAGATTTAAGAGAATTATAATACAATATTTTAAGAACCATTAAAACACTATTATATACAATTTACATAAATAAATTGTTTTTAAATTTCTTAGTAAAATTGTTTGTTAATAAATGGAGTAGATTCTGTATATGACAAACAAATGTGGTGAAATAATTGTGGATGAGAAATAACAAAACATCTTTTTAATTTATCAACAAAAATAATGACATAAAATTAGGAAGTCAGTTTCAACATATTTGGATTCCTTCAGAAAATAAAACAACATTTATTTACTAATTATAATTTATGCTTTACTTAATATAGGATTTTAGGGGCCAGTATTTGTAATGTAATTTAAGATGAAAAAAATTTTGGTAGAAACTATAAAAAATACAATATAAAATAAACTGAAAATAAATAAAATGATCATTTTGCTTTAGAATGTAGATACAACAAAATTTATATAAAACCTATAACACTGAAAATCTATTTAAAAAACTTGTATCTTATAAACATTAAGATATTTTAAAGTATTAATTATGAAAATAAAAACCAAAATTGCTCACGAAATCCGACATTACTATACAATTATTGAAGATATATAATGATAAACAAATATTAATTTAATCACAAAAAGAAATACAGATAGTTATAGATTTCAAAAATAAATTTAAAATAGAAGCAAAAGAAAAAACAAACTAGCAATACAATTCTAAACCAACTAAATATTACATAACAATAATCATAAAAAGAAAAATATATGGCACTAAAATTAATATCTGCCAATAGGCAAATTAAAATATTTTTACTAAAGAACCTATAATTCCTAAGCAAATCATTAAAAAAAAAAAACAATTATATGATACTAATAAAAATATTCTATATAATTTATCACTAGAATAATTTCCGAAATTAATCAATGAATTATATCATAATTTGGAGGATAAAAATATTGAATGAAGGTTCTCTACTGAAGAAATATTGAATTAAAAAAATTTTGAACTAGACAAAGAACGAATGCTATGGGATACTAAACCAAATTCTACCAAATCGATGGGGAATTTATCTAGCCATTTTCTAACGTTATCATCGCCTGCATGTCGAATTGTTAAAAAAAATAAGACAGTGACTCGTTTTTTATTTATAGTTTACATTTATATATCATTTGTTTTAATAGAGAATTATTTACTGGGTAGAATTATTTACCTTCATTAACAATGATGTTTTATGTTCTTTACATTAAGGCATTTCGGATAACGGAAAAATAAAAAAAATTCCTGCGACCTGGTTTCCCAGGGTAGTAAAAAAAATAAAATAAATTCCAGTGAATGTGATGGCGTACTCTGGAAAAATTAAACAAATTGAAAATATAGGAAGTTCAGTGGAGACCCTATCCACTATAAATTAGTACAAATTATGACAAATTAATCCTCTTCTCCCAGAAGTGGTTAAGAATTTTTATATTATTTTCCAGGGTCTGAAAATTTAGACCCTAAAATTTTTTACTTAAAAAAAAATTATTTTAAAATTTATTTAACTCCTGGTGAAATGTCGAGGTTGAAAATTACATTATATCGAACAATATCTTTTTAGCCTACTTTTCGAAGGAAAGAAAGGCTTATGAGATAGCTTTCCTCTGTGTGTCAGTGTGTGTTGTGTGTGTGTGTGTGTGTGTGTGTGTGTGTGCTTTTATGCTGTGGCTGTTGTATGGCATGTGTGGATCCTTTCGTTTAAATTTTGATTTTTGAAAGCATGAACCGAATTTCACCAAACGCGGCACACATACGTACTAAGTGAGGACACTCGACATTTATAGTTTTCGACCACCCCAAACACTTACTTTCAAATGGTGGCTCTGTTAAAACGTTGGATGATATGTCATATCTGGAAAACCATTCAACGGATTTAAACAATGTTTGTATGCTGGTAGTGCAAGGAGCAAGCATTGAAATCAAAGGTGTATATTGTTGTTGTTCTGCCATTTCGGAAGAAAGCACCACATGCAAATATAAAGCATTTACATTATATCTCGAATAGAACTAAACGAATTTTCTTCAAATTTGGCTCGTAAGTAATACTATCATAGACCAAATAAATTAAGTAATAGAACTATATTAGACACATATTTTCAAAATGGCGAACAAAGAAATATTTTTAGTTTATGTGGTTTAACTTCAATGCAATTTCCACCAAATTTTGTACACTGATACTATCTAATAAAAGCATCATATAAGCCAAGAAACAAACAGTTTTGGCCGCCATTTTGTAACATAGCACTACATGAAATAATAGTTTTTTGTAATACCATACATTCATATAAGCTATTCAATGCAAATGTTCTATTAGACCGTTAAACAAAACTAGCTTTAAGTTCTTAAAAAGTTAAATAACTAAATATATTATATTTTTCATAAATTCTTTAAATGTTCGTTTATGAAAGTCCATACTATTGACTGTCTGTAAATGATTTGTTTTCTTGTCTTGAAAATTGATTCTAAAGCCTTCGCAACATTATCGCCAGGTTTATCTTTAGCTTAAATAGCAAATGCATATTTAGAAAAAAACTGCATTGTTTGTTAATACTTATTGATCCCCTTTATTTATCTTAAATATTCCTATTAAATTTCCAGAATTCATTAAAATTAAATTGGCTTGCCATTTAACTATTTTGCAAGTATAGGGTAGGGCATGTCTGTAATGAAGAGAGGGGAACTGTTTTGGTGACTGCACCCCTAACTTGTGCCAAGAGGTGGGGTACTGAATCCAGCGAAACTTATGGACATCAAGACCTTACTGGCCAGTCATTTTGCCAATAAGTGGGCTGAAGATGAACATTGTCAGTTTATAGAAAACCTTTTCAAACAAATTGAAGATTTAACACAAAGTGACGCTTGTGAGGGCGAAGATAGTTTATTGTGAGCACAGTGATGATACTCAAGATTAGTACTTACGAATCTAAGAAGTTTGTTTTTCACCATTAAATGCGTTTTCCTCTTTGCAGGAATTGAAGTACCAAACAGTGTTTTGATGTTGTACACCAATTGGTGTGAACATTCTATAATATCATTTCATGCGTTTTTCTGTAGATGAAATGCTGTATTGGCAATAAATACATACTGTAATTTTCATAACTATTTCATTTTCATGCTGATCATTATTTTAATACATATTATACAATTTATTTGCAATTAGGATGCAGTGATGATTCTCTTTATTTGAGTGGCCATTCCTAAGCTGCCCTTCTCCACATGCTGTCATTCCAAAACTTTTTATCCCCATTCAGTCAGTCCAAAACTCATTAACTCCATAATTCTTTTGCACTTTTCACGGAATTCCTTATATGTAATTTTAAGAGATTAGTACAGACTCGTCAGCACTGCCTTATTAACAGGCCCAAGCTATTTGTGCTGCTGGAAAATGTCATAGTAACTTGAAAACAATTTTTGTGTGTCTCCTGAAAATTTTTCTCAAGTGGCGTTAGCGTTTTTGGTATGGGAGGCCTCAAATTATACTCCTTATTTCTAACAAAAAATATTATTATTTATATTAACTTGTGTATCCCCTATATAAAAACGTCCGCCATCTCCTCTCAACCAAAATTTTTCATTTATAACACTAATATTTAGAGAAATATATTTACCTAGATTATTTGTTAATGATTCAGTACCAGATAGAGATGAAATGTTATGATTGGCTGATCATTATATAGTAAATATTTTTCGAATTAAGTTTCTTCTGGTGGTCGTGGATGGTATACATTTTTTCAGGCAAATTTAATTAATTTGCTATAAAATTTTGGTTTCCTTAGCTCCTTCTTCAACTTTTTTATTGATATTTTGTAATTCGTGAATTAAAGGCAATTATTTATTTATATTTCTTTCATACTCGACCTCGTGTATTTTTTAAATATTTCTAAAGGTCCGTAGAGTAATATAATACCCGATATTTACTTTTCTGGATCTTTCATTTTCGTTATTCATGATATTTTTTAATATCAAAATTATTTTTAAAACCATTGAAAATTTTGAGAGTCAAACCTTTTGTATAACAGATCAAACTAAAAAAAATTGAATTATTTATAATTATAACATCACGTTCTATATTAATACTGGGGATGTATTTCTTCCCCAAATGCTGCATATGTTTATGAACAATTTATATTATCAAAAAGGGATAGTGTTGTTTATTTTTCCAGACAAGATAATATTGATGTATCTTCGAATTTTTTCCCATATAAATTTTCTCGAGTAGAAATTACAAAATAAAGACAAATAATTTAAGAAATTGATAATCCTTGATTAGCAACAACAGCAATGCACACATTGGTTAATTCACCATGAGAAAAATATTATTTAGCAATGTTTGGTGTCGATATATAATATCCATCAAAATATATTCATTCAGATTGACCAAATGAAAAATATTAATCTATTGAGATATTTGGTTGTTTTCTTAGAGATAGTCCTAAAATATATTTTAAAGGTGGTTATAAGATATCAGTAAAATGATATTGCTGACATTGTGGCAAGGGGCTGGGGTCCAGAGCCGGAGCCGACATCACGCTCTGTCATTCCGGTCTCACAGTAGCTATCTTGTCTGCCATGCTGTATGTCGGTGAACTTGACCTTAACCTGTGATCTTAACCTTGACCCTGTGCCCATGACCTTCGAAGACCTTGAATGCGAAAAATTCTGACAAATTGCAAAAATTGTTATAAAAATCCTAAATATTTTTAAAAATATATTTTAAAATTTTATAAAATTATAACATTATTAAAATTTTATTTAAAAATTATTATTTAAAATTTAGTTAAAAACTTATATATATGGATGTTTCGCCAGCACCACGTCCAGCAGACGACTGACCAGCCACCGATGTTTCTCATTGATTAATTAGTCGGCAGGCCTCCACCTCCTCAGCCATACTCATTCTTCATTCCATCATATGCAGGTATATATTTTTTATAATTTCTTTTCATTTTCAACCCCAAAGTGGCACTGGTTTATTAATAATTGATTTCACCACCAGGCGAGCTGGTTTTTTTGCCCCCAGGTGGCAGCCATATTTTTTTTAATTTTTGACATATATGTGATGCTGTCGACCAATTACTCATATTCGCTCGACCCCTTTCAAGCCATGCTATATCTACTGTCCATTAATTTTTAGTATCGCCCACTAGAACGCACTGGTAACACATGTATCAACCACCAGAGATAATTTACTATCCACTAGAGTACAATTGACATGTACCAAATGGTGACAAGGTCATGTAAACAGTTATATTAAATTTTTTATTCATTTATAAATATAATTACTTTTATTTATTTTTATAAGAAGTAGAAGTAATGTAAAATAAATGAAACACGAAATTTTTTTTTACAAAATTCATTGTACACATAATAAAATATACGTAATCAGCAAAAAAAACAATAATATTCATTAATCTTCTTTAAACAGAGTCCAATTTACATATTATTTTTATCTGAAAATCTTTAATTATGACTTTTGGGTATCTTCAAAAAGGCTGAGCAATTCATGTATGGTGGTAAGCAGAGGTGCTCTACCAAGGGCCGCATAAATCACAGGTTCGTTACAAAGACCTTCCACAGAAGCAGCAACAAAAGTAAATGTCTCCGATTCCATTTTTGATGGATGGTTGTATGATCCAGCTCTTGTAACATCCAGCTCATCGACACTAGGTCTATCGGTAGCAGAACCGGCATCAGCATCCTCGGGAGTAGGCCTACACATTGCTGGTCGTCGACGAGTGGGTACAGGTTCATCTCTGGAACCAGAAACAGAATCATCCGTGATGGGTACTGACACGAGTGCCTGGCATCTGCTATGCACTTGGCGGCATCTGGTCTTTTGGGTGGCAACATCCTTCTTGAACCCAGGTTGCTGGGAGTATACTAATAGTTCGTGCTCTACCTGGAGCAAATCCACTGCACAATCTGATGCATGGATGGTAGCATGAATCTATGCTGGGGTAAATGTTTGGTCCATGTTGCAGGAAAGCTGTGTCTGCGGTGTTACATGGAACATTGAAAATGCGGTGGTTCGTAAACGATTGGAAAATGAGCGAATAGTTAGTGTTTTATGCACTACCATACCAAGTCTCAGTGCAGGTGCGCAGATATCTGTCTTCTGCGATGACACTATACTCCATGCTACCATAGGCTGGTTTGGTGCTTGCATAAATATTCATATGACAAAATGGAGTCATGGTGACGATCGAAGATCCATGCGACGACATAATGAGATCGTCGATATTTCCCCTTTTTATATTTTATGGATGTCGATCAGGTGTGCCACCAACATATGAAGACTAAATTCTCTGATATTTAGAGACGATTAGGTGACTTCGTGTATAGTTATAGGCAGCCAATTCCTGATCCAATTACAAGGCATGCCATTTGCCAATCAGCTGCACATCATGTCAATAATTTCCACTTAAAATTTACACATATTGCACAGCCATTTTTCTGCTTACGTCCTGCTACATAAATCGGAGCCTTCGGATACTGCTTCAGCAAGTTTCGCATCATGATTCCCACCTGATGGTATGGAATATTGCTTCGTACCACTTTAGTCCATGGTATTACTTGATTAGTTAAACAGGCGCTTATGGTTTCCCTTCGATGTTAAGTCATTTTATACAATTACTTGTATGAACCAACCAAGAAACGAAGGTACAAATGTCTACAGTTCCATGTGTTAGGCATCTGCTCCATCTCATAGTTGTATGTCAGCTTCGTTCCTTTCAGATACCATCACTGTTCGGGTGGAGCACGTAAATTCCAAAAACTTGTGGTGCCCTCTGACGGATGCTGTAAACTACGCTTTCACACACAGCATGCCAAAAAGGCCACGACATTACTGCCAACCTCAACAGTTAAAGTTGGACTTTATTTTACCATAAATAGCTATAGTTATTTAAATTATGCAGTAAGAAAGAAAATACTGATTCGTGTATGGTTATGCCAATGTTTAAGGGAGAAAACATATACCTGGTTTTTAGAAAAAAAACGTGGCATATATTTTTAACCTTTTTTACAGGGGTTACGAGGACCATAAAACAACTTTATTTTAGTATAAAATTTTTTTATCTAAACATTTAACATTTATAAAGATGTTTTGCACTAAATCTATGCATGGATTGCCGAGAACCCATTTAAAATTCAACGAATATTAAGCATATCACGCTTTAAAAGAACTTTACCAAAATCTTTCCAACTGAGTTCTATAACCTCGTGCATCATTACGTTAGTAAAATGCTATGTTTTAACTAGACAATGGCTGAAGGCCATTACTTTAACATCACATACTAAGTTTTACTTATCTTCGGCAAACACTACTAGAGCTGACGATCCTGGGAGAAGCAGACATCTTTCTTCCTCACCTTGGCATTTTCAGCTCTATTTATACAAAAATACATAAACGAAACTTAGAAATACAAGAAATTAACTAACAATTCTAATTTATTTTACACTTCTGGTCGTACTGACCCATGAGAATGATTGCATGATTAGTAGACAGTGTACCTCTGCGCTAAAATGCATAAATCAGGAAAATTAGCAGCGCTGCATGTCGTTGTTGTCAGGAACCACACATGTTTCATGACAGCTCAAGCGAGTCGTTATTGCCTTCGCACCAGTATTCGCGTTGTGAAACGCCCATCTACTTCGTTGATTTCCCTCAATGGCGAAACATCAATATTTTTCGTATCTCAACGTAAAATAAATGGTGATGTCAGGCAAGGATAAACGGACAAAACATTTTCCAGAAAGTTCAAATGTGGTTGAAGATGTTTCATGAGACAAACATGTCTCAAACTGTCATAATAGTATGCATTTTTTCCCCATATTTCGCATACATTTTGGTTTCTGTGGAAATTCGTCTCTCATAAACACTCCTATTAAATTAGGTTTATCAGTTCGTGTTCATACAGTTTCAAATCAATGTTAATGAGCGGTCATTCTGGTACAGATTTTATTATTGTCTTTTCATGCAGTATCACTTTTATACACTTACACCTACTACTGGTTATGGCCGTAGGCAGAGGCCTTGGCCATTATTTTACCCAAGGTAATAGCTTCAATATTTTTATTATGTCATTGGGCCTCGAACAACTGCTTCCGTTTGTTCGACACTGTGGTGACAGCTCGGACGACACCACTTGTTGCTCCCGTTAGGCTCAGGAGGGCCCCAAGTGCAGGTAAAAGAAATGTAAAATATTTGCCAGTAGATGATTTAATAGTCTTGCATACTTTTCTTCTCTTTGTCACAGTATTTCGTTTCACTGGTGCCTTTCTCTCAATAGCTCATTCCCATCTTCACCTTGGCCGTCATAAATTTGGATATGCCCCATGCGGCTATTTTTTCTCTGAACCCAGTATCTGATGATTTTCTTAACTCATCCTTTTGTGTAATAATCTTGTCTGCCTGGTGTAAGTTTCCAGATCCTTGTTTAGGGAGTAAGCGAAGTCGTGATGCTTGCACACCTCTTACAGTGCATTGATGCGTGAGTCATCATATGACAGCCAGGCCCACAGAACGTGTATCCAGGAATGTGCAGATCTAACATTATGCTGTTGATCAGCGTATCGACGACGCCTTTTCCGAACTTGACATTACCCGCGGTAAACGGAGTGCGAAAAGTCTAAATACACTCGATATTTGTCTTTGACGACATTGACTGCGATAAGCAAAAGTGCATCCGGGAGTACTTTAACAATGAGCGGCATCTGAAGTTGAACTGTGTGTACTTTGGCCAGACTTATTCCCGCATATCCAAACAGCGTCAAAATGACAATGCAAACATGTTTGTGTTGTTTCGCGTGGATGATGTGAATTTGTGGCAAGTTTATGAAGATCGTGTAAATACAAACTTGACATTATCTGTGTGCCATATGCTGGAAAGAAAATAGTGTAATTTTGAAGATCGTTTAAGGACTGGCTCCTATATAAGGGGCTTTACCGACAGGGATTCCATTAGTTAATCATCGAATGTCAAGAATGAGTTACAGCATATCGAAATTCAGGTAAAGTAGCCTCAAGTTGCATATTGACAAAGACGATGATGGAGGTTATTTTGTACCAAGATACGACGGAACCAGCGATGCTGGTAGAAGAGTAGTTCGAAATGTTGGCGAACCCAAACAATTCAAGGGTGCTACTGCTAAACATTTCGTCCTCGAAAATGGTAATGCCATCATCTCGAAATTGCGCAGTACATTGACCGAACAAAACACTTTCTTTCGCAACTATCTACCTGAGCTCGAGGCGAAGATGGAATGTGTGAAGACCGAGATCATCCATGATATGATGACCATGGACGAACACATGGTGAGTGATCAAAGGAAAATTGCCATTGGATTAAATGTGGCATCAGCACAAAATGAAGATAATCTCAAAGAGCTTAAATATTCCATAGATCATACACGACACGTACATTCACTGCCTCAATCTCGCATCTCGCCACGAAAACTGATATTCAAAACCAGAACAGAAACATATTGGATTCCTGCAGTGAATGCCTGGGCAAGATTGAAAGTTCTTTGGAGGTGATGCTCGACTAAACATATAACAGAAAGCAACAGCACTATTTTTATCCAATACGATTTCGGACATGGCTAACGACTTACATGGGACGATTTAGTCTGCTCGCTCAAAGTATTTAATCGCCAAAAGAATTAAAATTTCGTTCTACCTTTTAAATGAAGAAATGTTCATGCCCATTACTTAATGTCTTGAAAAGTTCAGGGAGAGAGATGGAGGACCCACAGTCGCGAATACCGAAATCGACGATACTGCAGAGCCTATAAGGAAGTGGAAACATAATGATGTGCAAACAGATCAGGACGATGGATTGGATGCAGATTTACCAAACAAGAAAAAGGTATAGATGAGAATCTTCAAACCCATTGCTCTGATTCGTCGCTATCTACGATCATACACATCTCGCAACAATGATACGTCATACGATATATACAGGAATAATGATAAATTGTTCCTTGGTGCTAATGAAATATATTTTTTACCTGGTGGGTTCATACAAGTAGGCGATAACAAGACATGTGAAACCCCTGGGCCTAACGAACTTCTATTTCACAAGGAGCCTAAATAGTTTAAAGAATTCGACATGTAGGAATACAAGACATTTATCGAAATCATGCATTAAATTTACGAATATAACAATCCTGAGACAGGTGTTTATAAGGATTTTTATAACTTAAAAAATCGACATTCTCGCAGGCCTCTTCAGTGACTTAGCACTGAAAGCAGCGAAGTTTTGAAAATGATTGATGATGAAAAGAAAACAGACTACATATTCTAGTATGACACAAATGAGATTTTCGGTAGGATGCAACTATTGCTTGCTTCACAAAGGGTTGGATTACTCTCACACTAAAGATATAATTTTAATCGTCGAAGAAAAGAAGGATGGAGGCTACCTAGAATTAGTCGATTGGGAATCACTAATGAACTGCACATATCTGCGAAATGCAACTACCATCATCGCAAAGTTATGATATGTGGGATTAACTACCTATTCCAGCCGACCTCTTGAAGCTGATACCATATGCTAGGGTCAACAAGGAATACAAATACATGTTAGCTGACATCGATGCATTTAGCAAATTTGTCTGGGCTAGGACTGTCAAGTCGAAGAATGCACACGATGTCACCGAGACCTTGTGGGGTGTATTGCGTGAAGGACGCATTCCGACTAATCTACAAATCGACCTGGGCAAGGAATTCTATAATGCGCAGTTCAAGACTCTGATGAAGAAACATAACATAAATCATTATTCCACATACAGCAATTTCAAAAGTATCAGTAGGAGGAGTATCAGTAGGAGGAGTATAAGTAGGAGGAGTATCAGTAGGAGTATAAGTAGCAGTAGGAGGAGTATCAGTAGGAGGAGTATAAGTAGGAGGATTATCAGTAGGAGGAGTATAAGTAGGAGGAGTATCAGTAGGAGTATAAGTAGCAGTAGGAGGAGTATCAGTAGGAGTATAAGTATCAGTAGGAGGAGTATCAGTAGGAGGAGTATCAGGAGGAGTATAAGTAGGAGTAGGAGGAGTATCAGTATAAGGAGTATCAGTAGGAGGAGTATAAGTAGGAGGAGTATCAGTAGGAGGAGTATCAGTAGGAGGAGTATAAGTAGGAGGAGTATCAGTAGGAGGAGTATCAGTAGGAGGAGTATCAGTAGGAGGAGTAGCAGTAGGAGGAGTATCAGTAGGAGGAGTATAAGTAGGAGTAGGAAGTAGCATAAACCAGCCTCTGATTACATTAACGATTTTTTTGGTAATACAATGACTCATCAAATTATCACCTTGAGTAAACTGAATCTGACAATGTTCACATAGAAATTACATATTTGAATAGTGATACACCAGGAGACAGGCCTGCGGAATCCGCAGGCTAGGCCACCATCAGTGAAGGAGGTACATGTACATTAACTAATCGAGTTGCTCACTTGTGCCTATTGGCGCTCACTAGTAATTGTCTACCTGTTTTTATTGTACCTCAATTATGTACCATAAAATAAAATGTCAAAATTATATATTAATGTCAATTTAGGGTTACCTAAAACACTTTTAATGGCTCACTCGCGCCTATTGGCAGCTTATGCCAACACCTAGAGTTCAACATAATAAAGTTACTTACCAAATGCTAACATTGTAACACAAATTGTTCCAAAAGGTGGCAGAAAACATCTTCCTGTTGACAATTCTGTTTGGGCTTAAACCGCAGCCTAGAGTTCATCACAAAAATTTTACACACCAAGTGCAAACCTTGTATTTCAAATAGTTCGCAAATGGAGGCCGAAAACGTCTTCCCAGTGACAATTCTGTTGGCAGCATAAACAACAACCTAAAAATCAACACAATAAAGTAACATGCCACACGTCAAGAGCGTACCTTAATTTGTTTGAAAATGGTGGCAGAAAATATCTTCCCAATTACATTTATGTTGGCAGCTTAAATAACAGTCTAGAATTCAAAATAATAAAGTTACATACCAAGTACCAACGATATGTACCAAAGAGTTCGCAAATAGCATACAAAAACATCTTCATGATTACATTTATATTGGTGGCATTAACAACCACCTTGAGTTCAAAATAATAGAGTTACATAACAAGTGCCAACTCTGTATCTCAAAAGTTCGCAAATGGTAGCAGAAAAAAATTCTTCCCTATGACATATTTTTTACTGGCATTTGCCACCACCTAGAGTTTAACAGAACAAAGTTAGATACCCAACAATAACACTTTATTTGGAATGGTTTGTAAACAGCTGCAGAAAACATCTTCCTGATGACATTTCTGTTGGTGGCATATTACTTCACCCAGAGTTCAACACGATAAAGTTATGTGCCAAGAGCCAACACTGTATCTTAGAAGGATCATAAATGACAGTGGAAAATATATTCCCGGTGATATTTCTGTTGGCAGCATATATAACCACCTAGAGTTCAACATAACAAAGTTAAGTACCAAGTGCCAAAACTCCAACCCAACTGGTTTGCAAATAGCAGCAGAAAAAGTCTTCCCAGTGACATTTCTGCTGGCGGCTTAGGCCGCAACCGAGTTAAGCGTAGTAAAGTTATGAACTAAGTGACAACACTATATCTCAAATGGTTCACAAATAACAGCAGAAAACATCTTCTGGGTGACATTTCCATTGGTGGCTTAAACCACAACCTAGAGATTAACATAATAGAGTAACGTACAAGATGGCAACCCTTTATCTAAAATGGTTCACAAATGCAGTCCGAAAACACCTTCCTGATTACATTTCTGTTGGCAGTTTAAACCACAACCTAGAGTTCAACATAATAAGTAACATACCAAGTGCCAACACTGTAACTTTAGCAGTTCACAAATGGTGGCCGAATACATCTTCACAATGACATTTCTCTTGGCAGCTTAAGCCACAACCTAGAATGGCATTTCTTTTGGAGGCTTACACCACAACCTAGAGTTCAACATAATTAATTAATGCACTATGCACCAACACTGTATGTCAAATGGTTTGTAAATGGCAGCAGAAAATTTATTCTCGATGACATTTCTGTTGGCAGCTTAAGCCTATCGGCGCTCACATGCATATCTCATCCTGCAGTTGCAATGGGAAATAATTGTAAAATATTGTATAAATATGGTATATTTAATAATGGTGTGCAATCTATTGGTACAGTATGAACACACAATTGCTTTTTGGAAAGCTGGGGATGTGCAGATCTAATTATGGTACAATATTCGCCATTATCGTATGAAATACCAAAACTATGGATCACTGTACCATAATTATGGTGTACAAAAAATTGGTCAAGATGACTTTGTTCCATAATTGTGATACAAATTATGGTATACTCTTATAGTAGGTTAAGTAACCCAAACCAGTTTTATGGGGGATAGAGAGGCAAAAAGAAAGGAATGTAGCAAAAACCCATCAAAGTACAATGAAAAATGAGCCATATAGCTCTTTCCGAGGACAAAAAAAAGGGGGAGAATTTTGAGGTAGTGTAGGTTCGAAGGGCCTGACCTCCTGTGAAGGGTCTACGAGTTTTAGAAGTGACAGAGGCCTTAAAAAGAAAGCAAAATAAATTCCAACAAAATACAATAAATAATTAGCATTGTAGCATTTATCGAAAGCGAAAAATAGTGGTAGGGGGTACATTTTTCAGGGAAGGGTGGTAGGTTCAATGGGCCTAACCTGCTATTTGTGAGGGTGGGGTAAAAAAAAAAGCCTCCTGCGAAACTGCGAGTAAAATATATGAAAATGTGGCCATACAGAAATTTGAGAAAATGCAAAACAAACCCCTATTATCTGGCTATCTCCTCCCAGGGGGTAGATAATTGGCGGGGGGGGGGATTGCCACAAGAAAGGATGGAAGACAGGTGTAAGGAGGTCGGCTTACCCCCTTCCTCTTGGTTTGGCCACAGTAGCTCCCCAAAAAAAAGCATTTTTGTTAAACATGAACCCTAATTGGGGGGAAACAAAAACCCCTCCCCTCTAGAAGTTGTGGACGGGTGTCAGAAACCATAACTAACCCATTTTCCCAAAGGGTACTATCGATCCCCCCTAGGCCCCCACTTTCTGTTTGGGCATAAAGAGTTTAATGGGGTAAACTTTTGTTCTTCTTAATTGTGGGGCACAAAAATCCCACTCCCCAGAAGTGGAGGGAGGTGGGGACAGCAATCATTACTGAGCTCTTTCTCCATGTGGCACTATCGATCCCCCTTATACCCATTCCCTCCCTTCTGCGCTATTTTCACATAAAGTGTTTAACAGGACAAACTTTCGTTTTTTATTATTAAGATAAAAAACCTCCCACTGGAAGTGAGGGGAAGGGGGAATCATCAGCCATAAATTACATATTTCCTTGTGTGGCACTATCGATCTCCCCTTGGCCCCCTTGCAAGATATAAGATTTTCATGTAGAGCATTTAACGGGGAAAACTTTCATTCTTGATTAGTAATATAAGATCCATACTATTCTAAGTCTAGAATGATACTGAAACAAAACTGTATAAAAGGAACATATTTATAAGTTTTTGGGTCAGCTCAACATGATGCCTCGAAGAGATAAGACCATAGCTGATCAACAATCTACAGTTCGAGCTGTACATTTCAGGATACAGGTTCTGATGGCTGGGAACCAAGTTTGTGGCAGGCATTCACAGGCTTCTATGAGTCTAAGAACTCCGATTTTTACCCCCAAGGCTGTCATGCAACAAGATGGGCATGAACGCCCTAGTCGAGGCATGCAAGCAGCATGGCATTGCCTATTCCCAGTACAACTATCTTGAAACCCAACACGAGGGAGGCAAGATACTTGCACAGAAGTCCGACGAAACAAGTAAATCATTAGACATCGGACTCGGATAAAGATTAGCTGCAAGGGGAATATCCAACATGATGAAGGCCATGGTGAAGATGGGAATGGGAGATAGAGCAAGAGAAAACCACAAGTGAAACAAAATGCAGTGACAAAAGAAAGAAAAGTATGCAAGACTAAGAAAATATCATCTGGCAGACTTTTCATTTCTTTTGCCTGCACTCGGGGCCCTCGGCAGCTTAATCGGAGCCATGAGTGTTATCGTCCGAGTCGTCATCATAGCATCGAACGAATGGAAGCAGTTGTCTGAGGCACAAAGACACGAAACAAAAATGGAATATATTGCCATGGGTAAAAAATTGGGCAAGGGCTCTACCTAAGGCCATACCCAGTAAGAGGCGGAAGTATGCAGGAAGAAACAGTAATGAAATCACAACCGAAAGGAACGCTCACTGACATGTATTTGGAACTGTTTGTATACAAACTGAAATAACCTAATTTTACAAGAGTGTTTATGAGAGATGACTTAAGTGTTCCTATGTATACCCTGGAGGCAACTTCGAAGTTTGCAACTTGCTCTCCATGCTATTGGGATTTGCCAAAGACTACAAACGAATTATCTTCAATTCGAAGCAGGCGCAGGTGCTGCTTCTAGCTAATATGCATGCAGACACCATCATGACTGCAGGAGAAAATATGGAGACAGTGGAACTGAAACTACATTATATTGAATAGATGCTACCTTATATGCAGCTGAGCACTGCAGACTACATAAAAAAGCTTAAGAATGTGGAATATGGCCAAAACATCGATGTCACTTTCAGGTTGTGGAGTCTTGAGACATACCTTCGATTGCCAACAAGCCATCACATCATCTCAATGCTGAAGTCCAGCTTTGCTTCTGAGGAACCGAAGTACATCGTCATTGGGCTACATACAGGAAGACAGCACAATGTGAGAGTGAGCCATTCGCAGTTCGACAGATGTAAAATAGAAAATGTGAAAATTTTTTGTATAGGGAAATCTATCAATATGTTGACATGAATATGAACATTGAAAATGGGCTGCACCTGCTGTCATATCGGATGAATGCTCAATTCCAAAATGCATATTATGAGTGCACATAATCCCCATTATTAAACCGTGATACTTCCAAGAGTTTGACCCTGCTCATGGTATTCGAGGTGAGTAAACAAGACGAGTGTATTACCTCCAAAGTAGTCGATTGCAGTATGGAATTCACATAATGTGGATATATTCCTGCCAACACGTACACATTCTGCCTGATACTTCATGACATGCTAGTATCGTACAATTGCCGAGATAAGACTGTGAAAATACTGTCTTGAGCACTGCTGAGAATATAAAAATATAACTGTTCACAGACTATAACTCTTTAGTCGTCTTCGACCATCGTCAACTTCAAGATGCACTGAACTCTGCAGTGTTCCAGAGCCAAAATGGCTTCGTGCTCAAGGAGATCGTAGTGACCTACGATGATGATGGTAAAACAGAAACCCACAATATCCGACCTCCATAACCCTGACAACTGTTGGATAAGATGAGAAAGGAAACAAACACCTTGCTGAGCAAAAACTACCACAGACTGGAGTGGAATGAAGACAAGATTCCATACCATCAAGTGGAAAATGTGCTGCGCGACTTGCTGATGCAGTAACGGAAAGCCCCAATTTATGTAGCTGGCCCTGAGCCGAAAAAATGGCTTAGCGATGTGTGTAAATTTTAATTGGAGATTATCGATGTGCAGGCTGAGAATGAATGTCCTTCACTTCGCAAACTTTTTAAAATGTATGGCAAGTCGCATCATCATGTTTGCGACAGTTCAGAACCTGACTTGTCCTGCACACTGAAGAACGTGCAGCTGCTGCACAAATGGTGCACCTCATATTGGAACTGTGAATCATGGGTTAAAATTAGACACAAAATCTTCTGAATCGACCTGAAGTTTTCGAACATTCTTCACATGCATATAAGGGCAGTAGCATCCCCCCTGTTTTTAGTTGGCCTTCCAGACACCAGGTGAAGATGTGTGCATTTCACCTTGTGAATGTTTTTGTGAGTGTCACACCCAGTCACTGTACCATCGAATACAACTATTAGGACACTAGCTACCTATGCACACACACAAAGAGTTGTGAAGTTAGCAGCTTGCAGCATTGGAGATGTTCTCACTTTCCTCTGGTGTACAAACGAATCAAGCAGCTCATAGCATATTGCAAGTCGAGAAAGTGCCCTGTTTTAACATACTTCTAACAACACACCTTCCCACCAGCATCGAAGACATAATGTATTTTTCTGCATGCACGAATACGATCGTCATGGATTGCACAGAAAGAAACTCGCAGCCACAAGTTGACACTGTTGATGCCTCGAGCCAGACGACCAAAAGTCGGAGAGCAACTCGTAGGTGATATGTCACCATCAGCAGTTCCACGAAAGATGATACTGCACCTCCCAATGAATGTTTCTCCAGCTCTGGTAATGAGCCAGCGCCTACTCGCCGACATCATTGACGTCGCCCGGCAAGGTGCACTCCTGAAGCTGCTGATGCTGGTTCTGTCATCGTCAGATATGGTATCGATGAGCCATATGTTAGTCTACAGTCATCGAGACATCGATCAAAGAGGAATCAAGTCTACACTGCAATCATAATGTGATGGATGGTGGATCGGAGACCAGTATTGCTGCTTGTGTCTAAGGTCCTTGTATTGTCCTTGCGATGTGTGCAATACTTCGTAGAATACTGCTGCTTACCACCAGAGGTGAATAGCTCAGGCTTTTACAAGGTACCCTAAAATATACTGAGTATTAATTATTTAAAAAACCCTTCACTTTATACAAAATTAATTAAAAAATACCTATGATGACATATTAAACACAAAATTTAATATAACAATTTACATATTTTGCAGGAAATTTCAATGTCACCATTCGGTACAGGCCGATAGCCGGCATCATAATCGAGATATTAATGCCACCTTTGTGTTAAAAAAAGAATCCTGTATGGAGGGTACCGACACTCAACCTATAATCTATAAACATAACTAATTATGGCTACCACCTGGTGCCCAAATCGCCTAGTGGCGATACCGATTATTAATACTCTAGCACCAGCTAGGTGATGTAAAAGTAAACATATAAAAATCAAGATAGCATCATCTAGCAATGTATAAATAAATGGCAAACAAAAACCAAGATGGCTGCATACTATAGAATGAGCAAAGGCGAGGGGAGTGGGGTGGGGACCTGCTGAATAAACAGCTAATAGCAATTTGTGGCAGGAATAAGTCGTCTGCTGGGCGTGGTGCTGGAGGTACCTCTAGAATTGTAATTTTTTAAATAAAAATTTAAATAAGAAATTGTTAATAAGAAATCTATGAAAAAATTTCACTAATAAAATTTTATAAATTTTTTGACAGTTTTTGTGCTTTTTTGGGGGTTTCAAGTTCAAATGTCACCAGGGATACAGTCAAAGTTCAAGGTCAAGGTCACCGATAGCCAACATGGCAGACAATATGGTCTCCAGAGGACAAGGATGACAGAGCATGATGTCGGCCCTAATTACAATCCCCCATGCCCCCTGTTCCAGAACGAAGACAATCATTCTACTCATAAAAATAGACATTCTACAATTGCGTTAATGCTTTTAACAGTATCTTATTTACCGAAAGACAAAGTCATGTCCTTCTTTACGAAGAAACCCGCTAAAACATACTTACGAGCATAAAAGTCTTAGCAGTTATTCTAAAACATTCCTGGCAATTCAGATAAGTTACAGAAGTAAACGCTAGATAGCAGCGTGATGCAGAGTCATTCCCGACTGCCCAAATATCAGCAACATACATGTGTACTTTCACTAACTGTGTGACATTACCCCGCTCTCTTACACTTAAACAATGATTTAACAGACTATATTTTAATACGGAATCCCTTAAGGGTTGTCGCTTTGCACCACCAAATTCGAGCTTTTTTGATCAGAAACTGTTGTTCTTCATTATTACATATAGAACAAGTATTCGTTTTATTTGCTTAGAAACACTAATACACCTTTATACCTGTCAATTTTTTCAATTTCAATTTTGAGTTATTAACTTTTCTTTTTCAGAACAGCTAACAGTCTCTTGGAATTGTGTTTGACTAATTTATACGCTGAGATTAGCTTGCTAACAGGAAAAAATGTTATTTTATGAAATAGCGCCGAAACTGTGTTATATATTTTAAAATGACCTTTTTAACTTAATTAAAGTAATACCATTCATTTCGTTGAATTTATGCCCGCTGTGGAAATGTAAGTTTTGTTGACATCTTGAACGCAGATGCTCATTTGAACAGTTGGGAAAATTTCGGGCTGGGAACTCGACGTAAAAATATTGCCATGATTCGAATGTGTATCTGGATTGCGTAGCTGTGCTCGTGTCGCGCAGATGGCGAACCAACAAGCAGCGCCACAAGAAATGGCCGCTAGCAAGCAAGCTGGGTGACCGCGGACCCGGTTGTCGTAGTCCCGCACCCAGGCGACGACCTTGACGGTCGGTCCGACTAATTTGTATCGCGATCGGTGGCAGATTGTGTGTGACCCCGAACGCGAGAGGCGCAACGACCTCCCGCCCCTCCGCCTCATCGTTCCTTGACCACGTGTGGGCGAGGCAAGCGTGTGCCTAACTGGTATGCGTACCAACACCTTGCAAGCCTCGACACTCGTCTCTCTCTCTCTCACTGTCACACTCTCTCTCTCTCTCTCTCTCTCATGTCGCCCGCCGCTTCTCTCTCCATATAGTGCTACAGCGCAGCTAAAGCCTCCGACGTGAGCCACGGAGATCAAGATCGCGATTCTCTCGTCTCTTCTCACTCGGGTGCAACATTTCCAACCACATGAAACAACACACTATTAGAATGCTTATGTGGCCTCTGCGGAGAAACAATTTCATACGCACTAACGCCAGTACGTCTAAATCATGAAATGGATCATCGTTTGGTTTTAAATTTAGGCACATCAAAATGTCTGTGTTGTACTTATTAATGGTTGTTCGTAAGGATAAAATGAATCTTACACGAACACATATTCAGCAACTGTGAGGCCATCATGCTTATCTTCTGACAAAAATATCAAGATATCGTTTCTCGAATGTCCAAATTCATCTTCGTAACATGAGTATGCGCGTCCACTTGCAGCCTTTCTGAGCACTGAAATTTTTCTTATTTTGTTTTACATAAGATGCAAATAAATGTGCTTAAATAACGTTTTATTTCCTGGTAAATGTGAAGTGCCGAAGTATAGGCTCTTTGGATATAAAAGTGGGTAAACATTTTCTCAGATTTAATTCGCAACCACTCCAGTCGTTTATCAATTTTACCGAGTAACGCACGAATTTGATATTCATTACAGATCTCACAAGTCGGCTATACCAACAAGCTGCAAGCAATCAGTGACGGCTCGTCAGGAGCAGTTAGTGAAGTGCCTATTAAACGCCATCCAATATAAAAAATATGTTTAAATACTGTCAAGGATATAACATCATACGAATTGAAATCGACCGCCGTTGCGAAAGTGCGTGGTCAGCGCATGCAGTCACCCGAAGTGCAATTCTGGAGATGCCTCCCGGATAGAATGAGTGAAGAGATTGGGGCAGCTCTTAACAGCGAGGTCTTGAGAGCCGATGAAGTTCATTGAACTGAATATGGACCGGCGCAGGAAAAAAAAAAGGTGTGGGGGGAAACGGGAGGTCCCCGAGAAAACCCGCCGACCAACTGCATCGTCCGGCACGATTCCCATTGGCGAAGATCCGGAGACCCAGCCGGGGATTGAGCCAGGTTCGCCTTGGTGGGAGGCGAGTGTGCTAATCGCTCAGCCATCGTGACCACCCTTCCCGGAAAGAGTTTCCCTTTCTTGCCTGTGTGATCTTGAACTACAGGATTCGTGTGTGTGGGAGGGTTGGAGAGTGAGTGAAAATGTTCTGCTCGCTACAGCAGTTGTCGCCACAATGGTCTGGGGCCTGTGTTTCCCTTGAAAACATGTTTTAACAGAAGGGCACTGTCCGAAATTTCGTCTCTCCGAGCAGTTAGTATGGGGTGATGTCGTTTATATTTATACCTACCGTTTTGAAAATACTATGACTAATAAAACCATGTGAAATATTTTAGTGACACCATATTTGCGTTGGCATGATGGAAACAAACTAGACTATCAGCACAACTTATTTCCGTTTGGTTTTAAATGAAAGGGTGTGAAGATCACCTTTTCAGTGATCGTGGTAAAAATATTATTTATGACTATGCTTTATTAGTGTTTATTTGCAAAAAGATATTTTACTCGGTCTGTCTTTTAATGGAGTTAGGCTAGTGTTTGGGATACGGAGGGTTTTTGTGGCGTGTGAACACTAATCGAGCGCTTCAGAAACACTAAGATTTGGCACAGCAATTTAATTATCCTCTAAGGTTAAAATACTTAGAAAAGGATACCAACGAAATACCTAGTGTTTTAAGCCTTTTTTGTCATTATGATGCTGAATCGTTCATAATTCACATACATTTCTAAGAGCTTTTAAATTAATATTTTTGCGCGTCTCTTCCATTATTTTTTACCCAACTACCGAAAGAAAGGTTTATAATATCACTTTCTGTCTGCTTGTGTGTATGTGTTGTGAGACCCTCCTAAAAACTTTTGAATGCATCATCCGAATCCCACCAAACTCGATGCGCGTATAGTACTTAATAAATACATATGACTTAAATAATTTTCGTCCATGCCGTGACCTTGCTTTCGAAATGGCGGCTATGTGTAAAACTAAGGGCAATATTGTCATATCTCGGGAACCATTCATCCAACTGATGTAAAACAAATTGTGTTGACAGTGCGTGTTGGTAGCATTTCATATTAAAATAAATATTATTAATGGTCATCCATTTTAAATGATAGCAGCACATGAAAAAATAAAGCCTTGACGATATATCTCGAACACTACTTAACCCATTCTCGCCAAATTTGGCACCTAAGAAGTGTTGTGGGAGTCGATATAAATGTATGTGATTTAAATTTATTAGGCATAAATTTTCAAAATTATGGTCATTCAAATATAATAGGTTTATTTTATCTGTCGACTATACAATTTGACCAATATCTACCAACTTTTGTATGCTAAAAATATATATTACCAGAATCATATATGCAAACACATATACCGATTCCTAACAAATTGGGTAAAAGTAGCACTGTCGCAGATTGGGTAAACAGGTATGTTTTATGTATTTTAGACGTATATTTTCAAATTTGTGGCCATATAGCCAATTTTGCTTAATATGCTATACCGTCAACGCCATGTAATCAATTCCAAATTAAATTTACATGCTGGCAGTGTACAGGATATTCCCAAATATGGGGAAGATTTTGAAGAGTGTAGAGTACACCCCAAAGTTACACAAAAGTCCAGAAAATATATGTAATAAAGTCAATACTTTCCGAGTAATGGACCTTCCAATATTGTACTGGATGAATTTGCAATAGTCCTGACACATTCCAGTTTGAGCAGTCTTAACCATGTTCATTACTAGCAGTGATTCATCACTCTACAAGAAGTGGTCAAAATGTCTACCTTCGGCCTGAATGCACTCCTGAACATGCAGCATCATTGATTGTCCAGAACGTTCAAATTCTCCAGGAATTCCAAATACCTTGTTTTTATCGCTGGCGATGCACTGCTATATAAGGAACTCAAGTTGCATAAAACAACGGCGTTGAGATGCCCCATATATGTAATAGATTTGGAGTTCCGAACGCATGGCATTCGACGTTAGTTGACTGTCGACAGTGCAATGGAACAAGTAAAAATACTCACGCCATTTCAGCTGATAATACTAACCGGCATATCATTCAAAAGATCGACTGTTACTGACGCATGTGGTACAATGGGGAATGCAGAATTTGGCCGAGCAGTTATCTGGAAAACCGGCATTTGTCTGACCAGACGTTCGGCAGAATATTCGTTTGACTGAACAGCCAACAGTCGTTTGACCGAACAGTAATTTTCCCGAACATGAGTTTGGCATTACAGGCTTACCAATGTACGCCTACTGTTCTAGTGTAGGAAATACCCGTTATTATTCTGTTCGTAGCAAACAAGTGGCCGCACTTGTAAAGATAAAATCTGAGAACTACGTACTAAACACACAAGTCCTGCTTGCTTATAACTACGACGTTATTGTGATCGTCACACCAAAGTTGTTACGACTAATAGTGATTTGTAATACATGAAGCTCAGGATTGCTTTTTAGTTATTAAAAGACATATTAGTATTTCGCAATCACATGTGTATGCTAATATAATAAATCATTTTCGATTAATATATAAAGCATTAAAATTGGTTTAGTGCAGTTTTAAGATAGTAAGAACAAAAGATTTGTTATATAAAATGCAAAATAGTAAGTATGCTAAGTTATTGGTGATGCTGCTATGACATTGTATTCTGAATTCGTTGTAAAACAAAGCAGAATATGATTTCGTAGTAGTGTTGATTCACCACGGTTCACTGTAAAAAGCATACGCCCATTTGAAACTATTTATCAAAATGCAATATGTTATAAAGATTCTTCAGTGGCTGTGATTGTTATGTAGTCATGCTCGGGTAGTGTGGAGGCCGAACGAATGATAGTTTAAGTCTCGCAGACATGAACTGAGCACCGAGTAGATATGCAACTAAATATAAATTATATATAAATATATATGTAAACATATATATGGAAGCATGTAAAATCATGTGTGCGTGACCATATGATATTTAGTTTCTTGTAATTTGTCAAACTATTATTGCGAAATAATGTTATATTTGTATACTCCATTAAATGAATTATGTATGTAAATACTTAGATGTGTGTGACCGTAATTTGCATGTATTTAATCAATCCAAAAGTGCTTTAAAACAAATTAAAATTGAAAAGGAATTATGACTTCCATAAATATTACAGAATTGTTAACTAGTCTTTTCATAACTGATATAAGTCAGTTGTGATGTTTCATGGTCATTTATTGCCGAGTCCAAAAATTCCTAATAATTTTTCTTCTTTGTAACACAGCCTTAATAAAATTACATTTACACACTTTTTTCCTGCTTTATATCATATTACTTAGCAGTAAATGATTTCCTCACATTTTGTTAGTTAGTAACTCCAGAATAACAGAATGAAATGCAATATTAATTCTCAGACCTTTGAATTTTCAATACATGAATTTTGATACTAAATTTAATAATTTAAATAGAGTGACTTAGATTTCTGATATCTTGCAAGCCAATGAAGCTTCATCAAATTTTGGAAATATCTGTCTGAGCGGATAGACGGATTCCATCTCAGTTGAGAGACATTTATTTAATCAAAAGTGAAAAGGATCTTATATTGCGTCATGCATATAGCATCGAAAACAGTATGTTGATATCATATATTTTTTAATTAATTTCATATAAATAAATGAATAGAACAAACCAAAAAAGAAAAACTATTCTTGACTTTTGACGATATAAAATGTATATTTTATACTCTAGTATTTCATTCGTAAATGGAACAATGTTTGTGAATAAATTTAAGCAGGACATTAAACACACCATATTGTAACCGAAAGATTCGTTTTTTCTTCATAAATCTGTATTAGTAACTGCACTTCATATTTCCGTAATTCGTTTGGTCGTCCATTAAAAAAAAGAAGTGTTATTGTTAAACCAAAAAATACATTGCCCAATATATGAAAAGAATATCGAACCTCTCATTTGCTAAGCAAAATGTGTGATTTTTAAGGGCCTACCACAATTGAGCAGATGCGTCTGTCTGATCTGTCGGAGCTCGCCATGCTGTGGCTGATACAACACTTGATTTGTTCACATAACGTGTGACGTAAAATGCTGATGGCGCAGACTTCAGGTGAAATACTGAACAACTGGAGATAGGGAAACTTTATCTTTCGAAGTCAGACAAAGCGGAATGCACCATCAGCTTATGACGTCATCAACTCCGGGGCCAATGAGATGCTTTGTGCATACACAGAAAAGCGAAAGTGCGCGAAAATGTAAGTAGAAGGGGAGTGGTGGTCCTAGACCACTTTTGATTAATTGGATTACCACTTTGACTTCAAATTGATTGAAAGGGTAATTCAATTTGATTGAAAGGGTTAATCCTTAACCCGATTTTAATCCGATCAAAATATGTTTAATCCGATGGGATTAATTCATAATCCGATCTTAATCCAATTGATTTTTTTTAATTTTCGAATTTTGTGTTAATTTATAAATGCATAGTTTTGTGCAAAGATGTGCTAAGGGACCAATTTATTATTTTATTTCTTTCTTTTAGGGTGGGGGTGGGGAGAAACTCTTGTAGATGTTCATCCTCTGAGCTCTGGCACTCGATGAGGTGTGGCGTGTTGGGGACAGGGTATATATATATGTGGTGAGTTTTGTGCAAGAGTGTCATTAGCATTTATTTTTTGGGTTGGTAGTTATGTTGCTCGTAGACAGTGTTGGGAGATAGGCGATTTTTTGGTAATGCTTATTACACAGACAGAGAAACGTTACATATAGATAACACACGAGAGAAATTTCGGAGTGTTTAAACGAAATATATTTCAAACAAGTTATACATATGAATAAATAACATGAGAGAGAATTTTAACTATGTGGATAACCTGCTGTCGACAAGTGCTAAGCGATCACAATTATCAGAGTCTCCAGTATTAAATTAGTTAATTAATTCAACAAAAATGTCCCTATGAATTAAATGGCTAATGAACACAATAACAAGGTATTTGAAAAATTACACTACTTGATGCCTCTTGCACATACCTAACATGATTCTAAAACATGTCCATCCGCCTGTGAGACTGGTGAGGAAGTTCTCAAACTGAAACCAGAATGTTAAAATTAATTGATTTACTAACACATGTAAAAAGAAAATGTTTATTATACGTCCATTCGCTCAGGAGGTTGCTGCAGCACTGACTTGGGTATACCAATTACATTGACTCATAAGCTGAACGAGGTATTGAGAGCAAACAGAACCTGTGTGTGTGTTGGCCTATATTTGATTATAGATTGAGCTGAAACATTTAAAATGAATGAAAATACAAAACGAATGTTTCAAAATAAATTAAACGGCTATCGAACACAAGTACATGACAATCACCAAACGAATTATGGAACCCAGATATCCTGTTTTTTTATAAATGAAATTGCACCATGAGATCTCCAAAAACACGCCCGTCCATCTGGGAGGCTGGTAAATGAATGGCTGTAGTGTATGACGTGCTCTGTTTTATAAACTGTTATATATGTGGAGTGTGGCCTATAGGCAACTGAGTTGAAATTACAGAAGCTTTTTCCCTACCAGTCTACTATTAACTACTTGATTACACTTCATCCTACAACAAACAACAAACAATTTTTAAAAAAATACTTACCCAGATTTTTAACGAATGTTTCACTATTGTAAGAAGAATTCTGTTTTAACACAAATTTCCTTCGAAGCATAGCGAGATTCGGATGGCTTAATCCCACAACACTTTATAGAAATGCACTATAAATTATTTAAAATTCGCAAACTTGGTCGAAGAAAAATTATTTAAACTAACGGACGTACTACAAATTTTTGTAATAACTCTGTGAAATTCACGGCGCTAGTTACAGAAACAATAGTTTCGTATATAATATCGCTTAACCGGAGGTGAAGCCTGCTGGCTGTCACATCCGGTAAATAGATGGTTCAGAGGAGTGCTCAGTACCACATCTATCCAGGGTGTGGCTTGGCATGAAGCTAACATGACACCAACCTTCGAGAACTGTTCGCATCGGTCCTGCCTCAGCCCCCCACCCCCACCCCTTCAACACAGATTGTGTTTCGGAGGACTTCCTTGTCCAAGGTCACACACTCAAAGCTATTGGTTGAACACCATGACCCGCAAAACATGTCCAAGTCTATGCACCCTGCCCCCTCCATCAAAGCGTGTGTTTTCGGAGGACTACCTTCTTGTCCATGGAGGGTGCTACACAACCCCTGCTATCAATCCAAGGCCACGAACCCCCACCCTCCTCTCTTCAACGCCAGCCCATATCGCGTCATTTGTCCAACAAGTTAGGGACTCTCCACCTGCCAGACACCCCTCAAGACACCAAGTTGAACTCTTCCAAAGCATTTATTTGTTTGCAAAACTACGCTATACCAATGAATTGTGGACTCTCTCGAAAATCTGTCATGTCCGGTTCTGTGAGAGGTGTACTTATTCCCCCCACCTGCCCCTTCCACTGACTTGCCATACCTGGAGCTGGTCAGCAGCCTTCAAACCTTTATACCAAGGATGTTTGATAAATTCTCGCATTTCACATCTCAGGTGTTTGAACGTTTATTTCCATCGAATAACTATTTAATAAATTTTGCAAAATAATTATTCCCTTAACATTAATAACTAGATTGAAAATTATAGCAGTATATATGTAACTGTGGCTATGGAAATGCAATTAATTATTTCCGAATAACTTTTGCTATTATGATAAGTGATTTTTTACACCTCTTACACCAAATCCCTCATAGCAAAGTGAAAACTTTTATAAATCTTTGATGAAATTTTCCGAAATGTAATTTAATTTCTTTCATTGTGATTATTACAGAATTTAATGCTATGAAGGAATTGAAATTATAGCTAATATTTTCTAACTCCAAAACCCAAGCTTCCATGTATAGTTGTCTAAACTCAATCCGGATGTTTAAGAGACACTACATGAAAGCGATGGTAGGAACACACAATGAACATCGACCTATAGTTAGTTCTTCTATCCTCTCTCTACAAAATTGTAGCCAATCGTTAACACAGGATCAATACTCTCTTTCCTTTGTAATAGGCACCAGTTATGGAAAATTTTGCACTCTCCCTGCATAGAATTCTTTTAACAAAAAAAAAATTTAAGTTAAGAAATAAATAAGTTGGGAATATTTTTTAAAGAAATATATAATTAAAAGGATCTAAGCACACTGGATTATCGCTCAAATGTTAATCCATTGAAACTATAATCCAATTAATAAGTGAATTGATTACACAATAAATTACACACCCAAACCCTATCCAGATGTTTCATAACCCAAGGACCCTATCCATCCCAGATATTATAATAACACTACCTGGGGTACCCCAGTACCCAACATAAAAAAGTCAATTAATATGAAACCAAATGTAATATATTTTATTTTTCATAATACAATACATTAATGTACACATTTAAAAAGCTCTCACTTTGTTCAATGTCCTTCACTTGCACAACCTGAACATATTTTTAACTGATGTTCTGCACATATGAATTTGTTGCAGGTTTTCCATGATGTTCTGCTTTTACGGTCTTTGCTACAGATACAAAAAGCACATCTCCCTGAATTGGTGTTCTTCTAGATAGGAAGTGTCTCCTGTACTGGTATACCTAGAATCCCAGTTATAATAGCAAGGAGATTATGAGACAAACTTGGGATCTTGATTCGAGCCTCAAGATGTGGCCTAATTATATCAGTAGCCCATTGTTTTACATATGTACATCGATTAGACAAAAATTATTTAGACTTTGATTCAGAACCTGCAAAAAGTACCATACAATTGATTCCAATAGCATTCAGTAACCCATATAATATATGTAAGGGCCATCGACGAGTCTTCCTTGACACTGAGTATGTATGACAGAATTGATCAAAGCAGTCAACACCACCCTTTGTGGCATTATAAAACTCAATTATTTCTGGGATTCTGATGGTTTTGTCCTCATATTTTCGGTCATCCATTCTTGATAACATTGTGACAATATTTTTCTTCTTCTTTGGAAGACAGTAAGATAGAAGAATCTCTTCGCCACTGAAAGCAAACATTGCACTGTTTCGTTTACATCCACTAATGTCTACAAATAATGGGGGAATTTCTGGCTTGTTTGATTTCATTGTACCCACCATGGTCACAGAGTGTTCACTGAGCAGTTCTTTTGCCAAGGGTACGGAAGTGAACCATTCATGAAAAGTGCAATTCCTGTTGGTGTCATGAATAGGTTTACTCATGTCTGTAGAATAATACTGTGCAACAGGTATTCCTTTGGGAGTCGAATCATTGCCAGTGTAAACTTGAGCAGTCAACATATAAAATGTCTTAGCATCACACATCATCAATATCTTAACTGCATAGTTGTCAGGTTTTAATGGAATGAACACTTTAACATCTTAAAAACACAGCATCAATTGAAGCCAAGTAACTGCTCATCGACTGCAGTATTATGATGGCACATATAGCTTTTGACTGGTTGTTACAACATGATCGAAAACCTCCCATGTCGCAGCTTATCGATCATTCTTCCGACACTTGTGTGTTTTACAATATCAGTTAGTACGTCCTCTGTAAAAAAATTAATTCCATGCTTCTATTCCACAATTAATATATCTTGTTGCACCTTTCTTACCAGTAAGGTGAAGCACTTTATTCCTTGCAGGACACATTTTGTTCTTTGAATTTTCGCCACACCATTTATACTTATTCTTTCCAAAAAGTCTGTCAGGCACATCACTCACTGAGACAAGATCGTCAGAATCAGTGTTTCAGTCATGTCCAGTAGGTGAAGAATTACTTACCACAACACATGTATCATCAGGTGAAGAACCACTTTTTGGAAAACATTCGTCATCACTACTACTTTCTTCAGGTCTGCAATCTTCAACTACTCCATCTGGTTCACTGTCTGAAGAATTGTCACTTAAACTAGAGTCATCAGATTTAATCAATAGTTCCATTATTTCACTTTCAGTAAGGGGCTGCGAGCATTTCTTTTTATGATTAGTGGATGCTGTTATTGTTATTGCTGCTGTTGACCTGTTTATTTTGGGGAATTGTATCCAGTTATTAGAGAATTGTAACTGGATAGAAAATATTTGGAAAAATATTAACACTTACGAAAAAAGTGCACTTTTACTTATTTGTTAACCATAAACTTTAAAACATATTACTACTTAAATGCAGACACACTAAAAATGTATACTCTTACTAACACTACCCTGTGGTGCTGGTGTACCCGAATACTCTAGTACAACACCTCTGCATGAAGCAGCTCTCAGTCCACAACTAACAATAACAACTTCAAGGTCAGGTAGAAAGGTATGTGGAAGGACAAGTCTGTGTTGCCAACTTGCTTGAAGATACTACAAAATATTTATTGTATGGGGTACTCAATACCCCGGGTAGTGTTCTTGGGTTTTAAATAAAATAAGACATCAATTATAATACAAATCTTTTATTTACTATTATAATTTTTTACAAACATTGTATTACAATCTTTTAACATCTTGATTCTTAACCCACGAATCGTGTGCTTTTCAGAAACCCCTCCATGGAACCAAGGACATATATATTTTTTCTATTAATTATTTTATCAGTCAAATATTCATTTGGAGAAGTAACTTTTTTCAATTCATTTTCATGAAAACCACCTTTTATAGGCTCTTTAACATACATTTCTATGTAATACACTCTTGTACATGTTTGTCTAATTGCAATAATTTTAAATATTTCATAAGGCGACTTAACCATATTTTTTTCTCAACGATTCCCTTCTGCTTCGAGATACATATATATTGGCCAACTTTGAACTCTTTCCTCTTTTCGATGACTTTAACATTATTAGAAATGGTTTTCATTAAATTATTATCCGCAACTTCTTTGGGCACCATCATGATAGTTCAATTATATCTGGAATTATAAAATTGAACTATTTCAGGCAAAATGTCTACCCATTTGGAATCCCTTTCAATGTGAAATGTATATATGTTAACTGCTTAATCTATTTATTGTATTGTTCCGCAATACCGGCTTTAAGTTAAGAATATGTTGCATAGTTATTAATACCACAATCTGTCATTAGTTTCCCGTAACGTCATAGAAAAAAAATTCCATTCCTCTGTCGGTTTGGAGCTGATTTGGCTGTCTCCCTTTCAAAACAATCTTCATTGCATTGCTAATGTGTTTATCAGATTTGTTTTTCAAAGGTACACACCAACCATATTTCGAATAAATGTCTCTTATGGTTAGAATATACTTGAATCATTTATTGTATTTGGAAATGCTTGTCATTTCACACAAATCTGCTTGAAAAAGATCATTTAGCCCTTTAGTAATAACTCTTCTTCTGGGATATCTTATCTTTGCAGGGGTGTGAACCTCTTCAGATATATTACTAAACTTCATTGGTAATATAACCATCTTCTTTCAGCTCTTCAATAATAGAAACAATTTCGTTTGTATGTGAATTATTACCAGATTCTCTAGAAGCTTTGACAAGTTTTAATCTAGAAAGCAATTCATTGGGATTGTTCCAATATACAGGTTGAAACCAGTTGTCAATTTTATCTTTATATATGCCCCTTCTGTCTATATCTCCTATTAATTGTAGTTTTGGGCGGTTTTCAAATCATAAACAGTTATTCGTGTTCGTACAATGAACAAGTTCTTCATACTTCTGCAAATCTGTATCGGAGTATCCATTTGGAAAGTGTTTAACAATAATTCAAACAATCCTTGACTCACAGCAGTTGCATAATGATCTCCTTTAATTTTATTATCAGGCAAAAAAGTTATTGCTGAATCTCGAAGGAACCAGATGTTTTTATGTCGATAAATATCAAATGTCGTATCACGCAGAGGTGAAGTATTTATAAAGTTAAATAATGACGTGTGAAATGAGAAAGAATTTGCTTTTTCTATGTTAAAATTTCTTCTACTAATTTAATTTCCAAAGCTGTTTCTTTAGCTTTATTCAAAACAGAATGCAATGAATCCATTCTACTTATAACAAGTTTTAATATTTCTTCATTTAAAAAATCATATTCTATTCGGGCTTGCTTAGCTTGTAAATATTTCTCCTTCACTGCAGATATAACATTATGTAATTTCGAGGCAGAGGTAGACATTATTTGATTATATTACATTAAATTCAATAATATTTATATATGGATTAAGTTGTTGGTTTTTAATTGTTGCAGTAGGTCAAATAGTTTGGTTTTTTCAATCTTATCGATTTTACTTAAAACAACATCTAATTCAGCTATAGTCTTACCTCTAAAATCATTAATCAAATTATTTATTTATGTTTCCAAATCATTATTTTGGTTTCTCAGATCACTTTGCATAACTAAAAGAAATTTTTTATTTATCAATTCGTAACTTAAATATTGCTTCATTGGTTCAATTCGGGTTTCCATTAATTTAGCAATAGTAGCACTTACCACTTCATTAATTACATCTCTTAAATTATCTTGCTTTTGTGTAAGATGTGATGTAAAAATTAAGCTTGTCATATAATTGAAGTCGTTGCTAAAACCATTTAACCATTCTTCTATTCTAAATTCATTATTCTGCAAATCATTACAAATATTGGTTAAAATGTTTGCAATTACACTTGTGTTTTTACAAACAATATTATTCAGATCAACTAACTTTATTAATTTCTCTTCAACATCATTTGATTGTGATTTAAATATATTTGGCATAATGGTGTTTAAATCTTACACATGATTTTATTTACAGAATCAGTATCTTTCACAACCATATCCATATTATGTAATATATGTCCATTCAAATCACAATTCCCATAGCGATTTTTCGTTAAACAGCTATTGTAATGACTTCATTTTATACAGCTATGTCCAGACTTTGAAATACCCATTCCAAAAACACAAAAACTACGGGCCAGAATCGAGCCGATAAAAGATAGCCGACAAACTCTGGCCAGATGATGTCGGCCTGCTGTCTTATGCCAGAAGCAGCCCGATGGAAATATAGACTGGTGGCTGTTTGCCAACAGTGTAAAAATACACCATACAGCTAACGGCAAGATACAAAATGTATTCCGGCCCAACATCTACGAAAAGTACAGGCCAGAATCGAGCTAGAAAAGCAAGATGACAAGTTTTGGAATCTGCAGCTGCTGGATGGTGGCAAGATGCTTGGCCTGCAGTGATTGGATGGTGGCAAGATGCAGAGCCTGTGGCTGCTGGATGGCAGCAAGATGCCGGGATTGCGGCAGCCGGATGGTGGTAAGATGCCGGGCCTGCAGCAGCTGGATGGCAGCAAGATGCAGGGACTGTGGGAGCTGGATGGCGGCAAGATGCCAGGCCTGCGGCGGCTGGATGGTGGCAAGACTCCGGGCCTGCGGTGGCTGGATGGTAGCAAGATGCCGGGCCTGTGGTAGCTGGATGGCAGCAAGATGCCGCACCTGTGGTGGATGGATGGTGACAAGATGCTGGCCCCGCAGTGGATGGATGGTGGTATGATGCTGGGCCTATGACAGCTGAATAGCGGCAAGTAGCTGGGCCTGCGATGGCTGGATGTCATTACGATGCCGGGCATGGAGCAGAATGATGTCCAGAAATAAGCAGTATAACCATGAAAAAATCTTCACTTTTCAATTAAAATTTTTAGTAAATATTGTTTCCTCTTTTAATATACTAATTTCACTTACTTCTCAATACATTACATGATATGAAATTCTTTTGCTTGCCGAGTGCGGGATTGTAACACAGGACCATTGAGTTGGCAGTTCAGTATGCTTACCTATACACCACAGGTTAAGTTGCTGATACTCTCCAGTAATTTCAAATTTATCATGACACAAATTAATATAAATTCATGTATAAATTCCATGAAAATATAACAAAAAAATTTAAAACACTGATAAATTAAAAACTGTTTCTTTGTTTCTTCAAAGGCTTGGAAGCAAAACAGTTTTTGTTAGTTTTTAATACATCTGTCGAATGGTTAGACAAATGAAGAATATCCAAAGTAAAAAATACAATGGGCTACCACGTGACACGTATATAATCATGAAAAACATGATTATGGTTAACACATGGTCTCAAATAGACATCACACTATTAACAGGTAGCTAACCTCTTGCCTATTCAAAAAAACACTTTCCAAAACTTTGTCAGCAAAAAGATATTATATTTGTATTTTTATTGTAATAAAGAGACATGTCTCGAAAATGATAGGAGGCCAGAATAAGTGAGATAACAGCAACAATAAAGAAAAAGAAATATGCTATATCGGAATTTGGCAAGAATATTATTTTGGCTATTGGCGACATGTTGGCTGTGAGATATCATGCCGACATAATTAAGGGTTTATCGATCTATTATCTAAAAAAATACAGAGGCCCATTGTCTTTTTTCTACGGCAAACATACTGTCTCAAAAAATATGTCATGTCATTAACAGCTTGCTAACATCCTGCCTATTAGAAACATATTAATAACAGTTTGTCGACAAAAAGACATCATATTTGTATCTCTATTGTGATAAAGAGCTATGTCCCGAAAACGTTAGTGTGCCGGAAAAATAACCTGATGGCCAGTTTACAGCAAAAATAAAGATGCTATATCGGAATCTGTTTACAATATTAGTTTTACTTGAGGCGAATTGTTGGCTGTGAGATATCACGTCGATATAATTGAGGTGATATCCATCTTTTATTCTAAAAAATACAGTGGGCTGTTCTTTTTTCTAACAGAGAACACACTGCCTTAAAAAAGATGTCATGCCGTTAACAGCTTGCTAAAGTCATGCCTAATCAAAACACTTTCCAAAAGTTTGTCGGCACAAAGACATATTATTTGTATCTTTATTGTGATAATGAGCCATGTCTTGAAATAGTAAGCGAGCTAGAATAAATACAATGACGGCCAGCTTACCAAAAATAATAAAGTTGCTATATCGAAATCGGGCAAGAATATAATTTTTGCTATTGGTGACATGTTGGCTGTAGGATACCGTGCCGACATAATTTAGGTGATATGCATCTGTTATCCAAAAAATACAGTGGCCAGTTTTATTTTTTCTAACTGCAAACATATAGTCTCAAAAAAGACCACACCATTTTCAGATGGCTATATTTTGGCATTGAAATGAGAGTTGCCAACAGTACAGGTATTGGGCCGACGACTTGCCGGCACTTTGCAGACAGGTTGCGTTTGCTGGGATAGTTCTTTGCCTGGAAGTAAAAAACTATCAAAACCAGACCTATATCTGCCTTTATATAGGGGAGGCATTGGTATAATCACAAAAAATCATAATTGTCTTCCCATTATTAAAACACTTATCTTTAAACTTTGTAAAGATCATATCGACTGAAACATGCACATTGTAAATGCGTTGCAGATTCATAATATAGATTTAAACACAAATACCATAGCTGCATTATCGTGCAAACTATGTTTTGTTGCATGTGCATAGATTTGTGATAAATAAAAACAATCAACATTTGAATGTCGACCAGAACTAAAATGTTGTTGTATTTCACTATGCGATTTGCACCAAACATAATCAAAAATAAATATGGTGTTGGGCAATTCTTCATTCAGAGGCACTATATCTTCTTTATTTGTAAAAGGGAAATATTGCATTCCTTCTATTAACAACAAAATGGTCGCTAATTGTTGCTATTTCTCTTGTATTGCTTTAGAAAACACATATACATTTTCAAATTTAAGTCTGTTTGGATGTTCCAACAGCCACACAATAACACTAGTTTTTCCACATGATGAAGAACCACTAATTATACATAGTATATTTGATGGTAAAAGAATACCCTGTTTCTGCTTAATTATGTTTTATTTCATATTTACAATTACCGGCAGATGTACATTTTGATTTATAACATTCATTTCTACACAATTAGACAGCATAACTTATTGTATCATAATGTAACATAATAAAACATAACATACTAATGTAACAACCTAACATAAAAACTATAAATTAAAGTCTATATATAGGTTCGCTTTCAGTTAAAAATAATTGCTCATACTAAATGTATCAAAAAAGGAAGCTGTGTATTGAGTTCATTGATTAATAAATTACCATTTGAATTGCATTTACCAATGTTACAATTATTGTGCTCCAGGTACTAAACTTGCCAAATGTCTGGCATGAAACGATCAAGGGATAAACTCTGGATAATGCATGTAGAGAACACAATATAGGTTATGATCGAACAAACAATTTGAAAGAAATACATATAGCGGATATAATTCTAGCCAAAAAACAGCAAATATAAGGGAGAATCCATCTTCATAGACACGTGAAAAGCTAGGCGCCTGGGTTGTTGATATAGTCATGTGTGCAAAGGTGAAGAGAGGAATGGGCACAAATTTTAAAACTAAACGAAAAACTAAGAAAGCAGGTATCACTATGATCGTATTTCCAGCATTAAGAGCACTTGGATCAATCCTCAGAGGAGTTTCAGAAATTAGTAGAGCAGTTGAAGCAAAATGTAAAGGAATATATTTGAAACCCTATAAAGTTGTTCAAGGATGAAATAACTCGAAACATGGAAAAAATGCAGACACTCTTAAATAGTCTTCCAAAACACACATTAACAAACAAAGATATTAATCTATTTGTAATTAAACTGGATATTCCCTATTTCCGAGGTGGGTATATGAGAGACGATTTAACAATGAAACCAAATCTTTGTGAATGTATAATTGTTAATTTAGATTCGAAACAAAACGAAGGAACACATTGGGTACTATTAATTAAAAACATAAATCAACTATCACATTACAACAGTTTCGGTGATTTACGTCCTCGAATTGAAATACGTAATTATTTTAAAAAAACATGCAGTTATGATATAATTACCAAATGGAGCAATTACCAAATACAATCAATTGTAGACATTTTTTTGTTTATAAATAGTATATATAAGTAAGCACACTTTGAAGCAATTAAATAATATATGAATAAAGTTTATATTAAGTAGAAATTTGTTGCAATTGCGTGCAGTATATTTCCCTGCATTGGAGTTAGATGGAGAACGGCAAATAAGTCAAATCGAATTCGTAACTTACAACAGCATACCAAACATTGATATGCATATCCAATCATTAACTGTTAACATTGATGAACAAACCTTCAAGATTGTTATACCGGTCGGATCTTATGAGTTGGATGACGTAGAAACATTCATTAATGCGGCATTGCCTGAAATTGTACATTTTCAATAATTTGAAAATACAAATACATTATCTAGTGCAATGTATAGTAATGTTAATATCGATTATTCGGACGACAATTCTATTGCAAATATGTTGGGTTACAATAATACAGTATATCCAGCTAATAAATTACATGAATCGTCAAAACAGGTTATAATATTTTGTCAGTATATGGATGCCGTATAAATGTTATTATTGTAGGCAGTTAAAATTTTAATGGGAATTCAATAAATACACTAAATGAATTCACTTGTGCAGAGGCTCCAGGATATAAAATAATTTAAAAACCGAATACATTGATATATCCACAGTAATTGTTAGTCTTGTTGATGATATAGTTGTTACAATTGTCGATCAAGATGGTAAACTGATACATTTTAGAAACTAAGAAATTACAGTTCAGTTACATTAAAAAAACTATATATTACAATAAAAATGTTTATTGTCCCAATATGGACTTCTTTTAAGAAGAATCTCACTAAGGAACATACTTCGAAGAAAGGAAGTATAAAAGGACACAAAAGAAAGCATAAAATGCTCACTTCAAGTAAGTTACCTGTGAAGTAACAGGAGGCAACGAATTGTTTTTAAGTGAATTAGTATTTAATGTTAATAGAAACGCAAGATGTACATAACATTGAAGTACCGATCAGTTAAGAAGATGTAATCACCAGTATGGAAATATATGTGCATGAACCATTCCGAGCAGGTCCGTATACATTTCCATTGGAAATAAGGATTGCTTTACAAAATCACGATACTTACACATTACCATCGAAATTAAGTTTAAGGTTTAGAGGAACCATTAAAAAGACAGCCGATGCATGTAATACAGTAACTACAGGAATAGTAAGAAACAGAATACTTAAATTAATCGATATAATTGTATATTTGCTCAATGGTGTTAAAATAGATCAAACATGAGATGTGGGAATTACTTCGGCGATAAAGAACTATCTCTTGCAAAGTTTAAACATATAAACCCAGGTGAAGTTGTTATACCATAAATATGGTACTTGCCTTCTCTGAAGACTATAAACGCATCATAGTATATGCTAAACAAGAATTTGTTATTCTATTTGGTAATATCCATTTGAGTGCTATATATGATACAGCTAATAACGAGGAAGGCATATAATTTGAATTACACACTGTTGAATGGCTAATGCCACATATTGACATTAATACTCATGAACGTGTACATTTAAAAAAAATGTATCTAAAAAGGGTAGAATTTAGATATTGCATTCAGATTGTGGGCTTTGAAGACATTTCCAATGGTACTGACATCACAAAAAGTCATTTGGAATGTGAAATCAAGTTTTTCATCTGAGAAACCACGATTTGTCATCATTTGTTTTCAAACCAACAGACAAAACAATTTAAAAGCTGATAGATCAGTACTCGATAATTGTGATTTGAAAAATATTAAACTGTATCTAAAAAGCCAAGCTTACCACTATATGGATTTAAATTTGATCTTTGAACATGGGGAATTGTTACAATATGTACTCAAAGTTTCAGGAAGTATATTATAACAAAATGAGCTCACCAATCATAGAACCTGAATAACTTTAAACAAGAGGAACATGATTTGTTTGATGTAAGCAAACAAGATGACATAATTACCAATAGCATAATTAATTTATAAATTGAAATTATTGAAAATATGCCAATTTCGGCAAATACACAAGCTTATACTCTACTAATCCATAATAGATTAGCAAGTTACACTGTAAGAAATTAGCTGGTGAAAATAATGAATTGAGTCATTTGGCGACGAATTATGATTCCGACAAGATGTTTTGCAATGTACAAGGATTTCAATCTGCTGAAAAATGTATCATTAAAGAATTAGCTATTTCTGATATGATATGGAAGAAAATACATCTGTATTCAGCTTTAAAGCACCATTTGATTGGAAATATCTAAATCTCAAATACAAAAAGAATATGATATGGGTTACTAGCCATCACCATAGTTTAAAATGTGAGAGGGGATGTATGCAGTATGAGAATATTGAAGATATTTGCAAACGTTCCCTAAATAATTGTGAAATGTACTTTGATGGACTTAAGCATGAATTAATTTTAGAAAGTGTGTATAACAGGAAAGGAACCAATATTCACAAAGAATACAATTACCCATAATTCAAACAATTATGTAAAACACACAGATCTAATTTAACATACTTCTCTGAAGAGTAAAACTCTAAATTAATGCTAACTTGGGCAATGATGTCTAACTGGGTGAAACAGATCATAATGATTACTCTCCCGAATCACCTGTGGATATTATTCGAGTGATATGACATTATTTGGGATGAGAGAGCTCATGAGTTAAATTTACTATTAAAATTATTTGGTTGTATGTAATCCAAAATTTCATTAAAATGGATCAGTAAGACAAGAACGAGCTCACATGCTCTTGTCTGCAGAAATGGAGTGTGAATTGAATGTTAGCAGGTTAATATCATGTTGGAGTAAACCATTTCGATTTTGTTTAAGAAAGAAATAATTTTACCAATTTTTTGAAACAGCTTGCGTTTGGATATATTTATGAAATAATTGTTTAATATTTTTTGTAACATCCTGTATTAGCTAGTGCTAAGAAAAATGTTTTTCATATATTGTGAAACGATTTGTGTTTCCATATACTTTGGAATCAAATATGTCTTGAAATGATTTTTTTCCCTTTTTTAGTTAACCTTTCCTTATTAAAAGTATACTTGCTTCCTAAGAAATCGAAAAAAAAATTATCTCAACTGAGAAATTCTTAAAAAAATATGTCTCCTTTCTATCAAATTAGTGTTGTAATAAAAAATACAAAGTAAAAGTTCTTGAATATAGTACTCCAACCACTTTTCCATAACCAAGTAATATAATATGCCATACCATATAAGGCATGGTTAGGAAAAGTTAGTTTCTGGGTTCGAATCCCAGCTAAGACATGGCTGATAATAGTTAGTTTATAGACAGAAAAACAATAATGAACCAATCACATGAATTAATAAAAATATATAAAAATAAATGTTAGTAATTCGTTCGTGTACACCAAAAAGGTAGATGTATTCCATTTTATAGATGCTTAAACTTAAATGAATTGTGGGAAATATTTCCAAGGTAACATTATTAGCAAATAAATTTATACTCGCTTCGAAATCTTAGACCTATAGCATATGTCATTATCTCAAGATGTGAAAAAACTCTACGTTTAGAGATCTACAGCCTTAGCAGTGTGGCCGCAGTTTCTCCAGAGTCACAAACATTCAAGGTTTAATTTCAATACTTTTTCCAATACTACCAACTACAAAACTAAGATCTGAGAGGGTGCCTGCCTGACTCCAGCAAGCACCCACAGAAAGCATTTTGGTTTTATAATACCCTGGGGAACGTATCACTTTTCACAAAGCACATTGCCAAGGTCCATGGTCTATCCTGCTGTGGAGAACAGTTCAGGTCAACGATTTTAAGTGTCCAGGATACCAAGGTCAAAACATATTCCTAGCTGAATTCAAACTCTCGAGAAAAAAAAAATTGTGTTTTCTACTTTATAAATTTAATATTCACTTTCCAACCTCCATTACACAGGAGAATATACAAAAAAAAATTTGTTAAACAAGTTTTAATTGCCTGTACACACCAACCTTTACAAAAAAAATCTTAAAAAATATATTTCTAGCCATGTTGAAAAATATTTGTTCACATTAATGGAACATATTTATTCATGCGTAGCGTAAATATGATTCACAATATACGGATTAAGAAAATGGAAACATATTTATTTAAATTAGATCATAAAGCATAAAACATTTCTTGACTTCGATAAGATTTATTGATAATAAAAATATATGTTATGTTAAGTTTAAGGTTTACACAAATATGAGGTGATGTCTTAATATTACGAAATGTAATACTTCATTTTATAAACAGTATTTTGCATTTCTAGTTTCGAAAAAAGTAAATAGCATTACCTTTAAAAGGTGTAACATATTCTTAGAGAACTTTAAAGAGAGGTTATAGCAAGCGTAAATGATTTTTTATGGATTATTAAACTTTTTTTCTATAAATTATATTAAACATCGATTCTTTGGGTGTGTTGATCTCTGACACATTTGCTATTCGTTTTAATTGATTGATAACAAAAAGCATTAATTTTTTTATTAAGCATAAGTTATTTTAGTGATAAATTTAATGTAACTTATTTCTTCGAGAATGAAACTTAGCAGAGAGATTTGTGTCAGAAGTTGGAGGTGAGAGTGGAACTTATTTTAAAGTCAGGGATGTGGGAAGTGAGAGGACTGGGTGTTTGGCCTTCTGATTTCAGGTTGGAAAAGGGGGGGGGGGGGGAGAAATCAGGCTTCTCAAGCATTTACCTGGGAATTTGAAATTTTTATAAATAGGGCTTTAGCAACTACGACCCCTTTCACTATTTCGAGTTGTTTGTAAGTTTGGTTCGCCTTACCACATCATGCTCGTATGAAGATAATTTTCCTTATATTATCTACCCAAGATTTTAACAGAAAAAATGCAGATTTTAACTGGTATTATTTTAATGATTTATTGGATGGACCTCACACTTTGGCAAAAAATTTATTTGTTTTTTTTTTTTTTTGACGATGGCGATGAAGAAAGTGGTTCTACTCTACAGAAGTTGCTCCTATCAATGCCTTCCTTAGATCTGTCACAGTCACCTCCAGCATTAGGATTAAATACACCATCACCAACAACATCGAGAGCAAGTATATTGATGTCTGAGCTAACAAGGCCTACAACATCAAGAGCAAGTATATTAATGTCTGCAGTAGCGAGACCTACAGCAACATATTCGATATCCAGACATAAAGCAATGCCTTCGACATCCAGAGCTACAGCGACACCTTCGACGTCCGGAGCTATAGCGACACCTTCGATGTCCAGAGCTACAGCGATGCCTCCAGCCTCCAGAGCTAGAGCCATGCCTCTGGCCTCCAGAGCTTAAGCAATGCCTCTGGCATCCAGATCTACAGCGATGCTCCAGCATCCAGAGCTACAGTGATGCCTCCGGCATCCAGAGCTACATCAATGCATCCAGCATCCAGAGATACAGCGACACCTCCGGCATTCAGAGATACAGCGACACCTCCGGCATTCAGAGATACAGCGACACCTCCGGCATTCAGAGATACAGCGACACCTTCGGCATTCAGAGCGACAGAGATGTCTAAGGCATTGGGCGACATGTACAAAAACCAGCAACGTGTTTGTGTTGCATTCCACTAGATTTAACGCTTATAACGTCAAATAATGCACAGGAAGATATGTCAAATAACTTCTTATTCCAAGAGTTGGAAGAGTGTTTACAGTCCAGTTTTGTGTCTTCACCTGCTCCAACTCTACGGTGTACTGAATTATTGTCACCTGAATTACTGAAAATTAAATTAATCTACCCACCTCCTTCTTTGTTCATACCTCCATCACAGGATATAATATATAGTCCAATATCATCACCTCCTTCACCACCTCTTATTCGTGTAAATAAATGCAAATGAAACTTATCTCTTAAATCTAAACATAAATTTTAATGAAAATTCAAACTTACAGTGATGAATGATTTTAAGATGTACCATGAAGTAATGTTTATAATTCTTTCTGACACAGCATAATTTGATACTTTTTCAGTTTTAAAATTATTATGATCTTCAGAGTTGATATGGTGATAAAATTTTCAGGTGTAACTTGTGATAATTTTTTATAAAAATCATGATTTTCACTTGTAATAGGGTGACGCATTTTTACAGTTTTAACGATATAAATGATAAAAATGTCTCAAGTTTTAAAAGTTTATAATGTAACATGATTAAAAGTTTTACCATTTAATGATTGATGAAAGTATAATGTTGGAACAATTTGCTAAGAAAATTAATGTTTTTAAGAAAAATTCCATTCAGTTTGTTAAAAGTTTCAACGATTTTAAGAAATTTCGATAGTTTGTTAAAAGTTTTAACGATTTTAAGAAAATTTCATTCCCTTGTTGAAAGTTTTAATAAACTTTAATATTTCATACATAGCAATTATAACAATTTTTTACTAATAACATACTTTGTTGTGATTATTTCACAATTTTATGATGCAAGATGGCATTTTGGTAAATAAGCTTGTTTGGCTTTCACACATAAATGTTAAAAATGTTTAATGATTTCCGATCGTAGCATGTCTGATGTGAATAAGTAGAGATTTTGTCTTAAGAATGTTAACTAATGTGTTTTTATGAATTTTTTAAAAAATAAAAATATGTTCCATGATAAAAAAAGTATACTATGGCTTGTTATTTATTAGTTTGAAAATCCTGCATGTAATTACATCTCTTGTAAATGACTGGAGATGGGATGTGTCTGAAGACGAAGTACTTGTATATATCTGGATATTAATCACTTAATTTATTTTATGAAAATTGTTGGTTAACATGAAACATGTAGGTGATTGTAGGATTTTGAGGTCTGGAGCTTTAAAAGAATTTAAAGTCAGGTAGCAGGTTATTTGTTTGCACACTTTCATGGAAAATATATTCAAGTTTCTTGCTTCCTAATGAGGGAGAAAAAAAGATTATACATTAAAAATTATCATAGAAATTTCCATTGGGGAAAATTTTATATAAACAATCTTTGAAAGGGGGGATTACAAAAATGTTGTAGAGAATCGAACACGTCTGAATGAATGAAAATTGGAACGAAAGGAACAGACTAGTATCTTTAGAAAATATTGTCGGCCTGCTAGCCAACTTGAAGAACCCTGGGGACATAATGAAACCGAGAGTCATGTGACACAAATATATTTTTCAGAGGGAGGTAGAAAGACCTCTTATCGACACACCACAGCTCCAAGAAAGTTTTCCCACTACCCTTAAACTCTACAACAAGCAGTGGCAGAATCCAGCGAACTTCGAAATAAAAATATTTTCTCACATAACAAACAGATTACTACTGCTGCAGATGAAGATTCAACATAAATATGCCTGCTGGTAAAACATAATCAAACTTTACAGAAAATCAGACAAACAAAATTGGAAGTTTTTAAAAATAATATTCAATTAATGTAAAAAATGGCTGCTATTTTCCTTTAATTTGCTTAAATTTCGACTTTTAGGAATATTAGTCGAAATATCATGACATTTAACATATTTCAGCTTCGATAGCAGTCATTTCACTTTGGATATGTGCAACTTCATTAATATCACATCGAAATTTTGGATCTTTTAATTTAAATAAGTCAAATATACACATTGTATAGTAGAAATTCTGGGCTGGGAAACTTACAGAGAAATCTACACTTAAAAATATGCACAAACATTTAAAACCAGGTAGAAAATTAAAAAAAAATTACTTGTGCATTGCTTTAATCTAATTATGCATGTTTCTGATTACTTAAAAACAGATTTTGCGAAGAAAATATGTCTTATAGTTAGTTATAGTTTGCTGGAAGATGGTATAAAATTTGCTGGAAATGGGATAAAGTTTACAGGATTAAAAAATAAAGTTTTTTTGCAATGTAAAATCTGGGGGTTACAATATCGGTTTAATATTTAGGTTCAGGGATATGCATTTCATCAGTGGGAGTTGTGAAATTTTATTTCCCTGGCAATACACTAGGCTCTGGCTTTGGTAGAAACAGTTTTTATTGGCGGTTCAGTGTTCGAGCGAAAGAAGCAATTTGTGGGGAAGAGGGCAGAGGGGTGATAGCCAAGGTCGGTTCAAAATCTGCTGGCCTGAGGGATGGAGCCTTCCCGACATGATGCATAAAAGACTTGCATTTACAATGAGGTAAGCCTCTGTTCCTGCCTGAGGCAGCTATCATCTCAGAAAACACGCACTCTGGGCTGGTGATGAAGTAAAGAGGGAGGGGCAAAGTCCGCCCATGGTCTTGGAAAGGGCAGTCCTCCAGCCAGTAGAAAATGCACTGTGGGCTGGTGTAGGATGAGGAGGTGCATGGTGCTAAACAGGTTTTTGCGGAGTTGGATCGACCGCGAGGCCGGGGTGCTTGGACCGGGCAGTTCTCCATCCAGCAGAAAAGTGCTCTGGGGAGGAGGTCGGGGTGCATAGCCGTGGACAGGTCAGTCTTCTAAAAAAGCCTTGTGACCTTGAGGGATCCATGGGCTGGTTTTGTGAAGCATGGCATTATATCAACTGCAGGGGTGTTTGGCCTTGGAGAAGAACTCTCGTTTCGGACGAAAACACGCTCTGGGCTGGAGGGGTGCATGGCCTTGGACAGAAACTCTCTTTTCGCACAAAGATGCATTCTGTGTTGGAAGGCTGGGTGTTGGGGGCTGCAGGCAGAACCAATGCGAACAGTTCTCGTGGGTTGGTGCCATGTTAGTTTTGTGCCAAGCCTCACCCTGGATAGACACGCTACTGAGCACTCCTCTGAACCATATATTCACCGGACGCCACGGACAGAGGGCTTCACCTGTCATTAAGCGATATTATATATGCATTTTTGTAAACAAACATTTCTAAGTTTTTTAAATTTATCTAGAAAAAATTAATTTGCATGTCATAAGTCGATATAGTGCGTTTATCGATATAGTGCGTTTATTGTTTCAAATACATTTCTGAACTTGGCAGACGATACTTTGTAGCATTTTCAACTACCGTTTTGGTAACTAGTGCCATGAATTTCACAGACTTAATGAAAAAATGTTGTAATATGTCCATTATTGAAAATATTTTTCTTCAACCAAGTTTGCAAATTAAATAATATTATATTACATTTCTGTAAAGTGTTGCGGGATTAAGCCATCCGAATCTCCCTACACTTCGACGGAAATTTGTGTTTGAAGTGAATTCGTCTTACAACAGTGAAACTTAAAAATCTGGGCAAGTTTTAAAAAAAAAATATTGTTTTATTTTGTAATCAAGTCATTAATAGTAGCTTGGTAGGGGAATAGGTTCTGTGGTTTGTTTAGTCAGACATGTTCTAAGTTTTTGTCGTTATTTGAACTCCGTTGCCTATCGGCCGCGCTCCACGTATATAGGAGCTTATAAATCGGTGCACGTCATACACTGCAGATATTCATTCACCAACCTCCCAGGTGGACATATGTGCTTTGGGAGAGCTTCTGGTGCGATTTCATTTATTTAAAAAAAAAGGACAGCTGTGTTCCGTATTTCATTTAGTGATTGTCATGTACTTGTGTTCGTGAGTCGTTTAATTTATTTGGAAACATTCGTTTTGTATTTTCATTCATTTCCGAGTTTTTCAGCTCAGTGTATAATCACACATATGCCGATACACCCCCAGAATCTGTTTGCTCTCATCAATACTTCGTTCAACTTATAAGTCAACGTAAGTAGTGTATCCAAGTCATTGCTGAAGTGGCCTACCGAGTGAATGGACATATATTAAATGTTTTCTTTTTTATGCATGTTAATAAATAAATTTATTTTAATGTATGGATTCTGTTTCAGAACTTCCTCACCAGTCTTATAGGTGGACAGGCATGTTTTAAAATCATGTCAGGTATGTAAAGAGGAGTCAAGTAGTGTAATTTTTCGAATACCTTGTTATTGTGTTCATTAGCAATTTAATTTATATCGACATTTTTACTTCATTATTTGATTAATTTCATAGTGGAGACTCATATAATTGTGATCATTTAGCAATTGTCGACACCAGGTTATTCGCATAGTTAAAATTCTCTCTCGTGTTATTTATTCATACGTACAACTAATTTGAAATGTATTTCGTTTAAAAACTCCGAAATTTATCTCGTGTGTTTTCTATATGTAATGTTTTCTCTTTCTGTTTAATTACTATTACAGAAAAGTCGCCTATCTCCCAACACCATCTATGAGCAATATCACTAGCAACCCAAAAAATGAAGCTTATGACACTCTTGCACAAATCTCACCATATATATACATATACCCTGTTCCCAACATGCCACAACTCATCGAGTGCCAGATCTTAGAGCGTGAACATCTACCAGAGCTGCTCCCCACCCCCACCCAAAAAGAAAGAAAGAAAATTATAAATTTATCCCTTAGCACATCATTGCACAAACCTATACACTTATCAATTCACACAAAATTTAAAAAAATGAATCGGTTGGATTAAGATCGGATTAACATTTTTGATCGGATTACAATCGGATTAAGGATCAACCCTTGCAATAAATTTTATATCAAAGGGTTATTCAGATTATTCAAAAGTGCTGTAGGACCCACACATCCCTACTACTAAGGTAAGATATGTATAAAATCTATTTTATAACTGATCGATTCGTTTAGTTAATTTTATATGATTAGCTGAACTGTTTGCTGGGTGATTCAATGCAGCTAAGGTCATTTTTATAAAATATGAATAACAAGCACAGTAATATAAGGTGAAGAAATGTCAAAACAGACATCAAATCGAAACATAAAAATGTTAAAAAAATGGTGGCCTGTTTTTCCAACTACATCCATCATACAACCACATTGTAGCATGTAAGCCTTATGGTGGTCGGAAATATTCGTCGACTAAAAGCATAGTCGAACTGTTCAGACACATCTGCACAAATGAGACAGGTCATTTACACGGAACCTATTCTTTTAAGCGAAATTTGCATTTAAAACTTTTTCCTCCCTGTTTGTATTGATTTATATACTGAAAGATATAAAATCCTTGACGAAATATTGTTCTACCACTAAAAACAATGACATATCTCATTTTGCTATATGTTGTATATTAAAGAAGTTATCCCGAAGTGCCTCTAAATACGATTTCTAAACTTGAATTACTTTCCGTAACTTTGAGGACATCCTCAAGCGAACAATCAATCTAAACTACATCCTGAAAGCACATGGTTCCCAATGGTTCATTACTGTTAGTTATTCAATAATAAGAATATATTGTCAGTGGAGTAAAAGAGAGACAGGCATAGAGATTTTTAAATGTAACCTGTGTGGCTGGGTGGCTGTATGGCTAGGGAGGGGGTTTTCAGCTAGACACTAAGGTGCTCGGCATTCTTCGGCTCGACTCAAGGGGTGCTCGAGAGCCGTCTACTCTGCATTCTGGAATGTATGTGAAGGTGCACGGCATTTACACGAATAAATCTTCACATATGCATGTCTCTTTATGATAGCCATATTGGGTTTATAATCACAAGGGGATAATACATATTTATTATCAATTTATATGTTAAATTCTTAATTTCTACGGAAATTTCACATTGAGAATTGCAGAACCATGCAAACATCTCTAATTTATTTCAACTCTTCTTTCTTGAAGTTTTATTACTTCACTATGTCATATTGCACATTATTCACTGCCTATACTGTTTTGTAAGCATACATATGATAATCAGATTTTTTATGTTTGTATATGTGACCAATACAAGCCCACAATACGAGTAGCGATAATCAGCACAAGTATATTATAATTATGGTATAGCAGAGCATCTGCCAACAGTTTTATAAGCATACTGGGTAATCATTTAAATACCAGTACTACTAGGCCCTTAAGAATTGGAATGTATGAGGACAGCTCTGTTAGTTGTCCATCTTGTATTTCGAGCTCTTCCTCAAGTATAAATACTTTGATCAAGTCCAATGTTTCGCAGTTATTCCTATAATCCGCCAATATCACCAATCCTTCTCCACAAACCTCTGCAGCAATCCTCACCAACCTTCAGTAATCCTCATCAGCAATCCTCAGCAATCTTCCACAATCCTCACTAGTACTCAGCAATCGTAACCAACCTTGAGCAATCTTCCACAACTTAACTAAGCAGTACTCAGCAATTCTCCACAATACTCACCAATCCTCAGCAATATTGAACAATCTTCTTCCACAATCTTCCTCAGGAATCCTCCGCAATACTCACCAATACTCTCCAATCCTCCCTTGCAATACTCTTCCATAATTGTATTCAGCACTCCTCACAAACCCTCCTCTGCTATCCTCCACAATATGCTTCAACGATCAGCAATTTTCTGCAATCCTCTTCCTTGATTATCAGTTAGCCACCATCTCAGTTATCCTCTGCAATCTTCACTAATCATCAGCAATCATTATTAATCCTCCACTGCAAACCTCCTCCTCGGCAATCCATACAAATTCGCACCAACCCTCTTAGCAATCCTCCTGCACAGCAATCGTCAGCAAACTTCACAATTCCGCAACCTCAGCAATCCTCACCAATCCTCCACAATCAATAATAATGCTTAATAATCCTCCTCTACAATCAACTGCGATTCTCAACAACCCTCAGCAATCATCAGTTTTCTTCCTTCACAATTGTCCTCCTCACCAATCCTATTCAATCCTCATCTGCAATCCTCAGCAATCATAAGCAATCCTCTTTTGCAATACTCAGTCGTCCTCTTCAGCAATATTATTTGTATAGCATTGTAAAGGGCTTTTAAAATCCACTGGTTTTATTTCTGAAAGCTAAGTAGGGGATAGCTCACAGACTAACTTATAACCTAACTTTAATTAACACCCATGCCTTGCCCATGATTCGAACCCAGAGCCTTCCACACCCCAGATTGGTGACGCACCAACCCAATGCATCATGAGAAATCAGCAGCAATAATCTTGAATACTTATCAGCAATCCTCGCCAACCTCCAGCAAACATTCACAATCCTACTAATCAATCTTCACCAATCCTCCCCAATATGCAACAATACCTCTCTTTTCAATCATCTCCAATCGTCATCAACAAACCACTACCTTGGCAAATCTTATCAATCCATTACAATTCCCACCCATTCTCATCCTCTGCAAACATCCCCAATCATCTGCAATCCTTAACAAGCCTCAGTTATCCTCACCTACAATCTTCATCAGACTATCAATAATCCTCACAATCCTCACCAATCCTCAGCAAATCTCGTCCTAAGATATCCCAAGCAAAAATCAGCAATCCTCCCAAACTTCCTCAAAATTCCTCACCATTCCCTGGCAATATTCAGTTATCCACCTCTCCAAACCCCACAAATCCTCAAAAATCCTCTTCAGCAATCCTCAATGATTCCCACTAAACATCCACAAATCTCCTCCCCACCAATACTCACCAATTCTAACCGATTCATGCCAAACCTCCTCACTAAATCCCACCAACCCTTCTCCACAAACCCATTGCTCAGAAAACCTTACCAATCATCGCCAATCATCTTCAGTAGTGCCTAGAAATCCTCAGTAGTCCACCTCAACAATCATCAGCAACTATAAGTAAATTTCCTCAACAATACTCGCTTATCCTCACCAATCCTGTGCAGACATCTTCCTAAGGAATCCCCCAGAAAACCTCACCCATATTATGCAATCCTCGCCAATCCTGCTCAGAAAACATCACCAATTCTCACAAATCTTCACTGAAGCTCTGCATTCATCCTTGGTAATCTTCAACATTCCATCTCCTCACCAATCTCCTCACCAACCTTTGTCCACAACCCTCTGCATCAGCAAACCTTACCAATCCATGTCAATACACAGTGTTCTTACTCCTCAGAAAACTCCAGTAAACCTCTTCACCAATTCTTGGCGACTTTCACTAATCCTCCACAGCAATCCTCACCAATCAGCTGCAATCTCCTCCTAAGTAATCCTCAGTAAAATCTACAAATCCTTTGAAATTCCCCCCAATCCTAAGCAGTCCTCAGAAATCCTCTGAAATCCTCAGAAATCCTCATCAATTCTCAGCAATCCTCAGTAAACATCCTTAACAATTTTCACCAATCCTTCTCAATAAACCAAACAAATCCTCTTCCATAGCATTCATTATTAATCCTATCAATCCTACCCCTCAACATTCTTTACCAATCCTCATCAATCCTCAGCAATCCTCGGCTATCATCATTTATACTCTTCACCAATCCTCAGCCATCTTCCACAAACCTCACTAATCCTCAGCTGTCCTCCTTAGAAATCCTCGCCAATTCTCACGAATCTTCATAAATCCTCACCAATTCTCAGCATTCCTCAGTACTCCTCTTCACCAATTCTCAGCTATCTTCCACAATCCACACAAATCCTCAGCAACCCTCCGCATACCTCAGCAATCATCCTCCCTAATGTTTGTCAGCAATCCTATGCTATTTCCCATCAATATTTAGGAACATTTCTTAACAATCCTCCTCAGTAACCCCGCAATAATCCTCTGTAGTCCTCCTCATAAATCCTCTTCAGAAATCATAAACATTCCTCATAAATCCTGTCATATCCTTTAACCACAGCAAACCCACACAATATGCACCAATCCTAATTAATTGTCTGCAATCCTCCGCAATCCTCAGTAATTCTCAGTTACCCTCAAAACCAATCCTAAGCTATCCTCCTCTGCAACACTCTGCATTCCTCAGCATTCGTCAATAAACTTCCTTCATAATTCTCGTCTTAACCAATCCTCAGCAATACTTTAGTGAAATCCTCAGAATTTCTCATCCTCAGCAATCCTCACTAATCGTCAGCAAACATCAGTAATCTGCCTCTGCAATCCTTCGTACACATCCTCCCCAATTCTCAACAACTCTCCTCTGCACTCTTCTGCATCGCAAATCCGTGATCCCAACGACAATTACATATATTGCCTTTAACATGTCTGCACTATTTCTTTTTTTTGTAATGGTGTCAGCATAGAGCTACGTAAAATTTTACAGGAGAGCGACTTGCTGTTTCCAAAACGAATTATCATGTTTATATTTTTGAATGAATGGCCATTTTACAGCGACACTCGTCTCCTGATAATATCGCATATCATCGTCGTTCGGTACTGGCACATACTCGTGGATCATTAACTGCGCAAAAGTATATTGAAGATTGTGGCCCATGTGCTATCCTTCCTGGCTGAGTGCACACGAGCAAGTTTTAAGCAAGACAATGTTCGTCCGCACACATCTGATGTTTACAAGGAATGTTTACGACCCGTCCTTTCGCCGGATTTGTCACCCATCGAACATTTGTAGGACTGCATGTGTTAACAACTACTTCAGTTCTTAATATTGTGTGATCTTGATCATAAGAACTATTTCAAAAAAATATTACAAGAAAACGTACGGCATCAGATCAATGTATATAAGCAGGCAGGAGGCAGTCTGACAAGGTACTAAGTGACTCTGTTATATGTATGTTTATGGAACATTGTGCAGATACAATGTTTTTGTAATTTTATTTTTCCATTTCTACCAGACACCAAAAATATATCATAAGAATTCCATGGATCCATCATAGCGTAGGAATTATCTGCGAATTATTGCATATTTAATTATTTTGATACCTTTGTTTTAATGTGGCCAGCATTTCAAATCAACATATAGGAAAATATCATCGACTGGTTAACTGTTTTTAGTGTTATTTTAAGATATTGCATTTGAGGAGCAACAAGGTTTTTTTTTTTTTTTTTACATTTTATTCATCTACTACAGTTATTTACTTTGACATTTTATGAAAAATATATATTACAAATATTGACTTTTTTGGACACATTTATTTATAGAATGTCTATTTCTAGGAAGAGACCAATTTGATGTATTTACTACCAGGAAGAGGAAACTGTCAATTTCATATATTAGATTGAACTGCAGTGAAACAGGACATAATTGACCATCCTGCTGAAATATACGCAAGACATACAGCTAAAGAACTCGTTACACCACGTCACCCTCCCTTTTCACAAGAAATCGAAAAAATTCTAAAAAAAACTCTAAATATCGAGGAACATATAACATAAACCTCACACTCCCCTCGCACACCATTAACAATACTTCTGTCATAAAAAATAGAAAAAAAAATCCAAAAATTAATTCTAAATATCGAGTGACATAAAATGTTATCTCGTACTCACTTTACTCCCTTCCCGCTCCCCACACTCAAGTAACAAACAGCCCCTCCGATCACCCACGTCCTCCAAATTATAAAAGTTCGAAAAAAAAAATTAAAAAACCGAGCGACACATTACTTTACAAAAGCATCCCCCCACTCGACCACAACACATGACCAACTCCCCTAACACTCACACACACTACCCTTCCCCCCTTCTAAATCATATATTTTAATTGAGAAAACTCGCGAAAAACTAAACACACTTCTTAAAATTGAGGAAAGAATCACATTGATAACTCTGGCCACTATGCTGTTTGTTGGCAGCCTTCACATTGTCCCAATAACCTTTAACTCGAAAGATCGAGAAAAAATTGTAAAAATTCTATATAACATCGTAAAAACTTGGGAACATATTACATAAATGACTCCGACTCAAATTTTGGATGTCGGTGACCTCGACCCCAAAAAGGCAAAAATCGAAAAAAATTTGTACAAATCGAATAAACTCGTAAAAATCGACAAAAATTTTACCTTACTGACTCTGGCCCCATATTGAATTTTGGCGACAGTAAAATTGACGTCAATGACTATGAACTTTATAAATAGAAAAAAGAATTGTGAAAAATCTAAAAAAAAAAAAGTAAAAACCATCGAAGGAAAATGTTCGCTGTTGTCCCTGCACATCGAATTATTTGAAAATCTACGGATCCTAGCAATGGAGTTTCTACTAGAGTAGACGTTAGGCACGTGTAACCTCTTGTGCATTGGAGACCGTCCGACAGACCAACTCGCCTCACGCAAAGCTGGCATGACTGCTGTTCTCCAGTCGCGGGCTACATGCTGCGCGGTCGCCTGCCTATGCTCGCCGGCCACCTCGCCTCCCTCTTACCTTCTCTATAACGACATGATGCCGGCCGGCCATCGACGCATCGTCATGGCATTTCCGGACGAAGAACATATCTTAACCTTCTGGAAGCTTTGGAATCTTGTATTAAATCTGAGGTCTGGGCCATGAGAGAAGAGACAGACCAGTGTTCCATAACAGGGAGGAACTACTGTTCCTAGTAAAACTAAAAGAGGTGGGAGGGGGCTTACTGTTATTTAAAAGATATGTAATTGTTTTAACTATAATTCACTTAATGTAACTTTTATATCTATTGTAGGGTAAAGAAAAATATTTTAATAAATTTAATATTTGATGCTATTTTGTATTTCGGAGAAAAGCTGTACTATTGTTTGAAGTATTCTATAAAAAAAAAATCTGTTTGAGAACCTTTTTAATGAAGCAAACTCAACCTCTTTCGAACATATTGAGGAAAGCCTCGTATCTATTCAATTTTACCAACTACATTGAGGAGACATTGAGACACAAGACCTCGTTCTGTGTGTGTTGGCACAAACTGTCAGACACAGGATGAGAAAACCGCGCGACTCTGCTTCCTCAAAGCAGAAAAGTCTAAAGAGGAAGTCGGAATAGAATTTTGGAAAAGTTCTAAAAAAATTCAATAGGGTTTGCTACAGTGGTCGTACAGGTGCATCAATCTCATCCACAAAATTACTTCTGCAGGTATAGCCCGCACCGCCTGGATCCAGAAACCTGCCCAAGGAAAGTCTGCATAAATTACTCGCCTATGCCGGGATCACGTTGCTTTTAATACTCCCTTTCCAACCGTATAACATTTCTGTATCTCGACTTGGTTTTTTCATGAGTAAAGGCCGACATTGTGTTCAGTTTTCTTAATTTTTTATATTAAACTCATACAATTTCACCATAACCACGCAACACAAATTTTTTTATACACACAATCGATTTATCTTGACGAGAGCTGTCGATTGAAACCTAAACGACCGTCGTTGATTCTCAAAGTAAAAAGTTTAAATAGGCGCAAGTTATGAAGCGTGGCCAAACGAACTCAAAATTGCAGCGCGTTTCTACCCCCTCCCTCTCTCGTCATCAACCCGAGCAAGATGCTTCGCAGTCCTCATTCAACGTAACATATTCTTTGATCCTTTGGCAATCGAATGGTGTAATTGAATTTCGAATGTAGACGATAGATTCGGAAGCTGCAATGCCAAACTTTCCCCATGTAAAAAGTATCATGTATCCACAACTAAAAGGGGCTGACCCTTTCCCCTTAGTAGTAGGAGCGGGCCGATCCTTCTCAATAGGCGAATGATATATGGACGGAGCGGATTAATTAATGTAACGTCTTAAGGCTTAATCCATTTTTAGAAAATTTTTAAACATCTTGGAAAAGAATTTATATTTTTTCTATATTTTTGTATTTTGGGAATGGTATGTGTACATGGGGATCTATTTTTGGAGATGGATGTTCACTCCGGACGTGCGGCAGCCTACTGAGGGGAAAGGTATAGTGGAATGGGTATATAAGTATTGAGTTTGGTGCAAGAGTGGAATAAGTGCCTTTTTAAAAAATGTATTGGGGCAGCGGCTGCATCAATGTTGACCGTAGGACATCTGGAGGTGCACTGTGGTGGTGTAATACTTGCGACTAATGTTTGGGAGGGGGCATATCAATTTTTTAATCATGGTATTGAGCAGGAGCAAGACACGTCCATTAAGTTCGAATGTCTGTGGAGGAATGAGCACGTGAGACTAATGGGATCAACAGCAAGATAAGAACAGCAGAGTAGGTCCATGAAGCTAGCTCTCCAAATGTAGACTAACCACTCACAACTAATAAGATATGGCAGAAATTAATGTTTTTAAATTAATATTCCATCGAGCAAATAAATACGATACGCACTATGCATATTAAACAGATTAATATAAACCAAACATGAGACATTATAAATTACGTTATATGAAAGAAACTAATGAAAAGCGTGCCACATAACACAAATATGAAATAATACTTAGTATTAAATGAAAAACATGTCACCTGCCATAAATATGACATACTTTACAATAAATTCATTAAAACGACTTAACCCGATTATGTCGCACACAACATAGCTAGAAGTAGCACAAAATTGATATTAATATTGTATTGCTATATACTAATTAAACCCAAAACTACTTCCCTGCAAGATAATAAATCAAATGAAACAAGTGCTTATTAAACAAATTTTCATTAAATATGCAAACTTGTTAACAAAGTCCTACAACAAAATATTCGAATATTAACAAAGGAACGAATTGCCCATCGCACATTTAATTACTCACTTATTGCCCATGTGTCATAAAAAAGATAACAAATTACAGCAAAGATACCATAGGTTCACATCAAAACCATCATCGTTCCACAGAATAACGAATATCAACATCCATGGAACCTAAGAATACGTACATCACTTTGTCTTCATCAGTTCTCAAGATCAAAATTAAATTACATTCCTACCGAAATGCAAATAATTTCACTCCTCGTCTTGCACAAATTGATTGAATGCATAAAGCCCTACAACACCAAAGGTAAATATTAACTGCTCACAAAGAAATAAATCTAACTTACTGCAAGCGAACATTTGTTAAAAACAGATAAATTATCTTCTTTTACAAAAAACGTCAGTTAGCTCGTACCACAGCCGATCACGACCGTCACAAGAAACTTATTGCTTATCTGTTGCGAAGCTCGGTACCATACAATACCACAACTTCAAATTAAATAATGAAAAATGCATTGCATTGCAATATCGCTTCAAGCATGCCAGGTCCTGCTCTCACAAATGTGTCTCTGCCGATACTGTCCTGTCGCACCTGCCCGTCACATGAAACTCTCTGCTCGCCTGTTGTGAAGCTCCATAGCATTCAATACAACAACTATAAATTAAATAATTAATAAAATTATAAAAAATTCACTGTGTTGCAATACCACTTTAAGCCAACCGCGGCCGGATCCTACAAATACGTCTTCGGATAATTCATATGCCGAACCCGACATTCCAACATTCCAACCACAGTCTTCTGCATCGACTCGAGAATGCCCGACACACATTTAGATTAATAAAATTTAACAAATATACGAATCGAAACACCTATATGGTTACATGCAAAAGAAAAGTAGTGTGTTGTATCTGAGATGTCAACACTGCCTTGTGTAACCGCTCCAGCCAGGCAAGCTACCCAGAAACAAGTGAGCACTTCCATGAGGATGCGTTCTGCCTGCTCACCACCTCCCACCATAGCTCTACCTCTATGGTGAAATGAATTGACCTAGATTCGGGTCGGGAATGGCAATACGAAGGCGGACCGAGACAGGGGCCCAGACAGCTGGCTCTTTGGGGAAGCATATATATTTCATATCACAAGTAAAATTAAAAACAGAAATGAAATTCAATTAAATGTAATCCCTAATCAAATTACTTTCAATCGACTAAAGTTTAACATTCGTAAATATTAAGAATGGAAATATGGGAAAAGCAGATCACATTGGTAGACTTTGATTAAAACCTAATGTTAACCAATGCTTACCAAACCTGGCACCCAAGACTAAAAATTATTTTTTTGAAAATGTCTTATTTCTGTAAGTGGTTAAACACTTTTTTCACACCAAACATTATTATACCTACAATAAATCGAGAAGAATTTTAAATTATTGTTGGTTATAACAAAACTCCTTGTACGTGAATATAAAGATTGTTCCTAATAACTTTCTTTTACAAATACTCCCATCCAAGAATTCTGCTATACCAAATATAATATTGAATGTGTGTACCTAGACAATTATGGGTTTATTTGATCTAAAAACACTATGTCTCGACAAAATACTAGTGAAAGTAAATTTGCTTTTTGAAATTGAAATTAACCTGATAGGAGTTTGTACTATAGCAAAATTAATTATCTTTGCAAAAAAGCCGTATTGTAGCCACAATCCAAGGAAAACCAAGGCCATTTTTGCTTTGATTACTATAAAAGAAAACAAATGTACTTCTCAACTCCAGGAAATGTACCATTACAAGCAAAGAAATATAATATATCACCAAACCCAGAAATGTATTCTGAGAAACTAAAATTAATGATTTAAAAACACATTTAAAATGCAAATACGTATCAAATGTAATAGTTTACAGCCCAAACATTATGAATTACAATACGATTATCAGTCAAATGCGAATTACCAACTAAACTAATCCATCACATTCACAAATTGATATAAAAAAGGATATAAAAAAGGAAATAAAAATACTTATCAAATATAATGGATTAACACTCAAACACGATGAAATACAATGCAAATACATATCAAACATACCCATTTAACACCTAAATAATATTTACCAATTAAAACATACTGAATTATGTCACAATTAAAAGGAATGAAGCACAACAGATTACCACCCAAACACTAATTGACCGACAACCTTATAACCGAAGAGGAATGATTCTACAATAATTTAAATAAAAATTTTATACTTCCAAACCCCATCAATACTGCTAGGATTATTGAATTAAAAACACATCAAATGTAACACAAATATTTTTCATTAATATCACAAAAAGTACAAACATTGTCTTACAATCTTATAAGATCTTGATTCTTCACCCACAAGTCGTGCCCTTTGAGTAACCTTTCCATCGAACCAAGGGCCTATCCTTCTCCCTTTTAATGGTTTTAACAACTTAATATACATTTGTAGTAGTAACTTTTAGCAATTCATGTTCATAAAATCCACCTTTAATAGGCTGTCCATATTTCATAAGACCAATTCACAGTTTATTTTTTCTAAAACACCATTTCAATTTAGACACTCATGCATACATACCAAGTTTAAACTTTTGCTTTCTCTTGTCAACTACTTTAACATTATTATTTATGGTTTTTATCAAGCCATTGTCCATAACCTTTTCGGATGCCATATTGATAGTTCGATGATATCTGGAATTATAAAATTTTAGAATTTCAAGCGAAACATCCACCTATCTGTAAATCCCCTTCGACATAATATGTCTGTATATTAGTTGTTTGATCGATTTGTTTAATCACTTGGCTACACTGGCTTTAATTTCTGAATATGTTACATTATGGTTAATCCCATATCCAGCCATTAGTTTCTGAAAAGATCTGCTAAAGAACTCACTGCCTTTATCTGTTTGGGGGGATTATTGCATTCTTTCTTGCAAAACAATTTTCATAGCATTGCTAACTTGTTTCCCAGTCTTGTTGTACACAGGTATATGCCAAGTATATTTTGAATTAACGTCTATTATAGTTAAAATATACTTGTATCCATTATTGTATTTCAAAAGTAATGTCAATTCAAACAAATTATCTTGAAAAAGATAATTTATACCACGAGTAATAACTCTACTTCTGGGAAAACTTATCCTTGCAGGGGCATGGGGTTCTTAAGTAATCTTACTGTACTTCATTAGTAATATAACTGTGTTCTGTCAGCACTTCAATAATAGAAACAATTTCGATCATATGTGAATTATTTGCAGATAAGAAGTTTTAATATATTCACCAGTTTGCACTGATTTCAGTACAATTTTGGGTTGCATATGAAAAACATAAACTAATCACAATGTACATGCCAAAAAAATTCAATTCATTTAATTTTATTTTCACAATTCACAGTAGCACCATCTCAGAAACACCAACAGCTGGCAAAGTCGTTAATTATTTTCTGCAATCACAGGCAAAACCTATGGCATGAAATAAAATATTTCTGCACACGGTTTACCACCTATCAAAGAGACACCAATCGGAGAAATCAATAAAATATTACGGTCATAAGAGCCTTAAAATACTAAACAACATTTCTCAGCAATATAGATCAATGCTAGTCTAATTTCACTTTCATTGAGGCATCAATAGAATTTGCGACACAACCTCGAGTACCACACATTACTCTTAAACAAACTCTGCACAAAATTGAAATTTAAAAATATGTGGAAATAACGAGTGCACAGCAGCAATATGAGGCCCATTAAGGATGCGACTCATAAAAGAAATGGACTAAAATTCAATTAAAATTACATTAAAAATAGACATACCAAAACGATGGCAACCCTATCAATTTTAGGATACAGACCATCACAACTCCTGATTGTAAAATTCAAATAGACAAAACAATTAAAATACAAATATTCCCATATTCTCCCTCAACCCTGGCATGAGTTTTGCACACACCTGACAACAAGGCTGGGCTGCCAAATGGGGCAACAAATGAACTACCATACAACACACTCGTATACTCTCAAGTTAGACACACAAATGCAAAATATTAACAGCATAAACTACTGCCATAATACTAAAATGGAAAACAAGTAAAGCAAGTTCGTGCACCCAGCTACAACTAAAGAACTAGACATGTGCCAAATACAGCCCAAATATTACGTGTGCTGTCCACAAGTCACCGGCATTCTTATCGTGGCTCCTAAACCCTACCAAGAATGCTTAAATTGCTCTACAATTTAACTCATATTGCTCACTCCTGTCTCATTACAATTTTAAAATGTGTGGCATCGCATGTTCTCGTTGAGCTCAGGCTGGAGTCGAAGCAGTTCTCGTAGTTGTCGGTGGAAGAATGGTGCCACTGCAGGAACAGCTCGCAACCAGCTAACCAAAGCACCCCGCCGACACTCCTCTCATGATGCACAGGTGGGAAAGAGGGTAGGTGGGGGAAGGACATAGAGTAGGGGCGGAACCTGAGCGGCGAAAAGCGAATCGATCGGAGCTGATCATGTTAAATTATGGCACTACTCGTGGCAGTTCGACAGTACCGTCGCAACCACCTGCCCTAAAATGTCCCTCACTGTCCTCAATAAAAGGACTATCAGTTCAGGTTGATGTTCTGATGACCCTAACTCACAACAAACACAATTACATTACATTCATAGACCACTCAGAAGAAAAGTTGTCGCAGTAGAAGAAGAATCAGAAAAAGAGAAAGTCTTGAAGCGGGAACAGTCTCACCAAACTTACAGACAGTACAGTTCACAGCATAAACACATAGACATGTGTAGCAAATATCTTGAAGAGAAAACAGAGAAATGTTCATGGCGAATTCACAAATGTAGTATCTTCCCCAGGGAAGAATTGGTGGACTACAAGGAGCATGTCCCAGCACCAAGTAGGGTCTCTTCTCGAGCTGAGGGTGGGTACAGGAGCACAAGGCCCAAGAGCAGCATCCTCTTCTAGCCACATCCAGCTCCAAACCAGGTATCAGCATTAGGAAAATCTCTTCTGAGCCACTCAGGGGGAGGACAGGTTAAAACAAAAGTATTTGAGGAGATTAGAAAGGTAACAAATAAACTAACTAAACAAAGGGGAAGGGAAAAGGGTATAAAGGGAAAATGGTGCAAAGACACAAAGACACTATGCAATTTACACCATAAACTAACAGCAGCAGTGATATATAGCAACACCCTATCCTTAATTTCTAGAAACAAACTTTTTAGCTGCGACACGCAAGCCTTGCGAAAAAAAAACTTTCCACTAGATGGGAAGATAAATTTAACAGAGTTAGACCCAAAATTTACAAAGTTTGAATGGGCCTAAGTATTTAGTGATTAATTTACTCATGATATCACTGCCAAGATCAGCCAGATGGTAGTTTTCGACCAACACTAGGTCCCCAACAGAAAACTGAGCCAGTTGGCGAGAAGCATTCAACCGGTCGTTCACCAAATCATTAGCTGCAGCGAGATGCCTGTACATCTCCTCCAGCAGGCTGCCCTGCTCTGATTTTGACAGGGGAGAATGGTTGGGGGGGATATTCAACAGGTGAAGGAGAAGATTAGACAAAGGCCAGCCTAAAAAGGGCAAAGATGGAGTGGTCTCTGTAGACCCATGACAAGCACTATTAAAACCCACATTGATTAAATCGAGATCCTCATCCCAATTGGAGTGGCCTCGATTACAGAAGATGATCAAACATGCTTTCAAATCCTTAGTAAAATTTTCAACTGGATTACGCTTAGGGTAATAGGGACTGGACATAAAGTGTTTCATCGCCCAGTGAAAATACAGAAGATGGGCGAAGTAAAATACCTGGTATTGGTCTGGACCTCTACTGGAGCACTGAACACCTTCCAAACCTGTTCATTTACGACCTTTACAATAGTTAAAAATTTAAAATTTTGCAACTGCATCAAAGCAACAAATTTCGAAAAGCCATCCAAAAGAATGAGCATGGAAACATTCCTCTTTTTCGAGCGAATCAGAGGTCCGAAAACATCAAGATGCACGGTGTCCCAAGGCATCTCTGGAATGTAAATGATGCTCTGCCCTACATTTCCTTGCTTGGCCTGTTTGCAATTTTGGCATGAATTACAAGATCTTACAAGGTGGTCACATCACCACGAAGGGTAGGCCAAGCAAAGTAAGACAACATCTTTTGAAAGGTGCGACTTATACCCAAATGCCCTCCAAAATCAGAGCCATTGTAGTAAGACATAATCATAGGGCCTAAAGAGTTGGGAACCACTATCTTACGTACCCTTCCATTTTCCCCAGTAAAATAAAGCAACCTCCTTCTCCTGACCATAAGGCAAAACTAAACCATTTGAGAGATCCTTCAAAACCTTTACACAAAAATCATACTCACCTGATGTAACTTAGTAAAGAACTCCAGAAACCATTGAATTAAGTTAATGGTAGCCAAGGGAAGATCCACCAGTTCTAGTTCGAAGACTTCTGCTTCATACATGCGGGAAAGAGCATCAGCAACCTGATTGTTGGCACCTCTAACATGGTGTACCTTGAACAAGAACTGTGAGAGTCTAAGCACCTAGCACCCCAACTTCCCCAGCTGCTTAGGGTGGTTTAAAACCCACCTCAAGACCTGATTGTCGGTATAGAGATTGCACTCATCATGCTCAATATAGGTGGCGAATTGCTCTAACTCGAAAATACACGCGAGCGTCCTTTTTGTAGATGCCTAAATTTCGCTCTGTGGATGTAAGGAAGAGGCTTGCAAAGACAACGAGCGTGAGACCACCACCTACATGCTGGCTTATCACAGCTCCTAAAGCCAGTGATGATGCATCAAACCGTTTGGTAAAATCGGGCAGATGTAAAGTGAAGGAGAGGACAAGATGTTTTTCAAAGACATGAAGGTATTTTCCTGTTCAGGACACCACACTAAATCCATTTCCCTTTTCTTGAGGCAATTTAGGTTGGCGGCTATCTCAAAATAATGGTCAATGAAACATGAATAGTACCACATGATGCCTAAAAACTTTTGAACTCCTTTAGGTTCCTAGGATGAGTAAAACTAATAATAGGCACCACATGGTCTGGATCAATGAGCAATTGCCCCTCACACAACAATAACCCTAAAAATTTAACACTGTTTGACCCTAGAATGACATTGTTAGGGTTGACAGTAAGACCTACTTCACACATTCTTGACAGGACCTGGCTGAGATGAATGAGGGGGAATTGAGCTCTTCACTGTACTCTATTATGGCATCAATATAATTCAAGACAAACTTAAATTTTAATTCAGATAACACATGAACAAGAACTTGTGACAAGGCCTGACTTCTCAAATTAGACCCCATAAGTATTCTGGTAAATTCATACTGGTTCCAGGGTGTACTGAATGCTGTGTATTTTCTACAAGAGGGGACAAGGAGGCACTGATGAAAACTGTTATTTTAATCCAGAACAGAAAATACACTAGCTTTACCTAAGTGTTGAATAGCACAGTCTATAGTGGTTAAGGAGAAGGGATCTTTTTGTATTTTCTTAATGCAAAGGGAATGATTAGCGACTAAATGGTATTTATCTCCATCCTTCTTCTGGCCACAAAACTAGGTGAACCGTAATCTGAAGTAGATGGCACTATTACGCCCGCTGCCAACAACTTATCTATGATTTCACGGAAGGCTTGAATCTGGGTGTTGGGTACTTAAAAAGACTGTCATGCACCAGGATGTCGAGGGTGAGAGAAAAATTACACAGGAGGGCATCACACTTGTTAATGTGAGCAGATATCACACCACTGAACTCGTTCCTCAACCTTTCCAGACTTTCTCGAAAATCGGCCTAACTACATTCACCTTCAACAGCGGAACTCAACACCGGGACTTCTTAGGTGCGCAAACCAATGCGGATGCCAGGGGCGAAACCAAAGACAAGAAATTTACATCAAAATTAACCACCACCCTGGTTTTGCCTAGAAATACCAGGCCCAAGATGAGGTCTTGAATAAGCGCCTCAAACATCCCAAAGGGATGTGTCCAAGTAAAGCTGTATACTAAAAAATGCAGATGATCACCAAGACTGGAGCGGACATATCGCCATTAGCCACATACAACATCTTCTCTGGCACCACTCTAACAAAGCCTTTGGAAATTAATTTAAGTTGCAAGCGTTATTTGACAAACCCCTGGCTAATGACACAGTGGGTAGCACTGGTGTCAATAAAGGAGGGAAAATTCTTGTCCCCAGACATAACAGTAACAAGGCATCTGGAAAATACACATGGTTTTTGTCCTAGCACAACTGGTTTGACCACACCTCTGACCAGTCACCAATCGTTTACCGCCCGGGAACAAAAGCGGCATATATGACTGCAAGACTGAACCGAGATCACCTCTGTTCTGCTAGACTGTACTGGCTTTGATTACAAGAGGCGGAAACATGCCCCAGACATGAGCAATTAGAGCAACGTACATACTTGTTTCTAAGCTCCTCTCGCTTATCCCCTTTCAAGGTTAACAGCTTACTCACTGCCATGATTCCACCCATGTGTGGGGAGGAGAAGACTGATGATATTATTCAGTAGCAATGACACGACCTTAAATTTCAGAGGATAGCTGACATAACTCAAACAGGTTGCGTGGAGGAAAAACCATCATACAATGCCACTTGACAAAAGGAGCAAAATTGTCAACAATAATATTAACGAGATCACTTTTATTAAATACCAGACATATCGTATCGTGGAAGGCAGAAATCTACTCTACGAATTCGCACATGGATTCTTGGGGCCTTTGAACTCTTAAACACTAAATCCATGTCACATTTCCGCTCCACATGGGATGGAACCAAAGCATGAAGCACACGATTTTTAAAACCCACGAAAGTACCATCTTGTAACAACTGTAATATTAAACCTTCCACTTTAATTTATAAAGATTAAAATATAAAATCTCAGGGCAGAGACATAAGGCAGCCACTTTAGCCAAAGCCACGAAAAAAGTCAGAATGAAAACCAGATCAAGTGAAGTGAGTGGAGTGATACGATGTAAGGATAACATGAACAGTTTATTATTTGTCATGGATGTAGAAGGTATGCTTACCAGGACAGACTGCTGCGAAGCGGCAGGTGCTGCTGCACTAGACTCCAGTCGCATGTGCTGAACCGCCACTTTATGAAGTTGAACGACTGTCATCGAGATGTCGACGGCAATCCTCAGGTCCTCGACGAAAGATATCAGGGTGTCATGTGGCAGTGTATACACCCTGCTTACACTAGAGGTACTCATGTTGAACCATAAAAATTGAGCATATAAAAGACAAAATACAAGTATTATTAAGAGTAGCGAAGTCCAACTGCACTGATTTCAGCACAATTTTGGGTTACATGACATAAATATAAACTAATTACAATTACTATACCAGGAAAATGGTATTCATTTCAATTTATTTACCCAAGGAAAAAAACTTTTAAAATAACAAATAGTGACAAACATAAACATGATTAGCAGTGGCCTGTAAAATTATGTCTTTGACAAAAATGACTAGAGATCAGACAATAAATAATACTGAATATTTACGGGCCATAGCATACACAATAGCACAATCTCAGAAACACTGACAGCTGGTGTCTTCAATTAAATTTGCAATTTAGACCCATGAAAGTGTCCAGCAAAATACTCGGCAAAGTCGTTAATTATTTTCTGTAATCACAGGCGAAACCTAAGGTGTGAAATAAGTTTTCCTGCACGCCGTTTACCACCTGTCAAAGAGACACCAATCGGGGAAATCAATAAAATATTACATCCAAAAACACCTTCAAATGCTAAACAACATTTCTCAGCAATATAGACCAATGCTGGTCTAATTTTACTTTCATTAAGGCGTCGGTAGAATTTGCGATGCAACCTCGAGTACCACACATTACTCTAAAACAAATACTGCACAAAAATGACATTTAAAAATGTGTGGCAATAACGAGCACACAGTAAACATACGAGGTCCATTAAGGGGTGCAACTCATAAAAGAAAAAGATTAATATTAAATTAAAAGTTATGATAAAAATAGACTTACAAAAAAGGCGGCACTCGATAATTTTTAGGACACGGGCCATCACAGCTCCTGATTGAAAAATGCAAATGGACAAAACAAAAAAAAAGAATATTCCCATATTCTCTCTCAATCCTGGCATGAGCTGTGGAAGCACCTGACAACAGCAACAAGGCCGTGCCAGCAGAATGGGGTAACGAATGAACTACGATACAATTCACTCGTACACTTTCAAGTACGCATAGCAAACACACAAATACAAAATATTAACATTCCGAAATACCGCCATAATACTACAGTGCAAAATGGCTACAGCAAGTTCGTGCACCCAGATACTAATAAAGCACTATACATATTCCAAATATAGCCCAACTATTATGTGCGCTGTCCACAACTCACCTGCATTCCCATTGTGGCTCCTAAACCCTACCAAGAATACTTAAATGGTTCTACAATTTAACTCATTTTGCTCACTCCTGTCGCATTACAATTTTAAAATGTTGTCCGCATCACACTGTCTAGCAGAGCTCAGGCTGGAGACGAAGCAGTTCTCGTAGTTGTCGGTGGAAGAATGGTGCCAATGGGGGAACAGCTCGCACCCAGCTAACCCAAGCACCCTGCCGACACCCTCTCATGATGCACCAGAAGGGGCAGAGGGTAGGTGGGGGAAGGACATAGAGTAGGGATGGAACCTGAGAGGCGAGAAGCGAATCGGTCGGAGCTGATCACAGTAAATTATGGCACTACTCATTGTGGGGCGTCACCACCATCGCAAATTCATTAGGATTATTCCAATATACTGGAGAAAACCATTTGCCAACTTCATCTTTATATATTACACTTCCAGCAATATCACTTAATAAATTTATTTTCGGATGGTTTTCATCGCCTGAACGATTATACGAATTCGTACAACGAATAAGTTCTCTATATTTATACAAATCGGTGTCGGAATATCCATTCGGAACATTTAAAAATAATTCAAATAAATTTTCACTGACATCAGTTACATAATCACCAACTTGAATTATATTCTCAGGCCAAACTTAATTGCCGATTCTCCCAGAAACCATATATTTCCATGTCGATATACACCAAATATCGAACCACATGTAGGCGAAGATTGTTTTATAGCTAAATAACGTGGTGAAAAATGATAAAAGTTTTGCTCTTTGTTCTTTATAGGATTTTCCGAATTAATTTCCAATGGTTTTTCAGTAGACATACTTAACATGAAATGTAATTTATTCTTTCTACTTGTAACAGGTTTAAATATTTCTTTGTTCAAAACATCCCATTCCATTCGTGCACGTTTAGCTTGTAAATATTTCTCCTTTACAGCAGATATGACATTATGTAGTTCCGACAGTAAGATCTTTTTTATGTTACAATAACATTCCAGTATTTATATATAAATTAAGGCATTGTTTTTCTTGCTGGTGCACTAGGTCGACAAATCTACACCATTTCAATCTTATCGAATTTAATTAAAAATTCATCTAATTTACTCACAGTTTTAACCCTCAAATTGTTGCCAAAATAGTTTATTCGAGATTTCAAATCATTAATTTGCTTTCTCAAATCCGTTTGTGTAGCTAAACCAGATGTTTTATTGATCAGTTTTGACATGAACCTATGGCATCGTGGCTGCAATTTGTTTTCTTTTTGTGACACCTGGGCAATAAGTGAGTAATTTAGTGTGCAATGGGTATTTTGTTCCTGTGTAAAATTAAATAGTTTGTTGTAGGATTATGTTCGTTTACAAGTTTGCAAATTTTAAATATGTATTTGATTAATTCAATGAAAGATTTTTTAGTTAGCACTTGTTTTGTTTCACTTATTCCTTTGTAGGGAAATAGGTTTGGGTTTTATGGGTATATTTATTATCATATTAATATAAATTTAGTGCGACTTGTACTTATGTTGTGTGCGACATAATCAGGTTAGGTCGTTTTAACGAATTTGTGATACATTTTGTCATATTTGCAGCATGTGATGTGTTTTTCATTTACTACTTAGTATTATTTCCTATTTGTGTCGTGTGAAGTACTTTTCATTAAAATCTCTCATCTTAAGTAATTTATATTGTCTCGTGTTTTGTTTATATTAGCCTGATTAAATATGCATAGTGCTTTTCGTATTTATTTGCTTCAATGGGATATTAATTGAAAAACATGAATTTCTGTCATATCTTATTAGTCGCGAGTGCTCTGTCAACATTCAGAGAATGAGATGGACAGACCTCTTTATCTGTTCTCATCTTGCTGTTGCTCCCATTAGTCGCAAGTGCTCATTCCTCCACAGCCATTCTAACTGAACGGACGTCTTGCTCCTGCTCAATACCATAATTAAAAATTATTTTACCCCCTTCCTAACATTAGTCTCAAAAGATCCACCACCTCAGTACACTTCCAGATGTCCTACAGTGTACATCGATGCCGTCACTCTCCAAACAAATAAAAAATAATTGACCCTTATGCCACTATTGCACCGAACTCAACACTTACATACCCAATTCACCACGTGTCACACCTTAGTACACCTCCAGACATCCTATGGTCAACATGAAAGTCGCCACTCTCCAAGCAAATAAAAATATCACTTATGCCACTCTTGAGCCAAACCCAACACTTATATACCCATTACACTTCACCTCTATGCTCAGTCAGCTGTCGACCTCCGAGAGTGAATATCGCTCTCCAAAAATTGATTGCTGTGTACACATACCACCCCCAAAATACAAAAAAAAATTATTTTCCAAAATTTTCAAGAAATTTCTAAAAACAGGTTAAGCATTGATTCAATATATCAAACATATATTTCTAATCCAATTAATCGGATAAGGATTAACCAATTAATCGGATAGGCCATTAATACATCAATTAATCTGCTCCATCCAAATGTCATTTGTCTAGTGGGCCAGGATCGGCATGCTCCTACTACTCCCTTTTGGAATTCTAAAACTGTCTTGATCTGTGGATGTAAAAGTAATATGTATCATTAAAAGATTTCTGAGTTAATGTATTCTAGAACAGGCAATTTTTCAATGTATGTATATGACTATTTTAAGAGAGAGTATTAATATTAATACAAGGAATTATACTCGAAAAAAAATTTTTGAATTAAGTGCATATTATATTTGCAAAATATTAAAAAATATAATGGTACCCATATATGTATTAATTAGGTGTTGAATACACTTCGTGATTTTTATATAGGGATAATACACTATCGACCAAAAAGTAATTGGGCACCTGTCCACAATGTTTCCTCAGTGGTTGTCACACCGTTAGAATTTCGTAGGGTTAGCTCTTGCAGCTATAACAGCAGTCACTCTGTCTGGTATGCTCTCTACGAGTGTTTGCAGGACATTCAAGGGGATTCGTCGCCACTCCTTTTGCAAGCATTCCATGAGTTGAGCAATGGATTTTGGCCGCGCCTGACGAGCCCTCACCCGGCGATCCAATTAGTACCAAATATGTTCTATAGGGTTGAGGTCGGGGCTCTGGGCGGGCCAGTACAATCGGCGAACATTGTTGTCAGCGTACCACTGCATAGTAGTTCTTGAAATATGGCACCTGGCATTGTCATCCTGGAAGTAACACGGGTCCATTCCTTAAAACGCCACAATGTTGGGAGCATTTAATTTCATCAAGAATGTTACAATAGGCCTCTGTGTTCATGCCACCATGGACAAACACCAGCGGTCCTAAGCCGAAGGCCGTGAAACACAAGTCAACTGACGTACTGAATTACTTATCTTCACGGATGGCCAATAACTTTTATGCGTAATGGATTTTGAGCAAGCCCTACATAATAAAAGTTGGAAAAAATAAAATTACTTTCTGCATTTCATCTATTGTAGACCCTGGAGCCTCTCTGTTTTGGAGTTGTTGCTTACACCGAGATCCGTGTGCCAATTGAAAGGAACTTTGGGCAACAGCCTGGCCATCCGATGCGTCAGGATTTCTGGATGTGTGAGCGACACCGAGGGGTCACCGTCAGGGAAGGAGGGATGATATAGTTGTCCATGCACATCGAATTATTTTTAATTCTATGGAATCTTGAAATAGAGTTTCTACAAGAGTAGGCCATAGGCATGGCTTACTTTTGGTGCGTCGGGGACTGTTCTATTGGTCAACTCGCCTTAGGTTCAGCTGACATGACTACTGTTCTCCGAGTGAGGGCTGCGCTTCGCGGTCGACTGCGAAACCTCGCCGGCCAACACCCCTCCCCCTCACCGTCACCATGACGACGTGATGCCGGCCAGCCAGCGACGCATCACTGGGCCATTTCTGGACGAAAAACATTTCTTAATCTCTGGAAGCTTTTGAATATTGTATAAATACTGAGTTCTCCCTCATGAGCGGGGAGACAGACCAGGGTTTCATAATAGGGAGGAACTGCTGTTCCTAGTACAGCTAAAGGGAGAGTGCCATGCTGCTATTTTAAAGATATGTAATTTTTTTAACTAAAATTCATTTAATGTAACTTTTATATATATTGTAGGAAAAGGAAAATATTTCAACCAAATTATATTTTTATACTATTTTGCAATTAGGGGAAAAGTTGTAATAATACTGTATTTGAAGTATTATATAGAAAACTATCTATCTGTGTGAGAACCTTGTTTCACTGAAGTAAACACAACCACTTTCGAACATAATGGGAATGGTCTCGCGTCTTTTCAATTTTACCAACTAGATTGAGGAGACTTTGAGACATAAGACATTGTTTTGCGTGTGTTGGCGCAAAACCTTCACAAAATTAATACCTAATGTAAAATACCAAGATGGATGTGTATGACAATAAGGGTTCGATTTATCGTAAAGATGACAGATCACAACCACTCCTCTATACAATGATCAGCATCCGACTGAGCCCCATAACTCTATATTTAATTGGCTATATAACCGACCAATCTTCTGGCCCCCAAACTGAATTATTCAATTCACATAACACACATACCCCCAACCCACACATGACCATGCCCCCATAACGCCTCTCATTGCTCCACTTCAGTCACCATATACTCACAATAGCATGGCCCCCTCAACATCCACAAATGCCCCAACCCACCACCCGACTCTAATTACTCTACTCTACCTCCTCCCCAATTACTCGCCATAGCTCATCCCCTTTTACCATCCAACAACCACACGACTCTGCACCCCCTTTTCTCATGATCGAACCCCAACCAGTTCCTGAAGAGACTGACTCACACAAGACTGGCTACTGTTCAGATAAATTGCTGCAATAGTGGCTAGAACATCGGGCAAGACCCAGCCTCCATACAATACATCTATACCAAAAGTCTATGACCAATGTTGAGAAAGTCGCCCAATATGGACCTTGTTGCTAACCTCTTCGCACAAAAGTGTCACAAAACTTAGCAAAATCTTCCCAAATCCTGGCAAATCTTGGCAAACTCGTCACAAATCTTCGCAAAACATATAATCTACAGCTAAATATACCGAAGGACCATACAAGTCGGTCAGAGCAACAGTCCGACTAGAATTACTAACCATACAGCCTGTCCACACGAACCATCCATTCCAGCCTGTCATACGAACCAAACATACTAGCCAACCATATGAATGGACCTTACCCGCTGGTCATATGAGTTGAACATACAAATCAGCAACACAAAACACCCATTTCACCCAATCAGACAAGCATCCCAACATGACCGACTGGGGATACTGATGAGCAAGACTGACCATACGAACCAACCATACGAGCTAACCATACAATCCAATAATACCAGCTTAAAATACGAAACAACCATTCCAGTCAATCACATCCCCAAACCATACGAAATAGCCGACCATACAAACAATTAATACCAGTTGGCTATATCAGCTTCCGGGGCCAGTATACTGACTGCAGCTCGTGATCAGAAATACCATCTGTGTAGCTGGTGTTATCAATGGGACATGAATCAAGTTTGTTTTTCTTCCTTACGAATCTCAACCACTGGGATCGAGAAGAGACTAGTAGCTATATTAATTCATAATCCTCAAACTTACAAAAGTAATAAATTATTTTATTTTAAAGATAGTGTATATCCAGCTAAGGATTTTTATGAACTTTCGGTTTTTTTTAATTTATTTAAATATTTATTATACGTGAATCATATGAACATATTACACCAATCATATACATTCAAACTAGAGGTACATGTCACTAAAATAAGAAACTCAACGTATAGGTCATCGAACAAATAAACGCTGATGGACATCTCGAAAACATTGTCCTAACAAGAGTCTCATATATAAACTCTTCGCAGGAAAACTCCGCAGAATATTCGCAAAACATTTCTACCAGCGCTGACCATACCAAGCGTCATACTAACTCAATTGATTGTTTACATCAAATAATTAATAAGTCGTTAGGTGACAAGAGGATGGGGATAAGAATGCAGGAGACTGCCGCCATCATGTTGTTACATCATCCTCTGTCAACTTGGAAGCAATTGACTTTTGGCCACTGACCTTGACTTTGACCTTGATATTTGACCTCTACCACTGCGACCTTTGACCCCAAAAACCCAAAAAAGTTGAATAAATTCCAAAAGATTCCAAAATTTTTATAAATATGTATTATTAAAATTATTTCAAAATTAACAAAAAAATTTATTATAAAAATTTATTGGCAAATTGAATAGAAAAGATTTGAAAATATTAAAAAACAATTTTAAAAATTATTTAAAGATTTCAGTACCCTGGCTGCCATTTTCCTTAACAATTTCACTTTATTCCTAAAAATTTCCATTTTTCCATTAAAACTTCACTTATTTCCTTATAAATTGTAAAAAAAATCCCGACAAATATATAAAAACTTCTTTGAAATCATTTCAGATGTCCCCCCAGCACCACTTCTAGCAGACAACTCTGACTACCTCATCACCATTCGCCCACCTATACTCATTCTATTGTATGTCGCCATGTTTGTGTTTTCGTTAAACATTGGTTTATGTGTTATTGAGGTGGCCATATTTGGTTTTTTATTCATTATTTGTTTAAACATTATTTTCTCTCTCATCTTCTTTCGTATAAAATATTAGCTTTTTGTTCGTCATTTGTTCATATATGTTACTAGAGGCTGGCATGTTGGTAGGTGACATTTGTTTATATATATCACTGGTGACACCATATTGGTCGGTGCAGTCCGCCATCTTAAAGGCATCTCCCATCTTGCTGGGTGCTGTCCTCCATGTTGGTTTTTTATTGTAATTTGTTTAAGAGTTGGTATCTCACATTCGTTCGATTACCATTTTAGATCCCATATGTTGTGCCACATGCCAGGGTACATACACAAGGGAGATACAAAAACCCTCAGTTTCAAATGTTCACCAGCATAGACACAAGCAGTTAAAACAGTGGACCTTGATGGTTACGACTATGTACACCAAAAAATACACATAACGTGCAAAAGGATTAAAACAAAAAATCGAAAAGATTTCCATTCATACATTTCAAATTGTTAATCAAAGTATTTCAACAAAGGTTAAAAATACTGACTCTGAGTTGAACCCGCAAATATGGTGTAATTTAATTAATAGTCTATGTTTCTGTTAGTTTCTAATTAAAAATATCAAATAACATATTTACTTTACTTTCAGAGCATGGGGGTTAACTTGTATTACCTTTATAAAGAAAACACTTTTTCGGAAGACATGACGGTAACAGATTTTATTTGTATTAAATAAGAATAACAAATGATAAATAATTGTACAGTTCAACAACATTGTAAGAACAACTTAAGATTTTACTATTAGTTAATATCTTTTGCATTTTTTTTTGTTACTTAACTCCTTTTCTTTCACAAGACCTTGCCAACTTTTACTTTAAACAGAATACTTTAATAATGTTTTTCTTTGTTAAATCTTTATCTGGGGATCAGCATAATACTAAATTCGTTACAAGGATGCACAAGAAACAAGATGGGTGGCTGACCATGCCTACAAGGTCAGTTTAAGGATCATACATTTGTAATCAAATAATCTCTGGTGCTTGCACTTGCAAGTTATTGACGAATTTCCGAATCCTTTTCAAAACTAATTACTCAGGGCAATAAGTTCTCAAAACCCCATTTTTTTAAGTTTTCGTGAAGACCTGGTTTAATAACACATGCACAAAATTTCTAACTATATAGCAAAATAAATTTTATGGCCTGAATGTCTGTAACTAGCCCATGATGGAACGATCTGGTGCCGACAGCAGTTAAATCATCATGAACGCCACAAGAAATGTGTAAAAGCATTTTCACAGCAACGACTGGAAGATTGGGCGAAAAGATCAAGGCCTCATTTTTACACCGCCATGAAGTGCCGAGCAAGGACCGCTAAAGATAATAAAGAATAGACACTAAATATGAACATCGCACAAAATAAATTTCTGGGAAACATGACGGTAAAAATAGGCTGTTAGAATAACTTACCAGCAGTGGTAACACCAGTTGTTCTACATAAAAGAAGATGAAAAGATGAAGCTACAAATAAAACAAAGTCAGTGACGCCATTTGGTACTTGAGGAAGGAGGAATTTGACCTTGACGAAGGTGAGCTCTAGAGATAATCGAAACAAAGAGCAGTATTTTCGATTACATAAAATTAATACTGACTAAAATGACATTTTGCTCAAGATAAAATTACAAAAACCATTAACTTAATTGACTAGCTTTAAAAGGTGGTTTACCGATAAACATTACATGTTTTATTTTTATAACTTGCTAACATAGAATGCCGATAAATAATCTCTTTGCTAACTGTTAGGGCGAACTCTATAGGGAAAATGGTCCATCAACAAAACAAAAGATTAAAAGGAATAAATTGGCAATAAACATTATATAGTTGCAAGTGTTGCTTATAACTGGGGAGAATATTCTGAAATTTGTTTCGTGAAAACTAAATTTTGAGTTAAGGATGACGTAATCTGCTACAAACTGATTATACCACATATGCAGAAATGAAACCTTACTAATTTTCATAAACAAGCACATGCACAGACTTGAGTCACAGACACAGTGACTAAGGTAACTTCACACTGATTTACTGATACTTTTAGCACTTCGAAAACATAGGTGCCAGAAATCAACGAAATTTTGCACGAAAAGACAACATATATTCCCTGGAAAAGGAAATACAAATTACCCAATCTGAAGAGTGCCTGAAAACGGCACACATTTCCTCCTCAAGCGTGGCCCTGGGATCCAGGAAACCCGACCAAGACACGGACACACACAAAAAAACCAAAATTAATTATTACCTCAAAAAAATTACATGTTTATGATAGCAAAGTTAACTTTCCATAGAGGTAGAGGTAATAGGTAAAGGTAAAATGATACGGCCTTCAGGCACAACTGCAGGTTTGGCAGGCGGCGAGGGCTTGTGTTTGGCAAACACTTGGATTTTAACAAAAAAACACTATAAGTATGCAACAAGAGGTTGCAATGCAGGAAACTAAGATGGTGATGAAATTTAAGGTACTAGGAGGTGTTGATGGATGAGGATGCAAAATATGCAGGACATCTTGGAAATTGGTACCTTGAGGATGAGCAGCCTAAAGGGAATCTAATTCTTTGCTAAGGGAAGTATTCATAGTGACATTAGGAAGAAATGGGACATTGACATGGGATAATATAGTTACTAATTTAGGCACATGAATAATTAGTAACGCCAGGTTGTAGTGAAGGGCAGAGTTAAGTGAATCAAATATTTTTAAGAAAGGGCTCATCAAGTCACAATGTGATGCATTGATGATCAAACCAGAACGAGATAGGGCTATGGTGAAAGTGCAAAATATTTCTGTAGTGGACCTACACAAAAATTTTACATCAACAGGGGTGTTTGACACAAAAATCCAATGTGAAGGAGTCTTGCGCAAAAAGGGGAGTTTCAAATTAATAACAGTTTTGTCACAGGCTACAAAATATTTCTTCCTTGTGAATAGGTTAAACTCACAATTATCTACATGGGCATCAAAAAAGAGAAAATTGGTGGGTCAGAGAGTAATGCCATGTGTTTTACAATCCACCAAATAGATTTGGCGTGCAGTAGCAAAGTGTATACGAGTTAAACTAAGCATGACTAATGAACATTAAGAAGTAGATATCTGTCCGATTTGTAAAGCAAGAAGGGAAAAGGAATACGATGGTATCTTTAATAAAACTCTCCTTGTTGGCCAAAGGGATGTTGATAACGACATTAAGAGAGGAATTGGAAATAATAGCTTGGACGTTACTCATGCCATAAACATGTTTAGGTTCTCATGCACAACAGGGGCTAACATATACATAGGCAATGTGAGAAGTTGCTGAAAATGTTTCGAAATCTTCAAGAAAGCATCTGTGCTTAATATGGTGGTACTGAGTTTCCCAAGTACACTGGTTTCGATTGCAGGTCGGAGGTCAAACATTTCTAACATAGCATTTGTGAGAGCTCTCTGTAGCATCCCAATCAAATCAATATGGTACCTGAGAAGAATCATACCGTCGAGGATCAAATTAAGAGCAAAAGAGAAGTTCTGAAATAAGGTGTGATAGTGATCTATATATAAATAGTTTTATTGGTTATTGTATTCCAAATTCCGAATTAAGATAATTTTATTGGCTACATTAGTTGAAATATTATCTTGGTTATACTGTAAGGAGTTTAATCATCGCTCCAGAAGGGTGAGATCTTCAATGTCCAGCGTTCCAAGACTATTTTCAAAATTTTCCCGCCGAAATCGAAGAGAGATCGCTTTGCACTAGAGGGTAACATACAGATTAAAGTCTGTACTTCTGACTTGATGGCGATGAAACTTTTTTTTTTTATCTTGGTGACAGTCAAATCAAAATTTAATTCAAACGATGAGTCGTCTCCAGGATACCTTCTTTGTTCATGCTCTAACACAATATCTTTGAGCACCTCTTGCAACTCACTGCACTCAGTACCAAGGGAAATTAAGTCAAATTTTAAAACCACAGAATAAGTACTGTCAGAAAAGAGAACATTGTCCTTGTGCTTGAATAGTATACCAGACTCCAGACCGATGACAGTTACCGATGCGCAGGCGGCACTGGCCAGAACCAGTACTCCGACACAGGTAAGAATCATCATACCTCACCAGGAAAATAACACTAAAACAAACAACAGGGTACACCCATAGTGAGTATAGCCCTTACTAGAAAAGGTCCTCTTAAAGTAAGATCAATGCAAAAAATTGCCCATAGATAATATTATTTTATGATGATGATACCACCAATTCCAAAATTCCTATGCTAGTCACACCCAAAAGAACCAAATTAAAAAATCCAAACAAAACTAGTTGTCACACCTAATGCATTTGCTAAGCTGATATCCAAATTCAATTTTAATTACTTTACAAAGTAACCTACTACATTCTACCCAACACAAATTGACAACGCAAACTTACAATACATAATATTTAGTAGCACAATATTTAGTTCAAAATACAAATTCAATAAACCTAAGTTAATACACAATAACCCTAGTCACTCAATTTAATTAATATGCATCCATAGTGAATTTTTTAAATTTAGTACCTACAATTATTCTTGCATTCATATAACATGCAAACAAAATAGATCTCAGAAGGAATCAAACATGTGGAAGATCATGACACGTTCAAAACCAAGTCGAGGACAGAAAATAAATTTTGACTGGGTAGATGTTGAGACCTCCCAGCATAAATGAGGATGGGATGAGAGGTATACAACCCAAAAAAGTTTCATGGCTGGCCAGGCAGGCAAACAACAAAATTTACAAAAATTACAGTTAGGATTGGCCGCTCCTGAACATGTAAATACATAAAAACTCATTTGGACATTGGCGGATGAAACTTCTTTAAGTGAAAGACATGTGCTTTAGTAATATACATCCCACAAATAGTGTCGGCAAACCTGGCAGTGATGGGCGTCAGAAAACGTTGGATCTGGTACGAACCAGTCCAACAAAAAGAAAGTTTAGCCATATTCTTGTCGACTGCCCTGTTGACAGGGTGAACTTTGAATAAGACTAACTCACCATTACGAAATGGATAGTCAATACGGTTCTTATTATATTTCAGACTGCTTTTTAAGTGAGCTCGTTTAATATTCTTAAGGGCTGCTGCCCAGGTTGGACTGATGTCCTTGGGATCATCCAGTAACAAATCATTCAGATTCCACAGATTACACAAAGGATTGTTTGGCAAATAAGTGAAGACAAGATTAAAAGGTCTATCCTTATGTGATTCATGCTTAACGAAATTAAAGGCCATCTGTAGCCAAGTGATATGTATTTTTGTCCCAGCTAGAGTGATTCGTCGCATGGAAGGCTATGGGGGTCGAATGGAGGTTTCGATCGAAATGCTCCGCAAGCGAAGGAGGTGGATTGTATGGAGCCAGGGTGACGTGATGGATGCCAAACGAAAAACACATGGCACGAAAAATCTTTGAGGTGAACTGAGAACCATTATCAGATGTGATTGATGTGGGGAAGACCAAAAGTTTTGGAAAATGCAGACTTGCAACACTTGAACAGTTGATCCGGCATCAGCGTTTCTCATGGGAACCACCCAAACAAGTTTAGAAAATGCATAAACACAAACTAACAGCATGTTATTGCCGAACTTGCTTCTGGGGAAAGGGCAGACAAAATCAATAAAGAGCTTTTGCATAGGTTTCTCGGCAACATCAGAAGAAAGAAGACCCAGATGGAAGTTTATAGCAGTCTTGCTCAAAGCACACAATTTACAACATTTAATGTGTTCAGATATTTCGGCATCCGTGCCTTTCCAAAGAAAGTGTTTTAGAATAGCCTGTATTGTGTTTCATGTCCCTAAATGGGCACCAAGGGGTGATGAATGAAAGTACTCAAAAACTATGGGTCTCGTATGAGTGGGCAATGCAGTGTGTTTTATATTATTGCAGGATTGGCAGCACAAAATCACTTTAGAGGGGAAATAGGGCTTCTGCTCAAAGCCTGCTTTTAATTTTATAATAATTTCTTTCAGATCCTGATCCTTTTCCTGATACAAGAGAATCAGGAAAAGGATCAGCGAAGGCCAAAAGGAAAACTGCTAAAACATTACAATATGGAAGAATGGGGATTTCACTACTTTCTTTTAAGTCGTCAAACATATGAGAGAAAGAGAGAGCAACAGCAACTACATTTTGTGACCCTCTAATGTATTATACTCTGAATTTTTGGGATGAAATGTGAACGACCCAACTGCCAATTTTGCCCAGTTGTCGTGGATGAGCCAAAAGCCATGACAAGGCTTGGTTATCCATCTCCAGGATGAACTCTGCATGTTCTAGGTACTACCTAAAAATATCAACTCCAAAAACCACAGCTAAACATTACAATTCATAAATGAATGACTTTCGCTCCTGAGGTGTAAGTGTGCGGGATGCAAAGAAAATGGGTTGCTTAACCTCATCAACTTCTTGACAAAGAACTGCTCCCACTGCCAAACTGGAAGCATCGGTTTGCAAAATAAACTCCCTCGAGTAGTTGGGCATCTGAAGAACAGGAGGGATCATAACATCTTGTTTGAGGGTATCAAAAGCTTTTTGTTGTTCCTCGCCCCCATACAAAAGTAACTGATTTCTTATGTAGCCGATTAGTTTGTGTGGCTTTCTCTGCTAAATTAGGGACGTACTTTCCAAAAAAACTGTACCATGCAGATAAAGCAGGCAATGCCCTTAACATCCCAGGGCGGCAGAAATTCTCTAATACATATAGGCCGCTCGGGATCTATTGAAACTCCTTGAGAAGAAATTATATGCCCTAAAAATGAAATTTCTTGGAGAGCAAACTTGACTTTACTAGGGTTAACTATTAGATCTGCATTTTGCCAATGTGATAGAACTTCCTTTAAATGATCCAGATATTATTCAAATGACTCAGAAAATATCACCAGGTCATCCAAATAGTTGTAAACATACTTAAATTTTACTTCATAAAACATTTTGTCCAGACGACATGTGAGTACTTGGGCACCAGTGGTCAATCCAAAAGTTATGCGGATGAACTGATACAAATTCCAGGGAACACAAAAATATTATATTGGTTTGGATTCTTTGGACAACGGAACATGGTAGTAGGCTGCATTAAGATCAATTGAGATGAAAAATTCTGCTTTACCAAAACATTTGAATGCCGAATGAAGGTCAGGAAGTGGGACAGACCCTATTTGTATTTCTTGTTAAGTTTATGGTAACCAATGACCATTCTCTGTTTATTGTTCGGATTTGGAACCAGAAAAGCAGGGCTGGCATACTGTGAGGTAGAGGGCTCAATTACATCTTTATCAATTAATTTCTGAACTTGTTCTCTCAAGATTTCCATTTTGGGAGGGGATAACCTATAAGGCTGACTTGTGACATAATACTTGTCCACAAGTTTAATTTCATATTCAAGTAAGTCAGTAGGCCTAATTCTGAAGTTGGTACTTTGGGAAATCCCTCACAAACTTTCCGACTAGCACATTGCTGCTGAGCCTCTAAATGTGCAAAGGGATCTTCGATTGATTTGGACTCAGTGCTAATTTCAGATGAAAGGGACTGATTCTGATTAGAGTTAGGAAAAGTAATTTTTTCCATTGGGGAAAAATTTGAAGAAAATGTGTTGTGCCTACATATCTAAGATGAGTCCAGATGATGCCATAAAATCCGCTCCTAGAATGAAAGGCAAACCTAATTTTTCTGAAACTAAACACTTATGCATCCATGTGAAATGTCCAATTTTCAACTTAAAGGTTGCACAACACGAAATGGGTAGTGCTTCGCTAGAAGCGGTGTTACACTGAACCTCACATGGCTCAATAATTTTAATTAGCTTTAACTCTTTCAATTGCTTAAAAAGTTCAGCTGAGACAATAGTAAGGACAGATTCAGAATCTACTAGCGCATTAACTCTTAAAGGTCCTAAGTTCACTTCAACATGGCAACTTTCTGTTCTCCAACAACATTAGGGAAATTCACCTGAAAAGTATTATAATAATTTTTTGTTTCAACAAGTGCCATATGGGCCAAAACAGTGCTGGAAATGGAGACTAAGGTTAATTGACTGGACTTGGTGAGTATAGAGTTGGGAGCTGGCAAATTTGCCAGAGCAGCGGGACGGAAAGCTCAATTTTCGTCCCTGTGGGACTCGTTTTTTTTTTTCAAGTTGTTTAGGGCATATGGCCATGAGGTGCCCTGTTTCCTAAAAAAAAAAAAAAAAAACACGCTCTTGTGCCTGTGCCTGAAGTTATTACTACGTTGGCCTTGTGTTTAGGTAACTTACTTGATTTATCAGTAGCCAACACATTAACGCCTTGATTGTATGTTCTAATTTTCTTGTCAGGAACAGACCCTGAATTTCTCGAGTACCTACTTGGTGCAGAAAATTTCTTTCGTTTCTTATCGGCGTACCAAATACTTTGATAATGTATGCAAATACGGTCCAGTTCTGCGAATGAATTGGATTTGCCCATAAATACTTCATGTGAACGTTCCTGAAGCTCGAAACCCTCTAGAATAGTGGTGACAAAGTCACACTTACACAAAGGTAGGCACAAAATAACAGCAGTCTCCTTTAATGCTGCTGAAATAAACAGGCAGATATTCGATGTATACTTGGAGTCTGTTGAACATTCTAATTTGTAACTGTGACAGTAGCCTAGAAGTTATGGAATAATGGAGGATGTCGGTATGGTACCGATCAAAACTGAAGTGATGTGAGATGGCATGTCTAGTCCTCTCGCTAAGGGACCCTGAGTGAAAGGGTAAATGATTTCCAGGAATTTTGATTCGGGTACAGTTCTGCTCTGTTGCAATTTAACAATTATTTTTAAGAACTCCAAATACTTGTGCACTTGTTAACCATCGGTGGAAGGTAAATCATGGAGCATGTACTCCAGGGGGTGGGTGATTCTGCCAAAAGGTTAGGTTGCCAATGATAGAGAGGTCATTACTGCTGTGGATGACATGAGGGGATTTGGTCAAAAAGGATAATTAACTACAATAGTTAATGATGTGATTGGGATGTTTACAGGAAGAGAGGCGGCACTAGGATGAGTAAAGGTTTGGGAAGTGGAAGGGAAAGTGACTAGACTGTCTTGAACAGACATGGAAAAAGAAATGGTGGTGAATGTAGTACTGTGTGAGAGGTTAGCAAACTGCTCTCCAGTGGTGGTTTCTTGTACATGAGTATGGTTTTTTTGGGGGGTTTTAATAGTTTCCAAGTTACAAACAGCTTCAAACAACCCTTACATCCGAGTCAAAACATTTTTCCAATGCTGAGTTTGTATATCTATAAGCTGCTGAGAGCAGTCAGTAAGCAAATTGTGTGTCCTACCTTTGAGGTATGTGATTCTATTTTATAAACGAATTTACTTTACAGGGCTGGGATCATCATCGAAATTCTCGAAAATCCCATGAATGGATACTGTTTTGGAAGCACACACACAGCAAACTCCTTTTCAACATCCATGGAGAACATGGTATCAAAACTTTATGGGTTATAAGTGTTAATGGCCACATGCAGTGAACTCCTGCATGACATAACTGTTTCCTTGGGGGGTTGCACTCCTCTTATGACACACTCATAAAAGATCTGGTATTTCAGTAAATATTTTGGGACATTGGAGTACATATTGATACATATAAATTAAACAAAATAAACAAAAATAATATCACACGAGTCTATTCATAAAAAAATCCTTACAAACTAGCAAACACTTGAGTAGGGCACACAAAATGAAACAAATAAACGTAACCACAATGTGGACCTACCATGTGTGGATGTATATGCCCTATACACACACACATAGAGATCACAGGCCACCGTATAAAAGAGAAAGCGAAAGTGCACAACATGGAAACAGCATGCACATTTGTGTACACTCGCAACCAAACACCAGTTATGCTACCACTTCTTGTGCCATATGCCAGGGTACAGACACAAGGGCTATACCAAAATCCTCAGTTTCAAATGTTCGTCAGCATAGACACAAGCAGTCAAAACAGTAGACCTTGATGGTTACGAGTGTGCACACCAAAAATTATACATAACGTGCAAAAGGAATAAAACAAACAGGCCGAAGTCGAAAAGATTTCCATGCATCTATTACAATTTGTTTATCAAAATATTTCAACAAAGGTTAAAAATACCTACTGTGAGTTGAACCCCAATAAGGGTATAATTTAAATAACAAACTCGCTGTTTTTGCTGGTTTTTAAATAAAGATTAAATAACATTTTTACTGTTCTTTCAGAAAGTGGGGTTAACTTAAATTATCGATATAAAAGACATGACTGTAACAGATTTATTTAATTTTTAATAAGAATAACAAAAGATAAATATTTGTAAAGTTCAACAACAAATAACAGTATTTCAAGAACAACTTAATATTTTACTATCAGTTAATATAATTTTGTAATGGTTTTTTTGGTACTTTTCTCCTTTTCTTTGATAAGACCATGTCATCTTTCACTTTAAACAGAATACTTTAGTAATATTAAATCTTTATCTGGGTATCCCCACAATGATTTATCTCAATACTAAATTCGTTACAAGGCTGCAGAAGAAACAAGATGGATGGCTGACCTTGCCTACAAGGTCAGTTTAAGGATCAAAGTCTCTCTAATGCTTGCACTTGCAAGTTATTGACGAATTTCCGAATCCATTTCAAAACTAATTACTCAGGGCTATAAGTTCTTAAAATTTCATGTTTCGAGTTTTCACGACGGCCAGGTTTAACTATACATGCACAAAATTTCTAACTACATAACAAAATTAATTTTGTGTCCTGAAAGTCGGGAAGTAGCCCATCATGGCACGATCCGGTGCCGACAGCAGTAAAATGATAATGAACACCACAAAGGATGTCACAAAGTATTTTGGCAGCAACGACTGGAATATCGGGTGAAGGATCAAGGCCTCATTTTTACACTGCTATGAGGCGCCGAGAGAAGACAACTAAAGATAATAATTAAAAAAAACACGAAATATCAACATCGCACGAAACAAGTTACTGGAAATCGTGACGGTAAACATACGTTGTAAGAATGACTCGCCCGCAGTGGTAACGTCAGTTGTTCTACACAAAAGTTGATGAAAAGCGGAAGCCACAAATAAAACGAAGTCAGTCAGAACTTGAGGAAGGAGGATATTGATCTTGACGAAGGTGGGCTTAGGGATAATCGATTGGAAGAGTCGCAAATCGAAACAAAGCACTGTATTTTCGATTACATAAGATTAACACTGACTAAAATAACATTTTGCTCAAGATAAATTACAAAAATCATGAACTTAAGTGACCTGCTTTAAATGGTGATTTTCTCATAAACATAACATGTTTCCTTTTTATAAGCTGACAACATAGAACGCCGATAAGTAGTCTCGTCGCTAACTGTTAGGGCGTACTCTATAGGGAAAATGGTTCATCAACTAAATTAAAATACTTAACAGTAATTAATTGACAATAAACGTTAAATTTCTTATAACTGGGGAGAACATTTTGAAATATGTTTTGTGAAACATAAACTTTGCGTAAATGCAGAAATAATCTGCTACAAACAAATTAGACCACATGTGCAGAAATGAAATCTTACTACTTTACATAAACAAGCCTATGTACAAACTTATTCACAGACACAGTAACTAATGAAACTTCACGCTTATTTAGTGATACTTTTAGCATTTCCAAAATATAAACAAAAGTTATGTGCTAGAAATCAACCAAGTTTTGTCACGAAAAGATAAAATCTATTCCCAGGAACGGGGAATTAAAATTACGTAATATAAAGCGTGCCTTAAAATGGCACCATGTTTTCATCACCTATGTACCATCAGGTGACAGCCATATTTTTAAATGTTTTTTTTTTTGCATTATTCCGCCCTCAACCAATGTTTTTCATTGTGTAATTAGTCACAATCGTTTCATCCCCTCCATCTCAGAGAGTAGTTTTCTACACACATAGGTAGTCTGGATTATGCCGCCTGATATAGGCCTGTACCGAATGGTGTTATTGACCATTCCTGCAAAGTACTTAAATTGTAATATTTAATATTTTTCTTTTATTTGTCAAGATAATTATTTTATATAATTTTTTATATAATTGTTATATGTGAAGTAGGGAGGTTTTTGAATAAAACACATTTTTTACATAAAATTAATTGTACACGTAATAAAATATGCACGTTTATAAATCTTCTTGGATGTTCACCATTCGATGTCCACTTTGGCGACCCAGAAATTTAAGCAGGTCGGGAATCCCATCCACTTGAAGTACGCCCTCCTGTTGTGTAGTTTCAGCACCTTCTCGAAATTTGAAGCTGGCGGTGCTCGAAGGCGAATAAACAGTGATAGTATGCGAACAGTAAGCTTCGCTCACGACAGTATTTTGAACAACCTTATCTTGGCAATTGTAAGATACAAGCCAGTCGTGAGGTATCAGGCAAAATGTGTATGTGTTGGTGAAAATATTTCCATGTGTAGTGAATTTGATCCTGCAGTCGATCACATTGGAGGTAATATGCTCATCCTCAATACTCACATCGAATACCATGAGCGGAGCCAAAATCTTGAATGTAACAGGGCTGAATATCATGGATTGGGTAAGCCCATAATATTAATTTTGGAATTGAGCATACATCTGATACTCCAGCAGGTATTATCCATTTTCAAAGTTTGTGTTCATGTCACTGTACAGTTAGCTTTCACTATTCAAAAATATTTCACATTTTCTATTTGACATGTGTCGAACTGCGAACGACTCACTCTTAGATTGTGATGCCTTCCGGTATGTAGCCCAACAATCATGTACCTCCGTTTCTCAGAAGCAAAGCTGGATTTCACCATCCAGTTTATGTGCTGGCTTGCTGGCAATCCAGAGTATGTCTCCAGACTCCTCGACCTGAAAGCCACTTCGATGTTTTTACCATCATCCACATTCTTCAAAATTCTTATTCATTCTGCAGTGTTCAATCGCACATGTGGCAACATCCATTCGACAGACTGTAGTTTCAGTTCCACTACCTCCAGGTTTTCTCCCATGCTCATGATGGTCTCCACGTGTGTATTGGGTAGGAGCAGCACCAGTTCCTGCTTCGAAATTAAGATAATTCGTTTGTAGTCTTTTGCAAATCCTAATAGCATGGAGAGCGGAACCCATACTTCGAACCTGCCTTCGGCATAAATGGGAACATTAGAGTCATCTTCGATTTCCCAGCCTGTCATCTTGGCTGCAGGCAGCTCATTCGGCATGAGCAATAGGTAATTTTTGATCGTTGAGGTTATGTCCGCATCTCGCGACTGGTCCTTCTCAACATCCTTGAGAAAGTAGGCGATGCGATCGATCAGGTAAATAATTCCATTGCTCGTCATTTTCGTCGATGCTGGTTTGGACCCATTTTCTTTTGTCAGAGTCCACCTGATTCGCAGGAAAGACTGGCAAGGAAGAGTGCAGATATCTTGCTGTTGGACCGCTATCCGAACTTTCGATGGTAGTATATACAGCCTGATCAGGAAAGGTTGATACACACAAAGTTACTCCTTCGTTTTACTGTCTTCGAAGATGTTTAGGAGATCATCCATGGCAATTGAACTCGTATCTGACACTGCAGAGGATAATCTCACTAGCATGTGTTAACTCCTTGTATACCAGTGGCATACTGATTACAAGTTTTGCATGGCACGTTATTTTGTAGCTTCTAATCGACATGAACCTTATTCCCATCTTCTCAAATGCTGGCATAGGGCGATTTCTGCGTTTCAAAAGTTCACCGACTCTCTGTACTGGTCGATGACTGTCACGGCCACCTTGTGTGCTCTCTTTGCAATGGCTGGAACCTAAATGATGCGTTGCATTGCCACGACCAGTTTATAACATGGAGGGACCATAGGCGAAAATTTGTGCAGTGTATTGCTTGGCCTGCCATTGAAATACATGCCGTTCGCCAAATTGCAGGTTATTCATATCACATTGACTCACGAAATGTTTACTGGCTGCGATTTCATGTGTGTTTTAGCCAGCTTCGTAGATGCGTGGCTCGAACCCCAGCATCGGCCCATAAGTATCAGGTTTTGTAATGATGATATCTCAACTGCATCTGATAACACTCTTCAGAGTATTGGGATTGCCAAGTAGTTCGAATTCTGTGTCAGGGGACAGCGAATCTTCAATGTACCTAGCAATGTTATCTAATTCGTAAGAGCCAATGAGCAATGTTACCTTGCTGGAGACATTACCACTTTTTACAATGTGCAGCTTGGAAATTTTTTCATCAATGTAAAATATTGCTTTGTATATTTGAAAATCGACAGGGCCTTTGCTCCATTCCCCCTCCATGTCGAGTGGCGGAAAATGTACTGCACGCAGCTCGGAGCTATGAACCATCAAGGTAAGCATTATTAACATGAGTGATGGTTTCCTCACCATGTATAGCCATTTTGTACAATTACTGGTACAAGCGAACCAGAAAGCAAAGGCACAAACGACTGCAGTACCATGTGTAAGGCAGCTGCTCTGTTTCGTAGTTGTTTGTTGTTTCATATATTTCAAATATACGTTACATTCGGGCGGGAATGCAATATGTTACATTCGGGCATGTTTACCCTATTTTACGTATGCTACCCAGTGTCAGTCACCCGCGACACTAGCACTCGTCGCCAGACATTATCTAGAATTCTCCCTCCAGAGTTCTCCCTTTACTGCTAACTTCCAACCTCCCCTTGTTTTTCTCCACTTATGGTTGTCTATTTAAGCCCGTGCACTTCCCCTCCCTTTCTTCTTACGCCTTCTTACTCCGACAGACAGCCTACTGTTCAGTTTAGTTCATTACCAGTTCAGTTGTTGTGTGTGCAATGATGCACAAGAAAATTAGTTGACCGTTTTGTATTCTGCTATCGTGGTGCCCTCACCAACAAGTCTACTCTCTTGTTATCGGCCAGGGGAATGACAGCGTTGGATTCGTCTGTTGAACTTGATGGCGATTTGCATATTTTTACACCGTCGTTCGCAGTTCGACACATGTCAAATAGGCAGGTGTGGTGAATTGTTATTTTCCACAAGCCTTCAACTGAGCAATATTCCTGGTGGATTTCGGTTTTTGGAATTGTGGGGCCAGTTAACCGATGGCCAGGTTCAGGATGCGCCCTACGTGGCATGAGCGTAATGAAAGTCATCAGTGAGTACCCTCCTCAATTTCAGAAGCTTTGGCAATTTTGAGAGTATTCGGTAAATTGCCTGAGGAAGCGTTCGGCAGTATTCCTAGTTAGATCGTGGGCACGTGCTTCGTTTGTGGGTGGTGTATTTTACATGTTAGGCTTTGGTAATACTTTGCTTTAACATAATTCGTACTCATGTATTGTGATTCAATTAGTGCCAGAGAAATTCCAGTTTTGGACAGGGCTGACTATGAAAGGGCACTAGATGTCACCCAGCTCCACAAATCTGGAGTTTCAGTGAGAATATTTAGAATCGTATGAAGTAAACACGTTTGTACATGATAGGTATTAAAGCCTTGTCTGAGTTTACAGTAATGAAATTCCGCCGGCTGGATTCGGCGTGCTCCAGTCTAACTTCCTTACGACAAAGTATTTATTGGTGCTGTTATTGTGTAGTTTGCCTGACCTATTTGACGCCGCCGAGGTGTACTCTTTCGCAGGGTTGATAAAAATTGAATACCATGTTCGTTCAGTAATGTTTGAACACTTTTTTAAGATTGCAAAATTTCTAAGTGTCAGTGGAACTCTCCCCTGATACTTAAATGCAGAATAATATGTTGCTTAGGTAATAAGACACAAGGTGTCTTGTCACAAATTATTGATTCAGAAGGCCATTAAAAGTTGGTTGTTGAGAATTTTTACAGTCGGTCAACATGAAATTTGAGTTGTATGTTAATATTGGCCTGGAGTAATGATTTTGCAGGGGTTGTGTGAATCCCTAGGTCTGGTGAAAAGATATTTTATGCACGTGTGTGCACCTTTCAATATATACGTATATGTTTATATTATTTATTAAATAGTATTTCATCGATGGTGATGCGCAAATGATCGTACGCATAGTTGAATGAGAATAATTTTTACGTGCTGGAGCACTTCCATTTAAAGTGTATGTTTAGTATTTGGGTAATTTTAGTCACACATTGTGAAACATGGCTTAAGCACAGTTGATTGAGTGTGCATAACATCCGTTAATGCCTTGAGACTGCATTCAAGCCATTTTGTCTAGTGCATGACAGGGTTTAGGCTTTTTAGCTCCTGGAATATGTTATGAATCGTGGCTGGCTATGTAAAGGGTTTAACATAACAAGGCTAATGCTTGCTTAGAGATTTTGGCATGTTTTATGAGTGTGGTTTACCATTGGACGGCAACACACGGTGAAATTTTGATAGGGTTTATTATTCATAAGTAGGAATTTGTTAGTAACATATTATTTATTTGTATCCAAAATAGTGAGAGAGTGTGTTGTGCATTTTAATATTAATGCTGGTAAAACATCTTGAAATGAAATTCGTGAATGTAAATGTGTGCCGAATTATAGTCTGGATATAATTAAATAAAACTTTTGTAATAAACTGTTTGATTTGCTGGTGTATGTGTTTAATTGGAAATTCTTGTCTTGTGTTCGATGGTACTGCACAAGTAAGGATATTTAATTTCTTTTTCGACTCTGCTAACATCTTGTACTTATTTTTTTTTGGTGCACCATGTAATAACGTCTTCCGCAACGTCCTTCCTCTATCAAATGTCCAAGGAGGAACTACAGCAGTACCTTAGAGACCTGGATTTTACAGTGGAGAAGTCAGCGACTGTGGCATCACTTCGGCAGATCACAGTCGACCACCTCTGTTCTCAGGGCCCATGTTCCCATGGCCTGCTCCCGTGCTGGCGGTTTCAGTGAGTGTCACGAGTCCAGCAGTCTAACTGGACTAGTTATTCCTTTCCTCCTTTGAAAATGCTTCAGCTTTAACTTCTTGGGACCCTACTTGCATTTTGTCATTTTTATAGCTATTGCAAAATTGGTAAATTTAGGATTGTATAACAGGCGGGAATTTTGCGTGCCCTAGTATTGAAATGCGAGGGCTTGGTATTACAGCTTTTGTAGGAGGAAATTGTGTTACCATCTGGAGGCACGTTTCAGAATTTTAAAGCACGTGTTATTCAGGCTTTGTTTCCTCATACTCACAAGTGCCATTGTGATCAAACATATGTTTATCGATATCAAGAGCAGAAAGAATTAATTCTGGATTTCGTAGAGTCCATATGTGCGTATCATGATGTGCTGTGTGTGGAACTATCGGAGCAGGACTTGATTAGCATCCTTTGGCGAACCTTGCCCCGCATGATAAGGCTTTATGTGTGATGGAGAGCAAGCCAGTGAATTTGCTAGTGTTACGCCGCTTTGCAGTAGATCTGCAAGGGATAATAGGGGGCGCAGATGACTACTGCCGGAAATTCCCCCCCCCCCCCCTTTTCCGATGCCATCACCACCCACCGTAATCTGCTCGACCTTGACTCGCCTCATGGCACGCATGCCCAGACACTGGGTGTTTAAAACGCGAGATCTGTCTCCTGCTGCGTAAATTCTTTTGAGTGTGGCCATGGCATTAAGGACTGCCAATCCCCACATCGTCGCTTTAATGAGAGACGATAGTTCCGCTGCAGAGAAGGCCGGGCATTTGCGATCATCTTTTTTAAGGCAGGGAAACGACGTTAGACCAGCAGAGAGTGTGAGGCTGCTTATCAGAATTGTATAAAATCCGTGCGTAAATTAAACAATTGTCTGGTCGAGCTGACCATAGCTGATGTAGATTATTCTGTCTTTGTTGACACAGGAGCCACAGTTTGCATGATCAGTCAAGTATTGCTTGCTAAACTTCAAAGTTTAAAAGTGGTCAGCGACACTCACGTGTTTGATTCCGAATTACAGTCATGTATAGCTAGCGGGGAGGTAATTCAATCCAATAAGGTGGTGAAACTCCACTTTAAAATAGGGAGACCTTCATGGAATACTTTATTTTCTGTAATACCAGGCATCACTCATGATCTGATCAGAGGCCTCGAACGTCTAGGCCACTCAAGGATTTTATGTTCTTCGGTTTTGCCCCGAATATCATGGTAGCCCTAAATATGCGTGACGACCCCAATACGATATTTTCCTGTAAAAAGAATGTCGTGGATAAGAGTTTCCAAGATAAATTACAACAAATAAAAGTGGCTGCCGGTGTTATAGTTCCGTCCACCTCGGACTATTGTTCGCCAGGGTTTTTGGTGCGAAAACGAGATTGTGATAATTACCGGCTAGTAGACAATAACTCCGAGTAAAAAAACTTAAATATCCGTTTCCACTTCCGACTATTGATTGTTTATCTGCAGCATTTGGAAAAAGCAAAAATATTTTCAGTTTTAGATCTCAACAATACAGGATGAGAATAAAATAATACCCCAACTTTCAAGGTCTATAATATCAAAACCGAATAACCTACAAGCCTTCGTTGACCAATCGAATGAACCGTGGAACCATGAAGTTATTGGCCATATCTTCATAAATGTTCGATGTGACTACCACGAGGGGCTGGAAAATGAGGTCCCCCACCACCTCTTCTAACTGAGGAAACAGCCACTCTGTAAGCATATCCAAATAAGGTATTCCAGTAACAGCAGGCTCATGAAAAAATAAAGGGCAGAAAAATGTGTCTCTGGGTACAGTGCAAAACATATTCACTTTGGGGAAAACACACTCATGTTCGGTGGTTTCATGTGGTTGCTCCTCACCCTATATCCATACGTTATGCCAGTTCCCCTTACCATTTGTAGGAATGTCGCTTTCCCCAAAGTTAACATGTTTTGCACTGTATCCAAAGACATAGTTTTCGACCCTTTTTTCACGAGCCCTCTGTTACTGTAATTCCTTATTTGGACATGGTTGCAGAGTGGTTGTTTCCTCAGTTAGCAGAAGCAGCGAGGGACTTCATTTTCCAGCAGGATGGTGAGCCACCCATAGACAACTAGATATTCGCGGATACCTGAACAAGATTTTGCTGCAATGCTGGATTGGTCGTGGAGCAGCTGGTGACCAGGCTCTTCATCACTGGCCCCCAAGAAACCCGGATCTTACTCCGTGCGTCATTTTCTATTGGGGTACATAAAGAATCAAGTGTTTCGTCCACCATTGCCGACTAACATTGACAACTTTAAAATGAGAATTACGGACGCCATCCAAACCGTAACACCAAACATGCTAACAAAAGTGTTGAACGAGTTTGAGTATCTCGTAGATGTCGTTCGGGCTACTCATAGTTGTCACATTAAACATTCATGAAGATTTGGTAAACAAACTTCACGCTTCAACGGTCCATTTGATTTGTTAACCAAGGTTGTAGATTGTTTGGTTTCGATATTATAGACCTTCAAAGTTGGGGTATTCTTTAATACTCAGCCTGTAGTTTTCACCTATGTCTGCTGGATCCACCCTGTCATAAATATACTCCATTTAGTACACTCTGGAGCCAGTTCGAATTCACGAGAATACTCATGGGGTCTAACTTTGGTAGCCAGGCGCTGTCGAGAGTTTTAGATTTTGTCCTCTCAGAGTTAAATTACAAATTTGTATTTAATTACGTTGACGATATTATAATTTACACTAATGATCTTTATTCTCAATTGGAACATTTGCGTTTAGTTTTGAAAACATTAAAGATGTCGGCTTAACCGTTAATCTGGATAAGGTCATTCTGGATTCGAACGGAGTTAAATTCTTGGGATCTGTGCTTTGTGAAGGCAGGTTGTTAATGGATCCCGACTGCACTAATCCGATTGTAAATTTTCTGCTGCCTAAAACCTTGAAAGGAGTTCGTAAGTTTCTATGTGTATTAGGATATTACTTGCCTTTCATACACGTTTTTCAGAATTAGCGGCACCTTTGAGTGAAATGAAGCTGAAGGGAGTGACCTTCGAGTGGGGTTGCCGAACAGGAGTTGGCCTTTCAGAAGTTAAAGGAAAATTTAATATCATCTGCAGTATTGTATTTGCCAGATTTTAGTAAAAGAGTTGTAGATCAGGTCGACGCCTTGTCTATCACTCTCAGAATGGTTTTAAGTCAGAATGTAGATTCTCGTTTAGCACCTGTCGCCTTTTCCAGCTGTCTCTTAACCAAAAGCGAATAAATGCTAGTCATCTATGAGAAAGAAATGCCAGCCTGTATTTTTGGTCTCGCGAAGTTTTCATCCTACAAAGAATGCGACTTGTACACCAACAATCAGACACTGAGTTGGGTGTTGAATCACACTCAGCAGCTTGATAAGTTCGGTCGGTGGGTGTTGAGATTATATCGTTTTATGTTTAAAGTGCACCGCGTTAGGGGCTCCGAGAACTAAGTAGTGGATGCTCTAACACGGATGTTCGATCCCGAGAATTTTGAGCTAGTAGAGGGGGTGTCATCCTGTGCCACTTTAAACATTTTGCAAGTTTTCCTGAAATTTTTCTAAAATTATGGCAGGCCCAGAAGGATGATCCATTTTATGCTCAGTGAATATTTAAAGTAAGTAAGGGTGCTGATGTTCTGTGTTTCGGGGATAAATATGTCATATATTCCTGGTAAAAATGGCCACACTAAAAAATTGTGGTTCCTAATATTTTGAGGACAATATTTCTTAGTTACTATCGTAATTCAGTGTTAGGGACATTTAGGTATTAATAAGACATTTAGAAAAACATTTTTGAACTTTGCCTGGCCAACTTTAAAAATGGATGTATCAGAATATGTCAGATCATGTCAGATTTGTCAGAATTGTAAACAGGGACAATGTATGAATGTGGGTCATTCTTTGTTTCATATTCCTACTGCTCCATGGACTAATGTACAATAAACATATTTTGGCCCCTGTGAGATATAAAAACACCATGATTATATTATGATCCTGCGTGATACTTTTACAAAGTTTGTTTTTCTATTAGCCCTTAGGAACATGAAATCAACTCCTGCAGTTAAAGTCTTGACAGATCAAGTATGGAAAACTTTCAGTGCCCCTATTGAATTAGTTACAGGTAGCACTATATAAATTTCACTTAGAAAATCTTTAAAACATGTGTTTTAAGTGGGCTACTAAGCACTATACCTCTAGCCATTACCACCCCCAGGGAAATCATGTTTAAAGATTCAGCAATAATTTGAAAGCTTGTCTTACCATCTTTTGTAATAAGGATCATTTGTTGTGGGATCGTGATCTAGACCTGATTTATGTAGGTTTTAACAGTGCAATCCATAATTCAACAATTTGTCCACCTTCCTTACATTTTCTTGGCTGTGCCCTCATCCATCCATTTTTGAACATCTGGAATGTACCCCCTATTCCCTCATCCTTAAGTAACACTGAGCGAGATAGCTTGTATGGGGAGGTACAGAGTAAACTGAGCCTTGCTTAGCAACAAGTGTTAGCTAAACTTGATCATGGGTGTGGTGTTCCTAAATTCAGTGCATGAGATTTAGTTGTGTGTAAAAACTTTTAATTGTCTGATTTAGCTCATAATGATACAAGCAAACTGATCCCGAAGTTTCAGGGTCTGTTTCACCAGCAGAAATTCTTAAACCCTAACACAGTGGCACTAGCTGATGTAAATTCTAGCAAATTTGAAAGAAAATCACACATTGCCATTTAAAGCATTACATTGCTAGGAGTTGTTCTGTAGTAATGAGTTGCTCATCATTGTACCTATTCCTATTCCTTATTCCTACTGAATTCTGGTTCTCTTCTTTCGTGTTTATCTGTCTACCCTGCCCCTCCGAGTTCGCTTGAGTTGAGCGCGCGCCTTCTGAAGATGGAGCTATCTATCTACGTTTGAAGATCTGAGTGCTGATGGACTGTTATGTGTTGTTGCCCATTTGCCCTTTCAAGAAAGATTGAAGATCTCTTGAACTATTCATCGTTCGCCCATGAAGAATCCATGTCTGTGTCGGGGCTTGAATGACCTTATGTGTAGTCCCCGGGGACATGCCGCGAATTTGTTATGATATTACGTGTACTGTGAATACTGGAACTTGTACTGTGTATCTTTTTTGAACTCTTCGATAGAACTATCTTCTATTTGCTTTTTCTTTCCTAAATCTACTTGCTTTCTTCTTCTGTGGTGGTATATGCATTATTTCGCAGATTGTGGATGCCAGGGCAATTTTTGGGGAGGGTATTGCGATGCTAGTACCAGTCGCCTGCGACAGTAACGCTCGTCGCCGGATATTAATTAGACTATTTGGCCACATATGCACTTCTTGGCCAACTTCTCCCTCCAGAGTTCTCCCTCTGCTGCCTACACGCGAACTCCACCTCCTTTCGATGCTTATGGTTGTATATTTAAGACTGTGCACTTTTCCTCCCTTTCGTCTTACGCCATCTTACACCATGAGACAGCCTTCTGTTCAATTTACATCATTACCAGTTGAGCTGTTGGGTGTGCAGCGATATGCAAGAAAATTAGTTGACCATTTCAAATTCTGCTACCATGGGGCCTTCACTGACCAGTCTACTCTCTTGTCATCAGTCTGTGGAACGAGGGTGCTGGGTTCGTCAGTTGCACTTGATGGTGATTTGCAGCGATTAATCAGTAAGTGTGGTGGATTGTGATTTTCCACGAGCCTTCAGCAGAGCAATATTCTTGGTGCGTTTCGGTTTTTGGTATTGTGGGGCCAGTTAACTGATGGCCGTGTTCAGGATGCGGCCCATGTGGCATGAGCATAATGAATGTCATCAGTGAGTACCCTCCTCAATTTCAGATGAGTTGTCAATTTTAAGAGTATTCGGTAAATTCTACAAATTTGGAGTTTCGGAGTGAATATTTGGAGTCGTACGAAGTAAACACTCTTGGGCGTGATATATATTAAATCCTTCTCTGAATTTTTCAGTAATAAAATTCCACCAGCTGGATTCGGCGTGCTCCAGTTTAAGTTTCTTAACAACAGAATATTTTTTGGTGCTGCCACTGTGGAGTTTGCCTGACCTATTTGACTCTGCCGAACTGTACTCATTTCACAGATGATTGATTAAATGCAGTATAATAAGTTGGTGGAGGTAATAAGACACAAGGTGCCTTGTCACAAATTATCGATTCAGAAGGCCATTAAAAGTTGGTTGTTGAGAATTTTTAGTCTGTCGACATGAAACTTTAGTTGAATATTAATATTGGCCTGGAGTGTTGATACAACAGGGGTTGTGTGAATCTCTAGGTCCAGTGAAAAGATATTTTATGCATGTGTGCGCACTATTTATATATTATTTATTAAATCGTATTTCACAGCTGGGGATGCACAAAATATTGTACACGTCGTTGAATGAGAAAAAAATTACGCACTGGAGCACATCCTTTTAAAGTTTATGTTTAATATTTGGGTAATTTTAGAGTCACGCATTGTGAAGCGTTACTTAAGCACAATTGATCGAGAGTGTGTAATATTTGTTAATGCCTTGAAGCTGCAATAAAGATATTTCGTCTAGTGCATGTAAAGTATGCACTTCTTATCTCCTGGAATATGTAAGGAATCGTTGCTGGCCATGTAAAAGGTTTTGAGGTAACAAGGCTAAAGCTTGCCTAGAGTTTTTAGCCTCTTTTACGAGTGTGGTTGACCATTGGATGGCAATGCACGGTGTAATTTTGATAGGGTTTATGGGTCACAAGTATGCATTTTTAATAACATATTACTTATTTGTATCCCAAATAGTGAGAGAATCGATTGTGTATTTTAATGTTAATGCTGGTAAAATGTCTTGAAATAATGTGCAAGAAAGTAAATGTGTGACAAATTCTAGTCTGGATACAAATAATCGCATTATTGCTATCTTACTAACTCCATTGTCAGGCGTTTTGAAGGCATTTTATTTCATTGTGTTTGCATGTTTTGAAAAGGTATGGATGTACAAGATGCAAAAATCTTTTGTAATAAACTGTCTGTTTTGCTGAAGAATGTGTTTAATTGAATATTCTTGTCTTGTGGTCCTTGGTACGGCACATGTTGGTGCTGTTTCACATGGACGACACTAATTTATGCCACTTTACAGCGATCATGTCAATATGGACATGACGCTGTCAGATTTTAAAGATATGTATGCCCTGTGCTGGAAAGCGAAATATGGATTTTTTACTATCATAAATGACTAGTCCCTATATAATGGGAGGTACAGGTGTGGGTTCGATCAGTTCATCTCTTGCTGTATTTAAAAATTCGCGCAAAGTAGCCTCAAGCTGCATTCTCGCAAAGACGGCATTGGAAGTTGTCACATCTCGAAATAATGATACCACATGCACTGTATACATGCATAATGATAAATGGTTCTTCTGTACTGATGAAATAGAGTTTGTACCAGTTGGGAGCATCTGAGTAGGTGATTACACTAATTAATAAATTAGGGGTATAGATACTGCAGGTACACTATCTACCAAAAAGTAATTGGGCACCTGCCCACTATGTTTGCTCGGTGGTTGTCACCCCATTAGAATCTCGTAGGGCCACCTCTTGCGGTTATAACAGCAGCCACCCTGTCTGGCATGCTCTCTACGAGTGTTTGCAGGACATCCACGGGGATTCGTCGCCATTCCTCTTGCAAACATTCCATGAGTTAAGCAATGGATTGTGGCCGTGCCTGACGAGCCTTCACCCGGGGATCCAATTCGTCCCAAATATGTTCTATAGGGTTGAGGTCGGGGCTCTGGGTGGGCCAGTCCAATCGGCGAACATTGTTGTCGGCGTACCATTGCATAGTAGCCCTTGAAACATGGCACCTGACATTGTTATCCTGGAAGTAACACGGGTCCATTCCGTAAAAACGTCACAATGTTGGGAGCAGTTCATTATCCAGAATGTTACAATAGGCCTCTGTGTTCATACTACCACGGACAAATACCAGAGGTCCTACACCGAAGGGTGTGAAACAGCCCCACAATGTCACTCCACCACCACCGAACTCCCTAGTTGGCACTACACACTCCGGCAGAAGCCGTTCCCCGTGTAGACGCCACATCCATACACGTCCATCTGACCAGAATATTTTAAACCTCAACTCATCACTCCATAGAACCGATCTCCACTGCTCCAGTGTCCAGTTGCGACGGTCCAAGCACCACCTGAGTCGCCGATCTTAATTGTTTGTCGTGATATGAGGCTTATGTGCTACTACTCTTCCAAAATATCCAAGTCGGTGTGCCTCTGTACACAATGTTCCAATGGAAACTGATACTCCTGTTTCTGCATGAAACTCCTGTCAGATGGTAGCCATGGGTTGTGTCCTATTATTGATAATTTCACATTTCAGGGTTCTGCGATTTCTGTCGGTCAAGATAGGAGGTCGCCCAGAACATGCGGCATTGGCACAATGCCCATCGACCTTCCACTTACGCAGGACGAATGCGACCGTTGATTTGAGCCTGTTTACCTTCCATGCAATCGCCCATCTAGACAGCCCACTGAGATGACAGTCCATAATCACGCCTTTATCGAAGTTCGATATCTCTTTTTCCTCGTGCCATATCCTTGTCAACTGGTTCTACACCTGCCTGCAGGTGTATGGCGCCCACACAAGTCAACTGAAGTACTGAATTACCTATCTTCATGGGTGCCCAATTACTTTTTGGTCGATAGTGTATTATAGAACTAGTGGAGTCTGCTAATGCGGCTCTTAATTTTATTATAAGAAAAAAAGCTGATGATTGTAGTTCCTTGCAGATTTTCGCATTTTATACCAATATACCCAGATGTGTCCCAGAACTACAGTACCAGACTTTTTCCTTAAAAAGGTACATCCGATCTTTTTCAAGTAAAATGTTTTGTAGGCAAATACTTAAGGACGAAAGGAATGGTGAACACTATAGTGTCTAGAATATGTGTTAAACTAGAATAAGCCAAGGTAACTTCAGAATTCCAAATAGGAAGTTGGTACATAATTAGTATGGTTTAATAAAGCTCCCAAAACTGAAATCTTTTGTCTGGAAAGTTTTACAGTATGTTTCGCCGTTTTGAAAATATCGGGATATGCTCTGTGTAGCACACCCTATTTGTCTCAGACCTACTGTACCAACCCCTTTCTCGAAAAAGGTGCATCTGAGCTTTTTCGGGTAAGAAGCTTTGTGGGCTAGTGCATGCACAAATTGACAAAGGTTTTACATGTAAAATTTCACAACACTATCCGGCACCGGAAAATATATGGTCCATACCGAAATTCAATGCAAGTATTACAACAAGGTGACAGTGAATACACATAAACAGTACGCATATGCTATTTTAATAATCTTCTGGGCGTAACGTGCTCTCATTCACACTGTCGCTGTAAGAGAGCAGCAGCTACTGGTACCTAAGTGTCTTAGACTGTGATTAACATTCAAGTAAATTATAAACTCCTGGGGTATGATCAATTATATTTTATAATTAACCAATCATTAGATAATAAATCACATTATGTAGCAGCAAACATACAAGTGCAAACAAAGTCATTAAGATATCGAGCAGTAACGTTAAATTTTGTTTTGTATTTTCAACAACTTTTGTTATTTAACACGTAATTAAGAAAACAAGTAAATCACTATCTAATATGTACCACCTACAAGTGCAAAACAAATATTGTATTATAGTAAGTAAAGGCAAAGCATTATATGCCATTTATCGAAATAAGACGTAATGGGGAACGATGCTGACTGTCGAAACAAAACATGCACGTATCACCTGCAAGTCCTTATTCCTTAAGATCGGCATCTATGATATTGTTTTCGGACGAAAAACAGCACCGATAATCGTTCTCAATCCAAATTACGACACGAGGCAATGTATGTACAATTGTTCTAAAAATAATTTTTATGCATAAATGATCATTATCGTACCAGATATACAATGTAGCGAACGTTATTGCAAGCAAGATATATAGCAGTCTTGTATCATGCATGCCCTAGATATAATATGGTATAAGGCAATGCTACAAAATTGTAAATTGTATCATACTAAGGACTGTACAATGTGAATAACTTAATTGTGTAATCGAATAAATTATAAAATTTAGAGTCAAATTAACATGAATATCTAAGGAGTACTTCCCACTAAGACAGTAATTGTTTGGCATAATAAGCACTGTGACATTCAATTATCCATTACTTTATTTTGCATGTAGTGTAATGAAGAATTAACTATATAAAACGTGACCTTATTTTATTAAGGGGGTCGAAAGAGAGAGAGAGAGTAGCACACAATTACAGTGTTTGCATGTGTTAATGAATTAGATATTTGGTATTTTGAGAAGCTCAAATTGTAAACCACAAGTGCAAATGTGTGATAGGTTAGATAATAAACTCCCACCAATGTGGAATTATATTATTCATGAATACCTCAAAAACATTTGTGTTATGTAATTCTAATTGTAGATATAAAACAAATCAGTCATACAGTAAAAACTTAGTGATTAAAAATTTCGTTGAGTACAATGTGCTACACACTTTTATAAAGTACGCACTGAGAAAATGTAATACTTGTATATAAATTAAATTGTGTAAATTATAAAGTACAAATAGGTTGAAATGTGAACATTTCTAAAGAAAAATCCTTGCGTTGTGCACTAAATACGTTAGTATAAGGGAACAATTGTATAGACAAAACTAATATTAATAAGCAACATAGCAAGTAGGTGAAACTTTTATTTCAATGTCGGTGGTAGGGTAATTTTATTACAATTGGCCTCGAAAGGATATTGTACAAAAATTCTACAGCTACATTTCATACTCAAAGGGCGGACAACAAGTGTATAAGTGCGCAAGGACACTCTAATAAAGTTTTAATTACGCCACTGCATCATAACTACACAACGACGAATGGGTTGAAGAATGGGCTCTCCAGGTCTTTCAACTGTCACACCACACCGGCCACTTGAATTCCAGGGTCAGTGGGTGGCTCTTACTTATCCGTGCCTCCTCCCACATCGATCTAACCTCTCCACAACGGCTGGGGACAGCCGCTTCTTCGACCGAGGGTATGGTGTTACGGCGCCCCACAGCGGCAGCAGAGACGCCATCTAAGCAGCAGTGTGTTGGGAGGCACGGGAAAACAGAACCACCGAGGGGAAACTAGGCCAGCCGCGCGAATAAAAGGCATGGGCTCACGAGGCCGGAATCTTCCTTACATCTTCTGATTGCCGGAGCCAACAGCCCCAGGAGCTGGCGCGGGCGGCATCAGCGACAACCCTCATATGTGCATTGTGTAGCTAGATATTAATTCATTGGTGAGTACAGTACCATTGTGACTGTTTGATGAGGTGTGGGGCACATAGGCCAACAACAGATTTGAAAACATTAAGGTCAAATAAAAGTTTGACCTGCTTAATGCCTAAAGTTTGCGACCTGTAAGGTAAAAGTAAAGGAGAAAGTTTTATTGTAACTAATAATTGCTTGTTAAGTGAATTTGAGACAAAGTAGATGTAATTCATTTTAAAAATCTTGTTGCTAATTGAAGTTATACTCGTACCATTAAGCTAATCTTTTATTTTGGGCCACCTGTTCTGTCAGAAGTCAAGGAGATAACAGCATGCAGGGCTGTCACTGAAAGGGGCGTAATATCGCACTTCCTCCCCTCCTCTGGAAAGTAATTATTTTCATGTTGTACAGTAAGTTTATTAGTGAAGTAAACAAAATTTAAAACCAAAGAGAAGTTGAGATTGATGAAAAATATTATTATTTTTAAGAGATACTCTTTGACATTTTGTGGGAGCATGGCTAGCCATCAGTAAGCCATCTGGTGGCTGCAAAGTGGTACATCGATGGGCCACTGCTGTTTTAAGCATATGGGCCATGCTTGGGCTTTTTGTGATCACCACTTCTGAGCCGGTTATTGGCAGTGTGTGGCCAGTTAGTAGTGCCACTCAGGACCAGTAATGGTGCAGGGTTAATCCCTGCTCTTGGCCAACGTTTTACTGGTTTGGCATCTGAATGTAAACCATAAATAGGCCATATGTGTATTACCGCAAGGAAAAGTTCTTCAGCACTATATGTTAGGGCTATGCCAGGCCTAATTCTGTACACTGCACAGGTTTGGCCATCGCATCAGAGTCTATCCATTAAAAAGTTTTCACTTGCCTTCAGTATTCATGATGGTTAGGTTGTACAGAAGTGCCAGTAGTCGTAGAGGTGGACATGATTCACACAATCGCAGGCTTCTACTATTTTCATGGCATCCTCCTCCTGTGGGTGCCCAACCAGTACTTCACTATTCTTCAAATGTCGTCGTGGTGTGGGGGTGTCTATTGGTGCTTGTTCTGGGCCAGAGGCAAAATGTGATCAGATGCATGAGGACGGCGGTTGCCTGGTCTGGGGAGCCATTCTTTTTTCACTGTGTGGGGACTTCTGCTTCGAGGCTGGGGACCTCTGTGTCTGTATTTGCAGTATTCAATGTTGTGCTGTGGGCAATGCAGTTGATGATGGGTGAGGAATTTCGGACAAAGGTGTATGTTACGACGAGGGTAATGCTGCTACACAGCATTGCACATTCCACCAGCTTTGGGAATGTGTAGTGTCTGGAATGGTGATGGTGCAACACTCGAAGCACTCCTTGAACAGCAGGCACTCTGCAGGTAGGCCGGAAATCTCTCGTATACACACCGAACTTCGTGGTGCACGTACATCATCAGGAACTCTTTCAGCAGAAAGGCGAGATTGTTTCCTGGATCAAGTGATGCAAATAAGTGTACCCCCTTCCCCCCCGCCTAATATGTGAAGAACACCAAAATGATTTTCTGCCCACTAAGACAGCATGCAAATATCTGCTACTCGGTGAAGGTAATATTCCAGACAAGAAGGTCCTGATGTCGGAGAGTCTGTTCGGGACAAGCAGAATAAAGGATTTGGCAGTGTTACATGCAGATGCTCGCACTAGAGCGAGCTCCATGCGTGGTCAGGCTCTGTGGGGGTGACCTGTCTGGACCCTCTCCCCTTCACAAGGAGACACGCTCGCTGCTCCATCGCTCGCCGGGGTAATGATTTACAGTGGCGACTTGGCTGGTGTTAAAACCCCTCCCCCCCCCTCTGCTGGCGAAGCCGACTAATCAAGAGAATGTGCAAGAATATTCTGGAAACGACGACCCTCGGCGCAACATGGCATTTAGAGAAATTTCTGGGCGATGACCTATGACCCTATAAATATTGCAGCAGTCCAATTGTCGGCAGTCTTGGTAGAAACTGTCTGGCTGAATGTGGTGGGCGAAGTTGAATGCGCCGAAAAATATCGGTGAAGAGGATGGACGACAACGCGAGACTGCGAGACAATGTGGACTAGGTGTTTGTGGTGTGAATGGATGGGAAGGTGCGAAACCGGACGAGCGAAGCCTACTGTGCATGAGGGCGCTCGGAGAACTCTAGGACATTGCAGACTGGTGGGACTTGGGCTGAACTTAAGTGGATTGAACGAGCATTAAAATAGTATATTATTGTAAATATTGTAACTGTCAAATATGGATATATAAATTTAAAAAATAATTGACTAGATTTAGATACACTGTCTGTTGGGACAGATTTTTAATATATAATTACAATAATTTCATTGAGGTAATTGTAAATTGTATTGATTGAATTCATTTATTGTAAACAGCAAGTGATAATTTATTTTGAGAGTTTGGGTCGAGAGAATTTTGTTTGTAGTTATCGTAAATAAAATTAGGAATTTATAATTAACTTTTCATTCAAATAAGGCCTTCGTCCGTTTACGAACCTGTTATCGCCCACTGACTTTTGAGAAAATTATAACAATGTGTATTTCATTCCCAGCTTGACCTATATCAGTGTACTAGTACAATTAATTTCCTGAAGTTTTTCCTATGCAATATGTGAAGAATTTTCTACAGTGGACATGTCATGCGGTTTCTATGCTACCCAGGAACACAAGGAATTTCAAAGTTAAAATATTTCACATACCCGACTTCCAATACAAATTTCTATTGCACGTGAAATGTTTATTTGTTTTTGTTACTGGTGGCATGCATAAACAGCATTTATCTGGTAAGTCATCAGTCCGTGACTGCCACTTACCTACTCGCACCCTGTGAAGAGAAAGATTACATTCATGTACACCGCTACACCAATTCATGCATGCGCATACCCTATTGCAAACTTATCTTAGACAAAACATAAAAACAAATATACTTAACTTATATACATATGTATACATTCGATATATTGTTTTTTTTTACAAACTTGTAAGATAAATTTTAATTGCCTTAATCATTACAACTTGCTGCACAGTACAATTTATCGCCTTTTATTTGTTATTGAGTTTTTTATTTGTGACAAATGTTTGCAATAACTCGTAATGAAATAACCTACACTTTTATTTGGTACTGAAATAATTTGATGCGAAAACATAACCTATTCATGCACATATTTTATAGATAAGAAATTATGAAATTAATATAAACTACTTAAATAAAATGAAATCATAATAAAATAAAATAATAAGTAAAGGAAAATTTCGGCTGGGGGAAACCCATGAAGCTGCTGGACTTACATACCCAAAACGAGTTGTTATTGCGCACGAACTTAATACAGCAACTGACATTTCATATCAAACACTCTGCAAGAAATAAAATCATAATTATTTTACATAATAAATTTGACAGTTACGAAACGATGTATTTGGTATAATTTTGGCTAATATAAATATCTGACATATTATTAATTTAACCAGGCTTTGGTTGAGTGCATACTCGGCTATAGGCTGTTCACGGCAAAGTGAGCAAGTTTTAAGGTCATTTCAAATGGCTTTATCTACTAATAAATATATTTTGTGGCTGCTTTAGACGCTGACTCTTGGGTTTCGTGAAATGTATGAGTTGTGTTTATTAGTAATGTGGCAGATTTTATATTAAAAAAAGGGTAAAAACAGATAATCTTACTCATAGAAAATTTAGCAGGGCCTTAAAAAGTGCTAAGTAAACAGTCTATAATATCATTAGACATATTATTTACCATAAACCATACTTTTTTCCGTAAAAGGGTTGTTCCCTCGGTAATCAATCCTCATTCATACGAAAAATCATCGAGGCAAATTGATGAGTCAGGCTCATAATGTTTTTCAACTGTATATTCGTAAATGGCGCTATGGGGCCCATAAGACACCGTCTTTGTCTGTTCCGAGATGTAATCAAATACTGAGATATCTATATCATCACTGATTTTTAAATGGTACTATACACATTGATACCAATAGCATAACATGTTATTAGGCGGCGAAATAGTGACGTGAATATGAAAAACAACATGACATGCCGATATCAGGAGGTTTCCATAGGTGTATGCATTTGACAGTAGCTGTGGCGGGGTAGGTTCCATCATCTGCTGGGATGTCCTACACAGGTGACGCACACGCTCAGGACAGAGTAACACAGGTATCCAACCCATGCGATTGGTTGTTTTTTTTGGCGTTGTTGACGTTACGTACAAATAAAAAGTGTATTTAATTTGATGGCTATGCTTGATTACAACTTATTCACCGAGCAATCGTGCCTGTTTCACAGCCCACGCCAATGCAACATCTCCCAGCTGATGACGCAACCTACCCTCCTGTCAGAATAAATGAGTACATTCCCATTTAAAACCAAAGTTGATATCGTTAACTCAGTAATTAATTACATCTCTGAACAGAAACTGGCGGTTTCTTAAGAGCCCGTAGTGCAATTTACGAATTCAAAATCAAAATTTCTATACTCTCAACGGTTCGAAAGATGGTTGGCGAGAACATGTTTTCTGATTAAACCGGATGCATCATTTAAACCTGATAACCATCATAGTGGTCGCGCAAGTTGTCTCAAGACATTTAAATATATTTCGCACATAATATTATTCCTCGAATAAACACACACCTCATGGTAATAACATTTTTAGAAAAAAAAAATCTACATCTCTACACACATATTTTTAGACATCCACATTGAAACTGATCTTGGGATGTTCGTCTCCGTAACTCAATTGCTAGCGTGCTTGACTAGAGAACAAGGGTTCGGGAGTTTACCGCTCTACACCTCCAAAATAATTTTATGATGTTTTAAATAGTAACTTGTGGTTAGAGGTGAGAGACCCACAGACAATACATTGGATCACAGCTCTAAACCACATGAAAAGCAACTTCAGCATCACCTGTGAGCAGAAACAACAACCAGTTTTGCCACCAGTATTCCTAGCAGATGATGATATCGAGTTACACTGCCGTTTATAGCAGGTAATAGGAGAACCAATATTGTGCCTCTGATTGGCAACAAAAAACAGTGGTGTTTTCCAAGATGGCGACCATTTGAGATCAAGGGACACTAGTTTTCCTAGCAGACATTGGAAGAACCGAAGTGGTACTCCTGGTGGGAAACAAAAAAAAACATGATGATTTCCAAGATAGCGTCCATTACCAGCACAGCATATCAGACGTTGGGAGAACCAAGATGATGCTGCTGGTAAATAACAAGATAATACTGCATCCAAGATGGCGACCATTTGAGATCAAGTGACACTAATTTTCCTAGCAGACATTGGAAGAACCAAAGTGGTACTCCTGGTGGGAAACACAATAAAACATGATGATTTCCAAGATAGCGTCCATTACCAGCACAGCATATCAGACGTTGGGAGAACCAAGATGATGCTGCTGGTAAATAACAAGATAATACTGCATCCAAAATGGCTGCCAACACCAGTAATACCTAGCAGACAATGGTAGAACCAAGATGGTGGATGACACGATGGCTCAACTAAAACAAGATTATGGACACAACTCAAAAACAAAATAGCTGGCGCTACTCAAAAACCATACGGCAGACTCAAAAACGAGATGATCTACAAAGGTCAGGGTTATACATGATAACAGAAAGCAACATGGCGAGCGGTAGCAAAACAGTGGATTCCAAGATGGTGGTCTTCTTCTGCTCCACAACCTGAACTCTTTAGCTCTGGAACTGCTATCATACATCTACCCTCATAATTTTTTTTTTATGTCGAACTGGCAAAAAAAAAAAACATTTCTCGTAAGGAGAGTTCCATTCTGAAATATCAAACTATTTATTAATGAGTCAACACATAAATGTATGTATAAACACATTGTAAAAGGAAATAATATGATAATAAATGAACATTACAGCCTTCTGAACGCGTATAAAACAATTTTGCAATCGATCACGGCTAATTTAGAAGGCACAAAACGAAATCGTTCTTGGGCCCTGCGTAGTTAATAAATTGTAGCCTTGAAATACGTACTTTTGGTCTACGCATTTGTGTCTCTTTTGCGGGCTGGCGTTTCTTCCGTTGATTATAAACCCGGCCTTAACGCCGACAGCTAGTCAACACATACGAAGAAATAACAGAGCTGCCAGTTTTATCGTGCTCACACGTGCATATTCTAAGAATTTGTTTAGGCTAATTGTGTGACCAGCAGCTAGGGTATGGGATTTTCCGTTCTACACGAATCTTCAGTCGCGCATAAATGATAGCACGGCCATTCAAGACTGCTGGACACGCGTAAAATTACTTCTACCAACAATGAGAAGTTTAACACCTTCCCACAGTTTTATAAACTTACCTTATTTCATTGACTTCATTCTAAAATAAAGCTCAGACTTGAAATTAATAGCATAGTGAATTCACATCTTATCCGCTCACAGCCGCCACGGTGTAGTGTACTACAGTGCATTAACTATTATCGTCACATTTATGCATTACTTACATAACAGGCGTCTCATTTTTTTAAATGTTGCTAGAATATTTAATTAAGTTTTCCCAGTATATGTTATAATGCTTAGAATCATTATTATTTGGTTGAAATGGTGCGAACCCATTCGGTGTCTCAAGTACGACTTTTTGAAATAAATTTGATGCTTTTTATTTAATTTTTTTAAATATAGGTACGTCTGAAGCCGGTTAAATGGCAGACCTCTTACATCCAGTCTGTGAACTCGTGTTCCAAATGGTGCTCAAATTTTCAAACCATACTCAAGTGATGACACAAATAACTTTATAGAATTTACAATATCTACTTCGTACAATACATTTAGAGAAATGAACCTATGAAATCTTCTATATTTACTTGAACCCTTGTGCTGCAGTATATTATGTACATACAGCGAAGTTATTAATGTCGGTGAGAAAGTTGCTCAGACAAGCAGGAGCGGGTAAGGAGTCTGCCACGGCCTGCAGTAAGGAAAAACCCCAGCATTCTCCTGAAGTGACTTCGGAAACCCAACGAAGCCAAAATCAAGATAGCCGGACCCGGGATGGAACTCGGATCCTCTCGAATACGAGTCTAGCGGTTTACGATTTTGCAACGTCACTCGGTATATCAATCAGGAGAGTTGAACTATCTACAGTATTTAAGTTGCACCAGATATCTGTTAGTTCGCACTCGCCATCCGTTCCCCAAAATACCCACCATCCATTGCGAAAACGGCCTGAATCCATTCAGTATTTTACATGACGGTCTCAAACTCATATGCCTGCGACGGAGGGCGTGTTAAGTATTCAGTAATGAAATCCTGCTGCTAGTGTCGATGTCTGCAAAGTGGGACACCTTAAAGTGTCACGTTATGTGTTTTAAAGAATGACATTCAAGATGTTTGCTGTCAGTATTTACGGCATAACATATTAAGGGCTACATCTCAATATGTAAAGTAACGAATTAAATTTAGATTTTTTTCGGAACTGTTTATCACCCACCATTGTTCTACTGACGCTCAGTTATAAATATGAAATCACAATTCGCTCAAAAATGATCGAGCGCAAGTATTTTGAAATAAAAAAATGACCTAAGAAATATTACAAAATCTAGGAAAATTCTAAGTAATCCTCTGACAAGAAACCAGGTGGTGCACAAGAGACAAGATGGCGGAAAGAGTTCTAAGTCAAGGTTACCCTTAAGGGCAGCTAAAATGACAGAATCCTAGAGAGTTGCCAGCTAAAGGTTCAACTACGCATTCTGGCCTAAAACACTAATATTCATATACTATTCACAGAACAATAACTACTTAATATATACTATAGCGAACATTTTTTGTAACATTCATGCAATAAGGTAATAACATTAAAAAGAAATAAATAAATAAATACGACTTGAAGTAAATTGCGTAAACACATTTATTATTTGTAAAAGTGTGGGTTATTGGTTCAAATACAAATATGAAATTCTTGGTTTTGGGGTTCGCTAAATCATGTTTGTACCTGGTTTTCTAATCGTAAATGAGATTTTGCATTAAAGTAACAGCAGGACACTTCTATAAATAATACCTGTTTGCCAGTATTATAAAGGAGGTCTGATGTCCTGTTAACGATTTGCAATATTTTGTTAAATTTAATTATTTAAATTTCTTGTCATAGTGTCTAAGAAGAGAAAGTGATGTTCAGGTGATTATTTTCTTTTCACAGATGTTACTCGATTTGTATGGTTTTGAGTGTGTGTAAACCATCATATACAAAATAAAAAAAGGAACAGAAAATAATTCTGAAAAATATTTTGTCGCGTTAAGGGAACTCAGAGAACTAGGAAACAAGGCAATATTTGTAGTGTGTTTATACTTCCTTTTAATTCAAGCATTTATTTAAAGACGAAATACATTGTATAGCACGTTATGAATTAATATGCTTTATGGCCTGACATTCTCGTATACTTTTCAGTAGGCTAAGTTTGATAAAAGAGCCAATTTTTCCTTACCCTCTCATGCATGCCTCTTGTTCTACATTAAAGTCGAAAATAAGTGTAAGTAGATGGTATAAAAGCAAGATGACAATTACACAAGAATAGTAAAATTTATACACTTAAGAAACTATAAAAATTGTAACATGTAAGCCTACTATTAAAATGGCATAAATGATAAGAAATCTCAGTACATGACTGATTCCAGAGTGATTCTTCCTGATACCTACATGAGTCCTGCCTGAAGCCTGCAAGCTCTGGTGTCTAAAGAAGAAACAGTAGGAATGAATTAACCCAATGTAAGTAATATTTGCTCTGAAAGAGTTATTTTTTATGAAAGGGATTATTTTTTCATCTAACGTGGAAACAGAGGCCTACACGTTCTAGTATACTTGTAATACCTTAATGCATTACTAGGTGCTCCGGAGGCAACGTGTGAAATATCAGTTTGAACATATTTTCGAGGAGGACTCCTCACGAGGCAGCTGCTTTGTGCTGGTTGTTGTGTGCGCGTGGGTGTGTCGTATGTTGGAGGCTTTTTTGTGTCTGCCGCTTTAGTCTGCAGTGTCGTGGTATCCAAACACGTGTTGCTATTTCGGTCTTTGCTGGACCACGGCGGCGCAGCGTCACGTAACAATACACCATGACATAACGCAACGCTGAAAGGCTAGAATGTTTTTTTTTATCTGGTACGCCAAGAGCATGGGACATCTCTAACAACACTGCAATTTCGTGGAAATGATTTTTTTTTTTTTTTTTTTTTTTTAAAGGTTTTTCCAATTTGACACATTTCAAAACACACACGAGCAAAAATATTAATTAAAATAAAGTGTATCTTAATAAATGATAGGAAACATTCCGTTTGGCGTGTTACAGCATAATATAGAAACTAATTTTTAATTCAATAATGGCGGCAGATAATAAAAACATGACGATACACCGACACCAGTACACATTAGGGAACCAGCAATTATAATTTAATGACTGCCACTATGCATCGATGGGCTTTATATAAATTATTCTATATATTCTGTCTTACAACTTCTGTGTAGATTTTACCCAGTCCTATATTTCGTTCAGATATAATTAATCCAGGACATTACACATTGCATCTTAAACATGTCAAATAACTTATATTTAAGTACACGTTGAACCCAGTTCCTGGGCTAGCCACGAACAATAAGAGTAGAAAGAAGTCGAGCTGCATGAAAGCAGGAAACCACGTAATTATATAATATATATGTATACATATCATTTTTATATAAACTTAAAGACAATACTTCCAAGACTTTTGTGGGTATACAAACAAACTCACGATGAAGTAATCGTATCTCCTTTGAATCAAAACAATTTTATTTAAATTTTATCTCATTACTGCAAACAGTATTATCATTAAAATTGTGATTATGAAAACAAACGATTAACTAAGAATTGTTGGCAATCATATTGCTCCGAACGATATATTAAATTTAGATAGCTTTCAATAGGATCGAATAAGAGCAATAAATTTAACTGGAAAATTACCACAGCGAAAACTAGTATTTATTTTAAATTACATACTGGATTAGATTATTTTAAATTTATTTATTATTGTACAGATTTTAGAATCAATAAAGATATACATTATTCATCGATTATAGTAATACTAGTAAGAAAATTATACGATATCGATTTTTGAAAACCATTTATATAAAAATGATGATCAAATAATTTTTAATTTTGTCTTTTGAATTCAAATTGCCAAAGGATATGAAATCAATATTTGTAGTATATCGTTTTTTAAAACATAAAAGCGTTAATTAAAAAAAAATCTCAAAAGATGAAATTTTATTTAGCAAATATAAAAAAATATTTTAAATAAATACAAAAAAATCTTACATGGATAACTCTTAGTGTTTGAACTGTAAGTACATGCCGAGAAATAATGATATTAAATTAGAAAACAACACACATGGTACTGGTGTTCAGAATATCAGTGTTCAAACTGCAACTATAACAATTTTTTAACTTTCTTAAAATGAATAATAATTAATTGATTATGTAACCAAAATGAAAAATTATTCCTAGAATTGTTCCTGAAATCATTTATTTATGCGAAACTGATTTAGTTGAATTGTATTATCGAAATTTAAAAGATATTAAAGAAAAATAAAGGATATAAATATATTTCAATATTTACAGATTTTCTTTTCGAAATATGGTTTTGCAATTCCAGTTAAAGATAAATATGATGATAATGTTGTACATGCTTTTAAATCAATTTTCAAACTGATAGTATAAAAAAAACTCGTGCGGGGAATAAACCCCGAGCGAGGCAACACTCTCCAAGTGAGGGGCTTTTCCACTGGGAACTGTAGGTGCCAGTCATGAAATGAGACCCTAGGATGGAGCGGCGTTGGAATGCAACGGCGGGGGAAACAAGAGTACCCCAAGAAAACCCTCCGGCAAGCGGCACCGTCCAGCACGATTTCCAAAGCGAAAATCCGGGAGTGGACCCGCCGGGTACCGAACTCGGATCGCCGTGGTAGGAGGCGAGCGCCCTTGCCACTTCGCCACCACTGCCCCAACTGAAAGTTGGAAAATATTTAGAATAATAAATGTTTTTAATTAATTAAAATATAATTTAAGTGGTTGTTCAACTCATTGAGAAACTTATAGATAGTGTTGTTTAAAGATTTAGTTAACTATAAAAATTAAAATATAAAAAAAATTTGCTTTGAGTGTATAATATATATGGGTTGAAATTCTAGATATGATAAATAAATATAATTACACAAAATATTCTATTATAAAATAAAAACATTTGCAAAATAATAAATACGCTAACATATGTAAAAAATGTAACACCTAGAAGGATACATGTGATTGAAAAGAACTTTATACCACAGCTTAGGTTAATGACAATACACAATAGATTAGGATTACAGAACTGTATATGCTCTCTGTCCTTGAGAATTCAGTATGGTGTGAAGCCACCACGTGCTGCAACCGGAGTCCATAAACGTCGTGGCATGGCATCAAAGAGGACCTGGATATGTTCCTGGGGAATCTCCCTCCACGTGGTTTGTATGAGAGTCCACAAAGCATCAACAGTTGTTGCTGGTGGTCCGTGACGAACAAGTCGCCTACCAACCATATCACGGACATGTTCGATGGGCATGTCAGGCGAACGTGCAGGCCAAGGAAGCAGTGGCACCCGTCATTCATTGAAGAAGGTTTGCATTCCTCGCCGCATGTGGCCAGGAGTTGTCCTGCTGAAATATGGCATGTGGAGTCACCCGAATTAGGGGCAGTGTCTCGGGTTCTAAAATCTCCCTGATGTACTGGTTGATTTTCAGATTTCCCTCAATACAAAGGAATCGAGCTCGCATGTCGTATCCAATGGCACCCAGACCATCAAATTAATATTTTTATCCGCTTTGCTGCTAGTAGATATAAAATGGGGGTACTGGTGCACCCCTAATTTTTCATCGAAAATCAAGCAGTTTACGTCCAAAAGTAAGAAAATTTAAGCCAAAATCGAGCAATGTTCTCATCTGCTAGAAGCAGCAATTTCAGGTCCTCAAAAAAAAGATAGAAAATTAAACCAAAATCATGCAAAAACAAGCAAATTTTTCAAGTTCGCAAAATGAGCGTGCAGGATTTAGCACAAGGAAAAAAATGCAAAATTATGTAAATATCGAGTCAATTTCTCGCTTTTCAAGTAAATTTCACATTTTCTAGAAACGCAAAAAAAAAAAATCTTTTTTTTCTTTGCCAAATGTATATATTATAAATAGTGGTATTAAATAAATTCAATATGGATGGTCATTCAGACACAGATAACGCGTCTGGTTATGGGTCTTCAGAGAATTATGTTGTATTTCTAAATGGAGAATACAAAGAAAATTTCGATTACGAGGGATTTCCAATTGTAGGCCGCTTACCCGATTCTGATGTATCTGGTTATGTTTCAAATGATTCAGAAGATTTAGAAAATTTAGGTGCAGAACACGAAGTTGTAGTCGATGGCGATGGATTTCCAATTGCATATTACATATCTGATTTTGATTACGAGGGATTTCCACTTAATGAATACATATATGATAATGATGAATTTGATTACAATGCAGATAATTATTCTGATTGAGAAACGAAATAAATTTTTATAAATTTAATGAAATCATCATTATCAAAGTTCTACTAATTTTTAAAAAATTACTTCTATTTGTTCTAGATTTTCGCCAATTTCTCGAAGGCCATATTTATCGCCAATTTTATCTAAGATAGATAATTGTAAGCTTCGTAAATTCGAATCAAATTTGTAAACTATATTTTTAAGATCTTCAAATGCATGATCTAATCTGTAGGAAGGAATTTTTGACCCACTGTCGTCTTTTAAAATGTTTGTGAAACTGCAAGGTAACACAGGCATTTTTAGTTTTATTTATAAAGAAAATAAATTTTTTAGGATTACGAAAATATTTTTTTGTTTGATCAAATAACTCAATTGTAGTTCTAAAAATTGGTAAATCTTTTCAATGTAAACCCTTAACTATGAGTCTAAAATATTGTGTTAAAATTTCGAAACAGTTTCTTGTTTCTGTAAAATCGTTCACATCCTCCATTTAATAATACAAAAAATATATATATCTTCAATAATTCCTTCTCTCAAATAATCGTAAGTAAGATTCCTTCGACAAATTAAAACTACATTACAAATGGTACCTGCTTTGTCAACCTTTTTATCAAAACCGACACTAATTTTTATATTCGTTTTTTCTTTAACAACAGTTGATTTTCTGTATGAACAATCAATAACATATAAAGGTCTTCACCCCCAAAATGAAAAGTAATTAATATCACCATCAAAGTTTACAGTTGGTTTATAATGAAGTTCATTATTTCTATAGCCGGTATCTAATTTAGTTTATGAATTTCTGAAATCATTATAAGCAATAAATTGTTAAAGGCAAACACCGTTTTCAATGACTAGATTCCAGTTTTCTTTAAGAAAAATTTCATTTCTACCATTTTTAACATGCATATTTCTTATACTACAGTAATCAAACATAGTAGCGTGTTTATGCTGTTCAGCACGATTTTTTAATATTAAATTGAAAGCCTACATTTACAAAATCAGGTATATCAAATTGTAAATTATTAAACTGATCTTTTATATCAAAGCTAAAAACAGTTGTTCCTTTAGGGACTTCTTTTTCTAAAAATTGCCAATAAACATAACTAATAGGTATTTTTGGATCTTTGTATTTATTTTTTTAATTGCAAGGGCCACGCTAGATTGGAATTCAATAATAAGTCACATCATTTATAATTTTTGAATATCAATTTTACCAGAATCAGGACGATGTTTCGTAACTTTATTATCTTTATCTATGGTTTCATAAAGAAATAAATGGTTGTTATCTAATGAATTTCGAAAAAAAAAGTAATTTTATAGCCATCTTTCCAATAAACTTCATTATTATCAAGAATAAAACCAAACAGATATCTAAGAGGATAGATTATTTGATTTGTTTTATTACTAGAAACAGTGTTAACCTCTTTTGTTATATTACTAGAAACAGATTTATCTCGATATATATTATCAATACCAGTAAATTCTAAATAATGTTGTTCACTTGATGATCTTTATAAAGCATTCATTATTGTTGATGTTATACCAGGATTATCAACAGCTTCAATAATATTTCATGTTTTGAGATTTCTACTCTAGAAAGTTGGAAAGGAAAAAAGTTCCAACAAACATAAATATCATCTGATTCATCATAATTTGCCTTAGCTCCAACTTTATCTCTCTTTAGTAAACCAAATTGCTCATAAACATAAGCATCATTTGGAAAAGAAAATGCATCTCCTATACGAATATCAAATACGATTCTATCATTGTAAACATTTAAATTCCCCCTAGTTTTATCAGTTGGAGGGAAAAAACCTACCTCTCAAAACTCTCAATATTTTTATAACTCATTTATAAGTAAGAAATGTATATATAAATGGCACAATCAAAGGGAGTTTCTCGAGTTAAATTACTCATTGAATGATATAAAAAATATAAAAAGCATCATGAAAAAGAATATGAAAAAGGATAAAGGTTAACCATTAATCGACGAATTACGAAATATCCGTTAAAAAAGTAGAAAAAGTAAGTGAAGAAAATTTAAAAATTTAATAACAACACTAGTTCCTGTAGCAGCAAAAAATTTAGATTATCCACCAACACCAGAAAAAACATCATTTGAAAGAGAATTATTCTTAGAACAAAAATGTCCTATTTTGGAAGAGCAAATGAGAATCGTACCACTGAAAAATTTACCACATGCAGCGTCTGAATCTACTATAAACCTCGGAACAGAAATTGCAAAAAGAATTAATGTTATTGGTGAAATATTTAGTTTGCATGGAGCTGGGAAAAATTTTTACATTGGTGATACAAAAGTAACGATAAATAATGATACACTATTTGTTAAGGATAAAGAATATAAATTAACACCAGATATTTGTAATTTGTTAACAGCAAATCTACAAGAAGCCCTTGAGAATAAATTTGATGACGAGGATTATGAAAATCATGCAGAAATTGTTAAAACAACCAATGCTGCATTCCAACATGGTAGCTTCGAGTGGCGGTTGGAATTACAAAAATACAGTTGGACCAATTTATCATAACTATATAAAAGAATCACATTCAAAATCTTCACCAAGCACGCCATAAATAATTTCTCCAAGAACTCCTGGATCTGGAGAAGTTATAAAAAAATACAATAATTTACCAAAAGAATACGTCTGTATTGATGATGTAGAGAATTTGCCAACAGATTGTTAGTTATTAATGGTGAAGAAAATGCTGGTAATAACAGTTTTTATAATGAAAAAGTAAGCATAATGAATATGCTGAACAATACATTTTCGGATTTTGTTGTTTACAATCCAAGAGTTTTAAATGTAATTCCACACTCATGTGGGAATTCTGAACATCATGGTACAGGCATTACAAACTGGGCATTAAACAATTTAAATCTACCCAAACTGTGTTTGCCTGGTTATAATTATTGTGGTCCATTTACAAAAGCGAATGAAAGATTGAAAAGAGGCGATACAGGAATAAATAAACTAGATGAAGCTAGTAAATATCACGATATTGCTTGCAGAGACCATAAAGATTTGGAATCTAGACACGAAGCTGATAAAATTTTACAAAAAGAAGCAAAATAAATCATGTTAGATAAAAATACTCCAAATGGGGAAAATAATTGCATCTGCTGCTGTTGCCTCAACAATGTTTACACAAATAAAATTAGGTTGGGGAATTAAAATGTTATATATATACATACAATTATAAATTAAGATAACAATACAACTTTCGATATTCCCTTTTAGCACATGCTCAAATTGCGAGAAAAAATAAAAAACAGAAAGAAGGCAAAAGTTGCAAATTAACTTTACCAGTGCAAACAGTCAAAAAGTTGGGCAAAGAAAAATCTGAAAGTGTTTTACATCATGGAGGAATTATTCCCCTTGTACTTGCTGCTTTAGGTACACACAGTGGTTTCGCAACAGCAGCAAGCGCAATTTATGGCACTGTTGATCAAGTTAGTAAAAATAAAAAAGAATAATAAGAACAAAAAATACATATTTTAGCAATGGGATGTAAGGCTGGAAAAGGATTAATTACAAAAAGAGGAAGGCCACAAAATATTTAGCTCTATTTTCTAATATTGTCACCATGATTGTCGATTAAACACATTCGTGATCACTCAATGGAAATGGATGCAGAAGTAGAATTACTTCAATCTTCATCTGGTATACGAACTGCAGAATGTAGGAATGGGAGAAAAAAGCGAGACACCAAAGAGTGGCTGGTAAATAAGAAAAAGCGAATATGGTAATTCTTTGACATAATTTTTGCATGCAGTATTGATACCCTAACCTCACAGTTGTCTCATGTACAAAAGTAAGCACAATAATAATTTTACGTGTTCCGTATTACGAATTCCCAATTTATTATTTCTTAATCTATTAATGCATATAAATATTTTCTTGTTTCAGATACTCCTCATGCTTTCTTCTTAAACTTCCGACATGTGCACATGATTACAAGAATAGTTTTAAAGGCAAGAGTGTGACGATGCAAGATATGCGACGCTTTAATCAGGCATTATATAAAACCTCTGACAAAATTGAGCAAGATGGCTTCATACTGGTGCACACTAGAAGTACAGCCCCAAACGAAGACCGCCAGGTAAGAACGAAAACAACAGTAAACCAAAAAGTGTCAGCATTACTTATTATGTTCCTGCCTTGATGCATAGATCAGGACACGATGAGGTACAAGTATGTAAGAATGCATTTGTATATATCCTTGGCATTTCCAAATTCAGGGTACAAAAACTACCCAAAGAAAAGCTTTTAAGTGGGGACAGGCGAGGGAGGTGATCGTAAATCCAAAGTGTATGAATCTAGAAAGGTGAAAGTCAGAAGTCTCTTGTACCTCTCGAGTCAATTTATTCTCGTGCTGGCTCCAAGCGTCAATACCTCTCAAGTGATCTTTCTATTGTCAAGCTGTGGAAAATGTATAATGATAGTGTTGGTGATGACTTGAAAGTTCAATATGATTACTATCTGTAAATATTTTGTTCCGAATACAATATAAGTTTTAGTTCACCATCAGTTGACGAATGTTCCAAATGTATTGAGTTTTAGGAAATACTACAAGTAGAAAAAAGTGACAATGGCAAAAAGGAATTAAAATTAGAATTAGGAGTTCATAAAAGGCGTGTAAAATCCTTTATGTTACTTCAAACAGAACCATGGAACACGTTTACATTATCTTTTGACTGTCAGAAGAATCTCGTACTGCCTAAACTCCCAGATCAAAGTGCTTACTATAGTAGGCAGTTCTACCTGTATATTTTTACCGTATGTCAGGGTTGTTCCAAGTCCCCCCAGAACAAATCAAACATATACATTTATACGTGGACTGAACTAGATAGCAGGAAGGGATCAAACGAGGTAGCCTCTTTTCTATACCATAGCATACTATTACCTTTCAGGAAAATGTAGAAAGTGTACGCACGATTGCCGACGGCTGCACGGGCAAAATTTCAGTAGTCCTAGGAATGGCTGCTGCATGGCTTTTACTTGATGCACCAGACATAATCAAAGATATCGAGTTTATTTTCCCTGTCCCAGGGCATTCTTACATGCCGCCAAATAGAGTGTTCGGTCACCTAGAAAAGATCATTAGAAAGAAAAAATGTTATTGTTGAACCAATGGAATACATCAGCATATTTGAAGCTTATGGACTGGTTACGAAAGCAAATTATGTTGTAGTGTATGACTGGAAAACCAGTGTAAGAGATGCAATAAAGCCACCGAATCTTTGGCACTTCATATTTGCATACACGAATCGTTTCAGTTTAACAAAATCCAAGGGCAAAATCCTAACTAGAGGAGAACTGGCATACAATATCGGCTTAATATTGCAAGAAGTTTCTGTAAACCTTCCAAGAGCATTGTTGACATCAAGCCTAATCCAGTTCCTTTAGGGTGTCAACCAAACACCAAAAAATTGAAGGACGTAGAACTACTGTTGGTGAAACATTATGGCATCAATAGGGGAGACCTGAATATTCTTTTCTTCTATAAGGATGCTTTGCGGAGAACACTGCATGAACTCCCTCTAACAGAAAATGCCGAAGAGGAGGAGGATGATCTCCCAATGAATGACATTAATTTCAAAGTTTAAGTTTGGTCAATGCAATCGTGACTATGTGGTTTTCTTTTTCAAGGAAATTGTGTTCCTTGTTCCATAATCATGTTTAGCAGTGTTAATCGTCAATATAGTGCTTTATGTTAAAAACTCAGTGCACATTATATCAGTGCAGTATGTAGTAGTCATGGTGAGTATGATGTTTCATAAAGGATAATTTCCAAATGATTTATGGTAATGATAAAATTTCACTGTTTGATCAATGTGGTCATGACTGTTTTTTCATATCTTTCAAAGAAATTATGTTATTTGTTTCAAACGCAAGCTTAGTAATGTAAACAACCATCAAGATTCTGCTTTATGTTTCAAACTCAGTGTACAATATACATTATTTTAGTATGTAGCAGTCATGATGCATATTGTACTGTTTCAAAACTAATCAACTAACATATAATGTTACAAAACTCATCATTTACATTATTAATTTATATATTTAACTTTTTTCTGCATCTTTAATAAAGTTGACAGTTATTCCATAATTATTTGGGACTACAAGGCACCACACCACAACAAAAGTTATACTATAGTATGGTTTGTACACCGTGAACAAGGTTTTCGCTTCTCCTGAAAAATTAGTAAACTGGCAGATGATCAGTGTTGAAACTGGACTACTCAATTTTAATATATTGTAATTAACGTGTTTTGCATATGATATAAAATGTTGTTACTAACAGTGTGTACAATACAACTGCATAGTAACCACAATTATTACAAGACAAGTAATTATAACTGTGGCTTGGTTCGAGAAGAGCCAATGTCAAAAATCACAGTTTTAACATAATAACATGTGAAAATCAGATATTTTCTTTACACAGTTAAGGTGTAAAAACTATGCACGCCAATGTTATGGTATTTTTGTAGTACAAACCAGAGGCCATGAGGAGTGTACAAACCACGTACGATTTCTCTGGAAACAAACAAAAATTTTTTTTACTGACATTGGCCATTATTTCGTTCAAAGTACCTCAAAATTCCTGACATTGGCCTTGAATGATAGGCCAAGAAGTAAAAAAAAAAAAAAAAAACCCTAAGCAGATCTGCAGGCCCTGTAAGTAGTACCTAACATGCCATACAAATTATATGGTATTATTACCCATGTATTACAAAAAAAACAAGAGGTTTATTAAGAACAAGCAGGCAACACACATGAAAAACCAAATAATAATACTTTCACTAAGCAGTCTTCGTTCCTACATATTGTAAATAATGTCACATCACACACAGTAAAAGATAGGGATGAGTTGATGTATTACATCATAGTCAAACAAAATAAATGAATTTAATAAAAAAACAACCACCAAGAAATTTAAACCCACAATGATTTAGTTACTCTCAAATGGGCATAACTTGCATCTTCATTGGGATCTTCTTCGTCATCTTCTCCACTATCATCCGGGAGATACCGACAAGTAAGTTAAGAGGATGGTGTTTATCCATTCAAGAATGACTCATGAAACTGACGACTATTGCGATGAATATATGATAAAAGAGACTTCAAATCATTTACCTTCTCTGCTGAGAGTGGTAATAGTGTACTTGAAATTGGGGCTAGGGTCGGAAGTGAAGTCCTTGTCTTATACCTTCGTGACAGATCAAGTGTCTTGAAGTGTTCGTCATCTTGGAAAGAATATTTGAACCTGATTGTTTCAGGACATGAAGATTGGTACCTCAACCACTCCATTTTCAGTCAAGAAACATTTTCTCCTTTGGTATCAACTTTTCGGTGAACGTAAGAATTTCCAAGCAATTCAAGTTCAGAAATTCTTTCTGCTTTAGTTCAATAAATGTTATGGGTGGAGCTCTGTTTACAATCCGAATAAGATTTGAACAATCTCTTTGAAGCTTTACATTTACTGTTGCGTTTTTGTTTTCTCAATTTGCAGCATGTATGGTATCTACCTCCATATGGGTATGCCAGGCTCTAGGAATTTATGATTTATGACCAGTGTTCTGTCTTGAATGTGTAACGTTTGCATCTGATTCAGCAACATTACAGGCACGAAGATATTGCGATTTTGGCCAGGACAGGAATTACTATACATATTGACTTCAACAATATCAATCAGGTATACTCTGCAGATACTTGTAAAAACAGGATGCTATTTCTTGCCCACCTCGTGCTGCAACAGTTTAATCCCAGAGTAAACAGGTAGCAGCTGATTTCTTGTTACCTGTCTCATATAATGTTAGGTTAAATGACCAAAGATGTCATTTGGAAAATGCTGCACCATTCATTAAAAGTGGAGGAGACATTTGTGAAGATCAAACGACATTGTTATGCAGTTATAGTTACCTTTACTATGCAATTTGTCTTTCCTCTTTTCTTCATTGGATGATTCTGCCAGCTCCAAATGTATCTACTTTCCTTTATCAACCTGTTTCAGTTCAACTACATCCTTACTGGATTTAAGGACTAGTTCATACCGATCACATTTTCCACAAGTATCATTTTTCGGCTTCTTAAATTAAAGATTGAATTCTTCCACAAAAATTTTACAGTACAGTTCTTCATTCCTTAGTAAAACAGATTGCTCCTTGCAATAATCTTGATACAAGCGAAACATCTTGGCAATTGACAAGTCAGGATTTTCATACAGTTTTTGTGTATGTGCTCTAGAGTAAATGCTAACATATGCAGGGAACATTTTAATGTGTTTCCTTATTATGTCCTTATCACATTCAGGAACCTGTAGATGATTAGTATGTCTGCCTCTAGCATCTTCTGGGGCCACACCAGTACCCGACATACGTTTCTTTACAATGATTACTCTAACTTTCTTCAAACTGAAACACAATGTAATTAAGAACACTGTTTGGCACACTTTTACCCTAGAGCCGCCTTTCGATAAGTAATAATTTCTGGTATAGGTTCTGCGACTTCTTTTTCCGCAGTCTCGTCTTAGTCTTTGTGTTTTCTATTCAGACCTTTCCACACTAGTAACTATAAACTGATGTTGAGCCTCGCTTGTTAATTTATAAAACATGTGTAAAATATTAAGCCTCTCCTCTTCTGTGAAATCTAAATAACATTTTCCCCTGCAATTACATGGTGCTTTCAAGCATTTGGCTGCAACAATACTTCCTATCACTGTAACGTATTCTTTGCCATGAGCCTTTAATTGTTTCCTGATATTTCGTTTCCACTTAGAATGCTGTCTTTTCCATTTCCTGGATGATACCCCAAGTACTTTTTTTCCTTCCACAACTGGCACGGCTGGATTGACGATGAATATCATCATGACTACTGTCACTGATTGAATCACACTCGTCTACAGGAACATATTCATCTGAAGAAACTTCCAATATCAGACGAATATCTTCATCATCAGAGGACATGTCAGGTGGATGACTGGAACACTGGCCTTCTATATGACTCCCACTATCTACAAAGTAAATCCAGGGTGTTGTCATAATTTACTGTTATTTGTGTTTGTCAAAATTGTGCATATGCCACCACAATAGCCGAGTTTGCGCACTGCCCAATTTGGTTTAACACGATGTGATACAAGATTAATGATTCACTACATGCTGTGGTTACTAAATTAAAAACCAAACTTGGTCAACATGTATCGTTTAATCTTTGGGCTGAATAAATGCTGCATGAATTTAATTTTATTCACCATGCATTGCAGATCTCGTACATTTACTTTACTTTAGTTGTTTCAGCTTAGTCAGTTGTGGACAGGACTTTGGTATTCCACCCTGATAAGTTAAGTGTTTTGTGGAACATTAGGCCTACTCCAAACACATCGTGGCTATAAAAATTTAAGTATTCGACAGCAAACTGGCTAATTGCGAGTAACATACAAAGTAATTTAACACAAAGATTCAACCTGTCATCTGAGGTGTTGTCACTGGAGGACTTTGCTTGCTGATGTTACCATTCTCTTCACATTCTGAAAAAATAGACCATCTCTGTTATTTTTAATTTTTAATTATTTTTAATTTATTTTTTTAAATCTTTAACTATACCATCTTGCCAACAAATACTAAGTTCACCCATTTATTGGTATGTTTAATGTTACCTTAATAGACAGGAATGTGTCAAACAATACACTGACATTGATCATTCTGCATTAGTAACTTAACACCCAAGCTGTTAAGTGGCTTTACGTTTGCCAACATAATTAATATCATACCTGTATTGGACTGTTGATGAAATTTCGCCATTTCCTCCATTATCTTCTCTCTGGAACACATTTTTGTAAGAAGGCTTCAAATGCAGGTACTCCTATTCATGCCATTTCAACCTGGTACATAAAACCTTAGAGAATATAAAGTAGTAGAGCAACTAACAACATAAATAGTCGGCTATCGATAGCCATCAGATGTTGCCAAAATAATAATTATCCTGCTTTCACGTCACCATCCAATATATATCTGTAAACTTATATAAATCTTAAGGAAATAACATAATAGAGGTTGTTTTCAGTACAAAAGCATAATGTTCATGTTCGCCAATGTCACATACCATTAGCAGAAACTCAAAACACTGTTACTGCTAAAACGGCCAATGTTGACATTGGCCATTGTTTAATTGGTGTTTAAAAAGACCAATGTGAACATTGGTCCTTGCAGCACTCAATAAAAACAAGCACATCATTTAGACCTTGGTCCCATCTAAAATTCGTATCTTCCATACTGTGTATTGTAGACATTAGCCCTTTCAGAACAATACGAACCACAATTTAAAGAATACATTGGACTCAATAACTCATTTTGGTGAAAAATAGACATTGGTAACATGTGTTGGTAGTAATTGTAAGTAGTAAGGTCGATGGGATTTCATTTCACTTTTGATTAATCAGATTAACCCTTTGATTTCAAAAGGGTTAATCCTTAATCCGATTTTAATCCGATGAAAATGTTTTAATGTGATAAGATTAATTCTTAATCCGATAAACATGTGATCAAAGAAATTTGATCAAATTTGTTTGATAAAAAAGTTTGATGAAATTTATATGAATGATTTTTTTGTGTGTTTATAGTTCTTTATTTTCTTTCTTTCTTTTTTGGGGTGGGTAGCAACTCTGATATGTCCTCACCCTTGGAGCTTTATCGCTGTACTGAGGTCTGGTGTGTTGGGGAAGGAGTGTATATAGGGGAGCGATGTTCACCCTCCGAGCTCTGGCATTCGATGAGGTGTGATGTGCTGGGTAAGGGATATAAATGTGCTGAGTTTTTGTTCAAGAGTGGCAACAGTGTTTTTTTTTAGGTTTTTAGTGGGATATTGCTCGTATACGTTGTTGGCAGATAGGCGACTCTGAAAGATATGATTTATGTGCTGTATGATATTAATTACAAATATAAGAACTTAAGTGTAAACGATTAATTAGACGACGACTGCAGTGTATGACGTGCGCCAACTTATAAACTATTAGATACGTGGAGCATGGCCGGCATCTGACAGGCGACTAATGTTACAGCTACTTGGAAAGAGATATGAATACAATTTATGTGACAAAATAAATTAAATTTTGGTCAGAATATATAAATTACACTACTTGTTTTAAATCAATGAAATCGCACAAGTAACTCACCAATAAATACCTGGTCTACTGTGATGTCAGTCAGGGAATGAGAATTGGAGCTTGCGGCCTAGTTGAACACACAACTACATGAATGGATAAAAATTAATATTTCCCTAGAAAATTGGTTTACCATCCATTGTGATAACTTAAAGATGGAATAAAGCACACATTCAAAATACACAAACTCACTAGGAACTGATACGAATACATAACAACATGGACAATTAAAGATTTCCAAGCTTGCATTCAAAATTAAATTTTAACCAGACACTGTAGACCACACTAACTACCCAACAAAACATGTAAAGTATGTAATGAGAATAAATCTATAAAATTATTTTCTCCTAATAAAACTACTAAGGCCAAAAAGACAAATATATGTAAAAATTGTTTTAGTGAATGTACAAAGATATATTATCAAAACAAGAAGTTAAATACAGTTTCCCAATAATTTAGGCACTATTCGGGTTTTCGAATTATCCCTATTTTATAATTTATTTATAAATTTATATTTCTTATAAATAAAGCATTATGGAGATAAACAATATAACAGTTGAGTTAAGCAATATGACAGTGAGGGATTTGAGAATCATAGCTACAGATTTTGGAATAAAATATATAAACATGCTAAAGAAAGAAGATTCAATTAGAAATTAACTAATGCAGTTTTGTGTTATTTACTATTTTTGAAGTTTTGAGAGATGCATTATAAACATATTTTCCACATTCACACTTTACTTTCTATTTTTTTTAACTCATAATGATTACTAACATATTGACTATAACATTTTTTTACAGGTGTTAAAATGTTTATATTTTGTGTGTTTGTGTGGTGCAAAACTTTATATGGTTAATACTTGGCCACACCTTTTACATTGCTTGAATGTGTTATTGTTTTCCATTTCAAGTGCCGATTCATTTTATTTATACAGAAAATTTTTTTATAAAGATAAAAAATATATTTTTCTAATTTCAAATTCCTACAGTATGATTATATTTGTTTCCTTCTAAACAACACAAACCAAATGGAAGCACTCCTCAAGAAGTTAAACAATTCATATGAATTGACTAAACTATCGGATCAAGAAATTGATAAATCGTATGAAGCCACATAATTTAAAATTGACGAATCTAAGTTTTGCAAAAAAAATTAATTGCATTCTAGATGGCAGGTATAAAATCACTTTACCAGATCCTGCGCAAAGAAAATTGATGAAAATAGCTAAAAATGATGAATGTGGGGCGAGTTGTTATAGCATATAAAGGCACAAAAGAAATGAAAAATGGAAAAACTATGCATAATATTGTATTCATTGAATAAATTGAATTCTATCCATTATCTTTTTAATTTTTAATTTGATTTTATCTTAATTTGCCTCATTTGGGAATAAATTTGCTTCATTTAGATTACTCGTGTGCAAAATAAGCGTTTCTAGAAAGTGAGAAGTTTGCATGTTTTTTGCTTAAATTTTGCTGTTTTTTAATTGGCACAAATCCTGCACAATGAGCATGAAAAATTGAATTTTTTTCTTGATTTGGATAAATTTGCTTGATTTTGAGAGGTCCTTTAAAAATAAATTTTAGAACCTAAATTTAGCCTCAAAAAACCTTGATTTTTGAAGCAAAAACCCTCTATATTTCGATGAGAAATACAGGTTGAGCCAGCTCTATCGTCATACATCTACTCCCCTAGGGCAACGCTTTACATTTTATGAGCCGGACAAGAACTGGTCGGCAGCAGTGAAACTGTTGAAAATTGGTGCGAAGCCCGTGCGTGAGTTAAGCTGCAGAAATTAAGCTTCCCCAGGCGATTCAAGCACTGGGGAAGTGAGAGACGGTTTCCCAGGCACCTAAAGAAAAAGATTCTTGAAGATTATTATACTCTTGTTTTGAAAATGGTTTGTAGAAAAGATGCATGCTGCCCGGGCGTGGAACCTAATGGTATGCGACTGACCTCTCTAAGCTCTCGGCATCTACTGTCTTTCCAACATGGCGTGCTTGCTGGGATTGCCGCCAGAGCACGCCACGTGGAACTACTTTCTGGCACCACGCACGTTCAAAACTATGCTCAACACTGACACAATTGCAATAACCTATTTAAAAATTCAATAACATAACAACCAACATATTACACTGCAAAAATAGGTGATATGAGTTGTAGATGATGACACGTGAATGAGTACACTTACAAAATGCTTGCAAATACACTTAAAAATGACTATAGTGCTTTAGAAAGATTATTACGGGTGTCCTTCCTTGTGTACATGATGGCTTGTCACCAGTCTAGCCCTTTTTATGCAATATCTTAAAAATAACAATTAACATGGTACTATTTCCTGGTATCCTTGCGCTCCGCACACATGGCTGCATGACCACTGTCCTCCCCTTCATTGTGGTGTACCTGTAACATGTTCTTACACTGCACTATCTTGCACTCGTGTAGTGTAGCTTACTGACGTGCTACCGCGTGTGGTAGATTGCGCCTCCTCGTTGCAGATGTTGATGACGGCAGGCAAATGGTCTAAGGGCCGGGAGCTCGGCTCACATCAAAGTGTTCATTGTGTTGTGTCATTGACTAGGGCAGTAGAGCAATGGCTGGCGAGCCACTTGGGTGTCGGGTGCAACTATCATAATAAACAATGAAACTTGGTGTTCTTATTTATCCTACAACATTGTGGCAGTGGTAAATCTTATGGATGTAGTGCACAGGCGGTAAGTGTAATTCGTATTTCGGCTACAATAGTGAGAGCAATGTCGGACGAAGTTAATGGTATGGGTTGTTTGCAATGTCGCCACCGGGTAATCACCTTCATTTCAAATCACTGGGCCCACTGGATTTTACAGACCCGAATGTCTGGTTTAGATGGAAAATAATATTCGACAGTTTCCTTAACCTTTGCAGGAAGTTTTAACCAGATCCTCTGCTAATAGCATAATCATAAAGAGAGACAAAAGTATTTTTGGGGTGGACAGAGTAACCTTTCTAGGTTTTGAGATTTCAGCTGTGGGAATATCCATGAAAGCCAGCAGAGTTGAGTACAGCCTTTAAATTTTTCTGAAGGACAATCACATGTACAGGTGGGGCCAACTAAAACAGTTGGCCTTTAATAAAATTAAAGACCTTATGTTTCGAGCACCTTGTCTTGCACATTTTCATATGGAGAATCAACTAGTGGTAAGTACAGACAGCTCTTCATGTGGCCTGGGTTGTGTATTGTTTAAAGTAAATGAATAAAACTCTAGGGAAATGGTATGCTCTGGCTCTTGTGTCCTTTCTGAAATTGAGTGAATGTATGCTCAGATTGAGAAAGAGGCATTGGCCTTAACACAGGCATGCGAGAAACTCTATGAGTATATATTAGTACTACCCACTTTTCTTGAGACAGTTTGTTGAACTAGCACCCAGACTCCAAAGGTTTAGTATACAAATGATGAAGTACAACTATTCGGTTACTTATCTGCCAGGGAAACAATTAGTGCTTGCAGATTGCTTGTCACAGAACACAAGACAGGTGGGCAGAGAAGGTGATGAGTTTACTTCAGATACCGCTGCCCATGTCAACATGATAAATTTCGAATTTTTCAGTAGCTCAAACTATTCTGGACCAAATCAAACAGGATCGAAAGACAGATTTTATGTGCAAAAAGTTGAGACAGTATTGTTCTACAGGCTGGCCAAGGCAGAAGGACTTACTGGTAGAATTAGCTGTATACTACCAGTATCGAGCAGATGTCTCAGTCAATGAAGGGTTTCTGTTAAAAGGATCCGATTGATAGTTCCCTGCAGTTGCAGAGCTATGTCTTGAAACAGTTGCATGCAGGCCACCTAGAGTTATCTAAATTCAGAGCTCGTGCTCAACAATCTGTCTGGTGGGTAGGGTTGAGCTCACAGTTACAGCAAGTTGTCGAGAAGTGTGGAAAATCTCTTGAACAGCGCAGTTATCCTAAGGAATCATTCATTAAGGAACCCCCGCCAGACTACCCTTAGAAAAAGGCAGGATTCGATCTCATGAAATGTAGCAGAATATGGCATATGCTCATATTGGATTACTGTTCCAAATACTTTGAACTACTCGAGCTACAAGCCTTAACAGAAAAGTGTGTCGAACTTATAATGGCAGTTTCAGGAATTTACAAGAAAGGCAGGATTTTGTCACAGAACCAGCAGCCCATTGTACAGTCAAGCTAATGGCTGTGCTAAAGCAGCAGTGAGTACTGGAAAAATCCTTCTTAAGGAAAACGAAGATATTTACAAAGCCTTACTGGCTTACAGTAACACACCTCTGGAAGGGGTGCTCGCCCTTGGACCTCATGCTAATTCGAAAGGTCAGGACCACATTTCCCAAGGTTTAGTCCATTTCACAAAGGAGAACCTAATCGCTGGAAACATAAATTGGAACTTCAAAAGGTAAATCACAGGAAATGGTATGATAAGCGACATTGAACACGACTGCTGGAGCCCTTGAAATTAGCTGAAAGGGCATGAATGCAAGACAGACAGGCATATGGGCGAGTCACTGAAATGCCAGAAAATACCCGATACCCCAGGTCACATCTGGTTGAATCGCAAGGTATGCAATATAGGCGTAATAGAAAACATCTTGTGCCAGCCCCTGAATCAAATCAGCACCAAGTGGGGCAGGCCAAAGTTCGAAACCATAATACTGGCACTCCTACCTACACAGTAGTTGTTGGATACAAGAGACCTCCGTGCTCACCAAAGGAAAGAAAATTGGTAACCACAAGTCAGTCCGAGACAGAGAGATCACGGACGGACAGCGAGGACGAGCTCGAACCAGGATGGAGAGGATGGGAATCAGAGTTGGGAGAAGGTATCCAGACGAGGGATAGAGCAGAACCTGGCTTGGAAACTCCTCGACTCTCTAGAATGGTAAATGTGCTACCAAGTTCGATGGCTGATTATGTAACTCCGTAAAGTTTAAAGACTCATTGTATTTAGTGGACTGTCAAATTGTAATCTTAATGTTGTATGGATCAATGATGATTGCACCACTATCCTCTATTGGTGTTGATATCTGTATTTGTATATTGTATTGGTGTTGAGATCATGGAACAATCATACCTGTATCATTATATGTACAGGGTACAACCCTTTCATCATTGTATCAATTGTGGCGAATAAAAAGAGAGAGATGTTGTGTCATTGACTAAGAGAGTAGAGAAATGGTGGGCGAAACACTTGGATTTCGTGCGCAACTCTCATAATAAACAATGAAACTTGGTGTTCTTATTTATTCTACAACACATTGGACTCAAAATATTTGTTTACAAATGTATTTTTCTTCAGTGACAAAACAGCTGTGGTGAAAGATACATTGCGACTACGCTACTTTTATAGAACTGTCAAAATTTACCCCACTTACATGAAATTCACAGTATTTATATGTAAACAATAGATAATTTGGCGAACTTAATTACACACACTGTGAAAACCAGTACCGCAATGGTTCACTGGTCATTGGTTCAAAATTCATCAAGTAAGTGGAGACTACAATTGACGCATTCCAGTTATATCTGCTGTTCCGTAGTGTTCTATTGTATGACTTGTATAGCTGCCTGTCCACGCGGTGACGTCATGTGGCAGGCGACTTCATCCAACTGTCAGAAAATCTGGTGGATCTGGTGGATACTGCACCAAAACATCAACCAATAAATTTTCAACCATTTTCTATGAAAAATAAAAATGAATAAAACACACACAACTTGTAATTTTCAAGCATTCCAAAATATACCAAAATAATTCAGACAGTGAGTTTTACAAATGGGCGATGAAAACTTTAAAATTCGAGTAAAATTGTATTAATATGTCTCTGAAAGCAGATGAAAACGCAGCTAAAAATCAAGCAGAGGTTCGAAAAATTCTTCGAACTGTGTACACCGGTGTATCAACCACTGAATGTGTATCACCAATGAATTTTCGAATACGCGGCATGGCGAGCTAAAAGGGTGGGAAACCAGAGTAACCCACACTGCATAAACCCTTTCTACATGCTGTTGAAGTCGACATAATTTCCACTTGCGTTGCCTAGCAACCATGGCATTTAAGATACACAATCGTTAGTCTGCTGTGTTTACCTTATCCGACGGCTTTGTGCAGTTAATTTCCAGAAACAAATTTGTCATGTGACAGAAACAGAATATTTAAGCAGTACTTGATAGTATAAATTTTCACCTTTGCAAATACATAATGTTTATAAACACGTTTGTACCCAAAATAATTCAACCAATGGTTTATTTATCCATTTTCGCGATACCCGCATCACCACTGAAATTCGCGGTTGACATGGAAAATGTATTTTCCAGGACTACTGCAGGACCACTTAATGAAGTAGTTGTAAAAGTTAATTTCTTAGTGCAAGCTGTGATAGAAATATAGAAATTGGTTTCTTTTAAATGGCATGACTATGGAACCAGCTGATGAATCCAGTGAATGTAACTGTCATTTTCAAGATCTAAATAAGGGACACAGCCTACTTGGGAGAGCTATTAAATTTGAGGTGAGATATCACAGTTTTGACATGATTTCTTACCATAAACTGTTGGTATGATTTATGATTATTTAATTATACTCTGAATCCTGAAAACATATTTCCCTTGAGCTAAAATTTCTTACAGTTTATAATTCATGTAAGCCTATACGAGTATTATATATTAAATTAAAATTAGTGTTGGACACATGCCTTTGCAGCAAAGCTCATGTGGCAGGAAACCAGAATTACACATACAAACATACAGACACAGACAACCAACCAAGAATAGTTGCCAACAGATAGGCCTACACGAAGAACACAGAAAATTCCATGGAAGGAATTTAGTCAGCGATTAATTAACAAAAAAAACAATGATGGACACAACGTAAACAGACAAACACAGTGGTCTTCTTGAAAATAAATGATTCCTTTTGCAGAATTCAGTGTGTTTATGTACCTGTTGACAACTATTTCTGTTTGGTTTTGTGTGTTTATATTTTTTATTATAGTTACTGCAATATAAACTCTGCTACAACAGTGTATATCCAAAACAATTTATAATTTTTTTCATTTCTCATTACTGCAGACCTGGTGAATAGTCGAAACTGTGGGTGATGATTGCCAAGTTTTATAATTAATAAAAGCATTTTCATTAATATATTAACTTTATTTAACTCGTACATGTACAATCAAAACATGTAATGCTCAGGTCAGCTCGTGTCATAGACTACTGTATAATCAGTTGCTCGCCGCTTTTGACACATGAAAAACCAATACTACCAACCTATGACATCTCCCTTCAATTCTTTTTTATACAAGTACATTATATACAATCTGAATATAAACAAACAAACTCAGTCACTGAACAACTAACTTAAATTGTAATATAAAACATCACACATAATCAGATAAGTAATCTGGTGCCTTTATCTCCCTTCCAGACCATGACTGGACAGTTGGACAATATATGATGCTCTGGGCGTTGTTAAGAGAGAGAGTGGAGTAAGAAGTAAGTTGGTGTTCTTGTGAACTATCAGCAACAGACCTTTCTTGGTCCATAGATTGGGTGCTATTCCCACCTAGTACAGGGTCTGGAACATTGATCTCAGTATGTGATTCAGTTGTGCCATCAATGTCACCATACCCCTCAGCGCATGGAATATTTTTGGGTGCTTTATAAACATTAAACCATTCCTTTCAGTCACCCTTTTGTTGGCAAGCTCTATCACAATAGACTTTGGGTGATTACTATCACCTACAACACGGCCTGGAAGCATATCACCATCAGGCTGTCGTACGAAAACATTACTTCCAATGGGATAACCATCACGCATTGGTTTGCTAATTTTATCATGTTACAGTTTGTAAGCTTTTTGTTTATTCTGTGAGTTCTAACCTCAACCGAGTCTTTTGTTAGGCTGCTGATTATTGTTGAATGACTTTTTAGTAGGAAGAAATGCATTAACTAACCTCCCCATCATAAATTAATTTGGGGACTTAGAAATTGTAGAATCCACGGGAGTGTTTCTCAACTACATAAGAGCAATATACAGATCCTTTGAATCATACACCACCTTAGCAATCATTCGTTTAACTGTCTGAACATGCCTTTCCACCATCCCGTTCAACCTTGGGTAATATGGGCTAGATGTAACATGCCCAAAGTTCCACTTACTTGCAAATTCCTTACATTTGGATGAGCTGAACTTTGGACCATTATCACTATGTACCTTCTCTGGAATGCCAAACCTGGAAAAAACTGATTTCAACACTTCAATAGTGGTCTCACTACTCTGATCCTGCAGTGGTAATAACTCAACATATTTACTGAAGTAGTCAACCATAAGTAAGTAATCCTTACCCTGAAAATGAAACATGACTGTACCCACTGTGTGCCAGGGTAGTTTGGGAATCTGTCGTAGCAATAACAGATCACAGGTGTGTTATGTTGAAACTTTAGGGATGTGGCACAGTTAGAGATCATGTCTGCGATTTCTTTGTTCATGTGAGGCCAAAACAAAACCTTGCGTGCATGGTATTTACAATTTTTTAAGCCCAGATGGTTATAATTAATCAGATGAAGCAATTCCTTTCTTAATGTTTTAGGGACCACAACACACGTGTTCTGGAACAATAAATCATGAACTATAAATAGTCCATCCTTAAATTAATAATAGATTTTTACTCTGTCTGGCACCTAGTCTACGTTTGGCCAACCTTGTGTTACATATTGTTTAACCAATGTCAAGTCATAAGCTATGCATGTTTCGTCCTTAAACAACTGAAGCTTGGCTTCTGAAATTGACAAACCCTCTACAACAAGACACACATAAAGATCAACATCATTATCAATTTGGTCATTTTTTCACATTTTCTGTAACAGCAGACCTAGATAGGGCATCTGCATACACAATTTTTTACCAGGCATGTACTTTATGATATTATAAAATGATTGTAAATATAATCGCACTTTCAGTAGATGTAAAGGTGTTTTCGTTCAAGGGTTTCTTGAATATGTATTCCAATGGCTTATGATCACTTTCTATGGTTACAGTCTTCCCATTGATATATTGAGAAAATTTCTCACACACAAATACCAATGCTAACAATTTTTTTCTATCTGAGCCCAATTTTATTTTGTTTTTCAATTAATGACTTGGAAGCATATGCCACTGGAAGGCCACCTTGCAGTAGTACAGCACCCATAGATTTACTGCTGCTCTCCACAGAGACTACAACCAGCTTCTCAGCATTATAAAACTGCAGAATTGGTACCCTAGACAAGTTTTGCTTTAAGTTTTCAAACTGCCTTATCTGATTTTATCCCCAATCGAAAGCAACTTAATTTCTTAACAAACTTCTCAACGACTGTGTGGATTGTGAGAGAATTAGTATGAACTTGCCAATATAAGTAACAACCCCCCATTAACGTTTGTAACTCTTTTTTGTCAGCGGGAGCTTGCTTATCCATCACAGCCTTCAACTTGTCTGGATTAGGTTTTATGCTCTCACTTCTGTAACTTCAAATTGGCATTTTTGCAAGTTAAACCTAACCTTGCATTTTTGTGTTCTGTCAAGAACAGCCTTTAGCCTATCATTATGTTGTTTCTATTCTTCACCCCAAACAACTAAATCATCAACGTATATTTCCACCCCTGATAAATCCTGAAAAATTTGTGAAAAACACCTCTGAAATATTTCAGGAGCTGATGCTATGCCATAGAGTACCCTTTTGTAGCAATAGCTATCAAACTGACCTGCATTAAACGTTGTCAATTATTGGCTTTTCTCAGAAATCTTTTTATAGTGTAAAATCCCTTGTTTCCATCTAATACAGAGAACACCTTGGCTTTAGGCATTCTTGATACTAATTTCTCAAAGGGAGAACCTGATACCTTTCCCTCACAACACTCATCACTTAGGATCCAAACACAAACTTAATGACTTATCTGGTTTCTGTACAATCATTAAAGAGCTCACCCATTCCATTTGCTCTGTGGCCTTCCTAATCACACCTATCTCCTCCATTCTGTCCAATTCTATCTTTACCCTTTCCTGCAATTTGAATGGAATTTTTCTGGGTGGTTCTGCAACTGGAACACTATGATCCTTCAACTTAATAGTGTACACATAATCCAATTCTCTAATTCCTTGGAAAAAGTTTGGATACTGACATATCACTGAGTTTGATTGTCTTACATTCAATGAATCAACACTTAACATCAAATTCAATTTAACAATAGTTGGTAGCTCTAGAATTTGTTAAGTATCAGTAGGGGTTATTTGTACTACTATACACGAGTTGTAGTTATTCACATACTTTATTATAATATCATTACATCAAGCTATGCTATGTTTACAGTTACTACAGTCGCCATCTTACATTCTGCTTTGTCCTTCTATATGTCCAGTGCTGCCAACCTATACACAATCATCACTCTAAGTCAGTCACTAACAAATCCTGCAACACCTTCCCTTTTTTTACATTTCTTCTGTGAAATTGGTAGCCTGGTCATTCTACCACTGCGAGTTATTTTGATAGCTGGAGCTTCCAGGGCTTCTCGTTCCTCTTTTTCATCTCCATCTGTTTCTTTGACTGGAAACCCTCGAAAACTCTCTTCCTCTCCTTCCTCTTCACCTAAATTTGACAGTCGTCTAATGCTCGTGGACTTATTGGTTTGGTTTGCAGTTGCGTCTGGCCAACTCAGCCAGTAGCTGGAAATTGTAGCTGTCTGACTTGGTGATCTGGTGCGGCGATCACGAATATGCTTTGTTGTCGCCTTACAATACTTCCATCTTCTGTTATGACCCAGAATGATCTTGAGGTGTCGTGTTTCCGGAGTAACTTCCACCTGGTCCGTGTATCTCCTTTCCCTGTGCTGATGAGCACCTTGTGTCCTGGCTGGAAATGGTTCAGTGACTTTTTGGCTGTTCTGTTATACCAGGTTTCCCTTTTTAACTGGTCATCTCTGACCTTTGCTAACACATTCTTCTGCACCCTAGGTTGTAAGTTTTATGTGGTGCTAGGTAGCCCTGATCTAAGTATTCTGCTCATAAGCAGCTGAACTGGCGATGCTTTCAGCGACACTATGGGTGTATTCCTGTACTCCCAAAACACATCCCTCCAATCCTTGGATTCTGTTATAGCTTTAATCGAGATCGATTTTGCGATGCACACTGCCTTTTCTGCTTCTCCGTTGCTTTGAGGATGTCTGGGGCTTGATGTCACAAGTTTGCCATGTATAGCAGTCACATATTGTCTGAACTGGACAGAGTTAAATTAAAATTATCTGAATATATAATTTTAGGGTTACCATGAGTGCTGGTGGCAGTTTTAAATGCCTGCATTACAGATGAAGCAGTTTTATCTGGGATTGGAATAATTTTCAGCTACTGTGAGTAGTGATTCGCAATTTCTAGGTAGTTTTCTCATACTGATCAAGTATGTCTGTTGACACCTGTTCCCAAGGGAGTATTGGAATAGATCTGCTACAGAGTGTTTCCTTTTGCTTCACCAGTTGTTGAATATTCACATACCTTACACATTTTAACATATGCTGTGATATGCTCGTTCATGGCTGGCCAAAACAGAGCCTGACTGGCTTTCGCTTGACATTTGTCCTTCCCACAGTGTCTCTCGTGCAGCAGCTGGAGCAACTTACCTCTCAGTGCTACTGGGATAACTATTCTTACACAGTCCTTGTCCATGTCATTCATTATCACAATGCCATCCTCTACAAAAAGGTTAGATCTGTGTTTCCAGTACACTTGAGCTTGGTCTGTCACTTGAGATAAATGTTTCGGCCTCTCATTATAGTAGTACTTACTTACATCCTGCAGCACTGGGTCATCCTGGATTGCAGTGATCAGTTCATCTTTGGCTCTGTCACTGAAAGGCAAAGACTGCATGGAGTGAGTAACTACTGTCTTCGGTTATGGGGTCTGTTTGATATTCTCTGGAAAGTATATCTGTCACGTATATTTCCTTTCCTGGTCTATACTTCAATAGAATGTTTATTTGTACAGTTTCAGATGCTTTCGTTTTAGCATAGTGGACCCTATTCTATGGAGTTCTTTCTGCATCAGTTGCACAAGAGGCTTATGATCAGTAATAACTGTAACAGGATATCGATACACTGTGTTGTGAAACTTTTGTAATTACAATGTATTGCCAGCATTTCTTTTTCTACTTGTGCATTATTGGCTTCACTAGGTGTTAGAAAGCGTGAAGCAGAGGCGATTGGCTTGTCGTTTTGCATGAGGCAGCCTCCTAACCCTGATTCTGAAGTATCAGAGTGAATCAGTATGGGATACTCAGGGTCAAAATTAACTAGTGTTGTTGCAGCTGCTATTTTACTCTTAATAGCCTCAAAAGCTTTGGTGTAAACTGCTAACCAATTCCACTCTGTTTTAAATTTTTGTAGGTATTTGAGGGGTGCTGCAACATTTGCAAAGTCTGGCACATATTACCTGACGTAGCTGAACATACCTATAACTCTCAATAACTCCTGCCTATCTTTAGGAGTCTCAACCTCAAGTAGCACTTTAACACGATCATGGTCAACTTGTTTACTGTCTGATGAATAAATTTTTCCTACATATTTGACACTGGTTTGTTTGCATTGCAGTTCATGTTCGTTAAATTTAACATTTTTGCCATGAGCCTGCTTGATAACAGCTTTAATTGCTTTATCTTGCTCACAGTCTGTGTCCCCAAATTCCAAAATATCATCAAAGTAAACAATTACATTGTGGAGCTTACCGAAAATTGCCTCGTTTTTCTCTTGGTAACATTCAGGAGCGCTTCACACACCAAATGGAAGCTGTAAGAATCTGTAGACACCATAAGGTGTGACGAGCGGCGAGCTGGACCATGGGGGGAATGAGGTATGGTGGATAGGAAACGCTACTTGCCAGGGTTAAGGGCGCCAGCCCGCGGTGCGAGCATGAAGTTATACTTGCTAGAGACTCCTCCTCTCGGGTCGTGATGACCGACGATCGTTGGCCTGCCCCCACGTCCACCTCTTGATGGATGTTATCAGTTGAAAGTACCTTTCCGCCAGTCGTAAACTAAACTCCAAATCGCCTCGTCTAGTTAGGGACATCGGCTCCCCTGATATGCCAGCTCACTCCCGAAGGGTTATTTTGGCTACCCAACGCTATTATTAAAAAACATGTGGTCAATGTAAAGTTACAAGAAAAGGTTAAGTAACCAATAAGCAGTTAATAATAATAAAATATGGGTATCTCACCACTACATATTTATTACAATTTCTTCCAGTATTTCAATACTGCCTGTACTGGTCGAACACACTTTAACATATAAAATACAATATATAAAAAATGATTTGCAATGCATTAAAAGTTACCTTAATATTTATCATAAATATTATAGAGATGTCTACGTGTCATAATAGCCTCGCCTGTGGCCGTTCAAGTAAGTGCACAAAATGGTGCCTCTAGCGCACAAGCGGTCAACAACATAATAATTACATAAACACAGGATTGCACTCAAATATACTAAAACAATAATAACAATATAAATAGACCATTTGTCACGTACTTACGTGAAATGGGTTACATGAGAAAATAAAACACTGACATAACATATGGCACTACACCCTCAAAATGTAAATACTAAAAGTAAACAAAAGCACGTGGCATTCTGCCTGACATATGACCACTGACATTCGTACAAGTACGTATCTGGTTGCATGGTAACCTAACTTTACATATTTGTGCACACTGATGCATGATACGGAACACTGACACTTACATAGCATAATAACATTTGACACTTATACACTAACAGTTGTGGCATTGTAGGATGATGATGTACACATACAAAAATAAATATACATTGCACACTGCCTAACATCTGACATAACTCTAACTACACCTTTTACAAGCCATTGCACTTGACACATAACACGCACATGGCACTGGTTCGTCGACTCAGGTGCTCCACTGTGATGTTATGTTGCATTCTTGACATCTCTGCTGGCACTATGTGGTGAATGGTCTGAGGGATAGGTGCTGTCAGCGTCAAATGCCCTCTCCTTCGGAGGCCATTCACTCGGTTGTCTCCTCTTCACACTCCGTCGCAGCATCTCGCCAGCGGCTGAAGCTTCTCTCGTAGTTGCAGCTGATACACACCTGTCTCTTGTGGTTGACATTGAGCTCTGGTCACACATAGTAGAGATCTGTCAACACACTCCTCCTCGTGTTGTTATTTTCGTACGAACGTATGTGGTCGCAGATTGTTAACATTGGAGTGTTGTTCTGCCGGTCTATGCGGTCGTGAAACGTCAACCCTTACTTCCTGATGTGATGTTAAGGCTGCTGCTTTGTTACGGACGCACGAAGTCGCAGAATGTAACCATGGGCCTATTTTTGGTGTTTTGCCGGCCCACGTGGCCATAGTTCCCATGCAGTCTGCGGTGCTTTGCTGGCTGCGGTTGTCCCAGTGGCATGGCCCCCCGGCTATGCATGTGGTGTACCATTGCTTTCTCGGAAGTTTCGTGCAGCAGGGAGGGGAGGAGAGTTCCCCTGTTCTCGACTCATCGCTGCTGCTGTCCTCTGCATCGTGCGGGTGGCGTCTGCATTGTCCGTGGTCAGGAGGGGGGGGGGGTGTTATCCTCGCCACGTGCTCCTAGCATCGGCTCACTTCCCATCTCTATTGCCCTGTTCGCCTTTGTTTTTGCAGGTTGCTGATGTCTCAGGGGCATGTTTACCTCTTGCGTGCTCTGACTGTCTGTTGTTGTTACGTCTTGTTGTATGTCCCTCAGTGGCATCCTGGCGACATTAGCAGGTGTTTCCCCTGTGAACGAAATCTCGTCGGGCGTGGAAGCCGTCTGTGGGCTCGATTGCGAGGCAAACAATCTTCCGATACTTGTAACCTCTGCTAGCGGTGTTGTAGCTCTCTCACTCTCTTCCAGAACACTTTATTGTGGTGCGTCGTTGGCTTGCATACTTGTTAGCCTGAGGTCGTCGCTGTGAAATACTGCCTTTCTCCTCGTGCTCAAACGCACCTTATAACACATACCTCCCAGTTGCTTCGTGATGACGTGTGGGCCGCTCCACTTCTCTGCAAACCCTGTGCAGAATTCCTTCTGACCTACAGATTGGTGATGCGCCTTGACATATACATACTGACCCAGTTGGAGTTGTGGTGGGGGTCGGGACGAGACCTTCCTCCATTGTGTGATGTAGCGCCATTGGTTTCCCCTTGCTTCTCTCACTGTGCATGCACGCCTCTCCTCTCTCGTTTTGTTTCCTTCAATGCAGATGGCACAATTTCTTGCTCCGCCCATGAACTCGCCTGGGAGCGTCAGGTCACGGCTCTGTAAGAGCTGGACTGTCGTCATCCCCGTGGCCTGGTTTACCCGCGTTCTGAGGGTTTAGAGGACAACAGGGAGTTGTTTCACCCACAAGGCATGGTTTTCACACACACAGAGATGCAGCTGGGTTTTCTATTCCTGACTTCGTCTTTCAGTCGGGTTTGTGCATGGATGTTAAACAGCTTTTGTTATGGGGCGCACACCCCATCTCTCGCACATTTTTCCCCATGTACGACTGGTAAATTGAGTGCCGTTGTCACTCAATACCGTGTGTGGGTATCCCCAACGTGCAAAAAACTCATTCTCTACCACTTTTCCCACGGTGCGTGCGTGGGCCCTGAACACAGGATATGCCTCAACCCACCTGGAAAACCGGTATGTTACCACAAAAACGAACTATTTTCCCGTCGAAGTGCGAGGATACGGACCCATTAAATCCAATGCTACTGTCTCGAGCAGCTCTTTTGGAGTGCGAGGTTGCTGTTTCTGGGCACTATTTGTGCGTCGGCTCTTGAATCTGTTGCAGTGTGTACAGTTGCGTACAAAGGTGCGGACGTCCACTGAAACTCCTGGCCAGTGAAAATGCTTCAAAATATTCCGGCAGGTTTGGTCAGCGCCGGGATGTCCTGCAAGATTGTTGGAATATGCGTACTGGACACGACACTGCGGGCAGCAAGCAGCACGTACTTTCTCCAAATGTGAGTGTAGTTGGCACGTGACTTGAGGGTACCATTCAACACATGCCACCGGTCGTTGATTAGTTGCTCTTATTCCAAAGTCCACTTACATGCGATGGGAAACTCAGCTTGTTTGTTTACCACATGCATTTTTACTGAGATAAAGGAGGGTCCTTGTGGTAGAACTGTGACGTTCACGCATCACATGCATGACATGGCCTGTGTTCGTGTGTCGGTGGGGGGAGGGGTTAAGACATACTCCCATGCTTCTTCGTCCTGTGCAATCTCTTCTCCTGGCATTCGGTACAGGTGATCGGCTAGTTGGTTTTCTATGCCTGTCACATGCTGCACTTCGAAATCGTATGCTTGCATCAAAAGTGCCCAGCATGTCAGTTTACTTCGACTCTTCTTCATGCTGTGTAACCACAGTAGGCAGCGGTTGTCAGTAACGGTAAATACATCCTTCCGTTCATTCAGCAGTCGTTGTACAGCCTCGCGATACTCTGGGGGAACTGCATGGTCGAGGTAATCCAGGGCTACAGCGGATGTGTCGTCTGTGTCTCGAGGTTCCAGATTGTAAACAGTCCGACGTTCTTTATGGTCAAAATGTATCCATCGACTGGCAGGTTCAACGACTACTTTTTGTTCCACTAACCAGGGAATACCCAGAATGACATCTTCTCTGATGTTCTGGGTGACAAAGGCTGTTGTTGTAATGTACCGTATTTGTACCATCACTTTCACTTCGCCAATAACCTCGCCTGTGTGTTGATGTGTGGCTAATTGGATTGCTTGTTTATTTTTCTTGATTTATGTCGGATCAATGTAACTAGCATTAACGAAATTATGAGAGGCTGCTGTGTCTACTAATGCTCTGCAAGAGATATCATTAACTTGGATCGGGATGTGTATGAAACTATGAATTTCACTCGTAATCTGGCCTAGTGTTTTTGCGGGTTCCGTTCTATTGTTCTTGTAGCGGCCTGGGGTGGGTGGCGTCAGGCTGCCCAACCCCTGCAGTCCATTTCCCGGCAGTGGTCTGTGTTGTTGTGTTGTTGATCCACATGGAAAATCTGCCCATGTTGGACACTCGTCCCAGTGTGGTCCATTACACCACCTACAAGGGTGCGGAGTCGGTCGTTTACTGTTTGTGAATCTCGGGGCAGTTGTGTTGTGTCGATTCGACTCGTTCACTCTAGGCTGAGAAGTTGTTGTTTTGGTTGGAGCTGCCGCCATTTCAGGAACTCTTGTCACAGTTTCTCCAACGGGCAGGTTTTTATGTTTGTGTATGTTTGTGTCTTGCCACGGCTGTGGTTGATCGCAGTTGTTACCTGGTCTTGAGGTACTGTTTGTATCCGATAGAAGTACGGTTTGAAGAAATTATTGCTCTGTCATGTGGATGGCGGAGGCCTAGCTGAACCTGCCACAACCTCCAACACATCTCGTAGCGAAAGTTCAGGATGATATGAACTTATTCAATTGATTTTGTTGGTGTCGAAGTCATAGAGTGACTCATCATTTGCTCCCTCATAATAGTCTGGCAGCGTGCGTGTAGTGATGTGAATTTTATGGTTAACCGAAGGTAAGAGACCATGTACTCCACGCGATCAATAAACAAGAGGTTCCTGTAGATTAACATTAATTACGCAGAATTACTTTATGATTATCAAACAAAGATAAGTGCCCGGAGCACCACAGCGTGGCGGTAGCCTCAAGAGATCTAAGATGCTACTCCTGTCTGTTTGGCCCAGAGGCCGCTCACTGGCCGATGCTTCCGCCCAAACATCACATGACATAATTTTACATAAAGTGAATTAAGATGAATGAAACAAAATAGGCTCTACAATGCCGATGAGATGTACATATCAATAAACTTTTAACAACAAAACGTAAAGCACATATTAAAAATATAAAAATTAATACCAAGTTCGACCAGACCATGCTGCGCTGCAACCTAACCTCAACATTAACACGTACAAATAAACAATAATATCTTTATAAGGTGTGTCGCCAGTCAAGTTTATTAAGTCTATATGATTTGTGTTAGTGGCAAAACATGTCAGTTCATATTATTTTGCATAAAAATACTTCGAAAATACTTTTAAGATTTTACAGGGGCTATTAGTCACATGGCTGCGTTCACCGGTCCACTTTGACAAGATGTTTTGGAAGGCTGTCGGAAAACCCAATATTTCAATACTGCCAGTACTGGTCAAACATACTTTAAAATATAAAATATAAAAAATTATTTGCAATGCATTAAAAGTTACATTAATAATCATAATAAATATTATAGAGACGTCTATATGTCATAATAGCCTCATCTGTGGCCGTTGAAGTAAGTGCACAAAATGGTGCCTCTAACGCATGAGCGGTCAACAACATATTAATTACGTAAACACAAGATTGCACTCAAATATACTAAAACAATAATAATAAAATATAAAGAGACCATTAGTTTCGTACTTATTTGAAATGGGTAACATGGGAAAATAAAATACTGACATAACATATGGCACTACATACACATTGACACTCAATATGTAAATACTAAAAGTAAACAAAAGCACATAGCATTCTGCTTGACATATGGATACTGACATTCGTACAAGTACGTACCTGGTTGCATGGTAACCTAACTTAACATATTTGTGCACACTGATGCATGATATGGAACACTAACATTTACATACCATGAGAACATTTGACACTTAAACACTAACAGTTGTGCCATTTGTAGGATGATGACGTACACATACAGAAATAAACACACACTGCACACTCCCTCACATCTGACATAACCCTAATTACACCTTTTACACGCCATTCCACTTGACACATAACACGCACATGGCACTGGTTCGTCGGCTCGGGTGCTCCACTGTGATGTTGTGTTGCATTCTTGACATCTCTGCTGGCACGATGTGGTGAATGGCCTGTAGCCTAGGTGCTGTCGACATCAGATGTTGTAGAGCAACATTTCAGGCTTGACTGTTCCTCCAACTCGAAGTGGTAGAACCCGTCCTTTATATCAATCACTGTATAATACTACTTCCCACACAGTTTGTCACTGATGTTACTAAGGGCAGGGATTGGGTATGGTTTCCTTTTCACGACTTTGTTAAGATCAACAGCATTGAGACACAACCGCAACTGGCCATTTGACTTTTCGACTACTTCTAGGTTACCGATGAAACACTCTGGTGTTACCTGACTAACTTGTGTTATCACTTATTTTTGTTCCAGGAGATCCAGTACTACTTTTAATAGCTCATTTATCACTCTTGGATTGTGCATTACTGGTCGTCTTATTTGCTCTGAGTTGGGTTCTGTGACTATTGTGTAATGACTAGGATATTTTCCTAATCCCTGAAAAAACTTCTTTGTACTGCACTAAAAATTCTTCTTTGGTGTTCAGAACATTGTTTTCACTAACAATGTCTAAGGGCTTAAGTAATCAAACCTAGCTGCACACACGATTCGACTCCTAATATTGGGACAGCATTGGTTTTGATAACTAAGCACTCAAGACTAATAGACTAATAGTAGTTCCACCATAAGTGCAATTGAAAGTCACACGACCCTCTGGGGTTAATTTAGTCCCCCCATATGCTACTATTGTTGCTCCGGTTCTTCTCATCTGAATGTCCCCGATCACACTCTTGAGTATCACTATGGTAATATGTTCACCTCTGAGCCTGTGTCAAGTTTGAAAATGACTGTGTGACCATTGACCTTTAAACTTTGTTTCCACTCCTTCCGACATTCCCATTCAACAGTTCCAACTCTGATGTGATCGCAATAGAATGCCTCTGCTGTGTCAGTTTCAATGCTTACTTCAGCCACCTCCTGTACTCTGTGTTGCTTAGCATTTTGGCACTGCTTGGCAAAATGTCCCTTCTCCTGACAGTACAAGCATGTTTTCCCATACGTGGGGCACATACTATATTGGTGAGATTTAACGCACTTGCTGCATGTACTAGGCTGATAACCTCGACCGCTTACCCCTTGTTTACTACCTCTGTTTCAACTGCCCATTCCATTAACACTTTGACCACTGTAAGTGGGGGGTTGCAATCGCCAATTACTAATGCGAACCACAACCAATTGCACTTGTTTAACTTCTTTTTCTGTCCTCTTTTTGTTGTACATTTTGCTTCGCTCAGCTGCATGACAGTCCCAAATAGCCTGTTCTATCTTCAAGTCATCTATAAGGAGAAGGGCCTCCCTGAGGGGGTTATCTCTAATACCAATCACTATTCGGTCCCTGAGGATATTTTCTTGATCCCCATAACCACAACTTTTCATGACTTCTTAACCTTAGTAAGGAAGTAGTCGAATATCTCCCCTTCCTTCTGGCAGCAATAATAAAATACATACCTTACGTACTTTTCATTCCGTTTTTTTGTGGGGGGCATATTTATCAAAGGCTTCAATTAATTTGTCAAAGTCATCAAATTTTTTGTTCCCTAGGCCAAACGTCGCCGCCAAGTCAATCGCATCATCTTCTGAGACTTTCATCATTATTCTTGCTTTTGTTTTGGAAACTCTTCTCTTTTGTTCTGAAGTTGCATCTTCCGTTAGATCCGGGTCGTTCCCACCAGCTCCAAGATAAACCATAAAATGGTATTTAAACACCAACCAATTTTCGTGCACATTACTTTTAGATTTAACTTCGGAGGGTGGTTAAGGGAGGTCTATGATAGACTTTCCATAATGCACAAGTTTTGGATTATTCCTTATATAAATACAGCACATATATTTCTCACTCCTGTGTGCTCTTCTCTCTTGCCTTGTACCCGGAGTAACTTTTGGCGCACGAGAGACAACAGCCACGACCGCACTTGACTCAGATTTATAGCCCCTGCATCATGTTTTAGTGTCAGTAGATGCTAACGTTGTACTATACACGAGTAGTAGTTATTCAAATAATTTATTATAATATAATTACATCAAGCCATTCTATGTTTACCGTTACTACCAGCTCCATCTTACATTTCACACTGTGCTTCTACATGTCCAGTGGGGCCAACCTATACACAATAATCATTCTAAGTCAGTCACTAATAAGTCCTGCAACAGAATGCATGTTGCTTTGTTATAGTTACGAAGTCGAGTTTCTATGTTAGAATTTTTTTAAAATTCCTATATGAATTTGTTTTTGTTAAGATTGTACCAGTAGTGGTAATATATAAATCCTTGTCTCCTTTTTTTTTGTTCGGATGCCATAAATTTTCTCTTCAGGGAAGTTGTCTATCCCTTTGTTTTTTTTATGATGCACAAGGGTATTCTTTAATTTATAAATTTTTATTTTGGTGTTTCTTACTATGGATTTTAGGTTAGGGATTTAGCCTGTTTCGGTTGGGTTAAACCCTCCTTATTACTTGTTTTTTTTGTGTTCAGAGGCAAGCATTATTTGTCTTCTTTCAAAGTAGTGTGGTGAAAATTAATTAAATGATTTGTTTTTTCTTATTATTTCAAAGTTAGTTTTGGGAAGACAAGTTCGAAAGTCGTTTAGTTTTTTTGTTGAGTTATGTCTAGGAATGTTTTGTCCTTAAGCTAGACATCGAGGTTTTAGTTGAAGGTTAAGTGATAGTGTCTTCTTAAGAATTCTTTTATTATTAAAAAAAATTTTTTTAGTATGAGCAGAAATCTTCTTTAATTTGTGGAGGATTTTGTTTATTTTCTTTTTTGTTTTGGTCATTTACTTTATGGTGGAATTTGAATAAGAATCAGATACTTCTCCGATTTTAAGTTTTTTTTTTATGTTGAGAATAGAGGCATTTTATTTTACCACAGAATCTCTTAAGGGACTGAAGTCATGTCGATTTTATTTTCTAGTACAATTCTTTTGCTATCACAACGACTTAAAGCATTCCAATTAACTCCTACTCTATATATTTCATGCTTTTCACTCCTTATTAAATTCATTGTTCTATATTCTATTATATCATTAACCAAACAATTCTTATAGTCCTCAAATGGAATTCTCATGTTAACAACACATTTTTGCACAAGTTTTGATCATTTATTTTCTTTATTATCAACTCTATATGCATATATTTTTGATCATCACCCACAAATTCTTTCATTATTTTGCCATTACATTCGCCTTTCATCTTACCTAAAACTTTTATTACTTATCTAAGGCATGTTATAGATATTGGCCTTTGGATAACCACTCATAGGGAATTTTTTCTCATTGTCTTCATATCTTCATAAAAATCATCTGTTTTTATGTTAAGAATGTATGAATAAGTATCTTGATAACATAATTCAATTTTATCACAATATTTCGGTTTCATTACTTTATAATGAAAATCGTACATCAATTCTTTTGATATGCCTAAAATTGACATACCCACATAAATTGGGTTACTAAATTTTACATTTATCTTGTTCATATGTATAGCCACAAGATTCTCATTAAATATAGTACTACTTTTGAAATTTGGTTTTGCTACTATCTTAGCCTAGACTTTTCCATTTGATATCATTCTTATTGCTACTCTGTTTCTAATATTCTCCATTGTTTTACCAAATACATAATTATTCGTTAGCTTTTAAAAATCCTTCCTAAAATAATTTTTGCATTAGTTCTCATTTATGTATTTAAATCTATATACTTCTTCAACCAATCAGACTGATTCAACTTCGATATCCTATGTATTTTTTAAGTTTTAAACCATTATTTAGGCACTGTTTCAAATAGCGATAGTGTATTACACACTTATGTTTGTTATCTAAAGTTGTTAATATTTAGATTGATTTGTTTTTGGAACTGTTTTATTTTCAGTGAAAAATGGTACATATTTATGAGAATTATGCAATTATTGTGGGTATTCTAAATTAATTTCTAATATATATCTATGTTGTGAATCATAATTTAAATTTAATATATAATTTTGCCAAAAATCTAATTTAAATTCGGGATAATCAACCCATTCGAAATTACCATATGGTCTATATTGTGACATTTCTCATGTATATAAATAATTTGCATCGAGATATGCTAAATAATTAGAATCTTGTTTTGTATAAAAATATTCTAAATATTTCTTATTGGTTTTTACATATTGTTTACAGTATTGTGATATTCCACCTCTTATACTATTTGCTACCATTAAAATCATATCATAATTATGTAATAAATCTAATGGTTGTTGAGCAATTTTGGCATGCACATCCCATGATAATCCGGGTGCTACAAAATACCATGCAGGATCTAAGCCCTTATTAATTTATACATGTTTTTCTGAAATTTTCGAATATATCTGCTAACATTTATACATCACTTTTTAAATATATATCATGATATTCGCCACGATTTTTAATATTAAACTGATTCCATACACATTTTGCATGTTCATAATCATTGTCACTTACATCAAATTCATTTAATTTTTTGTAAAATTTGTTCTTTGGTGGAAGTTCTGTTACTTGAAATTTCTTCAAACAGTCGATGAAATCATATTGATAAATACCCTTTCTAATTACTAAATTTACCTGATCTTTTGGAAAAGGCTTTAGTGTATGTTCCATTTAATCTTTACTTAAATTATATTATAGTTTATCTAAACTATTTGCCATAAATTTAAATGTGCCTATAAATCTCATTTGTATAATCTGTTTGTTTCCCAAATGTGATAAATTTTTCTTCAATATTCGCAATTAAATCTATATTTTTATCGTCATATCCTAACTCTTTAATAAATAAATAAGCATCATTTCCAGCTAAATTATGGAATAAATTGGAAAAGAATCGCGTGGTTTTAATTTTTGGTTACAGTTATTACATACTGGTTTAATGTATTTTCTAGTTATATGATCATGAAAACAAACTTTTTTATTATCCTTAGAATATTCATATTGATATAGAGCACATTTTTGGGTTTTTATTATATATTGCTATTTCTTCTTTTGTTAGTGAATGCATTGGTTCATTTCGTGAATATATTTCTTAAATTTTTTATACTGCTTTTTTTATTAATTCTGTAAACTTTTTATGTACATTTGAACTTTGATATACTACTGGTAGTTTATAATCACCATAACTAGATACAATGTAATAACAAAAACCGGAAGCTTCATGTAACTGATATTTCATTGTATATGATTCATCATTCAATTTTAAATCAATGGCATTTGAATGTTCATTTGTAAGATTATATATTTCTTTAAGTATTTCTTTATAAAGGTAATTATCACTACCACCCTCTGTTAAAACTGGGTATATTTTAATATTTTAAATTATATATTTCTCTTTGATTTGGTTTGGATGTTGATATTTCCTTTAGAATTGATTCAAAATCCTCATATATCGTAAAAGGAACCTTCATTGTATTTTTATAATTTTAGAGAAATATTTTCACCCCTTTCGAAGTTATATTGATTCTTACTGATTCATTTTTAGAGGAGTCGTCTACATGATTACTTAATTTTTCTTGTGACATAAAGAATTGAAGACACATTTCGCATATATAAGTTTTGCCATTATGTTTAGTTTTTTGTGCATAAAGCAGCTTAGATAAATCTGTTATCCAACAATAATGAGAATTTTTATCATCTTTAAAATAAAGTAAATTATATGCTTTTTTTTTATTTTTTGTAAGCTGTAATGGATATACCATGGGTTTCATACCTTCTTTAGAGTATACATTTATAGATGTATCAATTTGAGTTTCTCTTTTCGGTACATTATCAATGTTAATTGGATATTCATATTTATATATTATTTTATCTATATTAAGCCCCGCATTATTATATTTAGTTACTCTTGTTGGATCTTTTTCTGCTGAAAACAACGCAGACTTAAATGCCCAAAGAAAACATTTCTGATCTTTATTTTTCACATTTATGCTAACTTTTTCATTCTTAACCTCTTCTAGTAGATCAAAATATGATGCTCCAGTTAATTGATCATACTTATTTATTGCTAATTGTATGTCAATTAATTAATATAAAGTCCATTCTGAATGTCTTTTTTTAAATTATGATAATTGTGTAAGTAATTCTTGCTTTTTAATTTTATAATTCTTTATAATTTCCCCTTTGTTTAGTATTCTATGATTAAATAACTGAAATATAAATAACTCTACTTGATTAATTTCCTGCTTGCGACAATTGGTATATAATTTTATGTTAGTTTTCAACCCTCTAAATGTTCTAAGATTATTGTGCATTATTTAAAAAACCTTACTTTTTACAGAATTAAAAAATTGATACACTGCACTAAATTAAAAGAATTCTCAATCTTAAAAATTGATAACCTACATTTAAGCACATTATTAACTATGTAATTTTTATTGGCTCTTCTATTTCTTTTGCTAGCAAAACTATTAGTAGAATAGGGGAATATTTTTTCTAATGCTTTTCTGTCTTGCTTATATAATTCATTGATACTAGCATCTGATAAAAGTAAATTTGTAACATTATTCTTTGTCATCCATTATTTTATTTGCTTGTTTTTATTTCTAGGCCTTACAAATATATTATTAGAGAATTGGAATATTTCTTTAAATGCATTTCTATCTTTAAAGCATAATTAATTGATATTGGATTAAGAAAATGGTAAATTTGCAAAGTTTCGTTTTCTTAATAGATTTAATATTATTGGTATAATAAATGTAATTAATTCATATTTCCCTGGCCTGTACCATTATTTCATTTTAAATTCTCTACCTATAATTCTTAACTATCTCAATCTCTTTTCGCCCAACTCAACTGCAAGATTGTTGGCTGAATTTTTTATTGTTTATTTATAAAGAAAAAATTTTCAATATAAAATTTAAAAAAAGAGAATAATAAATATTATGGAATAAAATAGAACATGCGATTAAATTATTAATAAAAATTTTGTTGTTTTTAACTAAGTAACTTATTGTTAGACTAAGATGATAATTCTTCATATATTCACTAAAATATTTTTTACATATATTTGAATATTTGTCCTCACAATTTTTATTATAAGAAAATAGTTTTATATATTGATTCTCATTACATACTTATAAGTATTTGTTGGGTAATTATCATGTTGAGTTTCATTTAGAATACCTACTACTGTGTTGTGCTATTTACTATTTTTATGATATTCGAGTTGAAGATTATAAAGATATTTTCCACATTCGCAGTGTGTTTTCTCTTTTTTTTAAGGCATTATGATTTTTACCATATTCACTAAAACCGTTTTTACATTTTGTTGTAAGTTTGTCGTAAGTAGCCTTATGACGATAAAATGTATCAATAGATTTTTTACTCTTTACATACTATGCTTGTCTTAGTTGAATAATCACCACGTTGAATTTAATTTGGATTGTGTAATTTAGTGTTTTTTATGATTTTAGAGATATAGATTACAAAAATATTTTCCACATTCACATAGTATCTTCTCTTTTTTTATCTCATAACGAATTACGTATATCATATTCTCTACAACATTTTTGCAGGTAATAATATGCTTATCTTTTGTGTGTTTATGTGGTGGAAAACTTTCTATATTTAATACTTCACTGCACTTTTCACATTGTTTGAGCATTTCATAATTGGCAAGCAGAGATTCCATTTTTTGTTATTTAAAAGAAAAATAACTACAAAAAATTTAATGTCAATTTTAAATTTGTTTTAAATTTTATTGTTATTTTAATTTAATTATTATTTTTAATTTATTATTTTTTTTATTTTACTTTTAAATTGTTTTGGTATAATTTTTTTTATTTTCAATAACAACAATTGGATTCGCTGCTCACCAAGTTAAACAATTCATTTGAATTCACTAAACTACAAGAATTCTAAAATAATGCTGCTACAGAATTTTAAATTTATGATTCTAAGTTTGGTAAAAAATTAATTTTATTATGTGTGCTAAATACAACATTACATTACGAGATCGATATGTAAATAAGTTTGATAAATATTGTTTAAAATTAATAAATGAGAACCAAGTTTTTATAATCTATAAAGGTTTAAAGGAATGAAAACTGGAAAATCTATGCATTATTTAGAATTCTCTTAAAATATATAAATTCTATTAATTTGTATCTGTCATTTATCATTTTTCTTATTTAACTTTTCATTTTTCCTGGGTAGTGCGTGCGTGGGAACAAGTTCTTGTTAAAAATAATAAATTAATATTTCATTTGATTTTTGTCTTAATTTGAATGATTTTGGTTTAAATTAGCAAGGTAATTTACCTTGGAAAAAGTCCAGCAATGCCATTTTTGAAAAACTGAAAATCTGGTTGTTTTTTGGTCATAACTTACATTAGTATGGCATGTGTTTGAGAATCGAAAAATGAGATTTTTGTAGAAAGAAGAAAAAGTTGATTGAAAACGACAAATTTACTTGAATTTGTGGGTAATTTTCTCGATTTTTTGATGAAAAAGTTAGGTGCGCTAGCTCTCTCCTTTATTCTCTACTTAAATTATGTACATACTTCTGAGGAACGAACCCTTCCCAATACGAAAAATTATATACGTCTGTGTTTGTTACTGAAATGGGATTGTTATATCCGAGGACTTTTGGGACAATATATCGCTAGATGGTTCTAAATAACTGCTAGGATTTCAGCTTGTCGCTAATTTTTCCCCCCGATATAAAACCTTTATTTCCTAGGCTACTGCGCAAGCGGTTCTAGATAATAAATCCCTGTCAAATGCGCTCTCTCGGATAGGTTCCCCCCCTCCCCCTTCACGATGGTGACGGCAGGACTAACCCTGGGAGATACAATGTAATGGTTGCTTGACTCACTAAGAAGTTTCAAGACGCAGCCCTTGGCAGCCCGCCTCACGTCGTGTTGCGCCATAGGCAGGACAGTATAAATATTTGGTGGATAATTTTGCATAATATTTTTTAGTGGTGTTGACATTTGCAGCAATGAGCGGAGCGCGTGGCCAGGTGTTGGACGTGTGGAGTGTACGGGAGCAGTCGACATACTGCAGACGTTCCAATAAAACTGAAGGAAAGAAGACTGTGAAATGTATTTGTGACGGGATGTCTGTGTGTTGGCACCTGTCAGGAACGCCGGTCAAGACTGGCATTAGTATTATCTAGAATTGTAACGCTATATGTGCACGTCACAGAGCGAGGTGGCTCAGCGGTGAACCACTGGACTCGTATTCGGGAGGACCCGGGTTCGATCCAGGTCCGGCCATTTCGGGTTTCAAGGAATTCCCGAAATCACTCCAGGTGAAGGCTGGGATGGTTCGTTCAGACAGGCCCTGGCTGATTCTTATCTAATTCCTTTCCCCATCCCCAAAAAGTGTTTCCATACCTTGGCCTAATGCTGTTCTGGAGCACTATAAACACCGGGCAATAAGAAAAATTACTGGCAACGAATAGCTATTAATATACGATGTGAACTTACATATTTTCGGCCTGTTGTAAAAATACGTTGTAAACATTTAATGTTTTACATTAATTATACGTAAGTTTCCAAACCGCAAATAACCTAGCTACGACCTGAGGTATAAGTAACTTGTAACAATATATTAATGGTAGTTACAATTTATACAATATGCATAACATAAAATATAATTTAAAACAATATGCACAATCAAGCGAAGTTTTCACTTTCTTCTCCTATCTAATCTTTTATTTTAATTGGGCAAGCCTATAGGCAAAGAAACGTTATTTATTACAGCATTTTGTTATTTGGGCAAGCATATAGGCAAAGAAACGTTATTTATTACAGCATTTTGTTATGTGGGCAAGCCTATAGGCAAAGAAACGTTATTTATTACAGCATTTTGTTATTTGGGCAAGCCTATAGGCAAAGAAACGTTATTTATTACAGCATTTTGTTATTTGGGCAAGCCTATAGGCAAAGAAACGTTATTTATTACAGCATTTTGTTATTTGGGCAAGCCTATAGGCAAAGAAACGTTATTTATTACAGCATTTTGTTTTTTGGGCAAGCCTATAGGCAAAGAAACGTTATTTATTACAGCATTATGGTTAGTTTACTACATTATAAGCCCGTATAAAACTATGAAAAGTCGTAGGCAATATATATGCCACAGTAATGTTTTCAATGTACATTCATCATCGTAAAATAAAGTCGCCGAAGAGAAAAGGATAAGTGAGACACTGGTAGGTCAGGCAGCGGCCGATAAAGATGGACATTAACAGTACGCATTCAGAGAAAACCTCTCATTCAATGGCAACATGTTATGCGTGTCATATCTACAGAAATGTTGATGAACACAGTAGGGAAAGAAATCTGGTTCGATGTAGTAGAACTGCAGTTCTCGCAAACTCAATATAAAAAAAATCAAGTTGTACAATAGAACAAATAAAGCTGCTAACATATTTTGTAAACCAAGCCGTATTATAATTCACAACTAAACTTTTTTTGTAGTAGAGTTACGCGTGATTTGATGTCGGTTTAAAGTCAATCTTAAAAATGTTTTAGACTCGATGCTACTCGACTACTAGGTTGGCCTGATGCGGAGGAAGAGAGTGGCGGGAACATGGCTCGCTCCACATGACGTTACTGGGGACAACGACTGGCGACAATCACCATGGCAGATAAAACTAGCTAGTTCCAGCTGCTCACCAACACAACAAGGGAATCTCCGCACGTCTTTCTATTTGCATGGACACTGGATACGCCTATTTCACACTTCAAGGTAACGTAATGTAATGGAATTAACAACTATTGTAGTTATAATTTCTGTGTAAAATGTAAACGAGGAGGATAAACATATTGTTTTATTTGGATAGTAACATGTATTGTATGAATAGTCTTATTCTCGCATATAAGCTGCTTTGTGTGGTCTTGGCGTTTCTCTATTACGAAACTTTACTTTTCATAGTCCTAATTGAACACATTCATTGGTAAACAAGGATTTTATACATTGTAAAATAATTCCTCTTTAGCTGCATTTCGTTAAAAAGAAACTTCAAAATAGGCAATGAAATACCTCAAAAATCCTATACAGTATCTTTCGCATGCTAGCCCTTTTGATACAAGAATAATGAAAAATGAAATATTATCTGGTAAAATGAAAATCTTATCGCAGAACTTAAGTATAGTAAAAGGCACAAGAAAAACGTACTGTTACGTTGTAGTTAATTTGCTGTAATTTCAAACATATCAATAAAAAAAACCCATTGGAAATAAAATATAGCATATGTTTATTTAACCAGAATTTCGGCGCAAATTTTAATCTCACTTTCGTGTGAACATGTCACTTTTTTGGGCCTTCGAATTATAAGTAGAAAATAATATTCGCCTGCGTAGTTGACAGTATAACGAGCTATAAAATACTCGCTCGTGTTTTCGATACATTTGTAGAGCACAGTCGTGGCGTAATGAAACTCTTACACGGCATATTTTTCTTTTATTTTTTTTGTCGCTCATTGGCTGCGCAACGTTTACTGTTTAGTTTCGGATATGATGATAATTATATGTCATTTAATATTTTTAAAACATACCGTTTAAACATATTCCTAACAAGCTGATTACGTGTTGAGAAGTTTGACACCTCCGCAAATAACCAAAATTCACGGGACAGTTGAAATGAACTTGGGAACGAAATTCTGGTTAAATATTCAAACTTTCTACAAATGAGATTAACGCCGTCCATGTCGAATAATAAGAAACTATTTTGAATCATATTTCTTAAATTGATTTGATAACATCGAGGGAAATGAATTTTGTGACTTTTTAAAAGTCACAGCAAATTGGCTGTTTCAATTTCGAGGTAATACTTCAGGCCGTAATGGCTTGGAATATTTACATGCAGGGAAATAACTCGGTCTTCTCCTTGATTACATCTACGCCAGCTGTCAACTCTCATTTCGTGAAATGAAGGAACTGCCCGAATTTTGCTTCCGTTCTATGACCGAGATCTGGCATTGAAAAAGAACAAGTATTATGTAAAGCTGTATTCCAGGCTAAAACCAGAATTTATGCGGTACACCTAACACATTCCCATAAGTATATGTACTCTCGCGCTGCAATTTATCGAAAACTAACGGCTGATCTGGTGCCATCTTCCACAAAACATGTTTTTTGTTTTTATTTTAAAAAGTCTCTCAATTTGTTTTGGTAAAAATGTCTGTAGCAATTTATCTTATATTTCAAACGGAATCTTTTCTGAAAGTGTCAAATTTTGATTATTTAATGTCAGTAACTAAATTTAGTTGTATAGTGCTATATTTTAATCGTGCACATGAAGGCATACCAGTTAATTTTTTTGTATTTATATTTCCCCTATAAACATATTGCAGAGTATTATTAAAAACAACACAACAATTATTTTGTAAAGAATCTGCTACTTTTATACACATATTAGATAAAGAATCAGAATAAAATGGCGCTTTTGGAAATATTTTTTTACTGTTTTCTGTTAATTTTAAACAATCTTTCAATGGATCAAATTCTTGCTCTTTTTGGAAATTTGGGTTAGTATAATTATAAATTGTTGCTTCTAATCTTGTAATACCATTTTCTTTAGCTAATGTAGAAGCAAATGATTTTTTAATTTTTTATCTGGACAATTTAAAAAGTCTATAATATGGTCACAAAGTTGTTTATTAACTCCTGAGCTTGTTAATTGACAAATGAATTTATTGTGTATTTTTACTCTGAGATTTTTATCAATGTATGTTACACAGTCTTTTCCAACAGAATTATTATTATTTACTATTACATTACATTCTTTTTGGAAATTCTCCTTGCACATAAAATTTAAAATTATTTATGATGTAGGTACACATCTCTTTTTCATTAAAAATACCTCCAAAATCTTGTGTTATGTCCAAATCCAATGAATAATAATGTTCATATCTAATTTCTTTTAAAATTTCGTGTAACTCATTTTATAATTTTTATAATTTTTCATCTGCTATCTCTATTTTGTAAGGAATAACTATTGGGTTTCCATATTTTTTTCTAATATTTGGTATATATCTGCTAATAATTTGCTTAACACCAATAATTGTTTGTACATCAGAGTCTAATAAATATGGTGTTTTTACTTTAACACCGTGTCTTGCCAAATTAAATTTAGAAAGTACATCTTAAAAAACTGTTAAAACTTCCACAAGCTTGTTTTTTTACAAGAAATGGATTATTTAGTCATTTTTCCTATACGGTCTAAAAATCTGTTATTTTAAAAACCATAATTTTGTCGCAAAAGAGCTCTGTTATTGGTTTAAATTCTTCGAGTTTTTGTTCTCCATTTATGTATATAATATCTGCAATATTTGTTGCCAGATTATCATTTTAATTTTCATTTAATAACCATAAACCAAATCTTTTATTGGTTGAATTATTTTTATTGCCTAAAAATTCTGTAATAGAATATTTAGTTGTATACATTTTGTTTTCAACTACTATTAAGTAAAAAAAAAATTTAATTATAAGATTTAAAAAGTAGTAGCAACAATTTTAGTAAATTGTTGAAATTTAATAAAAACTCGGAAAATGTAAAAGTAGTTGAAACTGGGTAATTGAAAGTAAAGTAAGGTTATTTTTGTACCTATATAAAATTATACAAACAGAAATTTTTATTGATAAAGAATTGAACATTGCTCATTTCAAAATTGTTTTAAAATTTAAAAAAATATATATTTCAGAACAGATAAATTTTCTAATTTTAAAGACTATATTTATGGTTTGGGTGGTTGTGATTATGGATTCAATAATGACTATGTTTCAGATTTTCCTTTATTTTTAAGTTTTAAAAAGTCTTATTGGTGTTTTACTTTTGTTGAATAAAACTTATGAATTCTATTAGTTTGTATCTTTTCATCTGATTTGTTTGTTTTGCCCTTAAATTTGCTTGATTGTTGCATAATTTTGTTTGTTTTATCCTGTGTCAAATCCTGCACGCTCATTTTTGAAAAACTGCTGACATTTTCTGTTTTTTTTTTTTTTAAGAGCTCCTTTTAAAAAAGATTTTAGAGCTTAAATTTAACCTTCAAATATCTTATTTTGGCTATTTTTACATGATTTTTATGATTTTTTTCATCACATGTCAGATATTGAGATTTGAACTTTTTCCTGTACTTTTAGACGAAATAACCCTATTTAGTGTATTGCATTTTTGTTGTAATTTTAGAAGAAAAAACTCAAATGTGTGCTGGGCCAGCTCTCTCTTTATTCATCTACTGCTACAGTAAGTTCGTTTAGTGTAGACTCTATCTTTTTCGAACAACTGTGCTAACTGAATTTTTTCATAGACAACCAATTTCTGTGCAGGCCAAAAGAAAATTTGGTTATTTAAAAATATTAACACACAAGGCACTAAAGACCATCGAGTACGCCATTACTTGCACATAGCCTACGTTTAGTGGAATGTAAGCTTATGAGTTACATCGTTAACTCCTTGTATTTCTATGTTAAATGTAATAGTTCGTTGATATCTTTCATAATCACTATAGTGCGCTCTTCAAAACAAGCGGATTATTTGCATAATATTGTGCATAGAATAAATGACGAAAAATAAAAATTTTCAAACACAGGCTTACTGGCTCCAACGTTGTGTCAAATTTGTATGTGAGGTGGCACACTGGCGGATCGTATAATGAATGTCCTGCCAAAGAAAGTAGATGATATTATGTATATGATATTGTAGTATATATTTAATGCGGATGCAAGCACAGCCCAATAATTGGACTGAATATCGAGTAAATTTCTCATTTTCAAGCTACTTCAATCTTCTAGAGACATCATTTATCTCTTCAATTTTATTCTCAAAATCAAACAAATTAAAGCCAAATCAAGCTAATTCAATTCAAATCTACAATTTAAATCAAGCAATTTTATTTAATTCTTGCTCAGCAGGGTCCTTTTCCAGTCTAATATGATCCAAAAATTAATCTAAATCTGCAAGCCAAATCAATTAGTCAATAAAAACACCGCAAAATTTGATGAAATTCTTAAGAGAACTCTAAATCATGTATACATTTTCCAATTTTCATTTCCTTTAAGCCTCTATATGCAATAAAAACTTCCTTCTCATTTATTTGTTTCAAACTATTTCCATTCAATAAATTTCCATAGAGATCAGGCAGCGTAAATGTATACTTACCATCTAGAATACAATTAATTTCCATAGAGATCAGGCAACGTAAATGTATACTTACCATCTAGAATACAATTAATTTCCATAGAGATCAGGCAGTGTAAATGTATACTTAACATCTAGAATACAATTAATTTCCATAGAGATCAGGCAGTGTAAATGTATATTTACCATCTAGAATACAATTAATTTCCATAGAGATCAGGCAGCGTAAATGTATACTTACCATCTAGAATACAATTAATTTGCATAGAGACCAGGCAGCGTAAATGTATACTTACCATCTAGAATAAAATTAATTTCCATAGAGACCAGGCAGCGTAAATGTATACTTACCATCTAGAATACAATTAATTTTTTTTACCTAAATTAGATTCATAAATTTGAAAAACTGCAGCAGTATACCATTTATTTTGTTCGAGATCTTGTAGTTTATTGAATTCAAACGAATTGTTCAACTTGTTGATAAGCGATTCCAATTTTTATTTATAAAGAGAAACATTTAGTAAGAAGCAGAAAAATGGCACTGAAGTTTTATCAAAATGTGATGATTTAGCTTGCAAATTTGGATTTGACAAACATGCTCACAGGGGCTTGAAACATGTTGAAATTTTTGTTTGACTTTGGCCTTAAATTTGCTTGATTTTGAGCTACAATTTGAAATATTCTCAAGGAAATGAGAAATTTACTACATTTTGGCTTAAATTTGCATTTCATCTAATTTAGTGCGCTTCGCAAATATACGCATTAGATATCTAATTTTTGTCCGTCTCATCATAGTGGTATATGTTTTGAAAATTTCTAAAGTAATGCTACTGTTAGCTTTGCAACTACATATCCGTCCACCCGAGCTTCAGCCAGCTTGAAGTTGCCTTTTTATCTGTTTCAGTCTATAATTCCCTCTATACGCGTATGTAGTTCCGAAGAGCGAACATTTTGACTAATGTAAGCTTTATAAGCATAATGAGACAAAAATTGATAAAACTATCCAGTTAGATTCTCTTGGAAATATAGAAACGGAAAGAAGCACGGGTGTTCTAAGGAACGGTTCAAATTCCCTTTTTTCTTCAATTTAATTTAATTTTCATTCACGTAATGTTATTTGACCAGCCTCGGTCTGGCTGATTGCTGTAACTGGTCCAGCAGATGGCTTCTTATTGATACCCCGAAGTTGTTTGTTTTTGAAGGATCCTGCTAGCGAGTGCCAATGGATGGCACTCCTGCATCGTCGTGTAATTGCATGGTAAGTATTAATGAACTGTAATATAGTTTGCTATGCAGAAAAACCTTATGACAAGAGTATTTGCACTGCCGGGAACATATAATTAATCAACCGTTTTTTATAAATGGCTATCATTCCCATGAAATTTTCTTATACTGGTGAAAACTTTGAACTTGGTTAACCCAAGTTTATAAGTTTGCTAGAAAAACCACATTTTCAAGCATTTAGGAGAATCCGTATGCAATACTTAATTTTTGGGTTTGAATAATCTACGTATTTAGTAAATTTGTTTTTAAAAAATCTACTTAATATATGAGTTTCATACAAAAGTTACTGCAAAATATCTCAGTTAATTTGTGATCTTTTCCTCGCTAAACCGACCACTAATTAATTTCGTCTTTGCTTTTGGAAATTTTTGGATGACAAAAAAATTCCGCGTGTCTTTCACTTCAACGTTATTTAGTTTAAATAGCTTAAATTTTCCACGCATTACGAAGCAAGCTGATCAATTTTCAAGCTTTCATCAAATGGACATCACGCGGGGAGACAGAACAATCTGTGTTTAAATCAGTGACAGATTTAGTGGAGAGGCACAGGGCCACCTGCCCTCCCAGAAGTCCATTAAATGCACTACCTAAAATAACACATTTTTGAAAACATTGTACCTCTTAGCAGAAAGGAAATTTTGCAAAGGAGCATATTCTCCAATATAGTGACTACTTTTAATGGACACATTTGACGCGCTGCAGTTAGTTGGAACTCAACTTCATGCTGTGGACATGCTTTGTGAATACAATACAATATACAAATGTTTGCATCCGCAAGAGTTAGCTAGAAGAAGTGTTGTTTACCGAAAATTTTCATTTCCCTGTCTCGACCAGAGCCCCCACCAACTGGCTGTGTTCTTGGGTGAGTGAGGCACAGCGCAGGCGCATCTAGTGCGAGATCACGTTTAGCGCAAGGCACTTAACACACTAGCATGCTGCAACGCGGTTTACAAGGCAGGTAGGTGGCTCACTCTACCCTCCCTGTCACCCGTTACCGCTAGTATTTCCCAATACCTGTGTTTCCCCAGCATTCCACCCTGCTGTAGTCCGTGTGAACAGTCAACACGTGTGCAAGTAGGAGACATTTGTTACGATGAATAGAAAAAGACAACTGGAATTGGGTACATTCTTTTTGAAGAAAATCAAGGTGAGTTTAAAAGTTTTGCTAAACCGGAATAAACTGTTCTGTTATTTTATGTCAAACATTATTGAATCCAACAAATGGAACGGTGTGACAGGTCCTTAAGGGTCCAATGTATCTGGAGCTTTTTTCCGCGTTTGAGACAGCAGCAGAATTTAAAATAGAAATAATATTACTAAAATAACAAAATATGACACAAGAAAAAACTACACGAAAAAAATATTGGTGAAATTTTATTATTTCAATTTATGAGGTATGTGATGTCTTAAATTTAAAAAATGACCACAATTTTTCTGAGTAAGAAGTCATTCACACATTGCGTCGTTGTATTCCTTATTTCCTAGATTAGGTCATTAATCCGGCCTTATGTCTGACTTCTGTAATAAAAAACCATTCACACATTGCGTCGTTGTATTCCTTATTTCCTAGATTAGGTCATTAATCCGGCCTTATGTCTGACTTCTGTAATAAAAAACCTTTCACACATTGCGTCGTTGTATTCCTTATTTCCTAGATTAGGTCATTAATCCGGCCTTATGTCTGACTTCTGTTATAAAAAACCTTTCACACATTGCGTCGTTGTATTCCTTATATCCTAGATTAGGTCATTAATCCGGCCTTATGTCTGACTTCTGTAATAAAAAACCATTCACACATTGCGCCGTTGTATTCCTTATTTCCTAGATTAGGTCATTAATCCGGCCTTATGTCTGACTTCTGTTATAAAAAACCTTTCAAGCTTCAGCTTGAGGGTAGATATCTTTAACTAAAAAAATTACACAGCCATTAACTTATATAATAATTTTATAATGACTCGGGATGCGATTTAAACAAAATCTAGTCTGCTTTAAGAAAGTGCAAATTAAATTACATGTGTGTATCACATTTTATAAGAAACTGTCTACCTATATAGTCAGTTAACGACTGGAACAGACTTTTGAACAACACCTTAGTCGTCAGCTGCATGCATCGTTACTACAAACAGTGACTGGAGCGGGTATAGTTTCTTTGGCAGCACGGAGAGAGAATATAGTTTGCATGTTTTAATGCATTTTTATATCTATTGCTTAATAACGATTTAAAGCATTCCAATTAATAAGACGCTAACACTTTTAGCTGGCCCAGCACCGGAATGAACATGTAGAAAAGATGAATGAGCCCGAAGTGCCATCAGTGCTTTCTTCGTCCCAAGGGAACGACAATGAGTTCGATTCTACTGATTCCATTTCCAGCATCACTTCATCTGTGGTACCAGAACTGAATAGTGCAACGTTAAATACTTTTTGCTTAGACTTTGTACATCTTATTAGTGATCGGAGTGTTGTTGTTTTACTGAATGACGAGGAAAAATACCAGTGGCATAAAAACTCGTGGGTGCCCTCATCGGACTTAAAATTCCCAATGAATGCAGAAGCAAGAAAAATCGATCATTTCAATGGAACTGGTTAGGAATGTACGAATGGCTGGCCAACAGTAAGAAGGTGAGTGGATAATTGTGTAGAATGTGCATATGTTTTGGGCGTTGTGAGGGAGGGACAAATAATGTAAAACTGGGTAAATTAGTGGTTACGCCTCTTAATACCTACAATAAAGCAGTAGAAACACTGAAGCATCATGCCAGCACAGACTTTCACAAATGAAATATGATTGCAAGTCATTACTCTTTTATGGTTATGGATGAAAAATATGATGATGTCATTGTATGTATGCGAGCAGCAGAAAAAAATTAATTGAAGAAAATAAAAAACTTATCCCTATAATCAAAATAGTTATCTTCTGTGAAGCACAAAACATACCACTAGGAGGACATAGAGATTATGGGGACTTACAAACAGATACAGAAAAAAATGGAGAAGGTAATTTCGGAGCTTTACTGAAGTTCTGGATAGTTGCTGGAGATGAGATTCTAGCCTCACGTATAGGTCTTTGCGACAAAAATATCAGCTACATAATTAAGACCACCCAAAATGAATTAATCCAGTGTTGTGAAGATGCCATTACCGAAAAAATCTTTGCAATGATCAAGAACACAAAATATTTCACCATAATGGCCGATGAGCCAAGTGACATTTCTATTAAGCAGCAACTAGCTATTTGCATAAGATATTTCGACACTACTTCGTATGAGATCCAGGAAAAATTCTTCAAGTTCATTGACATCGTAGATGTCTCTGGGGAAAACATTGCTCGCACAATTTTGCAGGAGTTGGACAGACTAAACCTGGATATCTCTTACTACCGCTCTCAAGCTTATTATGGAGGCTCTAACATGAGTGGCAAATTCAAAGGTTACCAGGCGCGTATTGCAAAATACAGCCACTGACCATCTACAGCCATCGTGCAAATCATGGACTGAATTTCGCAATTAGTAAATCATGTTCTGTGGCTAGCATAAGATATTCAATTGGAGTAATATCATCTGTTTAAAACCTCTTTCGCGAGTCAGCTGGGAGAATACAAAACTAGAAACCGAAGTGCAAGATAAGCTGCCCCATCTCAAAAAAGGAAAACATGCCCTTAAGAAGATGTGCGAAACAAGATGGGTTGAAAAGCATGATGCTGTTTTAACATTTCTTGACACACTCCCTTGTCTCCCTGTCGTCTTGGGAACCATTTCTGAGTCATCTGAAAGGAGAGGAAGCAATGCGTTTTCATTCCTTCATGATTCACAGTCGTCTGAGTTCCTTGTCAGTGTGGTGGTTCTCGCTGAGGTTTTTGGACTAATTCTGCCCTTGGCTTGGAAGTTACAGACAAATTACATGGATGCACTGGAAGCAATGAAGCTCGTGGAAGCACATTAGCAAGTCTAAGAGAGTAATGTTACAAAAGCACTGTTACATTCAATAAAATATTCAAAGAGTCCGAAAAGTTGGCAATGGAAATGGGGACACAAATCAATAAGCCAAGAACAACCAATCTGCAGAAAAACAGATCAAACTTCAATTCGCAAACAGTTGAAGAATACTATCGCACTTCATTGTACCTTCCTTTCATGGACATCATTATAGTGAACTTTCTTCCAGATTTCCATAATCAGAGCTTCAAAGAGTTGGACAGATTCAAAAGCGCTGTCACCAGAGTTTAGTGATGGTTTCGAAGACGAAGTTCTGCAAGGTGCAGAGCCATACAACGACGATTTACCGTGTTTTACAGCTTTGAAAGAAGAATGACGAGTATGGAAGCAGATATGGATATCAAACCCTTCACAAAAGTTTCCAAAATCTTCTGCAGAAGGCTATAAACAGTATTGTGCACTACCAAATATTAGAGTTCTGTTTCAACTCTTATGTGTCCTACCAGTTACAACGAACATAGTGGAGGGCTCCTTTTCGACATTGCGTCGCCTGAAAACGGAGCACAATGACTGAACATCGGCTAAATGGGTTGGCTTTGCTGCATATCCACCAGGACATCGCATCCGCAATGAAGCATGAAGAAGTTCTTGACATCTTTGCTAGGAAGCAAAAAAGAAAACTTTCGTTAAACTTCCTTTGAAGCACAAAATATAACAATAAAGTGTAATTTTTGATCTTCAACATGTGCTTGTTTTGTTTGTAGGAAGTACTAGCTGCAAGGAGTGTACACTTGATTATGTCTGTTATAAGTCTTTATTTACTTTCTGAGTTTGTAATAGGAAGAATATTCATGTTTTGGCAGGGGAATATTTCCTTTGATGAAAATAATATTAATTATTCAGTTGCATTATAAAAGTGTTAATTTTTTACATTGTATTTAGTCACCTATCCAGACGCCAACGGCCGGCATTGTAAACTTGTAGTTTTTAAGTACTAAATTGGACGCTGTGTGGTGATACTTCTTTGTAAAATTGTTCACTGACACTAATTATATTTTAAAAAATATTACAATTTATGCCAGCTATATATTAAATGTTAAGGTTCGAAAACTGCTTAACTAGCACCATTTTGCACCTTAAAATAAAAATTTTCCTGGCGGAGGGCCCCCCGGACCACCCCCACCCCTTCTAACTTGGTGCACCAGCAAAAAAAAAAAAAAAAAAACTGCTATATGCCCCTTCCAAAATAAAAACCTGAATCCGCCCCTGTTCCTTTATAACATATCTGAGATAGTAATTCAAGTTTGAGAGTGATTTTATCTTTATACTTCTCAGATGAAAGTATTTCCCGAATGGAGTGTGTGTTGGCTTGTTGGCTGGTGTTTGCGTATGAGTGTGTGTGTGTGGGGGGGGGGGGTATTGTCTGTGAGAGAGATGAAATTACCCGACTGTATATGCGTTTATTGGTTGTGTTTTAGGGAAGCTACCCTTATTATAACTTAATTGTATCAGTTACTATTCTACACATTAGTAGGATATTAGTAGATAAGGCTAAACGTCTCGTCGACAGCGACTTGGCAAGTTGCTCGAACAGGCAGGGATGGGCAAGGATTGAAAACCGAAAACAGTATCTCCGGACCGGGAACTGAACCCAAGTCCTCCCAAATGAGAGTCCAGTGGTTTACCACTGCACTACATAACTCAGTGTTTTGGGAGGTAAATGTAGTAAGTCATTTGCTACAATGTTTCGTCATCATTTGTTCGCAAAAAAAATATGACTTTTGAAGACGGTTTTATGTCAGTCGCAACAGAAAATAGTTATGTTATAAAATTGGCCAATTAATGTAGATTAGAAGTTTCATATTTAAATTAGTTAGAGTATTTTTTCTTTTAAAATGTTCTATAAATTGATGGTAGATAAACTCCAATTAGCTTGCTGCAGTTCTTCGTGATGTCACCCGCTAGTAGATGTGGTAGGTGGCGGATGCCAGTGAACTTAATCTTTCGATGTCTGGTGGCGACAACTACCCCACCTACAATAACGTGGTTAAAGCCAGCTGACAATCTAAATGCATTTCAATTATACCATATGCGCCTGCTCAGACGGCGAGAGAAATTGACCAGTCATCGGAATTGCTCATTCTGACGTTAACTTTGGGGAACCACCGCCTACGTTTCGCCATTGACCAATTTCTCACCTATCAACCACCAACACTCCAACACTACCAACATCTAGTATTTAAATTCTGTCTGAGAATTATTAATGACAACTCGCATAAATACTCATTTACTTTTTAGTGCAGCAATTACTTTTATTTTATACAAAACTTTTGAGGGCTTCAATCCTTCAAATGATTATATAAAATTGGGTTATTTGTTAACATTTACTGCACTATTCATTCGATGCGCTAACATTTTGGGTATCCAGAGTTATTGAATTATCATTTTTTTTTAGAAATTCTATATCAGTTTTGAAATAAATTATTTTTACTCTCCAAAGCGAATTACGCGAACACGCATAACTGTTAAGTATCAGATTAGGGTTTGTGTTAAACGATAATATTTACAGCAACAAAATATTCGGGATGAAATAATTTTACTTAGTATAAAAAAATTTGTACTAATTTAGGACAAAGTATTGTAAACAAGTTTCATTGTGTTATTAACGTTTGAGTTAGCAGAAATTAACTCACTCAGTTGTTTTATCTTTCAAATTTTTGCCGTATAATTCATCAATTTGAGCTGTATAAAAATAAAATTCTAGATAACTTTATCAAAAATAAAATATATTATTTATTTCTTCACTGCGATTGCAGCACAATCTGCTGCAAGATCCGAGCACTAACAGCACTCCTGAATATTTTAATGGGCAAACAAACATGCTTTGCTCGTGTGCTGCACCATAGCAGACTAAAAGCGAACTACATTCTCCAGGAGAATTTTAAGAGTTGCTTCAAAATTTGATAATCGAGGCGTCACTGGAAACGAGACAAATCTTAGCCAAGGCGTGTTGGTGAAGTTTAGTTCAAACGCTGGCTCAGTTAACATATTTTAGGGCAAACGCCTGTTTGCATGGTTTATGATATTTGTGCGAAGATACGAACTTTTAGGGAAAATGCCTGTAGGGTAAACGAAGTGTAGTGTAAAGGCTGGTTGGTGAAATTTTTGTGATAAAACTGTTTTAGGGCAAACTCCATTATGGCAAACGACAGACTCCTGGATGGAACTGCTCGCAGGAATAAAATATTCAGGACTTGTACATTAGTCCGTTCAAACAAGGAGGCGGCGGTGCGATAAAGCAGAGGAGGGCGACGAGATTGCGTGTCGGTGGCTGAAGGAAGACCCATACATAAGTGCACCAGCAGCGGCAACATCAGCTCTCGGGGCGGTAGACATACGGTACTCGTGCTCTGTCGCAAGAAACGACAGGTCGGAGGCGCGCTGTATGGCAAGAAGAAAGTTATAGCCCATTGCAAGGGGCTGATCTTGAAATGGTTACCCAAATGCTCACTCACATACAACAATATTCGGGTGAACACACATAAACTGAACTTATCCAATTTCCGAGGCGTCTGCATGCGAGATGGCCTTCAGTGCCGTCCATGGAACATGGAGACCGCCGTAATCAACTTAGATAAGAACAGTTGAAAGGGTGGTATACCGAAAGTGCGGAAGTATCGTTAATATCGTTAAATATTTCGAATGTTACAGTGATTTACGGCCCCCAACTGAACTGAAGAACTACCTAAAAGGTGCTAAGATATATTATTATTATGGCACATAACAGCAACCCACGAATGGAACTGTAGACATTTATACCTGTGATTTCTTTCACAACTTGCTTAACAAGAGCACCCGCACGCTTAATGAGTGTCCACTGTCTATACTAATCAGTGATGTCTCTTACACTGATCCTGTCAAGTAACAGTTCAAAATTGCGTTCTGCGCATTTCTTGCCTCTGAAATTAGAAGGGGCGTGGTAAATTGTGCTAGCAGATTTTCAAACATATTTCTCAGTACCGAATATCGATGAGTGCAATTGCATGTTCCATTACATTAAGGAAAATGGTAAGAAAGGAGAGGTGAATTCCCACCAGAGCATACGAGATTTATGACATATCCGACATTCTAAAACGAGAATTATCACCGGATGTGACAGTAAAACTTCGAGGCAATGCAAATACTTTGCAAAGCAAAATGTCAAGTACAGCCCAAATCGATTTCACACAAATTGATATGCTTTCAGCCATGTTGGGATTCGTGAACACAACATACAAAGTGAATAAACACTACGAGTCATCTTTGACCGTGAATATTTTTCCCATTAACACAATTAGAACAAATTGCAACTTAGTAACATGTTCTTATCTGAATGGTAAACCTACCCAAACAATTCATGAATTCCCGATGATGGTCCCCCCCCCCCCCCCAACTCATAGATGTGACAAAGATGTCCATTTATGTTCCTGTTGTCACCACGAATGCGAACAAGTTGCTGGTTTTGATTGTCGACCAAGATAGTCGATTGATTCATTTTCGAGGTGAAGAAATCACAGTTAGACTCCACCTGCGTAAATATGGGGTTGAATTTTAAGTGGACAAACATAAAAAAACTGCTTACTGTACCAAACCGGATGTGAGTATGCGGCGAGCTTCCGTTGTGCTAACAACTGCTAATGTGAGCTATCTGCGCAGATTAGGTCTGACAGTTAATATTTATGGACGGAGAAATTCTAAACGTAATGGGGCCGGAGGGTTTCTAAAATATGATCGCAAAGGCAGAAATCCACCTGTAAACACCATATCTGCCAGGTACCTGCATCCCTCCGTCCGAGGTGAGAATTCCAGTGCAAAACCAAGATGTCTACAACGTTCCATGTAATTCGTATCTGATGTTTTGGGGGACGATTACAAAGGCAGGAAATGCTGCACCCATTACAACAAGAATCGTAAGAAACTGGATTTTGCATATGATAAGCCGAGTCTCGTACGAGCTTAAAGGTAGCAAAATAGACGCGACTCGAGATGTGTGGATTACCACAACTATTCAAAATTATCTCTCGCAACACAGGATCAACTTCCTGCATTTAAGATCGCTGGCTGGGGATTCGAAGATGATTATAAATTACCAGCTAATCCGAACAGAATATTCTAAGTATGTATTACACTGTCAATGTTACTAGAACGCTGAGCATTACAGGTACGTGATAATTAATTCCAAGCTGGATACTGCGCAAGCACAAAAAGGCACGACACTGTTGATTTCATTTATTGGATGGCTCTTGTCTCATGTGTAGGTAAAAATGCCAAGATGAGTGAAATTTCTGAAATATGTTTACGAAGGTGATATGGACAAAATGTTCTGTTCGTAGAGTCTTGAGACCTATCCTAGTATCCTACAAGATATGAAAGTAAATTGGAATGTGAAAACCAGTTTCCCAAGCAAAAAGTTACACTACATAGTGACGCCATTCCAGACTTGTAAACAAAACATTATCAACACAGACAGTTCGAAGTTTGATCATGCCAATATACAGAACATGACAATTCACCTCAATTCCGAATGCTATCCGTACGCCGACTTTAACATAGATTATGAGAGCAGAATGTTCGTGGTTCCATACAATATGTACTCTGATTTCCAGAGAGCATACTATAGGCAAAATGTGCAGTCTCCAACACTTAACACCCAACGAATTAGTGACCATGGCTCCTGTGCTCATTTTCGATGTGAGTAAGCGAGATGACAGAACACAGGGCGGCGTACTTGACTGTTGCATCGAATTGTCCACTTCGGCAAATTTACCGGTCAACACACAGGCCTACATGCTGATTATTCACAATCAGGTAACTTATAATGTTTGTGATCTGATAGTCAAGATATTGACATAAATATCATAATCACCACCACTCGACTGCCACAATGTACACGAATGTACAGTGCTGTATGTCGCAGTAAATGTTTGTAAATAAACAAATCTGCATAGCATATGAGGATGGCAGATTAGCTACATGTTCATTCCTTCTGTCCTTCTCGTGGCACTCGCTAGACAAGAATAGCATGGCTACGAATATTTGGCTTGAACAGTATTATCATAGTATAATTGGTGTGAAGGTACCATAGAATATGTTAAAATACGAGATATACTCACCTCTATTCTGGCGTTGGAGCTGGGTGGTGTCGTCTTCTTTGCCAGACCGGAACAACAGCAATGGTTGAGGATTTATTGCAATATGGTAATGATTTGTGACGTACAGACCATGTATAAATGGCCTTAGTTAGGCATACTGAGGTCTTAGTACACATAAAATCATGTGTGTACCATGTGTAAACAAGGCAGGGCATGCCCATGCATTAATGCATTACTACTGTGGTCCTGGGCCCTTGGGGGACAAAGTACAGAAGGGATGAGGACAGGGTATGTCTACCTGTAATTGCAAGGGGCTCAGTAAATGTGGCAGATCTGTCGCAGTAAATGTAAATGCTGGGAAGCTGCTTGTGGCCTTGTTGCACGTCTCCTGCTGCTGGCCGGCGACCATCTGCACGGACTGCACAGTGCACTTTAAAAGCCCTATGCATCTGGCCTGCTGCCATCAGGGATTGTCACCACCAACATGAGTCTACCATATTGCTCGACCACCATCTATGCCCGAGTTATCCGTGGCAACTGGAAAGTAGAATACACCATCCTGAATGACGACAGCAAGCGCACTTGCTCAGAGACTTGCGACGGGGTATTGCACTGGCTTCTGGCACATTCACCCAGCATGTGAGAAAAGATCCAAGAGATGCTGCACTGTGTGCTGGCCGGCAGGTGTATTATCCACCACATGAGAGTGAACACTCCACTCCCGTGTGGTGAAGACGAGGCAGTATCTTATGTGATACTGGACGATGCATTGCGCCAAGCTGCTGATGCTGTCCTGAATAAAATGCTGGCGACACTCACACGCGACCTACTGCCCACACCCTCAGTTACAGCACAGTCGGTGGCAGCGAAGATGGACGACGCTGCCAGCATTGCTGCCTGCAGCAGCCAGCTGCCACCGCCAACCCCCCATCGCCGACGACCGGCCCAAGGCCTACTACTATAAGAACTGAGCGAATTTTTAATTGTAGCCACCACCCGATTGTTACCGAAGCGAAGAAACAGACAGCAGGTGAGTTCAGCCAGCGCTCAAGCGAACAGCCGCATCGCCGCTGCTGCTGCCGCTCCTGTCAACTGCACCGCTGCCATGCAGCGCATACGGAAGTTCGATGTCACTACATCGACACCTACCATCATCAGCAGAGATATCTCGACACAGACTTATCCCCAGCATCATCGTCTGCATGTGGAAAAAATCTGCCTGCCGACCTCAGTGTGGAAGCCGACCTTCGCAGGTAAAAACAGCAGCATTGGAGGAGAGATTAAAGCAGATTCTGATAAAACTGCTTGATTCTGCATAAGTGCTGCATCATGTTTGTAATTAAGATGCCATGTGTATACTAATATAACTTTACATTATGAGAGAGAGAATTTTTTACCCAACCTCGGTGGATTAATGGCTGCAGATATATTAAGCAGCTTTTTTTTTTTGTTAAAACTTGTAGATTTGCTGTCAGTGTTGCATATATCGTTTTTTTTAACTTCGTGTTTTGCTGTGTGTGTAATATTATAACTTTGCATTGTAATATAGAGAATTTTTTTACCCGACCTCGGCAGGTTAACAGTGGCAGACATTTAAAAAAAACTTTTAGTTTCGCTAACAGTGTTGCATCATTTGTATCTTGTGCTTTATGTATAAATTCGTTTTGACTTCATTTTTGCTGTGTGCATACTACTATACCTTTGCATTGTGAGAGGATGTAGAAACAGAGCATTTACCCGACCTTGGCGGGTTGACATCAGAGACATTAAAACATATTTTTTGCTAAAAACTTGTAGACTTGCTGGAAGTGTAGCATCATTTGCATCTTGACATTTATGTATATATTGGTTTAACTTAATGTTTACTGTGTGTATACTACTATAACTTTGCATTGTGAGAGAATTTGGTTTAAACTGTAATATGTATATTGTTTTTTTTTTTTTACTTTATGTGTGTATACTAAAACTTTTGCTTTAATAAAATGTTTATATATGAATACATTCCATTGCATCTTTCTTCACAACTATCTGTGTGTCCCATTGTGATAAGAACACATACACACATTCTTCTTATGAATGGTAACTGATGTAAGTTATTCATACATGTTAGGAGAGACACATACAAAAAATGAATTTAATTTCATACACCACTTTTGTATAATATTTGATAAGTGTATAGTTTGGGCACTTTATTTCTTTTTTCTTATTTTTTGGGGAGCGGCATGGTATGTTTTCACCCACGGAGTTCTGGCATACTGATTTGGACGTGTGTTGGGGAAGGGGTATATATAGGGGAGCGATGTTCACCCTCGAAGGTCCGGCAGTGTACTGAGGTGTGATGTGGTGGGGAAGGGGTGTATATATGTGGTGAGTTTTGTGCAAGAGTGGTATAAGTGTTTTTAGAGGGATATTACTCATAGACGGTGTTGGGAGATGGGCGACTCTGAAAGATACAATTTACATGCTGTATGTTAGTAATGACAAACAGAAGAATATAAATTTAAATGATTATTCCAAATGAATAATAAGAGTGCTGATGTATTACATGAGAGAAATTAATGAGTCTTTAAACGAACATTGTCTAAATATATTTCAAATGAACACAAGTACATGACTGTCCTGTATGAAATTAAGTAATGGGTTCTACCTACCAATATAAATATATAAATTACACTACTTGAAATCGTACAAGGAGGATGAGAAACATGTATGTTCACTTGGGAAGACAGTGCATGACTGACCTCGCTTGCAACTAAAGCTAGGCTGGGAGAGGGTAGCAGCACGACACATCCATTCAGTTCGAATGTCTGTATAGAAATGTAGGAGTGTTAAATGTCACACAGGAAAAAACTAAAACTTAGCCCAGTTAAGGAAAAAAAATAAAGTAACAAGTTATAGCTATCAGTATAAATTACATGAGAGAAGGATAACGAACGATCATAACTACATGAGCCTCCGGGTATGATAAAGAAATTGAGTAACAAGTTCTACATACAATGAAGCCAAAAAAACAAAATGTCCCTAGCAATATATAAGCAAATATAAATTACATTACTTTAATTAAATGGCAGTCTTCCTAAACATGTACACATTTACTTGATGTACAAGTCTCTGAGTTCTGCAAGCAGCTTAAATTATGTTAAAACACATCTGTTTCGTCGGGAGATGTCTAAAGGGATGACTAGATACGTGCATCGCGGTCGGTAGGCGACTGAGTTGAAATTGCGAGGAAGAGAGTTGAATACCCAACTACTGTTTCCAAATAGGTAACATTACACACAACAAAAGTATAAGGAATACATTTCAAACTGCAGAATTGAGTGATATAAAATAACTAAACATGTTGTCAATAAAACAGTCCTGTTTACGAATTTGCCGGTTTATATTTCCCAATCAAGCTAGTTACTATCCACGAAAAATGTTATCACATATTCATCAACGTAAAAAGGAAAATAATTATGTAAATGCAGAGAGACAAAACTTACCCATTTTTTAAACACCACTTTCGTTTTTAAACAAACCTTCATAGTTGTTTATGTTTGTGTAAAGTATGGGTGTGTTTTAGCAGCATGTTGTTTCCCAGCAGTAGTAGTTATTTGTTTTTTATGATGAAATATTTTGTTTTAAAAAAAAGTCCAGGGACTCTAGCTCTCACTGCTGTAGAACTAGGTCAGCTGGGAACATTCTTGTGGCTTGAGTGATACCTAAGAGCTCTTCTACCTGGCCCCTTAAAAGGTAGTTTTGTCAGACCACTTTCCCTTTCCCTTTCTTGTCTCCACATTATGTTAAGCTTTGACCGACAGGGTTTTCTCAAGATGCTACGAATTTCCTCGTTTCATTTCAGATTCATTCAGATGTCAAATTTTCTGAAACACTTGTTTAATTATATTTTCCCTTCAGCCCTTCAAAGATATTTTTATCAAATTCCTTTTATGGAATTGTTGGTTTTATAGAGTTTAAATTATAAACAAATATTTTTCCCTCTCACAAAGACCTGAATTTTAATTCTTTTGAAGCTCCAAACCTGAAAAGCTTACCATCACTGCTAGTCACCCACTCATTTCATGTTCACCAGCATTTTTTTCTCAAACTTCTCTTTAGTAATTTAACATTAGTAATATAACATTTTATCCACTCACCATTCATAAAACACGGTATTAAATAATTAATGACATGAGTAATTAAAAACTAATAAATAAAAAGACACATTACTCCATTTTAATGTACTTTTTTTTCTTCATTTTCTTTTCAAAATTTTCCCTTAAAAATTAAATATTTTCAATTGCTCATACCAAATTTACTTTACGACAAACATTTATCAAAGATTTTATGATCAAAAACAAGTTAACATAAACAACAAACATCAAAGACTTTATGATCCAAAGCAAGTTAATATTTACAACAAACATTAATCAAAGACTTTATTATCCAAAACAAGATAATATTTACAACAAACTTTTCAAGATAATTCATATGTTACAGACATTTACACACTAAAAGATATTATGCAAACAATAAAATTTAGGAAAAAGGGCATCATTTTACAAACATTTTAAGAACTATAATACAATTTAATTAAATTACCAAACCTTTTCAAACTCATTTAATGACAAAAACACATTATTGTGGGCAAAAAATACCTATTACAATGTTATGTACATCATTCGTGCATATTACCAGTATTTTTATACAATCTTCTTACATATTTGACATTAGGAATCAACAAGTACCAAAAATATATGCAGAAATAAGGAAATAATTTAAAAAATAAATTTACAAACTAGATCGATGTGGAGATCATATCTTAACTATATATATATTAAAGGCACATTTGGGTGCTGTGTTCATTAAGATGCTTAATGAGGAATGTTCATTTAATGTGTGAAATCAGGATATTTTCTAGACACTCACACATACCACTGATTAGTTACAACACACTCCATTGCACATAGATTCCATAATTATAAACAATATTATGCCACACTGTGAATAGCAATTAATTTCTTCTTCTTATTAAAAAAATGGCAAGGAAATTGTATTGAAGAGAGTTGTATTAAAAGAGTTGATATTGAAGTTACATCATGCCTTACAGTTACACAAACAGGCAGCAGCATTAATGGTCATTCAATAGTTGGTGTATACATCTGTAGACATTGTAGGTAGCTGTAGAGCGATGTGATGTTGACTGTGGAACAGGAGGTGCATGTGGTGGTGGCAGATGGACATCATTGGTGGTGTGGTGATGACAGATGTAGTGTCATGGGTGAGCTGTATTTATTAGGATGCTGTAACTATTATTGGGGGAAATTTTACAAAAATAATTTCGGTATTTTGTAGTGCCCCCAAGGTAAGGTCAACACTCCATTTGCCTCAATGTAGTGCTTATCGTCCATACCTGACAACACTACCTTGGTAGAATTCGTGAGCATGCGAACAGAGTTGATATTGGGTCCCCAAATCCTTTGTACAATTTTCGATGCAATCTCGATAATCCTCATACCCGAGTGATTGCAACACGTTACATTTTACACACTTCTCCTTATGTATACACTGCTCATTCAAAACAATGTATGTGTAAAGCTTGGGATGTAAACCCACAAAGTGTGCGATGATACGACCAGCACATTCATCTTTCATCACACCGGGGCCTTTGTTCTCGTGGGAGAATTTTGCAGGTTATCGAGAGAATAGTTGGATGCATCAAACCATGGTTTTAAATCTGGTGTAATTATTTTATAGTTGTCATCACAAGCGAAAGTTACACCAAGGAATCGCTATCACAATAGAGGAGGTGTAATGCTGGTGGAGGAAATTTGGTACACTCATACGGATAATGGAATACGTAAAGGGTTAATTTTGAAAGATCAAGAAAAGCAACACCAGTGTACAAAGGTTTTTGGAATGCAATAGAACTCTTTGACATCTCGATAAGGACCAAGTTTTCATCGTTAATCTGCCTTTACTGGAATGTAGGACACCCTATCAGCTCTGCAGCCCTGTAGACCATGTCACACCTCGAAATGACTCATATGTCCCTTTCCCGATGGACATTCTGCTATGTTTTTTCATAAATGGAATTATTCAACATTTTAAAACACTATTTTTATAATTCGTTCGCAGCCTGAGCACGTTTCTCAATATCAAATGCAATGTACGGCTCCATCCATGATTTATGCTCAAAGCACAAAATGCGATGAACAGAGTCAAGTTTGGCCCTGTACATTAAAGAGTGCTTCAGTGTTTTCCCATTTATAACATATTTCTTCCTCTGTACAAGTGTCAAAATAAGATTCTCATGCAAGCCGTTCGTGGGTATGCCATTTACTGGGGCCAAAGTCAGATCAGATAGTGCACCATGACATTTATATGGAAATGACAGATCCACTTCCGCGAAAAACAAGTGTCACTGCCAATCACTATGTTTGTAAAATCCCATGATTAAAACATGTCAGCCTTAATCCACTCAAAATTGCCGACCAGAAGCTTGGATCGCATCGTGTGACTGTACAGCCTATACACAACTAAATAGCATATATATGTCGATGCTACACTGGGGTCATAATCCTCACCCATGTAAATATAATTTGCTTTTGCATTCCTTCTGGTAACCTGGGTAATGCTGCCCCTAACTGCGCCTTCTACAAAATAATACAGGTCCGGGTCACTCAAAAACTCTAAACACACACATTTCATTAAAAATAAAATATCTCATGAAAGAGACAGAGCTGTGGTGTACATTGCAGGGACAAGACCATAATGAAACAAACATAATGTCCTGAAATTTTCAAAAACATCTGCCAGCAAACAAGTGTCAACATGTAAGTAGTGCATGGCATACTGCAACAAGTTGACGTAGTAAAACGCATCCCATGCAGCTTGGGCATGAGTCTAATCCTCATTGCTAATGCATAATGAAATGCATCCTTTTGTGGGAGTAATGTGCACATCGGACTGTCTGGCGACTTAACAAAGTCATAAGGAAAAAATCCCTTCCGTTTTGCCAATTCAAATTTGGTATTGTCTGGAAACATTGAGAGGGTGATCCTCAATTGGACAGGTAGTTAATTACCTGCCAAAGTTTCCTGAAAGGTGCTCGTGAATTAAAGTGAGTCAAAAAATGTAATTTAAAATATTGTGCCTTTCCATTGATATCAATCCCAATGGGAAATAAATTTGGTAACACATTTGTACTTCTCTATGGTTATTCCAGTCACTTGAAATTTACCTGGGTTTTCGATTACCACGGTTCAATCAGGTTACATTATGTGATGTTCAGCCAAGAGCTTTATGAGAAAGCAAGCATCACAGTTTTGCAGGTTATGAAAAACAGTGACAAGTTGTATCTTGGGCAGTCTGACGTTCAAGTTGCATTTATTAGGTATGCAACCTCTGATTACGCCCATCAGATATGGTCATTATTGTCCACAATATCATATGTACCGAGCTTTTCCTTACAAATGTGACAACATGTTTCAGCCACCGACCCAGCTCCATCAGTAGGGTTTTTTTTGGCTTCATCGGAATAATCCTGCTGTAAATTCCTCCAACCCACTTTGTAAGTTCAACTAATTTATCAACTAATTGGTACTTACAATCAGCTCCCACAAACTTATAATGTTTACATAAACTTGGATTTTATGAGCAGGCCAACAAAATGCTACAAGCATATGGAATATGTTGGATGATGGTAGTTTTATTATTCGTTACATCATCAGGCAAGCAGGTGAACATGGGTTTCAGGCAATTTTCAACATCGCATTAGGCGACGAAACCTAATCTCTGCTGTTTTGCTGGCAAAGAATAGTAAGACATGTGTGTTTCTCCTCAGTTTTGAAATACTGAAGACAACGATAGCCAAAAATTTCAAGTTGGCTCTCTTACACAACTGACTACCAACCAACTGTGACAAATTTCAAATACATACAAAATGTAAATGTGCAGTATGTATGCACATGTTTGTCATAGCATACTGGAGAAATACACATGGGAATGATAACCCCATACTTTTTGTAAGTTTGTCAATTACACTGCTATATTATTCTACCATGCAGTAGACATTGATAGAAATAGAATTGTTCTCCTCAAACTTGCGAATATCCTGTATGACTACATGTGTCGACAGACCTTCAGTATTCAAAACCTGGTGAGGTTCTGGATATGAAGTAATTCTCTTGGCATGTCGTGTGACAGGAAACAAATAAGCTATTATGTCATAGTGGAAACACATTCCTTCTGGGCAGTGTAAATCGACACAAGCAAGGTAATTGGCTAAAAAAAAATTTGGTAATTTAGTGTTCTCAGCACTGATGGTGAATGCTCTGTATTGAACCACGTGGACATCCATGTAAGTCAACAGTTGCAGACTCCAGACAGATCCACATACACTGAACTCTTCAAACCTGTTAATAAGATAAGGGACTATGTCATCATAATAGATCGAACCCAAATAGGATGAGTGCAGGACAGGGAGGGATTTGCTCTGAAAATAGAATGTTCTGTAGCACCTTCCTCCACCATGAGGGATTTCAAGTTCTTACCTGTTATAATAACTGATTCTAATAAGCTGGAGTGATGCCAATACTAAATTTGATAGAGGGGCTTGACACCTTCCAAAAATGGAGAAAAATCCCCATCACTGTTAAGCCTATAATTAACTATCCATACGTAATTTTGACTGCTTGCAAACACCATAACCAATAGCTCGTATGTCAGGTCAAGCAAAGGCTCAATTGAGGCTGGGGACTTGGAAAACCAATTATTTTCCTGATCCCTAGACAAAATATCCCTAATTGGCTCGAAAGTCAGCTGTGAGATGGATGGGGCACTGTCCAAATCACAACAATTTTCTGATTCAGATAGAAATTAATCATCCATCAAAAGACCAACCTTTTCTTGTTTGGGGAAGCAGAAATGATTCGACCATTTGTTGTTGACGAACTCTCCATGGGTGAATACGTGCTTCAATCACTTAAGTAGAGATCATCCTACAACAGATCAACTCGTGTATGCTTAGGTGAATGGGCAATGTCTTGATAGCTTGAAGTATGCTGTCTTTCTATCTGTGTTTCATAAACTGATTTGTTTATGTAAAGATCTTCAAGTAAGCTGTCAATATTTTGCCGCTTACACTAACTCATTTTAACTAAATAAATTTTCTTTTGTTTCCCCGATATTAGTTACAACACCACAATAAATAAATCTGAAGTGCTGCGTTGTTCTGAAAAAAGAAAAGAAACCCACTTTACTCACTTTCCATGATATACCAGAAATAAATGTTTTATTGATAACATCCTAAACAAAAGGGCAGCATTCTTTATTAAAAATATAATTTTATGAGAGAGCAAAGTCCTGTGTTTGGGAAATGCAGTAGGCTACAGCAGGAGGAATGTGTTTACAAAAGATATCGGGGTCGGGGCTTTCTAAACCCTCATGGACAAAGTCAGATAGCAAGCAGTGCGAAAGTCAGGTAACCTGAACTGAGGATGAGGACGTGCGGAATGGAGGGAGGCGACGAGAGTTTGGGCCACATGCAGTGACGTGAGATGTGTCCAATGCAGGTGAGATCAGAGAGTGAAATGAGTTTGAGAAAAGCGCCACTAGCACCAGCACACGCTATTATCCATATCAGCTCCCCTTCCCCTGCCTGCTCCCACCCTCCTGACAGCTTCCTTCCCCTGCTAGTGGTTATCACACAGGCTCTGCACCTAATCACCTCAAGTAACCACCACATTTTGCAACCTTTCTCGCCTCGGCTATCTTTCCCAGCTACACATTTGGAGCAAGCGGACTGCATTTACAAAACAATATTTAAATTAAATTTAAACACACTCTATTAAATTGAATTTTATGCCCAGTTTTGAACATGTTTTCTTTAAGAGAAAAGCTTTACATCTTAAATGCACTTGTTAAAAATAATATGAATTACTTGACACCATCAAAAATAAAAGTAGTTTACATTTTCAAAAATTAAAGAATTTGACATTGATAAAACTTTTTCAAAAATTTAATAACAATTTACATATGAAAAAAATTTGCGAAGGAATAATGTTATACTCACTATTATAATAATACTAACTGAACACATGCTCTTAAAACTAAACATTTAAGACATTCTACTACTAAAAATTACTTAAAACTAACAAAATTATTACAATTTTTATTAGAATTTAACAACTATCAAGATTATTACAATTTTACTTAAAATTTACTTAAAACTAGTCAACTCTCTCTCTCTCTCTACTCAATCAAAACTCACAAAGATAGGACAAAAACCAACCTAGAAATACTTGCAGCATCATTCCCCACAATCACACACGCAGTTACGCAACAACTTTGAACATCTTAAAAACTAATTTAAATTAAATTGTATGCCCAAAAAACCCTTCACAATTATGTAAAAAACATTACATTTTCGAGTGTTACTCAAGGTTCATTGATCCATCATTTCCGACACCCTTCACCAGACAACTACAATCTGAACAAGCTTGGGAGCTAAGGTTATGCACCTTCCCCTTATGCTAGGCATAAGTGGCATTGTTCTCCCTTTTTTTAGCTGTTCCATAATTCATACTCGCAATCATAACCAAAACCCACCCTTGAAGATCTTGAAAACTACTTAAAATTAAATTATATACCCAAACCACCACTTCACCCATACATCGAAAAACATACATTTGTTAGAGCTACTCAAGGTTCATTCATCCATAATTTCAGACATCCTTCACCAGACAACTAGAAATTGGACAAGCTTGGGAGATAAGGTTATGCACCTTCCTCTTACACTAGCCGTAAGCAGAGTAGTTCTCCCTTTTTTTAGCTGTTCCATTATTCACACTTCAGTCTTAACCAAAACCCACCGTTGAAAAAAATCTTAAAACTACTTAAGATTAAGTTAAATGCCCAAACCACCCTGACACACACATCAAAACATTACATTCGCCAGAGTTACTCAAGGTCCAATCACCCATCAAATCCTACATTCTTCTCCATACAACCACATTCTAAGCAGAGAGCTGAATCATAGGTTATTGACCACCCCTAGCACTCTAGAGAGATTGGATAGTATTACTTTATTTTTCTTGCTCCATAATTCATACTTGCAATAATAACCAATGCCCACCCTTGAATATTTTAAAAATTACTTAAAATTTAATTATATCCCCAAACCCCCCCTTCAAACATACATCAAAAACATTACATTTGTTAAAGTTACTCAAGGTCCAATCATCCATCAAATCAAACATCCTTCTACATATAACCACATACTGAGCAGAGAGTGGAATCATAAGTTATTGACCTCCCCTAGCACTCTAGAGAGAGTCGGTAGTATTCCTTTTTTATTCTTGCTCCATAATTCACACCTCAAACACACAACAACCCACCCCTGAATTTCTAAAAAAATATGTAAAACTACTTAAAAAGTAACTAAATAACAAATATTGTAGATTTTTAACGAATTGATACAAAAGTGAATTATTTTAAGTAAATTTCATTCAAACTATAAAAATATGTTAAAATAGTTTAATATAATTTCATTAAAATTGTATAAACTTGAAACTAAATTAGTAAAATTCCATTCAAATTGTTAAGAATTGTCATGAAATTAAGCAAATTTCATTCAAATTGTAAAGATATTAACAAATTTATAAAAATGCTGTAGAAATTTCCTAAAACTTTAAGAAAATTTCTGAAATAGAATTAAAAGGCTATAAATATGTAAAACTATTCACTTATATAAAGTCTAGTAGCAAAGGTGGAGGACGTTCAATGAGACCTAAACCCAGGTCAGGTGGGCTGAGCGGTACCTCACTCAGGCAGGCAAGAGTCCAGGATGTCTCCTCCGGCAGGCTAGCAGCGGCTGGGTGTGCGGAAAGCTCAGGTTCCTTTTACCGTCGCGGCAGAAGCTAGGAACCGATGGGGGACAGGTTCATTGACAGTTGCAGAAGAGCCCCGCAGACATAACCAAGCGGCTACCAGATGGCTGGTGTATCCAAAGAAATCGACCCCGGCAGAAGCTCCAAGCAGTGTGGACCAGTTCACAGTTTAGATGATACACCCGTGCACTGTATGGGAGATGTCGACCCCCTAAAGTCAGAACAGCAATGGAAACATTTTTAAGTAAATTTTAACCAAAATTTAAGTCAATTTCTGAATTTTAGCATGTATATGTTGTAATGTTACATGGAATACATGTATTTATTCAGTTTTAAGTGATTTATTTCAATTATTTTCTCATTTTACAATTTATTATACAAACAATTTGTAATTCCGATACTTACGGTTTTGCAATGCAAGGTTCTGAACCCAGAATATTATACATTTGAACTGCCTTTTTGACATACATGAACAAACAAATTATTGTTTTTACTAACATTTAATTACTATTTTTATCAACATTTATTTTATTGATTATTTCATTATTCCTTGATGTAAAATGGTTAACGGTTACTGTCTTACAATCATACATTCCTTAGTTGGAACTCTGACCCAGAAACTAGATTACAATTAACAATGCCTTATCTGGGATTCGAACCCAGAGCCTCCAACTAATGCATAAACTGACTATGCCATTAGGGCTGGTGAAAAAATAAACTCTTTTTTTGTGTATTTATGGTGTTTTATAAATTAATACTACTTTTTCAGTATACATTTTTGCCAGGGTACAGCTTCATATATCTTTAGTTGAATAGCTATTTGGCAAACAAATAGTTTTGTTTGTTATACTGTTTTTTCTTCTTTAAGGCTACTACACTCGTTTGATAGAAACCAAACATCATTTAACTTTTTTAAAATTCATTCTCTCTCTCTCTCTCTCTCTCTGTTGAAACATTTTTATTATCACTGTATAATTACTTTTTAGGTAAACAAGTTCACTTTTAAAAAGGGAAAGGTTAAATAACTGTATGAATGAATTCTTTTTAAGACATATATATTGACAAAAATATAAACAATTACAGTTTGTTTCACAAATCATTTAACACATCTAAGTATATGATGTCCCAAAACATAGTACACTTTAGACAATTATTATGCACACGGCATCAAACAAGCAAGTACAGGTTGCTCCACAAAAATTATCAAACACACACATCTTCAAACAAGGAAATACAGGTTGCTCCAATAAATTGTATACAACATTTTAACACTACCAAGTACAGGATGCTATAAATTATATTTGACAATTTTTTCAAAAATATATACAAAAACAGTTTGATCCTAAAATTTTGTTTTGACATTTTAACACATGTCAGTACAGGTTGATTCAAGATAAATGCAACATCTTTAAGAAACAAGCATAGTCACACAAATGTTTTATAAGCTGTTAGCAACTTCTGTAAATAATATTTTCTTGCATTTCCTTAATATTGGATCCAGATCCCCTTCTTGAACACTGCTTTCAAGGAGGGAGTGTTTGTTACACCCTGGCTTTAAACTTTCTGTTTGTACACAAACATCTTTAAAATGACGCTTTCAACTAAGTCTGGGTACGTTTCGAGATAATGTGATTCCACATCTTTAATACTAGATGGAAGATGAGTTGTTGCAGTAATGTAAAATACAGTATATTTCGTGTTATCACTATGTTGAATCAAATCATGGCTTTTTTAGTTACCTAGATGAAAATAAATTACTTTATAATGGAATCCACTGTCGCTAGTCCCCTTAAAATCACGGAGAATCTCACTACACCAAAGTGTGAAAGTGACATTAGACTTCCCTGGTTTGACACTGACATGATGGTTTCCCAGATGAAATACGTCATGTAATGCATTTGCTTTCCAAGTTCTGACAGAGACCATTTAGTTAGGAACAATATAAGAATATTGATAACACCATCCTCTATTATTTAATGTCAAACAGTGATTTTGAACTAAATTTTACTTTTGCTAGTTTTTTCACTAGATGCATGTAACATTGTGATGAAACACACCAAGTACACGACATGTAAGCAAACTTTTTGCAATAATGATATAAAGTATGAAGATCAATTTCACAATCTTCGAAATACTGATAAGGCAAAGCATTGTCTGTATTACAAATAAAATGTTTCAAACATTCTTTCTCACAAAATGTTGTTACAATGCGCTTGTGATTAAACTTACGCTTTTGATCAACTCTGTGCAGTGTGTACTGGTTTACAACACATTTCAAACTGTTACATTTAGTTAAACTGGAATCAAAACTACATGGCTTATTACATGGTGACAAAGGTTCGGAGAACATACATTTGAAATCAATGTTTGACTCACACATTTCCTTGAAAACAAAATGTAAATATGATATGCTATAAGTTACAGAATACAAACCTTTATCAATAAATGCATACTTGCAAATCGATGAGAACGTTATTCAGAATTAGTCTCTTCTCATGCATATAAATTACACATTGATGGGAAAACTAAACCTCCTTGTTCGAGAATAAAGTACTGAATGTCTCTGTCGCATGTCTTCTTCCAACAGACAGTGATTCCCTGGGGAAGTCTGGTGAGTTGGTAGGCAATTACTCCATGTCCAAGTTCCTCTTCAAGTGCATTGTTAAGGCTGGCAATCATCAACTATTCAAATTTTGATGATAAATCACTGTCTGGGCGATATATCTCACAGTAGAATCGTTGTATGCTATGCCCTCACCAAAGTGAGTGCTGGTGCTGTTATCGAATGTGTAAAACCAATGTTCTATATTGTTGAAGTTTTTAACTTTAAAAATACCATCATATGGCTTAAAGAAAGATCTTCTGTATCATATTTGCAGAATCTCCTATATGTGTGTAGGGTTGATACTAGCCATGACTGACAATTTATTACTAAAAGGTCTTCTTTATATAGGTGTTGTGTAGTCACTTTTTCTAATTTTTAAGCGTTCTTACTAAGCCAAAACTTGCAATTCTACATGCTATACAGAGTAGTTAATTCTTGGTTTCCTATATACATCAAATGTTCCTTCTTCTTTCATTGTTTGCTCCATACTGTAGTAAGAGAACAACTACATTCTTTCTGCTTTATATAGTTGATTTTCTTGTAGAATGTACATTTTGTGATGTCTGCACTTTGGGCTTCAAATGCTAGTTGACTCGCACTGCAAGGTAGCTTGCTGTCAGGATGCAAATTATACAAAGGACAAAAACTTCGCCCAAGCCAAACATCGAACACTTTTAAAGTATAATCGGAACTGATAAACAAGAAACACAAATTTTCATCTCCGTTATACATCTGAATCTGTAGTGGACTACCTTATTCAATTCCAAACCACACTCGCCTGTATCCTGGAGTAACACTAGCATAAAGAAGTAATGTGTCGAATCGCTCCATCATAACTGAAGATCCGGTGTATGGTTATCTTTCCTTATATACTGAGGTATTTCTCCAGTTTGAAATAATATTAGTTCGTTAACAACATCTTGGTTAAACAGAATCTACAGACATAAACATTGCTGTTCCAAACTTCGCAGTCCCACATTCCGCTAGGCGGCCTTTGAAGGTGGCTACTACCTATCATTTGTGTGATGTGTTCCTTTATATTAAATGTTTCAGTCCATAAGGTAGAGCTGTCAAAAAAATCTACTAAATTTATATTTTGTTTGTCTAAATCCCGATTCCTTGGTTATTTCTTCACTCTTACAGTTTTAAAACATAGGTCCCCAGAAGAACATGGCAGGTTGTTGTCGGGCCACATATTAAAAACCGAACAACCATATTCCTCATTACACAAAACTCATTCTTTATGCGTATTTCCTGAAAAACTTTGTGTAAAGTTCAAGTGTTCATCTCTGTTGCACATCTGGAATTGGAAGTACATGTTGTTTAGAGACTTGAACCATACTTTCTTGTACCCTGTAGTAACACTGGCATACATCTTCTCTGGGTTGAATTTCTAAATTATTATCTTTAAAAGAAGTAGGATGTTGCTACAAAACTCTCTAAAAGCTTCACTTTTGCATTGTCAACAAAACATTCTTTTCTCACATTGATTGGTATTATAGCATTTGACTATTAATTAATACTGAAACAATTGTGATACATTCTGATGTTTATCATTTCTGCATTGGTTATACTTTTTCAATTTTCCTTTTACATTTGTCCAAGCACTTATATTCAGAAGCGCATTGTTCATACACTGGAAATTCTCTTCGGAAACCATATCACCAGACTTCCATTTAAATCATGTATCTCGTAAGTTTGTTTCTGAAACATCATTTTAACTCAGGTTTTATATATAACAATGTCTGGGAGATATAAAGCTTAATACTTTTGAATCATTAGCATCGGTTGTATAAGAAATTGCAAGCTCCTTAATTACAAAGGAGTTGTCTTGGTAATTTTTTAAACCTTGTGCATAGCACATCATTTTTAAGTGATTTATTTTTACACTCTCTAATTATACAGTATATACAAAAAGTTATCAGCTCGTCTTATTTATAAGATCTCGGATGTTGCCTCAGAATCCACTTCCTCAACTCCTGAATCATCCATTACTACGTCTGGGATAGTCCTGGCTTCAATTAGCTGTTCCAGCCTTCGCGACACACAATCCGTCTGCATATGTTGTAAATCTCATCATTAACGAAAGCAGGCATACCATATGGACAGCCTTCACACAGAGAATACAACGCAATATCCTCATCAGCTCATAAATGTTCGGGAAGGAACATATATACTAGCCTAATTTTGTATCCTGCAAAAGTAATGATAAACTCTTTCGGCAGCACCCACAATTGATAACAGTCTAACCTCAATAACATTTTTGCCTTTCCATATGCTAGAATAGCATTGAATACTTCGACACATTCCTCATCACAATTGTCACAGCAGTGAGCTTGATGCATTCTACCTGTTATAGAGTGATGCAGAGAGACAGAGATATGTATTCTCCTATATATTCTGTGTTGTAGATCTAGGTGCTGCTGTATCATCTGATGTTGTAGCCTATGATGTTGTAGTGGATGTCTGGCATTGTAGTGGATGCCTAGCATTGTAGTGGACATCTAGTGTTGTAGTGGGCACTTGGCATTGTAGTGGATGCCTAACTCACTGTACTGCTAATGCACATGCATGCACACACAGAGTGACCTTGACAGCTGACAACTTAATGCTGAGAAAAATTAATTTATTCCTCCTTATATAGTATATGGATTCAAAATCGCCGCCATTTTCCTTTAAATTTGCTTAAATTCGGACCTTTTAGGAAATATCTTGAAATTTAACATATTCCAGCTTCGATAAAAGTCATTTCAGGCTAGATCTGTGCTATTTTATTAATATTACATCGGAAAAGTAGTATTTTTAAATAAGAATACTTTTATATTTGTTCAAATATATACATTTTATGGTATATAGTGTAGTCGAAAATCTCTAATGGAAGATTTCGAATTGAAACTTTGGTTATAAGTAAATTTTAGTGTTTTAGAGAAGTATGCGAGTAAAATATATTTTTTTCTCTGCTGTGCACAATTATTTGAAACAAATTGAATAAGTATGTTGTACATTAGCCTAAAATTTAAAGGCAATTGTTTTTACATAATTTTTCAAAAGGTGAAAAAAACTGTTACTTGTATATTGCTTAAATCGAATGATGCATGTTTTTTCATTACTTACAAATTTTGCGAATGAAAGTATCTCTTATACGAAATGTTTTTCATAGGTTCCCAGGTTTCTGTGATATTTAAGAAAATTATAGTGAAAAAATATACTTGAATCTTAAAATTTATTAGATTAAAATTAATTTCTTCGAATTATTTTTGGGAATAAAATTCTTTTTTACTTCAGCGAAATTATTTTATCAGCAGGACTTAGGAAAAAAATTTCTTCGATGGCAGTGCAAGCAAGCCATCCCTTAGCTACAAGAATAGGAATAACCTTCCCTTCTGAACAGGTTAATGGCCAGGCAAAAATATAAGTTTGGTTTAGAAGAGTGATGAGGGGCGGTATCCAGGCAGGTCCACATCAAATTCGTGAGTAGAGGGAAGTTTTTACAAACAGATTAACACATTCAGGAGAGTCCAAACTTGGTGTCTTGAGGGGGGTGTCTGGCAGGTGAATAGTCCCCGTCGAGGTGAACAAAGATGCATTCTGGGCTGGAGGTGGAGGGAGTGCCTAGCAGTTACAGGCAGCCTTCGATCTAGCCGAAAATACATTCTGGTCTAGGGTCTGGAGGGGGAGGGGACGCATACCCGAAGACACGCTCTGTTCTAGGTGGTGTGGGTCGGGGGAGGGGGATGCCCAGCAGGAACTTCCAACTACTTTTGCCTGCTCTGTGCCATTTTTTAGTTTATGATTGAATGACGCACTGGATACATCACTCTCTGCACATGCACCACTGACCATTCCCCTTCACCGCTTGATGAGGGCTCATGGCACAATCGAGGCTTAAGATATCTGCATACCCGGTGTTTCGATCCAGCCTATAGCGGACTTCCCCTCTCGCTTTCTTCGAATACGATCTGTTCCGAGATTTAGATCTTGTTCACAGTCTTTGTAAACTACAGTGCGAAATATGTTTGTTAATTTTAATATAACAATTTATTGGGAAAATTTATTCATGTGTTAAGCCGATAGTGTGCATCCGTTATTTTTAATAATTTTATAAGTGTTTGTCATATCCGGTATATTTTTGAGGTTGGTCTATGAGAGTTAATAGGATTTTCAACTACAGATTGTGTTAATGAGCGCGATGAATTTCCCAGACTTAACGGAATTTGTGTTAACATAATTCAGCTAGATGTAGTATGTCTATATTATTTTCAATTACTTTTCTTGGAGGAAGTTTGTGGAGTTATTAAAATATTCTACGTTTCTATAATTTGCTGCAGGTTTAAGTCTCTATGCTTTGATGGAAATTGTGTTAGTATTTTGTAGTTCTGGGGTAAGTTTTTCCTCTGCATTTATGTAATTATTTTCCTTTTTACATTGAGGAAGACATGATTAAATTTCTCATGGATAATACCTAGCTTGATAGGGAAATATAAACTGGTAAATTCGCAAACAGGACTTTTTTATTGACAAAATATTTAGTTATTTTGTACCACTTCATTCTGCTGTTTGAAATATATTCCTTATACTTTTGCTGTGTGTAACGTTACCTATTTGGAAACAGTCGTTACGTATTCAACTCTCTATCCTGTAATTTCAAATCAGTCTCCTAACGACCACGATGCATGTATCTATTCATTCCTTCAAACATCTCCCAAACAAACGGATGTGTTTTAAAATAATTTGAGTGTGTGTAGAACTCAGAGGCATACGCATCAAGTAGTGTGATGTGTATGTGTTTAGGAAGACTGCAGTTTAATGAAAGTAATATATTTATATATATATATATTTATATATTGCTAGGGAAATTTCGTTTTTTTGGCTTTGGTTGTAGGGAGAACTCGTTACTTCATTTCTTTATGACACCTGGAGGATCGTTGTACTTATCTCATGCACTTTATAATGATAGCTATAACTTGTTACTTTATTTATTTCCATGTATGGACTATGTTTTAGTTTTTTTCCTGTGCAATGTTTAAACACTCCTACATTTCTATACAGACATTCGAACTGAATGGATGTGTCGTGCTGCTACCCTCTCCCAGCCTAGCTTTAGTTGCAAGCGAGGTCAGTCATGCACTGTCTTCCCAAGTGAACAGACATGTTTCTCATCCTCCTTGTATGATTTCAAATAGTGTAATTGATAAATTTATATTGATAGGTAGAACTTGTTTATTAATTTCATACAGGATAGTGACATACTTGTGTGGGTTTGAAATATATTTCGGGAAATATTCATTTAAAGACTCGTGAATTTATCTCATGCAATACATCAGTGCTGTTATTATTCATTTGGAATAATCGTTTACACTTACATTCTTCTGTTAGTATCGTTCAGAGTCACCTATCTCCCAACACCATCTACGAGCAATATACCTCCAAAAACACTTATGCCACTCTTGCACAAAACTCAATGCATATATACCCCTTGCCCACCACATCACACCTCAGTACAACGCTGGACCTCTGAGGGTGAATATAGCTCCCCTATATACACCCCTTCCCCAACACACGACCACCTCAGTACAATGCCAGAGCTCCGAGGGTGAGGACCTACCATGTCGTTCCCCAAACAAATACTAAAAGAAATAAAATGCCCGAATGTTAAAAAAAAAATCCATCAAAGAAATTTGCTTAAATAAGTTTTAATTGGAAAACTTTGATCAAATTAATTTTATCACATTTCTCATAGGATTTAATCGAATTAGCATAAAGATTAGCGGATTAAGAGGAAAATTTTGATCGTATTAAGACTTAATCCGATCAATCAATCTGATATAAATTCGATAATCCGATTAATCAAAAGTGAGGTGAAACTATCACGCACCTACTACTTGCGTCCAACAACAATTGAAGGAAAAACACATATATTGAGCTAGTTACTCAGTTCACCCTACCGTATCTAACGAATAAGGAGCCCGTGTAGCAAAACACTTACGAGACATTTATGGTTTATAGTCGGATGCCAAGTCGGAAAATTTGGCCAGCATCTGGCATGCACCGGCACCGTTGCTGGTTGTTTAGAACTCCCTAGGATATAGTCCATGGATGACTTAGAAAACAACCTATTTGCGATACTTTCTAGTTATTATAATGTGTTGATTATTGGCGATTTCAACACCGACCTCTTAACAGAATCACGTCAAACATTTTTCCTTACTAATCTCTTCTCTTCATGTAATCGAGCATACTGTGCTCTTGACGCCATCCGCCATATCAATAACGCGGACACTCTGCTTGACATTATATTTACGTCAAAAGTTGACAGATTCCTACACTGTAGACAAATCAGTGAGCCTGGCTTATCTCGCCACGACCTCATACATGTACACTACTCACTTCGTATGCCCAAATTTTTACCGAAAATTATCACCTATAAAGATATGAAAACGATTGATATGCCGCAATTTATTAACAATGCATCTGAAGTACAGTGGAGTGACATTTGTTATTTGCATAGAGTTGATGACAAACTTAATTATGTGAACATCCTATTATACAAACTTATTGATAAGCACATTCCGAAACAATCAAAGCAGGTTTCTCTCCCACCAGAAACGTAGAAAGGCCGGGAAATTAAAGGTTTCATACCTGATTGGAATAATTCTTTTCGGAAAAATATAAATCTTCTAAAAGAAAAAATGATATCCCTGTATTTATTAGATTAAAAAAATACCGCTTACTCAGAAACCGTTGTACCCCAAACTATTAGAGCGGCTAAGATTGTGTGCGCTCGTCAATTGATACAGCCAAACTCATGCCCGCGGCATTTATGCAGCACTGTTACAAATAAGGATGTAAAGTTAGAGACACTAGAATCAAAAACCAAAAATATAAATCCAAGCCCTGACGAACTTAATGCTCATTTCACAACTCCATGTACCCGTATTAATACTGAAACAAAAAACGAAACACTGTATCTCATTAAGCCCACTTTTGCTGTATATAAGGACGTTTCTGCTTTAATGATGTAACTCCTGTTGACGTTCTGAGAGCTATCAGACGAATTAAAACCAAGGTCGAGTGATCAATTGCTTCAACTGAATTTCAATTGACACGATAAACCTATCCTCGCTATTATCTTAGAAGTAATAACTAAAATATTTAATTATTCGCTAGTCACATGCAGCTTTCCAACTTAGGGGAAATCTACATTGGTTATACCCATCCCGAAGACAAATAACCCACAATGTGCAAGTGATTATAGACTCATAAGCCTTCTCACCATTTCCAAAGTCCTTGAATAGATTGCACACCAACAGATAACAAGGTACACTATTGAAAATAACTTGATTGTCGACAATCAGTCTATTTTCAGAAAGGGCTTTAGAACATGTAGGGCTTTTCTTCAGGTCACTGATGACATGAAGCATAACATGGATGACAGTTTGCTAACGAATTTGATGCTATAAGATTTTAGCAAAGCATTCGATTCCGTTGGCCACGAGTTATTACTGACAAAGCTTCAATCGTATTTTAGTTTCTCCGAAATATCGTTAGAACGATTTAAAGTTACTTGTGTGGCCGTTACCAGAGAGTTGTCTGCGGAGAACAACAATGCGTTTGGCGCACAGTTAAAATTGGAGTTCCCCGGGGCTCTGTTCTGGGACCCCTAATATTTTATATTATTATAATTGATCTCCCTTAGCTACTGAAACAGTTTAAATATCATCTTTATGAAGACGACTTCGAAATCTACCTGCCAACTCATCCCGGTAATATTACTTCATCAATCGACACAATTATCCATTAATTGTCAAATAGTTTAGAATTATCAATAAAGCACGGGCTGCTATTAAACCCTAAGAAATCCCAGAGCATTATAATTGGATCCGAGAAACTACTCATATCGCCAAAAGTCACTAGCGCTCCTAATATCATACTTGACGGAGAGCCGATTCCTCCATCAAAGTCCGTAAAAAACCTACATGTAATATTAAGTAAAATTTCAACATGAAGAGAACATGGCACTCACATATGTAGACGAATAAATGTCCCTTTACATTCATTAAGAAGACTCAGCAAATGTTTACCCCGAAAATTGATGAATACTTTAACAGAATCATTAATAATTTCGCTCCTAGATTATGCTGATATCTAGTCTTCAGTGACCTGCGTGAAGATCTAGCTCAGACACTTCAGCGAATACAAAACAACTGTGAACGTCTTGTTTTTTATCTTAAAAATAAAGACCATATCAGCAAATACAGACATAATCTCCCATAGATTAATTTTAAATTGAAATTCGACGTTCATTGCACAATACCTGCTTATTAAAGAAATTATTTTTAATATGGTGTCCTCAATAACTTTTGTCTCGTTTCTTACCGCCCAATACTTCAAACACTCGTTCTTTCGATCAACAAAATCTTCAAGTACCAATAAACAACTATTTTTCGCTTCATCTTTCATTGTTACTGCAACCAAACTCTTGAATTGCTTACCTCAGGGAGTACATTATACAATTTCAATCACTATATTCAAAAATCATGCCGGAACAGATTGGCCAAACTATAAATGTTTAAACGAACGTAAAATATGAATTTGATATAAACAGTATTTATTGTGTTTGTGGTGGGGGGGGGGGGGGGGAGGTTTCTCGTTGATAATACTTGTACCTTATTTAAATTCTGCTTCATGCGCCTCTGGTGATGTTTGAGATGCTTATGCTATGATTTAAATAATTAAATAAACTCTTAATGTTAGTAGGCGTGTGAATGTGCGTGTTCGAGTAAGCATTGCATTGCTATTTTAGTTAATGTATATTTTTTGGTATCTGACAATTTAAATGTAACAAACTTAAAAGGTCTTATATTAATTTTTTTGGTCTTTTTCTCTTGTTCAAATAGTTGTATGCTGTGATTATCTTTCCCTCAAAAATCCTCAAACGAAATAGCAGTTTTATAATTTCTTATAATTGATGTTTTCTTGTAGTTTATGTTATAAATAAAAAATTTTATATATAAGAATATATGTCGTGTGTGTGTGGTTCTGTGTATGCATGTATGGGTACGCATAAGCATATACGTATACACATAAAAACATACATCAAAAGAGAAATAGTAAAAATTCGCTATTCTGATTATTTTTATTTTTGGATGTTGCTTTTATATATTTCATATAAGCAACTTTCTAATTTTATAGTAGACGATATGTTGTGTTTCATTTTTATTTCTTTTTCTTTTCAAAAAACAAGTGTTATGTTTTGTTATGTGAAGTGGTCAAGTATAGGAGAAGGTGATAATGCCATCACTTCACCACAAAAATAAAGATATACTCTGCCCATAACTGGCTCAGGTGACAAATGGCCCACGCATGTCCCTTATGCTTACAACAGCAATAGCCCATCAATGTACAACTTCGCAGCTTTTAGATGGCCTACGGGTGACTAGCCATGCCACAATTTGTTAAACACCATCTCTTAAAAATTGTTACTTCTAGAATCATTCTTAACAATCCTTTGTTTTTAATTTTTTGTTAATCCACTAACACACGGATTACGCAATATGATAACTTCATGAATTCCGAGGGGGAAAGGGCGAGGGAATTGACGTACCATGCAGTTACATCCGAGTTTACTAACCACTGTGGACTCTTACGTCCACATGAAATAATTTAGTATATATTTGCGCTTGAATTATTAACAAACATTAATACAAAACAAATTATGCTAGTTATTCCATAGCCATAAAATTTATCATGCAAACAAATAAGGGTGTTAAAAGCTACAGATAAACAATAAAACAGTGACAAGAAAATTTCCTACCTAAACTACGATATTAACACACAAACTTGTCTTTAATGTAACTTCTCGCAGTATGTACTACACCTGGATGCTTTTCATCTGTTTTGAAATGCAGTCGGCATATAGTACTACTTATCGTATATTGTATTGAAGCAGCTACTTGCGAGAGCGGGAGGCATAAAGTAACCAGCATACGTCCATCAATGCACAGTAACACTCCTCCGCCATCAAATGACCTACAGACGACTACCCATGCCTTACCACCAATTCGTATTTGTTATGTACGGTTATTGCTGGAATACAGTTAGTAAGCTATTTTTTGGGCCATTAGTAGTTCACCTATTCTCAACCGTCAGTTTCGTTTCCATCAACATTCCATTAGTGTGCTGTAAATGGCATGCTAAATGTCCTGTTGCCAGCAGTTATCAATAACAGGGCCAATTGTGCAGACCAATAAGTATTCTGGGCAACCCATAATCCAGCAATGCCATTAATAAAACCACAGACGGCCCACTGAGTGATGCTACATGGGAGCTAGTAAAAAAATTGACAATTAGTGACTTAATTTTTTTACAACGGACTAACTTATTATTTAGGCACCTCCTGTCCCATTTCTTCAGTATGTAATGTATCTGATCTGATTACAGCTGCTTCGTGGGAACTTGCATTGCAACTGCGTTATTAACTTTGAAGTAACATTGGTTTTAGCATCCTAACACTCCTGTACTTTGTAAACAAATTCACCAACTTCGGTATGATTTGACATGCATAGTGAAAATAACATATTAATGTATCAAATAATCGAAGCAAGGTTTTCCTGTTTTATACATGAGTGAGGTTACATGTTATGAAAGAGAGCATACATTCTAACAGGTGCTGTATTTTTCCTCTACGGCGAGAATATTTAAGCAAAAATCACATAGTACGAGGGCATAAATCGAAAAAAAAGTAATGATTTCATATATAATTTTTGTCGAGTGTTCGCAAATATTTACTTCTAACTGTAATACAGGAACATCTACCGGAAAGCTGGTGTGGATATTCCCCATGCCGAATAATCGCCGCCACTGCTCGGAAACTTACCTGCGATCACATGACAGTCAGTAAGACGCTGTTGCGCATTAAACCCCGCCAAGATCGTGTTGTAGCACGTCCCAAGAACGTACTAAATTCAGTTGGCCGTAGTGCCTTTTGAAAGTAGCGTAAGATCTAAGTTATCCTTCGTAGACCGTCTGAAGACGCCACAGAATTCCGTCTTTCGTTCGTTTGCGAAATCCCGTTTTCATTCCCCGTCGCACATGTTTCCAGTGAGTTTGAAACTGCAAGTGATAAACACCGAGGTTGAAGCTACACGTAACAAAAGAGGTTCTAAATTACCGTTGGGTGAATGAGCCGAGTAGATTATAAACCTTCGCAGTTTTATTAAATAGCAAAAAAAAAAAAAAAAAAAATTTTACAAGTAAAAATTTTATGTTATTGTTTATTGTTCAGAACTAATTTGAAACACTTAACCAAACTGTAATGTTTTTGTAATTTTACAAAACAATGTTTGGAAACCAGTTACCAAAAAAAATCTAGGAAACTCTACCAAAAAAAATCTTTGTAAGCATTGCAAGAAACTGCCTGAAAAGTGTACGCGATGCATGAAATATTTGTTCAAGAAATGAACTGCAATCTACCGACGGGATATCATATAGATTTACAGCAATATGTGCAGTAACTCTCAAATTATTTTCCTGCAAAATCACAAACTGCTATTTGTACTTCTACAAAGAAATTTGTCTCCTTAATGTTATTCAGTAGTTTTTATGGTATAAAAATTACAAGACAGCCGAGACTGCATGGAACGCATTTAATGTGACGTAGTTAGACATGTCCCAACACAACTACGACTTCGCAAATCCCTATTGGTTTAGCGAGTGTCGAACCCGGACGCGCTAAGCTAGAAGTAATTACACTAACCACTACGCCACGGATGCATCCATGCGTCGGATTATATTTTAATAATTTGATCTCATGTTAATTTGCGGTGTTTTACCTTCAAAAGAGAATAGCGAGTGTTTACTTAGCTAGAAGCGGAACTGTAATTAGTTTGACACCTAATTGCAAGAAGTATGTTAGTCCCACGTAAAAAAAAAGAGACAACTTTGAACATACAAGAAAAATTTATTGCTGCATGCCGCTGTTGAATTTTTCTGAGAGTTTTTTTTTCTTATCCCTGCATCCTGTTGCATACCTTGTCACATATCATTTATTTAAAGCAATCCATGCGAAACCATGCGAAAGTACTCGAATTTTGCAACACACTTTTTGCATTTTGCTGTCTAGGAAAACCCTATCGAATACCTAAATATGTATTACAAAAACATTTGAACATCTTTTAAAATATTTAAAAGAAAAGTACATAATTATACTATCGCAACTAAAATATCGTAAATGTACAACACCTGGCCTGTACTGTTGCAAAATGAATGTTGCAAACCCATAACTTGGGGGAACGTATTCTTTTCAAACCAATGAAAATGGATTTTGCCCTGTCGTCCAAGGACAGACGTAACGCTCGCCATAGGTGGATTCTCGGGATGACTCATCTTTCTTTTAGCACACATTTTAACTTGAACTTCTGAGAAGGTATCAGCAATCTACTGAATATCACTATTTATAAAACAATTTTCAGTACACCATTATAGCCGCTTTAATATTCTGCAATAACTTTCTTCAAAATGTTAATGCTTTTTTAAATTGCAACACTCCTCGAACCAGCCAGGTTACTCTCGGAATGTTTGGAATCCCCAGAAGTGATGAGTGTCACGTGACTGTTTCAAATACCTTCGTGACAATACGAAATTATTTCGTTATTCATAGAAATGCTATTCTTGTAAATGAACAAACGCTGTAGGTTTGCGTAAGGCAACTCTCTGAATCAACTAAAGTGTGTAATTAGGTCCTATTCAAGAATTTTTTCAGTTTTTACAATGCAGTGAAGGGTTACTGTGGAATTTAGGTTTGGAAAAAGCAAATGCAAAATTGCGCGATAAGATTTTATTTTTTTGGTAGTATTCAGTTTTTACTGATGAAAAATATGTGGCTATAATACCACGCTTAAGTAAGTGTAAATTATGAAAGCGTTAAGGATTTTTTTTTTTTAACAAATAGCTGTTTCTTCATAAATAAACGTCCAGAAAACTTCTTATATTTTTAATTCACATTCCTTTGTCAATAAAATAAGAAAATTAACAAATATTCTCGCACGTAAAACTATATTCGTACAGTACCGTATCGATTTCTGAGGCAACTTTCAACTGATTCGATTACGAATCAGTAAAATGTAAATTCATACACTAATGTGTATGTATTCGTACTATTATAGCGTGGTTCCTAAAATGTACAGTTTGAGAGTATATCAGAGCTGTTAAAATGTACAGTTTCAGAGTATATCAGAGCTGTTAAAATGTACAGTTTGAGAGTATTTCAGAGCTGTTAAAATGTACAGTTTCAGAGTATATCAGAGCTGTTAAAATGTACAGTTTGAGAGTATATCAGAGCTGTTAAAATGTACAGTTTGAGAGTATATCAGAGCTGTTAATATGTACAGTTTGAGAGTATATCAGAGCTGTTAAAATGATACTGTAAAAATAGATTTAAAAATTTAATTTAACAAGCTAACGACACCATAAGCTCTTCTATTTCAAACATTTCGCCGGCGTTATAGGCGTTTTATATGTGTGTAATTTAAATCTTAAGTGCTGTTTTTATTATTTACGACTTAAGTCAATAATTAGTTTTTATTTACTATTACGCCTACCTAAACAAACTGGTTTATGAAACATGTATTGTCCACTTCATATAGGGTATAAGTGGGATAAATTCTGACAGAAAATGTCAGAAAATGTTTTGTCAGCTGATGAATCTCTGTAGGATGTAATTTGTTATGTTCGGGGATACTGATGATGGCTATGGAAGAAAATTGTGCTTAGAATTGAAAGTTGTAATCTAAATCTTTAATTATACGTATAACGTATATAGTTTAAATTATGTTTTTAACGCAATTCGTAATCTTTTTGCTTTTGTAAATAGCCTTCGAAACATTTCTAGCACATATGACTGAGCATGTGGACACTTACAATACCAGTGAGTGTAAAGTTTCGAGCGTGCGGAACGCCATTCAGCGCACACTAAATTCGAATCAGTGGAAAACCACTTATTCACAGTGGAATTCAACTACTCGAATCAGTGGAAAACCACTTATTCACAGTGGAATTCAACTACTCGAATCAGTGGAAAACCACTTATTCACAGTGGAATTCAACTACTCGAATCAGTGGAAAACCACTTATTCACAGTGGAATTCAACTACTCGAATCAGTGGAAAACCACTTGTTCACAGTGGAATTCAACTACTCGAATCAGTGAAAAAAGCGCCACTTAGAATAGGTGAAAAACCACTGTTTGTTTCAGTGGAACAATTTTGCTGACTGAATAAGTGACTGCCAACTGCGTGCTGAGTATTAAATATGGTTTTCATTGGATTTAGCCAAAGTATTACGAGAAATAAACATATTTCCGAGAGTCGCTATTCATGTAGTACAAATTGAATTAATTGTAAAAGTAAAGGACCTCGTGGTGACCAGGACATGAACCCACGTCTCTCCAATTCTACAGCGTTACTTTACAAAACGAGATACCAAGTGAACGTTAGCAACGGGGCGGAAAATACATTATTAAGTTTATTTGTACGAAATATGCAGCTTTGGATTGTATGCCCTTTCCTTTCGTTGTAAGTTTAATTGGTAGATAATATTAAGTTTGTTAAAACAATTGGTACGGATGAATGCCCTGGCTTCGCCACGTTCAAGGCAGTTTAAAACCTTCAAACCGAGGTCTATAATGATTACACGAAAACGAAATGAAAGACGTAAATCATGAATACAAGACTGAATGTTCATTTTGTCTAGTCAAATGATATTATAAAATACGAAACACGCAATTAAAAATATTTAATTGGTTTTATTAGTTTACACATTGCTATTCAATTCAATTCACGCTGTTTAACTGTTACTTAACACGGGTTGTTTTCTCTCCGTCAAAAAACAAATCACTTAAAAAAGCTATTGAAATGTGGAAAAGTCACTGAATCATTAAGTGAAGGGAAACAGGTCATTTTTCACTAACTCATCAGTTAAAATAACCGAAAAGACTGTTGAATAAGTCATATGCTGTTAACTGGTTGGAACAGTGGAATTAATTGTGCAATGATTTCCACAGAAAAATACGTGTTAAAGAGGTTGGGAATTATAAACAGCAAGTAATGTTTCAAAAGGACTTGGCATAAAAAAACCCACTCTTTTAACTCGTTTGTACTGTAAAGATATTTGTTAAAATTGTCTGTACATTAAATCTAACGAGTGCAAATGCCATAATCTGTAAGCGTGCGTGTTTATCGCTGCGTCTGTACGAACAGCAAACTATGTATCGCGTTTTGTTCATTTACTGAAGTTTAACATTTCGAAGTTTAAATCATTTGTATGATATTTCCATACGAGCTAAATTTTCCACTGCTCCATCAAAAGAATGTGCAATTCAGAATGACACTATCTCGTAAGAAGAACCGTAAACAATTCCGTCTCACGAAATACGATAACCTAAAACCACACGCCTCCTTTCCAATTCACCCTCGAAAAAAATTACCGAAGCCCCATAAAACTTACTTGGCCATTTAAAAAATAAAACCGGTTGCAATTATAATATTGCTGTAATATTCTGCATTGATTAAGGCCCTTATTCTGCATTGATTAAGGCCCTACTGGGCGGAAGCTAGCTTGGGTAGTCTCTCAGTGCCTACCATGCCAGAAAACCCGAGGAAGTTACAAGAGTGAATATGACTTATAATTTGTTTACAAACGTGATTTTCTTCACTGACAGAACTGCGGCGGCAGGATAGCTTGTGGCACGCTACTTTTCTATAACTATCCAGATTACCCCACTTACATGAAATGGACAATATTTATCGTCCCCATAAGCCAAAAATATTCCGTTTTAAAATTTTTGTTTCTGCAACACACAGCAAATACCCCAGAACTCTACTTCAGCTATGTTTAGAGATACCGTAAAAAAAAAAAAATTATATGAGATTATTACTACAGACAAAACAGTCCGCCTTTGATATCAACTATGTACTGTGGATGACGTCATACAAGTCTTCCATGTATTTGCGGTCAATTGTTTTTATAAAACTGCCCTTTGCTTTTTTCTGTCCGATAGTTTGTGGAGAGACAGAGCCAGTGAAAAATCTCAAAACCAGACAATAAATGTAATGCATGAGTATCAGTTTGTAGATATTTTTATTATAAAGCATATTAAAAAGTTTCGTAGCCTATGGCGTTTCGTTGTAGATAACCTGCGGACGCAAAATGCAAACATATTTCGACGTTTAGCTGAGAACAAAAAAAAAAAATTAAGTTATAAAAAACAAAAACCCGACTGCTTAAAAGTCAAAACACAAGTCTTCAGTTAAGTGCGCGAGTATAATTATAAAGCAATAGTCACAAGTTGTGCCGTTTAAGATATAGTTTCAATTTGCCATATAATGCTATTTTTTTTTAATGGCGGACAAAAGAGAATTCGTGTGGGCATATTTGATGGTTGTAATATTACAGCCAACATACAAAGTTTCATTGGAGTTAATTATATTTTATCGACGATATAACATACAAAACTAAAATAGGTAATTTGCCACAATTTTTTAATTAATTTTATACTTGAAATATCAACTACAGCAGTACTACATGTTTGCCAAATACTGTAGAAACCTCTCAATTGTTTCCCGAGATATTACACAAAACCTTTGTTATTTCATATAGCGCTATCTTACAAAATGGCAGATAAAAGTTGTTGTTTGTCTGATATGATGCTTAGAACATATACTGTCAGCGTACAAAATTTGGTTCAAATTATTTCAGTAGTATCGTAGTTACACCACATAAAACTAAAATATTTATATGGCCACCATAAAAAAAAAAGCCCAATTATGTTCAGTTACTTAGCCTACAAGGTATATATATTCATGGGGCGCTATCTTGCTAAATGGTGGACCAAAAACAATATTCGCCTCTAAATTAAAATTTTTCATCTTGCACTGTCAGCATACAAAATTTGGTTCAAATCGGTTGAATGGTTTCAGAGAAATGAAGCCCTACACATCACCCTAGATTTTAAAAGGCCGCCATTTTGAAAGTAATTGCCCGGCGGCATCGGAAATCAGGCGTCCTTGCATAGTACTATACATGTTGCAAACGATAAGTGTTTACAACTGTACACAACAGTGTACAGGGCTCCGAGACGAGCAATTTGATGTAGGAAACTTGTGGTCCAGAGGGTCGGGAAATAGCCGTGAATCGCTTGACAAATGTGTACCTAGACACATGCAGCGCGCCGCTGTGGGCCCGGCTCTAATCGACCTACTGGTCAGCTGAAGTCGTTTTGTACAGAGGTCAAATCGGGCAGGAAACGTTTAGTAAAAGCTTTTGTTTGAAACACATGTTGCGTTGTCACAGTACTACAAACACGTTACAGAAATCAGGAAAGAGTGTATGAAATTGCAACATGTGTTCCAAACGAAAGCAATTACTGAACATTTTGTGCCCGATTTGACGACTGTACAAACTAGCTTCAGCTCGCCAGCAGGTCGATTAAGGCCCGGCCCACAGCGGCGCGCTGCGTGTGTCTAGGTACACTTTTGTCAAGCGCTTTTACAGTAATTTCCCGACCCCTATGGACCACAAGTGTCCTACATCAAATTGCTCATCTCGTTTCCCTGTACACTGCTGTGTACAGTTGTAAACACTTATCCTTTACATCCTGTATGTGACCCACACACAGAAACACATATTGCTACACACACTCACACAAACACACAGAGAGGGAAGTGATCTCATAAGTCTTTCATTCCTTCAGAAATTAGGCTAACAGGAACAATGATTCCAGATTTTCGTCAATTTTCACACTCAAAAAGTCATAGCAGCGGAGGTTAGAGGTGCCTCAAATCTACATTGATGTCTGATTCTGTTACAATGCTAAAAGTTTCCCGTACTTCTTACGAAAAAGTGCTGGAAAAATATTTTCCAGAACTTCCTGTGATTTCACAAAACCCCTCCGTTAATATTTCTGATTTTTTCCTTAACCACCGGTTTTTTTAAATACTATGAAAATATTAAGTTTTCAGTGTGCGGTGTTTCGCTGTGTATAACAAACAATTATGTTACGCTGGGGAGATATCTGAACACGAATCGTAGGTAAGTTTCGCAGCCCGTTATTTTCATATGCTAATAATATCGGTTATGTATGTGTTGTTTCTAATAATGTGACGCATGGAACTTTTACACAGTTGCCAGTAATGTTTGAGTATTTTAAGAGTTGGTAACGGCGACATTTGACAGATGCTAATTTCTAATGTCTGAAGTAATATGTAAGTGTGGCGTAGAGCTCAGGTTAACTGCCGCATCAAAGATATTTTTATAGTTACCGATGACTCACAATAAAATTGATTTCTTACATGTATTTTTCTGTCGGAAGGTAAAATGCGAATATGTTATTCAACTGAAATAATTTAATTGGGGCTGCAACTTGCAGAAATGCCCATGCTTATCACAGTTCCAGACAGACAGAACAATTTTATCGAATTCAAACTTTTCCTGCAGGCGTCGTGCAGTCAGCCATCGCCTAAGTCACTTGAAAGTACTTCCGATATAGGTTCATTAAATTTTTTAAATTTATAAGCCTTTTTTTGTAAGCCAGGGTTCGTATCCCGCCAGCCACGAATCTCCTTCAAGTGTATGTAGTAGAAAATTAATAAATATATCCTCCCCATGTACGTCCATTCTAGACTTACCTTTTGGAACTGTTTCAAAAAAATTATACAATATTTCGTAGAATATCTTACAGTTGAAATTATAATAAGATGTTACTTCGAATACGAAAAAATAAATTTAATAAAAAATTTTTGAATTCATTTTTAAATTAAGGTAGTAACTTCTTAATGTTTTAAACTATAAGACTGAAAGAATTACCCCCTTCCCCCCCCCCCCCCATGCTGTTCACCTTCAAATGTTTAACACAATAAGTTACTCAATGTCACTGCTTTTCACAAATGATGAATTCAATGTGAAGATATGTTGGACAATAATTCATTAAATCAACTACGTAAAGCCTAAATAATTATTATTTTAACGCAACATTTATAATTCTTTTTTGGCCTATTCCACAGTTTTAAGTAACAATTTATTTCCTTTGTTCACTTATGGTTACTTTCGTTTAAGTTTAATTAATTTCAGGCACTTCGAGCCAAGTTTGTTTTAAACGGGTAATTGCTTAAATAATTAGTCAAATGGCCTTGTAAAAATTTTTATAGTAGGCTTATTTTCGAAAATCACATAACGCTATCGAAACTGGTATGGAAGACAATTAAATAATTTGAGTAAAGTTAGTTTCACTGATGTCAATTTAGAGATTTTCATTTCACCCTTAAAAACATCGCAGAAGGGAGACCAGACGTGATACCAACTCATATCAACTTGGTACGAAAGTTATTATTACACACGTTTTAATGAAAAGTGAAAATAGTTCTTGTGTAATAGTTTCTCAGCAATGTCTGAGCAAAATCTGCCAGTAGATGCGAGGGTATGTAATTCCACTGGGAAAATGTTCCATTTTAGAATTTAATAGTGGCTTTTAGGTTGATGCAGGACTTCTGGGAGAAAGGCATTAAGGTAGAGTTTAAATTGACCCAAATGTAACATTTATTGCTCGTCGCTTTTTTCCACCCGTCTTTGCAACTCTCTTATTCCATGGATCGAAAGCCTCTGCTGCATTTACTTACCTATTATTCCCTGTTATTTATCTTCACTCTAAAAAATTGTTTGTACTTTTACAAGAAAAAACCTTGGAAACCCAGTTGCCAAGAAAATCCTTTGTAAAATTATGAAGAGTTTTCTTGTAAAATCTGCAAAACATTTCTTTGTGATGTATCAAATGGTAGCCTTGCATTACAACTGACATTATGGAGAAATGTAAATAAAATTGTTTTTAGTTTCTTCTAAAAAAACAAATGTAGTGAATTAGTAACAGAGAACAAATAAAGAAATATGTAATCAAAAAATAATTAACAAAAAAAAAAATTATACCTCGCCAGCACGGGGATTAGAACTGTGCAAGTACATGCAAAATGATATTGTAGTTATATAGTTAATAAGAATAGTTTCATTAATTTTATTTATTTTTTTTGAGATTTCAGTTGTTGAGTTACGATGTTTAGATGCCTCGCGCCTCTTAACAACGAGTTATTAAGAGTCGATTTAAGATTAATGTTTAGCTAGGAAACACTAATAAATAATTAATAATATCGTCACGTTTTATTGAACTTCTATGAGTATCTGAGTTGTTTGAATGGTTTTACGTAATTAAAACTTGCAATACATTTCTTTTTGCACCCATAGTTTTTGTACAAACAGCTTTATATAGTTTTACGTTGTTAATGAATGTCCGCCATTTTGCCGAAGCTCGTGGATACGGCTCAGTATAGTACAAACATTTCCTAATGTCTATTACAAACACGGACCGTGTCGTTTTACAAAAGAGTAGTTTTACAAGAAACATCTTTGTAGTGTTACACGCGTTTGTAAAATAACAAATAATTTCTCAGTAAAAAATGCAAAATATTTTCTTCTCGGCACTTGTCATGCGCGGCGTGGATTCCTCACTGTTCCGGAATATGTGTCACCTTATTTAACATCTGTCAATAACATCATAGCCATACGAAGAACGGACTGGGTAAATGAGGGTAAACAGTCTGTTTTCCTTGCTGTAATTTTGTTCTAGAGCTGGGTTTATTGTTCTTCACTAGCCACAGAATCTGCTGTAAGGGGAGCGAACACCAGGAATATTTCACCTGTATGCTGGACTCCAGAATCATAGACTATGTATACACGTGTCACAAATATTTGTTCATGGGCTGGCCCCGAGTGAGTGGCCCGTTTAACTGCAGACTTGGTAGCGTGTTTTATTTTTGCTTGTTGCAAGTTGCATGCTGACTCTGGAGTATTGGGGCCGTGTCTAAACCACCGTGATCCAAGTAACAAAGTAACTGACGTGTGCATGTTTTTAGCCTAGATTCAGTGTAAATTTTCTTGTTATTTTTAAAGCAACGCTTTGGGAAATAGTTTCCAATATTATTGTTTCAACAAGACAGGTCAATTAGAGCAAATTATAATATTACTGTGTTATGTTGAAGATTGATTTTTAACTAGAATATATATTAGACATAAAAAATGTATAACTAATTTAGATATAGGTAGGCTACATCATTGAATGTAGCATTTCACAGAAAAGTGTTTCTCAGAGATGCAATATTTATTTGTAGTGATACATAAAATAAATAATGTTAACTAGTTTGTAAAGAAGTGTTTGTAGAGAATATTTGGCTGTGTAAGAATAGAAGTAAATGTAATTTTGAAAAAAGTGAATTAGGCGAGCGTGTAATAGTTGGGGTTGAGGCGAGTGCGTGCTGTTGTTGTTATTATTGTTGTTGTTGGCACACGTGGCCTCGGCGCCGCCTGAATGGCGATGCACGTGGCGCGCACGCCCCGCCCAGGGGGCGGCGCCACAGCTCGGCAGCGCTCGGCTCGGCACGGCCCGGAGCGACTGCCACCTGGCAGCGCCTCCAGTCGACCGCCGACCGCCGCAGCATCCAGTCGGCAGGCAGTTCCGTACGCGCCACCGAGTGTCGGCCTTGCGTCGTCCGGCAGGCAGCGCGCCATCTCCGTCACTTTGCCATGTTCATCCCTGACACGCTGCGCAGCTGCATGGTGGAGCCAGACGTCACGACGTACCTGCAGGCGCCGTCTTCAGGCCAGGTCTGTCTCTATCTCTCTCTCTGCTAGTGTGTGCTCCTACTCGAGGGGGCGGTCGTATCGGCCACGTGGCTGGCCGCCGTAGCGATGAGGGCGTGGCCGTGTGCATGATTGATAGCTGCCTACTCACCGGCTACACGTGACACCGTCCGTCATCTCGCTGCCAACTCCTTCAGCACGTCTCGTACCTGTGTATGCCGTCTTTCTCCTTACAGTAGGGCCCCCTCTCTTATAAGCTGTTCGTGGTAAAGTGAGCACTTTTCAGGCCCTATACACTTTTTTATTTCAGTCATTTTTTATCCTTCCACCACTTTTTAAAATAAATATTGCCGTGCAATTAATAAACATGATGTGTAGATCCCCCTGAACCCTGAATTAAACGTCAAAGTCTAAAATAAAATATATTTATTGACTACTATTCAAAATGAGAGGGTTTTCAAAAGTGCTCACTTTACCGTGAACAGCCTATAGAGCTCGTACATCTCGTGTTTTCACCAAACGTCTTCTCTCTTTACGCGCTGACAGTCGTTGCCTCCCGCTCGTCTAGTACATAATTTGTAATGTCCGTTGTCCAGTGAAATTGACGACGAACCGAAGTGTCTCAAAATGTTGTATTATTCCTCCGAAGAGGCACGATACGTTTCATGTTCTTAACATGCCTGATGCTCAATCAAGCAATAGGAATCGAAAACAGCAAGTATTTGGTTGGCACTGGAGTGTTTCACAAATATTTTCCAAATAATAGGACATATTTCGAGAAAAGAAATTTAACTTATATTTAACAAATATTTTTTTATTTGGCCCACATACAGCAAATCGTAACCACTTGGACGACTGTATATAAGTGATAATTTAATCATGTATTATTTTCTTTCTGGACAATGCAGCACGACTGACTCGTATCTGCAAACCCATATAGCATACATTTTTGGAAAGGCCAAAGGAAAAAATATTGCAGTGAAGGGAAAATGCACACTAGGCTACGAGAGCCACTATTGTGGAAATTCACCTTGCTAAGATTGCTTGTAATCATGCAAAAAACCAATATAATTTACGCCAAATTTCAAGTCAAATTGCATAATTTGATCTTATGGTAAATTTTATATAATATTAATACAAATTCACAATTTAATGTCATTACTATCGATGTGATAATGGTGTGGCCTCTTTTTCCGTCTTTATTGTTGCGCCATTGACACAAGACCGCCTGCGCCTTTTTTAATAATATTAACTTGAAGTGTTGTAATTTTAAGAAATAAGAAAATTAGTTTGGTATTTTTTTAACCAGTTAAGTTTACATATGATTCGTAATAACTGACATCTGATTTAATTGTTTTATTTTTGGTAAATGAGTCATCAGTGAGGGAACACAATTATTGCACCAGTTATAGCATTCTTGAGAAACTGGTTCTTTGTCATCAACTTGTGTAGCCATACATTTGACGCGGTTTAAAGTGATGGATGAACTAGCGTCAGAAAACTTGGAAATATTTAGTCTCGTTCGGAAAGTTACTTTGCCTACAGCAATGGCCAGGAATGCGTCCAAAGCATCGTTCGTCGTAGTCAATATTGTCCCGACGTGTTTCTAAACTCCGGAATGAATGTGCTTATTGTGGAGGAACGTCTTAGCGACATAGCACGTGACATGATGCGAGGTTGAATACTGTGGCTGAACGTTGACGGGATTGTCGAGTGCCCTCGCAGGTTGGAGTAAGCGACTTGCCGGCGCGTCCCAGCGTGCGGTTCTCGGATGCGCGCCGAGAATAGGCGAGAGTACGCCGTGAGCTTGCCTCCTGCATTCTCACATACCAACTGCCACAGGCGGGAGATCGCCGGTCATGACCAGATATCGTACATTTCTAGGCACCCCACACGGGAGGCTATGTTCATCGACCAATCGGAAGGCTATTTCGAACGCGCGAATGATAAACATTCGGAAATCGGGTGGCATTCAGCTCTTAGATTAGCGCTCGAACTTTGCGAGTTATTTACGAGCGCAAAATACGTACGTACTTTGAGAACATGTAATATTTTCATGTCACGAAACTTATTATATTTTACCATTATATCTTTGTCTACAGTATATTATAATAATTAATAGAGCATTTTGTAGAGCGACGAAGGTTTGATCAGTATTCAACCCTTGCAAAGTCATTTACGTTCGCAGAATACTATGCACCTAAGTATTTTGATGGCATGAAGTATTTTGATAGCATGAAGTATTTTGATAGCGTGAAGTATTTCTACTCCACGGAACTGATTGTTTTTCGTGACATATTTCTCTATGTACCGCAGAATACTAGCGCGTATTCTACAGTGGCGAAGTACGGCAGTTATTACCTGTGGAGGTTGGCGCACGGTTCACAATTTTTGGCGAAGGTTTGATACTGACCATATCCGAAAAATTTTGTGTAGCGTCTATAGGTAATATGTTTTGTTTGCGTCAAAATAATTATGATTAATTTATTTCACATCGTAGTGCACTGTTTGTGATGCTTATTTACTAATCATGTATATACGTAATGCCTGATATTCTACCGTTTGAGTAAGTGGATTTCTTTAACTTTAGGTGATTATTAACTTTTCCTACGGATCCCGGATGGGGCACTTTCAACTGGCAATATGTAAATATTTACTGGTTCGGATTTAGGGTAATAACGTAGCAGTTTATAACTAACCTAAAATAATAAAATGAGTCGTTTTTTACTTGCACATAAGCAGCCTACAAGATACTGTTTCCAACATACGATTTGTTCTCGTTGCAGACTATACTAGGTTAAACAGTGAACTCCTGCAAGACGAGTATAGTTAAATCACCAAAAGTAAAATGTATTGGGGGGAAAAAAATGAAATCAACAGTATATTAACAATGTTGCATTTACTATCTATAGAGTGTTATTATTTCCTTCTGGAAAATCCCGAGAGATAACGTATTGGAGACATCAACTGTCCAACGATCTTCGTGAAATGCGCTGCCTACCTTTAATGTCAGCTTACGGAGGAGAATTAATACTTAGACGGACTCGTGGTGCGCTGAGTAACGACTCTTCATGTTAATGCTGAATGTACGTAAACACGACAAAAATATAAATAAGCAAATGCATGTATGCACACGTTCAATTGTGAAGCATAGCTCATATTCTGAAAAGTTCTACGTGTTATAAAACATAGACTCTTGTCAAAAATATATTTCGCATTAACACAGAATATAGATAAATGTCGCTATGCTGTTTAGAAAAATTATACTTTTAATTTATAACCATACTGTTCATTACTTTATCTGGCATCTGAAAAAATAAATATACCTAGATACAGTATAAAACGCGTAACTAAAAATCACCGACAATCTCCGATAGGTGATTCTTGACGAAAATATAAGACGAAAATGTATGCAGGCTACTATTTTTCCTTAAAGTGATTATTAAGAAAGATATGCATCCCCAAAAATCCAATTTTGAAACGATTTTTCGTTAAAAATATCAAGAAATAGGCTACTTGCGATTAAGCAACAAATCTGTGAATGGTGTTCTGTAGAACGAAGATCTTACACATGTGAAAATGTAGTTAATAATATCATCCCCCTTCATCTGGAAAATAAATGTTGCCACCCTGTGTTTTGTTACGAATCAGCACCATCCAAATTTTCACATGTGTAAGATCTCCGTTCTAAAAACACTATCAACCGATTTGTTGCTTAATCGCAAGGGATTCCTGATACTTGAAACGAAAATAATTTCAAAAATTCGATTTTTGTGGGTGCATAGCTCCCCTAATTATCACTTTAGGGGGAAATGTTACATATAGTTTCGTCTTATATTTTAGTCAGGAATCATCTCCCGGAGATTTTCGGTGATTTTTAGTTACACGTTGTATACTGAGCTGTTTGGATTTTTCGAGACATCCTGTGATACCCCCCCCCCCCCTTCGCCACCATTACAACAATACACGTTGTTGAAATATATAATATATAATACCTAGCCAAACTTGGTAGTATATCTCCTGATTTGGAGAAAAAAAATATGGCGAAAGTTCAAGTCTGTAGGTACGTAGCAAGTTACATTTAAATGCTTTTGAAAACGGGAGCCGCGGTGGCGCAGTGGCTAGAGCACTCGCCTTTCGCCAAGGTGAACGGGGCTCGATTCCCGGCTGGGTCGCTCCCGGATTTACGCACGTGGGACTTGTGCCGGTCTATGCTGCTGGTCAGCGAATATAGTCAGGGATCTCCCCTATCCCCGCCCCTTCATTCTTGCGCCGCTCTATACTCACCTCGCTTAACATTCATCGGCTCTTAACACCCTAAAGTTGAGAGTCGATCCATTAATTTATTTATTTATCTATTAAAGTAAAAATTGGGCGACGTGAGTAAACGAAGCATGGATATAATTTAGCATACAAGTCTGCTAATATAGCCAAGTATTTACCTGCAAACTTAGTATGTTGGCATTTATTGTTGGAATTACTCGGCGAGTGTGTTTAGCGGCCAAGAGCGCGCTATGTAGGCTTTTGTCTGGATTTTTTACAAGAATAAATTTGTACGTCAGATAAGTTTTGGTTTTCAGAGATAGGCCATAGTAGGGAATTAATTTGAATACAGGTTTACATGCGCTTTTAAATAGATTTGAATTTTTGCCCACTGTCTCCGAAGTTTGTCAAAAGCAACGCACTTGATTTCTACGTAGAAACATGCTTCCGTCACCCAATAGCAGCCGAGATACAGTATCGGTTTCTCTATGCAGAATATGTTTAGAACCACAGCAGTCTGTGGTTACAACTGCCCGCGGTCGAGGTTCATGAAGCACCGCGTTGTTCGGTAAGAAATGGGTGTTCTCGTATGAGACGAATTTTGTACTGGAATAAACATAAGTGTCTGCCCCATTCTAAACGGTCTCAGCCTGCGGCGACACACTTCTGCCAAGGCTATCCATATTTTTGACATGTTGTACGTCAAGAGGTTACTTATGCGTAACTATGTAGTTGTCTGATCGGGATATATGAATAATGCGGGAAAACTTCGAACTTTATATCGCCCAGTGTTTTTTCGCATTCTGTATTTGGCGTTAAATTTCTAAACGAGCTGAATTACGTACAGCAGATGATTGTGATTTGTGAGTGGTGAATTGCCACAAATGTTTCTAACGTTCTTGTTCCTTCCCATGTCAACAGATGTAGCGACTCGTGGCGTCTAGGCCCAATTAAAGTATGTTCGTGTTTTGAGCACACAACGGCCGCCGCTCTGCCTACGTCACAAAATATAACGTGTTCTTTACTTACACAGTCGAGGCAGTGTTACGCATATCTCACATAGCTAAGTGATTACTGTCGTCAATAACTGTATTTTATGCGTATGAAAATCTCCTGCGAGAACGAATTTTAATACACAGTGCAAAAAAAAAAAATCCCACTATGAGGAAACACTTCTTTTATGGCAGGCCTGCCACTTGAAAGACGACAGAAACGAAATATTCAGTAGCAAATCTGGGTACACATTTCCGTGAATTCATATAAATCTCCGTGATAGGTATGGGAAATTCTGTAATATGAAAGCGAGGAGTTCGAACTTATACTACAATTTTACCAGTGATTTTCGATAATTTTGAGGAATATTATTTCTTGCAGTATTGTTGTAGCCTTGCGCCGCACCAATTTGCGCCTTCTCGGTTGCTGGTTTGCGGAAACGGGCTCCAACTATTATTGGTTTCATCCCCTCCCCCCCTCCCCCCCCGCAACAAACAAACACACACACACGCGCGCATCAACCTTATGCCACAGTACAGCAGACGAAATGCCCGTACATAAATTGATAATTACGTCGAGTTAATAAACAATAATACAAAAAATTCCGAGTGCAAGCGTTGAAATTATTCGTTCATATATATATATATATATATATATATATATGGGCAAATTAGTTGCCAGCACACACTAAATCTGAATCATTGCGAATTTCACTGTTTCGATCACTTAACAGAACTTAGCTACTTTAACAGCCACTTCAGTGAATTTGCTGATGAATCTGTGAAACAATGACAGTTTTCCTTCACTGAATGATTCAGTAACATTTTACACGATTGATCAGCCATTATTTCACTGTTTTTCTGTGATTTGCTTTTTGACTGACGGATCAGTTAAACAGTGTGTAAAAATGGCGGCGAAACCACGTGTATCGAGTGAAATAACAGCTAATATACTAATAAAACCAATACAAGATGCTCTCTGAAAAGTGTTTTGTCTTTCACATCATTTTACGAGGTAACATGAACATAGAGGCTTTCATTTCGTTTTCCATGTAATCATCTCAGTGCTCTGTTTGACGGTTTGAACTGCACATAAAGTAGCGAAGAGAGTGAACTCACGTGTACTAGTCGTTTTAACAACCCCAATTGCAGCAATTACAAATAAAAAAATATAAAAAAAGAGAAGTAAGACCATACAATTTAAAACTACACGCTTTCGTTGAGGAACCATAACGCATTTATTTTCCTCTCGTTTCATCAACTTTATTTGGTAAATGAGCTGGATGGTGTGTCCTCATATCTCAGGGGCAAAGTGGCAGACTTGTTCGCGACCTGGCTACTCCGCTGCAGATTTTCACTTCGCATATCGCTCACATGGGAGCTGCGAGTTTGTCATCACGTCGATCTAACGCGAGCTCGTCGAATATCTCGATCAATATGTCAGTCAACTCAACGGAAACTAATTGGTGGAAAGAGTAAAAGGGGTTTTTGAGCTTAATCCCGGCCACCGGCGGAAAATTTTAACTTTTTGAATTGCGGTAATTTTGCGCAATATAATAATTATATCGCAAATATGTATTTTCTGCCCTCTAATTCGCAGTGAAATACAACTACTCGAATCAGTGAAAATGGCTCCACTTAAAAACTGTGGGAAACCACTGTTAGTTTCAGCGACATAATTTCGCAGATAGAATAAGTGACGTGAAACAATCTCACTGATTAAATAAGTGACGGCCAACTGCAGGGGCGAATTAAACATTGATTTTATTGAAATGAGCCAAATAATAACGAGAAATAAACATATTACGAAAGTTAACTATTTATAATGCGCATTATAATGTAATTTAAAAATAAAATATTTCCTTAGGTGGTCCCCTCCCAGAAAAAATTCTCTTTTAGTCTCTGACATTACCATCTGTTGTTTAAAGGCAACTTTATTGACATATTGACCTAAACATTTGCCGTTGGACATAGCGTCTGTGAGACAGAGTGTGTTCGGGACGTCTGGCGAGCTCAAGTTAAATCGACTTGATGACAAAACCACAGTTCGTTTAACATTTGCGCGACATGCGAAGTGAAAAATCTGCCGCGGAGAAACAGAGGCGCGAATCCCCAGCCCTCCGACCGAGAGTCGGCCGCTTTGCCCACGGGTAGCGATGGCAGAACACCATCTCAGCTGTCAGGTCGCTTTGATAATGGAGAGGAAAATATATGTATTTAACGTGTTTACAGAACGGATGGTGGCACACTAGTTTGGAACAAACAGCAATGAATGCCTTCGCCATTTTGAACGTGACTTCTACAGTAAACTAACTTAGTCATCTCTACGCCTCCACCAGAGTTTCGCTATGTTATATTAAGGCGTGTCATTTTCGTTGCGATAATTCGTCGCGAAAATAGGCATATTTGTGGCGTGGGAAAAATGTCTGTCCACTTAGCTAATATAAATATAAAATTTGAGACTGGATATGATACAAGAAATATTCACTCAGCAATAAGAAAATTGTATAAATTTTACATGAACTCTACTTCATTTTCGATATAAAATAGTGCTCAGAAGAACCGAGTTATATATTTTATGTGCAGGTGTGGTGATATGTCTAGTCACAATAATTAGTATATAAATTCTCACACTGGTCATCTCTAAATTGCAGATTGCAATTGATATTGATGTTCTGATATATCAATCACAGTTTCCATTTTCATCTTGCCTAAATAGGCAGAAACATTTGTGATGCTGTTTTAAATGGTGGCATGTATTTTTCTCACAACGAGTTATTTGTGAAATTCTATAGGCGAGTATTGCTTAGCGTATCACAGACCTACCATGAAAAACAATATCAATGCAAAGGCCGATTCGCGTTAAAATGCGGGTCTTTACAGAGCCACCTATAGGTCACTGCTCGTAGGTAAAAGCTCATTAAGTATAACTGCTTACAGGCCTAACAAACTTCAGGAAACTTGTAATAAGTATTTAAAGTACAGCAGTAATTTCATGTGCAAAACTTTTATGATAAATATTATTCACAGTTTCGTAGAACTGTTAAGTACCAATATTTCTTTTACGCACATGAATGCGTACAGTGTAATAAGTACAATGTACATTGCGTAGGTATTTTTATGATAAATATTATTCACAGTTTCGTAGAACTGTTAAGTACCGATATTTCTTTTACGCACATGAATGCGTACAGTGTAATAAGTACAATGTATATTGCGTAGGTAATTTTATGATAAATATTATACACAGTTTCGTAGAACTGTTAAGTACCGATATTTCTTGCACGCACATGAATGCGTAGAGTGTAATAAGTACAATGTACATTGCGTAGGTATTTTTATGATAAATATTATTCACAGTTTCGTAGAACTGTTAAGTACCAATATTTCTTTTACGCACATGAATGCGTACAGTGTAATAAGTACAATGTACATTGCGTAGGTATTTTTATGATAAATATTATTCACAGTTTCGTAGAACTGTTAAGTACCGATATTTCTTGCACGCACATGAATGCGTAGAGTGTAATAAGTACAATGTACATTGCGTAGGTATTTTTATGATAAATATTATTCACAGTTTCGTAGAACTGTTAAGTACCGATATTTCTTGCACGCACATGAATGCGTAGAGTGTAATAAGTACAATGTACATTGCGTAGGTATTTTTATGATAAATATTATTCACAGTTTCGTAGAACTGTTAAGTACCAATATTTCTTTTACGCACATGAATGCGTAGAGTGTAATAAGTACAATGTACATTGCGTAGGTATTTTTATGATAAATATTATTCACAGTTTCGTAGAACTGTTAAGTACCAATATTTCTTTTACGCACATGAATGCGTAGAGTGTAATAAGTACAATGTACATTGCGTAGGTATTTTTATGATAAATATTATTCACAGTTTCGTAGAACTGTTAAGTACCGATATTTCTTTTACGCACATGAATGCGTAGAGTGTAATAAGTACAATGTACATTGCGTAGGTATTTTTATGATAAATATTATACACAGTTTCGTAGAACTGTTAAGTACCGATATTTCTTGAACGCACATGAATGCGTAGAGTGTAATAAGTACAATGTACATTGCGTAGGTATTTTTATGATAAATATTATTCACAGTTTCGTAGAACTGTTAAGTACCGATATTTCTTGCACGCACATGAATGCGTAGAGTGTAATAAGTACAATGTACATTGCGTAGGTATTTTTATGATAAATATTATTCACAGTTTCGTAGAACTGTTAAGTACCGATATTTCTTGCACGCACATGAATGCGTAGAGTGTAATAAGTACAATGTACATTGCGTAGGTATTTTTATGATAAATATTATACACAGTTTCGTAGAACTGTTAAGTACCGATATTTCTTGCACGCACATGAATGCGTAGAGTGTAATAAGTACAATGTACATTGCGTAGGTATTTTTATGATAAATATTATTCACAGTTTCGTAGAACTGTTAAGTACCAATATTTCTTTTACGCACATGAATGCGTACAGTGTAATAAGTACAATGTACATTGCGTAGGTATTTTTATGATAAATATTATTCACAGTTTCGTAGAACTGTTAAGTACCGATATTTCTTGCACGCACATGAATGCGTAGAGTGTAATAAGTACAATGTACATTGCGTAGGTATTTTTATGATAAATATTATTCACAGTTTCGTAGAACTGTTAAGTACCGATATTTCTTGCACGCACATGAATGCGTAGAGTGTAATAAGTACAATGTACATTGCGTAGGTATTTTTATGATAAATATTATACACAGTTCCGTAGAACTGTTAAGTACCGATATTTCTTGCATGCACATGAATGCGTAGAGTGTAATAAGTACAATGTACATTGCGTACGTGTTTTTCACGTGAATTTTGCCTTTTTCGCTAAAGCATTTGATAAAAATGGCTGAAGAAGATACTTCGATATAAATAGGGTAACACAATGGGGTATATCTATCTTGGAATAATTTTAATCGCCTTGATGTTCCGGTACGGAAGAATAGCGTCACAGAGTAATTATTGATCCGGAAATTCTCGAAAGTGGTATCTTGCGGCAAAGCTAAACACATGTTCCGTAATAGAGTGGATTTTCAAAATCATTTATCCTCAGGAACGAAATTTGTGTCCGTGAGCATGTGTTTTTGGGGGGTGGAGGGGTTAAGTATGTACTTGTAGTACGTAATACCTGGACAGGTATCGTGTTCTTTAATATAATCTTAGTTAAGACACCGAAACTACATAAAATTACGGATAGACAACCACAACTATCAAATCACTCCTCAATTTTCAATAGAACCGAAATTAAAAATTATCTAATTTCTGAATTTTGGGGAAATCGTCGAGCCTGAAACGAATGCAATATTGTAGTTGAAATCAAGATTTCAGCCTGGCCTAAACTAAACCTAATTTTTGGGCTGCGGTGGTGTAGTGGTTAGACTACTCGCCTCCCACCAAAGGGAACTGTGTTCGATTCCCGGCGGCGTCGCTCCCAGATTGACTCGCGCCGCAAGTCAGAGGGTTTTGTTGGGGATTCCCCGTTTTCCCTGTTCTTGCATTCCGGCGCTGCTCCATACTCACCTCGCTTCACCTACATCGGCTCTCGATACCTCGATGTTTAAAGCAGCTCAACTCTCTTCAGTCAATCTAAGCCGACCTGAATTAATATAGAAGTGTAGGAATGTTAGACGTTAGGTCTACCAACAAAAACCTAGGGTTTTAGGGTGTTTTACATGCGTTCAGCATTAAAGTCAGCATTCAATATGACAGGTTTCTACAATAAAGTAGTCATGTATTATGCTGGGGTGACAATAGCGCGTAAAACACGGCGCATTATTTTGCAAACACAAACTTTACTGCCTCGCGATTTAAAATAAATTCTATTATAGCGTATTAAAATCATTGTATAGGTTGTTCACGGTAAAATGAACACTTTTGAAAACCCTACTTGTATGCACTTTGTGCATTCTTCCGCCATATGAAAAATTTGCATTGCTTTAGGCCTCATCACTTTATTCATTCGTCGGTCAAGTGAATCTCTGAAATTATTAGAAAACTAAATAACTTTAAATCTGTTAATTTTTACACTTCGATGCTTTGAAAATAAACAGAAAGCGAATATAATTTAACTTAACACCATTTTTTACCTAACACCTTTATTCGATGTTAAAATGTGGAACTACTTTCCCTCCATTGTTACCAACTTCACTGGGCACATGTCACTTAGTACGCCCGTTAAAATATATGCAAGCAAAGACAGAGACTTTTTTCCAGGGTTGATATCAAAAGTGCTCTCTTTATTGTGAACAGCCTTGACAACTTCCCACTAAACCCTTGTATGAGATTGATTCATTTTTACGTAATTTTTTTTTATTTACACGTTTATCCAACAATTTCTTTCAACGCTCACTGATACTTCGCATGTGAAAATATGTTCTTAATTCGCATAGGCGTACAATGGCGTTGCTTTGCTTATTAACACAGGTGATATTCACGCAGGAAATATCAGAGGCACACAAGAAGACGGTAGATTAGAGATATATACCCTACTCAGAATAAAAAAAGTTGTCTTGACTTTGCATGCATATATTTGATCTATTCGGTACCACTCGCCTGAAAACAATGATATGCAAACTTCTCACAGATTCCGAAAACTGAAAACAATACAGCATTTGCAAAAGAACAATTTTTGTGTGGCTCATCGATAGGTTAGCGTAATGATGTGTGAAACGGAAATAGTTCTTGAACATAGTAGAAACCAGAGTGTGGTGATTGTGCACTCGTGTGGACCGTCAATAAATAAGCTGCGTCGCGACCTCTTGCCTGCATCGCTGCAGCACAACGTCTTGGCATACTGCTAACCAGTCTTCGGATACGCGTTTGTGGGATTTGTTACCACTCCTCTCGTAAAGCTTCTTCTAGTTGGGTAAGTATGTGGGGGGAGGGGGGGGGGAAGTCTCTACGTACCCTAACTTATTATTTCGTATGATCTCATGAGTGCTCTATCGGGTTAGGTTAGTGATCGTCTGCATGCTGTATGGTATGGTGCAGTGCTCCAGTGGAAGTCACTCTGATATAAACCTACCTACTGTATAAGTTCTGGTACATATTTCGCAATATTGTCTAGCTTGCTATAAAAAAAAGTGCGTCATTAACGTTTTACTTATTAAAAAGGACTGTTGTATAGACAAAAATCTCAATTATTGGCGTGCTACCTAAAAACTTTAATCCGTTAACGAACAAAATACAATTCACACTGGATCGTGTAGGGAAATGTCTCAAATACTCAAAACCACTAGTGCTGGTATTGTACTTAGAACCGTCGAATCACAGGTCTTATACGTAAGCCTATATCAAGAAAATCATTATAGAAATTGGTTCAGCTCGGTGTTATTTAAAATTGCTAATAAAGTTCCGTAAAACCTATGGCGTGCTGCAATAGAACAAATGAATTATGAATAACCCAGAAAGTTGTCTACAACCCAGTACAGTTTTTAAACTTTTTTTTTAACATCCTGTGAAAACATTGTGATTCTTAACAGAAATATTAATGCACATGACACGTGCAAAAAATAAAGTTACCTTAAATATGTGGACGTACGTTAGTGAAATGTATACTTGTCACTGTTTGCAAAAAATAAGAATAATTACAGTGCAAACCACAGTGTTTTTTAACAACTGAAAGTCGGTATAAGTTTGAAATACAGAAGTTGGATGAATTTTAAAGCACAAGAATGAATGAGAAGACATTCATGTGTAGTAATTGAAATTATTCTTTGGTGCTGTGAAAAAAAAAATGATTATACATGATAAAATAAGCGAAATGGAGAAAACTTTTCAATATTTATTCTTGTGTAATATATAGTGTCGTGGAAAAACCTTTCCATGATGTGAAATTAGTTGATGATGTCCGCTTTTCTAAAGTGAAAAAAAAATGTTTGATAACATTCTAGTAGAGGAAACTCAGTAATAATAAAGAGTAGAGGTTTTTCTGAAGACAAAAATCCTAAAAATTGGCATGTGTCATGGCGCAACCTATAATTGCATATGTATATTGTTCTTATGACAGTAAATACTCTGAGACATGATATTCTAATGGGGTAGGCTCTGAATATCAATAAATTCTGGAGTAAATATTGTAAAAAAAAAAAAAAAAAAAAACTTTAAATATTAGATACGTTCACAAATAGTTACAGAGAAAAGAACTTTAGCAAATCTGCACCATAGTACCGCTTGGAGAATGAACTAAACAAGTGTACAGGTGCCCGATTTTTTTAACTATCGGAATAATTCCTCTAGTGGAACGACGTTATTCCGCCATCGGAAATCGGAATACTCAAAGTCTATTTGGAACACTCGATAGCGGAATTGTATACCAGAATCGAGCTTTAAAGTGTCCAATCAATCCGACACCAAGGCAGCTGCCGGAATCGTTATTCCTCTGGAGATTTATCTGTAAATATCATTGTGCGATGCAGGAAACTTGCAAATATATACCTCATCTCTTGTCGTTAAATAACCGACGAAATAGAGTAAAAACTATGACCAGTGCCACACATCGAATTACAATTGCTTTAAAAAGCTAAGTATAATATAACACAAGCTAGGTAGCTGTGTATACGAGTTTGTCATATATTAGGGTGATCTGGTACTCGAAAATAATTGTATCAAATCACACACACGTCTGTACAAATAAAATCCTATTGAATTCACATGAATATAATAAACTAGTTTGCATTTGCCAAAAGAGATGTTCAATAAGATTTATATGTTACTATGCGTAGTAACAAATGATTATTCATTGGAGAATTATTTTATAAGTAGTTGTACAAAAATGAAAAATGTATAGGTTTTCTTACACATCTATATTAAAATTTTATAAATTGATAACATAATTTAAGCTCTAAAACCTACAATACAAACCAAATAAATAATAAATATTATGTGAAATATAATCTACCAACCGTATTTGTAAACCCATGTGTTTAATTTCATAAAAATACAAGCTTTGACACTACAAAAGATATTTTTGTATTTTAATAATATAAATTAGGAAAAACCTTTTATCCAGAAAAACATATTTGTGTATTACATAATTTATTTTTATATGCGAACAGATTTCGCATGCGTCAGTGACGACACACGAAATGAAAGTTGTAATGTCAATTCGTTGACATTCCGATACATTGCATAATTTATTTTTATATGCGAACAGATTTCGCATGCGTCAGTGACGACACACGAAATGAAAGTTGTAATGTCAATTCGTTGACATTCCGATACATTGCTCTCCGGCAATCGCTAAGGTTGTTTCAGAAAAAAATACGCATTTTGGCATTCGGACACACACTACCCAAATAGAAGTATCAGATTAATCAACTAGCGTAATTATTCTGATAGTTTCAAACATTGGGCCTCAGGACTGTGTCAACTTACTTACTACGTACGTGTTTACTAGGTATGTATGAAGCACGTTAACATGCGCAGCCACCTACTAACATGCGCAGCCACCTACTAACATGTGCAGCCACCTACACTTGCTTCGCTAGCTCTCCTGGAAGAATGGTGGCGCAGATTTGCACGAGTTCACTTTTCTGGAGGCAGTTCGCACGATTTCCTTAACAGTTGAAAACACGAAATACACAGGAAACGAAATTTACCGCCATAACCTAAATATGCAACAAAAACGAGAAATATATCAAGCTAACATTAGACAGCAGCATATAATCTATCCACAGTAGATGCACACTTCTTTAACAAAACCTTTGGAATATCAGCCCATATATAACGCGTTTTGTTGCTTCCTATATGCATCATGTATCACAAGCATTTTATACTTATGTTAACATAAAAGTTTTTTGTTTACATTAAATTGAACTTTTACTTCTACTTCATCTTTAAAATATAATATTTTTTAATAATAACATGAATAAAAACAGGTAGAAAATAGACGTATTGTTAATAGTAATGAATAGTTATATAGAAAAATGTTATTAAATCGAGTGCGCAAAATACAGTTCTTTGTCCTGCCCTATAGGTGTAATTTTCTAGTCTTAGTTAAGCTATGTTTGCATCAAGTGGATGAACATCCCGAAAGTAGAACCTTAGCAGGGTTTAACAAAAGTTGGAAGTAATTATGAGTGGAATACACCCGATCTACGATATTATGCAAAGAAATTTCGCACATTTGACCCCCAATAATCGTCGTATGGTTGCAGCGTATGGGCACTCCTCTACATTAACGTACAAATAAGTTCTCTGAAATCACGTGCCTTGCCGGAAAGATATATAAACATGACATTCAACCTTATTGCGTTACTGATGTTACGTATCTTAATTGCAGCCACAAAAATTCGCTGTACACGGTCGTCAATTCATTTATCACGATGCTGTAACCGACTAAGTACTAAAGAAAGGAGAGGCCAAACATTGGTCAAAACTTCAACATTGTACACGTATATAGAACACAATCACATCTAGAAATATTCAACTTATGAAACACTTCAATTCCAAATACCACCATTCCGATATAAATGTTCACCCAGTAAAATAAAAATGTAACAAGATCTCCACTCACTGCGAACCACATATTCCATAATCCCTAGCTATAATAACGGAAAAAGTCACGAGATGACTGTAGACGTGTGCATTTTGATTCGATTTTGTTGTCGGCGAATTGGCATTATCGAAATCTGGTCAAATAACATGGAAAAAGTGAAAATATAAAATTTTTTTAAGTGCTCAAATTAGAAATGATAATATGAAGCGGCCGTGAAATTTCAACAAGATAGGGCAAATCCTCTCAAAAGTCAAATAGCCTATCGACTCTACAACATTCATACTACTCGAACTTAATTTACGAAAAGCCCCGATTCAACATAATAACCTCTATTTTTCTTATGATATAGGTACCAAAATCTTCAGAACTAACTTTTATTGCATGTAGAATAAATGTAAGGCAGGTTATTGGAGGTTTCATATATATATATATATATATATATATATATATATATATATATATTACCGCTTTATATCACATTTACCTACAATGGGCAGTTATTGTGGTACTGAGCGAATTTTCTGAACAATGAAGTATTCAACTAGGCTACTTTCTTTAACTTAAAAAAATGTCTACAATAATATTTTCATATCCAAATTTTAATGAAATTGATACTATAAATTATGAATATTGGGTATTAAATAAAATTATAATAAATCCGCTTAGAATGGCAAATAGAAAAACATTTGTAAGCCAGTATTTGAAGTATACCGGTTTTGTGAAATAATATTTTTAAATAAAATAAATTGTACATTAATAATTGATGTTTAACTAAGCTACCGCCTTAAAAGAGTCATAAAACAAATTTATTTTCAGTACAACTTAAAAATAACAAAATTCACGTGAACATGGGGTTTTCGTGTGTTGGTCTACTGGAAATTATATGTTAGTATGTGTGATTTTCCCCATAACCTAATTTCAACAATGCGGTGAAAATACGTGGGCCAACATATTCTAGATATGATCAAAAGTGGGAAAAAAATAAACAAAAATTGTATCGGAAAATAACGCTACTAAAAACACCAAATGAAACTATTATTTTCACTGTTGCGTCATGTTGCATTGTAGCAAAATGCTTACAGTATACATCGGTAAATAAAATGAGCAAACACCGCACTTAACTTCAAAACAACTTATTATAAAAGTATATAGTGTATATAGCCCTGAACCAATCAAATAAATACTAATTTTTAGGTCTGCATTGCACTATACAGTCATACGACTTAGCTTCAACTGTAAAATGAACTAAAGTAAACAACTGTCTAGTACGCTATCGTTGCGATATGTCATTGTCTTTGTACCAGCTTACTAAGTATTTTGTTTGCTGTAGTGTAGATGAGCCACATCGTATGTTCCGGAAGGCATGCAGTTGTGGTTTAAATAGTTAAATACAGTCCATGATAAAACTATTGATTTTGTATTTGCAAATAATTCTTGGAAACAAATTCGCGCCTTTAATATTACTGGCTTTTGCGAATGCCTTGTGCCTTCAATGTACAGGGCTCAGCTTTCATAAGCAGTACATGTGTAGGTGTACTTGAAGATTTAAGATGTTATTCGCTCATTAGCATAATAAAAACAGTTTGTAAACAATGTTTCTTTTTATTCAGCAAAGAGAATGATATATTGGTTGAGAAACTATAGTACCAACATTTACGCAATCTATCATCACAATGCTAAATTGAACTATGAAACATCGGTAGAAGTGTGAATATCATCTCATATATATATATATATATATATATATATATATATATATATATATATATATATATATATATGTGTGTGTGTGTGTGTGTGTGTGTGTGTGTGTGTGTATGTATGTATGTATGTATATATGTAATATTGAATACTTCAACCAAATATCCATTCAGGATATTCTTTTAAAGAGTGATTTAAGTGACTTAGTAGCCTACGAAATGTTGATTTTTAAAACACGAGGTGTTAATATTCTTTAGGTACCTACATAGGAAAAAACACTTTTCCAAAACACACTTTAATGTCCTGTTTGTATTATTTTCTTTTCATTTGGCCGAACTGAACAGATTTCGCCTCCATTGATGTTTATTATTTTTGCGCGGTGTTTTCAAACTTTACAGACGAACTTGTTGGAAATCTTCATGCGAATGAACAGTAGTTAGATTGTCCAGATATGTTACTTTCAGAACACTCAACCCAGTGGAGCACTATGCCAGTCAGTGTTCATTAAATTGATTTGGCATTCGGTAGCAAGGATAAATATTTTTCACGCTTAGATCTCTGCAGATGCGCACACATATATGTGCATCTAAATACACTTACCCAAAATTATTTTCGCAGTGCATAAAACTGCTTTGTGAACCTCTTATTAATATTTTGTGACTAGGAAAATTAACAAACTCATTGAGCAGTGTTTTACAAAATACAGATTAACAACAAATTCACATGAAGTATGCATGCGCAGGAATATGCATTTGTGTTATCAGTTCCGTCAATGCGTGTCTAAAATCATTTTAACAGCTTCATGTACCAAAATGAACAATGATTTGGATAGTATATCTGCAGAATTGAGCAAAGGTATTTTGATACCTTAAAACAGTAAGTGTACCAAAAAATACACAAATATTTTTTTAAAAATTTATTTACTTTTCAAGCATAACTTGTGCAACAATTTAGACCTTCATATGTCATGTTTGCTTGAAGTGGTAAAATTTAATATTTATTTAACTAATTGCAGAAAGGAATTGTTTTATTTCAGGCAATGTACAGAAATTGTAAAATCTTTATGTGGTTGAGTCTACTGTGGAATGTTCTTAGCTAAGTGTTTATATAATAGAGTCAATAAGTGGTTTGAGGAGAACAGTTTGTAGCACATTCCTTTATTTAGGCTTAAAAATATATTTTATTTTATTCTGAACTTGCTTTACCCTTCTCTGCCAGCCTCCTTTTCCACTTAATACACTACAGTTAAAGGCATGGATGTGATTTGAGTTCCATTGCCACGGAGAGCACAAATTACTATCTTCAAAAAGACTAACTAAATTTGTGACGTTTCCTTTGTATGCTTTCGCTCACGTTCAGTGTGATCGGAACATTTCAAGTTATTTTTGGTTACATGTGTCTTAATGCTGTTGATTAGTATTGTCCAGTTCATGCAAGTCCAGTAAATTTTGACAATACTAGAAAAATAGCAAAGACACAGTGTATCATCCCTCCACAGCTGTTTTGTTTGATGAAAACAAAGTATTTAAACTAACGTTATTACTCCAACATCTTCGTGTTTTCATTCATGGCAGGCACTGAAAGACTGGCCTTATCTAACTTCAGTCCAGTAATATTTGTAGGCTACTGTAATTAGATTGCTACTGGACCCAGGTTTATTTTTGCTATGGCCAAACAATACATCTGCAGCTCTGTTTATTTTATTGCAAGGGCGAGGAGGTACTTCAACAACTTGAATGGGACAACAATATTTTGCAGTTCTTCCTACGAGACAGTATCAGTTTCAATTGCATATGTTTTGAAGGAGCAGTAGAAAACTTAGCTCGTATGGAAATAACCTTCAAATTATCGACATAGAATGTTTTAACTTCATCGAAAGAACAAAATGCGATATAAATGTGTCACGCTCCATGCCAATGTAGTAACATGTTTTTTAAAGTTAACCCTACACTAATAATTGTTGGATTTTCAATATAATTAAGAGATGTTTACACTACCATAGGGTGTTTTTTTTTAGTGTCCACGCATTTCAAATATTCTAATAGCAGCTTTGTAATATAATATTTAGAAAGCGCAATAACCTCGCTGTTTATAATTCCTAATTATAGTTACTAATCGTAGATCCTGAACATGTGAAGTTCGATGGCATTTCTCGGATAATCACTCCACCAAAACCACGTTTGTCTGCTTGTGAAGCGAAATAGTTTGATTCGGTAAATATAACACTTCATCTATTTCCGGAAACCCCAACAAGTTTAGTAACATCGATATATTTGTGGATATTCACGACAGGTACAAAACAAGCGATATCGCTAAAAGAGAAAATGAAGTTTTTATATCATATCTCAGGAACGAATCTGCCAATTTCCTCCAAATTTGTTACACGAGAAGCGCTACGGTTTGCCATGCAACCTTGCGTGTTTTAACTGGCTTGCAACCTTATTTTCAAAATGAAGACATGCAAATATTTCATATTAGTAAATTCTATCTACCGAAACTTGTTACACTTATTACAACTACTTCTTTCGTATTATAGTTAGTTGCACTCCAGCTTAAGGTATGGGGATTTCTGAATTCAAGTTCTGTGTTGGACACGTGTTTATATGTAAGTGTCACACTAGTGTTGCATATATCTCTGGCTCTATCTATTATGATACCGCTGTCAACGAGATATCAAGGCCTACCCATCATGTAATCTTTTAAAAACACCATCGTATTCTTCTTCTATGTTGAGAAGAGTACACATTTTCAGTTATATTGGTAACATATTGTTTCATCATCGTCGCGTTTGAAAGATTGAAACAGTTTAAGTAAATATAATTTAAAGTATAATAAGTCTTAACGTTATTACCGGCATATCGTAGATAGAATATGAAATAGTTCTATATCTGACTGTAGTAAGAGTGAAAAACAGTCTATGCCTAAATCCATTCTTGCACTTTTGAAGGGGGAAAATTACACTTTGTAGTGATAATAAGGAAAATAAATCCAAAGAGTATTGGAATTCCTACACAATATTTCGACGATAATGAAGATGCCTCGGAACGTTCTAAACTTATCATTTCACATAGTTAACTAAGCTAATATGAAAGCATAGGCATTTACTCGGTTATTTGACTGAGTGAACGAGGTTTTTTTTTTTCTTATTTACAGTGGCATGCGTTTACAGATAATTCGTTCCTGTTTCTTAAATTTATCACTCAAGCCGCGGAGCTTTAATTATTTTGTCATAAATATATGTGCGTTCGAATAAGAAGAATAATAATCCTCGTTCACGTACGTCATAATGTAGGATAGGTGAAGCCATGTTTGGGGCTGGGCAAGTCCAGAAGTTAGCGCCAATACAGATAGCGCATTTATCTGCGCTCCCATATTGTTTACTGCTGCTACACCAATTATTCTATAATTGGTTGCTTCTCGTCCCACGGATCTACTGAAAATGTTCCTTAGGTTTCAAAGTGTCAGTTGATGTAAGAAATTCCTAAGTACTCTTCACAGCAAGTATGTCCTCTTTGGCAATACCCGGATCGGAAAAGTAGTGTGTACTTTAATATGTTAAAAGGAAAAGAAAACTTTTTCCTTCTTCTTTACTATGTACATTGGTTCACTTAATCACATGACGATATCGTGTCACAACCACACTGTTACCACATCCCGGAGCAATAAAGTCATGTTCAAATTTTACTAATAATAATAATAAAAATAAAAAAAAGTGACTTGTTAAAACACTTTTTTTAAATATTATTTTTAGTAATGTTGGAATGTTTCCAGCGTTTTAATTGTTTTAGGTGGCTCGTATTACTTTTCGATGTTAAGGGAATAGGTTTACATGGCATGAATGTCCTCACTGGCACAGGAACGATAATTTGCTACTAGCAGCGGAGAAGACTGTACCGCGTAGCCTCGGTATTGTTAGTGTCTGAGCCCGACACCCGAAGTCATCGGAAATACAGAACAGATTCCCTCACTTATGTACGGAGCTAAGCTCCGTTTTACCTCATCAAGGAGCGAGTTACCGCATATGAACTATTAGCGTGTTCCTGTTTCAGCGGAAGTGTCTGAGCCCGACACCCGAAGTCATCGGAAATACACAACAGATTCCCTCACTTATGTACGGAGCTAAGCTCCGTTTTACCTCATCACGGAGCGAGTTACCGCATATGAACTATTAGCGTGTTCCTGTTTCAGCGGAAGTGTCCGTTCCCGACACCCGAAGTCATCGGAAATACAGAACAGATTCCCTCACTTATGTACGGAGCTAAGCTCCGTTTTACCTCATCACGGAGCGAGTTACCGCATATGAACTATTAGCGTGTTCCTGTTTCAGCGGAAGTGTCTGAGCCCGACACCCGAAGTCATCGGAAATACAGAACAAGATTTCCCTCACTTATTTTACTGAGCACTAAAGCTCCGTTTTATACCTCATCACGGAGCGAGTTACCGCATATGAACTATTAGTGTGTTCCTGTTTCAGCGGAAGTGTCCGTTCCCGACACCCGAAGTCATCGGAAATACAGAACAGATTCCCTCACTTATGTACGGAGCTAAGCTCCGTTTTACCTCATCACGGAGCGAGTTACCGCATATGAACTATTAGTGTGTTCCTGTTTCAGCGGAAGTGTCCGTTCCCGACACCCGAAGTCATCGGAAATACAAAACAGATTCCCTCACTTATGTACGGAGCTAAGCTCCGTTTTACCTCATCACGGAGCGAGTTACCGCATATGAACTATTAGTGTGTTCCTGTTTCAGCGGAAGTGTCTGAGCCCGACACCCGAAGTCATCGGAAATACACAACAGATTCCCTCACTTATGTACGGAGCTAAGCTCCGTTTTACCTCATCACGGAGCGAGTTACCGCATATGAACTATTAGTGTGTTCCTGTTTCAGCGGAAGTGTCTGAGCCCAACACCCGAAGTCATCGGAAATACAGAACAGATTCCCTCACTTATGTACGGAGCTAAGCTCCGTTTTACCTCATCACGGAGCGAGTTACCGCATATGAACTATTAGCGTGTTCCTGTTTCAGCGGAAGTGTCTGAGCCCGACACCCGAAGTCATCGGAAATACAGAACAGATTCCCTCACTTATGTACGGAGCTAAGCTCCGTTTTACCTCATCACGGAGCGAGTTACCGCATATGAACTATTAGTGTGTTCCTGTTTCAGCGGAAGTGTCCGTTCCCGACACCCGAAGTCATCGGAAATACACAACAGATTCCCTCACTTATGTACGGAGCTAAGCTCCGTTTTACCTCATCACGGAGCGAGTTACCGCATATGAACTATTAGCGTGTTCCTGTTTCAGCGGAAGTGTCCGTGGTTGTGCAGAAGTAGTAAAGAGTGCGTGAGCTGGGGGATCTCGCAGCCGCTGGCAGAGAGAAGTGGTTTGGCGGACAGCGCTCCTCCACACGCCGCGGAAACGACAACTCGATACGGGGTTGACCCATCTTACACGCCTCTGCGGGTCAAGTGGGAGTTACTCGCGCACGAGTTCTCACCTCGTCGATACCCTCGAAATTAACACCGCTGTCAATAAGTGAGGGGGCACCCAGTTGAGGACCGCCGGACCCACGGGTGTGGCATGCGACCGAACCACGGAGCTCGCTGTTTGCCCAGGAGCACTTTCCCCCATCCTCAACAAGTATTCTCTTTGCTAACTATTTAAGGCGACCGTAACGCGCGAGATAAGGACAGCAGCCGTACTCACTTCCTTCGAGTCGGGGAAAGGAGGTTTTTATTTACTCGCTACTTCGTAAAAAAAAATGGCGAATGTTTCTAGCGAATGAGATTAAGTCTCACATAAAAACAGCAGAAGTAAAAAAGCTTTATACATTATAAATTGGGCATTCAATCGCCTCATTAACATTCATTTTAGAAAGTAGCTATATTCCGTACATAAGCTTATGACAAATAAATGATCTATTTACAGCGCATGATATTAAAATATTGGCATATATAATATACTTGAAATTTTTGGCTTCAACTGTAAAATGGGTTTCTGGCATATAAATGATTAATTTTACTACTATCTAATAATTGCCAGACACACGCCACATATATTATATCGGATTTAATACTGTATATTATATCCTAATTCACACGCACAAAAGAAAAATATTGCACAATATTAAATATTAAACTTAATAGAAAAACCACTCGAATCTTAATTAAATTAAAAAGTAATATATTATGAAATTGTGTTAAAATTTTTCATAAATCTTTTAATATATGTACCCAGGCGTGTAAAATATGAAAATAAGAATTTCAATAGAAATGAGTTATTACACGCATAAAATAAAACTTCACTACAGAAGGTAAATAGTAAAAAAAAAAAAATCTTAATTTCAAAAGGCAAATAATGTATCAGTTGTTTTGGGAATTTTCTTAGGCTATCTTTAGTATTTACACGAACGGTATGAGACACTAAAAATGGACAGTGAAAACATGACTTTTTTTTTTTAATTATTTCATTTTTTCTGAGAATTTAAGAAAATCGTGCCCTGTAAAATAATTAGTTCATACAGTGTAGTATGCATGTTTTATTTGAAAGTTGCAGTTTATTAAGATATACGCGGATTTTTTTCCTCGAACCAAAAAAAAGTTTATTGAATTTGAAATAGCGACTCTTGTAAAGATTATATATATATATTGCAGTACACTTAAAGTTTGACACTCAAACAGGTCGGTTTATTTGGTTGCCACGAACAAACAACTGCGACATCAAGAAGTCCATACTGCTGTGTTGTCTAATGTAGTACCACTTAACTTTACCCTAAATATACGGCTGGTCATTCAAATAGCAAAAACAAGAAGAACACACCTGAAGGACGCCACACTGGAGGAATCCATAGATCAGGGCAGGACAATTACGTGATTAGTTACTGAGCTGAGTACCGCAGTACGCGCGCCTATGAAGACGGCGATAAGAGGTATATTAGAGGAGGTTCAGGAGCCGCTGAGAGCGTGTTCCCGCCAGTGATGTGCACAGACGGAGCCAGCATACCGCGCCGAAGAATACGACAAAAATATGAACAGGCCCCTGCCTGTTACCGCGGGAGAATCGTGGCCTCTCGGGATTGTGGATTATCCTACCGCAAAATTGGTTCTCGCATTGGGATAAATGAAACCACAAAGCGGACATGGGATGAGTGAGTCGAGGCTAGATGCCGTGCAGGAAGAAAAACAGCTCCGTCGCAACAACGAGCGCGAGGGCAGGCACCTGCCGCGCATGGCGATCACTCACCATACAGCCACATCAAACAACAGCGCTCAGGAGTTCCGGCATGTGACACATCTATCTGTGTCCGCACGCTCTGCATCTTCAGGAAATCTCGTCCAGGCGCACATTACTGCAGCTGCCAATGACCGCTCGCCGCCGCCTTCTGCGGTTCCAGTGGTGCATGGAACGTCTGGCCTGGAGACACGAATGGCAGGCCATCGTCTTCGACGAATCACGCTACTCCTTTAAGCACCGCGATGGTTCCACCCATGTCTGGCGGCACCATGGTACACTTCTTAATGAATCCTGCACTACGCGTCGGCATACCGGCCCAGCTCCTAGTGTTTTGGTATGGAGTTGGTACCATCAGATTCCAGTCCCGTTCACGCCCAGTCCGAATTGCTGGTACGCTGACCTGTACCCATTACACCACAGACGTGTTGGGGCCTCTCGTTGTCCCCTATATATTCAGGGTCAGCCTGAGCCCTGTACTAGCAGGATAATGCATGACCGCATGTGGCATACATCGTCCAACGGTTCCTGGATGATCACTATGTAACACCACCTGACCAGTACCCATTACACCACAGACGTGTTGGAGTCTCTCGTTGTCCCCTATATCTTCAGGGTCAGCCTGAGCCCTGTACTAGCAGGATAACGCATGACCGCACGTGGCATACATCGCCCAACGGTTCCTGGATGATCACTATGTAACACCACTTCTTTGCCTGCCTGCGCGTTTACCGTATCTCTTGTCCATCGAAAACGTGTGAGCCATGGTCGGGCGGCGATTGGCCTGCCGTAGGTAGAGACATGCAAAATTCGCGTTATTATTCCGCCAGGCTAAACTTCACAGTACTGTCTGTACTGATTCCGGTGTCGTTTATCCATTGGATGCTGCACAGATGTGAAGCCACGCCCCTCTGACTGAACTGCACGTGATTGGGGCTTACAGTTTCGAGGTGTTCATTCATTGGCGCAGAGTTACCCAGGGCATGTCAGATTAAGTATGATCCAATGACAAACGTATTGCACAGCCACACGTGTTTAAAGTTTGGCTTGTCCTCAAATAATAACGCGAATTTTGCAGGTCTCTAGCCATAGGACACCGGTGACCACCATAGATGAACTTTGAGCACGCATTGAAGCAGCTTGGGCGGAGATATTCCCCTCGGACATTTAAAGTCTATTCCTCTGAATGCCGTGTAGTGTGGCAGCGTTTATGCTGCTCGTGCTGTGGCCACGCAGTATTGTTTCCCTATGTCGTGTACATCGTACCGTCCTCCAAGTGTAGTATTCTGTCCAATATATCTGGTTGTGATAGCTCACGTTCTTCTTGGTGTTGCAATTATAATGGCCACCAGTGTAGAATTATTTAACAATCAATTTAACGATGGTGTTTATACGATATCCTATACGTTATGTGCACGCTGTTGACAATAACTGCCGAAAGTAAGTGAATTAGACTCCGTTTGAGACATTCATTCTAGCAGTGTTCAGTTGTCACATTCCAGCAATACTATGAGTGGCACAGTGATGAGAAATTATGGAAAGAGGACGGTAGGAAAATCACCGAATAACAAGTAAATAAAGAGTGCGAAAAATTTATTATGGTTTACTCTGATATGGCATTTTTAAATACAATTGTGGTGAAATAATCGGGTAGCGCGTCCTCCAGCTGCACGGGACCCTTTTAAAGTTACTGCATCATATGTTAACTACCACAATTCTGTCTAAATCAAAATGCCATTAATAGAATACAATTTATAATAATTAAAATATAATGTGGCTTATATGAAATCGTGTTGTGGAGCATGTGCCGTTTAAAAAAACCTACGAGTTTTTAGCTATAAGGCATTTTAAACACAATGATTTTTCTTCAGTTTGATGCTAAATTTATAATTTCCAAAACTGTAGCCATAGACTTTCTGTAACTGAAAGCGTCCTGTGCACAGGTTGAGACTTAAACACAATGAGACTTAAACTTACTTTGATGGGAGGAACCTAACATTTAAAATGATGTCGCGATAGTCTTCAAATGTAGCACGCAACGCAGGGACTGGTAGAACTCTCGCACTGGCGATCGGCACGTCCAACTGAAGAGACATCGTGTCGGTTCTTCTTGAGGGCAGCAACTGGCCGACTTCTCGGTGTTACTGTGTTTGTAGCATCTCGTATGGCGTTATTATATCACAGATTCCACGAGACTTGGAGGTGGCCACAGCTGGCGGCGCCTCTGTGTGACATTTGTTTAAGAAATAACACTTATGAACCAGTCGGTTTAGAAATTTTTTTGCTTGCCAGAACACCGACTTACTGGCTGTGCTGTAGCGTTCCGAAGACTGACACGCGCTATATTATGTTCACTTAACTTCCTCCCTACTCCGCCTTTTTCGTGTAACCAGCTAGTTTCAGCGCAAATGACTCAAAATACGCCAAGAACGCGAGCAAATTTACTGAACTTTCTCCCTGCAATACAACTTAAAGCCCTAAGATTTCAGTCTTGTCATATGTTGTTGCGTTTTCCATGCACGTATGTATGACAGCAAATAGCGCGTGAGCTAAGATGGTTCACCAACCTCTCTTTTGAAAAGTATCATTTCGATATCAGGTTCACTAAGAAGATCGGAAAAACTTAGAATAAGGCAGTTCGTCTTTTCCCCTGTCTTCATTTACATAGCTGCTTCATCTATGATCGTATCCCATCTACAATTCGGGCCTAAGTGCGAGATTATCGCACATATTGACTACTTCGCCTGGGACAAATCATTTGAATTTTTTGATTAGAACGACTAATGCGTTTGTAGAACAATTATTTAAGAAAATATCGTACAAATTTGTATTTGGCATTACGAAACAAAGCCTATTCCCCCCCCCCCTCCCCTTGAAGTGGCTTTGGTATCTAGGTTTAAAAGAAGGGTGCCATCATTTGACATGATGAGATATATTTTTAAAGCGAAATAAATGATTTACTAAAATCATTGAAATAACTACTGTATTTACTTACCATTACATTCTACACTTTAGCACCTTCGTGTGTTTTATGTGTTTTATGGGCAATGTTCCATGTGGTAAAAGTAGGCCTACTTAAAAAATATATGAATCTATTCAATTTATTATTGTAGGGTTCCGTGAATGCACTATATCGTTTTCATTAATGGACGTATATCTGTATATTGAGTTAACATTAAAGTTGCTTGGTAATCTAAATTAACTAACAATGATACTATATATATGTATATATGTGTACATGTCTATATATATAATTATATATATGTATATATATATAATTATATATATATATTTATATATATATTCTGCTTGAAAATAACATTTAAGGAAATCTGAAGGAAAGTAAGTTTAAATATTTAAATTTCGCTATATTAATTACAGGTGAAAATTGTTAACTTGAGTTTAGAATTAGTAATCCCCAGTTTTAATAAATAAAATCAAAAAATTAATTAAGGAAATTATTTACAAGTATTTAAGATCAAATGTTCGGTCCGTTCCCAGTTAAACACAATTGTCACGAAACTACGTCTTGTATGAACTACACTACATCATATTATTTTCCCTTATAATTCCACAAATACCATAAACGAATATTCTTCCTCTGTAGATATTTCCGTTAGTTATTTAAAGCGTGAATGACCAAGGAGCAGAGCAATATTTTAGTAAGCCTTTGGAAACTTCAAGAGTTTTTTGTATGAGAATGATATTAGTAAAATCGCTCTTTATATTTCTGTTTTATTTTACAGGCAAAAATACTAGTTAGTTGTCTTGGAAGCCGAGGTCTGTGTTTCATAACACAAATGGAGGCGATGACTTAGGCCTGGAGAATGGCGAAAGTGAATATATTACTACATAACCTGGTTGGAGTGGAATCACTTGGCTGAACTTGCACTTGGTCGACGGAACGTATAATTCCCGTCGACTATACCGTATGCCATACCAAGCAACATTGCCTCTTTGAATGGCGCACGAACCTGGACATGTTATAAGCCACCTCTCAGTTTCATCTGTACATAAAGCATTCAGGGGCTTGAAGAAAACGACTTCCAAAGGGTGGGCGCAAATTATGGGTTGACCTGGGGAAAATAACTAAAGAAAGCCACGTCACAAGTGATGCGCAAAGTATTGATGTTATAAATATGCGTCGAATGCCCATCCGAAAGAAGAACCTTTCATGTGCACTAGGCGTAACGCATTGACTAAAATACCACAACTACTAAACAAACAATATTTTATATTTACTTTCAGTATTGAATTAAAAGAAACAGCACCAGATCTATCTCCTCATTTGAAGTTGTCACGCTCTTCTCCACTCATATTACCTTTTTGTGGCGGTGGTCGAGAGAGAACACGCTTGCGTCTTCATTCCTCTTCTCCACTGGAAATTGTTCCCACTTGAGATTTTATTCTGTTCGAAACTATCTCCGTGTTTTGATGGACATTTGCCAGTCTCGTCTCTCCTGCAATTAATACACAATTAGCATTAGTAATGTTGTCACCTGCGAACTTTACAAGAAGTACAGAGAGATCGCGTGCTCTTTCTTCATTGAGTCCTGATGCTCGTGCGGTAGAAGAGGAGTTAGGTATTCTCAGACAGCGCTATGGATGTCTATAACCACAGACAGCGAGTCCTACCACTTCGTATAAACATGCATATCGTTATTAAAAATCTATAATTATTGTAGTTAACTTTTCCAAATAAGCAAGCCAAGCGCCTTGAATTAGTTTCGCTTACACCAGACAAACATATTTGTAAGTTTAATGCATGCAGACAATACTCTCTCCACATGATGTGCGATGCCATCTAGTGTACGAATTACCTTCAGTTGAAAAAAAAATGCCATATCAGTATCACTTACCAGTTGCTCTAGGAATCTAATGCTCCCTAGCCACTGCATTCAAACATATGTCACTATTTTTTACTGCCGCTATACAGCGGAGTGGATAAGTTAGGGCGGTCATTAAGCTCGGGGCGTTGAGAACCGGCGAGAATGAAGCGAGCTGAGTGTGCAGCAGCGCCGGAATGGAAGGACGGGGAAACAGGAGATTCCCGAGAAACCCCACCGACTAGCGGCATCATCTGGCACGATCCCCTCCGGAAAAGACCCCGCCAGGAATTGAGTCCGGTTCGCCTACGTGAGTGGCGAACGCTCTAGCCGCTGGGCACCGCGGCCCCTGACTCATGAAAAATATATTTCCATATTTTCAAGTGCTCATTTTCCAGAATTCAAATATTAGTACCTGGTTACAAAAATCTATGTTGTACCGAGATAGCGTATAGCTGTATAATGAGGAAAAAAATTTCGTTAAAATAATTTAAATATGAACATGACGGAATTAATGCCATGTGATCCAGCAATACTTTCTAAAAAGAAGCTTGGCCGATTCCAGCGACACGACGTATACCCTGCGAATTATAACAGGGAGATATTTCGTCTAGATTTTATGTGTGCTGTGGTTTTCAATGAAGACTGAATCATCCACTGTTTCTTAAAGTACATTATAAAATTTACATAAAATATTTTTGTATCGCTGATAGTTCACTTTACGCTTGCATCTAGAGGCTCATGCTTTGCTAACTATAGGCCGTCATGCTTTGCTAACTATAGGCCGTCATGCTTTGCTAACTATAGGCCGTCATGCTTTGCTAACTATAGGCCGTCACGTTAGCAAAACACTTGATCAGAATAGCACTCCTGAACGGAGTCTGAATATTGCTTTCTCAACAAAAACGACTACAGGTGTTACTCGAATCTTGTGAGTAAAATCCTCCTTTTTGTTCATGTTTTAAGATCCGTTGTGTCTTTCTCCACGGCGCCAGGGCTTCATTGGATTTTTCATTAATATATTCCTAAGTTCTTTGCATAACAATCGCCTTGAATCCAAAGATTTGTTTGTATGATAAACCTTGGTAACTTCACGGATTGAACTCTTATTTCCAAAATTAATATTTGCCAGAGCTTTTTCAAAATCATGCTCATTGAACGTAGTCAAATATTAACATATTTAAAATTGAATTGTTAGTAAATATCTAGCTACCTATAGATGAGTGAAACGTAAAACAAATGTTTATCATTGTAAATCAATCACTCTTGCCTGCTGTTCCACAATATCCTTAGGCCTACATTCTCCCATGGCAATCTATTTTGGTTTAATAGGATATATTTTTAATTCAAAAAAGTACAGCTATGCCTACACACAGCCATAATGTACAAATATTTAAAAATATAGGCCTAGGTATTTCTGAGATCCTAAAAATATGTTCATCTTCATCCAGAAAGTTACATACAACGCAAAGGTAATTGTAAGATGCTAATATAGGGTGAGAAATTTTTTCCTCGACTTGCTTCAAACCACAGTCTCATGATTCCTCCTTTCAATGTCTCAACTTTGACTTATAAGATTTCCAATAACATAAATCCAACCCCTAATATCACAAATACTTATTTTAGAATATTTGATAACTTATTAATTTGGAGGACGCAGTCCTCACTGTTCTGTCGTCGGTGTGGTCTCCTAGACTTCACTGCAGCAAACTACGTCATTCCAAGTGACACAAACCATTACTAGATGATTATGTGCACTTCGTAGGTTCTTTTTGTTAGCACTTGATAACGTTTCGGAGGACGCTGTTAACACTTGGCTACACAGTTATCCTGCAAAGTATGTTGAAACCAACTCCAGTTCGAGACATTGTTACGTACAACTTGGATCGAGGCCGAAACAGTTGTACGTGGTATTGAAGGATCCCTTACGTACAGAGGAAACTTAGTCCCACGCATTCGCTGTAACAAACACAGAGTGAGAGATTTGCTCATGTTATTATAATTGAAACAGCTGCAACTCCTACAATGAACGACCGGGCAGACATCTGATCAACAATCGCTTCTTATGCGTATTGTCTAGAAGAAAAATGCACGCAATCTTCGCAGAGTTTTTGCGTTCGACAGGGTACCTGAAGTGTGTATACGCTAGTAATAATAATCATTTTGCGTCTAATGTCACAGTAGAACTTCTGAATTTGCCAAAACGACGAACCGAAATGCGAAAATAAACAAGCAAACGGATAAAGAATAAAAAGTGCGACGCACGAACAAGATAAAGAAATTCATTGCAAAACGCAACAAAAACGAAAGAGGAAGGAGAGTTCTTGGACCTGGTGTGGTGATATATCTACAAGGTAGTAAAAGTGACAGTAAACAGACGACATGAATAGTGGAATGACTTTTGTGTTCTATATATAATGGTGGTTTCTAAGCCGAAGTGTTGCAAATTTGAATAACGTAAAACAACCAAAATAACTATAGCAAAACGTCAATTTCAATAAAACGTGATCGTATTACTCATTCACGGTTAATGTTTCCTAGTTACATAGAACTATTTAAAATTATGTTAATGTATTCGTCTTAAGTAAGTAACTTCCTGAATATTTTGTAGTACTTCTGCGTATATTAAGTCTTAAACTCGTTGTACTGTGATTAAAATTGCGTACTGATAATACAAGAGATGTGAGCTCCAGTTCCGGTCATGACTAAGTTTTTTTTTTTTTTTCGAGAATTATATTTTGAAATATATATTTTTAAATTATTCCCTGTTATTAATTTATTACATTTGTTTTCTAGAAGAAAAATAATAATTTTATGTACACTTCTCAGTAATATAAGTTGTTATACTAGTTTATCATCTGTAATATTACAAATATATGTTTTGCAGATTTTACAAGAAAGCCGTTTGTAACTTTACAAAGGATTTTCTTGGCACCTAGGTTTCCAAGGATTTTTCTGGTAAAAGGAGAAAACTTTTTTTAGTGGATGAGTCTGCAAATAAAATACAATCTTGACGTCGTTTCTTTAATTAAAATACAAAAAAATAAAAAATGGGAATATTTACATGTATGTATAAACAAACAGCAAATGTTATCTAACGCAAGGATTTTCACGCACAACAAAAGTTATGTTAATTACCATGACTTGTGGTGCAGCATTTGTTTAGATATTAACAGGGAATCTGTTTTCGTAGTAAATTTAATGAACGCTTTCACTCATTGGTCCTCCTTTCATGGGCTTTGAAAATTCACCTAATTTTTCATCCATATGTTTCTCAAAGTGCGCATGTGTATCTGCCTTTACATTTTTACAAGAAGTGGATACAGCGAAACCATTTTTATCTAAATGTACCCATATTTAAAAAAAATGTATTTTCTCCTCTTTTTTATTTTTTATTGAAACCGTTTTCCTGTTCTAATTTTTTAACTTCAAATAATTTAATTTTTTTCTTTATTATTTAATTCTTCGAATTTTTCTAATAGTAATGATATGACATAGCGCCTATGTATTTTATTGTTGTTATAAATCCTCGATATTAATATCTGTAGCTAAAGTGGAAAAGTGAATATCATATTACAAAAGCTAGTTCCTAGTGTATTAATATACCATACTTGAATTAAAGTTTATTTAATATATTTTATTATATCTAGATAATGATCTGGTAGAAGAACAAAAGTGAAAGATGAAATAACGTAATAAGTATCTTAACTATAGCGCCATATTTATCCGCTTATTCAAATTGCAGAACACATTGGTTGTACAAACGGCTGAACTGTTAGAGTACGAAGCTGTGAAATCCTATGTTCCACGTTTTACTTACGGTATTAGACGAATGATTATTTTTTTGTTACACGATGATGAAGAAAAAATCACTCTATACGAAACAATAAAGTTAATTAAATTGGCAGCTTCTGTCAATTTATGAATAGATACATAAAATGTTTTCTGGTTCATTCGCCTTACTACTTACATGGTAGAAAAACAAATTCATGTGTACCTTCAGTAGAAAATGTAACGCTTTTTGTTCGTTGTATAGGCTTAATATAATTATCTGGATAAACGTCAGTAAATTTGTAAATCAGTGCTGCTGTTATTTTTTTGCGGTGAAGAAATTACCTTTTCTTAAATAAAAACGGGTTCACGTAGTATAGCGAGGAAGCATACGCAAAGAAAGGCTGTCATTTAATTCCAGTGTAATGCATTTTGAAAAGTTTTTGTTGTCTATTTAAGTTATCTTCCCCTATTGAGACATCTACCCATGTTCGGCACAGTCCGTTTACACAGTAGCTCGCCGAAAAACAGAATCCTTTGCTGATAAATTTAAATTTAAAAAAGCAGAAAGTCAACATATGTTCACACATTTGCAGGAAAATTTTTGTAAAATAATTGCCTACAAATTTGTTAGATTGTGAGCAAATATTTATATTTTAAAACAAAAAAAAACCACGTGATTGTGTTGTCTGTCGCAAACGTGCAGTTTCGTATACCGTGACAGAACCTCCGCTCAACTGGGCTTGCCCCTCAGGGAACTCATGTCCTTCAAGTTGTGTGCAACTGGATCTCCACTTACATCCGCGGACATTACCTTCATCTATAACATGCTATACATTGTTCGCTGAATTTCAGTACAAAAAATTATTTTCGGTAGCGATATAATTTGCACTGCTGTAACTGTACAATCTTGACCCTCTCGCCTATTGTACAATTACTATAGGCCCATTGTTGCTTCTTCCGTGTTGGAGTCCAAGTTCATCTCACCCAGCCTGGAGAGTTCTAAACCGAAATTGCGCACTTCAGTTCACCAATAGATTGAAGTCCAACTTAAACAGAAGTATTTCTGGCAGCCAAACGATAAACAAACTTTTTATTCGAAGCTGATCCGGGGTACGAAACTAAACTTCAATTCTCGGTAAACCACAATAGTGGTTTTATAGGCACCTACATACACCGTTTGTGGGAAATGAATTATTTCATCGTTTCGGGGATACTGGTTGGTATTGGAGGGGGGGGGGGGGGGGAGTTCAATGAACCAGCTACTGACATATAGTACAGAGTAGGAATAAGCCTGCAACAGGACGTCTCGCTAAACGAGGCTTACAAACGTAGCAATATTATATTTCGTGCGGTATGCGTTGCAGCTAACAAACCACCTGAATCAATAACTGTGTATAAGAAAAGTATATTTTATAACTCGGTAAAAGTCAAGATTTTAGTTTCGTATTAGAAACTCCACGAGCATGTCACGTATTATAACTACACAGCTGTGCCGTACGCCAACACATATTCATTATCAATCTTAATGTGCAAAGGTGCTAATTTAAATCATAGAGCACGTTGACCCCAGCGCGCGGCACTAATTATTCGTAAATTATAATTGCTTCATTGACTACCCTGCTTGATGCCAGGACGCAGATCGAGTCATAGATGATACACCGCAGCAAACCAAAAGTGACACGTACATTTGGCACACGTGACCACGACTTACACGTAACTGTGTGGTCTGAGCTCGCCTTAGTGGCATTTGTCCTTGAGGACAGCGTGCACGGATTGTATAACTACGCCAGTATCTCGACGTCACCGGTAGTATTCGCTGAGCTGCTCTCTCTTGCGCAATGCAAGCAGGCGAAGTACTACTTTATTTGGCACACATGATCACGACTTAACTGTAGCTGTGTGGTCTGAGCTCGCCTTAGTGGCATTTGTCCTTGAGGCCAGCGTGCACGGGTTGTATAACTACGCCAGTATCTCGACGTCACCGGTAGTATTCGCTAAGCTGCTCATTCTTGCGTAGTGCAAGCAGGCGAAGTAATACTTTATTTGGCACACATGATCACGACTTAACTGTAGCTGTGTGGTCTGAGCTCGCCTTAGTGGCATTTGTCCTTGAGGCCAGCGTGCACGGGTTGTATAACTACGCCAGTATCTCGACGTCACCGGTAGTATTCGCTAAGCTGCTCATTCTTGCGCAGTGCAAGCAGGCGAAGTACTACTTTATTTGGCACACGTGACCACGACTTACACGTAGCTGTGTGGTCTGAGCTCGCCTTAGTGGCATTTGTCCTTGAGGCCAGCATGCACGGGTTGTATAACTACGCCAGTATCTCGATGTCACCGGTAGTATTCACTGAGCTGCTCTCTCTTGCGCAATGCAAGCAGGCGAAGTACTACTTTATTTGGCACACATGATCACGACTTACACGTAGCTGTGTGGTCTGAACTCGCCTTAGTGGCATTTGTCCTTGAGGCCAACGTGCACGGGTTGTATAACTACGCCAGTATCTCGACGTCACCGGTAGTATTCACTGAGCTGCTCTCTCTTGCACAGTGCAAGCAGGCGAAGTACTACTTTATTTGGCACACGTGACCACGACTTAACCGTAGCTGTGTGGTCTGAGCTCGCCTTAGTGGCATCTGTACTTGAGGCCAGCATGCACGGGTTGTATAACTACGCCAGTATCTCGACGTCACCGGTAGTATTCGCTAAGCTGCTCATTCTTGCGTAGTGCAGGCAGGCGAAGTACTACTTTATTTGGCACACGTGATCACGACTTAACCGTAGCTGTGTTGTCTGAACTCGCCTTAGTGGCATTTGTCCTTGAGGTCAGCGTGCACGGGTTGTATAACTACGCCAGTATCTCGACGTCACCGGTAGTATTCGCTAAGCTGCTCATTCTTGCGTAGTGCAAGCAGGCGAAGTAATACTTTATTTGGCACACATGATCACGACTTAACTGTAGCTGTGTGGTCTGAGCTCGCCTTAGTGGCATTTGTCCTTGAGGCCAGCATGCACGGGTTGTATAACTACGCCAGTATCTCGACGTCACCGGTAGTATTCGCTAAGCTGCTCTCTCTTGCGCAGTGCAAGCAGGCGAAGTACTACTTTATTTGGCACACGTGACCACGACTTAACTGTAGCTGTGTGGTCTGAGCTCGCCTTAGTGGCATTAGTCCTTGAGGCCAGCAAGCACGGGTTGTATAACTACGCCAGTATCTCGACGTCACCGGTAGTATTCACTGAGCTGCTCTCTCTTGCGCAATGCAAGCAGGCGAAGTACTACTTTATTTGGCACACATGATCACGACTTAACCGTAGCTGTGTGGTGTGAGCTCGCCTTAGTGGCATCTGTACTTGAGGCCAGCATGCACGGGTTGTATAACTACGCCAGTATCTCGACGTCACCGGTAGTATTCGCTATGCTGCTCATTGTTGCGCAGTGCAAGCAGGCGAAGTACTATTTTATTTGTACTATCTACCAATTGTTGGTTGCAGTAGGTATGCAAATCACATATAAGCTATACATATTAAGAACAGATATTTTGTGTGTTGTATTTCTTAAGCAAATAGCATCATACTCTACCTGCATGTAGGCCTACACGATTTTTAACAATTAATACATAGGACTGTATATAATATTATAAAGTAAATTATTCGTGTGTATTTCTCTATTAGATATGTTATCCTTCATCTTATCATGTGTTTTTTTCTACACTCTTGTAAATAAAATGTTTTTTGGTTGGTACCCTGTGAGCCAATTTCACATTTCGTGTAAATATCACTTAAAAGAGCATGTATAATCAAATTTTCCGCGACATCAGAAAAAATAGTATTCGCTTTTAGTGTCTTGTGATACTATAATTAAAGTGTTTGTGTAACGTATTAACATTATATAAATAAGGCCAAACAAATACAAAACCCTTTTTCTAGCCAAATAATTAACATTAACATAGATGTTATTTTCATAGCAAAATAATTCAGTCGTTTGAACTGTGTATTTTGGTTCCCTGAATAAAGTCTGCATTGTGTTAAGATTTTTGTGAACACTGAATTGATGACATGTTATACAGTTGCTTAGTAAAAACTTAAAGAGCTTTTGATTGACGCAAACAACTTCTTATTCACCGTGTGCTAGACGACATTAAGATTTTTTACTCAAGTAGAAGATGGATTTTTGTTTTTTAGTCACTGAAGAAATCTGGATTGTTCACGATTAATTGAACTTTTTAAATATAAATATTTTAAATCATTCCTTTCTGTATTCTGCGCAGATGTAACTGTGTTATGTGTAGTGATGCTGGCAAAGAGTTGAAAAAAATTGATCCTGGTGTTAACGATTTATTAAAATGTAATAATAAATTAATGATAGGTTTAACGGCCCGAAGGCCGGCACAGCCTCCGTCTCCCCGCACTGTAACTGTACTCAGTGGAGTAAGACACTGCACTGCAGTTTCTCCTCTTCTGTCTTAGTGCGTTGTGCCTTCTTTCTTGGACTCACACGGCTTTCTGCTGGTTCTCTCAGCTAAACCTGCCTCCTCGCCAATCGGTTATGCCCTGACTTTAAACATTAAAGCCTTTACCCGAGCTCTCCCTCCCTCATGGGTCATCCGAATGCTCCAGTTTCCACTGGCCAAACTCCTCAAGCCTTTCTCCAACTCTTGTTGCAAATCTGTTCCACAACTTGTGGAGTCCCTCATTTCCCACTACTCTTCACATGTCCAACTGCAATCCTCTTTGTTCTGCCACTACTTGCAACCAGTCTCTTAGATCTTCAATTACTTTTCTCATGTCCAACTGCAATTCTCTTTGTTCTGCCACTACTTGCAACCAGTCTCTTAGATCTTCAATTACTCTTCTCATGTCCAACTGCAATCCTCTTTGTTCTGCCACTACTTGCAACCAGTCTCTTAGATCTTCAATTACTCTTCTCATGTCCAACTGCAATCCTCTTTATTCTGCCACTACTTGCAACCAGTCTCTTAGATCTTCAATTACTTTTCTCATGTCCAACTGCAATCCTCTGTGTTCTGCCACTACTTGCAACCAGTCTCTTAGATCTTCAATTACTCTTCTCATGTCCAACTGCAATCCTCTTTGTTCTGCCACTACTTGCAACCAGTCTCTTAGATCTTCAATTTTAGGGCAGTCCATCAATACATGTTGTACCGTATCATCCACACCACACACCTCACATAGTGAAGATGTTACTAGCCCAAGACAGTGCAGCATCGCTTTGAAGTTGCCATGACCGGTGTGCAACTGAGCACTATAATGGTTCATCGTGATCCATTTTTTTTCCTCCTTTACTCCACATGTGGGAGGATCTCATAGGCGATCTTCACCTTGGTTGACTGATCCCATCTTCTTTGCCACATCTCCAGGGTGTCCTGCCTGATTAAACTTCGTTCTTGAGAATTCAGCCTTCTAATCCTTGATTGTTCCACGATCAGTCATCGCTCTCTCACAAGTAGACCTACAGGCAGGACACCTGCCAATACAGGGAGTTCCTCGTTGGACACCGTCCTATATACTTTCAGTACAGCCAGCAGTGCCGCCCTCTGAACACTGACAAGCTTTCTCTTGTGCCACGCTAATTCAGCACGCGTGTACCACATTACTGCACCATGTGCAATTATCCCTTCAAATACGGCACTGTAGATTTTCCTAAGTGTAGGAAAAGCCAAGCCCCACTTAGTATTTCCCAATTCTCTTAGCTTATAGTAAACAACAAGCGCCTTGCGGGACACATACTGTATGTGTTCCAAAAAAGCTCATCTTGTCATCTAGGATGACTCCCAAGTACTAATATAGATTGATACACTGGAGAAACTTTCCATTGAACTGTACCATAGGATTCCTGGCAAATATTCCCTTAAGCATCATAGTCTTAGTCTTGCTGGTGGAAAAGCTTAACTTAACTCTTGCCGCCTAATCTTGTATTGCTTTCATAGTGAATACCACCTTCTCTTCGAGTTGTCTTGTTTCCGATCCGCTGACCAGGACTAAACCATCATCAGCATATCCGAATATCCTACAGCCCTCCGGAAGAGCCATCTCCAGCAGGCCATCAAACAGAATGTTCCATAGGATCCGTCCAAGGACAGGCCCTTGGGGACATCCCTTTGTTAGCTTCTTGCTAACCTGGACAGTTCTTACAATATACTATGTCTCTTTGTCCTTAAAATAATCCAATAGGACCCCGTATATATTTGCAGGGCAATTTTTTTTGCTTCAGTTGCCACATCACCTCCGGCCACCAGGCATTGTCAAAGGCACCTGCTATGTCGAGAAATATGGCTAGGACATTTTTTCTTGACACCTATAAACTGCAGTCTTGACATCGCATAGCGCAAAGTCGGCTCCGCTTCCTTTGCGAAACTCATTTTGGTGTTCACTTAATGTTCCATTTGATTCCAAGGCCGCCAACAGTCTGTTGTTCAGGAGCCTTTCATAGACTTTGCCCAGCAACGGAAGCAGTGTCAATGGTCTGTAGGATTTGGCCCCAGTCTTCTTAATTTTTGACAACTGATATTTGTTATTAACATGTGTATTTATATACAGAACGTACGAGTTACGAATGTGGTCACAGTCAAATAATTAGACAGCGTCGGCCGCTTGACGCGTGAATAATTACCGCCGTAGTCAAAGAAGTGTTTACGTCTGCGCGTCTCTGAGGAAAGATTCGCAGTTGCAGAAAAGCGAACTGAGCAGAAGTCCACATACCTAGCTCTTCAACTGCGTTGCAGTGTTTCAGATACGCGTTTCCCAATGAAACTTCCGCATGCAGCAAACCAAATTTGACACATTGATGGTTTGCAGTCGGATGTCAAGCCGGCAAACAGTTGAGCAACAGCTGGCATGCACCTGGCACCATTGCTGGTCCTGAAGTGGCACCACTAACTAGCCACACCCTGACCATAACTGGCCCAGGTGTGGTGAACACAAATGGCCCAAGCATGGCCTATATGCTTACAAACAAAATGGCCCATCGATGAACCACTTCATCACAGCCACCAAGTGTTCTTCTGAAGCTTAGTTATGCTTCTACCACAAGCCAAACACTGTCTCTTAAAGATGAATATTTTTAGCACAATCTCAACTTTTCATTATTTATTTTTTTAATTTCTTTATTTCACTATTAAACATATTATAAGATATGAAAATCTTATGCTTACGCTATGGAGGGGAGGGGGCACAAACTTACGCCCCTTACGATGACAGCTCAGCTTGCTAATCATTACCGCACTATGTATTCTTATGTTTATATGAACTAATGAAGACAATATTCAGACTTAAATTATTAACAATCATTAATATAATATAAATTACAACAGTTATTCCACGCCGTTAAAATTTACAATGCGAACAAATAAGTTTCTTCAAACGATGCAGATAAACAAAGAAAATACGGCCGTTGAGAGAAAAACTTCCTACCTGAATCGCGATGTAAACCCAAAAAATTGCCTCTTTAAAGTATTTTTTTGCAGTATGTATGTCACCTGGACGCTATTCAGCTGTTTTGAAATGCAGTCGCCAGTTGTGAATATTTTAGTGAAGTGAAACAACAAAAGCCCTTCAATGTTAATTTTGTAAATGTGGTTATATATTAATTTTTTACTTCTACCTTTAATTATACGCAGTCGTGAATTTAAAACATTCCATGTGTCGAATTGTTCGATACGAGTCACGAAATCACACCCAATACTGTATTTAAAGCATTTCGCCATAGATATTCCCGCCAGTAAACCTGCGTCCAATGCGCTAATATACGGAGAGAGCTCCCTCCAGACAAGGCTTGTTGACTGCTGCCAATATGTAACGCACATTCCAAACACTGCTTCAGAGAACTCCAGCAGAGTTAAAACGACTTTCTCAAAGAGCTTTATCTCAAAATATACGCTTCGGATGATTACAAAAATACTCACGGGCCCTGAACTGTACCGTGCTACAGACTTGCCACTAATAAAATTATATGGCCACCGATTAAATTCTCACAGGTGTACGCAGAGGAACGAGATGCCTGCACACCAGTTAAGAGCCTTGCGCTTAGTGGCGATGGCACGCTTGATGTGCGTAACATTATGGCACTTATCACTCCCGCGGCTTCTCGCCTTCAGACGTGGAAAGTAGTTCCGCATAGCGCAGGCGCGCCTGGTTACTGCGTACTTAATGCAACACACACCTCCGCGCCGCGCAGTCTAACCTGTTTGGATGTGTACGCGACTCATTCACGTATCTTTAGTTTCACGATGGAATATAAGCCAAACTTGCACTTTGTACTTGGGAAAGCCTACTGTAGTATTTGGCACTAAACAGCTGGAAAGGGTAGTGTTTCAAGAGAGGATGGGCCCTCGTGGGAACCCCGCGTCCAAGGTCAAGAACCGAGGGAACGATACGGGCGACATTAACACGCACGCGCAGTGCCTTATCGCTCCTACGTGCAAAGCGTGCAGTGTTTTAGCCGTAACGCTGTACTGTGCAAACGAGATCTGTAACATAGGGGTTTTATTTGCACGCGATGAAATACCACAGATTCAACTACACCCGTATCTTAGTTCTTTTCTCTTGCCGCTTAAGGAAACTGCACAGGCAAGCTTTAAAAATGCGATGTTTGATCATTTTCACGATTTTTTTCTTCTTGAATGCTCTTCATATGACAAAAGTAAAAAAAAAAAAATAGCGCCATAGATATTATTATTTTTTTCTTTTCTGACAGAAATTGGTATTTGCAGAACATTTATTTACCGAGTTACGCGTATTCGCGCGAACAACTATTTCACAAAAAACGCTTGGCGCTGGGGGTTGGGATGTTGAAGGGGGGGGGGGGGGGGTCATCCGACACTTAATGCGCCTGCTGGGAAGTCGGTGTTTCAGTGTGTATTCGTATTGAGACGACGATAAGCCTTCAGTGGGCTGTGGTAGCTGCGGCCGACCCAGTCTTGCGAAAGGAACGCGAAGTGTGTCTCTTGCGACACGGCCTCGTTCGTCCCCCCCCCCCCCCACTTACTGTGTGTTCAACTGGTCCATGGCCCGCCTCGCCCCTCCGCGCCTCGCCAGCAACCACTCGGCGGTTCTGCTTTGCATCTGCTAGCACATTTTTTTCCTCCTTTCATTATTTGAGATCGTTTTGGAATCTTCCGAGTCCGGAAAGCCTACGAGTGCCCGCTTACCTGCAAGTGTTTGACGAGTGTCAAACACGACATAAAGAAAAACTGTGCGCTGCGCATACGCGCATCAGTTAGGGTTGATTCTTCCTAACCAGCAACAACTGCGGAGTGTTTGACGAGTGTCAAACACGACATAAAGAAAAACTGTGCACTGCGCATACGCGCATCAGTTAGGGTTGATTCTTCCTAACCAACAACAACTGCAAGTGTTTGACGAGTGTCAAACACGACATAAAGAAAAACTGTGCACTGCGCATACGCGCATCAGTTAGGGTTGATTCTTCCTAACCAGCAACAACTGCGGAGTGTTTGACGAGTGTCAAACACGACATAAAGAAAAACTGTGCGCGGCGTATACGCGCATCAGTTAGGGTTGATTCTTCCTAACCAACAACAACTGCAAGTGTTTGACGAGTGTCAAACACGACATAAAGAAAAACTGTGCGCGGCGTATACGCGCATCAGTTAGGGTTGATTCTTCCTAACCAGCAACAACTGCGGAGTGTTTGACGAGTGTCAAACACGACATAAAGAAAAACTGTGCGCGGCGTATACGCGCATCAGTTAGGGTTGATTCTTCCTAACCAGCAACAACTGCAAGTGTTTGACGAGTGTCAAACACGACATAAAGAAAAACTGTGCGCGGCGTATACGCGCATCAGTTAGGGTTGATTCTTCCTAACCAGCAACAACTGCAAGTGTTTGACGAGTGTCAAACACGACATAAAGAAAAACTGTGCGCGGCGCATACGCGCATCAGTTAGGGTTGATTCTTCCTAACCAGCAACAACTGCGGAGTGTTAAATTAATGCCTTCTCTCTGAGTCGGATACAACGATAAATGTTTCAGATATGAAATGAAATTTCTTGGGGAATAAATATTAAAAAGGACGTTTTGTAAATTACAAGCTCTGTGTGCTTTATGTGGTAAAACCTTAGGTACAAAATCGTCTGAAATATAGGCCATACGATATTTTTAAAACAAGAACGTATCTCGGGGACAAAATTGGAATGGTGAGGGAGGGAAGGTGACAGGAAAGAGTGGTGAACAGGAGGGGAGGTAAACAAGGAGAGAGCTGATAGAGAGTGGAAAGGAGAGGGGAGGGGGTGGATTGAGAGGTCCGCTGTCTGGCATTACACAACGGTAAGATTCGCTCAGGCATTTGAAGAGTTATTGATGACAGAGCGGGAAGTGAACCCGTTAGTAATTCTTGCTTGCAACTTCACACAGGCTGTAGAGTTGAGACAACAGCAGTGCTTGTTCATAATATATGATAAATAAAAAGTTCGGTTTCGAGAAGATTGAATGCTGATTTCGCTGTTTGTGCCGCTAGTTAAATAAATACATTACTTGACTTTAAAATTATATTTTCCAACATTGTTTGGTTTGAAAAGTTAACTCGGTGGTGACGCATCGTTATTGAGAGTTTAAACTTCTTCTCTGGCCTTTCCTCAGCTTCGCTCCTCCTCTGTTAATTTCATGTTTGTGTTATCACTGTGTATCATCACACCTTGAGAAACACGTTTTCATATATATCATTTGAAATTGGTAACTCTGGCTTTCGTGCATATAAATATAATGGGACCGCGGTGGTGTAGTGGCTAGACTGCTCGCCTCCCACCAAGGCAAACTGGGTTCGATTGCCAGCGGGATCGCTCCCGGATTTTCGCACGTGGGAATCGTGCCGGACGATGGATCTGGACGGCGGGTTTTCTCGGGATATTCCGCTTTCCTCCGCCCTTGCATTCTAGCGCTGCTCCATACTCATCTCGTTTTGCATTCATCGTCTCTCAAGACCTTGATAATGTTAAGGGCAACCCAAATCTATTTTTTGATACACTAAGTTCTCATTAAATAACGTAGTACCATAATAAAAATACGAATTCCAGAGCATATAACGAAGTCAATTCGCCTAACGAGGCACACTTCAGTAGTCTCCAGCAAATCGAACCAGCCGAATAAGTCCGACCTGCAGTAAAAGTTAAGTTGTGTACAAACTTTGTTGAAACCGAACTTCGGCCAGGCCGACGTGCAGCATGCTTGCCTCTCTGGAAGAGACTGCGAAAGCCGTTGCTACATAGTTTTGTTTCATGTTCGCGACGCGCTCCGAACCACCTGGATGGAATCGGTATTGAGCCGGCGCATCAAAGCGAGATTTTTGTACAGTTGATATCACATCTCCAGCGATCAAAATTGGTATGTTGGTTTTAAGTGATACCACAATCCAGGCGAAATGGCAAATTCAGTCATGTATCTACATATTTATGTGCGGTAAATGCAGTCCTGTACCTACATATTTATGTGGGGCGGGTAAATGATACACTTATCCCAAGGGCGTAGGCATAGAAGAAGATGTTTAGCAGCAGGATAAATGAAATGTCGTGGTACTGAAAAGTTTTAGGTCGAATCATAAGGCGAACTCGGCAAATGAAGAAATGAGGTTTTAAAATATGAAATTGTAATGTTCACGAGGAAAAGACGAAAACTCTAAATGACATCACAATCACAATATGCAAAGCAAACTATGGACTGCAGGGCATACCGTTAGACCTTGACGATCATGAAGTGGAAAATAAATCTAAGGAAGTTGTTAGGAAACTTCAAAATGGAGTCAGTTCTCCAGACAAGTGTGCTCAGAGAGCAACACTGTAACGACACGATGGAAACGAACCCTGCCAAACATCGTTGATGAATATGCTAAGATCGTCACTAATTCGTAAAGTAATCAGGCGAAAGAAAACCTCCCTTTACAACAGTCTCGTGAAGGAGATTATGTATTCCAAAGAAATTAGTTAATGGTAAAATGATTGAAGGAAGTGCCACTGATATGTAAGAGTATATACATTTAGTTCAGACGTAAACTTTTTTAGTGTTGGAAAGTGAACCATGTTTAGCAGCGAGTACATGTATTTGTAAGGGTTGATGGATATTTGGAGATTTTATGTATTCTAATAAAATCGGAGGGTAATCGTTTCAATAATCTCGATAGTGAAAGAATAACACAATTTCTCCACAAGAATAATCAGTTTTTCATTATGTGTGTCTCCTGTCACTCGTAGCTAACTTACATTTCATTCGCTTTTATTTAAATTGTTACACTTCAGTATATTTACATCATGAAATATAGTCTTAATGATTATACATCAATTTTTTATGAGTTTACAATTTACTGTAACGTGCTGGCGATTCTTAACGAGCAGGATTCTATACAATAGTTGGAGACCGTTCATTTTCATGGCAAAGGTTATTCATATTACTATAAACCTTCATTTCTTTCACAAGCTCGCTCCCCCCGCCCCTATTTTTTTTCACTCTAATCTCAGATAAATCGAATCGTATGTTAGAGATAGTCGTGCGTGACAGCGACAATCGAGCACCAGAGTGACACAATCGATGAACGATTTTCAATGTTCAGCCACCTCCCTCTCCAACCCAACCCGTCAGTCAATGTGGCAACATTGCATCGGCTAGCGCATCACAGCCAACCCCCACAGACTGGATACAAGTCAACAGAAAGCTTACATTTATTTCCGATTCGATTTTGTTTCATTGCCTAGTCCAATATTGGCAATATAAGAAAGGGAGATAATTTGGCATAATGTAAATAAACTGCTTATCATTTTATGAATATTGTTCAACGAAATTGAAAATAAAAATATATATATAGACTGAAGTACGATGATTTATATAAATCTACATTTCTTTTTACAATGTTGGTGGTGATGTGAGCATTATGTTCTCGTACGGCCATGCATTGTCGTTGATGTGAGCTAATTAGTAGTTTTAACGATTTGACGTGTACTGACACTCAAAAGCTCACAGCGGCCGTTTATTTTTGGATGTAATTCTACATATTTCAGATGTGAATATTGAACACATTTTTATTCAAATGGGTGGGACTATAAGATTGAAATGTTATGCTGAAAACTGCTCATGTTTAGTAGTGCCAATCCGTGAACACAATTTTTTTTTACATTTAGCTCCCGATATTTTCAAACGGCATCTCCCGATCGCCAGGAACACTGACTGTCGAGATCGATATCGAAACCTGTAGAAAGATTTCCCGAGGAACTTAGAATAAAACCCCAGGGGTTCAATTGACATTCGCGCAGCACATTTCGCCTTGAAACTGATACCCACATTAGGCAACTGGTGTGCAGTATATTATTCGCAATTGGCGAAAGCGAGTCGCCAGATATCGTAGACTCTCGGTGTTGCTTAGTGGAACCGCTGGCGCGTGCCATTGAACTCCAAGTCCGGAAATTTCTGTACATTGTAACAAGCGTCCACTGTTCCCGTTTGATTCGTGTTCTTTGGACTGGAATGTATATAAAGGCACAATTACGTTTCCTTATATGTGTTGCCAATGTAAGAAGCTAAAATTAAAACTATACCCGTGCCCCTGTGGATGCCGTACGGTTCAAATGCAAAAATGAGAACAATTATTATATCTTGCAGATGTAACAGTATTTTTTAATACTTTTATATTATTTTGTAATGATTAAAATAACGCCAATATATCTATACTAAATATTTATTTCACAAAACAATCATTGGTTTAATATAAAAAAATGTATCGGAAATGTGGAAACGTACAAATAAGAAATGCCTGCATAGAGAGAACACGGAACGTTGTAAAAAAATGACCCCCCCCCCTGCCCCCCTCCTCCCTTCTCTTCTTTCGGACTTGCCAAAAATAATTCAAGAATATGAATGTATTTAGAAAAACTCGGTTATATATTTTTAATGTGTGTTGTTTGGATGTAGTTTAAAGCAGATACTTATTTTTTCTCTCAAAACATGCTAGCTTAGTTCTTATTTATAATTTCATTGTCTTTATCAAAAACTTAGCCGTGTTCCAATCAGTTTATTAATTTCTTATTAGTCTTATATAATTTCCATTTTTAATTTTTTAACATTTCAATTGAAAGACCACGACAGGTGGCTGTTTAGCTTGCAGTGCTGCTATTTACTGTAAAACATGTGTGAAATAATATTATGTGAAAACACAATACCCGAGAGTTTGACATGAAACACGGTCGAAATTAAATAAAAATAGACATTTAACTGTTACGAGCAAATAATAAAAAGTTAAGATAGTACACATTTCATGAAAATGTCATCAACTTATTTGACAATATTGTTCTATCAAGTGTGATAGGTATTAGTTCCAGCAACTTGGGATGTATGAATACTACTCAACATTTCGAGTCGCAGAACTAAATAAGCTGAGGTTTTGGCAATTATCATTTCGTTATTTATAAGCTTGGTAGTTGACACAGTGCTAAGCACAAATTACCTAATTGAGTCGTCGATTTTCCGGACAAAAAAGAATCGGTCATATGACCATTTTGTTTTTGGAAGTGCCAATCGTAAGAAGGGTTTAGATTTGCACATTTTTTGTTTAGAAAATCAGCGCAGTAACATAAGTTTCAGTTCAAACACAGAAGAATACAATATAGCATTAATATAGGGAATTTTCTTTCGATGTTGCCATTTTTTAATGTTTTCATCCAAAGAGTTAATGTAAACGTCTCACGACACATTTATTGAAGCAATTATATTTTTTGTCTCAGTTCAGTTTAAATCATTTTGGAATTGTGAATGTATTTAGCTTGCTTTTACTATGCCTAATCAAACAAGTAAAAAAGAATAGTTTGTGAACGGAAGATATGTCATAGCACAAGCAATACAGGTTGTAGACGCAGAATCTTCCGCAAAATTCGTTTAAACTAGAGAACTAGGATTTGGGTGTCCGAAATACTTTTTATCTGAAAGACACTTCTCATGCAACAAAGAATAAATTTCTCAATTTATGACTGAACTTACGATGGATAAATTACAGACCACGGCTTACGGCTCCCGTTCCAACGGATTCACAGAGCAGTAAATAAAACAATAGGGGAACACGCAGCCATGTATGCCAGCTCTGATCCAAATATCTACCAATATATTCACGTTCACTCGATTTTACATTTTTTTAACTTGGTGCACGGTGTAAACGATACACAACCGTCACATATAGTTTTGTGCAAGCTTAACATACTAACTCCGGATTGGTAACAACATCTCGCTCGACAAAAAGTTAAACTAAATGTACTAAAAAGTCAAGTTAAACAAAGAAGGCATTTTGACAATTATTACAATGGTATTAAGCCGTAACCACCACAGGCATCAGAATGTTTATAGGAGTGCGGGGTCAAAGAGGACTGGGATGGTCGAGATTTGTGAGCGGCAGTGGTGAAGAGGTATCATTACAGAAGACCCACTGTAGTTCATGTGTCTATTTCATTAGTTTTATGTAACTGTCAGACCTTCCAATTACATACTTTATTATGAGCACAGAACCACGCTTCTTAATTTGCACCAGCAGTCAGAATGCAAACATTGGTAGCATAAATATAATTCAAAATATTTACAATTAAAATATTCCCGAGAAGACTAGAAATGATTATTTTATAACCTAACAAACTGTTTTTAATAAAACCATAAAATTACTCAAATACTGTTACTTAATACACTAACAATGCTATATATTGTAATAAATATTTTCTCTATTTCTCTCAGGATACAGGCACAATAGGTATGGGTAATTTAGATGAAAATAAGATAATGACCCACTGCGCATGGATACTGGCGCAATGTCATTGTAGCTTGTGAGCCACTAATTAAGAACGATGTTGTGGAAAGTGTGTTGAAGACGTATTTATATTCGGTAAGTTACAAGCCTTCTACCGTATCTCGGCGTGTATAGGCCGCACATTTTTTACCAAAAAAATGACTTCCAAAAGTGGGGTGCCACACCCCACTTTTTATATACGAGATATTTGCAAAAAAAAATCTAACTCCCAAACATGTTTGTAAATTTGTCAACATACAACGTTTTAATTTTTTAACTTAGTTTCGAAGGAAGTTGGAAGGAAGAAAAGGATTGGAATGGACGGGAATGAAAGAAAAAAGTGCAATTATTAATACCAATTTTCTATCACAATTGTTTTGTAGGGGAGAAATTAAGTCGGAATTTACAACGCTTGTATGGAATCGTAACTTAACAATATTTACAGGAATACAAAAATTCAGTGTGGCCTATATATGAAATATTAAGTATCCCTAATTTTTCATCAAATCTTAAGGTGCGGCCTATGCACGCATGCGGCCTATACACGCCAAAATATGGTAAATTGCATTCGAAGTTACAGATGTGAGTAGAACTTCACCTATATTTAGCATTATGTAATATTCACTCCGTGGAATATTCATAAGGTCTTGTGTGTGGGGTGGTTGGTGGCGGCGGGACTACATGATTGTCGTTAACAGCATTCGGCACTAACTTACTTAATGTTACAGGGTCCCTTAATATAAACCCAGAAGACTTTTTTTGCGGATTCTGACGTAACATTTCCTCAGAGGGCATTAAAAATAGTAACAATATTGGCAAACTTGTGTGTTGCTTGGAGTATGTAGTGAAATATGATGTAAGAGTGGTGTTTATGGAGCCGCGCCGGAATGCAAGGGTGAAGGAAACGGGACATACCCGAGTAAACCCGCCAGCCAGCAGCATCGTCCGGAAAGATTCCCACGTGCGAAAATCCGAGAGTGACCCCCGCTGGGAATCGAACCGATGGGACTGTAATATCCGTAATTTGCTAAGCCGAGATACACACATATTTAAATATCTAAAATAAGTAAGATAATCGCCAATACAACTATACTCAATACAGACACTGCTGTCATCAACCTGGCCGGAATAGAATGGAAATTGTGTACACGTTCATTATACTTTTGGAAGTGCATCATTCTGTGGACAGCTGAAGAATTTAAACAAAGAAGTTGACTGCTGAAGGAAGGATATGAAATCAGTTTCTGAAAGTAGAACTTTTGGGCTTCAGAAACGTGTGAACTTACCGTGAATGTGCTATAGAAACAAAGTGTATTTGAGTTCGCTTGCCCACGCCTTTTCAAGTTATTTTAGAAATAATAGATTAAATAATAATTGTTTCCAATACAAAGTTGATTTTAATATTATGAGTGTAAGTTTACGCTTGATCAGGCTCAAATTCCCAGATTCCCCAATTTTCATACGTGTCCGTAACAACATCACTTGTATATAAATGTAAAAAAAACTATATTATAATTACAATTAAAAACTATCCAACTGATAAAAGACACGTTTTAATAGTTATTTCAATATTTGTTAAAAATTTTTGGAGAATGCCGAATGACGATCAAAACAGGTAAACCATTCTCCGTACAAAAACTTAATTGTTTAATTTATATTTATTTAAATGCCTTTTCTGTAAAATTTTGATGGCATGTTCGTACGATACACTGGAACCATTTGAAAAGAACACACGTACATCTTAATTGTTTATTTGCCAGCAATGAGAGTTAATAATAGGACCTGATTGTTCTTATTTCAACAACTGTGATTCTTGAAATCCAGCTTTAGTAGGATGTCTTCCTCCCGTGTGCATTTCTCCGCTGTAGGTCCGTAGTGTCAGATGAATTCCTGCCAGCAGTCCGTGCGCCTGACTTCATAAACTTCATGTAGCGTTTCACAAACAAATATCGAATCAGCTGCATTTTAAGTTATTTGCATAAAAACTATTAAAAAAAACGCACCGCTTCGCGTGTATCCTTTTCGCCGGCTACTGCTCTAACTTACTTCGCAGCGGCGGCGCTTTAAGGCAGATTCCCACCCACCATCTTGGATTTATGGAATTTTCGCCATACTCTGGAAATGAAGTTTTGTATCAAGTCTTTTGGAACGACGGAGCACAAAAGATCGCCTAGTGCATTGTCTGAGGTCAGTATTTCTTGATTGCTCTTGATATCGTCGCCTTTGTAATCGTCCTCAAGAAATAATCTCGCGTTTCGCCTCAAAATTTACTAGCTAAAAATTAAGTAACGCAGCGAAGCTGTGGCAGTTCGGAGCATTTTAGGTAGCTGTTTCTTAGGATATGTCGTGCGGCAAATTTCTATGCACCTTCTGAAATAGAAGCTTTGGAGAGAAATCGATCGGGTGGGAATCTGCCTTAAGATAACTGGGCCAGGTCAAATTGTGCTTATTTATGCAAAGTTGGACATGAACCAACACACACTCTGTCTTCTCGTTGCATGGAGGCTGAGCGGTCTGCCAGCTCGCTGTTGTAAAATGAAAAGATCTAGATAACGAAAGTTTTACTTTCTAGTCTAGTGTACCAGTTTTTTTCAAGTTATTTCGTTAAGGGCTCTGTAGCTCATGGAGAACTGTAGCGTACTCCTTACGTGGTGACTGTAAATAAATCTGGTTAAAAAGGCGTGGGCAAACCTAGATATTTCTGACCAAAGTTGACATATATTTACACAAAATATAAAATACTCACATTTTACAGTGCATTAACTATCCGTTATAGTCCATTCACGTTTATTCCGAACTTTTCTTAAGGCATGCTAATTTTCTACTTCAACGATATTCCTACGCCTCGTGCTAATAAACCTTAAGTATAGGCTGTTCACGGTAAAATGAGCACTTTTGAAAGCCTTGCTTAAGATCTACTTGTATAACGTTGTGTGTTCTTCCGCCTGATGTAAAATTAACATTTCAATGGGCCTCATCACTTTATTCATGCGTCAGTAAAGTGAAACTATGAAATTATTACACATTTGCTCACTTTTACACTTCGATGCATTAAAAATAAATGAACTATTATACTTTCTGGATAAATTACAGCAAAATTTCAATTCAACCAAAAATAGGATACTTTTGTGTTAACAAATTACAAAAAAGCTTATGATAAATGACAAACGTGTCATACGTGGGACAATATTTCGAAGGTTTTTATTCAAAAAGTGTGAAGAAACCGAGAATAAACTATGAATAAAACTTTTTCAGTTATTCAAGATTTTTCCTAATCTTTTCAACATATCGCACGATGTGGAATAATGGCAACTACGTATATTAAGCTGAGAGAGAGAGAGAGAGAGAGAGAGAGAGAGGAAGCATTGTGTGTATAAACCAATGTTATTTTATCAATAATCGCGAATATCTTAATTCAAGGCTTAAATGAAGTCCTTTAAATTGGCAACCATGTCATAAAGGAAAATTGTATATTTTAAAAAATAATTATATTTACAAACTGGACGTCACAAAATGCATCAAGTTAAAAAAAAATATTGTTTCGGTTAATCGTTCTAAGAACCAAAGATATTTGTAAGGTACTTTGTTAACATGAAAAAAGCGACCATACATGCTCGATAATTTGTATGTAATCTATTTATTCTGAGTTACTGCAGACTATGTCATTTCTGTGCTGAAATGAATTGCTGATGTTCGTGAAACTTTGATGACCGAAATTAATTTTCTGCGAGGTTTAGATAAAAGCAGCCATTATTTCTGGCGTGTAATTTTAGGTCCCTACACAGCGGAAGGAATTTCGATAAGAAACTACAGTCCGAAGGAAATAGTTCATTCATATGCATATCGCTTGACGTATCCACTTAGCTGTGCAGAAAGATGCATTGGTTTACTTGGCTACAAAACGGCTACTCGCGACGAACGCCAGGCGCCAGTTGTCCTGCATACGCGAGCCCCAGGCGCGAAATCAAGGCTCTGTCCACGTTGCCTGGCGAAGTTGCTTGTGCTAGGGCGCGCCCGTGCACTCAAGGTAAACATCTGGCTTGTGGCCACACGACTCTCACACAGGTCGAGATAGGTGAGATGCTGTGTTTGCCAACTAAACACACGGTTCGTTGAATTTCTTTTCTCACTTCTTACGCCGGTACACTTTAAACTTGCCTATTCCGAACTATACGCGACACATTGCCAGAATTTTGAACATACTTTTTTTTTTTTTTGACATCAAAAAATGGGGCGTGGCTGTGTTGGGGACACGGCCGTTTGTTTTGCGCGAATACGCCTACGTTGACGCGCTCGGACGCCTTGATGATTTTTTACGTTCCGGGGACCGCTTCACTCGATCATATGGGGCTTTATGGGTATCACTGGATTGCTTGTGTGACGCTTTTTCCAACCGTATACTATTTTTGTATTTCGATTTGGTTTTTTGACGAGTATAGGCCGAAATTGAGTTAAGTTTTCTGAAATTTTTCGCTTTAAAATCGTACGGTTTCATCGTAACCACGCCACACAAATGTTTTTATACACACAATCGATTGGTCTTGACGAGAGCTGTCGATTGAAACTTAAATGAGCGTCGTAGCTTCTCCTAGTCAATAGTTATTACTACGCGGAAGTTATGAGACGCGGCGAAACGAACTGAAAATGGCGGCTCCCCCCTCCCCTTCCTCACTCCGTGCACTATGGTTCACAGTCCTCACTCAACGTAGCATAACATGATCTTTGATCCTTTGGCAATCGAGTGGTATAATTGAATTTTTAATGTAGACGATAGATTTGGAGCTGCGCTGCCAAACTCCCCGATTTTATTATCATCGGATTTTCTGGATTACCTACCACTATGATAGCAAATTTAAAGACGTATTCACGTCAAACATATACTAATAAACCAGGTAATTAATAGCGACTTAAATTTTTTTTTAATCATCTTAGCAAATGTTTTATTTAGTTCAATACGAAAATGCACAATAGTTTTGATCCTTCTGAGAAGCAATTAATTTGATTCCGGCGTTTGAGTTAGAAATTATATATAATTATTGAAAATTTATAAAACCTATTTTTGAAAATTATCCTTATGATACCTACACAGTGTGCATGACGTAAAATGGGACCTGGAACTGTTTATTATTTTTCTGGATACTTTACAGCGTACCTCTTTGTGAAACATTGCAACACTGTTGCCAGTAATATAAATTATGTTGAAAATAGTGGAAATCACGCCATTATTAAAACTAGTAATAATATTTTCCAGGTTATGTCATACTTTATTATTTTACAAGCAGTTTGGTTTTATTTATCTATCTTCCATGCCGCATTTTTCCTGTGTTAGTAATAATTTCCATTAATGAATAAATTGATGAATTCAGTTACTATTGCTTTTTCTTTACCGACATTAATTTTGACGCAACATGGTTATATATATAACAAATTAGTCTAACTCCATGTAAACAATTTATATGAAAATAATATTAATAATTTTTTCAAAGTCTGGGCGATTCAGTGGCTTACGTGTTCATAATGATCTCAGCTATTGGAGAGATTTCCCTTCAGATTTTATACTAAGATTTGAGTAGCTTCTTAGATATGATGTAAGCATATAACAGATAATGTGTGGCAGTCCCAACCAAAACGGCGCCAGATTAAAACTATTACTGAATGAATTTAAGATGGATGAAAATGCTTCTGTGCACTATTTTCTGCTCGTGTTTTACAATTCATTGTACTTGAATTGTAATTGACTTATTATCCCCTCCCTCGTGTTAAGCGTGAAGGCTTATTAGGGAACGCCTTACAAATTAACTTATGACCAAAGTTAATCTAACACCAATGCCTTGCCGAGTACTCGAACCCAGAACCTCCCGTACCGCAGACCAGTGGCGCACAAACCGACTGCGCCATGGGATGTCGGCTTATTGTACTTGATCATTTCCAAAATAGTGCATACACATACGTACTAATATGCAGACAACCGATTTTTGTGATTAGTGATTGGAAGTGTCATGTCTGTGTCATTGATTGTGTTTCTTGTAAGTGTACATTGCAATTTATGTGTGAGCTTATACATGTACATCAACCTGGACTTCGAAAACGGCCGTGAAATGCTACATGCACGATGTTTCATAACGTTGCGACCTCAAATATTTTCGAAACGAAACAAAATGTGAAAAATCCACCCGCGCAGGAATGCACCCACATCAGGGGCCCACCAAACGAGCCGATATGAGCCCCACACAACCCAGCTAATTCAATCAATATTACTTTCAACAAAACTTGCTTGCAAAATGGAAAAGTACAAAAAAATAAAATATTGATTCCAGAATTTATTTCACTTCTCTGGGACAATTAAAAGTAGGGGAAGGTTGCTATCAGAAATGTTATTTTTAGACAAATGAGAACTGTACAGGTTGCAGGAGAATAAACTAACTAAACGGTGATGTGAAGCAGTCTTGCTTGTGTTCCTTGTCGGACATTCCTGCATCCATACCCCAGTCACCTTTCAAGTGTACTTTTCGTACACTTTCACCCGCACGTGTTACATTTCCTGTGTAGGATCATGTTCGGGAGATAAACAATAGTTACCCTCATGTGTGTGTGTGTGTGTGTATATATGTCCATATATTCATTCAATAAACCTATGTTTACCATCCAACTCTATGCGTAAGCAGCACCGCTACAATACTTTGCATATAAGTTATCGACTTATTTTTTCATAACGAATATGCAGTCGGAAACTTATATGCAAAGAATTGTCGCCGATGCGTTGTAGCACCACCTATAAAGGTGGAGTGTAAGCACAGGTTTGTTGCAAATATTACTAAAGTATTTGAAATTGAGAAATGAAACGACGATAATAATGTAGTTGAACAATTATCACCAACCACTTTAATGTCAGTAACTGTCATGAAATTATGTCAAAATAGACATTAGTGTTGTAACCACGTTGTCACACGGATGTCTGTGATTATTGGGCTAAATTGGTTTTCTAAAAACGTATAATATATGAGTACGTTGAGACGGACATAAAATCTCGTATTGAGTTATCACTCTAAACCCCACCGCTTGCGAAGGATTTGTGTATAAAGGCGGAAACCATTGCATTGCAGCGCCTGGCAGGCAAGAGACGTCATCACATTTATCACGCAGGCTGCAACGCCGTTATCGTGGAAGGTTATTCTTCCATTTCAGATACTTTGTGTCATATTTGCAATACACATGCGAGCGAATGAAGATATTTGCGCGGGCTCTTAACAGAGAGCCGATAGTAAACGTGATTAAGAGAGTGTGTGTCACCCATTGTCGGCCATATTTAGTATAAACGTTTTCGACATATTTTTTCATCAGGAGTTTGTGCTTTTATCTTATTTCCTGAAGGAAGGACAGACTTGTAAGATCACTTTCCTGTCGGTGTGTCTGTGTTTCTATGTGTTTGTCGATAATGTATACATATCCGATATAAATCGATTAAGCACTAATTTTCAAATTGGCGGCCATACATATATTTTATGCTTATTGACTATATCAACTATATCATTAGACAAATTTTGACCAAAATTTGTATGCTGGAAGTATCTATTACAAACATTTTATATGCCGACGAATAGCCTCTTCTATCTGCAGTTTTGTAAGATAGTGTAAAACGAATAACTATAGCTTTTAAGTAATATCTCGGGAAATAATTAACTGATTACTTCTAAATTTGACAACCAAGTAGAACTGTGGACATGGTGGAAACTGGTTGGTTTTAAGAATGTCAGGCACTTATTTTTTAAATGGCGGTTATATAGAATTTTTTTTTTTAACTTTGTATTATATATCGTCGAAACCATACAGTGAACTCCAAATTAACTATGTATGTTTGCATTATAATAGCTATCAAATGTGCCTAAACATAACCTCTTTTGTACGTTTTTTTAAAACATATATAGCCATTCGAATAAATACATGTTCTACATCATATCTCGGGAAACAATTGACCTATTCCTGACCAATTTGGCATATAAGTAGTACTGCAGCAGGTGATTTAAATTGGCATGTTTTAAGTATTTCAGACAGTTTTTTTTTCTTCAAAATAGTGGTGATTAGTTATTTCATCTTATTAATCGATATCGTCGAAACCATGTAATTATATCCAGCTGGCAATATATATTGCAACCATCAAATGTTTCCCCTTAAAGTAGCTTTGGCCCCAATTTTTAAGGTAGCAGCACATGACAATTTCAATTTTTTATGTTTTTTAGTCTTACCTTCCTGTGGGCGCTCATGACCTCATGTCATGACCCCACAATCCCACGCACTCACTTTTATGTCATATGTCCACAGAAAGCCAGCAAATTCCCACCAAATTTGGCGAATAAGTAGCATTACGGTAGACCATGTAAATCATTACATTGTCTTCAGAGATTATCGCAACAAATGGTAGCCCATGATGTACGCTTCTGCTAACATACGAGTATAAAATATCGTTAAACATTGGCCAGGTTTATGTCACAAATACGTTGTTCTTCCTCTCTTCCAGATTTATTTAACTACGGTTATCATCGTTTCATTAATATATCGTATAGTTAAATTGCGAATAATACTCCGAAGTCAAATATCTGTAACATTTTTAAACATTGTATTTACTCTCTTCGTTAAAACAGGTAAGTAACTTACTTTAAAGAATTACATCCTCGTTCACATTAACAGATAATAGTTATGTTATCAAAATCGGCATAAGAATTATACAGAGACATGCACGCTTTCAGATAACATTGATTCAAGTTTTCTGCATCATATTTGCCGTTCTTATATTAGATATTAATTGTCTCTCTCCTTAGCGTAAGTTATTAAATTCGAGTTAAATTAAAAACTTTACTCTGAAATATGTCAACAAGTTTCAGTGTAATAAAAATATTTCCATTAAAAACGTTTGCTGTGTAGGGAAATTACAATGTATTTTGCAAAGAAACGGACTCCTTATAGCTTAGTGTAATCGGCTGTTCAGCTTAAAATGGTGCATTGATTTTAATTTTCAGATGTAAAATATTTACCTACTACTTACCAATGCCATGTTTAGAAATATATTTCAACGCACAACTTCTAGCACTGGAGCTGTTATTACAAAGGCTCCGAGCTTTCTGACACATGTCCATGTCCTACAATATAAAAATGTACACGAGGGTAATCTACAGTGATTTCAGTGGTGGCTTACTATTTTTGCCGATAGAAAGGCGAATATTGTATATATATATATATATATATATATATATATACACACACACACACACACACACACACACACACACACACACACACACACATTTTTTCGTCCTTGTATTCCAACTTCCTTTACAGTATAAAAACAAATGTCCAACAATTTTGAAAATATTCCAAGATTCCAAGATGCAAGAAACAGATTTCTGCAGACAGATATAATATCATATCATAAGCTTCTTGTCATCTCAACTAAGGAAAACATTGCAATTTTTGGAAAATTTTTGTATCAGATGAGATATTTCACCTCAGTTATCAACACCCAAAATTTAAGTTTTAATTTATTCAACCAACAACCATGATGTTTCTAGTTTTGTGGCTTTAGAGGGTGGTATATTTTAACGATATAACAGTACTTATTGCGACAATCTGGTGGCGTATAGGTATGAAATGAGCACGTCACTGGATCAAGTCGACAAAAACCATCGCCCGAGTATTGTGAAAGAGACGGGTGTAGTTCAAATCTTCACTTCACATCTGCTTAAAAATGCAGGTTGTATAGATATATTTATGATTATAGGTTTGGTTCATCAAATTGATCTTCTTACGTACATACATACTAGCAATGGAATCTTCTTACGTACATACATACTAGCAATGGAATATTCTTACGTACATACATACTAGCAATGGAATATTCTTACGTACATACATACTAGCAATGGAATCTTCTTACGTACATACATACTAGCAATGGAATCTTCTTACGTACACACATACAAGCAATGGAATCTTCTTACGTACATACATACTAGCAATGGAATCTTCTGCAGAAGAGTAAGTAAATCTATAAAACGAACGTATTCTTACCAAAGCAGATTTAAGAATAATAATGTAGATATAAACTGCATTCCACCATCTATTCACACGATGAAATGTTTTTAACTAATTATAACACACCATTTCGTGACACTATCCTAAATATTCCGTACATAGAGTTTCAGCCAAAAATTTAAGACCACCTACAAGGAAATATGGATTTTGCATATTTCAGAAGCTTATCACATCACCATTTGTACAGTCACTAATAAAACACGTGTTCTGTAATCATTTGAACATTAGTGGCAACAACTAGGTATTTGTACAGTCACTAATAAAACACGTGTTCTGTAATAATTTGACTATTAGTGGCAACAACTAGGTATTTGTACAGTCACTAATAAAACACGTGTTCTGTAATCATTTGACTATTAGTGGCAACAACTAGGTATTTGTACAGTCACTAATAAAACACGTGTTCTGTAATCATTTGAACATTAGTGGCAACAACTAGGTATTTGTACAGTCACTAATAAAAACGTGTTCTGTAATCATTTGACCATTAGTGGCAACAACTAGGTATTTGTACAGTCACTAATAAAAACGTGTTCTGTAATCATTTGACCATTAGTGGCAACAACTAGGTATTTGTACAGTCACTAATAAAACACGTGTTCTGTAATCATTTGACCATTAGTGGCAACAACTAGGTATTTAAAACACTGATTTAATGTTGTAAGCATACTGCGAAAATATTCAGGCCATGTGTCGTAGAAATATTTAATGAAAATGTTACGTTTTGTTTATGAGTTCCTGTTAATTTTTTTCGTCGTTACTCCATTACATCACGCCAATGTAAGTCTAGGTATCGGGTTTAAGTGTTCATGTTTCATGCTGTCCACTCCAAAAAAGGCCTGTTTTTCTCTCTCTCTCTCTCTCTCTCTCTCTCTCTCTCTCTCTCTCTCTCTCTCTCTCTCTCTCTCTCTCTCTCTCTCTCTCCTCTCAGATCACTGCACTGTAAAGCGGGACTATTGGGACAGAGCTATACCTTGCTGAAATATGGAAATCACCAGTGACTTTTTTTGTTAATAGGAAAGGATTATGTTATTAATCGTTCCTCTGGAATCCATAAAACCCTGAGTCTGCTGTAGAAGACTGTTCCGCGCATAGAGATGCAGCCCAACACCATCACTTAAACGCCAGTCTGTTGTATTGCACGAGAGTGCACTGGTGCAATGCCACACTTTAAGGGGACGTGGTTTTTGATGAGAAAAAAATATGCGTATTTGGGCAAGCAGATACTGTACATCTTCACGTACTTGTAATTCTGAATACAGGTGATTCCATTATTTCCACCGCATGACGCCTATACCTTAGACGACCTCTCAGCAAAATCTGTTTCCCAATTAGAATGACATAATAAATAATTTGTAGTATTTAATTATACATGTTTACATAAATATGTTACTGTACTTTATACATGTATGTCAAATAAGTATAACATTGCGTCACTCAGAAAACATAGAATATTAACAAATTTGTGAAGGTTCTTCGGAAACCCACTGATTGCATACTTGGGTGTTTTTGGTAGTGGAAACTTTACTGTGAAAGATAAAGTATGCAGAAAATGTGGGAATTTTTTTCCGGTGAAAGACTCTGGTTGTAAGTTCTGGGTCTCATAATACAAGGGGAGAACGCAAAAAGTCATCCGCATTCTGTTATATGCTAACTAGCGAGGCATTGCGCTCGCAAAATTAGAAAATTAGTTTTTTTTCCCTGGCATCGAAGCTCTCTTCATGTAGTTTTCCCATAGTAAGTGGAATAGTGTTTAAAGTATCAGCTCCATGAATTACAATTTTAAGGATGATGAATGTGTAACAATACTTCTGTTTTGTGTAGGTATATGTACATAATGCTTCGCAAGTTCATCTGGGTTGTGATCCTCAACCAAGTTCTTTGTGAGATTTTTTCTTCTTATTCTTAATATGTCAATTTCCTAAACAGTTCATCCAGTGAGTATTGGGGCTGACTACCTTATCTGATATATTTTCCCGTCTGCTATCCTTCCTTCTCATCAAGATTATATCGTAAAAAACTTAATCTTATACACAGTGCCATGTTTCAAAGTATATTTATGATTTGTTTTTATGAAGTCCACACTCCAGAATTTTACAAGTGAAGTATTCACCTGAACAACAATTTATTCTGTCGAAGGAAACTCGAAGAAGTTCATTGTTACATCTGCATAAAACCTTGCTTTATGTTTAATGCAATTTTGCAATTGATGCGTACTCAATAATAAGCCTAGGTTTATCGTAATAAACGGTACTTTATATATCCCACTCTGGCCAAATCTGAACAACAGATGCGAGAATGAGTTATTTCTTTACATCGAAAGTCTGATTTAATACAGGCAAATAGGTGTTATATAAATCTAAATTGCAGTTCAATAATAACTCTGAGGATCAGCAGCCATGGCTACAGCAAAATATTTCTACCGAATGCCCGTATATCGCTTGTGAATGCAGTTTGTAGGCACTTATTTCAATTGGTGGCTAAGTAAGACTGATCTCTTTGTTTACATTAGCCATATTTTTTTAACTAGTCCGCGCCTCGTGTTTACGTGAATGCCATTGCCTGTCCCACAGTCGAGGAAAGTGACCATTGGCTATCGCCCCGCATAATTACTTCTGCATTTTGATCAATTCTGTTTTGAGAAACTTGTTCTCCTAAAAGCGGAGAGTGGACCTTTGTGAAGCAGCAGGAATAGAGCACTAATCGAAATACATAGTTGAATAACTCCTTCCCTATGTTTCCAGCTTCCATTTCGTTTTCCGACAGCACCATAATAGTCTCTTTATTTTTGGACACATGTCATTAGAACTTTCCTCAATCTCATGTAGAAATAAATTTTCAATCGACGAGATACTGTCATTGGAGTATAATTTTAATATATATATATATATATATATATATATATATCCCAAATTCGCGATCTTATTACTGACTTGATGAATTCCGGTATTCTTGTAAGCAAATTATGAGCCTTAGGTGATACCATCTTTGCATTTATATGACTTGGTCAGTCGTGCACTCCAGCAGTCTCGCTGTACATGTTTATGTTATTTGTGCTACACGCATTCTAATAACTGCTTCTCTTTCTCTATGACTCTTCTTTAACATTAACGTGCCAATGCATTTCCACTTTACATTGTTTGGAACATTGCTATATAATCTAGCAGCGGTTGCGTTTTTTTTTTTTTTTTATGATCTGTATCGGTCTGTAGTGGTATCGGCAAAGTTGCGTGTTTATGTTATATGAAAATGAAATTCTAAAGTTGAATATCCGTTATTATATTAACCATCTCCAAGTGCTGTGGGTCCAGTCTACGATGCTATATAGCGTGTCTGTTAATGTGTCCACATGGGTAGGCCGCCAAATGATGTGCAGAGCTCCAGCAGAAGAAGTTTTATTAAAAAACCGTCAAACGTTACTGAGTGAGGTCTGCTTACGAATAGCATATCAGAAACGTTATAAGTCTGTATACGTTTTTCAGTTCCTCCATTTCTCTCTAAAGCATGTTTGTGTGATAATGAAAATTGCTCAAACATTTGTTTTCACGGCTATTTCTAGGTATGAACATTCCGGTACAAAACAATATAAAATCATTGGGTATGTGCATAAAATTTTTATTACTATTTTTACGTCATAAAATGGTAGGGTCTCCGCTGAAAGTCTCATAAAGGCGCGTTATTGACGGCAAGACTGCGCGCCAATTCAGGGCTTTTCGCGTAGAGGCGATGAGAGAGTTGATGCGCATGTCTCGGTCGCCCCTAGCCCTCCCACGCTTTTAGGTCTCAAACGTGCAAAATTACTTCAACAAGGTGGCCATATTAAATACTATAGGCAGTTCACGGTAAATTGAGCACATTTTAAGGCCCTTTCAACAGGCATTAACCACTAATAAATCGATTTTATTGCAGCTCCAGAAGTTATCTTTCGGGAGTGGTGAGATGTATACACTGTGTTTATTAGTCTGATGGCGATGTTTATATTAAAAAGTTACAGGAAGACAGAAATCTGATAAAATGGAAACTTCAACATGGCGCTAGAAAGTGCTTCCGTTACTGTGAATCGCCTATATTCCTACATTATCACAAAAATGTTCTTTTTTTTTTTACAGATTCATGTATGATTAGTCAGTTACGTCATGTACAGACTATCACGGTTTCTTCACACTTTTGAAACAAACTTTTGAAAAATCATGCAATTTATAATGTGCTTAGTTGTTTTCCAAATATATCATGTACCCTATTACAAGTTGTGTTTTATACTCGTCGTAAAATTAATGTGCCATATTTTTGGTTAAATCTAATTTTTACTTTTATTTATCCATAAATTATAATATTTTACTTGTAAGTGACGTGTATTAAAACGGTGGAAAAATAGACACGTTGGCAATATCTCGTAAGAAATAGTTCTAATCCAAAACATTATTATACCGCCGAGTGTGCACGAACGCGGTGTGCTATCCCTTTGGTGTAATTTCCTACAGAAGTAGTTGTCAAGAAGGCCTCTGATCACTGGACGGACAGCCGGCAAGCCTTCCCCTAATTTCCTACAGAAGTAGTTGTCAAGAAGGCCTCTGATCACTGGACGGACAGCCGGCAAACCTTCCCCTAATTTCCTACAGAAGTAGTTGTCAAGAAGGCCTCTGATCACTGGACGGACAGCCGGCAAGCCTTCCCCTAATTTCCTACAGAAGTAGTTGTCAAGAAGGCCTCTGATCACTGGACGGACAGCCGGCAAGCCTTCCCCTAATTTCCTACAGAAGTAGTTGTCAAGAAGGCCTCTGATCACTGGACGGACAGCCGGCAAGCCTTCCACTAATTTCACTGGAAGCAACATTGGCTGCAGTGACCCGAGCGACAGCGTCACTGAGAAGGCAGAGGAAGCTGCTGGAATGGGGAAACAACAGAACACGGAGACAGAAAGCATCGCCGGAGCTACACGCAAACTGCTTCCTCACAGGGTGCCCGAGGCGTTGGCGCGTACCAGAGTCTTGGCGGTGTCGGGTACCCTTGCCCGAACTGACGGGTACCCGGGTGTTTTCGCTACGCCTGCCCTCTGTAACTGGTACCCGGGTCTCGTCATCAGGCCTGGTCAGTAGCTCAGTGACAACCGCTCCCCCGCCCACGTCCAGATAAATCTGTGCGACTTCAACATAATATACTCAAAGTCGTCTACGTCAAAGGGGCAGTGTAAAGTGCGGTAAATTCCAATACATTATTATAATTACTTATAATAATTGTGGTTATTGTACAGTTGTATTGCACACACTCTTAGTAAAAATATTTCAGATATGTAAACACATAAAAAAAAAATTGGTTTGGCTGTGTTGGGACACGGCCGTTGGTTTAGCGTGAATACGTCTACGTTGGCGCGCTCGGACGCCTTGATGTTTATTTTACGTTCCCGGCCCCGCTTCATTCGATCATATGGAATTTAATGGATATCACTGGATTGCTTTTGAGATGCTCTTTCCAACCGCATACGATTTCTGTATTTCGACTTGGCTTTTTGACGATTATTGGTCGACATTGTGTTAAGATTTCTTAATTTCACCATGACCATGCCAAACAAATATTTTTATATCCGTAATCGATTGATCTTGACGAGAGCTGTCGATTGAAACTTAAACGAACGTCGTAGCTTCTCGTAGTCAAAATTTATACAACGCAGAAGTTATGAGACGCGGCGAAACGAACTCAAAATTCCCCTCCCCCCCCCCCCCCTCACACCCGTACGTTCCGCTCCTCTCTGCCAGCGAGCGATGCTTCGCAGTCCTCTCTCAACGTAACATATTTTTTGATCCCTTGGCAATCGAGTGTTGTAATTGAATTTTGAATGTAGACAATAGATTCGGAGCTGCAATGCCAAACTGTTTTTCCCGACTTTTTTTTAATCATCGGATTTTCTGGATCGCCTTCCACTATGGTTGCAAATTTAACGACATATTCCCGTCAACATTTGCAGGTCACGCTGACCTATCGTGTCGCAGTCAGTTGGTGCGCCACCAGTCTGGCATGCGGTAGGTTCTGGGTTTGAATCCTGGGTAAGGCATGGGTGTTAATTTAAGTTACGTTAAAAGTTAGTCTGCAAGCCGCCCCCTGCTAAGCTTTCGAACATAACATTTGGGGACGTTATAAAGCCCTTTACATTACATTTGGGGACGTTATAAAGCCCTTTACATTACATTACATTTGCAGGTCACGTTGACTGAAAATGGTACTGATTGTCCGTCATTGTTGTGATGCAATGTAATTAAACTAGAGACGAAGAACGGACACATTGCGGACTTATGCGGGAAATGCTGGTGGTGTTAATCATATCTTTGCAAACTCCTGTTCTTTTATATATTTATGTGGAATAAAAGTTAAGTTACCAACATAATAACCCGTTTGAATTAATAACGGTTTCTCCCTGATAATTTTTTTCTGAACGATCAACAGCATAGGAAAAATAAATACTCAAGAAAATTTTATGTGATCGACAGTGATCGCTTCATTACTTATGGTACATCAGTTTTAAAGAATTGCTGTACATATGGTACATCAGTTTTAAAGAATGGCTGTACTTATGGTACATCAGTTTTAAAGAATGGCTGTACTTATGGTACATCAGTTTTAAAGAATGGCTGTACTTATGACGTTAAACATTACTTATGGTACATCAGTTTTAAAGAATGGCTGTACTTATGACGTTAAACATTACTTATGGTACATCAGTTCTAAAGAATGGCTGAACTTATGACTTTAAACATTACTTATGGTACATCAGTTTTAAAGAATGGCTGTACTTATGACGTTAAACATTACTTATGGTACATCAGTTTTAAAGAATGTCTGTACTTATGACGTTAAACATTTCTGTCTTTGAGTGTGTTTATGAGTGTATGATTGTGTGTGTACTCTTGAAAAGATCTGTGACCACACTGATTTTCGCATAGTTTTAGTAATTTGGATAACCTGATTTGTCAATATAATTTAAGACTACACTGGTTGCTTATTTTGAAAATGACAGCTTTATAGCCTACTTTCCAAACGAAAGATAGATTTTGGATATCACAGTTATGTTTGTGTACCTTGGTGTACGGATCTGTAAGTTAACCCAATCCTAAAAAAAAACGTTTTAATCAGAGAACCATATATTGCCAAACTCGGTACAGATGTAGTAAGGCTACTTCGTAAGGCCATCCCACTTTTATGACTTTTGACAGCGGCGGGTAATTATGTGCAAAACTGCATCCATTTAATATTTTGGATACTGTGCAATACCTCGTGAACCATTTAACCGATTTATACCAATATTTTAGTTCAATATTTCTTCATGTAAGAATTTAATTTAGAGAGAAATAATGTTATTGGCCCACCGTTTTGGGAGATAGGACTATATGAATAAACAAAACTTTTTGCATCATATCTCTGATACTACTTATCCCGCAAAATTTGGCATTAAGTGACACTATGGTGAGCTATGTTAACCAATTGTGATTTAAGAGGCTAAGGCACTTTTCAAAAGCTCCACATGAAAAAGAAAGCTTTTTAATTCATGTCTCGGTAGTTAATAAACCGATTCTCACCTAAATTTGTATGCCTGTAGTGTCACAGTAGGCCATACAAATGACTTTATAAAAGTGGCTTAGGAACTTATTTAATTTCAAAATAAATACCGAATTATCAGTTCAGATTAGTATACTGTATCTACGAATCCATGATCGCAAATTTAACATAAATTTATATTCTGGCAGTATCTTTTTATAATCACGACATGTCAGAACTTCTTAGTCCGCCATTTTTTTAAGATCGCACTACATTAATAAAAAGTTTTTATACCATATTTCGTATATTACTCTACCGATTATCACCTGATTTTGCACACTGGTAGTGAAACAGTAGGATATGTGAAGCACATATTTTTTTTAATGGTGTATATATAAATATTTTAGGTTATTATGTCACCTATTAAACAAACTAACCAGCTTGAGCCAATTTTTTCTTGCGAATGACATCTATTTCATGTATCATAATTGTATATACAGACCGTTTTGTAAGCATTTTTCCACGACAGTGGCATGTGATAAAATAGAGCTTCTATGCCATATCTCGGAAATAATCGACCTCTCACCCCCAAATGTTGCCCACAAGTAGAGCTATGGTTGGCCTTATAAACTTGCGTAACGAGTATTTCTATGGCTCAAGTCCCACGCAAGGCGTGTATGTATTTTGTACTTGTCTCGTTAATGTTATGCTACATAGATTTATGGTACCGTCTAGGCCTCTAACTAGAGCGTTGTCAACAAAGTGTTAGGTTCTGCCTATTAGGTATTTGAGATTTCAAGATACTTATCAAAATTACTTTCATATATGTAGTGGAAAGAAGGCTCCTTAGTTATGCTTATTGGTAAGCTCTTGTTTTCTCTTGTCACCCACCAGTCCAGACCGCTGCTGGGAAGAGTCCACTATTTACTACACAAGGATTGTACACTCATCCCTAGAAAACAGTGTGGTGATGTACGTAATTCAGGCAGAAATAAAACTGATGTGTCAACTTCATCAAAATAAAATAACTCGGTAAACTTAATCTTAATGTTGTCTTCAATAATAGATGAATCCAGGCTGGAGGAGGGCGCGGGTTGGGGACAAAAGTCCCTCTTAGATCCTCCCTGGATACTCCACTGCTGGCGTGGCATGATCCATAATTTTTTTGTAGAAACTTCTGGCTCTATAGAAGAAATTGAGTTTTTAGTACCACGTAGGCTATCGGTATTTTTCTCAGGTGGTCAGCATATGTACTCTTCCGAACCCATTATGATTATTGCTTTAAACTGGAAACCAGACATGGGCATTATCATGAAGGATTTTGAGTTTTTTCTGCATAAAATAGGCCACAAGATTTAATTTTGCTATCTGTAGGGAAATCATAGAGTAAACTATTTTACTTAAATTTTAATTTTTTTTTAAATTTTATTTTACTGTATACAGTAATACTTTTGTGAACATGAAATAACTGCAAAGCTACTTAGATAAGTACATACATGCTAAAATAAATATAAATGTACAAGGCACCGATATTTAAGGCATATGAAATCTGTTGTAATGTACACTGCTGGACATGGAAATTGTCACTGTACCATCTACCCTTTCTCTCTCACTCACGTACTATCTTCTATGCCTAATTATTTGTGGAGCGGTTGGGAATGGATGCACACGGTCGGTGCGGCGATCGGTAGAAGCAAATTATTCCTGTCGCTGAGTTCATGCGCACAAGAAACATAATAAATTATCTTACAAAAACTGAAAGTAAGGTTTTAAAATATAAAATATAATACTTTACATAATATAGGCTTTTATTGTGATGCATTTAAAGTAATACTGTCTAAAGGAAGTAAATTGCTGAGAAAGAGACAAAAATGTTTATCACAAGTGGATCAACTTTTAAATGCTATAAATATGACGTAAGTTACATCCACATTATAGCGATTATGAACTCATTTCTATAGTATAATATTCATATAGTATGTCGCTTAGCAATATAATATCAAAACTGAAATATACGCAAAAATTATACATTTTATAAAGAATAAATACACCCTTAGAGTACGCAATAATTAAAATATTCAACAATAGTTTGGCATATAGTCGTCATATACAGCATAGACTGGGAGTTGGCCAACATTCCAGAATATATACGAAATTGTGACATAAATAGAATTTTTGAAAATAAATCTTTTACGTTATTTACATGACGAATAGAAAATCAAATTGATTCGAGTAGAATGATTTAGATGAGTCAAAGCACAAGGGCACGGGGCACAGCCTCTAGAAGCCGTATTTCCTGTATCTGTCTGGTCAGTCGGCGGCCATATTGGATGTAGGTGACCTCGACCTTACCCGTGACCTCGACCATGGGTCCGTGACATTGAACGGCCTTGAACCCAGGAAATAAAACATGCAGAAAAGCTATAAAACCCTAAACAAATTTACAAAAATTAGTATATATATATAATTATTTTAAAATGTACCTACACGTAGGAGGTCTGGGGTTCGATGGCAGGTGGATCGACTAAGCTCCCGACACACACGGTCCTCGCCAGATCGGCCAGTGTCCATCTCATCAGCCATGCTAGCTGTAGATGACCTTGACCTTCAACCTTTACCTTGGATGACCTTGAAGCCAAAAATTCTAAAAAATCTCTAACAGTTCTTAAAAAGAAACTTAAAATTCTTGAAAATCCTACAAATGTTATAAAATTTATTTTTAAAATGTTATTTAAAATGTTTTTTAATAAAACATACATTCCCAGATGTCCCGCCACCACCACCACCCTTACCAATGTTTTCTGGTTGTTTAATAGATAAATTACTTACCTTCGCTTATTATTCGACAGGTCTCCACCCTCCTCATATATACTCATTCTAGCGTATGCAGCCATCTTGTTTTTTTCGTTTGTAATTTATTTATACATTGCTGGAGGACGCCATCTTGTATTTCATATGTTTACTTTTGCATCATCTAAGTGGCGCTAGTGTATTAATAATCGATATAGCCACCAGGCAAGTTGTATATTTAGCGACCAGGTGGGAGCCATATTCGTCTATGTTTTTTAAGTATAGGTCTCGGCGCACTCCATGTTGGATTCCATTTTCAACACATAGGTGGCATTAATTTCTTAAGTTGATACTGCTACTCATGTAGACATCAGAGTTGAAGAAGTAGATGGCACTGTTCCATCTGTAGAAGATCGTGCTGCACTAATGTAAGTTGATACTGCTACTCATGTAGACATCAGATTTGAAGACGTCGATGGCTCTGTTAAAACAGGAGACATCTCACGCGAAGAAGAAATCGATGGCGCGAAACAATTGGCAGGCAATATCCACTCCACTTTAACGTAACTGGCCATGGATTACCTGGCGTAGAAATCAGCCTAGACGATCCACCTATCATGTTAACCATTGCCAACTAAGCCTCTCAGCTGACCTCCATTTGCTTATAATATATGCGTACGCAAGCCCTATGATGTTATATTAACATCGAACCAAACGTATTTTACCATTAATAACTTACATTGTTAGGACATCGACCAGCCAATCAGCGAGTTGCCACGTGATTGCATTTGGCCTATCGCATGCAAGCATTGACACATCACATGCAGGCAGGTAAGCAGGATTTAGGCGCTTATTATTATTATATATACGAATCACATACAAAGAGCCCGAAATATCCCAATCGCTGGCGAGACTGATAGACACATTAAAAAACTATTAAGACAAAAGCATGCTTAAAGAAGTGGATACGAGTCCTATTACAGAAGTAAACGAGAGATATGTGCAGTCGTATTCTGAGCTAGCATACACGTCCAGTCACGCTGTACCAGGTGTTGAATCATACTTTGCCCTAGTGCACTGTCCTCAAGAGTGGCGATGTAAGGCCAGGGGCAGCTCATCGCTCAAGGAGCATGTTTTATTTCTCACACAATCCAACTTTAATTCACAGGATAATACACACAAGTGATATCTGCACACACAAGTCAACACCAGTGGAGATCCATGTTCAAGGGGACCCGGGTTCGATTCTCGACTTGTTCGGCCAAATTACTTTTTTTTTTAAATCACTTCACGGAAACGCCGGGATGATTACTTGGTCGAGTCCTTGCTTGTTCCCGTTTGCCCTAGCAACTCACTGCATCTCAAAAGTGTGTAAACTTTAAATTTTTTTTTATTATAATTTTTCTTCACATCGCCTAAAAAATGAAATGTGACACTGCTATTTTACAAGAATCGAGTTTGCAGAAAGGAATAAAAAATACTTATAGCCGTTCATTATAAGAGGAAGGCGGTTGTGCCATTTTCTCTCGCATCAAATCGGCGACATCAGAAATGTAGATTCACGAGTCATCCTCGTTTCAAAGAACTAAAAAATTAAAATTAAATAAAATAATAACATGTAATGCAAACAGATATGTACTTATTAATTTTAAAAAAAATCGCCATATCAAACACAAGGATTTATTTGATAGCAATTTCTTACATTTTCCAGGCTTACCGAAAAATCATTTTATATATTCCAGGTATTTAAAGCTATCATTTTGCAATCGATTCCTTGTTTCCCCGTCTGATAATGCTAGGAATATACACAGCAACGGGTCATTATTATTCTCTTCGTAACCGAGCGAACGAGTCCTTTCATCTACCGATGCACATCCTTAGAAATATTTCCACGTCCACATGCATTTGGTTCAATTAGTGTTAAATAATTTTGAAGAAAAAACTAACAGAATATTCAATTCACTCACTTCCACAAATAAGAGTGTAAACCTACTTTTATCAATGAAGGATTTAACCCTTGTTTCGATTGAAAAACCTATGACATTTTGGTTCCGAATGTATATATACTCGCACGAAACCCAGTTAAGCTAATACAGAAATGTAGCAGGGGGGGGGGGGGGGGGAATTGCCCATTAACGAACTTATGAAAATACACTTCATGCCCTGAGCAGTGTTTCATATTTATATTTTCGAATCGACGCGATATTCCGAAGCAAAAAAAAAAAGCTTAATTATTTAAGTTGTGTTGATCTTGCACCTTCACATGAAACGTCTATGTTTACACACAAAGTACCTGACCATTGAAGAAGAATTAATTCCCACTCCCTATATATATATATATATTGAATGTGCACAGTAGGCAACGTAATATCAGAACTGAATACCGATTTTGATATAGTTATCAGTCCGTGATAAACCTGCACATATACCAGTGTATCGTATACATAACGAACGATAAATTTTCAAAAGGTGAAACACGAGAGCTGACTCAACTATTGTCGATGTTCGTTTTTCGACCAACTTCGTGCACCTCCATAATTCACGGGAAGAGTTCTGATGCTTGCTAACATATTTGTGCTCTGTCATCTCCTCGTGATGCCACGAAGATATAAAATCTTGTATTATGTAAACACATAGGCAATAAATTCGCGAAAAAATGTTTAACCTACTCTTGTTTACTAATATGAGGTTTATTGCCCAAGCAAAATTAGAAAGTAGCAGTCGGCAGGAGCCAGTTAGCAGGAGCCAGTCTGCAGGAGTCAGTCTGCAGGAGTCGGACTGCAGGAGTCACACTGCAGGGAGTCACTCTGTAAGTGTCACTCCGCAGGAGTTGGTCTGCAGGAGTCAGCCGGCAGTAGTCAGTTGTCGGGAGTCAGTCTGCAGTAGTCACTCTGCAAGAGTCGCTCTGCAGGAGTCACACTGCAGGGAGTCACTCTGTAAGTGTCACTCTGCAGGAGTTGGTCTGCAGGAGTCAGTCGGCAGTAGTCAGTTGTCGGGAGTCAGTCTGCAGTAGTCACTTGGCAGAAGTCACTCGACAGGAGTCACCCAACAGAAGTCACAGGGCATGGATACCACACGTCTACTGTTCAAAAAGCTATTCTGCGGCTAGACACTATCCAACCTTCGCTTCTTGTTTAGTAACATTTAGGTTCAGTGTATAATTGATCAGTAATTGGACTTGCCTTGTCATAATTAGTCACTTAATACGTTGGTAATTGTCATATGACCCAAAAAGTAAGAAACGATATGTAGAAGCCAATGTGTAGTAAGTATAAAGTAGGTTGTATGAATCCTGTAGCTTCGACAGATCAAAATCAGTCATGTTGTTCGTCCCGACTTTCTCTTGACGTTAGAGTAATTTCTCCTTTAAACTATCGTGAAAGTATCACCAACCTAGTTGCTGAAAACTGCTGCACAAAACAAATTTTAATTATGGATGTTGGCAGTTCAGTAAATAAACGAGCTTCGGACATGTCCCTAACATACTTTTTCAGACCACAACCAAAGGGGCGATGAAGTGTGCGGCCCGTTCCCGAAGTCTCGCTTATCACGAATCCAAATCCAAATCCATTTCTAATTCTCCTTCAACCTGGCGTCGAACCGTCGCCTTCTTGTTCCCTTACTACAGCCGCTTGGCTTGCATGACGGCTCTTGACACAGGAGAGGAGGAAGCTGTCCGGTTCTGATGCCATCGTATAGCGCATAGCTGAACCACGTCAACGTCGAATTTATTACAATGGCTGTATCCGGCATAAGACTTATTTAAGAAATCAAATTAAGAATTCGGTATGTAAAACAGTAAAGGTTTGTTAAATGCTTAGGTACTACTGTATACACATACCAGTTTTACTGTGTACAAAGATTAGCTTTCAGTAAAACGTAAATGTGCGTATGTATGTGTCAGTTACTTGGTTTTATTTTGGAATATAGATGCATTATTTTCGAAAGAACTTTATCCCAATCTTATACTTTAAATAATTCTGCAATAATGACTAAAGAAAAAAAAACATTAATTTGTAGATATTTGGTTTCTACGCACAGTAGGAACAAAATTTATTTCTTCAACATATCTTTATTACGCATTGACATTGGTCGGGCATATTCTGGTATACGTCAATAATGTATTTAAATGTATTTAAATTCGTGGTACATGTGGTGAAAATAGATCCATATGGAAAATAAATAGAAGATGGCCAAAAGCGATTATTTTAAGAGTCATGCATTCTTGACCAATCTAGTATCAAACAAAGCATGCCGAATAGGCAATCCATTCGCAGCATTGTGCTGTATGTCCGTAGCCGGCTGAAAATCAGCTCTCGGACAGCTCTCGTTATGCTTCGGAGACATAACGAAACACGAAGAGAATGTATCGTTGACAAACTACACTGCAGTACGCGTTCCGTTAAACTTCGAAGCATTTAGAAACTATGCGATATCATGGAACGAACAAACACGCTAAAAATCGTTATCTAAGTTCGATTTAGTAATTTTGTTCAGGCAGTCGTAAACACCTACCTAAAATTATATATTTAACCGGAAAAAAAAACCCACCATGAATAACGTGTGTGACAATGTCTTTAATTATTTATAATAATGTTTTATTAGATACATTTCACCGAGAGTGACATATGTTGACAAGAAAAGTAAACACCTAGGCAGCATCTGTATAGTCATGCAGGGATGTGAACTGCACTATTATTATAGGGTTTATAGTATAATTTACTGCTTTGTACGATGTACTATAGCATGTTCTTTATAGTGCGCAAAAATACTATTATTTAATATGCTACCTAGTCACTCAAATTTACACTGGTACGTACTCCATACGTCAACGTAGGGAGTAAACATTAACATAAATGTTTTATAAATAAATTTCAATATAAGTATTAACAGAAACACCTAATATTTGGAGTCCTGAATTAACATGCCCAATATCATCCTTAGTTTAATATAATATGTTTAAAATTTGTAGAACATTTTAAAAGTATAAATCTGAAGTTATTTATAAAAAAAAATATACAGCACATAGAAACTCTCTGAAATGGTTGACAAATGAATTTTCGTTAACGTGCTATAATTTCGTACTAAATAATATAATATAACATAATTGTACTACTTTTTCATTTTCGAGGCTCGCATCCCAGTGGAAAAAATAACCCCCTCCCCTCCACACACACACACAACACACACACACACACACACACACACACACACACACACACACACACACACACACACAGAGACACAAGCATATATATACAGCGAGTAGTACAGAGTGTTTTTCATCATATTAAAGTGTATAATATTTATTTCTTGGTTAATTAGCTTAAAGTAAATGACGCGAAGTGTTTATTTCCAACTCTCCACTGACAATCGTACTCGTGGTGAAGAGCGCACGACAGATGCGATGTTGGCCCCACCAGAAGTTGGTTCATACTCTCAGATTTGCGATTATCACCTCTGCGGTGTCACCAAACTCCGAGATTCGCGGCGCAATGATGAAACACGAGACGTTCATATTCAACTCGCTTCCGAATGCGCTACGCACCGACAGAGTCGCTTCACAGCGAACCGAATCTTGCGATATGGGAAGTGACTATCTTAATCAGGCCACAGGGCTACAGAAAAGAGGGAAGGACTGGCTTAGGCCGTGTATAAACGTGACTCCCCCTCCCCCTCCCCTGTTACGGATCAAGTCACCGCGTGACGTCATCAGAGAAGGTCTAGCAGATGATGCGAGCTCTACTACACCAGTCGTAACAATTAAACCATTTTTTATATTGGATTTGTAAACCTATTTTTATGCTGGATTTATAAACTATTTTTGTGTTGGATTTGTAAACCATTTTATGCTGGATTTGTAAACCATATTTAATGCTCGATTTGTAAACAATTTTTATGCTGGATTTGTAAACAATTTTTGTTCTGAATCTGTAAACAATTTTTATGCTGGATTTGTAAACAATTTTTATGATGGATTTTTAAACCATTTTTGCTGGATTTGTAAACCATTTTACGCTGGATTTTTAAACCATTTTTATGCTGGATATGTAAATCATTTTTAATGCTGTATTTGTAAACTTCTTTATTTTAAAATATTTGTTAGCAATTTAATGTAAATGTTAACAATTCCCAAAGATATTGTTACTTGAGGAAAAGACGTAGAGGTATATATAAATATAAATAAAATAGAAAAAGAATTTTACCTATTGTTGTATAGTTATTTAGGTTGTAATGTTTACCACATTTACTCGCCAGAAGATGGAAAAATAATTCGGCCTATATAATTTAGCAGAGATGCTAAATTATTTTAAAGAAAATAATATATGTATAGCAGATATCTAGCTATCTTGTTAAAAATGTCAATGTATAAAAATTATGTAACGAATACTAATCTCTCTTTTTTATTTGATGTTGTTTTAAATTTATCGAGCTTAACTTTAATCTTATAATTTAGATCTACTTTTTATCTTCGATTTCTTTCTCCAACCAATAATAAGAGCAAAAACAATCTGCAAGATTTTCGAATTTTAAAATATATATTTTCTTTCCACCATAAGTTTTAATGGAAATATTGGAAATAATTAAATCTAATCCATCTTGCAAATTTTCTAACCTTTTACAATATTTTATTTGCACTTTTGTAATTATATCCCCCATTTTTGTGTTTTCTGTTTCTTCTTTGATATTTTCCTTATATCGCAACTCTCCTAAGCCACCTATAACTCCATAGACTTCTATATTTGGATATGTATGTCCATTAAAATATTTTGCGCCATTGATTTTCATTTCCATAAACGGTTCTTCTGTTGGATAATAAATTATTTCTTAACCATTGTATTCGATAAAAACAAAGCCCTCTTTTATTAAAAAATCTCTATTTTTACTCATTTCTATTAACTTATTTTAAAATAAACCTTTAATATAGTAAACATTTTTAACTCCATTATTTTCGCAAAGTGCGCCTACATAAATGTATTTTACTTTTATTATTTACTACAAATGCAAATTATGTATAACAGCTTTTTATGTCTAAATCTTTCCAGCGTTTACTAAAATAATTAACTAATTCTTCTTCTCTTTCTTTAATTTTTTGCTCTTACTCTAGCACATTTTTATATTCTTCTTGTATACTTTTGGTTTTCTCTAAATATTCTAATTTTATTTTTTTATACTTTAATTGTACAATTATTTTTCTCTTTTTTCAGTAGATAACAGATAAGGCGTCTTAAAAATATTTATTTCTTTAATTGTATATGGAGAAAATTTGTGAAAAATATTTATTATTTTCGTATAATACAAGCTGTATAATATTTGTAGTTTTTTTATTAAACCCAATCCTTCTTTATTTATATTCTTAGAGATGGCATAAAATAAAGTATTAGATTTAGAAAAATATGTTTATCCAACTTTAATGTAGCGTTTATGGTTAATAGATACAATATTTTTCATTCTCTGTGTCTTCTATAATTTCGATGTAGTTAATGGTCAATAAATTAAAACTGAATTCAAATAAAATATCATTTATTAATTTACTTTTGTCTTCTAGATTTTCTCGTAATTTAAATTATAAACCCCTGATTTTTTGTATTATTATTTCCCCAATAAACATATTGCAGAAAAATATTAAAAACAAGACAACAACTATTTTGTAATGAATCTGTTAATTTTTCCTATATTTTAGAAATAGGTATAGAATAAAATGGTGCGTTCTCGAAGTATTTTCCATTATTATTTATTAACTCTATAAAATCTGTTAATGGGTCGAATTCTTGTTCTTCTAGATATTCTGTGTTAATATAATTATAGATTGTCGCTTCTAATCTTGTAATTCCATTTTCTTTAGCTAACGTAGTAGCAAAGGTTTTTTAAAATCTTCTATCTGGATAGTTTAGAAAATTTATAATGTGGTTTCCAAATGTTTTGTTAACTCCTGGGCTTGTTAACTGGCAAATAAATTTATTGTAAATCTTAACTCTAGAATTACAATTTAGCCATGTTAAGCAATCATTTCCAACATAATAATAATTATTAACTATTGCATTGCACTCATTTTTATATTCTCCTTGCATACAACAGTTAAAATTATTTACTAAAAAATTGATCATATCGTTTTTATTAAAAATTCCTGCAAAATCTTGTATTATATCAAAATACAGTAATTAATAGTGTTGTTTTCTTAGTTCATTTAAAATTTCTGGCAACTCTGTTAATAACGTTTCTAACTTTACATTTGCTAACTATATTTTATAAGGAATAGCAATTGGATTTTTATATTTTTGTATAATTATTTATATATCTGTGCTAATAATTTTCTTAATACCATTAAGTATTTTAATATTAGAATCTAATAAATTTGGAATTTTGCTTTAACTCTTTGTCTTGCCAAATTAAATTTAGAAAGTCTAGATCTTAAAAAACTGTTAAAACTTCCACAAGCTTGTTTTCCTACAAGAAATTTGTTATTTTTAATTTCTCCTTCACAATTTAAAAAATCTGATATTTTAAAAAGCATAATTTAATTGCAAAAGGGTTCTGTTATTGGTATAAATTCCTCCAATTTTTGCTCTCCATCTGTGTAGATAATATACCCAATATTTTAAGAAGATTAATATTATTTAAGTTTTCGGTTACTAACCATAATCCATATCTTTCATTGGTTGGTTTAATTTTATTTCCTAGCAACTCTGTAATAGAATAGCTGATTGTAGACATCTTGGTTTCAACTTAAGAGTACCCAATTTTATGCACACTACAAAAAAGTAGTAGAAATTATTTTGGTAAAAATGGGTAAAATTTGGCAAAAACTTGGAAAATGAAAAAGCAGTTTTTAGTGGTGTAGTTGAAAGCATAGCTCAGTGCTTTTCGTCCCTATCTGAAGATATATAAAGTTTTTATTTTATAAACGGATAATGTAAACGATTTTACACAACAAGAAATTGTTTCGATATTTTAATACAATTTTTTAGACTCATAGTTGAGTGGTCGCACAAAAATTTTTACGAGATTTTATTTTAAAAAAAATCATTTTTCTAATTAAAATGTTGTCACTTTTAATATTTTCACTCGATTTCTCACCTGATTTTGCTTTATTTTGTCTTAAATTTTCTCGATTTAGATTGCTCGCTTGAAAAATTGCTATTTTTATAAAACATGAAAAAATTGCTGGAAAAGCGAGAAATGTGCTTAATTTTAGCTTGAAATTTAATTTTTATAACGGTGAGACAAGCCTGCGCGATATAAAAAAAGAGGTAAATTTGCTGTTTTTTTAAAAGCGAATGTTTTGAAATTTCAAACCGTGAATTTGGGGGTAGGGGGGGGGGGGGGGAAACCTTGATTTTGACCTCAGAATGCTTGATTTTTCGATGAAAATGTAGGGTGGTCTAGCTCTCTCTTTATATATCTACTCAGGTTTGCCAACATGGTCCACCTTGATGGGGCCGAGGCCTATCCAACCTCTAAGAACTCGCTTCGTGAAAGGGAGTTACAGAGTGAACTTACATGACGCCATTCAAAAGCCGGATAAAAGAGTAATTAGCACCAATACTGCGGTTTGCATAACAGCTGAAGTCGCGCAATTCTCCAAGACTCTATGAATTGAGAGGATTTGGCTGGAGCTGGATCGCTCCAAGCTGTACCCTCAACTGCGTTACAGTGTGTTACTAAGTCACGCTTTTCTGGGAAATTATTAAACGTGCGACCAATGTGCTGATCTACGAAAAGAGCACACACTTCGTACGAGAGATGTTAAGAGCTTTCAACATGTCACGTACATTAGAAACATCCTTTTTAAGTACTCCAAAATGGCTTAAAACGCCATCTAGAAAGCGTTGTATCTCAAAATATACCCGTCAGATACATAGAAGATTACTAGAGGGTCCGGCATTGAACCTTCCTACAGACTTCCAAGTAATAAAATAACAGAGTGACTGCTGAAAGTCCCAAAGGTGCACGCAGTACGACTAGAACACCGCACGTCAGTTCAGAGCCTAGCGCTTAGTGGCGATGGCATACTTGATATGCGAGGTAACGTCGCCCTTATTGCTCCTGCACTTCTTGGCCTCAAACGCGGACAAAAACCCCAGGTATAGCTTCAGAATGGGCTGTACTTGACGGGAACAATGACGCTCCTGCGCCATGAAACCTCGATGTTATGCTGGCCGATGGGGCGTTGTTGCACTACAAAGTCCGTTTGCCGGTGCCAGGGTTACTTGATAAGAGGGGCAACACTCGCACATGGCCTCTGATATAATATTCTCTTGGATACCGAGACATCTGAATACTCTGCATTCGGAAGTTGCGATTGCTCTACGTTTCACATAGTGGGTTTTTTTTTTTCAGCGATGTTTTTTTTTTTGCAAACCTAGCTGAATTACAGTATTACGCAGTTTAGCATGGCTCAGCACGGGTAGACGACACTCGCGTTAAGGAAACTGACCATAACTTCTGCTAAGCTGCAAAACAAATAAAAAAAAGGGCCTTGGAACTTACAGGACTACAAAGTGCACGTCGTAAGCGGAAAATTATTTTCAATATCCTAAATATTAGACATATTTTAAATTTTTAAGTTGCTAGAGTTCAGTTAAACAGCGCTAAACTTTAAATATATGATGTTTAGTATGTGTAGTTACAATTTCTCAAAGTCAGTGGGCTAGACCAGGTTCGTTAAGGAATGGAGAACTTTTTTGAATAAAAGAGTAAACTTTATATTCATAATTTATTTACAACAATTATTACAAAGAAAATATTCTCGTTACATTAGCTCACATTAAATTAATATATCTTGCTATACCCATAGAAAATGTTATCACTACAATTTACAAATACTTCAAAGATATTGATGTAATTAAATAAATATAATAAGTTCCAGTAAACAGTGTCTCAAAACCTATTGAATTTGGGCCTACTTTATAAATTATATGCCCATATTTGACAGTTCCTATATTTACAATAAAATCCGTATCACATGTTCATTCAGTCTCACCTCAGTTCAGTCCATATCCTACCAGTTCGCAATGTTCTAGATATTTCCGAGCGCCCTCACGCAATGTAGCATTCGCTTGTTCGGTTTCACGCCCTCTCGTCAGATCACAACACCAACAACTCGTCTACCGTCGTATCGCAATCTCCCGTCGTCATCCGTCATCTTCACTGATATCCCTCACCGCACCAGACTTTCTGTTGTGGCCGCACTCAGCCAGATGGCTTCTACCAAAACCTACCGGTCCTCCAGCAGCAGTGGTATTTCTAGTGCTGTCGGCGATCGCCCAGAAATTTCTCCCAATGCCGCGTTGCCCTGAGAGCCCTAGTTCCCAGAATATTCTCGTGTTTTCCTCCCAAGTCGCCAGCTTCTCCATTACGGGAGAGGGGGTGCTGTGACGCCATACAGGTCAGCTGTCAATCATTCCCGGCTGCTTGGCTACGGGACCGCGAGTGGGTCTGCCTGGGAGGACGGGAGGATCGAGGTTGGTCACCCACGCATTAGCCCACACTTCGTGCGTCAGTCGGCGCGTAACGATATACTTCAAAATTTTTGGAGTCGAAGTAATTCTGATAAATAAAATGCGTTTCGTTTCGACTACTCCTATTGGCTGAGTCTATGAAGAGTACGAATGACACGAAGGAGATATTTATTTAATGTACTTCTTATTAAACTCCCGTTATTTTTACGAGCGATTTCCAAATATATTTCTTTTGCTTTCGGTGACATAACATTTTTAATATATTCACATATTACTAGAGATTGGACTAGGGAAAAGTTCCTTCAGAAAATATACGCTTGTCAAATATAATGAAGTAGAAAATAGGTAATGTTATTTTAATTCATTTACTTCTATATATTATTTGATTAGCGTCCATGTACTACAATAAAATTTTCTTGCTCTATGATCAATATTTTTCCCGTTAAAACAATAAAATATATAACAGTACTTAAATTATCTCCCAAATCCCAAATATTTTTTGATCAGTAAGTATTTTAAACACAATGCATGGATTTATTCGGCATACTTTTTACAAAGTCACAGTTTACAAGTGACATAGGCTATGTGGGCCGTAATAAACATTGTTATAGCATTTACCTTACAGTTCTGGAGTGCTTATTCCAAGTTACCCGTTACATCCATCGAGACATTTCGACATTTCGAATTTTTTTCGTCTTGAAATGCGAGAAACTACCGAAACAATGACAGAAAAAAAGTATATTACAGGTTAGTAATCTATCTGTCACCATAGTCGTTCGGAAATACCATTTTTTTTATTTCCTGTCCTTTCTTGGACCCCTGCCATCTACAATATTTCTCTGTGATAAAGTTACAAATTTAAAACGGTTATTTTGATATTCATTAATACTATTAATAACTGGAAAAGTCATCGTTATAAACATGGTTAATAATGCACAAGTAAACGTACTGAATGGCTAAGTAGGCCTACTAGAGAAATTTGCACATGCTTCAAATCGAAAATGTTTGCTTACGTCATCGGCACGATGAGAAAGGCATTAAAAAGTCAAATTAAATTTCTGTGTAAATAGTTTTATACACGCTGAATCACACTAGAACCCATCGTAACAAGGAAAATGTTCGCTATTAAAAAATACGCAAAAACCGCTATTTTGCATGTACATATAATATTTCAGTAATCGACATCTACGATTTGCAGTTCTGTAGCCTGTCGCACATTAGGTTGTGCTATATCTATTGTTGCGAGGAGCAGTGGGTCCTAGTCTCGGCTAAGGCATGTGCGAATTGTCTACTTGTCATTGGCACAGAAACATGCGTCTGTAACTAGTTAATCTTGCCAAACAGTTCGACAATATATATATATATATATAAAGAAATAGCGCACCAAGCCAAGCAGAGATGAAGTACTTTTCGAGTTCAAAATCCACAAGTAAGGACATTTTTATAAAAATTATTTTTACTTATTCGATCACTAAAATTATTGTTGCCATAAAATATTTCGTTATTACTCACCCCACAAAATTTTTTTGTTACACCAAAAACAAACTTATTTTGTTGTCTATTCAACTGTTGCTGTCACTACAAAACGGTCTTGTGTTCACAAAAGAATTTGATGGGGTCCGAACGGGATTCGATTTCTATTTTCAGTGTTTCTGCTAACACATTCCAAAAATATGTATTCTTTAGTCTATATAAATACTAAAATAATAATACAACATATTTGACTAGTTGCAGTTGTTTGCAGTTTTCTGGTGTCTTTATAAAGAGCATTTTAAAAATATGTGATAAAAAACGTCAGGAATTTTTATGCATGTAATGTTAAAACGATGATGAAATTCTGTAGTTCCGGAGATATACTATATTTAAGATTTTATGTATGTAGTTTTTTAGTCTAATTGAAAAAGTGATATATATGTATGTAATTGAAATGTAAACTAAAGTTAATTAGTAATTTCAAAATATTATCATAGACTAGTGTGTTTCTTTTGATTCTGAGAGTGAGTTATGTCCCTTGAATATTATCATATGAAGAATGTTGTGTTACAAGACGCCAGGGGCATATACGATAATGGATGTATTCATAAAAATAAAATAACTATATGAGATATTTTATTTTATTTATGCTGCAATACATATTTATACAGCGCTTATTTAAAGTATTAAAATATCCATATCCACTGATACTCTAGTTATTCTCTGTGAATGCAATATTTAAAGTCTGTTTCAATTTTAATAAAATTCCTTATCCTCATAAGTTAGTCACTTATTTCACACTCATTATTTACACATATCCAATCTCACTATTGCCATCATTCCAAATGTCAACTCTCGCATCCAGTCCGCAGACTTCACTCCTCCTGGTCACGCTCGCTTCCACTCGTCGCCTCGCTATGTTGGCACGCCTGACGCCCAGGGTCGTGCAACCCCTTCAAACACTGGGGTGTCGGTTCGGATGTCCGCCGCGGCTTAAAATGACCCGCTGGCCCGATCTAGAAGATTCTCCCATGCTCCGAGTCTCGCCGAGAGAGGTCGGGGTAATGAACAGAACTTTCTTGTAACGATAACCCCAGAAATGCAATCCTCTCAAGGACGGAAGTGCACGATCGCGATATACTTATCGCGGCGGTAGCGGCATGCCTTTGTATATTTCCGAGCACTCCCCCGGTTACCGACGGGGCAAGGGAAATAATGCAGAGCAGTAAGTATGTAACAGTATTTTAATTAATTTTAATTAACAGATTGGCGACTATGCACACTGTGTATCAAAACGAAATACGTAGAAATGCCTGCTTAAATATGCAGGATTAAAAAAAAAAGAAATGCAAATATTTTTTGTGAGATACGACAAAACTGTCTACATTGTGTTGTATCATACTGTTTTTAAGCATTAACATTATTTTAAATACTTTAAGTAATAATAGTAAAAACAAAACATAATTATCACTGCAGTGAGTGTTTTAACTTGAAATTTACCTATAATACAATGCTAGAAGTACTATAAACTGTGAAAAATTTATTTCAATTGTGAATAAGAGTTCCTATAAATTTCTACATAGAGTGGCAAAATAATTCACAAAAAAGTTTAAAATTTCACCTTACTTAGGCGTAGGTGTCAATTAGCATGAGGGCACTATCATTAGATACCTAATTGTTGTGTTTCATAAGCATGTACATACGGAATCAATAAATATGGATTATCCTATCCGAGTCGAATTTTACACGCATATGTACACTCGAGAAAAAATTTAAATGATAAGTGATATGATGTAATTTCATAATTTTGATCAAGTGCAGAAACTATTGAGGAGTTACGAAAAAGTAAACTCATAAAAAAACCCTGCACTGGGGTTTAAATGTTATCATAATCATTAGCAAAATTATTAATTAGTCTCAATGTACACCACCGCAGGGACAAACACGGGAGATCGTTTACAGTATTGCAATAGAGCTCAGAAAATGTAACAAAATTTGCTTTTAATTATAAGGTGTCATGCGACCTTACCCGAATTGAGGGAGGGGAAAGGAGTGAAGAGGGAGCAATTGAGTAATATTCCCTGCTCTGACAATAGAAACGGAAATTTTTATACTGAAGAACTTGGCGAAATTCGTAATACAAAAAATATGCGTCTCATATGGAAGGTGACCGAAACTGTGAGTGTACAAACTTTAAAATTAGTATTTGGATCATCATTACAACGAAGCTTATGTACAAATATTTGCTGAAAATATCATTTTTTAAAATACGTTTTTGCTAGCGAGCTCACATGTTTTTTTTCTAACGGAAAATATATAAATAATATTTATTTTCATAAATACAGAGGCTCTTGGAATTTCCTGTTTACTTTTGGCTGTGGATAACGACGACGAACAAACTGCATCAGTCGTAATATTCTTCGCTTCTGTGACCAGAAAATTATTGTCCATGAGGTATGCCAAGAAATAAATATACATTATGCTGAAACTATTGCATCGTAAATTATTGTCCATGAGGTAAACCAAGAAATAAATATACATTCTGCTGAAACTATTGCATCGTAAATTATTGTCCATGAGGTAAACCAAGAAATAAATACACATGCTGCTGAAACTATTGCATCGTAAATTATTTTGCATAGTAAATCATTGGAATTGTATTTTTGAGGACCTATGATATTATGATTTTAGTGCTAGAGGCCAAAAATAATTCCATGTGGTAGTGGCAGACGTAGAAAACATGCGTGTTGCATATTTGTCTGCTTATGAGGGTTGCGACTGAGAGTTTTTCCGGGTAGCTGTATTTAAATCCCCTTCGGTATGTTTCCGAGTTTTTCCTTTTCCGGTTTTTCCAAATGTAATTTGTTATTTTTGCGTAACATGTTTCCTTTATAACGTCCAAAATCAAAGCAAACAAAACCGAATTGCAAAAAATGAGGTGTGGCTGTGTTTTTTTGGGGACACGGCCGTTTGTTTTGCGCGAATACGTCTACGTTGACGCGCTCGGACGCCTTTATGTTTTTTTTTTTTCGTTCTCGGCACCGATTCACTCGATCGTATGGGGTTTTGTGGGTATCACTGGATTGTTTTTGAGATGCGACATTGTGATTTTTTTTACATCAAACACATACAACTCGCCATAGCCACGCCACACGAATGTTTTTGTACACGCAATCGATTGATCTTGACGAGAGCTGTCGATTGAAACCTACACGAGCGTCGTAGTTTCTCCTAGTCAAAAGTTATGCTACGCGGAAGTTATGAGACGCGGCGAAACGAACTCAAAATTGCGCCCACCCCCCCCCCTCTCCAATCGCGCTCTCGATACACTTCTGAGTCCTCACTCAACGTAACATATTCTTCGATCCTTTGGCAATCGAATGGTGTAATTGAATTTTGAATGTAGACTATAGATTCGGAGCTGCAATTCCAAACTCTATCCCCGATTTTGTTATCATCGGATTTTATGAATTGCCTCCAACTATGGTTGCAAATTTTAAAGACGTATTCACGTCAAAAATATAATATTCAATAAACCTCAATACTTATCCTACGTATAAGAGAGCAGTTAATATGTTAAAGTTACACTGAGAAGCTTACACAGAGAAAAAACTCGATTAGAAACTTTATTTGCAAAATGTAGTATGATTTGCCATTCCAGTCGGGATGAGAAAGTAAAAACTAGAATCAAAATAGTAGGCCTATGTCGTTGTGTATATTTGTCAGCATATTTATTTTGCAGTAAGGATGCCACTGTCTAAAATGTGAATTGTCACACTGTTGGCGGCTGAAGGAAGCTTGTATAGTTGCCTTTTTCCCCTGTATCCCCTGCACCCTGCACATCTGCTTGTGGATGGCAGCGACAAGAACAGCTGATAGAGCTTCAAGGTAGGTTTGCTGTGTTTGTTTCAAAAACTTACTGTCTCCAACACAGACTCTAGCGATTTAATTTAGTTGCAATATTTCATTAATTCCGGGGACATGCTATATGGTACCAGTTCGGGATCTATCACAACGGAAAAATATTGAGATGTAATCTCTACATCATGAAAAATTCAGCACATCATAAAATACACGTGGCAACCAAGCAAATTTTCTTATGCCTTGACACAGAAATAATCGCTCACCATAATTATTAGCTTGTTTAAAAAATGATAACTATAAATTTTATATGTCATTGATGTAGTATGACACTTTGCTTCAAATACTACACAATAATGCAACTATAGTAAAATTTGTAATTTTGCGAGAAATATGATTGAATAATTACAATGTTTATTACAGCACGAATTTGATGTATTGCCCACTCTTAAGCTACCAGTAAGGAAGGCAGGAAGTGGTGATGGAGTTACGGCGGAATGCAGAGAAATGCGACGTTCGCTTATTGTTCGGAAGTCTCCGTCATTGAACTGATCTGTCCACGACTGTGCATCTGTCACCAGTTTGTCCCTTTTAGTAGTAATAAAATATTTCAAATTGTTCCGTGCACTTAATTTTTCAATAGAACGACAGTAAACATTTTCCGGCCATGCGAACAGAGTCAAGTCGTAGTCAGGCACACACGAGCTAATTTTTCCACGTAAAGTATCGGTGCCTTCTTAAAGGTGGGTTTACGATTAAAAGACTGAAGAATTAAGGATTGTACTTAATGACTCGATAAGCACACGGGAAATTATCAATAAGTAGCTTTGCAGTTTATGATTGAATGAGCAACTCTTAAGTTTAGCCAATGAGAATCATAGGACACAAAAGCGACCGACGTAACTTGGAAATATGGGCTAGAGTGGAGATTATTTACAAATATTTAACTGTTTGTGGTTACTGCTGTGTAATCGTTTTGAAAAACTCGTTATATCTTATAGAAGGGAAAGCAGATGCCAACATTGGGCGTTTACATCAACACATCTAAAAATGTTAATTAAACAGATATCAATAACCTCTTCTAAAAAACAAAGTATGGCCATGAACAGTTCAAATTAAGAGGATACCGTCTCTCGATTAAAATAGTTACTTTCACACGATTTCGCAATATTACATAACCTAAATACAAGATGTATATACAGTTTCCCGCCAAAAACAAATGTCACTGCTTTCTGATTGGCTACTTCGTCTTGACTTGTACTTGAGATATAAAATATAACAATCTCTTAAGTCACGCCAAGATCGCACACGACCCATCAAGACTCGCGCACGACAATCGTAAACTAATACCTTCGAATCATATGTTAAGCAGACAGGGCAGTTATTCTGCTAGGCAAGTGAACCGTAAACCCAGCTTTAGGCTGTTTGCGAGCGCAAGGAATTGCGGGAGGGAAATGAGACGACGCGCTGCATGCGGCTAAAAAGTGCAGAGCGGGAGCGGAGCTGGCCTGCAGGACAGGTTGGTAGCCTTGCGCGGGCCGCCCACTCGCGCGCGCCGCGCCGCCGCCGCCGCCGCCGTACCAGCTTAGCGAAGTTATTCTGGTGAAGGACTGTTCAGAAGGCGCGAGGCTACGGAGCAGCCAGTTTGTCATGCGCTGCGTAGATCCAGAGTCATCGTCACATCGGCCGCGCCCTCGCGCTGTGGCTCCCCAGCAGAGCCGTTATGGGAGGCGAAGAACCGGCGTGGCGTGGCCAACACGTGCTCCGCGGCAACCGACATTTTTTTTTTTTTTCCGTTAACCTAAGCTACGCAAACTTAGCATGCGCGCTGCCACGCGGTGCGCTGGGAAACAGTCGGGCCGCTTGTTGTCTGCCGTCCCGAAGTCTCTGGTTCGTGTACTTTGAACACACTCCCCATTACCCGTGGTTCTACAGCTACGTTTGTTAACATTGAACCCGTTGCTCTCTAGTGTCTTTGATTTAAGTTTTAATTTGAAAACTAAATGCACTGATTTAAATACCTTTCATTAGTATATATTAAATAAACATTTCAATGACGGAAAAAGTAATTGAAATGTTTTTAATTCCTCGTTAATTTTTATACGTAGAATTAAATTTTTTATTTAGCTACGCGTTTCATTTTTTACTCCGCCGCTTATTGGTTATAAATGATTCTGTTCGGTTTCTGGGTGGTTCATAAATATTTGATACCTTTCGTTAGTATATTTAAGTTTCAGCAATATTAGAATTTTTATGAATTATGTCTGACTAAATAATTTGGATCTAAGCAAACATAAGAAATTTAATTTTTTTTTTACCTAACTTCCAATAAAGAAAGTTGACTAAAATTGTTTCATCATTAGCAGAGCACATGCAGGAAAGAGGTAAATGTGTTGGCGAATCACGTGCAGTGACACAGATGTAAATGTATTGGCGAATCACGAACAGTGACACAGATGTAAATGTATTGGCGAATCACGAACAGTGACACAGATGTAAATGTATTGGCGAATCACGTACAGTGATACAGATGTAAATGTATTGGCGAATCACGTGCAGTGACACAGATGTAAATGTATTGGCGAATCACGAACAGTGACACAGATGTAAATGCATTGGCGAATCACGTACAGTGACACAGATGTAAATGTATTGGCGAATCACGTACAGTGACACAGATGTAAATGTATTGGCGAATCACGTACAGTGACACAGATGTAAATGTATTGGCGAATCACGTACAGTGACACAGAGGTAAATGTATTGGCGAATCACGTACAGTAACACAGATGTAAATGTATTGGCGAATCACGTACAGTAACACAGATGTAAATGTATTGGCGAATCACGTACAGTAACACAGATGTAAATGTATTGGCGAATCACGAACAGTGACACAGATGTAAATGTATTGGCGAATCACGAACAGTGACACAGATGTAAATGTATTGGCTAATCACGAACAGTGACACAGATGTAAATGTATTGGCGTATCACGAACAGTGACACAGATGTAAATGTATTTGCGAATCACGTGCAGTGACACAGATGTAAATGTATTGGCGAATCACGTACAGTGACACAGAGGTAAATGTATTGGCGAATCACGTACAGTAACACAGATGTAAATGTATTGGCGAATCACGAACAGTGACACAGATGTAAATGTATTGGCGAATCACGAACAGTGACACAGATGTAAATGTATTGGCGAATCACGAACAGTGACACAGATGTAAATGTATTTGCGAATCACGTGCAGTGACACAGATGTAGATGTATTGGCGAATCACGAACAGTGACACAGATGTAAATGTATTGGCGAATCACGAACAGTGACACAGATGTAAATGTATTGGCGAATCACGTACAGTGACACAGAGGTAAATGTATTGGCGAATCACGTACAGTAACACAGATGTAAATGTATTGGCGAATCACGAACAGTGACACAGATGTAAATGTATTGGCGAATCACGAACAGTGACACAGATGTAAATGTATTGGCGAATCACGAACAGTGACACAGATGTAAATGTATTTGCGAATCACGTGCAGTGACACAGATGTAGATGTATTGGCGAATCACGAACAGTGACACAGATGTAAATGTATTGGCGAATCACGAACAGTGACACAGATGTAAATGTATTGGCGAATCACGAACAGTGACACAGATGTAAATGTATTTGCGAATCACGTGCAGTGACACAGATGTAAATGTATTGGCGAATCACGAACAGTGACACAGATGTAAATGTATTGGCGAATCACGAACAGTGACACAGATGTAAAGGCGATTTCGTAATGGTTTCCTCCTAAAGGAATTAAGGCTAATATTTTAGTACTGTCTGAATTAGGTAACTGGTTTTTCACATCGTTAAAATGGTTTCACTTTCACTCATATAATAGCAAATTTAAGATCACTTAATACGTACAAAAATAGCGGATCATAACATTTTTTAAACACTGTGCATTGGGCTGAGCTATAACAATCATCAAAATGTTCATTAAACTCATAGACTCAAAAAAAAGTTGATTTTACAAGTATTATATAAGAAAGAATCAGATGGGCTTGATTGAATCAGGCTCCAATTTCAACTGAATAAAAAAAGTAAATTCCTTATTCACAAAAATGCCTGCGTATACGTCAATAACAGATCGCAGTATATTCCTGTCTGTAATTTTTTTGTTTGCCCTGTGACAACAGTTGTTTGAAAGGGTATGGGTTTAAATTTTTCGAAAGTGAAGTTCTTTGTGGGGAGAAAACTGGAAACAAAGCGGGAGAAATATTTATAAAAATGCGAAGTAAAATATCAAAGTATACACAACAGTTTCATGTAAATTTGGCTTGTTTAACGGAAAAATGCAAAGTATTTGACGGCCAAATGTGTAAATGTATCGCCGTGAGAGGGGTTAAGAGAACCAATACTTACTTTGTTAGATTACCTCCTTAAAATATTTACTTATATTTGTTATTCTTATCTGGCAAACTAGGACTAATTTTTTATGAACCAAATAAGATACGTAGCAATAATCTTTATAAAATGACACAGTGCAGTGAAAAAAATATAATGATTTTTTTCTTAGAGTTTTACTCTACCCATTTCTGGGTCATAGTGAAATGAGAGGCAGGGTAAAGAGAAACAATTTATTTAGCAATGTACTAATTTGATGTAAACAGGTAAAATAAGCAATAAATATATTTAATATAATGTGCCGCATACATTTAATTTAAAACCATCTTTCAATATGCATAATGACAAATTTTGACATTTAAACAATGAAAATAACACCGTGAAATGATCATTTGCAGAAATCACAAACAAAATTAAATAGCACCTCGACGTCGAAAATAGTGCATGCTACATGAAACCAATATGAGCAAACTTGACATTTTTTCCCATTCCCCTCCTGGTTTGTTCTTATGGGACTACTCTTCACACTTAAACTTTATCCATCGTCTATATTGAATACACAATATAACCAAGGCAAAGAAAGTAGTCAGAACGTAGAACATATTCAACCACGCAACAGGCAGCAAAATATTCAAACAAAAACCTCTACTTACAAACTCAAAAGAAAGAATGCCTATTTAAATGTTAGTAGCTTGGTCGTCTAAAATCAACCCAAATCACCATGTAATTAAGTGTTAGTAGCTTGATCGTCTAAAATAAACCCAAATCACCATGTATTTAAATGTTAGTAGCTTGGTCGTCTAAAATCAACCCAAATCACCATGTAATTAAGTGTTAGTAGCTTGGTCGTCTAAAATCAACCCAAATCACCATGTATTTAAATGTTAGTAGCTTTGTCGTCTAAAATCAACCCAAATCACCATGTAATTAAGATAAAAACTACCAAACTTGCTGTTGGACATTCAAACGTAATCGATGCAACAGGCTGTTAACGCAGAGAACAAATCGGTAGTATATGGATAAAACACAACATGAACGAAAAAAACGACCACAACAGATCAAACGGCATACATCCAAAACAACCAATTATAAGGACGAAATGATTATTAATGATTCAGTGATATTAAGGATGGCAGGAAACAATGAAGAGAACACAACTACCAACGAGAAAAAAAACGTGAGAATGCAACAAGAAGCACGTTAGTGACAAAGTTTTGGGCCATGCTATCTGCTCCTGTCCTCATTACACCCTAACCCTGATTAACAATGTAGCGGAAGCAACATTTGCTATAGATCTCGCGCGAAGGCCCCTCAGCTAAGTGGAACAAATTAATTTGTTATCATTTTTAATTTAACTCGACTGAGTTTTTTTGGGTATACTGCTGACATAACTAGTTTCATACAAAATTGCAAGCGGTGTGAGGTGAAAAAGCCGTTTCAATGTAGTTAACTTTGCCTTTAAAATCGGGTGTTCTACTAGATAGACTTTAATAGGGAATTTCTTTTTTAATAACTCCCGAAGAAAAATTTTAATACCTTGTGAGCGTTTGGTAAATAATTTGCTTTATTTTGACCATTGTTAAAACATCTACTTACAAAACAGTGTGAGTTGTGGTCATTATTCAGATCGTTGTGTGTTTATTTTACTTAAAATCCTTGTTTTGTAGTAAACATGATGCCTTCCTCAGATTATATTAGTTTAACAACTAGGAAGAAATAGTATTCTCACATTTGCGCTATCTCAGTGCCAACATGCAGTGGTGATTTCTGAATCTACAGCTGGACCAAAGGCACTGGAAATACAGACTTTAAAGGAGAGAAGTCAATTAATTTAAATGTTAACTATTTGCCACTGTTATTATCTACAAACTGAATATTAAACATATATTACGTACAGGAACTTGCTCCTGGCGGAATTTTCTTACATCACTCATCAGTGTAAATTCTTTTGGTAAATTACTATGTTTTTAAAATTCCTTCAGCAGATTTGAGTGTTCTTGGTGAAAATTTTTTTCCGGAGTATTTGGTTCTGGCCAAGGTGATGGTCATTAATAATATTTTTCATAGATTGGTTTATTATTATTATTATTATGTTTCCTCATTTTATTTGAATTAATATTTTTGGATCATAGTTTCAATATAACAAATTTGTTTCTAAAGCTATTTTTTCATAATTAACATAGTCTTCATTAGTGTATTTATTCTCATTATCCTTGTGTTTATTTTTTTTAACAAATTAGCACGGCCTTTTTTTAAACAAATAGTTTATTATTATTATTCATATTTACTTGTGTATCATCGATACGGAAAATTGTCCATTACCTCTTAAACTAAACTTATCATTAATAACATTAGTTTTTTGGGAAATATCTTTACGAAGATAATTTATAATCGATCGATTCCAGATATAGATGAAATATTTTGATTGGGTTGATCATAATAAATAAATTTTTTTCCCAAATTAAGTTTCTTCTTGTTTTGGTGGATAATATAGCTCTATAACTCCAACAGGAAGAAATGTTGTTACTGAATTTTTATTTTATTTACCACCATCTTCTTTTTTTACCAATATTTTGTATTTCAAGAATTAATGGCAATTGTTTTTTTTTTTTTGCTTATATTGAGCCTCATGGTTTTTTATAATCTCTTAATTTTTCTATGTGTAATTTAATACTAGATATTTGCTTTTCTTGATTTTACATTTTTCTATTTATGCATAAAAAAGTTTTCCTATATTTATGCATTAAAAAGTTTTTCTATTTATGCATAAAAAACTTTTACTATATAAATGAGTTTTAAAAATATCGAAATTAATATTGGTGTTTTATTTTATTTCCTAAATGATGTGTATGTTTATAACAATTTTTATCATTAAAGAGTGATAATGTTAGTTGTTATGGAAGAGATGAAAATATTGATGAAATTTCTAATTTTGTCCTGTTTCAATTTTATCGAGTAGAAATTTTAAAGCATGGACAAATAATTGAAGGTATGGATAATCCTGGAATTACTTTTACGATGATGCATGCTTTAATTAGATCACCACCAAAAATATTATTTATAAATTAGTGGTGTTGATAATACATATCCAGTAAAATCTATTCATTATAATTAAACAAATGACATTATTTACCCATTGAGATATTTGTTTGGTTTCCTTGTAGATAATAATAAAATTTATTTCAAATGTGGTTATAAAATAACATTTTTTAAAAATTCATTTGATAATTATTATTTGTATGCATATGAAACTAAAAAAACTGATAGATCAATTCGTAAAAGTTATGCTGACCTAAGAAAAGTTTTTATTCAAAGATTAGAAATTATTTGGCCAATGGTAGAATACGAAGGAAATACAGCAAATGCTGTATTGCAAAAAAATTGTAATAATCCAATAGCTCATATTAGCTTTAATTATTGACATTTTTTTGGAAAAATCTGTTTCCCAAGATACAATAACATTTAATTTTAATGATGAAGATCAGTTTAATAATTTACGATTCTATATGCCCGATTTTGTAATAGTTGGTTTTCAAACTAATAAAAAAGATCGTGCTGAACAGTGTGTTCATGCTCCTATGTTTGATGATTGTGATGTGAGAAATATTTCTGTTATAAATTGAAGAAAAGAAATATTACCCTAAAAAAATTGGAATTTAGATTTTGAAAAGGAATTCTTTCATAAAATATATCTATAAAATCACGATTTTAGAAACAATTGAAACAAAAACTACTACAAATAATAGAAACAATTAATTTTATTATAAATCAATATTCAATTTGAATGAGACAATATTAATTATTCTTATTTTGCCAGAAGACCATTATATATAATTAATAGTATTTATAGAAAAACAACATTGGTTAAAGATAAAACAGATATCAAAATTAGTGATGATTTTAATTGAAATGTACCCGAAAATACTATATGTGTAGTTATATTGCTAGGCCAAAGGAATGTTATTATTATACATTGAAATAAAAGAATACAGAAGATATATTCATTATTTATTAAGTGAATGAAGAATATGCTAAAAATATAGTTTGTATTATTCTTGGACTGATATCAATATCTATTGTTTTAAATATTATATCTATTGTTTACAACTAAGAAAATATAAGATAATTAATATACTTTAAATTGTATTATTAATATATTATTTAATGGAAAATATTAACGATTAAAATTAAACACCAAGATGTGTTGATAGTAATATAAATATGTTTAGATCTATTCGAAAATATTTCATTTGAATAAGAAAATATTTTTATAAGTAGTTTTGTTTTTTATATTAAGTGAACCAAATAAAATTTTGAGTAAAATTAAAAATACCAATAACTTAAATTTTTAAATAGTTAAGCTTCTTAAGAGCTGGTTGTTATTTGATTATAAATATTGATTTTATTTGTACTTTATATTTTTATAAAAATTTTTCTTGAATTAGATTATAAATTTAAAGTTATTTTACTAATATTAATAATTCTGATTAATTTTAATTAATTATTGTATTACACATTGAATGAAATGGCAAAGTAAAAATTATTACATTTGATTTCGAACATGATATTCCGTTTTTTTTATGATGGAAATTTTAGTAATATACTTATTTAATCTTGTTTTCGTAAAGGAGTGAAGAGATTTGGCCGGCTCGTAACATCGAGGTCTTGAGAGCCGATGAGGATAATTGAAGTGAATATGGAGTGGCGCCGGAATTGTAGGTGGGGGAAACGGGAAATCCCCGAGAAATCCCGCCGACCAACGGCATCGTTCGGCACGATTCCCGCTTGCGAAAATCCGTTGACCCGGCCGGGGATTGAGGCCGGTTCGCCTTGATGGGAGGCAAGCGTGCTAATCGCACAGCCATCATGGCCCCTTGTTTTCGTAAATATATAACTAAGAGAGTTAATTATCTTTCCTCTGTACTTCACTCTAAGAGTTTTTCCTATCCGTCACTAGAAAGTGTTTGCAGGGAAAAATGTAAAGTTAAATTGGTAGTGCATAAGATTGAAAAATTAAAGAAAACTAAACATTCTTTTCAAAAAACAAAGTACGTAAATCGATAAAGCAATATTTTTTCCATCATCTGAGATTGTTTCCTTTACACAAATTGATAAATTTTTTTGAGTTATATTTAATTTTTGTGAACAACTCTCGTATATAAAACTCTAAAAAAAAAAATAGCTATATAAGAATTTAATATTCATACACTATTCGTGAAAAATATTCACGACTTTGAAATCGTATTCTGATATAAAAATCGTGGGCTCTTTTCCATTTCATATCCCAGTACATACAGCCAAAAATCTCCCCGCTAAATACGCCGGCACCTGTAGGAGGCGCACGAATATTCTGGGAATTAGGACGCTCAGCGCAGCGCGCGAGATAGAGAATATTCTGGGCGACGGCCTACGACACTATATATACTGCCGCGGTCCAGTGACTACCAGTCTTTGGTGAAAGTCATCTAGCTGAGTGCGGGCGCGAAGTGAGGTGTAATATGAGTGCGGACGAGATATTCTTGTTGTGAATGGACGAGAGAGCGTGAAACCCGGCGAGTGAAGCCTACTGCGCGTGAGGACATCGGATAAGTCTAGAACATTAAGGACTCGCGGGATATGTACTGAACTGAGGTATGATTGAGTGAACGTGTAATACGGGTGTTATTGTTAGTATTATAACTTTCAAATATTGACACATAATGTATAAGATAACTGAATATGTATACACTGTCTAGTGGGACTCGTTTCTAATTATTTAATTTCATTGATTTCGTTTACATAAATAAAATTGTATTAATAGAAGTCGTTAATTGTAAACAGTAAGTGATATTAATTTATTGTGAGATGTTGAGTTGAGAGAATTTTGTTTGTGGTTATTGTAAACACGATAATGAAATTATAATAAACTCTTTCATTCAATAAATACATTTGTCCCTTAATGAAAGTGGTTTAGCCAACTTAATTTAGAGAGAGAAATTGTAACAATATGTATGACCTATTAAATCATATTAATTTAGGGGGACTACAAAAAAAAAATTTGTCCCATGAATTTGATGTAAATTACAGAAAAGCTTGATTATGGATGTGGTGCTATTTGATAAAATAGCGGAGAAATATGTCTATTTACATGCTTATTTGATTCTTGCACATATACTACCCGTGTACAAAGTTTAGATGAAATTGGTAACATTGTTTTGTTGATATAGTGTACTGAGCTAAAATGTTTTTATCCTAGCAGGAGGAAATTTTATGACTCTCTTAAAACATAACCATTAAAATCGCCTGCCGTAGTATTGCTGGGCTTTTGATCCAATTTGGTACAATTCCTTTAATTTTTCCCGAGATGATATAAAAACTCTTTTGCTCAATGTAGCGCTATCTTACAAAATGGCAGACCAAAGTTTTTTATATTTTTGCATATATAGCCTAATGCTTGTAATATATACTTTCAGCATACGAAGATCGGCTGATATTGGCCGAAATATATGATAGACATTGTTAATAAACTTAAATATTTATATATATTTTCCATTAAATTCGCATACGTTTAAATGCCCTACAGTAGTATTAACTGCTTACGTACTAAATTTGGCGATAATCGGTTGAGTAGTTTTCGAGATATGATGTAAAAGCGTAATCAGTTTAATTTAGAGCTATTATTATTCAAAATGATGGACCAAAAACGACATCCATCTCAAAAATGTAATGCCTACATGATCGACTGCCAATGCCCAAAAATTGGTTCAAATCTGTTTCGGATGTACCTACTCACCACTATACGTGTAACGAGTTTGGTGAAATTCATATCTCTTGTTGAAAAGTTTTTAGGGTACACACCCCATAAAAACACAGTGACACGTATACTCACATACACACAGTAGACAGCAAAGAGATCTTATAAGCTTCGAAAAATAGGCAAAATATCTACTTGAATTTATTTCTTTGCCAAGCGCGCTCGAAAATTTAAATTTTACGAGAACTTATGGTATTTTGTTTACTTATTTAGTAAATTATGAATTTGTACATAACTGAAGAATTTCATTTAACTACGAGGTACGTTTTACCATTAACTTTCTACACCATTATTTTTTAAACTTACATATTATAAATACAACCAGCACAAATGTAATCAAAAATGTTCTAATAATTCAAATAAAAGTCGCATGTTTTAATTTAAATGTATAACTTGTTTTTACATAACGGTTGATATCCCGTGTCCGTTTTTTTTTTTTTTTAAATTAATTTTAAACCAAATTCTTACAAAATTTGCTTCAGTAAAATATGTTATGTTTTATAAGTGACAATTTTGTTTATAGACTGATTTATGACCGTTATTAATAATGAGTAAAAAACTTTTTATAATCTTAGTTTATATGTTTATCTCGATAGTTTACTTATACGTTTGTGTTTAAAGTTACTCGACTTAACGATTGTCCAATTTGTATTCGAAGTTGTGCAGCAAGTTTTACACTTGATTAAGTAGATATCCTTTTAGTACAAGCGCAAAGAGAAAGCTGCGGAAAATACGCGGACAAACTTTGCTAAATATTTGAAGAATTTAGCGCCGTTGTAAATTTTCTTCGAATTTAATTCAGGCTTGCCAGTCTTCTCCGCTACTGCAGGGCCCATATCTCCCGGATAACCCATTTGAAAGTGAAATATTTGTCGGAGATACATCGTCTTATTGATCTGATTGCGGACCAGCAGAGCGCCGTGCTTTTCCCTGTAAATTCTGCTTGTTTCATTACTCGCCTATATTTCCAGAAAATGTTCGAAGTGTAGGATTTTCAGTTTACAGTACTTGGCGTATATTTCAGCGAGAAGCTGAGACACTTACTCCAGCGGATTTTTCTTGTTTTGCTTTTCTTTCAATACCTACAAGGAAAGTTACGAGAACTGATCATTTCCGTTCCCCCCATTTCCCTGCTAATTTGCTCGAACTTCTTTCCTCCGCTAAAATAATCGTTGTATGAGGAACTTCTTTGTTTGCAACATTACAACATAAACAATAACTTATAACGCATTTAGAAACTTGCGTGAAGTTTAAGTTATTACTGATACTGATGTTTTTATGAATAAAATATTTATCGAGCATTCTCAGTTTCCTAATGTACTTATGTTTATGAAAGTTGAAATTGATATTTTTACTATATCCGTCAAAATATTCCATTTATGATGAACTCTTAGCTCAGAATATGTTTGGGCAACACTCTTATCAACGAATATGTTTGGGCAACACTCTTATCAACGAATATTTCCCACATTACTTACTTTATCAGTACTATTACATAAAAGGCATTTCCTTTACTGTAATAGAAACATTATATTCTTCAGAGCTTTTACGGGGTAGCAATAATTTTAACATGAGTTTTTTCTCATTATATTGTCTACAGGACTATACAGCACAGTACATTAAACAGAACAACTCTTTTTTATCTACTCTGCTTTACTTCGGACAGGGAAAAAATTCCAATAAGGAAAAATAAACATTTTAAGGTGGCCGCCTGGTTGAAGAATTCTGCACGTCTGCAGCCTCGCTAAAGTGATTGATTGGATAAACTAACTGTAGCTTATAACCCACATTCGACTGCTTCATTTTATGACACATTAAAGACTTCGTATCATGAAAAGTATATCCAAGGTACCCCTTAAAACAAATATAATACATCTATAAAATGTAAAAAAAGAAAAAAAACTTTTTTTTTGATTCAGCAATAATAAATTATCAACAAAATATGGAAAGTTGATCAAATTCGTCGGAATCTGTATTTGTTAAAATAAGTCTCTGCATTGTGAGTCATTTATATGTGACTGTAATACACTGAAAAGCTATTAACATTTTGTGATACAAGACTTGAATGGGATTTACACGTCTGAAAATATTTGTACAGAAAATTCGGCGATCGCGTACGTTTTGAGACGCAGGAGGATTCCTACATACACTGTACCATTAAGGAGTCACTACCAGCCAGTGCAGAGTCCGTGGATTCACAGGGTTGACTCCACCCACGGAATGCTATATCGTCCGGATCGGTGAGAAACGTGAGTCTTCAGGACAGGCTACAATTTTCAAGTTATCTAATGTCCAGTGACATCCCTAACCCAGACGAGGCTCATGACTCTGTCTCATGCGCTTAGCAGTTGTACTACTCAGAATTGATGTCCGCTCATAATGCCTGCCTCACACATTGCACAGTCGCCATGCAATTTATTTCTGGTTTCATTCGCTGCACCGTTGGACCCCACACTAACTTAAAACGGATTTTGTTAGCCGATGCCGGTCATTTCAAGCAGTTTTTCGACCGCCATACTGCTGTAGTAAGTTTGACGTTTGACTACAGTTTTGGTAGTCGTGGTACACTATGAAATGGTCGGATGTGAAACTCCAAACTTTGCTTGCATCGCAGAAAAACTGTGATCCCGTATCAAGAGCTGCTTGTACATTTCACATGTTTCAAAATAGAACTGTCAGCGTCGCACAATATCTCAGATCATATCTGATTCTATGCAATTAAATGCGGGTTCCTGGTGATAACAGTTAGTTCAATTATTGGCAATAGATTATGAAAATAAATCGTATCACTTGCTTATAAATGATATAAAAGAATTTAACGAGGATAATATTTCTTTATTAAACGTAGATGTATTCTAGTACAAATATTCTACTTTTCTACCTTACCAAGTAGGTATCACTCGAGGAAATTATTATTTTTCCCCAATTTTTGTCTTACAGCAAATTATAATATTAATAATAATGTTTTTAATCATGATCAATTTTATTTATAGATTGACGGAGAAAGAAATATCATTACTAGGGGAACTAAATATACGGCCTTCTACCGAAACATCAACATTGTTATTGCCAACTTATCCTTTAAGATTAGATGTCGTTATTGTCATATGTTGTAATTAGATGTCGTTATTGTCATATGTTGTAATTAGATGTCGTTATTGTCGTATATTGTAATGTACACCAAATTTAAAATAAGGAAAAAAGAATTGCATTGAAATGTGGTTGTAAAAGTATATTTATAATACATTATAGAATAAATAAAAGTTCAGTACTGCTAGAAAAGTGTAAAAGTGTAACCACAGATATCTTACAAAAACTTTCTAATTGTTTCACACTGAAATCAATTTTCATATCATTGATTGAAATGAGTGCAGTAATTACGAAAACGATGTGTGTGTGTTAGTCTTAAAATGGCATTTGATATTTCCAATGCAGCATGCAAGGAAGACGAAATGTTAGGAATGGTTAAACGAAAGACAACCTTATCTTTCTGCAAGTAGGTTATATTCATTGCATTAAAGTCAGAAGAGAAAATTTATAAATGTTTGTGAGATGTTTCGAATACATACTCAGTAAACCTAAGTAGACACACCCGCAAAAAGTGCGAAATATTCAAATGATATTGAATACCAAACCACAGAATGTTATCCAAAACATACACTTAAGTGGACACAAACATCGCAGATGCCAATTTTCTCCCAGTAAACATGTCCAGCAGGAATCTGTATATGAGAAAGCACAAAAGTTATAACACCATACAAGTGTGTGCTGTCACAGAATATACACGCACACAAGCAGAGAAAAAGAATTGGTTGTGTGCGTCCAGAAGGGACACAATTGAAGGGGTCCATATATTCAGGCATTATATAATAGAGACTTCTGAGCTGTTAAATATGCTTCGGCCTAATGTTTACAGTGACACTGTTGAGTGGGAAATAATGGAAGCACTGGGGAGCTGCATCCCTTTGCTACGTCTAACAAACTAACAAATTCGGGTCCAGCGAATTCAAAAGCGTGTTGTGCGAACCAGTTCTCAGACAATTGCAGAGGAATCTTAGCACTGAGGTACAGAAACCAATGAGAGGACTCCCCACTGGCATGTTATAGTGCTTGTTTTCATAATGGCTCCACTACTGTTAAGTCCTTGATAATGCTCACCAGTGCCCGGCGTAATTCGGGTCCAGCGAATTCAAAAGCGTATTGTGCGAACCAATTCTCAGACAATTTGCAGAGGAATCTTAGCACTAAGGTACAGAAACCAATGAGAGGACTCCCCACTGGCATGTTATAGTGCTTGTTTTTGTAATGGCTCCACTACTGTTAAGCCCTTGATAATGCTCACCAGTGCCCGGCGTAATTTGGAAAAGTGCAAACAACACAGACGTTAGACTGCGGAGCAGTTAGAAAGGATGTTTAAGGGTGATGGATAATGATACATGTTGTGACTTTCAAATTTACGTGTTTTAGCCTCGTAGATGTTTGGCGAACGGTTTTCACCCGAATGTTTTCAATGAGAGTTGTTGCTGTAGGTAGTATTAAGTTCTATGGCTGTTTCTCTTGGCTTAATTTTGAATTATTGTTAATTGATAGATATATTGAAGCATTATTGTTAATTTAGAGATATATTAGTTTTGGAATTTTGCAAGATATTTTGGACGATAGCATGCTTCCAACACTGTGGCAACAGTTTCAAATAGGCCCTTTCCTGTATCAGCATGATGATTCTCCAGCCAAAAAAAAAAAACAGATCGATTGCGTTGTGAGACAGCTCAGCTGGCCCGCTCATAGCCATTACTTAAATAAAAAATGAGCATCTTTGGAGTTAGCTGGAATATCATTTGAGTGTCAGATGTAATTGACTAGCAGATAACATTAACAGTTAACCATTCTACATGCAGAACAGAACCAAATTATGCTTGGTGTATACCAGAACTTAGCGGGGAGTCCTATTAGTTACATGACTTTCACCTCCGGAACGAAGAACAACGGATGCATGAAGACTTTTGGCTAAATAGTGTTTCATACCCATGTAGCAAACCACATATGGCCCGCCCATTGATGGTTTGCAGTCGGATGTCAAGCCGGCAAACAGTTGGCATGCACCCGGCACCATTGCTGGTCCTGAAGTAGCACCACTAACTAGCCATACTCTGACCATAACTGGCCCAGGTGTGATGACCACAAATGGCCCAAGCATGGCCCATGTGCTTACAACAGCAATGGCCCATTGATGTACGATTTTACAGCCATCAGATGGCGTACCGATGACTAGCAATGCTTTCCCTCTATATCTAACTGTATATCTTAAAAATAATTATTTTGACCATCAATTTCAACTTTGTTTTGTGGTTAATGTCCTTTACGTCACTATTAAACACTTTGCACGACATGAAAATCTTATGCTTACCAGTGCAGGAGAGGGGGCGCGAAACTACACCCCTTGCATGGACAGCCCAGCATGCTAACCATTACTCCACTGTGCATTCATACATTTGGATGAACTAGTTTAGATTCTATTCGGGCTTGAATTACTAACAAACCCTAATATAATATAAATTACACCAGTTATTCCTTAGCCTTAAAATTTACTATGCGAACCAATCAGTTTTTAAAAACAGGCACATAAAAATATAATAATGTTGTTGAGAGATATCTTCCTACATGAATCGTGATATTAACCAAAAAAACTGCCTTTAATAAAATCTTTCTCAGTATGTATATCATTTGGATATTATTCATCTGTTTTGAAATGCAGTAGCCAGTTACGAATATTTTAGTGATGTAAAACAACAAAAGCCGTTCAATGTTTATTTTCTAAAGGTAGTTATATATATATTTTTTTAACTTCTCATTTTAATTATATGCAGTCATACACGGAAAACATTACATATGTCGAATTATTCAGTACCAGTCACTGTATTTAAATCATTTTGTCATAGATATTTCAATCACTATATATTTACAAATAATGTATAATTATATTAGACACACATGTATACATATATGTGTGTAGTTTAAAGAAGCTATCTGCAAAAATTAGGAGCCATAAAAATTCCCACAATAAGCCGAATCGAACCAGCAATGGTCCATCGATGTACCACTTCACAGCCATCAAATGGTCTATAGATGGTTACCCATTTTTATACCAGCAATAAGCATAGGTTCTGTGTGACCATTGCTGGAATACAGTTGGTAAGCCATTTATGGGCCATTAATAGGTCGCGTACTCTCAACCATCAGTTTCATTTCCATGAACGTTCCATCAGTGGGCAACAAATGGCATGCCAAGTGTCTTGTTGCCAGCAGTCGGCCATAACAGGGCCATTAGTGTAAACCCATAAGTATTCAGTGCCAGCAGTAAAACCACAATTGGCCGACTGTGGCTTGCTACATGGGCACTGTATGGTATATAATGGTATGAGATTTCATAAATAACAGTTTCAGCTTTGTGTGGGCCTATATTACATTATTGTTCATTAAGACAGAGCTGAAAGAATGTCGTAAGCGAAATATCCGATTTTTTGTAGGAGTGGGTGTATCATGAATAACGCCTGGAATATTAATTTCAAATAGTTATTTCTGGACGAAAGGAAAAATATTAAATGTAAATCTCATATCTGTCAAATACTAATGTGCAGTAATGGACAGGTAAATTGAGCGGCTGAAATCCACTTCGGGAATCATCGACTCTAAGGAAACTGTGAAGCCTCGAATCTTAGGAGATCTAAAGGACGATTAAAGGTATCAGACCACGCTGCATTTTTAACATTTTCCGTTCTATCTAAGCCTTGCATCTAACACACCTTCTTGGAATGAACATGCCGGAATATATCAAATTGAAGTTGGATGAACCACATCGTCTTGGAGAACTTGTGCAGTGAATGTAAAAATGTAATATTTAGGTTGAGAGGAAGAGTTGTCGAGACACTGCAAATAAACTGAACATACTGTTGAATTACATGTACATTTTGAGTGTTTTGTACAAAATAAGATAGTATAATCTCGCGTAAATGTCACATTAATCCTGTTTTGTGCAACATGATAAGAAACAATCAGTATTTTTAAGGAACTTATATTTTATAACTTTAAATTACAATTATTTGAATACAGAAAAATTATTTTATATAATTTTATTACTTAAGTGTAGAACTAAACATTTATATATTTGAAATAATATAACTGTCATGTCCACATATATAAGAAATGTCATTTTCTGTTGACCAATGGAATACAAGTTGTAATACATTCGGATAGATTATCTACATAGCTTGTGTGTGACCAGTTCTCCAAGTTTACATTTATCTGCAATATTATCTTACAAGTCTACACTTTTCAAATATTTTGTATATTCATTTTGTTGTCAATCAAAATTAGGTTATAAGCCCGAATACACGTTTACATTCAGTAAAAGTATCACCAATTAAAATTGCATTACACATTCATCTTAAATCGGAATATATTTATAGATGCTACATGCTCTCTACATTATAAACGAAAAATTTTATATACATTTATCACCACATCATTGTAACAAAACATACTTAAAAAATATGTATCTCCGACTGAAATGGTACTATCATGTTTAGTATGACATTGATATAATTATAGAATAGTTCTGATTTACAAATGATTATTAATATAATAGAAATTTAAAAAACCGATGTATGAAAGAACACATAATCACTTGACCATAATATCAGCTTTACATTTCTAGCATAGCGTGTTACTCAAATTTTCAGTGAAAAAAATGTAATGTGATATTGCACAGGATGTAAGCGGAATCAGTTTGTTCGCTTAAGGGCGCCGCCTACCTGGCGGTGGAAACACGTTGCAGTGTGTTTGGAATCCGCGTTTTTGACAAACCATTAAACGTGTCCCCGTGATACCAACGTACGAAAAGAAAACATTTCGGGCGAGGTACGTATAATACTCTCAATACATCATGTATAAATGCTGTTCTCGAGCCCTCCAACATAGCCAATAACGGCTTTTTCACACTGCTGTAACTCATAATATACTGGTTGGAAACATGCGAAAATATTATAGGGTCCTGCATTGGACCTTTGTACAGACTTTCCGCCAATAAAATGATAGGGTCTCCGCTTAAAAGTCCCATAGGTACACGCAGAACAGTGGAAACACTGCACGCCAGTTCAGCGCCTAGCTCGCAGGAGCAAAGGGACATCAGTTGCGCATGTAAATGTCGTCCTTATATCAGTCCCGCGCCTCCCTTCCTCAAACACTATAAAACATCCAAGTAGGCGACGCCTTTAAGGGGCACATTAACCTCTACAACGTTCGTGCATGCTAAGTACGACATTTGAATAAAACCTAATAACTTACACTATATGTAGTTGCTGTAAAGTTACACGAAATTCTGTGGTAGATTCACTACATTGCCAAAGCCATTATATACTGTCTGTGAACATGTAAAATTACATGAAAATGTTGTAAATTAATAAGTATTACCGTAACTCTACACACCTAATTGTTGTAAATTAATAAGTATTACCGTAACTCTACACACCTAATTGTTGTAAATTAATAAGTATTACCGTAACTCTACACACCTAATTGTTGTAAATTAATAAGTATTACCGTAACTCTACACACCTAAATGTTGTAAATTAATAAGTATTACCGTAACTCTACACACCTAATTGTTATAAATTAATAAGTATTACCGTAACTCTACACACCTAATTGTTGTAAATTAATAAGTATTACCGTAACTCTACACACCTAATTGTTGTAAATTAATAAGTATTACCGTAACTCTACACACCTAATTGTTGTAAATTAATAAGTATTACCGTAACTCTACACACCTAATTGTTGTAAATTAATAAGTATTACCGTAACTCTACACACCTAAATGTTGTAAATTAATAAGTATTACCGTAACTCTACAACCTAATTGTTGTAAATTAATAAGTATTACCGTAACTCTACACACCTAATTGTTGTAAATTAATAAGTATTACCGTAACTCTACACACCTAATTGTTGTAAATTAATAAGTATTACCGTAACTCTACACACCTAAATGTTGTAAATTAATAAGTATTACCGTAACTCTACACACCTAATTGTTGAAATTAAAATTCTTCGTATACTTTTTCAGTAATTCTAACGGACATTCCTTTCTCAACATTTCTCCTTTCATTCTTTCACACCTTCGGTACGACTTCTGATCAAGTTGCGTTTGGGGGCCTATCCAGATTTTGCAGTGCATATGCTTAAATCTAAAGCAATTACGCAATTAGAAACATTTTTACTTCTACGCGCATTATATACGGCAATTTGCAAATTAGTATAACCTTTAAAAATAGCTGTGGAATATCCCTCATTGAGGCCGTGTTTCAGTTCATTCGGATTGTTTTTTTTTGCGTTTGGCATTTTATAAGGTTTCAGTCGCAATATGACATGTTCATCAGGAAATGCTACTAATTGATCAACTTTACTGATATCATTAACGAGTGTAACGATAATTTTGAAACAATTAACACAGCATTTGTAAAACAAAGGCAATATCTTAATGAATAGGCTATGTTTATAACGCTATTTAACATTTAATGTCATTAGAATGCAATGATTAAAAGTACATTTTTACTTAACGTTTTGAAGTCAATGAACATTAATGTTTCAGTGACTTGCCGTGCAGCATATTATGTTACATTTTATTTACTCATATTTAACACGTCTGGTGTAGGATGACATACCACAGAATACACTGACTGTTTTAACCGACTCACTGTTGTGTTTGTATCTACTTAAATAAAAAAGTGTTAATTTACATTACGTGTTCATATTTTTTGAAAACCGCTTAAAGTACATTATTTTACAGCCTTACTTTACATGTAGTTTTACACAATTTTGTAAAAATTGAGCAATGCAAAATTACGGAACATGTTCATGTAAAATTTTTCATTTTTCTTTTCGTGATTTCACTAGTTTCTTCATATAATTTTAATCATATGTGGCCATCCCATCCTATAATTGCACCTTGGATCCCGTACTATTTCTAAGTCATGAAAGTTTAAATTCACTGACGTTATTTGTAATAACGCATTATTTTGCAGTATTTTTTTAAATCCCAAGTAGCAAACAACGAGCAGATAACAGTTGGCCAATTGTTCGCACAGGTTGTACATGTTCGCCCACATGACTGTGTTATCTTATGTGGTACATAATAATACCACGTGCACAATAATGAGTGTATTTGCTTGGGAAGTATTTTTGGTGCGGGACATTAAACACAAAATTATTGATAGAATTTAGTGTATGGCCCACAAGCAAACATCAGTGAATCACCCACTGGCATCTTAGAACACGTGGAAAACATGTGGCTGATGTATGCCAAAGAATATGATTATAAGATCATGTTTGGGCATAAAGCCCTCGCGTGGAAGAATGGTTCATTTCTGATAGTTGGGTATCATCATGTGGGAAATTGTGGACCATTTAACACAAAATGACTGACGGAATTTCATATATGGCGCACAAGCAAATGTCTGTGAAACACCGACAGGCATCTCAGAGTACGTAGAGAATGTGTGGATGATGTTTGCCAAAGAGTACATACCGCCTTTTGTGGTATGCCAACTGTTCCTTATTAGAGAGGAAATACGATCAGCAAGCTTATGTTCCATTTATGGTATACCGACTATATGTTATTTTGCATTTCAAATTTTACCTGATAGCAGCCCGGAACTAAAATTCTAGTCTTTTAAACAAAACACATAAATCCCAGTATTGACTCGCGATACTAACATTGTTTGTAAAGCAAACCTAATAATGTATTATGTATGTGAAGTAAGTATCCGGATTTACCGAAAAGGTCGTTTATGAACACATAGTAGAGTAGTTGATTGCATACTTGACTATAAACGAAATTTACTAATTGTGAAATAAAGTTTAAGATAACACATATGAATATGGTAAATACATTATTTATATTTGGGTTAGACACAATTATTTTTGGTTTTGAAAATGCATGGCAAGCTGCGTCTATGTGGGCCACAAGTGGCCAATAGCTGGGCCACACGTGGCTTACCTACAGTTGGCTAACGACATGTGGTTAACATATGGCAGGCCAGAAACAAAACGCCAGAAGTGGCCCGCTTGTGGTTAACTTACGGGCAACTCTTGTCTTCCCAGAGATCAGTCAACAGTTCATCAAGAATAAGTGGTCCGCCTGTGGTTAACTTATGGGCAACTCTTGGTTTGCCTGACATAAGCCGACAGTTCATCAAGAAGTGGACCGCTTGTGGTTGACTTATGGGCAACTCTTGGTTTGTCAGATATCAGCCGACAGTTCATAAAGAAGTGTCCCGCTTGTTGTTAACTTACGGGGATCTCTGGTTTTGCCAGACATCTGCTGACAGTTAAATATCCGTATGTGGCCCACGTGTAAACATATCTTACCACAGTCACCATTCATCATGTGTGCCACACGCACCAGCTTCTTGAATGTCTGTGGATGCCGCATGTGGGCTGTTTGTTCACAATCACATCTGCACATGTGGGCCAACCATATTTTGCTACTTGGGATCACCCAGTTCAGCATGTGTAATTAAACAGCTATGTTAATGTTAATACATCTGTAAATTAGTGCATTCTGAACATAAGTTTGTAGTTGTTTTCAATTCAGTGGGACATTTGTGTAAAATTCCGCAACATGTCTTAAATTTGCATATACAACAATGAAAAATTAAAATACATATCTAATGTAAATGTACACCCTTTTGTAGTAGTGGAATATTTTAATCAAATTGCTACAAGTTCGTTGTCCTTTGGTGTATAAGTGTATTTGAATACTTAAGCAGCCTTGTATATTTGGCCAGATATTGGTTCTTGAGTGTCAGTGTAGGTTGGAGGAGAGCTCTGCTTGGACAGAGCTTGTATGCAAAGTTCTGCAGGCTCAATTGTAACAAAAAAATACTGCACTGAAGCATTATTTGGTTATTACCCCCTGCACGATGACGTATTGTTTTCAAAACGGAAATCACAGTTTGACAACTAAGTTAGCTCAAATTTGCGATACATGTTTCGATATTTGCGATACATGTTTCGATATTTGCGATACATGTTTCGATATTTGCGATACATGTTTCTATATTTGTGTAGGAAACAGTACCACATCACTGTCACTATTCATGCCACATCCTTGCTTTATATTATTTAGCATTTTGCCCAAAAATGTTTTCCAATGATTTTATTATTACTGGCAGCATAACAAGATATTCCATCAGGCCAAGACATAGTGGTATTCCAAAAGTGGCGGCGGAAATTATTGGCTCTGCTTTTAGAACTTGATATTAAGTGATAAATGGGGAAAAAAAATATTACATAGGTTACGATTCAGCCTTGGTAAATGCATGTCTCTATCATTTACATTTAAATTTAATTTGTCTTAAGTATTATGTAATTATCACTTTAATAGTTTCACAACAACAGTTAAGTAAATACCTATTTAGTTACGATTTTAACTGCAAATTGCGGATCTTAATAAGTTTAAAATAATGGAAATTTAATGGGATTAATTGTACGATCAACTATAGGTGTATATATATATATATATATATGCCTAGTATATAAAGGAAAACTACCTTCAATGCACCTCGCCGGACTAAAACCTGTGACCTCCCGAATACCGGGTCAGTGTAACAGAACTGATCTGATTAATAATAATGTGTATTCGCCATCTTAAGTCTAAATGGAATTTGCATCAATTAATCTCAAGCCCTCCCCACTCTCTATGCATTGATTCCATTTTCTCTTATCTTAAATGTGAATTCATGTTTATTTTAAACTGTGTACGTAGCTACGAAACGAAAATATTTACTACTTCAGCCGTTGTAGAACCCAAACGTTTGACAGTCCACTGTGCTAAATGCGTCATTAGTTCAGCCATAACTTAGTTCTGCTGCCCTATGTTATACCCGTAACGCATACGGTATTATAAATTATATAGACAATTGGGAAAAATGTTATAAGTTTATCTATCTTAACCAAAATGTTAACAATAAATAGTGAACAGTAGCCAAGCTAGCTCACAAGTTGCGGAATGCAATAGCAAAAAAATATTTGTTGTTTCCGTTGCATCCAAAAATAATTCCGAGTGGGTATGTTATATATTTTTTTAATTTCCGATTTATGTATATTACTGCAGTATTTATGTGCAGAAAATGTTAATAAATGTATTGACATGTCATGAAATGGCGGTTAATGCTACACGTTGACATATAAGGTGAAATTGTTGCACTAATCCGTCTAATGCTCGTCTAGCTCGTGCAATTTTTACATGGTTTTAGAGTTATATGGCAACAGCCGAATACTTATGTCTCTGTGCAATTAAAAATACATAACCGTGTGTTTCTTGAAATTATTAAGGTTATATTAAGTTGGATGAGGGAAAATTTAGTAAGTGAGAGGGTAAGCGACCACGACCAGTCAGTTAAGGTGTGCATTCAATTTTAATTACTGCATTTAAACAAAGTACGCTAGAAAGAAATGTGTTATTATGAAAGAGCCCGTTATATGCTGCAGCAGGAAGTAGGTGCAAAACCAGCTAGAGGTTGTTCACGGTAAAGTGAGCACTTCTTGAAGCCCTCTCATTTTGAATAATAGCCTCTAAATATATCTTACTGTAGCCTTAGAAGCTACTTTCGAGTTCGGTGAAACTTATACACTGTGTTTATAGCTTACATGGCAATATTTATTTTAATAAGACGTGGGAGGATAAAAATGATTGAAAGGAAAAAAGGAATTAGGCCCTCAAAAGTGCTCACTTTACTGTGATCAGCCTATGCTTTTAGGCATCGTGCAGGGCTGCCTTGAGTGCAAAAGCTCCATGGCTGAACGCTCGTTATGTCCACGGATTCTTTTCTTCGTTGAGGCCGGAAGCCAAAGCTGAGATATTTTTTAAGATCGAACTGTATTCTGACATACTAATTTCATATCATATGAATGAAGGAAAAGGGTTTTATCATCTGAAATTTTTACACAATGGTAGAAGCCGGGTGTTAGTTACGTTTCATAAAACTGACGTGGGGCGAAATCAGCGGCTAAGTGAAGCTTCCACTCTGTTCAATGCGACTAATTAACGCGAAAAAGTGTATTTGGTAGGTTTGAAAGGCTCGTTAAGTGACGTAAATACTAAAGACAATTTAATTTCCTTGCACGTGTGGTGCAAGCTATTCGAGAGCCACGTATTTCAACAATTGCTGCTACATACTCACTGTAGTCGCATCAAGAGCTTGGTCTGACACCTACTCACTGTGAGGTACCTGCTCTACTTTCTCCATGCACTTCTTTACTTCCACGGAGCACCATCAATATTGATGGTGTAGTTTCATGCCATTAATGCGCAGTTTCAAGGCATTAACGCGAACCCTATTTTTACCTGGTTAACCGGTGAAAACGTTCCTTTATTATGTCGTTTACGTTCATGAGAACACGAAAACTCGTTCAATTACTGACCTAACCTTACAAAACTCTTTCTGTAAGGATAGATCAGTTGGTAATTCCAAACTCCATGCGAGTGCATAATGTAAGCAATGATGTTATCATTATCAGTTCGCATTTCTTCCATCCACGCTATTAAACTTTTGTTACTATTTCGCAATCGCCACGAGCTCCGAGGCGCTCACGTTCATGCAACAAGGCGGCTGCACAGGTGCTGTTCCAAGGTCAACTGCCTCAAAGATTACAGTTAGCTACTCAGGAATTTCTGCTACCATCACTGAATCCTCGCCAAACCTACCATTTTGACCTTAAACAAACACTCAAATAACTGACACATGTTATCATGAAAGTGCAATTATTTAACTTAATTTCCAGATGAATCCCATTTCTCTAGTCAGTTTTATACATACATGTTAATTGCGCCATGTCGTATAAGACGGACAGAACAAACTACGTATTCTCGTTCCACACATTATCAGAAGTCCAGTGTTTCTAATTCCACATCGCAATCCATCGCTATGCCCTGTAGCTACAGATGCCTGTACCGAATCAAGCAGTAGAGGAAAAAGTGATTTCATATTCGATGGGTAATATGGGTTGTTTCTGTTGCGGTTCTGTCGCGGGACTTACTAATGTTAAGACGATGTATTTCCTTTGATATTGTTCCCGTCATATTATGAAAAGAATGTAGGCCAATTCACATTTCATGTTGTGAAACTATGCTGAATATGACCGTTGTATTACAACAATTTGAATAGACCAATGCGATGCAACAATTACAGACAAAAATTAAGAAACTGCATCGCCATCGCTTAGCTGGGTAGATCTCAAATATGTTGATCACACAAAGTGTGCGTCAGTGTCTATCATGCAAATTCACATTGTCCCATTTGGAGTGGAAGCCATACATATCGATAAAATATATAAGTGTATTCACTTCGACTTCGTCAAAGGTCAAGCTGGTATGAGGCGTTGGATATCGCCCATTCGAACTCATAAGGCTGTTGGACCACGAATAAATAATTATTCAATTTTTGTACCAAACATTGTCCAACTTGAACACATTATATGTGATGACATTTTCCTCGAATAAAAACATTTTAAAGTTTATATTTATTTAATAATTTTGTGTCAAATTCGAGTTTGTTCTGTTTTGTTGCAGCCATAATAACAAATACTAGGTTGTACAAATGAAAAAAATTTGCAATATAAACTGATGTCATGGGCTACCGCGTGACATATATCTTCACCAAATAACAAGCCATATACAGGATGATTGGTAATTATACCGACAAACTTCGGGAGGCGATTCTTCATGAAAAAGTAAGAGGAAAACGTATGTGACACTTTATACCTAAACCGAATATTAAGGGAGGTACTAGCCCTTAAAGAACGAGGTTGGAAACCGTATTTGTGCAAAATATCGGTACCGACGTAAAATGCAATGAACACTCTCGGAACATTATTGTATATTATTGGAGCCTTCCACGTAAGAGCCGAAATTTTGCACAAATACGGCTTACAAAGAGCCTTATCTCGAAAACGTTACCGGGCCGGAATAAATAAGATAATGGCCAGCTTACCGAAAAGACAAAGATGATGTATGGGAATCGGCCCAGAAACATTTTTAAGATGCCTGTTACATGTTTGCTCTGCGATATAATGCCGACATATTTTCAGTGATATCTATCTGCTATCCTGAGCAATACAGCGGGCCATTGTCTTTTTTTCTAACGGCAAACATTTTGTCTAAAAAAATACACCATGCCGTTGACAGTTAGCTAACATCTTGCCTATTCAAAACACTATCCAAAAGTTTGTCGGCAAAAATACATAATATTTATATCTTTATTGTGATAAAGAGCATTGTCTCGAAAACGTTAATACACTAGAATACATAAGATAACGGCCATCTTACCGAAAAGACAATGTTGCCGTATGGGAATCGGCCCAGAATCACTTTTAAGATGCTTGCAGCAAGTGTGTTCTGCGATATCATGCTAACATACTTTCGGCGATGTCCATATTTTATACTAAAAAATACAGTGGGCCATAGTCATTTTTCTAACGGCTCACAAACCTGCCTCAAAAAAGACATCACGCATTTGCCAGATGGCTATCTTCTGGCGTTGAAACGACAGTTGCCGACACTACAGGTATCGGGCCGACACTTTGCCGACACTTTGCCGACACTTTGCCGACACTTTGCCAGATGGCTATCTTCTGGCGTTGAAACGACAGTTGCCGACACTACAGGTATCGGGCCGACACTTTGCCGACACTTTGCCGACACTTTGCCGACACTTTGCCAGATGGCTATCTTCTGGCGTTGAAACGACAGTTGCCGACACTACAGGTATCGGGCCGACACTTTGCCGACACTTTGCCGACACTTTGCCGACACTTTGCCAGATGGCTATCTTCTGGCGTTGAAACGACAGTTGCCGACACTACAGGTATCGGGCCGACACTTTGCCGACACTTTGCCGACACTTTGCCGACAGGTTGTTTTAACTGGGCATCTTCTTTCTAGTAATCAAGTTCAACGCATTTTTCTGTTATTTTTTGGGAAAATGTGATCAATTTAAATAGCCATGGCCTGCCACCCAGTCTTTTAGACTGGTATTACTATTTATGCATGTTTCTAAAAAATACTAAACATTCACTGCCACGTCTACAATCTTTAAATGTTATGGGCTCATAAATATTCATCTTATTTCGCTGCATCTGATAGTTTTGATTGGTGTGTTTGGCCACAATCAAAATAACATCGGTATCTTTACTTCTTAAGATATATTTTATTCACGCCAAATATTCCAGTAGCTGGTTCACGGTTAAATAATACTTTCGAAATCAAAGTTTGAACATTTTCCTCTTCTTTGAACGTAGGTGCATGTTTTGAAAGGAGCACTGACTAGCATGCACCCAGTGACGTTTGCAGCGGTATTTGATCGAATTAAAAACTTTTTGTTTACATTCGTGCACACTGAATATATTTTGTTTTAATGTATGTTAATTTTATGCCCCTTTAAGTAATAATTGGCCCTGAAACGTTTAGTTTCACACAATCGATGCATGATTCAAGTTCTCGGACCTATGGCAACGGACATAATTCATACAGCAGAAGTTTGCAAAATGCGCACTAAAGTATAGCCTAGGCTGGGCTCAATTTACAGCGAAAAAATTATAAAAATAAGCATTTCTGAATGTCACTTTGTTTTTATATACAAAAAATACGTGTAACTGTTATATATAAACTGATCAGTTACAGTTTTAAGAAAAAATATGACATTTTTCATTACTAAAAACACATTCTCACTTCATTGTAGGCGATTGTGACAGTATTTGTCGCACGGCAACTAGCAAAAGTCAAACTTTATTAACCTGGTTTTTTATATTAATAAGTGGAACCTACTAATTGTGTATTGAGGAATTGCCTATGGAGACTAAAAGTCATAGCTCTGAAAACCAGATACAGGAGAGGACCAGTACTTTTTTCTACATCAAGAGGCGTTCTATCCAGACAACTACGCCTTCGTAATGCACTCGCAGTATTTATATAATACAGATCATCACAGGAATATTTACCTCCTCAAGTAACAATGAAAGAACTTAGAAAGGATATTAACAGTGGACCATGCGATGTGTTTGGGAGCCACCGCCGATGTCATGGAAAGGGATACGATGTAAAGGCCTAAGGGGCGAAACCAGCGTTGTAACGAACTTGCAAATGACGAGATAATATCCGCTATAAACCTTGCAGCACATCACTCACGCAGCTTGATACCTAACGTGACTACAAATGCTGCAGAAGAATTTTACTGCATATCTGTAGGTTCGTCGTAAGCGAAAAGGTCCAACTTCGCTCTGCGAGGGGTTTACCAATTCGTCTCTCGCAAACAGTTCTGGAAGTTTTCGAACATGACACCCAAAAATATTACGGGCAGTAGACCGGAAACGTCCTCCAAGTATCATGGTCAGTGACAACTAACGTCTGCAGAGAAAAGGCGAATTACAAAGCAAACATCTGTTTCGTTTAAAAGTGGGAAGCTCAAATTGTTTCCACCCAAACAGAAAACGAGATATAGAAGAAAGTTCTACACGGAGGGTGGGAGATCACTGGAAGAGCTTTATTCTACACAATATGACGGTATTCATTAAATCACGCTTATAGGTATAAATATGAAGCGTGCAAATAAATAACTGATATTGTATTGGTAATAAAACTGCCTAGTCCCTCCCGCGCTCCTAGGTTTCGTACCTCGGACGTGGGTAGCAGCTGCGTATAGGCTGCCTGCTTGTTCCTAGAGCAACGAAATCCCTTGGGAGAGTAGACCGTAACTAGGAAGGTAGGGGTGTCGAGTCGCCACACTGTTTAAAAAATGTTCCTTTATTTTACGAAAAAGTGCTGGTAAAAATTTATCCAGAAGTATCTGTAAATTCTCTGTAAAATTACGGACACGTTGATTTTCAGAAACGGACTTTCCGTAAATTTGATGGAACCTCTCCGTTATTTTCCAAGTTAGTGTTCTGTACTTTCCGTTTAAAATAAAATGGGATAGTGATAATGTCTTTAATTTTCGTTATGTGGGTGTTCTACAGTGTATAAAAATAATATTAAAAAAGTTAAAATATTTTGTACTTAAGCGAGGTTAGAACCCGAGTCAAAAAATCATTCACCTACAACTCTCACTTGAAAACTGTGGCATAACTTTGATATTTGTATTCAGACGACACAAGCAAAAATTCAGTTTCTATTGAATTTAGTGTGTTTTTAGCGTTGTCAAATGTTACAGACACCTGATGCTATTGTTTAATGTTTGAAAGAATAGGCCATAGTCGCGTGGATAACCTTAACTGCCGCAGAAACGATAATTTCCTTGTTACAGTGGCGAAGAAAGCTTCGCGTAGAATCGGCATTATTCGTCCCCGTAACTCCGCAGGTATGCGGAGACTTTCCGTATTTTGTATTTACGGACTTACCTCCGTTTTTCGTCATTACGGATTGCCTTTCCGTATATATATATATATATACTGTACATTTCCGTAAAACATTCCGTAAATATACGGGGATTTTTAACAGTGCGCGCTACAATGAGGGAGGGAGAGAGCGTGCAACAGAGACAACATTTGAGGTGTTTAGTTCGCAAAATTGTCACACGACTGCAGTGCAATTACACGCTGTCTAGGAGGGGTTCCCGCCTAACTCGAGCTACTTCCCGCAATTCACGCCGAGAAGCGCGGGAGCCTATAAGGGCGACGTTGCCACGCGCATCAAGTGCGCCATCGCCTCTAAGCGCTAGGCTCTGAACTGACGTGCGGTGTTCTAGTCGTACTGCGTGCATCTTTGGGACTTTCAGCAGTCACTCTGTTATTTTATTACTTGGAAGTCTGTAGGAAGGTTCAATGCCGGACCCTCTAGTAATCTTCTATGTATCTGACGGGTATATTTTGAGATACAACGCTTTCTAGATGGCGTTTTAAGCCATTTTGGAGTACTTAAAAAGGATGTTTCTAATGTACGTGACATGTTGAAAGCTCTTAACATCTCTCGTACGAAGTGTGTGCTCTTTTCGTAGATCAGCACATTGGTCGCACGTTTAATAATTTCACAATAGAATCATGATTTACTAACACACTGTAACGCAGTTCAGGGTACAGCTGGGAGGGAGCCTTAGGCCTACATTTATGTGGAAGCATGCTGATAGCAGGGAACTATTTTCTTCTTTTGCACAACAATTGGGGAAAACACAGAACTGATATTACTGTCGTCAAAATGTAAGTGGTAAAGTATGGAGTGCTACATGCATGCCAAGATCTACGGTTTAAGATTGCCCAAGTGGTAAAATGTGATTTGGAGGGGGTGGGGGGAGGGTGCTCTAAGGTGTTTCTGAAAGGTGGTGGAGGGGAGCATAGCCATTATTAAAAGTCAAGTGGCAAAGGAGGGCATAACAGACGAAAAATAAGGATGTAATTGAAATGGTTTAGGATTGACTCGAAATTAAACTAAAATAGGGAGCATAGCGGTGCAGATAAATAAAGGCTGTTCACGATAAAGTGAGCACTTTTGAAATCAACCTTAGAAAAATGTCACTGCCCCTGCCTGCATATATTTTAACGGGCGCACTGGGTGACATATGCCCAGTAAAGTTGGTAACGATAGATGGGAAATACATTGTTCCGTATCTTAAGTCGAATTAAAAATTGTTAGGTAACCTTCGTGATAACTGGAATTATTTATTTCGTTTCCTGTTTTTTTTTTATTCATCGAAATGTAAAAATGAGCAGAATTGTTAAATGTTTACTTTTCTAATGATTTCACAGCTGCAGGCTGCCTATCCGGAATGTTACGGGTTGGATTCCGGATGAAATTACCTGTTTATCGTCGTTACTTATTCTCACGTCTCTACGTTCTGTGTTATCTGTACGCCTGATCACATTCCTCCAGACCTATTGCAATCATAGCGTCGTATACTTCCGTCTCCCAGCTACTCGGTGCTATATTCTTGCCCTTTTCTTCATATTGAAGATTTTTTACAGAAACATAAATTATTATAAAATACGCGAACAATTTTAACAGCAACAGCACCATTTACAGTCAATTTTACTACCCGTAAAGTAAACGATTATCACTACGGATTATGATGACCTCGGTAGGCAAAGCCGCTACATCATTTCGCAGTTTCCACGAGATTATGGATTCGTATTTCAGATAAGTAATAGAGTTTTTGTTTCATTGTCAAATAAAACTTTCAGCAAGTTAAGCTTAGTTGTCTTTGGCGCGACTAGTCTTCAGGGATGGAAATGGGGACGTTTATAGGCCTAATATCAGTACAACAGAAGAAACTGTGTAACTTCGAAAACTATAAGTAATGTGGTATAGAAATATTCAGGCATGTTACATACAGTGCCATAAAATTTGCGCACAGTTTAAAAATCATTCTGCAACGATGGGAGTTGGTAAGCAGGCACATCCAGTGATAACATGCAAACAAATGAAGTTTCGTGCTACTGTGCTGCCATCGCTCTACTTGTGTCGTAAATGGACAGTCCTCAGAACATATGTACGATAATTTCCACAATGTAAATATTTTTGTTATTTTTACTGAGAAATTGTTTGTAATTTTACAAATGCTAATAACAATACAAATATTTCTCTTGTAAAACTAATCTTTTGTAAAGCTACAAGGGCCGTGTTTGTAGTAGTACTCAAGAAATGTTAGTACTATACTGACCAATATCCACGAACTTCAGAAAAAGTGCGTAAAACTGTATGTCGCTGTTTGTGTAAAAACTATGGGCAATGTAAAGTGTAGTTACGTGCAGAAAGAAATATATTGCGAGTTTGAATAACGTTAAACGCTTAAAGAACTAAAATAATCATAATAAAACGTCAATTTCAATCAAACGTGACCGTATTACTCATTAACTGTTAATATTTCCTAGCCTTCGCGGAACACCTAAAATGAAATACAGTACAGGTAAATGTATTCTTCTTAATCTTGTAAGTAATTGGAGTTAATTTTAATATATAAATAATCGCTCTGTACGTAAGTAAAGTTGGTCTAACGGTCTGCCCTCATGGCTTAGGGTGGCCGACTTGTAGTCGAGGGATCGTGGGTTCATGCCCCTGCCCCTCCGCGGCAAATTTTCAGTTCGCTTGTCGCACTGAGAATTGGTCAGCAACTTGAGCTCGATAACGTCACATTAACCCAACTACTACAACGACAAAATAACGTGGTTAACCGTGCAGGCTAATAATATAAGCGATATGGGTTCTAGTCCCGCGCTGGCAAAGTGCGATCTCGATGACCTTCGATTGTTTCGCCGTTAACACAAAGTCGTCGCCTTCGTTTGCAAATAGTGTCTGTATGGAGAAACTTTGTCTGGTACGGACCTGCGACGTGCTGTTTGCAAGGGCGAATCACGTTTTTCTTTTGGATCGAATAGCAACGGTGCCTGAATTCGGACTGCGTCTGAGCTCTGCGATGCGTACCTTATTGACAGAGGTACTCGTCCGCTGGCGGCGATGATCGGTGGGGCCCCTTTGTATGATGCCCGCTCACCTCTTGTAGCGATACGAGAATCACTGAGTTCACAGCGGTAAGTGCATCACTTCATGCGGCCCCATGTGCTTTCGTTCCTAACAAAATTCTCCTTAACCAGTTTTCAGCGAGATATCGTCTTTCGGCGCCTACCTGCTTACTTTTCGTTTAAGCATTTCTGAGGCCTTATCGTTCACCTGGTATGTACCCATTGGACATTTGTAGGGCTACATCGGATGCTATGTTTCTCCATTTAAATTATTAGTTGTGTAGGGCATGATTTGCATCAACTGAGATTAAATCTGCCGCTGAACAACATACAGTGTTTTTGACTCCATTGTCCAACGTACTGATGGCTGTATCTAGGAACGATGCTGTCTGATGAGGAACTAAAGGCGACTCTCTTGTGCTGCATGTGGAAAGAGACTTGTCTTGATGCAGTGGCATTGCAATCACTGCTCTGTTGTGTTCATATTATCAACTAAGAAAATTTCCTGTGAATCCAACTATTCCTTCTTTGTTTGCATATTTCATGGGATATTATATATTTAAGGAGTTCTAATATTAAAATAAACGAACATAAACGTTTTGAGTTTCTTTCTTAAATGTCCACAATCTTGTCTGCCTGAGGTTGTTAATTCAGAAGAAATAATAGCATGTTATACCACGCTTTCAATCTGCAGTTAAATGTCAAAATGTTTATACACAGCAGGGCACTGAACTGTAACCTACATGGAAACAGAAGAACTAACGAACTGGTGCTGCTGTGCGCTAGGAAAAGCTATGAGAATGGGAAACATACCTTTGAATGTGGAGGTAGGTCACAATTTCATTGTTGGAAATATTAAGAAAGTACGGAAATCGTTGTGCACTATTAAAGGCGTAGGAAATTATATCCACTAATGTATTTACAGACCTGAAATCATTTAAAATTATTGGAAACAAATTTTGCAGATTTATTTCCATATTCAATATATGTAAGCGTTAATTACAGTTCAGGCACGGTTGATTATGATAAGTTGATGGTTTTTCTACTGACCAAACAAAATATTCAGGTGTAGTAAGTTCCAGTGAGCAAGCGGACCGTATATTTTAAAGATAATGTTTTCTGGAACTTTCATCCAAGTAGAATGTTTTTGATAAGCCGGTTACAAGAGTACGGAGCACAGGCGCCAGGCGCCGTTATGGTCTGTCATTCCGGTCGGCCGGTGGCCGTATTGGATATAGGTGACCTCGACCCTGACCCGTGACCTTGATATTTGCCCTATGCACGTGACCGTAAATGACCTTGAAAATAAATTTTAAAAATGCAGAGAAATTATAATACACCAAAAATTTTTTAAATTTATATATTTTTTTTCAAAAATAACATTTTTTTTACAAAAATTTATTTAAGATGTAAATATTAAGAGGCCCAATGTTTGATGACAGGTGGATCGACTAAGCTCCCAAAACAATCGGCCCTCGACAGGTCGACCGGTTTCAATCTCGTTAGCCATGTTAGATGTTGATGACCTTGACCTTGAACTATGGTCTTGGATGACCTCCAACACAAAATTTTCTAATAAATCTAAAAAAAAAATCCCTAAAAATAAAAAAAAAAGTTAAAAAAATAGTTTTAAAATTATTATTAAAATTTATTTAAAAAACATACATTTCCGGAGTTCCCTCTACCTCCAATCTTACAAATTTTTTTATTTAGTCGGTCAATAACTTGCCTTGGCGTATTAGTGGGCAGGCCTCCACTCCTCTCGCCGATACGCATTTTATTATGTGGCGCCATCTTGGTTTTCTCGTTTGTCATTTGTTTATATATTGCTGGAGGACGCCATCTTGGATTTCATATGTTTACATATACATCACTTAGGTGGCGCTAGTGTATTAATAATCGATATTGCCACCAGGTAAGTTGTCGATTTATCCCTCAGGCGGCAGCCATATTTGTTTGTTTTTAAAGTATACTTTGCACTGTCGGTGCCCTCCTATTTAGATTCAATTTTCAAAACATAGGTGGCGTTAATTTCTCGAATTCGCTGCTAGGCGAGCTGTCAGGATCCGCCCACTCTCTCGGTTCAACCGCCAGGCGAGCTGTCGACACTTATTTTTTATAGGCATAGGAAAATCTGTTTTTTTTTTCATCCGGTTTAAAATTTATATTAACAATTAGCAGTATGCCTACATGCATGGTACGAGACTTTGACTACCTACGTAATTTATGGAATCTATAATTTTTTATTAATGGTTTTAAGTAGTTCAATTTTTAAAGCTATTTTTGTTTAGTTATATTATCGTGCATAAAGTACAATGGTACTTTATAAAATATTTTTTCATTAAATTTATTATTTCCTGTGCCTTATAAATTTTAATTACATTCATTCAAATTAGGTAAACAATTAATAAAGCACAACTTTATTCAAATGCATTTTTATTCAATTAATTTAATACAGCCATTCATGTCCTCGAAAAAATATTACAATATTCTTCGATATATAAGTATCTCAATATATGCAACTTTGTTTTAGGATACAGTCTTTTATGCATCTCGCTATTCACACTTGTATTGTCCTTGTGCAAAAATATCGTGACATATGTTGCAACCACACATTGTGAAGGATGTAGGTAACTACGCTTTTGAGTACATGTACTAAAGTCACAAGAGACCTGCTTGCAGCGAATCTGGTAGCAAGGTACTGATTAGAAATGCTCTTCACCGATACAGGTATTTGCAGGTCTAAGTACATGGTCGGTACGGCTGAACTGCTTACCTCACCTGTCACACAAATATGACATGCGACAAGGATTCTTGGCACAATGAAGGCTTTCATGGCGCCATACACTGTAGCCGAAAACAAATGTCTTACCACAAATGTGGCACTGATGACGATGTACTGGTTTAGGCAAGGACTCGGATGGATCAGTTGGAGATGTAGGTGCTGGAGCTAAAGAAGCAGGTAACATCAGCAATGGGGTTCTAGTTACCTCAGCCGAAAATTTCGACGGCTGCATTGAAGATTTCGTAGGCGTCACAGCTGAAGAAGTCTATGGTACCATATCAATCTGAAACGATGGTATTGCACTGGTGGAAATAAATGTTGCTAGTGATGTAGTCATCACAGCTGAAGAAGTTGATGGCTCTGGTAAAACACGACACATCTCACTCGAAGAAGAAATAGATGGCGAGAAGCCACTGGCGGACAGTATCCTCTCCACTTTATCGTAACTGGCCATGGATTACCTGGCGTAAAAGCTAGCCTAGACGATCCGCCTTTCATATGTACCGTTGTCAAACTGGGCCTCTCAGTTGACGCCCTATTGCTTATACTATATGCGTATGCAAGCCCTATGACGTCACATCGACTTCGAACCAATTGTATTACACCATTAGTACATTGTTCGGACATCTACCAGCCAATCAGCGTGTCTTCGTGTGATTGCAGTTGGCCAATCGCATGCAGGTATTGAGACATCACATGCAGGCAAGTAGGCAGGCCTTAGGTGCTTATCATTATGATATATACAAACCACACAAACAGAGCAGTCCATGAGATCCTGTGGAAACTGCCCCAGTCGAAAACATTTACTCGCAAACGCTGCCCATCGACGAGGAAGCCAACCCAGAACACATGTGTCCGATGTGTATAGATCTCGATGAAGTTTTGGATGACTTTATCAAAAGATTTTGAAAGAAAAAATCTTCGTGTCCATGCAAACTTAATTACTCACAACAAAAATGGTAAAATATATATTGCATTATTAAAGGAATAATCATGCAAAACTATTTCACCATCAAGCAGATTTCACTCTCTAGTGACTCCTGCAGAGTGACTCCTGCCGACTGACTGCTGCAGACTGACTCCTGCTAATTGACTCCTGCCGACTGACTCCTGCCGACTGACTCCTGCTAACTGACTCCTGCTAATTGACTCCTGCCGACTGAGTCCTGCTAACTGACTCCTTCTAATTGACTCCTGCCGACTGACTCCTGCTAACTGACTCCTGCTAATTGACTCCTGCCGACTGAGTCCTGCTAATTGACTCCTGCCGACTGACTCCTGTCGACTGATATTTTCTAATTTTGCTTGGGTAATAAACCTCATATTAGTACACAAGAGTATGTTAAACATGTTTTCGTAAATTTATTGCCTATTTGTTTGCATAATATGAAATAATATATCTTCGTGACATCACGAGGAGCTGATAGAGCACAAGTATTTAAGCAAGCATCAGAACTCTTTCTGGCATTATGGAGGTGCACGGAGATTGTTGCAAAAATGAAAATCGATAATAGTCGAGTTAGCTCTTACATCTGGCCTTTCGAAAATTTATTGTTCGTTTGTCTACGATACACTGGTATATGTGCAGGTTTATATTGGACTAAGGAATATTTTAAAATCGGTATTCGGCTCTGATATTACGTTGCGTACTGTGTAAATCTAACAAATAATATTATTAGGGGACGGGGTCTAATTTATTTTTTCAGTGGTTAGATCCTTGGTGTGTAAACACAGCTACTTCCTCTGAAGGTGGAAGATTAATTTGACTAAAATAGTAAGCTTTTTCATTTCGGAATATCGCGTCAATTCGAAAATATAAATATGTAGCACTGTGAGGGCCATGATGCATATTATCATAGGTTTAATTACATTTTTTCCCTTTATTTCTTTAATAAGTGGTCTGTTTAATCTTACCTTAACTGAGTTTCATGCGAGAAAATATTTTTGTTCTGTGCCAAAATGCCTTAGGTTTATCAATCGCAACAAGGGTTAAATCTTTTATTCATGAAACTAGGTTTACACTCGTATTTATGGAAGTGAGCGGATTGAATATTCTGTTACTTTCTTTTTCTAAACATTTTAACGCATATTGAAACCTACGCATGTGTCCGTGGAAATATTTCTAAGTATATGCATCAGCAGATGAAAGGCTTCGTTCGCAGGGTTACGAAGAGAATAACAATGACCCGATTCTGTACATATGTGGTTGAAAAAGTTGAAATTAAATATTAAGCTCACTCTTAAAGTTGAAATAAAGCTCGATACGCTGCCTTTGGAGCACTGCACACGACTGTGCAATCTGAATAACACAAAAAAATTTGTACAGATGCCATAAAATTTTCAGAAAAGTTTGATTTATACTGTTGGATATGAAAGAAGAATGTATATATTTAGCAACTTTATAAAATATTTTTATTCTACTGAAATATACTTTATAATGTAAAATTAATCGATCGATGGAGTCCACATTTTAAACGAAATTTAAGCGCATTTCCGTTTTGAATGCTTCGGAAATCAGAATTTACAAGAAAATCTTCTTCAAGAAAGATCGTCATAATGTTTACTGTGACCAGGTGTAATAAAATCATAGTAATAATATGTCATATCAATTATATAATTAACTTTATTTCCGTCAGTTTCAGCCTTAAATATTTGTGACAAATAGATGCACATAAAATCAATAATACAAATTACTTCTTACATTATTATTACAATTTTCTTAAACATAATCATAGTTCTTGCAAACTCTGCATTCTGAGGCATCCAGAATGGAAATATGCTAAAATTTTGTTTAAAATACCGACTATTTTAATCGATTATTTTTTTACATTTAAGAAGTATATTTTAGTAAAATAGTTTATAATGTGGCAAACTATATACATTATTCTTTCATATACAGCATAAATCGCACTTTTCTGAAAATTATTTGAGTGCCTGTAATATTTATTTTTTGAGTTGTTCACGTTGTATAGTCGGGTGCAGTACTCCATAGGCAGTTGCTTTACTTCAACCTTAACTAAAAAGTATAGCAGGAGACAGATAATTTAATGTCGTACGTAGTAACATAGAAAATAAATTATAAATCAAATTTAGTTTCTTATATGGTTTTATTAAACCACCATCATTAACGAACTCAGATACACCCCTCAGGCGTCCTCACATGTCACGATATTTAGCAGTAAAACATTTATGGTAATATTTCATTGGTTGGGAACAGAAATGGAGAAAGGGACGGGTAAAGATTGTCGATGAGATATGTGTATCATCAGGAATTGTGTGTTATGTTCATAATAAAAAAAATTCAGAGTACTAGTTGTAGTGATTGAAAAGCAATGAAAAGTTATTTTCAGTGTCTTGCCAACATGGCTGCTGCACAAGCTAACATAACGACCATATCTGACATGTACACCTCGAATATATGTAACCACTCTTATAATATTTGGGAAAATCTTCGTTTCCATATATATATATATATATATATATATATATATATATATATATATATATATATATATATATATATATATACACACACACACACGCACACACACACACACATCGTTTCCACCTGTACTGGCACAGATGTCCTGATGGTTCAGTAGACTTTGGCATCTGTCTTCCAATCCTAGGTCCGGCAGTTTGCCGCTCCTCATCTCCACAGCAATTTATAATGTATTTAATCATATCACGTCGATAGAGGTGAGTGTCTGCATACAGCACGTGGAAAATCGCTCTTAGGCTTCAACTGACACCAGTGCTTCTAACAGCCGATGACATCAAACTACACTAGCGCTGCCTAGCTTATAGTGGCGAATCAAGATTGTACCTTTGATGCGCATCAATGTGGCAGCCGATACTATACCACCTAGCAGATGATAATAAAACCAATATTACGTCCTTGGTAGGAACAACCGACATCCAAGATGGCGGCCGACACCAGCACCACCTAGCAGATGATAGAAGAACCAAGATGGAGGCCTGCAGCAGAAGAAACAAGATGACAGCTTACAGACATCTAATATGGTGGATTGAGTGAGAGAGAAAGAGAAGAGGAGTGTGAGAGGAGAGAAATAATCATAAAACCACTAAAAATATCTAGAAACAAGATAATGACATGGAATGACAGAGCATGAAGTACCAAGGCAGAATGACAAAGCTCCCGGTGGAACTGGCGCTGGCCTCGCCAAACATCCCCTCTAGGTGGCCGACACCTATAAAAGGTCACACCTAGAGCACTACTTTATAGTCAAGTTACTTTAACCCCTGCAAATTCGAAATCTAAATCGGCTCTTTTGTTCTTCAGGGTCCACCGGGAACTTCGCAATTTTGACACCGCCATGCTGTCCGAAAGATAAATAAAAACTACACTAATCTACTCACACAAACATTAACTACTGCGATCCGCGCACTCCCTTCCCTTTAAATTTAAGCATGGCGGTATATCCATTAACTGCATTTGGCCCAGTGCGGTCAGGCTGTGAAGGACTTAGTTTTGGGGAATGTCTGGTAAGCCAGTAACATTCCTCGCCACATCGCCCTGGCCAATAATTTCAATTGCCTTGTCCTTTTCCATGGTTCTCATTGTGGGTTCCTTTTAAGGTATCTCCATACCCTTTTCCATTTTGTTATCTTCGTGAGGCTTCACGGAGAGGGGATCTTATTCCTCCCTGGTCCCAGACACTTTGACAATACCAGCGGTCTTTCCATGCACTGGCATGGGTCTTTCCTGCACCAATGAACATGGGGTGAGAGGGCCACTCTCGCACTCTTCCAACTCAAGTACTTGGGGGTTGACATGTTCACCCATTATGAGTGTTCATGTGTTCCCCATCTTCCTCCAGACTGTCTCCAAATTCGTCATTCAACTGGCGACTTGCCCACAAAACATCAAACTCCTCCCTTCTTTTACCAATTGTGTTAAGATGTCATATTACGTCTCTGGTTCTAAAACTGTCCCTGAGCATGTCTCCTAGTCTGAGGGGTCCATGTTTCTCCTCAAATTCCAGTTTCAGATCCTCTATCTTGGGGCACTCCAATGCATGGATGGGGGTGTCTTAACACCCCGCACGCCCCGCAATAGGGATCGTCCACCAGGCCCATTAAGGACAGCTTCTCCTTAAAGTTTCCATGCCCTGGGAGGAACTGCGCCGAATAATGGCCGACTTTGAGCCACTTCTCCAGCCGCAGCCTCCCCCGGACATCTGGAAATATCCAACACGTATTCCTTTCTTTCATGGAGTTCTCCCACCTAATCTGCCATGTTGTTATTGTGACTTCCTTTATTGCTTTCAGGTCTTCAGAAGGAATTTCTTCCCGTCTCCTTCCAGCAATTTGTCCCTTTTCTACCACCAGCAGATCTAGGGGGATTTATCCTGCCACCACTTGGAGTGAATCATTTGAAGCCATCCTATAGGCCTTGGTGATTCCCAGTAGTGCTGCTCTCTGTGCACTTATAATCTTTATTTTGCCATGGACCCTCACTGCCTCAGGAAACCACACCCCACATGAGTACGTGAGTATGGGCAGGAACACAGATCGATACATGAGATTTAATGTCCGGTAGCCAAGCGCCCAGTTGTGGGAACCACTGCCCTGAGCCTCTGAAACATTACCATGGCCTTATTCACTGCATGACGTACATGAGAATGGAATGCCAGCTGTTTTAACTACTATGCCGTTAAACCAGCTGAGAAGTTCAACATGAACTTCCCAGCCCGTACATCAATCTTTTTTAGGGCACTATCTGTCTTTTCCTACAGTTCTCTCCGTGACCAAGCCAGTACCAGGAGTAGACCATCATCGGCATATCCATATATCACGCAGTCACACGAGAGTTCCAGCCTTAGCAGTCCTTCAAAGATCACATTCCATAATATGGTACAAAGGACCGATCATTGCGGACAGCTCTTGGTCAGTACCTTTTCCTCTCTCTGTCTCCCCATATCCATCACGCACATTCTGTCAGTCAGGAAGCTCTTTATTACTTCGTTAACATTCTTGGGGCAGTCCAACACGCACAACAGCTAAAGAATCTGTGGCCACCATGCATCGTCAAACTTCCCTGCTATATCCAGATAAATCGCTATAAAGTAGGTCTGATCGTAGGTTTTCACCTGATCTACCATGTCCATGATTGCAATTTGTGTACTTTCCCTTTCATGAACCAATATTACTTCGGGTGTATTACTTGCACTACGTCCAAGTACTCCATTAGTCTTCTATTTATTAGACGTTCGAACATCTTCCCCATTACTGGAAGCAATGCGATGAGCCTGTAGGATTTTGCTTTTCTCGGGTTCCTTCCGCCCCGCCCCCTTATAGATCACTATAATTAAGGCCTCTCTTCCACATCCCAGGGATGGTACCTTCTTTCGGACAGTCATTCAACAGTTCTAAAAGATCATCACTAATTTTTTGATATGATCGGAGGAGGATTTCCCCCGTCATTCTATCCAATCCTGGAGCTTTTCTGAGCTTGGTTATCCTGACGACATTGTCGAGATCCCGGGTGGAAAATTGTGCCGTTTTATGACTGCATGAACTGGAACTTCCTTGAAACAAGATGGCAGATGCAAAACAAGATAACGGAAGCAAACAATATGGCTGACAATAGGTCAAGGCCATCCATGATGTTGGAATCAAGATTGCGGCTTGTCGACTGGTCCACTGCCAGATACCACTGTGCTTTTTCACTCGAGTTTTAACGGACTTTGTCGCGATAAAGTAACCTGAGTGCTAAAATATCGTCGTCCGACGTTGACATCGCCGGCCGTGGACTGAACTGTTCATTGAGGAATGTTGAAGCGTGTATGGGGACAGCACGTTTCAGGCCAAACCTCGAGGCCGCGCCTGCACAGTTCCTGCATCAAGGTTTGGCCTGCACGTGTGTGGGCACCTTTCAGGTGTCAGGTGCGGTAAGCAGTTCAGCCATAACTTAGACAATCTAACACCTGTAAAGTTGAAGTGCACTTCTCATCAGCACCTCGCTACTGGGTTTGCTGCAAGCAGGTCTCTTGTGACATTGCAGCATGGCCTCAAATGCGTATTTCCCTACATAACCTGCCCTACACAGTGTGGCGGTGTAATAAATATCACAATATTTTCTCACAATACAAGTGTGAATATCGAGATGGATAAAAAACTGTAACCTTCAACAAAGTTTCATGTATTGAGTGACATATATATGTAAATATATATATATCGATGAATAATGTAATTTTTTTCGAGGGCATGAATGACTGTATTAAACCAATTAAATTCAAATGCCTGTGAACAAAATTGTGTTTATTTCATGTTTTTCTAATTTGCCGGAATATATTTAAAATTTAAAAGGCACAGCCTAACGGCTGAACTGTGAGAGTGGGTGGATGCCAACAGCTCGCCTAGCAGCAAAATCGAGAAATTAATCCACCTATGATTTGAAAACAGAATCCAACATAGAGGGCGCCGACAGCGCAATCTATACTGTAGAAAAACAAACAAATACGGCTGCTGCCTGGTGGCTAGATTGACAACTTGCCTGGTGGCGATATCGATTATTAACACACTAGCATAATCTAGATGAAGTAAAACTATACATATGGAATCCACTATGGCATCCTCCAACAATGTATAAAAAAATTACAAACGAATAGAATTATTAAAAGTGAGGGGGTGTAAGACTGTCAAATAATTAGTGAAGTTGACCGATTAAATAACCGATAAATAATTGGCCAGGGTGGTGGTGGAAGAACCTCTGGAAAAGTATTTTTAAAAATAAATTTTAATAATAATTTTTAAATCAATTTTTCGAAATATTTTTATATTATTAGGAATTTTTTGGCTTTAAGGTCATCCAAGGTCAAGGCTGAATTTTAAGTTCATCAACTTCTAACATAACTGACGAGCTGGACACTCGTCGACCTGGTGACGGCCGGTTGTGTCGGGAGCTCAGTCGATCCACCTGCTAACGAACCGTTGACATCCTACATGTACATCTTTAAATAATTCTTAAATATTTATTTTCTATATATTTTTTTTGGGATTATATAATTTTTCGGCAATTTTTTGGAATTTTGGATTCAATATTTCATGGTCATGGGCACATGATCACAAGAATACGGGTCAAGGGCGAGGTCACCTGCATCCAATATGGTCGCCGACCGACCAGAATGACAGAATGTGGACGGCGTCTTGCGCCTGTGTCCCCTCCCCTTGTGCCCGACTCATTTAAGTCTTTATACTCATTCAGAAATTACATAAGGATGTTATTGGAGTGTGCAAGGCTACGTGCCTAAGGGATATGTGATTTAGGCATACAGTGCCCCTCGCTTACAACTAAAGACACACCATGCTTGGGGTATGCACAAAATCTACTATATTTGAGATGTATCGTGCATGATTGAAAACGAAGATTATGTAAATTTTGTTGAGATCATTTATTTGAACCATTAAAACAACACTCTTTACTTCGTTGTGGTATTCTATGTAAATTCTTGCATAACCAACATCCTACGTTCAGCAGTTCCATAGATAAACTTAGCTGGAAACTGTACGGATTTCGGGTGTATGATGAGAATACCCTCATTAGCAAAGTCTACCCGAACTGATGGTATATCCATTTCATACATCTGGGCATGTCGGAAACATGGCCATATGATTTCAGTGATGTGTCCTATGGCACCATTAACTAGCGAGTCCTTTGCCAACATCGATGTTGGATCGCAACAAGACCTTCGCTCCTACAAAAATTTCCATTCTTGAGGCATTCCTCCTGTTTTATTAATGTCTGATGGAATTATGTTGTGAATGTCAATATTCTTGGCATTTCTTGTTGCTTCTATTAACTTATCCTGGGCTTTAATTTTGAACATCGTTGTTCCAGGTCGCTGTCACCATATTATTGCATTGTCATCGGGTTCTGTATGTATACCAAGTTAATGCTTGATATTGTACACTTACCAGAGTGTGCGCCACACTGTAAGACATATTCAAACTGTACACCATTGATATCAACACAACCTTACAGATGTCTTTCAGTGACTTATCTTACCCTTACATTACGTCGTGGTTGGCGCGAATGTGTCGAAATATTTCACAATGCGCTGCCGAAGGATATCAAAACTGGCAGCAGGAGGTTTATAAAGCAACGCTTTTACTGACCCCATAAGTAGAAATCGATGAAATTTTATGTCAGGATATTGGGTGGCGCATGTAATTGATCCGTCGCGTCCAAGCTACTGTCTAGGTTAAGTAGAGCCCATGTACATACATACTGCTTATGGCTGAAATAAGGCTTTTACATAATCACGCATGAAACATGGTGCTCGTCTGCGATGTAAGGAAATGTCCTCGAGTAGTATGGGTAACGCACTTGCCAAAAAAAAATCTTGTAGGTCTTCTCATTTAACCATACAGGTAGTACGGATGGGCCCACTGACACTTTTCCCACAATTTTACCCTAGACACTTAGCGTGAACTGATGGTGGTTCCGGGGAATGTGTTACTGCATGAGGATTCTCATCTCCCCAGCCGTAGACATTCTGAAAATTAATGACGCCATATAGGCTGCCTATAGTGAAGGTAAACTCATCTGTCCAGAGCACATGTTGTAAGACGTGTGCATCGTTTCCCATTGCTGCTGCAGTCAAATGAAAAATGCCATCCATTGCAATACTCGGCCTCGATGAGCGCCTGATCTCGCTGGATGTAATAGGGGTAGAGTGTATTCTCCTTGGGGATCCTTTATACACTGACACGACTTACACACTGTGTTCTTGCTACGTATCTCTTTCTGCCCTCAGGGTGGTGCCTGACGCGATGCATTATGCGTTCCTACACACTGACGGTCCTGGCACTTCGAGGCTTTCCGCTGTTTCCGGCGCGGCCATCAAAACACCAAGTTTATATGGACATTCATAAATAGGTTTAAATGTGGTTTCGCTCGGGTTTTGTGATCCGGAAAGTTTTCCGTTTACATTTATCTCACTGCGGTGCCATTACAATTAGGACCCCAACTTAGTAGGGTTATGTCGATCTGTACTGCATGTGTATCCAATTTTACTGCACGCGCTCTTCAACTGCGACATTCAACACCCACCACTAATTAGAGTGTTATTCATGAGGAGTTACCGCCACTCACAGAGCTTAGTCTTTGCAACATCTGGAGCAAAACATGTCATATACACGGGGGTCATATTCCCAAAATTTACAGAGTAATTCGAAACATTATAAAAGTACGAATGAAATAATAACCCTTCCAGAAGAAAATACAGTGATGTACTATCAGATCGTATTGTTTAAAGTTGATCATCACAGTTGCGTCCAACAAGTTTACAACATATGTTCTAAAATGTTTCCGTCTACTTCCATGCACTTGGCCGCACACTTATGAACAGCATGTGTTGCTCTTCATAGCTGCACACGGCTGGCTTTTCTTTATGTAGCGGCGTCCATGATACGCACAATTAGTTCCTCGCCTCATTACGCAATCCTTTAGTAAACAACATCCTTCGTCCATCCCCATACCCAATAATCTAGACATTTCTAATTTGTCGAATTACTCTGGAAATATTGAGAATAGGGCCCACATTTATATGACATGTTTTGCTCCAAATGAACTAATAAGCCCTGTGAGTGGCGGTAACTCCTCGTGAATGATCCTGTATATCGGTGTGAATCGTATAGGCCGAACCACTTGTGAAGCGTATTTCAGTATCGGTGCAACCAAGCATTTGTATTTTGTATTTTCTCCGCGGTAGGAATACCCTCTAACTTAAGAATGCAACTACCCAGAGGCGAAGAAGCATAATCGGCCATATGCTTCTTCGTTATTTTTTCTTCATACATTTCGCACATAATATCGTGTAAACAGAGCCCATGTTTTTGACACACACATACTTGTGTATGTGGTTATGTAACACACGTGCACGTGTTTCATGTAATGTATTTGTTGTTTGTAACGATGGTATTTTACGCAATTTATGTATTGCATTCATGTATTATATGTATTGTGTGGATAGAAGGTGCACATATCAGCATATTTATACGTGCACATGTACATGGGCATATAAATGCATGGTTACACAAGTATACGCTCGCGTGCGGATTAATATGTGCATGGACGAAAGTTTAGAATACGGCTGTTTCGTATACTTTACATGGTTTCCTTGGTGTGGCATCGTATTGTGTGGTAATGTGTCATGCGTATGTATGTCTATTTGTGAAAGTGAAAACATGGTTTTATGCAAGCATGCGTGCTTGGTTTTAATGGTTTGGTTGCACGTTCATATATGTAGATATACACAATTATTCATACGAACATTATATATATATGCCACAGTTCATTACCCAAGCTACTTAAAAAGTAGTCCAAAGTTGCCCCCCCCCCCCTTCTTCTATCCGAAATATATTTCTAAAATTCTAAATAAGGAAAACGGTTAGTGATTAATACGTAATTTTTCAACATAGTCGTGTTGTGGCCACGTTGGGTTAGTGGTTAGACTATATACCTCTCACCTAGGAGAACTGGGCTCAATTTCCGACAAGGTCGCTCCCGGATTTTCGCATATGGGAATCGTGCCGAACGTTGCCGCTGGTCGGCGTGTTTTCTCGGGGGTCTCCCGTTTCCACGCCCCTTCATTCCCGCGGTGCTCCATGCACACCACGCATTACATTCATCGCGTCTCACCACCTCCCAAATCTCTTTCCTCACTCACTCACATATTCGTGTTTGAGGCTGTTACAGCGCGGGACGCACATAATTTTCTCACTGGATACTATTGCAAAATATCTTCCCAGCATTATGTCGGCAGGAAACCAAGCCAGGATCACTCTTCAAGGACAACAGACAGGCCCAAATGTGCCGCCATTTGCCTTTCTCGCACTGAGACGACACGTAAAGTAATAGCTTTATCGTGCGCATGTGAAGAGCGTTATGGAAGGCTGATTTGCGCAGGCTATCCCCCAAGCCTGGTTCACATGTACTCCCATCACGCCGAACAGACTGAGTGGAAAACTAGAACAGCCAATCAGAAGCCGCCTTCGGATTCCCCGCGAGTCACGCGTGCATTTTTGAAACGTACACTTTTAATAAAAAAAGTTTTCCAGGGAACGCCAGGCGTCTCGGCGTTTTATGACTCGACGCCACTGATACACACAAATATTTTTATCTATGCATTTACGCTCTGGCGTGTCTACTGACGCCGAAATTTAATTTAATTTAATTTGTTACCTCGACTGACTGTTTATTCGTCACAAATATTTATCGTCGATAATTTCGAGTTGCATTTGTATGGTTGTGTACGTATTCAAACATATTATTCGAATTTATATGGATATATCTTCCGAACATTGTGCATACATTTATCGAAAACGTCAGTAATCTGAAAGTTTAAACCAATTTGTCATTTTCGGCCGTGGGAACAGCCAGTATCAGCACGCAAGCGTGCCGCTGAATGTAGTCTCACGGAGTAGGTTGAAAGTTCACATGAATACTGGCAGCCGACAAGAACAGTCCTGTTTTTACTATTTCCTTTGGGCAAACTGAATTTTTTTCCTATACCCATCCTTCGCTATCTACTGGAAAATTTCGACTTCTCCTATGAACGAAGGTTTGCGTTAATATAATGTTTACTAATGATTGTTATTATAATTGGCTGGAAACTTGCGAAAAAACACAAGTGGTTCGATTTTAGGGGTAGGAAATTATTTACTTTCTCCTGAATGTTTCTTCGTATTTCATTACTGCTTTTACTTTGCTTGAACCATTGCAGAAAACATCTAATGCGAAGCTTTATATATTAAATTGAGGCGTTACACGCCATTAGATTATACGACCATGTAAGTAGCTGCTGTGAGCAGTTTGTTTTTGTCGTAAAGAAATTTATTACAACCACACGTTATAAACTTTTGGACTAATTTCACGCGTGTATCACAACAGTAAATGTTTAATTATTTAGGTTTTTTTCTGTGCGATTATTAGTTCAACTGTTTTTTTTTTCGGAGGCTCAGGTTCTCACTAGCATTGACCTATTATTCTAGATGTTAATAATTTGTCTAAAACCGAAAATTTAAATTTAAATAACGCTGTACTGCCGTCTAGATGTAAGAAATCTAGAGTGAAAGTGAACATCAGTATAGCTGTTCACGTTAAAATGAGTACTTTTGGAAACCCTGCTTAAGATAGACTTGTATGCACGTTGTGTATTCTTCCGCCTTAGGTAAAATTAACATTTCCATGGACCTCGCCACTTTTTTCATGCATCGGCCAAGTGAAACTGCGAAATTATTTAAAAAATAAATATTTTAAAATGTGTTAATTTTTACACTTTGACGCTTTAAAAAAAAAACGGTAACCGAAAGAAATGATTTGACTTACCACAAATGTTTACCTAACACTTCTTATTCAATGTTAAGATATGGAACTACTTTCCCCTCCATCGTAACCAACTTTACTGGGCGAATGTCACTCAGTGCGCCCGTTAAAATATATGCAAGCGGAGGCAGTGGCATTTTTATTATGTTAATTTCAAAAGTTCTCACTTTATCGTGAACGGCCTTGAAGTGTCGAACCGTGTATAGTTTTATTACAATTTACTGTTGGACTCACTCCTTAGTCAAGGAAAGGCCACTTTTTCGCAATTTATAAAGTTCAACTACATAAACAAATTAAATATAATACGACTTTAGGCTCTAAATGACAGCGGCCGAAACTTGTAATAGGCATACTGAAACGTGTGTGGTGCGGGACTGTATTCGCGAAATTGTCTGCACTTGAGAGAGACGTCGTGACAGAAGACGTCCATCTAGACGCCACGACGCCAATGGAACAGCGCCCAGTTTGTGCGGTTAATAGCACCACCGAACAGCGAAAACTTTTGCAACGCACATGTTTGTTATGGAGAATGAAGAGAAGCGATGGCTCGTCCACAAAAAGAAGAGCCATACTGAAGTTTCGTTATCAGCTGGAGGCTGCTGACACCAAAGTCCAATCAAGTGCGCGTTCACAATCACGACAGCTGTTGGGCAAGGCCGTCCAGACACGTTAAACGAGTTTCAATTCGCCAGTGTTGCTACGCTTGCTGCCCCAGCGGGAGATTAAGCGGCGCTTGCACGCCAGTTCTACGGTCTACAGGCGAAGCTTTCCCCAGTCGGATAAAAGAATTTTCCATTCGGCGTCCACGCGAAAAAAAAATGAAAGTGAACTGCGGGGGCTGCGTTGGAGGTCTAGAATTTATCAACGGGGAGTGTACGTTTGTGTCTCTTGGTGGATATCGGGTCCTTCTCTGTGTGCCCACCCCAAACCCACTCTGCAGAGGCAGCCTGCACCCCCTCCTCCACCTCCTCCTCCTCGGCTCGGGCACCAGTAAAGCCAGTCACCATTTCCACACCATTACCTTGGCCATTGCACTCTCTCCACACACACACACCTCATAAATTTGCAGCGGTATTTCGGCAGGAAGGGCGTTTTCTGCAGACAGAGAAAAAAAAAAATATGTGAGCTACAATTTGCAGTCTTGCATCTCTTAGTTTGCATCGGCTCATCTCGCTGTTTTTATAGGCGATTTTATTCCGATTCCTGGTTACATGTAGTAGATTTGTGCTGCGTTATTTCTCGCTGCCATCCGGCTCTAAGTTTTCAAACAGAGAAAGTTAACTCCACTTTGTAGAACAGTTGTTTTATACAGCTTTTTATTTATGTTCAACAAAAATCGCGCCACTTAGGTAATATTAACATATGGCGATTTAATCTATCTAGCTGTGTAAAAAAATATCTCTCTTGCATATGTTGAATGCTAAGAAAAAATTTTTTTTTTTCGTTTTACCTTATTTTTTAAAACTTTCCTATTCCTGAGTTATGAGTAAAAAGAAATATAATTTTAAAACTAGTGCCTACAGCTCGAGAATAAATGTTCGCAATATTCTAGTTACACAAGGAAATTATTATTTTTTTCAATCGCGAAATGACACGTGTTCTTCGTAGAGATTACACCATGGTTATACTAAAATATATCTAATATTTGATACCGTCTTCAAGATTTTGAAACAACACATAGAATAATTACTTGACTACATATTAGCGAAAAATAACCGGTCTTCGAATCTGTGTCATCAGTTCAATGTTCGAGTGTCTTAATCCAGTCGCTATCGGGTGAGCGAAGAGACGTGGGCGGCTCTTAATAGCGAGTTCTTGACAGTCGATATTCGCCATCGGCGCAGGTTATCGCAGTGAAATTGGTTTTGTAAGATATTTGAAGTCCTGAAGGTTTTTAAGTTCATTCAGTTACACAATAAATATACATATTTGTGGTTCGTTTCTGGGAATACATATAGATATTTAATAATGATGGTTTATGGGGGAAAAAAATGATAAAAATGTTGTGATTGGCACATTATAAGCATTTACCCCTTTTACAATATCTGCAGTATACGTCAAGTACTAACTATGAATGAAAGAGAAAAGCACATTATTTTTAAATATACAGGTTGTTCCAGCAGGATGTTATTAATTTAAATTGCGCGCTATTTGAGTACGTACGAGAACTAGTGGGGAACAAGTGCATCATGGGAAGCAGCCATATTAAAAGTTTAGTATTTCATTATGCCATAGCCGACATGATGAATTTGTTGGTGGAGCATCGCGTCTATGCTGTGTTCCGTGCTCTCTATCTCTCGCGGGGAATTTCTTCCGGATATTGCATTTAGATCTTCAACTGCATCCATACGAAATGCAGATCGCGCAGGTTAACTGCAAGCAAATGATAACCGCACTTGCCTGCACTTTTTTAGTATGGCGGTGGACATATTCAAAAATGATCGAACTGCTTTGAAAAGATTTGTCATTTCTGGAGAAGCTAATTTTAACGTATCGGGTTAAGTCAACAAACAGAGCTGTCGTTACTGGAATTGAAGGCAACCCGAGCAGGTGCTTGCAAAGACACTGATCGCTGAAGCAATAGTTTGATGTAAGGTGTCAGCTTTCAATATCATAGGGTCGTACTTATTCGAGCAGAACAATCGAACTGTGAGAGTAACAGCAGCCCTTCACCAAAATATGCGTACACTACTGGGATTTCCTAATACAGACGAAGATGGCGAACTCTGGTTCACAAGGTTGGGGAGCGATCTTTTTCTAGGACGTGTAATTTCATGGCCAGCGAAATCCACGGACCTAGCAGCACCCGACTATTTCCTTTGTGGATATTAGGAGTCGAAAGTATACGCTACCAAAACTCGCAGTATCCATCAGCTAAGAGAACGCATTGTTGCTGAAGTAATTTACTTTGGCGTGTCATGGATGACTATTTGCGCATGATTCATGAATTTGTTCGATTCCGGAGTGGCCACTTAAATGGTGTCGTTTATAAAAAGTGACAAATAAACAGAATGTTAACAGATTTCTGCTGTGGTGTTATTTCTGTTCGTCATGCATCCTACTGTCTCGCTACGGTACATAGGTTTGAAAACCGTCATATCATACTGGGGCATTCTGTATTAATGCTTATCAGATTTCACGTGTTTCTGCTAGAGCGTTTCATGACTTATAATCATTCCTTCTACAGAATTCCTTAAGTTTCTCAGCATGCCGCTTGGTCTCTCCCCCAAAATTATTTACATTTAATTTTGCTGTCGTAACAAGTAAACATTTTCCAGGTCAGGAAATTAGCGACAAAAAATTTGTTTCCTTCTAAACTATGACAATTCAAGACCCGCGGGCATTAATTTTGTTTCATAGTGAGAAATATATATATATATATATATATATATATATATATATATTGGAGACGCACACATATTTTCATTTTATCATCGTTTTAAGGGTTTGAAAGTAGCGCTGAATTTTATACGTGGTTTTGCCTACTTTTCCCCAAATTTTCCAAACGTTCCAAATTTTTTGAATACGGAGAGCATTCCCGTTTTTTTACTAATCACGGGCTGTTTATATCTAAATAACTTTACGTTTTTGTTAAAGTTTACGCTAAAGTAAATAAATTTTAAACAATGAATGAATTGAATCGTACCCACACCTTCGTTACAATAGGAGCTCATTATCACTCTGGTAGCGTATGTTTTAAAGAAAACGATACGTTCTGAACAAACTTGCACCTAATTTCATTCGAAATATTCTATAGTCTATTTGAGCTGGAGTTCTTTCTTTAATGTTTCCGGGTCAAGTGTTGTTTCCGTCATTTAAAAGTGTAAGTGTTATTGTATGATATAACAATGCGTACAGAATATTTCCAGTAATCTCTAGGTAGCTGATTAGTGGTTATTTTATAACTTTTTCTTATAATAATGACATGAAAAGTAGTAATGAAATAATACTCTTAAGGACATTTCAGAAGAGAATACTCTTTTGAACACAGAGCTTGTAAAAAGTATTTTAAAATTATATTTAAAATTCGCCACTTGAATATGCACATGCGGAAATTAAAGATGTATTTAAGAATTAACAATCCTAACTTGGTTTTGAACCATGCATGACTGCTTTATGCCAAACTATTTGCTATTTTAGAACTGATAGAAAAGTTTTACACTCGGCAAGTATTGCTACTAAGTGGATTAAACTTTTACACTTAAATTAGCTACTTCTGATTAAAAATAATATATTTTCTTTACATGTGGCTGTGCTTCATAAGCAGCCTTATTGTCAACATAAATAACATGAATTAAAAAAAGGGAAACTTATGCTCTACGGACAGAACTCCCCGTAGAGAATAACAAGTTACCTATCCAATTGCATACATTTTAGCTGTGAATTTGTATTACTAAATACATACGTATTCTATTTATAAATCGCAAGACTTCACAGAGTGTCTGATGTACATGTCTAATAAGAAATGTGTTAATCATTTGTTTTATAAATTAATACCTTATGCTTTCATGAATGGCACTGTCGGAATTACATTTATTGTTTTCATATGCTTATACGTAAAATCTCATGACAGTGTTTCTGTGGTATAGTTCACTATTAGTGAAACACATATGCTTAAATTATACGTACTTGTATATGAGTGTGTATAGTATACAGAATGTTTCCATGATGACGTTACAACTTTCAGGGATGACGGAGAAGGCCAACAATATCAAGTTGAGATAAGAAATTCTTGTCCGGAAACGTCTTAGTTAAAAGTAATAAACGAAACACGTTTATGGATTCCTTGCAAAGTGGAAGTAAATATTTGTTTTTTTTTTATTTAGGAATTTGGTTGTAGTCATGCTACGAAGACTAAAATTGGTAACAATTTTTCGAAATGGCGCCCCCAGTTTCAATGCAAACATGAAAACGTCGCAATGACCTCTGTCGGACCACTGGAGTCATTCTAACGATCTCACGGGCAGACATAATTGTCACCAAGAAGTCCTCTTCAACCTTACCAGTGTCTCGTGGACAAGAATTTTACATGACCCCACAAGAAAATCAAGTGGGGTCAAATCAGGCCAATGAGCTGGTCAAGAATCAGGCCCACCTCCTGCGATCCACTTTTCAGGTGAAGTTTCATTACGGTACTGACGAGCACAATAGGAAAATAAGCTGGAGCCCCATTATGTTGAACCCACATGCTTTGATGCACGTCATCACGTGGAACATGTTCTAATAACTTAGAGCGTGTTTCTTAAAAACCGTGTACATTCCTTGTCCAGGAATGGGAGCATCAATTCATCAAGGCCTATACCCGCACCAATTGTTAACTGCAAATCTTACTTAATGCCTCCTCACAACTATAGCGCAGGGGTTGATAGCAGATCATAACTATCTATTCTGACTATTAAATATCCCATATATCGATCATTTTATTTTTTTGCGAAAAGCACAAACGCAGGAAAGAGAGGTTCGAACATGCAGCACTGCTGTAACCACTGACTTACAACGCGATGTGAGAAGTCAGCAGGATTGAAGGCATGAATATTCTGTGCTAGTTAGGGGCACAGCTGCTCTTCTCACGTGACTTTTCCAAACTATAATGTGAACGACACTCATTACATGCGCCTCTACACCTCGGTCCTACGATTGTTCATTCCTTCTTTGAAATTGGGACCCGTTCAATTCGTCTTCCTCGTCGGTCACGAAATTGCGGAGCAAGTTGACCCATTACTGGTGACTTTTAAAAATGTATTACAAATATTCTGTAAGCTAGGTTTCTTACATGACGTACATACGTCGCACGGTGCAACCTTCCACTTGCTTAGCCATAAATAAATGCTATATATGCAAGTTCTGTTATCAGATATTCAGTTCCACTCAGACTGATAGGGTGCGATCATCATCATGTAAACACAGACTGCATTACGATACTCGTATCTCGGGTCTAACCTCATATACGTGGTGGTGTGGTTGTCAGACTATTTGCCTACCGGTTTCAATTCCTGACGGGGTCGCTCCCGGATTTTCGCATGGGGGAATAGTGCAGGACGATGCCGCTCGTCAGCGGGTTTCCTCGGGGATCTCCCATTTCCCCATCCCTTGCGATCGGGTGCTGCTCCACATTCACCTCTCTTCTCCCTCATCGGCTCTCAACACATATTTGTTCAGAGCAGCCCATGTCACTCTACTCCACTCGGGTAAAACCATGTCTACATTACATATCGTGTCATATGTCTTTATTGGGGAGGTTTCTTTCTTCAATCCCTTGTGATGTACGCCTACGACTTCGTGGGGTTGCCTACCATGCCGCTTGCTTTTTCCATTTTGTTGGAAATTTAGGGGTAAAATCAAAACTTTTCTAAATGGTTTTGGGGTAAAACGGGTAATTTTGTCCGTAACATGGCCGCCTCAGGCATTCCAGCGTGACCCCTAGCTGCGATGTCATCCAGGATGCAGGAATGGTCCTCACTTCTGGCTCCTATACCTGATTCCTGCGGCACAAGGAATCAGTCCATAAGTATTACTGGTGCCCATAACAGGTTTAATACTCATTTAAAACCTTAGGCGCCAATTCTAAAACAACTAAAATAAACAAATATTCGTCATATGAATTTCTTTTTACTTGCATGAAAAATCTGAGTCCTAGGAAGCTCGTCATAAAATGAGTAGGCCTAAGTAGGTTATCTTGGTTCTGTAGCAACAGGATCTGGGAGTGGCGCTGTGGCGCCAACTTCTATCTAGGAATTCACCTGTTTTCCCTAAAAATCGCTTGTTTTACCCCAAAAATCACTTCATAAATCAATTATTTTACGCAAAATTAACCTTTTTCCCCTAAAAAAAATTTCCTGTTTCTTCCAAAAATTTGTGAAAAATGCCATGTCCTAGAATTGCATAAACGAGCTGCAGAGATACAATTTTCGAGCAAGTCTAAAGATTTGGGAGGCTCGCTTCATACTTGTAGGCTATCATTCAGTTTTGTATTTTCATACTCTATCAATCCGTCATGTTTTTCATGCTCTGTAATTTTGGTCATGCATCCATCCGCCATCTTTGATTCTGCCATCCTGGTAGCCATTATGCCACAATATTGGTAGCCAGTACACTGCCATATTGGTAGCCAGTACTCCGCCATTTTATTTTTGCACTTCATGCTCTTTTATCTATGTTGTTTTTTCATGCTCTATCATTCCATTTTGTTTCTCACACTCTGGTCGGTCGACGGCCATTTTTCCCTCTAAATATTTTGTTTTAATCCAAAAATCGCTTTAGAAATCAATTGTTTTTCTCTCAAGATTTCCCTTTTTTCTCTGAATAAAAATCCCCAAAAAATCGAAAAATTTACTAAGAAATACAAAATTATTTGTAAATACTTAAGTAAATGTGTCTCAATACCTTGTATTTTTTTGATTTTCCTAGAAAGAAAACAATTTGCATGGAAACAGACATTCGCACGAACCTTGCTAAAGTGTGCAAATTGCCAGTGTGTATATTTATTTACGAATTTAAAGATCTAATTTTCCATATAAGAGACGACATATAAAATTATTGTAAAGTACATTTCACGCAGGACTTTCTGAATTATTTTCGAATTTTAACACTTTACTATTTTTTAAATTCAATTAAATCGATTGATCTTTCTAATATTTACTTTATTCAATTAGTTTTCATCCTTGTACGAGAAAAATAATTTAATTTAAAACTGAGCCGTCTAGCCTCGTAACCACGCATGCACGCACCGACAGGTGCACGAGGCAGACTCACTGTTATGGCAGGGACGAGTGCAGGCGGCGTATGTAAGGCACCGCTGGCGAAAAGCGGCCCAGTGTATACGACCCCCCGGTCAAGTGCATGCTAACTGACCATGGTCGCATGTCATCTGCTGTGCAGCCTTGTCAAAACAATCGTACTTCTATGAATAGATGCATTTATAAATAAGTGGAATTATTATATTAAAATTCATTTCGTATAATGTTTGAAAAATGCAGAAATTGTTTCTTTACAAAAATACTGTAAAATGTATCGCAAAGGCATTTTAAATGCAAAATTGGATTAAAAAAATTTTAATTCTCTAAATTTCACATTGTCACATGGCAATTGGTAACATTTAAAAAAAGAAAAACTATCCACGGAGAGACAGGGATCCGAACCCTCGGCCTCTACGGAGAGAAGTCGGAGCTCTGACCACTCACCTACAGCATCACCTGAGTATTAAATGCATACATTATATATATTACAAAACTTTCATTTCTTTCTGAATTGTATGTGCCTATGCTTTCATTGATTATTTTATATATCCTTATGTGTGTGTGTGTGTGTGTATATATATATATATATATATATATATATATATATATATATATATATATATATATATATATATATATATATATATATATTCAGGCTGTAAGCAAACGAATATTTATATGCACATGTGAATATAATTTGCGATCTCTTAGAAAAGCAAGCAGTCCATGAAATTCAGTTTGCAAAGTATCATTTCTAGTTCCAGGAATGCATGTTTAAACTCTTTACAACCATAGTTATTAAGCCTATATATTAGCTTCAAAATTATTATTTTTAACAAAAACAGTTTATAACAGACTGGTTATGATACAGGATTAAAACAAGAAATAAAATACTACATTAAAAATGTTTAAATCTATTAAAATATATTACTACAAAACACTCAATATTCGTGTTCGTCTACATCCTTATACAACTCTTAGTCCTTCGTTAATTATGAAACGAACTATTCTGGCACTTATTAACTTCATGTCGTCGTGCAGTAAGCTTGCAGGCAAAGTCCTTGCAGCAATATGGACATCGATTAGCCACTGGAAGTTCTGTAGATGATATACTAGTGGACACAGATTATTCGGCTGTCTTCATGTCGGAAGGAGCAGGAACCAGGAATGAAGTTGTTAGTTATTCCGATGATAAAATTTGCAGCAATCTAGATATAAACTTATCGGCTCTGTAGGCCCCTTAGAGGTGTAACCATCATCGACCCACAAGCTTCTCACTTACCTAGGCTCCTAGCATATATACACTTTCTGATACCATGAACTTAAACATTTTCATGTGTTGAGTGGGCACAATCTGTTCGTTCTCAGCTACAGATTATCTACCGAATCGAGTGTCCAGCCAGCCCCCCTTCATCATCATACTTCATCTACTGTCCGTTTATTTTTAGGTTCGCCCACCAGAGCACACTGTTAAATTATATTATTCCGTTACATCAGATCGCAGGGCAACCTCGATAAATGTAATCTGTAGCCACCACTGACGAAAAAAAAAACAGTTTTGTTTAGGAGATGGAGCCCTCGCGTATGTAAGACGTGATGTCTTAGCGTCAGCAGCGTTGGCAATGGTATGGGTTAGTATCATTTGCAGTATTCTCGAAGTGGCAGCCATGAGTTGCACTTTGCTCTTCCTGTAACACTAGCGGTCGGAGATGCGCATCCAGACTACAGCAGCGACTTCATTCTAGCAAACAAGAATTGAAATTTTTTTAGACTTGAACTGCCAATTCAAGCATAAATATTTATAATGTCGATCACGAGAATCACAGAAACATCAACTGTGAAACAACATCAAGTAAAAATTTTTAAATGTTTAACTCCTTAAACCAAAGTAAATTTTGAACAATCTACGGGAAAACACCTTACATGCAAGTTGCTACAGAAAAAAAAAATAGCTTTGACTCATAAACAATTTGCATTATGGTTAGCCTGAGAAAGACCTTACCAGATTAGTTGAAAAACCTTGTGACCAACTCGCTATCCACTAACTTATCATCGTTGCGCTTCCAGTGATTAAACTTATTTTAATATGAAAATATATTTCGTCCTCATGTTATCTTTGCTCACCTATAAATCATGGCCACACTTAAAGCAGACAACTGACTACAGCAGACTGACTCCTACAGAATGACTCCAAAATGATTCATAATGTCTCCAAAATGACTCATAATGACTCCTAAATGACTAATAATGATTCCAAAATGACTCATAATGACTTTAAAATGACTCCTTATTGCGATTGCAGTGCTGATTGTGATTTCAGTGTTGATTGCGGTGCTAAATGTGGTGCTAAGTGCGGTGCATGTAGCTCACAAGTTAAAATTAATTGCCCTTATTTTAAAATAAAATTATACAGTCGTAACTCCAAAGCTGAAAGGTGGACATTTTATTTTATATTTTCGCTTTAAAAAGTATATATCCAGGTCCCTTGGTATACTTAATTGCTTCCTGGGAAAACTGTCTTTGCACTTTGCAATAAAAATACATAAAACTACAGCAGGCTCAACCACGCTTCGCCATCGCTTTGGTCGATGCACAACTTGGACTTTGTACTGAACGATGCAGCACCATAACAGGTTACCACAAAGCTTCCCAATACATCATGGTATGTTGTGTCAATGCTTCACCTTGCACAAACTGCATGTGACCAATGCTTCATCGCGCTAAAAGGACTCTTCATACAGACCGTTCTCTCATGCCGACGAGCATTTTGAATATAGGTGAAAACTCTATCGCTGAATCGGCACTGGCGTAAACCAGTTAGCGATGATGAAAGTCGCAGCTCTACGGCCATCGAGTTCAACGGCAGGCCTTTGTATTCGCGATTCATCTTCGCGGTATGGGGGTACTCTGAGGAAACCCAAATTGTGGATCCTTGTTCTTTCCTGGTCTCCGGGAAACCGCACATCTTCGACAGATAGTGTCACAGGAAGAGCAAAGTACAACTCATAGCTTTCAATTCGTGAATAATGCACATGGTACCAACCCTTACATATCGTCGCCATCGCTGCTGTTGCTAGAATGTCTGACCTTACATATACGAGGGTTCCATCTCCTAAAAAATATGCTTTTCTGTCAGTGGTGGCTAAAGATTACGTATATCGTAGATGGCCTACAAACTGATGTAATGGAATATTTGAACTTACCATTGCGCTCTGGTAGGCGACACTAAAAATAAACAGACAGCAGATGAAGTATGATGATGAAGGAGGGCTGGCTGGGCATTCGATTCGGTGGATCATCTGTAGTTGAGAACGGGCAAGTTCTGCCCAAGTCAACACATGATAATTTCCATAGTTGATGATATCACAAAGTGTATATATGCTGGGAGCCTATGTAAGTGAAAATCCTATGGATAGAGGATGGTTATATCTCTTAGGGGTCTACAGTGCTGAGAAGTTTATATCTGGGTTGCTGCAACTTCCATCATCAACGTGATTGACAACTGCTTTACTGGTTCCTGCTCCTTCCGACACGAAGGCAGCCGAACAATCTGTGTCCGCTAGCGTATAATTTACAGAACTTTCAGTGGCTAATCAGTGTCGCTATTGCTGCATGGACTTTGCCTGGAAGCTCACTGCACAACGACACGAAATGTATAAGTGCCATAATAGTTGTTTTCATATTTAATGAAGGGCTGAGATTTGTATAAGGATGTAGACGAACATGAATATTTTTGAGTGTTTTTGTAGTTATACATTTTAATAAATTTTGAAACGTTTTAAATGTTATATATTTTTTTTAATTTTCAATCCAGTGTCACAACCAATCAGTTATAAACTTTTTGATTTAAAACATCACTATGAATAAAATATATAGACTATTTGCTATGGTTATAAAGGGATTAATCATGCATTCCTGGAGCTAGAAATGAAACTTACAAACTGAATTTCACGAGACTGCTTACCTCCTAAGAGTTTGGAAATTATATTCCCCTGTGACTATAAATACTTGTTTTCTTACTGCTCGACTTGCGAAAAAAATGTCGTCTGCTACATAGTTATTTAAAAAGAATATTAAAACAATCAATGTGACCATAGGCACAAATTACTCAAAAGTAATTAAATGTTTTTAATAAAACCTTTAAGCATCACTGTTCGTGGCGATTCTGTAGGTGAGTCGTCAGAGCACTTTCTGCTATTTGAGGGGTCATGGGTTCGAATCCCCATCCCTCCATATAAATTCGTTTTTTTTTATGTTACCAGGTGTCATTAGAAAACGTGACATCTATATAATTAAAAATTTTTATACAGATTTTGCATTAAAAACACATTATCGATACATTTTACTGTATTATTGGAAGAATTCGGCTTTTCAAACATTAGATAAAATAAGTTTATATAAAATAATTTTACTTTTTTTATAAATGCATTGATTCCTAGTTGTACGATTGTTTTGAAAAGGCTGCACAGTAGCTGACGTGCCATCACGGTTAGTTCGTGCGCACTTGACTCGGGGGTCATTTACACTGGGATTATTTTCCCCCACGGTGCCTTACGTACGTCGCCTGCACTCTTCGCCTGTCTTTACAGATACGTCTGCCTTGTGCGCCTTTCGGTATGCGCATGTCAGGCTACAAGGCTAGACAGTTTGGTTTTAAAATTAATTACATTTTTGTACAATAGTAGAAACAAATAGAATGAAGTAAATATTTAAGAAATATCGATTGAATTGATTTTTTTTAAATGTATTATAATTGGAATATTTTTTACGAAGTCCTGCCCGGAATATACTTTTAAAATGATTTTTATATACCTTCTTGTATATGGAAAATTACATCTCTAAATTCGTAAATAAATATACACACTGGCGATTCGCGCAAAATACCAAGGGTTGTGCGAGTGTGGGTTTCTATGAAAATGGAGGGTTTTTTTACAGGAAAATCAATAAAAATCTGAGGTATTGAGACATATTTAAGTTTTTGCAGATTTTAAAAATTTTTTGTACATTTTTTGTATTGTTTGGGGATTTTTTTAACAGAAAAAAAGGAAGTCTTGATGGAAAAATAATTGATTTCTGAAGTGACTTTAAGGGGAAACTCAAGTCATTTTGAGAGCAAAATTGCCGTCGACCGATCAGAATGACAATATGAAAAAATATAGGATGATAAAGCAGGAAAAAATAACATGGAAAGATAGAGCATAAAGTCCAAAAACAAAATGGCCGCATACAGGCTACCAATATGTGGCATACTGGCTATCCAAGATGGTGGCGTATTGGCTACCAATATGGTGGAATCCAAGATGGGTGTTGTGTGATCAGAATGACAGAGCAAGGAATACAGGATGGAATGATAGAGCATGAAAATACAATACGGAACAACAGTGTGAAGCGAGCCTCGCAAATATTTAAACTTGCTTGAAAATTGCCTTTCTGCTTCTCATTTTTGCAGTTCTAGGACATTGCTTTTTTTCCAAAAAATTTTGGGAAAATGGGGAAATTTTGAAGGTAAAAAGGTAAATTTTGGGGAGAAGAATTTACGTATGTTTTTTGGGGTAAAATAAGAGATTTTGAGGGAAAACCAGTCAAATTCGAAATGGCGGTCGGCGCCACAGCGCCACTCCCGGATCCCATTGCAGGAGAACGAAAATAATCTACCTACTAACGTGTTTACAAACGAATGACGAATGACATAAATTATGGTATACTTAATAATAATATCTCAGGTCGTATCTAGATTTTGGCGAGTTCAGCGATGTAAACGTCTTGCGTTGACATGGGCGCCAGACATTGCACAGTCTAGTTAACGCTTGTAATTGTCCAGTAAATGTAATATATTTAATTTGAAACTTTCGCCTCTACCGTGGCGTTTCTCAATACCTTATATGAAAGAAACCGAACTTTACCATATTCACATATTTGGAAGGCTATTGCATTCCCTACACAATATAAGCATACAGATACGGAGTACACATTTATTTCTATTGTTAAAAATTAAATTAAAATTGACCCTGTTGGGGTATTTTGATTCTACTTTTGCACAATAGCGGGTCTTCGAGCCAGATGATTGCCTTGAAAATAAAGATAATGTTACTGCTAAAGTCTGATGCCAACAGTCTAGAAGAAACATGCAGTTTAACACATCGGTATCTGATTACAGCCACCAACGTTCGATCATCAGTGGATACTGTTTCAGTGTTTCATATATGGTAAACGCATCGAACACTTCCAGTTGCTGTTAGGTTTCGTCCAAGTCCCAACTCCCCAGCGCAGCGTTCCATCTTTTCTTCATGTTAAGGTCTCATATTATGTCATACATTCAGGGACGATTGCTACCCACAGTGCAGCATGGTGGCATGAACAGGTACCAAATCGCCTGGTCTTCCACAGTGCAGCATGGTGGCATGAACAGGTACCAAATCGCCTGGTCTTCCACAGTGCAGCATGGTGGCATGAACAGGTACCAAATCGCCTGGTCTTCCACAGTGCAGCATGGTGGCATGAACAGGTACCAAATCGCCTGGTCTTCCACAGTGCAGAATGGTGGCATGAACAGGTATCAAATCGCCTGGTCTTCCACAGTGCAGCATGGTGGCATGAACAGGTACCAAATCAGCAGAAAAAAATAGTTGTTTTCCCGAAATCCACCTAAATATCAATATTAGATGTTTACGAATTAAAAAAGGTTTCTATAGTGGATTTTGGAAATGTATGTTTAAATACGGAATATATTTAGCTCGCAGGAGGTAGTCTCGATTATAATGGACTCCAAACTACCTTATATGAAAAATCCATTTTTCTATACGAGGCACTGTGGATCTTGACTAGAACCATCATAGATTTAGCCACCGCTTTGCATGATCATGAATGTGTCGCTATTCTCAGCAAGTGCGAACGCTCAGTAGAATTTTAATAGCGTAACTTATAAAAATAACCTGAAAGTGATTAGTTACATTATGGATCATATTCCTTAGGGCTTAGTCTCATAACGTTTACACAGAGAAAAAGAAATATTAAAAGGAAACGATGTTTGTTTGGGCCAAACAAATCGTAAGTTTTTTAAGTGGCGAAACCATTATTCTGCTGATGGAACCAAATGTAATGTCAAACTAAAAATATATATATATATATATATTCGGGTGAATAACTATTGTGTATTTAAAGTGAATTCTCATATTGTTGCCCCCGCAAGTTAGGTCCGTTTGACCGGAGATTAGCGTAGTTTTACTTTGGCGTTACCATAACAAATTTTACAATTTACGTTATCGTAGTGTTATATTGATTTATAGTACGGCATATAGTACATATTAAAATACGTCAATGGCTTAGCCCAGATTATAAACACATGCGCTGGTTTTCACGACCGATTCTTTACCCACGCACCTTTCTATCAACTATGTATACAGCTGCTTAACAGAATGTTATATATTGCTAACTATTGTATACACGTTCGATATAGTATGTTGTCTTTGGTTTTACTTGAAACGCTTTACAGAAAAACTGCTTTATTTCAATGATGTTTACTCGTTATCCATGGATTTTGTTTCGCCGATTCAAAGTGGCGGGCAATTTAACGGAACGACCAACCTTCACGCCACGGTCCAATAACTCGCCGTCAATCACCAACTATTTTAATTTTTCACACCTGGGTCTAATATGTCTCAAAAAGAAAACTAACATATGCAAAATAGCCAAATTTCATTTAGTTACAGTATAGCCCACAAAGTTTCTGTACAGAAACCGTCGCTTATCGCCGACAATTCTTTCTCGGTGTAGCTATCTGTATGTCAGTGGTCAATGAGTGCATATATCACACATTTTATAAATATGTAGACATAAATAAACCTAATTAATATCAAATATACACTCTAAATTCGAATCAGTGAAAAATCATTGATACGCAGTGAAACTCAACTACTCGAATCAGTGAGAATGGCACCATTTAGTATCAGTTGAAAACCACTGATTGTTTCAGTGAAAAACTCCACTGATTGAATTAATTACGTTAAACGATTTCATTGATTGAATTAGTGACGCCGGACTGCAGTGACGAATTAAATATTGTATATATTGACTTTAAAGCCAAATAATTACCGAAAAAAAAAAGATTTACGATAGTTTAATATTTATATTGCGCAATGTACTGTAATTTTAAAAAGTAAGAAAATTTTCGTAAGTGGCTGGGATTAAACTAGCACACCCTTTCCATTACGCTTTTAGGCCATTACCTTACTATCTGCGCTACCAAGTCAAGTTAAAAAAAAAAAAAGAGGAAAATGTCTGGCTTATATTCTAATCGAAATCGTGAAGATTTAAATTGTATGCCCGTACTTCTGGTTTTTGGTTTAATTGATACCGTTAGGATTTTTAAAACGAATAGTTTATATGGGCGCAGCTCCAAAAAAGTGAAAAAATGTCTGCTAAATCAGTGGAAAAAGTCACTAAATCAATAAGTGAAGGAAATCCGTAATTTTTACTGATTCCTCAGTTAAATTCACTGAAGTGACTGTTGAATCAGTCAGGCACTTTTAACTGATTGAAACAGTGAAATTCTCACTGATTCAGATTTAGGGTGCGTAAGTCCATGCACAGCGATGCTAGTTTACTCCCTGACATTTGTGAAAAGTCTGTCAGCATGCATTCTTGAATTTCCTCAGCTTTCATGTGATGCTGTTCCAAGTTTGTCCTTGCTTGAGCCTTTTCATTTCCTGTTGTTGAGCATATAATTGTGGCCTTAAGTTTGTCACACTTATTGCACGAATCCACAACAGAATAAGGGAATTTAAGTTGGGAAACTCCTGCTTAGAAACATCGGAGTAGTAACGGTACAAAATTCGGGAGTGTGCATGTTTCTCCTTAAAAGCACGGAACAGGCGATTCATGTTTAAATCTGCACTGAAATATTCACTTGTAGACTTTTTGTGGGAAGTAACAGCTCTCACGCCGTGGAAAATATGTAATATGAGATTGTATAAAATTTACGGCAAACTTTGCCTTAAATTCATCCGCGTTAGGGAGTTTTCCCTCCCATCAGTGTATACTAAGGCACTTGCCTTCTTTTTAGTTTGCAAGGTTTGAGGTGCGCGTGGTGTTAGCCCAAAAATGTGTTTGAATGCTGTACTGCACATCCTCACATTTCTACCGTTTACATCGGGAACTACATGATGTATTGTAACTTGCCTCCTACTGGTGCCTGGGTCGCCATACACTCCATGATGACGTGCTATGTCCTGTGCGTGTATTTTTCCCAACAGAAATGCTTTTTGTTCACACTCAGAGAGTTTGTACAATTCGAGGAAGAGATGTTCTTTTTGATATGCAGATATATCTTTGCATTCATAACGACATTTAAAGGTGACGGAATCACATGATGGTTTTTTTTTTTTTTTTTTTTGCACTCACGTGTCTTCCTGAAATTGTTTCATACGACTTACCTGCACGTCGCGCTTCCTCTCCGCCTTATTTCCTTTTGGTTCTGTCTTCCGTGTTTGTTTCGTATGTAAAGTAACAAGACAAATGCACTTTCACAATACTGAACTCGCACAACGATTTAACTCGCGAATAGCTTCACGTACATAACCGTAATAGCCGACTGACTGCGTGGCATATTCATCGTTCTCTAGTCAGATGCTCACAGATAGACCAATACGCTATCTGTCGGACGTCTCTAACCTGCATAAAGCCACTTTCAGCGTTTACGATGACGTCGTTGGCGAGTACATCTTTTTTCCAATAAAGGAACCATTTTTTGATATTTTTTGGCACTTTCAGCCTTTTCCATTTACATGCCTCAATTATAAATGGTATAGATAAAATTAAAAGTTACACTTCAATTTTAATAAAACGCAGATATGGTTAATTATGATGTTTTATAAAATACAAACGAGACTAGAAAATGACCAGGAGAAAACGAAATGATCTACCACTGAGTATATACTAAGTTATTTCGATTTCAATGCGTATATGTTGTGTACAATAGTCAGCTCTTTCTGTATAACCAGTTTTCTGCAGCTGGAGGTAACGACGTCTGGCAGTCAACCAGTTCTGTGCAGGGTAGAAACTGCGGCAAACGAGATGGCGTACACTTTCGAAAAGAGCCAGTGACGGCTAGTGCACAAAGAACTGCAGAGTTTCAGAACTGGCAAAAAAAAAAAACTCTTGGCTAAACACGCGAATAGTTAACTGAGTAATTATAAGGAGAAAGAATTGTAAGATAACAATTATTGTTGACAATTAACGTATTTTGGATATGTTCTTCTCGTCCTATGGATGTATTTAAGCATTCTAACTCAATTGTTAAATTCGGGCAAGACTTTGATTTCACTAGGCATACATACACCCTGTTTTAAAGCTTGCATCACAGCACGCCTCACTCAGCTTTCCACTGCTCTTATGTTATGCTAGATATGTGTGAGCAGTTCGTTTGTTTTATATAATGATCCGAAGTTTTCCCCAGTGACGACGTGGACAAAGCGAAATACTTTCCTGTTATTAACGAAAAGTTGGTTCCATTATGGCAGAATGGAAATTTATGCGCAATGATTACATGTAAAGCCACATCAGAATTGTCTATGAAAACTTCTTCTATGCAGTTTTTGTAAAACTATTTTTCAATTTTAGTATTGCTTAAACTATTACAGTCTAATATTAGTAGTAGAGCATGGAGAGTTCTGGCGCTGGAGCCAGGAGTGGGAGCCGAGAGCCAGGGGAGCCATCTTGGAATTTCCTATTATTCCCTAAAAAATTTCCCTTTTTTCCTTAAAAATAGAAAATCTTTACCTAGAAAACACTAAAAATTTCCCTTTTCCCATTAAAAACTTCCCTTGTTACCCTAAAAATTTCCCTACTTTCCCTAAAAAGCACCGAGCCTTCTGTTGCAAATCGAGCCACAGAAAGGCAAAAACGAGCCATTTTTAAGATTTATGATGCTTGCTTCATACTTATAGGCTATCATTCAATCTTGTTTTTTTCATACTCTATCATTCCATGTTGTCTTTTCATGCTCTGTCATTCCATCTTATCCCTATCTCATTCCATCTGGTTTCTCTCTCATTCCATCTCATACATTCTTTCCCATCTCTCTTGTCGCCTTCTTCGCCCCACCATCAAAATAGTTCCTTCATCGTCTGCTAGAGTGCGCGGATTGCCAGTGTGTATATTTATTTACAAATTAAAAAATGTAATTTTTCATATACGATAAGGTATGTAAAAAATTGTAAAGTATATATATATATTAATAACTACTTTATTCAATATGTTGTTTACTGCTGTACAAAAAATAATTAAAAATAATATTATAAGTTGCCTAGCCTTGTAATGACACAACACCGACAAGCATGTGAGGCAGACGCACATGTCATGACAGGCACAGGGTGCTGGAGAAGTCCGTAGGACACTGCTGGAAAAGGTTGGAAGGGGGGGGGAGAAAATACAGTGTTCGCACGTCAGCTGCTGTGCAGTCTTGTCAAAATGCTCAGACATCTAGGAATCGACACATTCATAAATAAGTAGAATTATTATATTTAAATTAATTTTATTTTAAGCTTGCAAAATGCCCAAATATTTATAAAAATACAGTACGGTGCTTCGAAAATGTAATTTAATGCAACATTGGTTTGAAAAAGATAATTTATGTAAATTTCACAATTTGCCATGGCAGCTGCTAACATTCAGAAAATGAAAAAAATCTCATCGAGAGACAAGGATTCAAACCCGCGACATCTTGAATAGAAGTCCTGTATGATGACCACTGACACACAGAAAAACCATGCACAACAATGTTTAAATGGTGTATAGTAGCTACTAAACAAAGAGGCCGCCATTTCGTCATATTAATGTATTTATATATATTTCAGTCAATTTATATGTTTCATAACCACATTTAGTGGACAGCCTTTTCCGTTTAAATTTATCGTAACTACCATTTTAATAACATTTTGAAGGAAAATGTTGTATTAAAAACCATTTGTTACTTTCTGATTAATATGTGCCTATGATAGCATTGATGTTTTTGTTTAATATATTCATTTCAAATTATTATGCAGCAGACCACATTTTTTCACAAGTCGGGATGTAAGCAAATAAATATGTACATGCGTATGCAATTACAATTTGAGATTTCTTAGCTCTAAGAATGTATGTTTTTAAGTATTTTATTACGATGTTGATTAGCCTATATATTTGCTTCATAGTAATGTTTTAATGTAAACACTTTGTAACAGACAGGTTACCCTACAATATAGGTTTAATAAGAAAAAAATGTTACATTCTTATGTTTAAAATTTATGAAAATATATTACTATAAAAACGCCTAAAAATGATCCCGGCTGATTATATACCCGCACAAAGGTACCATACAGGCCACTGTATCTCATGCATGCCATCTCCTCTACCAACCAAGACCAGACGAAATATACTCATCGTTCATACCCCTTACTATAACTCAAGCATTCAGTTCACACTGACCTTACCAAATTGTACATATTACTCATAATTTCTGCTCTACTGGTCGACACCAGCCAAATATATGCTTGTCATTATACCACTATACCAATCAACCCTCCATTATAAAACAAGTCATACCAGACCACTCAGCACCCAATCTCCTACAACCAAAGAAAAATTCAGCCAGACTGAACAACTGCACTACCCAATACACCAAGTACAATATCCATCATAACTCAAGTGTACCAAGCAACTATACTGCTGAGGCCAGCCCATAACCTAACACCCATTCTACTTGTTCTATCTGTGAAAATACATTGACCACTCATACCAAACGCTTTAGCTCAAGCATACATCAGCATTACAGGACTCACCGACACACAAATACTGGCCATGCCATTCGACATACACCAACGATCATAAGACAGGTATACTGGAAAACATATCACCCCACATACCAACCATACCATCCATGTTAACCCAAGTGTATCAAGCAAATATACAAATGAGACCAGTCTATAACCTAACATACCTGCCATCTGCTCTACCGTCCAACACCAAGCCACTTAATTACCCCAAAATGACTCGAAAATGACTCCAAAATTCCTCATAATGCCACCAAAATGACTCTTGATTGCAGAGGCGGAGGGAGAGGCGGAGCAAATCGTAGTTTCAGAGAACCATTGCTACAAGTTTTAGAATGTCTCTTCAAAATATCACTCCGTGCAAACTGTCTCTGGCAGAAATCGCACTGAAATGAGATTCTTGAAGTTTTCATTCCGCAGGTCGTTATTTAACGGTGTCGTAAATTCCGCAAATAAATAAATGCTTTACCGCATAAGCGACATAGCAGATGCATCAATGGCATTTTACGTCCGTACTGTTCCATATCCAGAATGATACTGAAACGAATACGTATAAAAGCAGCATATTTATACTTTTTGAAAAGTGTATATTCAGGTCCCTCGGTATATTTCGTCGCTTCTAGGATTAACTGTGTTTACACTTAACAATATAAGTCCCTAGAAATACAGCAGGCTCCCACACGCTTTGCCATTGGTCGATGCACATCTTGGACTTTGTAATGAACAATGCAGCACTACGGCTGGCCACCATTAGGCTTTCCAATGGGACGTGCTTGCGAAAAGGACTCTTCGTAAAGACACCCTTATTACATCGATGTGCATTTAGAACGTAGGTGAAAACTCGATCGCAGAATCGGCACTGGCATCAGCCAGTTAGAGATGATATATATTTGATATGCCTTTGACCTCGACGATCACAGAGCTGGGACCTGCATCATCGCTAACTTGCTGATGCCAGTGCCGATTCTGCAATCGAGTTTTCACCTATGTTCGAAATGGATATTGGCTTGAGAGGGCTCTCTGTACAAAGAGTCCTTTTCGCTCGTGCGACCAATTGGAAAGCATGCTGGTGGATTGCTGTGGTGCTGCATTGTTCATTACGAAGTCCAAGCTGTGCATCGATCAATTGGGAAGCATATTGGGAGCCTGCTGTATATTGCAAAGTGTAAATACATTTTACCAGGAAGCGATTAAATATACCGAGGGACATGAATACATACTTTTTTACAATCTATAAATATGCTCGTTTTATACATTCGTTTCAGTTTCATTCTAGACATGGAACAGTACATACATAAAATACCAATGTGCCGCTTCTACGGTAAAGCATTTACAGATTTGCGGAATTTATAACAACAATAAATAATGATCTGCGGAATGAAAACTTCAAGAATGTCATTTCAGTGCGATTTCTGCCAGAGGCAGTTTGCACGGTATGATATTTTGAAGAGACATTGTAAAATTTGTAGTAATGTTTTTATGCAACTGCAATCGGCTCTGCATTTGCCTCTGCAATAAAGAGTCATTTTGGGTTCATTATGAGTAATTTTGGAGTCATTATGAGTCATTTTGCAGTCATTTTGGGGTCATTTAGTGGCTATGGTGTTGGTTGATAGAGCAGACGGCAGGAATGATTGGGCTGGTCTCAAGTATATATGTTATTCTTACACATGGGTTAACATGGACGGTATGGTTGGTATGTTGGGTGATATGTTTTCCAGTATATCTGTCTTGAGAGTGTTGGTGCATGTCGAAAGGTGTAGGCAGGATGTGTGTGTGTCGGTGAGTCCTGTAATGCTAAGGCATGCTTGAGTTAAAGTTTTTGGTATGGGTGTCAGTGAATTTTGCCTGGTGTCTGTCGGCATGGTGGATGGTATTAGAAGAAGTTGAGTATGTGTGTGTGTCGGCGAGTCCTGTAATGCTGAGGCATGCTTGAGTTAAAGTTTTTGGTATGGGTGTCAGTGAATTTTGCCTGGTGTCTGTCGGCATGGTGGATGGTATTAGAAGAAGTTGAGTATGTGTGTGTGTCGGTGAGTCCTGTAATGCTAAGGCATGCTTGAGTTAAAGTTTTTGGTATGGGTGTCAGTGTATTTTGACTGTTGTCTGTCGGCATGGTGGATGGTATTAGAAGAAGTTGATTGTGTCACTGGCATGGGCTGTATGTTTGCTTTGTATGGTCTGTGTGGACGAATGGTTGAGGTATGCTAGTGTTATAGTGAGTAGTATGGTTTGTAGGGATAAGTGGTGTTGGTTGGTAGAACAAGTAGAATGGCTAACTGGTTTCGGGATTGCCTGTGCTGTATAGTTACTTGGTACACTTGAGTTAAGATGGATACTGTACTTGGTGTATTGGGTGGTGCGGTTGTTTAGTCTGACTGAATTTTTCTTTGGTTGTAGGAGATTGGGTGCTGAGTGGTCTGGTATGACTTGTTTTATAATGGAGGGTTGATTGGTATGGTGGTAGAGTGACTAGCAGATATTTGGCTGGTGTCTACTAGTAGAGCAAAAAGTATGAGTAGTAATTAAAGTTTTGGTAAGGTCAGTGTGAACTGAATGCTTGAGTTATAGTAAGGGGTATGAATGATGAGTATATTTCGTCTGGTCTTGGTTGGTAGAGGAGATGGCATGCATGAGATACAGCGGCTGGTATGGTACCTTTGTGCGGGCTTATAATCAACCGGGATCATTTTCGGGTGATTTCTAACTAATATATTATAATAAATTTTAAACATATAATTGTAATATTTTTTCTTATAAAACCTATATTGTAGGTTAACCAGTCTGTTATAAAGTGTTTTCATTAAAATCATCACTATAAAGCAAATACATAGGCTAATCACTATGGTTATAAAGGATTTAAAAACATACATTCCTGGAGCTAGAAATGATTCTTGCAAACTGAATTTCGCGAGCTTGGCCCTAAGAAATCGCAAATCGTAATCGCATATGCATGTACATATTCATTTGCTTACAGCCCGACTTGTGAAAAAATGTGGTCTGCTGCATGGTAATTAAAAATGAAATATAAAAAAACAAATCAATGTGAACATAGACACATTATATATATATATATATATATATATATATATATATATATATATATATACCGACGGAAGTAACTGAACACTAAATATACCTAATTAAATTTTGCTTCAGTAGGTTCCGGGACGTCTGTGAATTTCCCGCTCGTGACGCAGCAATGATATTAATTTGACCGATCAAGATATTGGCACCAATTGAACAAACGAGTTTATTTGGTTAAAAACACTCAGTTGGGGTGTTTGAGTGATGTGAGTTGGGGTGTTTGAGTGATATATATATATATATATATATATATATATATATATATATATACCGAAGGAAGTAACTAATATATATATATATATATATATATATATATATATATATATATATATATATATATATATATATATTAGTGCTAAAGTCAATGCCACTAAATACACAAAGTACGCGTCTTTCTGAAGATAAACTAGATTTTTGAAGTTTTTTTTGTATGGCATTGTCTCCTAAACGTAGCTGTAATTCGCTTAGTAGTTGACGGAGTTAAAGTACCTCGTTTGACTCCAGCATCTTCCATTTTAATATTACATGTGATAATGATGAGCCGTAACACAAGAACAGACTGCTGTAAAACAATTCAAGAAGAACAATTTGACCATAATAATGTTAGAAATACTTTCAGTCTGGCGCATGTTAGTGGATGTTGCAAATTGGAAGTGTAAATAATTTCACCAGTAAGGTGTCATCCAGCACGTGATACATGAGGGCGCTGGTGGCCAGTACACAGTACTTAAGGCAGATGCAGACTGGCTGGCCAGTACACAGTACTTAAGGCAGATGCAGACTGGCTGGCAAGTACACAGTACTTAAGGCAGATGCAGACTGGCTGGCAAGTACACAGTACTTACGGCAGATGCAGACTGGCTGGCCAGTACACAGTACTTAAGGCAGATGCAGACTGGCTGGCAAGTACACAGTACTTACGGCAGATGCAGACTGGCTGGCCAGTACACAGTACTTAAGGCAGATGCAGACTGGCTGGCCAGTACACAGTACTTAAGGCAGATGCAGACTGGCTGGCAAGTACACAGTACTTAAGGCAGATGCAGACTGGCTGGCAAGTACACAGTACTTACGGCAGATGCAGACTGGCTGGCCAGTACACAGTACTTAAGGCAGATGCAGACTGGCTGGCAAGTACACAGTACTTAAGGCAGATGCAGACTGGCTGGCAAGTACACAGTACTTACGGCAGATGCAGACTGGCTGGCCAGTACACAGTACTTAAGGCAGATGCAGACTGGCTGGCCAGTACACAGTACTTAAGGCAGATGCAGACTGGCTGGCAAGTACACAGTACTTAAGGCAGATGCAGACTGGCTGGCCAGTACACAGTACTTACGGCAGATGCAGACTGGCTGGCCAGTACACAGTACTTAAGGCAGATGCAGACTGGCTGGCCAGTACACAGTACTTAAGGCAGATGCAGACTGGCTGGCAAGTACACAGTACTTACGGCAGATGCAGACTGGCAGGCCAGTACACAGTACTTAAGGCAGATGCAGACTGGCTGGCAAGTACACAGTACTTAAGGCAGATGCAGGCTGGCTGGCAAGTACACAGTACTTAAGGCAGATGCAGACTGGCTGGCCAGTACACAGTACTTAAGGCAGATGCAGACTGGCTGGCAAGTACACAGTACTTAAGGCAGATGCAGACTGGCTGGCAAGTACACAGTACTTACGGCAGATGCAGACTGGCTGGCCAATACACAGTACTTAAGGCAGATGCAGACTGGCTGGCAAGTACACAGTACTTACGGCAGATGCAGACTGGCTGGCCAGTACACAGTACTTAAGGCAGATGCAGACTGGCTGGCCAGTACACAGTACTTAAGGCAAATGCAGACTGGCTGGCAAGTACACAGTACTTAAGGCAGATGCAGACTGGCTGGCAAGTACACAGTACTTACGGCAGATGCAGACTGGCTGGCCAGTACACAGTACTTAAGGCAGATGCAGACTGGCTGGCAAGTACACAGTACTTAAGGCAGATGCAGACTGGCTGGCCAGTACACAGTACTTACGGCAGATGCAGACTGGCTGGCCAGTACACAGTACTTAAGGCAGATGCAGACTGGCTGGCAAGTACACAGTACTTAAGGCAGATGTAGACTGGCTGGCAATGGATCTAAGAAAGCACGTACTTTGAAACGTTAGAAAATTTTTTACTCTCACGTATTTATTTGTGTATTTTTAATAATTAAACTTTAATAGTGTACTCATCAGAAAGCACGTTTTGCAGAATAACCTTCATAACGCAAGATTGTCGTAATACTAACTCTAATATATTCCGTAGTAAAAAATAGTAATAATGTTTAGATATAAACATTATTTATAATTGATTTTATACACAGGTTAAAAAAAAAGTGTCTGAAATTAATTATTATTAGAAATATTTCTAAACACTACTTCTAACTTCGTGTTATTTGCAATCAGATGAACTTTAATGATAATCATATTTGTTACAGATTTTGTTTGCAAGACGTGCTTTTAGTAGCATCCACAAAGGAATTACACTTAAGTTTTGATTAAGATTTAACTCGAAATATATATATATATATATTTTTATTATTTAACTAAGTAAATTGTAAAAAAAAAATTTTTTTTAGGGTAACAAGGTCTACGCTGAGAGAAAGGAATTGTCTAAACAACCAAATAAACAATGTTGACATTTAATTTGCTGTTTCAAACCAACTATTGTTAAATCAAACACTGGATTGTTGAAGTAAATAGAGCGGTTTTTTTTGAAGAAATAATTTTGTTGGTATTTTTTCAAATCAAATGACTGTTTTGCTGACTATGCCATATTTTCATGTATTGGTATGCTCAACTATATATATAGTTGAGCATATATATATGCAAATTTTGCAAAAAAAAACATATATTTGTTTTTAAAATGCCTACACATGCTTGCTTTTACAAAATGATTTATTTAAATCAAGTATATATTTGCAAAACTATTTTGACATGGTAAATTGTACCATTTGGATACGTCAGTCTGAACAACGAGCTTGGTTGGTAGCGAACGAGTGCAAGATGGCAGACGAAGAAACAAAATTGCTCGTAATTTAATGGGGATTTGAACCATTTATACCTGTTTTTGAAGCTATATGGAAGTTTTGTTTCTATTTTTCTGCGTTCCTATTGTCAAGATGGATGAATTCCAGTGACGTTTCATAGTGTTTCAAAACGTTCGTGCTGTACTGCCCTTGTTATTAACATAGCCTATATTTAAAGTAATAAAATTACTTTTATTATGTTTCGGAGGTATGTTTCTAAATAACAGTGCTCAGAAACAAATAGGAGTAACAGTTAAGCCGGATGACGGGCGAAGAAGCAACCATTTAACGCACTAATATTCACTTTTACTGTCATGTAGTCGTCGTGGTGTAATGGATGGCGCATCGGCCTACCGTGATAGAGGTCCTTGGTTCGCGCTCACCGTTCGGCAATCGTCGCGTATCTTAGAATTAAGGTTTCGGTTGCCATTCGTCAGAGGATGTAGGCAATGATAATAAATTGATAATAATGCACCGTGTATTTTTTAAATATAATTTATATACAATATAGTTAATATTACCTTACTTGTATGGTATTCCCCCCCCCCCCCCACTTTTGTCAGGTACAATTCCTGTACGATTAGGGAATAGTACCTTACTTGTAATGTAAATTTACTCCACATTTGACAGGTAATTTCACCTTACACGTTGAGGAAATTTGCTTCCCTTACGGGTAAGGGAATTTTAACTCAATTTTTTTACAGTCTGGTTAAAAGAAGTAACACTAGTAATGAAGTCCAATAAATTCATGTCTAGTTTAACTAAATTATTTGGTAAAAAATATGATTATCTTATTAGCCAAGCCAAATAAATTCACGTTTGTTTTAACACAGGCATATATTTGGTTCGACAAAATGATTTGGTTAAAAGTAATTGTCTTATTAGTCAAGCCAAACAGCTGCTTGGTTGTTTTAACACAGACATGTTGGAGTTCAACAGAATGATTTACTTAAACGAAACTACTATTGTGGTTCTGCCAAACCTGTGAACTGACTTGATTCAGAAGTTTATGTCGGTTATTATTACAGCAATATAACTTTGTTGAAACAACGAAATAATATCATACAAACAATTTTGTTGCGTCAAGCAATGATCTTCATTGCTAGTTGACAAATATACCATTTGATGGTTACAAACAAATTCCATTAGATTTTACCAAATATTTTTCTCAGTGTATGGTTTCTTCTTTCCTGTACAATCGTACGTTTCCAACAGTCTGCGCGACTTTTTAGTTGACTTTGCATGTAGCAGCCCACAACTATGCAGTGCTACATTGCAAGTCACTCTGCCTCTGCGTTAAGAGGGCCATACAACCGGCTGGAAAGGCAGAAGTATGCCTGTTAAGATGCAAATCAATATGCCACGGAATCGTGCTCGCGACGAGTATCACCGCCCAGGCTCATTCGAACGCAGTTTTATGGGCGGACCACACGAAGCCAGATGGTCGGCTCATCGTATAGCCATTCATCTAGGCCATGCAGTCACCACTGTGACACGACGCGTTCAGGCGTGGATAGGTACAGCGCGTATGTCACGCAGTAGGTAGGGAGCTACTGGCCCTGACATACGCACTACGAGATAGAGAAGATCGTCGTATCGACCGATGTGTAATAACAGAGCGTGGCATCACATCCAGAGAGATCTCGCAATCTGTGGGGCCTGCACTGCGTTTGACGGACTCGACAACAATCATTTGTCTCCGTTCGAATGTGACTGGCCTCAATACACGGCGTCCGTTTGTGACTGGCCTCAATACACGGCGTCCGTTTGTGACTGGCCTCAATACACGGCGTCCGTTTGTGACTCGCCTCAATACACGGCGTCCGTTTGTGACTGGCCTCAATACACGGCGTCCGTTTGTGACTGGCCTCAATACACGGCGTCCGTTTGTGACTCGCCTCAATACACAGCGTCCGTTTGTGACTGGCCTCAATACACGGCGTCCGTTTGTGACTGGCCTCAATACACGGCGTCCGTTTGTGACTCGCCTCAATACACGGCGTCCGTTTGTGACTGGCCTCAATACACGACGTCCGTTTGTGACCCGCCTCAATACACGGCGTCCATTTGTGACTGGCCTCAATACACGGCGTCCGTTTGTGACCCGCCTCAATACACGGCGTCCGTTTGTGACTGGCCTCAATACACGGCGTCCGTTTGTGACTGGCCTCAATACACGGCGTCCGTTTGTGACTGGCCTCAATACACGGCGTCCGTTTGTCTTCGAACCTTCGTATCGTGCGGCGCGCCGTCAACGGTGCCAGCAACTTCAACATTGGACAGAGTAATCGTGATGAGTTCCGCTTCAGTCTTAATGCAGATGATAGTTGCAGCAGGGTTCGGCTCCGCAGACAGTAACTCAACGATCCTGCACTGATTCTTGAACACAATATGCAACGCCACAGACGCCAGATGTTATGGTATTGGGTGCCGTCAATTATGATACCCAGTCACGTCTTGTGGGTTTTGAATACATGAAGATAGCACTCCCATATGCCAGTGATGATCAGTGGCCCCATTTTTTGCCATTTTTGCTCAGTATACCAAACACTATCATGCAGCAATTGTATTATAAAGGGCTTTTTAACGTCCCCCCGGTTTTATGCTTGAAAGCTTAGCAGGGAACATCCATCAACATCTCAACATCCATCTCAACATCCATGCATTACCCGGAATTCGAACCCAGAGCTTCCCGCACCCCAGATCGATGTCGCACCAACTGACTTTGCCACGGGAGGTCGGCTATCATACAGCAATATTATGATAGTTACCATAAAGCTCTCATCACGCAAGATGTGGACACCATTTCTTAGCCTGCCAGGTCTCCAGATTTGTGAGTTGTGATGTGGTGATATGTACACCACCGTCATTTACCTGCCCAAAACTGGCTGATGTACATGCTTAATTGCAGAAAGTATGCTCAGGACACTGTCTCTTACCTATATGATGGAATTGATCGTTAAACCGCTGCCTGCATAGCCACGAGAATAGACTCTACCCCTTGTAGAACGCGTGCCTTGCAGATTTTATACAACACTCCTTCTGTACGTGAAAGACTAATCACTATAGGCTGTTCACAGTAAAATGAGCACTTTTGGGGCCCTAGATACTTTTTATTATCCACCAATATTTAGTCTTAAAATTACATTTCAAAATAAATATTACAATGCAAGTAATTAACACGGGGTATATGTTTCACCAGACTGGTAAGTTAACGTCTTAGACTACCATAAAATATATTTATTGACTACTATTCTAAACGAGAGGGCTTGAAAAATTGCTCACTACACTATGAGCAGCCTTTAATCACGTGTACCAACACATATCCCTGCGATGGCTTATTAACCTTTCACGTAAGGAAAGAGGATGAAGCGATTTACATGTCCAGTAGTGTAATATTTGGCCTATGGAATTCCCAATGTTTTGCCTCGTGTTGGTATTCTATTTGGTTATCTGTACAAAATTGTAACTTAGCCGAAGTAAAAAATGTATTATCAAATTCGAGTAACAAATTGCTGCTGTCAAGAAAATGTTGTCATTGTTGAAGGAGCGTCATTGTTGTACTGATAACATGCCGAATACAAAACTTATTAATTAAAATAGCATAGCAACAGCCGCCATATGATTTCAGTGGGTATCTGTGATACTATTCAGACCAATATAAAGAATCGCTGTGTTTTTACCAAGCATTACTACAGATCTATTTTTAAGATGTTATATTAATGATTGTTTACTAACGCCCGTTTTTGAAATGCTAGGCAAATCTGGGAGTGTCTTCCATGCTTAATTAATATTTTATAGTATCTTTAAAAGGTAACTGCCCTTTATGGCTTTTCCGGTACTCAACCCCACTACCCGCGTGGGTGACCCGTTGATGAAAATAAACGGATTTACTAGAATTTCCAGTGACAACTAGTGTATTTGCAAAGCAGAATCTCATTACTCCACACGTTAAATGTCAAAACATGCGCACACATCATAGACTGACAAAGAGATTCAAAGTTCAAAGGTGAACAATTAAAATTCAGTGAAAATGTAATTTAAAAATTTGTCGGCATGAAATAAAGCAATTACGAGCTAAGGTGATCGCTTGGGTAGACATTTGAATGGTGTGCAGAGGTCCAGTAGAAAAAAGTTTTATTAAAAAAAAAAAAGTCTAACGTTGCTGAGTGAGGTCTGCTTGCGAATGGCATTTACATAGGTTTTTCGGTTCGTCCACTTCTCTCTAAAGTATGTTTTTGTAATAGTAAAAATGGCTCAAACAGGTGTTTTTGCGGTAATTTTTACGTATAAACATTCAGGTACAAAACAATATAAAAGAAATAGGTAGGTGCATCAAAACTTTATTTTTATTATTACATCATAAAATGGTAGGGTCTCCGCTGAAAGTTCCATAGAGGCGCGTTATTGACGCAAGACTGCATGCCAATTCAGTGCTTTGCGCGTAGAGGCGACGAGAGAATTGGTGCGCATGTCTCGGTCGCCCCTAGCGCTCCCACGCTTTTAGGCCTCGGGCGTGCAACATTTTTTCAATCACTCGGCCACCTAAAACATTGTAGAAAGTAAAATGAAAACATTACCAAAGCCAAGTGTTAGTATTGGTCTCTGTGCTTTTTGGAATAAATAACGTACTGCATTTCAGTTACCAGACCAACTTTCATCACACATCTAATGTCGTTTACTTTTATGTGTCGGTCTCAAAAAGCAACAATGGCGCAATATGTAAGAAAAATCGTTAAACTTAATTTTTAAGAGTTTCTATTATCCTTTTAATGCTGTATAGTATCCTGGTATAGTGTTGCAGAATCCCTAATATATTGGCCATTAGCCACTCCTGCAAGGAATATATATATATATAAATGCTGTGCGGCCATATAGTTATAAATAACTGTAATTTTGCAATGTGCAGCCAGATAAATGTAACAGCGTGGAAAACTTTGATATTTAATGCAATTTAAGATTTAATAGTAATGACTATTTGTGTAACTATCCCAAACGCAGCAGACTTGATGCGCGAGATACTCGTACACTGGCGAGTTAGAAGAATGTGTAACTCTTCAGAGCTAACTCGAGTTGCCACGATGGCTCTGCTGGTGCGCCATTGTTAGCGCGGCCATTAAAACTTGTATCCCTAGTCAATATCACTGAATCAAATGCGGAAGCCTTATGCTGTCGTTTCTGGCGCCGGGAAACCTGCCAATTTGTCACGAGGGCGCCCGGCTGCGTGGAGTCGGCCAACTGCGCATGCAACCATGTTCCAGATTAAACTCGATATCGCTACCCCTACAGACACCCTCCCCCTTGCCGCCAAAAACCAGCGCCACCCCCTACCACCCTCTCCGGCCCCACGTACCAACCCCCCCCACCCCCCCCCACCTCCCCCACCGTAGCTGCAGCTCCCGGCTATACTAGCTCCCTGCTCCCGAATCACCGCAAACACATCTGCGCTGCCACTGCTAGTTTTATTTTCCGAAAACTCTCCAAGCAAATTCATCAATTGTTTTCAGAGCTACTCGTAGCTTTTTCCAATCATTAAAATCGCCATTTCGTGGGTCACCTTTTGCTCTAGTTAGATTGGCGAGTGCTCTAACAGGATCTGAATAAATAATATATTTAACGTGAGAAAGTAAATAAAGTAATAGCGTAGGCTACTTCTACTGTAATTACGAGTGTATCGCACAGACAAATATGTTTTGCTTCTGTAGTTAACGCTACCAATTTACAATAGATGTGATCAGGAACTATACAGATTGTCAGACTGGGTTTACACACACCGTGCACCATGGAGCACTTTTAAGTGTTTCACTCAATTTCCTTCAAGTCGATGGGCGTTTATTTTGTTAATAGAAAGAACGATTCTTCGACAAAGTTATGGGATTAATAACTGGCATATCTTATTATAATTTTGGTTACACACGCATGCGCAAACAATGGACGTGAACGCAGTATTATGTGAGGTAATTCATCAATATATTTAAGAATTTTAATTGAAATATTCAAGGGTGACGCGGTAATTGCAATCGCGATTTTTCTGTGTTAGTTCTTTCAGTTTATGTTTTAGGGAAGAGAACGCTTGCGGTATTAGTCGCGTGTTAGCACTGGCTAACACCAACTTCGCAAACTGGAAGGGGCGATGCGCTAAGACAGCGCCTTCCCTGTACACTTACGGTATGAGCCGCGTGTTAGCACTGGCTAACACCAACTTCGCAAACTGGAAGGGGCGATGCGCCAAGACAGCGCCTTCCCTGTACACTTACGGTATGAGCCGCGTGTTAGCACTGGCTAACACCAACTTCGCAAACTGGAAGGGGCGATGCGCTAAGACAGCGCCTTCCCTGTACACTTACGGTATGAGCCGCGTGTTAGCACTGGCTAACACCAACTTCGCAAACTGGAAGGGACGATGCGCCAAGACAGCTCCTTCCCTGTACACTTACGGTATGAGCCGCGTGTTAGCACTGGCTAACACCAACTTCGCAAACTGGAAGGGGCGATGCGCCAAGACAGCGCCTTCCCTGTACACTTACGGTATGAGCCGCGTGTTAGCACTGGCTAACACCAACTTCGCAAACTGGAAGGGGCAATGCGCCAAGACAGCGCCTTCCCTGTACACTTACGGTATGAGCCGCGTGTTAGCACTGGCTAACACCAACTTCGCAAACTGGAAGGGACGATGCGTAAAGACAGCGCCTTCCCTGTACACTTACGGTATGAGCCGCGTGTTAGCACTGGCTAACACCAACTTCGCAAACTGGAAGGGGCAATGCGCCAAGACAGCGCCTTCCCTGTACACTTACGGTATGAGCCGCGTGTTAGCACTGGCTAACACCAACTTCGCAAACTGGAAGGGGCGATGCGCCAAGACAGCGCCTTCCCTGTACACTTACGGTATGAGCCGCGTGTTAGCACTGGCTAACACCAACTTCGCAAACTGGAAGGGGCGATGCGCCAAGACAGCGCCTTCCCTGTACACTTACGGTATGAGCCGCGTGTTAGCACTGGCTAACACCAACTTCGCAAACTGGAAGGGGCAATGCGCCAAGACAGCGCCTTCCCTGTACACTTACGGTATGAGCCGCGTGTTAGCACTGGCTAACACCAACTTCGCAAACTGGAAGGGGCGATGCGCCAAGACAGCGCCTTCCCTGTACACTTACGGTATGAGCCGCGTGTTAGCACTGGCTAACACCAACTTCGCAAACTGGAAGGGGCGATGCGCCAAGACAGCGCCTTCCCTGTACACTTACGGTATGAGCCGCGTGTTAGCACTGGCTAACACCAACTTCGCAAACTGGAAGGGGCAATGCGCCAAGACAGCGCCTTCCCTGTACACTTACGGTATGAGCCGCGTGTTAGCACTGGCTAACACCAACTTCGCAAACTGGAAGGGACGATGCGCCAAGACAGCGCCTTCCCTGTACACTTACGGTATGAGCCGCGTGTTAGCACTGGCTAACACCAACTTCGCAAACTGGAAGGGGCAATGCGCCAAGACAGCGCCTTCCCTGTACACTTACGGTATGAGCCGCGTGTTAGCACTGGCTAACACCAACTTCGCAAACTGGAAGGGGCGATGCGCCAAGACAGCGCCTTCCCTGTACACTTACGGTATGAGCCGCGTGTTAGCACTGGCTAACACCAACTTCGCAAACTGGAAGGGGCGATGCGCCAAGACAGCGCCTTCCCTGTACACTTACGGTATGAGCCGCGTGTTAGCACTGGCTAACACCAACTTCGCAAACTGGAAGGGGCAATGCGCCAAGACAGCGCCTTCCCTGTACACTTACGGTATGAGCCGCGTGTTAGCACTGGCTAACACCAACTTCGCAAACTGGAAGGGACGATGCGCCAAGACAGCGCCTTCCCTGTACACTTACGGTATGAGCCGCGCGTGTTAGCACTGGCTAACACCAACCTCGCAAACTGGAAGGTGCGATGCGCCAAGACAGCGCCTTCCCTGTACACTTACGGTATGAGCCGCGTGTTAGCACTGGCTAACACCAACTTCGCAAACTGGAAGGGACGATGCGCCAAGACAGCGCCTTCCCTGTACACTTACGGTATGAGCCGCGTGTTAGCACTGGCTAACACCAACTTCGCAAACTGGAAGGGACGATGCGCCAAGACAGCGCCTTCCCTCTACACTTACGGTATGAGCCGCGTGTTAGCACTGGCTAACACCAACTTCGCAAACTGGAAGGGGCGATGCGCCAAGACAGCGCCTTCCCTGTACACTTACGGTATGAGCCGCGTGTTAGCACTGGCTAACACCAACTTCGCAAACTGGAAGGGGCAATGCGCCAAGACAGCGCCTTCCCTGTACACTTACGGTATGAGCCGCGTGTTAGCACTGGCTAACACCAACTTCGCAAACTGGAAGGGACGATGCGCCAAGACAGCGCCTTCCCTGTACACTTACGGTATGAGCCGCGTGTTAGCACTGGCTAACACCAACTTCGCAAACTGGAAGGGGCAATGCGCCAAGACAGCGCCTTCCCTGTACACTTACGCAGTTCGTAACAGTCTATAACGAGTAGCTGGAAGGCTAGAGTCCTCATTGCTATGGAACAGGAATGTTACACGATTGTTACAAAGATTATGAAAATATTCAGCAATGAATTTCCAATCCCTGTTAAACGAAACAGAGCCGTTTCTTGAATTGGCTAATTTTAATAGTTCTTTATTTTAGGGTAAACAAGCCTGCTGATAGAGTGGCTGATAGTGTTTAGCGATCAGACTTCTCGCCTCCCAATTTGGCGTACAGTGTTCAATTCCCGGCCGGATTTTCGCATGCGGGGATCGTGTCGGACAATTCCGCTGGTTTGCGGGTTTTCTTGGGGATTTCCCGTTCTACATGCACTTGAATTCCGGTGCTTCTCCATACTCACCTCAGTTCCCCTTCATCGGCTCTCAAGACCACAATGTTAAGAGCACAATACGCTACTCTCCTACTTGATATACCTCACAAAATTCGCGCAGTGCGTTGAGAATATTGGACCCGCAACGGATAGTAGTTATATATAAGATTATTGAGTGAGTGAAGAGATTAACATCGAGGTCTTGAGAGTCGATGAGGGTGATTGAAGTGAATATGGAGCAGCGTCAAGGGGTGGGGGTAACGGGAGATCCTCGAGAAAAACCCGCCAACCAACGGCATCGTCCGGCACGATTCCCACTTGCGAAAGTCCAGTGACCCGGCCGGGGATTGAACCCGGTTCGCCTTGGTGGGAGGCGAGCGTGCTAATCGCTCAGCCACCGTGTCCCCTATAAGATTAGTTAATTACTGAATACAGTTCCTGTTGTTTGATAATTTTATTATTTACTAGTAGGCCTAGAGACCAGTTTCATTTTTACATCTAATTGTATATGGACGTTAAATTTTTTCCCACCCGTAATGAAAATCAATGTACCTACTTGGCAGTCGAAACAAAAATCTACTAATAAAGGTGGCATATTTGTAGTCTTTTTTTTCCTAGAGGAAAGAGAACAGTATGAAACGGTCTTCCGGTCTCTTTGCGTTATTATGTGCGTCTCGCCCCCCCCCCCCTAAAAACTTTATAACCCGTCCCGTGTCCTAATTCTCACTGAACTCAGTACACTCAGAGACACTCGAAGAACAATATTTGTCACGGAAGCGTTTTTTTTTTTTTGGGCGACAAATGCGAACAACGTTCCTTGCGGCGGCAGCGAGTGGTGGATGGTTTGTTTACGATGGACGTATGTTGTTAGAAGCCATTTTCATTGTTCAGTGATACTTTGGTAATTCTGGGCTGAAAGTTACAAGCAGCGGTGATGGAGGATTGTGTGCTTGGTTTGTTCTACACCCGGTACAGAACTTCTTGGCAGCTCAGCATCACCTTATACCAGACCCTGTAGCCACAACCGTCGCCTCATTATACATGTGTTGTGAAAACTGAATTATAGTAATAAAACTTATAATTATGTAAATACATATACGTTTGGATATAGTTGCAGGAGAAATCGATAAACAATTAAAAATTATATATTTGGAAGTGTACTTATATTAAGAAATCGTTTGAACAGACGAAATGCTAAATATTTACGTTTGTAGAAAACATGGTATGAAAATTATATCTACTGATGAGCAACATATATTAAACGCAGATGTGACATTTTTCATTGCATGTAGCATATAAAAATAATTAATCTTTTTTGGTTAAGTTTGTAGTGATATCACAAACTCCTCTTCTCTCCAGGCCTACGAGCAGTCGTAATTAAAATGCTTTCCATTATAAACTTACTTTCGTATTTTAATTTTTTTTGATTAAAAACCAACACATTTGAACGACTTTACCTTGGAACGTGTTGCAACCGAATCATCGATTTTCTCACACATAGCTGCGTAATTTGTCGCACTGTACGTTCAGCGACATCACATGGTCTCGCTGCCAAACTTTTAATCTTATTTAAAATTTAAACTGTAGCAGAATTATTTATGTCTTTGCATATCAAGTAAAAAAAAAAAAAAAAAAAAAAATGCACTCTTAATATTGTAGATCGAACTTGTCTGTGAAGCACTCTGTTTGCAACTGAGAGTGCTAGCGAGATGTTGTCTTAGTGTCATAATTTCTAAGAAAACAGAACAGAGCATACACCAACATTGGGTGGATTCAGTAGCTGTGCTACACGCTATCTTATGTTGACTAAGCACGAATCAAAATGCTTTGTTGCTTGTTTCTTAGCAAGAAGAGCACATTTAGATTTATCTATGAATTATGGTTTCCTGTTTGGAGAGAAACTAATAATACTCACTATTCTGAAAGAAAAAAAAAATTCGTGTGTTTGTGTCAGCTGTTCTTCTTAATAATGTAAAACAGGAACGGATAAAAATACAGACTTGGGATTTCTCCTTCTTAATGAGAAAAACGAACCTCTTAAAAAAGTGACTCAATTCCAATGAAATATTTCACAAATTTTTGGGCGCATCGGAGAAACATTTCCCTCGACTCGCTGTGGCCACTGAAACGCTGTGAACTAGGCAACAGCGCACAGCCATGACAGGCGACCGGCACCAGCTAGTGGAAGGATCGCCGCTTATCGACTGACTTTGAGTGGCCAAGAAGTCCTGTTCCTGGTGTAATAATGCATTTGTGCGGAAGATGTCACGTTCCTTATTTACATTTCCGCTAAACGAGGACACGCAAGCAAACAAGAGGAGTTGGGCTATCTGCGTCCTGGTGCAACGGATTCCGGATTCGGAGCCGGAGCTGCCCGGCCGCCATGTTGTGACGTCACCGTCCGCCATATTTTTTCCATTATTCCCTCAAAATGTCCCTTTTGCCCTCAAAATCAACTAAATTTCCTTAAAAATTTCCCTAAAAAGTTCTCGTTTTTTCTCGGAGAAGGAGAGGTTGATCAGTGAATCCGAGCCAGACAGATGAGATGGATTAGTGACCCAGGTAACCTTGGGTCAGGGCAAGAGTACCAGTCAGGACCTTCGACCTTGACATTTGACCTTTAACCCCAAAAAACCGAAAAATCCTGAACAAATCCCAAAAATTAATAATAGGATTTTTTTTTAATTTCAATTTAAAAATTTAATTTTCTGCGGTTTCCTCTCACCACCTTCACCAAAACAAATTAGTGGACAGGCCTCGACCCCCTCGCCCTTACCCAGTCAGCCATCTTGGTGCTGTCAGCCATCGTAGCAGCCATATTGGATGCAGGTGACCATGACCTTCAATGACCTTGAAAAAAACTGTAGAAAAATACATAAAATTCAACAAGCATATTACAATACAGACTACTACCACCATATTAGATACAAATGAACTTTACCTTGACCCAATGACCTCTAATGACCTTTAAAACGAAAACTTTAGAAAAAATTCATAAAAGTCAGCATGCTGGAGGCCAAGCGAGCTGTCGGCTCTTATATTTATAGGCATAAAACGATTGCAATTTTCCACCCTAGTTTGAAAAAAAGATGCTTCCATTCAGCAGTATACCTACAAGCATGATGCGGCAGTTTGACTACGTGCATAATTCATTAAGTATATATTTTTTATTGAAAATTTGAAGTTTTTCAATGTCAAAAACTTGTATATTTAACTATATGATTGTACATATACGACAATGGTATTTTATGCAATACATTTAATTTAATTAATTTTATTTCAGTCTTTACAATTTTAATTATATACTGATAAATTAGAAAAACATAAAATAAAACAGAATTTTATTCCCGGGCATTTTATTACTTTATTAATTTATTACAGTCACTAATGCCCTAAAAATATTACAATTTTCATTCATGTGTCTAAGTAAATTGTTACTACAGCAGAACTGCGCACCGTACCTGTCACACAAATATGACGTGCAACAGAGATTCCTGGCAAAATTAAAGGGCTCATATCGCCGTCCATTGCGGCCGAAAGTAAATCTCTTATCACAAAAGTAACACTGATGACGACGTAGTGATTCAGACAAAGACTCTGACGGACTTGTTGGAGACGTAGGTGCTGGAGCTAAAGAGCAGGTAACGCCAGCAGTTGGGTTCTAGGTACCTCAGCTGATAATATCGATGGCTCCATTGAAGATTTCGTAGGCGAAACAGCTGATGAAGTCGTTGGTACTGTTGCATCTGTAGATGATCGTGCTGTACTGGTGGTAGTAGATTCTGGTAGTGATAAAGCCATCACACCTGAGGAAGTATATAGCACAATACTAATCTGAAACGATGCTACTGCACTGGTGGCAGTAGATTCTGGTAGTGATGAAGCCATCACACCTGAGGAAGTATATAGCACAATACTAATCTGAAACGATGCTACTGCACTGGTGGCAGTAGATTCTGGTAGTGATGAAGCCATCACACCTGAGGAAGTATATAGCACAATACTAATCTGAAACGATGCTACTGCACTGGTGGCAGTAGATTCTGGTAGTGATGAAGCCATCACACCTGAGGAAGTATATAGCACAATACTAACCTGAAACGATGCTACTGCACTGGTGGAAGTAGATGCTACTAGTGATGTAGTCGTCTCAGCTGATGAAATAGATGGCGCTTGTAAAACCGGAGACAACTCATTAGGAGAAGAAATCGATGGTGAGAAACCATTGGCAGGCAATATCGACTCCACTTTAACGCAATTAGCCATGGAATACTTGGCATAGAAGCTAGCCGAGACGATGTATATTTTACGACAGCCGTTGTCAGACTAAGCCTCTCAGCTGACCTCCCTACTGCTTATAATACACGAGTATGCAAGCCCAAAGACTTCATATTGACTTTAAATCAATCGTTTTACACCATTAATACATTGTTCAGACACCGACCAGCCAATCACCGAGTTGCCAAGTGATTGCATCTGCCCGATCACATAAGGTGGAGGTGGTGGTGGTGGTGCTAGAGTCATTTTGGTGTCATCTTGGAGTCATTTTGGTGTCTTATTGGGTCATTTTTAGGTAATTTTGGAATCATTATGGGGGTTGGTGTCTGTGGTGGGGTTGGTGGTTGTCGGCAAATTGGAATATTTAGGGTTCTTAGTGTTGGTGTGTGTGGGTCGCAAGTTAAAATAAACTCCCGTATTTTATAATAATATTATGTAGTCCTACCTCCAAAAGCTGAAAAGTGAACATTTTTTGTAATAATCTCGCTTTAAAAGTACATATCCAAATCCCTCGGTATATGTCATCTCTTCCTGGGTAAACTGTATTTGCACTTGCGATAAAAGTACGTAGAACTACAGTAAGCTCCCACTACGCTTCGCCATTGTTCGATACACAACTTGGACTGTGTACTGAACAATGCAGCGCCACGGCAGGCCACCACAATGGTTCCCAATTGGTCGTCGCGTGATAAGGACTGTTCGTACAGACGGCCCTCTTAAACCGACGAGCCTTTTGAACATAGGTCAAAACTCTATCGCAGAATCGCCACTGGCGGCAACCAGTTAGCGATGAAGCAGGTTACTGCTCCATGAGCGTCAAGGTTAAAGGCAGCCCTTCGTATTCGCAATTCATCTTCGTTGTATGGGAGCACTCTAAGATAACCCTAATACTCGTTCTCCCCGGGAAAGGTGAATTATATATATATATACATACACTAGCTGTTACCCGTAACTTCACCCGCATGAAAAAATCAAACCTTAATTATAATTACCAAGTGCTCTATTTTAATGGTTGGTGGCATATTATATATATTCCATAAGAAACTGTTAGTTTTTCCGTGATGAAAATTTCCCTACGTGCTAATACAAAATATATTCTACTCCTGTATTAGATTTCATCCAAATCTGTAGAGCCGTTACGACGTGATTGGCTAACAAACAAACATACAAACTTTCACAATTTACAATATTATTATATGAATATATATACACACCTATAATGATATAAAAATATATATGTATTTATATATAAGATACTCTGTTATTAAACACTGCTGAACGTAAATAACACAGACAGCTGTGACCAAGTAGAACTAGCGTAAGTTACTACAACTAAAATTATTTGATGGGAGCTCCGTCATAAGCTCTTACGTCCACTGAAGCGTTCGGCTAATAGTTAGAGACCTGCATAATTCGCGTTATTATTTTGGCACACGTTAAACTTCAAACACATGTACTTTTGCAATTAGTTTGTAACTGGACCATATTTAATTTGACACGCCCTAGGTAACTCTACGCCAGAAAATGAACACTTCACAGTTTTGTAGTCTAATTGCGTGCAGTCCCGTCAACGAAGGAGTTACTTCACATCTATGCAGCAGCCAATGGGGAACCGAATACGGCTCGAGTATATACAGCATTGTGAAATCTATCCTGATGACAAATGATAACTCTAATTGTGCAGGTTTCTACTAATGGGTATAGAAATGCGTTGCATTTTTTGATATCGAGTTTACTTATTCGATACGTGCAGCTACTGAATGTATACCCGATGTGTCAATTTACGACAAGAAATCAAACTTCTTTCAACTTGTGTTGGTGTGCGTCGCTTAAAGTCTTCAGTGATTCTTCGCCTTACAAAAATTAACATTCCGTAAGGGGAAATTCTTAGAGCAAGGTTATATACCTTGAGCTTTACGCCACGCGTAGTTTTAACAAGAAGGCAGCATACTACGTGATTACATTGTGGGTTATATCGTGACTGGATCTGAAGTTGCCAGCTGCTCGGATCTGTGCCGGGATGTGTGTGTGGCGATAGCTGAAGACGCGAGGTAGAGCTTTTTCCGATGTGCGCGAAACTTGATATATAGACGCACGAGAGGAAAATGATGCACAGAATGCTAGGAAAAACCCTGTATTCATATCGTTGTTTCTGGAGGAAATATCAGTCAAACGGTTCTATGCATGGTAGACGCGCGTAAAGCTTATTCATATCATTACTTTCGGATACTTTTAAGAAATATCTATAAAACCTAGTAAATTTCAGATTGTATTGGTGCAGAATGCAGGATCATTTACAGCGTAAAGCGAAAGTTGCGTACAGATTTTCGTTTAAGGAAATAGATTATGTGAAACTTGATGAAATGTGGAGGAATAACTGAAACTATTATGAAGGTTGGGAAATCAATATGACTGGGTTGGTATTAAAAAAAAAAATGGATTGAGAACTGTTGTGGCATACGCGGCTATCGTTTACCAGCAGTAATCGATTTTAAACGAAATGAGGAAGCCATCATGTTTTATTTTGGACTCTATACGAAAGAGACAAGAATGAGCTATCCACTTTTCTATGTTTTAACTACTATCCTTATGCCCCAGTACTTTACCAATGCAATCAGTGGGCTAGGTTAGGTTCTTTGCAAGGAAACTAATTTTTAAAACCATACAAAGATATATTAGTTTGAACCAGCTAATAATCTTGATACTAAGCAAATTTGTAAGCATATATAGCTTTACAAATTCAAGCAATTTGGTTTAGTGCAGTAAACACATTTTATGGTGGAAATAAATTACCACAAACAATTGAGGTTAAATTTTTACTAAAAAAAGAATAAGTGTATAAATGTATTAATAAAAACCCGTAAAATAGTATTATATCTGCTGCTGACGAAGAAATTAATTCAATAATGAAAAATTATTGTGTGTGAACTTGCGATGCCGTTTTTGAAGTCTCCCCTTCATTTGTAATGCAGTAGTTTATTATTATAAATTGTAGACATTGTGCACGTGGGAATTATAAGTTATCGTAGAAAAGCAACAAGACAAGAAGTAAGTTGACTTACTTGTTTTGACTCCAAACATTGTAATTGTTTAGATGTAGGTAACTCAAGTTATTTGCTTGCTATCAAATTGTATGAGTTATGAATGAATTGCGAATAGGCATAGGTATCTATGCTTACATGCTTACGATCCCATTCGTAGAGTCTGTAACTCAGTTGTATAACTTAACAAGTGAATTACACAATTTGGCTATGGTTTTGTTTACCCATACATTTATAGCAGACACGAATGCTGATTTTTGTCGTTTCCGTACACCCAAATATAGCTCATTATTAGAATGTTCTGTGATTATAAAACATTTGTTTTTAACTTACGTGTATTACATTCAATACCTGTGGGGAAAGTGTGTGTTTATGGCCGCAGTGTAAAAATTTTGTAGTGAATTTCTTAACATCAAACGGAAGTTTTTTTTACCTATACATTGTATGGAAAGTGCGCAATATGTACATGGTGCCGGGCTGCAGGTAAAGGAATGTTTACCGCTGCTGCTATACACAGTTGGCAAGATCTCTACCCGTTTGAATCTTCCGAACAGATATAGGAACGATAACATGAATGCATGGGGAAAATCTTTACCACTCGCTCATTTTCATTATCTGCCTACAATCATGTGGTAAATCTGCAAATAATTTCTCAGAGTGTGATATATGGTGCTTATTAATTTTCTATAGTTTGTTTGCACTGACACATGTTTGGCTGCACAAGTAGTATTATAGAATTGTTTAAATCGTGCAGAAAAGAAACCATGAAATAGATGCGTTTTCAAGTGTCAATATGCCTATTGTTTCCAGTGACTTTGGCTGCAGTGACTCTGGGTAGTATTTGTCATTTAACATCAGTGTTAATCACGTTCATATAAGGTTTAAAAAAGTTGCTAAATAACGTTTAATCATATGCTATTTATAAGGCCGCCTGAGCATGAGGACAGTGATGACGAGACTTCACGTATTGTTTTTAACGTATCTACAACGGCTTGAAGTAAAAAGTCAGATTAACAAAGGAAGGAAGCAGAGCAACACGTTTTCCCCTTCCCAGTTATGAAAGTCACTGCTGTCGAAATAGAAGAGGTAATGAATACAATATTTGCCCTCATATTTATCTACAGCCGAGATGTACAGTGTCGACCAATAATCAACCAAATACGCTATCTCATTTACCCTGTAAGTCACAGATAAATATATGGTTTAGGCATGCAAAGAAGAATATTTCGGTTTGAAATTTTACTAATATCGATATATCGCCATGTCATTTAACGAGTCTGATAAAAATACTATAAATGTGTGTTTCCGCGTCGTGTCGTTAGCAGTTGCTGTTTGTGAGAGTGCGGAATATGGTTTCAACAACGAATGATGTCTCCCACATGTGAAATACTTGTTCACTGGACGGTGTTTTCTGCTGTGCACATCTCAGCAGTCACTTTCGAGCGCATCGTCCGCTATACTGGACGATGTGGCTTAAAGGGTTGCCTATGTACTGCAAAAGTTTCTATCAACTAATTCTTCATCACAAGAAACCAAAGCAAGATACTTGCAGCAATTGTTAATTTCGCAATGAAAAAAATCAGAACTGTGAATGGCGAATACAATTATTTTATCAGTGTACGAGACAAATATGAACTACATGCAGGAGATGCGTACAATGCCAAGGAAAGGGATAAAGATCTCGCCAAACAGAATATAGGCTGTTCACAGTAAAATGAGCACTTTTGAAAGCCCTGCTTAAGATATACTTGTATACACGTTGTGTATTCTTCCGCGTTATGTAACATTAACATTGCAATGGGCCTCATTACTTTATTCATGCTTCGATCAAAAGAAAGTGTGCAATTATGAATAAAGTAAATACATAACAAATCTGCTTAATTCAACACTTTGATACATAAAAAAACAGAGAGCGAAAGAAATAATTTTAAATTATCATAAATCGTTACCTAACACTTTTTATTCCACGTTAAGATATGGAACTACCCTCCATCGATCGTTACTAACTTAATGGGCGAATGTCGCTAAGTGTGCCCATTAAAATATATGCGGGGAGGGGCAGTGGCTTTTTTCTAAGGTTGATTTCTTAAGTGCTCACTTTATCGTGAACAGCCTTTAATGCTCTTTGTGTGTTTGCATTTGATTTGCGACAGTGCATACCAACACGTTATACGAGTACCTCGATTTCGTAACAAGAGGGCATTGTGTCCACTTAATATTACTTTTACGATGAAACTGTACATGTAGGAAGTGGGAATGGGATGGGTATTGGCCTGTCCCATCACATACTTGACTTGCCTGATTATGCACGTACAATTACATTTTGCCGAGGACACATGCAGTGGCCAAAACAAGAATAGCTTCGTTCAGTTCATGTTGTGCAAAAAGTCATGTTCCTATCTACATGAAGTTCATCTCAAGGTATTTGTCAGTGGTCACACACATGGAGTGCGATAGTCTCCATTCTATAAATGAAAGGCACGAAAAGAAGACATAATGAAAATTCAGTATCCGAAAAAAAGTTGGAATTAAATAGGTCGTAATAACGTAGGAGTCCTTTCAAGTCGTTTGTAATGGAAATAAATATAATCACTTTCTAAATTTAGTAGTTTAAGTTAAGGTGAAGGACCATCGTGATGATGAAAATAAATAAAAATGGGGTTAGGGTTCTTTAGCAGTTAATTGAGTGTTGCAATGCAATAGGGACATAGGCCTCATCAAGTACAAGACAGAAGTAAAAATTGAATGCCAATTTCTGCGCCTAACATTAGCAAATGTATGAAACGCAAATTTTAAGCAGATTTAACTTTCCTCCACGTGGAATCACTAGCCATTTCTGAGAAAAAGAAGACATATCTTACTGATTCCCTTCTTATAATTGACCCTTTTTTTCCATCCGTTTCGCGCAACTTGACAGCTGCTAATGTTTCGACAAATAACACATATATCGAGATTTAGTACGAAGAGAAGGTTTCTCTCATTCTAAGAGTGTATACACCTATTAGTAATACTAATATTTTAATAATTATTCAATGTACGTATTCTTAATAATGTGTTAACATAATGTTAAATATTACGTGGTCATGTGCAAAATTTGATGAGTGGTTAAGAGTTTAACTGGGAATAATTGAATAAGTTGCAATTTCATGTTTTTAAATGTGTAACGATTATGTTCAGACTTGACTTTCATAGATATATGTTCACCGAGTTAATTATTATATACAACCTATTACAGCATTGTATACTTATTTGTTCACTATGGGTGGTGATGTCAAGTGAAACGTTCATAGATAGCATGCATGAAAATTAACCTAAAAATACAAAATAATCGTAAGGCCGCTCAGTAAACACTCGACAGTAACGATTTATTTCAAATTACAGATTATAATTTTACTATGTTATAGTTAAAATTTAAATGGAAATTTGGAAACATAGCTATTGATTTAGGCATTGTCAAAGAAATTTAACAGTATAAAGACTTGTAAAATATAACGAATTTCGCAATCGAAAATATAACTGAAAAGCGAGTTTACGAGAATTCGAGAAGTCTGTTTATAGGTTAATAAACAGTACGGTATTTATAAACAATACAAATGTGGTCCCTATTTTCATTAATGTTGCAACGGGAATGTTTAATTGGGAAATCCTTTGAAAGAAATATGTTGACAATATCAACTATATTATCACTATAAATATGAAAATATTTAAATTAAACAGTCATAAATTAAATTAATAATGTAATAATATACACTCTACACTAAATTTTCTAGTAAATGCACTGTAAATAAATTAGTTTTAACACGTGGTAAGAATTTTAGCAATGGAGCATTTAATTATCAAAATGTATTTTAATTTATAATTGTTATTAATTTTCCAGACTAATGTTACAGTAATACAAGTTACAAACATATACAGTATATTACATAATTCTCAGATTATCAGCAGCATAATTACATTTTCCTAATTATTTATTAGAATATGTGGGTTTGCTGTAGAATACAGACAAGGATTGTTAAAATAAATACATGTTCAGCACATATTGAGGAATTTGATTCCTTTACGTATGAATTTTTAAACAACTATCTGCCCTGTATATTAAATTTTTACTGTAGAATCAATTGACGGCGTAAAACTTACCATATTGGAATTCATTTCACTATATTTGCATATGTAATAAGTGAACTAAAGTCGATAATAAAATACATATAGTTAAATCAGTTAAATATCCACAAAAAAAAAAGAAAGCTCGTGAGATACTTTCCCAGAGAGTAAAGAACATCGAAGTTTACCGCCTCGTGAAGCAGATTAAAAATTACTTTGTATTTTAGTACTGTAGTCCGTTTTTGGACAATTTAAAATATGAACGCAATTACGATTCCATTATATGACAAAACAAATAATTAGCGAGCTATTATTATTCTGTCAATGTTGGTTCCAATAAAACAGCATTGTATACTTCTTGCATATAAAAACGTCTTACATATTTCTTAATCAAAATTACTGTACATTTTCTGTTCTTCTTTACTCAAAGCCTGCTATGTAAAAGTTCTATTAAGCAGATATATATACAAATAAATAAATAAATATATATATATATATATATAGCACCTGTAATTTTTTGCCATTCTTTATAACTAATATATATATATTTAGCACCTGTAATTTTTTTGGCATTCTTTATAACTAAGATATATATATATATATATATATATATATATATATATATATTTAGCACCTGTAATTTTTTTGGCATTCTTTATAACTAAGATATATATATATATATATATATATATATATATATATATATATATATATATATATATATATTTAGCACCTGTAATTTTTTTGGCATTCTTTATAACTAAGCTATATATATATATATATTAGTTATAAAGAATGCCAAAAAAATTATAGGTGCTAAAGAAATATGCCAAGAGTTTTTTTTAGGAACATGGAAGTTTGTTTCGTGTTCGGGAAATCAGTGAATTAAAAGTGGCCTCATACAGTGTCCCACTCCAATCCGAAGCCATGATTTTGTTAATAACTTTAACAATAACTAAGATATTGTAACGAAATTTGCAAAACCTTGCTTTGATTTCCGTGAAATATGATGACATATAATCAAGTCTAACTGGTTAACAAATGCCCTTGTTTACAGCAGGCGTGATGGTTATGGTTATTTCGATGGAAATTTGACGGATTATGCACCGGCGGAAAATTGCACACCATAAACGACACTTTTCAGAACGTAGCTGTTCTTGATGCACCCTGTTGGGATCTTAACTTGTCCAAAGACAGGAGTTTGAGTATTTCATAACTTGAAAGGTGAAACTTTGGATAAAAATTAGTAATCCAGAATATTCGGATTTGCATGGATGAGTGTCCGCAGCCAGCAATGTTATGCCACACGTTTCACTTTGTCAGACATCTTGAGTACGTAGACGACGAAGATACGGTTCACATAGTGCTAGGTTTATTTTTTGCAGCACGATGACAAATGCTTTATGGCAATCTGGGTTCCTGAGAAAGTCGGAGCGATGACTTTTTGGAGAGACCAGTAGTCGGAGGCGTACATTGTCAACGATTTCCCGTGTCACCTTTGGACGACTCCCGTCATTCGTGTCCAATAAAGTACCTTTGCTTTCGAGTTGATTTGCCAGGACCCAAACAAGTGGGCTTACTTGATACATGTCTGCCTTCAAACACACGCACCACAGCAGACTTCCTGGTGACACCCTGGCGGCCACGAGGCACGGGAACAATTGCCTACGAATACACGCACCACAGTAGACTACCTGGTGACACCCTGGCGGCCACGAGGCAAAACAAACGCTGGTAGACAAAATTCCACAATCCAAAACGGACAAAGTCCCGTGTGAATTTCACAATCCTTTATTGTTACAACATCTTGAATATGGAGCATCGAGTTCAGTGCTGTACGGACGCGGATATTATCACATTTCACACAAAACAAAGTAGGTCTGTTCAAAATGTTCTTACAGTATCTTCGTTTTTGTTGATGTTACTAACTAAAACCTAGGACCGGCTTGGAGTGGTACACTTTATTATACCTGACATAAGGTTTTGTGTTATTACATCATCACAAACTTTGTAAGAAGCTAAATTTGTGGTCGTTATTGAATAACATTCTCATTCAACAACTAGTCGTTTTAAAATAAGTGTTTTACAGCAGAACATGCCAAAAAATAGAGAAAATGTATTTTTGAAAACTTATTTCTTATTTGGAAATAAACATGGCACATTTAGAGGTTTCTACATCACAGCGATTAGTGCAGTCCAAGCACTGCACTAACACCACATCTCCAGAGGTCGACGTAACGCCCAAGTTGGGCAGCCAGCTCTCTCATTTTTCTTTTGCACCTTTCCTCGTCATTGAAACGGCATCAACCTCACTCCGAATAAAGCCTCTTCATATTTCTGCACACCAAAATAATCTTGGTTCGACCACCTTGACTAACGAAAATAACGCTTTAGGAACTACGGCCACCATGAAACCCACCAGTCAAGTCGCTGTGTAATTTTAGTGACGGGAAAACAACTAAGATGCGGAAATAAATCCGACAAGGTTAACGAGTTTTGAAAGGTTTATTTCGCCATGAAGTCCGATTAGAAGGGACACCAGATTCGCCAGAAAATATTTATACTAAATACTAAGACTTCAATATCGTACTTGTGCTTAATCAGCCTTCCTTTCGATACTGGACTCATCTTCGTGAGAACACATTTGCTTAACTTCCTTGACGTAAGGCACTGCCATACTGAACGTCTGTGATTCGCGGGCAGACACCTAAGATGCGTAACAATTAAATTAAACCAATCACGAAAATGTATCTTTAAGCAACGCACGTGTTTGAGGGGCCGCGGTGGCCGAGCGGTTAGCCTGCTCACCTCCCACCAAGGCGAACCGGGCTCCATCCCCGGCCGGGTCACCGGACTCTCGCATGTGGGAATCGTGCCGCACGATACCGTTGGTCGGCGGGTTTTCTCGGGGATCTCCTGTTTCCTCCGCCCTTTCGTTCCAACGCTGCTCCGTACTTACTTCAATCACGCAAACCGTATATTTATATAATTTTGGTCGTAATTGGCTTTACAGCGGAGTTTTTTTTTTTTTTTAATTTTTGGCTCGAAACGAAGTAAATTACAATTTCCAGCACCTTCTTACATTATTACAAATTCACTGTATTCGTTATTCTCGGAGCACTGATTGTAGATACGAAATCAAAAATTCTTTCTTTTCTTCCAAAAAGGCGTTGAAAATTATTATTTGCGTCTTGTCGAGCCAAACATTTTAGAAAACGACCGCCGCGCAAATGTCTTCACTCACTCACTGAAGTGTTTGACGTGAAATCTCTAGCCGAAAATGAGGAGCCTGTAGTGATTAGAGCAGGAATGCTGGCAGGACCGCCGGGACGAGTATTCAGTTGTCCTTGAAGAGAGAGAAGCAATGTGGCGGGCGCTGAGAACTGAGAGAGAGAGAGAGAGACGGGCGGGTATTGGGTAGGGCCGGGCACACGCAGCTCAGCTTGTAGGACGCCAAGGACTTCCAGTTGCCTACAGAGGGCAGGAGGCGTACGAAACCAGTAGGCGGGCGCAAGATTTACAATTTTATTACCACCAAATACGCGTCCGTCGCGCCGGCTCAGGACTCCGCTGTACCAGTTCGCGACCTGGCTCCGCACACGTTCCACTCGCACGTGCTCGCTCTTCGCGATGCCTGCCGCCCTTTTTTTTCTCTATTTTGTTAAACATTTACATAAACCGGCTGCGGCGTTATCTGTCCGCTCTCCCGTTAGTCGCCGCTACGTGTTTGCAGAATATTTTTCCATTCAGTCGGCAATGCGCCGGCGTCTGTTCCTTGTACTTTGCCGTAGGTCAAGCCTGAAGCCTCTCTTCATCTTTGATGGCTAATATTTTCTTTTTCGGTGGAGGGACGTGCAAGTGGGGAAAAACTAAAGAAGTAAAGTAAAAATGACAACACAAAAGTATATCTATGTATATGTATACATATATATACACACACAACACACGTATTATTGTTTATATAGTCTATTCTTGGAATCCATTCACTGATAGTGAAAGTTGGTGAATAGGCTCAGCGATGGATGATGCACAAACATTGGAGCGTGTACAAATGTCGCACAAGGGCGCTGACGTCGTCCTTGTGTTGCGTATATAAACAGTTCTCATGGCAGAGCACGTGATATGACGCGCGCACTGTACTTGTCACGGAGACGTACGCCGCAGTCACGTAAACGAATTATGCAATTTGAGATTTGGAACATAGTGCTGTGAGAAAATGAGTCGATTGCGTGTTAAAATGCTCGGTATTTGTTTTTTTTCGGACTTACATTTATCGAAGTTCAGATACTTTGTTTTTATTTATCTGTCCATACAATGCTGTAGTATAATTCAAAACGTATATTTCATAAATGTTCACAATTTATGTTCACATATTATTCAACAAAATATTATAAACTTTAATATATTAACGACATTAAAATCTATAATTCACACAGAGATTATTAAAAGCCAACTTACAGAAATACTGCCATAAGATGGCTTTTAGCAATGCCTGTCTGAATGATAGATTTTAATGGTGTTAATGTGTTAAAGTTTATAATATTTTGTTTAGGAAATGCAAAAAAAAAAAAAAAAAAAAAAAAAAATGATACACTTGAATAATATGAAGTTAGTCTGTTTCTAACGATTTTAAAACCATGAAGAATATTAAAGTCTAAGTTTATACGACGTCCAATACAAACATGTGATAATAATACCCATGCTTGTCACTGTCCCTACATTGCATCCAACACACGCAGCTACTCGTAGAATACATAAAACTGTTTACCATGTGGCAGCTACATTGAATTACTTTATTGAACTTACACAGTCATAGAAACCTTATAATAAAAGACATTAAAATTGAAAACAAATTGTAATATAATATACAAAACGCCGAAAAAATAAGGCGAAATTTCCATTTGAAGGAAAAAATGTATAATTTCAAGTAGAATACTAGAAATTGATGTTTATAGAAATTTCTTGCCAATTCTGGCACGTTTAGGACTTCAGAAAATAAATTACATAATCCAATTAATACTGGTGGCCTTTCATCTGAAAAAAAATAATACAATCGACATAGTAGAGACAAAATAACATTATCACACAGATGAAACTATTCACACCCTATGATGCACGTAAATCACTGTATAAATGAGAAAATACATCCGATATGGATCTACGTATACACATGATCAAAATAGTCGTGCATTGCTGCACAAGCCAATATTCAATGTTATATTGACCAATGGAATAAATGGCTGATGATAAAATAAAACTACAACAATCGTAGTAGTCAATCTGTCACTTCAAAACAACAGTTTCATCTAGTAAAAATTTCGCTGCGTTGTAAAATGACGGATACAAGAAAACAGCGACAAACTCGTATGTTCTAAAGCACAGAATGTGAACTAAGCTTAACTTAGACTGACTTAGAAGCCTTGCAAAGACATGCACACGCAGGATATTGACATATTTCGACCGCAGGAGGCACTTTCACGCCGGTTTGCCATAGTATGTTAATGTTACTATCTAAAATACAAGAATGACTATTACAGAGGTGAAGTAGCGTAACTCGTCAGATGGAAGAAATGAAGACAAGAATATCTGTAGCATTTTGGGCGAACGTTTGAGCCTAACCACATCAAGAAAAAAAAAATTCTTTGCAGGTAATAGTTTTGTTTTGCGACCAAATTATTTTACTTGATTTATTTCACACAGTATTGCACTTTTTTTTAAATCTTGCTGCTTATTGATTAATCAGCAATAAATAACTAATTTTCTACTGTTCCAATCAGTGGATTTGTTTTAACTAAATATATTAGTAGTTTAATTTTTCTACTGATTCCGGATGGAGCAGTTTCAACTGGCAATCAGTAGATATTCACTGAATCCAATTTTGAGTGTACAAAATGTGCGTACAAGTAGATCTTACGCAGGGTTGTGACAATTACTCAGTTTACCGTCGATAGCCTTTAATTCATAAAAAGGAGCTGCAGGAACTTCTATATCTTCAACTCCATCGCTGTTCTTTCATTAAATCCTTTGCTATCACTCACTCGGCTTAAAAGCCCGCGTAACCCACAGCGCTGAATTTCTTTTATTTATTTCTTCCTGGATTTATTTAAAAAAATAATTCGACAATAGAATCATAACTTGCCCATAATTATGGAAATAATAAATGAACTACTAATGCGTATTTATCCAACGATAAAGTTAATGCAGAATTTTATACATTAATTAATTCCCACCTTTGCATCATGACCGGGGAACGCGTATAAACAATCACGTAGAGACATCTGCACAGAGCCGTGGAATGTAATGCTTCTAAAAGAAACATTTTCAGTAGTGACCCTGACTCTGTGTTATAACACTAAAACGAACAATTTCTCTATAAGGGGTGGCCAAGACTCTCAAACTTTCCCTGCCGACGTGCACGATCGTAAGTGCACCATCTCCGTGAGAATTCTCTTTCGGTCTGCTTGCGTGGTGTAATCCACGCGGCCCGTGCACTCCCCCGTCTCTACGCGCGGGTAATAATTCACACAGTTGAATGAACGGCACGACCATGTTTCATTTTTATAAGTTATTTATTCGTATACGTATTACACAGCTTCCATTTCGTTTGCGCAGCTGACTCAAGATAGTTAAATATCAGTTAAGTTTTTCATTTTGGTTTAAGATGTTTACAAAAAAAACAGTACTATATATATATATATATATATATATATATATATATATATATATATATATATATATATATATATATATATATATATATAGTACTGTTTTTTTTGTAAACGCTATATTAATTAATACGAATATATTAATATATATATATATATATATATATTAACACACACACACACACACACACATATTACTCACGGGAAAGCGAGCACTTTTGAAAGCCATATCATTTCGAATAATAGTCAATAAATTTATTTTAGTCTAGCCTTAGACGTTAACTTCCCATTGCAGTGGAATATGCATACTATTATTAACACTAACATGGCAATATTGATATAAAAATGTGGTTAAAAGATAAGATATGGCTGAAAGGAAAATGTAACTAGGGCCTCAAATGTGCTCACTTTACCGTAAACAGCCTTTGTACGGACGACGGTTTAAAGTGTCCTTAGGAAGGGTTCAAGCCCTTCAAAACTGAGCAGAAAGAGAAGGATTCTGCAAATTTTACAAAAGAAAAAAAACGATCGAATACGAGCTTCTAGATTTGTGTAAACAGAAAAGATTCGCAATGAGCATAATTTATGTCCCTGTGTTTAATATATTACGTGGGGAAATAAAAGGTGTTTTAAAACTGATTTTCCATAACATTTCGCAAATCAGAAAGTTTATTGATTTTCCAATGATGGATAATTAATCACAATGTTAAAATTGACTGAAATATTTTCTTCTGTGATTCCCTTCAATAAACACGTTTTCGCTTTATCCATGCATGGATTTGAAAACCAACAAATCCGTTGTCTGGTTACGTAGTCAACGCGCATGAGATGATCGGAATTCGCATAGCGGACATAAATGATAAATGCCGAAGAAACATGTGAAAAAGATGAAGATAGCTGGTATTTACCGACATAGGCTAGTCGTAGTTATCTCCAAAGAATTAGTAGATACCAGTAGTCTTAAAAAGATGAAGATAGCTGGTATTTCCCGACATAGGCTAGTCGTAGTTATCTCCAAAGAATTAGTAGATACCAGTAGTCTTAAAAAGATGAAGATAGCTGGTATTTCCCGACATAGGCTAGTCGTAGTTATCTCCAAAGAATTAGTAGATACCAGTAGTCTTAAAAAGATGAAGATAGCTGGTATTTCCCGACATAGGCTAGTCGTAGTTATCTCCAAAGAATTAGTAGATACCAGTAGTCTTAAAAAGATGAAGATAGCTGGTATTTACCGACATAGGCTAGTCGTAGTTATCTCCAAAGAATTAGTAGATACCAGTAGTCTTAAAAAGATGAAGATAGCTGGTATTTACCGACATAGGCTAGTCGTAGTTATCTCCAAAGAATTAGTAGATACCAGTAGTCTTAAAAAGATGAAGATAGCTGGTATTTCCCGACATAGGCTAGTCGTAGTTATCTCCAAAGAATTAGTAGATACCAGTAGTCTTAAAAAGATGAAGATAGCTGGTATTTCCCGACATAGGCTAGTCGTAGTTATCTCCAAAGAATTAGTAGATACCAGTAGTCTTAAAAAGATGAAGATAGCTGGTATTTACCGACATAGGCTAGTCGTAGTTATCTCCAAAGAATTAGTAGATACCAGTAGTCTTAAAAAGATGAAGATAGCTGGTATTTACCGACATAGGCTAGTCGTAGTTATCTCCAAAGAATTAGTAGATACCAGTAGTCTTAAAAAGATGAAGATAGCTGGTATTTACCGACATAGGCTAGTCGTAGTTATCTCCAAAGAATTAGTAGATACCAGTAGTCTTAAAAAGATGAAGATAGCTGGTATTTCCCGACATAGGCTAGTCGTAATTATCTCCAAAGAATTAGTAGATACCAGTAGTCTTAAAAAGGCTGAAGACGATGAAGAAACCAACAATTTATTTTCTTATGTTTCCGATTATTTCGTGAGTAGATATACTCAGAATTTGGATGACTTCTCTTAGAAGTGAATTGCTTGCACATGAACGAGATATCTCCAATCTCCAATCGTCCAAGAGATTATAGGCAGGGATTTACATTGGGTGAAACGATTATGTATTGACCTCGAAGTGGTATTAGCAGAGAGCTGCACATTTGTGTTGTACTTAATACGTGAGAAAAGTTGAATTTACATATAGGATGTTTCAACTCATTACGTTTTACACAAAGATGCACTGCTGGATGAAAATTATTTTTATGAGAGGAAAATTACATTTATTACAATTAGCAACAACAACTGCGACTGAATGCAGTTGGGAACAGCCAAAACTGCTTCTAGGCTTGCTGGTGGTAAACAGTGAGCACGTTTAGTAGACACCCGGCCCTTGTGATTGGACCGGAAGGAAGCTACCCACCAACCCACAGAGCTCCTCGGATGAAACTGAGACCCACTCTTGACCTGAAATCGACACTAAGTATGTTTCACCTGTCAAAGCCACGATAAGGGACTCGCGGTAATACACGGTTGACAAAAAGAGGTTTAGTCACGGAGAAAACTAGTATTTATAGAAAACCTGCGTTCATCGTTGTGAACAATGGGATCGACCGAGGCTTCGCTGTGCTAGCATACTGAACTTACAGGATTGCATTTGTGTTATTTAGGTCGTATTCCTGGCTCGACTGCAACTGTTTTTAATTTCACAGCCAAAAGATTTGAAGAAAAAATAATCGCCAAAGTGGTGAACAATGTTCCTACCATATTAGTGCGCGGGAGGGGGAATTAGTCTCAGTTACAGTTTGAAACGATGTTTGTATATTATTTCTTGTTATTCCTTTATTGTGGTTTTCCAAACGGCATATTCAGAAGTGTGAAGCTACTGTGAACAGAACATGTGGTCAGGTTTGGCGAAACACACGAAGATAACTCTTGCATTATAAACCAGACATATCGTAGACAGTGGCTCAAAAGTAGACAAATAATGTTGATTTTTAATTTATAACTAAATATATTTCCAAATTTCATATTCATTACAATTATTCGTCTTATTAAACGACATACAATAATCTGCCAGTCATATTTCATTTTCGCTAGTATAACAAGATTCCAGTTCATCGGGTTCACGTGAAGTTGGATAAGGTGTAAATGTCTGTTATTGATATAGACCTGAAAAATTAGCGGAATCATTTTGGGACTAGCTAGAATTCAAAACACGTGCGTTTATATAAATTTAGCCATTTGTCCACACGGTGTTCTACATCTCCTGCAGAACGGTGTCCAACTGTCACCTTCCACTATGACAGCAGACAACCAATTTGCTGTTGACATCAGCGTATTTGCACATAAGACTGTAGAGTCTAGCCTGCAGGTCATTGAACTCGCGAATTTTTCATGTCCCTAGTTATCGAAAGTTTGCTACTCAAGTTAAGACTTGAAAAACTTTTAGCGTACCACGGAGGTGGGTTTTTTTTTTTTTTCGATGTAATAACTAGGCCAGGGAAATGCTGCCAGCTGTACAAACTTCTGCAGGCTGCAAACGCAGAAGGGCGCGGGTGGATGAAACAGGTGGACAGGAATGCGGAAGCATCTCAAAGCACAGCTAACTATTTCGAGGTACGTAAGTGGCGATACAAACACTCTGTGAAGCTTTCCACGTAGGCCTACATATGAATGCAATTATTATTTTTAATAAGCTACGCTGATTGCAAACGATAAAATATTTAACATATATATTGTTATTCTTTTCTTGCCATAAACATCAAACACTATTGTTCAGATGTCCTTCAAGCACACTTCTACATTATATTTACTCTATTTTTATGCACTGCTTTCAGAGAATATTACTCTACGCATTCGCAAGCAAGATTATGAGGCCTTATTAATGGATCTACAGTACTTTTCCCACCAATGGCGAGGTAAAAAAAAGACGAGAACACTGAATTTGAGGAGATTGGGACGGCTCTTAACAGCAGTGTCTTGAGAGCCGATGAGGGTAACTGAGGTGGGTACGGAGCAGTGCCGGAAGTAAAGGGCGGGGGAAGCTGGAGATCCCCTATAAAACCCTCCGATCAACGGCATCGTCCGGAACGATTCCCACATGCGAAAAATCCGGTGACCCGGCCGGGGATTGAACCCGGTTCGCTTTGGTGGGAGGGGAGCAGGCGAACCGCTCGGCCACCGCGGCCCCACGAACACTGAAGTGAGAGTATTTTCGCTAGCACACAGAACCTCGTAAATTTAAATGATTGAACTTGCAAGGTGTCGGATCCTTCTTCCGTTCACACAAAATGGCGTAGGCCTAGTTGTCAGTACGGGGATTTCCTATTGCTTCTGCGATGAAGCGACGTTCGGAATTTTGTTGTTTTTTTGAAGTTACGATATTTGAGAGCACTTTGACCTCCGCAGAAGTCACTGCCCACGGTGTTAGTGTATCTTAACAATACCGCCGCGTGGTCTCTTGTTGACATCCGCTACTGCAGACACCGGCAGCTCCTTACGTCACAAGCACATTTCTAGGTGCGGCCGAGTTGCAATTCCGCTCCGAAACGCTTACGCTGCTGCCACTTCATTCAATATTTTTGGCAGTAGCGCAGCGTGAGCGTTCTGCGAAGAATCGCATATTTTTTCTCTTTTATGGTCACGTTTTGATACCGATCGTCAACAACAAAAAAAAAAAAGTCCAAAATATCTTAGTGTAGCACGTTCAATCGCTTGTGAAATCATTTAATGGCTGTCATGTTACTAAGAAACCCATCGAAGTTATTTTCAGAAGAATAAGTTAGTTCCATACTTAGAAGAATGAGGGAAAGCCACTGACAAAGCAATCTAACTACACAGATGATCTTTCATATCTCGAGGTCTTTGTATAAAATTAATTTTAAATAAGAATTGTGTATTAACACTATCGCATAATCGTCTAAAAAGAGAGCTATAAAGAATTACCAACCGCAAACAGCCGAAGTAATGTTTCTCTTTCGTCACCTTTAATGCACAATTTTACAAAAACAAATTTTGTCGCAAACTTGCGTAAAATTGTATGAAGGTTATTAATATGCATTATGACAAGTATGTCCTTGAATGTGGACAAACATGCCTTTGAGCGACCGCCCATCCCATCCCAATTGTTCTCCTATGGGATTGAATTCATGACTTTTCGAGTGCCAGCCAGGTAAATGTGACACAAACTTTTGCGTGTTGTAAGATATGTGACAGCTTTTAAAGACAGTTGAAATTTATAATAAATTACAAATTTAAAAATATTATATCACCAAAAAATAAAACAAAGAGTGTACCCATCTAAGATTATAAATACAACACTTATATATTGATTGGACGTCATAAAAAATAAAATTTTGTGATATAAACATACAGTGTTTAGTCACTTGCCTGCATGTGCATATCGCATACGGCAGGTCATGCAGCAGGATCCAGTTGAATGAAATGGATGTGGTATTTTCCTTTTAGATTTATATCCCCATTTCCAGATTAAACACGGCTCCTTGTCTCTAGCTTCTCAATGCCTTACTCATTATATTTGATAAGCCTTTAGCATATGGGTGTGAATGATATATATGTGTGTGTGTGTACGTGCGTATGTAGGGCCTATATGTGTATATGTACATACGCGCGCGCACACGTACATGCACAGACATACACATGTATATATAGAGTTACGCACTGTAGCGCACACCGCCGCGAGCTCCTGTTGCATGTGGTCCAACTCTGTGGAAGTGAACCACCTAACATCCTCCCCCTCCCCAGGCAGACCCGCTCGCGCTGCCTCGTCGCGCCCTCTCCCCCACTGGACAAACGGTGTAATGACTGACAGCGGTGACGTAGCTAGCGTCGCAGGCTCTGCTCCTCCCTGCACGAGAAGCCGGCAAGTGTCACGGACGCGCAAGAATATTCTGGGAGTTAGGACTTTCGACAGAATTGAGAGAAATTCCTGGGTGATGGCCTACGACCCTGTAAGTTCAAGCCACAGTTTGACTCTTGGCAGTCTGGTGGAGGCCATGTGGCTAAGTGAAGGAGCGAAGTTAAGTAGGCTACTATGCACGAGTGCGCTCGGAGAACTCTGGAACATTGCAGACTGATGGTGCCTGGACTAAATTGGGGTGGGAACGAATAACATGTGATACAGACTTTACTATAAATATTGGAGCTGTCAAATAAAGACGTATAATTTATAAGATAATTTAATACGTTTTGATTAAAAGTCTCTTGGGACTGATTTTTCATTATTTAATTATATTAATTTCTCTGAGGTTATTAATAGTACGGATTGAAGTCATTAATTTTAAACAGCAAGTGATATCAATTTATTGTGAGATGTTAAGTCGATAGAATTTTTGTAGTAGTTGTAAATAAAATTAGGAAATTATAATTAACTATTTTATTTGATTATAACCTCCATCTCTTAACGAACTTGTTTTAGCCCACTGACACTGAGAAAGAAATTGTAACACTGGTAGGATGGAGGCATTTGATTTAAAAACAGTAATTGTAATCAAATTACACTGTAATATTAATTGGTGGTATAATTTTGTAATAAAAGGTCCAGGAATTATTTAGACGTTTATTAATGAATGCTAACTAGGAAAATGTCGGCAGAGATAGAAGCGATCCGTGCTTTGATCGAAGTACTGGTGTAGTGTAAATGAAAATGTAAATAGTGAAATGAGTAGTGTTAGTGAATTTCTAAATAGTACAATAGATAAGGTTAGTGAATCTGTTAGTAGTGTTAGTGAACTGGTAGAGAAGAGAATAGTGTGTGTTAGCGAAGTAGTGAACATGAAATTAGACAGTGTTTGCACAGTAGTCGAATAACAGGATGAGAAAATAGAAAGCGTAAACGAAAATTTGGATAGAAGATTAGACAATGTGGAACGAAACACAGAAAATATCAGGAATTGGTAAATAATAAAATAGAAAGTGTTGACTAAAATATTGAAAGTGTCGAGAGAACGGTGGACCAGGAGGTGAGCGCCCTCAAGAAGGAATGGCAGAAATCCCTTGAGCAGCAGGGGAGAAGACATGCGTCATCTGAGGAAGAGCTGAGAACGACTCGCAAGGAGCCTACAACTGTGGGCGGCGAGGAGAAGGCAATGGTCGCCTCCAGTGTCGCAATTGCAGGGGAGGCGCAGCAGTTCTGCAGTGTGGGTACGCCTTAGCCAGGGGTGGACAAAGCCGTCATAATAATGCCCGCTCCCTACGATGGGCAGTTGCCTTGGCGCGAATACTAGCCCCAGTACGAGATTGTTGCTACCCTGAATGGCTGGACTGAAGAGCAGCGCGTGTGCTATCTAACGGCTGTACTGAGGGGAACGTCATTGAGCACAATGCAGTCCCTGCCAGAACGACATCGACTGGATTACTCCACATTGGTTTCTGCCTTGGAGCTGCGATTCGGCGGCCGATACCTACGACATGTCCACCATGCCCAGCTGGGAAGCCGCATCCAGCGACCAGAGGAACCACTGCAGGAGCTGTGGCAGGACATCGTGAGGCTGACACGCCTGTCTCTATATGGTACTCCGAGGAGGCACGAGACGTCATCGCAATCGACTTTTTTTGTGGATGCTATTACTGATACAGATGTGCGCCAATTTGTACGTCCAGCATCGCCACACACCATGCAGGATGCCCTGGCATGAGCATGGGAGGTAGAATCAGGGAAGCAGAAGCCGACATTTCGGCATACAGGCAGCTACTCCGTACAATGACGACGATAGAGATAGCATCCTGGACGTCTTAAGGAATTTGGAGACCACAGTGAAAGACATTGCTGCCAGATTCATTGCTACAGAACCCAGATCTTGTCCACCTAAGCATGGGGAATTTTGGATGTGTGGCCAGACAGGACACTTGAGAACCCAGTGCCCGCAAAGGAACTGCAGGACCCGGCAGCCAGATGTGAGTACGACCGAGCGTGAATGCTGGAACTGCATGGAACAGTGGAAAGGAGGGACACTTACGAGAGCCTGATGCCTAGGGGTGCCCCCCGAGACTAGTCATCGAGGAACCGGCCAAATGACAGCTGAACGAGCAATGGGAACTTACAGACACAGTAATGACTGTCCAAATCACAGTCCCATCGAAACTACTGGCAACATCCTATATGAGGGCACGAAGAAATATCGTTATATGGCGGTAAGAAGAACAAAAATACTGGAGTCGGACCACGTAAGAAGTCACCCCACAGTTAATGCGGGCGAGGAAACTAGAGAAGTCCAGTTTTCAGACTAAGCTGCACATATGCATCTTCGGCAGCAGGAAGACAGCCAGGGGACAGGAGACGTGCATATCCCAGTGTCTAGTGGCATCAAGAGTAACACTTGATGTGGTCCGAAACTTGCAGGAGATGCAGTCAGGGAAGGACGGCTAGTATGGTTGTATGAAAGGAAACACCTTCGGGGTAACACATCTCAGTGCCAAGGATGTTCCGAGGGCCATTGCCAATTTTCGAAGCGAATAAGTGACAATTACTTCCAGGTATGACGTCTGGACTCCTTGAAAGGAAAGTCTGAAGTTGTACACATTGACCAACTGGCGCTCTACGAAGGTCCAGATGTTGGAGAGTCTGTTCGGGACGAACAGACTTAACGAGAGGACAGTGTGATGCGCAATAGCTCGCACCGGCCACGATCTCCCGTTATGTGCGGTCCGGTTTTGTGAGGGGGAGGGGGGGAGCCACCTCGGCGCTCTCCTTCCCCAGGCAGACCATCTCGCTGCCTCGTCGCGCCCTTCCACGAGCAGCCGGTGGAATGGCTGACAGTGTTGACGTAGCTGGGGTCACAGACCCTCCTCCTACCCCTACTGGAGAAGCCGCAAAGTGAAGAGGATGCGCAAGAATATCCTGGGAATTAGAACCTCTGTGCAATGCAATATTTAGATAAATATCTGGGTGATGGCCTACGACGCTATAAATACAAGCCACAGTTGAACTGTTGACAATTTGGGGGAGGCCATATGGCTGTTTGCGGAGCGAAGTCATGTGCGGTGAGAGACGGATGACGACGGGAATTTGCGAGAGGACAATGGACAAGATGTTCGTGGTGTGAATGGATGAGAGGGCGTGAAACCCGATGGGTGAAGGTAACTGTGCATGAGGGCGCTCGGGGAACTCTAGAACTTTGCGGAATGATGGGACCTGGACTAAACTGTGGCGGGACTGAATAACATGTGATATGAACTTTAGTGTAAATATTGGAACTATCAAACATGGATATATAATTTATAAAATAATTGAACATATTTTGATACACTGTCTATTGGGACTCATTTTTAATTATTTAATTATGTAAATTTATTTGAGGTAGTAAATTGTTTAGATTGAAGTCATTAATTATAAACAGTAAATTATATCCATTTATTATGAGATGTGGAGTCGAGAGAATTTTTGTTGTAGTTGTTATAAATAAAAATAGGAAATTATTATGTACTATTTTATTTAATTAAGATCTCCATACCTTAACGAACATGTTTTAGCCCACTGATATTGAGAAAGAAATGATATACAACATGTATCTAAAAATCACTGACAATTTCTTTGGATGTGATTCCTTATGAAAAATGAAGTAGAAAATATACAGGTTCCCTTTTTGTACCTACATACAATATTGAGGGAAGAACGAGCTCTTGAAATTCACATCTGAACAATGCAATTTCCCGAAATATCGGAAAATAAGTAACATTAAATGAAAATATTCCGAAAGTTGTTTTCTGTAATTGGAATCCTCAACCTACAGCAAATATTTGTTTCTACCTTCCACAATAATGAAAATAACATTGTTGGCCACTGTCTTATTGTATACAACTTTTCCACCGTTGGGATATTGAAACGTTTGAGGATGGCCTACTGAGCAACATAAACTAAGGTTATGAAGGTATTATCCAAGCATACACATATTCAAACTGAGTTTCATGAGTCTAATCCAAAGAGTTTGCAAATTATGTTCGCTTATCTATATCAGTAAATATTAATTTGCTTATGACCTGACTTGCGAAAATGTGGTTTGATAATAATTATTTTTAATGAATATATAAATGCAATATAGGCGCAGATACAAATCAGATCCTATTTAAAACATAACGAAATAATTAATACATTGCTTGCCTTTAAAAGCTTTTTAAATGAGTTACATCATTTGAATTTAAAAAACTGGCTTGGATATAGATGTGGCGATGAGTTATATATGCATTGATAGATAATATATATAAAAATAATATAGTAAAATGTTGAATACATTAATAATTTATGTAACTGTACAAGGGAATGCGTCTAGTTCATTTGGAAGACTGCATCTCTCTCGTTCAGAGCCTTGATTATTCTGAGTTCATTGTCTTCGTTTAGCAGCAATGCCCGTACCGGACATCATGATGCAGAAACCTGTCTTGCTGACTCGCTTCCAGTGCACGGGCCAGGGCGTCTTGCATAGTGTGAAGTGAAGCCAGGTGTACCTTTTGATGCACCTCTGTGTCAGCGATGGCATCGATAAAATAGCCGACTGCGATTATGTCGCGAGACTCCTCGGGCCATTCTTCCAGAGAAAGGTGGGGAAGCTGAACGATGTCATGCCATAGCTCCGGCAGTGGCTCGCCCGGTCGCTGAGAAACAGCTTCTCAGTTTGGGCATGGTGAGCATGTAGCAAGTATAGGCTACCGAAACATAACTCCTAGGCCGACATCAGTGTGGGGCATTGGGGTACTCCAGTCGATGTCGCTCTGGCACAGATTGTAGTATGCTCAGTGCGGGAAACCTCAGCACAGCTGCGAGGTAGTATGACAGCTGTTCGGCTGACCAGTTATTCAGGGTGTCAACAATTTCAAACTCGCATAGGTAATCCCGCCAAGAAATCGAGCCATCATAAAGGACGAGATGAACTGAAAACCCCTTTCCCCAGTCCTGGCTGCGTAGCTGCACAGCTGCTTGCTATCCTCAGATGTTGCTGGGTTAGTTGCGGTACGCACTACTTCCTCACTTTTCTCAGCTGCAGATGTGGTGGTATTGGAACTACGCTGCTGAAGAAATTCCTGTCATTCCTTCTTCATTGCACTCATTTCGTTCTCAACACTATTCATCCTCCCGCTAGCATTGTTGATCGTGTAGTTTACACGGTTCAGTATTTCGTATACACTGTCCATTCTTCAATTTACCTGTCAATTTTCTCATCATTTTCTGATGCCTTCTATTTTCCTGTCTATTTTCTCATTTACTCTATAAACATTATTATTCACTCTACTAGTTTTACTATAAAGACCGTTGGTATAATCACTCACTTGACTACTTAACCCCCCAATTAATGCTCGCAGTGCTTCAAGGACTGCATATATTTTTCTAGTTAACATTCGCTGCAATGATTGTACGAAACAATCTTATTATTTAAGCCTACATCACTTAAAGTTAATTCATTTAATTTAATAGAACTAATTCCTAGCGTATTGCCTGACTTGATTAAAAATTTATTAACTAATAATCATCTCCGTCCCACTTCTGAAACCAGTATTGCGAGACTCCAGAAGGGTGTTCCAAAGTACGTGAATAATTGATGTCATAATAATAATAAAATATCAAAATTTTATTTTAATTTATTTACACATACATTGTTTGCAATATTAGCTTATCTATATCCTCTATTATTCGTTTTATTTATCAGTGAGTGAAATATTTAATGTCTATCTCAACACTAATTAAAGTGCTTCTCAATGTCTCTGTTTGGTTATAGTCAATTAAACTCACATTAATAATTAACACAAGCCAGGCTCTATGTTACCAACTTTTAAAATGCTTTTACACTCACGCATCCAATTCAACAGTCCCGCCAGCCAGTCGCACTTTTCACTGTACCAAAGCTCGCAGTCGCACTTTTCACTGTACCAAAGCTCGCAGTCGCACTTTTCACTGTACCAAAGCTCGCAGTCGCACTTTTCACTGTACCAAAGCTCGCAGTCGCACTTTTCACTGTACCAAAGCTCGCAGTCGCACTTTTCACTGTACCAAAGCTCGCAGTCGCACTTTTCACTGTACCAAAGCTCGCAGTCGCACTTTTCACTGTACCAAAGCTCGCAGTCGCACTTTTCACTGTACCAAAACACGCAGTCGCACTTTTCACTGTACCAAAGCTCGCAGTCGCACTTTTCACTGTACCAAAGCACGCAGTTGCACTTTTCACTGTACCAAAGCTCGCAGTCGCACTTTTCACTGTACCAAAGCTCGCAGTCGCACTTTTCACTGTACCAAAGCTCGCAGTCGCACATTTTACACCCGCTGGTCACTACCATCACTACTCGTTGCTCACCTAGCTCGTCGTCTATCGCTTAAGGTCGCACAATCGCCCAATTTCCTCGACTCTCATAAACGCGCTCGGAGCCCCGTCGAATCGGCAGCCAAGATGTGGGACATTCCCTGCACTCAGAGTCATACTGAGAGAGAGAAAGAGAGAGAGTCAAGGAAGATAAACAAGAAAATTCCTTCAGATAAATGCTGACATTCAATCTGCCGAAGGTCAGGAGCGTGCGAGCCGCCATAGGCTTATCGTGGACGCCTGGCTTTGTAACTGAAACGTTATCGCTCACCTGTCATTCAAACATTCCTTCGTGACTCGCCGCCCGCTATCATATCACTACTCTGTCCTCCACAAACCCTTTGCTCGCTCGCTTTGATGGGCGCTGGGAGCCACTGCATACCATTTTTACAACATGACTTAAGGCAAGATAGTCGCTATCTGCACGTAAGTTTGGTTTGTTTACATACACGACCACAATTACTTTGAAATATTCGAGCAACTTGAGAGCAGTTCAAAGAATGAATAGTTTGCAGATTTTTGCATCGTATAAGAATAAGATTTAAATTAGAAGTTATAATACTTCATTATATTATTTTGAAAAAAAAAATGCATGCAGTGAAAAATCAGATGCGGCATCGTGCGAGTGGCATGAAAGCGACATAATGAGTAATTAAAGGCTTTTCATGATAAAATGAGCACTTTTGAAACCAACCCTAGAAAACAGTTACTGCTCCTGCCTGTATAGTATTTTAACGACAAAATGAGCACTTTTGAAATCAACCCTAGAAAACAGTTACTGCTCCTGCCTGCATAGTATTTTAACGAGCGCACTGCTTGACATGTGCTCAGTAAAGTTGGTAACAATGGAGAGAAAGTAGTTCCATAGTTTAACGTCAAATAAGAAGTGTTAGGCCAACCATTTTTAAATACTTAAATTATTTAGTGCGCTTTATGTTTTGTTTCTAATGTGCCGAAGTGCAAAAAGTGCGGATTTGTTCAATTTTCCTTTTATAATAATTTTACAGTTTCACTTAACCGACACATGAATAAACTGATGAGGCCCATGGCAACGTTAATTTTACACAACGCGGAAGGATACACGACGTGCATAAAAGTAAATTTTAAGCAGGGCTTTCGAAAATGCTCATTTTACCGCGAATAGCCTCTAGCAGGTTGCGACTTCGTTAACGAAATAATCCCGAAAACATGTGTCCAGTAATATGCCACCTTCTATGACTACCTCTCTAAGTTACAAAAATTGCAGGACGCATGTGAACAACATCGACTATCGCTGGCAGATTTTGCCTTGTGAAGTTGCAAGACCAAAACTTATGTACAACTTTTCTCAGGGAGCTGTGCGCCGCAAAATTAGTGTTTTGAAAGACTGTTAGTCTAAAGTATCGGAAAGTACTTGCAATTTAATAACAAATTGGTGAATAGTGATTAATATAACATAGATCTTAGGCCTCTGAAATCACAGTGGGTAATGTTATTCGCCTTCATTGAATAAATGGGGGTCGCCACCCTGTGTTTGTAACAAAAAGCTGTAAACGATTGGTTAAGGACATTTATGAATCAGCTCGTTGAAATTAACAGAAAAGGCCACGTTGTCGGAATACTCTCAGGTGAACCATTTTGAGAATTCCACATGGAAATTTCAAACAGAAGGTGAGCGGCTTGACAGCTAGGCAACTCACAAGACACGAGAAAGTTTTGCACCTTTTGGCATATGACTGCATGATATTGTAAAGGTTATTCATGCTAAAAATAGCATTTTTGATATCAATCTTCGAAAAATATCACTACCGGAACTACATGTATGCAATGTACCTACTGGCACGTAGACTTCTATAGTCTATTCATGGTTTATAAAAAAATTTTAAAATAAAACCTTTGAAAAATCACCCCGTGTATGACGCGTTTAGTTATTTCCTCAATATGCCGTGTATCACAATCGTTTTACACCTCTATTAACATAAAATTATCTTATTTTTCATTAAATAAAGTTTCAGTTATATTTTATTTCTAAATTATATTATTTAATTTATAATAAATATGTATTGAAACAGTGAGAAAACTGTGTGGTTATAGCACCCAGTATGGAATAGTTCTAGTGGAAAATATTATTACAACTGAGTGCACATGGATTCGGTGTGTAGTCCTTTAGTGTAATTTTCTAGCATTAATTAAACTATGGTTGTATAAAGTGGAGGAAGTAGTAGGGAAATGGCGGTTGACTTGCAGGGGATTGGGGTGTCGCATTCGGGGGAGCCGCCATGTTGTTATGTCACCCGATCGCCATATTGTTTGTTATTGACCTTTAAACACTAACCCATATGACATTTGACCTTGACCTAGATGACCTTTGACCCCAAAACCCCCAAAAAACTTAAACATTTCTAAAAAAGTCGAAAAATCCTCCAATTATTCAAAAAAAAGCTAAAAAAAAATTTTTTATTAAAAATTATTAAAATAAATAAAAAGTATCCTCAGACGTGAACCATTTTTTTCCGGAACAGGCGAGAGGGATCAGCGACGCCTGTGACCTTAGAACCAGGTGACTGCGATCAGTGAGTCAGGACCTATGACCTTTGATATTGCACTTTGAACTTGAAAATGCAAAATATCCAAAAAAAAGATCACAAAAAATTGCAAAAACCCCAACAATTTTATTATTTAAATTTTCTTATCAAAATTATAAATCATATGTAACAAATTATTTAAAATATTATATAAATTTTAAAAAATACCTTTCATTTACAAAGGTCCACCCAGCAGTACCATTAGTCACTTCGTTCCATTCCTAGCAGAGGACTGACTCCCTCACCGCCACTGGATATAAACTTTTTTAAAGCGAGATTATCAAATAAAATGTTCACATTTCAGCTTTTGGAAATAGGACTATAGCGTTTTATTTTAAAATACAAGGATTTTTTCTCTTGTGACCAATATACACCGCACTTACCACCACACTTAGCACCACAATCACAATCAGCACTGCACTTGGCACCATAATCGCAATTAGCAGCACAATCCCAATCAGCACTGAAATTATTACTACAGCACCACAATCAGCACCGCAACTCCCCAATCAGCACTGCATTTAGTACAGCAGCATCGCAATCAGTACCACAATCTGCACCGCAATTAGCACCGCAATTTTAGCTCCGCAGCGCCACGATCAGCGCCGAGATTCGCACTGCAATCTCTACCACAATTAGCACCAACACGAGCACTGCAGCAACGTAGTTGGCACTGCAGTTAACACCACAGCTAGCACCGCAGCACCATAGTTAACATCGTCAGAGACTGACTTCCGCATGCGATGTTTCAATGCCTGCATGTGATTCGTCACCTGCAATCACGTGGTAACTCGGTGATTAGCTTGTCGGTGCCTGCGCAGTGTATTAATTGTGCAGTACGATTGGTTCCAAGTCAATACGACGCCATAGGGCTTGCACACGCGTATATTATAAGCAGTAGGGTGGTAAGCTAAGAGGTTTAGTTTGGCAGCCGCTGACGTGAAAGTTGGATCGTCTCGGCTAGCTTATACCCATTCGCATATATTTTTTTCCAATTTTTGCTTTTAAGGTCATTCAGGGTCATGGGGTCAAGACTAAGGTAGTCTGCATTTAATATGGCGGTGGTAGTCTGTAATGTCATATCCTTGTTGACTTTTATATATTTTTTCTCGGGTTTTGATTTTCAAGGTCGTTCAAGGTCATGAGGTCAAGGTCGAGGTAGTCTGCATCTAACATGGCGGTAGTAGTCTGTAATGTATTATGCTTGCTGACTTTTATGCATTTTTCTCGAGATTTGTTTTTCAAGGTCATTAAAATTCATGGGGCCGAGGTCATGGTAATTGGCTTCCAATATGGCGGATGGGTGATGTCTATCGAGATGGTGGTTTCCTACCAAGATGGTGGTCACCTACCAAGATAGTCGTCACCTACCAAGATGGCGGTCGCCCATCAAGATGGCGACCTCCAGTAATAAATAAACAAATGATGAACGAAAAAATGAAGATGTCGGTATGAGTAGACCTATAGATGAGGGGAGTGGGGGTGAGGGAGTCAGTCGTCTGCTGGGGATGAAATGAATTTGACTAATGATGGTGCTGGACGGACCTTCGGAAATATAAGTTTTCAAAAAATGTGTAAGTTTTAAAATAATTTACTAATTTTTTATATAATTTTTTTAATAATTTTATAATAATTTATTTTGGTTTTTTAAAAATTATTTGTGATTTTTTTTTGTATTTTTTGCGTCTTCAAGATCAAAGATGAAGGTCTAATGTCATGGGCCCTGAGTCACTGATCCCTCTCGCCTGTTCTGGGGAAAATATGTATTTTCTAAGGATTCTTTTAATAATTTTTTATAATTTTTAATAATACAGTTTTCGGCAATTTTTTTAAAGAATTTGTTGAGGGTTTTTGTAATTTTTTGGAATTAATTTTTTTTGTGTATTTGGGGTCAAAAGTACCCCAGGTCAAGGTCAAAGGTCATATGGGTTAGGGCTTAAAGGTCAATGTCCTTCAAGATTGTGTTCGGGTGACGTAATAACATAACGGCTCCCCCGATTCCGAGTCAGACTCCCCACTCCCTTGAGAATTAAACCACCGTTTCCCTACTACTGGAGGAATATCCTGGAAGAAATTCAGCAGGGCTTCAGAGAAGTTTGAAGTAGCCGTGAATTATAGTTAAGAAGGTGTCAGGGAACACGTGACATGGTATCGCGAGAGTTATATGTGAATGTGGTCACTACTGAAGTCTGCATTGATTGTTGCGTATAGGCCAGAGCACGAATTTGCCTGTTAGTAATACGTTTAGCACATGTGCATCCCCCCAAAAAATGCACTTTTTTTCCTTGTACGGCAAATGAATAAAGTGAGAAGGCCCATGACAATGGTTAAGTTTACATGCGGCGGAAGGATACAAAATATGAACATTATGTCTCAAATGAGCTACCATGATTGTTCGGTTTACCATGACTATTCTGTGGTGAGAGCGTGATGGGAAATTGCCATAAATGTGACGTGCAGCCAATCGTTTGCAAAGCGTGTGCGTCTTAATCAGTGGATTAGTGCAGTTCTTTTTGAAAAGTTTCAGGACGTTGGTTTAGTACAGTTTTAACTCACGTGTGTTTATTTTTTTTTACAGAAACACACTTTAAATTTAAATCAGTGAGAATTTCTCTGTTTCAGTCAGTTAACAGTACTTTACTGGTTCAACAGTAACTTCAGTGAATTTAACTCATGAATTAGTGAGAAAAAAAATGCCTTTTTTTCCTTCACGTATTGATTAAGTGACATCTTCCACTGATTTATAAACCATTTTATTAAATTTTTTCAGTGTTTTTTTTACTGATGGATTGGTCAAAAAATGAGTACAAATGGCCGTCAAAGAACGTGTAAACATGGTCGTTAAACAACATGTATCAAATGAAATAACAACGCATAAACAGATAAAACCAATACAAAATACTTTCTAAAAACTCTGTTCCGTCTGTCATAACACAATTTTACAAGGTAACGCGAACATTTAGTCTTTCAGTATGTTTTACGTAATACATCTCGTTGTCACGGTAATAATCGCAGCTCTCGCTTTGAAGGTTTAAACTGCATTTGAGGTGGTGACTCATACGTACTATTTGTTTTAAATATCCTAACGTTAACTATTAAAATAAAAACAAAAGACGGAGCATACAATTTAAAACTACATACTTTCGATTATGAATTTGTAACTGATATCTTTTCCTCTTCATTATGAACGAACACTTCGCAGCTGCGATGGCAGGCTAACGGCCTAGAAGCGAAGTGGAAAGACTGCGAACTTAATCCCCGACCACCGTAATTTTTTTTACTTTTTTTAAATACGGTAAATTGCGCAATGCTAATAGTAACTGTCGGAAAATGGCCTCTGTTTAGATCTCATAATTACTTGGTTAAATTCAAAGAAAACACTATCTGATTCACCGTATATAGTTGGCCATTACTTATTCAATCAGCGAAATTGTTTCACGTCATTTGCTCAATCAGCGAAATTGTTTCACTGAAACAATCATTGGCTTTTCACTGATTCTAATTGAAAACATTTTCACTGATTCCAGTATATATATATATATATATCTTTATGAATCAGTAATTTTCCACTGATTCGAATTTAGAGTGCAGTCTATAACAAATTAATTTCTACCCAAGTAACAAATAACAAGCAGTTAATAGTTGGCCAGCTGCTGACAGTGGTGACAAACGTTCGAATTTATGACTGTCAGCATTTCTTATATGGTTAAAAATCAAGTTTATATAAACCAAAGTGACAGTGCCTATTTTTTAAATAATCGTAATATGGGCCAATGCTCTCACGACGATTATTAGATTTCAACGGACGAACCACAAGCAGATGATAAAGGAAATGTTAACTGTTACTCACTATTGGGAAAATATTAGCACCATATTGATGGGCCATTTACGGCATGCCAAATGCTGTTCACTGTTGGGAACATACAAGCAGCAAACGTGTGCGCCACTCAAGGCATACCAACTGTTACTTACAGCCGCGTATGTAGGTATTACTAGCTTACTAATGGGCCACGTATGGCATTCTAACTGTTACTTACAGCCGCGTATGTAGGTATTACTAGCTTACTAATGGGCCACGTATGGCATTCTAACTGTTACTTACAGCCGCGTATGTAGGTATTACTAGCTTACTAATAGGCCACGTATGGCATTCTAACTGTTACTTACAGCCGCGTATGTAGGTATTACTAGCTTACTAATGGGCCACGTATGGCATTCTAACTGTTACTTACAGCCGCGTATGTAGGTATTACTAGCTTACTAATGGGCCACGTATGGCATTCTAACTGTTACTTACAGCCGCGTATGTAGGTATTACTAGCTTACTAATGGGCCACGTATGGCATTCTAACTGTTACTTACAGCCGCGTATGTAGGTATTACTAGCTTACTAATGGGCCACGTATGGCATTCTAACTGTTACTTACTGCTGGGGGCGTAACATAAGTATACTTACGGCCCTTTTGTGGCATGCCAACGGTTCCTTATTACTGAAGAAACATTTTCAGCAAACTTATGTGTCATTTATTGCATATAGGCTGTTCACGGTAAAGTGAGCACTTTTGACGCCCTAGTTACTTTTTCCTTTCCGCCATATTGTATCCTTTAACTACCTTTTTGAATAAATTTTGCCACGTAAGAAATAAACACACTGTGCAGATTCCACCGCACTCGGAAGTTAACGTCTAAGGCGAAAATAAAATAACTTATATTTATTGACTATTATTAGAAATTAGAGGACTTTCAAAAATGCTCGCTTTACCGTGAATAGCCTATACCAACTGTTACTGCTGAGGGTATATTACTGATAATAACATGTGCCATTTATGACCTGCCAACTATATGTTACTGTGCAGTAGCAAATATATATGTGAATTCAGTTGATTTTTTTATTTCATGCAAATATGAAGTTAAATTATCGTGCTATATATTGCTAGTTATAAGAAAAAAAGTTTTTATACTGGATACCTGCAAACCATAACACGAAAAAAATTCGTTATTTTGCAGTTTCAATGCTAACTGAAAGTGGCTCGAAACTGAAATACTAGTCTTTTTAACAAGACACGGAAATCCCAGTACATACTTGTGATACTAATATTGATTGTGTCTGTAGTAAAGCTAATAATGCAACTTCTTTGACTTCGGAAATGCATCGGAAGTTGCTTCTATTTGGGCCACAAGTGGCCAATAGCTGGGCCACAAGTGGTTGCCAACAGTGGGCTGACGACACGTGGTTTACTTATGGCAGGCCAGAAGCAGAAAGTCAATGAGCCACTACTGCCACACATGGCTCACTGATGCTGCTGAAATGTTTGGGGTGTATTTGGTTACGCAGAATCAGGCTGAGTGTAGGCAGAATGTATTTTGCTACATGGACATTATCTGTACAGTGGCCCAGATGTGGTCAACTGCAACAGATATCATGTCGGCCACAAGAATCTGCGGGTGCATTACAGTGATTGACTGATTGTGAACTGATTGCGGAAACCGTGTGTGGGCCGCTCGCGTAGAAGCAGATTTGCACAAGTGGGCCATCAGACTTCTGCTACTTGGGCAGTGTGCCCCATCGGTGATGCACAATACCACAATGTGCCATCAATATTTGTTAATGCCACTCACCCGTACTCCAATAGTACAAGACTCTTTGCACGTTTAAATTTCAGTGAGCGCTATTCGTTCTTCACTCGCGTATTGATCAGTCATTCGTCGTGGATATGTATGTTGCTTACATCAAGGGCCAATCACCTTTTTCGGTATTTATCACGCGCTTGTGCATTAGGTACAAAAAGTGTTCGTACAACCACTGAATGTGATGGTGTTGCGTTACGGAAGAACACTTGAGGTGTTATCAAATAAAGTTTCAATTACAGACAACATATACACATATTGAACTAGTGTAAAATGTTCGACGTGATTAACATAGCTGCAGATCGGACGATCAAGAAAGTATTCGTAAAGGACGGATATGCCGCCTTTGTGATTTCTTAAATCGCTTCACGCACAAGGTCAAGTTGCTTTGCCTGCAGGACGAGTTGTCTACTCCTCAGTAATCAGTGCGCTGCGGTGTGGGGTAGTTCAGAAAGTATAGGGGGAAAACAAAATGAACTTTCAGCGTCTCGACGCGACCAGGTAATATTACTGCACAAACAAGGCAAAATCTATCTTGATATTGGAAAAACCTGCAGCATTGGCTTTATTACAGTGGGTTCAATAATTAATCAATACAAACCAACGGGGCAAATGGAAAACAAACTTAGACCTGACCGTCTATAGGCTGTTCACAATAAAGTGAGCGCTATTTAAGGCCCTCGCAACAGGCATTAAAAACTAATAAATATATCTTTTTGAAGCCTCAGGCATTGCATTTTGATGGTGGTGAAATGTTTACACTGCGTTTATTGGTCACATTTTTTTTTATATTAAAAAGCAGCCGGAAGATGGAAATTGGATGAAAGGAAAAATTTATAAGGGCCTTAAAAAGTACTCACTTTATCAGGAACAGCTTATAAAAGTGTTCGCATGTTGGGAGCGACGAAATATTGTGCGTTTGGTGCAGAAGGAACCGTCCCGCAGTGATGTATCCATCGGAACAGAGCTCGCTTCAATGGACCGACAGAAAGGTGAGCACTCAAACTCTAAGGAATGTGTACTGCACAGTGTAAATTTGAGTGTCAGGTCTCCGAAGAAACTGTTATTAATTTAGTGAAACAAATAAAGAAAAGCGTCCACAGTTCGCGAATGAATATCGTGATCACACCATGGAATTTTCGAACTCCGTCATTTTCTCCGACGAAGAAAAGTTATCTCAGTTCGAGTGAGATGGGAAAAGGATGGTTTGGCGAAGACCAAACACAGAACATTAAACTCAAAACATAATCCCCACGGGAACTCGCGGACGTGCCAGCGTGATGGTTTGAGGCGGCATGGCTGCGTGTGGTGTGGACAGCTGGCATTTTTAGTGATGGCTAGAGCTAGTGAATACACGGTATACTTTAATACTATAAGCACCCAACAACGGTTTCTATATTGCCATGTGTTTCTGTTTGCTTGAGAAGGCGTTTTCATATTAGACCGGGCCACTCAGAAATCCGCAACATCGACATGGCTGCTACGTGATTTTTGTGCAGACAGTTAACACAAGTCGCAAAGTAAATTGGCCAATTAAGATAGGTTATCGACCGAAAAGTGTTATGAAATATTACTTGTCTTGAAATCTTTTCGCGAAATTTCACTACCCCAAGTGATGGTACAATGGATGCTAAAATATGCATGGAGTTTTTCTGGCCTAACTTTTTCGGAAGTGCACAGAAGATTCATCTTGAAGGAATCTTCCGATTTCAACAAGACAACGGCCCTAAGCGCTGCGCTTTTATGACCCGCGAATGTCTGCTGTGTAATGCTACTGGAAGACTTCTCGCTCAACCTCAGAGTCCAGACTTTAATCCGATAGACGACTTGTATTATCTTGGCAGCGAGGTTCAAAAACGCCGTCCTCTAATAAACAACAACTTAAAGAAGTACTCTCAGATGCGTGGTCCACCATCTCCGAACAATACACCAGAAATTTAGTTAGACCAAATGCCACAGCATCTGGAATAAATCAGCCACGCTAAAGGGCTGCACATTGAAAATGTAGTAAAACTACTTTATGAACTGTTGGTTTTCTTTCATAATATACGATTTTTTTTAGTTGGTGTGTTACAAGAAGGTTTTTTTCCTTTGATTATCCCTGTAAGTCTAATAGATGTTGTACAGCTGCGTGTTTTGCTTCCGTTATATATATATATATATATATATAAAACTAAATGTGTTTATGTTTTTTTCATTATGACACGTGCAAACACTACAGGAAAACTCAACATCCAAAAGAGTTTTGGGTGCTAAAATATTACGCTATTTTTGAACTTGGGCAGGAAATGCAGCCAGTAAATCAGTTCCCATTAAGTGAACATAAAGCTGTTAAAATTCACATACATAAACGTTATAACATACAAAGGGATTTAAATTCTGACTGTCGCTAAAGCTGCGGCTGCCCAACTGCTCGCATGATAATGTTACACACTTGTTTACAATCCCGTTTGTAGTGTTGCGACTATTTCTGTTGGTATCCCGAAATAGCATATTGTGAGAGGAGGAAGCAGTAGGAGAGTGGCGTCGTAAGAAAAGCAGGGAATGGAGGGAGGCTGCTAGAACAAACCGAAAGAAAGGCAGATTTGCACAGTACTGAATAAAAGTACACCAATGGGAGACATAGCCCAGGTTAACATCCTCTGTGACTGTTGGGTGTTCGGTGCTGCTATTTTCATACAAAAAAAAAAAAAACAAAAAAAGAAACGAACGTGTTCCGAATGTAACCGACATACTCAAACAACGATAGGGCGGACAAGGCGGCATTAATAATATTACAATTTTTGTTCATTCACATCCATTGAAGTGTGCATTTAAGCGCATTCCACCGTATCGTTTATGAAAGTAGCGTGTGTGTGCGTGCGTATGTGAGCAAAATGAGAAAGTTTCTTCGTGTGCAATGGATCATCAGGGAGGAGTTATTAGCGGGTCACTGAACTCGGACAACTGCCATGTTAAATGAGGGTGACTTGACCTTAGGATGATCTTGAAGTCAAACAATCAAGAAAATGCGTCAAACTAATCGTAAAAATTTTTTAAATTTTTTATTGGTTTGGTTTTGAACCAACATCACAACAATTGCAGGAACAGCGAAATATTTTATTTTGCACATAAATGCCTATCCCGTGACTGAGGCCTTCGGGGATGAAGCTTTGCATTAACATCGAGGTCGTAAGAGCCGATGAGGGTGAAGTGAGATGAGTATAGAGTGGCACCGGAATGCAAGATCAAGGAAAATAGAAGACCCCGAGGAAGCCTGCCGATTAGCAACACCGTCCTGCACGATTTCCACATGCGAGAATCCGGGAGCGACCCCACTGGGAATCAAACCCTGTTTGCCTAGGTGGGAGGCGATTGGTCTGACTATCGCACCACCGTGGCCCCTAAAGTATCTGCAGGAGTCAGTTTCCGCAGAAGTCACTCGGCAAGTGTCAGTCAACAGGAGTCAGTCTAAGCAGGAGTCAAGTCTCAACAAGAGTCAGTTTTGGCAGGCAGGAGTCAGTTCGAGAGGTCTCATTCTTGACCGGGGTCGGTCTAAGTGTATGTCTTTTCTAGAATGAAGAAGTTACAAGCCACTGACGACGCGAAATCGAGCGTGTGGAGTATGACTTTATGCAAACAGTCACCATTTGGCCAAAATTACTCGGAAAACACTGTTGCTATTGTGCCAACTTCTTCTTTATTAAAAGGTGCAACGCTCGGCGACTTGTGAAGAGTGACTGCTTGCAGAACACATCTCGTGATGTTCTTATATAAATGTTTTAGACAATTTACTCGAAATGATAACACACCAAGACCAGCAAGTGTAGCATTATTTTGCCCAATGAGAAACAGCATGTTTTGGCAATGCAACCTCCTGCTAAAACCAGCATAGTATGTTCGGAAAAGACGAGGAGACTACAGACTCTACAGGCGACAAACAGTTTGCCCTACTGTCGGTTTCGTGCGAAATATATATTTGCCAACCTGGCATGTGAGCGGGACGAACTTCAGAAGAATAATGTTACTCCAGTATCTGTGAAGACTATTGTTGTCAACGAGAGACTTCCTGCAAAAGAAATGACACGCGTTGATGTCTGTTATCTCGAGGAATGTTCTGAAAAAAGGGGTGGTGAAGACGATTAGGAAAACAGTATTGGCCGTGAAGGCGATAATGTTTTAATAAATGCTCTCAGGCATCTCCCCATCGGGATTGCCGTGAAAATTGATGTGACATAAGCAGATGACGGGAAGAACACCGACTTCATATTCCCGGAAGACTCCAATAAACTTCGTTGTAGACTAAGACTTCTGGTCGCTTTGCAACAAGATGGAGATTTTGTCCCACATTAAAGATATATATTCAATCATCAGTGAACTGCAGTACAGTGGTTATCCTAAATGAGACTATTACGCACTAACCAACTTGACGAGTGCAAAGATCGAGTTTACCAAATAAGTAAAGCAACACTATAAGTGCGTGTAGTACACATAGTAATGTGTGTTTAATTTCTTATACAATCACCAATGCTTTACTAGAAAACTTATTCAGTTTTGGATACACTCGAGTGCAAAAGTTCGTTTCAGGTAGAGATTCTCCGACAACGTGCACAAGGATTCTAATGTATAATGGCTTTCTTTCCCATGGAAAACTGACTACACTAGCGCTATATTTTCCCATAGCACGCGTATTTAGTGGTTTTGCTTTCTGACATTCTTCACAACTACGAACCCAGTTAATTATATCTTGGATCTTACCAGGCCAAAAAACATCGATCTTATCCGGGAAATGGTTTTATCCTGCCCTAAATGACCGCCAAAAGAGAATTTGCGGTAATATTGGAATAAAAGAGGGCACAAAACAGCAGGTACAAAAATGTCAAATCTTCCCAATTACAGCTCAACATATCCTATCAACCCGCCTGTCCCTCATCACTGTTTACCTTACTTTCCGAGATTGTCGTGACCTCAGATTTCTTTGGTTCATTATTTAATAATACTCGTCATCGTCATACATGCGCGACGAACAATCTGCAACACTGTTATCAATGCCCTTTAGGATGCCCCAACCATCGCGCAATATGACCTGCAGGATTAGTGGTATTTAATACCCAACTGAAAGCCTGATTATTCATGTGCAATGTAAACTCAGAGTGCTGCTGATATTCAGAAATGTTTTGCATTCCATTTATGGCGGTTAACATTTCCTTCTCATAAACAGTGTATTAATGTTCAGCTGGGGTTAACAATCAACTTACATATGCGACGGGCGACATTTTTCCTTCAGGTTCATAGCATAGCATTGCTCCCAAAGCCTTTGAACTGGCGTCAACCAGAAGATTGAAATCATTATCAAACTCGGGTAATTGCGACACAGGAGGTGACAAAATATTTTCTTTCAATTTCTTGACAGCACTGTCCAAATACAAAATACTCCTTTTCTCTTAAGTGCATTTAGCGGCTCAGCTATTTGGGAAAAAAATCCTCGATGAACTTGGAATAAAGCCCAACCATACCCAAAAAAGTATTACGCTAATATTTTTAGGAGGTGGGAAATTTACCACTTGTCTTATTTTCTGTATTCACCAACAATTTTCCCTGAACATAACTCTGTTCGCGCGCAATTTTGTCTGGGTTGATGGTTAATCCACTCTCGCGCAAACCTTAAAAACTATTTCCAAATGCTGCAAGTGTTCTCCAGAAATATTGCTATACACTCACGTCATCAAAGCAAGTACATAAGAATTCACACTCGTACTTCCAAAAACCTTAAAAAATACGGGACATACTTTGAGAACCCACATTTACTACCATTGGAAATCATTCCCATTCAAATTGTCCCCATGGTGTCACAAAAGCTAATATTTCGCGAGACTCTGACTGTAATTCACATTGGGAATCATTCCCATTCAAATTGTCCCCATGGTGTCACAAAAGCTAATATTTCGCGAGACTCGGACTGTAACTCACATTGGAAATCATTCCCATTCAAATTGTCCCCATGGTGTCACAAAAGCTAATATTTCGCGAGACTCGGACTGTAACTCACATTGGAAAAAAATAAACCGAGTTTAAATCTAAAATAGAGAAATATTTTCCATTCCCGACATGTTGAAAAACTGACTCTGTAGTAGCTAAATGCTGTTGATCCACAAATGTATTTTTACAAACACGGCGGTTATCACATATAATGCGATACTGACCCGGAGTTATTTTTTGGCAAGAAGAAAGCGGGACTAGAATAATTACTAGAAGACTTCTCTAAAATGTCCTGCTCCTTCATTTCCTGCACGAGATTTCTAAAAATACGCAATTAAGGAGGCGAAACACTGTATGGCACGGATATACTACCTCGTCATCCTTCAACCTTAATTCAATTGGGCACTGAGTCTTAATGTCCCGGATGGGTACTCGCTACATCCCTGTATCCCAACTTTAAGGCTTTTCCCGCTGTAAGCCTGTCAAATCACTTTGCCTGCATCACGCGGTGTTTAACGCGGTTAGTAGTCAGTTTGCTTGGATGTGACGGACAAAATCCAAAATTCAGTTCCTTCCTAGCGATATTTCAACTGTCACAGGCCTGACCCAAAAATTCTACCCTATTATCATATCGTGACTCAAATGAGGCGACGCCATGAAATTTGTGTTGACGAAAAATTATCAATTTAAATTTTGCCCCTGGCAACCCAACTTGAGTGTATCACCCCACCATTCGATAGAGAGAAACCTATTGTATTAATTTGAATATGTTTCACACTGCCATTTTAAAAAGTCGGTAGTAGCATATTTCAAAATTTCTGACTTATCAAAGAACTAGATCCGCCTGAATCAATGAAAGCAGAAACTTTAATTTTATTGTATATCACTACTGGGATATGCATTAGCCCTTATTTCATGGCTGACTGCTAATTATTTACATTATGCACGCCGAAATTCTTATGTGTTGCGAGCAATTCTAACGCATGTGACACTTCCCCTTACAAAAACGAAATATATATCTTTTAGAGAAAATGGCGGACGTTTTGACTCTGACCGTGTTGAATGTATTTTATTACTATCTCTATCCTCCTCACTATTTCCTTCCGGTTCATAATTTTTTCATTGACTTTCCTCTATGAAAACAGTTAGCGTCCTGATGGTTAATACGACCACGTACAAGGCACATTTTTCGCTCATCGCCTTTTTTTCTATCCTGATTTACCCAACTAGTTTCCCCGTGCACTTTCCCCGCCTGCAAAGGTTTGCTCCACGTTTATAACTAACTGTAATAAAACTGCGCTGGAGTGATGGGTTTCGACACAATCTACTGTATCGTGGTAGTAGGTTAGAAAATATGCGTTGCGTTAATTGTTATTCATTACAGGGCAAGCCTAACACACCCTCAATCCATCGTACCTCTTCTACATACTGTTTCATAGTCTGACCCGGCTTTTAAAAACTTTACAAAAACTGCAAACACATTTTCATAATAGGTGCCACGGTGGCTGAGCGGTTAGCCTGCTCGCCCCTCACCAAGGCGGTCCGGGTTCAATCCCCGACCGGGTCGCTCCGGACTTTCGCATGTGGAAATCGTGCCGGACGATGCCGCTGGTCGGTGGGTTTCCTCGGGGATCTCCCGTTTCCCCCGCCCTTTCATTCCGACGCCGCTCCGTACTGACCTCAATCACCCTCATCGGCTCTCAAAACCTCGATGTTAAGAGTAGCCTAAATCTTTTCACTTCACAGTTTCATAATAGCACATGCTGAGGCAACTTGCTGAAGTCATGTATTGGTTATGTTTAACAAGTCCCAATTATCTTTTTTTCCCCTGACAAATTGCGGGTTGCAGTTCTGAACGAACCTTAAATACCGTTGCGTTGAATAATTTAAACTCAAACGGCACGTTACTAAACGCAACCACATACAACATTACAGCGGACGAGGACATTGACTGTAGGTTAGGGATGTTATTGGTCAATTCATACGGAACAAAACGTAACACTCGTAGTATTGGACATAACTCACCCGCGACAACAGCTGTCCCGCAGGCTTCTGCTACGAGAGCACGCGCCTTGAGACGTTCTTCTGCAGCCCCATCTGTCGCGGCTACTCTTTCGCCAGCTTCCGTCAACATTTTCTCCAGCACGACTTCGGGAAGCAACTGGATACGAACTGTAGGCATGCTTGAAACTAAAATGAGATACAATCGAAAAACTGTGACGCGAATCGAACTGCAGCACCTCCCAACACGGCCGAGGCGTGTTCCTTCCATTCCACTCGGTGGACAAAGAAAGTCGCTGGCGAGATATTTCTCGATAACACACTTTGTGCAAAATCTCCCCTGTCCCGGAAAATTGCCGAAATCACCAGGAGATCGCGCAGAATTGCCGTGACACCAATAAAACCCGGCTTATCTCCTTCTTGGCAAACAGCGCTGTCTCTCGTTAATCACATGCAGTTTCAACGCCATCACCTGAAACTGCCTGCAATTTTTAACAACCCTTACAAGATTAATTTTCCTGTTCTCTTTACTGCGAGAGCTACTATTAAAAATATTAATTGACAATTTTCAAGGTTAGATGTTATGTCGGGCATAAAAACGAATAATGCTGCAAATAAACATGTATGCACAGTATGAAAAAGAAAGAGATAACTATTTTTCCACTAAAGTTCTATATATAAACGTATTTGGATGATTACAAAAACCCATAATAAATTTTCTTCAAAAGGTTTGCAATCTCAAAATCTACGCTCTACATTGAGCATAAATACAAATTTTATACAGCATTCTTCATTCTTTTTTTATATGGCGCATTCAAATATAACAATAGCTTAAACCGTCAAAAGTTTACGCTCCAAAATACGAGATTTCACTTAAAATTCAAAAACTCCATCACTACAATAGTGACCGATAATTGTCTTTTAATTATGGCTTTCAAACCTCGCATGAAATTATACTTTTAAGTTACCATAACATATTTTAAAATTTTTTTTGAAGGAACGTTAAACATTTTTTTTGTGATCTTTTATTGAAAATTGCTATGGGGATGAATGACTAGAAATATATTTTTTGACATTTGCCATTGCGATACATCAAAGAAATATGGATACTGTATCCATATTTAGAACTCTACAAACTGAAGGAAAATATGCAATATTTTCTGGTCGGATAGTACAAGCAGACATGCGCAGTCGATAAGTCAATCACTCCTACGCGCTAGTTGGTTCAAGCTGTAATCATCACTCAGGCTTTCAGATATCCTGCAAGTATTGCCGGCTCCGCTGTTGTGGGTTGCACTACAAAGAAACTGTCTTTAATGAATACCAGACTAAATCAACTGAAAGAATTAGCCAAGGGAGTTGAAAATACACTATCTACCAAAAAGTAATTGTGCACATGTCCACAATGTTTGCTCGGTGGTTGTCACCCTGTTAGAATCTCGTAGGCTATAACAGCAGCCACCCTGTCTGGTATGGTCTCTACGAGTGTTTGCAGGACATCCACGGGGATTCGTCGCCATTCCTCTTGCAACCATTCCATGAGTTGAGCAATGGACTTTTGCCGCGCCTGACGAGCGCTCACCCCGCGATCTAAACCGTCCCAAATATGTTCTATATGGTTGAGGTCGGGGCTCTGGGCGGGCCAGTACAATCGGCGAACATTGTCATCAGCATATCACTGCATAGTAGCCCTTGAAACATGACACCTGACATTGTCATCCTGGAAGTAACACTGGTCCATTCCGTAAAGACGGCACAATGTTGAGAGCATTTCATTATCCAGAATGTTACAGTAGGCCTCTGTGTTCATGCTACCACGGACAAACACTAGCGGTCCTACGCTGAAGGCCGTGAAACACAAGTCAACTGACGTACTGAATTACCTTTATTCACGGGTGCCCAGTTACTTTTTGTTAGATAGTGTACTCTCAAATTAAATGGTTATCATTTCCGATATCTAAGAAGAAATTATGAAATTTAGGTTATGTGCATAGAAGCAGTGAAGATATCTTTTATGAAAATTTTACTAAGCGAAATAAAGCCAGTTACTTTCATTTTGTCCTTCCTCCCAATTTTTAGTCTCGAAACACTGGTTATCGATGTCATTTATACTTGATAGAGTATTGAGTTTCAAGGTCAACTACAATCATGCCGAAGTGACCACATGAGTATCCTGGCCCCGAAGTATTCCTGGCCCACAGTAGTGCTCTCATTGGTGGAGAATCGTGACTACCTATTGAGTAAGTTGTTTGTCCGAAGGGCTGTATTAGTGTATAGAAACACAGAAGCAAAATTACGTACATATTGGGGGGAAAAAAATCTGAAATAAATAAAATTGTATCCTTTTAAGTGGGCAAGTAAACAGTAGGCCTAATTGCAAATTTAATTCTCCGCCTACTTTTAGTATTATTTAATGCAGTAGTTCTTAAACTTTGACGTTAAATGAGCAGTTTTATGCTATCCAATAAAAATAGTCATGTTCACTAAGTGAGATGAATAGATGAAGTACATTACTCGTAGTTGCCCTGCTTGTTCCCAGGCAGCAGATATCGTCATCACTGTAATAACGTTATATTTTTGGAATGTCTGCTCAATATACGCTGTCAGGATTTCGTCTAGTGATAAAACCACATAATGCAATAAATAAGCTAGTTTTTATCACCTAAACTCTCACTATAACAGGAGATCTGATAATTTATGCTTATGCAATAATACAGTCACTAGCTATTGCAGCTTAGAATCTAATGCAAGATTATTTTTTTTTGTAACCATTATTTGCAAAACTTCTGAGGAACCATTGAGTGGGGAAGATTAAGAGTGCACCTATTTTGAGTATTAGAGCTTTTGTAAATAACGAATACAAAGAGGTTGGGTTTTAAAAAACTACAAATCTCAACCTGTAATTATCAATAACACTTCTTTCGGTAAAAAATCACGTTTCAATTCCCCCACCTTATTTGTATTGTCCTTAAAAAGTGCAATTTTCTAAGAGTAGCAAACTGTTTCTTAGTGAGTTATCAGCTAAACCTACTTATACAAAAATATATTTTATTTCACAGATGTAGAATTACTACCATTGATGTAGCCTTCGTGACGAAACTGACAGACGTAAATTCCCAAGATACCCAAGACGAGAACTACAATGACTTAGTCTGCAAAATTTGGTCAGCAAATCGGCGAAAAAAAAAAACTTTATCGCTGTTGAAGCAAAGCAAGTGTAAAATCTCACTTCCGTTTTGCTCAGAAATAGCCAAGGAATATCCGATGAAGCATAGCCCTGAAAGAGGGGAGGGGGGGCATGGTATGGAAAATGGGTGGTGTGTGGCTCATACAAATCACTCCCCATGTACCGCATTTATTTTATTTTCGAGCGCGTGGCTTGGGTTCGGAAGGGTTTGGGATGAGCCAGGAAGGAAGGCAAAGCAATGACAGAGAACACCGGCGACAAGATTTATTTGTGTTGGAGTACCCGGCATACCTCCTGCGTGGGAGGCCCACTGGCCGCGTGTGAAATGGCCGTGTCCAGTGGCGTACAGACCCCTTCCCTCATTTTCCTCGCCACCCCTACAAAATCCCATCTACTTCACAGATCCCCTTCCCCAACACATTTTTGCAAGCTCGACTTGCAAGTGGAGTCAGACAATCAGGCCGCGATATCCCTACCATGCCTGATACTTTGTGGGTACAGCTGGTCAGGGAGGGGAAGAGCGGAGTAGGGATAGGAAAGGTTTGGGCTGCTTTCCTACTCTTCCGCTCCTTGCCGCGCCCTCGTAAAGTGAGAGTCGGGTGCCACCCTTCCAATGTCCACGGCAAGGAACACGACCGGCCTTTATGCTGCTCCCCAACCCACGCCCGCTGTCCTCCGCACCCCCACGATTCAGCCAATGTCAACGCACGACTCAGCCTCGGAGGCCACTGGCCGAGTCTTCCTTGCACACCAAACTGATCGCTGCTGCGGCCTTATTCTATCATTCAGCTCATCATGTCCTACTGTTTGCATCGGTCATGGAAGGGAACTTCTTCCATGCGGAATTAAATTATGAGATCAGACTGATGTCGCCTGAAAAATAAATAGCGATACGTTATTTGCATTGTTCCATACTGAAAATTTATATTATATGTATATATGTATGTATTACTAGCTACGATAGAGGGATCAACGGGAATATATATGATTATGGGATTTCAGGGAAGGTTATTTTTCAATTAATAGGAATTTTCGCGTAGTCTATCGTGAAAATCTACATAATTCCCTTCACCTTTCCCTCTTTCTCTCTTTTGCTACTACGTGCATATTAATATAGGATTAAAACTGTAAATTTATATTCAATATAGTTTTACACAAACAGTTATAGCATGTGCCATATAAGAGGCCGTATATTCTCGAGAATAATTCGCGCATGATATCACAACTACTCATTTTGTCGCATTTTCTCAACTCGCACAATGGCAAAACGGCCATTGGCTTTAAATACTGATGACCATACAACTCCTGCTACAAAGAAAAGTAAATGTAATATAGAATACAAAACTGGTGGTGAAGATCACCATGAATACAGCATTTATAAAAGTGAACAATACGACAGTGATGGTGCTGAAGACAATGGCGATTTTCTCGATGTCCTGACACATCCCTCCGCCAAATTTGCTACAACGAGCGACATGAAGAAGGAAGAAGATGCTTAGAATGCTGGCTACATATTTCCTGAAGACCCTAATGAACTTGTTGATAGGCTCATATATTTGATCGCTTTGCAACATGGTAGAGATTTCTCGCACTTTAACGAGATATTTTCAATCATTAGGTTAGGGATTGTATTCCGTGATGTGGTGAACTCCTTTCTCCTGATATTGTAATGCGTAGAAAACTATTCATAACATTTTAAAAACAAAATTGTTGTGTTTTGATTTATTTGTGCTGAATCCTTTTATCCCACATAACATTAAGGGGGTGTTCTGAACACTTAACTATTAAGATAAAGATACGCATACATATTATTAACTAAGACTTTAAGTATAAGAATGCATGGATAGTGGACTGCATACAAAACATTAATTTATTCTTTCAGTCAACATTTACAAATTTGGAGACAGTTGGTGAATCTTATTTCTATATGTATGTATGGGGACAAACAAAAAACCTATGGATTGATCCAGGGATCAATTGAGGGATTGGAATTGCTGAGGATTCGTGAGGATTGCAAAGGAAGATTGCTGAGGTTAGCAGAGGAGGATTGCTGAGGACTGCATAGGAGGGTTGCTGAGGATTGTTGAGGTTTATTGAGGTGCATGAGGTGCTGATTACAGTGCGATTATAATATTTATGGAAAAATTCTATGAAAATATGGAAGACTGATGAAAAGATTGATGGATTGATCAAAACATTCATGGAGTGATTGGACGAGTGATGGATTTTTGATCAAGAAGAGCACTGAATATAATATTGCCTATCGCCCTAGCTGCCCTTGCACATTCCAAGTCTCAATAGTTTTACCCAAATAATAAGAGAATAGCATCGATGCAACCCAGCTGGAGTCAACGATGATTCCACCAAAGATGAAATCGGGATGTTGATCGTGAACATTCTATTGAACGAACACTTCATCATTATATCTACACTCCAATAGCTTTCTGGTCCGAACTGGTATTGGAAATTTTAGGCCGAATTTTTACTTTGGTGGAGTAATGTATGTGTAATTAAATTACGAGCCCACTTGATAATACCCCGCATAGTTTGACGGACTATTGAGCATGAAAAAATAACTTACTAAACTAAATACTGTAAAAATCAAGATAGGGAGCATGATCGTTCACCTCTCGTATCAAAGAACTGTGATGTGGTGCATCTTTGGCTACATTTATTATCCGCAGAGGACTACAGAGGACTAGATATCATGCAACCAAAAACCAATCACGAGTGGACAATATAATGGGTTGCCTTGGAGGAGTGGTGGTGTAGGGTGTCAAGCAAACACGAGTAATCAGTGAATAACATTTAGAGGGGTCAGTGGTGGAGTGTCAGTGGTCTGTTGGTGTTTGTGTAGGATGCTTCATCGCTGACCGCTTCACCTGTCATTGAACCTCGGAACTCTGTATGTAAGCCTTCTCTCGAAGTTCTTTAAACATTTTTCTATTCTTTAAGGAATTTTGAGAATTTTTGTGTTTAAGGTCATTCAAGATTATGGGTACGGTGTCAAGGTTATTTGGGCCGTGGTTAAGGCCGCCAACATTCAACATGGGTGTCGTAGTCAGTAACGTAATATGTTCATCGATGTTTTTCAAATTTTTGTCGAATTTGGTCTTCAATGTCATTGGGTCAACGCCAAGGTCACTGGCATACAAAATGGTGGTCGGAGTCGTCAATGTAATTTTTCCTTGACTTTTAGAATTATTTTTTGATTGTTTTTTTGCGAATAGTCAAAATGTTTATGATTGGGATTTGGGTTGGTGAAGGGTTGGGGCGTTGTTAGGGTGCCATGTATTAATGGGTAAGGTGTGGGGTAACATTATTATGTAACTCGAATTTTGTAATTCTTTTAGATTTTTTGCAATTTTTCTTGGTTTTTTATTGGGAAGGGCGGTGTTGAGGGGTAGGGTGGATTTTATTTTAGTGGGCGGGGGGAGTGTGAGGTTAACATTATTTTAATTTCCTTGAATTTTGTAATTTTGTTTCGATTATTTGAGATTTTCTCAATTTTTTATTGGCTGGGTGGTAGTGAGAGGTGTGGGGTGTATATTTAAAAAAAAATGGGGGAGGGGGAGGATACGAATTTAATATTATATGTTCCTCGGTTTTCCATTTTTTGTCGAATTTTTTCGATTTTTCTCGATATTTTTTGTTTGGGGATGTTTGTGGTGAGGGGTGGAGGCATTGTTTACTTGTGGCGAGGGGAGTGTGAGCTTTACATTTCCTCCCCTCTAATTTAATAATAGTTTTTTTTTTGCGATGTTTCTAGACAATTTCTGAGTGCGAAGGTGGTGGGGATGGGGAGAAGGCGTGGTTATCGTGGCAGGGGGTGGAGAGAGGGTGATGGAGGTCTGACAACTAAACAGCCAATATCAACTATGGGAAGGAGGGCTCAGTCGTCTGCTGGACGTGGCGCTGGCGGGACCTCGGGCATAGTAAATTTTAAAATAGATTTTAAATATTTTTATATTCTTTTTAATATTGTTGAATAATGTGTTTTATCTTTGGGGATTTTTAGGATTTTCAAGGTCAACGTCACTTTTTTCATGTCAAAGGTTACATATCAAAGGTCAAATGTAATGGTCAATGTCATCTATATCCAAAATGTTGGACAGGATCGCCACCGTCTGACCGAAATGACAGAGCATGAACTGCTCGACGCTCCGCCGCCAGATTCTACTGTCCCTAACTCCTCTTTATCATTCTAGTGGTGATGTACAATTAGCTTCTTTGTTATTTTGACAATTAACATTTTTTTGTTGCTTTCCTTCGTGGTTCGTATTGCAGCTTCATCCACATATTAGTTACTAGTTACTTATGTGAATAGTACATAGAATATGTTTTATTAATTATATAAATGCCATATTTATAACACAGTTTTTTCTTTATTTTAAATTTGCTGTGTTTTTTTTTTCGTTATGAGTGATTTAATTTGCAGCTTAAATTTATGTGAATGCCAAATGCTATCATTAACCTTTAAATTCCAGCGTCTATTATGTCACATATTTGTTACGATTGTTAATTATTCCACAACTTTCTGAATATTATGCATACGTTTCATTTTGATCAGCGTAGCACTCCTAACATTTGACTGATTGCTCTCAAGGTTTCCTGTGGTTTAGTGGAACTTAACTTCTTCATCCGTAAAAACAAGCCGGCAAATAAAATTAATAAACTGCTGCAGTGTTTACGGTTTCTGAATACTGTACCTGTCACGTCAAAATAGCAATACAAAACCAGAAACAAGGCTACAACCTTAGTTCGAAACTGAGAAGGTTTAGTTCGCTGGACGCCACAAGCCAGGGATAGACGAGTGCGACCTGCGCGCGGTTTCATTTATTTATTCCTCCCAACACAGTTACTACCTCTGATGTAACTTTCATACTGTGCCGGCGATCGCGACACAAACAATGTAGAAAGTTGCTATTGTAATGTCAATTACATTAAAAGAACTTATCGTATAAAATAATGATAACAAGTCACATTATGTATGTCGTTCACGAAACTTTAACTTCCCTGTGTTTCCAGTAACTCCCGTGAAAATATTGCAGTACAAACTTGGCGTAGTTAGTATTTAGCGAAACACTTCCTTCATTAATAAAAAACTTTCTGGTAATACCTACTGTTTATCGCGAGTGCTTCTTTCCTTGGAGCAATGAGTGTATGAGCTAACCTGTAATGTTTGTCTTTACATTTATTTTTCGTGAAAGATATCTAAATGATAAAAAAATTAAGAGGTTGCGCCCACGTCAACGGAAGAGTTGTGATTCACTCCACTGCATTTCTGAATTATCTGCCAACCTGAATATATGTTTGCTCAAAAAGGAGAAATAAAGGCCTGTATATATTTGATACTTTTCCTATTAACATTTACATATATTTTAAAATAAATATCGCATGTACAAAAATTGTTTACTATAGATATTTTCGAAGAAAGTCCTTGTTTACAACATACGTTGCTAATGATTATGACGTAGGCTTTGTTAATAAAATACATCATAATTAGCAGAGAACGTGTAAGATGATTGTAATACCAGTGACATACTATATGAGGCAACACTGGAACAAGCGTAAGGAAGAAAATAGCAAATGTAAATCATTCATTTAAGTACTGATTTGATCAGATTTATCGTATTTATTTACATTTCAGACATTCTCTTACTGTTAATAGTCTTGAATAATTTTTCTTACAACGTTCATTTGGAGGCGGAGGAGATGTGAAACGGAAAGTTCTAGAAAATCCAGAGGCAAAGTAGATAATATATTTGTTCAGTACTTAGAGCTTCGCTGCTGTTTACAGCTCCTTATTTGTATTTGAAATTTTACCAATATTAGTGGTTTTAAAGTTTTCAACTTGAAACACCAATATAGCGCTGTGAATGGAAAATATATAAGTTATAATCTAACTGTATCAAACAAGTTTACAAAATATGAAACATTTTAACACGAAAATGATACTAAAATATCTTTGCCTTTTGTAATACTGTCTATACATGAATGCCATGAATGACAATGGAGGAAAATTAATTGACTCTGAATAACTTTTCTATTCGTCTTTGGTCCTGAGTAGCACAGAGAAAAAAATTTTTTTTATCGCAGATAATGCTATGAGCGAATCCTGTTCGTTAGTGGCTCCACGTAATGGTTTCATAAGAAAATTGATACGTTACCGCGTGAGCAGGGCAACAAAAGCCACCCTTTATTTTAGTGGATGTGTGTCTAGTAGTTAAAAATAATTACATGTGATGGCCTGCTGCAGGAGAGTGTTGGTTATGAAGGAGGAGAGTGTCTGCTGCGTAAGGCTTGTATGGAAGAATGAGGCCGTAGCACATTGACGGACCCAGAAGTAGGGCGGGAGGATGTCAGGGGCGTGCGCATCTCCTCACGAGGAATAATTACATGTGATGGCCTGCTGCAGGAGAGTGTTGGTTATGAAGGAGGAGAGTGTCTGCTGCGTGAGGCTTGTATGGAAGAATGAGGCCGTAGCACATTGACGGACCCAGAAGTAGGGCGGGAGGATGTCAGGGGCGTGCGCATCTCCTCACGAGGAATAATTACATGTGATGGCCTGCTGCAGGAGAGTGTTGGTTATGAAGGAGGAGAGTGTCTGCTGCGTGAGGCTTGTATGGAAGAATGAGGCCGTAGCACATTGACGGACCCAGAAGTAGGGCGGGAGGATGTCAGGGGCGTGCGCATCTCCTCACGAGGAATAATTACATGTGATGGTCTGCTGCAGGAGAGTGTTGGTTATGAAGGCGGAGAGTGGCTGCTGCGTGAGGCTTGTATGGAAGAATGAGGCCGTAGCACATTGACGGACCCAGAAGTAGGGCGGGAGGATGTCAGGGGCGTGCGCATCTCCTCACGAGGAATAATTACATGTGATGGCCTGCTGCAGGAGAGTGTTGGTTATGAAGGAGGAGAGTGTCTGCTGCGTGAGGCTTGTATGGAAGAATGAGGCCGTAGCACATTGACGGACCCAGAAGTAGGGCGGGAGGATGTCAGGGGCGTGCGCATCTCCTCACGAGGAATAATTACATGTGATGGCCTGCTGCAGGAGAGTGTTGGTTATGAAGGCGGAGAGTGGCTGCTGCGTGAGGCTTGTATGGAAGAATGAGGCCGTAGCACATTGACGGACCCAGAAGTAGGGCGGGAGGATGTCAGGGGCGTGCGCATCTCCTCACGAGGAATAATTACGTGTGATGGCCTGCTGCAGGAGAGTGTTGGTTATGAAGGCGGAGAGTGGCTGCTGCGTGAGGCTTGTATGGAAGAATGAGGCCGTAGCACATTGACGGACCCAGAAGTAGGGCGGGAGGATGTCAGGGGCGTGCGCATCTCCTCACGAGGAATAATTACGTGTGATGGCCTGCTGCAGGAGAGTGTTGGTTATGAAGGCGGAGAGTGGCTGCTGCGTGAGGCTTGTATGGAAGAATGAGGCCGTAGCACATTGACGGACCCAGAAGTAGGGCGGGAGGATGTCAGGGGCGTGCGCATCTCCTCACGAGGAATAATTACATGTGATGGCCTGCTGCAGGAGAGTGTTGGTTATGAAGGCGGAGAGTGGCTGCTGCGTGAGGCTTGTATGGAAGAATGAGGCCGTAGCACATTGACGGACCCAGAAGTAGGGCGGGAGGATGTCAGGGGCGTGCGCATCTCCTCACGAGGAATAATTACATGTGATGGCCTGCTGCAGGAGAGTGTTGGTTATGAAGGAGGAGAGTGGCTGCTGCGTGAAGCTTGTATGGAAGAATGAGGCCGTAGCACATTGACGGACCCAGAAGTAGGGCGGGAGGATGTCAGGGGCGTGCGCATCTCCTCACGAGGAATAATATTTTTGATTCTGATCCAGTATGTCCGTATGTCAACAAACTTCTTGCAATTTAAATTGCTACGCATAACAAGTGCTGTACAGTAAAATAATTCCACAGCAACAATACTGCAGAATGTTTACGTTATGGTTCAAGTTCGCAGTCAAGATAACTGAGGACATGTACGAACGCGCACTTTTCAAGTTTAACAAATTTTACTCATAATGAAAAATTGCCCCACTTTGTTCAAAAAGTGCGAAGGGATAGTATTGTGATTCGAGTTCTGCTGTCTCTTCCATCATGTATGTATGTGTATGTATTTTTGCTCATAATTATACACACATTATTATACACATACCTACATAAATACATACAACAGGTTATTTTATGACACACTGCCACTTAGAATCTTGGAGTGACAATAGACAAAGTTTAAAGTTATCGGTGGTATAATACTTAAGGACCAAAATAATTTATACATAGGATAATTTAAATGAAATCTCACTTTTCCTGTATCAGCGTCCTTCCCCAAGAAAGAAAATCCTGGATCCGCTACTGCGGTAGCATAGCAATAGAACTATAAATGAGGAAAATAAAGCAAGATGATCCGAACAAACTTTAGTCTATTATTTTACCTAAGCTATCTTAATTCTAGAGGAAAGACCTCCCGAACTAAAATTTTAGCTGATTTACAAAAGTTATTAACTCTGGCAAAACATCGAAATGAAGGAGAAAAATTGTTACCATTACTTCGACTCGGTAAGAACGAAAAGTACTCCGGCTGCGCTGTATTTATATTTCTGTTTACGTAAGATATTGTTGTCCCTTGTGGCTGGAAGATCGAGTCACACCGCAGCAAGGAGCGCATTTGAAGGCCATTCTGTTACTAACATCCATGAATTACGTCAGTGACGTTATGTGCCTGCAATTCTAAATATCACATTTTCAGCTATTCTAACACAACATAAATAAACTTGCAATTCTTCACACTTGATTAATTTGCGTAGTTAATTTTATTTGATAATTTGGTTAATGAAGCTGGTATGCTGATACACAATGTAGTGTGTGTGTATGTATATACATATAAAATTACTACCTATAACGGCAACATATATATCACACTTTGTTGTTAATATTACCATGTTGAATTACTATGTTTTATTGCTATGAAGGCCTGTTTACGGTCAGTAATACATTATTATTATGACAGTGGAAAACATGCAGTGAACTAGTAGATGAGCAGAATCATAAGTTTATAAGGTATATAACTTAATTATACATATGCGTATGAAGCTTAAACACGGGGCTTAGTTAGGCCTGCTACGTGCTCGGCTGTTGCTTAATAAACAATAAAAACATTTAAGACGGAAAAGATTTGCTTCGCCAGCCTGGTGTACTGTCAATTATTAAGTGAGTGGTCAGTGTGGAAATTCTGTCCAGGCAATGTGCACACCGCCCTGGAGTTAGGGGTTTATTTTTGTCTGCCCGCAAACTTACGTCGGGTTGGGAACATGAAGCCTACGGACAGTGAACAGTTCATGTTCAAGAAACACGCAGGCGCATCATTACACTGCACCGTTATGAAACGTTTTCTGTATTCAACGCATTGAATGTATCAAATATGGAAGTAATTTTCCTGGAATTTTCTACGCCTTAACACAAACCGTTACACCAAACACTTAAACGGTTTATTTCTTGTTGTGGTTTCTTGTTTTGCTGCTACATTGAAGCAGGCCAGAAAATATCATATCCTTCAAAGTAATTCAGTTTTTCTTAACCATGTATGTTTACTCCTCATATGCTTCCGAGAGCCGTGCTCGTGAGCACAGCGAATCGTAGATGAGGATATTGTCACAGTACAAAAAATTCTTCAGTGGCAATATATTAACCATAAATACAAAATAATCAGTTGCACATACGGAGAATTATGCACGAAAGCAGTTGACTTGCCCAATTTTCGTCACAAATTGTCTGAAATTTGCTACGATCTGCAATGTCATTCGCTGGCATGGGGCAGCACGCCTCGCACATCATTCAGTAGTAGTCGCGCCCTGAAGTTTTGCTGCCATCTAGAATGTCATTTGGTGTTCATTCCAATGAAGATAAAACGGCTGTGCAAAAACTTTGAAGACAGGAAGATTGCCTCTATTCCCCCCCCCCCCAAATAAAGATATTTTACCCCGGAAGTATAGCCAATGTTAAACGATTACAAATATCAATATCACACTAACTAACACTTCAGGAATCCTTTATGTTATATTTTACCGCACTTACATAAGTCCTTTGGAGTGATATAATTCTTAATTCTCAATTATTAAGGACGTTTACCTACGTTGATGAAATATATTGTAAGTTGTAAGTATTATTTTCTTTCTATTTTAGTTTTGTGGAATGTATCATTCCACATCTTATTGACTTGAGTTAAGAATAACGCTGTTATTTTGCCAATTCGTCTGCAAGTGTCTCTAGCGAAAGTGTTTTTCCGCTTTGGACTCATAATATCAATATAAATTAAATAAGTTTCATTTTCTTATTCAGATTCCAACCAGAAAAATTATGATACAACTGACAGTATGTCGCGGATAATAAGAAACAATAAATGTCTTCTAGAAATGAACTAATTACTTATGCGGAAACCACATGTTTGTTATCCCAGCAAGTTTTTTGTATGAATATTTATGTAAGTCGAAATTATCATGATCCAGGTGGCTCCTCCAGAAATACAATTGTTTAAAACTCAATAACCGATGTGTCACGACACGAAAAATATATACAGATCAAAAAATGTATACAGCTCATTCCCAACAAAGTGCAAGGCACATTGTTGGGAATAAATAACATGCAGATCTGTAGATCAACCAATGGCTGCTAAATGTTTTCAGGATTCTACAAAAAATAAGTATATATACAAAATAATAAATAGTTAACCCTAAAAGAAGTTAATATATCTCCGTTAAACAAATACGCTAAATCAAATTAATTTTATTACATTTTAGATATGATCTCGTTTTTTTAAATTTTTGCGATATGAAACATCAATTTCACTATCAGATAGTGGGACGTTAGGATATGTGTAAAATGAATATAATTTATGTAATGTATTGCTTTGATTTATCCGATAGTTATCTTTTGGCTCTACATGTGACCACAAGCCAATTAAACCTATGTCGTATTTTCTAAAATTAGTTACATGTCTACAAGTTAGCTGGGTTTGTTTATAGTAAATTATTCAGTTTTGTGGCACTCATAAAAAACATTTCGTAACATTTGAGTTACGTGGGAAACATGATGTTATCATTCTGAAATTGTATGGTAACGTCATAACGTCAATTTATTCCATGCGCACATTATTGTCTGAAACAATAAAATTGAATGACTTCAATGTGTTCACATACACGTCGGTTGAATTCATTCCAATCAGCGAATTTATGGTAACAAAATATTCAATTAATTTTAAAAATGGAATTGTTAACTAGTCCACTTAGGTATTGATACTAGTAGAATCATTTGACAACGTACAGCTTTTTGTAAGCTACAAGTCTCTTTGTGAAACCAAATGACAAATAGACCTGTAGAAATGACTTGTAACTTGTAAAAGTTCACTTGTAGCTACTTTCTACACGTTGCGAGTGAGTTCGCTTGTAATCTGTAGGCTCGTAAGCCTCAGCCTGTAGACCGGATCACTGATCTGCTTCTCGGCGTTGGGTGCGGACGACCTTGGCCCGACCACCAAGTCATTCATTAGCTTTTAACGGGGAAACTGCTCCCGCAGAATATCTGGTTGCACTCGCTTCGTGTTGGCCCGCTCACCACAGCAGTTGGAAGTTTGGCAGACAATCGGCGTCATGGACTCACGTATACTATGACACGTGATGATTGATTTGATAAAGAACTATTGCCTGTAGTCCAGAGATGAACCTGGGGCGTGCTGAACTGAGAAATAGGCCGCAACAATACAAACGATTATCTACTGTAAGATGGTGCAAAGGCTGCATGTCAATCGCCAAACTTCCCTTTAATACGAATATAAATGTAACAAAGGGTCATTAGTATTTTTCTAACTTTATATAGCGGGATTTTTGGTGGCTTCAGAATTTTCTGGCTGTTATTATTATTTTGTTATATCTTCCTTTTGTCATTTATTGGTTGGAATTTGAATACTTATACCTAAACTAATGTTACTGAAATTTACGAATCGTGCCCGCTGATGGTGGCAGTATTTCGTGAAGTAAAATTTCTCCAAACTATGTGTACTCATTTGATGACATCAATATTAAATATTACCATTGTTTTTCTTTGTAAAGTTGGAGAAAAGAGTTTTGTTATTAGTTCATTTGATGCCTACATAGATACTGCCAATATTCCAAGTTAAGTTATAATCGGTTACAAAGTTTTTTTATATAGAGCATGCTAAGCTAAAATGTTATATTGTCGCAATTCTAAAAATAAGGGTATTTAGAACAGTGGAATGTTGCTCATTTCCTGTCATTATTTTCAACCGCCCAGAGCCTGTCCACACTTTTTTTTTCGGCCCGAAGGGAGTGGAAAAGAAATAGGAGTGCCCTCACCCCAAGTCTGCAAGATTTCGAAACTTATGTCAAATTCTACCCCGAGGCAAGCTGGATATTTACAAAAGTAGGCTCCACACGGATACTGATTATACTACACACTTCTTTGCCTTACGTCCGTTCAAACTACCACAGTTGGAGACACTTCCCACTTCCTGGTAACTCTTCAACTTGGCAAGTCGCAGACACGCTTCACTCAGTTTGCAAACACTGCTCGTTATTCTGCGTTCTACACCATATATCGTCCCTTGTAAAACAATTTTCCACTACAATAAGTGTAAATTTTCCTCAGGTATCGTAAGTTTATTTTAGGGAACGTGTATATTGGCTCTAAATTAACGATATTTCAGAGAATATTTCCGTTCTTTCCATTCATCACCAAAAGACAAACATTTGAAGTCCACCTTTTTATTTAATAAACTCTCTCAGAACAAACCATACTTAAGGAGTTCTTAAAACACGATAATACCAGGTTAGTTGGATACAGTCGTTATCTCATCTCTGTTGAGAAACCATTTTTAATCTTGTCACAGAAAATCATTTTATATTTAATGTTATGGTCGTACCAAATAAAATTCGACATTATTATATGATGTCTGCACGAGCGCATTAACCAAATAAATGAAATATTTTAAAAATGGAATTTGTCAAAAATATTATAAAACGTAAAATGATTTTATGGATGTTATATAAGTTGACAAATATATTCTTTTATTGGGTAATTTTATAATGTTAAAGAATTGAATAATTATGAAAAAAATTAACTTTTGTATTTTAATTAAAAAATACGGATTTCAGTTAAGTATGGCATTACAGTAAACCTAGATGGATGACACTCACTTGTAGGCAATTGTTACTATTTTCTAGTTTCTAATTCATATTCACATATGATCTCGATGGAAGCCACAACTTCAGAGTTCAATATACAGAATGAATATGAACTCTACCAACATATTTCGGCAAGTGTTTTGTGTGTATACACACACACACACACAACTCTCTCTCTCTCTCTCTCTCTCTCACTATATATATAAACCTACGACCTATAGCCTAAGTCTACTCCGGAAGGGTGCAGAAACCCTTGAATATGTAACTCAAGCAGAAGTTCATTACTCGTATCACAGCCGGAATGGGAGACATATCTCTGAGATTATTGAACGACGAAGTGCATACCATAAAAAAAAAATATTGTTTGTGGATATCAACGCCCTTTCGTAAAAACCGATCGAATGGAACCCCACATGTGCGTTCACATATGAAACTATGCGTAATTTATGGGTAGTTCCCTGCGATTTAATAATTTACCATTTATGTTAAAAAAGAAAGTTCTCCTTTGGTGTAAACACTGCATGCCATAGTTTTCAATAAATGAAAACGCAATGAATTGCAACATTTGCAGTGTTCGATTATAACAAATTGAAAACGGTGGCGTTTAGCATAACAACACAAGACGACAACTTTTCATTTACCATGTTCGGTAGATTATTAAGCCGCGGGAAGAAACATACAATTTAAGAGAGTGACTTTTTAAATTTACAAATGTGATTACAACCTGTCTTATTTTGTGGAAGCAGGTTGAATCGCAACCAATTTTTTGTGGTTTCCACATAATCTTTCAATCGTGCATTGTGCAGATACTCGGAGATTCGTCAATATATTCTCGGCTGCGCTACGAGTAATAATGTTAGTTTCAGCTACACTTCCAAGGGTGGTTACACCCTCCTGGAATATAATTATGTTATTGGTTGTAAATATATTCTCGGCTGCGCTACGAGTAATAATGTTAGTTTCAGCTACACTTCCAAGGGTGGTTACACCCTCCTGGAATATAATTATGTTATTGGTTGAAAATATATTCTCGTCTGCGCTACGAGTAATAATGTTAGTTTCAGCTACACTTCCAAGGGTGGTTACACCCTCCTGGAATATAATTATATTATTGGTTGTAAATATATTCTCGGCCTACTATTTGATGAGGACTCACCTGTCCAAGCTTCTCGGCTCAGTTAATATCTATCGAGTAAATTATTACAGTTTGGTAGCTACAGCGACTCCGAGGGCGGAGAGAAAGTTTATACTTCACCGATTTTTCCTCAAAATTTTCCGATTTGCCCTCAAAGGGAACAAAAATAGTTTTCATCTATTCTCCAGTATTTGTCTCCATTACTCTGTGTTCGGTATCATTATGCTTAATAAATTTTAGTTTACGAGCAAAGAGAATATGTTAACAACTACAAGTTACGTATTATTATTTTTTAAATATTTTTTTAAGATAACTGATATAAGTTTGGATCTCAGGAGGGCCAGTGCCGGCATATGAGATGACGTCACTGCCACCATGATCGACGTCATCATACAACTTTGAACTTGACCTTTGAACTTGAACTTTGAAAATTACCAGTTTGTTTCCGACCACCATTTAAATTCCTACTTCATAAAATCTACTTGACAACTATTCATTTCCTAATTACTCACTTATGCTCTGCAATCATTTATTTCCCAATACTCTCTTCTGCTCGACTGCAATATTTTTTCCCGCATATTATTATTTTTTCTACTGCAGACCGCCATTTTTTTTTTTCGCCCACATTCTACACACTAACTTAAAATGCATATTTATTCTTTAGGGGAATTCTTGTCTAGCCGATATTATTTTTTCATATATTACCGACTGCCATTTTGTTATCAATGTCATCTGCTATATAATATTTGCATCGACCATCTTCTTTCTGTATTTGGTCAATAGTACTGCTGCTAGTATGCATCATGCAGGTATGGTCAGTAATCAATTTACTCTACACGGGATCCACGCCCTTATGAATGTCACTTTAATTAAAATAATCTAAAGAATTTTTGTGTATCCACATGATCCCAAACCGACCATCCTCAGTAAGAAAATAAAACAGTATATGTCTTTGATAACTTGGCTGCCTGATTTGATAGAAAATGATGATTTTCTATTTTGTCTATACGATAATTAAGCTATTCATTAAACGTAATTTATCAAATTCAGTATTCATTTTAATATTCGATAACAATGGTTACATTTTTATGTCATGTGATGTGTCTCTGTCATATTTCCGTGAGAAGATTGTGATATCATAGCTTGTTTCTCTATTCTCAGTTTAGGTCGATAGTAAATTTATAATTTATTAAATAAAAAAAATATATATAATTTGTCATAAATTTTGTGTTATTTAAAAGCATAGTCATGTAAAATTTACTACATTTGTCAGTTACAGTCACAAAATTCTTTACAGTGAGCATTTACACATCACTCCTTCTCCACTCCTGTATCGTATTCATGCCATCAAAATAATACTGTTGTAATAAAATATTACTTCTAGGTTAATTGCTACAACATTGAGTCAACTCTCTAATTGCACATATTTTGCTTCAGTTCGTTTCTCAGAAATTTAGCACACCACAGCCATAAGACGATACATTCGTATTCCATTTCCTCTTGCCTGAAAACACGCATGGTTTCTGTTCAATGACATAGCTTCAAGAATTCTAACCACGTAACAAACGAAGATAACTGGAGGATATAAAGTTCAGTTATTGCACTACTGCCTCTAGATGGTGCCTTGTCATTAGTCTTCCATCTGCAGCAGGTAACCTGCGCACCAATTCTTGAAACTACCGAAATAATTTATCTAACGGAATGACGCCATTCCGATATCTGAATGCTTAAAGTCAATTCTTGAACAGTCGACAGCGTATTTGTATACCGGAATCTAACTGTAAAGATTCTAAATCAATCCGACAGCAATACAGCTGCCATAATCGTAATTCCTCTAAAGATTTGTCTGTAAATATAATTGTGCGATCAAAAAAAAAAAGGGGGAAATATACTTTCTCATGTGATTAAATATAAATATAATAAACAAAGTATAGTATAAACTTAGACCGTTAATACACGTCAAATTGTAATTGCTTTAAATATCTGAGAAAAACGCCTTTAATGTAATGTTTAGTTAGCACAAGAAAATTTATAGGGATGATCTGAATATCAAGTTAATTATAACATTAAACAGTTGAAGTGTAATACGAATAATTTTAATTCTGCAGTAAAAACTTACTGTCAAGAGCAGAAGCTAGGGACTTGTCTGTACGAGTTAGTCACATATCGGGATTGTCTAATACTCGAAAAAATGGATCCATGCACACACTTGTGAAAATGAAAGCCGATAGGATTTATAAAATGTTACTCACACTCTTCGTAAATTAACACACAAGTGTATACGGTTAGTGGGAAAGTTAAATATTCCTATATTGGCAGCTTGATGTGTGGTATTATTTACATACAATGTATAGGTTAGAAACTTCCATTACAGTTTAGTAAGTTTACCATAAAAATTGTTACAGTGCAGAAACAGAGAAAACGTTCATATTAATACCATAAACTAATTTATACACGATACTCGGAAATTACCCTTGCAAACTACTAGGACTTGTAGAGAGGAACTGAGTATACTATCTTTCGAAACGTAGCGTTTCCGTTCTACAATCATTTCAAATCAGGTGTCTCTCTCGTCCACTTCCACTGAGGCAAAGAGCAATGTCTCGGATGTACCTGTGTAGGTATGCAACCGGGTCAGCACTACATTACTTCTTCAGACAATCACATGGTGGCACGCGAAGTCTACCCTGCCTCTAGCCTAGTCCCATTCACGCGCCTTTGTGTCTCCGTTTAACATGGTTGAGTACACGTTTGCAGAATACACAGACATGATCCTTGTGTATGGCACAGCTGACGGTAATGGAAGAGCAGCAGGAAGCTGTATCGTTATATATACAACGTGCGACGCCATCGCATGCCCCTTTTGTCAGTGTTACGCAACGGCTCCGAGAACAAGGTACCTTCACTGCTCACAGGAACAACTGTGGTGCTACAAAGAGACACCGCACTCCCAAGTTGGAAGAGGCTGTACTGCATCTTTGCATGTTGAACAGAGCCAGTCAGCGAGTAAGCGAACAATTGTGCGTGCGATGGGTGTTGCTCCCAGCATAGTCTGGGAGGTTCTACATGAGAAACAGCTACAACTTTACCACCTCCAAAAGGTACAGTCTTTGGGACCAGCCTATTTTGCACCATGTGTTGACTTATGCGCCTGGTTCCTGCACTGCTGCACCAACGAGCCCGTTCCCACGTCGCGTTATGTTCACAGATTAATGTAAATTCACTAGGAACTGTGTTATCGATTCTCGAAACAGCCATGTCTGGGCAGACGAAAACCCTAATACCACGCATGTCCAGGGATTCCAGCACAGATTTTCTGTCAATGTGTGGGCAGGTATTCTGCACGGTCATATGTAAAATACCTGATTTGAAATGATTGTAGCATGGAAAAGGTATGTTTCCGGTCATGGGTTAATATTCAAAATATCATCTATTAAGTCCCCCCTACAAGTCCCAGCAGTTTGTAAGGGGAATTTCCGAGAACCCTGTATTTGCTGAAACAGAACTCAGGTAACATTTTCTACATGTAGTGAAATAGTTATATTTAATTTTTGGGTTTCTTTACAAATAGTTGCAGACATGTGAAAACTTACTAAGATTTGTTATAAATATATTAAATTATTAAAAATTAATTAAATAGTTTAATCTTAGAAATATATAATGCAAACCAAATAAATGCGAAATATAATGTAAAATAGACTGGAAATAACATGTAGAGGTATCTAGCATCTGTATTTGTAAACCAATGTGCTTTTATGCAATAGAAGTATAAGTCTTGTGACCACATTAGATTTTTTTTTTTTTTGAAATTATAATTAAGCGACACCTTTTACCCTGTGAAAAATATTTGTGTTTTACACAGTTGATTTTCATGTCCCAACATATTTAACATGATTGGTTCAGCGTTGGTGACGACAAACGTAATACAACGATGCCAAGTTGTAGTATTGATTATTCTAAATTCCGATACTTTTCGTTCCGTTAGTCGCGACGGCCATTTCAAGAATACGCGTGTTGGCATTCCGACACTCGTTTTCCGGAATAGAATTACCGGATCGATCCGAAGCTACCGCAGTTATTCCTATAGTTTCAAAAATTGGGCCCCTGTTCATACCCTTGTTAGTCACATAGCGGTGCGGTGGCGAATTGTGAGATGCATTGGGTAAGGAACCCGTTGGTGGGGGAGGGGTTCAAGGGTACAGTGTACCGACTCATAATTTGGTCGTGGATTGCTGCATGTAATTTGTGCACTTTACACATAAAAAACGAAGGGGTGTTTTTCAGTGGCCAGAAACTAAACACAATGTTAATACTGCAAGCATGGCTTTAGCTAGAGGAAATATACAATCTATACTAATATTATAAAGAGGTAATGAGAGTTTGTTTATAGGTTGACAGGCTATGTTTAGGGGGAATCTCGGAAACTACACGGCCGATTCCTATAATTATTCCAGATGGTCATCGGCTATGTTTTATTAAAATAAAAAATTCCTTGGGGAATTTCAAAATTTTTGAATCAAGTCGCAGAAAAGTGAGCTACTTGGCTGCTTTCTAAACATGCGCTAACAAAACCATTATTCGCAGGTCGTCACGGGTAGTGACTTGTAGTCACGGGCGGTCACGTGTATACACGGTTAGTCCATAACACCTGAGCGAAGCGATGGTGGGCTGCTAGTAACATACATTCTAGTATATTTTATCCTTACTGGTATGTGTGAACGAATAATTTCGAATTTAAAAATTCTCCTGCCATTGTCTGGCTTGACAGCGAACCGCCGCACACAGACCCTGGAGGCCCCCTAGTAACAGTGCATGTTATAGTTGTCCTTCTAAGACAATGACGAAGGTCAGGCTAGTTTCTTCCCCCAATGCGGGCGTGGCAGCGACCTGTAGCTATGGTCACTCACCCTACAGAAGCAAACAATGAAGAGCTTTCACATTCAGTAAACGGCTCGTCTCTTCACGTTCAGTCCGACAGCTGAGGAGTCGTGTTGCGCTGCACGCTGTAGTGAGCGAAACCAATATTTCTAGACTCGAGTGCAAAGGGAATGTCAAAGTGAAAGGATCAAAACGAGTAACAACACTAAAAGAATATTCGTGTTCGATACGTCTTCACATTAATATACTGAATGGTTTCAAGTAAGCCTTGCATAGTGATATATGTGGTAGACTGTCGAATGTTGTGGTTCGCGCCCTCACTATCTACATGTATGGCCCGTATAAATGCTCAAGGATTTTACTGTAAAAGTATGGGCCACAACTATCCATACAGAGTAAAGTTCTACGACGACCCACGTCCTTCGCAATCGTCACTCTTAATTAGGATTGTACTCATGGTTACGATGTGTAGGTTAAAATTATATATATACGTTGTTAAAATCATTTACTTGGAAGTAAAACTGCAAAGTAGTGTCACTGAGACTAATGCTCTAAATAAAATACATAGCCGCAAAAAACATTATGAATTTTATATTGTCTTAAGCACAATTTAAAATAGCTGTAATACCCGTAGTTATTTAAATGAGACATTTGTAAAGATATATAAAAATACTTGGTAGTGTCGGCTGAAAAATTGTACAGTGAGTAAGTGCGTGGACGCTGTGTTACGTTCTTGCATAAACTCGGGGCGCCAGCCAGTCCATGAACTTATTGACTGTGGTAGCAGAAAACTGTAAAATCTTCAGATAGAAGATCAGCCAATACAGTGACTCAACCCATATTTCCAAACAATTTTTGTTCGACCTTAGCAACTAAATTTATGGTAAACCAACACGTTAGACAGTATCGTCTGTTGTTTATGTAATTTGATCGCTGTAGTTTCAATATTTCAGAACATCAATTTATCATGGTTAGCATGTGACGATAGTCTAATGGTTTCAAGATAAAATTTCATATCCATTCTAAATAATGCTCTCTCTAAGAGAAAAAGCGTTTGCTTTAAAAAGAGACTGCATTGAGTAAATTGACAATAAGAAAAATCCATGTCCCAAGCAAGCGTCGGGTGTTTTTGACTCATGTGCTGATTTTTACTTATATTATTCTGAGCCAGGTATTCCGCATTTACGACAAATTGCAAAGACCCAGAAAAAACTTACATGCTTAAGTCAAATTTAAACTTTAATTTATATAAGCAATTTACTTGAAAGTCTAGACTTTAGAAGGACCAGCAGCTATTAGGATGGTTTTTCTAACATACAAAGGCGTGTAGCGAATACACAGACATTTGAAGGTAAAATAAGTTTAAAAAAATTACCCCGAATATATTTTATTTGTGTGTTACTGTTTAATACCAAGTGTGCCCGCATGGCAACGCCTAATAACTAATTTATAATATAACCAGACATAATAAGGTTCGAGGTGTGCAGTTGACAGAGGTGTTTGTGTGTATGTGTATGTACATATGGTGTGTTCTTGAACACCGACTAACTCCAATAAGTTATTCATTGCGAGAGCAAAACACGAACACTAATCTACATTTATTTCCTTTAAGTGATTGCTAAGCGAATGAACCATCCTAAGCAATCATTTTTTTTGGAAATAATTTAGTTAAAAAACCGGAAAGTACTTTCCATCGAGGAACAAATCGGTGAATAGTGATTTGTATATTAGAGTTCGTAAACCTATGAAAACGCGGATGGTAATATCGTCCCCATTTATTAAATAAATGGGGGTTGCCACCCTACATGTGCATAGAACTCTGTCAAACTCAGTTGTAAACTATTTAAGACAACTAATGCGCAAACAATTTTAAATTAACAGGAAAGGTCTTATTGGAACACGCAGTTTTCGAGAAATCTGTGAGGACATTTCAAGGCAGAACGCGAGAGGCAAGGTACAGGTAAAAAAAATGCAGTCTTTCATGAAGCCAATGGTAGGACCTACGAACAGATCCTGTTGAAACATCAACCTCTCATCATCGTTCATTAATACAACATAACACACGACACTTTGCACGCTCAAAGAACAGCAAGTGCTATCAGTTTTCCATTCGCGTGTAACTTAATGTTAAGTTGGGCCAAAATCGTGTGACCAAAATTATGCCGAAACGGAAGTTTCTACATTTGTGATTATATAAAACAATAATGCTGTATGTTTCCTTCGAATTTATGGTACTTTAATACACAAACCATAACTTCTTGAAATTTTTCTTTGCTGGGGATGTTTAGGTTAGTTGTTGGAAAGCATACTGTCCGAAATTTGTGTGAGTACTTTCATTAGGCGAACATTGTATAACCAACATAATGCCACTACAAACGCAGTAGACTGAGCTAAGGTGGAAAACGAGGAGTATAATAATTATAATATGTATTATATATTTGCAAACCTGACAAGGAATATTTTTTCTGACTCGTGTTTCTTTTTTTTTTTTTTTTTTTTCGTGGTTGTTTCGAGTTTTTATTGTTCCTCTGTGACCACTGATATTGTGTTTTATATTCCTCTCTTTTGTTTTACTTTTGTTGCCTGTCCTGTTTTGTAAAAAAATAAGCTGTTCGCCCATCTTTTTGTCGTTTTAATATTCTATTTATAAGGAAACAGCTTTTCCTTATTATCTGTCTGTGGTGTTGCAAAATGTTTTTTTCGTTTTCTCTTCCTGATACTGTGTATGTTCATTTAGTCTAATGGTCGGCAATGGACACATTACAATCAAACCATCACAATAACTTGGTACTTATTGTTATGTTGGGCCAGCATCATACAACCAGAATTATGACAACAATTCATATTACTATATTTATAATTTAATGAAAAATTAATCTCGTATGTTTTCGTAAAAGCTATGGCTATTTAAGACACAATCCATGACTTATTTTAAATTAATTTTGTTGAATATGTGCTGATTACTTGTTTGAAAACCTACTGATGTGTATACTTCGTTTGGGCTAACACTGTACAGCCATCATATTGCCATTAACAATAAATAATCGTTTTATAAAAATATTAATGTCCGTAGTGTATGAAGTCTTTCCAGAAGTAATTTTACTTTAAATTCGTTTCTGTTGTTTTGTGTTGAGATAATGTTGTAAACATAAAAGTCGGTGATGTGTAGTTTATGTTATGTTCGGTCAACATTACGTTACAAACATGCCAACATAGGATGTCATTAATGTGTTTAGAACAGAAGTTGATATAATGTATTTTGTTTGCTTGATATATAAAGTTATTTTAGACCAGCAATCCTTTAAATATAAACTACCTTTTTTTGCTGTGTGTTGATTACTAGTAGAAAAATATACTGTTGTAACTGGTAATAATTCATATATTTGGCCAACACCTACATATGTTTCCATTTACTTTGTAAGTTTTAAAAATATGTGGTATTGGGTACCAAATAATTGACAAATTTCTCAGAATAAAATTATAAATGTAGGCCTATCATTGATTTATTATTATTTCCAGGAAATTTTCGTAATTATGATCATAAGAGGTACTTCGCTTATAAGAAGTTTAATTGCATGTATGTATATCGAATTATTAAATAGAAAATATTAATATTTTAGAAAAAACATAAATTACTTCTATCAAAATATTAATGTTCGAATAATTTTTGGCGCCATTTGGGGTAACTAACGATTAAGTATCGTATGATTTGGAAGCAATTAATAATGCCCTTTATTATATTTTAACGATTGAAGATTGTTTGACATGTTGATATGCTGGGAAAAAAAAAACTTGCATATGTTAATACGCATCAGTTTTGATTACAGTTTCACGAATATGTAAGAGAAAATTATCCGGCTATATTGCTTGTAATTTTATACATCTCATTCTTAACATGGAGAAAGTCTTACCAATAATCATACACCACACTTAGAAAATATAAGGCATAACATTATTTCCATAAGTTATTTGCATGTGATAATAAATAAATACAGTTAAAAAGTAATAATATATGACGTATCAACACTTTACGGAATACAGCACTATAGAGAACTGAAATGATACAAAAATATCATATTAATTCTCTGCTTCTGTAGAGTTAAGAGTGGAAGAGTGAATACAATCTTGGGCTGTTAGGTCATCGGTATTAGGTCTACGTCAACTTCTCTTCGAGTAAATTTTATGTATGTAGATAGTAATATAAAAGGAATGAAAAAAAGCCTTGGTTGTAGCAGATCTTTTTTAAATTTTCAAACATTGTTTAAAATTTATTTAAAACATCACTAACCAATATTGGCGAAATTTATTTATTGGTTGGTATTGTGTATGCAATAACACATCTTTCCTATATACTTCCAATGCAGTAAAATGTTCGTAAGCCATTGGTTTCTAAATGGATGGACATCGGTTGGTGTCAAAATAATAAAACGATATTGGGTCAGTGTAGGCTCGAGTGTAATTAGGATGTTTACCCAACGTTATTTGTCCAACATTTGCCCAACTTTGGAAAAAGGTTGGATACATTCCTGCTGGGGTATCACCATATTTAATGTTGCTCTTTGGTTATACTATTTAAAACTTAAAAAAAAAAAAGCTTTATTTAAATTATTTGCAGCTAATGGCGACCTAAAGTTAGAAACAAAACTTAAAGTTTGTGTATTCTAATATTTTAACGAAAATATTTATATACTACATGCTCAATTTAAACTAATTATTTTTATGTTAATTAAAAAAATAATTAAAAATGCACTAAAATTTAAGTAAGGGAAATAAATCAAAACCAAAAAAATTAGATTTTCTCATGGTATTTATTACATAGTAATTCAGAACATACATATAAATATATGTCTTTTTTTTTTTTATTTATTCACTAGTCAATTTAGATTATTTCACAATTTACTTCTCTAATTTTACAAAAAGATTTACACTTTGCAATACCTTAGACGTCTATCACATGCAAAACTGAGTAGTTCACGAATGTTAATGAGCATCAGTACCTTTCGAAAGACAGTACCTATCTCAGGATCGCAGTCATGTTCTCGAGTAACCACACCTTTGGATTTTCGTAGGTCATCCATCGCATTATCACTGCACTGTTAGCTCCATGATTTCTGGCGTGATGACATCTGACACATTGATGAATGGACCAGCATCATATCTGTCAACAGCAGACCCAATGGTGGTAGGAATCGCATCGTCAGCCCTGGGAAGAAATGCCGCTGGGTATCGCGTCGGCATGTAGCTGCTGGACTCCATTACCAGAGGAACATCCTTCGGATGCACAGTATTGTCTATCTTGGGTATGCTAACAATTTCCTTGTGCCGAATATGTCCTCGCTTGAAACTATTCTGGGCCAGGCCGATTATATGGATTACGATGCAGAACATCCATTTCTGCGGAATCATGTGGTATGTGACGAAGGCCGATTGTCACAGACAGTTCACTTGAATCTGCGATGCATGTAGCATGTCTGGATGTAAATGCACAAATACACATCTTCTCCGAGGAAAATATTCAACACTACCATAGTCATGCTTGGCCTTCACATAAATGTTCGTAGGACGATGATTAATGTTAACAGTCGAACCACCAGGCATTTACTAAATGAGCATGTTGATTTTTTCCACTTATACTGTGTATGTCAATCAGGTGTGCCATAATATGAAAACTGAATTCTCTAATTGTCTTGAATCCTACTCCTTCAGAGGCATTTCTGGCCACTTGGGTGATCGTGTGTCGTCCTGTAGACCTTCTATTCACGGTCCAAGGATGTGGCACATCACTTCCACAGCATCAGCACATTCCACCATGTCCAACATGTCGCTGCTGTTCGTCGTACAAATTCGTCAGCTTGCACAGAGAACTACAGCCATATCGTGTCCCACACTTCCTTTGCACAATTCGTCCAGCTATGTTTTCTGCTTGTGTCCCACCATAATCGGTTCTCGCATATACTGCATCAGCAAGTTGTTCAGCACATATACCATGCGATGGTATGGAATATTTCCTTCGTCGGACTCCAGCCCTTGGATGTACTTGGCCAGACAGTTGTTTGTTTGGTTGCTCTTCTTGTCTTGAATTTTCCACTAATAAGTTGGGCTGTAAGAGCATGTGTGTGTCTTGCCATCGTCTTCGTAAGGCAGTGCGATATCATTGATCACACAGCTGCTCTGGCTCTGGAAGCCTTGCAGATTACAGTACACCTCGAGATCAGGATGTAAAATTAAACAGGATTCAGAGACTATCCTCTTTATATATGCTTAGCTTAGTATGTTCACCAGCTCCGAGAAGCATTAGTAGTTCGCTACTCTGCTGAGCAAAGTCAAACAGTGCGCAGCAGTAGTTTGCAGTAATATTTTACTTGGAAATATTTTCTATAGGAATGTCCACAACACCATTTTGAACTCGCTCGTTTTGTTTGGATGTGTCGAAGACCAAGAGTGGCACATTTTCGTAGAACGATCCTGGGTTCAGGAAGGGATATGATTCCCACCCCCCCTTCCCCTCCTTCGTCCACCATCTTCAAATAGTTGGAGGTTTGAAACTGCGAATACAAAATACAAAAATGTATAGATAGTGTTTGGTTTTGAAATATATTTTTACTTTCTGGATTTGGCAGTGGTCGAAGGTCGATTTGTCCATAGACTTGTCATGCAGCTTAATGGTTTTAAATGTCAGTGTGATTTTGTGAGGTTTCTTCATGCTGGAAGATGTCTTCATAACCCAGTGGTTTCGCATGGTGGACTGCAGAACCAGAAAGGCAACCAAACTCCAGTTCCTGAAGGGGTTTTTTTTTTTAAATATGAACTTGGACATCTATGGACCGCAATGAACTAAAGACTTCTGGTCCGTCTTCTTCTTTCTTCCTTCCCAGAACTTCCTCATTTTTTCTCCAACTGCTCGTCTCTGTTCTTCAGTCCAAACTCTCTTGGGTCTTGGTTCCGGTCGGCCTTCCTGAAATCTAGCGTTGTCGATCAGTCACCTGATGTTCTCTCTGTTGTTGAACAATTCTTCCGCTATCCCAACTTTTTCTGCATCTTTCCTGGTCTCTACCATTCATCCTGTTGTGCATTTCAATTTTGCGATGTAGTTGAATATTCGCTTGGTGAGTCTATTCTCATTCATTCTTTTTAGCTGTCCATAAAATTTCTGTCTTTCTTTTTCTCATTGTGTCTGTAATTTTTTCGGTATTTCTGTATAGGTCTTTTATTTTTTCCTCTTGATCCAGGTGTTAACTTTTTTTTTGACAGATTCCCAAGATTTTGCTCAGGATTTTCCTTTCTCTTACTTCCAGTTCTCGCAGTTCTCCTTTCTTGTTCATCGTCAGGCATTCTGATCCATATGTTGCTTCTGGTTTGATGACTGTATTATAGTGTCCAATTTTGGCTTGGACGGATATTACTTCCTTATTGTAGTGGTTTTGTGTTATTCTGTGTGCCAGTTCCAATTTTCTGACCCTTTCTTTGCTTGTTGTGTTGTCCAGTCCATTTGGTTGGATCCATTCTCCTAGATATTTAAATTTATCGACCCTCTTTATTTGGCCATGTTCTGTTTTCATGTATCTTTCCCTGTTGTGCCTGTATTCTATATATTCTGACTTTTCGTAGGAGATCTCAAGTCCTGCTTTTTTTTTGACTATTTAGTATAATGATTCCACCATGGTTTGTGCATCTGTTCTGTTTTGTATTCTTAATGCTACGTCGTCGGAAAATGCTAGACATTTCACCTAAAATCTTTCTTTTCCTTGTCCTATACTGACTCCTTTCACTCTTTTTTCTTCCAAGGCAGAGTCCCATGTCTTCATGATTTGGTCTAGTACAAGATTGAAAGAATTGGTGAGAGTCCATCCGCTTGTCGAACTCCTGTTTTGATTTTGAATGCTTCGGAAATTTCCCCTAAGAATTTTATTTTGGATGTAGTATCTGCGAGTATCTGTTCTATTAGTCTTCTGGTATTTTGGTCTATCCCTAACGCGTTTAATGTTAGGAATACTGGTTGTCTGTCTATTGAGACATATGCTTTCTTAAAGTCAACGAAGGTGACTACAGTGTTCTAATCCTGGAGTGTTCTGGCTATTTTTATCATAATTTTCAAGTTGAAGATCTGTTGTGCGCATGATCTTCATTTCCTAAATCCTGCTTTATATTCTCTTATATGGTGTCCTGTTTGTTGTTCTACTCTGTTTAATAGTGCCTTGGATAGTATCTTGTATGTCACTGGTAGTAAGGAAATACTCCTGTAGTTATTTACATCAATTTTGTCTCTTTTTTTGTGGAGTGGGTGAATTAGAGCTTGTTTCCAATCATCTGGTATTTTTCCTGTTGACCAAATTCCTAGAATGATTTTATGTATTTTCTCCACTGCCTGAAGGTTATGTGGATGATTTTTTTCTGGACATAGTCGAGTAGCTACACACATTCGCGGGTGCTCAAAGTCACATACAGTATGAACCATTATATGTTTGTCAGGGTTATTACGACAACAGGAGGTTAATTTTCATATATTCTCACCTCATCAAGATGCTATCTGAACAGTATTATCACCAGTTCTTCCTTGGTGCCTATTATTAAGTCCCAATTATCTTCGACAAAGCCCAGTAACATCGATAGTGGTAATTTTTTACTGTGATGGTTATAGCTACATCTCTTGCTTCATATGTAGCGGCACTATTCATATTGTATTTAGACTGAGTTAAAAGGTGCAGTTTACAGTAAATGAACTTGGTTGCTACGGGTGGGATCTGTCTCCTTTTATGGACATGATGTGGACACACAAGAATTATTGTGAAGGCTGAATGTAAGTATCTTGTCATATTGGCATGCGAAACTCTCGCCTGAGGGCGTAAGGGCCACTCAGATTCAGCCAGTAACAGTGCATATTGAACTTGTAGATTCTGCTGTCGAATTCTGTCCACAGGTTCACATTAAATGCATCGTAGTTCTCATCTGTTCACTTTCAACCCCAGACTGCATATAAACTGCTCATTTGCACACATTAACATGCCGGTGTCTTGACCTCTACTGGATGTGTGTTTGGTGGTGGGCTCGGATGGCTAGTCTCGGGAATCTCATTGCCATTATTTTAGTTTGCAAGCGCAAAAATATTTCTTCACTTCTGAAATCGATCTGATTATCTGATAAACGATTGTCACTATCACTTTATGTGCATGCTCTTCACGATGGTGGGAAGTAAATTATGCTTATTGTAACTTCGAACAGTTTTTGACATTCCAGGGCCATCGGTGCGAATTCGTGTTGCATATTGCTAGTTTGGCCATTCATGTAGCTTCGATTTGCAAAATTGCAATTTATATATGTCATGTTCACTGGGAATATGTTCACTAGTCACAAAGATTCGTGGGTTTTTCCTTCTTGTACACTCCAGTTTCATAATACTGTATGCACCAATGATATCCAGTTTTATGAATTCTATATTGGAACTACAAACCACTTCTGCCTGAGGGTGGTTATGTTAACATGTAGTTTATAGTTCAGGACGAAAGTTAGAGATATTTTTATGAAATTAGCGATGTCCTTCAGTTTGTTGCCCCTTGTGGGTAAGCTGATTTCCTTTACATCTCTGGTAACTAAATACTGGGACGTTGAATTTATGTTGCCTTCCTTTTTCGATATGGAGATGCACATTGTATAATAGGTCAGACCGATGGCTCACTCGCTGTTCTAGCATACCGGTAAACTATCGTCCTCAGCTCAGATGTATTACCACTTAGAATAATGGACACTGGCACTTACAGACGAATGTGCATGTGAAATCCTTTTATGTACGAGCAACTAACTGAGATTCACAATCGTTCACCTAAGGAATTTTTTCAATCCCACCAGAAAGAAAAGCTATAAGTGTCCATGGTTCCATGTGTTTGCAATCTGCTCCATCTTTTAATTATATTTCAACATTGTTCAATGCAGGTACTGTCGCAGTTAGCTGATTGTTGGAAATTAGCAATACTGTCAAAGTATATTGTGTGTTCGCCATGTTTGATGTGGATTATCCAGTACATACCAGGACCTGTGTTGTGTAATGATTGAAAATATTTTCGTCATGTTTCGGTTTAGGGGGCACTTTGTACCACATGAAAACGCCATGAAAACTAGGTATCTTCAGATTTTGCATGTTTGTGGCGATGTCGACGTTCGTGAACTGTCTTTTTGGTAAAGGTTTCACTATCGCCTTTTTCTGCTGCATCACTTTCTCTTTCCTGCACATCTGTCTTCTTAGTGCAATCAACATATGTACAGACTTTGGCCATTTGTTTTATCCATGACGATTATTTACAGTTTACAGAGTCCTTTGCCTGGTGCTCAAAGTGTTTCGTCGGCCCTATGTGCGAGTATATTATCTGCCTGATGCCTAGCTGTAGATACTTGTATTTGGAATAGGCGATATGACACTAGGGCGCCTCGTCCAGTGTGTTAATGCATGTGTCGCCACATGGCAGCGTATCGCATAGCTTGCTTCCATGTCTACCAGACCTGTATTTGCCAATTTGCAGCGCGAGTGAAAACTTGTTTATCAGCATATCGATGATCTCTCTTTCAGATTTTATATTTCTTTACAATTCAGTGCATTCTACTGAGCAGCGAACAAATATATACCCACCCATTATACTTTTGTTTCAGTACCATGGGGATAATTAAGCGGGATATTTTTTGGGCATATTGCCGAAAAAATGTTGAAACAACATGCAATGCGCATAATGGCATGCTATTGCCCAGTATTGTTCGAAGACTGATTTGCGGCCATTGGGTTGTGGAAATGCGTGCATGATTCTATTTTTGCTCGAGGAATCGAATGGACTTAGATTCTAGAATGTGTACCTGCATTCTAAATCGCCTAAACAATCCACAAGTTAGCTGTTAAACGAAGGTTAGTAATTACGAAACAAACATGGCGGTCTAGTGAGCCCGAGTAATCCCGATCAGCATCTAAGTAGTTAGTGCTCCTGGTGGAAGAAATATACAAAAATGGTGAAGAAATTATTAAATCAGTACTTTTGGTGGCAACAAACGAAAGAAATTTAAGATCACGAGTGGCGCTATAAGCGACTATGCCTACAGTGGCGCCAGCTGTGACATCATCCAAGTTGGCGGCCCAATGAGAATTTGACTCTCCAGTCCCTTGCCCCCAAAGTGGGTTGATAATATATACTTACATAACCCAGTAGCAAGTAGTGTCACAGGAATCGATCAAAGTGTAAAGTAACAAACATTTATTTGTAATCATAACAACATTCATTCCTCCCACAGTTCGGAAACACCTTACACTCTATTTTGGATAATAGCGGAACAATAAAAGGAAATAATTTATTTCGAAATCTCCTGATGTTTGGTAGTGATTTCGGGGAATTTTAAGGGAAGCTATTCGAAATTTTTAGTGAGAATCCGAAAATTTTGGTCAGTAGTTGAGTGATAAAAATGGCTCGCTGTCGCCATCTCCTTAAACCCCTTTACTCTGGCATACTTTTTCTGTCAATTCAAACCATGTTGCAAACCTCACAATCAAAACAATTTACTTAATATTTTAAACTTAAAACCAGTACTATACAGGCCCCCTACAGGATGACTGGCAACAACACCGAAAGATGTATAGTGTTAAACTAGACGCAAAAGGAAGCGGTTTTCGCTGATTACTGCATGGTCTGCGCTGTCCCACATTGCTATTGGATGATTGGATAGCATGTACGACCGCTATTTAGTGCCTGACAACTCATGCAGACTATAGGCATCTGAAAAAAACCTTTTATTTTATATTTAGCATCCATTCAAAACGGTTGCCAATAATAAAACATTAGATTTTATATTGATCAATTTTAGTTTATTTGATTATCATTTTTTTCTTTTTTAAATTTCCAAGTAACACTTAAACATTGGATTGTCGTTCGTAGCCAGTTAATTGTGCAGACGTGACACCCCTTAGTAAATTTAGAAATATTCTTAAAATTTGGTTTGTATCATGTCGTTATTGTTGCGTTTTGCTGAAAAATTTGTCCTTGTAGTGACAACATATACGCATATCCAATAGTTCGTTTCTTCTTGCAAAACTGTAATTTGGTATGATAATCTCGGGCACGAGACGTAACAAATTATTTATGGTGATACATTTTGGCCGTACTGTACATTAAAATTATACATTAGTATATTTTAATTATTTTACATGATATGAGTGCCTCATAACATGTGTTTTTTTTTGTGATTGTGACGTCATGTGCAGTAATAATTTTTCGGGTGACAAAGATTGAACAATTTTCTCTGTTTGTTTTAGGTTGGTGTGCCTGTGTAGACAAAATCTAGTGTAAAGAAGGCTGTCCAACGGAATGAAGTGACTTAAAAATGTAAGTTAGAATCTCTACATTGTATAAAATGTCGTGAATGAAACGAAATTACTTGCCGTGTCTACTTGAATAGTTAGTCATTGTATTAGCTGTTTACACACAGCTCACGTAGCATCCCCTGAAGAGAAACTACTGGTGAATCTTATCAGCCTAATTTTCTCTACATATATGTCAAAGTAATTTTGATATGGTTTAAAAAGACGCGCACAAAATAAATTTGCGCATTAAAAAATTATATTTTTAGGCAGTAAGAATATTCAACATTTTTCCGATATTAATCAGTTTTTCATTAGTTAAAATATAGCTTTATAAAAGTAATGACTTTATGTCGGTATCATCCAAAAAGGTACCATTATTTAAGCAGTTCTATACTGAAATTGAACGCACAATATGCATTTTGGTAAACGTATATATATTTAAATTAGTTTAATGTTTGAACAGAAGAATTAAATAGACATTTTGAAAATAACAGACAGCTTTTAAAAATGCTATCCCCTCTTAGTCATATTTTCGAAGTTTATATTAGTGTATTTTTACCAGTATATATGAAATACTATTTTTAATAACTTGGTATTCCAGGTAATAGCATCTTTTAAAATGGCGGATAACATTTAAGAATCATTGATTATAACGGTAACCCAGATACTGCCATTAATGTTTAAAATTTGTAACATTAAGTTTAATTGTTTATTAGATACGACATACTAAATTATTATCCTTGTGTGTGTCATTTTGAAGAAATTGCCCGATTCACGAAAATTATGCAATATTTGAGTGGTCTACCCCGAAATTAATCGTGTGCCAGACTGCAGCAATAAGTTATTTAGTTTCGGAGATATGACACAACTATTAATATAGTTGGCACAATCACAAAGTGGGTGACAGAAGAACCTTGTGAATTTGTACATTAAATGGTTGCAGCAGGTGATATAAGCATACAATGTTTGGTTGAAATTTGTAAAACACTTTGTTAGATATAGTATTCAAAACTATAATATTTGTATAGCCAAAATGTTGAAAATGAAAATATGTTAACTTAAATCACGTACGGATGGTAATTAAAATAATAGGGACATCGGAATGAGCGTGACTGATGCGGTGTCGGTAAACTGTTTGAGCAGCGCGCGACAGACCGTGATTGCGGACAAATTTTTTTTTCTCGAGATATTGCTGACGTGACTTGTGTCTCATTAGCTCTACTGTTCTTTGTGACAATCCATTTCAATGTTCGGCTGTCTCCATGACCAAGGATTCCTTTATCGTCCACTGCTACTCTTTGCTGATGATGTCCTGCCACGAGTTGTGTACGCCGTTATCACCTCGGAAATTTTTGCTCTCTCGATACACCTAGCACGCAGTCTTCGATAAACTTGCCCCTACTAACTGCCTGCCCTCGTTGGAATTCAGAGAGGTGTCTCAATTTACCTCACCTACGCTTATCCGATTGCACACAAAAATATGTACTACCCTGCCGAGCGTACTAAAGACTAACGTCCTTTATTCCAATACCAAAGGACAGTCGTGGTGCACGAATGTTCAGTGTTACCACCTCACAGAAATGATGTGCGCCAAAACGAAGGTAATCCCATTATTTGGGTATCCATTTCTATAGCAGGGTGGGTTACTGCACCATTACTTGTATGCCAATTGTGGCGTGTGCTGTAACATGGTTACCGAGATATTGTGGCAGAGGTGGAAGTTTAAGGGGCGAGAAGAAAATAATTTGAATTACCCGATACACAAAACAATCAGTATCAGAAATTGAAAACATTTTTTAATAAATATAGTAATTTAAATAAAGTTGAAAAGAAAAGAAATAAATATATTTAAATAAATATCTTGCCGCCCCAATCAAACTCATTCAGAAAACCAATAGCAAGAAGTTGAAAGCCTCCACCACTGGACTATTCAGCGTGTCGTCCAGATACCCATAAAACATTAAAAATAATTTCCATTGCATGGTAACTATTTAAACTGGTAACTGGTTACCATTGCATGGTAACTGGTAACTATTTAAGAAAAAGAAGACTGGGCCCAACATCAATGAGCCATTGACCAGTCAGATGTCCAAATCCTAGAAACTCTGAATGAGAGGGGAAACAAGATGAATAGGAAAAAGATTGGGGGAGGAAGGGGTTTTGGAAAGGGGTCTTGGCTTAGCTTTGCTCAAGGAATGGGGGATGTCATCTTTTCATGGTTTCTGGTGCTGTAAGGACGGTAACATAAGGTACAGTTCACTACTACTTCTACTAAAATACTTCAACACTTTCAAAAACCTAATCCTCTTGGTCTTCGGGAGAGATGAGAGATTCCTAACCTTAACCTTAAAATGTTAATGACTAGAATATGCGGAAGTCAATTATAATAAAAGGGTGAGTGAACGAAATAACAATCAAAGATTTTCGAAAACAAAATATCAATTGATATTTTATTTAAAAAAAAAAATAACAAAAATCATTAATAAACTGCTAGCTTTAACAACCCAATATAAAAAATAACAGTATATAAATTTTAAAGGTTCGCAAAGACTAAGCTTTGGTTAGTAAAACTGGATAACCTATAAAGTTTAAAAACCTGAAGTAACAATATAAATAAGTATATAACTATCGACCAAAAAGTAATTGGGTATCTGTCCACAATGTTTGCTCGGTGGTTGTCACCCCGTTAGAATCACGTAGGGCCACCTCTTGAGGCTATAACAGCAGCCACCCTGTCTGGCATGGTCTCTACGAGTGTTTGCAGGACATCCACGGGGATTCGTCGCCATACCTCTTGCAACCATTCCATGAGTTGAGCAATGGATTTTGGCCGCGCCTGACGAGCGCTCACCCCGCGATCTAAACCGTCCCAAAGATGTTCTATAAGGTTGAGGTCAGGACTCTGGACGGGCCAGTCCAATCGGCGAACATTGTTGTCGGCGTACCATTGCATAGTAGCCCTTGAAACATGGCACCTGGTATTGTCATCCTGGAAGTAACACAGGTCCATTCCGTAAAGACGCCACAATGTTGGGAGCATTTCATTATCCAGAATGTTACAGTAGGCCTCTGTGTTCATGCTACCACGGACAAACACCAGCGGTCCTACGCCGAAGGGCATGAAACAGCCCCACACCATCACTCCACCACCACCGAACTCCCTAGTTGGCACTATACACTCCGGCAGAAGTCGTTCTCCAGGTACACGCCACATCCATACACGTCCATCGGGCCGGAATAATGTAAACCTCGACTCTTCACTCCACAGAACTGATCTCCACTGCTCCAGTGTCCAGTTGCGATGGTCCAAACACCACCTGAGTCTCCGAGCTTTATTGCTTGTCGTGATATGGGGCTTAAGTGCAGCTGCTATTCCGAAATATCCAAGTCGTCGGGCCTCTGTACGCAATGTTCCAATGGAAACCGATACTCCTGTTGCTGCATGAAACTCCTGTCGGATGGTAGCCCTGGGTTGTGTCTTATTTTTGACAATTTCACGTTTCAAGGTTCTGCGAATTCTGTCGGTCAAGATTGGAGGTCGCCCAGAACATGCGGCATTGGCACAATGCCCATCGAACTTCCACTTACGCAGGACGAATGCGACCGTTGATTTGGGCCTGTGTACCTTCCGTGCAATCGTCCGGTTGGACATCTTACTGAGATGGCAGCCCATAATCACTCCCTTATCGAAGTCCGATAGCTCTGTACCTCGTGCCGTCTCCTTGTCAACTGGTTCTACACCGGCCTGCAGCGTATGGCGGCCGCACGAGTCAACTGACGTACTGCCTTACCTATCTTCATGGTTGCCCAATTACTTTTTGGTCGATAGCGTACAACACGTATTGAAAACAGTACTATTACAAAAAAATTCTGGATTTCACAAAAGTAAAATTTATAAAATGTAGGTATAGAGCGAGTATTTAACTATCTGACTGCAGAAACAATTTCTAACTAAACCTTGAATTAATATTCTTAAATTTCTTCATTTCAAATTAAAATAATAACATTAAAAACGTCATAACTCCCTGTGATATCAAATGCGTTAACATAAATTATTCAATTAAATTTTTGACTTTTAAAATTACTATCGGCAATGTGATTATCAAAAAACAAACTTCGGTAGTGATTCAATGATAAATAAAGTTAGAATGTCATTAAAAGAACCAAAAGGTATGAGATGTTCACAATTAGGAATGATTACAATAAGGAAAACTATCTCAGAGCATTTTTTTAAATATCCTGTAGGTATGTCTGCGTTTTGGGTGAAGTTCGCATAATCAGTAATGTAAACATCAGCACAATTATTAAACAGTCCTTAAAACAGTCTAAGTATTGACCGACTTTAACAACTGTACCAGACGTAATTTACCTAAAAGAAAAGTTTAAATGAATTACCTTTACAGACTGTGGATTGGCCAAAAATTATCAGCAAAACCAAACTAATAAGCAGAAATGTAGAAAAATATTATGAACTAAAAGTTATCAAATCTTAAACTATAAACAAAACGCACGGCAATCGCTAGGGAATGGCTATTGAAACAAGTCGACGTCGTAAGTCAGTATCAACCTTGACGACCTGCACCTTAAATAATGAACTCGCGAAACAACAACAAATTAACATGACAAAGTTCTCATTTAGTTATAACCATATATTATATTATTTACGACTAAAATAAAATGAAAATACCTGAAACAAACGACAATAAGCGACTAGTATCTTTCTCTTCTCACCATAGTCTACTCCCAAAGCTAATCAATTGTCGGCGTGACTAACTGCGACTAAACCTCTATGAACTCTAAACTCTTCTGAACCCCGAAACCTTAACCTCTCTAACTCTAACTACCCCTAAAATGACGACAATTTATAGGATTGATCTGTGACATCCTTCCCGTAGCATCGGAAAGAATGTCCCTATCAATCAAAACAAAACTAATACGCAGCTCATCATCGATATTTCTTGCAGCCTCCTCCCTGCTGCCTCTCGCTCTGTGCATACGTCCGTCTATCTCGCCACCATCTTCCCGACAAGTGACCATGCTTCCCTGACCCTAATTACGTCACGCGTCATACCACCCACTCTAGCCAATCAGCGTCCAGGATCTCTCCCTCTGACAACAGCTGGCGGGCAATCGTCCTTGCTACAACACTCCTCTTATCCTCTCGAAAGCCTAGACTCTTGCTGCTATTTTCTGCACGTCTTCCCCTTACCCCCTGAGAGTCAGCTGACGTGGCAGAAACAAGCCGCCGGCTGCGACGGCGCAGAAGTTTACGACGTAAACACTTCTGCGCAAAACATTCTATTGAAAAGTTCTCGAACCGCATGAAGTATGTGTCGGCTACATTTAATTAGGCAGAAAAAGCGAAGACCTAAATATAACCTTGGCTTGACAGTTCGAGAAGGACCAGAAGAAAGTGCCAATTCCTAACTCCACCATCTGAACGAATCAATCGCCAGGTTCAATGAATAGACATGGAAAAATCTCGAAACTAACCAGCGGAAAATCGTTATAATCCCAACTTCCCTTGAAATAAAATAAAGAATAAAAAAGATATCTACTCCTAACAAAATATTGTGCCTCGTCCTAACAGAAAAGAGCTTCGTCAAAGTAAGTAAAAATATCTGAACAAAAATATATTTAACTAAAAGAATCTTTTTTTCTCTCATATTTTTACTGCTTCGCATCTGCCATCACGTAGTGATTTGTGGATTTGTGGACCTCCCAAAATAAATTTGAAACAATATATATATATATATATATATATTAAAGATTTTGACTCCTTTACAACATTAAGTTCAGAGATCACTTAATTAAAAAAAAAGGAGTTAAAAAAATGTAGAAATTACATTATTTAATTTATATGTCTGATAGTAGGGCCTCCAAATCCTGACGGTCTTTTCTAACCAACATGCCAATTAATAACCGCACAAATCCCTTCAGTATACAAATTCTAATATCATTATCTGTAATTTTTTTGACTCTACAATTGTATTCCTTTGCTGTTTAGCAAAACTATACAACTCTGCTGACAAATAGTTAATAACTGTCTAACAAAATAGCACATCAATGTTTTCATTCTTTACAAAAGATTATAAGATTACAAAGTCTCTGTATCAAAAAACATTTTAATAAACTTGGCGACATCTTGTCTGTGGTTCTGCTGATTGACGCTGCAGAGGAGGAGCCCTTCCTGTCACGACAATCACAGGTTTGGCAGAATTCTTACAGGCTCTGGGATCTCCTTGACTGCAGACATCAGTACCAGCTGTCGCAAGACGAGCTGTTCGCCTTGGTCCTTGGTAACAACTGAAACATCAGTGGCCAAGCAACAGGCATGACAAAACCACACTTAAGTGTAACCCGATCACCTCTCAGTATAATAACAAAGTAGCCTGACCATGCATTCACAGACAGGTTTTAACTATCTCTTTAATTTATAATCTTAAGGTGGAGTAAGGTGCTAGCTGTTCCTTTACCTAAACAAAATACACAACAACCCTGAGCCACAAAGATAATTATGGTAAAGCCAACCCAACACTTCATAACCTATCCTGACTAATTCTGGTACTAAGTTTCCCAAACTGAAAGAAGGCAAACCAAACCAACAGTTTAAGCAATGCACACGCACATCCACACTTTGTTCTTGGCTGGTCGATCCACTAGCCGGAATCTGGACGGTTCCACCCATTTGAAGTCTTTTCACACACACATCCACTCTGGGGGAAAGTAGTGAGTCATTCATCTTCATGAAGTCAGCACCAATGGATCGCCTCTTCCATGTTCAGTCATGACAGGTCTAGGACGGGAGCTATCCATGTCCAACAAGACTTAGGTTACAGTCACTGCCGAACGACTGCCCCCCCGAAGCCAACTTCTGCCAAAAAAAGGGCACCTAGATACTCGGTTCGAGCCACAGAGGGGTCGTCTTACTGTCGCCTCTTCAGTGACGTGGGGGCTTCGGCCAGGAGAGATCTTCACTTACAAGGACAGCAAATGGAACACCTCCCATCTAGTTAAAACAGCAGCCTCGCAAAACTGGCAACATCTAGAGAGGCAGCAGGTAGCTACTTCACCTCTCTGGCAGAGCGACCATCGTTCTAGACACACTCCAAAAGTAAATTTTGCTGACGGGCATTCTTCTTATCAAAAAAGGCACAGTTAAGTTCGTTTTCATAACTCCAAAAGAAGAAAGAATTACCCCCATTGTTTTTTAAATGCTACTCTCTGCTTTAAGACTTTTAAGGTTCTCACTACAGTCACAGTTCATATTGATTCACACTCACAATGAACTTTTTTCTGGGATCTGTTTCCATCATCGAAACGATTAAGATTACAGTATGAATTTAAAAATGACCAAACTTTAGCGAATCTGATGAGTTTACAGACGGCCATGTGTCCCCTTAAAAGTAACGTAAGAATAAAACAATAAAGAGAGCAAGAGCTCCGATCAGGTAGCTCAGCTGTAGTTGGCAAGCCTGGCCCGCATCGCAGAGGACCGAGCGCCCGCAGTGTTGGCGGCCTGCCACTCCCTCTTCTCTCGGCGCCCCTCTTTACACCCGCGCCATATCATACATGTTGTTACCATGAAGTCCATGCCGTACTGCGTCCTTAGCGCGTCTCTCGAACCAAAGACAGTTGGTGTACCATGATATTGTGGGTGGCACCCTTCGCAGAGGACCGAGCGCCCACAGTGTTGGCGAACTGCTACTCCCTCTTCTCTCGGCGCCCCTCTTTACACTCGCTCCATATCATACATGTTCTTACCATGAAGTCCGTGCTGTACTGTGTCCTTAGCGCGGCTCTCGAGCCAAAGACAGTTGGTGTAACATGATATTGTGGTTGGCACCCATCGCAGAGGACCGAGCGCCCACAGTGTTGGCGGCCTGCTACTCCCTCTTCTCTCGGCGCCCCTCTTTACACCCGCGCCATATCATACATGTTCTTACCATGAAGTCCATGCCGTACTGCGTCCTTAGCGCGGCTCTCGAGCCAAAGACAGTTGGTGTACCATGATATATGGGGGTAGCAGCCGTCGCAGAAGACAGAGCGCCCACAGTGTTGGCGGCCTGCTACTCCCTCTTCTCTCGGCGCCCCTCTTTACACCCGCGCCCTATCATACATGTTCTTACCATGAAGTCTGTGCCGTACTGCGCCCTAAGCGCGGCTCTCGAGCCAAAGACAGTTGGTGTACCATGATATTGTGGGTGGCAGCCGTCGCAGAGGACCGAACTCCCGCAGTGTTGGCGGCCTGCTACTCCCTCTTCTCTCGGCGCCCCTCTTTACACCCGCGCCATATCATACATGTTCTTACCATGAAGTCTGTGCCGTACTGCGTCCTTAGCGCGGCTCTCGAGCCAAAGACAGTTGGTGTACCATGATATTGTGGGTAGCACCCGTCGCAGAGGACCGAGCTCCTGCAGTGTTGGCGGCCTACTACTCCCTCTTCTCTGGGCGCCACTCTTTACACCCACGCCATATCATACATGTTCTTACCATGAAGTCCGTGCCGTACTGCGTCCTTAGCGCGGCTCTCGAGCCAAAGACAGTTGGTGTACCATGATATTGTGGGTGGCACCCGTCACAGAGGACCGAGCGCCCGCAGTGTTGGCGGCCTGCTACTTCCTCTTCTCTCGGCGCCCCTCTTTACACTCGCGCCAATTCATACATGTTCTTACCATGAAGTCCGAGAGGTACTTCGTCCTTAGCGCGGCTCTCGAGCCAAAGACAGTTGGTGTACCATGATATTGTGGGTGACACCTGTCGCAGAGGACCGAGCGCCCGCAGTGTTGGCGGCCTGCTACTTCCTCTTCTCTCGGCGCCCCTCTTTACACCCGCGCCCTATCATACATGTTCTTACCATGAAGTCTGTGCCGTACTGCGTCCTTAGCGCGGCTCTCGAGCCAAAGACAGTTGGTGTACCATGATATTGTGGTTGGCACCCGTCACAGAGGACCGAGCTTCCGCAGTGTTGGCGGCCTGCTACTCCCTCTTCACTCGGCGACCCTCTTTACACCCGCGCCATATCATACATGTTCTTACCATGAAGTCCGTGACGTACTGCGTCCTAGGCGCGGCTCTCGCGCCAAAGACAGTTGGTGTACCATGATATTTTGGGTGGCACCTGTCGCAGAGGACCGAGCGTAGCAGGCCGTCAACACTGCGGGAGCTCGGTCCTCTGCGACGGGTGCCAGCCACAATATCATGGTACACCAACTGTGTTTGGCTCGAGAGCCGCGCTCAGGACGCAGTACGGCACAGACTTCATGGTAAGAACATGTATGATATGGCGCGTGTGTAAAGAGGGGCGCCGAGAGAAGAGGGAGTAGCAGGCCGCCAACACTGTGGGCGCTCGGTCCTCTGCGACGGGTGCCACCCACAATATCATGGTACACCAACAGTCTTTGGCTCGAGAGACGCGCTAAGGACGCAGTACGGCACGGACTTCATGGTAAGAACATGTATGATATGGCGCGGGTGTAAAGAGGGGCGCCGAGAGAAGAGGGAGTAGCAGTTCGCCAACACTGCGGGCGCTCGGTCCTCTGCGACGGCTGCTACCCACAATATCTTGGTACACCTACTGTCTTTGGCTCGAGAGCCGCGCTCAGGACGCAGTACGGCACGGACTTCATGGTAAGAACATGTATGATATGGCGCGGGTGTAAAGAGGGGCGCCGAGAGAAGAGGGAGTAGCAGGCCGCCAACACTGTGGGAGTTCGGTACTCTGCGACGGGTACCGCCCACAATATAATGGTACACCATCTGTCTTTGGCTCGGGAGCCGCGCTAAGGACACAGTACGGCAAGGACTTCATGGTAAGAACATGTATGATATGGCGCGGGTGTAAAGAGGGGTGCCGAGAGAAGTGGGAGTGGCAGGCCGCCAACACTGAGGGCGCTCGGTCCTCTGCGACGGGTGCCAGCCACAATATCATGGTACACCAACTGTCTTTGGCTCGAGATCCGCGCTCAGGACGCAGTACGGCATGGACTTCATGGTAAGAACATGTATGATAGGGCACGGGTGTAAAGAGGGTCGCCGAGAGAAGAGGGAGTAGCAGGCCGCCAACACTGTGGGCGCTCGGTACTCTGCGACAGGTGCCAACCACAATATCATGGTACACCAACTGTCTTTGGCTCGAGAGCCGCGCTAAGGACGCAGTACGGCACAGACTTCATGGTAAGAACATGTATGATATGGCGTGGTTGTAAAGAGGGGCGCCGAGAGAAGAGGGAGTGGCAGGCCGCCAACACTGTGGGCGCTCGGTCTCTTGCGACGGGTGCCACCCACAATATCATGGTACACCAACTGTCTTTGTCTCGAGAGCCGCGCTCAGGACGCAGTACGGCATGGACTTCATGGTAAGAACATGTATGATAGGGCACGGGTGTAAAGAGGGGTGCCGAGAGAAGAGGGAGTAGCAGGCCGCCAACACTGAGGGCGCTCGGTCCTCTGCGACGGCTGCTACCCACAATATCATGGTACACCAACTGTCTTTGGCTCGAGAGCCGCGCTCAGGTAGCAGTACGGCACGGACTTCATGGTAAGAATATGTATGATAGGCCGCGGGTGCAAAGAGGAGCTCCGAGAAAAGAGGGAGTAGCAGTTCGCCAACACTGTGGGCGCTCGGTCCTCTGCGACGGGTGCCAACCACAATATCATGGTACACCAACTGTCTTTGGCTCGAGAGCCGCGGTAAGGATGCAGTACGGCACAGACTTCATGGTAACAACATGTATGATATGGCGCGGGTGTAAAGAGGGGCGCCGAGAGAAGAGGGAGTAGCAGGCCGCCAACACTGCGGGAGCTCGGTCCTCTGTGACGGGTGCCTCCCACAATATCATGGTACACCAACTGTCTTTGGCTCGAGAGCCGCGCTAAGGACGCAGTACGGCACGGACTTCATGGTAAGAACATGTATGATATGGCGCGGGTGTAAAGAGGGGCGCCGAAAGAGAAGAGGGAGTAGCAGTTCGCCAACACTGTGGGCGCTCGGTCCTCTGCGACGGGTGCCACCCACAATATCATGTTACACCAACTGTCTTTGGCTCGAGAGCCGCGCTAAGGACGCAGTACGGCACGGAATTCATGGTAAGAACATGTATGATAGGGCGCGGGTGTAAAGAGGGCCGCCGAGAGAAGAGGGAGTAGCAGGCCGCCAACACTGCGGGAGCTCGGTCCTCTGCGACGTGTGCCACCCACAATATCATGGTACACCAACTGTCTTTGGCTCGAGAGCCGCGCTAAGGACGCAGTACGGCACAGACTTCATGGTAAGAACATGTATGATATGGCGCGAGTGTAAAGAGGGGCGCCGATAGAAGAGGGAGTAGCAGGCCGCCAACACTGCGGGAGCTCGGTCCTCTGTGACGGGTGCCACCCACAATATCATGGTACACCAACTGTCTTTGGCTCGAGAGCAGCGCTAAGGACGCAGTACGGCATGGACTTCATGGTAAGAACATGTATGATATGGCGCGGGTGTAAAGAGGGGCGCCGAGAGTAGAGGGAGTAGCAGGCCGTCAACACTGCGGGCGCTCGGTCCTCTGCGATGGGTGCCACCCACAATATCATGGTACACCAACTGTCTTTGGCTCGAGAGCCGCGCTAAGGACGCAGTACGGCATGGACTTCATGGTAAGAACATGTATGATATGGCGCGGGTGTAAAGAGGGGCGCCGAGAGAAGAGGGAGTGGCAGGCCGCCAACACTGCGGGCGCTCGGTCCTCTGCGATGGGTGACACCCTCAATATCATGGTACACCAACTGTCTTTGGCTCGAGAGCCGCGCTAAGGACGCAGTACGGCACAGACTTCATGGTAAGAACATGTATGATATGGCGCGGGTGTAAAGAGGGGCGCCGAGAGAAGAGGGAGTGGCAGGCCGCCAACACTGCGGCAGTTCGGTCCTCTGCGACGGGTGCCACCCACAATATCATGGTACAATAACTGTCTTTGACTCGAGAGCCGCGCTCAGGACGCAGTACGGCATGGACTTCATGGTAAGAACATGTATGATATGGCGCGGGTGTAAAGAGGGGCGCCGAGAGAAGAGGGAGTAGCAGGCCGCCAACACTGTGGGCGCTCGGTCCTCTGCGATGGGTGCCACCCCAAATATCATGGTACACCAACTGTCTTTGGCTCGAGAGCCGCGCTAAGGACGCAGTACGGCACGGACTTCATGGTAAGAACATGTATGATATGGCGCGGGTGTAAAGAGGGGAGCCGAGAGGAGGGGAGTAGCAGGCCGCCAACACTGTGGGCGCTCTGTCTTCTGCGACGGCTGCTACCCCATATATCATGGTACACCATCTGTCTTTGGCTCGAGAGCCGCGCTAAGGACGCAGTACGGCACAGACTTCATGGTAAGAACATGTATGATATGGCGCGGGTGTAAAGAGGGGCGCCGAGAGAAGAGGGAGTAGCAGGCCGCCAACACTGTGGGCGCTCGGTCCTCTGCGAAGGGTGCCACCCACAATATCATGGTACACCAACTGTCTTTGGCTCGAGAGATGCGCTAAGGTCGCAGTACGGCATGGACTTCATGGTAAGAACATGTATGATAGGGCGCGGGTGTAAAGAGGGGCGCCGAGAGAAGAGGGAGTAGCAGGCCGCCAACACTGTGGGCTCTCTGTCTTCTGCGACGGCTGCTACCCCCATATATCATGGTACACCAACTGTCTTTGGCTCGAGAGCCGCGCTAAGGACGCAGTACGGCATGGACTTCATGGTAAGAACATGTATGATATGGCGCGGGTGTAAAGAGGGGCGCCGAGAGAAGAGGAAGTAGCAGGCCGCCATCACTGCGGGAGCTCGGTCCTCTGCGAAGGGTGCCACCCACAATATCATGGTACACCAACTGTCTTTGTCTCGAGAGCCGCGCTAAGGACGCAGTACGGCATGGACTTCATGGTAAGAACATGTATGATATGGCGCGGGTGTAAAGAGGGGCGCCGAGAGAAGAGGGAGTAGCAGGCCGCCAACACTGTGGGCGCTCGGTCCTCTGCGAAGGGTGCCACCCACAATATCATGGTACACCAACTGTCTTTGGCTCGAGAGATGCGCTAAGGTCGCAGTACGGCATGGACTTCATGGTAACAACATGTATGATATGGCGCGGGTGTAAAGAGGGGCGCCGAGAGAAGAGGGAGTAGCAGGCCGCCAACACTGTGGGCGCTCGGTCCTCTTCGAAGGGTGCCACCCACAATATCATGGTACACCAACTGTCTTTGGCTCGAGAGATGCGCTAAGGTCGCAGTACGGCATGGACTTCATGGTAAGAACATGTATGATATGGCGCGGGTGTAAAGAGGGGCGCCGAGTGAAGAGGGAGTAGCAGGCCGTCAACACTGCGAGAGTTCGGTCCTCTGCGATGCGAGCCAGGCCTGCCAATTGCAGCTGAGCTACTTCATCGCAGCTCTCGCTCACTCTATTGTTTTATTCTTACGTGACTTTTAAGGGGACGCATGGCCGTCTGTAAATGCAGCACATTAGCCGAAGTTTGTCAATTTTTTAGTACAGATTGTAATCTTAATCGTTTCCGTGATATAAATAGACCCGAGAATAAAGTAGCATTATTATCACATACGAAAAATCCAGGATATACCGCGTCTGGAATTGTACCCAAATATAATTTTTTTAATACTGAGGCTATAGGAAAATGCAGAAGGACGACGCGGACGATGAAACACTACGAGAAGGGTATGTGCAGAATCACAGCGCAACGTGCTAGGATGGTTCAACGCTGTAGATACGTCAGGAAATTTCCTGTCAACATTCGTATACATTTTGTCAATAAACTCATTTCGTGTTTAGCATTGTATTTTTCTAACAAATTATATTATGGGAGAATTGCCAATGTTTACAAAACCATTGGAGGGAATTTATACTATTTGCGAAAATATGCAGCGTGAAATTGTGAGAAATCGAAACCGTCTCGGGGGAAGGAAGCGATGGTTTGATCATGTCCGATGTCAGGTGTTTAGGTGTGATGCTATGTGTGCACAGGCGAGCACAGCTATGATCCGCGCTCTTGTGACCTATTGCAGTTAACTTTTACAAAATGTGGCCAAATATTTGTATCAAAATTAAATAATACATATTGTAGCCAGAGGGAATAGTTTTCTACCGCTGAGTGAGCCTGCCGAGGTTTCCTGTTCCCTGCTGGGAATAGGAGCTAGTTCATCCATGTTACTATGGAAGATTAACGCTAGAAATCCTAGGACCCGCCGCTTCTACGGAACTATAATGTTTTACATCGTAAATTTCGTGGATTTTTAAAAAAGTAACATTAATATTTAATTAAATTTGTATTGCAATTTAAAATAAATTACTCTGTTTCAGGTTTATTAAAAAAAATAGTAGTACAGCAATCTGTATAAATCACTGAAATAAAATTAAAGTGAGGAATCGGCTCTCAATTGTAATCACAGCAGAATGCACGAGGGGCAACTCAACGCTGAATGACCAGGAGAAAGGCTATAAACACACGCACATTATTATTATTATTATTATTATTATTATTATTATTATTATTATTTTGGACAATTATGATACAAAATTTACGTTTGGAATTGTGGACCAGTCTTAACATTAGAACACTTTTTTATGCAAAAATGTTCTGAATGATTCGTAAGTCCTTGTCTCGCTGGTATCGATTCAGCTTTTATCATTTAATATTTTTTTTCATGCAACATCAAAATAAATTCTGTACATTAATACAACTTTTTTTTTACCAGAATGATTAAAAATATTGCACGAAAAATGCAGAACGCAACTACCGAGGTTTTTGCTTAAGCAATATACACCTGCTGAGCTGGACACTGGCAGTCTCGGATTTTATGTGCACACAATGCAATATTTCGTTCGATAACAGCTGACGACCCATATGGTTCTTATTAGGTCAGTCGCGGAAAACGGAATGAAAATGTATTTAACGACAAAGGGTGCAGTATTTATAATAAAATTAATCAATAATTTATCGGATACGCACGTTTAAACCAAACACACACACTGTTTTTCCTATGCTCGTTAAAATCAAATGTTGGTATTCCTAAACAACGTAGCAACAGAAGCGAAATAATATTTACTTACCAAAAGAATGATGAATCATGCCAATTGGGAAGCATGGTGGGAGCCCCTCGTGCTGCGTTGTTAAGTACTAAGTCTAACATTTATTCAGTGGCAAATGGTGTATCGTGGTGGGGGCCCGCTTTAGTTCTAGGCCCGTTTATTGCAAAGTGCAAATACAGTCACTACAAATAATTTATGTTCGGTAGAGTTTCCCCAAGAAGCGATTAAATATATGGACGGAGATAAAATATACATCTGGATAAAATATACATCTTTCGGATTTATAAGTAGGCATCTATAATTTAATTTTTAATATACAGGGAATTTATTTTTATTCGCGACCCACATGCACTGCACTTAACACTGTACTTAGCATAGCACCTAACTTAACACCGCACGTACTGCACATAGCACAGAACACACAGCACTTAGCACCACAATTAATTCTGCACGCACCACATTTAACACCGTATGCACCGCAATCATAACTGCATTCATTTAAAAAATAGCAGTGGACCTATCGTTAAATGTCTCTTTCTTTTGATAAGACAGTGATTCGTGTTCCGTTAGCGGCTGTATAAGAATGGCTTCGGGTACGCAAATCAAGCTTGCTGCTTTTTAACTTAAAGTAGATATCCCTTTATGAAAGATATAACGAGGCCTTGCCTGGACTAATGATATTGTACCTTGTTTATGAATTAAAGCTATTTGTTCCGTGGATAGTTACAAAATTGACTTTGGTGTGAGGGATTAAACATGACAATATTAATGTTCACTGTTAGATGTTATTTTCAAACTGCGGCTGCAAGCCCACTGGACTTACAGCGCACTGTAGTTAGCTGCCGAGTGCGATGCGGAGATCATGTTACATGAGACAGGAGCACAGACTCGGGACTGCAGGGCATACCTGAAGAACCTGAACAGTTACGTTCGCCAACCCTTCATGCATATACTACTGTTTCTGAGAGACAGCGACCATACAGTCTGACTCCAGCAGTTTGACTCCTGCATGTGATGTCTCAATGCCTTCATGCGATTGGTACGGTGGTCAGCTGAGAGGCTTAGTTTGACAACGGCTATCTTCTGCATCTTCGCTTCTAAGTCTTACTCTGCATCTGCGATGTCTTCGGACACTCCAGAGAATGGTAGCAACGGCAGTGCCATCGAGTTCTTCGGGAGTGGTACCAGCAGTGCCATCGACTTCTTCGAGCGGCATTCCGATAGCAGCATCGCCATCGACCTTTTCGGCTGAGGTACCTAAAACACCATTGCCGGTTTCACCTGTTTCTTTAGCACCAGCACCTACATCTCCAAAAGGTCCGCCTGAATCTTTGTCTGAACTATTCTGTCGTCCTCAGTGTCACTTTAATGATACGATATTTATTTCAGATCATAATGTATGGTGACATGAGTGCTTTAATTGTGCCAAGAATCCCTGTTGTATGCCGTATTCGTGTGACAGGTGTGACTTTCATTAATTTATTAATTTTTCTCAAGTTTTTGTTTTCAAGGTCATTCATAGCCATGCTCAAAGGGTCAAGGTCATCTGCATACAACATGGCAGTATTAGTCAGTAACATAATATGCTTGTTGATATTAATAAAATATTTCAACTTTCTCTTGCGATATTATTTTTAAGTTCATTCAGATGTTATATGGTCAAGATCAAGGCCACCTGCACCCAATATGGTTGTAGTCACTAACGTAATATGCTTGTTGACTTTTATGAATTTATTTCATTATTCTCGAGTTTCGTTTTTAAGGTCATTCAAGGTCACATTGTCAAGGTCATCTGCATCCAATATGGTGGAAGTAGTCAGTAACATAATATGCTTGCTGACTTTCATGAATTTGTTCGTGTTTTCGTTTTCAAGGTAATTTAATTTCACAGGATAAAGGACAAGATCATGTGCATCCAATATGGCAGTAGTATTCAGTAATATAATATGCTTGATGGCTTTAATTAATTTTTTCTTGGGTTTTTGTTTTCTTAGACTTTCAAAGTTACAGGGTCAAGGTTAAGATCATCTGTAACCAATATGGATATAATAGCCAGTACCTTAATATTCTTGATGAATTTTATTATTTTATCTCGAGTTTTTGTTCTCTAGGTCATTTAAAGCCGTAGGGTAAATGTCAAGTCACCTGCATCCAATATAGTGGTAGTAGTCAGTAACATAATATGTTTGCTGACTTTTATGAATTTTTTCCAAAGTTTTTGTTTTCAAGGTTATTCAGGTTCACAGGGTCAAGATCAAGGTCAAATTTCCTGTGTCCTATTTACTGCTCTCTTGGTTTGGAGTCGTGAAACCAACTCTCCTGCTCTGGGCTGAAAATTTACTTTTGGTGTGGGGAGTTCGTTTTTGCAGCTGGGGAAAATGGAAATTTTTTGGTGAAAAAGGGAAATTTTGTCGATTTGAAAGAAAAAAGGGAAATTTTTAAGGAAAAAAAGGGAAATTTCAAGATGGGGGACCCCGTAACCGGTAGGCCTATAATCATAATACTTGCATATTTCACCAATATTTTCGAATTATTGGCGATATAGTCATATCCAAACAGACCAACAGAACATGCGAAACAGCCATACCAACGAAACATACGAAACGATTATAACCAGTCGACCATATGAATCGACCATACCAACCGAACATATTAAATTATCTTACCAGCTGACCATACCAAACACCATACCAGTCTCTTTGGCCAACCAAACATATGAATGTACCAGACCAGCCGATCATATGAACCAACCAACCATAACATCTGACCCTTAGAACCATTAAAACAGCCCATTATTAGAATCAACCATAACAAGCGACCATTAGAACCGATCAAATGAACCTACCATATGAGCCAAAAATATTAACAGACCATACCAGCTGATCATTTTGCTAGTTATATGAACCGACTATACCAAGTGACCATAAGAACCAAACATTAAGGAAAGAATAACTAATCTATTAACAGAAGAATTTGAAGAAGGCCCAAAATATATCACGTTTGACTGGAGTGTACCTACGAAAAGCATCATCCTTTGGATAAAGACCAGGCAAGCATTTAAGACTGCTAATGTACCATTTTATAATATTTATAGTATCCTGGAGGCTGTAAAGGTCTTGAAAGAAAAAACTTTGCAGTGAAGAGGAGTATATAGCCAAGGATTCTTGATTGATGCTTGCTAGCATAGTCTGTCTGAAGCTGAATACAAGCCAATTATATGCATTACAAAAAAGTAAGTCTGTTGCAGCAAAGACACTACATTAAATATATTGAGACGATAGGGATTATGCTTATGTTTGTACACTGTCATGACAGAAGTCATGGGATACAGTCTACTAACACGTAGGGCCTCCTCTAACACGAAGAAGTGCAGTAACTCAACATGGCATGGGCACCACAAGTGGACGGAAGACCTCCGGACAGATGTTAAGCCATACTGTCTGAATAGCTACCCAAAGTTCCCTGATATTTCTAGATGCAGGATATTGGGTGCGAATGGCTCTCTTCACCACTCCCATAAATGCTCGATTGGATTCATGTCGGGGAAACAAACTGGCCACTCCATTCACTGGAACTCTCCAGGATCCTCTTTGTACCAGTCCTGGACATCCAAAGCCCTATGAGATGATGCATTATCCTGTTGGAACACCCCATCGTTGTCAGGAAAACTGAAGTCCATGAACGGCTGCAATTAGTCACCAAAGAGTGTTTTGTAGTGGTCACCATTGAGTTTTGTGGATACGTGGACATTTTTACCCAACCTGTGGCATGTGAGCACACCCCACACCATTATGGAACCACCACCAGCCTGCACAGCGCCATGTTGACAACTGGGATCAATGGCCCCATTGGGTTTGCGCCGCACCCGATACCTGCCATCAGCCCGAAACAACATGTATCGTGACTCATCGGACCAGGCCACAGGTTTCCAGTCCTCCAGGGTCCAATCAGCAACCTCACGAGCCCAAGTGAGGTGTTGTGCCCGGTGTCGTGCTGTTAACAGGGGCACTCTGGTGGGTCTTCTGCTTTCATATCCCTTGGAAGCTAATTCAAGTTGTACAGATCTGCTAGATACATGTCTGACACCTCCTACATTGAATGTGGCTGTGATTTGAGCAAGTGTTCCTGCTCTCTTAGCATGGACAATTCTACCCAATCTCCACTGGTCACGGTCATCAAGTAACTTTGGATGGCCACTGTGTTGTCTTCGGTGGGTCGTAATGACTTGATTTTGATATTCCCAGTACACACGTGGCTCCGTGGATGAAGGAATATTGAAAACCTCCACAACTTCTGAAATTGAGTGTCCCATCCTTCTGGCACCCACAATCATGCCATGTACGAAAACTGATAACTCACGTCGCCTTGTCACGAGCATGTAAACAATAGTCAATCCGAATGACGCGACCACCTGTTCACACCTGAGATCGGTTTAGACTGTGAAACGTTGTTGTGCAGCGGTGGCGCCACGAGTCATTCAGTTACATAGTGCTACCCCATGACTTTTGTCATGTCAGTGTATGCTGATGCAAGTAAAAAATATATTATTTCAATTAAAATTCCTGTTTTATTTCTCGTTGGTGTTGTATCTTGTCCGAAAATGTTTACGTCACCGATAAAACAACATGTTCGCCTTGGTCATCAAATATCACTGCATGTCAGTATTATGATTAAGCATGGAAAAAGAATAAATGATGTGACGCGGGAAATAATATTTGATTGATTGGAAATGGTTTATTAACATCCCCCCGGTGTCATGCCTGAAGGCTTATTAGGGGACGTCTTACAAACTAACTTATTGCCTAACTTAAAGTAACACCCTTGTCTAACCTAGGATCCGATCCCAGAATCCCCAGCACCCCAGATCGGTGGCGCACCAACCGACTGCTCCGCGACAAATCGGCGGCAATAAGACTGTATGAAAATGAGTACTTTGATATTTCTTGTGTAGACACACCACTAGGTGCGCACAATAGCTAATATTATAAAAAGGTATATGTTGGGACGAAGTACACAGAAAATAAGAGTCTATTGACATCGTATAATAATTGAAGCCTGTCAGACACCACAGACTTGGCAGCATGCTGCTCAAGTGGTAAATATTTGATCCCGAGTCTTTGTGGTAGTGGAGGGGCGAAGATCGAAACAGGCCTGACCGGATATACTATGGTGTAGGGCCTGATTAATTGTGATGAGAGCTCGTAACATGATTTCTACATCACTGGTCCATCTCTAACATGCCACTCGTGTGTTTCCAGCAAATAGTACACTGTTTAGCATGTATGATTATAATGTTGATAGAAAAAAATAATTATTGAAATGAGTTAGAAATTGCAGATTTCCGATTTAGCATATCCTCTGCTTATAAAACAAATACAGCTGGCGATTCGCTGAAATTGTTGCCTTTTTTTTCGCACTTATGAACGGAATTGTTTTATTTTTTTTAATAGGCAGTATTAACAGATATTCCATTTCGCTTAACCTACAACTGTAAAACAAATATTGTCGCCTAGTAATGGAAGTCCTCAACTTGAGTCGTTTTAGTGGCTTTGATGCGCAAAAACGGGGCTTCTATCTTTTACGGAGATCTAAAGAGAACAAGTAGACAATTTTCTGCAAACACGGGAAATGTGAAGAAAAAAAAAACTGGACATTTATGACGTCATCCAGATTGGCGGATAACACTGCAGCTCCACTACCATCAGCCCGTTCCTCGATTGACCAAAAATTAAATGTAAAAACGAGCGAGGGAGAAACCAACGAATGAATAAACGGACAAACGAACGAATCAGAAATGAGAAATCGAGCGGATGAAATAACGAGCAAAAAACGAACGAACGAACGAATGTGAAGAGTAAGATTATCGATAAAATTGGAGAGTTTTGGCGCACATGTGAAACGACGAACATGTGTGGGCCAGAATTTTTTACGTACTAATATATTTCCCTTTAAATAAGAAACAAACAGTTGAAAGAAAATTATCAGTGAGTGCGATATTTAATTTGGGGGCTTCCATTACCAGACCGCGACCATATATTTGTACAGGCTTAGGGTAAGCCAGATCGAAAAAGTACAAATGTACAGGGTATATTTTGGATTAAAGAGTATATAGCTGTGGAAATAGACGTTCCAAGGAGGAAATTAGACTAAATGTACTCTTCAAAATGACGTGTAAATTATTACAAATAGAACACTGTCACTCCCACTTTTGAAATTGTTTTGACTGTTTTTAGCCACAGCGACAGTTCTCGCTCGAAGGAAAAAGCTAAGTAAAATTCACTTATTATTCAATTTTGAATATTGAAAGTGTGCTTTTCACAAAGTATCGAAAATATTCAGAACACTCATAACACGTATGCTAGTCGTAATTATTAAAGATACAAATAGAAACATTTGCTCCAGTTCAAATGCATGCACCCTCGTTAGGAATACTTTTGAGGATTCGTGTTAGGTTTACAACACATTTTTTGAAAAGCATCTGAATGCAAGATTTGTCGTCCTCTGAGTATTATCCGAGTATCAAGAGGCACTATCGTCAGGTGCACAGCCCACTTTTCCATCATGCTTAAAGACCATGCTTCGGGAGATATTTGCCGCCTCGTCCGCTAAGTGTCTTAGCAAACAAGTCATACAGTTCTCATTTTCTGCGCAGTTTTGTAAGACAATGCGTAGGCGGTCATCGCTACCAACTATTTATCACGATTTCGTCTTCAGTATTTTATATCTCTTACGTAATGTAGCAAAAGAAAACTTATTTTGTAGTTAATTATATCGCACCATACAACGCCAAATACATAGGAGAATTTCCGAGAAAGCTTTTCCATTCAAACAGACCTTCTAGTCTCACAAGAATGATTTAAATTGTACAATTATCCGCAACTTCTCCACACACTCCTTAACAACTGACTTCTGATTAGAAACTGTTTCGTCGTGAGTCAAAAATATACGAGTGATAGTAACTTCGTGAGCAAGTGCTTTATTGTCTATAAAGTAGTGTTTGATATATACCATAAATAGTTTATGAGTATTCGAGCTTTGCAGTAGGATCGAGACTATGGTGGCGTAATTCTCAGACGACATACCTCCTACCACGGTGAACTGGGTTCAATGCCCGGTGGGGTCATTTCAGGATTTTCGCACGTGGGAATCGTGCCAGACGATGCCGCTCCTCGACTTGTTCACTCGGGGATCTCCCGTTTCCCCCGCCCTTGCTTCCCGGCACTGCACTATGCTCATCTCACTTCACCCCCATCGCCTCTCAAGACCTCGACATTAAGAGCCGTCCAAATTTCTGCAAACACTCTACACGAACAGTAGGATCACACACATTCTGAATTTCACTCTGTGCTATGTACAGATTTGTTTAGTAATTAACATTTCCAGACCTTAAATATATAGAGCATTATGTAGTCTATTTTCGGTTTCTCGACACACTTTTTGAATCATACCTTTGAAGTTCACCCCACGTGTGATGTGTTTGGGTGTTTTCTAAAATTGTCACGTTTTAAAAGCGTTTTATAAATGTGTTAATATAAAAGTACATCACAGTTAGTTAAATTGAACTTTTAGTTATATTTTACCTATAAAATAATTAATTAATTATTTAATATGAACGATTACAAAAATAAAAAAATGTGTGTTGATAATGGTTAGTAAGAAATAGTTCTGAGGGAAAATATCATTACACTTAATGGGCACGATTCAGGTGTGGTGGTCCCTTGGTATGATTTTCTATAGTGAGTTAAGCTTCGTTAGAATTGTGAAATAGCCTGTAAGCAGTTCTTTAGTAGAGTTTCAGAAAAATTGGAAGTGACCGATAATAGTCGATACCAGAAATACAGACGGTTTTGACGCATCACAGGGTATATTTAATGTCGCCAATAAAACAATAAGATGCCCTGAAAGAACTCGCAGCCAACTCCTCTCCATAGCTTGCGTAGGTGAATTCCCTATTGCTCTACACGGCCTGGAATTTTCTACTACAGATAGAAATTTAGTTGAACATAACCATTAATTGAAGATTTTTCCATGCTTGTATAAGGCTTTGTTGCTGGGAAAAAAATGTAACGATTAATTATTTTTAGTGAGGCATTTATAAGCTTGCGCGCAATATTTATGTATATTCGATTTCATAATAATGATGATGATATTAATTATATTAGTTGTCATTTAAACATTTTTATTGTTAAAGGGCCTGTTATAAAAAATGCTCACTATATAATAATCAAAGCCTAACTAGTAGATAATCAATTTAAAATTCATTTTATTTTTAAAGGCGCGTGCAAAACCACACAACAACACTACATATATTAGAGAGTTTAATAGAATTAAAGAAAATATATAGTCATGTGTATTTTATAAAAATACAAGGCATTATAATCTAGGCAATAAGAGTTTTAAAATTCATAACTGCAACACAATTGATTTCCATTGAAGTTACGCAACTTACATTATTAGTAGAAATACACAAATACACATAACATTTTATAAAATTGCGTGCTTATTAAATGGCATAAGATTATAGCATTATCGGCAAAATCTTTGCCTTAATGGTATAAATTTTGCGTAATTGTAGGTATAGTTTATATGGAATATGTAAATGAAAAAAAAAACATATTACTATAACTAATCTTCACGAATTAGGGGAAACAGTAACAGATTTCTCACGCATTATTACACGTCATTACCTTCCTACGAGTTAACTAACAAACTACGTATTACACATTAGAGAGTCTTTTAAAATGCAGTCTATGACTTTAATAAGAAAATGCACATTCTCTATCGATTTTGCGTCTCACATGAGTGTTGCAGTTTCAATCGTAATATCATTTTCCCCCCCTGGGTGTGGTAAAGCACCCATCCACAGGCACACATATAACATGAGACATATTTACACTTAATCAAAAACTACGATGTTCGTAGAAATGATTAAGTACGAGCATAACTGTTATATGTACATCCAGTCAGGAGCACATAAAACTTGGACATCCTCATTCACAGACTTCTACCTCACACTCACACGACTGTATATACACAGGGGCCGCGGCGATGCAGTGGTAAGACAACTCGCCTCCCACCACGACGATTTCATTTCGATTCCCTCCAGTGCCGCTCCCCGAATTTCTGCATGTGGGAATCGTGACGAATAACGCCGCTGGTCGGCGGGTTTTCCCTGGGTCCTCCCGTTTTCCTAGCCGTTCTATTCCAGAGCCGTTTCCTACTCGCCTCGTTTCACCCTCACCGGCTCTCAAGATACCGCCCAACTCTCTCCACTCTGCACTCCACGTCATACTCAAACATGCTCACAAACACACACGCGCGCACATGCGAACCGATACACATGTACCCTCCTACACACCTATATGCACACCCATCCTCACGTGAACATTTGCGCTATTTACCGTGTACATCCTCGTACAAAAGTCTTATCTATACCTAACCTCGTAAGCCCAACAGCGAGAAAAAATTTAATGACATAAATTTAAATTAACACATACGCATATTTTAATATACAATGTGAGTAACTGTACATTGAATGCCCCGGGGGATTTCTAATTTCGTTTCATTGTTTTCTCAAAAACAATATTTTCAAATCTTCAAAATGTTTATAAAAATAGAATCATGTCGAATATTAAGTACAAAATATTGTGTGTTTGCAGAACGTAGGATTCGGATTGACAATTTTAAAATTATGTAATTTTCTTAATTATTATGTATTTCTTAGTAAGGTAGATTTACGAAAAATCGTTGCAAAAATTTAAAACAAATATTAATTTTCATTCATAAACATTGATATGTAACGTTTCCAGTCAGGCCGGGGGCATACACTGTAAGAGTATACATGAAATCAAAGCACTATAATTAGATTAACAAAACAAAAAACGGTCAAACACTAAACAATACTATTATCACTAAACGTTATTTCCTGAGCCGTAGGCAGCGTGCAGCAAATGCGCGAATTACAAACTGCCTACCTGCCAGGCGCCGTTGTGAACCTCCACTAACAAAGGTTTTCTGGACGTTTCCCCCGTAATTTGATATATCTGTAATAGAAGTTTATGGAAATGCTCAGGAAACACAGCCGATTTATTTATATACAACTACACACACAAACACTTAAAAAATATGCAATCGCTTCTAACAAAGCATACGGAATAAACGCAAGTCATCTTATAGAAACATTTAGGATGAGTGACCAAATTACGCAAAGAGAATAATTTAATGTCGCTATGATATAACCGTTTACAGGCGGATTTATATAATGTCTTTGTAATCACGCTTGCGCACGGAGAGACTTTTGCAAACACACAGAAACTCTCTTCACTCATTTCCTAGAGTATCGATATCTGGCTGGTGGCTGCAATTATTTGACAGCTTGGATTATACTTGCATTACTATATGGAGTTTGTAAGGCACAGCATCCTATATTAACCCTCGTGGTACAAGCACATGTGATGCAATCTGGTTTTGTGCACTAGGCGTACACGCTTAAGTATGTTGTACTGGCAATATTCGATGATATGTTTCATGCCATTGAATAAATAATGCGATCGTGTTCAGTCACAACATTTTCAAGTGAAAGTGATGAATATAATAATTGTACCGTGCTATACATGTTTAATGAAATTTTATTAAAGAACTTCTTTGTAAATAAAATAAACTTATAAATTAAATTAATAGTTTCGATATTCCAGAATATGCAAAGAAAAAAAAAAAAAAAAGGAACAAGCAAATGTTTTACAAAAGGTGGTTTTCTTAATTCAAGACAAAACTCATTGCTCCTACTGGAAAAGTCTGCAGGTGTATTTCTGAAGGCTGTTACAAACATGATGAGAAACGTTTTTAATCTGCACCTTCACAAATATGAGTTTCGAGTTTCGAGCCAGTGTATTCGCCATATCCGATTGTAATATTCTTCAAATGAATGGAAAATATACAAATTAAAGAGGAAACACACTCTAGAACTCCAAATATATTAAGAAAGACAATTATTTATAAACCTTAAAAACATTATTTTTAGAATAGTTGTTTTAGATATTTTAATTTTCAAACATTGTTATTACTGGCGTAAATGAAAAACGGAACATAGTATCTGAGGTTAAAAATGTTGCTTACAAGCTAACTGCATGCAGACTTCACAAACACATTATACATACACATACATAGTAATTGTAGCCTACTTTCCGGAGGAAAGGAAGGCGTATGATAATGAGATCACTTTCGTCATGGGCTATGTACGTATCTTAGCTTGTCCCCCTAATAACATGTGAACGCGAGAACCGAATTTCACCAAACCCGGCAAGCATAAAGTACTTCGTAATAACATCCGACTTTTACAGTGTTCTATAACGCACAGTGCTTACTGTCAAAATGGTGGATTGTTTTGATTTAGTGCTAAGTCGTATCTCGGGAACCATTCAACCGATTCAAACTAAATTGTGTATTTTGACAGTGCATCATGTAATCATTGAATTTCGAGTTGAGTTGAGACATTTGGACGGCTCTTAACAATGAGGTCTTGAGAGCAGATGACGGTGAAATGAGGTGAGAATGAGCAGAGCCGGAACGCAAGGGGGGGGGGGGGGGACTGGGAGATCTCCAAGGAAACCAGCCGACCAGCGGCATCGTCCGCCACGATAACCACTTGCTCAAATCCGGGGGTGACCCGGCCGGAGATTGAGACCGGTCTATCTTTGTGGGAGGCGAGCAGCTTAACCGCTCAGCTACCTTGGCACTTTGAATTTATAGATAGGTATTATTGTTGGCCAGTCATTTCAGAAGCTAACACCACGTGAATAAATAAAGCTATTAAGTTATACCTCGAAAAACACTAAATTTGCTATCGCCAAATTTGACACGTAAAGAATACTGTAGTAAGCCATGTAAAAATATATGCGATTTAATGAATAAGCTATTTACAGTTAAAATAGTTGCCATCAAATTATTTATGTTTATTTGTTATCTCTACCACACCGTTTCGGCGAATTCGACCAAATTTTGTATGCTGAAGGCATCTGTTGAAAGCATCTCATATGGCAACAAATAACCACTTTTTTTTGCCATTTTTTTTTAGATAGAGTTTCATGAATAAATTAAGATTTTATGTACCATGTCGGGAAACATTTGACCTTTTCCTACCAAATTTGGCAGCCAATACTGTGATAGGCGATGAAAACTATCTGGTTTTGAGTATGTCAAACAATTTTTTCCAAAATGGTGGTTATATAAACATTTGAGCTTAGTATGCTAAGTCTAAGAAATTATGAACAAAATTTAAAACTATTATTGTATGCTAGCTGTATCTTTTTAATCCATCAAATATGTATTTGCAGAGCCTCATTTCAATACAAATCTGTAAGATCGCCCCATATCGAAACAAAAACAAGTTTTGTTATATCTCGGGAAACAATCAACAGATTCCTACGAAATTTGGCGAAAAAATTTGCACTTTACTAGAACATAATATATTTTTAAATTTTAAGAAGGTCAGGCACATATTTTCAGAATGGCGGCTACACAAACACTTTAGGTAAATGTGCTATACCTACAAAGCTATGTAACTTATTGTAAATTAACTTCGTATACTGGCAGTATCTATGAATGCATCAAATGAGCTAATGCATAAACACTTTTCTCTAACTTTTGAGAAGATACCACCATGTACAAAATTAAGCTTTTTGAGTCTTATATAGGCAAACAATTATATAGGCCTAATTGCCACCAAATTCATGATATAATATATACTTTTGCAGTCCATCTTAATTTAGGTAGTTTAAATTGTTGATTATATACATTTTAAATAACAGTAATAATAGTAAGATAAAGTATGTTCAGGCATAAGAGGACAGGGGACAGGAGAGCAGGAGCCGACCGGCCGCCATGTTGGAATTTCCCTTTTTATCCCTTTTCCCTCAAAATTTAATTTTTTCCCTCAAAATCGACTAAATTTGACTGAAAATTTCACTTTATTTCCCAGAGCAGGAGAGGTGGATAAGCGACTCCGAGACAAGCGATCAGACCAGTGTGGACTCAGGACATTTGAAGCTTGTTCTTGACCCCAAAAATCCTAAACATTCCCAAAAAATTAAAAAAAATTAAAAAATAAATTAATTTCCGGAAAACTCCAAAATAACCCAATTTTTTTTTAAATTTACTTAAAATTCATTAAAATTATTAAAAACGATTTAATTATTAATGAAAAATAATCTGAAAAATGTCAGTCCCACGACGACCTTTTCCCTAAAAATTTGACTTTTTTCCCTAAAAAAAAAACTTCCGTTTTTCCTTAACCACGTCCCATTTTCCCCTCAAAATAGGCAGAAACCCCTCAATTGCAAGAAGAGGCTCTTGAAAGACAATTTTCGCCCGATTTAAATAATTTAAGGGTCTTTCTTAATACCGACAGAGCAGTGGCGACAGTATTCGTTTTATAGGAACAGGGTATGCCAAATCGATACAAGGGATCGAGGATAGGAGTCAGACATAACCATCAGCCACCTTGGTGCTGTCAAATATTGTAGCAGCCTTAAAAAAAAAAATACAGACTATCGCTGCCATGTTGGATGCTGGTGACTTTAGCCTTGACTCCATGACCTTGAATGATCTTGAAAACAAAAACTAGAGAAAAAATACATAAAAGACAACAAGTATATCACATTACAGACTATTACCACCATATGCGATGCAGATGACCTTGACCTTAAACACTTGCCATTATTCGATAAAAATACATAAAAGTCATCAAGCATATGACGTTACAGACTACTACCGCCATATTAGATGCAGGTGACTTTGACCTTAAATCCATTATATCGAATGACCTCGAAAACGAAAACTCGAGAAAAAATACGTAAAATTCATTAGGCATATTACATTAGATACTACTACCGTCATATTGGATGCAGGTTACCTTGACCTTTGACTGTAACCTGATGACATTTAACCTTGTATCCAAAAAATTGGAAAAACTAGAAATTTTATAAAATACCAAAATTTACAAAAAAAAATATTTAAAAATTAAACGAAAGACTTTTTTTGACAATCGTTCAATAAATCATTAGCAATTTTCCAATTCAATCGCAGACTGATTTGCGTAACCCACCTTTCACACACATATTACATGCAACAAGGATTCTTGGCACTATTATCGCGCTCATGCCGCCGAGCAATGAAACTTTTGATGGTCTTTTCACAGAAGCGACACTGATGATGACGTTGTGGTTCAGGCAAAGACTCGGACGGACCTGTTGGAGATGTATGTGCTGTAGCTAAAGAAGCAGGTTATGCCGACAATAATGTTCTAGGTGTGTCAGCCGAAAAGGTCGATGGCTCCATTGAAGATTTTGTAGGCGTAACAGCTGAAGAATTCGACAGTACTGTTTCGTCTGTATGTTATCGTACTGCGCTGGTGGTATTAGATGCTGGTAGTGGTGTAGACATCACAGCAGAAGAAATCGATGGCGAGAAACCATTGGCGGACAACATCCACTCCACTTTAACATAACTAGTCATGGATTACCTGGTGTAGAAGCTAACCGAGATTATGTATATTTCACGGCAGTCATTGTCAAACTAAGCCTCTCCGCCGACTTCCCTACTGATTATAAAATACGTGAATGCAAGCCTTATGACATCATATTGCCTTTGAAACAATCGTAATGAACATTAATACATTTTGCGGACACTTACCAGCCATCGGGTCTCAAGACTTCGCTGTTAAGAGCAGGCCAAATCTCTTCAGTTCACTTACCAGCCAATATCCAAGTTGCCACGGGATTGCAGCCGGTCAAACACATGAGGTGGTGTTATTGGTGGTGGTGGTGGTGGTGGTGTCATTTTGGGACCATATTTTCGTTAGTAAGAAAATTGGAATATTTCGAACACTTTGAGTTAGCGCGCACATGTGTGTGTTTGTGTGTGTGGGTCGCCATTTATAATAAATTTCCCTTTAGTTTAAAATAAAATTATATAGGCATGAACATTTTATTTTAAAATCTTGATTTTAAAAAGTATATATCCAGTACCCTCTATATATTTAATCGTTTCCTGGGTAAACAGTATTAACATTTTGGAATAAACGTGCCCAGAGGTACAGCAGGCTCCCACCACGATTCACCATCGACCAATGCACTGATAAATCTCAAATACTCGTTCGTATCAGAATAAAACACACAGGTACTATCCCAAGTAGCAAAACAACAAGCAAATAACAGTTGGTAAACTGTTCGAACAGGTGGTACATGTTCGCCCACATGACTGTAATTGTTTCCCTATGTGGTACACAATAAGACCACGTGAACAATTGCGACTGTATTTGCTGCGGAATTATTTTTGATGTGGGCCATTAAACGCAAAATGATTGACAGAATTTAATGTGTGGCCCACAAGCAAATATCAGTGAATCACCCACTGGCATCTTAGAACACGTGGAAAATATGTGGCTGATGTATGCCAAAGAGTATGGAAATAAGATCATTTTTTCATATAAAACACTGACAGGCAACTTAGAAAATGTAAATAACGTGTAGCTGATGTATGCCAAAGAGTATAATTATAAGATCTTGTTTGCACATAAAGCTTTTGCGTGGTAGAATGGTTCATTTCTGATATTTGGGCATCATCATGTGGGATATTGTGGGCCATTTAACACAACATGACTGACGAAATTTCATATATAGCGCACAATCAAATGTATGTGAAACACCCACAGACATCTTATAGTATGTAGAGAATATGTGGGTGATGTTTGCCAAAGAGTACATAATATAAGATCATGTTTGTACACAAACCCTCACGTAGCAGAACAATCAATTTTTAATAGTTGGGCATCATCATGTGGGCCCCAAGTAGCAAACAACAAGCAGTTAACAGTTGGCCAACTGTTGCCAGAGGTGACAATGTTCGCATTTATGACTTTTAGCATTCTTGTATGATTGACAATCAAGTCATGTAAACAAAAGTAACAGTATATATTTTACAAATACTCGTATTGTGGGCCAATACTCTCACGACGATTGTTAGATTTCAACAGACGCACCACAAGCAGATGATAAAGGAAATGCTAACTGTTACTCACTATTGGGTAAATATTACCACCATATTGATGGGCCATTTACTGCATGCCAACTGTTGTTCGCTGCTGGGGACATAATAGCAGCATACTTGCCGCCTTTTGTGGTATGCCAACTGTTCCTTATTACTGAATAAAAATGATCAGCAAGTTTGTGTTTCATTAATGGCATACCGACTATATGTTATTCAGTAGCAAATAGCATATGCATATTCAATTGGTTTTTTTTTATTTCACGTATAAGAATATGAATTAAAATTATCATGTGGCATTGCTAGTAATAGAAAAAAAAATAGTTTTCAGACCAGAAACCTGCAAAGCACAACATGCAAAAAATTCATTATATTGCATTTTTAATCTTACCTCAAATTAGTCCGAACTAAAATACTTGTCTTTTAAACAAAACACATTAATCCCAGTATTGACTCTTGATACTGACATTGTCTATATAGAAAGGCTAATAATGCATTATGTATGTGAAGTAAGTATCCACATTTACTTAAAAGGTCGTATATGAATACATAGTAAAGTAGTTGACAGTATACTTGACTGTAGACGAAAGGTTTGTGAGTTCAATTCCAGGTTTCTCCAAAGAAATTTACTAATTGTGAAATAAAGTTGAAGATAACACATATGAATATGGTAAACACATCAATTTTATTTGTGTTAGACACAATTATGTTTTGGTTTTGAAAATGCATGGCAAGCTGCGTCTATGTGGACCACAAATGGACAATAGCTGGGCCACAAGTGGCTTACCAACAATTGGGTTATGACATGTGGTTTACTTATGGCAGACCAGAAGCAGAAATCCGGAAGTGGCCCATTTGTGGTTAACTTATGGGTACCTCTTGTATTCCCAGACATCAGCCAACAGTTCATCAAGAAGTGGCCCGTTTGTGGTTGACTTATGGGCAACTCTTGTTTTGTCAGACATCAGCTCACAGTTCATCAAGAAGTGGCCCGCTTGTGGTTGACTTATGGGTAACTCTTCGTTTGCCAGACATCAGCCAACAGTACACCCAAAAGTGGCCCGCTTGTGGTTAACTTACGGGGAACACTAGTTTTACCAGACATCTGTTGACAGTTAAATATCCGTATGTGACTCATGCATAAACACATCATACCACAGTCATCATTCATCATGTGTGCCACATGCATCTTCGGGTGCATTACGCTTCTTGAATGCCTGCGAATGCCGCATGTAAGCTGCTTGTTCACAATCAGATCTGCACTTGTGGGCCAACTATATATTGCTACTTGAGGTGATATATAATTATACATACATAATATAGGATTGTAAATAATTATGTACAGAATAATATACCGGCCTATGATAGGAATATATATAATTATATGTAATGGTATATATAGGATAGGAATATACGTAATTGTGTATAGAATAATAAATTAGATTGTAATATACATAATTATGTATATAGTAATATTTATTAGATAGAAATATACATAATTTTGTGTAGAATAAATTAAGTACCTGTGTGTTTTCTTCTGGGGCGAACGAATATTTGGATTTTATCAGAGTGGTCCCATACCATCAAGATAAATAGTGAATACGAAGGTCTGCCTTTTAACCTTGATGATTACGGATCCGCGACCTGCACCATCGCTAACTGGCTGAAGACAGTGCCAAATTTGCGATCGAGTTTTCACCTATGGTCGAAATGCCCGTCGGCATGAGAGGGCGGTCTGTACGAATAGTCCTTTTCGCGCGACGACCAATTGGGAATCATAGTGGTGGACTGTCGTGGTGCTGCATTGTTCAGTACAAAGTCCATGTTGTGCATCGACCAATGGTGAAGCGTGGTGGGAGCCTGCTGTAGCTCTGGACACGTTAATTGCAAAATTTTAATACCGTTTACGCTGGAAGCGATGAAATATACAGAGGAACCTGGATACATACTTTTTAAAAGCGAGATTTTAAAATAAAATGTTCAGCTTTCAGCTTTTGGAGGTAGGCCTATATAATTTTATTATAAAATAAGGAGGAATTTAATTTAGTGCACTACCCACACATCGAGACACACACAAATACACACACAACTACACAAAGAGTTCGAAATATCCCAATTTGCCGACTGATCCCAAAATACCTCAAAATGACACCACCATAACCACCAACACCACCACACGTGATCGGGCAGTTCCAATCACGAGGCAACTCGGTGATTGGCTGGTAAAAGTCCTCACGATGTACTAATGGTGCAATACGATTGTTTCGAACTCAGTATGACGCCAATGGGCTTGCACACTCGTATATTAAAATCAGAAGGACAGTTAGATGAGAGGCTTGGTTTGACAACAACTGCCGTGAAAGATACATGGTCTCAGCTAGTTTTTACACCAGGTTATCTATGGCTAGTTAGGTTTAAGTGGAGTGGATATTGTCCACCAATGGTTTCTCGCCATCGATTTCCTCAGCTGTGATGGTTACATCACTACCGACATCTACTGCTTCCAGTGCAGCGCGATCATCTACAGATGCATCTGTACCAGTGACTTATTCAGCTATTACGTCTATGAAATCTTCAATGGAGCCATCGAATGTTTCGTCTGAGGTACCTAGAACACTATTGTCGGTGTTACCTGTTTCTTCATCTCCAGGACCTACATCTCAAACAGGCCCGTCCGAGACTTTGCCCGAACCACTACGTCGTCATCAGTGTCGCTTCTGTGAAAACACCTTCAGTAAAAGTTACAATGCTCGGTGATATGAGAGCTTTAATTGTTTCAAAAATCCTTGTTGCATGTAATTTGTGTGATAGGTGGGTTATGCAGATTAGCCTGCGATTGATGTGGCGGATTGCTAATGGTTGATGGAAAGATTGCGATTAAGTTGGAGACTTGCTAAAGAATGATGAAAAGATTGCAATTGAGGTGGAAGATTGCTAAAGATCGATGGAAATGTTGCGATTGAGGTGGAGGATTGCTAAAATTGATGGAAAGATTGGGAATGAGGAGGATTGCTAAAGGTTCATGGAACGATTGACGAAAAAAGCAAGTCTTTCGTTAATTTTAAAATATTTCTTTGGAAGGTTTTGATTTTATAAAAGTTTTTAGGAATTTTTGGGTTCAAGTTCAAATGTCACATGGTTACATTCAAAGGCCAAGGTCACATGCATCCAATATTGTGGTAGTAGTCTGTAATACAATATGCTTGTTGCCTTTTTTTCCTCTAATGTTTGTTTTCAAAGTCATTCAAGGTCCTGGGGTCAATGCCGAAGTCATCAGCTTCTAATATGATGGTAGCAGTCTGTAATTTCATTTGCTTGTAGACTATTATGTATTTTCTCTCGTGTTTTTGTTTTCAAGGTCATTCAAGGTCATGGGATAAAGGTCAAGGACATCTGCATCTAACATGCTGGTAGTTGTCTGTAATGTAATATGCTTGTTGACTTTTAAGCAAATTTCTCGAAGTTATGTTTTAAGGTCATTCGAGTGCATAGTCAAGGTCAAGGTCATCTGCATCCAATTTGATAGTAGTATGTAACATTATATGATTATTGACTTTTATGTATTTTTCTCGTGTTTTCATTTTCAAGATAATTCAAAGCCATTGAGTCAAGGTCAAGGTCATCTGCCATCCATAATGACTGCTGCGATGGCTGACAGCACCAAGATGGTCGATTGGGATGGGCGAGGGTATGAGGCCTGCTGACTAATTTGTTGGGATAGCGTGATGAGGGGGAAACCTGAGAAAATTTAATTTTTTAACTATTATTAATATATATAATTTTTTTTTTAACGTTGGGAATTTTTGAGTAAAAGATCAAGGTCAATGGTCATGAGTCCTGCTCTCCTGGCTAGGAGTCATTGATCCCGGTCTCCTGTCTGGCTCGCAGTCACTGATCCCGGTCACCTCTGGGGAAAACGGCAATTTATTGGGGAAATCTGGACGGTTTTTAGGGAAAAGGGAAAATATTGAGGGGGAAGTGGGAAATTACAACATGGCGGCGGTCAGCTCCTGCGCTCTCGTCCCCTCTTTCCCAGGGAACTTTTCCCTACTACTCGCACGCTCCCTGACTTACTGAGTTCTGTCGCTTGTCTTTTGAACGCTGCCATCACAGGATGGTCAAACCCGGCATCTAGCCGTGTTCGGCCCTAGCGCACTGTTCCCTTATCACACGGTTTGGCGACGTCCATAGCCAGAGTAGATAAATACGCGAGCACGAAATGGCGTGGTGGTTCGTTTAATGCGGGCGTACCCATTCACCGATCGGCGTGGCGAGGCCCTGGGCATGGACCTTGCGTCTGTTTGACAACCAAATACTGCGGAATTTTCCTTATTGACAGGGCTGTCGGCTGGCAAGTAAAATACCAGGCGCGGATTGGCGAACTGCGTTGCAACATTTCGCTGGCCAGTGACACAATTTTGCTGGTATTTGCAGCGGTAGTTCTCACGTAGAGGCTGATCACAGTAAAATGAGTACTTTTGAAAGCCCTGCATAAGATCTACTTATATACACGTTACGTATTCCTTCGCCTTATGTAAAATGAACATTACCATGGGCCTCGTCACTTTATTTGTGCGTCGGTGAAATGAAACGGTAAACTATGAACTACTTTCCATCTATCGTTACAAACTTTACTGAGCGAATGCCACTCAGTACGCCCATTAAAATATATGCATGCATATATTTTCTAAGCTTCATTTCTAAAGTGCTCACTTTATCGTAAACAGACTTTATTCTGTTTCACTGCAGCGTGTGGTCTCTGATAGCTCTTAATATAGGTTTAAATTTTATTAACAGTCCAGAACGTGGAGTAAAGAAGGGAATTTCTTCGAGTTATTGATCAAACTGGGTTTCATATCAAACTATTATTTCTTTAAAATGTGTTTGCGTTTCTTTGTTTATTGTAGTGTCGGGAAAATATCTGCATTCTTTAAACAGAAAGTCAGCGAACCTAATTTAAAATTATTACTAACGAATACGCGTGCACCTGTATAATACCAACCTTGCACATTCACTTTGCAAACGCCAAAAGTTTTAAAATATTTTCTTAACATATTTTGAAAGAAATAAGAAACCTATGATATATGGGGGGGGGGGGGGGGACATAAATTTAAAATATGGACAAAACGAAAATGCTCACTCCCTCTAAATGCTAATTTTCCGCATAATTTAGTGTTTATTATTGCTTCTTTTCACCCTTAGATATGATGATTGGGTACACTGAGAGTTTTATACCTTGTTTCTGCTTCTGGCCGCTACAGGTGAGATAAGAGACACCAAATAATTATTTCGTAAAAAAACTCTTTACGGGTATTTTCTACCTCAGCGACATACTGCAGTATTTTGTTTTTGCTGGATCATAGCAAATTTTTGCGTCTCCATAATTAACAATTAGATGCGGAAGTATATTTTCAATGGTACTATTAAGATTTTCAAAATATTGAACAGTATCATTTCTGGTAACTGCAAACAATGTCCATTTTCGTGTTTGAACCGCTCTACGGATCGTTTTCTCTTGTACGCTATCATAAAGCTTCCGCCCAGTATGTCCTAGGTGAGTTGTTTTGAAATATTTTCATTGCACTCCCAAACTTGGCAGGATGATGTTTAAACAGTAAACGTCATATCCACTCACTGCGTTACCGCAGTCTGCGCAAGTGATACTTGTTCTTCTTTCAAGATTTCTGATAAACTGCATCGAACACCCAGCTTTTTATCATTTCTTTAACATGTTAAGTATAAAACTGTGGTAATAATGCCAAGTTTTTTCAGAGGTATTCGTGTATGACATGTCATTTCTAACTGCGACAATAATATTTTCAAACGTATTTTCATTAATGTATTTATTGTGTCAGTTTTCATCGAGGAATGTATGATCTTGGCATTGTTGTACGCCTGTTATTGGTCATCCCACTTTCATAGGCATTTTGTTATTCTAGAAAATAACATTGCAAAATACGAAAATATTTGTAATAAGCTTGTATTATTTTTGGTTGTTATGCAATGCATATATTTTCAACAAAATAAATAACGTTAACAACCGTAGCAATGCCTTACAAATGTACTCAAAATTTTGGAACACTTTAAAACCACTGATCAAAACACTACATTCTGCTGTGAATAGACACACCAATTTCTAATGGTGCCAACATTGACACACTAAAATTGTCTTCTTGAATATTCATATAGTAAATAGTACAGTAACTTCCCTGGTGTTTATGTAAATACATAAAATTCAATAAACTTTATAACGAGTTAAAATTTTCCCACTTTATTGGTCCTATTGATCCCACTGTTCCTATTGGCTGTTCACGGTAAAGTGAGCTCTTTTTAAGGCCCTCCCAGCCGGCATTAGCCACTAACAAATATATCTTATTGCAGCCTCAAGAATTAAAGCTTAAGGGTGGTGAAATGTATACGCTCTGTTTATTGGTCACATTGCAATGTTTGTATTAATTAGTGGCAGGAAAATGGAAATTGGATGAAAGGAAACACTTAGAAAGGCCTTAAAAAGTGCTCACTTTACCGTGAACAGCTTATTTCAATAGAAAACTTCTATTCTCCAAATTCTAACTATAAATTTGCTCGTGAACACTGCAAGTTTGTCCTCTTTACGGAGGTTCCATTAGCAAATAAATGCTGGGAAATTATTATAACTTCGGTGTGGAAATGTCGAGGACAATAGCGTACTTTCTGTTTTGCCTACTCACGAACTGACCAGAGCTCTGCAAAGCCAATTCCATCCCTATCTGCGAATATGGAAACTGAAGTAGATTGTTGCGGGGCTTGTCAAATTGAAGCAATGCAATCGAGGTCTCACAGACACGTGCTCATCATTCCCGTGGCCTTTATAGTCGGTCTTTATTCGTTCCGTCTTTTTCGGCGGCGATGTTCAGAATATCCACTAGAAGACATCGCGCCCCTCCTCATGCTCGCGTATATTTTTCGCCGTAGGTCTAGCTTTTCTTGGCTCGCCAGCTATTTTAAGAGCCGAGCGACATCTGCCCGCTAAATGCTTTTTGCTGCCACCGCTGTCCTAGTCATGCAGGGGATAGCATTCTAGCTGACATCACACTCCTCTGGCTAGCACAGTATTTCCTTAAGGTGTCCGTGTTCTAAACTTTTTTGAGGATTATTTGGCCGCTTTGAATATTATCTATGAAACTATACATATCAGTCATCATTTTTGCGCCCGACGAACCTTTCCCTCAGATGATCGCATTTATAAGGCAGCTTCAAGAAAGTATCTCAGACAGCGGACCCTGTTCTCAGCCCCTGTCATTACTTAAACTAACAGTAATTTTTGCTGCAATAATCTATGTTTGTGTAAGCTACAAAGCAGTTTCATGTTACATGAAAAGTAATCTTTTTCCCTACTAGGTAACAGTCACTACACATTCTTCACGGCTATTTGAGAACTTTTGAAATCCAACTTTGAAAAATGTCACTGCCCCTATTTGCAAATAATTAATGCGCACACTGACAGGAAATCGTCCAGTTAAGTTGGTAACGACTAAGGGAAACGTTGAATTAAAAGTGTTAAATTGACTTTTGTAAATATTGAAGTTATTTATTTGCCTTTCTGTTTTCCAAATGCACATTAGTGTAATGATGAGCAAATATGTGAAATATTTACCTTAAGGATAATTTCACAGCTTCATTTATCTGATACATGGATAAAGTGAGCAAGCCCATTGCAATGTTAATTTTGCTTATGGCGTAAGAATACACGATGTACATACAAGTAGAACTTAAGCAGGATTTTCAAAAGTGCTCAGTTTACCGTGAAGAGCCTATAAATCACTCTTTCCTCTACGGAATAAATCACTGAACTTACTTCATTTACGAGTGGCGAGCACGCAGCATAATATGATGGCCAAACCGTACAAAATTTTAAACACTGAAACTGCAAGAGCGATGCATGGAGGATATTCACTAGTTTAACTAAAGAAAACATTAAAAAAAAAAAAAAAGACATGTCCCATATCGTGAAGCGCACATATACTGAGTAATTTTCCGTCTTACAAGCAACAAAGCAAGTTGCTCGTTACGATTATATCAAAATTACTCTCTACGACACCAAAGTATCTTGATAAACATTAAACATGCCAATTTTTATAGATATTTTTTTAGACCCTGACTTCATATCCCTCCCACTTTCGAACATTATCTCTGAGAACGTTTGAGAACATAATGAAGCTTGCATGAAAACTGAACTTAAAGAATAAATATGCTACCTTCATCTAAATTCAATTTAAGAAAATATTTCTTTTATGCTTTGTGAATTCTCTCTCAAAGTATTATTAATGAGAGGTAAATTAATATAATTTTTTTTTTTTAAGTACTTCTACGTATTAAGATTATAGCGTATCACAAACAGAAATATTCAGAAAACTGTACTATATTGACGAGCATTATAATGGAGTTTTCCCACTCAGCCATAGTCAATGAGTTCTGCTTCCCGGTAGATAATTATATTTAATAAATCATTATGTTCTTGTTTTGGTGGCTCAGTCTTTACATGATGCGATTAAAACTCCCCGAAATACCCGTTATTTGTATAGCTATCCTCGTGTAAACGGCGAATACAACAAGTATACATCCAGACTATAATTTCTGTTTTTTTTTTTTAATAAATGATTATATTTAATTTACGGGTGTTAATGTCAAATGTTTTGGTCCCATTTATAATATTCGTGAGTAGAAGGGTTATGTGAATTCGGGCACAAGGGAATAGGGGAGAGGCGCCTGGCGTCATCCGCTATCTTGGAATTTCGCTTTTTACCCAAAAAAACAGTTCAAAAATCAATTATTTTACAAAAATTTCCCATTTTTCCATCAAAATTTCCCATTTTTAAAAAAATTGAGAAAAACGATGTATGTGCCAGAATTGCAATAGGAAGCCCCCAAAAGCCAATTTTCGAGCTATGTTACTGTATTTCGAAGGCTTCCTTAATACTTCTAGCCCACCACCCATAAATTTCTTAACAATCACGAAAAGTGACAACCACTATACAATATCGTAGGTCAGGCAGCTGGTTGACATTGACAAATCAATCGTAAAACTATCGGTCATTTAGGAGATGATGTATATGGAAATAATTAGAAAAATTTTATTTAAATGTATTATATGTATCTGTTGGAAAATTCCCAAGTGTTAAAAAAATAATACAATATAATATATCTAAAAAATATTATTAATGCATAATTGTTTTATAAAATTTAAATAATATAAATTCCACACTTCCCCAGGACAGCTGGAAACATTTTAAAAATGAAAAAAATCTCATGGAGGGATGGTTATTTGAACCTAACACCTTACGAACATTAGTCGGGTACTGTAACCACTGAGTTACTTAAGCAACAATATAAAGTTTTTCTTAAAATCTGGTACAATGGCCGCCAAACAAAGAGACTGCCATTCCCCCATACAATTACAGAAATTTGTTAGTCTATTAGACTATTTGTTATATATTTTTTCAATCAATGCATATATCTGTCAGGCTACATTTTTGGAAAGATTTTTCAGTTTAAATTAATCGTATTTACCATCTTCAAAACTTCTCAAAGGGCAATGTTGCATTAAAAACCTTTAATAACTTTCAATCTGAGTCTGAATCATTTGTGCCTATTTGCCTATGTGTCCCGAACACATCCACACCCCAATTATTTTTGTTAATAGACACTAGGTAGTCGCGTACATCTCCAGTATCACCCCGTTCTCTGCAACATATATCTCCAAATTTCCACGGGATGCAGTCTCCACCTCAACAAAGCCATTGGTGTGCCGGATCCAGCAACGATTTTCAATCTAGCCAATGTCATCTTCGACCAGGATTGTTGTTCAACAGCCTCCATTGGTCGTACACACTTCTTCTGGGCTGGCAGCTTTTATTTACCTTTTAATATCTTCAGCTGCATGACCACATTGTCACAGTGTATGAACTGAGCACTGCAGTTAAGATCCTTCACCATATCACATTCTGTGTTGAACTCACATCCGGCTTCATGACGCCTCATCTTGCAGACTTCTATAAAACTCTTATTGCAAAAAATTGCAGCTTTGGTTGTTGCCCTCTTGATACTGCCATTGCAGCTAAGCTGATGGTCTTGCAATTTATCCTTATGAACAATGGTCGTACCATTTTCTCTCATCAACTGCTCTCCGTAGTAGGGATTTAGGCTGCAGTTCCTTTCATGCATCATCATGTTATAACATAAGTAAAGACTTTGTTGCAAAACTTGCACCGGCTTGTAACAGACATCTGTCCCTCCATCGCTAACTATTATAAACCTAATACTACCTTAAACCTAATTTCTTGCAGTGCTGATCTTAAATAAAACCTATCACTTGATGTTGTAACCTAGCTGACTAACTCCTATTTACTTCTTAATATATTAACCTAACTCTATGAAACCTTACTCTTGATGAACTAACCTAATATCTTGATGTCTAACATATACTATTCAAGAGCTAAGGTACACTTCGCCTAAATTCTTGCTGTACTAAAACCTGAAGTCTTGATGTATTTAACTCTAACACTGAATGAAAAACTAACTAGCTAAATAACTCGAAGCACTAAAACCTAACTTGCTCTCACTCCAATTAACTCCGAAACTATCGCTCCTGAAGCACCCGAAGCTGATCGCGCGAACAAAGAGAACTTCCTCAGTCGGAAAACAAACAGCGAATGGCTCTGCCAATTTTTTTTTTGGCGAGCCCCCAAATCCCACTACACCAGTATATGCTCCTTCGTAGTTCTGTAAGCCCATCGGCATGCATGTAAGTAGCTAAGGTGGTTGGAGAATCGGATACGTCTCAGGGCAAGCCCTTTACACCTTAGGTCAGGTTTATTATGTTTCAAATGGATGCATGCATTGCGGCTATATCAGGGTGGTCTGGTGTCATGGCCGCCATTGTAGCCATGGACACAAGCCGAAGGAAGAAAGGTCTAGATGGAAGGGCAAAGCCAACCGGGCAAAGCGAACCAGACAAAGCGTAAAGGGCACTGGGAAAATCTGTGCGACAGTCACAGAGGATACATGTAATTCCTTGACTGGATTGGGGCTGGAGAAGGTAGGGTAAGTTGTTAGTCAGAGAAGATAGACTCGTGCGGGTTTGGTGAAGGGTGATATGAAATAAGTGTGCAGGTGGAAAATTAACCAGGGTCTCGCTATGCAGCCTAGGTGGTGCGAGCCATAACTGAGCCACCCACCCGACAGATGCCAGTTATCTATCTCTCTGTACCACAGAAAAAAGTGTTAGTGTGTTACAGGAATTTATAAGAAGGGGAAACTTATAATTAGGGGTAATAATATATGTAACCTAGTTTGCGACCTCGCTTGCAGCTTAGTGACGTAAAGTGTGGGTTTATATGTGTACGTAAGTGTAGGTGTACCTCCGCGAATCCCCCACCACCTGCTGCAGAAAGCTTCTCGACGCCTGACTCCTTGGAATCGACAGAGGCAAAGGACCATACATAAAGACAGCTGTCAGATGAGAAAAACGTTTCGACGCAGGTGTGTGATGGCTCTAAAGCCTCGTGCACCCACTTATATACTGTCGCTCCCACCTCCCAAAGAGTTACCTGGTTTTCCCCCACTCCTGGGCTTATCTGTTGTGTTCCTGGGTTTTTCTCTCCACCCAAGTGCTTATCCATTGTGTCCCAATTAGTCACCCCTCCTAGCTCCACAATCTCGGGAACTAGTTGGAACTGATTGAGTAAACATCTGATATGCTCATAAATAGCTGATGGTTCATACAATTTGATCTCAGGAAGCATGCATCAGTGTTTTGGGTGCTAATATGTTTTCTGCCAATGAGTCATCACTCTAGGCGACATTGTGTCGCATCCACACAGACCAGTTGTGACATGAATACTCTCCACGAGTTTTCTGCTTCCTTGCCCTTGTATCCTATTTCATCGCGTACATATTTACTCCATCAGTTCTATATAATTTTGTCCTTGTGCAATTTATAAACCATAAATTGATTTCAGCTGCTACTCTAAACCATTAAATCATAATAATTTTCGAGTATTCAATAATGAATACTTTTATATGCTGTATCATTTACTTTTCATATAACATTTAATAGATTTTATTTTTGCATACTATTTACTTTCATACTATTTGTTCCATTCTCTTTGATTACCCAACATTTACTTTTACGTTTGTTCATTTTATGTGTATATTTCATTTGTAAGCCATCTTCATTTACTAGTTTATTCTTCTATATATTCTTTTAGTTTTTTGAAGTACCATTACTATTTTCATTTGTATAATTTTGTTACTGAATGATACATTTTAATGTCTACCATATTAAATAATTTGCTAACTAGTTCAACTTTAAAATGTATACAAGATTAAATATATTTTTCTTTTGCATGCTTGTTCAACTTTTACTGCATGTGGCTTTTATAATTTGCATTTATAACAGTTTCATTATTTTATCATTATTTCTCATTTGCATACTTGTTCAACTCTTTACTGTATGCTAATGTGCATAATATCTTTATGATTTTATTCGATAGTTGCTTTTTTTTGGCTTGGTACTATTGTATATATCAGGTTGAATGATAAAAGGAGAGTTTTTAGAAATGAAAGTTTTCTTTTCCGCATACATAAATTTATTCGCACTGTTTTTACAAAAAAAGTCACAGAAAATTTAGCACATAGGTTAATATTTCTCTCAATACATTCTCAATACTTGAAGTAGGCATTTCAAAGTACATTGTTGAGGGAACAGCATCGCTACAGTCTTCTTCGGAGAGGGTAGGTATGGAATGCCCACAGGATGTAACGTCTGCTGCTGGTGGTGAATGATGCATGTTCTGGCAGGCGATAGTGTTGCAGTCTGGTGAATGTATGTGTAGTATATCTTGTATAAGTGTGAAGGCCTATACTTCCTCGGGAATACTACATTGATGTAAATGGTGTATCCATTGCTGGCAAACGACCAAGTGTGTCTTTATTCACACTTATATAAAGTTGTTTACAATCACACAATTTATTCTACTTGATGCCCTTGGGGTCCCCAGGCAACATGTAAGATGGTGCTAACTTCGGATCTCAGAGACGAACTGTACAAATACTATCTTTACAATCTTAGCTGCATACTACTCTGGATGTTTCATATGGCATAAACACATTCCACCATAGATAGAAATGTATATTCTAACTACAGGTTTTTTAAATACATAGAGCTGTAAATATCACCACTTTCATTTTTAAACGTAGTAATGTAATTCACTCATTGTAAACCTTCACACATATAGTCGTAGCAAGTGTTGAAATCATACATTATGGATGGCGCCGACTCAGTGCAAGTAGGATCAGGCAACACGAACACTTCATCTTCCTCGCGTTCTTCAGAAAATGGTTCGTCGTCATATGCAGGTTCCATGATGGCTATGCTGGCAGATTGCTGGACTGGTTGACTGATGGATTGGTAGACTGGTGGCAAAAGGCTGATGCTCAGAGTACGAATGCAGTGTACACATTGAAGGTAAGTTGCGAACATATAATCTTCCAAGTCTTATTGTATTATATTGTAAAAAGCTTATTAACTTCCCCATGTTTTATGCACGAAGGCTTATCAGGGGGTGGCTTACAAACTAAATTATAACCTAACTTAAAGTAACACCCTTTCATTACCTAGGATTCGAACCCAGAACCTACCGCACCCAGACCAGCGGCGCACCAACTGATTGCGCAATGGGAGGTCGTCTCTCCCAAGTCGTCCTTCCATGTTTTCAGTTGGTGGTACGAAGTTGTCCCTTGCAATGTTCGGATCGCCATGTAATCTTGTGACTGTCTGTCTGGACGCAGGCTCTCTTTATTTGCTTGACTTCTCCGATCACTTGTAGTGCAGGACAGCTTCGATTCTGGATAGAGGTGGTCGACTGGGTAGGTAATGAAGCAGCACGTTATTGGAACCAGACTGAAAAATCCATCTTATTCATTCATGCTGACCCAGTGTTATAGTCGGTTGCAGGCTCTTACTTGATCTGGGAGTCTAACTGGCTAGAAATGCATGCGGCGGTAGCCCACAGTAATGTCGGAGTATGTAGCAGCATATTTAGGACGGAGTTCCACATGTATCTTGACACGATATGAGTCAGGTCGCAACTAATGACACAAGCCCTCATCCTCCCCCTCCTCTCTTAATCCTATTTCTTGTCTGCATTCTATCAGATCCTGCTCATGCATGTCTCGTCATCAGCATATTACACATCTTGTATTCCATCATCACATACTCGTTCAAAACCTATTTTCTCAGAAACGTGGCATTCTCGAGAGGACATGTCCAGTCCTGTTCGCATGCATTACAGGTATGTACCAAGTTTTAAGTGGGCCAGGTGGTTAATTTTAAAATATTAACATTTAGATTACTAAGATGAATATGCAGGGTGTTCCTGAAGTTAGTACAGAAACTCCACCAGGTTGTTCCCCATGAAAAATCATTCCGAAAGGTGGAAAAAGTCATCGAAAGTAAATATTAAATAACATGTTCTGTCAAATGAAATGTCACGGACATGGCTTTTCAAATTTAGGTGTACAGGATGCACACACGAGTTTTGTAAACATATGTCCACTTCTACGTGATGTAGGGGTTGCTAACACTTTGATTAACTAAAATATAATTTGTATGTGCTTGTAATTAGCACCGATTCGACAACCCAGTGGTTTGGAGCTCAGTAGGTTCCGTTATCATTAGCCTCGCTACATAATCATGCGACGTAAAACCCAATAATATTATTTCACTTTAATTTGATATACCACTTATGCTGAGGTCTCGCACAGACAAGGAACATAATGTCTGAGACACCTATATTGCTTCAGATTGGTTCATTTACGTTTCGGTTCATTACTAGACTGTTCTGTATAGTGACATATCCATGCGTTCCTCATCCTGTCGCGTATATTGCAGGAATTGAACGGTAATTTTAGAAACAATTACAATTCAGTATTTTCTCGCACTGCGTTCGTTAGAGGCGGTTATACCAAGAGAGCTGCCTGTTAGAGTTGTTATTGTTTTCAATAATAATAATAATTCCGTTCTCAAAATGTAATTACAAGCGCACACAAATTATTTTGTTGTTGTTCAAAGGATTAGCAACACCTACATGACGTAGAAGCGAATGTGTGTTTACAATACTTGTGTTCGCATCCCTTACACATTCATTCACATACCTAGTATACCTGAATTCAAAGTGGCATGTCGTCCATGCACATTTTATGCGACGGAACATGTTATTTATTTCTTACTTTCGATGGCGTTTTCCGCCCTTCGGAGTGGTTGCTGGACATAGGTTGTTAATACATTTTTTTGTATGGTTTTTCATGGGGAACAACCTGTTAGAGTTTCTTTATATATGCAGGTAACCCCTCACATATATTGCGATTCGCGTTGTGCATGAACCATCTGAAGGCCTCGTAGCTATGCTTCCACCATATGGCACCTCGCTGATACTGTTTCGAAAGCTATTGCCCGGTGACGTTTCGGGCCAGACGAACATACGCTGGAGAACACACCATCTACGTCGCATGCTAGCGAGTGGGCTACGACTGACAATGTTGCGCGATCTGATCAAGGCACGAACTGACGACACACGAAAACACCTTCGATGCCCAGCAGCAGCAGCAGCAGTTTCCTCATTTTCGAAGCACTTTGTGGAACTTTTCGCCAACCACTTCAAAACTGTACTCTCGAAGGTCCATTGCTAACTTCATATCACTTAAGAGAAAAGACGTACATAAGTTTTCTTATTTTTGTTTGCAAGGAATAACCTGCCGGAGTTTGTCGGCTTCGTTCACATACAGTATGTGTAAAAGAAAAATATTTTTTTAATATACTGTTTCTTAGTTTTTAAACTATAGGATGCGATCGTTCACTAAAGCTAAATATAGACTTCAATAAAATTAATATTAATAACACACATTATTTTGTGACATAGACGCTCGGTCACAATATAAGTGGATATCAGCAAATTGTTATAGTTTTATTTACAATTAGAAATGTTATGTCTACCACTTTATGTGACATAGACGCTCGGTCACAATATAAGTGGATATCAGCAAATTGTTATAGTTTTCTTTACAATTAGAAATGTTATGTCTACCACTTTATGTGACATTCCATAAACAAAGACATTCTTAAGAGACGAGGGACTGTGTCTATTTCGAGTATTACACATCTCTCTATAAATACACGATAGTACAGCAAAGTCATCGTAAACATATTATCTGCATATTTCAATCATACATATAGTTGACTACTAACAGAATATTATGCCACATTTTGAACCCAATGAACAAGACGTGCTCCTGGTTTATTAAATATAAATAAAATTAATTAATTTATGAATATACATACTTTATGCTGTGGTTATAGAAATCAGTATTTAAAATAATAATTTTAGATAATGCACTACATTTCTCAGTTTGTTTCCAAATGTACCTAATGTATTTAATGCTTAAACCCACAAAAAATAATTTATTTGAACAGACAATTTTGTTAGTATGAGTTTAAAAGCAAATGCGATGATAAAATCAACAATTTCTTTAAATTATTACAAATTTTTTAATGATGAAAATTTCATTTTGTTTCCTCAATTACTTTTCACTTTTTTTCATATGGTTGTCTAAAATTCTGAGTTCGGCGTTCCATATGTATAAAGGCGCTTGTGAAAAAGTTAAATGCATTATATGTGACAAGTAACAAAATGTTGTACACACATTTATACAATCGAATATATAATATGTGTAAAAGAATATTTTAAAACTAAAAAAAATAATTATTTTCGGAGCATACATCCACTGTTAATTCATTAAAATTATTTTTATTCGGCTGTGCACTGAACTGGAATAAATTTGCGACTCAAATTATACGTTCTTTCGAGGTTTTAATAATGAAAGTTAAATCCGGGCGTCAATTTGCGGAACGTTACATTTTGAACGTCTACATATTTTCTCGCATGTTATATTTTAGAATCTTTATCTCAATTTTTGTTCCGATAGAACACAAAAAATAAGTTTCAAAATGTCTTCAATTGTTGCAACTTCGTGTTACTTGCTACAGTGTAACTGACATCTTGAGAGAAACTAGGTGGCTACAAATATAATAACAACAAACTCCCAGTTCCGACTTCATAAAATACTTTTAGTTATGCCTGCAGTATAGTTGGAAGCAAAAAATATATATATTAATACACGTTATCGGGTATCTATTTCCCCTAAAAGAAAATATCGTGTTAAACGTAGTATTAAACCACTTAAAATCTCGTACAGACTCGAATTTGTTAGGTTTTCAAAATTGAGATATTTTTTTAAAAACCAGTCATTTGTCGGGCCTGTGGCAATAATAATTTAGATTTCTCCTGGGAGGATTTATAATAGATCTTGAACTTTACAATGTGTGCGCACACAAAAAAAAAAACACACACACTCGTACATTTACATTTATGAACAATTTTTGATGTATATTTAGAAAGTCGAATATATATTTTTGATAATGTTTTGGAGATATTGAATTATCTGAAATATTTCTCAAAACTTTGCAGATGCTATATTTGCCACATACGAAATCATTATACTGAAAATAGTAAATGATCTTCGGTAATGGGTACATGGAGAAATTACAGATTAGTGACTGACTGTAGTTAGTTCAGCAAGTTGGGAAATTACATCAGCCTTTGCTAGGTTCCTTGGCAACAGACAGCAAACCGTGTCAGAGGAGATGGCTGAAACGCTATTAGAGTAAACAATATCTAGTGAATATATTTATCGCACGCAAGTAAGACTTAGTTGCATGAACCGAGGTGGAGTGATGGGAGATAACTGGGGGCTGGAAGATTCTGTGTCGCATTTGCTGGGAGCTAGTTTCAGGAATGTATTTGGCTTTCTGCCATGCTCTTTTGTCAGACCAGCCACAGTCCTCAGCCCACACATATTTCGCTTGCTAGCTTCATTTTCTCTTTCTAAAAGCAAACATACAAGACAGTGATATATTCAGAGGCTTTCTTGTTTTGTAGATATTCTAGTTCAGCCGACTCCCCTTCCCTAATTTTGAAGAAATTATATATTTTTTATTCGTATGTTAAGTGAGTAAATTACTATTACCATTATGCCGTGAAAAATAATAACGTTTGTATTTAATAATCTCACATGTCAAACATTTTCTATCAAATTTGTTATGAATAGTCAACAGTTCACTCTCAGTGAGTGGCTGTAGAAAAATTGCATTAACTTAATTAGGATTATTGCCACAAACCTTTAGTAGATTACTTCAAAAATATTCCAATATAAGAAGGGAAATTTTCATCACAGGTGGGACAAAATCTTTAAGGTGATTAATTTATCTAAGTAGACAAACTTTTATGTAAAAGTAACGTAGTTTTTTTATGCTTCTGCTGACTCCAGGTGACAGAAAATCACCGGTTTTTCGGCTGCCATCGCAATTGTATTGAGATTAGCAGTTCTCCTCCAAGATTAGGTTAGGTCGCCCTGCTAGCTTTTCATATATCTTTGCCTGAAAATTAGGTGCTTTGTGACTGGCTGATGGGATTGATCAACTAGTGGCTATTTCTCTCCTGATTAAACTGGATGCATGGACAATTATGGAAGTTTATTAGTCAATTATTGATTAATATTTTTCCTGATGACCTATATTTTTGGTCAGTCAGGGACGATCTACCCTGTGTTTGCTCAGTATATAAAAGACCGCTCTTATACACGGATTCCCAGAATAATTTGTTATGTTGCTTATGTTGGATACATGCTTTTATATTTCTGTGGCTTTTTAATGTATAATTTTTGTAATTAGATATGTGTTGCCACCTTAATGAAACTTTGAAATTTCAAATATTCGTGCGGTTTTAATGGAATGTATTCCTGGTATAGATTTTTATAATTGTTGTCGTTGATTTGTTTCACCTGCGGTGATGTTTCCCCTTACTTATTAATCAGGGGATTCTCTATGCATCGGCTACGATTTAGCTTAGAGTTTTATCTCCAACTATGCTAGTTAATCCGTGGTCTTGTCTCTGGGTTAAAACTAGTATATGTGGTATGCTTCCTGAGATGTCAGTACAGTTTGCCAAAGAATCCTTTTTTGGCAGAGTTCGAGGGGTATTTCTTTAAGTAGGATACTGTTCCCCTTTGGCAGAGTTCGAGGGGTATTTTTTTAAGTAGGATACTGTTCCCTTTTGGCAGAGTTCGAGGGGTATTTTTTTAAGTAGGATACTGTTCTCCTTTGGCAGAGTTCGAGGGGTATTTTTTTTAAGTAGGATACTGTTCCCCTTTGGCAGAGTTCGAGGGGTATTTTTTTTAAGTAGGATACTGTTCCCCTTTGGCAGAGTTCGAGGGGTATTTTTTTAAGTAGGGTACTGTTCTCCTTTGAATGCCTGATTTGCGTTGTAAAGTTCCAATTTTTTTTAGAGAGAAATCGTCACGTACTTGATCTGTTTCCAAAGTTTTCCTTCCTCGCAAAAGATCTTTGCCATGCTCGCAAGAGTGAAAATGACTGTTTGGCCATGGATAGTGTGAGATTTTCCATTGGTCCTTATCTGTGTGCATTTATTTCCAATAGACACGGTGATCAATGTCGTTTTCCTTTACATTTGTTGTCAGTTCATAGGGTCTTTAAGTTTCTTTTCGCGGCATAACGCGACCAATTGAATCAAACAGACGTGTTGAGACCAGCAGCGAATATGATAGAGCGGCGACGACCTATAAACCAGCCGCATGTAAACTGCAGGTCGAGTTTGCTCACAAGGTCGCCTCACGTCTAGTTTTCAACTGTATTGTCGTGTGTAGTGTCGTGATAGCACACGGTGACAAGTGCAACATAAAAACTCATTGACACAGTGAAGACACGCCATATGTCGCATCCGGAATACAAGAGTATCAGGAAAAAAAAACATATGGAATTTGGGGTGAAATCGTGAAACGCTTCGAGCTGATGGTAGGTACATCACCTATAACTATTGAATGTACTTTTTTATTTTCAAACTCACATAACATATTTATGAAATACAGGGGGACCATATTGAAACATAATAGAGTTATGGCTATATATAACATATTTATGAAATACAGGGGACCATATTGAAACATAATAGAGTTATGGCTAAATATAACATATTTATGAAATACAGGGGGACCATATTGAGACATAATAGAGTTATGGCTAAATATAACATATTTATGAAATACAGGGGACCATATTGAAACATAATAGAGTTATGGCTAAATATAACATATTTATGAAATACAGGGGGACCATATTGAAACATAATAGAGTTATGGCTATATATAACATATTTATGAAATACAGGGGGACCATATTGAAACATAATAGAGTTATGGCTATATATAACATATTTATGAAATACAGGGGGACCATATTGAAACATAATAGAGTTATGGCTATATATAACATATTTATGAAATACAGGGGGACCATATTGAAACATAATAGAGTTATGGCTATATATAACATATTTATGAAATACAGGGGACCATATTGAAACATAATAGAGTTATGGCTAAATATAACATATTTATGAAATACAGGGGGACCATATTGAAACATAATAGAGTTATGGCTAAATATAACATATTTATGAAATACAGGGGGACCATATTGAGACATAATAGAGTTATGGCTAAATATAACATATTTATGAAATACAGGGGGACCATATTGAAACATAATAGAGTTATGGCTAAATATAACATATTTATGAAATACAGGGGGACCATATTGAAACATAATAGAGTTATGGCTATATATAACATATTTATGAAATACAGGGGGACCATATTGAAACATAATAGAGTTATGGCTATATATAACATATTTATGAAATACAGGGGGACCATATTGAAACATAATAGAGTTATGGCTAAATATAACATATTTATGAAATACAGGGGGACCATATTGAAACATAATAGAGTTATGGCTATATATAACATATTTATGAAATACAGGGGGACCATATTGAGACATAATAGAGTTATGGCTATATATAACATATTTATGAAATACAGGGGACCATATTGAAACATAATAGAGTTATGGCTATATATAACATATTTATGAAATACAGGGGGACCATATTGAAACATAATAGAGTTATGGCTATATATTACTTCAAGGACCACTTACACTTCACCGAATCCGTTAAGTGGAAACCGACAGTAAAACTGTTGTTTCTACTTTGAAAGCACATTAATGTACTGATAATTCAGCCCGTTTCACTCATTATTGAAGTCCTTAACAAATATATCGCGTATATGAGAAGCCTCATTTGGCGCACGTCGTCCGTCAAATGGTAGGTTTTGGAAAGTTCTGGTCGTTCTAGAACTTGTTGATAGGGCGAGTCAAATTTTTTGAACGCGAGTAATTCTGAAGTACACATGTGATTTTCATTATGCTTTTAACTGTTTTCACCTTAACTTCTCACTCTAAAAAATGTTCTGGTAAACTTCCTAATATGTAATGGAAGATCTTAACCTATACAATGTACGGTAATAATACCACACATCAAGATGCAGATACAGAAATGTTTAGCGTTGGTACTATACAAAGTTGGGAATTTCCCTACGCATTTGACTGTTTGTTGTGCAAATCTACGGACGCTACGACGTATGTATAGGGGAAAACTTTACGATTACTAATTTCGTATTAAACGTATACACTGGCATGCTAAATTTCCGAATAATTTCTTAGAGCGCGGTTCTGTAAAACACATGCCATTTCTGAGCTACGATAGCAAAGGTATTTTATACGACACATACGCTTGTTGTAAACATTTGTTGTTGTTGTTGTGTTTTGATAGCCTGTATGGAAACGTTCTAATTAGGTTCTCTGTTCTTCCCATAGCCACCAACACCTATATAAATAAACATAATAATTGTCAATAATAGCCATTAAGGTAATCGAAAACTTGTGCAAATAAGAGAAGTATTTCGAACCAGTGTAGTTAGGCCACTTTACTGTCTGTAACCTGATTATTATCAATGCTTCCTAGGCAGTTAAGATATTGCCACACGTCCTGGAAGCCGGAAATGGTTTTTTCCCAATATTTCCCTAGTGGGTTCTGGCAAATAAATTGGTTGTAGTCGTTTCCAAACGGCATTACACACGTCTTGTACGATGCCACTAACTGTCGAGAATCCCAGTCTGAAGCTATGTCTAGTTTGGCTGTAAGAGCCTCCTGTAGCTAAATATCTGGAGCAGAAACAACGGAAAGAAAAAACGTGAGTTCAATCGAAGAACCAACATGCAAAAAACATATCATTGCAAAACAGGTAAATCGATAACTGCAAAATTGTACCAAATATAATACTTTAAAACCATGGGTCATGCCAGTAAATACTGTGACATTAAAATTAATGTTAGCCACAAGAAATAACGTGTTCTTAAAAATGTAGAGGGTTTTTTCTATTGGTATTTACTCTGAAATAAATAACACATAGTGCAGTGAATTTATGACTGCGAGAGATTCAGGCGGTGCTTAAACAGCAGAGGACTTGAGCTCCAGTAAGTGCGACATAAGGTGAACACGAAGCAACGCGACGGAATACGAGGATAGCGAAACCTGGATTTCCCCGAGAAAACTCGCAGACCCCGAGCTATATTATCATTATTGTTAAGTTGTAACGTTATACCATCTTATATATTTATATACGCAGGAAAATATTTGTAATATTACAAATCAGTCGTTTGGAAACTACTTACCAATATCATTCTTGTAACACTACAAGCTAATGGTGTAGATGAACAAGGACGCACTGTAAACATCATGCGTATTATAAATAGCGTGACACACAATTAATTTTATCTGTATAGTTTAATACAAACGAAGTGCACATACAATAGTTAGCTAGTAATGTTACAAAAAAATATTTTGGCGACTAGTTTCCAAAGAACGGTTAGGAAAAACGTACATAAATGTTTCACTCTGTAAAGGACGTGTCATTTAAAAACTCACGAGACGTTAGGTTATTTTATTTAATGGTTTTCGGCAACCGCAAATGTTTTATTCCAAACAGTTTCTCTCGTGGAACTTCTGCAGCATCGTCTGCATTGATGTTATAACGCTTAGCCTGGCGTATTTAACTGTATCGTGCACTTTGTACGCCACACCCACCCCATTGTTTTGAAGTAGGTATATTTGGGAGACTGCATTGATGTGTCTAGCAATGTGTGATGATGAATATGTCATTTTGATGTATAAAATATATACATCATTCGTTAACGCAATTCTACACTTTTGGTTTTAGGTGACATCCTGAAAAAACAGTGGAAGAACCTTAGAGACAGTTACGCGGAATTCCTATGGAGTGAGCAAACACACACTGGGTAACAAATAAGGAGCATTAAACGGTACAAAACATGGCCATGAACCCAGCAAATGGACTTTCTGAGACCATTCCTCCAGTTCGCACGTACAAAATCAAATGTAAGTAGCGTTAATGACATGGTGGATGTATGAGACAATGGTGAAGAAAGCATGAGTCATAATACATCAGTTTGTGAACCTACAGCTGAGGATGATGAAGACGTGGAAGAGAGAGAGGAGAGCGTTCTCAACCACAGTGGGCACTGAAAAGTGGCAGTCAACCTGAACCAATGGCATTAACAAGGAACTGCAAACAAAATCATGGCGATGGAATGTTTCAACAACTATCCGTCAGTGAGCAAAGTTTTGACTTTTTTAGAAAACAGGAATGGCGATCAGTGGTTGTCCTTGGATGACATCGATTTGATATTTTCGGGCCATTTGAAGACATTAAAAAAATTCCCATCTCGACGACAAACCATCACAAAGTTCAAAATTGCCCACATTATATTGCCGGTAGAACTTTCCCATAAAATGGGGGATAGTAGGTTTAAAAAAAAACATCGTTAGGCTGTGCAATATCAAGTGGTTGGACAGATTGTATAACTAAGCATCAAATATTAATTAAATGTTAGAAAATATATAAAATACTCTTACCAAATAGTTACAAATGTACAGTTTGGAAAAAAAGGGAATAAGAAGATTTGTAGGAGACTGTGGAAAACGGATAGATTCTTATTCCCGTGTTCAAATCTCGATACACACCTTTATATTCACCCGTGTAATTTTATGTCAATGGAATTATTAAAAGACTTGGAAAGGTATTGACTTCAAAGCACCAATAAAGCCAGTGAACCAATTCTGCACAAACTTTCCTTTGTTCTGCATAAAAGTAACTCACCAACCTGTTACACAAAATAATTATTATAACCAGCTCCATGCATAACTAATTTTTCAAGCTGCTCTTAGAATGCCGGGAATTTTAAAGCTGATAAGTTCTTGTAGGGAAAACCTTGTATATTTATTTCAATTAAACATTACGCAGATAACACAAATTGATAATTTATTATTCGCGTGAATTATTGTAATATGGTAATAATCACTTTGATAGTTAAGTTGTCGCCTTGGTGTAATGGAAAGCGCACTTGTCTGCCAGGATAGAGAAGGTGGTTTGCGCACACTAACAAACAAGAGTCGAACATTTTAGAATTGTAATACGTTAATAATCACTTTGATAGTTAAGTTGTCGCCTTGGTGTAATGGAAAGCGCACTTGTCTGCCATGATAGAGGACGTGGTTTGCGCACACTAACAAACAAGAGTCGAACATTTTAGAATTGTAATACGTTAATAATCACTTTGATAGTTAAGTTGTCGCCTTGGTGTAATGGAAAGCGCACTTGTCTGCCAGGATAGAGGACGTGGCTTGCGCACACTAACAAACAAGAGTCGAACATTTTAGAATTGTAATACGTTAATAATCACTTTGATAGTTAAGTTGTCGCCTTGGTGTAATGGAAAGCGCACTTGTCTGCCAGGATAGAGGACGTGGCTTGCGCAACTAACAAGCAAGAGTCGAACATTTTAGAATTGTAATACGTTAATAATCACTTTGATAGTTAATTTGTCGCCTTGGTGTAATGGAAAGCGCACTTGTCTGCCAGGATAGAGGACGTGGTTTGCGCAACTAACAAGCAAGAGTCGAACATTTTAGAATTGTAATACGTTAATAATCACTTTGATAGTTAAGTTGTCGCCTTGGTGTAATGGAAAGCGCACTTGTCTGCCAGGATAGAGGACGTGGTTTGCGCACACTAACAAACAAGAGTCGAACATTTTAGAATTGTAATACGTTAATAATCACTTTGATATTTAAGTTGTCGCCTTGGTGTAATGGAAAGCGCACTTGTCTGCCAGGATAGAGGACGTGGCTTGCGCACACTAACAAACAAGCACGAGTCGAACATTTTAGAATTGTAGTTTTGGTCACTATTCGTCTGAAGATAGAGGCAATAATTAAATAAACAATACTAACACTCAAAACTCTTTTAAAATAAAATTTTGTTATGCTATATAGTTAATATTCCTTTACTTCTATGGGATTTTCCCACACTTTTGTTACGTTCCTTTTCCGAACGATTATGGAATACGACGTTACTTGTTACGAAAATTTACTCGATATTAAAGAGGTAATTTTACCTTACATGTAAGTGTAATTTACTTCCCTTGCATGTAAGGCAATTTCTCGTCAAAACTTTTTTTTAAAGTGTGCAGCATTATGTTCAAAATTAATAACCTAACCACTAGACTGCTTACACTTCCTAATGTTATAGCAACAGTGATGAATGTTAACTCAACTCAAGGCAACTACTAGGCGTTCTGCTGTTTTCTGTAGTCGGTACGTTCTTTCTGTATATCTCGTTTAATGGGATCAACTATTTCATCAAAGCAATCAACTGTCCTTCGGAAATAAATGAAAAACTGTTCTTCGCGTTTCTTCAGCAGCTGGTATAAAATGCGGAACTCTCCTTCACGTTCGCGATGCGCATTTGTCTTGTGAACCCACACTTTGCGTCGTGTATTCCGACAAGAAAAACGCGAATACAGTTACGATTGTCAGTTTTAACAGTTCAGTATGAAATACTGAAATAAATATTATGTACCCTTCTGTACTGTTAAATATTTGGGTGGCTGCTCATCCTCTATTGATGCCGCCAGCAGTAACGCTAAATCTAGGCGCGACCAGTCCATCAGTCCGTTTCTGTGCAAGACCAGAGACCTGGTGTGCTGCTGACATAGCTGCCGCCACAGCTATTGGGCCCGACCCAGTGTATAATCCATTCACGGTTTCTTCACACTTTTCTGAAGCCCTGCTGAAGTTCTACTTCCAGCATATACTTCCGCCTCGTGCGAACTAAGCTGAACTAATCCTGGAAAATCACACCAAAGTGCCTGCGGACTGCATTCGTGCGCACGCAGTTCTGACCGTATGATGTATGAGAACTATTTCTTACTAGGCGTTATAGGCTGTTCGTGGTAAAATCAGCACTTTTGAAAGCCCTGCTTAAGCCCTACTTGCATGCACGTTGCGCGTTATTCTACCTTGCCATTGCCTGATCACTGTGACAGGGCAGCGGCACGTCACTGCACTTTTACGAATAATTACCAACTTGCAGCTAGTAAAAACACTCCTAAAATTAATGGGATGGACCACGTCGCACACGCCCTCGAACAAGTAAAAATAATTATGAACTAGCGAGCAAACCTTGTAGCCGTTCACTCGTTCGAAAAAAATGCTCACTGGGTTTGGTTGCCTGATAATTTGTGCAGGCTACTGTCCGATGCGCACGAACATTTTCACGCGTTGATTTCGAGGTTCAGAAATCTCCGGTGGGACTTGAAACTCTAACATAATTCACCTGCAATGTTCTCGGCGGCTTCACGTCACTTTAAAAAGAATCTGACAAACCGGCGGTGCCGAGGAAATAACTGCCAAATGTCCGTGCATATTTTCCCGTGCGGCTGCAACCAAACCTGGCAGAGGAGTGTATAGCCGACTGTAGTTACAGCGATTCGACACAGGATCGCAGCACCGTCGACGGCCAGCGCGAAGAACAGCCTGCCGCGGTTCGTGCGCCGCCCCAAACAGTGACGTTTGGTGACGTCATTTCCGGCAACTTGGTCAAGAGGCCGGAAGTTGAGCGAATGCTGTAATATTATTGCTGCTTAAATTTTCAATTCATGAGACCCCCCTAAGGGAAATTGGTGTCTGATTCATCGGTCACCATATTTGGTAACGTCAACCACAATCGGTTGTGATTAGCTTGATCCCTCCCAGGAGTTATTGAAAGCCCCAACGATTTCTTGGGAATTCGGATTTTTGAGGGTAATTTAATTTGATTGGTAGCGCAGGAGGGTGGACCTGTATATTTAATGCCGATGCACGCTGCCATCGGGGTGAGTTGAGCGGCCTCGAGGGGGCAAGCTTCAACCAGAGATAAGTAGCATTATTATTTGATACACCCATGCAAACTCCTCAAGCGACCAGGTCCCTTGCATCACTTTAACGTTAGGAGAGGGCTATGCTGGCCGGAAATTTTCAAAGTATTTTTAAAGTTTTGTAAAATGTTGGCCTTTTAGCCAAAAATCCGATAATGTTAACTTCTGTGACCAGGGGTTTTGTAAACCTACAAGGAGAATAGTGACCATGTCGTAACCAAGAAGTTAGGTGGTTGTAACCACTCCGTACCACTTGTAACCACTTGTAACCGAGACAATTTGTAACCAAAGGCAATCATTCGCATCTTAGCATCGTAACCAAGTAACCGAGATGTGAGACTCTGTGTATTTGTGATTGGCAAATATTTTAAGAGAAAACTTTACGAAGTTTATTGCTTTTGCGAAAATCACATTTACTCGCGGGAGTTAAGCCTGGCGTTGCTTAGCAGTGGCTCCCATTCACTTGGGTTCGCGAGTAGATATGCAGTAAGTAAACAGTGAGGTTACTAGGCTTACTTAGTGATGACCAGGAATGTGTTACCAAAATGGTTAGTTCCTGATGTAGGAACTAAAAATTACTCAATAATATTCAGAGTAAATGTAGGTGTGACACAGAAATAAAGCCGCCATTTTGTAATGATGGTATTTTGTGGTCACTTGCCCAATATATTTTGTGAAGGCCTTTTGTTTTCACTCTTTAAAATGGCCAGTAAAGGGCGTAAACATAACCTGTATGAAACACTTGCTGAATAACAGGGAATGTATTTGGTACCTGAAGTATCTGGTAGCATTTTATTCTATACTTTGGCCAGCTGTATTTTGTTTTCACTGATTAAAATGGCCAGTAAAGGGCGTAAACATAACCTGTATGAAACACTTGCTGAATAACAAGGAATGTATTTGGTACCTGAAGTATCTGGTTGCATTGTATTCTATATTTTGGCAAGCTGTATTTTGTTTTCACTCTTTAAAATGGCCAGTAAAGGGCGTAAACATAACCTGTATGAAACACTTGCTGAATAACAGGGAATGTATTTGGTACCTGAAGTATCTGGTTGCATTTTATTCTATATTTTGGCAAGCTGTTTTTTTTTAAGTAAATGTTTTCGTAAATTTTTTATACATGGGAGAGGAAAATAATGTTCACTTTTCAAAATGTAATGTAAAAATAATAACAAATGGAAGTTTTTTTTCACCTGGCAGTATCATTAAAGAATTGATCAAAGAAAAAAAAAGCTATAATCAAAATAAAGACTATTACCACAATTCTTTGTTTCTGTTACATATCGGTTATAACTATCATGTGCCCTTACACTGTACAGAAAAATGGTTTTTGCATGACTTTTGCCATTCGCTGTTTTCTGATGGTTTTCCTATGCCTTATGCAAGTTCTGCCATGCCACGCTCTTGGTTTAGGACGCAAGCAAGGTCAAATCACTTTATCCATGAGTCGGTCAAGTGAATCTGTGAAATTATTATATAAGTAAATATTTTTCGAAGTTGGTCATTTTTACATCTAGATGCATAAAAAAAACATAAAGCGATAGAAATAATGTAAGTTATCACAAATAGTCAACCAACACTTTTTATTCGACATTAATATATGGACATTTTTCCCATCCATCGTTACCAACTTTACTGGGCGCATGCCATTCAGTGCGCTCATTAACATATATGCTGGCATGGCCAGTGACTTTTTTCTAAGGTTGATTTCAAAAGTGCTCACATTATCGTGAACAGCCTTTACTAATACATTTGTTTTCGCCCTGATTTTTATTCAAATTATTCATAAATAAAGCATTATAATTTAAAGATAAAATATGCAAAACATTTAAATTTAACATAAAAAAGCAACTTTCATGAATACAAGTATAAAACGCTTGTGATAAATGGCCTAAGTTTGAAATAACTAAACTAGTCATACATGGAGAGATTTTCTAAACGTTTGGTTAAAAAAGTGTGAAGAAACCACGAATACCCTATATGCTACGTTGATCGCTACCACCACCGCTTTAAGTTACCACGAATACGCTATATGCTACGTTGATCGCTACCACCACCGCTTTAAGTTACCACGAATACGCTATATGCTACGTTGATCGCTACCACCACCGCTTTAAGTTACCACGAATACGCTATATGCTACGTTGATCGCTACCACCACCGCTTTAAGTTACCACGAATACGCTATATGCTACGTTGATCGCTACCACCACCGCTTTAAGTTACCACGAATACGCTATATGCTACGTTGATCGCTACCACCACCGCTTTAAGTTACCACGAATACCCTATATGCTACGTTGATCGCTACCACCACCGCTTTAAGTTACCACGAATACGCTATATGCTACGTTGATCGCTACCACCACCGCTTTAAGTTACCACGAATACGCTATATGCTACGTTGATCGCTACCACCACCGCTTTAAGTTACCACGAATACGCTATATGCTACGTTGATCGCTACCACCACCGCTTTAAGTTACCACGAATACGCTATATGCTACGTTGATCGCTACCACCACCGCTTTAAGTTACCACGAATACCCTATATGCTACGTTGATCGCTACCACCACCGCTTTAAGTTACCACGAATACGCTATATGCTACGTTGATCGCTACCACCACCGCTTTAAGTTACCACGAATACGCTATATGCTACGTTGATCGCTACCACCACCGCTTTAAGTTACCACGAATACGCTATATGCTACGTTGATCGCTACCACCACCGCCGATTTAAGTTACCACGAATACGCTATATGCTACGTTGATCGCTACCACCACCGCTTTAAGTTACCACGAATACGCTATGTGCTACGTTGATCGCTACCACCACCGCTTTAAGTTACCACGAATACGCTATATGCTACGTTGATCGCTACCACCACCGCTTTAAGTTACCACGAATACGCTATATGCTACGTTGATCGCTACCACCACCGCTTTAAGTTACCACGAATACGCTATATGCTACGTTGATCGCTACCACCACCGCTTTAAGTTACCACGAATACGCTATATGCTACGTTGATCGCTACCACCACCGCTTTAAGTTACCACGAATACGCTATATGCTACGTTGATCGCTACCACCACCGCTTTAAGTTACCACGAATACCCTATATGCTACGTTGATCGCTACCACCACCGCTTTAAGTTACCACGAATACGCTATATGCTACGTTGATCGCTACCACCACCGCTTTAAGTTACCACGAATACGCTATATGCTACGTTGATCGCTACCACCACCGCTTTAAGTTACCACGAATACGCTATATGCTACGTTGATCGCTACCACCACCGCTTTAAGTTACCACGAATACGCTATATGCTACGTTGATCGCTACCACCACCGCTTTAAGTTACCACGAATACCCTATATGCTACGTTGATCGCTACCACCACCGCTTTAAGTTACCACGAATACGCTATATGCTACGTTGATCGCTACCACCACCGCTTTAAGTTACCACGAATACGCTATATGCTACGTTGATCGCTACCACCACCGCTTTAAGTTACCACGAATACGCTATATGCTACGTTGATCGCTACCACCACCGCCGCTTTAAGTTACCACGAATACGCTATATGCTACGTTGATCGCTACCACCACCGCTTTAAGTTACCACGAATACGCTATGTGCTACGTTGATCGCTACCACCACCGCTTTAAGTTACCACGAATACGCTATATGCTACGTTGATCGCTACCACCACCGCTTTAAGTTACCACGAATACGCTATATGCTACGTTGATCGCTACCACCACCGCTTTAAGTTACCACGAATACGCTATATGCTACGTTGATCGCTACCACCACCGCTTTAAGTTACCACGAATACGCTATATGCTACGTTGATCGCTACCACCACCGCTTTAAGTTACCACGAATGTTGTAAATATTACATTATTTTGGAGCCCTCCAGTATAGATGAAAACGGATTTTCTTCTAGACTGACGTATCATGACACATTCAAGCTGGAAACGAGTTAAACTACGATATGAGCCTACAATGAACTTTTCTACAGACTTTTAAGAAATAAAATGATAGGGTCATCGCTGAAAGTTCCGTGTACACGCAGCGCTGCGAGAACACTGTACGGCAGTTCAGAGCTCTGCGCGTAGAGGCGATGGCTCTCTTGTAGCATGTGCCAGTGTAACCCTTATAGCTCACTTGCTTCTCGGCCAAAAAAGGAGGAAAAGAATGCAGGCAGGTGGGACACTTAATAGAACGTATGAAGTTCCACGAAATATTGGACGACCTAAGTGATTCAGAATATAAAATCACAAGAAATAAGGATGACGTTCGGGAAAATGTAGGACAGAAAATTCTAACGAATGCTAAGTTTCACATTGTCAATTAAAAAGGGCGATTCTCGAGACGTAAGAAGAAGTTTTTACATCCGTATGTCTTGTGCCGATTATTTACGTTATAAATTCTTATTTCAACATTTGTTGAACAAATCGCAGTCGTAGTGCCAATATATGGCGTTCAAGTATTTTGAATTTGCAAAACTGTTTTGTTCCGAAATACCTTGTTTTTCTGTTGACTGGCAGATGCAGCGTTTTCGCTGATTACGCAGAAGTCATCTATACGATGCACTTCGTCCATATTACCTCACAAATGTCCAAGTAATTGGCACTGGCGGTAGATAAACCTATCCTAAATCTGTGGCCAATGGTTATGTATGAGTCACCAGTCGTCAAGAATTAGCAAACAAAATTTTTTTCACATTATATATGTAAGGTGTTGTAATGTATTTAAACCTGTTATGCCTACTAACATACTAGAAATATGTGTGTCGTAAATTTCGTGCATACAATTGTGTTTTTGTAAGAAAATGTAGTCATGTGTGTACACCAGAATAACATTACGTGGTAAGATAATAGAAATAATTATAGGCGCGGACGTTTATGTTTGCAGAGAAAGATGTAAAGAATCAATGGAAGAATCTAAAGGATTGCTACGCCAAACATTTGCGGTCAACAAAAACACACACCGGACAACAAACGATAACGGTCTCTCTGTAGAACACATGGCCATGGGCTCAACAGAGGGCATTTTTTTTTTTCCGGCCTCTCGGGCAATTTGAAAGTAAGGAATCAAACATTCAAATTTGCAATATTTTCCCACCGAGTCGAATGCACCGAACTATAATGAGACCGAGTCGTTGGAAAGAGCGGAATATTATTACACTGGGTAGTGCCGATGACAGACGACGGATGTGCCATGTACGTCGCATTTACTCAGTTCGGTAGTAAGATCTGACACCAAATGTTAAACGGAAACCATCATCAGAACGCAAGTTCTGAACACCCGTCCTCAGTCAGTCAAGATACAGCTTATGTACGAAGCACGCTGGGGAATCCACTCTACGACGAGATTGATTTACTGTGCATGGGTTACGATTTTGTTATGAACCTGTGTTATCACGGCAGGACTTCTGATACTGAAAGTGACGTGACCGTTGATTTCGAGAGTATTATCGCCCTTACGTTACGTCAGCGTGTGTTCGTGTGTGTGTGATTGTAAATACTCGACACGAGACATTCATACATTTTGAACCGTAAACTGGTTTTATGACGAAATGATTTGCTTTAAAGTCTCGTATGTTTATTTATCGTGCACAATTTCGTAACTTCGTCCTAGGTGGGTGTCTCGAACGCGATAGTGTACCTTGAAAACGGCCCTCAAACTGCGATATGGTGGCTCGGGTGTGTGTGGGACATTGCCCGCTATCGCCTCCGCGGCCGTTAACCGCCGCCGCTCCAGTGTGTACACGCTATTCGCGGTAAAGCGAACACTTTTGAAAGCCCTCTCAATTTGAATAGTAGTCAATATATATCTTATTTTAGCGTTGTAAGTTAACTTCCAAGTGTGGAATAGACACGCTGTTATTATTACTTACATGTCAATATTTAACTATAAAAGGTGGTTACAGGATAAAAAATGGCTGGAAGGAGAACGCAAGTAGGGCCTCAAAAGTTCTCACTTAACCGTGAACAGCCTATAGTATCCTTAAGGCTTCCAGGTGCCACAATCACTGTACATGTAGTCGCACGTTATATATATATATATATATATATATATATATATATATATATATATATATATATATTCTGTTTTGTAGGCACGTATTTTTACAATTCTCTGACCACTTGTCATGCCGAACCACTCCATTACACAATAATATTTTTATTTACAAGAGTTCTCGTTTTTCTTTGGCATAACAACAGCTAGTGAATTAAGTAAGTGATTAAGAGATGATTTCGCATAATAATTGGACTGTCACCTTTAGCAGACAAAAGGCAGCATAAATTTAACTAGCCCCTAAGATCCGAAAATCACACTTCAATAATGAACTTTTTTTTTTTTTGTTCCTCAATCAACAGATAAACATATTTTTCTTTTAACAACAATATCTGTTGGGTTGAAACAAGAGATGCATAGCTCGTGCAAAATATTTTGCCCAAAAAGCTTATAATTGTCCATGTAGTACTTGAAACAAGTATGAAACTGGAAAAAAAAAATTGTAACAAATTAATAATCATAATTCCAAGCGTATATTTTGCGACGGAATCTAAGGACTTATGTGCATTTCATCATTATACGCTTCGTTACGAGCAAAAGAACTGAAATTGTAGAAATATTTTTAACTAAACCAGATTTTCTTAAAAATACTTTATACTGCATAATTTGTTCCCACTTTACAACGTTAGAATCAGCCGCCATTTAATATAAAGGTTCTTTAAATTCGTTTTTTGTAACTTTCACTCCTAACATTCACTCCAGATACAAGAAACTAGGTTCGATTCCTATTGGGTTCGCTTCAGATTTTCGTACATTTTAGATTTTGTTGATTGGCATGTTGTGTTTTCTCAGTTTGCTCCCATTTCCCCCATTATTGAATTCAACCACAGCTCCAGCAATACTTCACACTCGTCGGCAATGAAAGACATCTGTGGTTGAGCCCCGCTAAGATATCTCACTATCACACATAATATGCATCAGTTCTTCCTAGAAAACGTACTAATAAAAATATACGCAAAATTCGTTTACTTTACATTTAAAAATCCCGAACCATCAATTTATTCACACAGGAATCCCCCACGAGTAGGTACTGTTAACTGTGAAACCATGATAGAAATAATTGCATAGGCTCTGAAGACATAAGACAATTCAAGAAAAATACAGTAACATTTTATTTAAAATATGACAGTTGAAAATTTTTTTAGCTTGTGGCTTATCTTACACTAGCATTCCCATAGTTTGGTTCTCTAATGATTTTTCTAACGATTTCCGAATACTTATTCTTTAGTGTTGATTATGTTAATATTTTCATTACCCCAACCATCCACAAAAATCTCGTAATTAACGTTCATGCAAACCTAGTCAGTTTGAAATAGTAAATAACGTACAGAAAATAATGCACGTTCAAAACAGCTAAGCAGTCGGACATTGGCTCGCATCGGTCGTATTTTTATTCTAATAGCGGAACTTGTTTGTGATGTGATGCTCGTGCTTATAAGTTAACGAACCCAGGACAATGTAACAGAACTAAATTATCATAACACAAACTCATCCCCTCTGCATGTAACATGCAGGCATACTAAACCAAGATGGGGGTAAGTTAAAACGTAGTAATCACATATATAATTAATAAAAAAAACGGAAGGAAACGCACACGCACACTCCCATTGTCAGCGCTGAGACCTCGTGGGGAGGTTGGTAATATTGGAAGTCACACCCCTTCTCCCCCCCCCCCCCAACATCCACGCTCTCCACGTCACAGTTCGTTTCCCGTTCGGGGTAGTTACATTTTATTTATACACCTACACAATATAACCAATTACACATAGTCAAAATATGAAAACGAACTCTGGAATAAACCCTCTGTCATATACCAAAGGATATTTGTCACAGCGAATGTTTTACCATTGACTGTTTACTCGGCAATACGTTGAACTACAATAATCTGTTTCACTCATACCTCCGTTCAACCAATTACACGCATGCGATCAATCCCAGTCAATGCTTCTCATTGGTCAATTACTCACGTCAGCTCCATTTACTCACCTGCGTTCGCCTGCCATATTGGCCAGCAGAAACAAGTGAACTATCTTGCTAGCCGAGTGAACTCTGCTGCTAGCTGAGTTGCTTGGGGTAAATACTTAGTATATATTTTTGAGAATTAATTATTTAAAAAAAAAGTCTTTTCGGCCAAAATTGATAATTTTTTTTTCGATTGACTATGCAGAATATTTATTATTATGTAATACCCAAATTTCAAATATTTGGTCAGCTAACCTTTTTGCAGATGAGATCCTAGAAAAATATGGCGAGTTGATGTCACTTGCTTGAAAAGACACTGCAAGATATGTCGCTTTGCTACCAACCTTCTATGTGGGGCATAATATTGGTTCTAGTGGCAGAGAGAGTGGATGACGGTGAATGCCATTTTTTTTTAACAATGTGTTCATAAAAAAAAAGGCTAATGAAGAAATAACATAGGAGAAAATTTCTTCTTCTGGTATGAGTCGAAGTACTACAAAAAACCCGAAAATTTTGTTTGTTTTTCTAAATTTTTTTAAATGTAATATTATTGTAAAATATAAATGTTATAGCAGTTTTTATAAATAAAAATTAATGTTTCGTTTTTCTATTTCGATAATGTTTTCTAACGTATTGATACAATTTCTCAAAAGTCAGTGGGCCTAGCCAAGTCCTTTAAGGGATGGAGATCTTAATAAATAGAAGAGTTAACTATAAGTTCATAATTTAATTGGAATAACTGCAATGGAAAAGCTCTCGACTCACTAGCTCAAAGTAAATTTCTCTTACCTGTTAACAACAATTAATTAATTCAATCAATACAACTTACAGTCATCTAAAAGAAATTAATGTAATAAAATGAATTAAACCAGTCCCCGATAAACAGTGTATCAAAACTTGCTGGATTATTTTATAAATTATATGTCTATACTTGAGAGTTCCAATGTTTAAAATAAAGTTCGTGTCACATGTTCATACAGTCCCACCGAAGTTCAGTCCAGATTCCACCAGTCAGCAATTTTCTATAGATCTCCGAGCGCCCTCGTGCACAGTAACCAGTCGTCGAGCACAGCAACCTCTCGTCTGTCCACACCGCAAACATCTCGTCCGCCGTCGTCTCGCGATCATCGCCTTCGTCAGTCCTCTTCGCCGATGTCCCTCGCTGCACCAGACTTCTTCCTATTGCCGCACTTCAGACAGGTGGCTACCTTATTGTCAGCTGACCTTCCATCTGCGGTGGAATTTATAGTGTCGTCTGCCATAGCTGAGAAATTACTCCAAATGACGCTGTGGTTCATAGTTTCCAGAATATTCTTGCTCATCCTCCCAAGTCGTTGGATCCTATGGTAGGGGAAAGGCGGGTTTATGATACCAGTCAGGTCGGTTGTCAGTCATTCCCCAGTCGCCAGGCGACGGAGCTTTGAGTCGGTCTGACTGGGGGGAGGAGGGTCGAGGTTGTTCAGCCCCACTTCCCCACCCCTTCCTCCCGCAAAGGACCACGCTTAACAGGAGCCCTCGTCCAGTGCGGGACTCAAGAGTGTAAAGCTAAGAATAATAAATCCCTAAAAGAAACTAGGAAATTCATAAAAAGCTAGGAATAAATTACAATACTGACTCCGACCACCATGCTGGATGTGAGTGACCTTGACCCTGGCCCCAGTGAACTTGAACTCGAACAATCGAGAAAAAATCATAAAAATCTTAAAAGGTCATAAAAATATGGGATGAGGAAAAGGAAACTGAAAGAAAATCAAAATACCAACTTATTAAATAGATAGTGAAGAAAATTATAATACAAATTAAATATTTGTACAATCAACTAAAACAGAAATTGTTTCAATCAATAATTTAAAGTCTTGGTAATGAAAAATCGTACGGAAATATTACAACGGTTCTGAAAGTAAATATAATACTTGGAGCCTCATTAAAACTAGGGAAATTATACAAGATGTCCATTTAAGAACTAGAAAATAAATTGTATGTAGATAAACAAATACAGACAATTTCAATTATATTTAACGAAATTTTGACAAAACAAAGTATGGATTTTGAAGCATGATACTTACGTTGAACTATGTGTAAATAAATATATAGATAATCCACGGAATGATTCATCATCATGCATTAAATTACCAGATAAAATTATAACAAAGAAAATTTGTACCAATGTATGGATAGTTTAAATAATTCCTTTATTGCATATAATTTCATTTATATATAGCTACAGACTAGGCCGATAAAGTTTTTAAAACTATAACAATTTTGTCCAGGAAACTGACCAAAGCATAAATTATTAGAAATAATAATGCAAATTCATAGCATTCGTAAATTTTAGAAAAGGCGGACTGGACTTTTTCATCAATCTTAATTTTCTTGATAAAAAGTTATGTATTTACCCACTAGAAATAACATAAAATAAAACGCATAAACTTATTGCACTTTATAGATTGAAAATAAACTCATTACTGATGGATCAATGACATATCAAGATTAATTTCATCGTAATGAAGTAAACATAATGGACAAACGTTACCTTGAGAGATGTTTTAAGAAAATTTGGTATAACAAATGAAATAAATATGAATAATATTGCTTAAGAAATAAAGCGGTTAGATAATAAATGCCAAACTTACGAGGAATTTTTCTTTTTTAAGTTTAGAATTTTTTTTTTTTTTTTTTATGCAGATTTCGAATATTCGTTAAGAAATACGGACACTTGTTAACCAAACCATAAAATATGTTACATAATGAAATATCACAGGTATTAACTAATCAATTGTTAGCCCACTTTCCGAAGGTATGAAATGTTTATGAGATCACTTTCCTGTCCGAGTATCTGTGTGTGGAGTCTGCAACACCCTCCTCCCCCAGCCAACTTCAACTTTTGAATGCGTGAACCTAACTTCGCCAAATTCGGTACAAATACGTATGGTACTTAGGAAGAACACCCGACTTTCAAAGTTGTCGACCACGGTGGGTGCTTACTTTCAAAATGAGAGTCATTAAATTTTTAGCGCGATATATTATAACTCGGAAACCATTCCACCGAATTAAACAGAATTTTGTATTTTGGCAATGGATCAACTAGGTGTTGGTGATGGATATTATTGCTGGTCTGCCATTTTGAAAGATATCTACAAAAAAAAAGCGTTTACATTATTAATCGAAAACTACTCAAGTAATTCTCGCCAAATTTGGCAAGTAAGTAAAACTATTGATGTCCGTGTAAACTTAAGCAATATAAATTGATTCAGCACTTTGTTTCTAAGTGGCAGCATTACGCATATGTATAAGGCTTATTAGTGTGCTGAACATATCAATTAGAATCATCATGTACGCCAGCAAATAGCCACTTTTCCCACCATTTTTTTTTTAAGATAGCGCTACACGAATAAACTAAGTTTTAATGTTGTCTCGGGGAAAATTGACCGGTTCATTCCAAATTTGGCAAACAAGTAGTAATGTAGCAGATGGTGTAAACTTGTACACTTCAATTTATCCAGATACGGGATTTAAAAATGAAATGTCTGCTATATATTAGCTTTGTATGCTATACGATCGAAACCATGTAATTAATTCCGACTTAACATCTGTATGCTGGCAGTATATATTGTGTTTACACAAAGTCTCTCTGCCCGCCATTAGTAAGATAGATTTACATGAAGAATTGAAATTTTTCTCATGTATCCTGATAAAACCAAGAGATTCCCGCCGTGTTAGGGATATTAGAAGCACTCTCGCAGGCCAGCTATACTGATAGGTATGTTTTGAATGGGCCAGATAATTATTTAAAAAACGGCAGCCGCATAAATATTTTACTTCAGTGTGTTATATCTAAGTAACTACGAAACCAATTTCACGTTATCTATGTATACTGGCATTATCTATTATAACAATTCAACTTATCAGAACAGAACATCACTTTCTCCGCCGTTTTGTAAGCAAGCTGAACATGAAAACTGAAAATGTTATTTCATATCTCGGTAAACAATCAAACGATTCCCACCAAATTTGCAAATAAATTGCACAGTGGTATGCCATATTATGTTATAACTTTTAGGTGTGCTTGACACTCATTTCCAGTTTGGCTGCCTTATTAACACTTTAGATTATTTTGCAGTGTCTACGAACCTATATAACGGATTGTAACTTAGCTTTCTTTACATTATCTATGTCAATCATCGAATACGCTAATACATAACATTATGTCATCTGTTTATAGAGATCGTCATTCAGTAAAATTCGTTGATGATAGAGTTAAGGCTCAGTGATAATTTCAAATACATTCATTCAGGTATCGATAATTCAATCGAAAACTTAGCTAAAGATACAACAATTTAGATAAATATAGATATATTAAGGGACGAGCAATTAGATCTTTTAATTAAGAAATGTATCTATCCCTTAAAATATATGGATTCAGAATAAATATTTCAGAAAACTAAATCAGTATCAAATGATAAATTATATTCAAAACTGAATAAGCACACGTCTCTAAAAAGAATTATGATAATGACAAAATACGTGGGAACAATTTAATATCAACACTTTAGAAACATAAACGGAAACATACAATATATGTAAAAAGCTTAGGTACTTTGAGAAAGAATTTTACACATGTTTGTTTGAAAACACACAATTTAGAGCCTTCTTGATATTACACTGCATCGCGTATATCCTTGGAATTCAATGCTAAAATTACTGAATTTGAATTATATTTATCGGATGTATACAATTAAGTTTTGTTCTTAGAAAAAGATAACATTATTGGGATTTCTCAATTTTGTAAAAGGTAAGTCAAATCACTAAATACACAAATAATTATAATTTGATATATCTGTATGTAAAGAATTTACATTAATGGACATTGTCAGAATTTTTACCATATAGTGGATTTTAAAGGATAAAATAATATTTTGACGAAGATATATTAGAAATGTACATTTCAAATTTACTAAATGATTCTGTAGAAGTATACATTTTGAAACTTGATTATAATATCAAAATAAATTTCATAATGATCATAAAGATTTTTCCTTACTTCCAGAAGATATATTCAAATTGGTAGCAATTATATAACATTGAAAAGTATATTTTACATTACATAATATTTAAATTTTGCCTTGTACACAAGTTAAAAAATGTTCAAAAAATGTTAAACTTCGAACGTATATTGATCTCAAAACACAAATAAGGGCGAAAAATAGCAAATTTTCGTATTTTGAAAAGGATTTTATTGAATTGAGTATTCAATTTATGGCAAAACTATGGAAAATATAAGGAAAAGTAGGTATAAAATTAGTAAATAATGCAGAAAAGTTTGAAAACATAATCTGTAAACCTTATTATGATCGACATATTTTTTTTCTGAAAGTAAGAAAGCCTTTCACTTGAATAAAACGAAATATAAGTTTATTATATATTTACGTTGAAATGACAAACTAAGGCTTATCAAAGTACTTAATATGCAGTTTTCACCACAATAATTAAACTAAAATATGGTTAAAATAATTAATTTTTTTTTTACCAAGACACTGATGATTTGGCAAATAACACAAATTCATGATCTTTACTCAGATACGGAATGAATTTTAAGCAAGTTATTATCCAAAAGATAATATTTATAAAATACCAGATCGAAATAGGAAGGTGAATGATGAGAGATGAATATAGAGGTAAAATATTGACAGAATTTGGTGGATTAGGGGCAACAATGTATGCGTTCAAATTTGAAGAAAAAGAAAAAAATTCAAAAGCAGATTAAAAAAAAATTTGTTGTTGAAAATTTAATAATATTTGTTGGTTATAATAAGTGTTTTATTCGAAGAAAATATACTGCTACGAGCTCGCTGCGTCGCTGTTCGCGCGAGTGAGCGAAGAGGGCAGATATTCGTCATATAACAGCGACGACGCTACGGAGGCAAGGCAATGACGGGTTTCGCATTACAGACGCATTCCAATGACACGGGTTGTATTGTTTACTGCATGTATCTGAAGAATGTTCTGGATTACTGAGCTCGTTTTCTCAGCGCGACTCGGGGTGCATTGCACATTTCAGATAGTCACGGCGGAAGGTACAATTATTGCGAGAGGCCTCCCGGCCAGGTGTTGAGTGGAGAGTTGCTTTGGAGTTGATGAATGGATGAGTGGCGGAGTTCCGAGCGATAGAAGAAGAGCAGAGGGAGAAGTGACCAGTGGAAAGGAAGTCGGCTACTCGGGGTATCAAGTAGTGGAGTGTGCGGTTGGCTGATTTGACTATTGGACTAAATGTGTGAATGAAAGACATAAATAATGGCAACAGATAGACTGAACACATGTCGATACTGAGTATGAGTTAATTAACTGTAACCAACAGAGACAATTAAGGAGAACTTTAATTAGAGTTGAAATAGACATAAAATATTGCACTCGCTGTTAAATAGGAATAGTAAAAGTGGAGACACAAATATTATTGCTGTAAATAATAGCTGCGTGAATAAAGTAGAAATAAATTTAAGTTTCTTTAAATTTCTTAATTAAGACTTCCATCCCTCGCGAGCTCAGATACCTCCTCAGGCGTCACACGTAACAATATATGTTAAATTGAGAACTTTACAATATCTGACAAACATAAGATTTATAGAGTCCAGATGAATAAAATAGCTTTAAATTATGAAGATTATCAAATAATATTAGTTGAAAATAAAAGACACATTGCCATATAGATACGATTATTAAGAAGATAAACAATACATAAATCTTATATAAATGGATTGGTTGGTAAATAGAGTAATTGCGACCATGGTGACTATTGAGGTGAAGATTATAGAGAACCAGTAAATATTGCGTGAGGTGTCAATTGAATGTATTGTATTTTGAATAATCGTAACGATGAAGATGACATTGTATGAATCATATATGTAAGTTAGTGTATATGTTCCTATGGTAGTAAGCCTGTAAATAAGCATGTAATTAATTAGTTGTGCTTCATCTCTATCATCATATCGTTATCAGCACCATCAAAGTCACACACAAACGTATATTTTTATTTCTTAGTACATATGAGTAAACAAGTCGTTATTATTTTAATAAAACGAAGGCTAAGTAGGCATAGAGATAATAGAATCTTCGAAACGAAGCATAGTGTTTTGATCAAAACTTGTAACAATATTTGTTTCTTAGTGATTATATTCGTTCTACTTAAAGAACATACCATAAGCAAAATTGTATTGGATATTTACGGTTTTAAAGAGTTTAAATTAAGTACTGTGGAACCTAAAATTTTATATATATTTATATTTATAGTAGTATTTCTTTCAATACCTACCATATCCGATAATCTATCATCAAATGCATAATTGAATTCGGATTTTAATCTTATTATATTCCTCACATTATCTGGCAGTATTTATAGTTCATTTGTCAAAAACTGATCTAGTGAATTGGTGGTGTTATTAAAAGAATTTATATCATATTGCCTTGGTAATTTTTGATTCGTGTGAGTAAACAGATTTTTGTCACTCTTAACATCGAGGTATTGAGAACCGATGAGGGTGAAGCGAGGTGAGTGCGTATGGAGCAGCGGGAACGGGAGATCCCCGAGAAAGCCTGCCGACCAGTGGCATCGATTCCCATGTACGAAAATCCGGAGGCTATCTTGCCGGGAATCGAACTCTGTTCGCCTTGATGAACGGTGGATTGTCTCACCACTACACCACATTTGACTGGAATATATTATTGTTGTTGTATTATTATTTAATGTTGGGTTTCAGATATTTTGTATGAAATGTTATCAAAGCATTACATTTGTTCTTATGATGAGTATCAAAACAAAGTTTCTTCTTTAATACAGAAATATTAATACTTAACCTAAATTCCTAATTATTCATTTTTATACAAACTGAATATTTATATAATGTATTATATATGTACAATGAATATATAATATATAATGAGAAAAATGTATTGTAGTGTCGTTGTTTTGATTTCTAAACGATAATTAGGAAACAAAAAGAATGATGGACTATTGATTGACAATATTAGAGTGAAGTGAAGCGAAGAGATTTGAGAAGCGCTTAACAGCGAGGTCTTGGACAATATTAGAGTAATAATTGTTGGGCAAATGTAATTGTTATAAAACAAATTTAATGATTAATTTTGTATACAAAATAGGATCGAATAAATTACGCGTTTGCTCAAAAATTTTTAATCATCCAAAATGTATTCAGTTACAAAATTATTATGAAATGATATCTAAACAATTAATAAAACGAACTGCTTACATTTTTAATAATGAGGAAGAGATAATACATCCATGTGAATGCGAAAATATTCAATGGTTATATTCGCCAGTGTTATTTTAGCTGTCAAAGATATAATACTACAATATTTTAAATAAAAACATGGATGTGTTCAATTTAGCTTAAACATACAGTAAAGTTTCAAAGCAAATAATAAGGGACGATGCAATTTTCTTATGTATTTTTCGTCAAGATGGTAGAAAGTTTTAAACACATTTTCAATTATCTTATTGGCTGAGACATGGATTATTATAGATTTAATGAGTTATGTTTCAAGTGTTGTCTCAAATGTTTAGGTATCCTTACAATTGACTTGAATCGAAATTAACAAAGTAAAGTAGAGAAAAAACGTTGGCTTCGGTATGAACGGATTTATGAACCGTTAAAATTTCGAATTTTGTAACATTTGAAATTTTTACAATTTGAACCATTAACTGTCTGATATGTTAACATTTTAAGAGCTTGGAAATATATATATATATATTGCTATTTTAACAATTTACAATTAGAGCTGTTTGCCGTTCGAACAATTTCCCACTGAACCATTTATAATTTGAATAATTTACTATTTTAAAGAATTTGCCATTTTAACTGTTTGCGATTTGAAGCATTTACCACTTGGACCTATTGCCATCTGAACAGTTTACCATAAAAAATATTTACCAATTAATTGATTTTTTTTTTATAAAATTTTTATTTTATGAATGGAATTCATTATGGAAATTAAAACCTATTCCCTTGCACCCCGTAATCAAAATGTTATGTTTGTTTTAGATGAAACTAACAAATATTGGTTCAAAGGTAAGAATATATTGAATATAAAATAATTAACTGATTCGAACAAAGCAATAATAATAGATAATGTTGATAAAAAATTTTTATGAAAAATTTATTGAAACATTATTTACTTTAATGAATCTGACATTTATTCACACATAATGTTATCAGACAGACCAACGCCATTTCAAAAAGGGACCTTTTAAACTCTTCCATCTATTCGCAAGTGTAGTGATTTGAGAAGCGAACAACAAAATCAGAGTGAATCAGATTATATTGTTATTGACTTAAAATACACGGTGTTAAATATTAAATATATGTATTATATTATATATATACACTCATTTGCAGAAAATGTAATCGCCATGAACGAATCGGGCGAGTACAATGGAGGATGCCACACATAATCGTCGCAGCCAAGACATATATCACATATGCGTCACTCTAGCATTTATAGCGGCATCACACCGAATAAGGCATTAGTAGGAGTGTGAATCACAGAACCAAGTTCAATGAACACGCAGCATGCCCCGACGACGCATTCAAAAAGCCTTTGCTCAACTGGGTGAGCTTGAGTCCTCCGAGAGTCATGTTAGGCGTTTCGACGCTACTTGAATCGTTCTGCCTACACTGTGCGTCGCTGTTGGACGCTGTGGTAACCTGAGGGTACACACTTCCATCGAGAAGGCTCGCGTCGATCCAGGCCTCGAGAGGTGGCGCCTTTCAAGGACATATCACGGCAGCTGGGAGAACGTCTGTGTCCACCAGTACCATAGCCATGTGCCTAGCAGAGTCACGCCTTTCGTCGTGGCGTCCCGACGTCTACCATTATGACCTGAGCATCGCCGAGCACATGTGAATTTCTGCCGTGGATGGACAGCAAGGCTATCCTGCGCATTGGTGACGGGTGGTTTTCAACGACGAATCACGGTTTTTTTTTTTTCTTCGGATACAGACTACCGCCGAATTCGAATCTGGAGACGTCCGGGCCATCACCACGATGCATCACTTCATTGTGGAGTGGCACGCCGCCCCAATGAAGTGTCATGGTATGCGGTTCCATTTTCTACGTTTCTCGCACCTTCTAGGGGTGACTGAAAGAACCCTGATTGCGCGACGATAAATGCAGGAAATTCCGCGACCACATGCGCGCTTTTCCTGGCGCAGCTTTATAAACCCATTTCCCAGCAGGATAATACCCAGCCTCACACAGCACGGATATCTCTGGTCTACCTTCATGATGTCACCATGTCTCCTCAGTCAACAAAATTCCTAGATCTCTCGTACCTTGAGAACGTTAGGGACCAGATTGCATGGCAACTTTGGTCAGCGACAACTACGGCAGATTCACAGGTTCATTTGTGGCAGGACCATCCTCAGGAGAACATCTGATGTCTGAATGCCTTCATGCCTGATGGTATCACTGCCTCTCTCCTTGCTACGAGTGGCACAACACCATAGTAAGCGCAACCTGGAAGTGTTTACGTGTTTGGTTTGGTACAATATTTTGATTTTTTATGTGAAATGTTTTGATCATACTGCATTGCTACACTTTGTCGTAATACGAGCACAGAGTGGCTGTAGTCAATATATATATATATATATATAAAACTTATGGAAAACCACAAAATGAATTTCTTCAGATAAATAACAAAATAGGATCAGAATTACATCCTATAAAAAACGAGTAGAGCATATATACCGCACAGCACCAAGCCATATCAATTCATGGCCTCCAAGATTCCATAAACAAGGTATGCCTTTACTATCTATAATCTGGTCCTGTAACTCTCCATACCAAAACTTGTCCAAGTTCCTGTTAAAAATTGCTGAACCACCCATTGGCCTGATGCCTCCTTTCATTTAAGATTCCGGGCATGTCATCTCCATAGCGAAAACATTCTAAATAGCGCCAAGTAAATTTCAATGTTCAGAACCATTTCACTTATGTGCCTATAGCAGAAACACACTTCTATAAAACAAAACTGGAAAATGACAATACACGGACTAAATTAACTGTAATACCCATTCCATAAATCATGAAACTCATTACGTTCTGTGTAAACATGATCTATTTTCAACTCAAAGACGAATTCTACAAGCAAGCTACTGGCATGGCAATGATCTCCTCACTTTAACCTTTCATAGTCAACATTTTTATGGAGAGTTTCGAGCAGGAGGCATTGAAAAAAAAACCAACACTCCCCCTAAAGTCTGGCTGTGTTATGTTGACGTCACTTTCTTGATCTGGCAACATGGAACCGACAAACTGGACGACTTGGCCAACTTTCTTAGTTCACTAGGACCATCAATACAGTTAACACACAAAACAGAAACCAACGAGAGCCTTTCATTCTTAGATGTATTAGTATAAAAGAAAGACCAGAAATGTACCACAAATGTATACAGAAATCTTACACACACTGGTCAATACCTCCACTTTGAATCGAACCACTCTGCAAACGAAAAAACTGGAATTATCCGCTCTTAACCTGTCCGAACAGACAAAATATTCTCCGGCAAGGAATCAATAGTTGCTGAACATAACCGTCTCGGAAATCAATTTCTAGCGAAGGACTATCCTATTCGGACGATAATAAAGCGCATGAGAAACGCAACACCTCTCACCAAGCCACACAAGACGACTGAAAGACATGCAGGAAATCTGGTTATTCCTTGTGTTCGTGGTTGTTCAGAAAAAATAGGACAACTGGGAAATAAACATGGCCTACAAACAGTTTTCAAATCAAATGCCACATTGAAAAGCATCGTAATTAGGGTGAAGCCAGCTACAGACAAATTACAGACCCAGGACTGTGTGTATCAGATACCTTGTGAGTGTGGAAGCATGTACATAGGAGAAATTGGCAGACCCCTTTATCTACGATCAAAAGAGCATAAAAATAATACTATGAAGGATAAAACAAAAAAATCTAGACTTGCACAACATGTTTGGGAAACAGCCATAACATACAATAGGAAAATGGTACTCCGCTTCTATAAAAAAAACACCCGATTAAAAGGAAAATAAAATAATCATAATTTATTGTGAGCAATAAAAATATTCAGTCAACAGAGCATTGAATTTAAAAAAAATGTGGAAACCTTCAATTGCAAAAATAACCAAACTATGTCATAAAACGAATGTGAAAGAACCATCGCACGAGGCAACAGCCTATGAAAACCACTGTTATGTGCGGGGCCTATCAGGGCAGAGCTTCACTGCAATTGGTTATACAATATATAGACAAACTTATGTTTGCAGTTTTCCCTTTCAGTTCGCCGCAACAAGATCGCCTAACTAAACCTCTATTGTTATTCTGTGTCTTTGTTGTGTCTTCCAGTGTTGTGCTAAACTATGTCCTTGCCTCAGTGTTCGCTGTACTTGGGTTTTTTTTTTTTTTTTAGCTTTTCCGTTTTATGTTACATCTTGAAATTTTATTTTTTGTTTTCTGTTTAGTTATTTATCAAAAAACATTTCTTGTGGGATTTACTATAAGTTTCATTTATATATATATATATATATATATATATATATATATATATATATATATATATATATATATATATATTTGACTACAGCCTCTCTTGGTTCGTATTTAGTGTATGTTTCATGTCATAAGTCTTTGTTTTATGTGACGACATAGTGTGGCAATGGAGTATGCTCAGAATATTTTAATTAATCACTCACTCCCATTGCAAAATCTTTCAAATACTTATATTTCTCTTGTATACACACTCTCATACGTCTTGCGTCTGTGCCCAGTGATGCGCCCCTGCGATGGCACATTACGGTTGCAATTTTTTTTTGCACTTGAGCGTATACATAAAAAATGTTTCTTGTTTATCTGCTAATCAAGTAGTTGAACTACTAGAAAATAAGAATGCAAGCAAGCAGTGCAATTATCAACATAGTAAGTATAAATATTACAAAATATACAAGGACAATTGTAGTCAAAAATAAACCTGCAACAGGAAACTGTATTTACCAATGAGCCAGATATTTATAAGTTAATTAACTGGTTAAAAATGTCCTTTCAGAAAGGTTACAAAATTGGGTTTCTCAGGACGTTTTCTCATCAGTTCGTAGGTATGCCGTGTATAAACTACAAAACATCAATGTCATAAGAGAAAGAACTTCGCCAACTATATTGATTGATTATCAAAATGATCACAGTTTTAAAGAACAGTAACTGTCACTGAAAAAAAAAACAAGAACTTTAAAAAACAAAGCATCCACACTGACAAACGACGTAAAAGTAGTTGGCATAAACTATTGTTCCAGTTTATACGGTACCAACGACGAGGAAAATATTCATGCAGTTGTTCTTAAAAAAATCTGAAGCACTAGTAGTTCTTTTCGGATTTTTAGGTTGCATGCCTTCCTGTATTATCGAGGAAAGGAGTATGCGAAATATTTTCAAACTTTTGGTTTGATTTTTTTTCCCCTTTGACCTGGAATGCCTGGGCTGTCAGTGGTTAGTGATACGTTATTATTCAAACGAAAATACTGCATAAATTATTTTTGTCTTGATGGAATCGGTTGTGCACATTACAAGTATTGAAGTACAAAATCAATATTAACGGCGATTTAATTTCCTAAAGAACAATATCTAGAATCACTAACTGTTTTTTTCTCATTCTGTCAAACATTAATTATTACTTGTATATGGGAATGCTCCCTCTTATTGTTCGTCAAAATCCACAAAACTCAACATCTCATTGGAGCTACATTTTTAACGTTGTATGTAGATTTCTTTACTAACTAACGTTGTATGTAGATTTATTTACAAACTAACGTATGTAGATTTCTTTACTAACTAACGTTGTATGTAGATTTCTTTACTAACTAACGTTGTATGTAGATTTCTTTACTAACTAACGTTGTATGTAGATTTCTTTACTAACTAACGTTGTATGTATATTTCTTTACTAACTAACGTATGTAGATTTCTTTACTAACTAACGTTGTATGTAGATTTCTTTACTAACTAACGTATGTAGATTTCTTTACTAACTAACGTTGATGTAGATTTCTTTACTAACTAACGTTGTATGTAGATTTCTTTACTAACTAACGTTGTATGTAGATTTCTTTACTAACTAACGTTGGATGTAGATTTCTTTACTAACTAACGTTGTATGTAGATTTCTTTACTAACTAACGTTGTATGTAGATTTCTTTACTAACTAACGTTGTATGTAGATTTCTTTACTAACTAACGTTGTATGTAGATTTCTTTACTAACTTACGTTGTATGTAGATTTCTTTACTAACTAACGTTGTATGTAGATTTCTTTACTAACTAACGTTGTATGTAGATTTCTTTACTAACTAACGTTGTATGTAGATTTCTTTACTAACTTACGTTGTATGTAGATTTCTTTACTTACTAACGTTGTATGTAGATTTCTTTACTAACTAACGTTGTATGTAGATTTCTTTACTAACTAACTAACGAGGGACACGCAACGAGTAAGAGCTTAATACACAATACAAATTGCTATAGTTTCTTTTCAAATCTAATTTACGCATGAAAACGCTGGACGATAAGTCCTCTGAATTTCGTTATCACCATCCTATACTCTAAAAAATTTTTCTTGTCCTTGAAAAAAATCCTTGGAAACCCAGTTTCCACGAACATCCGTTCTTAAACAACAAAGCGATTTCTTGTAATATTACAAATTATAACCTTGTATTACAACTTGCTCTATTGAGAAGTGTACATAAGTTTTTTTCTTCTAGGAAACATCTGTGATGTATTAATGACAGAGAATAACTGAAAACATTTCTCAAAATATAATCAAGAAGAATACTTCGCCAGCAAGGGGACTTGAATCCACTCCCCCCCTTCCCTTCACCACTCCTTCCTCGCCCCCTCCCCATCCACCCCACCCTGTATTAAACGCCCTTAACTTTAACCACGTGACCAACTTGACTTCCGAACGTATGACTTGCTTTTATGTTGAATATATATATATATATATATATATATGTGTGTGTGTGTGTGCAAGTACTAACAAAATACTAAGGAAGTTACTTGAATTAAAATAATACAATTATATTATTTTTAAGAGTTCTGTGTAACTAGGAAACATTAACAGTTAAAGAGTAATAAGGTAACGTTTTATTGGAATTGTCGTTTTATAGTGATTATTTGAAATGTTTTAACTTACGCAAGCTTGCAGTACATTTATAATACATATATACATTTATTTTTACGCCCAACTATACTTATATCACCCATAGTTTTTGCAAAATGAGCTATATACTGTTTTACGTTGTTGAGTGTCCGCCATTTTGCTGAAGCTCGCGGACATGGGTCAGTAGAATACAAACATTTCTTGAGGCCTGTTGCAAACACGGTCCTTGCAGTTTTACAAACGAGCAGTTTTACGAGAGCAATCTCCGTACAGTTACAACCATTTGTAAAAAATAGAAACAATTTGTCGGTAAAAATGACAAAAAAAACATTTTAAGTAGAGCGTAGAGATAGGATTCGTGGCAAAGCGAACAACTTATAGAAGCCTATTTGATATGCACGTGGAGGCAGCGAGGTGCTGAGGCAACTCGCGCTGGCATGTTCTGTTTATAGAGTGGTGTGGTGCCTTCAGTTCGTTAACTGGAGTCGAGAGCGACCGCCGCTGAAGCGAAGCCACTTATTTATATCGCGTAACCCTCCTCCGGTTTCTGGCGGCAGTCGTGGGCCGTGCTCTCATGGTGGCCGAGCTTCGCCCTCTTGAGAACATTCCTTTCCGCGCAAACCACCACACTAATCGCATCAAACGTAGCTGCCGATTCGGCAAGTGCAGTCGAACCCCCCTCCCCGGCCGGGTCACAACTTATCATTTCCTCCGAGCAAACCTTTCTCCTTCGCCCTGACCTACGATTTGCTACCCGAGTAAACGAATATGCTTCATTGATTCCCACAACTTTTAAAATATCAACGTGCATTGTCGTCTAGTTTTCCAGCAGCTACCAGCAACCACTCGAATCGTGTATCTTGCCGAGTGGAGGATTTACAGCTAGTGCCATACAGCTCGTTATATAGCTGCACGTAAGTGCTCACAGTGGTGCATTTCCGCTACGTTAGAGGGTCTAGTTCATATCACCACACTTGCCTTACCTGCCTATATGCACACTGAGAAAAAGGTTTTGTTGAATCAAACGAGATTTGTTGCGTGCAACCTAATTATTTGTTTACATAGGGGCAATGAAATATTATGTTGCTGATACCAAATTATTTTGTTGTTCTCATTTGGTTGCCACAACATGCGAAATTTGGTTGGTGCAACTAAATATTTGTTTTGCTACACGTGCAATAAACAGTTTGGACCGATATAAAAATAATGTTACAAGTTCGACCGAGCTTCGAACCGAGAGGTAATGTAACAACTGATAATTCCGGAAAGCTTTGAAATATTTCAGTTATACAGCTTTACTTGCACGTTTCTTGTTGCATTGTTTTATTAATGATTTTATACGATTGTTAAGCCTCACCAGATGCACTAACAAACACGGCTACTACCCTTATTGCCACAGCAAAAAAAAACAAGCTCTCGAGCTGTATTTTCGTACGAAGGCAATAAAATGAGTGGCCAAACAAATATATACATTTTATTCAACAAAATATTCAGTTGGCAGTCTAATGTTTTTTTTGAGCCAACACAGAGATTTTGTTTATTCAACCGTAATATATTCGCTTAGACGAACAAAGGTAATTTTGTTGCTTTTAATATTTGGTTTGCTCAACAATATATATTTTTTTAGGGCAACTAAATATATATTTCGTCGTATACAAACAAATATTAACCATTTTGATCGATTTTCTCTCATTATAGTCCCAAATATAGATATTTCCTAGGAAAATAATTACCCCTGTGTGGATACTATTGAATTACACACACACACATATATATGTATGTATGTATATATATGGGCTTATTATATCAGAAAATTATTATTCATGTATGCACGTTACTTAACTCATAATCAAGCTCTCAAAATGTAACACTTTTGTAATTACTTTGCAAACATTGAAAATGGCTTTCCTACTGAACGTGTGTATTACATAGTCGTACATGATTTGATGTAACAGTCTTGGATACGGCGGGTGAACGAGTTTTCAGTCTTTCGGATGCCATGGATTGCAGAGAAACGCTTGGATGTGAAACGGATGAACATATTACTGCAAAAGTGCGTTATTTGAAAAGAATAATTAATGTATTTAAAATATTTTTGCTCGAATTTTCGTTACCCTTCAATAACTAATAAGTTTTCGCTCTTTTAAAATATGATTTTAGAACAGCGTAGGTAAATTAGTGTCAGGTTTGACATGGTTTATTCAAGAATTTTATTTTCAAGAGTAATCGCTTTTATAAACTTATATTCATCGCCGATGTGGATTAATGCCGTTACACGTTATTGAACATTTTCCAGCCTGTCATACCTTACAACAACGTCACGATTTATTTTGGCACACTTGAAAATCTAATTTGGCTACTGACATTTTATGGGTGTGTTATTTAGGTAATGCAATATTTTGAGAATATTCCTTAAAATATAAGGATCGTATAATCTTCTACCGACTGAATTTAACATTATGTGTTGTTATGATTTCAGAAATGTTTAAAGGTTACGAAGTAAGCCAACGAAAGATCACATTGCCTTATAAATGTAAAACAATTTTGGGAAATAAAATTGTTAGCATATATACTGTTTTATATGACAAAAAATAACGTTTTAATAGCTAATAGGTAATAAAAAAAACATGTTCATACATGTATTGTGTTGTGAACCATATTATTTTTTCTTGCGAAACTTAAAAAGTCTCTCTTTGACCATACAATTACTGCTTCCTAAACAAACATTACGTTTTATACTAATAACTCTAACGCAATAACGGTAAGTAAACAAAATATTACCTCAATGCTAAAGCGTCTTTCATGCATAAAACATATACTATTTTTGACGCTCATACTCGAGAGCGAGAGTTTAAAGGCTTATACTGCGCTCGAGTCTGCTTTCATGATCTGTTATTTATTCCATTGTAATATATGTAGATATCTTATCCGAAGTAAATATCGTTGCGTTTTCACTCAGTTCAACAAAGATCCACTAATGGGTGTCTGGTAACGGGGCCATAGCATTCAATACCGACCCCCACCCTTCACCCATAATAAATAGAAATTATAATGGCAATTCCAAACGCACATGTACCTGGTCTTGGTATCTACAAGTAAACATACAACCACGTGTACGGTGACGTCAGAGAAATATTGTCATTGCGGGCTCCGTTGTTTATTTTCCCGGCGCAAAGCCGAAACCTCTTCAATCTCTTATTAAATACGTCATTGTCCGGTTATGAAAGCATAAATAATTAAATGACCGCGGCGTGAGTCTTCCAATTTATCACAAATTACCGAGATAGATCCGGATTGTGACGAAGGGAGGGAGGGGGTAAATAAATATCCCTATTCGACTAATTAATTTCATATTCGGTATTTGTGAAGTTAACAGAAGACCCGAATATTGTGTTAACTGGTAATAAAATTACAAATATATTAATTATATTATTTCCGTTCGCTGAACACTTAATTGTCAACTTCTTAGGTTGCTAATTTGACACTTTCCGTTTTAATTCTGAATATGTTTGTTATGAAAGTGACATAACTGCATAGGTGAGACGGGTACTACTGGATGTATCCTGTGAACAATCACAGTGCTGTTCCACACTACCTCACCTCGTCTCTTCTTTCGGAAGGCCGGCAAGACATGTTTTAATTCTGAATATGTTTGTTATGAAAGTGACATAACAGTATATTGGTGAGACGGGTACTACTGGATGTATCCTGTGAACAATCACAGTGCTGCTCCACACTACATCACCTCGTCTCTTCTTTCGGAAGGCCGGCAAGACATGTTTTAATTCTGAATATGTTTGTTATGAAAGTGACATAACAGTATATTGGTGAGACGGGTACTACTGGATGTATCCTGTGAGCAATCACAGTGCTGTTCCACACTACCTCACCTCGTCTCTTCTTTCGGAAGGCCGGCAAGACATGTTTTAATTCTGAATATGTTTGTAATGAAAGTGACATAACAGTATATTGGTGAGACGGGTACTACTGGATGTATCCTGTGAGCAATCACAGTGCTGTTCCACACTACCTCACCTCGTCTCTTCTTTCGGAAGGCCGGCAAGACATGTTTTAATTCTGAATATGTTTGTTATGAAAGTGACATAACAGTATATTGGTGAGACGGGTACTACTGGATGTATCCTGTGAGCAATCACAGTGCTGTTCCACACTACCTCACCTCGTCTCTTCTTTCGGAAGGCCGGCAAGACATGTTTTATTTCTGAATATGTTTGTAATGAAAGTGACATAACAGTATATTGGTGAGACGGGTACTACTGGATGTATCCTGTGAGCAATCACAGTGCTGTTCCACACTACCTCACCTCGTCTCTTCTTTCGGAAGGCCGGCAAGACATGTTTTAATTCTGAATATGTTTGTTATGAAAGTGACATAACAGTATATTGGTGAGACGGGTACTACTGGATGTATCCTGTGAGCAATCACAGTGCTGTTCCACACTACCTCACCTCGTCTCTTCTTTCGGAAGGCCGGCAAGACATGTTTTAGTTCTGAATATGTTTGTAATGAAAGTGACATAACAGTATATTGGTGAGACGGGTACTACTGGATGTATCCTGTGAACAATCACAGTGCTGCTCCACACTACCTCACCTCGTCTCTTCTTTCGGAAGGCCGGCAAGACATGTTTTCGCCTCGGACAGGGCAGGCTCATCTTACCGTCAACCTCCAGTTCAGACGTGTTGGCCCTGCAAGGACCTAACCGCTTCTATACTCATCTATACCACAACAGTAATCGTAAATATCCCTGATAGCCCGGGTACATTTACCTTTTGAATGGCTAAAACTTTTCCGTGTTTCCAGTGTAACTAATTATTACTTTTTTAAGTAATAAATATTATTTAGATACATTGCGTTTGTAAAACAGTATAATACTGACTAATTAATGCTAATAAATATTTACGATTAGTAATTTAATATAATCATAATGGAATTAATAAGCATTTTACATCGGCGATTTTATAAATTTTTATTATTTCATTTACCGATAACCACTAAAATAATATGCGTTGATTTGAATAAACTTCTAGATGCTTGAACTACTTGTAAAGTTATTCTAACAAGGCAAATACATTATTAGTTTAAAATGTTATTAATTTAAATATATATATTGTATTATTAAAAAAAATTATTTAATGAAAGATTGAGATAAAAATAAACATAACATGGTTTGATAGTTTTGTGAGAATAATGACATACAATAAAAATTGTTGAATTGAATAAACTATTATTTTCTTTAAAATTTGATGTTAGTTGTAAAAATATCCTTGTTCTGTCGCAATGGAGATTTGATATTTAAAGTTTATTTTCAGATATCAACAGATAAAAATGAGTACTTTTTATCATCATAAATATTTTTATTTTTATATCACTGAAATAAATATTTTAGTTGACTTTCATCAATGACGGAAAATAAAAATGGATCTAATGCTTAGCTAGTTAAACATATTTAATAAACTGTAAAATGAATTTAGAAATATAATTAAAAATATGTAATGTGAAAGTAATACAATAATTATATTAAGGTAGTATTATATGTTTGGGAATAATTTTAAAATTTTACTACTATATAGAGAGATACACTTTTTTGAAAACTAATATAAATGTTCTAGAGAGTGACAAGAACTGTTATCTTACAACACAATGGAATTTAAAAAAAATAAATGTTGATATAAACGCGTATCGTATTCTGGTACATGCGAAATAAAGAAACCAGATTAATTGCTAATCGACTGTGTACCTCCAATACTCCCCACTTCCTACCTTGCAGGGGTCACCACAAAGCCTGTCGTTGGCCGTGTTTTTCCCCTTCAACATTTCTCCGATTGTTGTCACCAAACGGATGTTCAGCGAAAGGAAGCTCACCATAATTGTAGGGGAGGGGGAGGGGTATAAAGTGAGGCGTTCTACGTACTGAGGAGTACATGCTCGCTCCAGATATTGAGCTCGTAATTACGGACCATAACTATTTCAGTTTTTGCATAATACAGATTTTTGACATATATTTCCAAGTAGGCCTAAGTTATTATATATGTGCCATATAATGGCATTGTTATTAACAATTGCCAATATTGTTTTGATACATCATAAAGGAATTTACAGAACATTCTATAATACAAAATTATTAACTGTGAACAATAAATGCAGAAAGAAAGGAAAGAAATGTCAGTTTTAGACAACTGAGAAGGTTAAGAAATTTTAATTTTTGATGGTTTTTGCATTATGGTGATTCAGAAACAAAGGTAGCAAGAATGTTCACAAGTACCATATTACCCTTTTGTTATAATTTACCACTAAGCCGCAGCACAAGGACACCGCTACGTCACACAGCTATTACATAGCGGATATGTCGAGTCAGAACATCGCAATATCTGTTGTAAGTTGGCTGCACTCACGGAAACACAGTCAAAAGTAGAAATGCGTAGGGTGATCAGGTTTTTACGTTTAAATAGCTCTTCATCGTCCAGAATTTTTCAACTTGTTGAGGTGAATGTTGCTGATATCATGCCATGAGAACAGGTGTGGTGCAGACTTTAATAACGGCATGTCAGATATGCAAGGTTAGCACGATCTAGTCGGCAAAGTACTTCCACCACAAATGGCAATATGAGCCAAATTAATGGCCTGATTCTGGAAAAACATTGCATTCAGCTTAGTAAAATTTCTAAAGAACTCAACATCTTAGTGGGCAGTGTTTCACAATATCCTTCATGATCAACTGGGTTACCGAAATATGTTCTCACTCGATGTGCAGAGGTAACACACAGGTCAAAAAGTAACTAGGATAGGTTTGTCTCTCGAGCACTTGTTGCGGTTTCATGGTGAAGGAATGCCATCGTCGCACTGTATTGTTAAAGAGGATGTGACGTGGGTGCATCATGTGACACCAGAGGCGAAGCAAGTGTGTCTGTCGCGGAAACACACTTCGTCTTCACCTTCCAAGTAATTCCGAATAGCTGCATCTGCGAAGACATTTATGGCGATGTACTTTTGGGAATACAATTGGGTTCTTCTGGCTGATTGCCTAATCAGAGAAGAGTCAGTAAATGTTATTGTTACACTCTGAGGTGGTTGCTGGAGGCATTTCGCACAAAAAGAACTTGACTTCTTGTAACATACAGCATGCTACTACTTGACAGTGCCCGACTACTCAGCAACAGGCACGCACAAATTGTTACGATGCTTCCAGGGGGGAGGGGTACTGGACCATCCTTCCTACAGTCGTGACCTGGTACCCAGTATTTTCCATCTCTTAAGACTATCGAATGAACCTTCTGGGTGGTCCGCAGTTCACAACCAATATGGAAGTTCAGCAATCCGTTATTATGTGACTTCAGGGACTGGTTACAGATTTATTCTATGCTGGCATCGAAGTCTTGGTGGACCATTGAACCAAATGTTTGGACAAGCATTGTGACTATGTTGAAAAGTAGTTTTCTTTCTTAATTCTGACGATTATTTATTATGCCACATGCATAATATCATATACCTGGCACAGAACTCTCAGAAATTATCATATTTTGTGCATGTATCGCTTAAAATTAATTAATTTTGATGAGGTTACATAAATGTAAAAAAAATATAATGCTTTAAAACTCGCAGATTATATTGTTATGCATGAACTCCCGCATTGGGCATGGTTCTGTGTTACCTGGTTATGCCCGGTACGGCGCTGTGGGGGATGACCAACCTCGATCCTCCCCCAAGGCAGACCCAGTCACTGCTCTGTCATCCGGTGGCCGGGGAAATTATTGACAACCGACTAGGCTGGCATCGCAGCCGCTCCAACCCCCTTCGGAGGAGTCAACGACTTGAGACGATGAACAAGAATTTTCTGCCAATCATTTTGCTCGGCACAATGCGGCATTTGGAGAAGATTCTGGACCGAAGCCGACGACACTATAAACCCTCCTCCCCCCAGCCAAAGAGCAGTCTGGTTTCTCAGTAACAATCAGGCTTACGTACTGCAATCGGGTGAAATTTGGTGCAGTATTGGACATCAGCGGAGATGAAGCACAACGGTGGAGGTTGGGAGACGATAGCAGACGAGTATTCGTGCAGTGTCGACAGACAAGATGGTGTTGTATTCGACGAGTAGAATATCCTGGGCTGGTGTAATATGGACTTAATTAATGCGAGACTGTATGAATGTGTGATATGGACTTGTAAATATTGTAACTCTCAAAAATTTATATCTAATTTGTAAAATACTTTAAAAAAGTTTTTATACACTCTTCATTGGGACTGATTTCATTTATTTGATTTACTGTATTTGAGGTGATAGTAAATTTTACTATTTACTTGGTTAATTGTAAATCGTAATTTATGAACCTTTATTGTGAGGTATTAAGTACAGAGTATTTTCTTTATCGTGTTTGTAAATAAATAAGGAAATTATTATTGACACTTATATTTAATTTAAGACCTTTATCCTTCATAGAACCTGGCTATGCCCAATAGAAAATACACCACCTTCACCAAAACATACTTAATGCTAAAACAGTTAGTTTAATGAGCTAACCCATATAATCAGTGTTCGTGACATACTCTCTGATGTCATGGAGAGTCTGTTCTTACATGATGGCGTCATGGTGGAAATTGTTGTGTATCTAATTATCTTCAATGAATTGTGCTCAATAGGTATCAAGCAGAGAATTATGATATACAATCAGTGAGTCGTGTATTTTATACCTGAGTTTGTTATGGAATGCTTCAAAAGCATCATACAAGAAGAATTTGTCCCCAAATTAATTTTTTTTGTTTGTACTCAAAAAACCACTTATTATATACATATTTTATTAGGAAATGGAATGCCATGTGACTTTACTCATGGATCTAGTAACCATAATTTTCTTTAAAATTGTTTATCTTCATTTTGGTTTTAAATTTATTATATGTGTGCATACAATTGATGATAATTATCTCCCACAGATTCCAGGCATCAGTAACAGAAACAATTTTTTTTTTCGTAATTATTTTTGACATAGGGATTTAATTAAGTATTGCTATGACATTTAATGTATCTTATCAACCTTATCATAGTTTGGTCGATTTTCAGCTATCCAAACACAAGTAGATTTGCCTCTGATGCTTCAACAAAGTGAATACTTCAAGCATCCCTATAAAATGGACGACTTGGGCAAGCCACTCTGTTTTAACGGATTTTGCTGTGTAAAGTGTTGTATAGATATAACTCGCAATATTTATGAAATACACATTGCCTGCACATAACTGAATCCCACACTCTTTTCATTGCATCCTTAAAACATTGCAATAATGTGTGCTTATAAAATTGTTAGTGCTTTATTTTGTTGATAAAAATAAACCTAATACATATTACATTTTGTCACTTGGCAATGATGCAGCGAATGTTCGGTTTTAGTGTTTATGAAAATTGGTAGTAAAGTACTAAACATTACTTAATTTGTTGATGTGCTTATTTCAGGATGATGTATTCATTTAATAGTATAAATATGACATGAATATTTGATTCGTTTATAATATGAGTTCGATTATATCAATGACGTTTCCTTGGTATGCATGTAAACCTACGAATACATGCTAGCAGTAGTTCCTATATTAGTACAATTGTTGTTGGCATTTTTACTTCTAATTGTTGTTGAAATAAGTCTTCAGGTAGTCGGCTTAGCTAGGTCACCTCACAAAAATTCACACACTTCAACACATATAACCAGTCTTTATGAGCAGTTTTCTAACACCTACTAAATCGCTATTATATTCATATATTCGCTATTTGACATTTCTTGTAGGTACAATCAAGTATGCATTCATTCGTCCATTCAGCACCACCTTGTTTCAATGCTGATATTGCCAGTAATGCCTGTCCGAAATTGTTTGGCGCATCACGAACTCTACCATACACAGCCACACACTACTTATTTGATACATCGTGCTATGCAGCATTCACACACTATCGTCCCTCCCCATTGCATACACACTCGTCCATCTAAGTTTCACACCATTGCTCTCCGTCGATTCATTCTTCGCCGCACTTCGCCAAATGGCTGACACAAAATTACGACCCAGCAGCTGCACTGGTATATATAGAAGCAGATTTATCGACTTAATAGCAAAACTGCTTCCCATGCTGCCATGGAGAAACCCCAGCTGGCCACACATGACCTCCAGTTGGAGTATAGCATCAAGATTTTGGTGAGCCGCCGCAGACAAGGATTAAGATACACTTACTCATTATGGATGGACGAGCAATCGGCTAACATCTCAGATGACCAGCTCCAACCCCAAACTGATACTGTGAGACACCATCCGCTCCCGTCCCACATCCATCTGCCACCTTTACACCCAGAGGAACCTGGGTTCTCACTGCGGCACTACTCAGCCTGTACCGCCTCTCCAGTACAGTGCCAAAGCTGTGTCGCATCTCACTGCATCGATCATTCGCATAGTAATTAACCTCACATATCTTCATCAGCATGCAAATTTTCAACCACTGTCACCAAAATTTCAACCTCTATGGATCGGGGCCACAGTGTCTGAGTGGTTATCCTGCTCGCCTCCCACTAGGGAGAACCGGGTTTAATCTCCGACCAGGTCACTAACTTTTTTTCGTACGTTGGAATCGTAATGGACGATACTGCTCGTCGGTGGGTTTTCCCGGCGATCTCCTGGTTCCCCCTTTCATTACCTCAATCGCCCTTATCGGCTCTCAAGACCTCGTTGTTAAGAGCCACCCAAATCTCTTCACTCACTCACTTAATGAATCGGGCACCCAAGAAAACGTCACGTTGGGTCTATCCGATCGTCCGTGTACTAGCTTAAAATTCCTTTGCACAAGTGGGGTCCTCACATGTCTTTTAAAACTGTGAAGAATTTGTTTACATAGAAATTCTGGTTATGGGCCCTGAGATCCAATAGCCTAAATGATAGCTATTCCAATGCCTCGGCAAGTGTGCGGGCCTAGGTACCATCTGTTGGCCCATCCATCAGGCCCGATAACACATCCTCTGTATGTGATGTTCAGGATGGACAGTGATGTACATGGTGGAACCCAATTTGTTTAATCTCGGGGCTGCTGTGTGCCAATGAAACACTTTGGAGGCTTAGATCGCCTTGTTGGGAAGAGCTCTGTACGACTCAAAGTCTGTCGCTTCACTACCCACCTACTGTTAAATGGCAGTTACCAGGTTTGGATACTAGTAAATGGTACTGCCCCGACAGCTCAAACACCCAGAGGCTCTTCCTCCCGAGAAACCCAGGGTATTCATGAAACTGTAACCACTGTGCAGGCATCCTGACCCATAATCTTCTTTGCACACTGGGCTCCGACGAGAAACTAGATGACCTGAAAGATCATATTATAGCCTGCTGCTGCCTACTCCTTCAGACAGGGATTGGACACGAATATCGGTCTTTCCTTTGTCTTCCGTGGCCACATAGCATTTGAAAGTACCTGCTCTTCATCTCCAAAATAGAAAACCAGTGAGAACTCGCTAGGCTATTCACTGTGTTGTCTATTCTTGGGAAGGGATAAGAAACTTTTTGGTCATGTTATTAAGCTGGTGGTAATCCACACAAAATCTCATAGATCCATCTTTCTTTTTACCAACAACAATGGGAGAAGGCTATGGACTCACTGATAGTTCGGTCATATATCTCATTTATCTCTTTCAGAATTCCCTCAACCGTCTCCTGCGATGCTAGCATTAGTTGCTGTGGTGGCTGCTAAGTGGGCATCACATACATTGTGTCTATGTGCTGGGAAGCAACATTAGTCCTGCCAAGGTAATTTGGCCCATGGGCTACAGCATCACTATTTCTGTGAAGTAATTTAAAGAGAGAAAGTTCTCTTGTCACCAGTTCAAGATTCCTCTTGTTCTACATAGCAATATTTCCATAGCCTCTGATAGGGGACATTCGGTTTTTTTTTGTGGCCTCGAAGCTTAAGGAACTTGTAAGATCTGCTTACAAGACCCTCTCATTGCCCTCTCCCCAATACACATAGCACTGTAAGATGAATTGATCATTATTACAATAGGCTGTTCACGGTAAAGTGAGCACTTTTTATGGTCTGGTTACTTTTTCCTTTCAGCCATTTTTTATCCTTTAAACATATTTTTAAATAAATATTGCCATGTAAGTAATAAACACAGCATGTATATTCCACCACATTCTAAAGTTAACGTCTAAGGCTAAAGTAAAGCATAATTATTGACTATTACTCCAAATGAGAGGGCTTTTAAAAGAGCTCACTTTACTGTGAATGGCCTTTAGCAAACTGTCTGAATTTGAAGAGACCAAAGCCCTTTCAACAATGACGCCAACTGACAGAACACCATCTTTCTGGACTGGTTCGATTATGCCTAAACACCTGACAAATTTCCACTGGCATCTGCCTAGAAAAACAGTTTCGCTAGAAGTATAGAGTACATTGGACTGACTACACACTGACAGGTAGCTCATCGGCGAAGACAAATCTCGTCGTGTTGACACTACTAAATCCGTATTACCTGCCTTTATCACTGCCAGTAGAGTGAAATAAAAAACCCCAACACCTCAGTACCCAAAATTAATTTGTTCTCTAGTTATGCTATGTAAATACAGTGCTTTATAAAGAGTTTACCGAATTTCAACTGTACCCTAATCATGCCTTTATCTGGTGTGTGGACCCACCTGTTACTATAGTCAAATAGCACTGTTCCATGCTATCTTCCTGATGTTGACATCACCATCTTTGCTCAGTGTCATGGTCCGCTATTGTGAATAGGGCACTTTTGCCTGTTTTGCCGACTCCAACTTCTATGTTTGGGCCAGGATACCCTGCATGGTGTGAGGTACAGCCAAACATACAGCTTGCTGCACCTGTATATCGACGATAGTATTGAATATGTTGAATGCATCCTCGGGGCACTCTGTATAGATGGGTGGGGCAGCTGCATAATGTTCTGCCACATATCCTATAGTTATTATGCTGGTCACTGTCTGCTGCTTCACAGTAAGGTATGGTGGGATTTTCGCAAGTACTGGTCACCGAAATGCAGCTACAATACTGACACCAGTCTGAAGTCCTGCTGTCGACGTCGTTCTTGTAGGGACTACGGTATGCTCAGTGAAGGTACTCATAGTAGAGATGCCAGATATTACGCCTACTACTCGTCAGTCCAAATGTTCATGTGGCGAAGATGTATTACTTGGGCCGATATTCGCTCCAGTGAGTCTGTCTAACATTGGATATGAACTAAATTGTGGTGCTTTTACGCACTTCTGGCCGAGACATACCCGCACTGCAAATTTGCTTGGTCTCTACTGCGATGGCTGAATTGGTGGTAACCTCTATATTCTCCTCGCTGCCCACATTCATCGGATCTGTTGTGGTCAATCTCAGCCCGTCTTCACCACTGGCCCAGAATATTTTCTATCCTGCTGCTGAAGGAATTGTTTTCATTCCTTCTTGAGGCTACTCACCTCCTGTTCTACCTTACACTCGGCAATGTTAAACCTTTTGCTATCACTGTCCATTATTTTATTAATATTGTCCATTATTTCAATCGCACTGACAATTTTCTTGTCAACAGTCTATTTTATTTTATACTAACTCACAAATACCTTCTATGTTTACAATCTTTATTTTCATTCACACAGTCTATTTTATTATATACACGATCTATTTTCTTATCAAGAAATTCACTTACCCTTCCTGTTTGACTATGTACAAATTCCCTTACACTATATTAAGTGTCATTTATGCTATTTATTCCAGTATTTCAAATATCATTTAAGTTATTTACACATGCCATCACACTACTTATTTGGCCACTTCGTCATTCAGTTAAAGGTAGACAATGCATCAATATCTGCCGACAGTTTACTTGTTAGCACTCGAAAACTCTAATAAATGTTGCAGTCCAATACTATTATTTTATATTTCAAATGTTTACTAGTTAATGCAACAAATAAATTGCCTATAGTATCACTACTGTAGAAACTTATTTACAAAACAATTCGCTATGAAAAATGCCTTTATCTCAATCTCAGCCAGGTTCTTTAAGGGATAGAGTTCGTAATTAAATAATATACAGTTAAAGTGGCTGCTTGGAAAATTGCAATTAGATGCCAATACTCTATCAAAGTAAATGTCATTGTAAGTTCGTCTCTCTTCCATAACATGGCACATATTGCCAACATACAAATAATTATATAAATTTAAAATTCCATTTACGTTTCTTATCCTAATTACTCTCAATTAGATTTCCATTTAACTAAATGCTGTGCAACCAATATAATAAAAAAATTTGTAACCAGAGCTAGTCTTCCACTTCAATATATACAAACATAAAACAACACGAATCGTATGTAGTATGTAATGATATTATAACGACCAACATAATAATTACATTAATTCCCAACTGCCATTTTTCAAGACCAACAAACCTGATTAGACATTTAATCCTGAAATACGACATATTTCATTTTCGGTGATGTTAAATATATTTTAGGCATCCATGAAAAAATATATATGGTAGTTTCCTTTATGCAATTTTTAGCAAGTAGCTGTTGAAATCGTAGAACATACGATGTTATACGTTTTCTAGACATACTTTATTTTCTGTCGGCAGAAAACATGTTCGCTATCTCTTCGCCTCAATTCGGTTCCTCTCGTGTTGCGTCACTCTTTTTTTTCTTCCATTGCCTGTTGTCGCCAGTGTTGATTAGCAACTCCCATTCCCAGATCAATCCACATTGTCTGGCTGCAAGATTTGTTGGACGTTTAGTGCTGCCAGTGCGCCTGCACCAACAAATCCACTTTTGCTATCCATTTCGACCGCCGACCCCTCAATTCCACCCATCAACACATTCTCTCTCTCTCTCTCTCTCTCTCTTTCTCTCTTCTTCGTCCTTTACTTCTCCAACTCCCTACATTGCGCTTGTTCTAGTCGTTCCGGCAAATTGTGTTTCGCCACCCTACCTACACTTGTATTTCCTTTGCTCATTGTCTCAGTTTTAAACGAGGTAACTTGTATTTATCACGCATGGGTGCTCATCAGATTACTGAGTGCTATATGTAAAAACGCATGGAGACTTAAAACCGATGTCAAGTGAACTTTTCTACAATATTATCAGCCATGTCAAACACTGGGACTTAGTACTACATACTTTTTATGATTTCTTGTTTGAAATGTCACTATATCAGTTATTTTTGCAAGAACCGTGCAATTAAAATATCAGTTAAGTTTAGATGAGAGTTTTTCAGTATGATTAGGACTTGCTTAGCTACACGCGATGCTTCAACAATTTTTGAGCACTTAGCATACAAATTTAAACGATAAAAAAAACTTGAATGACTGTATATAAAATGGTTCATAGGCGTCTATAGTACTGTATTGTTTAAAAGTTAGTGCTTTGAAGAAATAACTGAGCTTATACTATAGACGTCAACAATGCATAATTTTCCCAGGGTTTGAATCCGCAGTCACGTGGTCCAAAAGTAACTCCTCGGCGAGCACGGCCCTTGGTGTAATCGAAACATTGAAACGAGACTTGTCACAAAACCACTATACATAACTACATATTGACGGTCAGCCTTTATTTATATATTACCTATCATATATAGAATTTAGCAAACGTCTCGGGGCGAAGTCGGTTGGTGCGCCTCCGCTCTGTGGTGTGGGAGGGTCAGGGTTCAAATCCTAGGTAAGGCATGGGTGTGAGTTTAAGTTATGTCATAAGTTTGTGTGCAAGCCATCCCCTGGTACGCCTTCAGGCACAACACGGGGGAACGTTAATACTACCTTTCCAATAAAACAGGGTCCGCGGTGGCTGAGCGGTCAGGCTACTCACCTCCCATTACGGCAAACCAGATTCAATCCCCAGCCGAACCACTCCCGCATTTTCGCAAGCGCGGGAGTCAAGCCGTACGATGGCGCTTGTCTGAGGGTTTCTTGCGCCCTTGCATTCCGGTGCTGCTCAAATTGTCCTCTTATCACACTCATCGGCTCTCAAGACCTCGTTGTTATTGCTGCCCAGTCTCTCAACTCAACTCCAATCAAACATATAGAATTAAGAAGCGGCATATGGCCAAAAAGAGTAAAATAATAATTACAATAAAAAAGCCGCCAGATACCTAGAGAATTATCCTGTTTTCAAAAAATTATTTCGTTTAACGGAAGGGCGATATCATGTTTCAGGACGAGATTTAGTTGCTTACACACTGTGTTGCCAAAAGCATGCAGTTGATCGCCTTCGAACAGAAACAGACTACTCTTCCACACATGTCGAAAACAGTGACCGACCTATCGCATAATGCCATGGACGATGCACACTCCTATGCCCCTAACCAATTCACCTTATCTGCTCCCCTAGTGGCAAAAAAGTCCGAAGTAAATGACTTTCTGTACATACAAATGTTGTTCATCTTGACCACCTATATCATCCCCAAATGTTGTAAAAGATCTCATGTTCCACCCACAACAACTGGATTACAAACAAAGTCGGTAAAGTACCTGAAGTTAACTATATTAATTTTCCCACTTAGAAATTTTTTGTTTATACATTTACATCTGATACACAGATTTGTTAAATAGGACTTGCTAAAGATTATGCCAATTTTTTAACTTTAATACGGTGAACTGATTTTTGCCAACAGCTGTAGTAGGTGGCATGGCATTATTAGGGGTGGATATGTGAACCCAGATTTGATAGAAACCTTCAGAGATGGATTTGAATGATGTGATAAAACAGGCTTCCCTCTAGGAAGGACAAAGTTTTGAATTGAGTATTACCAGACAGCTTGTTTTTTGGCAATGCTTTCCTGGGAAGATCATGAACTGATCAAATCTGTAGGATGCATAGATGAAAGGTCTAGAAATTAAAGTAGTGCTTCAGGTAAACCTCACTAGAGATTGGTTCTGGGAGGAGGTGGTGGTGAGACCAGGTTCGGTTTCTGCCAGGTAACACAGTATATATTTCGGTGCCGATATGGGTGATTTCATGTCTAGTCATATCGTGCCGATGCCCAGTCAAAATACGAGGTACACAATGCGCACAGCTGTACATTCCGCCATGCATGTCTCAAGTCAGATTCTGACCTGTCACAGATGTGTCGCTGCTGGTCGTCAAAAAGTTTCGTCAGCTTGTCCAGTGAAGGATAGTCACACTAGAACTGCAAGTCCATAATACCCATGTTGTTTTGCACAAGTCGCTCAGCCATTTTTTCTGCTTGGGCTCCACCGTCCTTGAGGGTATTACATCAGCATGCAATGCAGCGCATTTCCCACTTGATGGTAAGAAATTTATCCCTCATCCCTCTCCAGTCGGCGGTATATTTGGACAGCCAGTCGTTCATCTTCTTCCTCTAGTCATACGAGAGTTTCCACAAATAAACGTGGTTGAAAATATTATGTGCGCATTTGTCATCACCGTCGTAGGACTTTTTGCGATTTCCTTAAGTACATAGCTGCTCTGGCTCTGGAAGCGGCGAAGATTACAGTTCATGTCGACAGCTGGATGAGAAATGATACCACAGACTGGAGATCGTCCTGTTTATTTATGCTTAGCGCGCTTGCTCATGGACCCCGAGAAGCAGTCGTAGTTCGCTGATTTGTTATGCAATATAAAACAGTTTACATCAGGCATGTTTTCCTTTGAAATTATTTCCATGCAAATATTCACCATGCAATTTTGGAATTGCTTGGTTTGTTTGAATGTGTCGAAGATCAGCAATGGCACCTTTAAGCAGAATTGTTTTTTTGGCTCAGAATGAGATATCATTCATGTGCATAGTAAAAGGCTTGAAAGTGGGAATACAGATTATGCAGCAATGTAAAGTCTTCTTGGTCGATGGATGTCTTTAAATCCACATATGGGTAACTTCTGTTATTCAAAAATATTTTAATGTTTTGAGCCTTGCGGTGGTCGAAGGTAGATTTGTCCGCTGAGATTTGTCCTTTTTGTTTGAAATGCGATAATGTTGGAGCAAAGTTATTCAATACTGAAAAATATCTTCACAACTCAATGGTTTTGTGTGGTGGATGTCACGACCAGGTAGGTAACCAAACTCAAATTTCTGAAAGTTATGCTGATGGTTTTTCCTTAGCATAGTTCAGTAGCTTCATATATTCGCATATGCTTGGAGTCACATGGAGGACGAACCATTCTCTGTTGCTTGGATATGCCTCGACAGGCTTGCAGGTTTTCTCAGACATGCAACACAGAATCGAGATGTGTTGTGGCCAACAATATCACTAGTTCTTGCTTGGCACCTGATCTTCTAATCTTTGGCAGATAACAGTATCATCAAGAGTATCATGCTCATCTCGACTTGTCTTCTACGAAGATAGGTACTTTTTCCCATCTTCCACTCCCCAGCCAACCATTTATACCACATCGAGATTTTTTCGGCAATTTTATGGTGGCGGTCATGCCCACATCTCACATTTCGTTTAGGGCCATGGACGCCAAACCGCCGATCGCAAGCTACCGGTAGCTGGCGGACATATTTTCAGTAGCTCGCTAAATGTTGTCCGGTTGGCTACATTGCACTAGCTCTTCAACTCTCTGTTTCCTTCGCCTTCCTGTTGGCCGCATTCTTAGTCTACAATGTACTCTTATGTAGAAGTGTTGGTTGGCTGTAAATGTTGTGCTTTAAGTAAGGTTAAATGTTTTGATAATGTCAAATAGAGACAAGAAACCGAAGATCTGCCATTATCACAGTGAGTGGGAGGTGGATAATTTCTTTGCAGAGGTAAAGGGGAAATGTGTCTGCCTGTTGTGTAATGTGCGTGTAGCTCTTATCCTTATGTGGAAATATCGTGACTACACCGACACACTGTGCAGGACAGGTTATATAAGGAACTGGTTTTGTGGACATGTACCGAAGTCACAAGAGACCTGCTTGCGACAAACCTGGTACCGAGGTACTAATGAGAAATGCACTTCACCTTTATAGGTCTTTGCATGTCTAAGTACCCTTTATTTTTGAGGTTCGTAGACTTCACACGAACATCTTGCAAGTGTACAGTCTGTGGAAACTGACTCTACTGCACTCATTCCGTCTTTAGCATCAATTATGTCATCATAATCACCTGTCGAATCGGTACCCATCGATACAGCATGTGGTATTGGGGGCAGAACTTGCTAACTCCCAGTAGATTAATCCTAGCAGATGTTATGTTCTTTCAATGTAACGCCTTGAAAATGCCTTGTAATGCTTCATCGCGCGAAAGAACTCTTTGTTCAGACCTTTTTCTTACGCCGACGAGAATTTTGACCATAGGTGAAAACTCGATCTCAGAATCAGCACTGGTGACAACCAGTTAGCGATGATTCAGGTCGCAGCTCTATGGTCGTCGAGGTCAAATGTATGTCTTCGCATTCACAATTCATCTTCGTGGTATGGGAGCAATCTGAGTATACCCATATGCTCGTTCGGATCACAAGAAAATATGCAGGTACAAAGTTTTTTTTTCTGTACGTAATTATGTATATTCCTACTTACATAAATACTTTATATTATTCTATACTTAATTATGTAAATTTATATGTTATATAAATACCTAAATATTATTCTGTACATAATTATTTATAGTCCTACCCTATGTAAACACACACACGTATATATATATATACACCTATGTGTGTTTGTCTGGGGCGAACGAGTATTTGGTTTTTATCAAAGTGTTCCCGTAGCATGAAGATAAATTGTGAATTCTGCAATCGAATTTTCACCTAAGTTCAAAATGCTCACCGGCATGAGAGAAAGGTCGGTACAAAAAAAATCCTTTTCGCATGATGAAGCATTACAACATTGGTCCCATGCAACTTGTGCGAGGCGATGCCTTAAAAGAACATACCAAGACTCCTAGGATTGGTCTACTAGGAGTCAGAAAGTGTTGCTGGCAATACCTTTTGATACATCGATGGGTACCGATTCGACAGGCGTTTACGATGAGACGTTTCATGCTAAAGACAGAATGAGTGCAGTAAAGTAAGTTTGCACAGACTATAAACTTGGAAGACGTTCGCGAGAAGTCGACGAACTTAAAAAAAAGGGTCGTCGGCTGTAAATACTGATGTGCATACATCTCCTGCTACAAAGAGAAGCAAATATAATATTGATGATGAAACAGGAATTGAAGACGATCATGAAGACAGTATAGATGAAAATGAACATGAAGACAGTGATAATATTGAAGATGATGATGGCGATTTTCTCGATGAACTGGCACACCACTCCAGCACATTTGCTGCAATAAATGGCACGAAGAAGGCAGAAGACTCAGAGAATACAGGCAAACTATTTCCCGAAGACTGGAGTGAACGCGTTGATAAGCTCAAGATTACAGTAGAGGAGAAACACTCGGAATCATACACAGCAAATTCACAAGGCAGAATGGAACGAAGCAGGTGCGTTTTTAGCTCATATAAGATTTTTGGAACTATTTTCTTTGTACCCCTCTGCGAACAATCTGTACGACATTAAAGCCCCGCAACGACCATTTGGGAAGCGGGGGGAAGGGGGGGGTCCTTCCATGGCGCTGCAATGTTAAGTACAAAGTCTAAGTTGTGTATCGACCAATGGTGAGGCATAGAGTGCGCAGTGCTCAGTGTGGTGCATACAGTGCATGTGGTAATAAGTGGTATGCATGTAGTGCATTCGGCGCTGAATGCAGTGCGCGCGGTAGTGAGTGAAGAGATTTGGACGGCTCTTAAAATCGAGGCCTTGAGAGCCAATGAGGGTGATTGACGTGAGTATGGAGCACTGCCTGATTGAAAGGCCTGTGGAAATGGAAGATCCCCGAGAAAACCCGCCGACCAACGGCATCGTGCTGAAAAAAGGGAGAATGTGGCTCCCCTCCCTCTGCCTACTCCATCAACATTCCAGACAAGTAGTAAATGAATACACTAGGCATATTTTTACAGTAATATATTCTTGTATAGAGTAAAAAGTACCGTCTTTTACCAATTATATATTTTTTGTTCAAAATTACTGTCAAGCATATATCTTACTTCTAAAGTCAACTTACTCTAAAGTATTAAGTGTTGGGTGATGCGAGGTGTGTGCGGCCGCGAAGTGATTCGCTGACGACCACCCAGCAACCACAACGTGGCATCATGGATGACGTATCCAGTAGCGTGGTGTCGGTTGTGGCAGAGAGAGAGTCTTAAAGTATCGGTCGAGAGAGTCGGACGTGTTAAGCTGTCTCCGGCTCGATTCCCACATGTGAAAATCCAGAGTGAACCGGCTGGGGATTGAACCCTGATCGCCTTCGTGGGAGGCGAGCAGGCTGACCGCTCGGTCAAAATGGCCTCCGCATGCGGTGATGATTGCGGTGCTGATTGCAGTGCATGTGGTGCTGATTGTGGTGCATGTGGTGCCGATAGTGGTGCATGTGGTGCTGATTGTGGTGCATGTGGTGCTGATTGCAGTACATGTGGTGCACAAGGAGCTGATTGGGGCATGTCCGGTGCTGATTGCGGTGTGTGCGGTGCTAATTTCGGTGTGTGCGGTGCTTATTGCAGAGCTACATGCAGCACTAATTTATGGAAAGATTGGCTTCTTCCGACTGACTCCAGCAGACTGACTCCTACAGATTGACTCCTACAGACTGACTCCTACAGACTGACCCCACCAGACTGACTCCTACAGGATAACTCCTACAGACTAACACCTGCATGTGATGTCTCAATGCCTTTACACAATTGGACAGCTGCAATCAATTGACAACTCGGTGATTGGGTGGTTGGTGTTCGAACAATGTATTAGTGGTGCAATACGATTGGTTCAAAGTCAACAGGAAGTCATAGGATTTGCATACTCATATATTATAAGCAGTAGGGTGGTCAGCTTAGCTGCTCAGTTTGACAACGACTGCCATTAAAGGTACATTGTGTCGGCTGTCTTCTACACCAGGTAATCCATGTCTAGTTACGTTAAAGTGGAGTGGATATTGTCTGCCAGTAGTTTCTCCCTATCTATTTCTTCTTCGAGTAAGAAGTCTCTGTGTTTACCAGTAACATCGCCTTCTTCAGTTGTGCTGGCTACATCACGAGCAGCATCTTCTTCCACCAGTGCAGTAGCAACATTTCAGATTGGTATTATGGCATCGACTTCTTCAGCTGTTGCGCGTACAGACTCTTCAATGTAGCCATCGAACTTTTCGGCTGAGGTACATAGAACACCAATGCTGACATCACCTGAATTTTTTAACTGCAGCACCTACATCTCCAACAGGTCCGTCCGAGTCTTTGCCAGAAACACTATGTCGTCATCACTGTCACTTTTGTGATCAGATATTTACTTTCGGCCACAATGTACAGCGACATGACCACTTTAATTGTGCCAAGAATCCTTGTTGCATGTCATATTTGTGTGACAGGTGCGGTAAGCAGTTCAGCTGTAGCGACAGTTTCCTTTGCCATGCAATGACCTGTAAAGGTGAAGTGAATATCTCATCAGTACCTCGGTACTAGGTTTGCTACAAGAAGGTCTCTTCTGACTTCGCTACATATCCTCAGAAGTGTAGTTGCCTACATAACCTGCGATGCACAGTGTGTCGCTGTAATAAATGTCAGGATATGTTCGCACATGGACGACACGATTGTGGATTACGAGATACATAAAAGACTATAATAACCTTCAACACAGTTGCATGTAGTGAAATCCATTTTGTATACTGACGAATATTGTAATTTATTTAGAGTGTGAGAGACTGTAATAAATGAATTGAATAAAAAATGCCTGATAGTAAAATTGTGTTTTATTCCATATTTCTATATAATTTGCCAGAATAAAATTAAAATTTAAAAGCCACAGAAATAAAATAAAATAAATTAAAAAGTGTTTATCAAGTACCTTTGTAGTATATGTACAATGATGTAATTTAAGAAAAAAGACTTTTTTTTTTAAATTGACCAATAAAAAATATTTAATAAAAAAAAATGTATTTAATAAATTATTCAGGTAGTCAAAGTCCGCATCATGCATGTGGGTATGGTGATCGGTAATTTTTTTCTAAATAGGAAAGAAAATTAGAGATTTTTCCTAAATCTATATATTTGAGTGCTGTCAGCTCACCTGGTAATGAAATCGAGAAATTAATGCCACGTACGTGATGAAAATAGAATCCAAAATGAAGGGCGCGGACAGCGCAACCTATACTTTAAAAATATAAATATATGTCTGCTGTGTGGGGGTGATATCGATTATTAGTACACTAACACCGCCTAGGTGATGAAAACATATGAAATACAATGTGGCAGTCGAAAAACCAAGATAGTAGCCTCCAGCAATGTATAAACAAATGACAAACGAAAAAAACCTACATGGCATCCTACAGCTATATATAAACAAATGACAAACTAATAAAACCAATACGGCTGCTTCCAGCAATGTATAAACAACTGACAAATGAAGAAACCAAGATGGCATCATCAGGCAATGTATATAAAAAAGACAAACGAAAAGTCAATATGACTGTTCATGATAGAAAGAGCATTGGTGTGACGAGAGGGGCGCCTCTGGAAACTTAAGATCGTTAAATAGTATTTAAGTGATTTTCAAATAAAGAAAAAATAATTTATAGTAATGAATTGTTTAATTTTTTTATTTTTCTAGATTTTTGGATTTAAGTTCATCCAAGTCACGGACCAAGGTCAAGGTCACATGCGCCCAATATGGCAGTTGTTATTAGTATCATTATATGCTCATTGATTTTATGAATTTATTCACTTTTTTCTCGAATTTTTGTTTTCTAGGCAATTTAAGATCACGGGCACCTGTACTCAATATGGCGGCTGGATTCCTTGTATTGATTTGGTATACCCTATGCCTATACAACCAGAATGGCTGTCTCGGCCATGTCCGCTGGTCTTCCCCAGTCCGTTTGACTTGGCTTGGAGTCACGCATTCTCATCTCCAGCTCTGAGGCTGAAAACTGCCTTTCTGGCGGCTCGTTTTTTTTTTTCAAATAGATTGTAAAATCAGGAAATTTAAGAGGAAAAAGAGAAATTTGTAGGGAAAAATAAATTTTTAGGGGAATGTAGTCGATTTTGAGGGAAAAATCTTACCTACTTAAAACGTAGCAGTTTACATCACCTGCCGCAGTACTACTTGTCTGCTAAATTTGATAGGAATCGGTCAACAGTTTCCAGAGAAATTACATGAAAATTTCATTTCATTTTGTAGTGCTAGCTTATAAACGACGGACAAAAGTGGTTATATTCTGATTGTAATATATACTGTCAGTATACAACATTTGGTCGAAATTGGTCAAATGGTATGGTATTAATACTAAATAGACATTAAAGTGAAGTGAAGAGATTTGGACGTCTCTTAACATCGAGGCCTCGAGAGCCGATAGACGTTATATACTTGTTTACCTGACATTTTAAAAGTTAGTCCCTAATAAATTTAAGTCGTATTTCTTTAGATAGTTTATCGTACTATTATTGACGTGCCGAATTTAGCGAGTATTGGCGGAGTTGTTTTCGAGAAAGCCTACAACATAAAAGCTTTATTCTTTCATGTGGTGATATCTGCCATAATGGTGAACCAATAACAGTATCCATCTCTATAATCAGTGCTTATGTGATGCTCTTACAAAATACAAACATTTGTTTAAATAGTTTGACTGGTTCTCGAGATATGACATATCACAATAAATTTTTAAATGACCGCCATTTTGAAAGTAAGTGCCCAGTGTAGTCTAAAACTACGAAAGTCAGGTGTCCTTTCTACGTATTCTATGTGTACCGAGTTCGGTGATATTCAATTCATACGTTCAAAAGTTGAAAAGAGGGGACTAACACACGCACAGGCACCTAAACACAGAACACACACACACTCACACACACACGCACTCACACACACACACAAACACACTCACACACACATACACACACAAACACACACACATACACACACAAACACACACACACATACATATACACACACTCACACATACACACACATACACACTCACACACACATACACACTCACACACACAATCACACATACACATACACACATATACACACATACACACTCACACACACATACACACTCACATACACACAAACACACATACACACTCACACGTACACACACTCATACACACATACACACACACACTCAAACACTCACACACATACATATACACATACACACACACTCACACACACACACATACACGCATACACACTCACACACACGCACACACTCACACACAAACACACACTCACACACACACATACACACTCACACACATACACACACTCACACATACACACATACATACACACACTCACACATACACACATACATACATACACTCACACATACACACATACATACACACACTCACACATACACACATACATACACACACTCACACATACACACATACATACACACACACTCACACACACATATATACACACACATACACACACAGGAATATATTTCATAAGCCCTTCCTTCGTTCGGAAAGTACGCCTAAAACCAGAGCAACAATTATTATTTAGGATGTGATATGAGTGTTGAGACAAAGGAGTTTGCAGAGTTTGAACAGACGCCCATGTAGTAATAAATCTTAAATTAATTTTTTTTTTCATAGTGGAAGCCATCAGAATTTTAGATTATTATGTTATATCTGGAAAATCATTCAACCGGTTTGAAATAAATATGGATAATTGGTATTCAGATGTAATCTTAGCACTCAAAATGTCTAAATGAATAGTACACCACCAGAGAATATGCATTAGATTTTAGGTTCACATAATGGGAACCACTCACCCTATTGGCACCAAGTTTATCACATAAGTAGCAATATGTCAGATCACTCTAAACGTGTATGATTATAAAATGTTATGCCCTAATTTTCAAAATGATGAACTTTTACATATTTTACTATGCTATTCAGTACCTTGCTAGTCATCACAGTAGATATTTTAAGCATCAAGTACACATGCTCGCAGCCTATTTTGTCGCCATTTTGGAATATATTTCAATATTTAAATAAAATACAAGAATTTACTGATATAACTAATTTCCCCTTAAACGATACAAATAATTTTTAATGAAGTTCTTAAATGCTTAGGTAGGTAGGTAGGCCTTGACATATTTTTGACACAAACACCATTTGAGATTAAACCAGAATTATATGCTACAGTAGTTATACATATACATATGCACATGCGCCTTACCTAGGCCGAGAAGAGCCGTCGACCAGCGGAGTCGTCCGGCATGATTCTCACATGCGAAAATCCGAGAGTGATCCCCGGGAATGGAGCCCAGTTCACCTGTGGGAGGCGAGTTGTCTTACTACTACATCACCGCGGCCCCTGATTGTATCCCGCCCGAGATATGACAACAACGTTTCATGTGAGGCTTTCTTACAAAATGGCGTAGAAAGTAGCCACTTTATGGACAAAGGCAATTGTTTATATATATATATATAATAGCCAGCATACAAAATTCGGTCATAAGTTGAAATTTGTTTCGTAGTTTCGTAGATATAACGATTGGGTTAAATTGTTTATTTTGCCGCCAATTTGAAAGTAGAGTCTGACCAACTCAAAACAAATAAAATTTTATAGCCTGGTGTAGTGCAACTTGTTCGCCAAATTTGGTGGGAATTTGTTGGTTTTCTTCGGTTATATGAAATAAATATTTTAAGTTAGTAATGTGAAGATATCTCGCCAGATGCGGATCAAAAAGACACCGTATGTGCACACTTGATAGTTGTAATATACACTGCCAGCACACAAAAAAAAAGTTAGAAATAATTTAATGCTTTCGACGATTTAGCATAATAAGCTAAAATGACAATATGGAAGCGACTTTCAAAATAAGTGCCTTACCGTCTTAACACATACTAAATAACATCAACCGCCACAGTACTACACATGTGTCAAATTTGATACGAATTGGTCAATTGTTTCCTATATATGACATAAAAATTAAAGTTAACTATATGGCGCGATCTTAGTAAATGCTGCCAAAAGAGGTTCTGCACAGACACATTTGACAGTTGATATATACTACCATTATACAAAGTTAAGTTGTCATTCATTACATGGTTTCCACAATATAGTAAACTAAACTGATATGGCTATAAAGCCGCCATTTTAAAATAAGAGATGTTTTTAAGAGATTTCTATTTATACCAAACCCCGCTGTACTACTCGTTTGCCAATTTTGGTAAGAATCGGTCAATTGTTGGACGATAAAAAAAATTTAATTAATGGTCTGGTGCTATTATACAAAATAGTGGACAAAAGAGGCTCTGCGTGGACATATTTAATAGTTGTAATATATACTAACAGCATACAAAGTTTAGTTGGAATTTATTACATTATTTTGATGATATAGCATACTATGCCTAAATGGACATCTGGCCACCATTTTGAAAATAATTATGTGATATAATTAAAACACGGCTTCACTTGTCTACCCGAGATATTACACACAAACTTCATTGTTCATGTGACACTATCTTACAAAATGGCGGACAGAAGTGGCTATGAGTTTACAGTTCTGGTATTTGTAATATCTGCTTTCAGCATACCAAATTTGGCAAAACAGCATATTAGATAAAACAAATAACGCTAAAATATTTGTATTGTTGCCATTTTGAAAATAAGCCCCTAATTAATTTTAATAGCTTATATTTACATGGCATAGTAAAGTGTTACTTTCTTTCAAAATTTAGCTAGAATTTGTTGAGTATTTTTCAAGTTATAGCATAAAAGTTTTATTCATTTATTTGGTTCTATCTTCCAAAATGGCGTACTAGCAACAATATTAAATTGTTTATTCAGTGCTTACATTAGGCACTGTAGCAGTACAAAATTCGGTTTTAATCAGCTTATATTATCGAGATATGACATATCAATCTAAAATGTTTTATGGTCGTTATTAGAAAGTAAGTATCTGGCGTGGTCGTAAACTGAAAGTCAGATGTCACTACTAAGTACTATACTTGTACCAAATTCTGTGAAATTCGGTTTAAGTGTTCAAAATTTGAATAGGGGGACACATGCACAGACACACACACACCACACACACACAGTCAGAGAGGAAAATTATCTCATAAGCCGTTATTTCTTTCCTTCAGAAATAAGTATTAAAACTCTTTTTGAAACCAGTAAACATTCTCCAGCCAAGTTTTCCACACGATTAATGGGTAATCAATCCATCCCAAGAACTTATTCGAATAAATCGGGATCGCATTTTCAAAATTGCGATCATATAAACATTAAAGGTTAGATGATCAACTAATATTGGTTCCTGTGAAATACTTTATAACCGTCGCACTTGTTGAATTAGTAGCGAATCTTCGTTTGATTGCAGATATATTCAGTGGTCTGCAATAAATATTCGATTTAATATTTCAATACAGATAATGTTACAACTCCACAGTTAGGTGAGCGTGGGACCACACACAGCGGTTATCACCGCAGCAGTACAACGCGTTGTTTTGAATGGGGGCGTTCATAGAGTGCGACCAGAACGCTTCTCATCGCAAGCGAACGCAACTTGCTGCGGTGGCGCCGCACCGCCGCACTCCGAGGACAACATTGACTTGATCACGCAGTGCGGTGCGGGACGTTTGCGGCGCTGATCATTCCATCCAGCGTGTGCAGGAGTGTCCAGCTTTTTGAGGGAAATGATCACATGGATAATAATACCAAATGTCCTTCACTCCAGCATGCGGCATACCAGCCGAATCAGAGTTTTGCCAGAATATCAGTTTAAGCCATATTCGCGGCACGAGCCTCAGCGCACTTTTACAAATTTACCTTCGCAATCTCGATAATCACAACGTGACACAATGACTTCACAACATATAAACCCTTCGCTTCTCACTTCAACATAGGAGCCTTTCACTCCCAACTTAGGCTGCACCTATGACGTCTCACCATACTACAAAAAGCTGTAACAACTTTCTATCCAGTTTGTTATGTGACTTATTTATAACATTTAAATCACTTGATTATATATGCAAATGTTTCTAATGTACATTCCAATTTTGATGGACACTGCTCATGTCGTGTATTATTTTTCCAATATCAGTAAATATTGTCACACTTACCTCTGCGTCAGTGACAGTCTTTCCTCGGCCCTTGCTGCACTCTTCCAGTAGGTATTGTTTTGTGTACTGTAGGGCTGGATCATCTGTAACAACTCGGTAAATTTTGTTTTGTGATTTTTCTATTTTTAACACACAATGTTTGAAAAATTTTCCTACCATTGCGATCCCTAATGAAGAGATTGCAAACTGTGTTTTGTCGCCGGCTCTTCACGATTGCTCTAATATGACACAACAGACACACATTTCGACACACTCTGTACACACACGGCGCCGCGGTTTTGGAGCGGTTAAACTGGTCGCATCCCACCAAGGCGAACCTAGTTCGATCCCCGGCTGGGTCACTCCCGGATATTCTCAAGTGGGAATCGTACAGGACGGGTTTTCTCGGGGATCTCCGGAGCTGCTCATTTCTCAGCTCATTTCACCCTCATCGGCTGTCAAGACGTCGTTGTTAAGGGCCGCCCAAATCTCTCAACAACTGAACAACTCTTCACGCACACTCAGCGGAAGCTCGACAATGAATGCGCGATTGGCTGTATACGTGCATGCGGTTCGACATGTATATGGACAGAGAACATGACATGCGGCCATACCGCTGCGATTTGACCACTACGGCAAAACCACAATATGTTGTCTCAGCCTAACGAATACTCCTAACTATTGGATTAGACTACAAGTCGTGTAATTTAAAAAATAATAATTCTTTACTTGTATTTAGCAGCAATTTGAGTAAGTTATTCGGTTATGTGCTTCATAGAAAATAAAACCCTTTGCTTTAAACACATGCCTCAAAAGGTTTGCGCCACGTGTGCATGATTGATGCTCGCTGGGACAGAAGCGCATTGCAGAAAGACGCTCGTCAATTATGAAGTGATATTCTGTACAGAAAGTGTGCATTTCTATCCCATACTTTGTATTGGGCCGTGGGCAATTTCACTAAGAAATTTCAGTGGTGCAAAAACTTGTTTTGAGGCGTGTATTGATTAGTATTTTGTAGTCTCTGGAATAGGATGTTATTTTTTGTTTCAGGATGAATTTCATCCATTTATCGAAGCACTTCTTCCTTACGTTAAGTCTTTCTCGTATACGTGGTTCAACCTTCAAGCTGCCAAGAGGAAGTATTTCAAAAAACACGAGAAGCGGATGTCTTTAGAAGAGGAACGGCGGTGTAGAGAGGAGCTGCAGGTAAGAAAAGTAACTCTGTGTATTTAATTAATTAATTTAATATACGTTTCCTGATATTTTGTTTTCGCTTTTTTTTTGTTGTGATGTTAACTGTCGTCCATGCTTGTCATCACACTGAAGCTGTTACTTTAAATAGGCTATCGTCAAGAACAGATAAATTCTACGCTGTGTATGATAACCATTGCCATAAAGAATTTTATGTTACAGCTATCGTTATCTCTAATGAAAAGAATGCAAACTATGTTCAATCACCGGCTCATTATTTCTATTGCATTGTACATAAACAATGTTTTTAGGGTATTTTACGGTTTTGCTCTGGTTTCTGACTATCGATTACGATTCCACGACTATTTAATATTCTCAGATAACTGACTTTCGGTTACAAATGCCAAGATTTTTATTAATTAAATAAATAAATAAATACCATCCATATGAAATTGTTGGTCCAGATTACAATACGAAGATATGGCTAGTTAATTTAATAAATTTATGGACGAGAAATCCGTGTTATCTTCTAAAGTGTTTACAAAATATTCATTTACTAATACAGTTCATTGCAGACTGCGAAAATGAGATAATAATTAGACCGTCCTACCAAAATGTAATATTTTGGTAATTCAATGAGCAATCTTACATTTTCTGTTAGAGTGACGCGTTAGAATGCACACAGCGGGATAATATAATCTTGAAATTCTGTTTTATTTTAATTGTTTCAATACGCCTTGACTACTAAGCGCGTATGGGTAAAAAGGGTATAAATTAAAATTAATTAATGACGCATACATTTTGAAATCTTAAGTACGCCTACTTGGTGCTGGATATGTATTCACAGCCCAGTACGCAAGTCTGCGTAAATAGAGAGCTATCGTAGAGAGTGCATTAGAACACAGTAATGTGAGATGTTTTTCTCCTATATGTTAAATATACTAATTTACAACTCATGCTTACAATTCATGTTGGCAAAACATGTTCAATATTTCTGAATTTAAATAGTATTTTAATTACCTGAAAATTGCACGTTCCTTTATACTGATTTGGGTTAAATATGAGAACTAGGCTACTTGCCGATCTTGCGGGGGAAAAAACAAATAATTTACCAAATTCAGAGCTTAAGAAAGTTTTAATCCAATAATAACTTTGTAAGCCTTTAGTGTAATAGTTTATCTCCAAATATTAGAGTTACTTAACGATTATCGTATTCCTATAAGAAATAAATTTAATTGAAAGGAAATTTGATGTACTTCATATAAAACAAGCTCATTTTTCTTTTTTACTTCAGTTACATAGTAGTCTAATATATTCTGCAAACACAAGTATATTAGTGCAGAATTTCTCTGATACTTCGTCAGCCAGAACTTTTTTTCTGTTACTGATCCAATATTCCGCTTTTACAACGCAAATATATATTTTTAATATTTGTTTCATTTAAACTTAGTGCATTCATTTCAACTACAGGATATGCATAAATATTGTGCTTAACGACTATTTTAAAATTGTAAGTCTCGTGATGTATAAACTAGCAGCAAAATTTTTTGGAACTGGATGATACTGGTTGGAAAAATATTCTGTAAGGCGTATTACCTTCGTGAGCTGTGACTTTTATAATAATGATTGTTTCCACTTTATTAAATGTATTTTCTACACTTATTTTACAATAGTAAAGACTATGTCATTCGCATGTACATTATTTTTAAGGTGGTAATCTTTTTACTTATAATTTTTTTTCAAAACCTTGAAATATTTTGGTTTTGTTTTCTTTATGTTTTCTGAAGTTTCTTCATCAATATATTTATTTTAAAACAGTATTATAATTTTTTCTTTCTGTATGTACTGTATTAAAAACGTGTAATATTCAGTAAAGTGGGAGAAGAAGTGTGTCTCATTTTTATAGATTTTTGTTTCAAAACTTTTAAAAGGTCAGTGACAAAAGTTAATGTTATTGTATTGTTATTTGTAAATACTTGTTTTACGTATATTTCGTAATATTTTTTTTTACGCAGCTCGTATTTTATCAGTTCATTGCAAGAACCAGATAAAAACCAAAAGTAAATATTCGAGGAAAATGAGCAAAAATTCTTAGAATACTTCATACATAAAACTCTTAAAATATTTGTTCGTGGGGTAGTAGTCCCCAGGGTGTATCTTTCTCAAAGTATTGAGCCAATATTTCATTTTTTTAAATATGAAAAAAAAAAAAAAATTAATTTATGTGTTGGGTATACCTGCTTTTGAACTCTAAATGCTTTCAAATATACTTTCAAGGATATTTATTAGGAAATTGTTATATGTAATATAAAGTACCGCCATAAATATATTTTTCCATAGAATATTAATATTATGACACGTATAAAAATATACCTTGTCACTTAGAAATACACGTATTTTCTCTGAAAACAGTTTTAATCATGGTTTGTCACATCAGTGTCTGATGTAGCTCTTTCTTGCAATCAAATATATTGCCAAACATAAAATCAAGAATGTTGATAACGAAACGGTTATTTGCTATGTTATTTATAATCATGAAAGTGTTTTTTTTTTATCAAAGTTATACTGTTACACACATCTATTTTCTTTGAAAACTATTTAAATTAGCGGTGTTGTGTTTCAGTATGTCGCAATACTCCATATGGACAAGAGGTGCGATTTTTTGTACCAATTTCGTCAGATAATTATATATTTTTTGGATTGAAAGACAATGCATGGTGGTATGTTTGGCGTGCGTTAAAGTCTGGTGTACAAACTAAACTTGCTGACAATAACATTGCTCTGATTAGTAGAAACAGAGCCTTCTCTTACTTCATATAACTATACAAAGTATCAATATCTGCTGGTTCTGGACCACTCAGTGGCATTCTTGATTATTTTCTTAAAGGATGGCTGGAAGTGCTATTTTAAATATAGTTACATATTCTAGCGTACTCTTACAAACGAGAACTTTTTCAAATCAGAAGTTACTATTATGTACCGCTATTTTGGCACAAAAACACGTGCCAATTACATCATAGAGAATTTTTATGAAAATCAGTTTATAACAGGCGAAGAAAAGGGTAAGGGTGGAATTCATAGTGATCATAAGAGCAATAATTGAAACAAGAAATACTTATATTAGTGCTTGCCTATGATTTTCAATTCATAGTGTGAGATAAAAGTATTGCTTATTTTGATAATTGTAAGTAATGCTTCATGAAGCACTGCTTATCATGTATTCACAGTATCAAAATAAGTTTTACTTATTTCTCAAGTATTCATAGTCAAAGAAACAGTGCTTATTTATGCATATAAGTAGTACTTCATCAAGACCGCGTCCTTGTGATCTTAAGCACTGAATATTTATAATAGCACTAGGTTATTCACAACAATTTTTTATGACAAATGATGTGTCCTTAAAATATTTGATGGAAACAGGACTATACTTTAGATAATTACATGGGACAAGTGGGAAAACTAAAATCCTACACTTTGATGTCAAAACACAACCTCTTTTCTTAACTTTTGTGTTCAGTGAGTTTTGGTTACTAGTATGATTTTTAACAATTTTTGTATCAAGTACCTAACGGCACGACAAGTATGATAATCAAATAATTTTGAATGTTTCTTATTTGTAATATCTTTTAGTGACTGGTGTATAACAAGAAAATAACCAAAAGTCTTTACATAAAAATGTTGTACATACAGATTCAGAAGAAAAAAAAACGGCCTTTCCTATTTAAATAAAGACAATTGCATATTAATACTCATCACAAAAACCGACATTAATCATTATTATGGTGAAATATGCATTACACTGAAGTGAACCAATTTTTATACCTAACAAATATTTTCTTAACATTTTATCTTTGATGCTAACAAAAGGCAAGTTAAAACATCACAACATAAGCTTTAGTACACAAAACTGGTCCGCTGTATCATTTCTATTACATAAACACAAACATAATGTGCCAAAAACAGTAGGTTATGATCGAACATGTTTGCCGAACGAGTAGGCTACTGAAAGAGGTTATGTTGGCTGGACAGTCTATTTTGTTGCTGGTGCTCTCTTTATTTTATATTTTGGGAGAAATATGCTGGTGGGGGATCTTTAGATTAACGTCTTTCGTGAGACGACATTGTTTTGCAGTTCTTATGAGTGTGTCCTTTTGAATTGCACAATGATCCAGCAATAAACACACTACCAAAGTTAACCTTACACTCGTTGGCTGTACAACAAATGCGTACTAAATAAATATTTTTACAAAACAAAAGAGTTGATAGTGCTGCCTTTTTAAAGCATGTGCAATTCAAACATTATAGTGAATGTTTCAAAATACATTGTTTACAAAATACGATAATATTACATTACATTCAAGAATATTACTAAAACGGTATCTGCAACCAATCACGCTTAATCAAAGTACATACAAAAATAATTAACCACCGATAAATATTTTTACAACAAGGTACTCAAAGTACATGATAAAAATGAGCACAGCTCACGGGCACTGTAGTACTATTTTCTTCCATTATTCTAAACGGTATTCGAAAATTCCAATAGTCGCACAGGCCTGTGTTTGCATTACGAGGTCTGAAACACAGGTTATGTTGGCTGGACTGTAGGATGAGTTCTAAGCAAGCACTTTTACGATCGATAATGTCGTACGCGGAATGGCGATTATTGGCGCTCGGCGGAAATGTCCAGAAATATATTATTACAAGGTGTCGTAGGTTTTAAATTAACTGAGATGTCATTAAAACGAACACCCACATCAAATAATCGTCGAGTGTGCACGTGAACTGAGTTTTTTTAAATTATAGCACGGCTAACAAACTTGCAAAAAAATTATTACCTAACACATGAAACAAACACGTTTTTATTGCACATACGATAATCTTAATCTCAAGTGTGATATAAAATAAATTGAAATTATTCAAAACAGCAGTGAAAAAATAAAATAATAACAAACTAACTTACAAATTAATTTCGTCTGGGTGACTGCTGTAAATAAAGTGGCAAATTTATCTATGTTATTTTGGTATTGATGTTATACAGATACTTATTTCCGTACTTGACAAAGCACAACTTGACCCAGATAAGTAGTGCTTATACAATAATTACTTTGTCAAGTCATGATTTATGAATTCATTCATCAGATAAGTAGTGCTTGAAGAAGAAGCACTACTTCATGAAGCATATCTTCTTTGCCAAACAAGCCTCCGACTATGAATTCCGGCCTCAGAGTTAAAATGTTAAAATAACTTTTAATTTTCCAAAATTTTTCTAATTTAATACTACAAAATTATTCCTGAATGTCTATGTAAAGTGTGCATCCTTATACGAATCTTAGTCCTTCGTTAATTATGAAACGAACTATTCTGGCACTTATTAACTTCGTATCTTCGTGCAGTAAGCTTGCAGGCAAAGTCCTTGCAGCAATATGGACATCGATTAGCCGCTGGAAGTTCTGTCGATGATATACTAGTGGACACGGATTGTTCGGCTGACGGAAGGAACAGGAACCAGGAATGAGGTTGTCTTCATAGAAAGATATGTTGCACCTGCCGATAATTTGTTGGGTGATACATTCGTCCTCGTCGTAGGCATTGAAACGCAGAAGTTACAGGAATGAAACAATGTTAATGTTGTCAATCACGCTGGAAGATGCAGCAACCCAGACATAAACTTCTCAGAACTGTAAGCCCCTTATGCCTGGATGTACCATCGTGGTTCAAAACTCGATCCGAGATCGGATCTAAGATCGACACAGAAAACTGTTGCACCATTCGAGTTCAGAGCTGGGCTGGAGATCGAGATGAAGTTAATTTCAAACCGCCGAAACTGGTGGTTTCGAAATCTCGATCCGAGATCAGCAGTCATCGTCGACAAATGTAGTTTGAAAATACGCCAGCAGATAGAACTACGTTCTATTGTTTTCTTGGGAAATTAAAACATCATACGCACTTGAATATTATTCAGTAAAATTCGTACAACAATAATTTACCTAAAACAGATAAAACATCGAACTTCTAATTCTATCTATAGTGAAAAATACGCCTACTTCCATGGCGTCATATATTACGAACCAATGGTAAAATTTGTCTCACACATAATTTAGATCTCTCACTTTGGAACCAAGATAGACGAATCGAAGATCCAGAATCATAAAATTTCGTTGTCGCAACACTTTTACATTGGAACCAAGATCAAACAGGATCCTGGTTCGGAACTAGGATCATTCGATCTCTGATTAGGGAAGATGTTAGTGCAACCGGGCATTAGCGATGTAAACATAATCGATCCATAGGCTTCTCACATGCCTAGGCTCCTTCCATACATACACGTTGTGATCTCATCAGATGTGGGTATTTTTACTGTATGTGTTCGTAATCCATACCAAAGACGAAGATATCGACATGTTGCGTGTGTGTCGAGCGAATAGAATCCGCACGTACTCAGCTGCAGGTTATTTAACGAACAGAGTGTCCAGCCAGAACCCGTCATTAACATTTCTTCTTCTCCGCAGCACACCTTTATTATGCTCCCTTCCACACCGGCTTCAATGTCATCCGCATTACACTCAGGTATATTCGAGGTTTTGAATCCTTCCTCTTTGCGTACATCAGGTTTACTATAGCTGCATTCCAACCATATATTATACTTCACGGCTCAGTATTTTCCCACCTCCTCTGTACGTTGATCTATTCTATTTTGTTTCATAAAGCTCAGAAATGAACAAACATACTACTTCGAAGTTATCGGATTTGGAGCTACATACATTTTCGAAAGACCCCGAAAGCCGATTCCTTCAGGAAAAATCTATTTATATTCAACTTTCTTTCTAAGGCTGATAAACAGGAATGAGGTGATATGCTAAATATAGCGTATGATTTGCGGGTCGAGGTTTTATTGGGATCAGCGTTGGCTGTGAACGCAATTAGGAACAATGAACCGCTAGGCCTGCACCATAGGATGTTGCACCCCATTCGCACTGTTTCAGATAACTGTTTTTTTTTTTTTTTAACAGTCGGTGTGAGTAAACTGTGAAGAGCACTTCTAACATCGATATGGCATGCGTGCGAATCTCGATACTCATGCGTTCTTTTCACTCCTTTGTGCTTCGTTAGCATTTGTGAAAGTATTGTTGTAGAAGTTGATAGAAAGGAATCAAAGCTCTGCCCACGGCATTCACAGATGAAGTTTTCTGCCTCCAGTGTGTGTAGCGTCAGTACATCTCTGATGCGATGTCGGCAGATAACGCTTAGCAGGCAGTGAGGGTAGACAAGTACAAGTTTCGAGATACCTTTTTAGGTTGCCACATCGTCGACGAAACTGCGATTTGAATTTTTCGCATGCGAAAGTAGCATGCCGCACATTCCTAATATAGTTGCCTCCATGTTGCCGATCACTGCTGCTTTCAGAAAATTTCTTCTTACAGTAACAACACAGTGTTCTGGAATACATTCCATCTTGGGTCGAGACGATGCATCCCTCTTCGAAGTACGTACATAATTCGATCCATCCAGTCCCGATGTAGCTCTACATACAAGCCGTCCAATTGTAGCTCCTCATTCAAGTAAATAATCTATACAGGAAGACGTAAAAAACAAAGCATGTGATTATAATATAAAGCAAGAGGCGTAAAATGCTATTGCAGACAAGATTTCGAAAAGATTGCAAATAATATATATATACACCAAAATCTCTCTAGAAGCAACATTAAAAATACCGACAAAAAGTTCACACATTTAAACAAAAAAGTGTTGGGGGAAGACCTCCTACTGTACCCGCGACGTGAAAGGACACAATATTATAAATACTCCCTCTAAATATTCCATCCATACGGACAAAGACAAACTGGTGGCAGAAAGGAACCGGTCATTTTTGTAAAGCAGGTACGCACCTTCATTTGGGAATATATCGCACATGCCTGAAAATAATATACCACAATCAGTATCATTCTAGACTTGGAACAATACGCATGTATCACGTATTCAAATATGTAATTTCAAAGCAAACTCTGCCAGAGGCAGTTTACTCGAAGATAATTTGAGAAGAGACATTGTGTTACTAAGAAAACGTGCGCAATGCCATCAAGAGGCTTGTTTTATGTCGTGTATAGGATGATGATGTTGTTGAGGAGAAGGTGGAGGGGGAGTAGGATGTGTAGGAGGGTGAGTATGAGGAGTAGGGGGATGAGGAGGAGGAAGAATTACCATAAGCTAAGCTAGCTTTCGGACATCCTTTACTGAGAACCCGAAAACCTTTCCTAAAAGAAGAGAATAATCTCAGCGATATATTATTTCCTATTTCTGCAGTAAATTTTGCCTGCAAACCGAAGGACTTCTCTGTGTTTGAGAGAGTTTTTTTTTTTTTTTACTATCAGACAGAAAAGACGAGAGAAAGTTGTTTTATACCTATATGAAAAGAAATCCTCATCTGCCTCTTCGTCAGCCAGAAAGCACGTTTTAGCCCGTTTAGCCCAAGCTAAGGCGAGAATGCTAGCAAATATTTAGACTAAATTGGAAAAGCAGTGAGTACAAAATTACAGCAAGCAGTGTGTTCAACGTTAATGAATTCGGGTTTACAACGGTGCAGTAAAAGAAAAAAAGTTACCACAAGCAGTCCATAAAAATGGAATTATAACACATGAAAGATATGCCTTAATTGAAAATACATGTTAATACAGACTTTTAAAATAACACGACGAAAATCACGAACAAGAGGATGCTAATTGGTTCCGAATTTTGTACGAGGGAGTAAAAGAAGAAATAAGTAAAATTTTTACTGGGAAAAATTAATGATTACTCTGTATGTTCGTATGAGTTATAAAGCCTAGTCCACACGTACAAACTTTTGTCGCAAACAATCTGACATTTGTCGGAGACCTGCTGTAAACCTACTTATATGCGAAGTGTGTGAAACCTGCAGATAGTAGTCAGGAGTAGAAATGTATGATACATTAGTTCCCCATCCGGGATGGGAAATAGTGTAGAGCTGTTCAAAATAATTGCTAGCGTGTACGGGATTCACTTGCACGGGAATGAGAGACGAGTTCATAGTTCGTGTATGCAGTAAAGCCGCGGTCCCTGCAGCACAACATCTGCACTTCAAAACGCACTCATGTTCGTGCAAGATTGACAGTCAACACCGTTCTTGTGGGATGCGCACGCGATGTACTGTCGAAGAGAAACAGAATGTGTGCTGCGGAAGTGGATAAGAGAATTGAAACGCTGAAAACACATTTCCGGAGGGAACATTAGAATTTAGTAGTCTCCAAAATAAGTGGTGTGTGCTGCCTGGAAATGAATCCAGAGGAAATCGTTCAACAGACTCGGATACACCGAATAGCCAGGTATGCGCATGCCAGATTAAAAAGTTCTGTAACTGGGTTTGAGTATTTAAATCTAATGCTGAGAAATTACAAAAAAAAAGGTTGTGTAAAGGATAGTTTAGAATTGAGGCCTCAACAAACGTGGAGAAACGTGTTTGTTGTACCTAAAGAGCTAATTGTAAACACAAACGAACTGCAGATTTGGCTTATGCCATGTGAAATTAAGCTAAGTTATATGCCGTATAAAAACACTAGAAATATTTGGTCGCAATTCGAACAATGTACTCTCTTGTAAATAGATGTTTTAATTATGACTGCTCACAACAAGTCGTAAAACGGGGACTCGAGCAGAAAATTGTGCTGCACAAACGTTTCATATTGTGATTGTACATAAAAAAACACAAAAATATATTTTGAACTCTTTACGTGCTCTAAATTAATTTAACGGAGGAAAGTCAGCTGATGTGTTTTTAGACAGCCTCATTCAATACACGTTTCTGGCACGCAAAAATATTATTTTTGACCAATTTCTTTTCATAACTGTATTAGCGAAGGGTTGACGTATAAAATAAAACAAACAAATGAGCAATGAGTATATATTACACTTAAAATTTTCTAATAGCCAGATAATATCCTATGAAGTTTAATATCTTCTAGACTGTAATAATTATGTTATCAGTAGCATATTTCACATTATCAAAAGTAATGGCCGTGTCACTCTAGTATGTAATGCATGAAATATGTTACATTCTCAACATCTGCACATCATCATACAGTTCATTTTACGCAAATGCATTCTGCCAGGGTACAGAACCTTGCGGAGAAATGAAATAATTTCTAGATTCATTCGCTATGTGCTACGCTGTGACAGCAGGTCTCTCCTAGGGAGTCGCTGCAATTGTACGAGCCCGTTTGTGTTTTGTGCGTCTGCTCTCCAAGATCCCGGAACAACAGGGCCACTATCCATGTCTTCAACATCAGATGCACCAGGAGAGGAATATACCTACGTCAATTGCTGCAATGTCGCCGCGAAGAAAATTATGCAAGTGAATTCACGCCAGAGCTACTGTTTCCACTTTGCTGGGTTGGAAAAGCGATCGGTTTTTGAAATACTCGCAATCTGGCAACCAATATCCACGAAACGTTTTCGACAATTCGCCGTTCCCTACATGGTGTGTGATTAAAGATTTGGTCTGGGCTAGAACTGCGTGGGGTATGACCTGTATAAGGTCTCATAACGTTTCTTGCCGAATGCAAGTGCATTATCAGCTATCAATACGTTTTACCTGCCAGGTAAAGGCTGGCTTGGAGGTAGGTATGGTGTTTACGTTGTCAGTTTCTGATAGAACGAGTTTGTTTGGAACACTCCGCCATCGGAAATGCGGTTTTGGCAACCTACATTTGCATAATTTATGTTGTAATTTGCATCCACTATTATCATCATCATCACAATGCTATGGCTTCCTTTGTAATTATAGAACATGATTCCACTATATGTTCTGGAGTTATTATTGATAAGTGTTTACCGTCCATTGTACCTGTGCATAGAAGGAGATTGCCATATGTTATCAAACCTGTTTGCAATTTCCATCTATTATGTAAAACGAGAAATAATTATTGAATTCGATATGCCGATTAGTATTCTCATTTGACTTCTGACACCAGAACAATGATACATATTATGGAATTGTGTATATGGTAAGTCACATGTTGTTTCGTTTGGGATGGTTCGCTGTATTTATATTCATTGTTTCTTCAAATAAGCACTTTTTTTCTTGTAATATGTGTGAAAATCAAACTGTGTTACGACACAGTTGTGACATATTTTTCTTAACAAATCTCTCTGCGAGCATGAACACAGCCATGGCGGCATAAAAAAGAATGCCGCTAGAAAAATTTCGTTTATGAAAGTCTGCATTTATTCCTATTAAATTTGTTTTGTGCTATCGGCAAAAAAAACTGTGCTAACAGCCAGATGTTATTTTTCTGACAAGATCCAAAACCACAACATCAGACTGTTCTGTAGAGTAGCATCTGTTCTATACCTAGAATCTGACGGTTGGGTAGAAACAATGAAAAACACTTCACTAATCACTTGTTTGTACCCGCTACAGATATTTAGATGTTCTTTCTTCGTCTGCTTGCAAATAGCCTCCTACCAGCTCATAAAAGTATTTTGAACTAATTTAATGATTCAACTCATGACCATTGAAAATTATTTTTTACGCGAGCTTCTGTAAAAACATACTTTTCATTTCCAATTAGCTTTTTTAGCTCTCGAAATTGCATTTAAATATTACATTTAAAACTTGCATACGATATATTTCGGCATTTATAAGTTTTCCATAATTTATTTGGTAGGAATGTATAGTGTCAAAGTAACACTTATACAGCCATATTCAGGTAAGCCATAAAAATTTATTTGCCGGTGTATATCCTCCCTTGGTATTTAGAATTTATCATTTTGGCGTTTAGATTGGAATTTTAGAGCCTACGATTACACAGGAACTTAAATATAGACTGCCCAGTCAAATTCCTTGTTCTTTCTTTGCAATCTTTTTCGATCCGTAGAAGTTCCAAATAAGCAGGAAAGTGCTTTTACAACAGAATTTATTAACCAAATGTGCATTAATTGTTACATCGTTGTTTATAGTTGGGTAGTTTTCTCTGCCTCCGCGTATATTGCGTTATTCCAGCATCTGATTTCCAGCTACGTGCTGCACAAACATAACATAATGAAGATGTAGCCACAGTCTCTGCGCGTGGGTACAAGAAACCGGGCCAGCTGGAAATGTGAAGAAAGATGGTGGTGGGTTAAGTTGTCTCTTCATTAATATTCACAGCCGCGAACCACTTCAAACAAGTGGGCACAATCTGCAGTTAAAGACACATTTATCGTCTAATGAATACGGCCCATTTATATTGACCTTCTGTGCAAATCAGCGTATCTACGCATAATGCAGTAAGTTATTAAAAACTCTTAATTATGTGTTTGTTATTTTTTAATAACAAATTGAGCTTAGAGGAAGTTATGAACTTTACCAAGCTTCGGATGTGGCAAATATAAAAAGTGGTCCTAAATTATATTCTGAATTCTTTGTTCTGAAAATTACGGAGACAATTCGTTAACTTCTTAAAAAAAATAAACCACGTTTGCAAAACATTGCCGTGGGAAAAATTTATGCGCATGTAGAAGAACAATAATTAAAAACGAGTAATACAAAAGTCCAAAAAGAATAGTTTTGAACTTCTGTACGATCCATTACACGAAAAAAAAAAAATAAATTGTGTTGTTTTACACAAATGCAGGTGGCAGCATTCTCCACTGGCGTCGATGTATTTTTACGTCTACGCGTGCAGTTTTCTACTCTACGTTCAAGTCAACATAATCGAAAGTTTAGTCAATTACCATGTACACTGAACTATTAACTATGCATTTAATTCTATCAAAATACAGTAACTTATATAGTTACTAGTTACTAGCACAAAGTAAACTGTAACAATTAATTTATGTAGTTTTATCCACAACAAGAAAATGAACACGCGCGACCGTTGTAATTTCACATTGGTGTTTCTGTTTTTTTTTTTCATTAGTACAAACATAGTACTACAAACTCCCTGTAGCTGTAAATGCACAATGTAAGTACTTTATTCGCTGCTTAATGTAAAACAACATATACCGCTTACACGTATTTCTACCAACCCTCTAATCACTTTCACGCCTATCATATCGATCTTCATACTAATATGTCTGAAATGACTAAAGTTGAGATTTCCAAGCTTGTTCAAGGTTCGTTTCCAGTAAATTGTTTTTTTTTTGCGTTTTCAGTGAGCACTATATAAAGATGGTGGTTTTCACATACACGCTTTCATAGGTTTGGAGGAGAAGACTGGCGTCGTTATCGTTGGCGACGTCCAGACGTCAGAAATAAACGTCCGGTGTTGAAATATATCACAAAGGAAGACGTCGAGCCATTCTGCAATGTACAATTGTATGATTCTCAATACTAAATAGCCATTTGTAACGTGACGTTGTAGTATAAAAATTCAATTTTGAAAATCTAGATAACAGTAGACTTTACAGCGGAAGTTTAGTTTCTGTCTTACACACTAATGAATTTCCAAGTATTTATACTAGTGTAATTTAAATAGTGTACTTACTGTCATTACTAAAGGAGTACTCTCATCTGTTTCCAACAAAGACTAGTAGCAAAAAATGCGTTCTTAATATCATTCATAATAAAATATTTAAATATAAATAGTCTCATTTAGCCAAAAATAGCATTTCCTCTCAAATTTGCCTCATCGACCTCATTTTTGATACGTTAGAGGAGTGAGGAGTCAGGAATAGTCTATTTTCTTGAATTCGACGTGTCGTAAATCAAAATTATAAAATTAATCTAATATGTCGTTTTCTGACAATTTTAAAAATAACATGTTTAGCGCAAGTGTACGGACTTGGCTTTTCAAGAACAATTCAATTATAATGTAACAACCATCGATTACGCACAGTATAATTTTATAAATAAAAGATATATATTTAATTTAATTAATTTTGAATTAATTTTTAGAATACGTGCTTCGAGCGAAACGACTTCATATTAGTATTTTTAAAGCGGTTTAGGGTATGGCGTCAGAAAACGTTATATACGTGACTATGTGCTGTACCTATTAGATTCTAAAGTATGGAATTGTGGTAGTAAATTATATATCGAATGCTAATGTCAAACAATGACACTTGACCATTTGCATGTGCTCAACACCATATTGAATTTAGTACACTGAGGCGGGGTCTTCAGTTTTTCTTAAGTAGGCCTAATTATGTCAACAGCTCGAGCCGCGAATACGGAACATTGGCTGTCTCGTAACAGGTCATGTTTTAAATGCATTATGTCTATGTCTGAGCATCTGGTGGAATTAGATGCGTTCAACTTGGAACATGTCAGGCCAGTACAAGCCCAACCAAGATGAAAAATTGCACTATGACTTAAATTTTCTTGTAATCATCGGCTGCGAATAAAAAATTATTTTTTTTTATTCGATATTAAGTACAGGTTTTGGATTTGGCATTCCCATGCCTACAAAACGAATACATCTACCAGCTAGCATAAAGAGATATGTGTACGTATGAGATTAGTGGCTGTAACTTGTAACTAGTGATTCCATTCGGATACGTTCTCTGTAAAAAATACGCAAATTTACACCTACAAAGTTTTGGTAGTTTTAAAATTTTGTATGTGTAATTTTCGAAAACGACTACACTACAGTACTTGTAATCCTACACAAATATTTTTTATTTCTACAGAAAGGCCTATAAATCTGTGTTTAAAACACACGAATTTATAGATTTATTATTTAGAAAGTTGATATTAGATTATACGTTTAAAAGTATGCTTGAAAATACATCAACACAGAGTAATGAACCTCTCCATTTTGCATTTTGTTACCGCACTTTAATTGTATTAATACATGTTTATCGTTGTAAATTATAATAATACATGTTCCGTAGTGCACTTTTAGAATGACTAGATTTATGTAAATTTATATTAACAACTTAAGTGAAAATAGCAACATTATAAACAAACAAAGAATGAATATATACATACGTAAACTCAAGCACCATATGTTTGAGAAGTCAGCACAAAAAGTTTTGTTTTATTTAATGACCAGGTGAAGGGATTGGTTTGATTAGCGCAGTAATCCCACGGGTTACAAGGATTTACTCTTTATCACTTGTATAATTAAGAGAAAATTATCTTTGCAGGGAATAAAAACGTGTTTTCCAAAAGATGAACTGTATTCGAAGACATCAGGTGATGTCAAATGCAACCAAGTCTTGCATCTATCGCTTAGCCCTTGTACCATAATACCATATCTACGACTTTTTATTCCAGTTTCTGGTAGTCTGGTGGCTGCGATGCCCGGCTACTACTTCGAAAGTCACGGGTCCGAGCAATGTCAATGCCACGAAATGCTCAGGTGGTGAAATGCTCAGGTGGTGAAATGTTCAGGTGGTGAAATGTTCAGGTGGTGAAATGTTCAGGTGGTGAAATGTTCAGGTGGTGAAATGTTCAGGTGGTGAAATGTTCAGGTGGTGAAATGCACGAGAGTTGATAGTCCGAGGCCGCAATATATCATTCGAATGTGTAAAGGTTGTGTATATCGCGTAATTTGTAAATACAAATTTCTAAATCTGAATATCTACCCCTGCCATAGTGTAGAATCACTCAAACGTTTTAAAGGAATTTTGGTTATATTAGTGCCTGTTATTTGACACAGCAAATGGAAGTTGGTTAATAATTGTTTTACTTGTATTGAAGTCATTTTTACAGTTACACAAATCTAAGAGCACATGAACGTGGTTCATGTAAAATTACACGGATGGTGGTGGAAACTCTGCTGTGATAAACGTTTTGTGCTTGGAATGATGCATATTTTCTTTGCAGTGTCAGTAATCCCGAGTTGAGGGCTTTCGAGCACATCCGAGTCCAGCCTCTCATAATCGTACTACTTTCAACAATCCCGACAGATATCATGCGTGCACTCGTTTCACTAGTTATATAAACGATACTGATATGACAACACCACCATGATTCCTCGCAGAAATGCGCTATATGTCCGTTACTTGTATCTGTTACATAAACCTATTTGAGATTTACAACGGTAAATTCATATATTATGTATTTGTTATGATTGTAATCTTCAAATGTTATATATATATATATATATATGTGTGTGTGTTCGTGTATGAAAGTAATTTATTTCAAGCTTTTCCAGTAACATTGCTTGCGGTATGAGTGCACAAATAGCTCATAGTGGAAACAGGGAAGTGAATACACTGTAAAGAATATTTAGGGTGAACTTTCATATACTGTAATGGAAGTTTTTAACCTTAAACGGCTCAATAAATGAGAAAGTTTTTTATCGCTACTATGCAAAGTTGAGAACATCCCTACGCATTCGACTGTTTCTTGAGCAACTGAAGGAACGTTACCATGGGTGTGTGGGAAAATAGTTCACTAGTCATGCTTTGTCACTGTGTTTATACACTGATATGGAAAATTTACATTTAATTTCTTAGAGTGTACGTATAACCATGTGTTGCTGATCGCCACCCTTTACAATGCTATAAATCTAACACTCGCATATATATGTACATAACGCATTCATGCATCTACGCTTTTACACTGGAATGTTTGCTGTTCCCGAACTGATTTTTTTTTTTGCATTTATTAAAGGTTGTATGGTGGTGATAGTTAATGGCAGTGTGTTCCTGTGAAATATTATTACCATCTGTTCGAAGATTAAAAAGTTATAAATGACATTAATAGAGTGACACTCTTGATCTTGTAATAAGCATGTATTCCGAGGAAAGTACGCTAAATATGAGAATATTTCGTTTAGTTCTAACGTAAAATACACTCTAAGAATTTATTTCCAAATTCAACACATCAGTGTATATGTATGCGTAGTGCGAAAGCGCTTATAGCAAAGTTATTTCTCATATTTCCACGGTAGTGTTCCTACATTTTGTTAGGAAACAGTCAAATGTGTAGAGAAGTTCCCAACGTTGTATAGTAATGTTACTAAACGTTCCTACTCTTGTAGTATGATGTGTGGTGATATTTACATACAATCTGTAAGTTAAAAACTTACAATACAGTTAAGGAAGTTTACCAGAATTTTATTTACAGTGCACGTGCGATAAAAAAAATTCTTTGAAAATAATACTAATTCTAGTAAGATTAATTTTAAAAAATCGATTGAATAACTCAGGCAAGTGTATTTGGGAAAGGTTTACAATATAAATGTTTTGCTAGTAGTTTCAATGCTGGGCTAAAATTACAGGTTTTCGATTTACATGTACAATGGCTATATAAAGGAGGACCACCAGCTTTCAGAAATGGTCTTTAAGTTGAGAAGCGAAGAACTCAAAGACTCGCCAGTTGAGTCTAGAACGCCTGATTGACATAAATAAGCTTCTTTATCACGAACTTTACACAGTGATGCAATCAGTATGGAATTCTTAACTTGAAAAGTGCATTGAAGCCAAAGAAAATACTAGGCGTGAAATCCGGAGCCAGAAGTAGTATTGTAATACTCCGAAAATCGGTTTAAAAATGCTATTACAAAAATAGCTAACAAAATTCGATCACACAAATGCCTGTCCTGGACACAGTGCGGCACATAATACGCACACAAAAAGTTTTTACTTAAATGAAATAACACCGACGACCCCAATAATTTCAAATTTTAATGATTAGTGAAAAGTGCAGAGGATTATTGTTAAATTTAAACAGCGGCAATATTTTGAAATAACTTTACAATTGACAAAATTGTATTAGCTGTGCAAGCTCACGTATAACTAAATGATGGCCACTCTTTTGTTTAGAGCCTACTTTTTGAAAGAACGACAGGCTTATGCAAATACCCCAATGCCTGCCAGCAATAAGTGTCCCCATGATAACATTTTAAATCCGCGAACCGAATTTCACAAAACCGGGTCCACGTATAGTACAGAGTACGCAAATCTGACTTTTCAAAATGGTGGCAATTTTATTACTTCAGGGCACTATGTCATTTCTCGGGAAACGTTTAACCGATTTAAAACAAATGTGTTTCGCTAACATTACATCATGTAAGCAGTAAATTTAGAAAGCGATAATGATATTGGTCCTCCACTTTGGAAGATGGCACACCATTGAAAAGTAAAGTTTTTACATTGTACATCTGTAGCTACACAAACAATTCCTGACGAATTTGGCATAAAAGTAAAACTATTGTAAACCTTATTATTATATGTCATGTAAATCGTTAAGAAACTTGCTTTCAAAATTGCTGACAATAAATATTTTAGGTTCATATCGCATCCCTACCGTACAGTTTGACCATTTTCAATCAAACTTTTTATTTCAAAGTATCTATTACAACCATAAACTACGTCATCACGCAATCACTTTGCGCGACACTTTGTAAGATAACGAAACATAAACAATAAAAGATATTTTTTGCCTGATCTCGGGAAACAATCAACCGATTCCTACAGAATTCGGAAAACAAGTTGTAGTTCAGTAGGACATGTAAACTAACACGTTTCAAACGAGCCAAACATTTAATTTGCAAATTAATAACAAAATAAATATTTTAGCTGAGTACGAAACCATGCAACAAAATTCTAATTTACTTTGTATGGTGGCAGTATATTTTACAATAGTCAAATATGTCTACAAAGAGCCTAATTTGTACGACATTTCGTAAGATAATGTCACATGGAAAAAAAATTAACTTAATTTTTCAGGAAACAATTAACTAATTCCTGCCAAATTTCGTATTTAAGTAGTTCTATGGTACAACATCTAAACGGGCATGTTTTATGTGCGTCTAAGAAATATTTTCAAAATGTTAGCAGTGCTAATATTTTTATTTTGTATGTTATATCTAGAAACATCGAATCCAATTTTGTACAAGTATCGAATTATTTATCCAACAAATTTTTCCAACATTTTTGAAGATCGCTACAAATAGACTATAAAGATTTTGTTTCTCAGCTTGGGAAATAATAACTGATACCCACTAAATTCCAGCGACAAGTTTTAACTTTTATTAGTCCATATAAATAAATATGACTTACGGGTTATCAGTTCCTGCTGTCTTAGCTTTATCAACATCTTATCATAATTTACATTTAAGAATGTTTAATGATATTTTTCACACGGCACATAATTAATAGCTTCTCAATTGACAAAATAATTTGAAGAAGGCACCATAATATATAATGTTTTATTTGGAGTGTGCTTTAAAAAAGCCTCAAGTTTTGGATGAAGGCATCAGTCGGCGGACACTCAAGACTGGGAATGTAGCACTGTACTATGTTGATAGTATCTTAGAGGTTGTCGAGGCCTCAAAAGAAAAATTTGTTGCGAAAAAGAAGAATACTAGGCAAGGGTTCTGGTTGGATGCATGATAGCATACACTGTGTACAAACAGATTGTATTAATTATGTGAAAAGTGAACCTAATGATAGAAAGACACTACATGAATGTTATTTAGACGATACCCATGTAGCAAGTGACAGTCGGCCGACTGCTGTATGACTGCTGGCACTGAATACTTATGGCTGACTGCTGGCAACAGGACACTTGGCATGCTATATATGAGCCCCTGATGGAATGTTGATAGAAATGAATCTGATGGCTGTGAATAGTTGACCTATTAATGGCCCATAAATGGTTTGTCAACTGTATTCCGGCAATGGCAACACTTAACTTATCCATTTTGGGACATTGATGACACTTCGCTATAGTTTTTCGCTCACTTAAGAGACAGTCGGCTAACTGTGGTATTACTGATGGCATTGCTGAATTTACACTGGCCCAGAAAACGTATAGGTCTACACAACTGGGCCAGTTGTGTAGACCTATACGTGCTATGGTTAACTGCTGGCACCAAGACACTTGTCACGCCATTTATGGCCCTCTAATGGAATTTATACTGGCCCAGAAAACGTATAGGTCTACACAACTGGGCCAGTTGTGTAGACCTATACGTGCTATGGTTAACTGCTGGCACCAAGACACTTGTCATGCCATTTATGGCCCTCTGATGGAATTTTGATGGAAATGAATCCGACGGCTGTGAGTAGGTTACCTATTAATGGCCCATAAATGGCTTACAAACTGTATTCTAGCAATAGCCACATAACCTATACAAATTACTGTTAAAAGTATGGGTAGCCATCTATAGGCCATTTGATGGCTGTGAAGTGGTACATCGATGTACTATTGCTCGTGCAATTTGACTTATTGTGGGAATTTTTATGGCTCCCACTCTTCGCAGATAGCTTCTTCAAACTACACACATGAATATGTATATGTATATATATATATATATATATATATATATATATATATACACATACACATATGCATGTGTGTGTGTGCCCGCGTGTGTGTGTCTAATTTCATTATAAATTATTTGCAATATATAGTAATGGAAATATCCGTGTAAAAATGCTTTAAATACAGTGAATGGCACTGAATAATTTGACATATGCAATGTTTTCCATGTATGACTGCATATAATTAAAATGAGAATTTAAAAAGAAACAATATATAACCACCTATTGAAAATTAACATTGAAGGGCTTTTGTTGTTTCACATCACTAAAATATTCACAACTGGTGACTGCATTTCAAAACAGATTAATATCGTCCAGGTAACATACATACTGCAAAAAATTACACTGAAGGCAAGTTTTTGGGTTTACATCGCGATTCTGTAGGAAGATTTCTCTCAACGATAGTATATTTGTTTATCTGCATATTTTTAAAAACTGATTTGTTCGTTTAGAAAATTTTAAGGCTATGGAATAACTGGTGTAATTTATTTTATGTTAATGTTTGTGAATAATTCAAGTCCCATATATTCTAAATTAGTTCATCTAAATATAAGAATACACAGTAGAGTAATGGTTAGCATGCTGAACTGTCAATGCAAGGGGTGTAGATTCGCGCCCCTCTCCAGCAATGGTAGTCGTAGGATTTTCATGTTGTATAATGTGTTTAATAGAGAAGTCAAGGAAATTAAAAACAAAGAAAAGTTGATACTGATTGTCAAAGAATTTTAATTTTAAAATTTATATATTTATACATATGGTGAAAAGATGCCTAGATGTCAGTTGGCCATCTGATGGCTGTGAAATGGTATATCGATGAACCATTGCTGTTATAAGCATATAGGCCATGCTTGGACCATTTGTGTTCACCACACCTGGGCCAGTTATGGTCAGAGTATGCCTAGTTAGTTAGTGGTGCCACTTCAGGACCAGCAATAGTGCCGGGTGCATGCCAGCTGTTGGCCAACTGTATGCCAGCCTGGCATCCGACTGTAAACCATCAATGGGACACATGTGGTTTGCTACATACATAGGTAGGGACTATTTTTTTTGTTATTTTTCTACTCTGAAGTATTATATATATATATATGCTTTCAATTTAAAAAAAACATGTTTTTATTTCTCACTGGTGTTGTACTCTGTCCTAGCATGCCTAATCCATATAGGGACTACGCTTGCCTTGGTTTTCGGATTTATCACTACATGTATGTGCATGAGCTGGAAAGAAATAAGAAATCATGTGGGCTAAATAAATTATTTGAAAGTTAGTACTTAAATTCTCACTGTGTAAATGTATATGTTGATATGAACAGCACAAAAACAAAGAGTGGATTGACAAGGTAATACATTCTAATCATTTAGGATGTATAGGCTGTTCACGGTAAAGTGAGCACTTTTTAAAGCCCTTATAAATTTTTCCTTTCATACAATTTCCACCTTCCTGCTCATTTTTAATATAAACATTGCAATGTGACCAATAAACACAGTGTATACTTTTCACCACCATCAAAATTTAATGCCTGAGACTGCAATAAGATATATTTATTAGCGGTTAATGCCTGTCGCGAAGGCCTTAAAAAGAGCTCACTTTATCGTGAACAGCCTATAACAGACTTGAAGGCATGCTTTGAAGTGTCAAAAATGTCACCGTAGACATTGAAGAAGGAGAGGGCGAAAAACGAGCCGGGCTTTACAGTATCTGCTTTTGTGCAGTACATGGTGGAAATAGGGCCTAAATAATTTCTGTATGACTGATAAATCACATTTATTTTTTTGTAAAAACAAATGAAAAACTAAATGTAAGAATTCGATTGTTAAATGTGAAGGGCATGATTCATAATCAAAGATGTTGGAAGTGATGTTATCCATCGTTTAAGGTGGAGCACAGTTAACAAAATCGAAAATGGATGTAAGTGCATGAAAGAAAGCTACTTAAAAAAACCTGAATCAGCGATGTTTGGTGGTGCACAAGTGAATGCACCTAGAAGAAATAACAGAGATTGAAAGAAAGGCGACTAAGCAAAATTAAATCCAAGATGGCAGTTGGAAAATATTTGTCAGTGGGACGAGTGGAGCACAGGCCACAGAATGAGTAATTAGTAAACAAGATGGTGGCACGAAACAAGATGGCAGCATTCAAATGTATCGGACAAATCATCCAAGATGGCCGGTGTAGCAGGAAGTATGAAGCTAGGTGAGAGAGAAAAATGGAATAAAAGATGGTGCGTGTAACACAGGTGAGTTAAGCTAGAGCGAATGACAGAGCATGAGAAAATGAAATAAAAATGGCAGTTGGGAACCAAATGCATTTGGGTCAGTAAAGCACATGCAACAGCATGAGTAATTAGTAAACAAAATGGCGGCCAGAAACAAGATGGCAGCTGTCAAAGTTTACAGACGCACCATCCTAGACGGCTGTTAGAGATCAAGGTCAAGATCATACAAGATTGTGGACATGAGGGCCAGTGCCAAGTCGTGATTCCTGATTTTCAATTTGGCACAATCTACGAGTATAAATCATTTGCCAATTACTATCCTGTCGTAGAAAAGAATCCTCCACAATTGAATGAAAAGTACATCTAGAGCATTGATATGCAAATTTTAGGCTTCTACATTTGCAAGGTAAAAACAAGAAAATGGTATTGAAATATGGGACATTACGAGGGAAAAAGGGATGTTTTGAGCAAAGCAGCATCATTTATGCTTCTTTGAGCGACGATATATTTACATTGGGAAAACTTTATTTCTGCAGAGTAAATAACACAGGCGATATTAGATATCTAGATATATTATACCCTCATTATTAAGCCAGCCTCACGCGCCTCTCTATACAAGTAATTGAAATACTGAAGTAGTAAAGTAATTTTTTTTTTCTTCAAAACAGCCTTTGAAATGGTTTAATTCATACTAAAACTATTCAAAGCATGTATATTAATCTAACATTAACAATCATATTTCACACATTTCTTACTCAATTTTCGCCCCCATCCTCCCATCTAGGTGCGACCCTGGACCCGTGCCCAGTAAGCCCATATATGAAAGAATTCCTAAGGTTCTCAGAAGTTTATCAAGTACGATAATGTATTTTAAAATTCAGTTCAGCATAAGAAATTATTCATCAAATTTCATCAGATTAATAGTGCATTTCCTAAGATAAAAATACGTTTTTTTTTTCAGGGGAAGCTTCCTTACGAAATGGCCTACAATAAAAATTAAATTTCACTTAATAATTAAAGGGCGCACAGTAGTGCTTCAGCACAAATTCGGTTTAAATAGGTTTAATAGTTTCACGTTATATACATACATACATATATATACACACATATATGTATCTGAAGCTAGCAGTGGCAAAAATGTATAGTAAAATTAAATTTTTTATGTGTGGCAACTGAAAGTTAAAACTTACTTTCGCCGTTATAGAAAAAGTTGTGCCATTTCGTGGGGCATAAATAACGTTATTTAATTTTACTATACATTTCTGCCACGGCTAGCTTAGGAACTTTTCAATAGTGAGAAAACCAATTTCTCATTCAAGTGTAGGTAACACTACCCTACGTAAACTAGACATGGAGATCGTCAATAGGACAAAACATGCCAATATACAACTAACATGCAAAAAAAAAGACATCATTAACAACGCCTCTTAAAATTAAAAATTACCAACGACAAGGAGAAGAATATGATTTATTGACTATCAAAAAGAATAAATTAGTACGTTCTCTTTCTCACATCATGACATATTTTCACAATCCCAGCCACATTCAAATACAAGTTTTTTGGAAAAAATAAATTTAATTAAGAGACTTTTTGAAGATTAGATTAAAAATAATAATTTACCTAACATAGCGAGAGGAAAGAAAATATATCCATTTTCATAAAATTATAAAATTAACTTTTGATTAATATACGGTCATATAGAACCTCGAATGTAATACCTCCTAGGGATGACGAAGTGATTTATTCACAGTCCTTCATTAAAACATTTACTGAAAAATTCTAACGTCGGAAAATTATATCTTAACTATCAACTCTATAAATTAGGGCTGGACAGCAGAACAAAAAAAATTATTTTATTAATTTTTTCATTTTCAGTTTGGCCAACTACTCAACATTCTTTCGCCCTTCTGAAGACGAATAATAATATTCCTAGCAACACAAAAGCAGAACAAACGAAATTTGTCATAAGAATGATCGCCTCTTTACATTTATAATATGGGAAGTATAACAGTTTCACTAGCATATAGAGACCGTCCTGATTATCATCTTTACACACCCCGCTATAATAACTTTGAAAACATAAAGAAATTCAATAAATTATTAGCTTATCCCGTCTAAAATTAACAAAACAAGTATACAAAAATATTTACAAATTATATATATATATATATATATATATATATATATATATATATATATATATATATATATAACACTTAAAGAATAAGACCAGAGATGTGAGAATAATACTCTGCTATTTTGTTAGTAGGCGACTTATTATTTTACTTCTGAAATACCAAATATGGCGGAAACTGGTTGCGAATTTGCTGACCTTGAAACATATTTTATATATAACTTGATGGGCTAACATAAATTATACGTATTAAATACACTTATTTTAATTTTTTTTTTTTTTTTTTTTTTGCTGTGTTGACATGTTTTATCATCATAATTTGAAGCCCATGTATCTCGAGGTCGTTTTCATAAATCTTATCGCTCCCAGGAGAATATTTGTCAGTGACCTAAATTGGAACGATCATAAGCGAAGTCTCTATTAGGACTACAAAATAGATGAGAAGTGTGTGTCTCTGCCTGTAAAATATTCCCTTGCTAAAAGCATTGTATAAAATCTAACAGGACAGTGTGTATTGGATGGGTCTTAGACGGCTGTGAGTCCGTAAATATGCATCATAAACTTTCATTTGAATTTTTTCCTCTTTAAATAATTAAGTAAAATTATAAACTTCCTATCACAAAGTAGAAACACAATTTCTTAAATTGCAATTCAAGTATCTCTAGAATTTAAAATTGTAATTAAAAAAAATTGTGATATCTTAAAGCCTACGCTTTATGAAATATTGGCGACTCTTCATGCCTTTATACTATCCAACTATTGCAATTTAAAACGATGAATTGAAATAACCAGCAACGTAAAAAAACATTCAGAACAAATAGGTGCAAACCAACCCAGTTTCTTTGAGTATTTATTACACTTTTGTTGACGTGGGGTGTAAAAAAATTTATGAAAAATATTAGTTTATTTTTCTGTCGACGTTTCGACGAACACTGGAGTTGTCCATAGGAGGGTTTCAATTTTACATGAAACTATTGTGTAGAAAAATGCTATACAGCGACAGTACATAGTTTATTCATTCCAAATATCCGGCAATTGTTTTTGCTTACAAATGTTAACATTTTGAATTCTGAGGTCCAGTGGCATCTGTTATAACTTGTCGAAACTGCATCACGAAATAATTTTTTGTAATTAAATCTTCAAATAACCGATATTATAAACCCCCTCCCCCCAATCTCTTTCTCTATTTTCTCTCTCGTTAGTGCCGTATGAACACTAAAAACAAACCGTGCACTCAGAAAATGTGCATGCCACTGAAAGGTATAAAACTTTCTCTGAGGTAACGTTGCCTAGAAACAGTGCAATGCATGACTAGAGGGCGAGTGTGTTTTGCTGACTTGTCTAGAGTGTCCAGCTGTACGTATGTGTTTCTCTCTGTGAGAACGTTCCTAATTGCACACAGGATAAATCACAGATGTGTGTGTGTGACCAGGCTTGAAGCACCACGGCAGAGTATTTAATCTGGCGACTATCACAAGTGAGTGTTAATGCCTCTGAAAGGTATAAAACTTTCTCTGAGGTAACGGTGCCTAGAAACAGTGCAATGCATGACTAGAGGGCGAGTGTGTTTTGCTGACTTGTCTAGAGTGTCCAGCTGTACGTATGTGTTTCTCTCTGTGAGAACGTTCCTAATTGCACACAGGATGAATCACAGATGTGTGTGTGTGACTAGGCTTGAAGCACCACGGCAGAGTATTTAATCTGGCGACTATCACAAGTGAGTGTTAATGCCTCTGAAAGGTATAAAACTTTCTCTGAGGTAACGTTTCCTAGAAACAGTGCAATGCATGACTAGAGGGCGAGTGTGTTTTGCTGACTTGTCTAGAGTGTCCAGCTGTACGTATGTGTTTCTCTCTGTGAGAACGTTCCTAATTGCACACAGGATGAATCACAGATGTGTGTGTGTGACTAGGCTTGAAGCACCACGGCAGAGTATTTAATCTGGCGACTATCACAAGTGAGTGTTAATGCCTCTGAAAGGTATAAAACTTTCTCTGAGGTAACGTTTCCTAGAAACAGTGCAATGCATGACTAGAGGGCGAGTGTGATTTGCTGACTTGTCTAGAGTGTCCAGCTGTACGTATGTGTTTCTCTCTGTGAGAACGTTCCTAATTGCACACAGGATAAATCACAGATGTGTGTGTGTGTGTGTGTGTGACCAGGCTTGAAGCACCACGGCAGAGTATTTAATCTGGCGACTATCACAAGTGAGTGTTAATGCCTCTGAAAGGTATAAAACTTTCTCTGAGGTAACGTTGCCTAGAAACAGTGCAATGCATGACTAGAGGGCGAGTGTGTTTTGCTGACTTGTCTAGAGTGTCCAGCTGTACGTATGTGTTTCTCTCTGTGAGAACGTTCCTAATTGCACACAGGATGAATCACAGATGTGTGTTTGTACGACCAGGCTTGAAGCACCACGGCAGAGTATTTAATCTGGCGACTATCACAAGTGAGTGTTAATGCCTCTGAAAGGTATAAAATTTTCTCTGAGGTAACGTTGCCTAGAAACAGCGCAATGCATGGATAGAGGGCGAGTGTGTTTTGGTGACTTGTCTAGAGTGTCCAGCTGTACGTATGTGTTTCTCTCTGTGAGAACGTTCCTAATTGCACACAGGATAAATCACAGATGTGTGTGTGAGTGTGTGTGTGACCAGGCTTGAAGCACCACGGCAGAGTATTTAATCTGGCGACTATCACAAGCGAGTGTTAATTAAAGTGTTGGGCTAGCTTGTGGGAGGGGGAGGGAGGCGAGTTGTTCAAAGAGGTAGTTTCACGCAAGGAGCTGGCGCTTGATCGTGGAAAAGGCGCTCCCCCTCCAGGGTTCCGCCCCCTTTATTGGATTTCTATTTGCCGAGCCAGTGTGAAAAACGCATGGGTAGGTAATATGTGCATTCCACCGGAACATAATACCCCAAATGAGATAGCATAAATCTTAAAAGAAAAAAGCTCGAAAATATTGTGCGGTGCTGATGGCGTCAGTGGTGTGGCGTTACGCCGGGAAGGCGGCTGGAGGGAAAGAAAGACGGGCGGTAGAACCTAGGGTTAGCAAGTATGGAAGAGCTGGTTTGAGGGGCGAGAACGTCAGGGTAAGATGGGAATTAGTCCACTTAAATAAAGAAGAACATCTAGGGTCTGGAACCTGCCTGGCCATACACATCTGCCCATGAGGCACGCGAATTGGTGACGAAGATAGATTTGTGGGGTGTAGAAGACGGCCAGGGTAGTGAGTAACTTTATATTCGCCGTTCCTGTTATGTTCGCGCTATGTGCGAGTCAGCTATACGCAATCCAACTCCGCCTTTAAAAAAAAAAAAAAAAAAAACAAATTGGTTGCTTCTTTTATAGAAAGCGAAAAAAAAATGTCTTTTTGAAATAAGTACAACAGTGTCAGGTGCATGAAAATTTTATTAATAAATTACACAGTTTTACTTTTGCTCTTCTGAGGAACCAGTTGGTTATTTGTTGTTTACGTGTTTACCTTTGCAAGAAATAATACGGCGTTTTGTTTGAACCCCATTCAATTATTTTGCACAAAAAAAAAGTAAGCGATCGAACGCGATTTCAGTCAATTCACTTTATTTCATTTTGAAAATTGTGTATAACTTCTAGAGTATTTCCACATTTAAAGGTAAGATAATATACGAAACATACCGCATTCATATTTGTCACCTCACGTTTATGTATTTGATTCATATGCATAGTAAAGTTGAGCTATTTATTTAGTAAAGGTATGTATGAACAATTATTTGTTTGCGTATCATCTCAAGAATACTAGCTGTAGTATCAGATAATGTTGTTATGATGGAAAACTGCTTATAGTAAATTTTTTATAGAAGTATAATCGACATTTTGTGTTTTTGCCCTATGAAGTGGTTAGAACTAACAAAGTTGATCTAATGTCTCCGATGCTTCCAGAACAAACCACATTTTCTTTACTTACACGTAAGCTATCTTCTAAATGACCAGACGTATCAGTTTAATGGATTTCTGGAACCAATAACACTAACACATGAGGGGTGGGCCGCGGTGGGTAAGTGGTTAGACTGCTCGCCTCCTATCAATGCGAACCCGGTTCAATCCCCAGACTTTCGCATTCCAGAATCGTGCAGGAAGATTGATGCGCTGGTCGGTGGGTTTTCTCGGGGATCTCCCGTTTCCCTCGCCATTTTACTTCGACGCTTCTCCATTCTCACGTCAAGGGGGGGGGGGGGGGGGGGGGTAAGGGTAAGATGCAAAAGGGTACAAGTGACATCTATTCAAAAATAAGTATAGAATGGTTAATCTAAAGCATATGAAAGTTGAAGGGAAATGGGTTGTGACATTTCCAAGAGTACTTCTCCATCGTGATCTGTGGGACTACTTATTAAACAGCATGACACAGTTGGTGGCAACGAGATACACGTGAACTTGTATCCTTTTACTACTACTATGCATTGGTAAAGCATCATACTGTCAGTCTGCTGTGTTATATATCTAAGTTGCTAGGGCTTAGGTATGTATAGTAATTCTAAAACTTCGTTTTAGTAAGTTTTAAGAAGCATACATTTCTCAGAAGCTGACACAGTCTAGTTACGTGAATCGTTTGGAAAAGTGAAACTGAGGGACGACGGTACGTTACTCTCTACCTGTTGTCTGTAACATGCTTAAAAATACATTCTAATAGGTTATGTTATTAATGATATTGATACTACTGTGATTGTTAACATTTTGCATATATTTCTCAGGAATTCTATTAAATATTGTAATATAATATATTCATGATTCACTATTATCTATGTGAGGTTATGTGCAAAAACAATCTATTTCAACTAATGTAATGCAGTGACTTAAATTGGTGTCATGACGTAAGTCCTTAATTACAAGACACCGAAGTTACTAATAAATTTGAACGTGATTTCAGGCTCATCTGATAGCGTTAGAGATGAAAGTGGCGAGGAATTTGTTGTTCCAAAAACTTTCGATGTTTCCACAAATGATGACTCTTCAAGCGGACTGAAAAGTCGTCATCGCGTGAGAATACCAGAGCAATGGCACAGTGAAGTCGCAAAGAGAATGATGAACAAAAATCGTCAGCGTTCAAGTCAGGAATATTATCATCGATGTCGATACAAGTGTAATGAGCATTTCTCACCAGAAACACTGCAGACACTAGTCAATAACTACTGGAAACTGGGATCATGGGATCTACTAACACCATGCTTAAACTCATGTATACAAACACATATTCCAAAGAGATGAAGTATACGCCTACATTGAAACACCATCTAAAGTGTGAGTGTCTCTGCAAGAAAAGGGCATGCAAAGCATTTTCTGGAAAACTCTAAAAACTTTAGTAAAAGATGTTCATGAATGTGATACACAAAAAACTGTAAGTCGTGTGTCCCCGACAGATAATGACGACATGTGCCATCCAAAAAAATAAACTCCTGTGGAATAGCTCAAGTTTGTTAAACAGGACATTGCTTCTTCTCCGAAATATCGAGGTCATTAGAGTAGATCTCAAAATCCAAACATGAGGTACCGAAGCCCAGAACTTACATTGAAGACTATGTACCAACTGCATAAGGAATATTGTGTCAGATCACGTAAGCCTCGCTTTCCTTCAGAAAGTAGGCTATAAACTGTGTAGGATTATTTTACATGGACACATTTCTTTTAGTCAGTATAAATCGTGCGTATCTATGTGGAGAAAGCCACCATGAAGAGTTAGGCCAGTGACTGTGTCACAATCCTTCCCTTCTCCCGCCCAAGCAAAAATAAGCCGCCGAGGTGTCTGGTGACACACTTGTGAGCCTTCAGTTATCGCTTGTGGATAAAACTGTTTCCTGCTAATATTATGTCTTTCCTTATATCTATTAACTTTTATTTAATTATTTAAATAAATAATTCTATTTAATAATGCCGAAATTGTCATATAATATTTTGTAACGTTATACATAATATTTCTAATATTAAACTATATTTATTGCATGGTGTAAAATTTTAATTCCATTTTTTTTCTCAGCTAGGGTCAAGAGTCATTAAACCTTATTTATAATAAACCTAGTGATTCATTTTACCTAAGAATACTGAATAACGCGAAATATATGAATCGTAAGACAGAAACGTCCAAATAAATCCTCACTATATTAGAGAGGGCAATTGAAGCAGGCAAATTTAGTCCACCATCGCCACATTATTATGAAGGGAAGGGGAGGGCAAAGCTGAAATATCATAAGGGAATCCCCATGTTTTGTTGCAGTTTCGGATTCTACGTCAATATGTGTGAAATATTTATTAGAAACTGTTTAATGCAATTCGTTGCAGATGGCGCTGCATTTAGGTTACCTTTCTTTACAGCAGTTGGTAACCGCCACATTTCATTTCAGAAAGAATCCACGATAAAAACTACAACTTTCTGCAAGACGTCCGACCGAGATTTCTTCAAGAACTAAGAATCGAACACAGTGACATATCGTACCATGTGGTTTCAAGATGACTGTCGTCCAACATATACTCCAGGAACATCACGAGTGATATTAGATCGCCATTACAATGGTCGCTGGATCGGTAGAAGTGGCCCAGTGAATTTACGTGCCAGATCGCCAGATATTACGCCCTTAGATTTGTTATATGGGATTGCCTCAAAAACGAGGCGTATCTCGAAGTTCTAACAACTCGCAAAAACATAATCGAACGACTCCAAAATGCTTATGCACAAATTGATGAAGACACACTTTTACGTTATGTACAATCGTTTGAAGCACGGATTACTAAATGCATCAAAGTTGGAGGCTACGATTTACAGCATTTAAATTACTCATCGTGTAGGCGAGGGGCAAGGGAATCCTCTGCACACATTGTGTAAATATCCTGTAGGCGAGGGGCAAGGGAATCATCTGCACACATTGTGTAAATATCCTGTAGGCAAGGGGCAAGGGAATCCTCTGCACACATTGTGTAAATATCCTGTAGGCGAGGGGCAAGGGAATCCTCTGCACACATTGTGTAAATATCCTGTAGGCGAGGGGCAAGGGAATCCTCTGCACACATTGTGTAAATATCCTGTAGGCGAGGGGCAAGGGAATCCTCTGCACACATTGTGTAAATATCCTGTAGGCGAGGGGCAAGGGAATCCTCTGCACACATTGTGTAAATATCCTGTAGGCGAGGGGCAAGGGAATCCTCTGCACACATTGTGTAAATATCCTGTAGGCGAGGGGCAAGGGAATCCTCTGCACACATTGTGTAAATATCCTGTAGGCGAGGGGCAAGGGAATCCTCTGCACACATTGTGTAAATATCCTGTAGGCGAGGGGCAAGGGAATCCTCTGCACACATTGTGTGAATATCCTGTAGGCGAGGGGCAAGGGAATCCTCTGCACACATTGTGTAAATATGCATGATACGATGGTTGAGGACACTTCTTACATTTAGTGTAAACAACATGCACAATACATTATTATTAAGATTAAGTTGTTGAAGCTGCCTGTTTGTTTCTGGCAATGGGAACAGTAGATGTGCAATTCCCTGTGCAAGTATTGGAATTCCCTGCACGCCTGGTATACTATATCGCTGTAGCCGACAGTTTTCTATGCTTCTTTACACCAAACAATGGGTCCTTGGTAGTTACAAAAGGAAGCCATTTTAGTCAATTAGGTCAAACTGCTCAATAAACCGGCATCAAAAGTTTATGAATCCTGACAGCAAAAACGTTTTATGCAATAATGCATTTTCATAGTATGCAATTGGCTTAAATAACCCAATATTAAAAATCAATGATCGTGGAAATGTAATTCAGTATTACTTAGTTGCAGATATTTAAGAAACACCACAGTTTAAAGACTCGATGTTCAGGGACTCATAGTCCCTTAATATTCAGTTTCCACTTGATTTTTCAAAATGAAACACCTTCCAAGTTTGTAACATTGAGTGGGATACAAGCTCTATATTCACATACATGCACGCACACATTTGTGACAATACGATATAACGTGAAATTTTTATTTTTATAAATAGCAACGGGAATCAGAGGTCTCATGTATACTGGCCACTCAGTTGCGCCTCCCAGTAGCGTCACTCGATGACTTGAACTGGTCGACGAGTCGCACCATTGAGTGGCGTAGCTCAGACAAAGTAATGTTATGGGCTTCAGCTAGCACCGGCCGTCGGCTCCCGTTATACGTGGCCCGGGGTGACCCACCTCATCCCCCCCCCCATGCAAGGGCTGACACACTCACTGTCTTGTTCTTTCCATTATTCTGGGAAGCCCGTGGATGATTTGACAGCCGCGATCGAGCGGTCGCGACACTCAGCTCCTGGCTGGCGTCACAGCCCCTCCTCTGTCCTGCTGGAGATGCCGACATCTGTAGGAGGCGCAAGAATGTTCTGGGAATTAGGACGTTCGACGCAGCGCGCGAGTTAATTCTGGACGACGGCCTACGACACTATATATATACTGTTGCGGTCCAGCGGCCAGCAGTCTTTGTCAAAGGCCATCTAACTGAGTGCAGTCGCGAAGTGTAGTGCCGTACGACTGCAGACGAAGTGTTCTTGGTTCGAATGGACGAGAGGGCGTGAACGTGAAACCCGGCGAGTGAAGCCCACTGTGAGTGAGGACGCTCGGAGAAGTACAGAAAGTTGCAGACTGGCGGGATGTGGACTGAACTGAGATGGGACTGTGTGGAAATGTAATACGGATATTTTGTAAATATTGAAACTGTCAAATATGGACACATAATTTTTAAATTAATTGAATAGGGTGATACACTGTTTATTGGAACTAATTCTTAATTCTTTCATTTCAGTTATTTATTTGAGGTATTAATAAAGTGTTTTAATTGAATACATTAATTGTAAACAGCAGGTGATATCAATTTACTGAAAGATGTTTAGCCGAGAGAATATTTGTTTGTAATTAATGTAAATAAAATTAGAAACTCATAATTAATTATTTTATTTAATCAAGACCTCCATCCCTTAACGAACTTCGTTTAGCCCACTTAATTTCTCGAGAGATATTGTAACAGTAATTTTGATTCTCGCTATACTCCTGTGCCTGCAACGCACATAGTTCCCAAGTTCAACAATTGTTTTCCGCGCAAAAAATTTGAAAAACACTGAGAACTTTTTTAGACAAGTAATTAAGTAAAACGTTATATTTAATCTTGCACGCATTTTGTATTCACAGATTTACAAATGCCTTAAGCGAGCAACGTTTAGCACCTTATACAGCTAGTGAATAAGATTGCTTTCCCTATAAGTTGCTGGACTGTTGCTGTCCTTTGTAATTATTCGCAATGAAGAAGACTGCAAAGCATAACTAATACAAAATAGAAAATTTTAATTGCAAGTAAACACATGGAAAATAATTTACTATTTCACAAGACACATTATCGGCAATTAATATTTTCTGGTTCATTGGTGTTAGTATACATGCATACATTAATTTTAATTTGTTTGTTTCCTTAAAAGAAGATATGTAATTCAACTACATTTCATACACGTATCATATTTTATTGACGTACCTGCCCTTTCTTCAATATGCACTGTGTAGTTCAACACATGTTTGCAATTATTAAGCAATAAAATGATCTTATAATATTAAATCGCATGAAGCTGAGAGCGTTCATTGTTACTATACAAAACGCATCAAGTTTGCTAATCTGAAGTGAGGTCTTAGTTAAGAAAAGGACATGTAAATATGTTTCAGACTGAATTTCAGAGATACAAATAAAGTTTAATCATTTTCCCGCATTTCATTATAGTCCGTATTTAGGTATTCTTCGGAGACATGTTAGTTTACGTACGCAGCGTCCTCTTGTTTAGTGATTTCTACATAATCTACGTGCCGGAGATATTTCAGGTCTCTTGTAACTTCTGAAGGAAGATGAGTCCATTTATTTTCTTCAGATAACACAATCGTGATATGAAGGGATCAAATAAAGAAAACAGCCTGAGGAACAAATATATTATGTTATTTTGACGTGATGACTTTCACGTGCTTCTTTCGTCAGCTCCGCCATTGTTAAAAGACACTCGCATATAATCACAGCCCCAAGACGTAACAATTTATGCTCTGCAGTTGGCATATACAACATTCCTACGCCAGAGTGTCTTACATGCCATACACGGAGAAGTCATTCAATTCAAATTTTTTTTTTCGAAAGTTAATGCATGTAGAATTACTAAAAATTTAACAAGCAGGTCTTTTGCAAACCAAGTAGCAGCATGCGTTTCGTTCGGTTTCTGAAAAAAAAAAAAAACAGTTTGGCATCGTTCCCGTGGTTTGTTGTGCCGCGCCATTGTTTAGGTATATCTCCTTGTAGTCTCTCCAGTCCATCTTAGACAGTTTGCAGGATATATTTACTTCGTGCTTTAAACTTTGCTTTGTAATGCTCCGTCACATTTCACACTCCCTCTTGCTCTGCTTTCAGACCAGTTCGGTATTAACTATTGAAAAAAAAAAAAAAAAAAAAACATTCCCATAAGCGTATATATGTGCGCAGCACAGATTAACCATTCTGTAGTTAGGAATGTTCTACTCGCGTGACAGTACTCAGTATATTGAGTTTCGATATTTTAATACCAACTCCCAAATAATAACTTCCCGATGAAGAACTTGTCAAATACTTTGACTGCTTACCGCTCATCATTGTCAACATCAGTTGGTATTTAACCCCCCCCCCCCCCCCCCCCCAGTTTTCAGACCCCGAGTGTCTCAAATCATCTGCGTTCTTTTATAAAAATATCTTCATTTTAAAGTTCGTTCATGTCTTCTATTAAAAATCGAAGAAGGTTAAGTCGGCAGTAAGGAGTTGAACTCGAGTGTTTGGTTTTCTATAATACTTCTCCTGTGGCGGCTGATACTTGTCGGAGGGGTACAATCGAAATAAGGAAAATACACTCATCACTTGGTCTTCTTGTAGAGAATGACTGGTCATCCTCGCTATCTTTAGTACACGAGAGTCACTTCTGCACGTAACGCGAATGTCCGGAACTGTCGTCGAAGTCATATATCATTAGGTTCTGATTATTCTGGAAGCACATTATTTCGTATCTTGCATAGGACCAGAAGTATGATGTTGGAAATATGATTCAAGAGTTCTTGCAGTAGTTCTTCATAGGAAAGTTCACTTGTCTTTGTGTTTCTTGTATCATATTTTTAGTTTCCAGAACTTGTGATGTGATGGGCAAAGTACGGCTGTTTCTCAACTATTTCATCTCACCCTTTGCGAATGGTTCATTAATTTCTCCGAAATGTCACTTATGTAGCCTTGACTAACAATGGAGCGCGACATACATGAGGGAATTGTACCTACCTTTCTTACCGTCCTGCTATCTGACGATTCTATGCAGTTTATGGGAAGCAGAACATGTCGATACTATTACACACTATGTCAAACTGCAAAAATTTTAAAATACCTATTGATAAACATATTTAGTGCGTATTTTTACCGTGATATGTAAAAATATTATATTTCATGATGATTCTTTGCGGATGGCTCTACAAGTATGCGCAACTTATGACAAAACATTCCCTCAAAATTTGTATTTGAATTTTCTAGACAGCGTATTAATGTAATACTGGAAAAGTTACAAATTCGGTAATTTTGAAATTGTAACATTTTCTATCGGAAAATGCCTTACATAAATCTTAATTTATACTTATGCGAAGAAAGCGCATTTCTGTACGCGAATTCGAGTAATACGAGCTTATTTGTCAACCGTGTTTCATACGTTTTCGAATCGTTCACGGTATCTATTGCACTTGTTCCAGAATCAGATATGTACGGAAAGTGTTTTTCAAAATTGAAGTTCTTAGCACGTCCTCACAGTCGGCCTCATCATCCGATTTTAGTATGGAAACCACACGCAGAAATACTTTCCCTTTGCTCTTCTTGCTCTTGACAAATGCACAATGCAGAGCTCATCTAGTTTGAAACTTAAAAAAATTTACAGTTAAAAAAATTATCGCCGATTGAAAATAAGTTTCACCTATTATAATGAACTCCCACTCGTCGCGAACCCACTAGCATGGTTCACCACATATTTCCTAGATACACGTATTCCTCTGTTCATCGTCCACTTCCAGGAGTGTTTTAGTGTACACGAGAGTAATACAAGAGAAGCCGGCAAGAACAGTTTTCAACAAGCGTCACTTCCAGGGAAACTGTCCGCAACGTGTGTGTTACTAACGTGAACGAGATGTCAAACGAAACAGCAGCCATCTTCAACGTGCCGACTGCTCTCGACAACTAGTTACTGGAGACACGTATTCCTCTGTTCATCGTCCACTTCCAGGAGTGTTTTAGTGTACACGAGAGTAATACAAGAGAAGCCGGCAAGAACAGTTTTCAACAAGCGTCACTTCCCGGGAAACTGTCCGCAACGTGTGTGTTACTAACGTGAACGAGATGTCAAACGAAACAGCAGCCATCTTCAACGTGCCGACTGCTCTCGACAACTATTTACTGAGCGTCGTGTTGGGCAATATTACCCGCATATTATCACCGACTTCACCCGAGCGTGCAAAAACGCGCAGCTGATATATGGTACACTGTTTACATATATTCCTATCTACTCTCTGGTGGTATAGGCCATTCACGATGAAGTGAGCACTTTTGAAGCCCTAGTAACTTTTTTATTTCAACTTATTTATTTCCTTCCCCCACTTGATAATGTAAACCCTGCCATGTGATTAATGAACACAAGGTATTCATTCACCATAACCAAAACCAAAAGTCCGGGGCCACAATGAAACATTTTTATTTGTTATTACGTCTAATTAAACATCTTCGAAAATGCTCACTTTACCGAGAACGGCCTATAGCATTGGTTGTACGCTTGTGTAGGCTCTTTTTTGTTTACCATTTTTAACCAAAAAATTCGGTGTCATCAGTGTTTATTTCAGCTACCACGAAAACGAAACAAATAATAACTTTTCGAATAATCTTTTCTAAGTTAAAAATATACTCGAAAAGAAAGAAATACATTTGGACTGTACTTACCTCTGAAATCGAAACTAACCCCCGCGAATTTGGTTATTTTGTTGTAAAAACACAAGGAAATAAATACTATCAAACTTCTGCCATTTCGAGACTTCATGAATATATGACTAATGGACACATTTGGTTAAAATCAAATATGTGTATATAGTGTATATTGGAAAACATCTAGGCTATTTTGGCCTTCCTACGGATAAGTTCTAATATTGGCACGCACAGATCCATTTGGGACGACTGTGCGACAGTGACGTAAACGACAACGATCACTTCGTTCGACATTCAGATTCTCGAAATCTGGTGATGAAAATTTCACATGAACATTGTCAGGTTCCTCCTCTCAACAATTTCGTGTCACGTATCTGGAATCCAAAATCGCGGGCCGAGATTCTACTTCACCTGCAGGGAGTCGAAAACAGCCTCTGCAGAGCTCGTTATGTGGCACTGAATGGCAGCTCACCGAAGAAAATGTTCTGGCAAACTTCCTAAACTGCAATGGAAGTTTTTAAGTTATACACTGCAAGGTCATAATACCACACATCGTGATGCAGATATAGGAATTTTTAACAGCGCTACTATACAAAGTTGGGTATTTCCCTATACAGTTGACTGTTTCCTGAGAAAATGCAGGAACACTAAAATTAATGTGATTATAAGGGAAAACCTTACCATGCCTGCATTGTCACTAAGCGTATACACTGTAAGGTAATAATACCACACATCGTGATGCAGATATAGGAATTTTTAATAGCGCTACTATACAAAGTTGGGTATTTCCCTATACAGTTGACTGTTTCCTGAGAAAATGCAGGAACGCTAAAATGAATGTGATTATAAGGGAAAACCTTACCATGCCTGCATTGTCACTAAGCGTATACACTGTAAGGTAATAATACCACACATCGTGATGCAGATATAGGAATTTTTAACAGCGCTACTATACAAAGTTGGGTATTTCCCTATACAGTTGACTGTTTCCTGAGAAAATGCAGGAACGCTAAAATGAATGTGATTATAAGGGAAAACCTTACCATGCCTGCATTGTCACTAAGCGTATACACTGTAAGGTAATAATACCACACATCGTGATGCAGATATAGGAATTTTTAACAGCGCTACTATACAAAGTTGGGTATTTCCCTATACAGTTGACTGTTTCCTGAGAAAATGCAGGAACACTAAAATGAATGTGATTATAAGGGAAAACCTTACCATGCCTGCATTGTCACTAAGCGTATACACTGTAAGGTAATAATACCACACATCGTGATGCAGATATAGGAATTTTTAACAGCGCTACTATACAAAGTTGGGTATTTCCCTATACAGTTGACTGTTTCCTGAGAAAATGCAGGAACGCTAAAATGAATGTGATTATAAGGGAAAACCTTACCATGCCTGCATTGTCACTAAGCGTATACACTGTAAGGTAATAATACCACACATCGTGATGCAGATATAGGAATTTTTAACAGCGCTACTATACAAAGTTGGGTATTTCCCTATACAGTTGACTGTTTCCTGAGAAAATGCAGGAACACTAAAATTAATGTGATTATAAGGGAAAACCTTACCATGCCTGCATTGTCACTAAGCGTATACACTGTAAGGTAATAATACCACACATCGTGATGCAGATATAGGAATTTTTAACAGCGCTACTATACAAAGTTGGGTATTTCCCTATACAGTTGACTGTTTCCTGAGAAAATGCAGGAACGCTAAAATGAATGTGATTATAAGGGAAAACCTTACCATGCCTGCATTGTCACTAAGCGTATACACTGTAAGGTAATAATACCACACATCGTGATGCAGATATAGGAATTTTTAACAGCGCTACTATACAAAGTTGGGTATTTCCCTATACAGTTGACTGTTTCCTGAGAAAATGCAGGAACACTAAAATTAATGTGATTATAAGGGAAAACCTTACCATGCCTGCATTGTCACTAAGCGTATACACTGTAAGGTAATAATACCACACATCGTGATGCAGATATAGGAATTTTTAACAGCGCTACTATACAAAGTTGGGTATTTCCCTATACAGTTGACTGTTTCCTGAGAAAATGCAGGAACGCTAAAATGAATGTGATTATAAGGGAAAACCTTACCATGCCTGCATTGTCACTAAGCGTATACACTGTAAGGTAATAATACCACACATCGTGATGCAGATATAGGAATTTTTAACAGCGCTACTATACAAAGTTGGGTATTTCCCTATACAGTTGACTGTTTCCTGAGAAAATGCAGGAACACTAAAATGAATGTGATTATAAGGGAAAACCTTACCATGCCTGCATTGTCACTAAGCGTATACACTGGTATGGTAAATTTACGAATAATTTCTTAGAGTTTATGTTCTTGTCGTGGGGGAAAATAAACCCTATCTACACCTACTTCATACCATGTATAGCGTACTCGGGTAAAAGAGCTTATAAAAAGAGATGCTAGGCGGATTGATGATTGTAGATTTGTAATTGAATTTATACTTTGACACACAAAATAAAAGCACACTATATTGTAGAATAAAAATGCACCAACTTTGGTATAAACACCGTTTCCCCAGACATACACTTAACAATTACGCAATAAGTTACTGTGAATAAGCGCTGTAAAAAGTTAATCGTTCTTTAATACAAGAAATAAAAATTGTGGGCAACTATGCCATACATTTATTTACTTAATACTACTTTCTCTGGTCTTAAATTGATAGTTTTTTTTTAACATGTATTCACAAAATGGCGTGGATTTGGACAGTTGTGGCTGTATTTAGTCTAAGTACAGAACACGCGCGTATCTTTGAAGTTACGGCCAGAGGTAGTTCGTGGCTGGGGACAAGAGCTGGTTACTGGTATCGATACTGAGCGGCCAAACAGCTAAGGGGATTCCTTGTGTCTCCGTAAATCTGCCGCCCAGTCCAAGACAGTAGCCACGCCCTACTACCCGTCCCCTCCTCGCTCTTGCTGGCGTAAATGAGGAAATGGCGGTTCCCTGTGGCTGTTAATCAGCGCCAGACTTGCGCGTCGCCGGCAAAAACAGCGTTCAGGTGTGGCCGGGCTCGCTCACGTGCTGCCAACCTGCTGGCTCTTCGCGAATTTCGTTCGCGTCAATTTATCAGTCTGACTCTGCGAGACAACGAATTGCAGGGGAGATGTGCGTTATGTCTCGCCCCTAATTGCCCAAGACGATCTGGGAACTTATCCAATAATTTTCCCACAATAATACACCTGATACATTACTTTTGCTTACTTCATTCTTTTTAACTATAGGTAAAACCAATATAAACTTCTAATGCTGCGGTATAAGACTTCTTATCCCGATTAGCATAGGAAATAGAGTGTGTTAAATTCAGTCTATTCACGGAGGCTAGCTAGGAAAATATAGGTTGCCGTTTAAGAAGAAGCACAAGAAAATATTTATTCAGACGTATTTTTGGGGAATGGGTAGTGGAAATAATACGGTTGACATAGATCTCATAATATCCAGACTGTGACTAATAGCAACAAGCTGGATTTTAAAACCTAGCCATTGATAGCAATCATTAATATAAAAGTCACTTAAAGTCAGCGAATAAGCTGCCGCCGACTGAGGCAGTATAAACAGCGAGCCACATCGTAATGCCATGAGTAAACTATTACTTGTAATAGTTCGTATCACCGGAATACAACAGAAATCGCCTCTGAATCAGTTGGAATTCAGCCACAGCTTTAATAACTTAATTCACTTTGATTTCCAGCGGAGCAAGTTTTGCTGGTTTTTTTTTGTTTATTTGTTTTGAAGCAGTTGTGACTTAAACACATAAAAAATGTACTAGAAGAGTACTTTTTTTTTAAACTTAATGTGAAATGTAAGTTACTTTGTACGATGTTGACGATTAGATCATGTCTTCTGAGTAGTGTGATAAAGTTCCTTTTTTAGGCATGATTCATGAGTATGAGCTAGGAGTCATTCGCAATGTTGGATGATGTCATGAATTTCACATTTTCCCGCTTTCCTTTTAAAACACTCGAATTCCCTAGACTTTCCCTAAAAATTTCCCGAATCGCCCTCAGAATTATTTGCTCCTTAAAATTCCCCATTTTTATCTCGAAAAACACCGAGCCACTAATTCGCAAACACAAGGCCCTCCAAAGTCCTTTTCATCCAATTCGGGGGGGGGGGGGGGTAACTCTTTATCTGCAGGCAACCACCTCATTCACCTCACCCCTAGCCAATCTCACATCACCCACTCCCCTCCCATATCATAAAAAGTTAAGACAATGCACAAAAATCAATAACAATGGTAAAAATCGAAGAACATATAATGTTACCTCGCTGTCTTGAATATTCGGCGACCAATTCCTCCATTCAAAGGTTAAGACTTTTCGTAGGTACACTCCAGCCAAACATTATAATTTCTGGGACCTTCTTCAACTTTTAATTGATTGATAATCCTTGGCTTAATGTGGTCGGGGTATGTTCATGTGTTATCTCCAATCAAATAATCATTTAAAGTACCCTTGAACGCTGATAGTTTCAACTTGAATCAATTCGATATTGTGTCCACAACTGTTAATGCAGGTCGTTTCTTAGCTGCTGAAACCCTGCCTTTACAAATCTTGTTATATCTCTTCAACCTTCACCGTACTTGAGCAGATGGTTGCACTTATAACATTGTTACGTAGCACAGGAAGAACCCTTCATGCAAGTAGTTATTTGATGCTTCCTGGCACTTTTGCTGCAGGCATCGATCCTGCACTGTTGTAGGTGATCCATGCGAAGAAGTTGATGGCACTGTCGGTGTCATGCCTGAAGAAGTTGATGGCACTGTCGGTGTCATGCCTGAAGAAGTTGATGGCACTGTCGGTGCCATGCCTGAAGAAGTTGATGGCACTGTCGGTGTCATGCCTGAAGAAGTTTATGGCCCTGTCGGTGTCATGCCTGAAGAAGTTGATGGCACTGTCGGTGTCATGCCTGAATAAGTTGATGGCACTGTCGATGCCATGCCTGAAGAAGTTGATGGCACTGTCGGTGTCATGCCTGAAGAAGTTGATGGCACTGTCGGTGTCATGCCTGAAGAAGTTGATGGCACTGTCGGTGTCATGCCTGAAGAAGTTGATGGCACTGTCGGTGTCATGCCTGAAGAAGTTGATGGCACTGTCGGTGTCATGCCTGAATAAGTTGATGGCACTGTCGGTGTCATGCCTGAAGAAGTTGATGGTTGATGGCTGTACTGCTGCCGCAGGTATCCCACCTGAATAGATCGATAACACTGAATCAACCTTAGACGTTGATTAACACGTAACCCTTGGTCCCGTAATATATTCCAGTTGCTCACACGAGCTGAGACAAAGTGTCTTTGGCGACTGCCACTGTCGAACTAAGCTTTCTTACTGGAACCCAGCTCTCTATATACCCTCATGCACACACCATACCATTCAATATTCCACCCACTATAATTCAATTACCAAGCAACTAAATAGTTCAGACCAACACATAACCTAACACCCATTCCATCTACTCGGCCAATCGACACCACGTATACACACCACCCATACCACACACTATAACTCAATCATGCCTCAAATATTCAGTCCGCACAGGCCATACCAAAATATACATATTACCCATACCATCTGTTCTTCCGACACCAAACAACAACAGAACCAACATGACAGCCAAGCGATAGCAACAACGGTGCCTCTATCAAGCAGCAGTTGAACGAAGGACAAGTGGAAGCAAAATGGTGGATGAGAGTGGCACACTCTAGCAGCAATGAACACTATTACTGGAACAAGTGGTGCACTTTAGTGAACGATAAGAGAACTACGGCAGATGACTTCCAAGACGGCAGTATCGAATGGAAGTGTGTAATTGGGATACAATATGATCGAGTCGAATGACGGTGAGTAATTGGGAAACGAGATTTTGGTCGCAGCCATCAATGTAATTTTTCCTAGTTTTTTAGAATTATTATTCTGCTTTTGTATTTTTTCTTGATTTTTATAATTGTGGTGGGGGTGGTTGGTGAGCTGTGGAGGTGTTGGTTAGGGTATTGGGTTCGAGACATTGGAGGGTGGGGTAGTGTTATATGTTCTTCGATTTTTTTAATTGTTTAAATTTTTATGAATCATTCAATTTTTTAACAAACTCATTCTCAATTTTGGTCTTTATGTTCATTGGGGTCATGGTCAAAGTCACTGGCATCGAACATGGTGGCCGGAGTAATTAATTTAAAATCTTTCTCGATTTTAATAATTATTTTTCGATTTTATTTTACAGTTTCTTTGTTTTATTTTTTATGATTGGGAGTGGTTGTTGAGGGGAAGGGGTGTAGTTTATGGTGGGCGTGGGAGTATAATGTTATCATTATAAGTTCGTAAAATTCTAATTTTTTCGATTTTCTTTATTGGAAGTGGTTGTGAGGGGTGAGTTTTCATATATGTTTGGTGTTTTGATAGTCTACTATATTATTTTATAGCTTTCGTGTACACATTCAGGGAATGTCTTCAAACTTCTTAAATTAAGTGAGGGGAAGAGTGACTTTGTTTAAACGTTTCCTGTTCTGCCGATTTTTTTATAATGTTAAAGTCATCAGTGTTGTTAACCAACATAGCATACACATCATTTTCTGTGTGCCCCCACAGATAATAGTCCAATGGCCAGGAAACCAGGCAAGCCAATGCCCTGGACCGCGGCACCCAATCAATCAGAACAACATAATAAATTTCAAAATTTTCTAATCTCCAAATGCGAAAACAGTGGTGGGAAATGGAGATAAATTCAGTTTTCGCTATATAGAGTTTTCCTTTTTTTAAATTTGGTACATTATCAAATACAGTTTTATAGTGTTCTGCAGAGTAATTAATATATTTTGCATATAACTTGAGCGAAAGTTCATCATTACATAATGTTAGAAAAAGAATCAGAAATAAATAAAAAAATATATTTATCAGATTTATGATGTCGAAATTATTAACTAAATTTTAACACGACGCCATAAAATTCAGACTTAAGGGGATCGCCTACCTGAATTTATTTTGTTTAATGCATTAGACTATAGCAATGAAACGCTAGAGGCAACTCCGGCTAGCTGTTCAAAAGTGAAGTCGCATATATGAGTAAGCCAATAGATAGGCGTGCAACCAACAGATACCAATTTATTTATGGTAGAGTAACAAAGATCAACGATTACTTGTTTTGGGCCTGAATATATACCTGCGTTGAGGTAGGTATAAAAAATTAACATGGCTGGGACACTTCAAGAGTTAATGCACATGAGCAGACTTCTATATAAATTCTTGAAACTTTTCTTATAAGTAATGTATAATTAACTGTGCTGATAGTTTAATGTTCGAGAAAAGCGGGCCACTTAAGTTTAAATATTAAATTAATTAAATATAGCTTTACACACAGTTAACCTTTTTTTCTGAAAACATAAATTTTAAAACGAACAACTTTTAAAAATACAGAGCAAAGCTTATTTTTGCTTCAGCTAAGAGTAAAAATTACTTATTCTCGGTTAAGCCGTGTCCTTAACAAATAAATCAAAGGCTGTGTTTCTTACATAATCCGAAAAACAAGCAAGGATACAAAAGAATTTTTTTTTAAATTTTCCAATAATTAGTCGTAAGAAACTTATTTACTGATAAAGTCCCGTAAATGTTGACAAACTGATGTCCGTTATTTTGACCAAAATATCGGTTGCAGCAGCTTGTCTTCCGACTGTATATTCCTTCTTCATATATACGTATCGTTAATATGATGCATATCAAAGACGACTTGTTTGACAGACATTATAATGACATTTCAATCTTATGCTTTTAAACGAAACAATTATTATTTTTATAAACACAAGTGTGTACATTGCGAATGAAACTTTGTACAGGTTGTTCTCGGTAAAGTGAGAACTTCTTAAATCAACCACGGTAAAGTGAGAACTTCTTAACTCAGCCATAGAAAAGTGTCACAGCCCCTACGTGAATATATTTGAACGGGAACACTGACCTACAAGCGCCAAGTAAATTAGCTAACTCTGGGGAGAACATAGTTCCTTGCCCCAGCGTTGAATTCAAAGTATTAGGGAGACATTTGTAAATACTGAAATTATTTCCTTTGCTTTCGGTTTTTTAAATCCATAAACTGTAAGTCTTGGCGAAAATGCATACCATTTACTTGCATAGTCATTTCACAGTCGTCCATGACCGACACACAGATAAAGTGACGAGGCTCATGGGAATGTTAATTGTATATATAGTGGAAAAATACACAATGTGCATACAAGTAGATGTTTAAGCAGAGCTTCCAAAAATGCTCAGTTTATAACATCCTGTAACAAACTTATTTTCAAAACAACGTAAAATGATGATGTTTGGCGTGGATTTATTGCACGATACTATAAGCGTAAATTGTACTTTAATATGAATGAGGGGGTTGAGATTTGAAAACAAATACACAGACCTGGATATCATAACTGCAAGAGACATATAATATTTAAAATGTTTGTCAGTACTGGACGAATATAAAACATTAGGACGTACTCATGATGTTTAGAATTAGGCGATTAATGAAGGAAATATAAAATCGTGTATTTAAAAACATTATGATTTCTTTGTATAAGCATTTTATTTACACTATCGTTAAAGTGAATATAGGAATAATTATAAATTTTCGAATACATTCTGCAAGTGAGTCCGTGAAAGCCACTCGGTTCAACAAAAACTCGTTTGACCACACATTGTGGAGCGGAGGTAGAATTCCACGGCACAAGAAATTCCTCCTCGGGTGAAACGGTTCAGGTAGGGGAGATGTGACGTGTCTGTGATTGACGTCTCGCATCTGGCTGGAGAACCAACATCTTCAAGACGTTGGCAATTGTCTCCTTCGGTCAAAGACCCGCTGGACATTTAACGGGGTCATGCGGATGGAGCATGCGTATGTGTGAAGTTATAAGGAAACAGCTTGCGTCAGTATAAATGAAGCTATCACCTCGCCGATGAGATTTCTTGGGCACGCAGGCGTCGGAGTGGAGGAGGCTTATCACGAGATGCTGAGGCAGTGGTGCAACCGGATTGATTTTAGAAAATTAGATTATACTGGTTATGTTAACAGGACATCCTTATGTTTCCATTGGTTAATGTAATTACATATTCAGAAGTAGTTTATTAGTTTTACAGGGGAAAGTGATTGAGGGAGTTATAGTACATTATAGAAGAAATAGCCGTTTAGGACTTTTCTTGTAGCACCTAAATAATTAAGGGAATTTAATTAAGTTCTTTCATTTCATTAAGGCCTCCATCCTTCAAGAACTTTGGAACGCCCAGTTGCATGTAACATTGAGCATGTATCGATCAGTCCAGGCAGTAACATCTGCGAGTATTTAGTAATAATTTACAAAGGCTTGTGTTAAAATTATCTGCTTTATTTGATAGTATTTTTAAAAATATCTAGTTCAATTTTATACATTTTTTTTTTTGTAAACCCACAATACACGACATACGTTATTCGTGTATTAAACACAGAAGAAACTTGAAAATTATGTTTAACACATAAATACAGTTTCGCTAACACTTACGGGGATCTTAAAGTAAATTTTTTTAAATCTGCATAATGAGTTTTTATTAACTTCCGAAATGTGAACTTATGGTACAGAATGATATTTCTATGAACGCTCATGAGTTAACATAGGAAGTTTGTGGGTAAAATTCATTACTAATGCTCCACATAGACTTACTACAAATAATTATTATACTATTCTTATAGGCGGAAGAAAAATTTAATGGTTGTTATTTATAGTTCTACATTATAACTTTATTGACTTATATTTTGTTTTCAACTGAATATTAACACAATTTTTTATAAATATAAATTCATTACTGCTCATTTATTCGTCTGAAATGCAGTAATGTGAAATAATACTGGAATGATACTGTTTGATAATACACGAGGAACGTATTTATTCAAAAACACCGAAAAAAAAATTAATTCGAAATAAATTAATAATTAAGTAACAAACTTAAAGTTTTATATAGTTTGACACTGTTTTTCAAAACTAATGGCAACTAATTTTTTTGTAATGGTCTATGAGTATGTTAAAATAAACTTTTAATATCAATATTTTGTTTTTCTTTAAATTAAGCTTCTGTAGTGAATGGCATTTTCATAAGCCGTCTAAAAAGCGGCGTTTTCTTTCATTATGGCGGTAATGCTATTACTAGGCCTTTTCACTTGATGCGCTTGTTTATCTGAGGGAAAAGGGGTATGGTGAGAAAATTATAAGTATTTTGCCAAACATGGACGGAACTCGGGCATACCTATAAAGATAAATCACAGAAATTATAGATGAGACAGTATATTCAAATGACACTTGAGTCTTATACTGTTCCAGCAGTAATTTCCAGAATTGCTATTGTTAACTAACATTCTATCCTGATGTTAAAAAATGTATGAAGTCTGCCTTCCGGAACTCAGACGGTCGTGGGCTTGATTCCCATCGTGTACATCGATTTTTCAGCTAAAAAAAGTTCTAAAAAGTCATCTTCAGAATTTTTAGTAAGTATTAGGTTTATCGCTGCGGAATATATCTTTGTGAAATTCTCTGAAAACCAGATTCACTTGCTTTCGGTTTTTATATGTTTGCCGAAATAGCATTTCTAATTTTACTTTACAATAAGAAATCCTGGATAAAAATGTTCCTTGCAGTGTCGGTTTTTAACATCTAAATTAATGTTCTACAGATGCTCTAGGGAGTAAATGTTTCGATTTATGCATACAAGTTCAAGAATAATATGGCTAGAACTTAGCATGTGGGTCCCATCTCAAGAAGAGATATGTGGGTAGAGCGTCGCATGAGAAGGAATCCAACTGAATGTACGCGTCTGGACAAACTATATTGCCTGTGTGGCGTAGGGCCTGCCTACAATGACATAACAAAGCGGCGAGAAAGGAGATGTGAGTCAGAACTTTTTTCTATATTATAAGTATACTTTATGGTTTACTGCAGTGATAGCAAGAATAACCTAATAAAAATGGCAAATTATTTTAATAATATGATTCATTTAGTTTGAAGTTTAAATATCAGCATTCCAACTTATAATCTAGATTCGTACAAATCTTAAGAAGTTGATTTAACATGAGATTTTGTTAGAGCGTTCCTTGAAGTCACGTGTGTCATTTTAATCACATCATTGAAATCGGGCGCTAGGTTCATTGGCATAGTTTTTAATTCCTAAATATTTTGCCTTCGAATTTCATTTAAAGATGTAGTGTTGAACTACAGGCGATCCACATCAAAATTTCTAAGAAAATGTTTTTCATGATATTTTGACGATCACGAGAAATTATTTTCAGACATAGCCTAACATATTGAATACGTTCAATTTGGAAAGTTCTGGGAAAACACACATCAATGTAAAATCCCTGTGATTTTAATTGTTCTCTCTCTCTCTCTCTCTCTCTCTCTCTCTCTCTCTCTCTCTCTCTCTCTCTCTCTCTCTCTCTCTCTCTCTCTCTCTCTCTCTCTCTCTCTCTCTCTCTGATGCTGTAGTATGTAATCACATGGATGTTTTATGTGAGTGAAATATTACTAGTTTTCGCTCAAAGCATGTGTTGTAGCGTAAACTATTCATTCAGCGGAATTGGTAGGGTCATCCACGTGCGAGAATACTTTCCCATCGTAGCTAATAATGTGATTCCGTTTGCCTTAGTGATACGCAACTTGCTGTGCACGCAGGTACGTACAGTTGTCGACTCCTGGCGCCGTTTCGCCAACTTCAATTTACAATTAAAAATACCAAATGAATTTCCCCCGAACATTTTGTAACAACAAGGATTTATTGTTTGTATTAGCCCATAGATGCCGTGGTTTCCATATTTGACTGACGAGCTTTGACTCTAAGTTAATGACGAAAAAAGGAATATATATAGACACACACGACCTATGGTCTAAAGTGAATGCTAAGGTTTATTACAGTGCCACTATTACGTGGTTCCCTCTGGAATCTTACCCTCCCTTTGATAGCCACAATAGTGTTTTAGTGGGCATTGTGTGCGATGAACACCTATCAGGCATTGGTAAGTGTTATTTAGAAATTAAAACACGAATTACTCGAAGACTCCTACGTTTGGGATATTTACTTAAGGCTATCTTTTTTCTTTTATTGTGACATGCATATTATGGATCCATAATTTAAATCCCCGATATCCTATCGCGTCATATATATGTTAGTTCGATAAGACTAGTAACTGAAAATTTACAAGAAATTATTTGGCTGCAGCAACAGATGTTGTGTTAGTATACTTTTATTCAGTTACCCATCAATCAGAAACTCGGTGTTCCATCTTCGACATTTTCTCCAATATTTGCAATCAACTAGTGGTTTAGGTCCAACTTCAAAGAAGTGAGCCGCCCTTAATATTCACTTTTGACGATAGGTTATACGTTTTCAATTACTTTTTCGTAATTTACCTGGAGCAGAAGTGGTTCGGTCGAATTTAGCGTGTATGTAAAATATACTGTTTGTTATAAATAAATAAATTTCTGCAAGTTTTTGGACCTTGGTTTCGTAGTAAAAGCGGTCACTGATTGAATATAAATGTGCGGTCTTTTTTTTTCAAATTAATCAAGGCAATTTGTTACGCAGATATTCACTTAAATACTGGCCAAGAAATTCGAAGCGGCAAAGGAAATAATGAAAAAAATCTTATTATCTTTATTGATAATAAAAACCGTCAGTATTTTATTATTTTTTTGCATTTTTGCAGTTACAGTTCGGAATTAACTGCGGCTTGTTTTGAATTATTTTTTGCGTTTTAAATTAATACCTACTTAAGTTTTGCCAAACCCTGAAAACGTACCCAATACTCAAACAATAACTGTAATTTTTTTTTCTTGCACGTTAAAACGTATTTTATTTATATTTTGTTATATTAAGTGCTGATATTTCTTGAAAATAATTTATTAAGGGTAGAAAAATGGTTTTTTTTTTTTTTTTTTTTTTAGAATTTATGCATTTTATATTAATTATTTACTATAAAATTAAATACTGATTGAAATATTTATTCGTGAATACTTGCATACAATGTAACGGTTAAAGTAATTTGAAAATTTGACTGTGTAATCCTAAAGGCAATTAAGTCACTGAGAAAAACTCTAGGTATTGCAGTGTTTGAGATTTAAATTCTCAGTTAAGATTACATGACCTTTGGTGCTAAGGTTTAATATGTTGCTTACTCATATGTTAATTTGCGATGTTTGTGATTTGATAATTTATTCTTACGTATGATATTTCAGTGTAATACTCTCTAGAAATAATTACATGTAACGCGGGAATATAAGTATATACGAAATGTTAGGTAATTCGCGGATACGGACTGCTATAAACGTTTCTATGGTCAAAACTAAGTAGAAAATACTATGTGGTAAAAATGTGTAAGGGTCTTAGCTTACGAGATAAACAACATTAAAATAGATGAAATGACTTTACTCCACGTTAAAGCACAGCATACATCTTCAGCATACAAATCGTCGAAACGTCATAACATGTGTTCGAAGTGAGCTCTGTCCGTAGCAATAAACTTTTTCGCATGTTCAATGCATGGAGCTTAGCCGCCGGATGCGCACATGGCCATCTCCATGTCTCAGTGCATGCGAACTCCATGGGCTCCTTTGTACTATTCAGTTCGGTTCTTTCCCTTGCTGGATGTCTTACGACGACACATTCACGGCAGAATCACCACATCACCTCACCTATATCTAGTTGGAATAAGACATATTTGTTACAACCGGTTTTGGAACTTTCGTGGCGTTTTTATCGTAGACGAAGCTTCTAAAGTATTTTACATAAGAGTATTTTTTGCTTAGTTTTGAGCATAGATTAGTGTGGTGCAGTTGGTATCCGGAATTACTTGACACGCTTTAGATACCGGAATCCATTGGTAATTCAGAGGTTTGAACGCCTACGACTGACCAATTTAAGCATTCTAGTTGTTATTCTCTCTCCTAACAAAACATGGTTGTAGGTGACAGGGAAGGAACGCTAAACCGTCACGCTAATATGGCAATGAGTTTGGAATTGCACTGGTGCGTGCCCAGTTCCCGGTACTGTTCATTTTTGGTGCACAAAATATCAAGTGGATCGTAGTCCACTATTATCATGATATCTTGTTGATCTTTCATTTTTTATCTCGCCCCTCCCTTTCCAAATGGCCTTGTAGCACCAATTTCTGCCCGTAGTTGCGTTTCTATCCAATATCCAATATTATTCATCTGCAGTCGTTGTATGGTTAATGAAGCTTTATTCCTTTGCCTAGTGCTTGATCCGACTGGCGATTTACGGTGATATTTGCGCACATGTTTCTGTCTCGAATCATTTCAGAGTTCGCTATGATTGTGGTTTCCCTGAGAGCATTACGGATCCCTTATTTCCGCCAACACCATTATACATTACGGATCCCTTATTTCCGCCAACACCATTATACATTACGGATCCCTTATTTCCGCAAACACCATTATACATTACGGATCCCTTATTTCCGCCAACACCATTATACATTACGGATCCCTTATTTCCGCCAACACTATTATACAATATTGTTTCCTTGACACTAGCAAAGCTGCCAGTAACATCGCCGGATATTATTGACATTCATTTCTTTAATATAATTTATGTTCAGTATTACACTGACATACTGTTCCCGTAGCTGGTCTACCTATGAAACATACTTCAAGTAGAAAATATTCTGCAGTGTTAATAGGTGTTGATTTCTTAGCAGCTGCGGTTTTGTATTCAAATATTCATTGCAAAATGTGAGTAATTGTGAATCACAAGATAAATATTTATGTTTCCTTGATATGCTGGGCTTTATGCAAGGGAACATTCTACTGATAGAAGAAGATAACATTAATATTTAGAATCTTGATTACTGCAGCAAGTCTTGAGATCTTCTGTTACTTTATCCGCTTATCTCGGGCATTAGTATTCTCTCAATAGGCTTTAGAGCATTAGGTACGTCACTTAAGTCCTGGCCGTACCACACGCAATTGCGGAAGCCCAAAATTGACTTTATTAATAATCCGCGTAGGTAGTGTGTACAGACTTAAAATATTCTTCTTCAAATGCCGCATATCTTCGCCCTAACGGCAGTCTGCATTTCAGTATGGGACTCAGCCAATTAACCAGCAAATTAAAAATATCACTCAGGCTGACGACCCATTAGATTATCGCCTGCCTGGCGGGGAATCCAAGATGGCTTAAAGCCTTAAAACTGCATACTTAATCGAGGTCTTTAAACATCGCACCAATTACGAGACGACTACATAATATTTTACACATACGTCTTGTGTTACCATAGCAATTAATCAACAAATTCATCTGTGCAAAGTTGCCCACCTAACAATAACTATGTGACTGAGAACAGAAAGCCTTACATAGAAATACGTTTTCTAAGGTTAACACAATTTGCAATTAGTATTATGAATTAGAGCTGAAGTTGATAAAATATATCTGTCACAAACAAATAAATAAGACGAACAAATATTACGTTAGTATACACATTGCAAAAATAAACTGAGATAACTGCGATAGGAATAAATTGTGATTATTTGAGGCGCCACAACATGAATCTTGACAACCACATTGCAGTATTTCACACAATTATCCCATGATACATGACAGTACAGCACTATGTAAGTTCGACGAATAACTGTAGCTACACTGTAACAAAAATTTGAAATAAAATTCCCTTACATGTAAGAGAAGTTAATTACATCTACATGTAAGGTAAAATCATTTCTAAAATGTAGAGTAAATTTACATAACAAGACAAGTAATATTCCCTAATCGCACGGAAGAAGAACCTGGCTAAAGTGGGGGAAAATCTCATACAAGTAAGAGAATATTAACCATGTTGTATAATAAACTTATATTTAAATGTATCCCAGAGTATAACAACGGTACATATTTTTATTACCTATATCCTCCAACGAACAGTAACCGAACCCTCAATTCTAAAATGCTCGATACTTGCCATTGGGTGGGCGCGAACCATGGTCCTCTATCACAATCGGCCGATGGACGAGAAGATCCACACGTTGTAAGGTAATTTTCCCATCCAAGTATGGAATTTACCACTACCATGTACGGCATTTTACTCCAGAGTGCGGTAATTTTACCTTACCCTTAACGAAAACTGTGTTTCCCACACAAGTTTGCCAATATTACCTTACACTTTTCAGTTAATTTTCCCATTATTTTTTACATTGTAGGTGTGCCTCTCGTGGTGGTATTTTGAACGAAACTGACTTGTCCATTAATCTTTGAAAAGAGTGTCTTCTGTCTGAAACATAAAAATCATAAAATTATTATTATTTCATATAATTTAAAATTATAACTTATGTGTAATTTTTTTATTTTGCCTCTGCTTCTTTACAAGTTGGCATCACGTATTGAAACTGTTTCATGGTGGCTTATGCGCCCTCTATTGTTTAACGTATTATGCCACTGCTTACATCGCTTACATTAAATACCGGCCCTGGGAACAATGCAGAACACACCCAGACTTCAACACCTACATGCTCTTTACCAAATGACATTTTCTTTACTTGTGAGGGTATACTGAATATTCGCAATGCTCATGTGTGGGGAGATGTTAATCCTTATGACTCATTTGCTCACAGTTACCAACAGAGATTCACTGTCGACATGTATGTAAGTGTCTTTAAAAACATCTTCAAATATCCCTGCATGTTACCACTTCATGGTAACAGCCACATGTACAACGTGTTCCTGCATGAAAGCCTACCGACATTAACAGAATGGATACCATTCAAATAAAGAAACAATACGCGATTGCAGCACGACGGCACCCCAGCCCACAGTTCGCTCATAGTTAGTGATCATCTGAATCATGCGTTCACTGCATGAACAATAGGTCTTAGATGTCTTGTTCCCTGGTCTCCATGTTTCCCTGATCGGAAACAATTGGTATTATTCTTGTGAGAGTCATGAATCTAGTGTATAAAACCGAGGTGGAATCCGAAGAATGCCGCTTCAAGCGTAGGCTTGCAGCTACCAGGACCATCGAGGAGAACTTTGTGTTTGTATTGTGTCCGACAATCGTTTGTGCCGCGAAGTGATCTGTGTGTCGAACACGGAGGCTGTGCATTCGATTCATTCCCGTAACAACATGTTTAGTTTATGTTTTCAGCTGTGTGTTCTTGTGATATGTACTGTATGATTACCCCATAATGAGATGCATACAAATGCGGCACACATACGAAACATAATTAGATAACCACACGTGAAAAGTCTATCTGTGAGGTTTGCATTATCACAACCATAACTGATAGTAAATACATGTAGTTTATTCAAGTATAATACACTTGCATCGTATACATTTAAATTTAAATTATTTTTGGGTTAATATCTTGCCTACTACTAGTGAATTAATCAAGGTGGTGCATTTACAAATTATTATGTAGGAAGATCTGCAATCAACACAACACTACCCAAAATCATTAATATACTGTATCAAACAGATTATTCGATTTATGAATTTCACCATTGTAATTCTTATTTCCAAAGCATTTTATTCCTTACTAATTATATTCAATTTGAATATTTGATATGTTCCCTCCATAATTAGGTACAGGTACACATAAAAAATTGTCACCCACTATGTCGCTCTCCCCCCTCTCTTTCCCTCTCTCTCGCTCGCTCTATATATATGTATATATATATATATTTAATGTTTAAATATGGATTTGGATTTGTGAGGGGCTCACATCCTCCTTAATAATCACATGACGAGTACTCTGTACTCGGGTTTACTTCCCGGTATGCAACACACGTTCTGTTTTGAGTGTTCTATGTGCACTATTTAACAAATGGTTCACTTGAGTGTGTTCCGATGAGACGGACTTTTTTGTTAGTTTAGATGTGCTGATTCACAGGTTGTCTTTAAAAACAGTTAAGAATGAAGTTTGTTGTAAACAGAAGGCGTAAACTGCCATTTACAAATGGAAGGGGAACGATATTACCTACTGCATATTTAGAGGTGTAAGATATTCTTTATACAATACAACTTTGATCGATATGTTACCTAATCACTAGTGGTTTCTGATATTTTCAGCTGAACACATTTCAAAGCTCAAACTTCGGGACCGCATAGCTCCCATAGTAATTATTTTACGGGATAAGTTGTTGATAAATTTTTGGTTTTAAATTTTTGCAAGGAATTGCATACTAAAGTTTGTCCGCGTGTTTTAGAAACACGAGTTATATAAACACCGAGAGAAGAAGTTGAAACACCATTAATATGTATATCACTGTATTCACTATCCAACCTACATGCTGGTAGAAAATGAAAAATGAACACCACTATAGCGGTGACGTAGAAACACCACATGTGAATGGGGCACTGATAGAGGGCATGCAATGATTAACAGTGATGTGCTGTGGACAGAGTAGGAACCACATACCAGGCATATAAATACTGAGCCCAATACAACTGTAGTAGACCCGGTGAATGAGTATCTGTTGTTTCAAGCATCGGCCTATGTGTAGTAAGAATTGTAGACATGCCACGACGGCATAAGCGACCACACTTCATGCAATTAACGGACTTTGAACATGGTCGTATTGTGGATTTGAGGGAGGATGGATGGTCATTCCGAAGAATTGCCCAACGCATAGGACGAGAAGTGTCTGCTGTGCATCATTGGGGGTGCCGGTGGACCAACGATGTTGCACACTCTCGTCAACCTGGTTCTGGATGGCAGCGGCATACGGTTTCCCGCCTGGACCACCGCATCGTACGAGTAGCCATTGCTGTTCGCACGCGACCACCGCACAGATTATGGCCACTGTTGCACCCAGGGTGTCAGCTAGGACCATCACCAACCATTTGCCGGATGCTGGGCTACGATCAAGAGTGCCACTTGTCAGGCTTCTCCTCACACATCTTCATCGTGTAGCCCACCTCAGATGGCGTCGCGAACGACGCAACTAAAGGGATGAATAGTCCGGAGTTTTGTTTCGTAATGAGACCAGGTTCTGCATTGGCAACAGTGACGGTCGTTTGCGAGTGCGGTATCGACCAGGAGAATGGCAACAACCAGAGTGTATACGGTAGTGACATACAGGATCAACTCCTGGCATCATGGTCTGGGGAGCAATAGCCTACAATGACCGTATGCCTCTGGTGTTTGTTGAGGGAGCACTGGACAGTGAATGCTAAATACAGAAAATCATACAGCACATTTTGTTGCAGTTTATACAATGCCAAGGAGGTGTCCTTTTCCAGCAGGACAATACCCGTGCATACACATCTTGTGTTACCCAGTGCGCTCTCGAAGGTGTTTGTTATCTCCTGGTAAGCACGATCAACCGTCCTGTCCTCCATTGAACATGTGTGGGACATGGTGGGAAGGCGTTTGATGCGGTCTGCAATACTGGCAACAAACCTCCGCCAATTGCAACTACAGGTGGAATTAGCGTGGAACAATATTCCCAAGATGACATCCGACACCTTTATGAACGTCTCTATGCATGACTGCAGGACTGCGTCGTCGCTAAAGAGGTTAAAAAAGCGACTGACATTATTATTCAAGAGACTATGTAGTTTCTGTCCATAGGTGTACAACCCTGTGATCATTATCATATAGAGTGTACAACCTTTATATTCGTTCATTAAAATCTTCATTTATGTTGGACCATTATGTTTAGATGTTCATTTTCCATTTTTCACCAGTGTATCTTTATGGCATTAAACAATCAACAATACATGCCAAACCGTCAACTTAATTCAAGTACTTAATGTGTCTACTACGACATCAATATACAGTGTTACCTCTCGGGCATCAGCAGAAGTGGGTATGTTCTTATGTAGACGATTGTATGTGTTACGAATATCATCCTGAATAATAATGTTCCAAGCATCTTGCACCTGTTATAAATGTCAAGGTTTAATAGCTGGCCATTCAGATTGGGTCAGATATCGTTATATTATTCCCTAAAAATACATTCAGTGGAACAGGATTTTGAAGATCGTGCTGGCCAAAGCAGATGTCATAGTTCTGCAAGCTTAGTTGTGGCTGTTTAGATTTGGCCAGATGTCACACACGTGCTCACAGTTTTGTGGAAAGTAGGTGGTTCTCAATCATACATGTTAATGCCACTGGAGCCACATCTGCTCTGGTCTCTGCTGTGGATGAGGTACAGTCTGCCAGTGCTGTCCTAACAATTGCCGGTACTGACGTACATCTGTACTACACAGCACTACTAAGCCTCGTTTATGGATTTTTACCTGTTCAATTAACCACCATTATAACAATATCGTCACACAACATATGCATTGTAACAAATATCTCATTATGTATTCCTGCCTCACGATTTCCCACGATACAGTTCCTCTCAAACGACTCTAAGGGCATAGCAGAGTTGTGTGATAGTCTTCCAGGCAAGTCGATGGCTTGCCTGTTTCCCGTATACACAACATTCAGCCTTCCAGGTACACAAGATATTGTCTTGCATGTTCCTGTACATGGCGCAACAAAGTGAAAGGTACAACACCATATTTTCGCATATGTACTTGAATTGTTCATTAGTTTAAGAACACTCCTCCAGAGTGTATATTTTGTAACTGTTTTCAGTTGGACAGCTACCGTAATGTAAATTTTTCTTCCATTAGTGTATATTTTTTGTATATACACCACGGACCAGAATTCATGTGCCAAACTCACAGGTCTAAGATGGTGACTCACAAAAAAAGAGATTGATATCAGGAACCCAGGGGTGCAAATCTTCCCCTTTCCACCAAGCAAGTCAGCGAAGTTACAGGAGCTGGAGGCAACAAGCATCATTCATTGTAGTAATTATTCACCTATTACCTGCTTCACTGATGATGGCCTAGCCCGTTGGTTCTCTGGGCGCGTCTCTTGGTGAATTCATTTACTGTAAACACAGGTGATATCAATTTGTTGCAAGATGTTGGGTCGATTGAAACGTTCGCAGGCCATGAAAGGACTCGTATGTTGCAGCATTACGACAATGGCCACATGTAGTTTATGCATCTTACTGTACCACACCAAGAACTGCGCGGATTCGTCTTTTGAGAGACAGCAAGTGTTGTCGGCAATACGTCTTGCTAAAGTGGTGGGTATTAATTCGCCAGGTGATTATGACGAGACAGTCAATGCGTATGATGAAATGAGAGATATACGAGGCATGGTAGAGTCGGTAGGTGTGAAATGCACACTTGCAAAATGTTTGCATGAAGTCGACGAACTACAAAATAAATGGCCGTCGGCTCTAAACACTGATGGTGACCATGTGACTCCTACAAAGAAAAGTAATTTTGATATTGAGGATGAAACAGAAGGCGAAGACTATCATGAAGACAGCCCTGATGAGAATGAATATGAAGACAGTGATAGTGCTAAAGATTATGCCGATTTTCTCAACGTCCCCACACATTCCACCAAAGAGTTTTCTTCAACAAGTGGTGTGAAGAAGTTAGAAGGTGTCAAGAATGCTCGTTACATATTTCCCGAAGACCCGAATGAACTTGTTGATAGACTTAGGTATTTGACTGACCTTCAAAAAAGTGGGGATATCTAGTGGGGATCTCTAATACATTGTTGAGATATCTTCAATAATAGATGAACTGGAGGATCGGGGTTATATATGATAAACACGTTGGCTACTATCTGTGATCTACAAACATCAGATAAATGTAAAGACCGAATTAACAAAATAATAAGAAATATTGAATGTATGTAATTAGTAAATAAATTAAATTTTATTCATAGTAGTGTGTATTTAATTTCTTATACATTCCCTTCTGCTTCTCTGAAATACTTATAAATTTACTTGTGTTAACAATCAATTGAGAGAGTCTGTCACAGATCAAATTTATATGAGTGGATGTAGGAGGAGGGCACTAGTTTGATTCGAAGTATTATGTCTTACTCGGGTAGTTAAAAATCGACTGAGATCTATACGGCGAACAAATGAAATGAGGGGACTATTTTTGAAGAACGTTTCGCTACTAGTTGGTTGGTATGGTTAATTGGTCTGGTAAGTTGGCTTGGTAAAGTATAACTCTTTGGTATGTACAGCTCTGGTAGAAATGTTTTGCGAAGTTTATGCGAAGATTTTCTGCGAAGCGGTTAGCTATGAGGCTCTTACTAGGAGACTTTTTCGAGATTGTGCATGATCTTATGTTTCTGTAGGTGGGTGGAATGGCAGGTTGGTATTCTCAGTTGGAATAACCAGTTTTAGAGAAACTGGTCTCGTCAGGAGCTAGTCTTGGGTGGAGTTAGTCTTGGGTGGAGTTAGTTTTGGGTGGAGTCAGTCTAGTGTGGACACTGTCTTCAGTGGAGTCGGTCTTGAGTGGAGTCGGTATTGGGTGGAGTCGATCTTGGGTGGACTCGGTCTTGGGTGCAGTCAGATATTGGCTAGTATGGTTAGTCGGTATGACCCCTTGTGATCAGCTAGTAAATGACAATTGTATGGACTGCGATTTTCCTCGATTTTACGAGTTCAATGTCTTTCGGTAAGGTCAAGTTCGACATCAAAGTGGAGGTTACACCGACAGCTCCTCTAGTGGCGAAATCAATAATAAATACACTACCGTCATCTAGGTGATGAAATGTAAACAAATGAAAAACGGAGAAACGAATATGGTGAGTGGAGTGCATTCGACAAAATGAGTAAGGTAAGGAGATAGGGGAAGGGGGAATGTTAATACAATGTTATTTATGGTAGAGGGGCCAGTCGTCTGTTGGACATAGTGATGAGGGAACCCCGGAAAAGTAAGTATTTAAATAAACTTGTTATATATTTTTTATTCACTTTTAAATCATTTTAAAACATTTTTTATACATTTTTGGAAGTTTTAAATTTTTATATTTTTTGGAGAATTTTGAAATGTTTTGGGTTTAGTGTCATTCAAGATCATGGGTGAAAGTCAAAGGTCAAATGCAAGGTCACATGGCTTCAATATATTGATAGGGTGACGTCATAACATGATGGCTTGTCGGCTCTAGTCCCCTGTCCCTCTAAGCCCAAATATTCGAAATTTTATTATTTATAATATTTTTTAGTAAATTAAAATTTTTTGTTATATTTATGGTTTCTGGAAGTTTTTAGAATTCTTTGCGAAATTTTATAATTTTTGATACATTTTTGGGATGTTTGGTTTGAGGTCAAAGGTCAACAGAGTCAAGGTCAAAATTAAAGGTCATCGACATCTAATATGGCTGTCGAGATTGATACCGGCCGATGTGGCGAGGGTTGGTCTGGTCGGGAGCTTAGTCGCTCCACTTGTCATCGAACCCCAGACCTCCTACATGTATATCTTCAAATATTTTTAAATAGTTTTCTTTTTTTAATTATTAAATTTTATTTTTAGAATATTTGTAATACTATTTAGATTTTTTTTTAATTTGTTGTATTGTAGAACATTTTTGGGTCCAAGGTAATCCCAAGTCATGGGCACAGGTTCAAAGTCAAAGGTCAAGGTCACCCAGATCCAACATGGTGGTAGCGTGATGTTATGACATGGTGGCCGGCCGGCGCCGGCTCCGATAGCGGAACCTGTCACCTCATACCTATCTATTTTCATAACTCGGAGTTCAATCCATTACTTCCTACCACATTTTGCACACAAATAGTGTCACATTAAGACATGTAAACTTACATGCCGCACTGTCAAAGTAATACGGTTATAAGTCAAAAGAAGTAATTCTTCAGGAGAGCATTTTTAAAGTTTAAACACTGCTTTAAAAATTCACCCTTGAAAGAAGTATGAGTTTTACATACATATTTCTTCATTCGCTATTTCATTTACGCTGTTATTGAAAATAAGCATACTATCAAAATAATATTTTTGCTACATCATGAGTATATTTGGGAATTGTATTTATCAAAACATTGGCTTTTATTTCTGAAATAAGAGTTTTGATGTTATTACGTTTGAGAGAACATATCATAGTTTATCTGATGTTGGATTAAAATCTGTTTACAGTTTTTTTTTTGTCTTGGTGGTATTATTTTGGTACTGCAATGTTTATAGTGAGTCAGTAATTCATTTAAATTATGACGGTATAAATAATTTAGACTAGCATGGTATAGCTATTAAATAATTTAACAAATTTCAGCCTAGCTTTCTTTGCTAAACTTATCCGTTAGAAATGTCAGCTATACATTAACAGCGCCTTTTGCCTGCCTTTCTGTAAGAGATTTCCAGCTGAGAATGTTGAAATTTTTTCTGTATTTCGGTGATCAATCGATTTGATTGCCACCAATTTCCGCACACAAGTGCTGTTGCAGTAGGCCACTTACAGTGTTTTAGTGGCTCGCACACTTGTTTCCAAAACGAGAAGCCTGTAAATTTCCAGGTTAACAAACCCTCTCTAACAAACATTTGACCGACTACAATCGAAGTTGAAGCACGTAATCCCACCCCCGTAACGCAGTTCGTTCCATGCCAGCTTACGGTACGAGACGTTCTGGTTCGTGTCCCGGATAAGGTACTTCTTTATTTTTAACTGTCTTATTCTCTTTGCATATGTTATATAGGTCCCATCTCTAAGGAAATCCCTGCCAAAAAGACGCCAAGGAATACCTGCAATCTAAGTTGTTAAGAACATCATCAAAATTGATTTCATAGATGCAGAGGAAAGTAAGTGTATTACATTTATCGGTAACTTCTAGTTAATAATGTAATTTATACATTATTGCAATAATGTATAACTTTAAAATTTCCTGCTATGTAGAATTTTATTGTGCGGAAAAGTGAAGTCTTCATTTGACATGGTATAGAAAAATTTAATTTGAAAATTTAATGCAAATGTAGAATTATAGTCTCTCTCAGTTGTAGAAATAGAGCAGACTACTTTTTGTGGATCTTAGCCGCAAACAGAAATAATGCCCGTAATCAGGTTCTAATATTTCCCTATATATCATCTCCATTGTTTTGTTGTCAGAAATTGCGCTTCCATATATCTTTGGTTCTTCCTTCAGGATCAACAAAATTGCTGTCGCCTCCAAATGTTGACAAGTTCACTCAGACTTCAGCCTAATCTGGTACCGCAGTTTCGATAACTATGACCACTGATTGTTAATGTGTACATTTATTTAAAACTGTAGGAAACAACCAGATATTCTATTTTACAATTTATAATATTCACCAAATGGCTGTGTTGCTTTCCAGTGTTCATTAAAGATGCAGCGTGACCTTCACGATGTATCCACGCTAGTGTGTAAATGAATCCGGTTGAAGACAATTTTTCCGCTGTTTCAGTCACTCGGTAATTCATGGTAATATGAACACTACTTTTTCTCGCAAAGCGAGAGCAATCAATCACTGACGGGATTAATAGTGAAGTAAACTAGCTTCTGTACATGCTGGCTTCCAACATTATTATTCCGCCACCTTTACTGGTTTGTTTACTGCGCCTCTCCCGGTAATGTTATCATGCAGAAGCGAAGTCTTAATAAGGCCTAAGCTTCTACCTTCTAAAAATGTCCATTAATTACAGATTTTCTTCCTTTAACCGACGCTTTCTCCTCGTCACCACTTTCTCATTTCAACACTTTTTTCTTCATCAGGATAAGGACGCATGCAAGTCTGTTCCACTGCGCCTGGCTAAGGGGAAAAGGATCGCCGGAGCCCCATCCCAACACTTACGCCGCCCCTCTTATGCCGTTCGAATTTGAATGCAAATGGGTGAAGGAAGCCATTCCATTTCACCTCTATTAAATTCATGCACCATTTTTCTTTCGTTTGGGATCGGCACTGCGACCAAGGAAAGGGGCACTGGGTGGCTAGGTAGAGAAGGGGGGTGTGGGGAGGGGTACTGCAGCCGGGTCCCTGATTTGGGGTAGGCTGCAATCTTTATAGCCTCGAGCCACTTCATTCTTCCAGTAACTGCCTTTGACAGCGAAGAAGACGGAAAGAAAAGAGAAGTCGGTGTGGAAAATCAAGGCAAGAATTTTCGCAGCTCGTGAAAGGATTGAACTTGTTGGGACAAGACTCTTCCGCATCGAAACGCAACACTAACAGTAATAAACCGAAATTTTAATTATTGATTATGTATGAACGTGTTCGTTTCAAGATCATTTTGTCTAAACGAATATTTTTTTTTAGCCAGTGTCACACTTCTAACCCTGTAAATTAATATTTTTTTAATTCTTGTTTATAATGCATATAAATATTCAGATTTACTTCAAACGAAACAAGTTCGTTTGAAATAAATTGTTAAGTGCACTTCATTTGCGGTGATATCATGTATCATTCAACCGTTTACATCTAAGCGAAATTCCGTATACGATTGAAAGGGCAGTAGAGAGCAGTGATCAATTAAACGTAATTCAGAGGTTGCTGTAATTGCTCGTGTATATTTAATTTATTCTAATGACGTGCCAGGATGGCGCATTTGAATTTGGCCAATATTCTCTTGTGATAATGCGTCAGTAAGTAGCCAATGTTGTCATGTGACGGTGCTGTAAACTTGCTGATCATAACATGCAGTTCAAAACTTAACAATAGTACTTACTACATCGAATTCATTCATTCAGACTCCCTTACACCCTTGATTGATGCGGTCTGTTCTTTTCGCTGGTTGGTGATGACAGACCTGTGCACGGCAATGTAACTGGCTCCGATTAGCACCAGCATTCTCTCGTATAATACCGAACTCTAATAATTAAAAACATAAATATGTATTGCATTTTCACTTCGAGATACACAAATATTAGTTTTATTAAAGTGACGTAAAATAATATACAGTGTAAAAAAATTGTACACTGTTGCAAAAAGTATAAAGTGCAGTTTTTCCAACAACGTCATTTACATTTGCAAACATCGTAAGATTTTGCTCAGCTTTTCAAAGTCAAAAGCCATAAAAATAGCGAAAATATGAGTATTTTCGCTATTTTTATGGCTTATGCAATATTTCTATAAATTCAAGCATGTCACATATCACTTTCTTTAAATGAAAAAAATGAGGTATGTTATGTTATTTCTTTCAGCAGAAGAAAATGTGCATAATACAAATAGTTCACATGTAGTATCAGTGTAAGTTTAATAATAGTAAGTAAAAACACTCTTTCACATATTACCACAATTATGTGCAGAACTACTGTATCTGATAGAGGTGTTCGAAAGTTCACTCCCTCGAAACAGAAATATGCACTATCATTCCGTGATATTAACTAAGAGATTTAAATACACCAGGTTGACGTTCTCGCTGCTATACCATCACTAACCCCTAAAAGTAATTATTGATTGTCAAGCGTAACAACAATATTATAGCATTATGTAGCCGCAATGAGTAGTATGTAATGTGTTGGTCCTGACCGAGGTTTTTTGCATCTCTCATTTTCATTAAAAAAAATATTTCTTATATATGACACATTCATAAATTTCGTCAACGTGAAATTGGCTCATGTTCGCTTGATGTTTAGCAGACAAATGGAGGCTCCGACTACTACATTTATCCCGAACCAAAAATTAGGGTACAATTGTTTCTCAGAACGAAGTCATTCAGATGTCCAACATACCTCTAAATCAGCCGACGTCTCTCCTACACATTTCTCTCGGACATTAAACGACCTTCACAGTCGAGAACATACAACTGATCAAACAGATGACCATGAAATTAAATTCCTAGGGCCGCAATTAATCTTTTACTCTATTTATTAGTCTGACACTATCTATCTCCAACCCCACTAGGAGCTATGGTTTCCGGCATCTTTCACTCTGAAACAACTTGATTTTGTGCAGTGGCCAGGTTCGAATCCCAATTGTGAACTACTCCAGATGTCCATTTGTGAGAAATACAGAGGACCTTGCCGGTCAAACCAGCATCATCTGTGTTCTTTTCATTATCCCTCAGTTGCATTTAGTCACAGGCCCGGAAAATATTTCACGCCATCTTTGGTCTGCAGAATATTAACCACTCGATTGTATTTCGGTAGCTGGAGAAAGGCTCCAGCAGCTCTCTGAGCCAGAAGGCAATCACACACATGGGGTAAATACTATGATAGGAATCAGTACAAGCCTTTCAATTTGATCATACGACTATCAAATGACCAGCAGCCCCTGCTTGCGATTACTGCTCACTTTCATGTAGGATCATAGTGTGTAAAATAACAGTTTGCAGACACCGACTCATGAACCCAGAGGTTCAACATCTCAGTTAATAATCGAAGAAATACACCTGTCAGTAGTTCTATGTACGATCGCAAACATTACATATAGTCTTTGTGCATGGAATGAAAATATGAAGTCAAGTTATTCACTGCGCTGGTAGATTGCGACCCCGATTATATAATGTTAAACTTGGCCTAAATTGGTGTTGTTTAAAGTTTTCCATAAAGATTATGCCACGAACATCCTCTCTTCGTGTAATAAGACCTTCATGTACTTATGAAATTGAAAATAATGTTCCTGCATTTTCATAAAACAACAAAGAAAGCTCCATACACCTTCGGCTGAAAATGCACCCGTGCATACTGCAAGCACAGAAAACAGTACGAAACTCCGTACATCATTTCTTCGCCAGAGATAAGGTGATTTTGGTAACCATAAAGAAGAGGCATTTTCGAAGCCCTCTTCGCAATGCAGACACAGAGAAACCCAAAACGTAGCTACAAACATATCAAATTCCGAAGGTGAAACAGACCTGGCACTCCTAATTAGGGTTCCCACCCTTTATCTAATCAAATCTGAGAATATCAGACAGACATCTGTTAATGATAACACAAACATTCCAGGCAGTTGCAGAGCCGATCACCAAAGGAGCCACAGAATACTTCGAATACCGAGCCGCCCAGAAAATGCACTGAAGCAGTTGGGATGCTCTAATCAATATTTTTCGTCCCTTAAAGACAGACAATGCCGCTTTCAACCAATAGAGCAAACTCACACAGCAACTATAATACGAAAAATGTCCCGGTGTTCTGCACACAAATCGTATATTTTTTTATATCCGCTCCCACCAAACACAACCAAATAATTGTGGTTAAAGAAATGTGTGAAATAATGCAAGGCTCAGGGGTTATCGGTTTGAAACTTAATATGCATGAAACTTCATATTAGCTACTTGACAAGGTTTGGACGAAGAATAGAGATGTTGGAGTGAGATTTAAGGACCACTGTTCAATTACCGACCCGAGAATCTGATCATTACTAACATGTTTGTTTGTGATTTTGTGTCTGTTTTCGCGCTCATGCGCATCTATGTAGATTTATGCATTATACAATGTTAAGGTATTGTGTAGGGACCTGAGTTCGAAACACAAAACTATAAAATATATTAAATATATTTCGGACTAAGAAAATTTCTGGCATCTTTTTTTCCTCTTGGTATTGATAAAAAAATTTAAGAGTAAATTAATGGCTATAAAATACAAGGACAAATGTAAGAGAAATGATGAAATGATTGTTTGGAACGTTTCCGAGCTAGAAAAAAATAGCTTGAAGGCAACGTTCTGCCATTTTTTAATGTTTTGTATATAAACCCCACAGGTATAAAAGGTGTTATTATATGAAAAAATTGCAGTTATCAGTAGTTCAGTTGACGTTCTAATACCATGAGATGAACGTACAATTGGAAGCCCTTATCTCATCATTCAGTGAAGATGAACTGCGGATAAAACTGCCTGCTTTGACCTCAGCGAACATGCTGCAGTGACCTGCATAATCACTGATTGATGTGTCCTGAGTTTGATATCTGCAACTATTAGAAAGTTATTTTCTTTTGGACTGAGGAAAAGTTTGGTAATTTTGCCCAGTGATGGTCTCTCTCTCTCTCTCTCTCTCTCTCTCTCTCTCTCTCTCTCTCTCTCTCTCTCTCTCTCTCTCTCTTATATATATATATATATATATATAATTATGGCGAAATGTCAATTTTAAAAGAATTATTCTGCAGTCGGGATGAAATATGAAGTTCGCAATTTTATTATTAGCACAAGTTTTCTAAGCTTATTAGCACAGTTCATGCACTGTTAAGTGTTCATGCACAACTCGTACAATATTTTAAGCAATCTGTTATTATTAGGTATGGCATAGGGACCCGAGTTCGAAGCTCGAAACTATTAAAACAATATTAATTGTCTCTTGGTCTTAGAAAATATCGGAAGGCATTTTCCGAATGATGGGAGAATGTAAATATATATATATATATATATATATATATATATATATATATATATATATATATATATATATATATATATATAGCTGCGATGCATGCTGATACCTTAGTTGTGCAGATGTTGGGGAGTTAATATCGATTTGGAAGCATTCTCTCGATATACAGTTTTAGAGCAGGAGGGGTCAATTGCGGAGCAAGAGGGGTCATTTGCGAAAGAGGAGGTGACAGTTTAGGAGCTGAAGGTGACATTTGCTGAACAGAAAGGGTCATTTAGGGTCATTTGCAGTTCAAGAGGGGTCATTAGTAGAGCAGATTGGGTCATTTGTGAAGCAGAAGAGGTCATTTAGGGTCAACTTGTGGATCATAATGGGTCATTACGGGATGACGGAGGGGTAATTAGTGGAGCAGGAAGGATCATTTAGGGGTTATTTTTGGAGCAGGAGTGGTCTTTTAGGGGTCAATTATGGAATAGGAGGGTTCATTTAGGGGTCATTAGGGGTCATTTGTGAAGCAGGATTAGTGATGATTGTTGAGGATTGTTGAGGATTGGGGAGGGTTGTGGAGGATTGGTGATGATTTAGGAGGATTTGTGAGAATTGTGGAGGATTTGTGAAGATTGTGGAGGATTTTGAAGGAGGATTGATGAGGATGGAGGAAGATTACAGAGGATTGTGGAATACTAGTTACGATTGAGGAGGATTGGTAAGGATTGTGAAGGAGGATTGGTTGGATTTGAGGAGAATTGAGGGAAGTATTGCGGAGAAGAATTTGTGAGGAATTAGGAAGATTAAAGCGGATTGTGGAGGAATGGTGCGGACTGATAATGATTGAGGGTTATTGGTGAGAATTGAGGAGGATGTTTGGTGGGGATTGAGAAGGATTGAGGGAAGCATTGGTGAGGATTGTGGATGACTGGTGAAGCTTGCTCGGAATTTATCAGAGACAACTATGCCTATAAAAGTGTTGGTAAATGCCGATCCATACTATGATTTTGTAATTATTGTGCATAGAGTCGTTACTTATACGATGGTGCTTGGTTAAGTCACATAAACATACATTTTAGAAAGCCAGGTAGCATAGTTTTAATTCCTACAAAACCATTGTGATAATTAATAATTAACAGATGCCGATGTCATAATAATTAGACTTCAAGAGAGGAAACCAGAAATGAAGTTGAGATAAGTTTTTGCATTGTTCCGCTTCAATCTACAGATATTCAGTACTACTTAAAAATAATAAATTAAATAAAAAAATTCAAAGTGAGTAATAAGTACATATTTTTTTATTTCATATACCTTATGCCTACACAAACAATATGGTTACCAGAAACAAATGTATGGGGCAACATCAATATCAGCAGGTATATAAGTAGCTGGGTTCATTTTATGGAGCTTAGTTTGACAGTGAAAGCGGTGAAAGATACTTCTTCTCAGCCCATGTAAGCAACTTGAGAATATTTTTGAGTATTTTGAAGAAATGTATTTTAATTAATTTTTAAAAATGTTTTTTTCTTTAATTATTAACCATATATCGTAACCAGTATGTTATAAACTTATTTCGCTAAAAGCATCACTATGGGGAATTTATTGGCATATCACTAAGGTTATAATGGGCTTAAACATACTAAATTCCTTGAGCTATAAAATATACTCGCAAACTGAATTTAATGAGCTTGCCTCCTAAGAGTTTCATTCGCCTTGCTTAAATGCCGGTATATATTTGCTTACTTATGAGCTAACTTGCGAAAAAATGTGGTCTGCTACATAATTATTATATATTAACATATAAAAAGAATCAACATGATCATAGGCATATATGATTCAGACACCGACTGAAAATAACGAAAGGCTTTTAATAAAACATTTGCTTTTAAAAAGTTTTAAAATTGTAAATACGATGAAGTTAAACTGAAAAAGCTCTCCAATAAATGTGGTCATGAACGATATATGCAGTGATTGAAAAATATATAGCAAAATGTTTAATGCACTATTGTAGTTTTACGAGGGAATGACAGCCTCTTCGTTTGGTGACTGCCGTGGCAGATTTTTAGAAAGAATTCGTATTGTACTTAAGTAGCTCAGTGGTTAGAGTGTACGACTTCTGATGGAGAGTTTGTAGGTTCAGATTCCCATTGCTCCATGATAATCTTTCTTTTTTTTAATGTTACCATGTGTGATGGAAAGTGTAAAATTTACATAATTTAACTTTTATAAACTAGTTTTGCATTAAAAATAAATTTTCAATATATTTTACTGTAATTTTTTTTTTTTTTTTAAGATTTGGGCATTTTTCAAATTATGAATAAATTTTATTAACTTAAAAAATTTTTAATTATTTATAAATGCATCTAGTCCTAGATGTATGATCGATTTACAATTGATTTGACAAGGTCAACCAGCTGTCTGACCCATAAGAGCGGTGTTAGAAGAGGTGTAGTGGAGCTGCAAGAGGGTGGTCAACGCTTTTCGTGATGGTTAGGAAGTTTGATGGTTGATTTGTAGGGGGGGGGGGGGGATTGGATGCGTGGGCAAAGGAAGTGGGTCTAATGTTATATGTTCCTCGATTTTTAGAATATTTTTGTGACTTTTCATAATAATTCCCCGGGGAAGAGGTGGTAAGGAGTGGGGTGAGGGTGGTGGGATAAACGAGGGGTAGGGTAGGGTAATGCTATACGTGCTTAAATTTTTTAGATTTTTTTTTTTTTTTTTTTTAGATTTTAGCGATTTTTATAATAATTTGGGGGGGGGGGTGGGGGGAAAGGGGTAGGGGAGGCCTGCAGGCCTGCTGGTAAAAGAAGTGAGCCCTTTAAATTCTTCAAATGGCTCGAAATTCTCCTTCGGGGGCTGGCTATTGCAATTTTGGGGCATGTATCTTTTTGAGGGAAAAATGGGGAATTGCGAGGGAAAAAAGTAACATTTGTGCGAAAAAAAAACCATTTCAAGAGGAAAATAATCGATGTCGAGAGGAAAACAGTAATTTTTATGGTTAAAATGGCAATAGCAGGCCGCCGACCACACCTGTGAGCATGGAAAATGGCGCCACGGTGCCAGTCATCCCTCCCCTTGTCTTCCAATCGGAATACCACCACTACTGGGAATTAATGGTTTTTTATGTGTATGAATGGGCGATAAACAGACGATAAACCGATGTGTGGCATCGTCCGGCACTGTTCCCACTTGCGAACTTGTGGGCGTGACCCGGCCGGAGATTGAACAGGGTTCGCCTTAGTCGGAGACGGGAATGCTAATTTCTCAGCCACTGTGGCCGCTTTATGGATTGATGAAGAATCGAAATATTGAAGAATTATTTGAAGGTCTTATCGAAAGACTAGAAGGTTGATGGAAAAAACTGTTTGAATGATTGAAAGTTTGGCAGAAAGGTGGAAATATTCCAAGACCAGCTGAAATAATGATGGAAAGATTGCGAGATTGATCGAAAGGCCGATGGAATGATTGTAATATTTATGGAAAGATTGAGCGAATGATGAAAATATTTATTAAAAGATTACGACAATTATGGCAATATTGGATGACAGATTAATAAATTGTCGGGAATATTGAGAAAATGATAGAAGTATTGAACAAAAAATTGAAAGATTTATCGAAAGCTTGGAAGATTAAAGGAATAGAAGAAAGATTGGTGGTAATAATGGAAAGATTGAAAGAATGATATAATTAACGGGAGATTGGAGGAAAGATTGGAAGTTTTGTGGAAAATTACAAGATTGATTGATTGATTTACTGAAATATTGGAAGCTTGATGGGTTTATTGGAAGACGAATACAAAGGCTAATAGAATTATTGAATTGCGTTTTCGAAATTGATCGATGCTTTGGACGAAATATTGTGAGATTGATCGAAAGATTGATGCAAAAATAGGAAAATTGATGGAAATACTGAAATATCGATGAAAAGATTGCGAGGCTGTCCGAAAGAATGCTATTAAAATAGCAAGATTGATTGAAAAAGTGAAAGCTTTTGAGACTAATGAGAAGATTGGATGGAAGAATTGAATGATTGATGAAAATATTGCGAGAATAATCTAAGTTTTGGACAAAATATTGCACGATTGATCGAAAAATTGGGAAAGATTAGAAAATTCATCGAAGTATTGATCAAAAAATTGGAAGACTGATGGAAATATTGCTATATTGATAGAAGTATTGATGTAAAATTTGCAATATTGTAAGCCGAATATGATGGAAATATTGCTGTTTTGGTTAAATGATTGAAAGTAGGATTGCTAGATTGTTCGAAGGACTGAACAATAATTGAATGACTCTTTAAAAATTGCGAGAGCCATAGAAAAAATAAATGTAAATATTGGAAGATTGGTAGAAATACCGCGAGATTGATGTAATTATCAATTAATATATTTATCGAAATATTTTAATATTGATAAAATATTGTAGGGTCTAATATTTATCGAAATATTGCGAGATTAATCGAAACATTAAAATAAAGATTGTAAGATTGATTTAAACATTGATGGAAAAATTGTAAGATTGATCTAAGTATCGGATGAAATATCGGAAGAATGATTGAAGGATTCGACGAAAGTTTGAAAGATCTATCAGATATTGAAAATTGTGTGAAAATATTGCGAGATAGATCGAAAGATTGATTTAAGGATTAGACAAAATATTGAAATATTGATCTAATTATTGAAAGAGAGAGATGGTCTGTTCAGCAAGAAGGGCGCAGATTATATAACTGACTATCACCCGAGCTGGCCTTATAAGGTCAAATTTTCAAGGGCGTGGTAATGAATTAGTGATTTGCAGAGTCTGGCATCGTTTAAGGATTCGATCTGAACAGAATGGACTGATAATGTGGTACCTTAAAGAGAAACTTCTGCAAGGTTCCGCAATACTCTAGGTACAATTTCGGGCAGGTTTTAAAAAGGATTTTCCAATCGGATAACAAATACTAATTTTCGATTTGACATACCCTATGCTTATAATACCAATATAGCTACTGCCTCTTTTAAATTTATGTAGTCGCATATATGTATGATTAGTAGTCGTAACTGCTGAGCACCTTCGGGTACGATCCGCAATCCTGAGTCGAAAGCTTCCGAGTACCCCTTCTCCCTCCCCCCCCCCCCCCCAATCAACGATTCGAACCGAAGACTGCCGAGCTCGTCCGACTGGAGCCAAAGATCGCCAACCACACAGCCGCCCTATTGAAAAACATTCGCCCCTCTCGTCTGTTTACACGTTACATATGTAGTTGGATTCGCAAACTCTACGGCGAGAAACGGCCTGCACAGTGTTGCAGCTGATTATCAGATGTACCAGGCTGCCACAGAAATGCTAGGGCAACCAAGATCCCGTACTTATTTTTCAGCATTAATACTGATTATTTCCAAAAATGGTGTTCGATTTGCCGATGAACAAAGACTCCGAGACCAATTGTGAGGAGTTCGCACATCCTTCCCGTTCCTGGGAGCAGTCACCGTTACAAGGAAGTCAGGCTACGATGATTGGGACTGGTTTTGAAGTCATGGCTTGACGGCTTACCCCAGAAATTCCTGCGTGGAAGGAAAGTCCCACAATACCAGTGTTGTCTGTGCAGACGGGACAGGTTTGTGTATTCGTGGGTGGAATTTCTCTGGTAGCGGTATCTTTATATTCTGTGTGCTGTGTATTTTGATAGGTGTATGGAATATGCCCTTAAATTGCAGCGATACAGAATGTGGAAACCACGATACTGGTGTAAAAGTGGCCGCATTCAAAGTTTGGAAAATGAAGATCACTTTAAAAACAAGTAATTTTGAAAGAGTGGATTTTTTTTTCTTCTGGAACCTGTTAATTATTTTTTTTTGCAAACTGTATTTGCGTGTGTATGCGTTTTAACAATATAATATACAACTTTTAAATATATGTTTGAAAATATTGAAATATACATAACATTCAGTTACTGGCACTTTTATACCCACTTAAGACATTTCCTCCCAAAAATTTTTACCGGGACAAAAGGCACATATATAAATTTGAAGTCTAAAATTTTAATTTTCTCGTAAGAAGACTATTTTAGATTAGTTTTCTTTAACACATAATGTCCTTTGAAAAACAACCTTTCTGTATTTATTTATTTTATTTGTATTATGAGTAAACACAATTTAAACTATGTACAATAAAAATGTGTGCAACTCTGCGAAACACACAAGGCGTTTATGACTACGACTTAAGAATATCGAAATGCCAAATATTAAGGATTATTTGATTAATTCATTTTTATATTATTTCAGTTTGCATATAAATAAGAACTACAAAAATTAAAAAGTCACCACGCAAAGCTTAATGATTACTTACTCCACTCTAGCATTGATAATTCTATGTCAATTTTACACATTGGAATCGGAATTTCTAAAGTAGAATTGAGGGTTGTTTTCCAAATACTGATACACATACGCGTTATTTATCAAATATTTTACCCTGACTTCAATTCAAACACGGCCTCAAACATTTCCAGTCATGTATGTTTCGCCAGGCGATAATTTACGAATCATTATTCTTATACTATGATATTGTGGACCTATTTAAATAAATGCTATAACATGATATATTTAAACAGATAAGTATGCCACAGAACTGCACTCAAAATGTGGCACATACACTGACATGACAAAATGCATGGGACACCCGTACAATAACGTGTAGGACCCCCTCTAGCCCGAAGAAGTGCCATAACTAGACGTGGCATGGACTCCGAATGTGGGACTGAAAACCTTTGAAGAGATGTAAATTCATGCTGTCTTAATATCTGCCCAAAGTTCCCTGGTATTTCTAGGTGCAGGATATTGGGTGCAAATTGCTCTCTCCACCACGTCCCATAAATGCGCGGTTGGGTTCATGTCGGGGGTAGGTGATGTCACTCCGCTCGCTGGAACTCTCCAGAACGCTCTTCGAATCAGTCCTGGATATCCACAGCCCGATGAGACGGCGCATTATCCTGTCGGAACATCCTATCGTTGTCAGGAATGCTGAAGTCCATGAATGGCTACAAATGGTCACCAAGTAGAGTTTTGTAGCGGTCACTATTGAGTTTTGTGGGCACATGGACAAGTGGACCAAACACATACCACGTGAACACACCCCACACCATCACGGAACCACCACCAGCCTGGTGGGTCTTCTACTTCCATATCCCACGGAAGCTAATGCATGTTGCACAGATCTGCTAGATATATGTCTGACACCTCCTGCATTGAATGAGGCTGTGATTTGAGCAAGTGTTCCAGCCCTGTTAGCACGGACAATTCTACCCAACCTCCGCTGGTCACGATCATCAAGTAACTTTGGACGGCCACTGCATTGTCCATGGTGGGTCGTAATGCCTTTACTTTGACATTCCCTGTTCACACGTGACACCGTGGATCGAGGAATAATGAAATTCTCCACAACTTCTGAAATCGAAGGGCCCATCCTTCTGGCACCCACAATCATCCCCCGTTCGAACTACGATAACTCACGTCGCCTTGCCATGAGTATGTAAACAACAGTCAATCCGAATTACACGACCACCTTTTCACAACTGAGACAGGTTTAGGCCGTGCAACGTTGTTCTGCAGCGGTGGCGCCACGAGCCATTCAGTTACATAGTGCTATCCCATGACTTTTGTCATGTCAGTGTTCATACCGTCAAGTTTTCACTGTAACAGGGCATTCAATGGCTCCAAACACGCTCATAAATGGGAGTGGAAAATTCAAACTCCCTTGTAATATGTATCTATTAGATTTACAGGTGAGACATAGTTCTGTCTGCAGTAAACTTTTTTGTATAGTGTTTAGAGTACTGCATAACCTGCCAAGTTATTTTATAAACTATTTTTGTCAAGGAAATTTATATTGTATCACTGGTGATATTGATTTTTCAGCGATGTTTCCTTTGCTCCATTCAAAGAGATTTCCATTACAAAACATCATCTTACCTGTCAAGGTATTTCCCCCTTAACTGTAGTCAAGGAAATTCGCCTAGCATATTACATAGAATTTCATTATTGTAATGGTATTATCTCTTAACTCTGTCGAGGAAATTTGCTTTGCAGTATAGAGAACACTGCATTATTTGTGAAGCTAATTTCCGTTACTAGTATCAGGCATTTACATAAATGAAAACAGGAAAATTCAACTACCCGTCAAAGACTTTTCGCTTACTTTTGTAAATCAATTTTTTACAGTTCCTGCAGAATTACTAAACTGAATGCATAAAATTATGTAATACTCTGCTCTAAGGTTTTGTACTGTAAGCGTAACTTTGCTGTCGGTACATGTAAGGGAATTTTACCTAAATGTTTTATATATTGTAGTGAATAGTGGGCAGTTCCGTATTATTAAGCCATATAATGTATTGTAAAGCCGCGTTAAGAAATATATTTTCCATAATAAAACAAATTCTTAACTTGAAAAAAAATTAATTTAATTTTTTTTTTTCATTATTTCGTGTTTGAAAATAGGCTCTAATATTAGGAATGCGCGACAAGTTGGTTTATTGTTCGTGATGGATCAAATATTTGCAACACGCTGTTTAATTTATTTTTCTTTCTTTTTTTCAAAATATTTTCTAAGAAATTCTTTTAAGCTTACGTAATTCCTCTTAATCCTACGTTTCTACATGACTGTGTTTTCTGTATCGGTTTGTAAAAGTATGTACACGTGAGCCTTGTAGTGTGTTTCCCCACTTTATTTTCCATTTTATGAAAATGTAAATTTCTACTGATGTTATGACAAATTAATGATCACGTAAAAAGTAAACACTCTGACTTGAAAAACGCTCTTACCAGGTGGGTATTTAATCGTTTACGTGTGGTTTTAAAATTGGCTATGGATACGAAACAATAGAATGCTAAATTAATTTGATAACAATTAAACTATGATATAATGCCTGTTATAATAAAACTGAAATTTTAATTGTGGTGGAAATGATTCCTGTGATTAAATTGTGAACAGAGTTTAACATCAAATGTTTTTAATACTAAAATGTTGTACTATTATAATGATTTTAAATTTTGTGTTTTTGTCACTGTATTATTTAGTACAGAAATATATAACACTAATATCTGTGAAGAACTATCGCATTTCTATAAATTAATTTTTCAACTTTTTACACTGACAGTATCGGGCGTGCTTTGGTTTTCCTATAGAGCATTTCAGAGCTGATACCTGAGCAAGAACGTCAAATGCCGACGTCACTGATCCGTAGTCAGGCTTCCTTCTGACGATGGCTACGTCCTGAGTCGCACCCCGGAACCGTTTCGTGACACTGCAGCAAGGAATGCCATCATCGATCTCTTGTTGTCAGAAGCCCTGCTCGACATGACGCTAGTACAGCCAAGCCCATGCAGATAACAGCTCAGTGACATTCCGAGATGCAATAACTGCCTGGCCCTTGACCATCCAGAGAATTTCTGCTCTCTCCATACAGTTTGCCCTCACTGCGCCGGGGACCATACTGTGGAAGACTGCCTCAAAGTAACTGCTGCTTCTAAGTGTATCAACTTCCAAGGCGCCCACCTTGCCAACTCGGAAGACTGTTCCAAGGCTCTAGTTATCGTGCAGCGTGGGGAAACAGCCAGCGCATGAAAAGATTCAAACCACAACTTCAACGCACATGGCAACACGAGCAGCCATCATGATGGACACCATAATACTTGATGGAAGAGACACCCCCACAGTTCCCTCCAGTATCCTACGCATAGAAGACCAGAGATTACAGTTCCCACACGCGCCGTCTCTGGCGCCACTAGAGCAGGACACCACACCGCAACGAACCTCCCCCCCCCCTTTTGTAAGTCCGCCCCCACCGAATCCACGACTCATGAGGACTTGAGTAATGTAGCAACATGTAGGACTCGCAGCGTCCCCTAAGGTTCCTCAGGAAGCTGATTTCAAGGCCACCATGAGCCACTTACGGCCGTGTACGACGGTAGCAAACTCACTCCATGATCCGAAAGCTGTTTACATGCTCCTCCTGAAGCCGCTCATAACTTTTGAGGCATCGCCTTAGACCAACATCCTCAGCACCTGGCGCCCTTTGACCTCGTATTGGAGCAGCACCGGGATTTATGACCAATTCTACGAATTGAAACGAATGCTGGAAACATACGGCATAGAAATCGAACTTGTGTTAGAAACCCACTAAACCTACACAGATGTTTTGGTTTTTTAAAAACTACAGAACATATCACACGTTTAGTAAATATTCTGAAGTGGCAAAATGGGGCTCTAATTATGGTCCATAATAAAATGCAACACTTTTAAATTAAGACCCTATATGCGAAGATATAGGAACTTTCTCAAAAAATATAACAAATTCCGGGCACGTAAAATTTATATTATCTTACATATCACCAAATAAATCATTAGCCTTTCTCCTATATAACTGTGGGTGATCTAAACGCAAAACACACTAACTGGCAGAACAGAATTAACAGAACTCATGAAATTGTTTTATTAAAACATGCACACTTGAACGATAATATAGTTCAAGCTCAAAATACACCCACACACTTTCCTAATAACTACAGATATAAACCTGACGTGCTTGACATCCTAATTACAAACTTAACAAATCAAATGTTAGAAATTATACCTCTAATCGAATAAGCCTCAGTTCTCTGCAAACTCACTACTGAAACAGTAAAACATCCAGACATGATTTTAGCCCAGCTACTTACAATAAACTGGGGAGAATTTCGAAACGAAATAAAGGAAATATATATTAAATGTTAGCTAATAATTCAAGATAAATATGATATCAATCAGGCCCTAGAAATTTCCTAATATACATTAAAAACATAAATGAAACTAGAAGTTACTGGCATAACTAAAGAGCTACATTTCCTCTACATGGGTGCAAGTAATTTTTAATGAAATTCTTACAAGCTTAGATAGTAGGTAGACCTCGGTTTTTGTGCGCATCGGAGAAACATTTCCCTCGACTCGCTGTGGCCACTGAAACGCTGTGGACTAGGCAACAGCGCACAGCCATGACAGGCGACCGGCACCAGCTAGTGGAAGGATCGCCGCTCATCGACTGACTTTGAGTGGCCAAGAAGTCCTGTGCCTGGTATTGTGTACAACATTTGGTTAGTTTTTATTTTTTTACTATAAATAAAATACTTACCTAAATTGTTTATATTAATGCCATTAAAAATGCCTGACGTACCTAAAATGTATCAATTTACATACCCTACTGTAGCACTACTTGCGTGTAAAATTTGGAGGGAATCACTTAATTGGTACTACAGAAATAGAAACAAACTTCATTGTTTCATGTGACGATATTCATAAATTGAGGGTAAAAAACTTATCTATTAGCACATTTGATAATCGTCATAGATAATGCCAGTATACAAAGTTTACTTAAAATAGGTACCATAGAGTCTTAGATATAACACACCAAGATATCATGTTTTTTACAATCGCGATTCTGACATTAAGTGGCTGGCACACTCAAAGCATATATTAATATGGTCCACCGCATTACAATTTTATCGCCAAACTCGGTAGTAATCGGTTTATTTTATCCAGATATATGACATATAAATTTAATTTTTTCATGTCGGTCTATGTTACAAAATCACAGAGAAATGAGACATTATATAAAAATTTGATGGTTATTATATATATATATATATATATATATATATATATATATATATATATATATATATATATATATATAGTCAGCATACAAAGTTAAAGCCGGTTTGAAATTAGTTTCGTGACTTTGTAGATAAAACATATTGAAGTTGAAAGTTTATATGGCTGCCATTTTTATAATAAGTGTCTGACCTAATCAAAACATTTACAATTACATGGCACGCTCTAGTGCTACTTGGTTACAAAATTTGGCGGTAATCTGTTGGTTTTTCTAGAGATACGGCATAAAATTGTTTAATATTTTGCTGACAAAAGAGACTTTGTATCTACACATTTGATGGTTATTACATATACTGCCAGCATGCGAAGTAAATTTGTAATTAATAATATGGTTTCGACGCTATAGTGTTCTAAGCTAAAATGTCTATATGGTGGCCATATTAAGAATAAATATCTGACCTACTTAAAACATACCATTTTACATCACCCACCACAGTAGGTAATACTTGTTTGTATAATTTGTCAGGAATCTGTATATTATTCCCCGAGATATGATATATAATCTTTATTTGTCCGTGTGGCGTATTTTTACAAAATGGCGGAAAAGAGAGGCTACGTGTAGACACGTGTGATAGTTTTAATATATATTACCAGCTTACATACATAAGCTGGAATTGATTACATTACTTCGACGATATAAAATACTTTGCTTGATAGGCTATACCTCCATATTGAAAATAAGTGTCTGAATGAAATACTTAAAACACGCCAGTTAAAATCACCTGCCGCAGTACTTATTTGCAAATTTGGTTGCAATATCTCTATATTCTCCTGAGATAAGACAGAAACTTTGTGTGTTCGTGTGGCACTCTCTTACAAAATTGTGTACAAAAGAGACTCTATGTATATACATTTGATAAGTCTATAATATACTGCCAGCATACAAATGTAAGTTAGAATTAATTTTATGGTTTTGACAATATAGCATACTATGCTGAAATGGTTGTATGATCTTCGTTATGAAGATAAGTGTATGGCGTACTTAAAACATGCTAATTAATATAATCTGCCATAATACTGCTTGTTTGCCGAATTTGTTAGGAATCGGTTAATTATTTACCGAAATGACTTAAGTACTTTATTGGTTAGTGTGGTGCTTTCTTACAAAATGGTGGGCAAAAGACTTTCCGTGTATACAAATTTGTTATTTGTAGCTTAAAATATACAAGCACCATATAAAACGAAGCTGGGATTGATCACATGTTTTCGACGATATAGTATATTGTGATAGAATTGTTACATGTCCGCTATTATGAAAACATTATGAAGTGTCTTTCATGCCTAAAACACACCAATTTACATCACTTGACTCAATACTATTCCTCGTTTGCTAAATGTTGTAGGAATTGCTTAATTGTTTCCTGTGATATTACGTAAAATATTCATTATTTCATGCGGCGCTATCTTGAAAGTGCATAAGTGGCTGTGTGTGGGTGTATAAGATGCTCGTGGAAGCTACTTTCAGTATACAAACTTCGGTCGAAATCGGTGAAATGGTATGTATGGCAGATATACCAAATAAACAAAACTTTAGCATGGCCGCCATTTTGAAAATAAGCTCCTAGTCAATTTATGTTAAATACGTTTTCATAGCTTACCACGTTATCACTTACTTGCCAAATTTGGGGGATTAGGGTGAATAGTTTTCGAGATATGACTTTTAAAGTTTTATTTTTTTCACGTGGTGCTTCCAAAATGGCCAACCAACAACGAAGTTAATTCCTAAGTTCAATGCTTACATGATGCATTGACAACATACAACATTTGGTTCAAATCGATTGAATGTTTCGCAACATATGATATGTGACCCAAATGTTAATATGGCTGCCATTTTGAAAGTAATCGGCTGGAGTGTTACAAAACTGTAAAATTCCGATGTACCTACTAACAAATATATGTGGACTGAATTTGGTGAATTTCGGTTAACGCGTTCAAAATTTGAAAAATGAAAAAAAAAAGGGGGGGTGAAGGGAGTACGCACAGATATATACACACAGACTCACAGACAGTAAAGTGATCTCATAAGCCTTTCCGACCTTCAGAAAGTAGGCTAATAAATATAGAACATTCGTAAATGAACTATCCGACCATAACTTCAAGTTGTGTCGAGTGTCACGATTACTCAAGAGTCAAACACTCAAAAACCAAATCTACTCACATGATCTCTCCAATACGAATAGCACACGACCCCCAGGAGAAAGCAGAAATAACTGCCCATTTTTCAGAAAAATTCACACCAAATTACGACCTTGGAGACCCGAATTTATTTTGTGACGCAATTCCTAACACACTAATTGTTAAACAGAATAAAAAGGAATTAATTGCAATACAGGAACTGTTAGCTACCATTAAAATTCTGCACCAAAATTCACCTGCCCCTGATATGTCAACTAATCAAACAATAAATGCCCTCCCTTATCAAACCCTCTTTTACACTTTACATTAATAACGGAAATGGGAAATTACAAAATATCACAATACCGAAACTCACAAATGATCCTTCTCTCCTTAAAAGCCGGCGGCCAATGCCTGCTCAACTCGCTCAAGAAAATCTTTGAAAGAATTTTATTTACTAGGTTAAATTCTAATGCCGAAAACATATCAGCCTTAACATACAATTTGGGTTCAACTCTGGCCATTACACCACACATGCCGTCACAATATTTGCTACAGATGTCATCACAGCTGTAACCAGTACACCACACATGCCGTCACAATATTTGCTACAGATGCCATCACAGCTGTAACCATTACACCACACATGCCGTCACAATATTTGCTTCAGATGCCATCACAGCTGTAACCATTACACAACACATGCCGTCACAATATTTGCTACAGATGCCATCACAGCTGTAACCATTACACCGCACATGCCGTCACAATATTTGCTACAGATGCCATTACATCTGTAACCATTACACCACACATGCCGTCACAATATTTGCTACAGATGCCATCACAGCTGTAACCATTACACCACACATGCCGTCACAATATTTGCTACAGATGCCATCACAGCTGTAACCATTACACCACACATGCCGTCACAATATTTGCTACAGATGCCATCACAGCTGTAACCATTACACCACACATGCCGTCACAATATTTGCTACAGATGCCATCACAGCTGTAACCATTACACCACACATGCCGTCACAATATTTGCTACAGATGCCATTACAGCTGTAACAGAAAACGATATACCGTAGCAGTTTTCCTGCATATTGGCAGATTATTCGATGAGGTCTGTATCCCTGGATTATTTAAGAAGCCTATAAACTTTAAATATTAATAATGTCGCATCCATATTATAAACAGCTACTTTCCAAACAGGGAACATTTTCGTCGCTATGTAGGAGGCGCAGATTTAGCATACCTCCCCTCTCGCAGATGGCATCTCACAAGGATTTGTCTCGTTGCAATTTCTTTATAATATTTATACTTCTGGTCAGTGTTGGGTAAGTTACATTTTAGAAACAACTTTATTGTACTCCGTTACTCAGTATGTGACTTATTATAACAATAAAACTAACAGGTGTACCAACAAGAAACGTGAAAATACTATAACAAGAAAACTACTGAATTGGCATAAATACGATAATTTTCTTAAATGAGACTCCTCGCTAACAATTCGTCAAGCCAGTGACGTAGTTGGGTGAATGCGTGTTCCACTATAGGGGTTACTTTTCAACTATGTGATATTTTAGGTGTAATGTTTTATCATAACATATTTCCTATTGTTATAAATCTAACACCCCACTATACAAAACTTCTGCAGCTCTGTATACACTAAATGTTAAAATATTTTATTGGGCAAACTGTGTGTTTTACAGTAAAGCCATTGAGTAGAAATAGGGTCAGTTGTATAAGAAGAGCAATAAATTTATTAACGATTATAATACAGAAAATTTAACTGCCAGTTTTAGTAATACACAAGGAAACATAAAATAAGACAATTTATTTTCAGTCGACATAACACTCACTTTACTGATCAAAAATTAGGAAATAATTTAAACCATGCAAAATTGAAGTGGTATCATTCACACAGGGTCGTTTATATTTTCCTATATAACAGTTCAAATAGTCATAAGAAAATTGTATCACAAAATTGAAATTAATTCTCAATAATTAACTGTTACATGCTGGTTTTTTGCATTTCTTTCGAAATTCCAAAACACAAAACTGTACTTAACAAACTTTGAATACTAACTTGTTTTTTATTTAAATGAAACTTACACACACTTATATGTGTATATAAGATACTATTTCGTAGTTAATATGAATTAAAATCACTGAGTGAAGTGTATGTTGGCTTCTGGTAGGTTATTTGTAAAATAAATAACACTGAAGCGTACTGTTAATTAGTTTTTATATACATATTTACATTAAAATAATACCAGTGCTCACATAGCATATAGCCTATTCGCAGTTTCTTCACACTTTTCAAATCAAACATTTGAAAGATCACCCTATCTACAACGCGATTGCTTGTTTCCTAAATATACCACGTACTTGTGTTAGCATAAAAGCAACTTATTTTTAGTTGAATAAATTTTTTACTTATATTCTGTCTATAAAATATATTCTTCCATTCACATTTAACGTGAATAAAAACTGGGAGAAAATAGGAATGTTGGTAATATCTGATAAGAAACAGTTCTTGTGAAAAATAATATAACACAGAGAGTGCACGACTCCTGTGGGTTGTCCCTATCAGTGTAATTTGCTAGTTTCTAGACATAGCTGTGTTTGAATGAGGCGGATAGATAACGTGGGAGGAGAACCTCAGCAGGGCTCTAGAAAAGTTACAAGTAACCGTGAACATCCTATACGAAATAATAATAAATTAAAGCAAAAAAAAAACTGGGTTGCCAAATGCGCAGGCTACATAAATTGTAGCATGGCCTCGATATTTTGCTGCTCTCCAAAGAACATTTACCATAGAATAAGCTGTTCACGGTAAAATGAGCACTTTTTTGAAAGCCTTGCTTAATATCTACTCGTATGCACGTTGTGTATTCCTCCGCCTTATGTAAAATGAACATTGTCGTGAATATCACCACGTAATTCACGCGTCGGATAAAAGAAAGTGCGAAATTATTAATAATGTAAATACTTTACAAATATGCTCTCTATGAACTAATTCTCATCCATCGTTACCAACTTTACTGGGCGAGTGTCACACAGTGCGCCCATTAAAATATATATGCATGCAGTGGAAGTGATATTCTTCTAAGGTTCATTTCTAAAGTGCTCACATTATCGTGGACAACCTTTAACATCTAAAACATTTGCGACAGTTTCGGTACAAGAAAACATGTCCGGCGTAACTAAGAAATTAAAAAGTTTCCAGGTTTTTAAAAAACTTTCATCACTGAGGACTCGTGTATAAAAACTGTTTACGATAAAGTGAGCACTTTAGAAATCAACCTTAGAACAAAGTCACTGCCCCCAACTGCATATGTTTTAACGCGCACACTGAGTGACATGCGTCCAGTACAGTTGGTAACAATGGATGGAAAGTAGTTCCGTATTTTAAGGTCGAATTAAAAGTGTAATGCAACAATTTTTGATAACTTAAATTATTTATTTCGCTTTCTGTTTTTTTAATGCATCGAAGTGCAAAAATGATCAGATTTGTATTGTATTTACTTTCCTAATAATTTTACAGTGTTACTTGACCAACGCATGAATAAAGCGATGAGGCCCATGTCAATGTTAATTTTACGTAAGGTGGAATAATACACAACGTGCATGCAAGTAGATCTTACGCAGGGCTTTCGAAAGTGCTCATTTTACAGCGAAAAGCATGTACGAAGGTGAAATAGCCGCTTATTCAGCGAACTCCAGGAGCACTTGCTGCCGAAATGGCGTCACAGACCTGCAACAACATTTCGGAACTTTCTTCCCAAATCAGCGCCTTGAAACTAATCTGTCATCCGGCGGCCTGGGCATTAGAGAACTTTTCGTAGCACTTAGCAGCCAATCAGACACGAGGTCCGTTTTCAGAGAGGCACACAGCCAATCAGTGAATGGGAACGGCCATATCAAAGGAACCGCCACATAATTTCGTCTCTGTGTTTTTTCTACTCTGTTGTTTGGCTGTGTTCGAATTGTTCAAATTGTAATTTAGTAATTTGTTATACAGTAGCGTTCTCTTCGGATTCTCATAGTAGTCCATTAATTAGCAATTTTATAAACACATTAAATGCCTATACATATTATATATATATGTATATATACATATTATATATATGCTACTCTGAAACTTAGGAATAAACGTAACTTATTTACGTTATTCGTGAAAAACCACACAGGTGTTTTTTTTTATACTTCAAAATTAAATATAGGCAGAACACAGTATGCTCTAAGAAAGTTATAAAAGTACGCACTCATTTGGTTGAATAAGTCGGACGCCTTAATGTGTGCATGTGGTACAAACACACCCACGCAAATTATGGGAATTTCGTCACTTTAAGGTGTTTCCTCGTGTTATAAGAAGGTTAGTAACAGGATTTAGGGAAGTTGGGCCCAACGGCACCAGGCATCGGAACGTCAGAGCCAGCCAGTTGCCACGTTGTGACGTCTCCGTCCGCCACCTTGTATTCCCTTTTTGTCCTTTCCTTTCCCTCGAAATTCTCTCTTTTTTCCCACAAAATCAACTAAATGTCCTAAAAAATTTGCTGTATCCCGTAAAAATTTCCCTTTTCCCCCTAAAAAATCCCCATTTTCCCCACGCGGACCAGAGACTCCAAGCCAAGAGAGCGAGGCGGATCAGTGATTCTAAGCCAGGAGACCCGACCGGAGTGGACTCAAGACCCATGGCTTGTGACCTTTGACCCAAAAAAAAAAAATAAATAAAAATATGTATTTAAAACATCCAGAAACTAAAAAAAAAAATACGAAAGAAATATATTAAAATTATTTAATATTTATTATTTAAAAATTATTAAACTTAATTACTACAATTATGAAAAATTTAAATATTTTTTTTTAATGAAACTTATATTTTAATAGGTCACCCCCCTCACATACCCATTCCACCATCTTGGTAGGTGCGACCGAGCACAATCTTGGTAGGCAACCGCCATTTTAATAGACGTCACCCATTCACCATCTTAAAAGTTAGTGCTCCATAACCTTTGACCTTAAACTTAGGCTTTGACTTTTGACCTTGACCTTTGATGTTGACCTTGACCCCATGACCTTGATTGACATTGAAAACTAAAACTTTAGAAAAATACATATATCTCAACAAGTATATGTCATAACAGACTATTACCAACACATTAGATGACTGTAACCTTGACCATAAACCAGTGACCTTCAATAACTTTGAAAACAAAATATTTGAGAAAAATAAATAAAAGTCAACAATCATATGATATTACAGACTACTACAGCCATGTTAGATGCAGGTGACCTTAACTCCATGACCTTGATTGACATTAAAATAAAAAACTTGAGAAAAATACATAACAGAGTCTTTGCCTAAATCACTACGTCGTCATATGTGTCTCTTCTGTGACAATATCGTCAGCAAAATATATGCATGAGAGAATGGCCTTTACGCAGAGTCCTTTTCGCGCGATGGCGCATTACAACAATGATCGCATGCAGTTTATGCAAGGTGAAACAATGAAGGAACACATCGAGATCTGCAGGGATTCGTCTACTGGGAGTCAGCAAGTTATGCTGTCAATACCTCCTGCTACATCGACGGGCACTGGTTCGGTAGACGAGTGTGGCGAGATAGTTAAGGCTAATGATGGAATGATTGTGTCGGTATGTGTGGAATGCATACTTGCAAGGTGTGCATGTGAAGTCGACGAACTTCAGAGTAAAGTGTCGTTGGCCCTAAATACTGATGATGATCATACACCTCCTGCAAAAAAAAAAAAGTAATCTTGATATTGTTGATGCAACAAGAAATGAAGACGATCATAAAGAGAGCATGGATGCAAATGACTATGGGCAAAGTGATACTGTTAAAAATTATGACGATTCCCTCGGCCTTCCCACATATTTTATTATATGAGCGACACGAAGAAGGCAGAAGATGACGAGAATACTGACTACCTATTTCCCGAAGACCCTCACTGAACTTGTTGATAGACTCAAGATGACAGTAGGGTATAAGCACTCGGAATCATTCACAGTCAATTCTCAAGGCAGAATGGAACGAAGCAGGTGCGTTTCTAGTTTATATCAGAGTTTTGGAACTATATTCCATGTGTCCCTCTGCTGATCTGTACAGATAGACTCCTACAGACTGCCTTCTACAGATTGTTTGCTCCTCCACCTCCGCCACTGCCTCCACCTCCGTCTCCACCTCCCATCGCTGGGTCGTATGTTCATACGTATGCATTTCGCCTCACAAACATTTATGTGGATGTTGTTCCTGGTCACAGTACCAGATTTTTATGTGTTATCAGTCTCGCCTCGACTATAATATTTTGGGCTCTGTTCATGTTGGTGTGCATGCCTCTGTATATATGCATGTGTAGGCGTGTGTATGTGTGCGTATTAGTGTTGGTGTTTGGTACATGAGAGAATAGAGAATGTACCATTTTTTCAGGTTTTTATTTTCAAGGTCATCTATGGTCATGGGATCAAGTTCAAGGTTCCCTGTATCAGATAAGATGGTAGTGGTTTGTAACATCATGTGCTTGCTGACTTATGGATTGTTTCTCGAGTTTTGGTTTTCAAGGTCATTCGAGTTCATGGGGTCAAGGTAAATGTCATTTGCATCAAATATAGTGGTAGTAGTCTTTAACGTAATATGCTTGCTGACTTTTATGAATTTTTTCTCAAGTTTTTATTTCCAAGGTCATTCAAGGTCATTGAGTTAAGGTCAAGATTACCTGCACACAATATGGTGGCAATAGTCTGTAATATAATACGATTGCTGACTTAATACATTTTCTCGAGTATTTGTTTACAAGGTCACTCAATGTCATGAGGTCAAGGTTAAAGGTCATGATCACGCGTCAAAGTCCAAGGTTAAGGTTATGGGGCTCTAGTTTCCAAGATCATGGATGGATAACATATATAAATATGGCAGCACCTACCAAGATAGTGGAATTAGTGGGGGTGAGGTGTGATCTCTGGAAATATAAGTTTTTAAAAAATATTTGTTAAAATAATTTATAAAAATAATTTTTTTGTAATGCATTTTTAATAATATTTATAAATAAATGTTTAGTGATTTATATAGCATTTTTTTTTAATTTTTAAATAATTTCAATGTATATTTTCTAATTTTTACAAATTTTTTTGTAATTTTTTTGGATTTTTGTGATCCAGTCAAAGGTCATAGGTATGTGTCCTGAGACAACACCAGTCTGCTATCCTGGCTCGGAGTCACTGATCTGCCTCGCTCTTCTGGCTCGGAGTCACTGATACACTTGGGAAAACGGGATTTTTTTTAATGAAAAAGTTTTAATTTTTAAGGAAAAAGGGAAATTTTAAGGTACATTTAGTAGATTTTGAGGGAAAATGGGAAATTTTGAGGGAGAAAAATGAAAAAAAGATGGCGGATGGTGACACGACAACATGGCGGCCGACCGGCTCCGACGCTCTGGTGCCAGGTGTCATTGTGCTCATCTTCTCTAAATTCTACTACTGACGTTTTTGATGAAGATAAATATTTGACAAGCATAATAAACATTTACGTTTAATATTTGCATCATCATCAGGTAAATTTAAAAAAAAATTAATAATCTTTACATTTAGGAAATTACAAACAATTTTCTTCGCTGTCCGCTTCAATTTTAGAATTTCGAAAGCACTAGTTATTAGCATGTTTCATAGGCACGAAAAAATAAACATGAAGCAGACAGGACAGATGACAGGTCAGGTAATGGTACTATTTAGAAATGTGGATCGGCGGCAGTCGAGCACCCCCTCTGCCTCTTTTCCACATTACTCATGAAGTCCACCTTACTTCAGCTATTCTGGTGGCACACGAGATCAAACTACAGTATTGTGAATTGAAAAGTTGCTTTTATTTTTTCTATCCATTGCGATCAATAAAATATTCTTTTTTCTTTGCTCAGTCACAACTAGGCAAGCTGTGTCAGTGATAGTAAAACCGCTGCATAATTAAAATAAATGCCGCATAAAGTCAAGAACTTCTAACATCTCATTGGAAAGTCACAGAAGCTAAAATACTTCAATTTAATACCAGCGACATTCCCTTCACTCCCATCGCTAAATACTCAGGGCTAGTAATAGGAAATACATTCCGATAGTACACTCACATGATTGAAACACGAAATAAGGGTATAGCCAAACTTCCACATCACTACATCTTACATAGATCACCCAAACTTCCCAATCGCCTGAAACTTTTAGTTTACATGTCTGAGATACGTTCCGCCATGATGTGTGGCAATGAAGTCTGGGGTAACGCGGCTGAATCGTGAAATATTATCACTGCAAATCATATGAAATAAATATACAAAAGCAATCTTTAATGCACATCCTTTGCAAGAGAGGGTTCTTACTGACCACCAGACTAATATATCACATGTGTAAAACTCGCCCCCAACTCCATAACCATGACATCTATGATGTACATAAGTCGGAGGCGAATAAAAATGATGCAAACTTTAAATCAGTAGCAGTATGCAATACTGAGTTTAAGAGGGTAACTGCAGAAAGTGATAAACATTAATTTTCCTTTTTATTTTTAGTTTCTGGGCATTTTCCCTCTTTTTTTATTTTCCGCCGCTCTAGTAAAATGCGAACAGTATTAAAAAAAATTGACTTCACAAAATGTATACAAATATTACATTAGAACATTTAAATATTATAATTCTCCAATTACTCTAAAACGCTATAAAATTATGGGCTACAATAAAAATATGCTGTTAAAAATATATGCATAGTTACTTAAATATGTACAATTACTTAACTTTTACAATTTCCCCAATAAATCCTACATTTCCAAATTTACATATCTCGAAGTGAGGCGAAAATGCTTATGTGTGCCCCCCCCCCCCACCCTCGAGTGCCAGCCATCGTTTAGTTTGCCAGGGTATTTATAGCGAAGATTAGCCAACTGCCATCCACCCTAAAGCTGTGGATAACATCCTCGAAATGGAAGTCGAAATTCCTTCAATCCAATTGAATGTGGCGCTGACATCACAATGCGACACCTTCTCAGCATCCCAGCCGCCGCTAGGTGGAAGGAAACGCCGCGCACTCAGTATAGATCTGACTTTCGTCGAAACCGAAAAGCACCCGCATCATAGCGTCTAACGTTCCTCGGGCTGCCGTTAACGAACATCTTGTTTGAAAACATAAGTACCCTTGATCTACGGGAGGTAGTGTAACAATGTTAGACTTTTCACAAGAAATTCCTACATACATACGACCCTGAAAATGCCATACATTGTGAATAAACTACACCCGCAAAATAATAAATTCAAAGATTAACTTTTCACCTACACAATCGGAGTAATTAACTGAAAAGGTAATTACATCTCTGACACAGGGAACTACCCTAAAAGATCCTAAATGCCCTGCCTGTATTAAATAAACACTAAATAAACAGTTTACAGTACAACATCTTCACATACTGTAAATTCTCTGAAAATTCTTGTACAAGAGTTCCTACACTTTAACAGAACTGTCCGATTCTGCAGCACACCTGCTCACTTCTCACTCAGTATGCGCATTGTGCAAAACCTCACCCCATGATAATATTTCTCTCTCTCTCTCTCCCTCTATCATGGAGATTTATTAATGCTTTACTATCTCGTATATACGTACATTATTTTATCATATTATTATATGGATATAATCACACTCATTTATAGATAACTATTACCTCGTGTCACGAATCACAACACATTCTGCTTCATAGGCGCCACAATTGCTTAAGCTTTCACCCTTTAAGCTCACTGGCTGTATAGCCATTCGAATTAGCTTTTCTTACCTAGAAACAATGTAGGTGATCTGGCACATTATCTGCAATGTCTAGTTGAAGACCAGAATTTTCCAAATTATGCCTTAATTTAGGACCAATACATAAAGAATGACTTCACAGTTGCCTTCCACAGAGCCGTGACTTTCAGGGGGTACCTGGTTTTGGCGTACTCCTTGTGCTGCAGTGAATGGCCTCGACAATTCCATCAAGGACTAATGTAAGGGGGCGGTGGGCGGAGGGGGCTAGCCTCTCCTCACCCACCAAACTCAAATCAAATAGAAATGGGAGAGCAAAAACCACTTTCCCGGCCTTGTACTTCCATGTGCTGAGGAGCTAAGCCCCATGAACTTGAAAAGGTAGCAGCGATGGACATCTCAGTTCGTCTGAAAGGACAGGTGAGAGATCATATTCTCTCTCATTACTCCCTTCTTAACTATCAGTTTGGAAAACAATTTTATTTACAGCTTTTACATTATAATAATTTGCTGGATATTGTCTGGTGTCCTTGTAATTTCATATACATTTCCCACCAAAGTATAAAATTTGCTCCAATTTCAATTGCCTGCTTGGACCAGAAAGACAATAGATAATATATTCAGTTATGTACAGCATGGGCCTTTGAAGATTACAAAAAAAAACCTAACCAAAACATATATTAAATTTGTTGTGTGTCATATAATTTCATTCCGTATAGTATGCATATGTGAGGTTAATGTATTGTGCAGCTAACACGCAACATATTTATCCTATTAATACTTTATTGTTAAAGTCTGCATACATCAACATAAGGCATTTGTTGAATGATATGCCTGTGACCATCATACCGACTTCGTGTTTGGTTGTATCATCGTTGACTCCAACTGGACTGACATCATTAGCGATGCTATTCGCTCCACCAAGGACCGGATCTACAAAGGCGATACATAAACACAAGTGTCTCTACTGTTTTATAGACCGTTAACAGTAAAATTAACGCTTTTCAAAGGCCTGCTTAAGATCTACTTTCATACACGTGTGTTCTTCCACCTTATGTAAAATTAACATTGCTATGGGCCTCATTCCTTTTTTCATGCATCTACAATTCTAATAATTTCACAGTTTCTGTTCAATTATTATAAATGTAGATATTGTACAAATATACTAATTTTTGCACCTCGATGCATAATGAAATATAGAAAGCGATAGATATAAGTTAAGTTATCACAAATGGTTACGTTACACCTTTATTAGGGATGGGCCGATACTGATACCGATTAACTGGCCGATACCACTACCATCGGCATCGACGGCATCTGCACATTATTTGCTGATTATTATTCACCGATTAGTAGTACTAATTTATTTAACACAATGTTAAATAACCCTGTAAACTACATCTCGTAAAGCATTAATTTACTGCATCCATAATTCAGATATTCTGTCCGATACCCAAAATATATTCGGAACAATAATGTTTTTGGATGATTTGTTCCCGTTGTTTACATTTTAACATATTTTCTGTTGGTACATACGCCAAAGATTGTGTGCATCACTCGTTTTTGGACACTACTTGAATGCAAAACAACGCAGTTAATCGACAACTGGTGCTATTGATAGTATTCTATACATCCCGCATGAGTTTTTTTCTTTTATTTTCTTGTTACTTTTTTTCTTAAGTATTTACTCCACTCGTAGCTTGGCGGCAATTAAAACGAATCACATATTCTTTGACACTGTTTATTGAAAATGTAAAGTGAAAACAAATAAACTAGACTTTGATGGTCGTAGTTCTTATTGGAATCTGTCGGCTGCGGATTCGGTTAGAGTTTTAAAGGTCAGAATAAGACTCGACAAGTAAGAATTGGGAAATTTCACAAATATATCAGTTGTGATTTTAACTAAGGGATTGAGAATGGCTCGGCCAACGAAGGAATACAAAGAAAAATTATTAATATAAATTAGTTCACTCAATTTCAAGTGAATATTTAATATTAAATTGATTTCAAATAGTTATTTTTATTACATCTTTAGGCTGTTGGTTTAAAGAAACATGCATGCTGAGGTTATGCATGATATTTCTCAGAGCTAAAATCCAAGCCCGCATCAGATTACCTGACGTTCTGAAAGTTGACTTTAATCAACTTAGTTTGTAATGAATGCTGTATTGTCTGGTAACAGTATTTCCTTGATTTATAAATAACTTATTTGCCCAATTAAACCGTCTATATTATAATTTATTATTAAAATTAGGGTTTTATTTCATTTCTATGCTGCAGAAACCTAATACAAGGTGCTTGAAGTGTTCACAAAGCTGAATACTTAAATTTAAGTAATAAAAGTATTTCCAAATATTGGGAATTGGGAATTATGGTTGTGCTCATAAAACTGGTATCGATGGTATAGGCAAAATGTGGTATCGGCCCATCCTTACTTTTATTCGACATTAATATATGGAACTACTTTCCCTCCATCGTTACCAGCTTAACTGGGCACATGTCACTCATTGCGCCTTAAAAAATATATGCAGGAAGACCAGTGAATTTTTCCTAAGGTTGATTTCGAAATTGCTCACTTTATCGTAAAGAGCCTATAGTTGTTTGTATTCTCTCAGTATGCTCAAAGACACGAAACATATGGCTACATAATGCATGCAGCTCGGGTGACCAGCATATGTGCAAACTGTGAAGTATCATTTGCCAAAACCGATAAATTTCAGAGACACATGAAAACCTGCACTGCTTCATGGCTGATAAATGATATCGAAATGTCGTAAAGTCCTATTTAGAGAAAATATGTGAAGAGGAATAAGTTTACAAGGAGCACAGAAAGGGGTGGTTATTGTCAAAAGATACGCACACTTGCAACTCCATGTTAACAAGCTGGAACTGTTACACACTTCGTCTTAAATCAATCTCCCAGAGTCGATAAAGAGAAAAGAAGCTCTCATACACCCAAAAAATACCACACCTGCATGCTTACAAGAGGTCGATTTTGGCTAGTTTCCTGGAAAGTTGGTACCTTGAGCAATTCGACCACCACGACAAAGCCTTCGAAATTAAATTTGTATTTACGGAGTCGAGTTTATAAATCTGCTGCGTCAAATAATCCATCGAGAAAAATAATCCTTCTGTATCAGAAAATGTGTATTCGCTCAGCACAGAGCAGATTCTGTTGCTCGTACTTCTGTGGAAAGAATGAAAATAACATTTTCTTTTACTTGCTGGTAACCACCGAGGGAAATACCCACAGATGCCGAGTAAAAATATTTCCCAGCTCATGAGATCGCAACTGACGTCTTACAGATATGCAAGCGGTGATTCTTATTTTACCACGACCTGCAAAAAATTCCGGCCTTGCCAGATAACAGTGTTTAGAAGAACACAATCAATACTGTAAGGAAAATGGCCCTTCCACGATCGATAAGCCACATCCTGGAAAGAATGGAAGGCTTTCAATACTGAAATTCCAAAACACCCACAATATTAATAAATAACCGATCATTAAGTATGCCGACTTCAAGGCCATACTCGACCCATTCAGACCAACCAGCAGGTCCCCAGTTTATTTTATAAGTATTCATGCCAAAAACAAGATGTATAGTTATTTTATATAATTGGATATTGACCTAAATGTAATTCCTGAACTTCTCAGCACGTCTCTGCAGAAATAACCAGTGCTGCATTAGAAGAGGGATGCAGATAAGCACTTCATGGAAGCGATAGTGTATATTGGCAATGGAGACAAATTATTTACGACACTTCAATCAGATGGTACTCACTCTAACTGAGAAGGCGAATCCCGCAAGGGCGACGAAATGCTTTTGTTGTGCTACCAAATTTATGCACTAAAATTACAAGGTGAGGGACCATGACCATTTCACCAGGTGACACATTGGCTCTGTATGCAGCAGCTGCAATCTGTTGCACAGAATGAACAAGAAACTCGTCGGCAATTTTTATAATCTGAGCTATGACAAGAAATTCAAAATAAGACAACTGGGGCATGATACCAAATACAGTATCATCATCCCACATGTAAACAAGAAAATGACCACAATTTCCAAGTAGCTAGGCGACAGATTATCGGTAGAGTTTATGGACACAACTCGTTTTATGGCCTGCAGTATAGCATCTCTCGACCGGTAATTGCCACCTTCAAAATCTAACAACATTGAGAAGTTCTTTGGCCGTAACAAACTGCCAATTGTCAGATCCAAATGAGTGTTTCTGTACAACAATGTCGACGACTGGGAAAAATTGAATGAATCATAGTTACTCTCACAAGACACCCTAAATAGGAAAAGTCAGTTGGCCCACTTGTGCAAATCTGCTTGTACACGAGCGGCCCACACACGGTTTACATAATTAATTAACAATCAGTAAACCACTGTAATGCACCTGCAGATGCTTGTGGTCCACATGAAGCCTTTTGCTGTTGGCACATCTGGGCCACTTTCAGATAACGTCCTTGTAGCAGAATACAATCTACCCACAAGCGGCCTGCTTCTGCATAACCAACTATACCCTGAACATGTCAGCACCACCAGCTGGCCTTGTGTGGCAGCAGTGACTCACTGACTTTCTGCTTCAGGCCTGCCATAAATAAACCACGTGTCTTCAGCCAACTGTCGGCCTGCTTCTGCATAACCAACTATACCCTGAACATGTCAGCACCACCAGCTGGCCATGTGTGGCAGCAGTGACTCACTGACTTTCTGCTTCAGGCCTGCCATAAATAAACCACGTGTCTTCAGCCAACTGTCGGCCTGCTTCTGCATAACCAACTATACCCTGAACATGTCAGCACCACCAGCTGGCCATGTGTGGCAGCAGTGACTCACTGACTTTCTGCTTCAGGCCTGCCATAAATAAACCACGTGTCTTCAGCCAACTGTTGGCAATCCTGTTGTGGCCCAGCTGTTGACCACTTGTGACCCACACAGAAGCAGCTTGCCATGCATTTTCAAAGCCAAAAAAAAATTATGTTTCACCCAAATAAAATTGATTTACTTACCATTTTCGTATTATGGTCCCTTCGCCATTATTTCAGAATTAGTAAATTTCTTTGGAAGAAATATCTTTGGCAGAACCTGGAATCGATCTCGCCAACCTTTCATTCGTAGTCTAGAATGTTCGTAACTTCTGTACCATGTATTTAAGTAAAATTTTCAAGTTAATCTGAATACTTTCTATACATACATGTAGCATTATTAGCTTTGTTATGTAAACAATTAATGTTAGTATCATAAGTTACTACTGGAATTTCTATGATTTGTTTAAACTACTAGTATTTTAGTCTCGGGGTGTTTTAAGGTGGAATTTAAAATGCAAAATAACGAATTTTTTACGTGTTGTACTTTGCAGGTTTCCAGTATAAAAATATTTTCTTCTTATTACTAGCAAAGTCACATGATTATTTTACTTCATATATGAATGAAAAAAAAAAGTAAATTTACATATGCTCTTTGCAACTGCGCAGCAACATATAGTAGGCATGTCATAAGTAGCTCATAAGCTTGCTGGTAATGTGTCTAAATAACAGTTGGCATTCCGAAAAGGGCCGCAATTATGATGCTATTATGTCCCCAGCAGTAGGCAACAGTTCTCACGCCATATTTGATCAATTAGCATGCTACTAATACATCCAACGCAGTAAGTAACAGTTGGCATGCCATAAGTGGCCCACATGTTTGTTGCTTCTATGTCCCCAGAAGTAAGCAACAAGGGGCATGCCACAAGTGGCTCATTTGCATGCTACCATGGTTCATAAACAAGCTGCTAATATTTTCCCAGCAGTGAGTACCATTTATCATTTCGTTTATCATCCGTCTGTTGAAATCTTACTATTATTGTGAGATAATTGGCCCATATTACGATTATTAAAAAAATAAGTATTGTCAGTAGTAAGGCATAGTTTTCTCTGGTGCAGGATTCCAGGATTCGGGCTCTGGCTCTGGCTGCCATCTCTGTTTCCGCCATTTTGGAATTTAGCGGCTGAAGACATGGTTAGTCGTCTTCAGCTTCGTCGAAGATGAAGCTATGGTGGACACTAGCATCATTGACGACGAAGCTAAGGTCTTATAATTTTTTATGTGGTTTTAAAATCTTCTAAATAAATGTGATTTTTTTTAATATTTGTTATTTTTCTGCGATCAAGTCATTTTAATCCTCAAATGTGTCATTACGGGTCAATATGTCAATGGGTAATGGGTCAATGGGTAATAGGTTACTGGGTCAATGGGGTCATGGGGTCATGGGATCGATGGGGACATGGTGTAATGGGGTCAATGAGTCAGTGGGGTCAATGTGGTCATGGGGTCAATAAGATCATGGGGTCGTGTGGTCATGGAGTCAATGGGTCAATGTGTAAGTCTTGTGAGGGGTCGGTCTGAAAACAGGAGTCATTTGTCAAATAATGCTTAAATCTCGTTGACGAAACGTGTAAGTAATTTTATATATATAGAGAGAGCAGTAGCTAATCAAAGTAGATACACATGTCGCCACTGTGGGAAGGACTTTGGTTTATTTCGTGAATATGATGCAAGCCAATGAAAGAACGAAGTCTACTGTAGAGCTTACCTCTACAGATGTACCTTCTCCCACTGCTGTAATATTACACAGAAAACAGTGTTGCTGCTGTGGAAAGATCTTCAGCAAAAGCTGCCATGCCCGTCGACATAAGAGAACGACCTGCGGAATGGAAAGTTCGAGTGTGACTATTGAATGCCAATTCTGTCAGATACATATTCTTGGAGTGATATGTTAAAAACACATTCTAAAACTTGTAGCACTGGTTCTCTGCAAGTACAATAGGCTCCATCTGTTCCAGAAGATTGTAGTAGTAATATACAGATCTTCAAGCAAGGTGTTACTCTACCCAAACGCATTCATGCTTAATATGAAGATATTTTCCACGAATCGCAAAATGGAAGCCTGTTTCCGAATACATTGAGGTGCATAATCGCGGGACCATCGGGTTGTGGTAAGACATGCGTCCTACTGAGCCTGCTAAAAGAATAGAACGGTCTTCTGTTCGAGAACGTGTACCTGTACTCCATATCGCTCCAGCAACCACAATACCAGCTGCTGGCACGAGTACTGCAAGCCGTGGATGGCTTGGGTTATTTCCCATGCAGCGATAATGAAGCTGTCGTGTCGCCGAGTGAAGCACTGCCAAACTCTATATTTGTATTCGATGACATTGCCTGCGTGAAACAGACTTGCATTCAAGGATACTTTAGAATGGAACGACATGTGTATGTGGACTGCGTGTACCTTGGCCAAACTTATTCGCGCATACCCAAACAAATGCTTCGCGATAATGCTAGTGTGTTGGTGCTGTTTCGCATGGATGATACGAATTTACATGTTTACAATGATCATGTTGATACGGACATGAATTTATCAGATTTCAAAGATGTGTCCCTTGTGATGGAAAGAGAAATATGGATTTCTGACGATTATTAAGGACTGTCTGCTACATAAGGGAAGGTACAGGTGTGTGTTCGATCGGTTCATCGCTATCTGCCGAGAGGGTTCGTCTACTGTGAACCAGCAAGTGATGTCACGAATACCTCCTGCTATATCAATGGATACCGTTTCCGCAGACGATTATGACGCCACAGTTAATGCTAAAGGCGAAATGAGTGCAGTACAGTCGGTTTGTGAGGAAGGTACACTTGCAAGATGTTCGTGTGAAGTCGAAAAACTTCAAAATAAACGACCATCAGCTCTAAATACTGACGAACATACAACTCCTGCTACAAAGAAAATTGAACTTGTCATTGAGGGTGAAGCAAGAAGTGAAGTCGATCATAAATACAGCACTGATGATGACGCTGATGGAAGTGATAATGTTGAAGACGACGATGATTCTCTCGACGTCCCCACTTATTTCCACAACGAGTTTCCTTCGACAAGTGATGTGGCAGAAGATGCTGCGAATTCTAACTATATATTTGCTAAAGATCCCAACAAACTTGTTGACAGACTCGAATATTTGCTTGACTTTCATAAACACGGGGATTTCTTGAACTTGAAAGAGGTAGTTTCGATCTTTGATGAAGTTAAGGACCAGGGTTATATCAGATGATGTGATGAACTGCTTGCTTATGAAAATTTATTTACAAAATAATAATAATAATAAATTACTATAAAAATTGATTTTTATTTACTTAGCATGTCGTAATCTCCTGTTGGCCTTTAAGTTTTTAATAACAACTATATGTATCAAGAATATTTAATAAATGAAGCATATAGTCAAAGTCATGCATCATGCATGTAGCTATACGATTGATGGGAAAATAATGTTTTTATTATGATGGAAAATTTAAGGTTTTTTTGTCTAAAACTATAAGTGCTGACAGTTCACTTGGAAGTGAAATCGAGACGTTACTGTAGTAGTAAATAATATACTATGCTTGTTGAATTTTATGTATTTTACCTGTCATTTCTTTTGGTTCTCAAGGTCATTAAAGGTAATGGGGCCAAGGTCAGGGCCGTATGCAGCTAATATGGTGGTAGTAGTCTGTACTATATTATGCTGGTTGACTTTTAAGTATTTTTTCTGGATATTTTTTGTTTTGTTTTTAAGGTCATTCAAGGTCACGAGATCAAGGTCGAGGTAGTCCGTATCTAATATCGCGGAAGTAGTCTGTTATACATTATGCTGGTTGACTTTTATGTATTGTTTATGTAGTTTTTCAATTTATAGGTCTGTCAAGGTTATTGGGTCAAGGTCGAGGCAGTCTGAATCTAAAATGGTGAAAGTAGTCTGTAATGTATTATGCTTGCTGACTTTTATGCATTTTTTTCGAGTTTTTGATTTTCAAAGTCAATCAAGGTCATGGTTATTGGCTTTAAATATGGAGGATGGGTGATGTCTACTACGATGGTGGTTGCCTACAAAGCTGGCGGTCGGCTACCAAGATAGTCGTCACCTACCAAGATGGTGGTCACCTACCAAGATGGTGGCTCCAGTATCGTATATACAAATTACGAACGAAAAAATAAAGATGGCGGAATGAGTATAGGTGAGGGAAGTGGGAGGTGAGGGAGTCAGTCGTCTCCTGGGCATGTTGCTTGGGGGGGGGGGGGCCCTTCGAAAATGTAAGTTTTTAAATACATATTTATAGAATTTTTTTAGTGAAAAAGCTAATTTTTAGGGAAATTTGGAGGGAAAAAGGGAAATTCAATATGGCGAACAGAATACACTGACGGATTTTTTGGGGGGGATCCTTTTTTTGGGGGCTCGGCGAAGTAGGAAAATTTTTCAGTAATTTGTGGATAAAAACGAGTGATTTTTGGGTAAAAACATGCGATTTAGAAAGAAAACTTCAAAAATGGCGGAACACGAGATGGTGGCCAGAGTCCGAGCCCTAATCCTGGAATCCTGCACCAGAAAACACTATGCCTTACTACTACTGTCTCTTTAGTTTTTATGATCTGAACGTGTACCACAGCTGTCAACAATTGGCCAATTGTTAGTTGCTTGTTGTTTGCAACTTGGTACATTAGACACCGATTGAATGGTGCTAATATGATTGCCGAAGATTCTCCTCATGCACCGACAGTACGAGAAGCAATTAGCTTCACGATTCTGAGAGTTCATTCCAAGTGAGAGAAGTGGGTTAAGAGATTTGAGCAGCTCTTAACATCGAGATCTTGAGAACCGATGAGGGTGAAGCAAGGTGAGTATGGAGCATCACCAAAATGAAAGGTTGGAGAAAATGGGAGAGCCCTGAGGAAACCCACAGAACAGTGGAATCGTCCGGCACTATTCAACATGCGAAAGTCTGAGGGTGACCCCGCTGGGAATCGAACCCAGTTCGACTTGGTGGGAGGCGAATAGTCAAACCACTACACAACGACAGTCCCAGTGCATTCAATCTTTTACATTAATATGAACATGCTTTTCCTAGCTGATGTCTTTGAAAACTTTAGGGTCTCGTGTGTTTACGCACACCAACTCAATTGCACTCGCTACATCAGTGCCCCAAAGTTCGCTTTAGATGCCATGCTTCAGATGCCTCGGTAGAGCTGGAGCTACACACAGACTTAGTGTGCACGTTTTCGTCGATGAATGGATCTGTTGCAGAATGGCACATGCCATGAAGCATTGTGTGATGGTGAAGAACATCTACACTTTCGAGAAATATAGGTCTAATGCCCGCAAGCCAAAAAATCCCTGCTGTATCTCGACATGAATATGTTGTAGGCTTGAGCCATCTCATTGCCGTTCGCAGTACACATTTTCCTTTGGGTGGATAAGAATACCTATGTCACAGGCATACCAGTTGATGGGGTGATCGTCTATATTTTTGAAGACTACATAGATAATACCACAACCGTGCACATGGAACATAAAGATTTGCTGTTCATGCCTTTGAATCAGTGCCTGCTGGACTCAATACTGCGGAAACTGCTGACGATGGTGGACGACAAAAATTGATGAATCGTTCAATACCACAACCTGAAGCAAGCCCTGGAACATCAGAATCCACCACATGCCACAGTTCGAGAGAAGTCACTGGCTGAAGATGTTCATCGATGTAGACAATACAAAAGTACATTGATTTAAGATTTTTTTTACTTGGGAAATAATACGTCTTGCAGAAAATTAATGGGTAACAAAGGTAAGTGCCAGTTTGTGTGCAGCAAAAATGTCTCAAGAAGCTGGTGGTTAAATTATTATTCCTGGGTCAAACAATTTATGATGAATCTCTTTCCCTGATTTATCTGCAGCACGAATTCATACTTTTTGGCCAGCCTATCCATGCAGAGTTATCTGTCCTTGATCTGTCTAAAATTGTGATGTACCGATACCACTACAACATAGTGAAGGCCCACTACAATGTAGACCTGGAGCTCCGATAAATGAATACCGACTTGTTCCTGTACAAGATACTTGTACCAGGTTTGAACCAAGGACCACAACAATGACAATGTTGCAGAAGCACTAATTCGCTGAGTTGGCTACCAGTGTCAACCATACCATACACCCCTGCGCTAGGCAAGAAATAAAAATTTTGTGGGTAAGTTTAAGGATGAATAGAACTAGATTTATAGATTTATATGCCTCCATACCATATTATACTTATACAAAGGCAACGGCAAAATAACATTAAAAGCTAAGGAAATCCAAAAGAGTGCAGCACAAGAAAAAGTCGAATATTTTAATTATGTAGCTGCTTTAGAAAATCTAAAAACAGTGCATGTTGCAATCTACACAATACATGGATAAAAATATTTTGTAGAGAGCGCACCATGCCAAATTTTTTTTTTTTTTACTACAAAATAATTTAATACTGGGCACAAAAGTTTAGTGGTGACAAGTAAATAATGTAGTGTTAGCCGTAAAATTTATTTGGCAAGGTGAATAAAAACTAAATATTCTGTGGTGCAACAAAATATTTTTTTCATTGTATGAGTACACCAACATGCCGTTTACGTGGAAGGTGTAAATAAATTTGCTTTGTGTTGCCCCAAATACATACGGTTAAAATGGTGCGAAGAAGACAACTCACTACAAGAATACCGATTACATATTTCCCGAAGACCATAAGACATTTGATCACTTTGCAACATGGTGGAGATTTCTCGCACATTAAGGAGATATCTTCTATTATTGTTGAACTTAAGGACAGGGGTTATATCAAATATGAATGCTGGGTACTCTCCATATTCTTCAAATATCTGAGCAATGCAAGGGTCGAATGTAAGAAATAAGTAGGACAATACATTTGTGTATTCATAATAATGTGTGTTTAATAACTTATAATCTCCCTACTGATTTTCTGAATACTTATTATTTCATTGGCGTATACAATCAAATGCAAGCGTCTATTTTAGGTAAAATTTGTGCAAGCAGGTACGCGAGGAAATCTTTGATTCAGTTTAAAGTATTATTTGTTAATAGGGTCTTTAAAGTCGTCTAAGTTCAATTTTACAAAATAATGAACCAAAGAATATTTTCAGCATTGAACATGATTTAAGGAATATTTTTCCAAGACTGACTTTTGAGGATGGTTTTTAAAGAATGTTTTAAGGAATTATTTATGGGGAATGTTATTTTTTGGAATGTGCTTTTAGGGATTGTCTTTGAGGAATGTTTCTGAGGAATGTTTTTCAAGGATTGTTTTTGAAGAATGATCTTGAGGAATGTTTTATGAAGATTTGTTTTCGTTGTGTTTATTTAAGTGATATTACAAATTATTTTAGCCACAATTTTTGAGGAAGTTATTTGAGGAAAGATTTTGATGGGATATTTTTTGACGAATATTTTTTGAGATGATCGATTGAAATTTTGGGAGATTGACTGAAAGATTGATCGAAAAATTGATAAACTTATCGAAAATATTAAAGGATTGATCGAAAGAGTGATCGAAAAACTGAAAGGTTGATGGCCAAGAATGGCACAGTTGATAAGACTATTACCCGATTTGGCCTCGTACATTCCGTGCTTTAAGGATCTAATCCTAATGGTTTACGAATGCCGTCGCTACCAATGTAGATGATTCAGCTGTAGTCAGTGTTGGTATTACCCAAGTCGAAGTTAGAATGCTGGTAGCAAGCGCGCCAATAAAACAATCGCCTGATCTTGATCTCTACACTCCAATAGCTCGCTGGTCCGAAAAGGTACTTGAGATTAGATAGCTTTTTTTTTATGCTTTCGCGGAGAGATATTTGCGTAACAATAAGTATGGCCTATATTGCCCAACCAAATTTGGAGCCTGAATGATAGAAATGCCAGGGACGAGAGAGATCCTTCACCTCTCGCATCAGGTGCAAAAGTGTAATGGGGTGCTACTTTAGCCGTATTAATTATATGCAGAGGTCGTTGCCAATAGTCAATCACGAGCGAGCAAAGTGATGCCATTGATTATGTTTAACCACTAGCATACACTAGTGGTAGTGGTGGGTATCAAGTTGTAGGAGGTGTGGAAGTGTGGATGATTGATGATGGGGGGAGGGGGGGGGAGTGAAGAGATTTGGGCGGCTCTTAACAGCGAGGTCTTGAGAGACGATGAGGGTGATTTAAGTGATTATGGAGCGGCGCCGGAATGGAGAGGCGAGGGAAACGGGAGATCCCCGAGGAAACCCGCCGACCAACGGATGCCGGCACGATTCCCACTTGCGAAAATCCGGTGACCTGGCCAGGGATTGAACCCGGATCGCCTTGGTGGGAGGCGAGCGTGCTAATCGCTCAGCCACTGTAGCCACCGTGGCCCCCCGGAGGGGGTGGGTTTCGGATGTGATGTAAGCCTATGATTCGTGGGAATGGGGTATTTTGGTATTTGAGTGGGGGATGGACTAGACAGCCAATGGGATATAGTTGTGTGGTGGATGCTTGCCGACTAAATAACCAATGGAAAAATAGTGGTGGGATTCAGAAGTTTGCTATTGATCATGCAGGGAGGATGTGTGCTCTGCCATATTTTTATCACACACAGAATTATCTTCGTGTATTTTCTGAATTATTGTAGAATTTTCATTTAAACTCTTGTTTTTAATTTTTTTTTACATTTTTAAGAATATTTCCCTATATATACAATGTTTTATGATTGTTCTGTATTTTACAGTGTAAGTTTGCCTGGAGTGTGGGTCTATGTCGTGGATATCAAAAATGACTGTCATGGTCAAAAATGTAATTTTCCCAAATTTTTCTATACTTTGATTTTTTGTGATTTTTTTTTATTTTCACGAGCTCAGTGTCAGTTAGGTTTATGGTCATGGTTTCAGAAATCCAACATGGTCGTTGGATTCATTACTGTTAATTTTTTACTATTTCTAAAGTTTGTTTAATTAAATTTTTGGATTTTTCATAATATTTCAACAGTAATTTATTCCCAAGGTCATCACAGTTCAAGGTCACGGAAATCCAACGTAACTGTTGGTGGCCATAATGAGAACAAATGTAGTCTAATAATCTTTTAAATTGTTTTGGAAATTTTTTGGATTATTTTAATTTTTTTTTTGGGGTGGAGGGGGGGGCGGGGTTTCTCTGATTTTGTGTTCAAGGTAATTCCATGGTCACCCTTAGTCACGGGAAAAAGGTCAAGGTCTCTTGCATTCAAGATGGCCGTTGGGTAACCTCACAACATGGCAGTCGGTCGGCTCCTGTATCCGATCCTCAATTTTACTGACCCAAACTCGTTTACTAAATAATTTTGTTAAATGCAAAACTTTTAGCCATGTAACTTACACGTGGTTGTTATAACTTTACGCCGTACTCTCCTCAAAATAATCTGTATAATTTTTTCACCTGAAAACTCACTAAAACGGTAAAATATAGGTACATACGTGCTCTATACTTGTGTGCATGGTTGCATATGGTAAGGAGTAGGATTTAGTACTCTCGCACATTCTTACTGTGCATATACACAGAAGATTCCACCCTAGGTATTTGTAGATGAAACTTGATCTGTTACACTCAGAACTAAATAAATAATTGGTGCTGATCGCATAATCTTGTTGAAATTATCTTCCAGCATTTTATAATTCAAAACGTAGAGAATTTGAACACAAAATAAATGTTTCTAGATTAAATTGGCATTGAATTGTTTTGCATGTGCTGCCCATTCAAGTGTTTTTGAATTTTCAGCGCCTATGGCTTGTTGGGTGAGTGCTAAGTACCTACAGTTTACAGCGTGACTCGAGGGAGGGAAGAGGTTTTCACTGCATTTAGGGTTATTCAGGCTGGTATTACTTTTAAAGAAAAATGTATCAGATTTCATTATGCATTAAAAATAGCATGTTCGAGAAACGCGATTTTTTGAAGTAAAACTATATATTTAATACTAAGCTGATATGAATAAAGAAGCTGCGAAACAGGGAGCGGGAAGTGTTCTGTAGGTATCAGCAAAACTCTGTAGAAAATTTCAATACGAAGTAATAAAATAAAAATAGAAAAATTGCATCGTAATAAATAATTTATAGCTTAATGATAATCAATTCATAAACCTATAGTATTTAGCAAGGGCATTTTTTTTTACTCTGCGATTTCCAACATATTTTTTATCCAGTAGTTTAAAACCGCTGTATAATTTTCTATCCCGTTACATTCATTTTTTAAAAATGGTTATTGGATAAATAAATAAGCAAATAATAGTTAGCAAAAGTTTACATTGTATACGTTTTACATGTAGGGACACACTGCCATATGAGAGAATCATTCTAAAATTCATTCGAAATTAATATATATAATTTTTAAATGTCGATTAAATGAATTAAAAAAAACTAAATTACTGAACATCATACAATGATATGCACTCCATAGCACTTTGTGTGAAACAAAAATGGCGGAAGAGAGTAGGGCCGGTGGCTACGTTAGGGCGCCCCTAGCAAACGACAAGAGAAGCAAAGATATGCACTCCATAGCACGTTGAGTGAAACAAATATGGCGGAAGAGAGTAGGGCCGGTGGCTACGTTAGGGCGCCCCTAGCAAACGACAAGAGAAACAAAGAAATGGACTCCATAGCACGTTGAGTGAAACAAATATGGCGTAAGAGAGTAGGGCCGGTGGCTACGTTAGGGCGCCCCTAGCAAACGACAAGAGAAACAAAGAAATGGACTCCATAGCACGTTGAGTGAAACAAATATGGCGGAAGAGAGTAGGGCCGGTGGCTACGTTAGGGCGCCCCTAGCAAACGACAAGAGAAAGAAAGATATGCACTCCATAGCACGTTGAGTGAAACAAATATGGCGGAAGAGAGTAGGGCCGGTGGCTACGTTAGGGCGCCCCTAGCAAACGACAAGAGAAACAAAGATATGCACTCCATAGCACGTTGAGTGAAACAAAAATGGCGGAAGAGAGTAGGGCCGGTGGCTACGTTAGGGCGCCCCTAGCAAACGACAAGAGAAACAAAGATATGCACTCCATAGCACGTTGAGTGAAACAAATATGGCGGAAGAGAGTAGGGCCGGTGGCTACGTTAGGGCGCCCCTAGCAAACGACAAGAGAAACAAAGATATGCACTCCATAGCACGTTGAGTGAAACAAAAATGGCGGAAGAGAGTAGGGCCGGTAACTACGTTAGGGCGCCCCTAGCAAACGACAAGAGAAAGAAAGATATGCACTCCATAGCACGTTGAGTGAAACAAATATGGCGGAAGAGAGTAGGGCCGGTGGCTACGTTAGGGCGCCCCTAGCAAACGACAAGAGAAACAAAGATGGCGACCTACAATAGCACATTTTCGCCAACGGCGAGACACATTGTGGGCCGCCGCCGATGACTGCCGGGAATTTCCGAGTCCGAGTAGAATTGCAGACCCAAGGTCAGCTGAGAGATGACGAAAACTTCCGAGTCAAGCCGAAGTAGAGGAAGCGGGAAACTTGTTGTACTCACAACATAGCGAAGTATTCAAGTTGTTATTTGTGTGAGAGAAATGAAGAGAACAAAACAAACAGTTCTTGTATAAAGTACACCACTAAGAGTATGTGCTCAGAACACAAAACTTGTTGTTTGCTTGTCCTGTAAGAAATAATTGCCAAATTTGGTTGCAAAGGTTTTTAAGTACATTTTCGTAGACATATCTAATTTGTTTCTGTGTAATTTCTATTTACGCATGTTTGTAGGGAAGATCAATAGTAAATATTTTTGTTATGTTTGCTAAGAGTATGTTTCTATAACTGGGGTAATAAGTTACCCCATGTTTACTTTTAACATGTGCACAAAACATTTATCCATTTAAGTGTAAATTAGATTGCCTCTGTTTGGCCATATTTACACTCCTGCTATGTAATAATGATAATCGTGTCGAATCAATTCAAAAACCGGCATACATTGTCTAGAGAATAAAGCCCACTTAGCTAACTATTTCGAAGATAATTTCATCATCTCTACACGATTGCCATTATGCATTATGTTTTTCAAATAAATTTATCGATTACAAACAAATTGGTATTTCGTCACATTATAAATTTGAGAAAAAATTTTTTTCGCCATTTTTAAAAGCTTTGCTTTCTAATAAAATTAACTCTTATATCATTTTAACTTCAACAAGTGAGTCGATTCCCTCAAATTCGATACCCGAGCCGTTAACTGAAGTACGCAATTAGTGTGTATATTTTAAGCATTCGGGGTTTAAGAAATTTGAGCAACTTTAAATTAATTTTTTAATGTTTATATATATTTAATCGATTTCAGTCTTTACCGCAGAGAATATATTAATATTATTAAGCCCGTTTTGGCATACGGAACTGCCACTTGCTTAACGATTTGCTGGAATAAAAAATTAAAACCATTTATTTCACTTTTCATTTATTCAGTTAGGGCCATAAGTAATGCTCAAATTTAATTAAAAAAGTTAATGATTTAATTTTAAAAAATATTACAGTTTGACCATGCGATAATTGTGAAAATATATGGGCGTTTTTACGTTAAATTATACGTAAGTTAAGCTAATTTGTTGACAGACGATTACACACCGACCGACACAAACGTGAATCACTTAAACGAATGGTGCAAATTGGACATAATCATTTTTGTGTAAATAGTTAGAGTTGCAATTGCCTGAAACGTCTTGAAATGGACACCGAGAGCATTAGTGGTTCTACTTACTACAGATATCACTATTGTATTATAAGGCATTAGTGGTTCTACTTACTACAGTCGTCACTATTGTATTATAAGGCATTAGTGGTTGTACTTACTACAGATGTCACTATTGTATTATAAGGCATTAGTGGTTCTACTTACTACAGTTGTCACTATTGTATTATAAGGCATTAGTGGTTGTACTTACTACAGTTGTCACTATTGTATTATAAGGCATTAGTGGTTCTACCTACTACAGTTGTTGCTATTGTATTATAAGGCATTAGAGGTTGTACTTACTACAGTTGTCACTATTGTATTATAAGGCATTAGTGGTTCTACTTACTACAGTTGTCACTATTGTATTATAAGGCATTAGTGGTTCTACCTACTACAGTTGTCGCTATTGTATTATAAGGCATTAGTGGTTCTACTTACTACAGATATCACTATTGTATTATAAGGCATTAGTGGTTCTACTTACTACAGTTGTCACTATTGTATTATAAGGCATTAGTGGTTCTACCTACTACAGTTGTTGCTATTGTATTATAAGGCATTAGAGGTTGTACTTACTACAGTTGTCACTATTGTATTATAAGGCATTAGTGGTTCTACTTACTACAGTTGTCACTATTGTATTATAAGGCATTAGTGGTTCTACTCTCTACAGTTGTCACTATTGTATTATAAGGCATTAGTGGTTCTACTTACTACAGATATCACTATTGTATTATAAGGCATTAGTGGTTGTACTTACTACAGTTGTCACTATTGTATTATAAGGCATTAGTGGTTGTACTTACTACAGTTGTCACTATTGTATTATAAGGCATTAGTGGTTGTACTTACTACAGTCGTCACTATTGTATTTTAAGGCATTAGTGGTTCTACCTACTACAGTTGTTGCTATTGTATTATAAGGCATTAGTAGTTCTACCTACTACAGTTGTTGCTATTGTATTATAAGGCATTAGTGGTTCTACTTACTACAGTTGTCACTATTGTATTATAAGGCATTAGTGGTTCTACTATCTACAGTTGTCACTATTGTATTATAAGGCATTAGTGGTTGTACTTACTACAGATGTCACTATTGTATTATGAGGCATTAGTGGTTGTACTTACTTCAGTTGTCACTATTGTATTATGAGGCATTAGTGGTTGTACTTACTACAGTTGTCACTATTGTATTATAAGGCATTAGTGGTTGTACTTACTACAGTTGTCACTATTGTATTATAAGGCATTAGTGGTTCTACTCTCTACAGTTGTCACTATTGTATTATAAGGCATTAGTGGTTGTACTTACTACAGATGTCACTATTGTATTATAAGGCATTAGTGGTTGTACTTACTACAGTTGTCATTATTGTATTATAAGGCATTAGTGGTTGTACGTACTACAGTTGTCACTATTGTATTATAAGGCATTAGTGGTTCTACTTACTACAATTGTCACTATTGTATTATAAGGCATTAGTGGTTGTACTTACTACAGTTGTCACTATTGTATTATAAGGCATTAGTGGTTGTACTTACTACAGTCGTCACTATTGTATTATAAGGCATTAGTGGTTCTACCTACTACAGTTGTCGCTATTGTATTATAAGGCATTAGTGATTCTACTTACTACAGTTGTCACTATTGTATTATAAGGCATTAGTGGTTCTACCTACTACAGTTGTTGCTATTGTATTATAAGACATTAGTGGTTCTAATTACTACAGTTGTCACTATTGTATTATAAGGCATTAGTGATTCTACTTACTACAGGTGTCACTATTGTATTATAAGGCATTAGTGGTTCTAATTACTACAGTTGTCACTATTGTATTATAAGGCATTAGTGATTCTACTTACTACAGTTGTCACTATTGTATTATAAGGCATTAGTGGTTCTAATTACTACAGTTGTCACTATTGTATTATAAGGCATTAGTGATTCTACTTACTACAGTTGTTGCTATTGTATTATAAGGCATTAGTGGTTCTAATTACTACAGTTGTCACTATTGTATTATAAGGCATTAGTGATTCTACTTACTACAGTTGTCACTATTGCATTATAAGGCATTTGCGAAGTATCAAGCAGTCGACGCAGTAACGTATCGTCAGCGAACACAGGTAGTGTGGACTTGTCGTGCAATTGCGGTACTCTTAAAATAAAGTATCCATCATTTACAGAAAAGTATTTGTAAAAATTTATCCAGAGGTGTCCGTAAACTCTTCATAAAATTACAGGCATATTAAATTCCTAATACGGAATTTCCGAAAATTTCTCAGAACAGCTATGTTAATTTCCTATAGGCTTTTCACACTAAAGCGAGCAATTTTGAGGCCCTAGTTGCTCTCTTATTTGTGCCGTTGTTTACCCTTTAACCTACTTTTCAAATAAATATTGCCATCTACACAGTCTGTACATTCCACCGCATTCGGGAGTTAACGTCTAAGGCTAAAATAAAATATGTTAATTGACTGTAATTCTAACTGAGAGGGTTTCCAAAAGTGCTTATTTTACCGTGAATAGCAAGGTAGTTCTGTGTACTTCCTGTATAAAATAAAAAAAAAGGAAGAGTGAAAAGTCTTTCATTTCCGCTATGTGGGCGTTGTACTGTGAATAAATAAGATATTAAAAAAGTAATAATATTTTATTTTCAAGAATTATTTGAACCTGAGTCAAGAAGTTACAATTTCACGACTCTTAAAACTCGGCTGCAAATCTCACGTAATATCCGTGGTATAACTTTTGGCATTTCTACAAGTGTCTCGTAAGCAACTTAGAGTTTATGTTAAAGTTAATGTTTTTTAAGTGTTGCTAACTGTTACAGACGCGTGATGCTACTTTTTAATGTTTGAAAGAATACATATTGGTGGCGTGGATAACCTTAACTGCCGCAGAAACGTAAATTATGCAGTTACAGTGGCGAAGAAAGCTTCGCGTAGACTCGGCATTGTTCTTCCCCGAAACTCGAAGCTGTAGGAAATACGGGGACTTACTGTGTTTTTTTTACGGACTTTACTCCGTTTTTCCTCTTTACGAATTGCGTTTCCGTATGTCTACTGCATATTTCCGTAAATGTTTCTGTAAATATTCGGATGTCTTCAATAGCGTAGGCTTTGAGGCATTACGATGTTACAGTGGCAGAGAGAGTTCGAACGAACGAGTAGGTGAGGACACCCATAATAGACTGGTTAACCAAGACAGAGCACAATAAAAGGAGGACCTCCGTATTGGGCGCCAAGCGTCACACGACGCCATGAGATTAGCAATTGCCATCCGAATACAACTACTGAACAATTGACAACGCCACGAGTCATTCTGCTGCCTTTTACTAGACGTCTAGCATCAGCCGAACTGTGGGTTCACCGTTCCATCCATAGACTGCCTTTAATTCGCCGGCAAAGACAGTGGCTTTTGTAGTGGCACCGTAACTGAGAGGCATAGAGTGATGACCATTTGTATGGCATTATGTTGAGCGTTGAATCTCGGTTTTGCATTACCTTTCATGAACTCGCGTGTGAATATATAGGCGCCGAAGGGATAGGACACATTCTTTTAGTGTTGTCCAGGGACACATTGGCATTACTCGTGACATTATAGTTAGTGGGAGCAATAGGGTAAGACGTTCAGGTAACATATGACAGTGATTCAGGGAACCTGCTGGCAAAGCGATACGTCAGTGACACACTGCGCTCTTTCGAATTGCCTCTCAGGAGACAGCTGTCTGGTAGAGCTTTGCAACAAGAAAACTCTCGTTCACACAGGGTGCATGTGCCAATGAACTATTTTAATTACAATCCCAGAGTTGAGGGATTAGAGCAGTCGGGGCCAAGGGCATGGAGCGCCGGAGCACATTCTGCTCTGTCATTCCGATCGGTCGGCGGCCATTTTTACCTAAAAATTCCCCAAAAATTTCCCGTTTTCCCAGAGCAGGAGAGGCGGACTCCTGACTCAGGAGAGGCGGATATGTGACTCCGAGCCAGGAAAACAGGACTGAGGACTCACGACCCTTGACATTTGACCCATGACCTTTGACGCATGACATTTGACCTTTGACATCAAATATCTAAAAAATATAAAATATTCCCAAAAACTCTCGAAAAATTGCCAAGAAGTTATAAAAATGTATTTAAATTGTTTTACTGATGTGTTATAATTAAACATTATTTTAAAAAATATTTTTAAAAATAATTCTAAAAAATTTAAAATTAATTAAAACAATTATTTAAAATTTATAGTCCCACAGCAGCCATTTTCCCTTAACAATTTCCCTTTCTTCCCTAAAAATTTTCCTTTAGCTTTAAAATTTCTGTTTTTCCCTCAAAATATCCACTTTTCTTAAAATTTCCCTTTATTCCCTATTTTTTTTAATAGCAATAAACTAATAAACCCAACGAGCATGTTATGTTACTAATACCGCCATATTGGATGTAAGCGACCTAAACCTTGACCATATGACCTTGAATGATCTTGAAAACAAAAATTCGAGAAAAAAATTCATAAAAGTTAGCAAGCATATTGTGTTATTGACTACTACCGCCATAATGGATGCAGGGAACTGACCTTGATGCCATGACCTTAAGAACAACAACTCCAGAAAAATGCGTAAAAGTCCGCAAGCATTTTACATTACTTACTATTACCGTCGTATTTGATGCAGGTAACTTTGACCCTGAATGAGCTTGAAAAGAAAAACTCGAGAAAACATACATAAATGTCAGCAAAGCATATTACATTACTGACTACTACCATCATCTTGATTGCAGATGACCTTGACACACTGAAGGGCAGGATACCTGCTTGCAGTAAATCTTGTACCGAGGTAATGATGACAAATTCACTTCATATTTACGGGTCTGTGCATGTTTAAGTAAACTGTCGGTAGGGGTGGACTACCTACCACACAAGTCACCCAAAAATGACACGCGACAGGATTCCTTGACACAATTTAAGCGCTCGTGACGTCATACATTATGGTCGAAAGTAAATATCTAATAAATAAAGTGACACTGATGATGACGCAGTGGCTCAGCTAAAGACTCGGAAGGACCTGTTGGAGATGTAGGATCTGGAGTTAAAGAATCAGTTAACGTCGGCTGCACATGTGGAAGTAGATGCTGCTAGTGATGAAGCTATCGCAGCTGAAGAAGTCGATGGCGAGAAACCATTGGCGGCCAATATCCGCTCAATTTTAACGTAACTAGCCATGGATTACCAGACGTAGAAGCTAATTGAGACGGTGTACCTTTCAAAGCAGCTGTTGTCAAACTAAGGCTCTCGGTTAACCCCCCTAATATTTAAAATATATAGGTATCCAAGACCTATGAAGTCATATTAACTTTGAAGCAATCGTATTACGCTATTAATACATTGTGCGAACAGCGACCAGCCAATCACCGAGTTACGACGTCATTGTAGATGGCCAATCATGTGAGGTGGAGGTGGTGGCGGAGGACGAAGTGGAAGTGGAGGATGAGGAGGAGTCATTATGGGTCATTTTGGTGGGCGGAGCGAGTTTTGGGTGGAGCGAATCAGTATGAGTAATTTTGTAGTCGTTTTGGAATCATTATATATAAGAGAGGGAATTACATAATTATGTATAGAATAATATATATGTATTTATATAAGATGGGAGTATACATAATTATGTATAGAATAATATAGTGTATTTATATAAGATAGGAATATACATAATTATGTATAAAATAAATTTATTACCTGCGTGTTTTATTCTTGGGCGAAAGAGTAATTGTGCTTTCTCAGATTGCTCCCAATTCACGAAGGTGAATTGTGAATACGAAGGCCTGCCTTTGACCTCGACGACCATGGAGCCGCGACCTGCATCAATGATAACTGGTTGTCGTCAGTGGCGATTCTGCGATCGAGTTCTCACCCATGTTCAAAAGGCTCATCGGCATGAGAGGGTGATCTGTACGAAGAATCCTTTTCACGTGACGACCAACTGGGAAGCATTCTGGTGGCCTGCCGTGGTGCTGCATTGTCCAGTACAAAGTTCATGTGGTGCATCGATCAATGGCGAAGCATGGTGTGAGCCTGCTGTAAATTTCGGTACTTTTATTGCAAAGTGCAAATACAGTTTACCCAATAAGCAATTAAATATACCGAGGGATCTGGATATATACTTTTTAAAGCGAGATTATTAAATAAAATTTACAAATTTGAGCTTTTTGAAGTAGGACTATATGTATTATATTTTTTAATAAGGGGAATTTATTTAATCTTGCGACCCGCGCGCACACACACACCAACACGAAGAGCCAGTAATATTCCAATTTGCCGACTGACTCCTGCCGGCTGATACCAAAATGTCTCCAAAACACTCATAATGACTCCAAATTACACCAAAATAATTCGTAATGACTCGTTCCTCCCAAAAATTGCTCCAGCTTCCAAAACTAATCATAATGACGCCAAAATGACACCGAATGACTCCAAAATGAATCCTAATGACTCCATAATGAGTCCAAAATAACTGCTAATGATCCCAAAAAACATTAAAAATGACTCCTCGTCCTCTACCACCACCTCTACCTCTCATGATTGGCCAGATGCAATCACGTTATAACTAGGTGAATGGCTGGTCGGTGTCCCCACGAGGTATTAATAGGGTAATAAGGTTGGTTTAGAGTCAATATGACGTCATATAGCTTGCATACGCGTATATTTTAAGGAGAAATGGGGGTATGCTGAGAGGTTTAGTTCGACAATGGCTGCCGTGAAAGATACATCGCCTCGGCCAGCTTCTACGTCAGATAATCCATGACTTGTTACTTTAAAGTTGAACGGATATTGGCCGCCAATGGTTTCTCGCCATCGACTTCTTCAGCTGCGATAGTTTCATCACTAGCAGCATCTACTTTCACATGTGCAACCGACGTTAACTGATTCTTTAACTCCAGCGCCTACATCTCCAACAGGTCCTTCCGAGTCTTTGCCTGAACTACAACGTCGTCATCAATGTCACTTTTGTGATAAGACATTGACTTTCGACCATAATGTATGACAATATGAGAACTTTATTTGTGCCTACAATCCCTGTCTCATGTCATATTTGTGTGACAGGTGCTTTGAGCTGTTCATCCTAACCGACAGTTTATTTAGACATGCACAGACGTGTAAAGGTGAAGTGCATTTCTCACCATTACCTCGGTACCAGGTTTACTGCAAGCAGGTCTCTTGTGACTTCGGTGCATGCACTCAAAAGTGCAGTTACCTATTAAACCTGCCCTTCACAGAGTTCCAAGGTCATCTGCACTCAAGATGGAAGTAGTAGTCTGTAATGTAATATGCTTGCTGACTTGTATGCATGTTTTCTCGACTTTTCCTTTTCAATGTCATGGGGTCAAGGTCAAGGTTACCTGAATCCAATATGGTGGTAGTAGTCAGCTATGTAATAGACTTGCTGACATTTATGGATTTTTTTCACGAGTTTTGGTTTTCAAGGTCATTCAATATAATGGGTTAAGTTCAAGGTTACCTGCATTCAATAAGGCGGTATTAGTCAGTAACATAATATGCATAATTTTATAAATTTTTCTCGAGTTTTTGTTTTCAAGGTCATGGGGTCAAGGTTACCTGCAACCCAATATGGCGGTAGTTATGAGTAACATAAAAAAATTTCTGACTTTTATGTATTTTTTCTTAAATTTTGGTTTTCAAGGTCATTAAAGTTCATGGGGTCAAGATTACTTGCTTCCAACATGGTGGCAGCAGTCACTAACGTAATATGCTCGTTGAGTTTTACGAATTCATTGTGATTTTTTCCAATTGTTTAGGGGGAAAAGGGAAATTTTAAGGGAAAAAAAGTAATTGCTAGGAAAAATGGCTGCTTGGGGGCTGGAATTTTTTTATAATTTTTTAATTATTTTCAGTAATAATTTTTTTATGTTTTTAATAACAATTTTTCACATTTTTTTTTAAATTTTTGTAATCATTTTTATTTCTTGGATTTTGGGGTCAAAGGTCATAGGTCGTGTGTCAAGGGTCATGTGTCCTGGGTCATCAGTCCTTCTCTCCTGGCCCGTAGTCACAAACCCGCCTCTCCTGAGCCAGGAGTCCGCCTCTAGTGCTCGGGAAAAACGGGAAATTTTTAGGGAAGTTTAGTCGATTTTGAGGGATAAGAGGGAAATTTGAGGTATAAATGGCCTCCGGCCGATTGTAATGACAGATCAGGAGGTGCTCCAGCTCTCCGTGTCCCCGTGGCCTTGGACCCTACTTCTCTATGTCCTTCTACTTCCCAACAATAATCCTATGTATCATCAAGGGATTCTCATCCCTGGAGGATCACTGATTCGTCCCTCATAGAACATGTGTTGGATCATCTGGGAAATCAGTTCCGACCCAATGCCGATTTGAATGATATCGAGGGTCAATAATAACACTCTTGGGCCGACGTGCCTCGGGAGAGATTACAAAGGCTGCACAACACCAATCAGAACCGAATCGGAGCTTACACACAAAAGCGTCTAATGTTGTGACAACACCATTAATGTTGTGACAACACCATTAATGTTGTGACAACACCGTTTTTGTTGCTTCAACGAAAATGTTTTGTTATCTGTGAACTGTCAGTTACTAATTTCACTGTTATTGTAATACACTGTTAAGCTATGAATGATAATGTAACATTAAATCAGGTTTTAACAACATCACCTATTTACAGTTCTGTCAACATTGATTCTGTGTTTATGTTGTGGCAAAACTAATTTTGTGTTGGATTGATGTTAACATTCGTGTTAAAAATTTTGTGGTAGATTTTTTGCTTTAAAAAAAATTCCGATATAAAATAAATCACGTACAATTATTTCGCCACAAAAGTAAATATTAACAACGAAAAAATGACGGTTGGGAGGAAAGTCGAACCAGAGCATTTAATGCGTGCCTTTTTCCACTTTACAGAGCCTAAACCCTAACAACTGCTGTATCTTAACATGTCTGACTGTGTTTTATATTGTAGGTATTTAATGTATTCAGGTCAAAATAGCGACAAACTGCAGTTATATTTCGTTATGTGGAAATACTCTATGCTCTACAAATATATGCATAAGTTGCACATGTAAACTGCTTTGCAAGGCTTCAGAGCTGGCCTAAGCTACATCTAGTTCTCATACTACTCTTTAAAATTTCAATACAGTGGTTTCATTTGACGACGATGCCGCTGTTCACTACTATCCGCAATTTTACAAAGCCAAATCAGGGCGAACTTGTATTGGTTGGGCATTTCTTGAATGCCACTGTAACACACAATATTTGGTCCTTCCTGTTATTTCTAGCCTAATACATACAACTTTTCTTTGCAGCAGAAAATTTACTTATATACTTTAATATCATTAACGCTTCAAAAGTATATTTGCATTATAGTAAAATACGACTTCGTAAATGGTTAACATTATTGACTTGGTCTTAACATGATTAATTTTACCAAAACATAACACTTTAATGAAATGCCTCAACATTAATATTTTTTTGCGTGAAAATGAGACTTTTTCTATGTGTACCCTGGCTCGAGGGGGGGAGGGGGGTCTACTGACATGGAGACAGCAGTATACTTGTACCGCCAAGTCTGCTGTCCGTATGTTCTGATATTGTTATCATTGCAGCAATAATACATCACTGTTCATCACATTCAGTTTCATTTCCATCGCTCGTTCTAGGCGCGTGGAATTTTTTTGCCCGTGAGAGCAATAGTGGGAATAGAATAGAAAATCTAATTAGTTATGGCAATGGATGATGAAATATAAAACCGTTTAAAAGCTAGAATGAATCAGTTATCGATTATAGATTAAACAAAAACGCAAATAAAATTAACGAGGTCACATTGAAATAACAGATGAAAAGGAGTTCTTTGAATACACTGAGCAAACGAAGATATTTACCTTCTTAATAATAACATGTCCATCTAACGTTGATGTGAAAAAAGTTACAACCCAAGAGCCTAAGAAGGCAGTTGCCGATTGGACCACAGAGTTCTGTATTAAAATCCCCAGTAATTGAATGGCTTGGTGGAAGAAGGGCCTATTCCACATCTGCAACATTGCATGCTATCTGTAGGACATGCCCTTATTCCACCAAGAACCTATGCATGTACACATTATATGGCGTGAGCTATCATATTTTATTGTAAATCTAATTTTCCCACCAAGGCCTTCAATCCATGATCGAGTTTTGCTGGTATTAAATGTCAGCCGTCTGCTATAAATTTACTCGCGCAAAGTGCGGATGTTAGCTATATACGTGACCAGGAAGAAACTCCTATTATTGGCTGGGCTGGAGCAAATCTCAACAACTTATCTTTCAATTTGCGTGCTAAAATTTTGCATCAGGCGGCTCAGTGGTGTGAACGTTACGGAAATGAATAAGTTAGAGAACTAACATATTCTGATCGTGAATGTGTATAGTAATGAGGACACGCGAGTAAGCGCTGGAAACAATAGGCATATATTTCAAAATACTATGTTGACAGTAAGGAGAATTAGGCCTAATAGTTCGTGTTTAGCGGAGAGAGGAGCGTGTGAAATAAACAAGGAAACTAACGTGACAGGAGATGAATTTTATAAACCGTCTGTAAGGAAATGCCACTTAGTGAAAGTCCACTCTGAGCGCGGCTATTCTGAGTGACCTTCGCCTTCGTATGCAAGCCACTGAAATGAGGAGCATTATATAAAGAAAAATGATTTGCAATAAACGTACACACCAACACGCTTTTTCAAGTTTCTCTCTGGAAAAATAAAGTTTCGATATGGAACTAATCCAGCTCGTACATTTGAGCAGACTCCATACAAAAATGTTACGAAATATATATTATATATATTCGTACGAACGTTCTGCTCTTTTTGGCGGTACAACGGGTCCTTCTCGACATTTTTTAAGTGTACTTAAGTGTACACGAACAATATGGTGCCCCCCCCCCCCTTTTGGCCAACGATATAAAAACATTATCAGACTGTTATGTAGTGGTGGTTCCAGCTTTGTGAAATGTCGATATCAACCAGTAATTGTATACAGCGAAGACTTTTTATTCTTGTATCTCAAACATTGCTTACTACAAGTAAAACAATCTGAAATAATCACTAAATTTGTCAATGACACAGTATTACACTGCGTATTTGCTTCCGAGTCACACGACAGTACAAGACTGCGAGTCTGACGAATATCTGCAGTTGATGCAGTGCTGTCTTCTCTCTCGCGAAGAAAGCGGCCGAAGGAGACCGGAAAAGTTTTCCTTGTTTCACGCGCCATCTTGCCTTTTCACAGCACCACAACGAGTTCTCTTAATTTTCGAACGTGTGATTATAGTGGGTTTAAAAAGCGTCTTGTAGTAAAAATATTATTTTAATACTCATTGAAAATATAACGCACGCCAATTTCCAAAAAAAAAAATAATAAAAAAAAAAAAAAAATTAAAAAATTGCCCTGTGATACAGACCTACAAAATTTGCGTTATTGTTTGCATAAGGCGAAATTGCACAGTTATGTGTATATTCGAGCTGACGTCGTTTCTCCATTGGCTGCTGCAAAGATGTGAAGTCACGCCCTTTTTGACTGGAATGCGCGTGATCGGACTACAAAATTGTGAAGTGTTTATTTACTGGCGCAGAGTTTCCCAGGCCGTGTCAAATAAAGCAGTATGGTGCAATGACAAACCTATTCCAAAAGTACACCCATTTGAAGTTTAACACGTGCCCAAATAATAACGCGAATTCTGCAGGTCACTACGCCATTAATACATTTCCCCCTCTTCCCTTACATTTTGCGCTGACGTAGCGAAACTGGTTAATGGCTCCTCAGATACTCCCTTATGCTTGACGCCCCATGCAACTGACGCAGTTTTCAGAATAAATGTAGTTTACGGATATAAGTAAAGCGTGTGCCACGTAAGATATGGCAAATTGGAAATAACGGAGGCAAGGTTCAAGTAGAGAATGCAGGCAGCGAAGTGATGATAACGCGGAAGACGCGGGCGGTACAAGAAAGCGGCGGGCAGAGAGAGAGAGAGAGAGTGTGTGTAAGTGAAGGCGGCGCTTGGCGGAGTAGGGGCCGGAGGCGGCGGCGGCGGCGGCGGCTCCGGCGATGTGGGCGGAATCAATAGGAAAAGGCTCGACGCTGCGAGATGGTCGGGAGGCGACCGCTAGTCCGCTCCGCTCGCCGCCCACGCGTCTGGCCGGCCACTCGCGACGCCGAGTACGCCGTGCGGTCGTGCTTTCATTCAGCGGCGCCTCGTCGTGGTCGGGACGCCGGCCGGCTGCGTCGGAAACCCTGCACCTGTGCCACTGTACCGCACGACGCCCGGCGTCACGTCCGCGCCATGATAACTGACGTGCTCCCACCCTCGCCGAGCGCTCTGCGACGCCACTGCACCATTCAGCTGCCCTACTGATCCCCCCCCGCCACCCCTCCCCCCCCCCCCCCGGCGCTAGAATTCATCTGTCGAGCTAACGCTGATCCTCAATAACCGCGCTGTTATCATTTACATCTATACGCTGAAACCACGGTAAAGTGAGCACTTTACCGAGGAAAAAAGTCAATGCCCCTACCTGCATACATATATATTAATGCGCCCAGTATAGTTGGTAATGATGAATAGGAAGTAGTTCCAAAACTTAACGTCGGATAAAAAGTGTCACGTAACCATTTGCGATAACTTAAAATTAATTTGTTTAATGTATCGAAGTGTGAAAATGAGCAGATTTTTTTTGAGTATTTACTTTCTTAATAATTGCACAGTTTCATTTGACCGAGGACTGGATACGTAAAGTTAATTTTACATAAGGCGGAAGACTTCACAAGTGCATACAAGCATATCTTGAGCAGGCATCCCAAATGAGCTCATTTTACCGCGAACAGACTATACCCATATGTAATTTTCAACCGATACGAGTCAGTAGGAACATCATAAATAAACCACACTCGAACACGGGACAAACTTTCCGGAAGAAACGTTGGCGTCCCACCAAGGCGATCCGGGTTCAATCCCCGGCCGGGTCACTCCGGATTTTCGCATGTGGGAATCGTGCCGGACGATGCCGTTGGTTGCCGGCTTTTCTCGGCGATCTCCCGCTTCTCCCCGCCCTTTCGTACTGCGGCTGCTCCATACTCATATCAATCACCCTCATCGGCTCTTAAGACCTCGAGTTTAAGAGCCGTCCAAATCTTGTCACTCACTTTCCGGAAGAAGCGAAACAACCGAATTTCCTAACGTACAGAATGTTTCATGTATTATTTTTACGACGATATAAATTATGTCTATAAAGTGACTTTTTCTGAAAGTATGTTCAAAGTTATTCAAGAGTAAAAATTCCTGCGATTGGAAAACCAGTTTTTCTACTTGTGCGTAAAACATCAAACGAAACTTGGTAATCTCTAAACACAATTATTATTGAGTTTTACGCTTTCTCTGAACATTTTTTCACGAAATTTTCTTAATGCTCTTCAGTGTCCGTCAGAATCTACTAATATTTCGTGATTCCGAGGAGGTATTTATTCCGTGAACCTACACAGCTTGATATTTTTCCTGATTGATGTTCCTAATCTTATATTAATGATTTGAAAGGTGATCTTGAACTGTTAATGACTTGTCATCCCCTTTATTTGGTACCACAAATTTAAATATAATTTCGATTTTTATCGTTGTCTCTCTCAGATGTTTACTGTACGCGTTTGATTTGTGATTTTATGCTCTGTATGTCAGTTTTAACTAATATAAAAACAAAATTCCCATCGTGATGCAAAATCTATCTCATCTGCGTCTCAACTTAAAAAAAAAAAAAATCTTTGAACTCTTACAGCACATTGATCTTTATAGTCCGCGCTTGACTGAGGACTTAGGGCAATCTTATTTAGCTTTCAGTTCCAGCATAGTGCTTATCACTCCACAACATTGACACTTCCATTCCGCTATGCCCTAACATCTGTGAGTCAATAAGACTGTTACAAACATAAATACGGTACTGTAAAACAAGAATGAACCATGCATGGCATTGAGACGTGACACTATATTTTCTTATCAGCTGTTTATAATGTCGTTGGTGCTAATAATGTCGTAGGTGTGTATGTCATTACTTACGTGAATTGTAGCCAGTGACGGTATGCAAATTTCCGGGATTAATTTCCGAAGTGCAAGATGTACCGCGAGCCAGCTGTATTGAAGTTGAAATATTTATCACGTCTGCATCGACACAGCTATCTGTCAACGAATATGACAAAGCACAAATGATAATAATACATTTTTAAGTTAGGCTTAATCAGGACGTGGAAATAAACATCATTTGACTCGCTTAAGGAACAGCTTGTTGTCAAAGAAACCTTGTAATGGTTGTGCATGCTATACAATTACGTAATAGTTGTGCGTGCTATACAATTACGTAATAGTTGTGCGTGCTATACAATTACGTAATAATTGTGCGTGCTATACAATTACGTAATAGTTGTGCGTGCTATACAATTACGTAATGGTTGTGCGTGCTATACAATTTTTTTATTGTTTGTGCGTGCTATACAATTACGTAATAGTTGTGCGTGCTATACAATTACGTAATAGTTGTGCGTGCTATACAATTTCGTAATGGTTGTGCGTGCTATACAATTACGTAATGGTTGTGCGTGCTATACAATTACGTAATGGTTGTGCGTGCTATACTATTACGTAATGGTTGTGCGTGCTATACTATTACGTAATAGTTGTGCATGCTATACAATTTCGTAATGGTTGTGCGTGCTATACAATTACGTAATGGTTGTGCGTGCTATACAATTACGTAATAGTTGTGCGTGCTATACAATTACGTAATGGTTGTGCGTGCTATACAATTTCGTAATGGTTGTGCGTGCTATACAATTTCGTAATGGTTGTGCATGCTATACAATTACGTAACGGTTGTGCGTGCTATACTATTACGTAATGGTTGTGCGTGCTATACAATTTCGTAATCTTTGTGCGTGCTATACAATTACGTAATGGTTGTGCGTGCTATACTATTACGTAATGGTTGTGCGTGCTATACAATTACGTAATAGTTGTGCGTGCTATACAATTACGTAATAGTTGTGCGTGCTCTACAATTACGTAATGGTTGTGCGTGCTATACAATTACGTAATGGTTGTGCGTGCTATACAATTACGTAATGGTTGTGCGTGCTATACTATTACGTAATGGTTGTGCGTGCTATACAATTACGTAATGGTTGTGCGTGCTATACAATTACGTAATGGTTGTGCGTGCTATACAATTTCGTAATGGTTGTGCGTGCTATACAATTTCGTAATGGTTGTGCATGCTGCTATGATGGACGTGCTATACAATTACGTAATTTTGTACAGTTGCGCAAAATTCGTATATATGAAAAAAGCTGAAGTTATTGTTCCCCGCACAAGTTACAAAATCATTTTACCTGCAGGTTAGATTTAAAGGGTACTGTAAAATATTTCCTGTCGGCTGCATGATTATTTTATTAATTATTATAATTATAGGGTACTCTAACCAAGTGACGCTACGAAACAACATGCATACAATGCCTGATTATATGTAGTAATGGTATGTATGATGTAATAAGGGAACATTATTGCACCATTCAATGCCATTTAATTATAAGGACGACGTTTTAGTATACATTATTACTTTAGTATCGCTTAATTATTGCAAATGAATTATACTGGTTATATGGAAAGCATTGAAAAAAATTTTGTTACTTATCCCAGCATAATACAGGTATTCCTATAGTGAATTCTCCATGACACGTGATGTAAAATCAATACGCTAATTCCCTACGCGCTATTAGCATGGACTTTGCTGTCACACAGTTACTGCCTATTTACAGGCACATTACGATGTAACTGGACATGCGTTGGCAGATAAATTAATAACTGCACTGTAGTGCATTACGAAATAGCAAACATCACGCCTACCTTGCGCCTTCAGGTCTCTCAACATCGACAGTTAAATACACGGATAATTAATTTTTGCGCTCGATCCCACCTCCTTCTGCGTGATGCCAGGAACTCTTAAAAAAAATATACTAAAATAAATCGGTATAAATATTTCCCCGTCTGAGAGAATTAAATTAAGAGGCTAATATTGTTTGAAAAATGCTTTGGTTTGCAGAAATCAGAGTAGTAACGAAGTAACATGAACTGCTGACACGAAACAGCACGGGCGACGTTCGACTAACCCCTCCGGCTGACACGGAGTGCCCTATACTTGACGTGAATTACCACATTCGTCGCTCCCCTCTAAAAACTGACTCACGGCATCATGGCATTTTAGTGGCTCAGATCGTCTGAAACTCTTTGAAACATCCTTATTTCAAGACGTACTAGCACTGCGAAGGTCAGGCGTTTAGCCCGCGCACTTTTGAGAACAGCAGTTGACATGTCGACCGAATTCCGTCTACGAGACCTTGCAGCCAAGGAGTCGCGTAGTTGAATGCCTTGCGTTCGTCTATCAGTTGTGCACTTTGAAAATACATTTTGTATACCGATTCACATACATAAAAGCGCCGCAATAAGAATTTTTAGTATCACTTCCGTGGCCGTATTTTAATTAATTAATTATTTATTTTCAAATAAATGGTTCAATTTGACGTGGTTTTATGTAATATAAAACATATTTGCCAATTGGATACAGTTTATATTAAAACATCTGTGCAATAACAAGGTATAAAATTAATATTCAAACAAAGCCTTTCTTTTTAACCTGAAGTGCCACGAACACAGAATATGTACAAAGCGGGGGGTTTTTTCAACCATGTATTATAATTGTTCTTTTAATAGTCTTCAGTTAAGTAAAAAATACAGACTAAAAACAAACACGGGGAATGATTTAAAAATTGTAACGCGAATTCGCTTTTCTTCCGAACATGCGTCATGAGAGTTATTTCTTGAGTAGTAGTGACATATTACGTGTAAAACAAATAAATCTAGGAGATTACAGCTGCCAGCAAAAAACATTTAATTTCTGTTTACGAACAACTTTTTATAGCTGTATTTGACATATTCCAGTGAAAATACCGTACATTCTTTATACTCATTGCAGATATTATAATTTCTTTTTCAGTAATGTCACCTAGATATTCTTCCTGGAAAAAAAGTTACTTGTAATAAACTACAGTTAAATTTCACAGCTCGGAGTTATTCAGTCATAATAGTTTCCCATTTTAAAACCTAACCATAAATGCACCCAGTTGGTATACGAGTCATGAGTATACTGCGGTTTTTTCATATAACAATTTAGCACTCGTTACGCTCCTGCTCACTATATATTTACATGAGTTAGCATTTTCAAATTATTTTTTATTTACTTTGCAGTAAAATATCTATTTTATATGTCTTATGAACTTTACACTGTATGACAATATTATTGTTAAGTAATGAGAGTGATTCAGTAATTCGATAGCAAGTCCTTTAATGTGTGTAATATTCCATATTTCATTCAAAATTCCTGTAATACAAGAACAATTATACTGCTGCTTCCACTCACATTTAATATTAGGCGACTGATGTCATTGCGTTTCATGACAAACTTGTCAAGTTGTACTGTGCTATTATCATCGCAAGCAAACAAATGGGGCGTGGCTGTGTTGGGGACACGGCCGTTTGTTTTGCGTGGTTTTATGTATATCACTGGATTGCTTTTGAGATGCTGTTTCCAACCATACACGATTTCTGACGAGTGTAGGCCGAAATTGTGTTCAGATTTCTTAATTTTTTTATATTAAACTCGTACAATTTCACCACAACCACGCCGCACAAATTTTTTTTATACACGCAATTGATTGATCTTGACGAGAGCTGTCAACTGAAAGCTAAACGAGCGTCGTAGCTTCACCTAGTCAAAAGTTATACTACGCGCAATTTATGAGACACGGCGAAACGAACTAAAAATTGCTGTCCCCCCCCCCCTCCCAACGCGCGCTATGTTTCGCAGTCCTCACTCAACGTAACATATTCTTTGATCCTTTGGCAATCGAGTGGTGTAATTGAATTTTGAATGTAGACTATAGATTCGGAGCTGCAATGCCAAACTCTATCCCCCGATTTTGTTACCGTCCGGTTTTCTGGATTACCACTCTTTATGGTCACAAATTTAAAGACGTATTCGCGTCAAAAGGATTAGAATACGGTGCACTGCCTCCGATTAAATCGGAACAGACGCTGAAAATAGGCAGCAATCAGGCAGCCAATTGTGTTAACCAGTGATGTTATGTACGCATAAGTTTGATTTAGGAGCACAGACGCACTTTAAGAGAGATATTCCTGACGATCTGAACATATATCTCCAATTGGGCACATGAGAGGAGTCCGCGCTGAGTATCGAGGCATCTTAAAGAAGTTCACAAAGCCACTTCTCGAGAATTTGACGCGCGTCTAGGATGAATGAGACTTGTACTTGCCACTTACTGTTAACAGGCTGTAAAATTTCGGTACCCAAGGTTAAACACCACCGACGAACAAAGAATGTCATGGAAGCCGTATTTTTGGACCATAAGGACACAATTCTTGTTGATTTCCACAGTAGGGAAGATATTGTTAACGCTGACCGGTATTGTGACATACTGAAGACAGCCAGTCGACGACCTGGCGGTTTAAATTTCTCGATCATTCAATTGTAAAGTTTTGATATAGATTCCGATAGACAACCCAGTGTTCCTACCTAGCGGAACCAACAAATGTTGCCGACAGATGACGAAAATAATATTCTAACTGCATTATCATTACAAGGCAATGCTACGGCTGTACGATTACCCCACCAGAACTCACGTCCTCTCTTTCCCATGCATTAAAGCAGGTGATATGACGGATGCGAACACACAATAAGTGTGCACCAATGTATGATGAAAATAAAGTTATTTGGAGAAACCGCATGTTTAAAGTAATTGGTTATTGCAGGACTGTACGTCTTTACATATCTATTATTTATACGGTGTTTATATAAAAGTAGAGCTGTTTCGTTTATTAACACGCAACGAGGGATATTTTGCGTGAAGTTCCTGGGGTTGCGTCTCTTTACTAGCAGCTCTTCGTCCAACTATTTGTCAAGAAAATGGTGAACACAGTGAATAGTTCATGTGTGTGACACAGGTTGGCAGTCGAGAGAATTACTCGATTTAAAGAAACTATTGGTTTCAAAATCAATAACGCCTATTGAAAAGTGAGATAATTCGTTACCTTACAGTTCCATGTAATATTTCATTCAAAGAAAATTAACTGTGATGCACTCCAAAGAAGTTTATAGAAGGCAATAATTACAATTTCGTTTTAATGATAAAATTAATAATAATATCACAATAGGAATGAGGTTACTTATTCTCATTATAATGTGTTAGGTGGGAACAAGAAATCTGAAATGACTAAAAGCGTTTAATTGTCTCTTCCTGGTACTCACGAATTTCCTCTGCCACTGAAGTGCATCGTCCAAATCCACTGTTTGTTCATGAAATCACAGAAGCTGACCATTTAATTAGTTTGATTATCACATACAAAATCCACATTTTTTCTACACTATTGTTTAAAATAAAAATTATACTGGAATAATCCCGAACTGAAAACATTATGCTGCAAGAGCTCAAAATCTTGCAGCATAATCTCGCGGTCACTGCTATATCTGCAAAATATATGGAATATGACACAGCACTACAATGAATGTACGTCCAAACATGTAGAAATGCTATTATTGGGTCTTAATAATGTTTCCACGTGAAAGATCATAATTATTAGTTTGTGTACAAAGTTTTAGAAGGACAGACGTAGAAATCTCGTGTCAGTTTGCAGTAAACACGGCCACACCGCTCCTCATTCGCCATGTGAAAACTGAGTCTGCCAATCGGGGAAGCAGCTTTCGACGACACATTAGGTATATCTCGAGTACTCCCGATCCTCGAGAATCGAGACGTAGCCTGTCAAATGCAATACCAACCACCGCATGTATTACGATAATTATGATTTCGTGATTAGAGGCCGCGATTCAACAAACGCGGCTCCCGCTCCGAACAGATGTCTATAACGCTAGACCACATTCAGCCAACGAGTTGCATAAGGCACGTATATCAGTGATACTGCAGAACACTCAGGTCAGCCTGGAAATGGCCCCCAGTGATGTCAATTTTTTTGGTGGATAATTTAAGAATAACTTGGGTGGACGTCGATTCATTAATGATGGTGAATATCAGCATGCTGTATGTACTAGCGTCGTGGTAACTTGATACAGCAATCCACTATGATGAGATAAATTCATTGGAGGACTGTTGGAGCAAATCCTCTTAGCAGTAGGCATAAGGGGGAATTTGGCGTACAGGCTTCAGAATCTGGCTCGGTGGCGCGGCCGCCATATTGGATTTTTTCGATTTACCCTCAAAATAGTCCATTTTTCACCTTAAAAACACCGAAATTTCTCATGTTTTCTCTAAAAATCTCCTTTTTTTCCTACAAAATTTCCTATTTTCTCCTCAAAAAGCATCTAGCCTAAATTGAGCCTCATTTGTGCAAATACAAGTCAATTCAGGTGATTTGTAAGGCTCGTCGTTGCTTCTATACAGAACAATGAGGTATCAAAGAAGCTGATAAAATAAAATAATTTTAATAATGGTTTTTTGATTACAATTAATTTTCGTAATTAAAAAATTTAGAAGCATAAGTATCGAGTTTTATATATCACGGAAATCGTTTCTTCAAGTCGCATACGATCGTGACGTGATACCATCATTCTTCTCCATTTTTCCTGCTCTAACATTCCGTTATGTCCCTCATTCCATCTCTTTCTCCTTCTCTCTCGTTCTATCTTTCCTTTCTAACTTTCTCGCTCTTTCTCTCTTTCTCTCTCTCGCAATTGTTTCCAAATTACTTACATTCGCTTCCGCTCTTTCCTTTCTCTCTTGTCTCTCTCATTCCACCTCTTTACCCCCTCATTCACTCTCTCTCATTTCATCTTCTTCTCTCTTTCCTTTCTATATTGCCTCTATAATTTCATCTCTTTCTCTATCATTCCACAAAGTTTTCTCCGAGACCTCCCATTTTTTCTTTCGTTCTCTCTCTTTCATTCATTCTTGTTTTTCTCTCTCCATCTCTTACTCTCTTGTCTCTCACTTCCGTTCGACAACACCGTCGACGTATTTCCATCATTGCCTGCTAGAGTGCGGGAATCGCCAGTGTGTATATTTATTTACGAATTTAAATAGGTAATTTTCCATGCACGAGAAGGTATATAAAATAATACTGTAAAGTGCATTCCAGTAAAGACTTTATAGAAACTGTTCGAATTTCAACACTTTATTTGCTTTTATCAATTCAATCGATATTTTGAAAAAAAAGTCTCAATTTTTTAAATATTTACTTTATTCAATTTTTTTTTTTACTGTTGTACGAAAAAAGATTTTAATTAAAAATGAAATAGTCTATATTTGTAGCCACGCGCGCACGCACCGACAGGTACACGAGGCAGATGCACCTCTTGTAACATGCCAAGAATACTGGAGACGTCCGTAGGTAGGCACCGCACGGGAAAAGGAAGGCCTCCAATTACCGCAATTGCACATCAGCGTTGTCAAAGCAACCAGGCATCTAGGAATCGATCCATTTATAAATTATTAGAATCATAAAAAAAATTTTTATCATTTCAAAAATGTTGAAAAATCTATTAAAAATACAGTTAAATATATCGAAAATGCTTTTCCAATGTAAAATCGGGTTGACAAATTTAAATTATGTAAATTTCACACTTTGTCATGAGAGCTAATAACACTTAAAAAAGAAAAAAAAGTCTTATAGGGGTAAGATTCAAACCCGAGTCCTCTCGCATACGAGTTTGGCAGGCTGCCCACTCAACCACCAAGTTCAGAATGAAATAAATGTTTAAAAGTTATATATACATATATACTTCCAATCGATGAAACTGCATTCACCTGGTAAAATTTCATTAAGCGTATTCAACATTTTGTTATACGTATTTTCAATCAGTGTATTTATGGCTTATGAATTAATATTTTGAATTTGATCTTGTATAATTTATTTAAAGGCAAGCTATATACTGTATAACAACGTCTTGCTATTTTTCGTTCAGGGTTTGTTGATTAAATTACATTATTTGAACATACCCACATCAATTGTTTTTATATATTCTTTTTTAATATTATGTAGTAAAAGAAACTAATATTTATAGTTACATGTATATACAATTTGCGAACTCTTAGGGCCAGGCTCGTAAAATGCAGTTTGCATGTATCATTTATAGGTCTAATTCTAGTAACCATATTACTTTTTATAGACATAGGGTTTGTCAAAAATATGTATTTATTAATCGATTAAAAATTTTATTTAATTTTGTAATTTATACTGAAATGGTACTTTTAAGGTAACAAAAAGTTCTCTCGACATAATTTCAGGTCTCCTCTCTTCAAGACTAAATAGTACACGATGCCAGTATCTATTTGTTCTTCACTATCTCAAAGGTTGTGTAGGCATAACTATCCTATCCCATCATACTCTCTATAATCATGAGAAGTAGGCAGGATACATCAGCAGGGAATCAAAGATTATTTATATGTATATCTTATATATATTTACATAATTCAGACTACAAACAAGAAAATATAATCCTTAAATTTTCCACACCGTTCACATAGTGTTTTTACAGTAGCATGCTCACTTTCCATGTAGGGAATATAATCCGTTTTTATGCAGTTGAAGGCAGTCTATCTATGCTAGCAAGCATCCAACCAGAACCCTTGGCCATAAATTCTTCTTCTTCACAACAAAGTTTTTCTTTGTAGGCCTCTACAGTCCCTAGGATACGATCAATACTGTAGATTGCTTGATTCGCTGTCTTGATTGCCCGGCGGCTGATGGCTTCATCCAAAGTTTGATGCTCTTTGTAAGTAAACTCTTGCCAAACACTGTATTTTATGAAACCTTCTTCAACTTCTTCTGTTGATTTATTGAATATTCTTTGCTTAATGTGACCCAGGTATGTACATATGTCTTTCGTACCTACAAAGTTATTTCCAATCACACAATCCTTTAAAGTACCGTTAACTGCTGATTGTTTCAGGTAGAATCCATTCGATGTGGTCTCGCCAGCAGCTATTAAAGTTCATTTACTAGCTGCAAAAACTCTACCTTTGCAGTTCTTATGTCTATCAATTTTATCAACACGTTTGAACAGGTGTTTTTACTTGATGCATCACTGCATAGCACAGGAATGACAATTCACACATGTAGTTTTATTAAGTGTGCTCGCATTTTGGTTGTAGGCAAATATCTTATTACAGTAATAGCAACGAAACCTTTGGCATAGTCGTTGATAGTGGCACTGCGGTGGGTGTCCCATACGAAGATGTCGATATCACTGTGCCAACCTCGGGTATCGATACACCAGCAACCTTTGTCTTGATAATATATTCCAGTTGCACACACAAGCCGAGATAAAGTGTCTTTCTCGACTGTCACTGTTAAACTAAGATTCCTAACTGCCCGGCTGCTTATACACTGACATGGCAAAAGTCATGGGATAGCACTATGCAACTGAATGACTCGTGGTGCCTCCGCTGTAGAATGATGTTGCGCTGCTTAAACCAGTCTCAGTTGTGAACATGTGGTCGTGTCATTCGGATTGACTGTTGTTTATGTTCTCATGGCGAGTTGAGATATCAGAGTTCGAATGGGGCACAATTGTTAATACCAGAAGTATAAGACATTCGATTTCAGAAGTTGTGGAGACTTCTAATATTCCTCAATCCACGGTGCCACATGTGTACAGGAAATCTCAAAATCAAGGTATTGCGATCCATTGTGGACAACGCAGTAGCCATCCAATGTTATTTAATGCCATGACTGGAAGAGATTTGGTAGAATAGTCCATGCTAACAGAGCAGGAACACTTGCTCACATCACAGCCAGATTTAATGTAGGAGATGTCAGACGTGAATATAGAAGATTTGTGCAATGTGCATTAACTTCTATGGCATATGGAAGCAGTGACCCTCCAGATTGCCCATTTTAACAGCAGAACACAGGGCACAATGCCTCACTTGGGCTCGTGAGGTTGCTGATTGGAATGTAGAAGACTGAAAACATTTGGCTGGGCCCGACGAGTAACGATGCATGTTGTTTTGAGCTGCTGGCAGAGTTAGGATATGGCACAAATCCAATGAGGTAATGGATCCCAGTTGTCAACAAAGTACTGTGCAGTCTGGTGGTGGTTCCGTAATGGCACGGGGTGTATTCACATGGCATGGGTTGGGTCCATTTGTCCATGTTCCCACAAAATTCAATGGAGACTGCTACAAAACTCTCCTTGATGACCATTTGCAGCCGTTCATGGACTTCAGTTTTCCTGACAACGATGGGATGTTCCAACAGGATAATGCGCTGCCTCATCGGGGTGCGGATGTCTAGGACTCTTTCGAAGAGCATTCTGGAGAGTTCCTGTGAATGGAGTGACCAGCAAGTTCCTCCGACATGAACCCAATCGAACATTTGTGGTAATAGAAATACCAAGGAACTTTGGGCAACTATTCAGACAGTATAGCTTAATATCTCTCCAGAGGTCTTCTGTCCACTTATAGAGTCCATGGCACGCCGAGTTGTGGCAGTTCTACACATTATTAGATGGGTATCACATGACTTTTGTCATTTCAGTTTATACTCACATTCAGGCACCTTAACATTCAATTTTCTGCCCACTATAACTCATGCATGTCATCTGATTTACCAGCCAACACCACACATAATATACTCACCATTCATACCTCTTACTATTACTCAAGCATGCCTCAACCATTTAGTCCACACTGACCTTACTAAAATCTACTTACTTCTCATAATTTCTGCTCTACTGGTCTACACCAGCCAACTATATACTAGTCACTATACCAACCAACCATCCATTATAAGGCAAGTCATACCAGACCACCCAAACACCCATCTCCTATAACCAAAAAAAGAACTCGACCATACTCATACATCATAACAGGTACCCAAGCAATTATACATTTCCAGTTGACCCATACCTAACACCCATTCTACTTCTTCTACCAACCAACACTGCTTATACCTACCAACCATACCACCCACTAGAACTCTAGCATACCTCAGCAATTCGTCCACACAGACTATACCAAGAAAATATGCAGTCCATGCCAGTGTCACAATCAACATCTCATATTATCCACCATGCCGACTGAATCCAGTTAAAATACACTAACCACCATACACTTTTATCTGAAGCATGCCTTGGCATTACAGAACTCACTGACACATACATACTGTTCACGCAACTCAATATACACCAACAATCACAAGACGGATATACTGGACAAACGTATCACCCAACATACTATCCATGTTAACACAAGAGTACCAAGCAATTGTATAGTCTAGGTCAACCCACAACACATACATTCTTACCATCTCTCAAACCAACATTACTGACTGATACCAGACCAACCAACATATCATCACCTATAACCAAAAGATAACCTCAATACAACCATACCACCCAGCATATCACCCATACTATAAATCATAACTCAAGTGTATCAAGCAAATATACAGTTCAGACCAGCCCATAACCTAACACACATTCCATTGGCCAATCTCCACCTCCACCACCACCACAATCAACATCACAGGCACCACAGCTTATGTACTCCAGCAGCAGTTAGCACTGCAGTTAGTACCACAGTTAAAACTGCAGGCACCACAGTTAGCACCACAGTTAACACGATAGACACCGTAATCAGGACCACACACACTGCAATCAGGACCACCACCCACAATGACTCCAAAATGGCCACAAAATGTAGCTTCGATGGTGTGGGGAGATTTGTTTGATTGTGTGATTAGTTTGTAATAGAAGACTGGTTTGATTAAATGTTTAGTTAGGATGAGAGGGGCAGAATGCTTAGCTGGTTTGGTTGGTTAGTATTATTGGATGGTATGATATGTTATCTGGGAATTAAGACTATGTATGACATAGACAATTAAATTATTAATATTGAACTTATGATAGCATGGTTGGAGCTTATGAGTGTAATATTTGATTTGCTTAGTGGATAACATAACTTGTTAAATGTGTAACTGGTGAAGTTAGATGGGATGAGAAATAGTATTCAATATAGTTGACTGTTATGATTGTTCAGTAAGTCTGGGGTATGGGGATTGATATGGTTGTATCGTTAACAGCATGGATGAGGTATGTTTGGGTTAGAGCAAATTATATGGTTTCGGCTGTCTGTATGTTTTGGTTGGTATGATTATCTGTTGTAGTGGTTCGTTGATTAATTTCCATTGGTATAGGCTGAAACATGCTAATGTCATGGTGGAAGGTATTATATCCAATGGGTTATCGGTATTTTTGTTTAGTATGTTGGAGGTATGTTACCTGGTAAGTTTTGTTAGAGCAGCTATTAGTATGGATGGCTGGCATAATTAACTGGTTTTGTTGGTTCATAGAGTGATTTATAATAATGTCTTATTTGCTGGAGGGTTGTTACCTTGTATGTTTTGGTTGGGGGAGGAAATTAATGGATGGTGTGGGGTGTTATGAAATGAGTAGTTGTTATGTTGCACATACAATGTGATCTGTGTGGCATTACCGATATATGCTGGGGCTACAGTTTGTATAGTACCCGGTACTCCTAGTATGCGGGGTTACTCATATTTTGCTTTGTATGTCTGAGGTGTGGATGCCAACATTTTTTATTGATATGGATGGTTGATAGAGTGATTTGTATTAATCTCTAGTATGATATTTGGCTGATGGCTGATGGTAATGATGTTATGACAGATATGATGGAGATACAATTTTTGTTATACTTTAGTGGGCATAGGCTGAAGTATGCTTGAATTCTAGCGGACAGTATGAGTAGTGAGTATATTTAGTCCGATGACTGTTCGTAGAGCAGATGTTATGGGTGGTAGGAAAATTTTGGTAAGGCTTGTGTTTGTTGAATGTTTGGGGTAGAAATAAGTTATAGTGTGAGTTTCATTTAGGCCATTTTGGGGTCATTTTGGAATCATTATAGGTGGTGGTGTTAATTGCAGTGCATGCAATGCTGATTTCGGTGCCTGTGGTGCTAACTGCGGTGCCTGCTATGCTAACTGCAATGCAGTGCCTGTGGTGCTAGTTGCGGTGCTAAATGCAGTGATAACTGCTACTGGAGTACATAAGCTGTGGTGCGTGCGGTGCAGATTGTGCTAGTGGTGGTGGTGGAGGCGGATATTGGCAGATGCAATGTGTGTTAGTTTATGGGGTGGTCTCAACTGTATATTTGCTTGATACATTTGAGTTATGATGGATCTTATGATTGACGTGCTGGTTGAATTGATTTAATATTTTGGTTATTTGTGAGGGTAATGTGGTTGGTCTGGTATCAGTCAGTTATGATGGTTTGGTAAATGGTAAGGATATCTGTGTTGTGGGTTGGCTTGGACTATAAATTTGCTCGGTATGCTTGGGTTAACATGGTTGGTATGTTGGGTGATATGTTTTTCCAGTATATCTCTCTTGGGAATGTTGGTGTATATCGAGTGGTGTGGACACTATGTGTGTGTCAGTGAGTTCCATAATGGTAAGGCATGCTTCATTTGAAAGTGTTTAGTGGTAAGTGTACTTTGACTGGTGTCAGCCGGTGTGGTGGATGGTATGAGAAGAAGTTGATTGTGTCACTGGTATGGGTTGCTTGTTTTCTTGGTATTGTCTGTGTGGACGAATTGCTGAGGTATGCTAGAGTTACAGTGGGTGGTGTGGTTGGTAGGTGTAACCAATGTTGGTTGGTAAAACAAATAGAATGGGTGTTAGGTTAGGGGTCGACCAGAAATATGATTGCTTGAGTACTTGTTATGTTGTATAATTATGATTGAGTTATTTTTTGGGTTATAGGAGGTGGGGTGGTGGGTGGTCTGGTATGACTTGGGATGATAATGGGTGGTAGGTTGGTATAGTGACTAGTATATATTTGGCTGGTCGACCAGTAGAGCGGAAAGTATGAGCAATAAATATATTTTTGGTAAGATTAGTTTGGACTAAATGGTTGAGGTATGCTTAAGTATTAGTAAGAGGTATGGACGATTAGTATAATCCGCCTGGCGTTGTTTGGTTGAGCAGATTACATGTATGAATTATAGTGGGTGGAAAATTGCATTTTAAGGTTCCTGCTTGCAAGTATATAAGCAGCCAGGTCCAAGTTTGGAACTATGTTTAACAGTGGCAGTCGTGAAGGCTACTTGGTCTCAGCTTGTGTAAGCAACTGGAATATAATATGGAGCCAAATGTTGCCGGTCCATCAATGGCTGAGGTTGACACACTGCTATCAACTTCTTCGGTTGGGACATCTACAGCAGCGCCACCATCGACGAATTCGCCAAGGCTTCGTTGCTATTACCGTGACAAGATATTTGCCTTCAGCCATAGTGTGAGGGAACATGAACTATTTACGTGAGTGAAGAGTCCTTCCTGTGCTATGCAGCGATGCATCAAGTGCAAACACCTGTTGAAACGTGGTGATAACATAGAGAGACATAAGGAGAACTACAAAGGTAGAGTTTTTCCAGCTAAGAAATTGCCTTTATTAGCTGCTGGCGTAACCACATCGAATGGATTATACCTGAAACAATCGGCATTCAAGGGTACTTTAAAGGATTATGTGATTGGAAATAACTTTGCAGGTACGAAAGACATATGCACATACCTGGGCGATTTTAAGCAAAGGATAATCAATCAATTAACAGACGAAATTGGAAAAGGTTCCATAAAATACAGTGTTTGGCAGGAGTTTACCTACAAAGAGCATCAAACTTTGGATGAAGCCATCAGCCGCCGGGCAATCAAGACAGCAATACAAGCACTCTATAATGTTGATAGTATCCCAGGGTCTGTAGAGGCGTTGAAAGAAAAACTTTGTCATTAAAAGAATAATTTACAGCCAAGGGTTCTGGTTGGATGCCTGCTAGCGTAGATAGACTGCCTTCAACTGTGTATAAACAGACTATATACACTTCATGAAAAGTGAGCATGCTGTTGTAAAGACACTACGAGAATGGTGGGGGGAAATTTATGCATTCTTTGTTAATGTATGTAGCCTGAATTATGTAAATATATATATGGTATATATTTCAAAATTCTTCAATTTCTCGCTGGCGTTGTATCCTGCCTACTTCCTCTGATATACAGAAAATGAGGTGGGCCTTGGTTTAATCACATATACGTACATTTAATAAAATCCGTGTACGATAGTTATGTGTACAAAACCTTTGAGATAGTAAATAAATTACAGATGCCGGCATCGTGTAGTATTTAGCCTTGAAGAGAAGCGACATAAAATGAAGTTGTGAGAACTTTTTTCTATACTCTAAGTACAATGTCAGTACAACTTAAAAAAATTAAAGTAATTTAAAATCGAACAATAAATACATATTTTTTATTTTGACATACCCTACGCCTAAAAATAGTTACGGTTACCAGAAAGAGACATTTATTCCTGTACCTATAAATGATACTTGCAAACTGAATTTTACAAGCCTAGCCCTAAGAGTTCGCACATTATATATACCTGTAACTATAAATATTCATTTGCTTACAACCCGACTTGCCACACAATTATTAAAAATTTGGTTTTTTGCTGTGTTGGGAACACGACCGTTTGTTTTGCTTGAATATGTCTACGTTGGTGCGCTCGGACGCATTGGTGTTTTTCACGTTCCCGGCACCGCTTCACTCAATCATATGGGGTTTTATGGGTATCACTGGATTGCTTTTGAGATGCTCTTCCCAACCGTATACTATTTCTGTATTTCCAGTTGACCTTTTGTCGAGTACAGGCCGAAATTGTGTTAAGTTTTCTTATTTTTCTACATTAAACTCATACAATTTCACCAGAACCACGCCACACAAATATTTTTATACACGCAATCGATTGATCTTGATGAGAATTGTTGATTGAAACTCTAACGCGCACCATAGCTTCTCCTAGTCAAAAGTTATACTACGCGGAAATTATGAGATACTGAGAAGATAATCTCCCCCCCCCCCCCCTCACAAAAACCACCATTCGCCCGAACGCGATGCTTCTCTGTCCTCACTCAACGTAACATATTCTTTGATCCTTTGGCAATCGAGTGGTGTAATTGAATTTAAAATGTATACGATAGATTCGGAGCTGCAATGCCAAACTGTATCCCTCGATTTTGTTACCATCGGATTTTCTGGATTGCCTCCCACCGTTGTCAAAAAGAACATATAAAAACAACCACTGTTGGTATATGAACATAATGTATTTTAATATTCAGACCCTGAATGAAAAAACGAGATGTTATAATAGAGTACATCGATTGCTTTTAAATAAATGAAACAGGAACAACTTCAAATTATTATAATTCAAATGCCATATATACACTGATGGAAAATAATGATAACAAACTGTTTGATAGCCGTAGAGAAATTTTACCAGGGAAATTCTTCTTCTTCGTTTGGGGGCGTATACAACTTTTAAGCACTAATTTCGGCAGGAGCTTGGCGACCGAGTGATAGCTCAGCTGTAGGGTGGCCGACGTGTAGCCAGAGGGTCGCTTGTTCGCGCCCGGGCGCTCTCCGATGCGGTAGATTTTCAGTTTGCTTGTCGTACTGGGAGCCTGTCAGCAGGACTGCCTCACTAGAGCTTCGTCAATAACAAATGTCACGACAATGTCAAATGAAGATAAACGAAAATAAAAAAAGAGTGGTCAGCATGCCTGACTCCCGCTCGATAGGTCTCTGGTTCGAATCCTGCCTGTAAGAGAGTTCTTTCTTAATGTTTACCTGTGGTCATGGCAGAGCGTGAAATTTTACATTGAAAATGCTTTTTCGTTTTGTTTAACTGTTTTTCTAAATGTATTTTGATTATTTTCCAAATTATAAATGAAACATATTTAAATAATTCTAATCATTTATAAATGGATCGATTCCTAGACGCCTGGTTGCTTTGACAACGCTGATGTGCGATTGCGGTAATTGGAGGCCTTCCTTTTCCCGTGCGGTGCCTACCTACGGACGTCTCCAGTACTCTTGGCATGTTACAAGAGGTGCATCTGCCTCGTGTACCTGTCAGTGCGTGCGTGCATGGTTACAAATGTAGACTATTTCATTTGAATTTAAATTACTTTTTCGTACATCAGTAAAAACTAATTGAATGAAGTAAATAAAACAAATATTTATTTTAAAATTTTTTGATTGAATTGATTTTTAAAAACCAACTATTTAAATTCGAAAAGTTTTTAGAAAGTATTTAACTTTACAGTAATTTCATATACCTTCTCGAGAATGGAAAAATAAATATTTAAAATTCGTATATAAATATACACACTTGTGATCCGCGCACTCTAGCAGGCGATGAAAGAACTGCGTATATGGTGTTGTTGAACGAATGTGAGAGACGGGAGAGGAAGAGAAGGAGCGAGAAAGAAAAAATGGTATTAAAGAAAGAGTACGAAAAAAAATGGGAGTACTCGAAGAAAACATATCGAATGATAGAGAGGTAATAGAGAAAGGAAATATATGAAATTAGAGAGAGACAATAGAGAAAGGAACGAGAGAAAGAGATGGAATGATGGAAAGAAATTGAATGAGAGAGAGAATGACAGAGAAATAGAGAAAGAGAGAGAAAGAGACAAAGAGATGAAATGAGACAAGAGAGAAAGGAAAGAGAGAAAGCGAATGTGAATAATTGGGGAGAGAGAGAGAAAGGGGGAGAAAGAACGAAAGAGATGGAATGAGAGAGATAACATGGAAAGGTAAAGCATGAAAAAAAATTACAGAATGTTCGTATGATAACACGATCGTATGTGCCTTGAAAATATGACTCCGGTAATATGTAACAGTTAATAATTATGCCTTTAATTTTTTAAATTATAAATTATATTTAAATCCAGAAAATATTTACTAAAATATGTTTATTTTATCAGCGTCTCAGATACCTCATTGTTTGTTCTGTAAGAAATAACGAGCCTCACAAATCACCTGAACTGACTCGTTTTTGCACAAATGAGGCACAAGAGAAGTTCGGCGCTTTTTAAGTGCAAAAGGGAAATTTTGAGTGTTTTCAAGGTAAAAATGGACGATGTTAAATGAAAACCGAGACATTTTGAGGGAAAAACGGAAAAATCCAAGATGGTGGGCGAGCCGCCCGAGCCACAGCCTGAAGACTGTGGCCAAAGGCCTACTGGTGTTGCAATTATTGCGGCAATGTGAAAAAAAATTAATAAGGCATTACTATGGATTATATTTATAAGTATTAGTTGAATACATTTATGCAATGAGAGGAATTATTACTTTATTGAATCTCTTTAGTTGAAAGGGGTTTAATACCACAAAAATAATTTTTATAGAAGGTCCAAACTACTGTTTCTAATAATTCACAGAAATCTGTCAATTTCTTACTTACCTTAAGAATTATATTTAGAATTATACATCAGAATGAAATGTATGTTAGAGTATTTACTTTTTTATTTGCGTAATATATCTTTATTTTCTCCCGTGCCGTTTTCCCATTCAAGAAATAACAAACTTTAAGAAAATGTATTATTTCATAAAGTTGATATAGGCCTAATAATATTTTCCAACGGAAAATAGAACAAACAATAAGGACATGTTCGTAATTGAAAGTGCTTGCCATTGTTAGGGGAAAAAACTATGTCAAACAATAAGGACATGTTCCTAATTAAAAGTGCTTGCCATTGTTAGGGGAAAAAACTATGTCAAACGTGTTATTTTTCTTAAGACATTTTTTTAAGTACACAGAACTACGTATAACTCACATGTGCCAAGAAAGTTATTAAAATTGAGGTGCTGTCAATATAACGCTTTCGTGCCGCTGTTTAACTTCACCATATATTTAATTTTCTTTATTAATGTGTGCAATTTTCATCATTGCGTGGAGACTCGACATGTCAAACATTTTTCTTCTTCTTTCAGTGATAATTTTGCTTCTGAATATATTTCTGTATCATCAGAACTGTGACATCAGAATCACATGGATTGAAGTAGGTGTCCACAGTTAATCCATATAAGAACTGTCTTTTACCGTACAGGGGCTAAGGGGTAGAATATGCTCGCTAGCTGAACAGCGCTACACTGAATTGCTTTTTTTGCCTAAAGTATTATAACAACGTGGAATTTAATGCAGGCAAGAACACAATTACGTAATAACGTTTTCAAATGTATGCCTATTCTAAGAATGAGTTTTAAAGAAATCGTATTACAGTAACGGCAATAAAATTATTTATTGATATAAAACTGCGCGTGTTGATCCCGTGCATTTTCTTGTTTGTTGGCAGTAGACGAGTCAATGCTGGAGATATGCACAAAAGACAAAATTGGACTACGTCATCAGTAATCAGTAGTGATATTTCGTATGTCCTTACACGTGACGAGGGACTCTCGTTCGATGGATGAAGCATTTTTATATCACAAAAAAATATCGACGCCTCAGCTTTGTCTCCGTAGAAGCTGAAGATGGAGCCTTCTCCTTCATCTTCACCCCTGAGGCCTCGCGATTTTCATTTGTTGTATAAACTTTCTTCAGCCATCGGGCAACAACCTCTCGTCATGTGTGAGGACTGTCATCTGCGGTCCTTTCTCGTGGCCGAATACTGCACATGGAATTTTCTCAGAGTGCTTCCATGTATTGCGTTTACAATGTATAATGGTTTCCTCATCGCTTCACTTTTATTCTTCTTGAAAGTTTTGATTTATGTAATATTTATCTCTGGAAGAGACAGCGTAAAACCTCATGTTGATATCCACATCTCATTCCGAGAGATAAGCAGACTGATATTGGCCTGGAAATATAAAGATTTATAGTCTCACACGCTCGCGCGCGCGCACACACACACACATATGTATATATAGAGAGAGAGAGGGGGGAGAGAAAGAGAGAGAGAGAGAAAGAAAGAGAGACGATGGTATCTGCAGGGTTTTAATTTTCCGAGGGCCCCTGCTTGTGTGAACAGAGTACAGGGATTTTCTCAGCGTGCACCAATGGTTTTCTTTTAAAAAAATTTACAAACATTTGTTTTTAAAATCTTAACTACACAGTAAATATCTATGGATAGCCGCTCCTCTATTCTAAGTGATACTCATATTGATTCAAAGCCAACATACCTGTTTCATGGGTCGGCTTATATGCCAATTAGTTCATCAAAGAGTGTATCCATGTGTGCCATCAAGCCTGTTGGTAAAGAGTCTCTTCATTATCAGATTGACGTATTTGTGAAGCCCAATATCTCATCCAAGCTGGTACAAGTACATCCTCGCGCATGGGTGCGTATAACCCATCTCCAGCCAGCAGATCATAACTTTGCTACTCCTGGTCGAGTGGACATGTTTCTGGGAGCAGGAATATTTACATAACTATTCAGTGGCCATAGTGTTGAAGGCGATAATGGGCAACTTATCACCTTTGAAACTGTGTTTGGCTGGGTACTCATGGACAAGGTAAACATAGATATACAGCTAGTGATCACCACTTGCACTGAAGCCACAGCATTTTTAGGTAATTCTGGATTACACGCACCAGTGCTGGAGGATGTGGTAAGGCAGTTCTAGGGGCTAGAAACAAAACCATGATTAGCTTACAATGTTGCATGCGAATCTGCCTTGACGCCGACACACAGACGAGACAAGACTGACAGTTATGTCGCATGTTTACCGCTTAGTGAGCCAAACCCCAATTTCAGTGAATTTCGAGCTCATGTTGTGCCATGTATTGAATCCCTGGACCATCATTTGAGAAAACATCCTAATTTCTGTGATAATTATGTGGCTTTAATGCATGACTATATGGACAATGGCCATATTGTGTTAGCTGATTCTCCCCCTCCTGGTTGTCATGATGTATACTAGCTTCCTTATCATTGTGTCAGTAGACCTGATAGTACCACAGCAAAATTTTTGTATCATCTTCAATAGCTCAACGAAAGCCAGCAAAGGTGTTAGACGCAATGATATGCTTCTTCCGACTCATGTGCTACATATGGGCATAATATAACTTCTACTGTGTTTTCGCTGTCATCTGGTTGTCTTCACTGGTGACATAAAGCACATGTGCTGGCAATTTTCATTTCACCATTGTCACCAAGATTACCAGCACATTGTTGGAGGTGGTCAACTGAGGGCCCTGTTGAAGACTCCAGTTAAAAAACTGCAACATATGGACTGTCAGTGCTTCCCAACTTATCAATACACGTGCTGCATCAGCTAGCTGCTGTTGGAGAGATAACTTTTTCAACTGCAGCTCGTGCTTTGAAGACAGATGTATATGTAGGTGATGTAGTTACTAGGGCCAATTCCATTATTGAGGAAGTTAAGCTGCGAAAGAATTGTCGGAATTATTGACTGGTGGTGATATAAAGTTAAGTAAGAGAACCCAGCAGACTGTGCTTCCTTGGGTCTGTCACAAGCCCAGCTACTTATTTCCCTTTTGTGGGATGGGCCTGTATGTTTTACAAGCCCTTGTAATACCAGTGTCAATACTCTGTGCAGCCACCTGTAGTTTCCAAAGGGGTTGTCAGCATGGAGCAGAAGACAGCATTGGCTTGTTTTGTAACAGATATGCAACTAAAACTTTTGTCCAAATATTCGTCATTCACCAAGTTCCAACATGTAGTAGCCTACCATCTATGTTTCCTACATAACTTTCATACAAGAGAGGACCAGAGAACAGAGGTTTTGACTGTGCTAGAATTGAGGGCTGCTCTCGTGGCCTGTGTCAAGATGGTACTACAAACCTTTTCTGAGGAAAAATGTTGTCTTGAAAACTATTGGCCATGTTCTCAAACACTTCACAAGCTGAAACCATTCATTGATTCAGCCAGAATCCTAAGGTGGGCAGCAGGCTCAGCCATTCTGGTCGTCCCTATCATGTTCTACACCATATCTATTGCCAAAGAATCATCCATTCTACAAGTTTCTGATTATTATAGTCATATTGTATACTTGCATCCTGGTCCTCGTGCACATCAAGTCATTCTTTGTCAAAACTTCTGTATTCTCTCTGTTTGCATAATGACAAGACAGATGTTGCACCAGTGTCTGGCATGTTTACGCACTAATTTCACACCCAACTGTCCTGCAATGGGATAGCTACCTACCCCTCGTGTTCAGAAAATAAAGCCCTTTGATCTCACTGGTTTGAGCTAGAGGGATGCCTTCCCAGTCACCATACACTGAGCTCTGGGTTGCAAATTCACAAAGGACTACCTTTGTATGCATTACAACTAAGGTGCTTCATCTTGAACTTGTTTCTGATATTTTTTAGAAGCATTGTTAGCTGCGCTTTATCGCCATGTTTCGCGATTGGGCCACCCAGCTCATTTTTACAGTGATTGTGGGTGCAATTTTGTTTGGGCACTACAACAATTGGCACCATTGTCTTCCTTCATCCAATCCTCTCAGTTTGCAGCTGGAATAATGAGTGTACTACACCATTAAGGTATTACCTGGCATTTTAATCCACCTGCAGTCCCACATTTTGGTGGAATATGGGGAAAAGCCATAATATCAGTTAAGAGACAAATTGACCAAGTTATTGGTCAACAATTGCTGTTGTATTAAGAGCTATCCACTGTTCTGACCAGAATTGAAGCCATGCTGAATTCACGGCCATTGTATGAAACGAGCCCAGATCCATTTGTACTAGAGACCCACACTGCTGCTCACATTATGGTTTTCCAGCCCATTACTACACCACCAGAACCTGATCTGACCCTGCTGAACTTAAATCGATTGAACCTTTGGCAACTGGTGCAATTAATAACACAAGACTGGCGGGTCAGTGCTGATCAAGGAGGATAACACTCCTCCATTCACATGATGGTTGACCCTCATCGATAATATTCGTCCAGGAACAGATGGCATTCCTCGAGTGGCTACTGTGCGGACCACCACTGGAATTCTGCAACATCCATTGGTCAAGCTGTGTTCTTTGCCCATAGTTGAGGACAGCTCTCTATCTGCTAGGCCTTCTGACCTGCAGCTCTAGGTTTGCCAAGTGTGGATAAGTGCTATAACCTTATGTAGTTAGCCAGTGCTAACAAGTTAGGTGGAATGTTCAGTGCAAATAGTTGTGTTAGTGAACAAACCTTGAGCTACAGTGACTTGTACCGTTCTTGTACTAAAATCAGACAGTCGCAGCAAGATGGCCACCATGACCGGGTCGTATTGTCGTGCAAGCAAATAATTTAAATATGTGGAAACAACAACTTTGATGTACTTTTTCATTCGTTGGTCCTCCAGTTTGTGAATCAAACCGTATGTAACACTAATAGTTGGCAATTTTCCCAAAGAAGCTAACATTGATGATTGTTCTGTTTTACTTTTCAGTTTGTTGCGTAGAGATACCAAAACATGGGCAAATAATCTGAATTTTTTTATAATCATGGGTTGATTTCTGCAATGATGAATGCTTTGTTATGATTGCCAGGTTAACAGTATTATTTAGGAATGAGTGGTGTAGATAATAAATTTAGATTAAAATCAGTTCAAAGTGATAGGTCAAATGAAATTGTTTATCAACTGAAAATTATGTTCGGTTTTCTCATTGATAATAACTAAATATATTGGAAACATGGGTATAAGGTTACTAACGAAATTCTTCTGAGAAGATCTATATTTGTAATATATATCAAACACAATAAAGCTGATGGTTCACAAGATAAATATTTTGTAGATAGATGTAAAATTATTACTCAAAGAAAAGTTTATGTGACCCAATGTTGAATATGAAGCTAATACTATGAATCCAATAAAAGAAAAAAAATATGAATGCAAAAATACCTGTCAGTTTTAATTATCGGCTATTTCTAGAAAAAGAGGTACCTGCTGGATAAAATACCTATGTTCTGACATTAAAACTCAATGTAGTAACCTACAGTGCGATATGAATCTGATTTTGTAATAGTTGGTTTTAAAATTAATACAAAAAACAGTGTAAATAAAATAGTTCACACATCTGTGTATGTGAATCACTGTTGCGTTAGAAATATTCGCAATAATGTAAGCAATGAAACTTTTCCAAAAAAAAAAAATTGTAATTTAGACTATGACAAAGATTTTTATCTTAAAATATATCCCGCCTCTAATGATTTTAAAAACTCAAAAACAAAAACTGATACAATTTAATGAAATTTATAATAAACATTACTGCATTCCTACAAAAGTAATAATTTTTTTCTAGGAGACCATTATAAATTATTGACTGTCATATAGAAACCCATGTTTATTTAAATAAATCTATTCCATACCACACTATGCATAGTGCAGTATTTATTAGTATAGATTGAATAATAATTAAATACAAATAAATAAAATGTAATGTGACACTTAAATTATTATTAGTAATAACAAACTTTCTTTATCTGATTAATTTGAGATAGTATTATATTTATTTTGCTTTATCTTTTGTGGAATATTTTTCTTGTATATGCATTTTAATGATCTAATTATTATTAATTTTACATTTTTAATTTTATACCACATTTTAAATTTCTTAAATATGTATTGTTTTCGTCTTTTGTTTTCATATAGGTTTTCTAACCTGTACAGTTTTTTTTTTATTTTGTGTATTATATAATTTCTTTACTTTAGAATTAAATAAATTCTTACGCGTAAACACTAAACTAAAAAATGGATGCATTGTTCATTAAATCAAATAATGTATATGAATTCGATAAAATACAAGATCTATAGATCGATAGAAAATATAAAGCTACGAACTTTCATATTAACGATATCGATTATTGTAAAACAAATAACTATACTAAGCTAATAGTTAATAATATTTTTAAACCTTAAAATGAGAGCTCTATTTTACTTATGTATAAAATTTTAAATTAATAAAATATGAACACTCTATGGATTGTAAAGACTTATCTCAATTTAAATTGTTAATTTTATTATAATTGGTTTATGTTTTTATTTTTCATTGATAGATTTGATTGAAATTATTTCGTTATGTTAATTAATTTCTTTATTTTAATATTTAAAAAGGTCATATTTTATTTTCTTCTTATATTTATTATTTTATCTGTATTATATTAATTTTCTTGATATATTGATTTGTTTTATTAATTTTAATGTAAATTTGGTTAAAGATGAACATTTAAAAATTTCTAGAATATGTCATGAACACCTCTGAAGTGGGCTATTATAGGAAAATAAAAATTAGCAGTTTTGATGATTTTTATTGTAAAAATTATTAAAACTAAGGATTTTTTTTTCATTAGTGATACAGGCATATCAAAAATCTACTACTCGTGTGATACCCTAATGTTTGTGAATTGCAACACCAAGAAAGATACATGTGAATGAAATTAACTTTATGCCACAGATTAGGTACATGACAGTGCACAATTGATTAGGATTACACAAGTGTAAATGTCATGGCTTGGAATCAAAAAAGGATCTGGATATGTTCCTGGAGAATCTCCCTCCACGCGGTTTGTATTTGAGTTCACAAAGTATCAACAGTGGTTACTGGATAACTATGAAGAACAAGTCACCGGCCAACCATATCCCAGACATGTTTGATGGGCGACATGTCAGGCGAACATGCAGGCCAGAAAAATAGTGGTTCATTGAAGAAGCTTGCACATTCCTCGCCATATGGAGCCGGGCATTGTGCTGCTGAAATAAGTCATGTGGAGTTGCCTGAAATAGGGGCAGTACCTCAGGGTCTAAAACCACCCTGATGTAGCGATCGCTGTTCAGATTGCCCTCAACACGTAGGAGTCGAGATCGCAAGTTTTATCCAATGGTGCTCCAAACCATCACACTTGGTGTTTGCCCTCTATGCCGCTCCACAATGTAGATTGCCAGATTGTGGTCACCATGGTAACGTCTAACACATATGTGGCCATCACTATACGACAGGTTGAAGAGGGACCATCCGAAAACACTACACTTTGCCACTCAATACGCCAGCGACGGCGTTAACATCCCCATTGTAGTCAGAGTAGTTTGTGGTTCTTAGACAATGGAAGCCGATGCAATGGCATTTTTGCCACCCCAGCATAGAAAAGTCGATGCAGTAAGGTCCTCACCCGAGGCAGTGCTCCAGTGTCGAGCCAACACTGTGGACATGGCTGTAGGGTCCGTTACGGCCATGAGGACAAGACGGTGGTTATCCCGTGCTGTGGTCGCATTGCATGGTCCAGTACCTGTTACGTGCGACCCTGTTCTGTCCACTGGTTCCACATACGCATCGCATTCGCAGCAGCATGCCCGGCACGAGCCGAAATATCATTCCCCAGAGACAGATCATTCTGACCTGTTCCAACTCACTCACATAGCGATACGGTGTTCTTTGACGTCGACGAGACATACTGTCACTTGCTTTCATTTAGTTTGACGTCTCTTCACTGACTGAGCTTGGCGTAACACTGACATTTCCGTTCACACACGAGCGGGCGCTGCTCGGCCTACTTGTAGGCCATCTCTCTGCAATCATAATCAATTATTACTGGTCACTGTTCTACACATTTTCCGAATTTGGATTCATTCGGGCCATTATTTCTTGGTATTGCTATTTTTACAAACAATAGTATTCTTAAACCTGTATGTAAGACGTTTAGTGTGAACAAGATACATTATCTGTGTTTTTGATTTAAAAAATTATATATATATATATATATATATATATATATGTGTGTGTGTGTGTGTTTTTTTTCTTCAAAGAAGCAGGGTGCGAATGTATTTACAAATTTTACTCTTCAAATTTGAAGTATTACATGAAAACTACTTGTGGATGTACATATATTCTTAATTTTGAAGTTATTTGTAGAAACATTTTGTCATTTTATTTTCATTTCCAAGCGGTTATATTTTTTAAAGAGTGTATGTATTTTGTTTAATGAATACGTTGATAAATATATATATATATCTATTTTTCAGAATGAAAAGGTGGAAGTGAAACAAAAATGGGCATCTCGACTTTTAGGCAAACTTAGGAAAGATATTACTCAAGAATGTCGAGAAGACTTCGTACTGAGCATCACTGGGAAAAAGCCTGCCATGTGTGTGCTGTCTAACCCCGATCAAAAAGGCAAAATGAGACGCATAGACTGCCTTCGGCAAGCAGACAAGGTACGAACCTCTACGATATATTAGTGATAATGTTATATTTAAATTGGCGTAAAGATTTCGATAATTTTGCAGTTATTTCCTTTTTATTAAAACTCTACACTATATATCATCGCCTAAAGTTTAAATATCGGTCTTAGTATTGATCGACAGTATTGTTATTCATTCTTTTGGTCCAATTTTAGATTTGGGTATACATATTCTATAATGTATCACATGAAATATTTGTTTAACTTCAATGCCCGTATATCTGCACTACATAAGTGCGGAATATAATTGTTTTATTGACTTTTGTTTAACTCAATTATGTATGGCAATCTGAATTCGACGTCACCTCGACGATTACAATCAGCACTGAGCGACATAGGTAGCAACTAGGTGCTCGTAAACTGAATCATTCTCGCGGATGTTAGTTAAATATCACTTAACCGGCCTTATCGCCACATGAGCGCGCACATGGTTAATTTGTCTACTATATTCTTGTTTGCAACCTCGTTAGTTACAATAACTTTGTGAAAATTTGCCATTCTCCAAGTAGTCAATTCAACCAAAATCCAAGCATATCAAGTCCACATTTTTGTCTTGATAGTGGCTTCGGATTTACCTCAATAATGCTCTGTTTCTCATAGCGTAGGAATGTTCGACCCAATATTCGTTTCAGCAGTTCTTTCACATTTATGAGCGATTACTCGTGCTAATATCGCCACTATGCTGCTGAAAAGGGATCGAAATTTCACATAGTAGTTTGTATATACAAGTTGGAATTTATTACATTCTAGTCTTACTTTTGCAGATAATATTCGAGTTCTGTTAAATAATTCCATTTTTCTGAATAGATTGTGGACATGCTATCTCATCGAACAGTAACTCTTCTTATTTCTATAATTTTGTATATTGAACACTTGTTAACTCTTTAATATGGTATATTGATCCTGCTAATAATTCGTCTATTCTTTTTCTGCAGAATTATGTTTCGTCTGTCTGATATAGTCAACGCTTGTCACTGTAATTGCTACATTGCCTCTAAGCAAAGGAGCAACATCTGTCTTTGTAGAACTACCTTCATGGCGCATTAATTGGACACTTCTTGACGTGGATGTTTTTGCTAATTCATAATTACCAGCATTTTTCACCATCTCCCGCTAAGTGTGTCAGTTGTCGTATATGCTGTGAAAGGCGGTGTTCCGAAAGTAAATCTGATCAAAAGTGCTGCATAGTTTGTTATTCAAATTATAAGTACTTTTTAAAAATAATTAGCTTTATTCACCGAACATAATTTTTGCTTCAGCAACCAAATCTCGCCTTTATTAATTAAAACTGGGAACAGTTTCTCATGTTTCTTCCTCTGACCCTGAAAATATTGCTTCTTACCACTCCAACAATTTGTCCACTCAAATGTAGGATTATTTATGATCTGGCACAAGGGCGTAGGGCGAAGGAGCCAGCAGCCGACCACCGCCATCTTGGAATTATCCTTTATTCCCTTAAAATTTCCCATTTTTCTCTCAAAATCAACTAAATTTACCTGTAATTACCCTTTTCCCTATAAAAATATATAATTTTCTCTCAAAATGTCCCGTTTTTCCCTTAAAAAAAGCACCGAGTATCTTTTTTTTTTTTGCAAATACGTTTCAATTGGGAGCTTTTAAGAGAATCCTTAGGACTCAGGACTCAGGACTCAGGCCTTATATCCGTGACCTTAGACGATCTTGAAAACAACTCGAGAAAAAAACTTGTGTAAATTCATGGATGTCATGGAGCATATTATGTTGCTGACTACTACTGTCATATTGGGTGCAGTAGACCTTGACCCTATGACCCTGAACCCAACAATTTAGAAAAAAAAATTCAAAAATTTATAAAAAAATACTGGATAATTTATTTTAAAAAAGTTCAATTTCCAGATCCCCCCCCCCCCGGGTCCGTAATGTTTCATGTTGGTTAATTAGTCGGCAGGCCTCCAACCCCTCGCCTATACTCATTCTATCATATGCAAACATTTTGGTTTTGTCGCCTGTCCTTTAATTATACATTGCCAGGGGCCACCATCTTGGATTTTTGTTGATCATTTTTGTACATTACTAGAGGCCGCCATCTTGAATTATTTCGTTTGTATACATTGGTGGAGTCGGTCTCTCATAATCGTTCCACTGATATTTTTTTTTTTTTTTTTTTTTAGTTTGACATTGGTTTTAGATTGCTGGAGTTTGTCTATTACCTTTGTTCCACTGCAATATTGGATTTCATATGTTTTCATCACCTAGGTGGTGCTAGTGTATAAAACCACCTACCAGGCAGCAGCCATATTTGTTTATTATTTTTAAGTATAGGCGATGCTATAAGCGTCCTCCATATTGGATTCTATTTTCAACACATAGAAACAATAATTTCTCAATCTCACTGCCAAACGAGTTGTCGAAACTTACATTTATAGATATAAAAATACCCATAAGTTTCCATCCTGTTAAAAAAAAAAAAAAGATTATTCCAATCAGCGGTATACCTTCATGCATGATGCGGGACTTTGACTACATGCATAATTTATTAAATAAATATTTTGTATTAAAATAAAAAGTTGCACAATTTTAAAAAGCATTTTTTTTTTAAATAATGGAATTGTTCATATAGTAAAATAGTGCTTTATGTCAAATTTTTTAATTAAATTTATTAAATTTATGTGCCTTTTAAATGTTTACTATATTCTGACAAATGATGTAAACATGGATAAAAACACAATTTTCACCATAGGCATTTTTCTATTCAATTAATTTATTACTGTCGCTCATGCCCTAAAAAATATATATTAAGCAATACACATACCTACAATTATACTAAAATGATATGTATGATAGGAATATACATCATTATGTATAGAATAAATGTTCTACATACATGTTTTTTTCTGGGCAAACATGTATTTAAGTTTTTTCGGAGTACTCTCATACCACGAAGACGAATTCCGAATACAAAGATCAGTCTTTGATATCAACTATCATGGACTCATGACCTGCATCATCGCTAACCTGTCACCAGTGTCGATTCTGAGATCGAGTTTTCACCAATGGTCAAAATGCTCGTCGGCATGACAGAATGGCCAGTGCGGTGCATGCGGTGCGTGCGGTGAATGCGTTGTGTGCAGTGCTAAGTGCGATGCTAGGTACAGTGCTGATTGCGGCGCTAGGTGCGGTGCTAATTTATGAAAATATTGACTCCTGCCGACTGACTCCAACCGACTGACTCCTGCAAACCGACTCCTGCAGACCGACTCCAGCAGACTGATTCCAGCAGACTGACTCTTCCAGGCTGTCTCCTGCAGAATGACTTCTACAGACTGGCTCATAATGACTCCAAAATTACACCAAAATGTCTACAAATATTTATAATAAAACATAATGACTCCAAAATGACACATAATGACTCCAAAATGACTCCTGATTTTGGTGCATGTGGTGCTGATTGTGGTGCATGGGATGCATTTAGTGCTGAGTGTGGTGTGCATGGTGTTGATTATTATGCTGATTGTGGTGGATGTGGTGCTGATTGTGGTGCATGTGGTGCTGATTGTGGTGCATGTGGTGCTGATTGTGGTGCATTTGTGCTAGTGTGTAGGTGTGTGTGTTTGGCATATGAGCAAGTGGAGAATGTATAATGTTTTTCTTAAGGTTTTTATTGAGATATGCATGCATTGGAATTATGATGGGGAATTGATACCTGTCCAGTGCTGCTCCCTCCTAGGGTCTCATTTCATGTCATGTTCAGGGATGACAGGCACTTACAGGTCTCAGCTCGAAAGCCCGTCACTCGGAGGGTGTTGACTCGCCCTGGGTCCACTCTCCATACACATTCATTATTATAAAGGCAAGTTCAAAATATTCTTTTCGATCACCAGCAAGGGACTAGATAAAATGTATGATTAAATGGAGGCATAAATAATGCTTAAATCCCACTAACGAAATATGTAAGTACGTTTATATATATAGCAGTATCTGGGCTAAGTAGAGACATATGTTGCCACTGTGACAGGACTTTGGTTTGTTTTATGAATATGACACAAGCCAATGATTGTAGGAAGTCTACTGCAGAGATTACCGATATTGACGTACCTTCACCCACTGCTGAAAAATTACATGGAAAAAATGATGTTACTGTGCCAAGTCCTTCAATAAAAGTTGCAATGTTCGTCGGCATGAGAGAACGGCCTGTACGAAGAGCCTTTTCGCGCATTGACGCATTACGATAATGAGCACATGCAGTTTATTTAAGGTGATACAATGAAGAAACACATCGATATCTGCAAGGGTTCATCTACTGGTAGCCAGTAAGCGATGTCCTCAATACCTCCTTCTACATCGGTGGGTACTGTTTCCGCGGACGATTATAATGAGACCTGTTAATGCGAAAGGCGTAATTGCAGTAGAGTCGATTTGTGCGGAACGCACACTTGCATGATGTTCTTGTTAAGTCGACGAACTTCAAAATAAACGGTTTTTGGCTCTAATTACTGATGACGAGCATGCTACCTCCTACAAAGAAAAGTAAACTTGATATTGATGATGAAACAGGAAGTGAAGACGATCATGAAGATAGCATAGATGAAAATTTCTATGGTGACAGTGTTGACAGTGAAGTCGATGATGATTCCTTCGACGTTTTCACATATTTCACCAACGACTTTCCGTCGGCAAGTGATGCGAAGAAGGCAGAAGATGCCGAGAAGACTGGCTATATTTTTACCGAAGACCCGAATGAACTTGTCGATAGACTCGCACATTTGATTGACCTTGATAAACGTGGGTCTGTCATGCACATTGTTGAGATATCTTCAATCATTAGTAAACTGAAAGATGGAGGCTACATAGAATGATGCTATGAACTGCTTTCTTCTGAAATTGAAAATACAAAATAATAAATCCTTATTATAAGATAACTGTTTTTCTTTACTTTGTTTGATATATCCTTCTATCGTTCTTAAAATTTTTAATGAAAAATACATATTTAGTAAATTGTGCATGTAGGCATACTGTTGACTGCGGAACATTTTTTAGTGTGAATAAAAAATTACATAATTTTCCAATGTCTATAAATATGAGTGCCGTCAGCTCACCTGTCGGTTGAATATAGAAATTAATGCTACCTATGTGTGGAAAATATAAACCAATATGGCGGTGCCGACAGCGCAACCTATAATTAAAAACATAAACAAACATGGCTGACACCTGGTGGGTAAATTAATAGACTACTGCCACCTAGGTGATGAGAACATATGAAATCCAATATGGCAGTCGAACCAAGGTGAGAGACAAACTCCAGCAAGGTATAAACAAATAACATACGAAAAACCAAGATGGTGGCCTCCAGCAATGTACAAACAAATGACAAACGGAAAAAAAGATGGAGGAATGAGTATTGGTAAGGTTTTTTTTTGGGGGGGGGGGGGGCCTCCAGTGGTCCGGGTTCGACGCTATCCCCAGCCGCCGTCGAGAGAGTCTTCACGTAGCCCCCTTCGTTACCCCAGGGTAATTATACTCCTATTAGGGCGCACTAGGTTACGAGAGGCGACGGGATAGTCGAAGGCACCTTTCAGACTCCTTAATGGTCAGAGCATTCTTATATTCTCATTCAGCCAGTTGTTCTAGCTTCTTGTGATTTCTTGCTCATACGGAGTTTGCTTAGTGTCCTAACTGAGACCCGCCTTGCGCAGATTTTGTGTAATTACTTTAACCTTGAATACAGTAGAGTTTTGTATAAACGAGTGCCCATACCTTATCTACGAGTATCCCCCTATAGAGTGTGTGACATCTTCCCCTCAGGAAGAGTCACTGCAATAAGTTCAGACACATATTTTTAAGGTAAATATGAATATAACGACACAGTGGCTGATTATGCACAATTTTATAAATATAAGTTACCTATATTATTTTAATTATTGTTTTTGTAACTTAGAAGAAAATGTAAGTATATTTTTGTGCTGTATGTACAAATGTGTATTTTGAAGGCGAATACGATTGCGTAGTAGGAATATACGATTACGTGTCTAAATTTTAGGACATACAAGATAATATGGCTGTGAGAGACAGGGAGGATGGCATGGCATAATTTAATATGTTAAAACGTCACAGTCAAGATGTTGTTAGAGTGATGGGAACATGAAGGAACCTGTACACTGCTTACTAGTTCTGGACGATCTCAACAGACCGCCAGGAGTGAGGAACATTTGAATGTCATAGGCATGACCAGAGCCAGTGGTTTTCTTGTCTACCATCCAGCAACATTACACAGCTTCACTAAAACTAATGTGGCGATGTGGAAACGCATTATTCGACCATGTTCGGCACCATGTTGAATTTTCTTAAGGCAAAGGTGTGCTGTTATATTTTTAAAATAAATGTATGGTTAGTATATGAAACCAGCTCGATTCGAGAATACAGGTAAGTTGAATCCTTACATCAAGTCATGTTATAAGCACAGTATGCTCATATTATCCCCACTAACTTGGCATAGTTTTTTGTCTTTCAGCAAACATTGGTCAGATAAAAGTTAACATATACCATATCAGAACAATACAAAAGCTAAACGATATGATAGGTTTCATTATGCTTTCAGCACTTTTTTATACATGATTGCCCACCATTCGGAGCTGATTGGGATGGAACCTCGAAATGCACACTTTAGCCAACACTCACGACCTAAAACAGACTGTTATGCTTCACTATGTCTATATTCATATAATTGGTGACCATTTACAAAACATTTATTTAAGAGGCACATGTTTTCAGGAATAATTCGTATACATCGCAAATTACATAAAAAAGTTATTGAATTTTATATTTATTACCCTGCCTTTATATTGTGTTCATATTTTCATACAATTAACTTTAAATCCTGATACTTGTCCCGAACAACACCTAATTAATTACACAGAGTCATCTTATCATTAAAAAAAAACCTGTACAACCATATAAATTTTCGTGTATACTTTACCAACAGTTTAAATAAACGATTATGAAATATACATACCACTCAAACCAGAATTCAAGCATACCTCAGCCCACACTCACTAAAATATATGATGGTTGGTAGAGCAGGTGGTATGGGTGGTAAGGTTGAATTGAGTTTTTCTTTGGTTATAGGTGATGGTAACTTGGTTTTGTCTGTTATCAGTCAGTAATGACTGTTGGTTTGATTTATAAATTTGCCTGGTATGCTTGGGTTATAAAGGATGGAATGTTGGGTGATATGTTTTCCAGTATATCTGTCCTCTGATTGCTGGTATATAAAGAGTGGTGTGGAAATTATGAGTGTGCCGGTGAGTTCTATAAGCTAAGGTATGCTTGAGTTAACTATTGTTTGGTATGGGTGGTCAGTGTATTTTGATTGGTTTCAGTCAGCATGGTGGATAGTATGAGAAGAAGTTGATTGTGTCACTGGTATGGGCCTTATGTTTGCTTTATATGCTCAGTGCGAGCTGAGGTGTGTTCGAATTATAGTACGAGTATATTTAGTCTGGTGTTAGTTGGTAGGGCAGATGGCAGGGATAATTGTGTTTAGGTTGGTCTGAACTCTATATTTTCTGAAAACTTGAGTTATGATGGATAGTACGATAAATGTGTTGGGCGGCATGGTTGGATTGAGTTTTCCTTTGGTTATAGGTGATGGTGTATTTGATGGTCTGGTAACAGTAATTATTGATTGTTAGACAGATGGTAGGATTGTTTGTGTTGCAGGTTGTTCTGGTGTATAAATTTGCTTTGTATGCTTTGGTTGTAATGGATGGTATGTTGCATGATATGTTTTCCAGTATACCTGTCTTGTGATTGCTGGTATATGACGAATTGTGTAGACAGTATGTATGTGTCAACGAGTCCTATAATGCTAATGTCTGCTTGAGTTAAAAAATGTGTTTGGTATGGGTGTTCAGTGTATTTTGACAAGTGTCAGTAAGCATGATGGATGTATAAGAAGAAGTTGCTTGTATCAATGATATGGGCAGTATGTTTGCTTTGTATGGCCATGTGGACGAATGATTGAAGCATGCTAGTGTCATAGCGGGTGGTATGGTTGTTAGGTATAGGCAGTGTAGATTGGTAGAACAGGTGGAATGGGTGTAAGGTTATTGGCTGGTCTCAGCTGTAGAGTTGCTCGAGTTATGATAGATATTATGCTTGGTGTGTTGGGCGGTGAGATAGGATTGAGTTTTTCTTTGGTTATAGGTGATGGTATGTTGGTTGGTCTTGTATTAGTAAGTAATGATGGTTTGACAGATGGTAATAATGTTTGCATTGTGAGTTGGCCTGGTATGCTTGGTATGCTTGGTTTAACATGGCTGGTATGTTGGGTTATATATTTTCCCGTATATATTTTACTGGTGTCTGATGGCAATGACAAACGTGTTAATGTTACAATTTTGGAATATTTTAGTGGGCATAGGCTGAGATATGCTTGAATTCTAATATGAATGATGTGTTTATTTAGTCTGGTATTGGTTGGTAGAGCAGATGGTGTTAATGAGTTACACAGGCTGGTATGGTATCTATGTAAGCAGCTAGGTTCCAGTTAGGAGCTTAGTTTGACAGTTGCAGTCGTAAAACTTTTTCGTGAAGAAGAATATATGGCCAAGTTTTCTGGTTGGACACTTGCTAGTATAGACTGTCATGAGCTGTGTATAAGCAGATTATATTCCCTAGGTGAAAAGTGAGCATGCTGGTGTAAATAAACTACATGAAAGAAGTGGGAAAGTTTAAGGTTTCTGTTGTTATGTTTGTTGTGTGAAGTATGTGAATATATATACACTGGTGGCTGACTATAATTCCTCTATTCATCGAACTATGTGCATGAGACACAAGGACATGAAGACTACTCACTGCTAAAAACAGTGTATAAATTTGAATAAGTTTTGGATCCTCGCAAACCACAAACTAAATTTGGTGATGTTGTGAGAATAAGCAGACATAAAGATGTATTTACAAAAGGATATACAATGAACAGGTCTACAGAGCTATTTCGTGTTGCTCACACACAACATTACTATTTTCGCACATATTATTTGGAAGACAAGGATCATATGCCTATACGTGGAGCCTTCTACTCAGATGAAATAAAGGTCATGAAATTTCCTGTTATGTATTTGTTTGAGAAGGTCTTACATCGCAATAAAAGAAAAAACACTGGCAAGAAAGTTAAATCTCAAGACAACTGGGTGGATATGAGAGACATAAGGAACAAGTAGCTTTAAGTTTGACCTTGTGCTGATTGTCACTGGAGGGAGAGGTGTTAAGATAGCTGGAGAAGTTATTTGACCCCGACATTCTTGTGTTCATAACAAGACGAGGTTCTTGATGGAGAGCTAAATCAGTTCCTAAGGCAAGTGGTTCACAACAGAGTCACCAGAGACATCGTCTTCAGAGTTTGAACCATCTCCTCGAATCTCGCTTAATCCTTTGGATCGACTTCATACACCCAGAGTTCGACCCACTGGAGATTCAACATCGTGGACACTGCCACAAACGAGCAATGGAGCTGTATGCGATATGTGGGAATTACTGTGACTATCAACACAAAGAAGTCCTGCCAGGTGCCCCTACGACTCCGAAATATATTACACGAAGTATGTGATGGAAGAGTAAGCTACTATGAGGGATGGTTTTCTACAGGAGCTGCAAGAGTTGCATGAGACTCTTGCTACATTAATGACACAAAATTAACATTAAAGACATGTGTTATTTTGTTAATAATATTATATGTGGTGGACGTGAACCACAGCAATAGACATGTTTGTTTGTAATTTATGTACAGTAAAAACATTTTTTTGTCCCTTATAATTTGTGTTTTACTATATTGTTGTACATCGGTGATGTTCATAAAATCGATCGGAATATATATATATATATATATATATATATATATATATATATATATATATTCCGATCGATTTATATATATATATATATATATATATATATTGGGTTACAATTTTGGTTTTAAAATGTATTGTTTATGAATATTTCATTACAATATATTTTGGAATATATTGTTTCAAGAATTTTGTTTTTTTTTTAATATTTACTATCATTCCTTTAAATGGTGTTTATGTTTTTAAATACGATAAAGTTGCTATTAAAAAATTTGGATGCACATTGAAAGCACTTTCGTTATTATTAAAAACTTTCAATACACATTATAAGCACATCCACGACCTTTGATGATTTTGAAAAATGCCCTTATAGGTATCCTGGTTAGTCTTATATATATATATATATATTTGAACAAATATGGTATCAACCGGTAACGAATGGCATATGGGCTGATATGTATCTAGTGTTTGAACGATTTGGTAACAAATGTTCATTCATATAGCATATCAATAATTGAGTTTGCGTGTTTGGGGCCGTAGCTTAATGGCAAAGTATCTAGTTACAAGGTTGGGTGATGCGAGTTACAGTCTCGCCGGTTCCAAACATAATTTTACAAATAGCGAGCTGATGCTCATTAGGTCGATAAGAACACACACACACACACACACATATATATATATATAATTTTTGTTTTAAAATGTATTGTTTGAGAATATTCCATTACACTATAGATTTAAATATACTGTTTGAAGAATTTTGGTTGTTAAATAATTACTGCCATGCTTTTTTAAATAGGGTTTATGATTTTAAAAATGGTAATGTGACTATTAAAATTTTTATATACTTTAAAAGAACTTTGGTTTTTAATAAAACTTTCAATACACATTAAGAATATATTTGTGAACTTTAAAGATTTTGTACAAAAAATGCCATTAATAATCCTGTTTATTTTTATACATTTTCGAACAAATATGGCATGGGTTTGTACCGAGAGGTCTACAGAGTTACATGCGATAGGCAATATGGCGACAGTAAGTCTGGGCCATGACGAACTTGTCCGAAGCTGCACACTGATAAACATGTATGGGTTAGTGACGTCATGTACTGGTGGCGACCTGGGTCGTGACGAACCTGTCCGAACCTGCATGGCCTATCTGCAGAGAGTTGGGCAAAAGAGGTGGAGCAGAAAAAAAATGACTACAAAGTTAACTAGCGGAATTAACGTTAATCCAATATGGCATCACTGGATTTTTTTTGGTGTTAAATGAGATGGCGTTGGAGCGACTAATCAAACAAAGGTGAGAGAAAGAGAAAGAAAGAAGGGAAAGAAAGCGAAATAATGTAAGACAGAAATAATGGGAACACTCGGAGCAAGAGAGGCAACATGGAATGATAGAGCATGAAGTGCAAGTACAAAAGTGTGATGGAGTGAATGCGACTAATCAAACAAATGTTAGTAACAAGATGGCAGAATCTAAGATGTCGGAATCCAAAAGGGCTGAGTCCAATATCGTAATCACAGAACTGGAATGACAGAACAGGGAGTCCGTCATTCCAATATGGTGGTCGCATGAATGTCATGATAGAGCAGGAAGTCTGTGAATCCAACATACTGGTCACATGACTGAAATAACAGAGCATAAAGTCCAGGAATCCAAGATGGTGGAGGCCGAGGTGGAATGATAAATTATAAAGAAATGTAATCCCAGATGATGGATACCAAGGTGGAATGATAGAGCAACTAGTAAGTGAATCAAATATGGAAGTCGCATGAATGGATTGATAGAACATGAAGTGCAAAAACAAGATGGCGATCACATGACTGGAATGCAACAGCATGAAAAATTGGGAGCATTGGGAGAAAACACCCGGAATTATAGAGGCAACATTGAATGATAGAGCACGGAAATTGACATACTGGCTACCAAGATTGTGGCTGGAAATGGCGTAATTCAAGACAGCGGCCGTAAATGACGTAATTCAAGATGGCGGCAGGAAATTATGTAATTTAAGATGGCGGCGGTCGGCCCAGAACAAACTAAGTTACTCTACTGTCGCGGCAGCAGGCGGAAGAATGGTCGTCTGGGTGAACAAGCGTTATCGAACATATCGAGTCTCACTCTGTCCAATCCGTGAAAGTGCGCCATGGGCAACCATGAGCCTCGGATGTTCGGGCCGACGCGACGTTGCACACGAGTTATTCTCATATAAATGAGCGAGTCCCGTTTAGTACCCCAGAAACGATCAAGTAAGTTTGTGACCTTGAACATATCTAATTTAGTAAAAGGTCTTATGACCTCACAGCTTACAATGGACTACTGAATCCCTCTAATCAATAACTTTGTCTTAACATTACCCTCCCCTCCTCCTCACCTATACTCATTCCATTGTATGAAGCCATGTCGGTTTTTTTTTTCGTTTTTCATTGGTTTACACATTGCTGGAGGACACCATCTTGTCCGCAATATTGGATGTCGGTGACATTGACCTAATCGCAACGACCTTTGTCCTTAGACCCAGAATTAGCAAAATTCACCAAAAAATTCTGAACTTCGAAAAACAAATAAAATAGTTTACAAAAATTTATTTTTAACAATTAAATAGAAAATTTTAATGTTTTGCGATAGAGGCGATTAAAAAAAAGGGGGGGGGGTGGTTGTCCAGAGGCGACCAGACACCAGGTTATGACGTCATCCAGCCACCGTATTGAATCCAAGAGAATTTGAACTTTATTTTCGATCTTGACCCCCCAGTGACCTTAACCTTAAACCCAAGAAATCGCAAAATTCTCTTAAAAATCCCTAAATATTCTAAGAATCCATAAAAAAAATATTTTTAAAGTTTTCATGAATTTTAAAAAAGTGTAGAAAAAGTTTTATTAAAGATTTATTTTAAAAATTTATAAACTGTTTATTTTAAAAACTTTCTTTTACGGAGCTTACCCCAGCATCACATCCAGTTGAAGACTGACCCTCATCAATGTTTCTCATTTAAATTAGTCGGTTCACCTCCACTCGCTCAACCAATGTTTCTCATTGCTTGATTACTTGTGTTCGCTTCACCCCCCCCCCAAACAGTGTTTTTTTATTGGTTGAATACTTACGCTCGTTCGAATCGCAGCCAATGTTTCTCATTGTAATAAAATTACCCTCCCCTAACCACTTACAACTGCTTGTTCTGTCGGATGCATCCCACTCACCATACAAATTTTTTTGTTTGTCATTTGTTTACATTCTCATCACCTATGTGATGCTAGTGTATTAATTATCGATATCGCCGCTAGAGAAGCTATCGATATAGCCACAATGTTAGTTGTTGCTGACCTTCACCCCAATGACATTCGACTACAAAATCGAGAAAAATCACATTTTATATAATTGTCCATTACTAGCATGTCACAAAAGGGGGGCCATACCAACTAACTATACTAGTCAACGACTGACTCCACCCAAGACAGGTTCCTGGCGAAACTTGTAGAGCACAAGTCTAGCTCCTGAAAAGACCAGTTCCTGCAAAACTGGCCACACCTACCGACAAGTCCAACCTGCCATACCACCGCCCTATACAAAAGAATGATAGACAATTTCGATCAAATTCACTAATAAGAGTCTCGTAGCTAACCATTTCGCACAAAATCCTAGCAAAGTATTCGCAAAAGATTTTTACCACATCTGGCATACGAAAAGGACATACTAACTGACCAAGCTAACTGACAAGGCCAACCAACTAGTTGCGAAACATTCTTAGAAATATTCCCTTCATTTCATTGTTTCGCCATATATAACTCGTGCATTTTAAACGACCCGAGTAAGGCATAATACTTAAGATCAAGCCATAGCATTCCACTTGCACACGCTCACATAAATTTGATCTAAAACAGACTCTCGCAATCGATTGTTTACACCACTGAATTAATAAGTCTTTCAGAGTGGCAGAAGGGACTGTATAAAAAGATAAACACGCATTGCTAGGTATATATAAATTTAATTAATTTAATTATTATATACAATCTGTATTCCTAATTATTTTTTCTGATGTTCGCAAATCATGGATAGTATCCAACAGTCTCATAATATATAATCCCGATCCTTCAGTTCATCGATGATTGAAGATATCTCGACAATGTGTGAGAGATCCCCGTGTTTTTTTTTTCAGGTCAATCAAATATCTGAGTCTATCAACAGGTTCATTCTGGTCCTCCACCATACAAATCTTAAACGATGGTGCTTCCCTGGAGGTAGTAGATGCTGGTAGTGATGTAGGTGTCACAGCTGAAAAAGTGGATGGCACCATACTAATCTTAAACGATGGTGCTTCACTGGAGGTAGTAGATGCTGGTAGTGATGCAGGTGTCACAGCTGAAAAAGTGGATGGCACCATAATAATCTTAAACGATGGTGCTTCACTGGAGGTAGTAGATGCTGGTAGTGATGCAGGTGTCACAGCTGAAAAAGTGGATGGCACCATACTAATCTTAAACGATGGTCCTTCGCTGGAGGTAGTAGATGCTGGTAGTGATGTAGGTGTCACAGCTGAAAAAGGGGATGGCACCATACTAATCTTAAACGATGGTGCTTCATTGGAGGTAGTAGATGCTGGTAGTGATGCAGGTGTCACAGCTGAAAAAGTGGATGGCACCATAATAATCTTAAACGATGGTGCTTCATTGGAGGTAGTAGATGCCGGTAGTGATGTATGTGTCACAGCTTAAAAAGTGGATGGCACCATACTAATCTTAAACGATGGTGCTTCACTGGAGGTAGTGGATGCTGGTAGTGATGTAGGTGTCACAGCTGAAAAAGTGGATGGCACCATAATAATCTTAAACGATGGTGCTTTACTGGAGTTAGTAGATGCTGGTAGTGATGTAGGTGTCACAACTGAAAAAGTGGACGGCACCATAATAATCTTAAACGATGGTGCTTCACTGGAGGTAGTAGATGCTGGTAGTGATGCAGGTGTCACAGCTGAAAAAGTGGATGACACCATAATAATCTTAAACGATGGTGCTTCACTGGAGGTAGTAGATGCTGGTAGTGATGCAGGTGTCACAGCTGAAAAAGTGGATGGCACCATAATAATCTTAAACGATGGTGCTTCACTGGAGGTAGTAGATGCTGGTAGTGATGTAGGTGTCACAACTGAAAAAGTGGATGGCACCATAATAATCTTAAACGATGGTCCTTCGCTGGAGGTAGTAGATGCTGGTAGTGATGCAGGCGTCACAGCTGAAAAAGTCAATGGCGCTGGTAAACCAGGAGACAATTCACTTGAAGAAGAAATTGATCGTGAGAAACCGTTAGCGGGCATTATTCACCCCATTTTAACGTAACTGGCCATTGATAGTCTAGCGTAGGAGCTAGCAGAGATGATTCACCTTTCACATTAGCCATTGTCAAACTGAGGCCGCTATTCCAGAACGTTCTGTTTGGATATATATATATATATCTCTATCTGTGTGTGTGTGTGTGTGTGTGTGTGTCTGTGTGTGTGTGTCTACCATCTCGGGCGAATGAAAAGCCATGACTAATCCTTAACTCGCGGAACGTATTTCTAAACGTGTATTCTCTATGTCCTGAGATGGTATCGCATGTGTCTCTGTTTGTTATTCGCCGCCCCTTGCGAGGCTATAAACAAATGAAGGCCACACTGTAAAGTGTTTATGTACAACAGCTTTTTGTTTGCAGAAATACATACCTGCCAGAGTTTAAATGTAAAGTTATATGAAGCGCTGACAGTTTGGAATAATTTTTCATAAAAAATTGCCTGACGTAATACGTTTATTTGATTATTTCTTAGGTGACAACTTACAGAACAATTATATGCCCAGGTATGTTTCGTGTTTGTAATGTAGAAATTATAGACGTAAATTTTTAATTGTTCAGATGCATTAGATCAGGAGAAATTCAACTATGTGGTTATATGTATATACTAATAATAAATATACGATATCTAGCGCTCCTGATAATCTTAGCCTTATTGTATCGTTGAAGCAGACATCACACAGTGCTAAGGGATATAATGACTCGTCGATCAAGTTCATAACCCCAATATGAACACACTGAACAAGAATGCAGACTTTTACATGAGCAGTGTGCAGCGTGAGAACTGAATACGTAACCTTATTTTCGATCTTGGTAATAAAAATTTATTTCCCGCCCCTGGGTTCTAATAAAATTTCTCTATAAATATATGTACTGTATTAAATATTACTTCAAATACACATTTCAACCAATTAGTACCGCATACGTTAGTTTTAATTCGTTATTATTGTATGAGTTTTACTGGCTGGAATCTAGATTTTTTTTTTTTTTTTCACATCTTGTTGAGCTTATAATCACAGATGCGCCAAGGCAAATTCATTCGTCATTGTGTTTCAAACCTGCAAAGAAATGTTACAAAGTTGTGATGTACAAATACATACTTCACCTTTAAGAAATTACTACAATCAGTGATGACTATTCACGTCTAAAATAATCCAGTCCCTGCTGTCTCACGTGAAATAATAAAGCCTACTCCATGGACCAACGACAATTTAATACGTGTGCACGCACATTTCTTTAGCAATCGACACGTCACTCGCTGAAGTACACACTATAAGCCTCCACAAAAACGTCGAACCGTTAGAAACACAACCTTATAACTCAAGCAACGAGTTTAAAACACTACGCAATTTTGAATTTCACACGGGACAAAAGATATTCCTAACACAAAAGCCATGTCGTCAGTCGTGCCAACGTTAGGTTGTTGTAACACGTCCCATCACTGAGGATATGGTTTTACCGTTGTAGAAGGCGGGCTCACGAGTCTAATTTGAACACACGAAGTACTGCTTTTTTTTTTTTTTGCAGTTTAAAGTCTCCAAATAAAAAAGGAGAAACGCAAATACTTTCTGACGTGAATTGTGGGTTTTGTTGAATAAATTCTGAGAGACGTAATCATTGCCAATAAAAAAGCCTTATTGTCAAACAATCTCAATTATATCATAGTGTTAACAAGCCGTGAGTAAGTATATTCATACTTAGCTCAGTTATTTATATAGATAGACTATTGAACATAACACGCGTGAACATATTAAACTTCTAATTAATATTAAAACCTTAAAAAAGTTTGCACCGACTGGGAATTGAACCCGTAATGCGTGCAAGATAGGCGATTACGCTACCAATTGCGCAATCACGACGCACAGCTATCGTTTGAAGCTGGATATGTGGTATATAGGCCTATACTAGTTAACTTTTACGTGAAGAGATTCGGACGGCTCTTAACATTGAGGTCTTCAGAGCCGATGCGGGAGATCGAGGTGAGTGTGAAGCAGTGCCGGAATGAAAACGTGGGAGGGGGGAGATCCCTGAGAAAACCGGCCAGACCAAAGGCATCGTCCAGCATGACTCCGACATGCGAAGATCCGAAGTGACCCGGCCGAGTATTGAATCCAGATCGCCTTGGTGGGAGGTAAGCAGGCTAACCGCTCAACCACCGTGCGTGGGCCCTTAACTGTTACGTGTTTTGCGTTGTTCCTAATGATAAAAGCCTTTAAAACATGTCGTACATATCACAGAGTGTTGCTTGCCGACTTTAACTTTTATTTGCAAAACAACTTAAATGTGTATGTTGCCTTATGTTTAGATAAATAATTGCATCAAAGCTTATAACGGTCTGGATGCTTTATATTGTTCATGAACGTCTGTCATGCTACCGGCTCCGGCAAAATTATTAGCGTTCTGCACATGCATAGGTTTCGTATACTCCAAGGATAAATCAGCGAAATCGGAGCATTAAGATGAAGGCTTCGGATGTGGCTTAGCTAAGGCCTTAGCTGGCGTAATAACGTTCTGGAATACGGATAAGGCCTGGGTATGGCTTGAGCTGTACCAAAACCCTTATAATAATGTCCTGGAATACCGGCCTAAGACTCTAAACTTGCCCCCCCCCCCTCCCAAATTTCTTAAAATATTATATACAAACCACACAAACAAACCAGCCCGTCAGACCCTATGTAAACTGCCCCAGTCGAAGACGTACATGTTTGCGACCGAGCGACACTGACAGTGACATGAAACTCCTCTTGCTATGAAATATAACGAGTTTTTGTCATGATAAAACACCATACATGCATTCGGAAGGACCCAGGTTCTCATTTTCGACCCAGTTATCGTGATTTGAGTATTTTTCGATGTTTTCCCGAAATCGCTCTCTGGATACGCTTGGATAGTTACTTATCGTAAGTCATGTTCGATTCCTTCCTCCGACACTGATTGTGTGTGCTGCTTTGTACAATACAAGGTCCGAAATTTTTTCAACTACAAATGGCGAAGCGTGGCAGGGGCCTGTTGTACTAGAGACTTTTTGTGCAAATTCCAAAAACAGTTTACCCAGGAAGCGATTAAATATACCGATAGATCTGGATATAATTCTAAATCAAAATTATTAAATAAAGTATTCACCTTCCTGCTTTGAAGGTAGGACTAATAATTTTTTTTTAATGCGAGTAATTTATTTCAACTTGCGACTCGCATGCACCACACTCAGCACCACATGCACAACAATCGGCACCACAATCAGCACCACATGCACCACAAAAACACTACATTCACCACAATAAGGACCACATGCACCACAATAAGCACCACATCCACCACAATAAGCACCACATGCACCACAATAAGCACAACATGCACCACAGTAAGCACCATACACACCACAATCAGCACTAAATGCACTACAATCAGCATTATAATCCGCACCACATGCACCACAATCAGTACCACACACCACAGTCAACACCATATACACCAAATTCAGCACCACATGCACCACAATCAAAACCACGCACACCACAATCAGCACCACACGCACAACATTCAGCACCACATGCATCACAATCAGCATCACATGCACCATAATCAGCACCACACACCACAATCAACACCACACACCACAATCAACACCACACACCACAATCAACACCACACACCACAATCAACACCACACACCACAATCAACACCACATGCACCACAAACAACACTAAAAACACCACAATAAGTACCGTATGCACCACAATCCTTCCAAAGACCAATCCACACACAAATCCACACCAATCAACACACCAATTCAGACATGTCCACACACGAATCCACACACAAATCTACTCCAATCTACACCAAACCTATCTACATCAGTCCACACCAATTTACACCGGTTCACACCAATCAGCACACCAATCAACACACCAATCCACATGCAAATCCACACTCCATTCCACTCCAATCCACACACCAATCCTCAACAATCCATACTGAATGATCCTGCTCAAGTGCTCATCTGATATATGATATATAACAAGCAGAATAAGATGCGTGCAGAATGGTAGGGACCTATATATGTTGCATCCTCCCGAAATTTCAAAGGCCTTTTAGACGAGATTATTTCAGAAAATAATTATAATCTCATTCCTCAAAAATTTCCCTTTGTGACAGATTCCTGTTCCAGTAGCAACTGTATTATGACAGCTTAATTTAAATGATACATGACTGCTACATTTTAACGTAAAATAGATAACCCTTTATGTGAAAGAACTCATTGACGAAATATATTTTCATATTTAAAAAATGTAATTTGTGGCAGGTCAGCGATGAGAAATTAGTGGCTAGCGAGTCGGTCACAGGTTTTTCAAATCGTGTGCTAGGTGATGAAGTGGTTAGACTACCCGCTTGTCACGTAGGCGAACCGGGTTCGATACCCGGATTTTCGCATGTGGGCATCGTGCCGGACGCTGCTGCTTTTCAGCGACTTTTCTCGGGGTCTCTCGTTCTCCCCGCCCTTTCATTCCGGCGTTGTTCCATTCTCACCTCGCTCACACTCATCGGCTCTAAAGACCTCGTTGTTAGGAACTGCCCAAATCTTTACACTTCCCTACAGAAATACACGCTATAGTATTTGAACGGGCATAGATCGCCCCCGTTTCATCAAGCTGAGGTGCTATCCGCTACGCTAGACGGCATAATAATATACATACGCGGCTCCCTACAGTATATAAACATTATCAGACAGACAACTGCGTACTGGCAATACGGATGCTCCAAAATAAAAGTATTTATTTTGAAAACAAATATGTATTATTTTTATTATATAATATACAGAACAGACCGTTTCTAGGCTCTATTATTTATTCGCGACTGGTTTTAGCTCGTGAGGTTATGGAATAACAGAAAAAATATCCGCCATTTTCTCCTTCTGATTTTTAGACACAAAACAATCTGCGTGGAATCTGCCCCCCCCCCCCCCCCTTGTTGACCTTCCTCAAATCATCATCCATGTTTTGTTTGCTACTGTTTTTATCGTGGACGCATACTTGGCGTTCACAAACTGAGCAGTCGTCGTCAGAACAAACAGCAAATTTGGTTATGCGTCGTGGATGGACGCAAAACTAGTTTGTATCGCAGTCATAATACGACTGCTGGCCTTGAGCTCATGATATGCATTCGACTACAGAATAAATATCATATTTATTTTTCATAACAGCCAGCTTTTTCCTTCGGGATAATCTATGAATATGAATATGTATCTCTACATAGTACGTAATTATTGCATGTTTTAGAGAAATATTTTTTATTCGTTTTACAAAATGACATCTAGAAAGGAAAGCAGCCGTTATTACAGATTTAAAAAAAAATTGAATATTTCAAGGGGACCAGGCTCCATGGAACCTATTCCCACACCCGGCTACATTCTTGCTTTTGTTGGTACATATGTACCACACCTTAAAATGCATCCGGTATATTTGTAGAAGAATGAGCGGTGTTTCCATGATCTACTACACATCGCTTGCTCAGTGTTGGAAATTGTTAAGTAATATATATATACAAGAATTGTATAAGGATGTTCTAAAATACAGAAGCACAGAAACGTGTGCCCACAACATTGAAACGGAAGAAGGTGTCACCTTTTGAGTGAAATACGTCACGTAGCGCCTCACGCATCTCGGCATCTGTAAGAACATCACCGAAAGTTATTAGCCTTTTCGAAACAAAATATGCAATCATTCCAAAACCAAGGAAAACCGCGTCAGTTTCCAGTACAAATTGCAACTATTCTAACAGAGTTCATCCTTCCGTGACCTAATCAATTCGAATTCTTAAGGGTATAAAAAACACACACTTGTGTTTGCGACCATATACGTGATTGATCTCAAGTTTTAATATTTTGAGCAATTGAGTTGTTATTGCGTACGCGACGCAGCAACCGTTTTCGTGCTTTAGCGCTGTTTGTCTATAAATAGTTTCGATATACCTTTTAAAAATAGATCTAATGTAGCAAATATAGAGCATAAATGTTTGCCCAATTAAAAATACCTTTACGTTTAGGCCTACCGCGAAATAGTTTTAATTTGTTAGATGCTGGGGCGACTTAGAAACCCTAAATTTTTTTTGTTGTCATTTCGTAACCAGCAGTGTACTAGCTGTGTATTTTTAATTTCGAATATTAAAATTCCATATAATGTTAGATACTCCTTAACCACATGGCAATAAACAATTTTTAGCGTTTCAATGTTACACCAGCTAGTACAAAATAATTCTGGTTGACGGTACATAGAAAGCTATGTCGATCCTAGGCGAAGTAGCCTTTACTTCTAGGGAGATCTGGCACGTTTGAAAACGACAGTATTTTTCTTTTCAACAACCTCAAATAAAATGTCCTCTAGACTGTTTAAGAGTCATCCCGTGCTTTATTCGAGGCGTTTTGAATAACGTAAGACGGGATATTTAACGGATGTCCGCTGACGTGCAGTTGTGTTTGCCGGAGATGTTCCACAAATACAACTGCATGGACGCTCGAGGCGCCACGTCTTGGTTGGCTCCCCTGCACACACACACGCACACACAGCCTGCCGAGCCGTTGTAACTCACACGAACTGCGAGCCTGGCAAGTGCGTGGGAAGTGGTCGCTCTGTGGGCGTTTCCCGTCTCTTACGTCACGACCCCATGTCACATGCGCCGTCATTTTCACTGCCACCTAGATCGCCTGCGAAACGGCCGAGATCGTCAGCTTGGAATAGTTTTCTTTCGAAATAATGGCGTCGACAGAGTACGCGATAGCGCATGTAGAAGCACGCTGGCCTCCTAACCTGAGCCTTAAAAATGTCTGCACCTTACTTTTTTTATATCATGTTTACTTATTTTGTAATTCCCCCCCCCCCCCCCCCACTTCGCATTTGTTTTCCATTTATAGTTTAAATGTTTTGGACTGACGTATTAGATAATGTCACCTATTTCTAATACCAGTCAATACCAAATGTATTTTTATGTTTCTCCGTCAGTTAAAATGACAAATATTATTAATTACTACTTGCGAGGCAAGAAATATTAATGTAAACATTTAAAGTTTAGTTTTACCTTTAAAACATGTTGCAGTGAAATTTTTTATGGTCAAAATTGTTGCCGTGTTGCTAAATAAAATAAGAAGTTCGTGTAACTTTAAGCCCACTTGACACTCGCATATCCAATGAATTTTGACGAGGATCTCTAATTCTGAGACAATTAGAACATATCATTTGAAAGTCTGTTCAGCAAAATAAGTTTTACACTAGAGCTGTGAGAATGGGCAGAATAGTTCCTGAAACAAGGAATACAATTGTATATTTTAATTCGCAATCGTTACGAAATTATATCGATTGAAGCGATTCTGTTAGTTAGTTCATATATATATATATATATATGATGAATTATATACTCCAGCACAATAAATTTGGATTGAAAGGCCTGAGCTACTGTATGCAACACTAAACGCGTCAGAAGAACTGGCATTTGGATGTAAGTTCTTCCATGTTGCTCAGTAGAACTACTTCTTAGTGAAATTTGGTGTTAAATCGGTTAAGTATTTCTTCATAAGTCAATGCATATACATTATTTTCAGGGATAAGAATTCTACAAAATGGTCGTATTGGATTGGAAAGGGCTAATTTAAATCCCCCGGTTTTATGCGTAAAGGCTTATTATGGGACGGGAAATAAACTATCTATTGACCTAACTTAAACTAACACACATGCCTTACCTAGGATTCGAATCGAAAACCTCTCGCATCCAAGCCTGAGGGCGCACCAACCGACTGCGCCACATGAGGTCGGCTGTAATGGATGGACAAAAGGAGTTGTGAATAAGCATATTTAACATTCGCAATATTTAATTCCGGCAAAAAAAAACTAGTGGTAACAGTATAATTGATCAGTATATATGTAAAGCTAACCAAAAATATTCATTAGCCCGCAATTTTGAAATTAAGAAGCTTTTTTACTATAAGTATGCAACTTTATGTGGCATACCTTAAGTACACCTGAATGCCAGCATCGGCACTTAAGATCAAATTCATATGTATGGTTCGCGGGACTTTCGCCCTTACTCGCCCTTACAAATAGGTCAAAAATATTGTAAGAATATGGTTTCGATCCAGCCACTCACTCTTGTGTGGCCAATAAAGTGAAGAGAGCGAGTGAAGAGATCTAGACAGCTACCAGTAAAGTGTCTTGATAACTAGGCTACTGAATATGGCAGGGAAATTGTAGTCTAAAAGTGATAAACATGTAATATGCCTTCCATTAATCAAAATTGATACATATATGTATATATAATAATCCACGCCTCCATTTGCACAGGGGCTGGGACTGGGCTGGGGTTCAGTCATCCCGCCATTGTTGTCGAAACACAATATATACATCACAACATGCCTCCATAGTTTCAAGATAGATATGTACATGATTCCCGTTACTCATGTCTCAACAAGAGGCATATTAACATCACTACCACCCCACCATGAACTCAGTTTCGTCCATAAACAAGCTAGGATGTTCTTAAATATAAATATGTTATAAACACAGGTAGCAGTTTGTAAATAAGTACGAGTCCATGGTCAAGACTGTAAAAAATAGGCATGGAAGATAAATGAAAATATGCTAAGCATGGCATGCATATACATTACATCCCGCAGTATAAATGTAAGCACTATTTAGGGTGATGTGGGATGAGGAGGAGGCAATAGTAAATTGGAAATGTTGGAACAAAAGCATGTGCTGATTAGGGCATGTAAAAAGAAGTTATTATATGCACTCAGCAGTCGATGCATCCTCTACCAGAAACACCACTTAATCACCGCAATGTTCTGATTTCACATTAGCCATGTCGTCGCCAAATTTGCTTCCGTCACAACAGATGCCACTGTCGGGAAACCTCTACGTAATGAGATAGAAAGCATCTCGCATTTGCTGCATGATTACATGGCTGGTAGGATGCCCTGCGAGCATGCCTTCCATAACTACGAACAATGAGAACTGCTGAACAATGAGATGATTAGTATGTCACATATCCGTGCTTGCTCCCTGCAGTTAGCCTCCAAAACCCCGCATTTTCTTATAACTCAGTGAAGATGCCTGCATACTGCTCTTAAAACATCTCCATCGTACAGAGCAGTTCATGTGACTGTGCATCACAATTGCCACTAGCATCACAATTCATATCCTCCCCACCATTATCCGAGATGGACACATAGTCTGCTGTCTCAGACAGTGCAATGTACAAGGCGAAACGGGTTCAGTCCCCGGCCGGGTAACTTTTGGATTTTAGCAAGTGGGAATCGTGCCGGACAATGCCTCTGGTTGGTGGGTTTTCTCGGGGATCTCCCGTCCCCCCCCCCCCGCCCTGGCATTACGTTGCTGCTCCATTCTCAACTCATTCCATCCTCATCGGCTGTCAAGATTTCGTTGTCAAGAGCCGCCCAAATCTCATAACTCAACTCTACCCACTCTCCTCTAGCATTTTCTATTAATGTATGCGACAATTTTTAATTCCATCCTATCAAAATGGTTTATTACGGTGTCTATGCAGGATTTTTCTCTTTATCTTCTTAGTTAAAGGTTAAGTATAAGTACTCTAAGGGAGATAGTGATGACCTCATTCGCTGCTATGGCTGCCCAATCCCTCGCCGCCGCGATGCATGCCAACTTGCGTGATTTCCCTCACTTGTAGGTGTATAGGGCCTAGCCCTGAGACGCACTTACATCCCGTTTTTACCTCAGACGCACACTTATCACTTATATTCAGGGTAGGTTAGGAGAAAATCGAAGCATTCAGTTGTGAGATGGCAGTGAAACGAGAACACAACTTTCATTCTCACATTGGTCGAGCTGCCTTTTTATAGTCCATTCACGGTTACTTCGCACTTTTATGAAGCCCTACGTAAATTCTACATTCATATCATTCCGTTATACGTGAGAAAATACATCGCCATGTGGCTTATCTGTTTCAACAGCCAATTGCTTTGTTTACACAGGATTTCTTCAACTTCCTTACAATATTGTATTTCATAAAGCGAATATTGTTGTATCTCATAAAGCGTAACGTAATTACGTACAATTTTCGACCATACTTAATTCTGTTTTATGACTTATTGTGTATTGATAATGGTGCAATTGGTAATTATTTTTACAGATTATTGAAATAGTTGTGTTGCGATATAGCGCATTGAGCCCATTACACAATAATATTTCGTCGTAAAATAGAGTATCTTCCAGGGTGAGGGGGGGGGGGGGGCGAACTACAAAAGGTAGTTAACCGCTCCTTATTTACGCGAGAGATCTCGGTGAAGAGCAAAAGGGCATGCTATTTTGGGCCCTGGTTCTAAACAGGTAGTAGGAATATGATTTAGGTATAATAAGTTACAATTGTTGCAGGAGTGTCATTCAAACTAGCATGTGTTTGTAATCATCAATAGGGCAAGATATGTTTTATTAGGGTAACTTTGTATTTGGCAATTTAATTCCTGGATTTTATATGGAGAGAGATGACAGGCAGGCAGGAGGGTTGTGTGAGATATGTGGCTTCACGGCCGGGGAAGCATCTCCGAGCAGGGGAGCTCATGCTGGTGTTTTGTTAGACATCGGAGGAGGTCAGACTTCGAGGGCCACGAGTGCGTCCTGCCCTGTCCTTCGCTACGCCTGCGAGGGGCGCGCGTATTTGTGTAAACCCCACAGAGTGATTGAATATTTAAGTCGTAACTATTAAAGTAATTATAATGATTTTGGTAGATATGAAGTAAAGAACGCACGGGACAAAAATCCTTAATAAAACAGCCGAGCGAGGTGGCGCAGTGGTAATTCACTGGCCTCGCATTCTGGAGGACACGGGTTCGATTCCCGGTCCGCCCATCCTGGTTTAAATTTTCCATGGTTTTCCTAAATCACTCCAGGCGAATGCTGTAATGGGTCATTAACGAAGATCATAGCCCATTCCTTCCCCAATCTCTATCCCCTGCGCAACTTGCACCCTCCCTAATGACCTCGCTGTCGACGAGACATTAAGGCCATTGGTGCATGAAAGCATTATATTTATTAGATTTTTGTCATAACTTGTTTCACAGCTGATTTTTCAGAAATTTTGGCTCATCAAGGAGTAAATAACAACTTTTATCACCTTCTTACATTGTTACAAATGCGCTACGTTAGTTATTCTCGGAGTATGGAATATCTAACAACTTAAGAAGATGCTAAAAGTTGTTATTTACGTCTTGACGAGCCAAAATGTTTGAAAAATACGCTGTGAAACAAGTTATGACAGATATTATATAAATATACTGCTTTAATCCACCAATGGCCTTAATCTCAACTACCAACTACCATAATAAAACAGAACAAACGGGTCACCTGGAATCGAGGGAGAAGGCTCATTGTTGTCTGTGCTGGAGGGCTCTGCTTGGCCGGCGAGCTCCCCTAGCCTCGGCGAGACCAGAAGTGGCACTTCAATGGGAGAAGAATGGTCGTGAGCGACGGAAGTACTTGCGGGTTCGCGTGCTCAAGCCGCGGTTCCCGATTAGACTCGCGAAAGAGTTGTGAGGGGCTTTGGTCACTGCGAATCGCGGCCGAAGACACGATTCTCGCGCGGACAATTAATTAGGCTCGTGGTAGTGTCGCCGCGGAGAAAACCATTTTGGCCTTGCGTATTGTGACCGGAGCTGCGATTACGAGAGGGACAGAGTTGATTGAGCTCGTGTTTAAGTACTTGAATAAAACGCAGCGCCCGCGATACGTATTTCGAATACAGATGTTGCTTCTCACGGAATATTTTGCCGAAACTGACTCTCGAGTACCCGGAAGGCCATGAAGGCGGTCACAGTGTGTTCCCATTGCGGTAATTATCTGGGAAGGAAAAAATAAATATGTCATTGTCCATAGAAGAGGTGACTGCTTGATGTGCATGGGCAGGAGTGTCGCAATATATGATAGACGTTATATAATGCATGTACTTATTTATGAACACAGCAGTCCTACTTTCCAAATCGGGCCTCTCGTTGGGAATTCGCACTCGCCGGGATTCGAACCGAGGACAATGAAATGAGTATAATAATTATGAATTAGTAACAAATTAAAATTTATTTATTTTTAAAGCAGTTATAAATTGTGTAGGCTACATGATAATTACAAAATTTGTAAAAAAAAGTCTCAGAAGTACTGTAAACGAATTTAAAGACAGTGTTCGTTTAACTGGAATAGCAGGACACAAGATGATTTGTTATTTAAAGAAATGTTTAAATTTTTAAATCAATAAATGCAACTATGATTTATATTAAAAACTTTTTAAAATGGTTTCATTGCAGGATTTTTAAAAATAAATTACATTATTGGAATTGTAAATTATGGGTACCACCAACAAATGTTCATTTTTTTTAAAGAACAATACAACCGAGATGTCAAGGTCGTCTAAAGGTCAGTCGTATTCACACTGTGATCCCCATCGTGGGCAGAGGATCTGAAAAAGGAGCAAGCATGGGCCCATTGAAATAACTTTGCCTCTCTCTTTAAACTGCTGTCCCAAGATCGTCCTTTTCCTATTACTCTCGGTAATTTTTATGTTTTGAGGAGATATGTGACGTGAGAGTTTTTGTAACTACAATGTAGTAGTAACCTATTGTTTGAGATGGTGAATTTCCGAGACCATGTTTCCCGGCATACAAATGATCTGCTAGGTCTACTGCGGAAAAATAAGTATCTGTATTTTTTAATTAAATGTCGCATAATTAACTCGTAGAAAAGCAGGGTCTAGCTATATACAAATGCATGTAAATGCTATAATAATTTTTATAATACTCACTATTCAATACATTTGCATTGAAATTTGCCCTCCGCATTCTTAAGAGTTGTCAAGTAGGCCTATATTATAATTAGATTTATTCTCAATTCCAATTAAGTGTTACAGGCAAAAACGGTATTAAGACATATTTATTTAAATGTTTAATATATACGTGTACACAAAACATTCTCACACATGTTTGGATCTACATATTTCATAAAATTTGAACATGCAAAATAAGTATACTCTTTTTGAGTAATGTTAATAAGTCCTTTTTATAACTCTTTCTTTATAAAATTGGAAACCTATTTTTCGTGGCGCGGTTATACCACTATTTTTTTTGCGTTTGTGATAAGAAAAAAAAAACACCACATTTTTCTCTGATAAAATCATTTGATGACTAACCATTCACTTAATTTTTTTTTTTTACCATTTGTAGGTTGTCGTTTTATTAGGGTCTTCTGGAATAGTGATGCCTGTATAATATTAGTATTTACTGCCTGAGAGTAACAAGTGTAACAAGTCAGTAAAAACACTTTCTTAATTTTCCCACTTAATCTACAATCTATAATTATTACACTTACGGAAACAAGAAACGCGCCTACGCCAACCAGCACACTAACCGCCACAGAAACAACGTCCATTGCAATCTGAATAACTTGATTTTTTAAAAAGGGGGGGGAAGGAAGAACTCCGGAAAGACGTCACAACATTTCCGATTTTTTTAAAATACGTTGTTTATTTTTTTTTGTTAGGTTAGATTTCCTTCAAAAAATTTCGCGTCAGTCATGTTTCGTCCTGAGTCGTAGAGCATTCTTTCTTTTTTCACCACTACAAAGTTATCACAAAACCCATTTTTACTTATATTCTGTGACGATACGTTTTCCTTCCAGCCATTATTTGTTGCAAGTATAACGTTTCTACTGTGGCTAGATCGCCGTCAAGGAGGCTTTGTACAGTAAACGTCTGGTCGGGGCGGGGATGAAGTAACTTCGAGAGAGAACAAAGTGGAAAGAGCAACAGAGAAGAGCGCACTAGCCAATAGGAAAGTGAGTTTTCGCAAAGTTCTCCACAAGCGTGATGATTTCATTCTGCGCGTACAGTTCCAGTAATCGCTAGAACAAAATACCTGTAAATGTAACATTCCGTAGGTAAGAACGATTCCATTATCTTATCCACTTTTTATAGCAAGGTCTTAAATTTATACTGAAAAAGATACAAAGAAACTAATATTTTGTGGCGAGAAGAAAGGATATCACTTATAAACCTACCGTAATAAATAGTATTTCATATATGTACATTAAACTAATTATTAAGACTCTTGTTTTTAAAATTTTAGTTGTAGCATTTGCACTTGTCGATATGGAACATTTAGAAACTTTTCATTTGGCGTCTGTATATATAATTATTTTGGACTCGTCCCTTTAACAAACTATCGAATTAATTTCTTCTACTTCCCATTAAATTACTTTCAATATTAATTTTCATTGCATTGTCGATGACACATGAAATAGTTAAAAATATTTTGTGAAACAAATATACACTATTATCAATTAACTGAGCGATCATTTATAAGTGATCATTCTTCTTCCAGGTGCCGAAGAACTGTTATTCCGTATTATTCAGTTATGAATTATTTAATGTTTCAATTATTATCGTATATGTAGAAGCCAAATAGGCTATTAATGAAGATTATATGTTTATATTCGTATACTTAGCCTTATTATTAAAAATTTTATATATAATTTATGTTGCTTATAATTGTTTATAAGTAGACCACAGGAGAAATAAAATAGACGTTATTTTTTATCTGTCTAAATGCTGCGGCTGTCAAAAGTAGGCTTACATAATTACATTACGGTTAGACTATTAACATATTCTGTTCAGTGATTTGTCAAGCGACTTTTCAAATTTATGTCCCTACAGAGAATCGAACCCACGCCAACTATTGCGACAGTGTACTGTGGTGTCGTGAGCTGAGATTGGTAATTTAGGAACAGAAATATGGTTCGAATCATGAAATTTCTTTCGCATAGGCATAGTGTTGAAAATATATAGATCTTTTGGTGTACTCGACGCCTGATAATTCACCTTGATTAAAAAATCAGGCCACTTGCAAAAATTATGCAAAATTAACATAAAGTTACTTTGTAATATCTACAAAAATAACCTTATTGCATATTCCTTTTTTACGTTTCAACTTTTCAGGAATTGTGCGCAAATATTAGTAGATATATTTTTTTCTAAAATAGAGATGTTTCCTACATTCTTTCTGCTTGCCACATTGTAGTACAAGAAATTTTAACTCTCATACTGTGGTCCTTTCTTCAGTTGTGTGGATATCACTCGAGAAAATCGCATTTTTAAAAGAGACTACGATTTTGCACGAGAAAAGCGGACACCGCCATGCTCATGTGCGTGTGACAATATTGTACATGTTGTTCTTTGTTTTTTACATGAGGATGCCTTAGCGAGTTATCTGTGCAATTGGAAATCTAATAACATTTTGTTGTTTCGGGCGAATTTAATGTTATTGCTGTGCCACCGAAAACCAGGAAGTGTTGCATAGTGGAACTATGCAAAAATACAATGAAATATACTCCTGATAAGACACCTGTAAATATTCCAAGTGAAAAAAAACCAAGTTTGAACGGTGTAGAAACATAGTGAATAGTCGTAAAATACTAAGCAGTTTGCGACACAAGTACATGTTTTGTGTGCGGAGATCATTTCAGCATTAAGTAAATGTATTTTCTTGCTGTAATTGCATTGGCCTAAATCGTAACACCGTGGCGTTTATTTTAAAGGCACTGCCTGAATGGCCTACAAGAATTTGCTCTTACGTGTCATGAAAGCTTATCATGTGGTGTACACAAAACACGGTTTGTAAGTTTGCATTTTGTTATTAAAGAACAAAAACTTTCTTTTCAGATTTACATACTAATAACTTTATCATTGTAAATTGCTCATTAATTTTGAGGCTATATGCTTATGTTTATCTCTGGTATATAGGCCTAGGTTTAAAACTTTTCATTAATAATAAAACCTTATTATGCTAATTTAATCTATTGAGATTTAATCTTTCATCCCTATTTTTAGGACAAATAGCAATGTACTGGGATACGAAATTAACAATAAATTGCTACCCGTATGGATATAGGTCACATGTTCATGAAAAAATATTGACGCTATTGAGAATTGAGAGGTGTGGATTTGCAGGAATATAGTTAAATTCAGTATAACGACATAAGTCTATATATAAAAAAAATAAAAACGTTGTTCGTAAGGGTCAAATTCTTCTATAAAATATTTACCTAAAAGTTTAAATTTATTTTGTAATGCTTAACTAAAAGGTGTTTAGAAACGCTGACATTTCAAATATCAACGAAAGTTGCGACAGTTGAAGCGAAATCAGATTAAAAATAGTAGGTCCAAATTTTGCAAAGAAAAGTATACGTATCCAAAAAACATGCCTTCCATATTTCAAAGTTTCTCTGTAGTCCACAGCAACCAGCTGAATATATGTTAGCATACTGATGCTAAGATAGGGAAACCCAGACATGTACAACTACGTCACACACATATTAGCCAATAGAAAAACATTTTGAATGTTTATAAATGAGTTAAAAAATGTAACATTCTGACAGTGTGATGATTTGAAAAAATAACGTGCGCATGGGAATAATATTTATACTGGTAGTAGTATATATGGTAATAATTTTAAAATCGTGAATAAGGGTGTAGGCCGTAATTGACTTTTCAGGAAAATTCCTTATTGCCTTAGGCAATTAAAAAAAAAAATAATACCTGTGTTCATGGCAAGGAAGAAACATTTCGTGAAGTTCCACAATATGAAACGATTTCGATAAACGGTATCGGAGAATGTAATTTTCCTCGCGCCAGATCTTCGAGTACCATCCGTCCCGAACTCTGGGCAACACTGTGGGTATGCCTGCTCAAGTGCTGGATCCACTCGCCGCTGACGAAGACTCGCATGCACTCTGCTGGCGCATTCTCAACTAGAATTTCGCTTTACCTACATATCCCGAGAATTTTTAGCATTACATTGAAACTACTGTTAAAATGCAAATCATCAAAGCCTAGTTTTGAAGATTAAACTTGGCGTAACGATTCTATGTTGAATTATTGCGATTCAAATGCCCTGCATCCTAGAAAAAGCGCATTTTTAAGTGTATTTTGAAACTAGTCAGAGCATACTTATAACATAAAAAAGTTATGAAACTGTTCTCGTCAGTGAAACATGACATTCAACATATCATTCTAAGTTATAACTATCGGGTTTTCTTATTATAACACATAAAGTCAAAATTCGAGAAATAATCGGGCTACAGGTGTTTTAAAAATGTTCACAGATCTTGTAAAGTTTAATATACTATATATAATTGTTTGAGTTAGTGTGAAATATTATTTAGCTGCAAGAATGAAGTAGAAGTCTTTTTCTGAAGGCTGTAGCAGACACTGTAAAAAATTGTTTAATTTGACACGAAATGTATGTGGCAGCTATCTCCACTGACATCGATGTAATTATACAGCTGCGCATGTCAACGTTTCTTTACTCTACGTTAAAGTAAATTTATCCTACAAGTTAGTAAAATAACATATATATTCTACAACTAATTTACATAGAACGGTATAAAAGTACTATTACTATGCAGTAGAAAATACGCTGCAACATTCGTGTATTTTCTCTCCACGGCAAGTAAATTTACGTTGTACATTTATCACTGTTTGAATAAGCAATTTTCCTGTCAGCATATGTTTTTACAGCTGATTCACGTTAATTCGCGTGCTTTGAATGTGTATTTTACAATATTCATGTTATGTAACAGAGTTATAATAATCTTATCTCCAAAATGTGGCCAATAATTGATTTCAGATATATAATATACAGTTATAAACGAAAGCCAGCCTATTCCCTCCGTGGGAGTTAAGTTCCCCTTCTGAACACACAAAAGGAATTTGAAGTAGTTCTACTCCATACCACTACAACGCATGTTTTAAACAAATACTTGTAGTTGTATTTCAATTCATAGGGACATTAGTGTAAAATTATCAATACTGTACTTGTTTTAGCAAATTACACATAAAAATGTAAGTTTACCGATAATGTATGTGTGGTAATATACTTACGCTCACAAATACAAGTTTACACAAACACGATCATTGTAAGATTACACAGTTGAATATGTACATCTATACTGACATTGGGTGTTCATACAACGACCATGCAGCAGTAAAAATACAAAACTGTGAGTGTTCATACAACGACCACGTAGCAGTAAAAAAAAAAATACAACTTTTAGTTTTCATACAACGACTATGTAGCAGTAATAATGCCTATTAAAGTTTTAGTGCAGGCTGTGGGTGTATTTATACGTATGCTTCAAAATGTGTAAATCAACACCAACATCGTGTTTTTGAAGCCATTTATTAATGTATTTTCACAAAATACATGTAGTAATGTCTGGATTATTAAGAATATTTGTGTAAAATTACATGCACCGTACGCGTGGTTTACTTAGTAAACAGTTGAGGAGACTAAGTGACATTTAAATATTATCCTACTTCAGTGGGATATTACAGATATTCATTGGTACCAAACCACTGCATATTACAAATAGCCTCTTTGAAATTTGAAGGAAATGTAAATAACAGTGAAAAATTCTTTGTCATAAAGTCACCCCCCCCCCCATGTCTAATGTCACCCCCTCGTACGGTACTGTGGTTGTTTTTACAAATGACACAAACAAAATATCCAATAATAAACCATTTTTTGTTTAAATTTAAACCTATTTTTTACAATTGACGGGAACATTTCAACTTAATAAACAGATGCTTTATCGCCAATCAAAAACAATAAAATTTTCTGTTATCTAGTCAACTGCCTTCACAAGAGATGGTTTCACTCAAAAACTCCGATCGTTTTTTGAGCTCCCAATTTCACTATACCTGCCGCAGCAAGACTGCGTATGTTTTGCTTGCCATCATGCAGTAAACTTATTAAAGTTTTGCTACATATAACTGCTATGAAGTCTTGATGCATTTTTGATTATGGCTTTATTGCTCCGCTAATTAGCCTATACACACACACACATATATATATATAGATCATCTATATAACATGTGCTACATATATAGTGTAAAAGGTGCTTAATATTCTGTTTCAAGTAATCTGCTCTGCATCTGAACGCGATGCACAGACCGCACAAAACTACCAGCCATTCACACTGAGCATGCATTAAGAATGCAATTACTTTCGAACAAGTTCATAGAGGTTACAATTTGAAAGGAGCCTGTGGCGGAGTATTTCAGTGCTAAAGGTAACTGTTGGACCGGAGTAAGCGGCACGTTTCTGTTCTTTGCAGGTTCCTGTTCCTTGAGTGCGTCAACGGAACTCTAATTACATCTAGAACACTAAGACGACTGGTTCCGATCACCTGCAACTTTTGTTTTTTGAACATCTAATTCACATGCAAGTTCATTTCTATCAGGTATTAGCCGTTCGCGTTTCATCACTTCTAGATAATTCACACGCATAGAGCAATTCTGCATCAAAGTAAACTCATTTATAAATCGACGCACTGCAAAGCAACACAAAATAAACATACGTTAACTCAAAGTCCACACGTTAACAATGGTCGGATACTTGACGGCCAGAAATTAGATCATACGATTTTATTGTGAGTTTGATTTCCGTCACGGATAATGATTGATGGTGAAACTAAAAGTAAATATTTATCGATGGTGAAGTTTTTTGAAGACCGTTAAATTTATTAACAAAACAACGTTTAATATTTTTGAAACCCGCCACAAATAGTACCTTAATTTCTGGTTTCTAAAGATACAACATATTTTCGAAATGTACTTGCAATTTACATACCGCCGGTTCAATCCACAAGACCAGCAAATATGTTGAACTTATGGAATTATTTTGTGTAAATTGTTGTAAATATAAAAAGTGTACTTTGTCTATAAATAGTAGCTTATAATTATATTACGAGTACATGTGGTAGAGTATATGGGACCCATGTTTAGTATGCTTGGCGATCATTGAAGAAAAAATCAGCTTCCAAATATTTTTTTATTTTTCAACGTGGAACTTCTTCTTTTATATGCATAGTACCCTATCCCCTCCACCACTTCTTCATCCGAAAAATGGTCATACCCGTGCTGAAAAACAAAGTCAATTAATATTTTACAAAATATCCCTACTTTTCTAGTTTTTCCAAGCAGTATTCAGGATTTTAAATAAAGTTGACAGTTGTGGTTTAGAATTAGAACAGGAATGATTTACTCTCTAAATTTGAATCAGTGAGAATTTCACTGTTTAAATCAGTCAACAGTACCTGACTGATTCAACAACAGTGAATTTAACTGATGAATCAGTGAAAAAATACTAGATTTCCTTCACTTATTGATTCAGCGACATTTTCGTCTGGTTCATCAGTCATTTATTTCACTGTTTTTCAGTGGTTTGTTTTTTGACTGATGGATCAATTAAACAGCGTGTAAAAATGGCCGTCACACAACTTATAAAAATGGCCGTTAAACAAGTGTTTCAAGTGAAATAACAACGAATGATCTTATAAAACCAAATAAAAATACTTTCTAAAATGTGTTTCGTATTTCAAAACATAATTTTACCAAGTAATATAAACATACAGCCTTTCATTCCGTTTTAACGCCTTGCATTTCGTTTTCATGTAATCATCAAACTCTGTTTGAAGTTTTTAACTGCATGATAATGTGGCGAAGAGAGTGCACTCATATGTATGTACTATTCGTTTCAACAATCCTAACGCTAGGAATGAAACCAAAAAAGAAAAGTAAAGGCGTTCAATTTAAAACTACACGCTTTCGATAAAGACTATAAGACATATATTTTCCTCTTATTTGGGAACTTGACTTGGTAACTAAGATAGCAAGGTAACGGCCTAAAAGTGAAATGGAATAGGTATGTGAGTTCAATCTCGACTAATTCCGGAATTTAGTTTACTTTTTTAATTAACGGAAAATTACGCAATATAATTAGTAAACTATCGAAAGTATGTTTATTTCTCGTTATTTATTTATTTTTTTGCTAAATTCAATAACAGAAGTATTTAATTCTCCACTGCAGCTGGCCGTCACTAATTAAATCAGTGGCATTTTTTCACTGAAGCAATCAATGGTATTATACTTATTCCAAGTGGAGACATTGTCACTGATTCGAGTAGTGGAATTTTACTGCGAGCCAGTGGTTTCCTACAGCATGTACGTGCCACGGCTTTAAGAGAACAATTGGAGTAGTTGGGTTAGAGTATTGTCGGTGTGCTGGCAAGATACAAAATCGTAGAACCCAAGGAGCAACGGGTGGCTGTGTGTTGCAGGTGTGGCGACTCGACCTCGTGATGGTGATACTCTTCAAAGCGATTCCCTTGGAGAGCACCGATGGCGAGCGGCTAGAGAAGTCCCCAGATTGTGCGCATCCTGGTCTCTGCGTCAACCCGTACCACATTAACGTATCCGTCCGAGAACTCGACCTCTATCTTGCCAACTTCATTAACAGCCACGGTGAGTACCAGCATATTGACATTTTCCCTTGCGAGTTGCATTGTTATTATTATGTTTTGTGAAGAGCACCTTGACTATTGCTGGTATGCATTCATTACTGTGCGCGTCTGGAAAATATTGAATAATATAATTGTTGATTTTGATGATATTTTCTCACATTTTCTCGATAAAGTTACGTGAAATGGTGAGTAATCCAACCATTTGTCACGGGTTCTAAAAACTTTTCAGTCACTTAAAAGCCAAATAGTTAACTGTCAAAGGAATTTGCCATGTAACCTTTAGTCGAAATAGAAGATATTTCTTTTATTAAGTATTTGCTATCAACAGTAGGGATAATTTCTGGCAATAAAACTGGATATTAGCTAAAGTTAAGTTATTGAAACCTAGGATCTGTTTCTTTTGCAGTTCTTATTTAATTTCACATACGTAGAGAGGCCAGTAATTTCGTGGATGCCGTGATACGTGGCTGCCTACAGTCAGGGCGCCAGTCAGTCCACAAACTTATCGAGTACCTTTCACTTAATCTGGACATGGAAATATTAGATACACCAAATAATTATTATGATAAAAATATTAATATCTAAGAACTGATTATTGAAAACAATTTACGATATTGTTATTTTTTTCAACCCCCTTGAGGCTGTAAAGAATTACGTAGCAGCTGCCACAAACTGTTTGAAAAAATTTATTCAGTAAGAATTTACAACATTGTATGTCATTTCTTCTCTAAATGTATTCTCTGAAAACCATGGAGGGAGTCAGAAAGGGAAATAGCTGACACCATTAGCAGCCAGAAATATATTTGCGCATAATACCCCTTCCATTCTTTTCGGAAGGTGGCAAATGCTATATAAAAATCGCAGATAATTTTACCACAAATTGACTGTCAAATTAATACCCCGGCCGTCAGCTCCCTATCTTATGGCCTATATATAAAGCATATTAGTTATTCCAAATTGAGCAATGCCGAATAGATTTCACTGCTTCCGTAAAATAAATATGTAAGACACATTGAGTTTAATGAATGGTGGTAAATTTTGACTTGCCAAGTAACATGTAAATTCAAATATAAAGATGCCGTTCAGTATTTTGTCACAGCCACCTGTGGCTCTGTGTATTTTTAACGCTTTCACTACCAGCACCCACATTCTCAGACTGAAAATTAAAAAAATATATTTAAGTCCTGCACTTGAAATTATATAGCCTCCCCTTCAATCTAAAAACCAGCGAAACATTATCTATGGTGCTACATATTATTAGTAGTCAACGGCAGTATATTCAGTAGCGTGGGTATGACATATTTTATTACCAAATATCATAAGCAACTGTACTTTTGAAGGCATAATTTCACTGTGGCTATTGTTTACTTCCAATTACCTAACTTTCTGTCAATTCTAAAGCGTCAAGTCTACATCCAAGAATTTGTCGATGATGCACAGGTGTACAAATCATAACTCTCCATAATCAACAGTCATTTCTCCAAGCGTTATTTGATTACATGGTATGTAAACCAAATTAGATACAACCAAACATATAGTCACATACAGAATCTCCTGTAGGAACATTCAGTTTGGCCAGTATTTGCTCAACATTCATTTCAAGTTTAGCCAATTATGGAAAAATAATGTTGGCTTTACACAGAGACGCCGTAGGTACTAAAAAGTTCGGGTAGTAAAATTGCATTTATATTAGATTAACTAACATTATCACGGAAGGTATCGTTTGGTTCTCTTTCTTTCAGTTTGTAAAAATTAAATACTTAATTTTTTACATACTTGAGTATAACGATTTAGGGCATCCGAGCACACAGGAGTGAGGAGGGAAATTCGGGGATTTGGCCGCTATCTTTGTAATTTCCCGATCGCCCTCCAAATTTTCAATTTTCTCTTAAAAAACGTTTTAAAATTCCAAGAAATTCTATAAAAATGTAACTTTTTTCACTCAAATTTCCCCAGTATTTCTATAATTGATAATTTGATTTTGTTTACATCCCCCCCCCCCAATTCTGCATAAAACCTAAATATAAATACATGAGACACTTTCAGCAAACCAGCAGCAATATATTTTTTATAGGGAAAGGGTTTGCTTTAAAAAAAATCTGTGATTTTCGTATGATTTCGAATGTTTTAAATGAATTTCATAATAACGTACGGTTTACAATGTACCATTTGTTTTTGCTAGAAACATACCTGTGGCATGTAAAAATTGTGTAGGACCTCTCGTCACCATGAACTGTCCTGAAACAAGTCCAGTTAGTCCCGGCTCCACCTTCGCCTTTCCTTCCAAGTCTCGTGAACAAATTCCTACCACTTCAGCAGCACACTTCCAAGTCCTACTGAGCCTGTTGGAAGACGAGAATGGCCTCCGGTTCGAGAACGTGTACCTATATTAAAATCGCTCCAGCAACTGAAATATCAGCGACTGGCACGAGTATTGCAAGCTGTGGATGGCATGGGTTGTTTACCTTGCAGCGATAGTTAAGCAGTCGTGCCACCGAGTGAAGCATTGCCAAACCCGATATTGGTTTTGATGACATTGCCTACGAGAAGCAAAAGGCCATTCAAGAGTACTTTAGCATGTGACAACTTGCGAAGTTGGACTGCGTGTGCCTCGTCCAGACTTATTTGCGCATACCCAACAGCTACTCCATTACAATGCAAATATGTTGGTGTTATTCCGTGTGGACGATATGAATTTGCGCCATGCTTGCGAAGATTATGTAGGTACGGATATGTTATAGTTTGATTTTAAACATCTGTGTGACATGTGCTAGAAACACAAGTATGGTTTTTGACAAGCTTTAATGATTTGTTCCTATACAATGGGAGGTACTGATGGGGATTAAATCAGTTCATTATCGATCGTCGAGAATAAGTTATAGCATATCAAAATTCGGGAAAAGTAGCCTCAAGCTTCGTCTTGACAAATACAAAGATGGAGGTTGTCTCGTACCAAGAAACGAAGGAACCTGCGATTCTGGTAGAAGAATAATTCAAAATGTTGACGAACACGAACGATCTGAGGATGCTGCTACTAAACTTTTCGTCCTCGAAATTCGTAATTGCAACATCTCGGAATTGTGCAGGATGTTGACTGTACAAAACTCATTCTTTCACAACTACATGTCCGAACTCGGGGTGAAGATGTAATGTGTGAGAAACCGAGATCTTTTGCGATATTATTGCCATGGACGAGCAAGTGGCGAGTGTTTAGAGGAGAATAACCGACAGATTGAATGTGGCACCACCAAAAAATGAAGAGAATCTAAAAGGGCTGAAAGATTAAATACATAATACATTCGCTACCTCGATTTACTGTCTTGCCATTAAAACTGATGTTCATTACTACAGCAGGGGCATTTTGGATGCCTGCAGTAAATGCCTGGGCAAGATTGAAAGTTTTTTGGTGGAGACCCATGATTGAACTCATAAAATAAAAAACAGTAGCTATTTTTATCCAGTGTGATGTCGGACATTGATAGTGGCTTACATCGGACGATTCAAACTGTTCGCTCGAAGTATTTGCTCGCCAGGGGAGAAAAATTTTTCGCCCAACATTGTAAATGAAGAAATTTTGAAGCCCATTACACGTCGTATCGAAGTGCTCAGGAAGAACGATGGAGATCCTCTAGTCGTGAAGACTGAAATCGACGATACTGCTGAGCCTATGAAGAAGTGGAAACATGATGATTTACAAACATATCAGAATGATGGATCGGATGTGGATTTGCCAGACAAGAAAAATGTAAGGAAGAGTCTTCAAACCCAATGCTTTGGTTAATCACTACCTACAATCTTACACATATAGAAATAATGATATGATGTATTGTGGATACTGGTATAATGATAGATGGTTCCTCGGTGCTTTTGAAATAGAGGTTCTACCAGATGAGATCATCCAAGTAGGCGATCACAAGACACATGGAACCTCAGGGCTTTACAGACTTCTATTTCGCAAGAATCTCAGGGAGCTAGCAGAATTCGACCTGCTGGATAACAAGACTTTGTCAAACTCACACATGCTCTTTACCAATATAACACTCCTGAGACAGGTGTTATAAGAACAAAGATCACAAATAAATCGACATTCTCACAGACCTCTTCAGTGGCCTAGTGCTGACAAGGAGCGAAGGTCTGAGGAAAATAAACAATGACAAGAACACCGATTACATATTCTAAGATGACCTGAATGAGCTGGTCGATAGGCTACAACTACCACTGCTCACTTCGTAAAGGGTTGTAAATTACTCCCTCACTAATGAGATAATTTCAATCATCTAAGAAATTAATAAGGGAGGCTACGTGAAATGAGTAGATTGGGAATCACCAGTGAACTGCACGCATCTACAAGATGCAACTACCATCGCCGCAAGTTCGAGATATGTGGAATACATGACTTATTTCATGCTGATGTCACGGAGATGATACAGTATGCTCGAGTCAACAATGGCTACAAATACATGTTGACCATTATCGATGCATATCGCTAATTTGCCTGGGCTAGGCCTGTCAAACCGAAGAATACTTATGATGCCACTGATGCTATGCCAGATGTATTGTGCGAAGCATGATTCCGACGAATCTTAAAACCAACCAGGGCAGGAATTCTACAATGTAAAATTCAAGGCCCTGATGAATGAATGTAACATGAAACATTATTCCACATACAGCAATCTCAAAGCTTCTATCGACGAGAGCTGAAACAGGAATCTGAAGGGCAAGATGTGGAGGCATTTCGCTGTGAATAGCAAATACATGTGGTTGGATACACTCCCAAAACTCACACTTGATTACAAGAGTACAGTGCACTCGATCATACGCATGAAGACCAAAGATGTCCAGGATGACTCCATACTTCAAACAGTGTACGCTATTCTGAAGAAGACGGACCCGCGAAAGCCTAAAGCCAAGGTTGGCGACCTGGTATGCATTTCCAAACAGTAAGGCGTCTTCGAGAAAGGATTTACAGCGAATTGGAGCCCCGACCTCTTTCGTGTGCGATGTATACGCAACTATGCTCCGAGGTCCTACTTTCACGAGGATATGAATAATGTTCCCATTCATGGTGGCTTCTATGCATAGGAGATCTTGCCTACAAAGTATTCTGGTGTGTATTTGGTCGAGAAGGTGCTGAAACTGCATAATGGATGGTCGTATGTCAAGTGGTGGGTTTTCCCAGCCTGCTGAAATTCTTGTGTCGATGATGCGGATGTCGAGCAGTGAACACCAAAGATTGCAAATAATATACCCTTGCAAATGTATGTACTCATGTCATACATTACTGAAGTAATTTTGAGTAAAAAAAGTATTTTGTTTTATTTTTTTTTTTTAATTTTATTAAAATATTTTAAATAAAAATGCTTGCATTGAAAATATATTTTTAAATTAAATATTTATATTTATTTACATGCCCTCGTAACTATTCGGTACAGGTCGATAGCACTCCTGTTGAGAGTAAATTATCTTTGGTGGTTTAATCATGAGTTACCAGTGTGGTATAGTGAGCAATACTAAATATAAATGGACATTATATATGGCATGACAGGAAGGGAGCTGAAAGGGAGCAGGAAGCACCACCTATATAATCAAATCTGGCTACCACCGGACTCCAGCTCACCTGGTGGCGAAATAGACAATCAATACACTAGTGCACCCTAGGTGTTCAAAATAAAAACAATGGATCGATGAGGGATGTGGAGGCCTGCCGACTAAATAACTAATGAGAAACATTGGTAGGGGAGGGTAATGTTTAGATAATGTGAATAATCGGAAAATAAGTCAGTTGTCTGCTGAACATGGTGCTATGGAAAGCTCCGAAAATGTATGTCTTTTAATAAATGTTTGATAATAATTATTCTTAAATAATTTCTTATGGATTTCTTAAATAAATTTTTATAAATTTTTTGAATTATTTTTAAATTTATTACAGTTTTTATAATATTTGGATTTTTTTGGGTTCATGGTCTTCCAAGATCATCGGGTCAAGGTTGAAATTCAAAGTTATGGTCACCCAAATTCACCATGGTAGTAGGGTGACATCACAACATGGCAGCCGGTCAGCGCCGGCTCTGATCCTGGATCTTGTTGCCTCAGATTTCCCATTTATATACTACTCTCATTACTTTTAGAGGGTGAGGCATCTGTCTTGTCAGCAGCATCTTTCATGACTGAAAGGACTTCTGACAGAAACGTATTGTTTTCTTCGAGTTTCCCCTTGATCCATTTAGGAGTTTTTGGGGAAAGGAATCATGGATGTGAAAGTTGAGTTTTCTGATCAACTTATTGCTGATTGCTAGGACCTCCCTCGACTTGATCGTCACCAAATTCTTCATTAGCGAGTGAATCCTGTAATAGACAAAAAACTCAAGATAGTGAAGGATAGATAATTATGCTAGGCTAGCTTATGTGGTTAGGTAAGGTGGTTATCAATATAAGGGCACTCTCTAATGTTTTCTCGGAATATGTGGCAGAGGGTTTTCAGTCCACATTTGTCTCCTACTGTATTCACAATCGTCTTTTAGTCATTCAACATAATGAAGAACATCTTATTGGTGGTCTGTGTACGAAAACTTTGCAGTCAATTTTTGTTTAATGGGCAGGATAAGAACATAGATGTCTGTGCGCAGGATTTTTCACAAAAACAATACACAGCATTATGTGGGACATTTTCCCTACTGAATTGGCAATGTTCTGCCATGCATCTTACTTCGTGTTCTTTTTAATAGTATTTGTTTTCTGAATGATCCCACAGAACAGTATAATTTGAATAAATGTACACGAGCTAAAAACACAGATTCCTCCTCCCAGTCGTACATGCACGCGCATGCCTTGTTTGCAGTCTCAACTTACCCTGAATACGTCCAAACTAAAACAGCGAATCCCTTTGGGTTCGTCGGAAAAAAAACCGACAGAGAGAAGATCGTCGCGAACGGTTCGCGAGTATGTTACATTACACATTGCATTACACTCTTGGCTCACCTAGAGGCTATTCACGGTAAAGTGAGCAGTTTTTGAAAGCCCTCTCATTTGAAATAATGGCCAATAAATATATTTAATTTAGCCTTAGACATAATCTTCCAAGTGCGGTAGAATATGTACACTGTGTTCCTTAATTACATTGTAATGCTTATTTTTAAGAAATGTTTGAAGACTGAAAAAGGACTGAAAGGAAAATGTAATTAGGGCTTCGAAAGTGCTCACGTTACTGTGAACAGTATATAGTGTGTATACGCCCTAAAAATAAAGGAAATAGTGAAAAAGCTATGGCGCACAGAATCGTTTATCGAGTATTGTTTTCGTCATTTAAAATGATCATAGGTTCAAGTTTCTATTTATCGACGCGATCGGAGAGTAAACATCACGACACGCACAACCATTACTTGCAACAAGTGCGCAATTAACTGGAAAATGACAATAATTAGAAAGTTTCACCCTGCCACCTTTTCCCATTGGTATCCTGTGTTTCACATTCTGGTAGCAAACAGTGATCGTATGTTGTGTGACAAGATTATTTTAAATCAAGATGTTTCCGATGTAACTAATGAGCATACTTCCTTCTACGTGGAAGCAAATAGTTTTGATAGTGTTCTTAAAAGCGTAGATTGTACATAGACTTTGAGGTCTTGTTGTGAGAGATGGAATTAGAGATGGAATCAGAAACAAGAGTAATACTAGCGAGACAACTACAAATACACATGTGCCTTGTCTGGGACTGTACACCAGAACACCTTGTACCAGAAGCTCGCATGCAACCTACTGCATCACAGAGGGAGGATTAGGAGAATCAACATGGGCTGTAATGAGTCTAGTGTTTTAGTAGACAAATTTTACTAACCTAAAATATTTACAGCGAAGTAATTTTGAAAATCAAGTATGAGTCATTTTAATCATGTAAGTTCAGTTCACATGTCCTATGGAAGCAGCATACTTGTGCGAACATTTTTTGGTGAGAATAGAATTTTTGATCCCCGAGGTGTGGCATAAAAGCCTCAATTTCCTCATGTCGTGCTGTCTTTACAATTGGCGGGCAAAAAGTTTTGTATTAGTACAGTCAGAGTTTTTCACAGCTACTGGCGCCATATAACATTTTATTATATATCGCATACTATTCTCAAATATTTACAAGTAATGAAAATTTATATGGACTAATAAAGTATAACTTGCCGCCTAAATTTTGTAGGGATTGATTCATTGTTTCCCGATATATGATGTAAAACCTATTCTTTTTCATGGTAAAACAAAAGGATGTGTATAGACTTATTTGGTGTTTGCAATAGATCATGTGAGCATACCAAATTAAGTTGAACTGCTTTACATGTTTGTGTACATAAAGTCTGCTAATCTTAAATGTTTATATGGCTCTCACTTTGTAATAAATTATCTGACCCAAATAAAACATCAATTTATATGGCCTACCGTGTATCTACTTGTTTGCCAAATTTGATTGGCGTCTTTTTTTTGTTTCCAGAGATATGACATAAAAACTTTATTTTAATGCTGTGCTATCTTATAAAATGGTTAACAAAAGGGAGTATGTATAGATATGCATGATTGTTGTAATAAATATTGACAGCATAGAATGTTAGGTTGAAAGATTTTGAATAGTTTCGTAGATAAAGCATACTAACCTAAAATAGTTATATGGGAGCCATTTTAAAAGGACGCATTTGATTTATTTAAAAAGTACTAATTTACTTACCCACCCATAGTACTACTTGCCTGCCAAATTTGGTAATAATCTGTTGATTTGTTGCTGAGAACTGCCATAAAAAACTAATTTTTAATGTATTGCGATATTACGAAATGGTGAATAAAATGCTAATTATTGACATATATGTGTGTAATAGATACTTACAAAATACAAAGTTTTATTGAAATTGCTCAAAAAGTGTCGTGAGTATGGAAAATTAACACATAAAATATATGTACTTTATTTTAAATGTAAGTGATTTGTTTATTTAAAAAGCAAATATTTTCTACCTATTATCGTATTATTTTGTTGTCAAATTCGGTGTAAATCAGTTGAGATATTTTCGAGATTTGATTTGAATGCTTTATTTTTAATGTTGTGCTATCTTCAAAAATGGCAGGCGAAATCAATACCAATCTATAATTTAAATATGTACATGATGTGTTGTCAAAATACCAAATTTGGTTTAAATTAATGAGTGAAGATATTCGTGTGGCTCTTAACAGCGAGGTCTTGGGAGCCAGAAATTGGATAAATGGTTGCCGAGATTGTACCGTGAATTTTAAAATGGCCGCCATTTAGAAAATAAGTATCTGTAATGCTTGAAAACGATGAAATTAGATATTCGTACTTAGCACTATGTGTGTACCGAGTTTTGCGAAATTTACTTCACAGGTTCCAAAATGTTTAGGGGTCGCACACACGTCAGACACCTACATACACACATACACACTTAGGCACTCAGAGAGTCAAGTGACCTCATAAGCCTATCTTTCATCAATTCCCACCAAATTCAAGCGACAAGGTATATCTATATTTGTGTGCTATAATGGGCTAGTCACGTTTTCCAAAAATAACAGCCATGTAAATATTTCTTCTTAGTATGTCACATGTCCCTAAATATTTCAACCGGACTTTATAAACTGGCACTATCTATGACAATCATCAACTTTACTAATACACAATATTTTGTCCATCATTTATGATGTTCATCTCATGAAAAAATGGTTTTTTTATGTTATACCTGGATGACAAATACGCACCTAATCTTACACATGCTTAGTGCTATGTTAGGCCAATAAAATTTGCACATTTTAGGGGAGTTGGCTTCTTTTAAATTTTATTTATATAAATAATATAGATAAGCGTGTTATATATATATATATATTGAATAATTACAGAAATTTCAGCAAAATCTTTTATGCCAACATTATTCATAAGAAGTATCAATTATGCTTACAGAGTTCCTATTTTTGTGGCCTTTATTGTAAGATATTACTATTTGAGGAAATAAAACAAATAGGGAATATTTCCAGAACCATTCAAATAATTTCCATTAAATTTTGCACACCAGTAGTCCATGTAAAATTGCATTATTTAAATGGAAGACACTCATTTTAAAAATGGCGGCCATATAAATAATTTAAATAACTTTGTGATTTCTATAGAACAGTTCAACAAAATCCATCAAAACATTTTATGTAGACAGTACCTATTATAAGCGTCGTATAAAGAACTTTTTTTTCAAGCATTACTGTACAATATCAGAATATGAGAAAATGAAGTTTTTTGTCCATGTATTGGAACAAATTAACTAATTCGCGCCAAATTCTTCAGACGAGTAGAGTTACGGTAGTCCACATGACCTTCATAATTCAAGTGGCTGAGGCGCTTATTTTCAAATTATGGCCCAAAAATTTTTGAGATGAGTAAATCCTAGATACCAAAATATCGCCCTTATTACATCTAAAGTTGATGCACCGAATCCTACCTGAGTAATGCAGTTTATTGTAATCCAGCTTATGGTACGAGGTTTTCTGGGTTCAAGTCTCAGGTAAGGCTGTTCTGTTATAATGTATTCTCGCAGCACATGGCAACAGCGCTCTGAGCGCTATTTGTAGATCACTCATGGTACAGTATCATGGTAAATAAATAGTTTTGAGACAGCGACTCATGCACTCGGAGATATGTCGACAGAGGGAATAATTACCGAAGTACAGTCTGGCGGTTAAGCTGAGTAATGTCGCCAGGTCCAGCAAGACCGATACGGCCGGAATGGGTAGTGTGACTGGGATGAGCGATACGGCCGGAATGGGTAGTGTGACTGGGATGAGCGATACGGCCGGAATGGGTAGTGTGACTGGGATGAGCGATACGGCCGGAATGGGTAGTGTGACTGGGATGAGCGATACGGCCGGAATGGGTAGTGTGACTGGGATGAGCGATACGGCCGGAATGGGTAGTGTGACTGGGATGAGCGATACGGCCGGAATGGGTAGTGTGACTGGGATGAGCGATACGGCCGGAATGGGTAGTGTGACTGGGATGAGCGATATGGTCTCTGTGGTCGGTGCGTCCGATGTGAGGAGAGAATTTTCGCTCCAAACCGGTTAACCGAACCCTTCATTTTACAGAATTTGGAAACTTCATTCACCATTGGCTGCAAGCATGTCTAAGATTACTTTGAAAACAGAAGTCTAATATTTTCAACTTTGCTCACCATTCATCGCCAGAAATAATGTTATTCTGGTTACCATGAAAAACGCAGCTGCAATAGCAGACTGACACCTCCCGATCGACTCCTGCCAGCTGTCTCCAGCCGACTATATCCTGTCAGCTGACTGCTACCAGCTGACTCCTGCAGACTGACCCTGCCCACCTGCCTCGAAACGACGAAGGTTAGTGGCTCTGAAAGCTCGATGCTAACATTGCGAATTCGCAGTGTGAGAACTCTCCGAAACCCCCTTTCTCTCATATTGAACGGAGGCAACTATTTTTTATTTGCGTTTGCCTATTTGATTCTCGTTAAAGTTAAAGAGTAGTGCTGCTTTACAATTCGGAGGTGCTTTGTGTGAAAAATTGGTTGAGTTTACCGTATAAGGAAAATCATCTGTCGCTAGGTGTAACATTATCTTCTTTCGTGGAGGGGGGGAGGGGGGGGGGGGTTAGCGTGTGAAGGTAATTGGGCGGTTCTTAACATCGACGTCTTGAGAGCGGATGAGTGTGAAGTGAGGTGAAAGCATGGAGCAGCGCCAGAATGAAGGGGCGGGGAAACGGGATATCCCCGAGAAAACCCGCCAACCAGCGACATCGTTCGGCGCGATTCCCACTTGCGAAAATCAGGAGTGAACCGGCCGGGTATTGAACCCGATTCGCCTTGGTGGGAGGCGATCAGTCTAACCGCTCAGTCACCGTGAGCCCAGGAGGAGGGGAACTGAAAAGTTTATCGAGGGTCGTAGGTATATTTAATGGTTAAAATTTCACGAGTAGGAAGGTTCAGTTTTTTTTTAAAGTAAATATACTACATTGTGCTAAATTGCGAGATATCCATGTGCATGCCTGTATTGGAATTTGCATTGTTGTACATTCCGTACAGGAGACTTGCATCTCAGGACTATAAACTGCCTTTTCATTCACGTGGTTCATAAATAGTGAAAACTATTGATGCCTTCTGTTCGAGTAGAGATCGCACACACATATGTTCACTTCTTTCTTTTTGTATGGTTAAAGCCACATAAGAGTGTAGCATGGCTGTGAAGAGATGGTGGGAGAGCTGGGGGTCTTTCCACCGCTCAGCTATTCTTCTTAATCGAGAGTACACACACATGCGTGAAAATACCATTTTTTGTTTGCCAAATGTAACAGTTTTAATGGTTTGGTATGTGTGATGGGTTTAACTATATATCATAGTCACTTCACAGAATATAAGTTTTTTCGTAAATTATGAATTAAAAATATAAATGTTTGCCAAGGAGGCATGCTTTATATTTCGGGGGGCACCCGGTGATTGATTCTTCGCCAATATTTACAGCGATCCATGCTCTATGTATGCACATTCCTCATTACATATTTTTGCTATACGAGATTTGACAGTATTTTCGATATCTTTGACTTCACGCACGATTTTATTTTTCATTTCGAATCCCCATATTTTGTTGGATGGGGTCGGTTTTGATCAGCTGCATTTGAGGAATAAAATATAAGTTATTGGTGTCGTGGTTATGTAGGGAGCTAACGACGATTGTTTTCCCATTTTGGCTAAAATGTGTAAATATTCTCCGACTACTTGATCTCATTACGGATGACAACGGCCTTTTAGGCTGTGATGGAATATAGTTTATACCTCCCAGGCTGTGTTTTCATTCATTATCCCAGGATATGTTACAATTCAGGGCTGAATAATGGCCGCTTGCGCGATGATAGAATTTTGTCTCGGATTATTGCTGTGAACGATATTGGATCATATTACAGCAAATTAAGAATCCACGGCCCTAAGGTATTCGTATGTCTCTTTTGTTTCGTGAAAAATGTATTCACGGAATTTCTCACACTTATGTGAGTCGCGATCTGTATTCTGTGCATGACTAATCCTTTCGTGACTTTAGCACATTGTGTAAATGCAAACGAAGCTTCATGGTAGTGGTATCAGTATCAATGAATCGCAGTTGCAAATGAGATTAATGGCCGATATATAAATCTAAAAAAAACGAAGTTCTATTGCCGTATTTTATGAGGTTACGTATCCCTCCAGAGCCTAGATAGCATGCCTATAAACTCCACATGTAAGGAGATTATTTAATTTCGCGAGATAATATATGCATATTATGAGCATGCCAAATAATACTCTGCCACCTGTTGTAATAGAATAGCCAAGCTTAAAATAACTTACCAGACTGAATGCTAAAAATACAGGGGACGAAATAGGGTGGTCATTCTCCTCTTGTATCAGACAAGGAACTGTGGTTAGTGGCAACTTAATTGGTTCACATTAACTACTTTTCCCACTAGTGTGCCCTCTGGCAGACAATGCTAAAAACCAGAGCAATAGTGGTAAGGGATTAAGCAATGACGAATAATTAGTCGGACTATGAGGTGGGGCGAGGAGTAACAAGAAATACCGAATGATGAAGAGACTTTATTTATTGAAGAGAGGTGAGGGGGTCGCGTTGAGGAAGGCTGGTGGCAAGGGAGAGTTGTGTGGAGTGACGGTGTCGGTAAATGTACTGAGATAAAAGGGAGGGAGGTGTTTTAGTGTGATGTTAATCCAAAAATACATTTAATGATGGGTTAAAGGAGAATATTGGGACAGTTAAAAAAACACACACACACACACATACATATATAAGTGGGAATTGAGGTAGGGGAGGTAGTCGAAGATAGCCAATAAAAATTTGGGTTTGTGGGATGGGAGACGGTGAGATGTAAATCCAATTAGATGTTATAGGCTGTGTAAAAGGGATGTATAGGAGCCAACTTATTAGTTGATATTTTGATTGGATTGTGATGGGTGTGCTGTATTAACTTTTAAGCCTTTCCAAAAAAAACGTTAATAACTTTTACACTATTTTAGATTTTATATTTTTGTGACTTTTTGGTCACATGTATGGGCAAGGTAAAGGCCACCTGGATCTAACGTGGCGGTCTGTTCATACCACAACATGGCTGTCGGCCAGCTCCAGCCTCGTTCGCCCATCCCTTTGTGCCAGAACAATAATTTTATATTCTAATATATGTTCGCTTGTTGCCAGAACCCAGTGCTAGAAACGGCCATACAGCAGGCTGGAAAGGCAGAAGTGTGCGTGTTAAGAGGTATATCAGTATGTCATGGCATCGTGCTCGCGAAGAACATCACCACTCAGATACAGTTCATTTCACCGAAGTAGTGGACGGACGGCACGATGTCAGATGGTTGGCTCGCTGTATAGTCATTCACCTTGGCCATGCGTTCGCCATTGAAACATGCATGGTGTATGCACGCATGTTATGTACAGGTCGTATGTCATGTAGGGTAGGTTCTAGTCCTGCTGTATGCACTACAAATAAAGTATATAGTCACATCTGCTAATGTGTAGCATCAGAACATGGCACCACATCTAGAGAGATTATGCAATCTGTGGGGCTGCACTGCATTTGCTGGTCTCAGCCAAATCTATTCGTTGTCATTTGAATAAGACTGGTCTGCAGACACGCCATCCACTGCGCCGTTTGATTTGACTCCTCTGTATCATCCCTTCGTCAATGGTGCCAGGAATGTCAACATTTGACAGATGAATTGTTACACATTGTGTTTTCTGGTGGGTCCCGCTTCAACCTTAATGTACACGATGGTCGTAACAAGGTTTGGCATCGCAGTGGGAAACACTACGTTCTTGCACTGATTCATGGACACCATAAGTCCCAGATACCAGGTGTTAAAAGTATGGTTTGCAATCAGTTACGACTCCTGGTCACGTCTTGTGTTTGTTCAATACATGGAAACAGCAAATTGAATTGTCATTGAGGTACTTTGGCCCCATTTTATGTAATTTTGTGCTATCATGCAGAAAGGTAATGTTCCGTCACATACAGCGCGCAAGACCCAACGGGCTCTACAAGGCATCGACCAAATTTATTCGCCTACCAGGTCTCCACATTTGTCCCCTATTTAGACTATATGGGGTATCGTGGGGTGATATTTGTACCATCATCAAACAACTGCACAAATGCTAGTTGATCCACATATGCAGTTGCAGGATGCATGGTGGCATGTGCCTCAGGACACTACCCAACACCTGTATGATGATATGCTATATGTCATCGCTGCATGTATACCCGTGAGAGGACGCTCTTTCCCTTATTTATGGCCTCTTTGGAGATGCTTAACAATGGGTGATCTACCCTTGTAAGATGGATCACTACTCTTCTCTACAACCACCTATCAGTTTGCTATGATTTCATACAGCTTAATGTAAGGAAACATGGTGTAGCTATTTCTGTCTCCTATAATGTACCTTCGGCCGACCCATAAGCCGCCCCTGCCAATATAAAAAGATAAGTACTGTGTTCTGTAAGATGTTCGTTCACGCATGTGCAATTTCATATTGCGTCACATCAAGAAATCTATTAATATACGTTGGATTTTATTTTATTATCTGTATGCCAAATTTAGAGAAATTCGTTTACCAGGAAACAGGATATTCATGCTTTAAATTTCAGGTGTTTCTATATACGATGCTTCTAATAGATCATTTCAGAATAAAAAGAGAGGCCAAATTTGGTTTAAATTGTTGAATATTTATTACAAACTGAACAAAAAATTTATACGACCACCATTCCAGAAAACAGTGTATGTTCCCACTTAATTCATGTGAGTTTGCATCACCTTCTGTAGCACTAATAGTGAGCAAAATTTGGTGAAAAATAGTTGAATTTTTCCGCAAATATGACAAAATGTCCCATTTTCTAACGTGGCAAAATTTTTGAAAAGGCTAGAGAAAGTGGATCTCTGTATTAATTGTTAATACTTCTAATGAATACTCTTAGCAAATATATTTTTGTTGAATTATTTAATATATATAGCATACTAACATTAATTATTTATATTAACACGATTTCAAAGAGCATGCTGCACTTAAAATATGTATGTTTATGTACCCTACTGTAGCACTATGTGGATATACAATTTGGCGAGAATCGATTAATTGGTCTTCGAGATATGGCACAAAACATTAATTTTTTTTTCATTTTTCATGGAGCACAAAAATGTTATGTATTATAAAATCCGTTGATTGTTATAGACACTTTAAACGTTTAGTTAAAATCGTTTATAATGTTTCGTATATATCACACACTAAACTATAATATTATTATAGCAGCTATTCTTAAAATAAGTATCTAGCACACATTAAAATGCAAATTATTATGTCCTATCACAGTACAACTTCCTAAATTTGGTGAGAATCAGTAGATTTTTTACCGATATATGACAAAAACTTCGTTTTTCATGTGGGACTATCTTACGAATTGGTGAAGAACCTAAGCTCTGTATAGACCAATTTGAATGTTGTAACAGACACAGCCAGCATACAATATTAATTTGAAATTTGTTTCGTAGTTTCATACATACGGAGGAAAATTTTTCGTATACCCACCATTTTTTTAGTAAGTGTTTGAGCCATTTCAAACATATTTGTTGAAAGGATCTGCCATAGTACTACTTGATAGTCAAATTTGGTGGGAATCGAATGTTTTTCTCCGGGGATACGAGATAAAAATAATAATTTATAATGTGATGCAATCTTACAAAATGGCTGATAGAATCTTTGCGTGGACACATTTTATGGCTGTTATATCCGCTGCCAGCATACTAAGTTAATACAGAATTAATTACATGACTTCGATTATATAGCAAACCGAGCTAAAATTTATATATATGAAACCAGTTTGAAAATTAATAGCTGACCTACTTAAACACGCAAGTTTACATCACCTGCCATAGTAATACTTGATAGTCAAATTTGGTAGGAATCGGTTAATTGTTTCTCGAGGTATGGCATTTAAACTTTATTTATTTGTTTGACGCTTTCTTACTACAAAATTTGGTTGAAATTGGTTGAACGGCGTGGTAGATATACAAACTAAACTAGAATATTTGCATATCCACCATTTTGAAAATAAGTTCCTTATCAATTTATATCGAATACTTTTCACTGTCCATTATAGTGGTACTTACGTTCCAAATTTGGGGAGAATTGGTTGAGTAGTTTTCTAGATATATATCTTAAAGTCGTTATTATTCACGTCGTGTTAGCTTCCAAAATTGCGGGCCAAGAGCAATATCCTTCTATAAGTTCAATGGTTGCACGATGTACTATCAACATACATAATTGGTTTTTAATCGGTTGAATTGTCCCCAAGATATGAGATATCACTTCATATTTCAAAAGGGCGGCCGTTTTGAAAGTAAGCGCCCGGCCTTGGTCGAAAGCTATAAAAGTCCGATGACCTTACTAAAGAATAAATGTGTACGGAATGTGGTGAAATTATGTTCACATGTTGAAAAGTTCTTAAGGGAGGGACACACGTGCACAGACTCATGCACCCCCGCATACACACTAACACACACACACACTTAGGGTAGACGCACACAGGATCAGACGTGCGGAACTAAACGTGATGGTTTGGCTCTAACGTGTGTGATGCTGCAGGGCTCAAGGTTATCTATGTGGGTAGTCGCGCACAGCTTACGGCGTGACAAGGCTAGACAGGACTGTCGCTTACAACAAGGGGAGACGACTGATACCAATGGCTCTGACTTCGTCCTGAACAGACTGTCTGATTGCAGAATTCATCTGCGTAGGCGCCGTGATCGTTTAAGCCGTGCTGTTCACTTGAGCAGCAAGCTTTTCACCTGGCGTTCGTGGCATTATTGTGGTCTATTGTGACGGAGATCGACGCGGTCCTGTTGTTAGGTCTAGTGCAAGCGAGGCCTGTACATTACGATTGTTCGTTAAAGGAATATCATAACATCAACCTGATGTCAAATATGTGTGAGGAGATAGGCCAAAATATGGAAGTATCCGGTACGTATTAACTAAATTGTGTTATCAAAGTTTGGTTAGACTAACGTGATACATTTGTGAAAGTAATAGATATACTTCAGCATAAATATCATTTGGTTATATTATGTTTAATAAGCATTAGACCACTATTACTGAAAGTAGCCATCATTACTTAGTTGTAGTTATAACAGATTGCGATTCGCCCTCCATTTTGTTCATTCAAAACTAAATAAGTATTTTTTGGATGCTTAACTGTAATTAAATTAAAACGATAATAATAAATGTGTATATCAAAAGCTCTCATTTTGCCAGTAGTAATTTATCGGCTTCTGGTGTAAGAGTCACAAGTCTACATTTTAATGCCCTACATATTTTCACAAAGGTATAACATATGTAAATTACATTGTGAGGTAATCCAATTCACTCGTTAACTAGAGCAATGAACTTAAAATCTGTACATTTTATAGGCCATGAATATCTGTGTGGCAAACATTGCAATTATAATTGTAAGGAATTAGTTTGAGCTATGTATAGTGCATGCTATACATAGTACACAGTGTAGACAGTGAAATAATTTCAATAGTTTGTAGAACTTAAAAATGTGAATTGTGCAATTGTCCCAATAGTGCATTGCACTAAACAGCTCACAAATTTACTCTATTGCATTATATCCTTAAATTTTATGTTTAGTCAACATGGGCCATATGGTTCTGTCAAGGCACACTTCCATTTTCAGACAAGAAGTATGAAAAATTCATGTTCCTGATATTGTAATCTTGTTTGCTCCCTCTTTTCTGTCCTCTCTCTTGATCATGTTCCTCTGGTATGGTAACACCATCAGGTCGTAGCAGAAATTCATGTATATCTGCCATCTTTCCCTCCCTGGCTCTTACCAAGTTATGCATTGCACAACATGCTTGAGTGATAATGGTAGTTTTTTCAGGATTAACCAACATCGCACTCCCGAAGACTCGAAATCTTCTTGTAAGCATGCCGAATGCACATTCCACGATTCTCCGAGCTCTGAATTGCCTATAGTTATATATCCTCCTTTCGCATGTCAAGGCACTCCGGTAAAATAGTCTTATGAGATGTGTACTTAGTGGATAAGCCTCATCACCAACAATCACATAAGGCACCCCTTTAACACCAATTACTCATTGGGGTGGGATGTATAGGTTATTGGTGATAAACTTCATTCCAATATCAAAATGGTTGAACACTCCACCATCGCTGTTTCTATCAAAGTCTCCTATGTCAACTGCTAAAAATCTAGCATCTGCACTAACCACAGCTTGCAGAACAAGAGCATTGAAATCCCGATAAAACCTATATAATGAGCCAGAATGATTAGGAATCTGAAGTCGTACTAGCTTTGAGTCTAGGGCACCACAGCAGTTGGAGCAGTGCCACAGTTTCTCGAATCGACCCGCCACTTTCATCCACTTTTCTCGAGTTGGGAGTGGCATGTGCAGTGGCTGCACTTTCTGCCATAGCATCTCGCATGCTACAGTTACAATGCCCATAAGTATTTTCTCTTGTTCGCATTTAGATCGAGAGAGATCAGAATTGCTCACCAGTCGCTGGGAACCTGGAAGCACAAAAGTGTTTCAGTATGTAATTCTAGGCTGTCCATGGTACGAATGTGCTAGGGGTACACATTGTGTGAAGGAATAATTATGTATAGAGTATAGTATTAGGTTTGAAACACACAAAATAAATTGTTTAATTCATAGAGGTAATGCACACAGCAGTAACATGTGCTGTAGTCATATCCAGCAGGATAAAAAGGTCTTGCCCCAAGCACATGACTACTGTTTAGGGTCTCTAAGCTTCTAGTTGTACAATTAAGTTAACGCCACTAATACACAATCTGTTATCGAGTTATCCTATCCTTTTCTTTCAGCCAATGAGTGTTGTAACAAATGGAAAAATATTCGAAACTCGTATGGAAGATTGCTGCGAGAATTAAAGAAACCAAGTGGGTCGGGATCCTCAAAAAACAATAAATTGTGCTTCGCTGATGCCATCGGCTTCCTGGAATACTATATGGGCATCCACGGGCCATTTCCAGCAATGCGGGAGCTAAGGGTTTTTCTGCTGTTGCAATACAATATTATGGTGATGGTGATGGCGGTGGTGATGATGATGATAATAATGGAGAAGGACATTCTGATGAGCGAACTCCGGATTCAGTGGTATTACCATTATGATCTTCAACATCTATGGAAAGTAACTGCTCAGAATGTAAGAGAAAAGGTGAATAGGCAGCTACAGTGCTTGCTGGTCCTGTATCCGAATATTAGAAATCCAAAGCTAGGAGAACTGATGACACTACCAACCCTTTGTCACTATTGTTCCAAGGGTTACTCCCGGAGCTAACTCTGCTAAGTGCAAAAAGGACAAGCTATTTCAAAGGAAGAGTCATGCAAATGATGAATGAGCTACTTTATGAACATAATGCTGAGAATTCAGTTCAGCCATTTAGCGATGAAACTTCACGTAGCACTACACAACACAAACATCACCGCAATACTTCAATTCCCAAGATGAAACGCCAATCACGCATCACAGTTCCAAACACCAGCAGCATATGCCTTCATTCCAGAGTAAGATTGAGCAAGCATTGACACCCCCAGATGGCTCAACTAATGCCTTCTATGCAATGTGAAACCAGTATAATGTGATTCATTAAATTAATACCTCTTTCAAAACTGTACACTGCACATTAGTTAAAATGAAAGGCTACTAACAACATATATTACAAAAAAATTGCAATTAAGAAAATGATAAAGAAGTTATTTTTTCCATTAATTTTATATACCCAACGTTCAATCGTTAACACTCTTTCTTGCATAAATGTTCTGTTGTATGTCTCAGTATTCTTACCTCAAAGTTAAGAGAAGCCTTGCCTCAGGTGCTATATGTTTTCTCCAGTTTGTTGTAAGCTTTGTCATATACTCCCTGACGAGTCCCAGAAGGTAATCAAAAGTATCAATACTCATTCTTGTGGAGTTTTTTAACCTATTTTCATCTGTGTGCAATTTTTGTATGTAACCTAGGTGATAATGTTTTGGTTCCAAAGATCAACCCAAAAACTCTTTTCCACACGATCTTCTTCCAAAATTGATCAAAACTCCTCTCAACAGAACAACATCGTCGTCCACAAACGCAATTTCTCGACTGTGTATTTCCCACACGTCTTTTCTGGACTGATACTGTCGTGAACAGACAATAGTATGATGACTGAGTCCCGACAAACACACTAAAGCAAAACCATTTCGTCGTGTCGTGTCGTGTCGTGTCGTGTCGCGTCTGGTCCAGTGTGTGTCCACCCTTACACACACGGACAGGAAAGAGATATCTGACGGCTTTCTTTCATTTGGAAATTAGACCAAAAATAAGGCCACGCACAGCAGCAACAAATACATGACCAACAAAAGTAGATAATATTACTTCATTAAGTATTATTTCAGATAGATGACTTATCGTCTTTAAGACTGGGATTGCTATGTGATTTTCAGTTCATATTGATCACCAGGTTACTACAATTCTTAAATTGTACAAAAAAATTAACCCTTGTACAATATTATGTTCTATTGCACACAAAGCGGTTTTTTATAAATACAATCCTGTAATATAGTGAGCTATTAAGAAATGTAAAACATGTTGGTTACTCGAACTGATAAATAATCTAAACTGGTTAGAAACAGACCTTACTCTAACGTCAGAAGAGAGCCATAGGTTCCTGTAATATTATGCAAACACCAACAATTTTCTATACAGCGAAGTTATACATATTAATTTTAGGCTTAGTTAGAATTTTTGCATTAGAAAAAAGAACGGTTAGTGTTTAATTATTATATTTGTTTTGTTTGCAGAAATTTTGAGTGGGATGTGTGATAACAACAATGAGAAGGATGACGAAAGGAGCATCAAAGGTAACACATAAGCATAACATTCCTAGCTGCTCTTAATACCATACATTTTTCCTACACTTTTTGCATGGAAATTAATTTCATTGCATTTTCCTGATAACTAAACAGTAATGAGCCAGTTATTTGTAAGAGCTGATTTCCACTTGGTGACCAAATATACTTATGGATATACATTCATATTTTATGCAAATTAAATGCGACAACGCATTCACTACATTATACGCACATTCAACAGCAATACTATAATACAATAAAGTAATTTTAATCTCAAAATTATTACGTTCAGTGAATTTCTGTCCGCGTTATTTATGACACCGTGGAATTTTTTTTAAGTACGACCTACTTGGGTGCGAAACATATGAGTCTGAGCGGAGAATAAATGTCACATAAATGTATGAAATACTCAAATTAATATATGCTTGTAAACGTATTGGTATATACTATAACCTGTCAAGATGTTGAGAAGAGCATACAATTTTGTGTATGCCTTAGACAATATGATAAAATTATCGGGTCTTCCAAATATTATATTTATCTTTATTTCCCCCAAAGAAATAAACAATTTTTACTTTGCTTTACACTGTAATGAAGCAATAAAATTATGTTATGTGTGCAAGTAACAGTACAGTAATTTTGTTATAAGTTAATTTAAAAGGTAGAGTAGAATTTTTTTTTTTAATATTCGCAAATTCTTATTCATTCTAAACTTACAAAATAATTACTATCTCGAAAGACATAGGGGTCACTCCAAGGACTATGCCACTGGTCGTTCACCTCTAGAAACGTGGTTGGTAATAGCATCCCCTTACATTGGAGAAATAGGGGTTGCAACCCTCTGTTAGCACGAATCGTGTTAACAAACAATGGTAAGCGATTTACTGCACGAACATATTAATCAGCACGCCTACATTAATAAAAAAAAAAAAAAGGTTGTCTTCTCCGAACACTCTCAGGTGAACCGTTTACGAGAGATCCGTGGCGGCATCAATCTAAACAGAAAACGAGTGGTTCGGCAGGTAGGCAATCCGCAGGCGCACGGGATATGTTACTGTGAAGAATGATGGACAATGGTTTCATTGAACAGTCACGATAAATTACCTAGTTTCACGAATGTACACGACACTTTGCGTGGTGTGTAAACTACAGAGGGCGCTATCGGCGTCACATCATGTAGTTAAGGAGGCACATTCCTAAGTTGTTCGTCACGTATTACGGACGTGTTTCATTTCGTGAATTAACTGCCAAATGTCGGGATTAGTCTGAAACCACTACACACAAGTTATGGAAGTACAAGATGACACAAACGATTGAATACGACGTGAACACCAATACTGCCAATAGGCATCCGTGGAAGCGAGCAGGTGGTTCGCAGCGTTGGCGTCCAGGCGACATACCGTTCAACTATAATTCGTCTGCGTAAAAGATCCCATTTCTTCGCGTGTAACTAGAGAATACATCCGATCATTTTTATCGTTGCGTTTTCCAGAACATGTCGAATGTTTTTTTCAGAACGCAACTGTAGGTTTGTCGTACAATATCGTTCAACAGTGCATAAATCCGCTCACTTGTTTCTGTTACTCTAATTGACGTGTGATTTTTTATCGGTGGTTATCGTTCGAAATAAATAACATACATAAAAGTGGCCTAACAATGCATACATGCACACTCTGCGGTGAACTTCATGAATTAAGATAGCTTGCTCAGAGAAACGAATTACATACCCGTGAGAAGAACGCTGACCGAGCGATGTTATTTTGCAAGAAGTGTAGCAGCCAAATCTCTCTAAGATTGACCTTGAATAGACACAGTAAAAAATGTCAGTTTCCTTCCAACCGTGTATCCAGGTCGTAGTACTTGTTCTAGTGGCAGAGAGAGAGAGAGAGAGAGAGAGAGAGAGTGTGTGTGTGTGTGTGTGTGACTGACGGCAAATGTAATTTTTAGAAGCCAAGTGTGCGTGAAATAAGCGTGCTAATTACTAATATGGAAGAAACCGATTAAAATGTAACTGTACAATACAATGGATAAAAAATAGATCTTTTTTATTAGGTAATTTATATTTGTGTTGCAAGTCACGAACTAAACATACCCTAACAAATTTTCTGAATATGCAAAAACATTAATATTAATATGTAATTATTATGTCTTTTATGTATAATATTTAAATATGCTAGCTTGCTTTAATGCTATATTTATTTAGATAAAGCTTCCTTATATATGGAGATAAAAAATTGGGTGTGGCTGTGTTGGGGACACGGCCGTTTGTTTAGCGTGAATACGTCTACGTTGACGCGCTCGGACGCCTTGATGCATATTTTACGTTCCCGGCAGCGCTTCACTCGATCATATGGGGTTTCATGTGTATCGCTGGCTTGCATTTGAGATGCTCTTTCCAACCGTATACGATTTCTGTATTTCGACTTGGCTTTTTGACGAGTATTAGCCTAAATTGTGTTAAGTTTTCTTAACTGTTTACATTAAACTCGTACAATTTCACCATAACCACCCCACACAAATGTTTCTACACACGCAATCGATTAATCTTGACGATAGCTGTCGATAGAAACCTCAACAAGCGTCGTAGCTTCTCCTAATCAAAATTTATACTACGCGAAATTTATGAGACGCGGCGAAACGAAATAAAAATTATTCCCCCCCCCCCCCCCCTAATCAAGCACGATGCTTCGCAGTCTTCACTCAACGTAACATATTCTTTGATCCTTTGGCAATCGAGCGGTGTAATTTAATTTTGTATATACACGATATATTCGGAGCTGCAATGCCAAACTGTATCCCCCGATTTGGTTTTCATCGGATTTCCTGGATTGCCACCCACTAGTCGCAAATTTATAGACGCATTCACATCAAAAATCTTTGTGAGGGGCTTGCAAACCATTGGAAATATATAAGGAAAGATATTTAAAAAAATTAATTCATAAATGGGTCTGTTATGCAGGTATAGGCTGCTCACAGTAAAGTGAGCACTTTTGAGGCCCTAGTTACTTTTCCCTATCAGCCATTTTTTATCCTTCCGCGAAAATTTTAAATCAATATTGCTATTGTAGTTATAAACACATTGTTTATATTTTATCGGACTCTAAATCTAACATCTAGGTATACAGTAACCTATATTTATTGACTACTATATCAAATAAGAAGACTTAAAAAAGTGCTCACTTAACTATGAATAGCCTATAATATAGTTTTATAAAATCGATAGGTGTGTGCAACGCTAATATATGCCAACAATCTTCGGACTCGCAATTGGAAAGACCCGAGTTTGAATTCCGTTCCAACAATACTTGTTACGGTTTTTCCATGGTTTCCCGAAATCCCACCAGGAGAACACTGGAATGTTGCCTTAATACAGGTCATTGTCGATACTTTCTACGTTTCTGCTTCCCTGGGCAGCTTACTCCATCTCTAACAACTTTTTGTTCCTGGATCCCTGGGCAACTTACTCCATCTCTAACAACCTCACGTTCCTGCTCCCCTGGGCAACTTACACCGTCTATAACGACCTTATGTTCCTGCTTCCCTGGGCAACTTACTCCCTCTCTAACGACTTCACATTCCTGCTTCCCTCGGAAACTTACTCCGTCTCTAATGACCTCACATTCCTGCTTGCCTGGGCAAATTACACAGCCTCTAACAACCTCGTGATTCTGATTCCCTCGGCTACTTACTCTATCTATAACTACCTCACGTTATTTAACTTCAGAATCGCACAAAAAGAAAGTTTTATGTAGCACTTTCATATTTACATGGGGTGCTGGATAACTACTGAGAAAATGTATAACAGTTAAGAACTATGTGATTATATGCATCAATTATGACGTTCGTTGAAATGCTGGCAGGAGCGAGGTTCTAGGAGTATGCTACATTTAAGTCGCGCTGTAACTGGTCAGGATACCAATATTCTCGGCATGGAAATACATTAAAAAATATTGTGCTAAGGTAGTAGAAGGGAAATATAATTTTCCACCAAAACTTTTTTTGCTTTGGTTTCCTTCTAAAAAAAATGATGCTTTCAGCGTACTCTCTCACATTCCTGTCTGTGTGTGTGTGTGTGTGTGTGTGTGTGTGTGTGTGTGTGGTGTGTGTGTGTGCGTGTGTGTGCGTGCTTGTATACCGCGATTTTTTTTGCAAATTCGAACACGTCAGACATAATTGCACCAAATTCGGTACACATATAGTACTTAGTACGCACATATGACTTTTATGCTTTTCGACCTTGCAAGACACTTACTTTCAAAATTACAGCCATTTTAATATTTAGGGCGATATGTCATATTTCGGTAACCATTCAACCAATGTAAACCAAATTTTGTATGCAGGCAGAGCACTGTGCAAGCATTGAATTTTAAAAAGATAGTATTGTTAATCCACCATCTTGGAAAATAGCACCAAATGAAAAAAATAATTAATTTTTAGATAATGTCTCGAAAATTTAAACCAATTCTCAACCAATTTGACACACAGGTAAAACTAGATTGGCCAGATAAACCTGTGTGATTGAACTCGATTCGGTATATATTTTTTAAAATGGTGGGCATGCAAACGTTTAAGTTTCATGTGGTATATCTACCATAATATTAAACCAATTTCAACAAAAATTTTAAAACTGAAAGTATCTATAACAAGTATCATAAATACCAACACATAGCCACTATTGTCAGCTATTTTGTAAGATAGCCCTACACAGTTAAATACAATTTTTATGTCATATCTGAGTAAACAATTAACCGATTCCTACCAAATTTGGCAAACAAGTAGCGCCACAGCAGATAATGAAAAAACCCATATTTTTCAAGTATGCCAGGCGCTTATTGTTAAAATATCGCCAATATAGCCATCGTGTCTTAGAATGATATATCGTCGAAACCATCTAATCAATTCTAACTTAACTTTTTATGCTGGTAGTAGATATTACAACTGGTGTTTGCCGGTAATGATGGAATGGCAGACGTAATAGCGTTATTGTTATTTTGGTGTATTATATCTGGTTTTAACTGTGTAGTATGCTGTGTGATATTTTGCGAAGAATATCATTCTGGTGTAGGTTAGTAAACAAGATTGTATGGCAGCGGTTTTTTTTGGAGAGGGGAAGTTTGTACTCATTGGTCAAGGAATGTTTTCATTTAAGTAGTTGGTATAGGTGGGGAGTACATTTTGACTGGTAGGTTGGTAGAGCAGATTGTTCTGGATTGAACTCCAGACAATATAAATATTCTTTTTGTATTATAGGCGACTCTGCCTGTACTATATGAGACTGTTATGACTCAGGGCGTACTGAATGTTAAATATGGGTTTCATTTAATCGTCTTTATATAAAACTCTGTAACACAAGAGTACAGCACTTTACAATCTTTACGTTACATTAAACAGGAGAATAATAATGTTTTACTGCTCTTAAAATTACGTAAAAGTCACTTGTGCTAGTTATCAAAATAAAGTCTCTCCGACGTAAACGTTTGGAACCAGTTCACCTTAATCCTTGTTGCCGAAGGCTGCATCTCCTCGAAGTATTGGCAGCGGCGGTCCCCGGTTCACACCTCTCGTGGTCCTTCCTGAGAGGCTGGCCACTGGCTGACATTCCGACGGCGTCACACACGTCTGGCCCCGCGACGAACTTTGCGCTGGCCTATCTCGGCACGTTGTTTGAAGTATCGCCATACTGTTTACTGCCCACCGTTTGTCGCAATCCCTGGTGTCCTGATTCCCCAGTGGATATGTTGCTAGGTTCACGCGAGTGGCAAGTAAGGATTCGCCCAGACCACCACATCACTTCCGCTTCAAGTGAGATGGTCCCCAGCTCCGGGACTGACATATGGTGAAGTGGTACCGTACTAAGTTGTGTGGACCTCATGGCGTTCGTCTGTTCCTCGACCTTGTGAAGACGGGGTTGAAGCCCTTTTCGGTAATGAGGGGAGCGAGGGTAGAAGGAAATGATGAAGCAGAGGAATTGGGTTAGGGAACTGTCGTACCTTCTTTCTTGAATGTAATGGCCTTAGAATTATTACTGGAGGCCTGCCAGTTGTGTTTACGTCAGCTGCACTTACATTAAATGGTTCGACCGCGCCCATGGCCGTGAACTTTGTCGAGAGCAAGTGGTGTACAAGCTTCCTCTAGGTTGATGCGGCAATGCACTCGAAATGCCTGATTGATGCCCTATCTACTTATGTGTGGTATTGTGATTATGAAAATATAAAATAAGTTATCAGTCCATTAAGAAACAGTGATTAGGTGAGAATGCAATAAAATTTACATTAATTTTTGTTTATCTTAAGTATTTCGAAAATTAAAAATCTCCCCGTAACAATATGTAATACGTTCAAAACATTGCATATTTAATGGTGTATGAAAAAAATTTTTGTTTTTTTTGACAATGTTAAATAAATTCACCTGAAAAGAAACATAATCATACATAACATGCAATTGTACTTATGAAAGACATACTGGAGGACCTGTGGTTGTGCCACAATTAACACTTCATATAGGGCCTATATAATTTGTTATTTGAAATCAACTTTTGCACGTTTAATCTGATAGGTGTGAACATCTGCTGCACCTTTGTTTAGTAAAATAATTATAAAAATTATGTATATGTATATATAAACATATAAAGTTTACATTGAACAGGATTATAACTCAGCAATGAACAATCGATGTTGTTAAGGACTTAATAACTTTGTGAAATTTGTGTTTTCTCGTTTACTATACCCATAGGAGAAATGTTTTCCATACATCTTAGTGGCCTGCTTACAGCTTATCGCGCATGTGTGAAGAGTGTCTGAGTGCCATATGTATGTGTATTCGTCCCGGCCGGGCTGCGTGTCAGTGTAGTGTAGTAAAAAATGGCACAGCGTTACCTTCTGGTGATAGTTTAATCACAAGTTGCGGTGTGCTATTACACTGCACGCCATCATGCATGCATTGCATGCACCATGTAGCCCCGGCATGAAGTTCACCACTCTCTGCTCTGCACTCCAGATACAATGGGTCGATATTGTTGGCCTTGGAACTTTCATGCGCATGTCCCGAAACACTTTCGGTATGGTTTAGCACTCAGACATAACTATTTAATTTAACACATGTGCCCTTTTTATCTTTATATTTCCTAGTGTAATTTTTACTTCATTCAGTATGGGGCTGGGAAATAAACTTTACAAAAATTGTAAATGTAATAATTACACTTGTTTATCAATAACATATTTGTATACATTTTCCATTGTACGAACGTACATTACGAATAAACTTCAGCTTAATTGTTTCGTTTGTTTAAGGGTACACTCTTTTGCAATTAACAGTAACAGCTGTTGGCTGTACAAGGTGATCGTGCATGTAACACGTGTTAGCAAAACAATAAAGCGCACATCAACAGCACAGTGTTGTGACAGCTTTGCAGCATTTCGTCTCGCCGTGGGCATCCCTGCGCGATACGGCATTGTGGACAAGTGGCAAGGGGTGGTGGTGATGTGGGCTGTGGAATGTGGTTGCCATAACACAGAAATGAGGCTGGCTGCGTCCTTGATGCCTAATTGCTGTCAGCGCACGCTATCGTGCATTTTTACGTACTGTATTCCTTGCAGTACGAGACTCTATTACTGCACAACTTATTTTCTTTCCCTTTATTCATAATAAATTTACATCACTGGTGGCACGTATCAGTGTAAACTTATATAGTTGAAACATTCGAGCAGTATACCTTTACTTATTTAATTTATAAATGTTAAAATATATTATGACTCTGGTCTCTTATGCTACAACTTATGTGTTTACATCTTGTATAAAACTCTATATTTTACATTAGGAACTCTTATTAACGCACACAGATATCTCCCTATATTTAAGTCATCTTATCAATATGCTCCCCAATTTTTTTTTTTACTTGTTGGCAAAGTAACTTCAATTTTGTTCCTATTAATTTTTTTTCCAATAGAGTTCATCATGAGCTACCATATCTATCAGGTTAGGATACGGACATAATTTGAACCTTCTTTATATGGTCATTTTATAACATGAGGCATGCTTATTCCTATTATATATATAGATTTAATCATCATATGAAAACTTTTTCCTAACAGTCTATGTGGGCACTTGTATACTCTTACATTTCTAAAGTCAATGCACTTCATAACAATATTTTCTTATATTACTGATTTCTATTTAGCTTATTTAAGTCCTCAGTCTAAGATTAATATTTAATTCAAAAGAAAATTTTATACTAGCCTAAGCATGTTACTGAATCTTTTTAATTTGTAAAATTTTGAAGGCACTTACTAACTCCTTAGCTTACTGTGTGTTAGCATAACATAATATCTACATTAAATATGATATATTTTAAGGCGTTTTTTCTCATGTTGGTCGTGGTCGGGGTAGACAGTTATCACTACAGAGCCTAATTTCATCGCTCTTGTGGCACATTGCCTAGAACTGCGTAGAATATATTTATGTACATTACAGTGGAAGTTCCCTGCTTCCTTTCTGCCCTTGTAATGCCCAGAATTCTCCGTGATGAGAGTAGCGCGAAATGCAGGCTCGCAATGTCGGTTCAATTTCCCCGGCAAGCGTGCAAATGTTTCTGTGCTTAGGCACAGACCAACCATTCTCGGGATGTGCCCGGTATGTACGTAATGTGAATAAGGAAATGAATGGTCGCTCTGGATGATGGATAAAGTGTAGTATGTAGGCTAATAAATTGCCTCTGTGGCAAGGACTCTACGATGTTTCAGAATTCCCGCGTAGCTGTGGCTTCACCTGGTCGCCTGTGAGCCTGACATATGGCTTGCGTAAAAGCTATGGCAGTTTAATACGAGACTCTGATTTATGATATTCTTACTATGTATGGATTTAATACTATATGCAGCACCTTTATACATAATATTTGGCGTGAATACATTTACCATCATGTCCTTCGTACGCAGTGGCTTCAAAATTCCAGGTCGCGCGTTGTTTTCTAATACTAACTCACTTCTGATATTTACTTTAGCAGAATTTTAATTCGTTACTTAATATCGCTTTGGCAGAGGGTGGAAACTTAAGGCACCTCCACCAGTGTTCTGGAATGAACTCCAAACAATACAAATATTCTTTCTGTAGTACAGGCGACTCCACCTGTGCTATATGAGCATATGATGACTGGGGGCATACTGAATGTTAAAGAAGGGTTTCTTTTAATAATCTTCATATAAAACTCTGTTACTCACCAGAATACAACTCTTTACATTATATTTAATGGGAAAGTAATTATAAGTATCAAACTAAAGTCTCTTCGACGTAAACAGTTGGAACCAGTTCACCTTAATCCTTGTTGCCGAAGGCTGCGTCTCCTCGACATATCGGCAGTGGCGTTCACCCCTCTCGTGGACCTTCTCGAGAGGTCGGCCACTGGCTGACGTTCCGATGGCGTCACACGCGTCTGCCTGGTGTCTGTCCCCGCGACGAACATCGCGCTGGCCTATATCGGTCCGCTGTTTCAAGTATCACCATACTGTTTACTGTCTACCATTTGTCGCAGTCCCTGGTGTCCTGATTCCCTGCTGAATGCGTTGCTATGTTCACGCGAGCGGCAAGTAAGGGCAGCTCAGACCACTACAAAATGGTATGGATGTTAGGTATGATAGTGTTGTACACTGGTGTGAACTTTATAGTTGATTGGTACATTTGAGTAATGTTGGATTGTATTGTTGGTGTGTTGGGTGGTATGGTTGATAAGTATGACTGAGTTTCTCTTGGGTTATATAAGACATGGTATGGTTGGTTAGTATGTTAGTTTGACAGATGGTAAGAAATGTTTGTGTAATAATTGACTGACCCTTGAATACATGGTTGCTCAGGTAGATGTTATGGTGACTGATTCACCTTTGGGCTAATTCGAATTTTCAGTTATAATTTTGCTTGTATCTACAGTTGCTTTACAAGTGTGGGGTGAATGGTTGCAGTCTGAATGAAGTGCGCTTCTGAGGTTGAGCCATGCCAGAATTTCAAAATTGTCTTAAATAATGAAAGGCATTTAAGAAATATGTGTATTCATAGTGTTTTGGATAGTTTTGATTTTTATCTGGACTGTGGTAGGTAAGGTACGATTTTTCAGGTCTCTATTATGTATGGTTTGATTTTTTTTTCTGCGCAGTGTTATGTTAAGTTTTTCTGGTTTATGTTCTGTTAAGTTATCTTAGGTTGTGAGTGATTTTTTCTGAGTTGTATTATGTTAGGTTTTACACTTTTACTCGACTGTGTTAGGTTATGAAAGGTTGGGTTTGATTTTTGTGGACTGTGGTAGGGTTTGTTTGTCTGAACTATTATGTCGGGTTTTATTTTTCTTAACTTTGTTGATTAAAATATTGCTTTATTTGCTTGATAATCTGAATACAATTTTTATCTACTTAATGTATATCTTACATTGATTGTGGTGCAGGCCAGATGTGGATGTTGCGAGTGAGGGTGCAGAGAATATCTATGCATATATTGCAGACATGGAAGTTGGGGAAGCGGCGGATGAGTTTGTGTAGGCATTGAACTAATGCTGTAAATTTTAGGGTGCCTCTTCAAAATTTCACTCCTAGTAAAACTAACATTGCCAATATAATGCATATCTCACCTGTATGTAAATTTCCACTACAGTTATAGCCTCAATGCGATTCGAAAACATTGCCTATTTTTAATTATTTAACTCTTTGCAACCTGTTAAGACCACTAAGTGTGTGTATAAGTTAATATGTTATTCATTTTAGCATCAAAGCTGCAGTTTTCGATGAACATACCTAGAGTATAGCGACTATGTTAACCACACGTCCACGAGAGCTCTCGTGATCACTTGTATCTCCGTAGTCACTACACCACCCTGCCGACACTGGGTCTAGGCGAATACACGACCATGTACACAACAGAAAGTGCCGGCCAGAACGGAACACACCGCCTCGCCATCATATGCTACGTGACTCAAGAGACCTTCGTGCCTTATTCACCTCAAGAGTTAACTGTTGGGGGCGAATAACAGGAGGTCCAACACGGTGTCCCCCCGAATGCAATAGCCGTCACGTGTACCCCCATTGGAGGGAACGTAGGGGCAGCTCGCTCCGCGACGCCTGGTATCTTCCCCAGTGACATCACATCTGCTGGCCTACTGGCTCAGGGAAAAGTGCTATAGCTTCCCGAACATGGGTAAAGTGTAACCCAGAAAATATAGTCTCACCCAACAGTGCTTCTAATACAGTGATAATTAGTTTCAAGACTTTGTCGTTCTTATCCAGCAAATCGAGAGTGGCTATTCACACCTCGTTTAAGGTAATTGAATCGACCAACCCTCCATGTGGGAACACTTGGACTCATCCATCAGCGCGGATTTTGGAAGTAGGAAAGCCGATTTGAAAACCATTGTTGTATTTATCAATTTTCATAATTATTTTTATTAAAGTGTATCAATGTCAGCATATTACTCTCTTTTCAGCAGACTGTCCTAACTGGCCTAAGTATTATTTAATTAAATTCTTTAGTGTACTGACATACCCAATGAAGCCACATTCTCGAGCATAATTAACACTTAATTAGGATCGAGTATGTCACCAACATGTATCCCTGCTATGTAAATTTTTCTTGTGCCACTTTGTTTAGTCGTAAGATGGCAAAATTATTTTTTCACATATTTTTGGCACCGGTTTCGGCAACCTCCAGTGGAAGCCGCAGCCATGATGTCAGTCTGACTTCACAGCTCTACTTAACAACAATACCAACATAATGTAACAGAAATTTGTACATTGCGTAGTGCCGAGGGGTCGTCCGCCTCTCTCCCTGCTATGCAACCAGGGTTTAACACATCACATATAGTACTTAGTAATATTCATGGCCTAGGAGTTTTTCTCCACACTGGTCATTGGCAGACCGAGTGCCGAGTCTGCTTAAACTTTTTTATATGTATCATAAGGGCACATGTATCACAAAGCAACAAGTAAATGTCTAAAGCCCATGCTTGCGTTCTATTAATTTAAACCCCCAATGAGTTCTTAGGGTGCTGCACCCCTTGCAGCACAACCGAAGTAAGTATAAAAGCGTGTGTGGTGGCTAGCAACTTCATCAATATAATGGTGAAAACAAGTTAGGCATACTGGATTACCTGCAGCATATAATTCTACAAGCACTGTAGAACTTTTGAGAACTCCAGGGACCCGCAGGCCATCGACCTAACGACCCTCAATTAACTCATTCCCTGAGTTATGGTACCGTTAAAATTCACCAGTTAACCCCTTAATCTGACAGACAAGGTAAGGTGGGGACTCTCATCATCCCTTGAACGCTCTCGTATCAGCTATGGACAAATACTCATTGGAGATCAAATTCGTTGTAACCTGTAAGGTTATTAAAACCTTAGCTATAAACACATGCATACTCAGTATGGCTGGTGGCATTGGTTTACATGAAACTAGATGTTACCCACGTCTTCAGCCACCTGAAAAAATAAAACCTTAATTATAATGACCAAGTGCTCTATCTTAATGGCTGGTGGCATATTTTATATATACCCTAATAAACTGTTCGTTTTTTGGGATGAAAAGTACCCTATGTGCTAATCCAGGATATAATATACCCCTGTACCAAATTTCATCCAAATCCGCCGAGCCGTTACAACGTGATTGAGTAACAAACAGATATACAAACTTTCGCATTTATAATATTATTAGGATGTCAAATTTTTTTACCAAGAATATATAATTATTATTTTAATGAAAAATTCTTTTTTTCGAGCTATGTGTACTCCGTTAATAAAAGCAAGAATTGTGTAACTAATTTTACTTAATTTTATACAAATTGGATTGATTATTTAAAGTTGCTTGGGAAACAACTAAAAATAATTTTTAAGGTTTTCCCCCAAGTACCGGCGATTGTTTAAAGTTATTGCCCTTGATTACAGAATATGTATATTCAAGCTGTCACATGTCCTCGGTAAAAGCTCAAATCTTATTCAGTCTCGGCAGGAGATGGCTCGGCAGTATTCTGGGAAAATGAGTTATCTGCTTTAAGATCAAGCAGGCCATTAATGGAATGATATCCAGTACTGGGAATGTGTATATACGTGTAGCTTCTTCGATTACCCTACGTTAGATGTAAATCAGTGTTGCCGCTGTAATAATTGGCAGTGTGTAAAAAGCAAATGTTCTAAAGAATGACCTCAAAACTGCTACATGATGGACATGGTGCATCGTTTGCTAGACGCAATAATTTAAATATGCATTATAAGACATGCAAAATGTGATCTTTGAATAAATAGCGCAATGGGAGTGAATGACTAGATGGAGATTTTTGAACATTCATCATTTCCACGCAAACGTCTGTCATGGAAGACAAGACTGAACACCGAAAAAAAATACAAAAATATGCAAATAACGTATGGACGAGAAAATAAATATGTTTTTATTTTCTCGTCCATACGTTACTTGTTTATTTAATAATGACCGACAGCTGCATCGCAATGGTGAATGTTCAAAAATCTCCGTATAGTCAAGACATGTAAAAGTTGTTACGTATCGTCATAAAGGTATGACTGGAATATTTGTTAGGTATTGTATGTGGTAGGATGTCAGTATTATTGGTATAAAGGGTATCGTAACATAGTCGTGTCTGTTTTTTTTTTAATGATTTGTTCAAGTGACTAGTATGATGTGATTGTATGGTTGTCAAATAGTTGGTACGACGTGGGAATAGCCAGTTGCTATTTTCTGATAGTATGACCCGTGGGTGTTGTCAGATTGAATCATCTGCCCGTATGGTCTTCCTGTAGCGTTGTTCGGAATGATTAGTTCATATATTTTGGTAAAGGGTTGGCATGGCTTCTCGTTATGGATAGTTTGCAGGCATTGTCTGATGGTAAGGGATTTACAAATTGATGGTGTGGTGTGATGATGTAGTTAGTTAGAACGATGTGCTGAAATATTTGGTTAGGTAGTTTTTACTATCTAACAATGGGGACTCAAAATGTTTGTCATTGGCTGATGTTAAAGTCTGTCCAAAAGAGGTGGTGTTTTGTGATTTATTTTGCGAGTATTGATGGTTGAATGCTTTTGGCTGAAACATTTTATTTGCTGATGGTATGACCTATTGATATGTCATTTCGGTATGGATGGGGTAGGCGAGGGTATTCTGTACGGAGATATTGTATTATCTGACTCTGTGGTCGATATTACATGATTTAATGGTTTGTCAGATTAATTTTCCGGAATATTTCATACGGATGTCTGGATGGTAGATGTTTTAGTATGGCTGGTATGAATGGAATGTTTGATACAATGTTTCGTTTGTATAGCTGATATGGTCTAATGGTGTAAACTGTCGGTAATGACTAATTTTATTATCTGTCCATGTATTAGGCATCGCATTATGCTATATCTTTTGATAATATTTCGCCGGAATAATTTGTAACAATAGCTGGTTGGTCATGTTTCGACAGTTATGGCATTTTTTCTGGGCGGATGGAAGGTGCTGACCATGTGTTTGGACGATATGTTATTATGTATGGCTGGTTCGCTGGTAGGGGATGCTGGTCAGCCATTTTTAATAATACTATGTAGAAATTGGCGAGGGACATATTTATAAGCAATGAGAAGAGTTAAGAGTTTGGGGAAATTTAATAAATAAATTTTTATTGGCCATGTTTTCGCATCAATAGAAATTTTAAAATTTTCTTATATTTGTATACAAGTCAGACTATGGATAATCTTGACACTGTGAGTTTTACTAGCAGTGATAATTTGAAGACACACTCAGGAATTTTTAGCATTGGTTCTGTGCCTATGCAATCTCAGCCTCACCGGCAATCTCCATTTACGCAATATATACAACTATTTTTGTGATATCTGCACCCACATTCTCCTTATCCATGTCTGCGTAGTACTCATCTATAATCTTTACTCCTTCAGGACTCTCTGTATTATATAAAAACCAGTAGACGAAAATCGCATGCAGATGATCAAACAAATTAATCGTAGTTATAGTCCGTAAGTACTGCCTGACGCCAATTACTGTCCATATGTCTTGTATGTCACTCTGATTGGTTAGTTTAGTGATGTGGTCTACTGGTCAGACATGGCTCTATAGTTGGTTCGTGGACATGTGTTTTTCGAATATGTGTATGGTTTGTATGGCTTGGTGGTTCATTTGGTATGCATAGCCAGCTAGTTTGATAATTTGGATCGTGTGACGACCGTATCTGTTCAAATTGTTATGTTGTAATTATATGCCCTTGCAGTATAACTAGTAGCAATGGATTATAACATGCATTGGTTGACTGGTTTGGTTGTATATCTTGCTTGCATGGCCTATCAGTATTGTTGAAATGTAAGATTTTATTTTTTGGTTGACTGCTTTAGTGGTAGGCCTTGCTTGGGTGTTCTATCAGTAAAGCAGTAACGATGTTCAGAGTGATAGGGATATTTAGTAGGTTAGACTGATTGTAAAGAGTATAATAATTAATGGAATAACTTTATAATATTGTCTATAGATGGGACACATCTTTATGGCTGAATGGTATTCTTGAGTTATGGTTGTTATCTATAGCATCTAGTATGATGTAGCTGACTGTTAAGCAGGAGGTATGGCGGTTATTATAAATGTTTGTAATGTTTGACTTGAATATTTTGTTTGTCTGTCTGGCTGGCTATACTAATTTTATGATTTGCTGATCATCGGTATGGGTGTTCAGAATATTTTTACTGTATGACCTCTTGGCATGATTGATTTCGGTAGCTCGTTTTGGTGATAGTTTGGTATTGTCTATATATACGAGTTAAATCGGCTCTATAGTATGGCTGGATCGTATCTTTGTTATTTTTACAAACCTAATGTTTAGATGAACTGTTTGTTTGTCATGGCTGACTAGTATAATTGTATGCCATTTGTGGCATGGTCTCTAGATATATGTTTCCATGGTTTGTTGTCTCTTGGAATTGATTAAATGGATAGTATTGTGCAATGACATTGTTGGTATGACTTGTCTGTTTTGGTGGCTTTCTTTTATGGTCGTTGGGTATCAAACTGATTTAAATGGGTGGTGCTGTGTGATTTTATTGTGCGTCGGCATGACTTGCCTGTATGGTTGGTTTGCTTTTATGGAAGGTACAGCTTGATGGAATGGCCATTCATTATTATCTGGTTGTATAGTTGGTTTCCTTGTTCATCTGTTATGAATTTTTGCAATTTTCTATCAGTATTAAATGATAGAATGGATCGTTCTACATGAGGATTTTTTAAAAAGTTTTTAGTACTTCCAGGCCGTATGATTGATAAATATGGCATTATATTATTACATGTTCGGTTGATTTGGTGGTATGACAAGAATGTATCTTCTGTGGTGTGGACAGAATGATTTTATTGTGTCGTTAGTTTGTATGAGTGGAATTGTATGATAGAATTTTAGGTATCTATTTTGTTTGTTAAGTTAGAATAAACAGATGTTATAATATGTTACTGTGGTATCTGGAAATTTAATCTATGGTGTCAAATATATTTTATTTATGGTATGGATGTTCTGATAGCATCGTTGGAACATTTGAGTAGATCATTTGGTTGATTGGAATGGTTATATTGATGCTTTGTATGTACAACTGATGATGAACGTAGTCTATATATTTATCCGTTATGATTGATCACTACATCTGAGGTATGGTGGTTGATATTGTCTGTCTTGTTAATAGCATTATGGAGGTATGCTAGGGCCAGCACGGATGATACATATGAATGTTGTGGTTTTTTCGATATTAGTATATATGCTTGGCTTTATATAAATATTGCTTCGGCTGTATGTTTGGTTGGTATGATTATTTCATATGTTCGGTGTGTTTGGTGGTATATTTGGTGTGTTGGGGGGCATATTTGTTGTGTTGGGTGTTATTGTTTGATGTGGTAAGGTTTGTGTGTTGGTTTGCATTGCTTGTTTGTTGGATGGTATGGTTGATTAGTATAAGTGAGTGTTACTTGAGTTTTAGGAGGTAGCATTGCTTGTGGGTACATTAGGTAATCAGCTGTTAGTCGGTAATGTTAGTTTCACTGACAGTAGGAATGTTTGAGTAATGGGCTGTCCTGGAATGTGTGGTTGCTTGGGTAGGTAATATTATGACCGATTAATTCATGGACCAATTTAGATTTTCAATTATAATTTATTAACATCTACAGTTCCTTTGTAAGTGTAATGTGGATGTAGTCTGTGTAACCCGAAGTGTTTAATGGTTGCAGCCTGAATGAAGTGTGCTTCTGAGGTCGGTAACTGAAATAATGTTAGTTATATGGGGAATATGTATCTTTATGTAGTTTAGGATAGCTTTGATTTTATCCGTACTGTAGTAGGTAAGTTATGATTTTTCTGGACTTTGTTTTATAAGGTTTGATTTTTTTCTGAGCTGTTTAATGTTAGGTTCTTGAACTGTGTTAGGTTGTGCTATCGTAGGATGGGGTTTATTTCACGTGGACTGTAGTAGATAAGGTTTTTTCCTCGACAATGTTAGGTCACGTTTCTTTATCTGGAATGTTAATTCAACTAACTCTTTATTAGAGCATGTTTAAAAGAACACTGTATGCCGATGTACGCATCTAATGTAGGATTGAAGGAGCATAGAAATAGATGTAGAAATGTTTCACAGACCACACAAGAATTATGCTTTATTATATGAATTACACGAGCACAAATATTTTTCTAAGTTCTAAATGAGGGAAAAAATATTCAGTTTTAATAAGTACCTACAACTGCTGGACACGTAAGAATATTTCTAAGATCTTATACACAGATAAAATGTTATACGCACATAAAAATGTTATGGTGATTTCACGTATGGATAGATTATGGACGAGAGAAAAAAATTTCTAAGTCCTACATGAGTGATAAAAATACTGAGAGTTCAACACCAGTAAAAATATTCTAAGTCCCACATTAGTGTAAGAATATCGCAAGTTCTAAATGAGTGGTTAAGTCTCATACGAGTGAAAATATCAGAGTTCTATTCTAGTGAGGAATTATACCAACTCCTTTCTATGTTAGGTTACATGAGGTTGGTTGGATGAAGTGGTACGAAGTTGACTAAATGAAAAATATTATAAGTAGTTATATGCCGTTAAAATATCATCGTCTCTGCCCAAGTGGTAAAGTCCTACATATGCGGAAATGTTCAAAGCCTCTCTAGAAGTATAAATTGGTCTAATTCATACACGAGTGAAATCTTGTGTAAGTCCTCCTAAAAAATATGGGGTGCAAGACTTGGAGTGGTGACATCAGAAGCGCCTGTTATTCGAGTGGCTAGAGTAGGGAACACACAAATAATTTTCCTATTCCAACTAATGTGGCGGATGACAGGAGATGAAAAAACAATATTACAATGTGCCATCCGATCGTTAGCTGGTTAATATGAAGTATAGGAGATGAAAACAAATCCACTCTCTCATATTTTAAGAATTCTTTTTTTATGTTCAACAGTAATACCTATCCTCTACTTCTCTTCTCAGTGGCCAAACCCTACAAACACAAAAAATGTGAGCCATAATCGGGCCGGTAAAAGATAGCCGACAAACTCCGGCCAAATGATGTCGGCCCACTGTCTTATGCCGGAAGCGGCCTGATAAAAATATGCACTGGCGACTGACTCTTTGCAGACCGTGTCAAAAATACACCGTACAGCTAACGGCAAGATACAAAAAGTATTCCGGCCGAACATAGACGAAAAGTAGGGGCCAGAATCGGGCCGGTAAAAGCTAGCCGACAAGTTTCGGAATCTGCAGCTGCTGGATGGCGGCAAGATGCTGGGCCTGCGGCGGCTGGATGGCGGCAAGATGCCGGGCCTGCGGAGGATGGATGGCAGCAAGATACCGTGCCTGCGGCAGCTGGATGGCGGCAAGATGCCAGGTCTGCGACGGATGGATGGCGGTAAGATGCCAGGCCTGCGACGGATGGATGGCGGCAAGATGCCGGGTCTGCGGCAGCTGGATGGCGGCAAGACGCCGGGCCTGCGGTGGCTGGATGGCGCCAAAACGCAGGGCCATGACAACATAACAAATAATTTTTAAACACTGATTATTTTTTTATGGTTTTTTTCGTATCTTCAAAGGCTTGCAAACAATATATATATTTTTTTAATATATATGTCGGATGGTTGTACAAATGAAAAAAATTCCAAAGTAAAAAATGTCATGGGCTAATACGTGACACATTATAATCATGAAAATTAACATGCAAAAGGTTAACACATGGTCTCAAAAAAGGTATCATGCTATTAACAGCTAACTAGCATATTGCCTATTTAAAAAAAACACTTTTTAAGAGTTTGTCGGGAAAAATACATCATATTTGTATCTTTATTGTGCTAAGGAGTCATGTCTCGAAAACGTTAGTGGGCCAGAATAAATAAATGACGGCTAGCTTACCTAAAAAACAAAGATGCAATATCGGAATCGGGCCAGAATATAATTTTTTGCTATTGGCGACATGTTGGCTGTGAGATATCAAGCCTACATAATTTAGGTGATATCTATCTGTTATCAAAAAATACAGTAAGAGTTGTCTTTTTTCTAACAGCAAACATACTGTCTCAAAAAAGACGTCATGTCGTTAACAGCTTGCTAAGGTCTTGTCTATTCAAAACACTTTCCAAAAGTTTGTCGGCAAAAATGCATCATATTTTATATTTATTGTGATAACGAGCCATGTCTCGAAAACGTTAGCGAGCCGGAATAAATAAGATGACGGCCAGGTTACCGAAAATATTAAGTTGCTATATCGGAATCGGGCCAGAATATTATTTTTGCTATTGGCGACATGTTGGCTGTGAGATATCACGCCGACACAAGTTAGGTGATATCCAACTGTTATCCAAAAAAAATACATAGGGTCATTGTCTTTTTCTAACGGTAAACATACTCTCTCAAAAAAGACGTCACGCCGTTGTCAGATGGCTGTCTTCTTGCATTGAAACGACAGTTACCGACAGTACAGGTATCGGGCCGACAATTTGCCGACACTTTGCCGACAGGTTGTGTTTGCTGGGAATGGTCAAAGGTGTGTGCATCACAAACAAAGGGTGGCTGGATCTAATATGGATGTTTAAAAAAATAATTTAAGTAACAGTAATTAAAATAGCAACGATAGGGGTGAGATTCCTGCACAAGGTGAATGGAACTTCAACTGTAGTGGCAAAGACTGAGGATGCATCTGAGGTTCACGGTGACACCAGCACTCCTTGCCGCAGTCATGAATTAAATATGGCTGCAGAGATTCACCAAGTAGTCAGTGCGCCCTTGCAGATAAGTCTGGAATTAAAGATGGCGGGTCGATTAGTTGTGAGTAATCAGCTTTTATGGTAGCTATGTACATGATTACAGAAGTTTGTGCTGTAGCGGCATTAAATTAAAATATGGTGGCAGATGGAGCGTAGACGAGATGAAAAAATTGAATCCAATATGGTGGATAACGAGGTGGAATGGCACTGCATGGGAAAGTGTAATAGAAACTGGTGGATAATGGGATGGAATGAGAGAGAATGAAATAAATGCGACTAAGAGAAATTGAATCAAAGATTTCGGACAAGTAGGAATGACACAGCATGTATACAAATCGAATATAGGGGACGACGAAAAGAGGGAAAGCATATATGTAATCCAAGATGGTGTACTATGTGAAGGAATGGAGGAGCAGAAAAATACAAGATGTTGACTGGAAACAATATGGCAGCCAGATACGAGATGATGGTGGCAGCTCACCTGCTACACAACATTCCACCTGCCACAGTATGCAAATTCCCCTTTTACTAGAAGTATTAATGTACGTGTCAAGAAAACCAGACCTTACAAAGGTAACAGCAGAAATAAAGGTGTAATGGATGTATCAGACGAAAATTGCACAATCCCACAAACTTGAGAAGATCACGAAGATTGGTATAGACGCTAATCTATGATTACTCAGATATAGCTGGGGTGAATTCTGGTTTTTTTCCTCTTAAAAAGACCGAGCTCCTGTGGCGCAGTCGCTTGGAGCGCCGCCGGCCTGCTGTGTGTGAAGTTCTGGGTTCGAATCCTAGGCAAGGCATTGGTGTTGGTTTAAATTGAATCAGAAGTTAGTTTGTAAGGCGTCGCCTGATAAGTATTCAAACATAGCACCGGAAAAAATTAAATATATGTAATGAAGAATTTGACAATTTCCAAATACAACTTGAGAAAACTTTGTTTGCAAAACATATATGTGATAACATAGAAACTAATCCTTGAGAAACACCTGAACGAGTCCAACTGCAACTCAGTATTGCTGTTGCAAATTTATAATGAATAGTTAGTCGGTTTGTCCATCGAAAAAGACAAGAAATCATCCCGTGAATGTTCAAAGTGTCCAATTTCAAGGTGTTTCCAATATGTTTTTGCTATTTGTCCGAAGTACCTTACTGCACAAATAAAAAAAAAGTCAAAAATATTAAGTCATTTGTTGGTGTACGACTTAGTTACACAAGCACTTTCATTTTGTAGGTTTTTGAAGTTGGCAATATAGTTGTATCACTTACTAAAAACTAAGGAGTTATTTCTCGATAGTAATAGTTCTTATCAATAGTTACATGACGTTTTGATTTTCTGTAGTTAGCATCGGACATGATGTAGGCTGTTCACGATAAAGTGAGCGCTTTTTAAGGCCCTCCGAGCAGACGTTAACCCTTAATAAATGTATTCTATTGCAGCCTCTGGCATTAATTTGTGAGAGAGGTGAACTGTATACATTCTGCTTATTAGTCACATGGCAATCTTTATATTAAAAAGTGGCAGAAAGATAGAAATAGACTGAGAGGAAAAATTTAGCAGGGCCTTTAAAAGAGCTCGCTTTAACGCGAACAGCCAATAAAAGTATTAAAATAAATATGTGTATTAACTTTAAATAGGGTGAATTTTGAATATTTTTGTGTAACTACTTGCAGGTAAATGATTTCATAAATTTGGTATGTTTAGTTCAAAGTCGATAATCTGCTAATAACTGTAAGGTACAGAATATTTTAAAGCCTGTGTAGCAAAAAGTATTAAACCGATAATTGAACCATGTGGAACCAACTGTATATTAAATTAAATTTATGTGTGTGTAGTAGTTACGAGATAATTATTAATTTCAATATGAAAGGATTTTGCGAGAAGTAAAATAAACGCATACATTGCTACATGAAAATTTAAAATTTTTAAATGCTTGAAAAACAGATACGATTTGATTGCAACTGCATTCATGATAACAACAGACTGCCTACCATTTCTGAGGAATTGTGGCTTTGTATTACACTTTTATGTCATCGTTTAAGATAAGACGTGTGCACGAAATGGCGTATTCTATCAAGTCCTCTTCTGTACAATCTAGTATGGAAGCATAGGAGGACATACCAGAAGTTAGTTACTGTGTGGAGATGGCTTGATACAAGCCTATCGGAACTGGTCGCCTGCTCACCTTGAGCGGCGTAGCACAATTACGTCCCTGCGTCTCCAGTTATTATTTTTAACCGAGTCGACCGCTCGCTGCCTTCCTGCGCCGTCCACGGCGCAGTTCGCTCGGCTTCGATGTGACGTCACAACATGTGATCTGCCCCGAGCCCACCACACAGCAGGAATAACGTGCAGAGCTCACTTCCTCGAAGTAAGCTGTCCAGCATATGGCCGATTGAAATATCCGCTTGCGACATCAGGCACGCTGATCTCGAAATTCCTCACTTGACCGTATCGTGACGTCGTATGTGTGGCTTTTAATATTTTCGCTATGCGTGACGTGCGTAAATGCCCTGGCGTTATCCTGGAATGAGGGTGGAAAAACAATTCGGAGATACGACCAAACCAGCAGCCGGTTAAATCAGACACGCCACCTCACGGATGTAGTGGTGAGATTAATTTGTGAGAGAGGTGAACTGTATACATTTTAACATTTTATTGTGTAAAATAGAAGCTAAACGTTCCGCTGTTTAGCTTCTATTTTCCAATCTCGTAGGTTGAGGTGGGGCACTCAGCATGGACTGATATGGACGTCCTTATCAGGAATGAAGACGGAAAAAGGAGAGGTGAAGTCACGTGACTGTGTGGGATTCAAGTGTTCATTAGTGTGCAAAGCAAAATCATTCACTTGTATGAAGTATTTACATAACTTCATGTTTGCAAACTGATTATTGCGAAAAGAGTACCCAAGTCAGCCAGTGTTTCTAAACTTAGTCAAATCATTATGCACAGTAATATGAAGTTCTGTGCACAAGTTATCATAAATAACAATATGTGCGAAAATGAAAATGCCCACGAAACTCTTATGACTTCTTAATACATATGGATACAGGCCACTCTTTTATGCTTTACTTGAATTAGTAATAATGTTAAGGAGCTAAAATACCAGTGCTTTCAATTATGTTTTCTATTGATTTTAACATAATTAAGGCATAGGCAAGTTTACAAGGAACTGTTATTTCAACAGAATGCATCCTTAGACTACGTGTTTTATATCGTAGTTAGCACCCAACACACGTGAATCAAGATTTTCTCAACTGTATTATCATTATAATAGGGCCATTTTAATTACACATATTGCATTGCCTGGCAGGGTACAATGGTTTTCTGTTAAATTTTCTTCAACAGCGCAAATGTTTGGACCCACGTCTTATTCTGTTTTTGTACCTAGTGTGAACACGACTCTTGTTGTTTGTCCTAAGTGTATCAAGTAGGTACTTTTGCCTGTTTTTGGAAAAATTTATCGTCATCTTGAGTGAATGTTAGAATGGACCTATCACAGATTATCTATATTAACCCAAGTTTTTAAAAATTACTGTCCATCTACACCATAGTAATACTGTACCCAAACCTCAGTTGTTGGAGTTTATTTTCTCCATTACTCGGGAACCCCCAAATCAGTGTACCCAACAGGCAATTGCCCAAGTTTTGAGTTTCGATGCTTAGTATAATGGCAAGTCAGCGCTTTTTTTTGTTCACATGAGGCTTTTCACTGATGGTGTTTATAACACTTCAACCATTTTGCAAGGTCCTCATGAACTTCTCCCAATTTACATTAATAGCATTGAGGATCCTGGTGTACACTGTAAATTCGAATCAGTGGATAACCACTGATTCGCAGTGAAAATGGCTCCACTTAGAAACAGTTTTAAAAAATACTCATTGTTTCAGTGGAAAAATTACGCTGATTGAATTAGTTATGTGAAAAATTTCACTAATTCTAAGTGGGGCCATTTTCACTGTGAATCTGTGGTTTTCCACTGATTCGAATTTTGAGTGTAGTGCTTAGCCGGCCATGTCACTCCCGGATTTTCGCATGCCGGAATCGAGCCGGACGATGCCTCTGGACGGCGGATTTTCTCGGGGATCTCCAGTTTCCCCCGCCATTGTATTCCAGCGCTGCTCCATTCTCACCTCATTTCACCCTCATCAGCCCCGAGAAAACCCACCGCCCACCGGCATCGTCCGGCACGATTCCCACATGCGAAAATCCGAGAGCGACACCACCAGGAATCGAACTTGGTTGACCTTTGTGGGAGGTGAGTAGTCCAACCATACAACACCACGGCTCCGATTAATAAGGTACTAGTGCCAAGTCAGCTGTATCGTTTAGCCTCTCCTTTAAATGGTGATATTAAGACTTCAAGTTCAGACATGATAGATAAAATTGTTATAGAACTGTTTACCTCCCAATACATGAACTAAATTTTGCTGATTTCTCATGTAGTTGGTTGAGAGGTGCAGACTTCTTTGCTAGATTTGGAATAAATTTGCCGAAAAAATGGGACCAATCGAATGAAATGTGATATAATCTTCATGTCCCTAGGTTGGGGAAAATTCCTAACAACTCCACATGGCGAGCTTTTCCAAATAATTAATTTTGGAGACTAATGCTGCAAGCCTGGAAGTGCGGTATATGGAATGCACCAGCCCATAGCTTTATTATAGCAAATTTGAGTCCTCGTGAGAGAAAGTCTACTACCATCTACCAATTTGAGTGTTTGGCTGTGGTATTTGGTGAATACCACTGTTCCGTGAATATCTTGTTCTGTGAATATTTTGAGTTCCGTAAATAACTTGAGCAAACGGAGTTTCTTTTGGAAACTTATAATAAGGTATTTCAAGGTTGTTAGCACATCGATAGCAATTGGGAAAGATAAGCGATCGGGTAATGCAAATCTCATCACTAAAATGTAAATTTCAGCGCATAAAAGGGGCTTAGAATATTGTTGCCGATACGCCATTGCACATGTTTGAATAACCCGATTTGTTGGATGAACATGATAGTTCTCCTAACAATTTTTTTACCAAATGTCAATTGGTGCGTAGTTGGTTTTTTGTATTTGAATATTTTAATTCTTCTCCTGTAGACAGACACCTTGGAATTTGTAAAACCATTAAAATCATCAAGAAAATTGACCAGGGGAAAAAATGAAATTTGCATTAGCAGATAGTAAAAATTTGCAATTTGTGGTACTAGCAAGCCTGCTGAAATCACCTACTTAGGTTTATGATTTCTGATGTACCCAAAAGGCTCATGCATAAGTTATTTATTGGTTTTGTTGATCCTATGCCCAGTAGCAAATTTGGTAACAACATGCTGCTGGTAGATATTAATGCTTTCTACAAATTTTTGTGGTTAGTAACTTTAAAGAAAGATATTTAATTTTCAGACATACGTGCTCTTCGGGCTAATATTTTTCAGAGTTTTGGTTTTTCTTCCTCGGTAGTTTTATATAATGTTTCACAGTTGACATCATATCTTTTAAGAACATGTGTTTTTTTTTTGGACAATCAAGCACATTACTCTGTCTCCATACAATAACCAAGTCAAGCAGAGCTTTTCAACAGAAATCTCCATTTAGCTGTGATTGCTTTCCATTCCAAGAATAAACCAATTGGTACAGAATCTTACCTTGGCTTCAGATGGCATGATGCCATCTAATTATGCTTGTCATGTAACTCACAGTTCAACAAGTTTTCAGTTAATTTCTACATACTTGTCAAGCAACCCTTTGTCCAATTTGTGGCTGTTAAGTGATTTGCTCTCTGACGATGTAGGAAACATCAATAAATGTTGGGCATCTGACTCTAGATATATGAAAGCTGCTAAACAGAGTATGTGTGAAAGCTACAATGTAAATATAAAACAAAATCAGTTTTATGTAAGTGATTTAGTTTTGTTGCAAACTCACACCACCAGTATGGCAACGGAGAAAAGAATTGCAAAGTTATCATTTCGTTGGACTGGTCCATATAGAATCCAGCGTATTTTACTTTCCTAGCAGCCTATCTGACTGACCCAGAAATTGGTGCTTGTGTTACACATACATACATCTCCCATTTCAATACATGTCATGCCCGGTTTTCGACATTTTTTTTTGGCAGTTTTAGGGTACTGCATGCCCTATGTATGCATGAACTGTTGTTTAATTGTCTGGAGTGCTACAAACACTTTGAAATGTTGCTACACCCTGACTAAGTTTTAGTAATGGACTGATCTCCCACCAGCCAGTCTTTTGTAGGGTGTTTTAAATGTCATTGTTGTTTACTTGCCTAAATGTAAAATCCATAGTGCTATATTGTAAGAAATTCGTTTTTTAAAATCCAAAGTCAGTGTTAATTTTATCGTGAGTGAATAGGTTGCTTTGTTGCACTGTGCATAACTTGCCCTCCTTTGTATTTTATTGTTTAATTGGGTTGGTTTCTGAGCAGTTTTAAGAATACTAGGTATGGGCTGATCTGATAATTATGCTCGTTTAAGTGGGTATTGTGATGGTAGTTATTTTAAATTTTGTAATTTGGTTACTGTCTTGCAGATCCCTCCCTTGTTTGTTTTAGCATCTGCCTCCTGTTTCTCTGTGGAAGTATTTTGAGCCCCCGACGTTCCACCATGTTCCCGATTTTATTGGTCTTCGCATTGTCACCACTCTACCAATCTGCAGTTACCGTAATCAACTTTAATTCTGGCGTTGTTTTGAAAAGAAAATGTGTTGTTTTCTAACAGTTACTATTCCCTTGGGTTAGATTTTTATCTTCTTGAGCACAAATAAGTATCCTTCGAATTTGAAGCTTTAAATTCAGTACGTCATATCTGTGAGTGACAATACGAGCAGGACTCCTCACGAAAATGTGACCATTAATAAAAATTTTCAGTATTCTGTCGCTTAACTATAAGAAAGAGCTCCAGCTTTTAAGTTTGAGATTGCTACTTTAACGTCTTTGCTTCCTCCAGAATCTCAACTTTAGACTCTGAATACTGTGCACGTTTGTAAAAATTTTAAACTCTCTAATATACGGGTTGGTACTTCGACCAAATTGGAATTCATAATCTGGAATACAGTGTCTTGAATAACATAGAAAATAAACAGAATTTGGCCTCATATTACTTGTTATTTTATAAGGCGTTAATTCAAAATGGACAATAAGTTGTAGACAGAACGATGATTGACTTGAATTACCTGCTGTTGTGAGTTAGCTAGAGTCGAACACTTTGATTTGATAAATGCTGTAGGAACCAGTAGCCATTGCAAACAAAGTTCTAACCTTCTTAAATGCCAATTTGTTTATTAATGTTTTCGGCTCGTGTGACCCTTTCAGTTTCTTTGAACACTTCTCTTCATGCCCATTGCTCCTGGTGAATCTCAGGTTACGTTTTTCTTTTTAATTTGAAAGTGTGTTAGTTTAGTGAGTCTCTTAACACTGTGGTAAATGTATCCCTGGCTAATAAGAATAACTTTTTTAGGCATGATAGAAAATTTCTTGCCCCTTTTCTTTTGCTCATGTAGTGCTGGTATTTTTTACTCCGTCTTTACGAAATACTGATAATTCTTCTGGATACTAAACTATGCGTTACTATCGCTCCTTATCTGTTAAACAATTGTAAAACACACGGCACTACCCCTCGCCCGCCTTTTTCTTTTCTTTTTTGGTACTCATATCACAAGTTGTGAAATTAATCAGTTTTTTGGACAGAACATCTCCTGATCTTTACGATAAGTCATTTGAGAGTTTTGAACTCCCATTCTTTCAAAAGATTAATTCTGTCTTACTCTTTGCGACCAAGTTTTCAATTGCGACGACCATTATTTTTCGATCAATAATCGAGGTTCAGTTTCCTTCCGCTCGACATTAAAATGTATCTGGGTGTAATAATAATAATACTAGTTACTGTGCTAGGGCCAGTATTTCGTTGAAACCTTTGGTTCGGTAAATTCTGCCATAGCCTATACTTAATTCTATACTTTTCCATATTTCATGTACTCAATCTTCCTGGTAATCTCACTTCGTTACATTTTCATAAATTTACTGAATTTTACTCAAATGATTCTTTTGTTGAGGAATTGGATAACATATTAAGTTCCCAGCCTAGTGAAGATTATTGTTAAGATTGCCTCAGATTTTGTCATTCTAAGTATCAAAAGACTTCAGAAATTTCTCTAACTATTCTGGCTTTGGCTGTTAGCAGTGTTATTGGTGCACTTTGTCTTGGCCTGTGTCTGTCGTTTGTTCTCGAATTTGATCGCAGACCACAATCAACTCCTCGCCATCGCCTATCCCATCCATTGCCACTCCTGAGAGAACCGCGGTGGTGATCTTGCGGCCTCAGCCAGCTAAGTCTACAGATTTATTATTGAAACTAGAAGTTCTTTAAATTTGTTGTTCGTTTATAAAGACATCTATCTACCACTTAGTACTTTCTTTGGGAATGTAATTTTGTCTGTTGAAATGGTAGTACCTGAGTCACCCTCGCGGGGGTAGTTACATTTCGAGGAAGGGAGTGTTGTAATATTCGTCTTTAACAATATTCATAATTTCCTTTTGGTAGCAAATTCAGTCTTGTTTGGCAAAGCCCTTTCGTCTTTCCTTGATTATAAGGTAATTGCTTATTTTGAAATTTGATTGTGAACATTCAATGTAAATTTAAAATCTAAAGATAATGTTAATTTAAAATGGTACCTGAAGATATGCATTTTTAAAGGGATAATGTTCCAAAAAATTGTAATTATGATATTTCAATTTTGTCCGTTGCTTGTACAGTAGCGAACCTGTTGGGGTGTGATTACTCATACTGCAGTTTCGCTTAACAGTTCTCACGCCAAATGGAGCTGCGTGTGTTCTTTGGTGTTGTGTTGTCGGTAACACCAAATTTATTTTTTGTATATCGAAAAAATTTATCACTCTCTTTTTTTCCCAAGCAGTTACCATCATGTGAAGTCATTACAGTTTCCGCAAGTTTTATTTATTTTAACATTATATTAGAGTGATTGTTTCGACCTCTTATGGTAAGTTATCAGGATGCTATAAAGTTTATGCCTCGTAATATTAGTTTTTTTCTCATTGATCTTTAATATCTTCATTGGATTTCTATTACTTTATAGCGGACCACAATGAAGCTGCCAATGATGTAACATACATCTTTGTATGCCTTCGCTCATTGTGGCCATGGCCCTCATCTTTCGCATGGACACACCAAAATAAGCTCAGAAAATTTTCAAGTTAATTTCATACCTGCATGTAATTCTTTGTTCAGGGGGCTTGCACTAAAACGGCGTATAACATCTAATATTACAGACAATATTTTCCAAATTAAAAAAAAAAGGTGTGTTAGAACTTAAAAAAAAAAATTAAATAATATTTATACAAAATAATTTGTTTAAAAATTTCTGTAACCCTTTCGTAATTAATAATTCATAATTTTGTAATTTGCATTTTTGGGGGTGCACCCCATAGTAAAGTTTTAATTGCATGATTAAGCAATTGATTCTCAGGAATGTTGTTGCTCCCCAAGAAGTAAAAGTCAGTTGGCTAATTAGTGCAAATATGCTTGCACACGAGCAGCCCGCAAACTGTTTCCGTAATGAGTTAACCTCTGTAATGCAACCACAGATGCACGTGGACCACGTGATGCAACTTGACTGTAGTATGCAGTTGGCCACATCTGGCCATTGTTTCCCGTACAAAAATACTACATCCTTAACCTGCCCGATCTGCATAGCCAATGGTACTCCAAGCATGCCGGCACCATCAGTGGGTCATGAGTGAAGTATTGGTCCACTAGCTTGCTGCTTCTGGACTGCCATAAGTTAACCAACTGTCGTCAGCCAACTGCTGGCAAATTACTTGTGGCCCAGCTGTTGGCCACCTTTAGCCCACCTACTGTATTTGTCACCTACAAACATGCTATTAACCACTTGTAACCCACTTAAAAGCAGCTTATAAGACCAGTATTTTATTTTTCGGGCTTCTTTCAGTTGGAATTTAATATACAAAATAAATCATTGTTTACATGTGTTTTTCAGGTTTCCAGTCTAGAAACGATTTTATTCCTCTTAATAATAATGTCCCATGAAATTTTTCCTTCTTATATACATGAAATATAAAAATGAAGTGAATTCACATAAGCTGTTTGCTATTTCACAACATCATACAGTTGGCATGCCGTACATAGCCCACGAAATTGTCGCTTCTATGTCCCCTGCTGTAATAGTTGGCAATGCCATAAATGGCCCATAATTTAGCAGATAAGGTATTTTGTCAGTAACATGCAACAGTTGGCATCACCACAAATAAACCATTAGCTTCTTGCTAATATTTTCCCACCAGTAGGTTACAGTTGGTGCGCCACATATGGTCCATAATCTTGCTGCTAATATTTCCCCAGCAGTTAAGTAACAGTTATCATTTTGTCTGTGTTTGCTTCTGGAACCTCTTTGGAATTCTAACAACCATTGTGAAAATTTTGTCTTACAATAGGAATATTTAAATAGTTGGCAGTGTCACTTTTATTTATATGATCTGTTTTCAACCATATAAGTATTCCGGACACTCATAGATGCGAACATTTGCAACTACTTCCAACAGATGGCCAGCTCTTAACTGCTTGTTGTTTGCTACTTGGATCTCAGTTTTTTTTTGTTGCCTCCTTTTGAGGCTTTGTGGATATCACCCTGTCCACATCTGTGAACAAAGTATATGTAAAAAACGGATATGTGTGTTTTTTATCTAGACGTTTACCATCTTAGTAAAATAATTAATATATTTAAATAAAAAGAAAAAAATATATTTACCTGAACTCTGCATGCAATAGTACTGGTAAATTACTGGGAACAGGGCCAGAATGAAATGTAAGCGCTGATTTTGCTATTCTATTTACGCAGCCACTTACAGTAAATACAAATTACACAGGATTTATTATTAATGTGTCTGAAGTATAAAGCTTCAAGTGATAACACACACTTATCAGTTAGTAACCCATAAACCCTTTAACTTTCTCTTTTTTCTACGGGGTTTTAAGCGGTTCTGGATATTCCATATAGTTTCTGCTATAGGCTGTTCACGGTAAAGTGAGCACTTTTTAAGACCCTTCTAAAATTTTTCCTTTCATCCAATTTCCATCTTCCTGCTGCTTTCTAATATAAGCATTGCAATGTGAGCAATAAACACAGTGTATACATTTCACCATCCTCAAAATGTAATGCCTGAGGCTGCAATAAGATATATTTATTAGTGGGAGGGCCTTAACAAGTGCTCACTTTATCGTGAACAGCCTATACCATTGATATTGTATTGTAAATAAAAGTGGCGAGCATTTCCGAATGCCTGGAGGAAGCATCCTTCTATGATTAAAATTGCGACGAGAAAATGTTTTATCACTATTAAGAATATCAAATTGTTAGTAGCTTTTATTGTGTTAATGAAGCAATTGGATGCTTGTACTTCTTAAAGTTCCGCGAAAATCACAGTCCAATAAGTAAACTAAAAACAATTGTAAGTCTGTACAATGGTTCCAACCTCAATCTAAAATATTGGCAATATCCTCAGTACGGGGTTCAGTCTGTTTTATGGCTGACATAATGAAAACTTGCAAATTAGCGCTTGGCCAAGCTTCTTTCCAAATCGAACGTACTTGGTCGACACGATGAAACATTTTTTAAAGGGGGCCAGGTATTTGTTTTTAAATTGTGTAATATAAATTATTTAGATAATTTTATATTATCTATGAAATAATTCGACAATTCTGAATCAAACATTCATATTGATAATATCCAAAAAGCTCAGTTCAATAAATTCAGGGGGGGGGAGGCTTTTTCTCAACCGCAGAACAGTGGCGGCCATATTGTTTTCATAGGCAAAGGGTATGCCAAATCGATACACGGGATCAGTATCAGAGCCGTAGCACGATCATCTGCCATGTTGTGACATCACCCGACCACCATGTTGGATGTCGGAGACCTTGACCTTGATCTTGAAATACCTTGAACCGAAAAAAATCGCAAAATTCTCCAAAAAATTCCAAAAATTTTTTAAAAACTTCCAAAATTTTATTAAAATATTTATAAATACATCTTACTTTTTATTTCATAAAATATGAAATAAAAATGTTGAAAGTTTGGGCTCGGAGGCGACGGAGAACCATAGCCGAACAGTCACCATGTTACATCACCCGGCTACCATATTGGATTCCAGTGGCCTAATACCTTAACCTTGACTTCGTGCCCATGACCTCGAAACGGAAATTATACAAAAAATGTTTAAAAACTTCCAAGAATTCATAAAAATGTATTTAAAAACTTACATTTCTGTAAGTTCCGCCAGCACCATGTCCAGCAGACGACTGACCCTCCTCCAAACAATCATATCGTTTCAACATTCCCCTTTCAACATCCCAGCCAAAATGTGCATCCACACAAAAAATTGTAAAATCACAAATAAAAGAGTAAATGATGTATAACTTATGTATGAGGAGAAACGAAATATAAAACAGAAGTGGTAATCAAGACAGAGGGAAACAATAAAATATATAGAAACGATGACTACATGTTGATACATGCCAAAAACACCAACCTCAGAAGACACCACAGAAAGTTGTAAACAACTAACACTGTTGCAAAAACAATAAAACGAAACGTAAACCGAAAATGTGTTCCACTGAACACAACTATTGGAGTGCAATGGGCATACGCCATATAGACTCCTCAGCTGAACGGAAAATCCTAGAACAAACGTGTTACGCCGCTTTAGGGCATAGCATGGCTAAAGGAAGGCAAGGAGAAGGATGAACACCATTAAAAACAATCAAGATAGCACGGACACAAAAATTCCAAAATCAATACAAATATATTGGAGCCCATCTATAACTTATCACCAAGAACAACAACTCTGCACCTTGATTTGAAAAATATAAATAGCATCTGTAAATTTCTGTTGCTTGCTGCCAATCGATGAACTAGGGTAAGGAGAGAACACACATGCACTGGAGCATACAGAAAAACAACAATATTAATACATACTGAGAAATTGAGAAATCATCCAACCTGAATAAACACTTGTGAAATCCTATTAAAAAAGGTAAAATGACTCCCTGAGTAAAGCAAGCACCATTACAACTTTAATAGTAAAGTAAGCCTGATGATTCACTAAAGAGTACAATGTGGAATACTAATTCCAAGAATAACATTAGGAAGGAGCAAAAACCCTCATTACACTTTACCATGAGCATAAAGGCACACCATAAAATATCTACTAAACTCCTTGGCATTAAAATTCTTTTGGGAAATCGTAATCCAGGAGACCATTCCTACAGCACGCCAAAAAAAGGAAGAATCGACCTCTTACAAACATTCCCATAAAATACCATATTGAAAATTCACCCGAGCAAAAGAGTGAAGAAAGAGTTCCCTACAAAATACATACACACACAAAATAAAACACTACTAAAAAGGAGAACTCTACCCTCGGCATTACAAGAACTACTTTCATTACAATACTTAACTTGTGTAGTACTCATATTATGCGAAAACGTGTCTGGCATGTTGAAGCCCCGAAGTACAAAGTGGTGTAGACATGATCAATCGTCGGCCAGCATGCGCAACGCGATGAGGAACACTGCACACTTGCTCGGGCTGGGGACGAACATTAACATGCGAAAACGCGGCTCGGGAAGGTTAAGGAGACGGCAGGAATGGTGGAGAGGCATATGGAAGGTTCCAGAGTGTGCGAGGCGGAACATGTTGCCAGTAGTAGCCACCAGACAGCGCTCGGCCCGCGCATGAGCGCTCCGCAACTCTCTTCAATATAGCTCAGCGCTTGGAAGTGTTCAGACGTGCGCCACCCCGAGGGTGGAGGGGGTGGCGAAGAAACTCAAAGTTGTTTCTTCAAGTAGTAACCCCTCTTCACGCAAAATAACAGTTTATTAATCTGGGCTATCAAATACAGACCTGGCAAATAACCAAGCAGACTTAATAACCAAGTACATTAACGTCATGTAGTTCTGTAAACACACCAACCCCATAATAGCAGTATTTAATCCTACTCCATAAAATTGTAGGCATCACACATTTCACCAGCCGGCGGGATGAAAAATAAATCGTTCAGGCAGGACAGTCTTTGGCAAGATAGGAGTACTCGCATAAAATTGCTTGAGTTTGCTGATTGAGACCCGTGTCAGAATTGAAGCAGGGCTTCATTCGTAGGCATGACACAGGGTTGTCAAACAAAAGACGAACAAAATACAAAATACCTTGACATAGTAAGGGGTGAAAATGGTGTGAACCGATGACTCCATTTTTTATTAACATCACATGCTGAATGCGAAACCATCAGGCAAACAGCACAGAAATTTAGCTACAAAGAAGCGAGTGAGGCGAGCTATAAGGGGGCAGCAATCGTTGAAGGTTATCAAAGCTGCATTGAACAACTCGTGGACATAAATTTGCCTCGAAACATGGGTTGACTTACGACTAACGGGAATTTGGATGTCACATCCTAACCACAGAAAAAAAAATGAATGGGAACGAATAAACGATACCAATATTAAAACAGTAAGGAAAATACAGAGCAATGGAATAAAACCGAAATCTACAAATAACTTCTAATACGAGTTCTGATAAACAATAAAATCCCAAATAAAGACATTTTTTTTTACTGTATAGTGCAGTCGCTCTTTTCTGACGCCCTGCTAAATTGTTACTTTTGGTTACCAACTACGTATCCTCCCGTTACACTGCCATGTCTCTTCTATGTTTAAACTGTCAAATGCATTGTTTACTATTTACAGCTTTTCTGACGCACTGCTAAATTGCTACTTTTGGTTACCAACTACGTATCATCCCGTTACACTGCCATGTCTCTTCTACGTTTAAACTGCCATATGCATTGTTTACTATTTACAGCTTTTCAAAGTATTCTGTCATATTTCAAAAACCATTACGTAAGAATTTTCACAGTTTAGGCATAGAACCATATTAAGGTCCGCTTTATGACTTTTTTACAGTGACTCTATTGACGACAGTTCTGTTATTATTTTACATTCTTAACATATTGGTTATACACGATTTAGCACATTATAAATAAAACACGTTATTATTTTTCCACAACTGTGTTTAACCCTGTTACAACTTTGGGAAAGTGGACTGTAATATTTAATCTCTGATTTTTTGTGTGTTTTTTTGGGTTAGTTCGTTAAAAGGACGGCCTTAGTAGGAATCAGTATTAAAACAAAGGAGCAACCTTTCCAACTGAAAATACAGTAAATTCAAACACACAACTCGTGTAGCTTATTTTATGTACGTAGCAGCGACAAACTTAGAAAATAGTGGCAAACATGCACACAAATAGGCCTACCATGATTTCTATTCCCGTCATATTTCTTTGCATAGGTACTTAGTTTTTACTAGGTTTATTGAATTATTTATTTAAAATGTTCTGCCTGGGCTTAGTAATTTTTTGGGATTGTGGCAAACATTCAGATCACGAAAACGTTAGCATGTTACACAATTGTGTTTCAGACACCTAGGGCGAAGTTATGTTGTGCAAACAGACGTGATTTTAAAATAAGTAACTTCGTCATAAAAACAGTTCACGGTTAAAACTGATAAATTTCGCACATCCAATATTTTCAATCACACATACACCAGACCAGCAAAGACCAACAAGCAGCGACAATCTTTCACACGCAGTGGATACGACACACTACACAGGGCGTTACAGTATAGCTATAACAGTCATGGAAACACACATTTCTCACAACATCGTAACTTGCATAGGTAGGTTTAAAATCACAACGTGTGCTAACTTGATGAGTTAATTTGAAGCATTTTTGGAGCAAGAAAAATAAACGTTTCGTTTATCAACAGCAATACGTCATGTTATTGTCACGTCACCAATCGCCACTCGCCACTTCTGCTAACTTCGGATTTGTAACCCTTCCGCCATCACATCTAAATATATTATAATAAGTAATCAAATATTAAAATCTCTTGATTTGTAAATTACAATTTCAAGAATCATTATTTTTGCTGTAATAAGTATGAAATAGGCTAAAATTGAAAACATGTATATTTCCGCTTCTACTAGCGGTGCGAAACTTCCCGAGAGAGAGAGAGAAAGAGGGGAGGGGATGTGATAAGCACCTCCCCGCTTACAGTTTCTTTCTCGGTTGGGGTGTTTTTAACTGTAACGTTCAAATATATTTCTGTCAGGACTACCTAAAAATGTTAATACTTTAATAGGGAATGTTTAATTTACCAATAGGATACCAAAAATCTTGGTTATTACAATATTTTAATTGTCAACTATTTCTTACTAGCTGTTGCCAAGGTATCGCTGCTCCTACTGTTTTAATTCGTATTGGATACGAAATAAATACAACGCATATTATAGAAGATATTATGTTATAGTTACGTTTATTCAAAAATATAATATTTCTAAAGATAATCACTGTTATATACTTGTGGTGTACAAGTTATAAAAAAAAAAAAATACAGGTTAACATATTACTCCTAAGGTGATATTTTCAAAGGTTTTGTTCAAAACATCCTAAGAAACCGTGAATGGCTTTTAGTCATAAATACATTTCCGACAAATAATAGCTACTCATATAATGGCAAAATAAATTTCAGATATCACTAAATGAGAATGAAGACATTATTTATCACATTAATTAAAATAATAAACATAACGAAACCTTTAAATAACATTCCAAATCGTCTTCATCGTCTTAGTTACCAAAGTGCTAGTTTAAAATATATATAAAAAAAAGTGCAGCATTTTGATCAAAGGCACAAAAGAAAAGAATACAGATTATTTTTGGCATAACCTTTGCCTTCCAAAATATGGATGCAGACTTGCGGAAATAACAGAATGTGTTTACAGATGTGGCGTTCGCATCTAGTCGCCATTGAATATCTCTAAAAATCGCGAGTCGAGACCAAGCAAGCGATACACAGCACCACACTGAAACATTAAAATGCAATTTACCAAAACTGGAATACCTATTCTACTCTCTTGTAAAATTCAAAGTTTCAATTTCGGCAGTAGGAAAATGTTACCTTTTCATGATGCCATTCATATTTAATGTTATTATCACCATATTAGTTATTAGTGAGTAGCTGAAAATACGTGCAAGTGTTCGCTAATGAACGTTAGTGTCAAAGCCCACTGAGACACGCAAACACGAAGACGATCTCCCAACGAAAACGAGATATCGGGCGAAGCCAGAGTTCTCAGGAGACTGGAAGGAGCGCTATCCCGTGGCGGCCACGGAAACGAAGATGCACCTGCATGCGCCTCAACCGATCTGGAGCGACCAGTGGCACATGGCGGCGCTGCTACTGCCAACTGGGATATTCCGTCGATGCCAAACGGCCGTCCACCCACTGGCTGGTCTCAGTTGCCGGCGCTCAAGTTTTGTTTACCTCCGGTCTGGTCGGCGCGGCGCGGCGCGGCGCGGTGCTTCAATGTTTCGTCCGATGATGAAGGTCAGGGTACTGACTCGCTGGCGGCCGCAGCCTCAGTGATGGCGCCTGGCTGGCTCTCGATCGCGTACCACCGGCCATGCCAGCATTTCTTCTTCTTCACTGGCAAGCACACCCAACACACTCGTAGTAGTAACTGTTCACTGCCAACATCCAACTTGAGGTCGTTGGCCGTATGACAGGAGCCGTCTGTCCCACGTGCAGCAGCCTGCGTTTCCTCGGCTCACACCTCGTTATTCCTACCACTCCACAAACAATTTACTTGATGCGTTCCTGACCGCGACTACCCACAGAAATCAGCACAGCTGTGGGAATCCAAGTACGCTACCTCTTATTAACACAAGTGTTCACGCACTATTTTATTTTAAAAGTAAATTATAACGTCACAAATTAACTCAACTTAAAGTTTTATTATCTAATACTTTAGAGGACCCGTGGCACGTCCGGAATCTTAGGCCCGTTACGCCTAAGCACTGATCGTCCGCCCTCCGCGACGGACGCGTGGAGGCCGTTTCATCCCTGGCGTTCTCGTACTTGAGTGCAGACTGCGTCACGGAGAGTTACAGTCAGTCCCGAGATATCGTTCAGTTCGCATCAATAATGGCTGGACGCAAGTGTGCGCATCCAGTAAGCGGAACAGACAATCACAGTAGTGCTGGGTACATTCGCAAATCGCGCACAAAATTATGAAAGGTGCGTTTGTGACACTATAAGTAGATCTCAGGTAAGAGGAAAATAATTCCGGTTGTACGTTAAATAAATGAACTCATACATTTATATACATAAACATGGATCTATATACATGATAATATATAAATATATGTTACTATATTGTATTTTATTTTTACCTCAATAAACATATATAAATTATATATATAATTATATAATTTATTGATACATAAATATAGTATACATAAACATATAATACACTAACAGCATACACACCCTAAATTTATTATAGAAATAAATCGTTAACATATATAAACTATATAAATACAAAAATATGTTCTACTATTTAAACCGCTATAGGCAAGCCATAAGTTTATATAAACTGCTTACAAAAATTATGTAGAATTATTATAATCAACTAAAACCTTTACATGAATTCAGCAATGAAAATTTCTTGCGTAAATATAGTACTGAAATAGATTGTTTATTTAAATTCACTATTTAAAAAGAAATGCTATTTTCGAATTAAGCTGCACGAGTAGGTGAGCTTACACATATTCGTAAACATTTATAATTGCTCGCGGTTCTGATTATCGTGGATGTGTAAACACATGTGGCTTTTACGAGGGCACTAAAGCAATGAGCGCACGGGCAGTTTTCAGCCGCAGTGGCGGTATTACCCTGGAAGTCAAGTTAGTGAGAACACGAGCTGCTACGAACCACCGTGGCTATCTCATTTCGAAAAGGATTTCCAAGCAGAAAATGGCTGTGTGTGATACATAAATTCGTGTTAGATAAAAGGGTATCAATGGGGGTATGTTGATTCGTCCATTAACAAGTAAAAGATTATCGGAAGGGTAATTTCACAGTCTCTGAAGACTGCTGTATAAATATGATGGGGTACTTCGGAGAGAGTCGAACCTCGTTCGACGCCCTACTACATATTATAATGCCTTATATTACACACTGGATTGAACTAACAAGATTGTGAGATTGAAACTGAAGAGATTATTGTGGATGAAAGCAGAAGTCATTATTTAGAAAAATTATTTTTGGTTCACTTAATTTTGGAAAAATTAATATAAAAATGCCTGATATTAAACTTGACTGTAAATTTAACTGGGATGCCTACACACCAAAGAGTATGTACTTTCATCCAATGCGTTATTTATGGTTTCAAAATTAAATTTTGTGCAAATATAAATATAGTTAACATGTTTTTTCCATACACACATTTTGTATGGTGTAGTATTCTTATCTTTCAGTGTCTTAAGAATGTAAAGTAACATTTAAGTGATAGTAATCTACGTTCTTCATAATAGTTATAATATCATAGCACAAGAAAGAAAAGTTTATAAGTGAAACAGTATGTCAGGTTTAGTAAACCACAACAGAACTCTGAATAGCGTACATTAGTATTAAGTTTTTAAATACATTACCGTTAGGTTAGCGAATGTTTTAATTGGACATTTCAATAGCGTTATGGACAAATGACTGAAAAGAAAATTATTTTATTATATTGAAGAAGGGAGTTCAGCTATTACGGATGATATTAAATTTTGAGACTGGTTGTATTATTTATTGACTTCGTGTAATTTGTATTAACTAACTGGTATTATTTAATATAATATGTATTGTGTATTTTGTTTTTAAATTTTAGTACACCCTAATCAAAGTATTAAAATTAACCACAAGTGTATGTAAAAGAATCGATATTACTGAAATTTAATATTAAATAATTTAATAATGGTTTCTTGATCATCGATTTAACAATATAAACGAATTTGTATCTGTGCCGAAAGATAAAAAACTGTGATTTTACTTTATGAAAATATAAGACAAATCATATCGCAATGTATATTATTTAGTGACAACTAAGTAATCCACTGGACTCACATTCTGTACGGCCCGGGTTCGAATCCCTGTCTGGATATCCTGATTTCGATTTTCCAAAATCTGTCCAGTTAAATGCTCGGAGGGTTCCTAACATACGCCCTCGTCAATTCCTCCTCCACTTCCTCAATCTTCACTGAAACCGTGCATTTATCCTCACGTGTGGGTGCGACTTTTGAATGCTAGCTGCTTCATTCTTTGCTGCGCGGCGGCCAGAAGAAAATATGTTGCGTTTTTAAAACCGCAGCGGAAAAAAAAATCCGCTCGTACGCTCAGTTCCATTTCAAACAGTGTGTTCCATTCCAATATGCTACATTACCGCGGCGGCCATGCGGCTATAAACCGTCCGTGCGCGCGTGGCCTAAGTGCTTCACCTAAGCTTCTCTTCACCATAACACCAATGAGCATAAGGGAAATAGTGGGTTGTTAAGTGCAGGCCGGAACTGTGGGAGAGATGACCCTCCTCGACCCTCCTCTTCCCACAGGTAGTCTGTCTACGTCACGTCGCAGGAAGGGGAAATGATTGGCATCTCCTGGCTGGCGTCACAGCCCTTCCTCACCCCTGCTTCAAAAACTGAAGAGTTTAGAGGATGCGCAAGAATATTCTAGGAACTAGGACCCTCGGAGTAACGTGGCATTTAGAGAAATTTCTGGGCGATGTCCTACGACCCTTTAAATATTGCAGAGGTCCAATAGTCAGGAGTCTGTTGGTAGGCTGTTCTCGGTAAAGTGAGCACCTTTTAACGCCCTTCCAAAAGGCATTATCCCCTAATAAATGTATTGTATTGCAGCATCAAACGTTAACTTTTGAGAGTGATGAAATGAATGCTACGTGTATATTAGTCATATTGCTATGTTTACATTAAAAAGAGGCGGAAAGGTAGAAATTAAATGAAAGGAAAAATTTAACAGGGCCTTTAAAAGTGCTCACTTTACCGTGAACAGCGTATAGAAGCCTTCTGGCTGAGTGCGGTAACCGGGTATCGGTGAAGAGGACGAACGACGACGGGAGATTGCAAGGAGACGGTTGACGAAGTGTGTGTGGTGCGAATGGGGTGGGACTGAATCAACATGTGATACGGTAATATGTCAAATATTTACATAGCAGTAATAAAATTAATGAATAGGTTTTGATATAATGTCTTTCGGGACTATTTTTAATTATTTAATTACATTAATTTCTTTGCATTAATAAGTAATTGTATTGATTGAATTAATTAGTGGCTAACCGCAAGTGATATCATTTTATTGTGAGTGTCGAGAGCATTTTGTTTGTAGTTATTGTAAATATAATTTGGAAATTATAATTTAATTATTTTTATTTTTATTAACACGTCCATACTTCAACGAACCTGGTTTAGCCCACTGACTTTGAGGAAATTGTGACACTGGTTCAAGAAGTGAGATGGAGGTATTTTCTAAAGTGAATAAATTAATTTCTATTAATTTTACAGTATGATATTAACTGGTTTGTCAATTTTTTTTAAATACAATAATATATTTGGTAATAATAGGTCAACGAATTATTTTGAAAGTTTTGGATGTTAACAAGGAAAATGTCACCAAACATGGAAGCACTTTGCTCTTAAATGGAAGGGTTAAGGAGCCAAATAAGTAGTGCCAGGGAATTTGTAAATAGCCAAATGATTAGTGTTAGTGAAATTGAAAATTGTAAAATAGATAGTGTTAGTGAATCAGTAAATAGCCAAATTATTAGTGTTAGTGACTTGGTAGATAATAAAACAGTGTTAGCGAAGTAGTGGACAAGAAAATAAAAAGTGTTAGCGAAGTGGTGGACAGACTAGATAAGAAAACAGGCAGTGTGAATGAGAATGTAGATCGAAAGAAAGTATGTGCAAACGAGTAAGTGAACAATAAAATAGAATGTGTGGACAAGAACATTGAATGCGTGAGCGAGAGAATGGACAATGTGAACGAAAGGATGGACAGTGTTAAAGAGAGGTTGGACAGTGTCGAGGGTAAAGTGGAACAGGAAGTGAGCACCCTCAACAAGCAATGGCAGGAATTTCTGCAGCAGCAGGTGAGAAAACACGCAGCGGCTGAGAAGGTGCCGAGATCGACCTTCACCGAGATCGACAAATGTAGGCAGCGAGGAGAAGAGAGATGTCACTGCTAATACAGACATCGCAAGAGAGGACCAGCCGTTTCGCAGCGTGGGTACGCCTCAGCCAAGGGTGGGTAAAAGTGTCAAAACAAAGCTCATCACCTACGATGGACAGACCCCTAGGCGTGAATACCGGCACCAGTACACGATAGTGGTTGCCCTTAATAGCTGGACTGAAGAGCATCACGTGCTGGCGGCTGTACTTAGGGGACCCCTGCACTGAATATACTGCAATCCCTGCCAGAAAGTCATCGTCTGGAGAACTGCACATTGGAGCTGCAATTCGGCGACCGATACTTGCGACACTTCCTACATTCCCAACTGCGAAGCCGCACCCAGCAACCATGGGAACTACTGTAAGAACTGTGGCAGTACATCGTGAGATTGTCTCCCCTGTCTCTGGAGGGATACCCTGATAAGGCACGAGATGTAATTTCAGTCGGCTTCTCCGTCGGCACTATCGCTGACACTGAGGTGCTGCAAGACACACATTTGGCTGCGCCTCACATAATGCAGGATGCCTTGGCCCGAGCACTGGAGGTGGAGTCAGCACGGCAGGCATCAGTGCCTTGACATCCATTGCTGGCAGTGATACTGAACGAAGAGGAGGGCAACAGCATCCAGAGGACGCTGAAGGACTTGCAGACGACCATGAGGGACATCGCTTCCAGGGTTCGCGCTACGGAGATTCGCTGTCCCTCACCCAAACGGCAGGAATGTTGGTCGCGTGGACAGCCGGGACACATGAGAGCCATCTGTCCTCAGCAGCATCAACAGCAACAGCAGTAACAACCAGGGAGCAGGCAGTGAGGGATAGGTGAGAGTGCAACATATTTAGGAAACTAGTAAGCACCGATCTTGAGGGGCAAAGGTCGCTTATTACTGGAGGAAAGCCACAATGCTCTTGCAGTTGCGTGGATGGTCCTTGATGATGTTTCTTGTCAGATGGTCGTTGACACATGGGTGACTATAACGGTACCTTCATTCTGAGGAGGAAGTATCGTAATATACGTCCTTTATATACGCATACAAATATCTACATGCACATACGTATTGTGTAGGAAATTGGTGCCATTAATGGACGTGGTACGTATTTTGTGTTATAGCATAATAAATAATGCACAAACATCAATTAGTGCACAGACAAATAATATAGCACTACTGTTTATCACTCTTAATTTATTTAAAAAAATACCATACTTTTACAAAAAAAAAAAAACAATTAAAAAATATTGCAATTGGTCTATTTATGGGTATAGGGTTCTGTGAATTGACTATGTAATTTCAATCAATGGACCACTCTGAAGATATCCTGTAATTACAATAAACATGCTCTTAATTGATAAACTGAAAACTCAAACGATAAACATGTAATACGTGCATATAAATCAGGTACAATCAAGAGAAACTGCAATAACATAGCTTCAGATTTCTCCAACTGTCACACTTTTCAATTTAGATACTATCAGTATGACTTTTGAACTTTATTGGCAAGTGTCGCAGAACCTTTTGTTTCCCTTTTTCATGCCAACAAAATATACATAAAAACCACTTTTGCACTACATATACTATATCATGTCGTCTTCCCTTGCAGTTTTACAACTATTGAAAAACCAAGATTCTTTCTTACGGACCCCTTTAAGTTTTTTTGGTCGTGGGTGTCGCGGATTAGTTTAACAGCATGCTTGGCATTAAAGTAGTAACAATACGATGTCCCTCAAATACGCGTATGTTAACTGGCCAATACTCCTGTAGCTCTGAAAACTTTCATCGCTGTACCCACTGTAGAAGCTCTTCCAAAATCAATACCGAATAATATAGCCGCTTTTGACTGTCTTACTCACCAACCTCGATTTGCACTAAGCCGCTTTTAGAGTTCATCGCCGTACCCACTGTAGAAGCTCTTCCAAAATCAATACCGAATAACATAGCCGCTTTTGACTGTCTTACTCACCAACCTCGATTTGCACTAAGCCGCTTTTAGAGTTCATTTGTTTAGCAGGTATTCAAGAGTTTTAAGAAGGCGGCATTTGAAGTCTGGAGGCGGCGTGTGGAGTGACCTAGTAATGACAATATTAAAATATCTTTCTCACGAGCAATGCGCAAGGTTTCGATATTTTTAGTGTGCGTCGAGTGCATACCCAAAAGAATTACTTTTTTTTTTTGCATGCTTGGTTTAACACACTTAATGAAATTACGGAAACAATTAACAAATAAATATTTGGTTATATAACCACATTCCCGACTGAATTAAAAAAACAGCACCAGGCGGACCTCCATTTTAAATCGTCACATTCCCTTCTCCGTTTGTGTATCGACATGGAAGGAATGTAGGAACCTGAAGCACTGATGCAGCATACAGGAGTTGTGTTCTTTCCACTCTCTCCGCTAGATATTGCTCCCACTTGAGATTTTCCTTTCTGAGAAATTATCTTCTTAGATTATTTTTCTGTACAGTGGTGAGCCTTATATCCTCTACTTTGAATGTATGAATTACATAATGTTTTAAGGCCATGTTTGAAGAAATAAGGGGAGAAACAGTTATCTAGCTCAGAGTTAATAATATGCTGATGGGTGATCTGTTCCATGCTGTATCGTTCGGTCCCTTTCTGTACAGTGGTGAGCCTTATATCCTCTACTTTGAATGTATGAATTACATAATGTTTTAAGGCCATGTTTGAAGAAATAAGGGGAGAAACAGTTATCTAGCTCAGAGTTAATAATATGCTGACGGGTGATCTGTTCCATGCTGTATCGTTCGGTCCCTTTCTGTTTGTTTTTGTGTGTGGTGCTGCACCAATGGAAGGATAGTAGCAAAAGAAATTAAAAAATACCTGAATACAAAATACTCTGATGTGCTCGTTTTATTATTTTGACAGGTTGAAACCACATCAATATTAAAATTAAACTATTCCAGTTTCCATTACAGAAGCACGGGGCTAACAATACGTTGCTTGGGTAGTCTATCGGCAGGTCGAGATGTCGATCTCGACACTCCTGCCAATCAAGAGACGCTGTTTGAAACCATCTTTCCCTCCATTCCGTGTGTACACACAGGCAACGAGACAAATGCAAACACACGCTGTGCATGTAAAAATGTATGAAGAAATTAACGCTAGTCTTACAAACTGTGCATTTTAAGTGGTTAGACAATACATAAACGTGAACTTGTATGTATTTATTATTTATACATTGTCTTACACAAAACCATATTGAAAGCCGTATTCGTGCAAAATATCGGCTCTTACGTTGAAGGTCTCGATAACATACAATAATGTTCCGAGAGTTGTCATTGTATTTTACTTCGTTATCGATAATATGTTCAAATAAGTTTTAAAACCTCGTTTTTTAAGGGCTCATACCTCCCTTAATATTCGGTTTAGGTATAAAGTGTCACATATGTTTTCCTTTTACTTTTTCAGTAAGAATCACCTCCCGAAGTTTGTCGGTATAATTGACAATCACCCTGTGTATAATACAAAAGTTCTCTGATACAAAAAACACTTTAAAACATATACGAGGTTAGTAGAACCGCATGAACAATAACAGCAAAATATATTTAAAACGTGACATTAAAAAATAATTACTTTAGAAAATTGTACTTAACTGTAATTTCTTATAGTTCCTCCATAATACTTTCGAGGAGACTCCCCCGACCTCTCCACCTCTTTTGAGACAGTGAACGTCTCCGAGTCACCGCTTCCAAAGTTCAGAAAACAGTCTGTTATACTTAAAAAAAAACCGCTGGTCTCCCACTCTCTTGGACCACAATTAACTTCCATTTCTTCCATGCACGTGGATAGGTCCATTTCCAAACAAATCATGCAGTGGCAGCTGGCGTACGCGGAGAGGAGAGGGTCAACGTCTCCAAACGGCGCGCGCATTCAGTAGTGCAGATCTCCCGGCTGTGGCCACGAGGACCCCATCTCCCGTGGGGGGACAGCGTTGCCCACGCGTCCTAGGCAAAATTATTGCGGGCAAATTCTTCGTTTGGTGTGACTGCCACCACAAGGTGGGTTAAGACTGGCCCTCGTGTCCCGGAGTGCCATCTTTGTTTCCTGCATCGCCCTCTGACCGCCTTATTTAGAAACTGAACAAGACAACGAGGAAACACGTGCGTTTTTTCCAACTTCCTGTGGGCTAATTGATTATACATTCGCAAGCCTGTTTGCATTGGTCGAGTGCATGGGCGAGTTCAAGATATGGTGGTGGGGGATGTGAAGTAAGCGAGAGAATTCTATTACAACTTCGCATTTTCCAGCCAAAATACTTGGCCCAGTACTTTCCAGTCTAGTTACGCTGTGGAAGTAGCTCACTTTCCCCTACTTTCCACTATTGCTTTCCCTTCTACTCGACCAGTGTAAACTTGTTTCCATCTCAGCATGGGAAATTGTCAACGAACACGTATTTTATGCTTTTCAGTCTTAGAAAGTGAAGAGCGGACAGACAGCATTTCCTCTCCTACTCTCAGCCCATTTTGCATGCCAAGTTGTCAACAACGACGTATTTCTCGAATTTCCGTAGCGGACCAAATGAAAAACTCGCACTTGTGTAGAGGCTAACGTGGCGGACGAGCAGCTCCCGTGCCCAGTAGCGAAGTCAACAACTGGCATTTCCTTCGTTGTTTCACGTACCCCAGGTGCCATGTGTTGCTGCATTGTTGCAGGATGTGCGTCTGTACAAGTGTTGTGCAACATAATAGAGACTGATGAAGAGATAGAGAGGGAGAGAGACGTGCATGAACATGTTGTAGTGTCATCGGGACTTGGTTTGTGTGTAAACTTGCTCAAGCCTCTCGGGTATGCGGAAGTGGGCCAAAGTAAGCCTACTATGTTTCACACTACCTAACGTACGGAGCTTTTAAGTCAGTCTCTTTGTGCATATTTACTGAAGGGACCAAGCAGATTCCGGCAACTTTGGCAGTCAGGTGGTGCTCAGGTAAGCTACCTATATTATGTCAGGCTTCTGTTGGCTGTGATACGTATATGATAACTAATTAAATATTTACTTTTTTCCTATATATAATTGGCCAATTCTCGCCAAAGGTATACGCATTTGCCTCCATAAAAACAAACCAAACACAAAAAAAAAATTATCGCGAAGACGCTTATTTAGAAAATGGTAAATTCTTCAATACTTACAAATGTTAAATGGAACCATCAGGATGGCTTAAAACTAACATGATATACCGACAGGCGCTATACAGAACATTAAATTACTCAGAAATAACCCAATTACGTCTGCTATGAGGGGAACTGGTATAATTGAAAACCTTCAAATATATTAAATTGTTTAGGATGCCTGCTGATACATACTAAACCGGGTAGTCATTCGATTTTTAATGCATGTGGTGAATCATGCATGAAATGTTATCTTATGGTAGAAAAACTGTGATTTCTTTACAACTCATATATGCAGAATAGTTACACTAATTCAGGCAAATCTTAGTACGCTGGGAGAAATTAAGAAACATATTAAGATAAAAATTAACTATCTATTTAAACCACCGTTCCAGAAGATCCTTTTGCGTAAGTAATTAGTAATATATATTGTTAATCGAGAAAAATCCACCTAATAATTTAAAACGTGGTACACAGCTAAATAGAGCGCCAAAGGTCAGTTTGGATAGATTTGCAAAACACATAAAGAACAAGGGGATTTGAGTAAGTGAAGAAGCGAAGTCTTGAGAGCCGATGAGGGTGAAGCGAGGTGAGTATGGAGCAGCGCTGGAATGTAAAGGCGGAGAAACGGGAGATCCTCGAGTAAACCTGCTGCCCAGCGGCATCATCCGGCAAGATTCCCACGTACGACAATCCGGGAGCTACCCCGCAGAGATCGAGCCCAGTTCGTCAGGTTAGGAGGCGAGTAGTCTAACCACTACATCACTGCGTCCCCCCACCATATAAAGAATATTATGTTGGACCTTATGTATATCTGCCATGAATAAGTATTATTTATACGAAAACACTTAACTGACCTTGAATGGAATGGTTATAAATGTACTTGCTTGATAGATTTTGATATTTTAATATTCAATAAATTCACCAAATTCTGTTTAAAATATTTAATTTTTAGAAATATATTTGTCAAACGTTGCACTTTAATGATACAGTAAGTAATATAAAGCCTAAAGATTTTGAAAACATAAGTTTTTAAGGATTTTACATTTTAGTTATGGCTGGAAATACTCGTATATGTTGGACGATAATAGCTAAAAAATGTAGGAGAACATTTTTGTGCGTATTTTTTTTTTTTAAACAAAAGGCCCGTCTCGATGCATAGAGAACCTCTACACAAATATTTTATCAATGCAAATATAAGGGAAACTATACCTCTTAGTTACTTCAGTAAATATTTTTTCATTTTATAAAATAGGCTCGTACTGAAAAACAGTACTTTTAATTACAGCAGTTCATGCGTAGTGCGTGTTCTATAAATAAAGTCTCATAACAATTTAAAAGCATGCTTAACTCCCCAGTTTAGTGATATTACAGAAAATCAGACAACTGTGGTAGCCCGAACTGCATCCTAACTTAACTTTCGATTTACAAAAGCTACACAATTGAAAAGTTCAATTAACTGGTATTTAAGAGTGTTTCTTTATAAATCATGAAGTTTTAACAAAAACATTGACATATACGACGTATACTAATATTAAAATAATTTCCAAGCAAGAAGTATCCGTAAAATGTTTACATTTTGTGTTATAGAGATCTCCCCGAACAAGTTTCATAGTTATGCGTAAGTCGGTAGATATTCAGGATGAATCACCTAAAATTTTCACCGCTAATATTTCGGAAATGACAGGTGCTGTTGACCTGCTGGTTTCACAGAATTGAAGATTAGACAATGGTTAATGATTGCAGTTAAATTGCATATTTTAATACGTTAATAGAATGCGTATTTATTGAACAAAGTGAATTTTTTTTTCCTATGGAAAGTTGCCTATTTACACCAAGAAAATAAAACCAGTGTAAATTTGAGTAACAGTGGTGTTTTTTGCAAGATTCTAGTGCAATAACTTTATGTGCTATCGCAATCTGACGATTTAAAATACATATAGGTGTCTGCTCCAGTTAACTGCTTAGTTACCAGTCCATGATGTTTATATCTTTACTTTTATCTTTCAGTGTTTGCGGTTTTCTTCTGAATGGGCAGAAAAACACATGTTACACCGCGTAAATTTATGTGATTTAACTGTACCATATATCAGTACTCTCTTAAGAAATACGCGATAACCATGCTCGCCTCCCACCAAGGCGATCCGGGTTCAATCCCCGGCCGGGTGACCGGATTTTCGCAATCGGAAATCGTGCCGGACGATGCCGTTGGTCGGCGGGTTTTCTCGGGGATCTCCCATTTCCCCCGCCCTTTAATTCCGGCGCCGCTTCATATTCATTTCAATCACCCTCATCGGCTCTCAAGACCTCGCTGTTAAGAGCTGCCAAAATCTCTTCACTCAATATTAAGAAACACGAAAGTAAATAAACAAAGTCTATAAACTCTGAAGAAAAATAGAAAACTTTCATTATATGTACGTTATATTCAAAATGTTGATCACCAGCTACAACACAAGCGTCCGATATATCATGAAAATATTGCTGCACATGTTGTAGTATTTCTTCGCAAACTTCAGAACAGTCAGCTGTAATACGTTGTTTCATATCTTCTGGTGTAGTCGGTATGTGCTGGTAGACTGTGCCTTTTAGCGTTACCCACAGATCAAATCTAAAGTTGTCAGGTCTGGTGAACGGGCAGGCCAAACTTCAGGTCCGCTTATACCTGTACAACTATTTTGAAACAATTGGTGAAGACAAGCTGTAGAACATTATGCACTACGTGCTGGGCAACTATCATGCTGATACCACAGGATCCTCCTCGTCTGCAGTGGAAGGTCTTGTAACATCGGTGATGCTTCGTCTGTTAGAAGGTTTACATTCACTATTTCACACATCACATTTACACTCCATGGACGCAGACTTTGCTCTTGACTAAGCCAATGGTGCATGTTTCTGAGGTTGACTTTACCATGATTTGTAAACGTTACTTCATCACTAAACAGGATACATTACACATCTTGTCTATTATGGCGTTTCTCAAAATAAATTCCATGTAGCTCTTGATGCAGAAAGACATTATACGGATGGAACTTGTGATGGTGCAGAGTGCGTAGTACTCTTGCTTGAGTCATGCCAATCCCTCTTGGCATTGCATGGAGATAGCTTGCAAATTTGCAAGCACTTGAAGTCCACGCTCTTCTCGGGTAACTCGTTTATTTCTTTTGCGTTTTTGAGGTGTTATACTTCCAGTTTCCCGTAATGGGTTAAAAAGTTTCGCAAAAAATTGTCGAGATGGTTGACGTCTGTTGGTATATCGTTCAGCATACACATTACAGTAGCGAACATTAATATTTCTACATTCGCCATATACCATGAGCATGTCGGCTTTTTTAGCATAAGGAAATATAATCTTCCAGCACATTTTACATCTAGATAGTATGCCTGAGTGAGTGAAGAGATTTGGGCGACTCTTAACAACGAGGTCTTGGAAGTCAATGGTTTTGATTGAGCTGAGTATGGAGCAGCGCCAGAATGAAATGTAGGGGAAACGGGAGATCCATAAGATAACCCGCTTTCCAGCGGCATCGTCCGGCACGATTTACACTGGCGAAAATCCGGAGTGCCCCGGCAGGGGATTGAACCCGGGTCACCTTGGTGAGAAGGGAGCAGAGCTAGTATGAACTATCACAAAGTACTGACTAGGAGGTCCCAATGCAATCAGTCTAGAGGAAACAGAATCGAAACAAACATACGAACATCGTAGCCTAGTAACTAATCAATTAAATGGTGCATACAACAGTCGATATTTTAAATAACCATATTATGTACTATAGCATGTAAACTTTTGTCACTAGAATCTTGCAAAAAAAAAAAAAGTATTTATATTTCGATTTCATCTAGTTTTATTTTCTTTGTGTGAATAGACATTGTTCCAATTGAAAAAAAATTGCTTTCGTCAAGAAATACACATTATAATACATATAAAAATATATGTCTTAGCTGCAATGATGAGCCCTTGTTCAAGCTTAAATTCTGTGAAACCTGCACATCAACAGCACCTTTAATTTTCGAAACATTTGCCGTGCAATTTTAGATTATTTGTCCCATGTATTGTTTAGTAAGCACGCGTGTCTTATTAATAAAAAAACGAAGATATTTTGATCATTAAGTGCATTTACTAAGATATTAGCGGAGTCTAATAATTCATCAAGTATTTCTATGAAAACCGTTTCGAAACGGTAGTCGTTTCACATAATTTACCATATACATGCTTCTAGTATTCTACGGCATTATGCTATAAAGCGTGACAGTGTATAGCGGATGCAATTTCTCCCGTTTCCCTTCTAGGGACATCTAATGCACTTTATCGCCAATAAATAACTGGTGGTAGAACAGGTTAAGGAGAACGTCGATGACCCATCGCAGAACCGAAGGATATCCGCCTCCCACTAATTTTTCTCTTCTCTTTATGGGATTGTCGATACCGACCCACATGAAAACTAGTATCCTAAGTTATTAAAGAAGATGTGATGGGAGGCGTCTCCTCTGTCAAAGTTGCTATCATACAATTTTTGTATTTCCCACTCGTTCAACGTATAATATTTCTGTACGTTGATTATTTTTAACAAAAAAAAAAAGGTTTTTTGCATGTGCTTCTTTCGATATCACATCCGCACGTGTTTGTAAAAAAAAAAAAAACGTTACATGAGATTTCATCGCAGCAGCATTAGTGAACTAAACGTTGTTAGAAGCGTTGGTTGTTCAGTGATTAACCATTTTTAACACTTTTTTTTTAAACTGTTTGCTGCATTTTCGTTCTGTCTTACTCATATTCGTTCGGTTGGTAGATTACAAAACTTGCTAAGAAAGTGATTAAATTTTACACAGCCGAAGCTGACCCTCCAGCCTAAGGTTGTTTCTATATACCGGCTTACATGATAAAAAACATCCAGGCTCAGTGGTGTAGTAGAGAAGCAGATGCAATTATTTGTGACTTTACTTAATATCAAATCTTTTAAAACACAGTTAACGCGTGGAAGCCTCGGTGGCAGAACGGGTTAGATTTTCGCAAGAGGGAATCGTGCGGGACGATGCAGCTGGTCGGCACGTTTTCTCGGCGATTTCCCATTTCTCTCCCTCCTTGCATTCCTGCGCTGCTCCATTCTAACGTCATTTTATTCTCAACGGTTCTCAAGACCTCATCGTTAAGAGCCGCGCAGATCTCTTCTAGCAACACTTTAGGCATCTTCATGGCTGCTTATGTGTATGTGTCTGTGTGTGTATTTGTGCACATGTGAGTATCTTCCATTCAATTTTTGAAAATATCAACCAAATTTCCCTATACTCGGTACACATATAGTATAACTATGCATGTTGGCGAGGGGATGAGTGTGTGTTGAAATGTTTAAGGTATGTTATGTGGTCTTGGGCTCGTTAACATACACTAACAAGGAAGTTCCGCTTGTAGAATAAAAGTATGACAGTAGTAGGAAAATAAGCATTGATGGCCAAGGGGGTGGGGGGCAGGAGCGCAGGTGCCGAGGATCGCCATGTTGTTACTTCACCCAACCACCATCTTGGATGTCATTGACCTTTTCCCCCGACTCGTGACCTTTACCTTGACCCCAAGGACCTATGACCCCAAAAAACCGCAAAAAACTAAACAAATCCCAAAAAATTCTTTAAAAATCCCAAAAAATTCTTTAAAAATCCCGAAAAATTCCAAGAATGCAAAAAAATTCTAAAACATTCCGAAAAAAATGTATCCTTCAAAATTATTAAAATTTATTTAAAAATTATTAAAAATTTAGTAAAAGGATCCTCATAACTGACATATTTTCTCTGGAGCAGGCAAGGGGGGACTTGTGACTCCAAGCAAGAAGATCTGGACTCAGGAGAATTGACCTTTGACCCCAAAAATCGCAAAATAATTTTTCAAATTCACAAAAAATTATGTAAAATAATTATTATCATTATCAAAAATTATTTTAAAAAATACTAAAAATTTTTTATTAAAATTATTACAAAATAACAAAATAAAATATTATTAAAAATTGTTTTAAAAAAACAAAAAATTATTATTTAAATATTGTTAAAACTTATGAAACAGTTATTTTAAAAATTTAATTTCCTAGGTTTACCTACCTCCCCTCACCGAACTAATTAGTCGACTGGACTCTACCCACTCACCCATACCCAGTCAGCCATCTTGGTAGGCGACCGCCATCTTGGTAGACATCACCCATAAGCCATAATGGAAGGCAATAACAATTACATTAACCCAATGACCTTGCAGACTGCCTCGACCTTGACCACATGACATTGAATTACATTGAAAACAAAAACTAGAGGAAAATACATAAAAGTCAACAAGCATAATACATTAAAGAATACTACCACCATATTAGATGGTAACTACCTTGACCTTGACTCCATGACCTAGAATGACCTTAAAACAAAAATTCGAGAATAATCTATCTAAGCGGCAGAAGCTAGCCGAGACGATCCACCTTACACGCAGCTGCTGTCAAACTAAACCTCAGCTTACGTTCCCACTACTTATAATATACGAGTGTGCAAGCCCTATGGCGTCATATTGACTTTGAACCAATCTTATTGCACCATTAATACATTGGGCAAACACCGACCAGCCAATCACCGAGCAGCCACATGATTGCAGCTGACCTATCACATGCAGGCATTGAAACATCGCATGCGGAAGTCAGCCTCTGACTCCAAAATGACCTCTAAATGACCTGTAAATTACCCCCACACCACCACCACCACCACAACCACCACCAATTTGACGCCTACATGACCCATAGCGACCCATTGACCCATCACCCATTGATCCATAATGACCACTGATTTCGGAGGCGGAGGCAGAGGCGGAACTGATTGCGAATGCGGAGCTGATTGCGGACCGAAATGTGGTGTTGATTGCGGAACTGAATGCGGTGCTGATTGCGGAGCTGATTTCGGTGAGTGCTGTGCTTAGTTCGGCGCTGTTTGTTGTGCAAAGTTCAGTGGTAAGTGCGGTGTGTGTGTGTGTGTGTGTGTAGGTAATAAGTTAAAATAAATTCACTCTATTTTAAAACAAAATTATTTAGTCCTACCTCCAAAAGCTGAAAGGCGAAAATTTTATTTAAAAAATATTGCTTTAAACATATTATATATTTATGTCAGGGGTAAAAGATCAATGACATCCAAGATGGCGGTCGGTGACGTAAGAGTATGGCGGCTACTCGGATCCTGCGCCCCATGCACTTGCTGCAAAGTCCCACAGATCCTACTACTCACACGTGATCCTTTCTTTTAGTAGATGAAAGTCGTTTGGCAAAGGGGGCATGAACACACGATCTTTGATGTAACCCCTTACGGAAAAGTTCTATGTGATTAAGTCGGGGGAACGTGGAGGCCACGGAAGACGAGCAAAGTCATGTGGTGAAGCGCACACAAAAAAAACTACCATGAAGTTCAGCATTAAGGTAAGCACAGCTACATCATGACTAGGTGCACTTAGCCCCTAACAGTTCGCTCCGAAAACAGATACGGTCCATACAATTTTGATGAAGAAGTAGCACATAACTCATTCACTTTATGGGAAACACGTATGTGTTGTAGCACTTCACAAGGTTTTACATTGCCCCAAATGCATAAATTGTGATGATTCACTTTTACTGACAAGTGAACTTCGTCCTCGTCACTCAAAATCACTTTCTCCTCGAAACCATCTTCCTCTAGCTGCCTTTGGAATTCCATACAGAATCGAAAACGGAAATTGTGATGCTGGGTACTCAGTGCCAGCAACAAATGTACTGGTATGGTTTCATGTGAAGACATTTTCATAGAAAACATCACGCAGTTGGCAACGGCATCTGCAACTGCCGACTGGCACGATGTGTCGACTTTCTAGGGTTCAAAGCAAATGTTCCTTGCACGCAGTTTACTGTTTCACCAGGCCTTGGTCAGCTAGTCCGTTTTTGGTCGCACACACATCCCGTGCCCTTGGATCTGTTGTACCACCGATGCAGTGTCGTGTTTGTAGGTGCTGATCTTTGGTATTAGATGCTAAAACTCCTTTGTACCATCGCAACTGACTCACATTTAGCAAATTCTAAGAAACGGTGAGCTTTTTGTTTAGTCGTGAACACAATTTTTCATTACTACCACAACTGCCATCTAGTGGTTAAACTTACCTTTACATGGTGGCACCGATTACGAATAAATACACGAAGAGATTCTGAATGTAATTGTATACATATATTTGCTGTCTGTCAAATAGTTTTTTGACAATAAACATGTAAAACCCCGGAGGGAATTTCGAATCACGGTATGTCCAACGAGCTTCCTCCATGTAACATAGAGAATGGACCTTCACAGTTATCGACTTATGTTGACCTTCCAGACTTTATCAAATACAAAGATGCCATAATCAATCCACGCAACTATGACAGCCAGCGTTTCAAGTAGCCGATGTTGTCGGGATTTGTTAAGTCATCACATCTGCAGTATGTGGACAAAAGGTATGCTGAAGTGGAAGAAATGTTTGATTTTAGCGGACAGGATTTTCTGACTCCTCTACAGCAAGTAAGGTTATTGAGAACAATAACCCTGGTGTGTCTATAAATATGTGTTCTGTGAATGCTAGGGAAAAAGTGGTGCCAACACATGTAACTAACAATGAGTAACCTGAACATATTGAGCTTCCGATGGTGAAGAATGAAACTAAGAATATTACGCATTATTGTTACATAAAAAACTTTTCGCGGCTGGTTGACTCGCAGATTACTTCGCACGGGTACAAAATGTCTGCAAACAGTGTTTTAAGCACTATACCGATTACCTATAACCTCACCGGGGTGCATTGCAATACACAAACTAAGTATAAAAGATACATTTTCAATATTCATATGTGTTTTCTCATGTTGCACATTTCTGAATAAATTAGTATTTTTTTGAATGCACTGTCGATAAAAACTACATGCTTTCATATAAAAATAATTTTAATAAGTTAACATTTATTCTGAAAATGAAACCGAAATTAAATATGTCTGTTTATGTAATCTGCAGGTATGTATCTCGTCTCCAATCGGTCGCGATCGATAGCAGGCGGCGAAATCGAGAAATTGGCTAGGTGTTGAAAAGAGAATCCAATATGGAGGGCGCCGAAAGCACCACCTATACATAAAAACATTCGGCAGCTCGCCTGGCAGGTGAATCGATAATTGTTTCACTAGCAACATCTAGGTGTTGAAAATGAAAACAAATGACAAACAAAAAAAAAAAAAGCGAGAGGCTACATATGATGGAATGAATGTTGCAGGGGGGACAGGGAGGGGAATGTTAAGACATCGTGATTGACTGGAGGGAGGCCATCCGTCTGGTAGATGTTGTGCTGAGGGTTCTGTGGAATTGAAGGTTTTTTTAATATATTTTTAAATAAATTTGTATGATTTTTAAAATAATTTGTTGAAATTTTAAAATTATTATTTAGAATATTTTTATTTATTAAACAAAGTCTATACAACTTTAAAATTTTATGGGATATTTGTTTCTTTTTTTCGAATTGTTTTAAAGTTCAAAGGTCACGTGGGTCAAGATTAACGGTCAAGATCACGGTTACCAACATCCAAAATGGCGAACAAGATGGCTTCTAGCTGACTGGAATGACAGAGCATGAACAGTTTCGAGCTCCGGTGCCAGGCACAATATGGGCCCCATTTAAAATACGGTGTACCTGGAATTTTTTTTTTTCAATAATACATAACACATAATCAAGGAAGCAAAATAAAATAAAAATTACACATAATCACTGATTGAAAAACAATTCCACATGACCAAGAATATGCATGCCACCAGTAGTGCCAACTAATTTCCGATACAACTAAATCTGATCACCAAGCTCCATCTCCTTCTTCTTACGTGAATACATAGACGCATTACCAAAAACACCAATTACAGCAGTATGGTCTGCCTTGCCCTCATGAACTGGAAAAGTCTTCCAACAAATTATCCTGTTTGGATCAATCTCACTTATATCCTTTGGTGCAGGCTCCTTCTCGACATGAGACCTTCTGAAGAATCACATTTCCAACATGCCATTACCAGCTTTAGCAGTTATTCCGTTAAGAGCAAAATGGTACAAAAAAACAACAAAATATAACTCTCTTCTATATCAAGGATCTTAACTGTCCAAGACCTATCATCTTTATTGACATCCTTAGTAAAAGACACAATATTACGATACACCTTCCTCGGGTAATAACCAGAAGAACGAATTCGCCTCCGATTCATGTCAGGATGAAATCTGCAAAAACACATAATCAATACTGTTATTAATTGTGAAAATTAATATAATATGCAGAAAGTAATTAAACTATTAATTCAACATAGATACATATATCAAAATAAGGTAAGAACCCAAAAAAAAAAAATTGTATTCTCCTTTCGAACCACAAAGAGAAAATACAAAATAGGCATCAACATTAAAACACAATGACACCTCTGAAACATAATTGTTTGTACCACTGTAATCAGGCAAGTTATTTGCAGGCCCTATGTAAATAGCAGAATTTGATACACTACCTGTGCACCCACACGCACTCGAAATACCGTCCTAATTCTTAGCCGTTATTATGTCACTAATAACTTTTTCTGAATAATTCCTGGACCTTGGATAAAAAGCAATTCTTAATTTACCACCACGTCTCAACTTCCTGCGTGACAAGTTAAGATCCTCAATTTGAATGTCACCCAAATCATTGTCGTGGTGGTTTTTGTAAAAACCAGTCATAAAAGTACCTCCACTGATACTTACATCAGGTAATACCTTTTCATCAATAGTGTAAGCAATACTTCTTACATCACCATCGCCTAGAGGCGGAATGTCCCTTAGGCATCTCTCTAACCATAGGCCGGCCAAACTTTTTTCCAATAAACACAATACTGACTGCCTTCAATACACTAATATGTACACTAACACTCGAATAGGTCCAGGTAGGAAAGCTGAAATGGCCTGCACAGAGTCCTGACATTAACCCAATATAACATCTTTCGAATAGGGTTGAGCATCGTTTAGATACCCGACCCAATCGACCAGAAGGGTGTATAAGTGAAGTGCAGAAGTTTTTGGCGATCGCCTAAAAACAAGATCTGCGGTACCGATGAGGTAGCGAAGATGGAGAAGTGGCGGAATGCAAAGGCGGGGGGAACGGGAAAATCCCAGAGAGTACCCTCTGGCCAATGACAATGTCCCTGATGTTACGCACATGCGAAGATCCGGGTTACCCCGCCGGAATCGACCATGGTTCGCTTTGGCAGGAGACGGCAGTGCGATTACTACTCGACCAGGAGACAAACATAAAGTATTAACCTTCATACAGGAAAAATTGCTACAAATTTCTCCATCTGTGTACCAGAACAATCTGTGTGAACAATGTATCCCATAGGTGTTACCGGTATAAAACAGCAAAGCAATGAACAAACTATTATTAGTTACATGGAAACAAGCCGAAGCAACCCTTTACATGCCACTAGATCGTCGTGCATTAATAGTTTTAATTTTACACTATTCCTATCCACAATATTTTATTACATTACTCTATGGTGCATTTAATTATTTGTCTAAGAGTTTTACTTGGTTTCATATATATATAATATTAAGTATTAAGTGTACAGTTCTATGTGCAACTGTGTGGGTTATTGAAATACACACACCATTTTTGCATATCCGAATTTTATTCAATGTAGAATTTTATATAGTTCACTTCCGCAATCTTAATTGATATCCATTGCATTGAACTTCTGGACTTGCTTTCTAGATAATTTTCAAGTATTTTAAGAAATATATTCCAAATGCAATACCTTTCGAAATAAAAAGCCTTCGATTGTTAGTTACTTGTATTATGATACTTGAAATGAGAGTGCAATTTATATTTTAAATATGGTAGGAAAAGGTTTGTCATCGATCAGAAAACTCAAAAATGATTTCTCAGTTTTGAAAAATGTGAAAAATTTATTATAGTGCTTTTATTTAGGTTCGATATTGTGTATATCTGTGTCGTTCGAGCTGTTAGCATCATTATTTCTCGTGTCACAAGTATATTTAATGAAACATGCACTGACATAGAATAAATATATTCCTTTCTGAACTTTTACTAATATTACTTGTAGGTGATAACTAATTTTTGCTGATTTTAATGATCTTAAGTTCAAATTAAGCTTGTGTTTTGTTTGGTTTCGGATGAAGACAGAGAAGCAGTTTTTCCTCTCTCGTAAAAAGCCATATTTAAGCGAAAGCTATTACAGCGCTAATTTTAATTTAAAGAGACGTGCAAAATAAGACATAAAATTTAAAATTCCCGGAGTAGATATTCCGTTCCAGAGGAACGAAGAAGATATGTTAGGAGCTCCTCCTGTTTTAATTACGTTGTGCTCATTTGTAGCAACTTTGAGAATATCGTCCAGAGTTTAACTATAGAATGTTAAGTGAAGCATAAATGCAAATCGGTTTTTGCCTAGGCCTTAAATTATATATTTATTTTCTTATAGCCTTGCGAAACTTCAGAGACTATACGGGTTAACCAAATTACAATAAAGGTTTAGTGATAAGAATCATAGTTATAAATACAGCTATTTATAAAAGTTTACTTTAATATGCCAAATACTTTCCCTTCTTATAGTTCATGGTCATTTTCTAATAAAGATGTGTTATTTAAAAATTATTTTATATTTCGTGCTCTATATCACAACTGATGTACGATATAGAAAACCCTCCACTGAAGGAAAATTTTATAATGTTAATGTTTTTATATTGGCCATAAACCCGATAACATATTTAATTTACATTTCTACACTCTATTATACCAGGAGAACTTCTGTAGACTGAAACTTACACAGTATTATTGTTATTACGATAAAGTGCCCTTTATCTTAATTTGTGTTCTTTTCTCTTTGTTTGAAACGTATAATACGGACCAGAGGACGGAACCTTCGCGTTTAACTTCGCTGAAAGGATCTCAAAATATCGTCGTACTTGTTGAAGAAGAAACGTCCTTCTTTTGTTCTTGGCCAAAACACACGAAGGGCAGGACAGTCACGATAAAAGAGAAGGTATCTGAATGGTAATTATCGACTCGTTTGACCTAAAGGAAAAGCGGAGGGTTGGAGAGAGCTAATGCTTTTAATGAGAGGGGGGAAGGAAGTCTTTGCTCTGAAATGACCTCGTTATTCGTTTTAATTTATCTTCATTATTTTCATTGTTTTCAGAAAGAGTCACAGCATTTCGTTCGAAAAATTGTAAGGAAGGAAAGCAAGGCCTGATAATTTTTGGTAGTACTTACAGATTTTTTAAATATTATATAGTAAACTTCTGTAAATAGCTTATTAAAGGTAGTCGGTTTGTAGTATCTGAAATAGACTTCAGTAGTAAGGTACCGGGAAGGATGATATAAGTGATTTAGGTAATCTTACGTTTACATTGTCAGAGAAAGGGCGATTTAGACGTTCACCTGAAAACATATCGGCCTTGCTTTTGATATCACAACTCAGTGTGCAATAGGCAACCGATACGTCACAATAGCTGACATACATATTGTTGGGATACATGTCACGAGATTAATTTTTCCACACCTATACATCAATTCGTTCAACCCCAACTCGACGTATTTTCTTGTCTGAAATGACTTCACCCAGCTGCTCACTAATAGGTCCAGTATAGCCACATAGAGACTAGATACCTGTTTCTCTAGGCCTAATCATTGTGCGTGCGGATCAGCAACCAAAAAATGTTGCCTTGTTGTTAGAGCAGACGAAAAATATTATCAAGCAGTGTGTCTGACAAACATGAGATGGTGCCAGTACTCGACAAACAATACAAAGTGGCTTTTCAGCCAAAGGCTAAAGCACGAAATATGTTACATATACAGGACGAATGTTTCACACACGTAGAACATTACTGTGAGCACACTACGGTTCCAGACCACAACAAATCGCAAATGTTAGTGCACATGCTGCATTAAATGTTTAAATTCCGTGTCATAAACTGCCAAATATTTGGCCCAATACATACATAGTTCGCTATGGATGTCAGCTCTAGCACGTCATTAATCGAGATTGGTGGTTTAGCAAAACAAGATGAACAGCTCGGGAGACATTGAAAACAATGGTACATTTTCGTTGGTTTTCATTCCAAATACATTTACATCACTAAGCACGTACCCATTCATCGTAGCAAGATGAGTAAAACCATAAGTTAACACTTTAAATATCAGTATCGCTGGGACAATCTGGACCACAAAAAGTCCCAGTCGTGCCGCTCACAAACAATCAAGATAAGTGAATCCGTAAGGACATTTGGTAACTTTAGCGTGACCGACCTACCGCAGTTTCAAAAGACGCTGGTTGTTAATATCTGCTATTTGCGATCGGATGCCAGCTGCGGAAAGTTCGTCAAAAATATTTGCTCCAAAACTGAAAATAAACGGCACATGACAGATAAGTAGAAACACAAGAGTTCTCTAATTGGGTTTTAGGGCAGCAGCAACAGAATTTCTGTATTGGCATGATGTTTCAGTAAATGCGTGCAAAAATTAAACTGGGAATAGGGGCCACGACGGAACGGTCTGGAATCGGGTACGTGTGGTCTAGAGGGGCAGCTAAAGGAGACATGGGCATAAACATGTGAGTGACCCATGAAGTATGTGAGGTTCATCTATCATCCACAGGATTACTCTGTTGTCCATACTTTAACATACACAGTAAAACAAAATTGTGGTAAACTTCCTGAACTGTAATGGAAGTTTTTAACCTATACAGTATACGGAAATATTACTACATGTCGTGCTGAAAATATTAAAATATTAAGCAGTGCTACTGTACAAGTTTGGAAACTTCAATATGCATTGGTCACCTTCTTGAGCAACTGTAGGAACGTTACCATTCATGTATTGGGAAATAATTTACCATTCATGCTTTGCCACAGTACGTATACATTGATATGATAAATTTGCAAATAATTTCTTAGAGTGTAGGACGCACGTGTATAAACGACAGACGCAAATCTTATGGGCTATTTGAAAATATGGGGCAGAATCACACACGCTGTGGTCATGCTTTCTTTGAGGTTGGCGGCCGACACTTTCAGCAACTCTTGAGAGCCACAAACTGATACGTTAACACTGGTAGTTCAACAGTACTAACTGTCAACAGTGTACACGTGCAATGCCAATAATCCACGTAACCAATACATATTCGTGTCAGACATGTTTGCGCCCACGTCTCCTTACGCTGGCTTCGCGAACCATACCTTACCAATCTCAAAACGTTCCGGGATGGGGCCCTATTTCCCAGTTTCAATTTTGCACGCTTTGGCTGAAACATCCTGTATATTACAGTACTAAATATAGCGGGTAAAATCATAATGTTACTGCGGTTGTTATGTTGAAAGAACTTTCTGGTTTGTGATACCACAGTGAAGCTCAGAATAATGTGGGGGTGTTCATTTTTGGACTATTCTTCACTTAATTTTTGTACTACATAGTGGGATTGTTTTTAGTGTGTTCGTATGAAATGTCTACTTTTCTCGTATGATTAAGATTTATTCTTTAAACTACCTTTAAAACTTTATAGGTTTTTACATTTGCGAGTTTCATCTATACATCGCTTGGTGAAAAACAGACCTATTATGAAAAGCATTTAATTCATAAACTGAATTTTAATTATAGTTTGGAAATTCTGAGCCTCAATAGTCCTTGTTAAAAAACATCGGCGAATCATTAAAAAATATATATGTTTCGTTCACATATGCATATGCACACTCAGGCATCTATAGGACAATAACAAAAACAATGCATAAAAGGACATGCGCAATCATAAAACGAGTCACCTGTTGACTGTTATAAATTAGCACTGAAGCCGGTAGGAATAACCAGAGTTAATAAGATTGCAACATTCTACATATTATTAAGTGCATGCAGTAAAAAAAAATTAACTCCGCGAATTTAAATCTGCACATTATGCAAAAAGCATTTGGTAATGGAAAATAAACTAAATAAACACATCGATTAATTATATGAGAGCAAGTAATGTTTGTTGCAGTGGTGCGTGCACAAAAACTCATGAGCAGTTGAATAAGATATATATACCGCGTTGGCAAAATGGCATGTGGTTACCCCGTCGATGCAGGTACATGCTTGAAGATCATGTTTACTTATTCATGCGTTTACAGCACCCTGCGAAATATCTTTACCTCCAGAAAGACATCGCACCAGCCACCTGCTTCCGGATTGTGACCGATGGGTTGAATGAATACTCCAACGACTTGAGTTCGCTTGCGTGGCTCTCGAGGTCACCCGACCTCAATCATATCGAACACATCTGAGATACCTGTGATAGCGTCAAGAAGAATGCGCGGGCTGTGGATCCTCTTTCCACCTATCTCCGCGCATTGTGTAAGGCTGTGCAGCAGTCATGGATCGGTATGTCACCCGACTGCTTTCAGTGCCTTGTGGAGTCCATGCTATGCCGCAGAACCACCGGCATTACGACGAAACGGGGTGTTACATGCTACTAGGTAGTTATTTATAGTTAAACTGCTCATGAGTGTACATTGTATAGCGGCACTGCCATAAACCTTCATGCCGTGAATTTTACAGAAACAGTCAGCAGAACAGAGGAGTTGATATGAGAAATACGGTATTTGACACACACGATTAAAGAGTGAAAGGCATTCTGAGATAATGTACGAGGCACCGTATGTATAACTGACGAAGTTTGAGAGAGGTCGGATAATAGGACTGCAAGAGTTAATAGCAGACGGTGCGTGGAATTGTTTGTAACTTGGGCAATTCTGATTTTACCTGAAAGTGCCCAAATTTCCTAACTGATTTTAAATTCCCCAAACAAGCTATTAGGATGGAGTGATGTTTGAAAGGCCTACAGGCGCAAATAAAGGCACTGCCTTCATTGGCTACTATCTAGTAACATGCAGCAGCTCTGCTAGAGAATCGTATCTCTAACACGAGCGTTTATAAGCACCTAGAACAGCAAATATGCGATTCAAATTAAATTTTTATATGTTCAGCTCATTAACACCTGAAAATCGCTGCATTTAATGATGCCAACTGAGTCCCAGGATCAAGGTACCAGGAAAATAATTGTGGCCTGCATTCAACAGATATGTTGCCCAATGAATATTTGTAGAACCAGATGTGATGGTATCACCCATGTGAAAGTGTTCCTTATATGCGCCATTTATTTTCAACAGTGCCGGTACTTGCCTGCAGGTGGGGTTGATACTGAATAGAGTGGTGCTTCTAAGATCGAAGCTGAATACGGATTTGCAGTTGATAATACAGCGAATGGTGCTGATGACATAGGAAATTCGGTCGGAGTTAGCGATATTACCGCCGAAGTCACGACAGGATGACAGTCGTGGGGACGAGATTAAGTAAACACTTCATTTCGAACAACACTCATAAGCAAAAAATTCTGATCACCTTTAAGGCGCTATCGCAGAACCATGTAAGTCTGTACATTCACAGGACATGATAGTATGTATACTAAAACTTTATAATATTGTACAACATCAAGCACGTATTGCAGCGGGCCAACATTTGCAGGAAGAACGTAGAATGGGGTTGGACAACCGTTAGCATGGAGCTATAAAGATGTCGGATGCACTCCTGAGGAAGAACCTGCCACACCTGACGCAAATGAACATCCAGATCACCTGTAGTTTCCGCTGGCTGAAGTTGCTGTCCAATCTGGTCCCAAATTCTCTCAATGGCGATAGTTATGGGGACATTGCTGGCCAAGGAAGCGTGTTCATACCAAGAAAACAGGCCAGAGATACTCGTGCTTTGTGAGGTCGGACATTATCCAGCTGGAAAATGGGGTTATGAAGTTGGGCAAGGAAGGGGAGTTCACATGTTTACAGAATTTTATGGATGTATCTTCACGCTCTCAGGGTTCCTTCAATCACTGCCATAGGGGTGCGGGAAACGTATAAAATGGCACCCCATAGCATGACACCTCTCGTTGGGGAGATGTGCCGCTCTACAGAGAAGCATGGATCACGGCGCTGGCCAGGAAGTCTCCAGACATGAATTCGAAGTCGTCTGTAGCCAGACAGAATAGCGATTCGTCACTGAACACCATTCTTTGCCAATTCATAACCCGCCATGCTGCCCATTTCCGGCAAATGGTCATATGTGATCGGCGATGCTCAGCTCGTAATGGTAGACGTCGTATGGGGCGCCGCGATGACATATCCCGCTCTGCTAGCCACGTGGATATATTGCTAGTGGTCTCAGGTGTGTCCCCTGTTATCGTGAAATGTTCCTGGATGGTGTGCAGCGATGCCTGTGGAGTGCTTAAGCCAGACCTACACGATACCTATTTGATGCCACCTGCTGTTGTACCTATGGTCACAACAGAAGGCATGAATGTTTCTATAGTAGAAGAGAAGAAATAGTGCATCAGTTCATACACGCTATTACCTACAGGACTAGTAGTAAATTGTAAATGGCATGCAAAACCACTCGCAAATGGCAGGCAGTCCGTAGTTGGCAGGGCTACAAATGCAATCAAATCTTATATGTGTTCCATTTGTAAGCCATCCAAAAAATACGAAAATTATGTTTTATTGTCGTGAAGACTGCTCTTATTTAAGTTTCTGAGTACGAGTAGTGTTATGAAAATTATTATAGAGTTACCAGACGTCCTCTTTTACCCGGGCATCATCTCTTTTTGAGTGAGGTCTTCTAAACTGTCTCATCAGATTTCACTTAACAATTAAAAAATCCTATTTTCGAACAGATGTGAAACATAGCGAAGATTTACTTTCTTGTGGATTTTTTATGGCTTCAAAAGTGAAGTAATGCTGCCTGCCATCTTCCTGCAAAAAAAAATCTCACTTTTGGAGAATATTGTGTTATTATTTTGTCTTTATTAACGCTCATATCTTCCTCTGACTGTTTTTTACATATATAAATTTATAAGTGTTTTATATGTTCAAAATTGTATGATAATTTGCTGGGAGATAGAAACCTGTTAAAACAAATAAAATTGTCCAATAAATACGATCTAAATGTGCCTGAACTTGTGCTATGCGAGAGTGATTAACTGTCAATTTAAAAAATTGTGTCCACTGCTTATGTCCAGTTGTGTTTTGTGTGAATACTTCTATATTATTTTCTTGCAAAACAATCTGTAGTGCCTTAAAACTAAATGAGATTGACTTTCATGTTCAGAGTGAACATGATTATCACTTTATTTGGTTGCAAATATAATACTGTATGTTATGTGGATGGATAGCTTCCCATACATAAGATCCCATGTTGCATGCTGGGATGCTTTCACAGAAGCGAATGTGGCGCACATGTGTGGGAAGGCAGTCGAGGGTTTTCACTACCTGGTGGGGTGGTACTTTTCACATGGACGAACGTTGGTGGTTCCTTCAAGTGACTGCAGATGAAATGCGCATTCACAAGAACTTTGTTCATAGCCATTTTGAGATGACCTTTGATTCGGATGGTGTAACAATACATAAATGGGGAAAAAATAGTTTCGGCAAGGTCAGTTTATAGACTTGACCACTTTGGTTACTATAACCATTCTTGTAAATGAAAGTTAATATAGTTAAATGAAGGCTTCTTTAAACTCGCTTCAGGCTTTAAGTCGAATTGTAAATCAACCAATATAAAGACGACAACTGGCCAAAACCGAAAACAACATCCACAGCAAAATATAGCGAATCAATCATTCACGCGTCCTACGAACCTGTAAAATTTGTAATAGAAATCAAAGATTCGCTTCTTTGTCGGCCAGCCACAATTTTATTCAGTCAGAAAACTGAATAACTGCAGCGAGCTGAAATTCCATAGACAATTTCACTGAATACAGCTATTGGAAATAAAATGGAGAACATACAAAGTGTACAAGGAAAAAATAAATAACTGTATCGTGTCTAGAGAGACACGCCTCTTAACGGCTAAAACGGCTAACAAATAAAATTCCTAACACGGAATAAGTAGTCATACAGCAAGTGTTATCTTGATATACTTAAGCAGCGTCCTTTCCATTTCAGTAGACATATTGTAGCAGTGGAGCTAAGTGCAGCTATTTGGGTCTCTAAATGTGATGCCTTCAGTAAAAAAAAAGGCTAAAAGAGAAAAGGTGTAGGAAGAATTATATACAATTTTCATTTCCGACTAAAAGATATGAGTACTACAAAGAAAATAAAATCAGGTATTCCTATCTCCAATGGTTCACTAGCCCTTTATTTATGCAATAACAGACAAATACCTCATCGTGACATTAAGGGAAGCTTTTCCTCATAATTGTACTTGTCGTTTGGATGTACATTTCCAGAAAAGATAACGGCTGTTTGAAAGTATTTTGTGACATCCTAAAATGGCATATAAATTTCGAACTGTCCTCTTTTAGCTCGTCCATTAAGGCAGCAATTTTTTGTTGGGCCAAAGTTGGCTCAAACTTTGCCCCAAGTCTGGACCAACATTGGAAAAATAATGTTAGCTTATTATCAACAACACTCAGGCCTACGTATATATATATAATAAAATATAATAATATTTGAAATAAAATTATATATGAAATACAAAAATAACTGTGTGTACGGTGTCACGCCCATTTCGTAAAACTTCTGGTATAAAAAATAGTTTTTTTAAATTTAAAATAAAAATGGTATATGTAGATGTCAGTTCCATTGAAATGCAACGTAATGCGATCATTTTAACGTACATGAGGCTAACAGGCAATGTAAAGTTTTAGCTTTCTGTTAAATATGTCCCTAATTAATAAAAGAAAGTTAAATGTGTCTGACACGAAAGAAAAAAAACGCATCACAGAAAGTCCTGTCCTAAATTAAATTTTTCCTAACTGGTATGCAGTTTCACAACAAACTAAGACGGCCAGTGGATATTAATTATCGTAATTATTGTGATCTTCCTTGTACAGATAGTGAATTCACGTGACTAGACGACCGAATGACGGCTGCTGAAAACTTGTTCAAGAGACCACAAAATACCGCCGCAAGTTGCACATGTTCTTAATAGTCACCAAATAAGTATTTTAGAAGACAGACGAACCTGAGTACTTTTATGTACACCTTCGTCTAAACATCTGTTTTCTCTCACATATTCCTATGCAGTGTTTTGAACTATACATGTACAGTATTTGGTGTAAGAATTGCTAAACGTAAATTCAACACTCTGTGAAATATTTGCCAATGAAGTAGGCAAGAAACATTATCTAGTTTTCATTGTGAGTAAGTGAAGAGATTTGGGTGGCTCTTAGTAGCGAGGTCTTGAGAGCCGATGAGGGTGATTGAAGTGAATATGGAGCGGCACCGAAATGAAGAGGCGGGAGAAACGGGATATCCCAAAGAAAACCCGCCAACCAATGGTATCGCCCGGGACGATTCTCACTTGCGAAAATCCGATGACCCGGCCGGAGATTGAACCCGGTTCGCCTTGGTGGGAGGCGAGCACTTTCATCGTCATTTATATACTTTTTATATTGGCTTCAAGTAGCTGGAGGGTTTGGGTTACCTTTTTAAAGTGATATCACTTTATGGATATTTAAAATGAAATTAATTGAAGGAAGCTATTTGGGACGAGTACTTCGAGACGCCTACCTCATGCCACTTGTTAAGAAGTCTGACTTGAAAAAGGCTGAACTGGTATTTGCAGTATCTTCACTAGTGCATCAGTGAACGAATTTTGTCCGTTGCATTGGTAGCGCTACTAAAGAGTGTTCACGGTAAACTGAGCACTTTTGAAAGACCTGCTTAAGATCTACTTTTTATACACGTTGTACATTCTTCCGCGTCATGTAAAATCAACTCCGCCATTGGCCTCATAACTTCATTCATGCGTGGGTTAAGAAAAACGGCGAATTATTGGAAAAGAAAGATTTTACAGATCTGCTGAATTTTGGACCATGATGCATAAAAATACGTAAAGCCAGAGAAATAATTTTGTTATCAGAAATGGTTACCTAGCACTTTTAATTCGACGAAGACATGGAACTACTTTCCCTCTATCGTTACCAACTTTACTGGACGCAGGTAAAATATATGCAGTTAGAAGAGATCTTTTTTTTTTTCTGTAGTTGATTTCTAAAGTGCTTACTTTATCGTGAACAGGCTTCAGTAAGGAAAATTTAGCTTGTTCACAAACTTCGTTGGGGACGCTTGTATCGAGACACAATTGCTGTAATAATTGCGTTCCATAAGTGGTGGGTAGAGAACGTCGCATGACGTTGGATGCTATTTTGACGTTGTGGTGGCCGAACCGAGGCGACGCTCGCACCTAGGTGCTGAAGTGGTGGGTGAGTCTCGTGGGCCAGGTTGCGTGCGGTATGGACCAAGAAGCAGCAGGCAGGTATCGGGAGCAGCAGACAAGCTGCCCAGGGCTCTGAGCCCGGTCGGAGCCTGTCACAAGCTCCAGAAATACCACCTGCCAACCAACAACACGAGAGAACGTTCCCTCCCTCTGCCAGCACCATCGGCCCATCTTCTATTTTCGCTCAATGCGTATAAATATCCAATGTCATTAAACAACGTTTCGGCCCGCCACGCCGTGCTAACACGTGCCTTCGTACTTCTTGTATTACACTTTATATCAGACACATATTACTTTAATTTCCTTACGTGTGTATTTACTATGCGCCGACGGGTGACACTGGCTTAAGAGATTTCGTATGCGAGATTGGAGCAGACATTGAGAAAATAATCGAGTACGAAACTAAACAAGATTCTAAGACGTCTGCAAGATTTTGAAACTTTACTGGTACGAAAGTTGTATCCAAGTTTCTTTTTTTTTTTTTTCAACTGATTCCCTATTTACACGATCCAAATATTGTAAACATCACAGCATATTATACATATCTTCTTAGGATATGGAGTATTTATGGTTTCGCATATGTTAATCGTGCGAGACGATGCCGCTGGTCGGCGGGTTTTCACGGGATCTCTCGTTTCCCCCGCCCTTGCAATCCGGCGCCTCTTCACTCTTACATAATTTCACCCCCATCGGCTCTCAAGACCTCATTGTTAAGAGCCGCCCGAATCTCTCAACCCAACGAAAAACACTTAAAAGAACTTATAAGATCACAACAAAATGACGATTTTAACAAGGAGTTACTGATATATCTAATGAGCCTTGTTCTCTCTGCATGGGTGCGAATTATTTCTAATGAATCTCTTAAAAGCTTAGATATTAGTTAGTTCCTAATGTCTCATTGAAAGCATTATTATTAACAAGAAACACATGCAACAGTTCCGAGATGGTGGCATATACACACGTGCCTTGCCCGGGACTCGAACACAGAAAACCTCGACAAAATGTTAGAGTGTAACCAATTGCATCGCGGGGGTAGGATTCGGAGCATAAATTTGGATGTAATCAGCGCATAATATTTTTTTAAGGGCTGGATTCACTAACTTGAAATGTTTACACGTCCTATATTTTGAAAATGAGTGCGTGAAGTACATGTTTTTTTTTTTAACTGAAACGGAATGGTCTGTAGAAATTATGTAGCTTTTTTATTTTTTTTTTAAGTTAAGAGAAATTTATGTTAGCTACGACAGTGCCATGGACTTTTAGGGGAACCACCTGATTGTGTTAAGATTACAGAACTGGTATTTTAGAGTTAACTAACAAGTATGGTAATTCCGACAGTCTCGTTGACTGTTAAACGCACCCTCTAATTCTTTTAAAGTTGATAGAACTAGTAGAATTGACAATACAGAAGATAAATAGGAAAATGTTGCTATTGTGAAGTAATATTTATTTGGTAGTGGTTGTTGAAAATCTGTGAGTGTACTGAGTACTCTTCAAAGTGTTGACAGGCACCGCCATGTTAGGCGTTCACATTAATAATAACAACAAGGGTGCTGGAGTGTCCGATTGTTCTTCAAATACGCGTATGTCCTACACAAACAGGACATAAAAATCAAATAACTAACGCCATATATTTATTGGTTCTACAAATTATCTGATGTGAAAACAAAGCCAGTTTAAGCAAACGTTACACTTAAAAACATATTCATTTCAGATGACACCCAATTTTGTATAATACAAATATATATAACATAACGGAAATAATAGTTTATAAAATAAATAAGCTATAACTCATATGTGAATTCGTCACCTCACGATTCGTCTGCAGACACATTACAGGACATGCTTAAAAGTCTTTAACATAGTAAAACAAATTCATTTAAAATCCTGAATATCACAACTGATATAATAGCCGAGCTTTGTAAGGCGTCCGTCGATCAACGCAAAAAAAGTGCTGCAGTTCGAGGCTGCCTGCTTCCATTAGGAATTATTCAAGTCCTAAAAATATGTAAAGATAGCAGCGCATCCTATGAGCCTACGAGGGAATTACAATGGACCACACAAGATGGTTAGTGTTAACATGCGGCTCAGCAAATGCAACAGAGCAGATATAGGGCATTCACGGCAAAGTGAGCACTTTTGAGGCCCTAGTTACAATTTCCTTTCGGCCATTTTTTATCCTCTAACCACCTTTTAAAAATAAATTTTGCTATGTTAGTAATAAACGCAGTGCGTTTATTCCACTCCACTCGGAATTTAAGGTCTAAGGCTAAAATAAAATATATTCATTGACTGTTAATCAAAATAAGATGGCTTTCGAAAGTGCTCACTTTACCGTGAACAGCCTATAGTCAGGATTACCATACACTTTTGCTGTGGCCACCATGCTACTCAGTTAAGGCAACAGAACTATCATATCAGCACTATCATATGTTACTGCTGGGTGCACAATCAGTTCTGTAGCGACATCAGATCAGCATTGTAGGGATTACCATACTGGATTGTAGTCAGAATCTACTCGTTTGTAATCGCAACATTCTTTTCTGTAGAAAGTAATGACGTCACTGATTTGTGACGCACTGAAATTTTACAATATGTTTTGTTGGAGTTACCATATACCTTTAACAATTTTCGTATGGTAGCCACAATCTAACAGACTATTGTCCCTATTTTAACAGTCTCGGAGGGTTACAGCTAAGGAATTATGTTTCCTACAGCAATATTTTTCTTCCAGTGTGTTTTGTCGAATTTTTAAATATATATAACATACTAACCTAAGTATTTATATTAACGCCATTAAAAAAAGGTCTACCGCACATATAAAACATGTTAACTTAAATACCATTCTGTAGTATTAATTACGTGACAAATTTGGTGGGAATATGTTGACCAGTAATCGCTTTTATTTTGCGTTCGAATATTTTGTAAACTTCCTCCCATACAATAAGGGCGTTAACCTCAGACTGCCATGTGTTACGCATTTGCCGATATGTGTAAATAAAACAGACAAAATTTTAATTTCCCTAACATTGGGAAACCATCAACAACCAAAATCGTAAACACTGCATGTCCGATTTATCTTACGTGATGAATATTTTGCAGGCTACTGCTCGAGGTACTGGGTTTGAGACATTTCATTTCGCTTTCTACTCTCATGTTGTAACTACAAATGTATGTCACCACCATTTGCAATCTTATAGTCACGCCATTTCTTTGTTGCAGTCTCGTCTTCACCAGTAACACGAACATTAATCATTTATTTTCCTTCTCAGTGTTCGCTGCAGAACCACCTTCGCTTTCCGCAATTACGGGCATGCGATTTCGTTCTTGCATTTCGGTGCTATTTGTAGCAAATCTTACGAATCTCCTCGCTTACCATTTCAAATTTATGTTGTATTTGTTTGCCAGATAACTGTTTAACACGACTTTTTTCCTTGTGTAGACCACTTGTATCACACAACCTTCCCCCGTCAATTACATCATATGGCACTCTCATCAGGCCATTTTCTTGATGTGGCATCACATGCTCCATTACATTTATATGGAAGAAATGCATATTTCCAAAGCCAGAAACTTTGTAAAACCTTAGAATACTGATTACTTTGGTCGGGAGAACTGAAAAGTCTCGTCATTACAAGTGGAATTATTGCAATAAAAATGTAGGTTTCGTAACTACGGTCACAAGACCTAAAATGGTTTGGCGCGAAATTCGAATGCATTGTATTAAGGAGGTAAAAATTAAGTTATAGCTACAAGATAAGAAACAAATCTTAACTCATTTTGGTGTTAACACACAAGTTGATATTGATTATTTCTTTACCTTTTGGTTGTCTAGCAAGATAAGCGTCTTGTATTACGATACTACTGTGTGATGATTGCATCGAAAATCCCTGTTTCATAAACGAAATAATTTTAGTCCCTAATCTGTACCGAAATGTAAATTGCTAAAAGTGCCAAAATCGTAGTGTTTATGAAAGCGATAACTTACTGCAATTCTCAATATGAAGATATTATGCACTTATACTGTATAAAGTGTAGGTCGCAATGTTTTAAATATGTAAACGCACATATTTAGTATATTTGGAGATCACTATAATTAAAAAATATATTAATTTTCGATTATTTTAGTTTCTAAACCCTTTTATACTCTTAGAGAACAAAAATAATCAATTTTACACATTTCTGCGAGAAAACCCAGCGGGGTTTTTGCATGTCTTCCCAGTATCTGTCAAATAATGCAGTGAGTTGTTATAAACGTTAATATACCAACATAAAAGACAATTAAACTTAGCTTTGTTTACTTTCTGATTATTTTGACTACATTTCATACGAACGATCGCATCACTTAGGATTGGATTCTGTAGAACACATTTTTTATATGATTGCTATTGATCACTTCATTTCTTATGGAAATTATGGCCTAGTTGCCGAACAAACAACGAATTTCAACGAACCTGATCACAAGTATTGCCATGTTCATGCTCAGATCTTGATCACTATAATAAAAAAAATGGTCATCATTCAGTAAAATACAGTTTTCATCTGATTAACTGTGATCATTTGATTCCTTACGTCATTTGACAATAATTTTTAAGGAAAGTTCTACTTCCTCTCTGTGTATGCTTGTGTCTGATGTGTGTTTGTGTATTAGTGTGTTTTTTAGCATTAAAAATATCTTAAACAGCACTGATTTCTACCAATCTCGTTACACATGGAGTCAGTAATAAGGCTGCTCTACTTTTGTTATTGAAAACCGTGCTAAATATTAATTTTGTAAATTAATTTTTTTTTTAATTTTTGGGACGTACTTTTATATTTCATGAACAATAAAACAGACATAATAATAATCATAATTTTTATTTATGTGGAGAAGGTAAGGCCGTATGGCTTGTCTACCACATAATCCACAGATTACAAGTAATATTTTCTTAAAATCATATGTAATAATTCTAATTACAAAATGAAATTTTCGCTACGTCAATGCAAAACAATAAGAACTAACGATTGTTGTTAACATAACACAAGAGTCAATATTACATATGTATAAATGAAATACACAAAAGAACAGTTTTACAACTGCAAATTTAAAATTCAGCTTTAGAAAAGAAAAACACATAAAACATTATAGTATTAGGAGATTACAAAAAAAATACACGTATTCATCTTTTACACCTATCCATACGCACACACTTGCCCCCCAACACACACACACACACACACACACACACACACACACATATATATATATATATATATATATATATATATATATATATATATATATATATATAATTATGCGTCACGTTTACATCAAGGGCAAAAAGAGTGAAATCTTTTTCGGTAAATTCGGTAATTGCTACTGACAAACATTTCTGTACAAGCTTTCTGAAAATTGTAAATGATGTGCATTGTTTTATATTGATAGGAAGTTTGTTCCAGCGCCGTACAGAACGAACAGAAAAGGATCGGGAGGAAAAATCAGAATTATGATGCGTAGTAGTAAGGAGGAGGGATTTATGAGAGCTACTATGGCGGGAATACAAAGGAAGTACGACATAGTACAGGTGAAATGGCCGATGTTGCCTCATGACTTCCAAAAGTAATAGCAATCCATGCAGTTCCCTTCGTTCTTTCAAACATAGCCATGATCATTTGCTTAAGTACGGTGTGATATGTTCACATTTTTTTTTATATATTGAATATAACTCGGATACAAATGGTTGAAGTTATTGAAGTTTAGCAAACGGGATGGGATTTAAGACACCACATACAACATCACAGTAATTGAAATGCGGAACTATTAAGCAGTTTACAACACGCACTTTAGTTGATTCAGGCAGAAAATTCTTGTCTCTCCTCAGAATGCGTGCGCACTGAATATTTTCATGCTGACGGCCTTAATATGGCCATGCCACGTCAAATTCTCGTTAAGCGCGAACCCCAGATTCCGCACTGTTTTGGTGAAATGTATAACGTTTCCGTTTATTTCTACCTCAGTCAGTATACCCCTGTCTACTGCAGGAAGAAAGTGTTTAGTTACTGTTAATATTGCTTGCGAGTTTTCCGCAATAAGAGAAATACTGTTGTCTTCAGAACCATTTACTAAAAGAATTCATATATTTGATTTGTAACAGAAAGGTGTTAGTAAATTGTGTAGGTGACGTAAAAATGTAGATTTGAAGGTCGTCTGCATATAAATGGTGCTTGCAAAAGTTGACACATTGCAGTAAATCGTTTATAAAAATTGAAAACGAAAGTGCGCCTTAAAATGCAACCTTGTGGTACTCCACTAGATAGCGGGAGCCATGACGAGGAAGCGCCATTATAACTGACAAACTGTTGACCCCATTTCCAGTACGTTTTCTCCCTTCGCAAGGCGGGTTTAGAAAATTAAAAATATTTACTTAATTTGAGAAGCGAAAGGTCATGGCTCATCGAGTCAAATGCCTGCGAAAAATCAAATAGTATAACAACGGCGATTCCCTTTGTTCTCCATGTCATGTCTTATATCATCTGTAATTTTAACTAGAGCTGTGGTGATACTAAATCCATGGTGGAAAACAGATCGGTGTTGGTGTAGTAGGTCACATGAAGATCAGTAATATATGATTTCATCATATTATATATATATACATACATTCAATTTCAAATGCCTTAAAAAGTGTAGGTGGTATACTTATTGATCTGTAATCGCGGACCAAAGGTGTGCTTATTTTTTGGGGATAGGAGTAACTTGTACTTGTGCCATTTACCATATTGTTGGGTATTCACCATTCATTATTGAATAATCAAATTTATCAATAAGAGTATCAATAATGGATGACACAATGAAGAAAAAAAAAAACTTTGAGAGAAAACATGTCGTCTCATACTGCTTTAGATGTTATTCTCTTAACCGCCTCAACTACATCAATTTGAGTGATGGGAAAGACGTAACATTCATCGTCACTGTATTACTGTATGCCACTTCTCTTTCTAGTAGGGAAGATTGACAGGGGTAATGTGCATCATTCTTGCAGTAACACATATTGAGCATGTCTGCACTTACACTGACTAAACCACTTTCCGTCTTGAGGCCAATGCCCATGCTATGGGGACTTTTACACAATTTGGAGGGTGTCTGGATACTAAACAAAGAATTCGCGTATCTTCGCTTAGCGTTTCGAACTAGCTGAGAAGATTTATTTTGAAATTTCTTGTAAACTGAGAATTTCTGAATCACAAGAAGAGGCTGTATTTTATTTTCATTCCTGTACTCCCTAAAAGCAACATCGCGTTGTGCCATTAATAAGCAAATAGCATTCGACATGCAGGAGGACGGTGTGCATGTAACATGTTTGTCAAACAGTAGTGGCATGTTGACAGTCCTCACTGTCAAAATCCTATTCACTAAACTCGTGTTCTCTTTGGTGTTGTGTATTAGAAGATGGTGCCACCTAAAAATATATTAGTTCAGATATTGGAAATACTCAACCAATTTCTTCCAGATTTGACAAAGAGATAATATACGTATGTCATTGAGGGGTAGGTATGATAAGGATTGGAGTGTGAAGTCTTTCGGCCAGCCATTCCTGCTCTCTAATTCCAGTTGGAAATCGGTCATACTGAGTAAGGGGCGGTTATGTTGGATATTTTTATCTATATCATATTCTTGACCTTATAGCATTGAACCCCATAATTCGAAGAAAACACAAAAAAAAAAAAAAAAAAAAAAAAAAGGAAAAATTTTTTTAGGTTGCAAAAAAATTATATTTTTAATAATTAAGAAAAATCACATTTAAATCCTTTATGTTTGTTTTACTTATTATTTATTCTATATGCCTAGGGAATGCAAAACCTGTATTATTCAATACTACACAGTGTCTCTACATCGACTATGGTGTGTAGATGGGTAGCTATGTAATATGATACATTAGACCTTAAGTAATTTGAAATGCACAGTTGGCCACCATTTTTTAACCATTGGAAATAGGAGCTCCAAATTCACACCACATGGAACTACCCAGTCCCCAGTATAGGCAATGAAATTCATTGTGTCCTAAGACTTTTGTATGAATAGATGATCGTCATTCAGCAATGATTGTAGATAACATAGATAAATATGTATCGCAGTTAATACTTCCAACCTCGAAAGAGGTAACATACAACATTGGACCCTATGTCTCTCTATAATCACAATTAGCCACAATTTCGCAACCACTGGAGATAGAACCACCAAATTCAAATCTGAATTAATACATTCGACCTAACAAGATGCTATTTGATGATGGATTTAAAATCCATAAGCCTTTGTATTCTCATAACTGACTTTAATTTCTCTACCATTTGAAGCAGACCCTTAATGTTGATCGCAGCTAAAGTTGCACAACATCGACAAGATAGTATGCCACATTACACCTTAAGACTTTGTATAAGTATGGTTGGTCACTATTTACCAACCATTAGATATAGAACAACAATTTTCAGATCACATATAAAAAACCTGATCCTGAACAGACAAATGTACAAGCATTTTTAATATGGTTGATTAATAAGTCGAGGTAATACTCTTATACAATTTAACTGGTTTTATTGGCAGAGTACACTCCAGTTATATTCCGTCAATGTAACCATCTCCTCATTCTTACCACCTTCCATCATAGACATGGAAGGCATTTTTAACTGTCAGTGTGTCCATATCTGTTAGGCTCCTGCAGTGGCAACTTTATGGCGCAGCTGGTGGTTTCTTTCGCATTGTGCTATCCGCACGAAGTGGTTCCTCAATTTTGGCGAAGAGGTTGTAATAGCATGTGATTATGATGGTAATTCCAGTACTTCCCATTGACAGTTACAGAGGAGATCCATCTCTTCATTTTTTAGTGTGACACAATGCATTTTCCAGACGGATCTTGGGAGTCCTTGACAAGAAGATCCAACACTTTCTCCTGAGTATAGAACTAAGGTGGTATTCCAATGAGTTGCAGTAGAAGGCTGTATTCGCCATCTTCCTGTGAAGTACATCATGCTGCAATTACTTACACACCTTGGGGCCATGGTGGTTGAGCGATTAGCACACTCGCCTCCCATTAAGGCAAACCGGGTTTAATGCCCAGCCGGCTCACCGGATTTTCGCAATTGGGAATCGTGCCGGACGATGCCGTTGGTTCTCGGGGTTCTCCCACTTCCCCCATCCCTTCATTTCGGCGCTGCCCCATATTCACTTCAATCACCCTCGTCGGCTCTCAAGACCTTGCTGTTAAGAGTCACCTAAATCTTTTCACTCACTCACACACCTTGTGCAGGGGCATTTTCTGACAAAGTTATCCATGATTATTCAATTTTTTTGGATTGTAGTTTCAAGCAAGGTTAAGATGATCGAGTTCAGGTTCCTTCCATGGTGACAATTCTTACAAGGAATTCTTCATGTTCTCACTAGTAGCAGTTCAACTATTTCAGTGCAATTCCATAGGGATACCATTATTGCATTTCGGTGATATCATGGGTTACCCAAGATTCTGCAATCTTGTAGACCACAATATTGCTGTGTGCAGTGTGTAGTACGTTTTTGTGACATATATCTGACCCCAGGGCTAAGTCACCTGCAGTCCATTAGTGATCCACATTCAAGAGAGAATCTAGGAGCTGAATTGTGTTATTGCTCGATGGGGTCACCTTGAATAGGATCGATCATGAACTGTACGCCTTCAAGGTAAACTTTCACCCATCAAGCCAGCATGATATGGCAATTCTGCTTCAGTTCAAGCTTCACATAGTTAATGAAAACAATGTTGTGCATTCTGGCCATGTGCTATTTAAATTTTGATCCATGCATGTTTTACCTGTTTCACAAAGATATTATGCTTGCACTTATAATTACATCCTCATCTGTATAACATAGCATTATTTGACTGAATAGCAGAGAGCAGCTCATAACGCCCGCCACACTTCATCTGGTTTTCCATTATCATCCACATTATTTGCTCTGTTATGTTCACCTGTGATGTGGCATCAGTTCTACCCCTAATTATCCAATATACAGGTTTTTCTGCCTAATGCGGGAACACACACAATTTCCGGAACAGTTGCAGATCATAGAAATGGGGTTTTCTCTAAATGAAACTACGTGCGGGGGCAAGTAATTTGCTGCAAGGTGACTATTCATAACACATATATGGACATAAATAATTAGACTGCGTGTGGTTTTTCCCTGGAAACGTACATTTATATCATCAGCATCTGGAAATACACACAAAGAGGAATTAGTGATATAGCATATGTAATGAGATGTAACCCAGAAATACCAACAAATAATGTGCAAATATGAGTAAGTTAAGTGGGCTGGTCCTCACAGTTGTAAGTAAGAACCACGTGCTATGACTCATCCTGGTGGGACCACTTCCTCATAACAGCATAGCACTTACCTTAATGCAGCAGGGGCACGGAATGCGATATTGGACAAAGGAGAACACCACATCGGAGGGAAGATGGGCAATGTGAGTGCAAGTCTAATATCAGTACATTATATTTTATTTAGATAGCAACATAATTCAGGATATTTGTTTCCTAGTCCTTAACTGTACTGAGAAACGAGTGCGTACAGATGCACAACAAAAATAGAGAAAACCAACACAAGGAGAATTGTAATTACATCTCCATGCATAGTGCAAAGGTGCACAGTTATAGTTTAAATACTTCACATTAGATATGTTTACGGCATGTGCTCGATATGTATACCATCGATAGCAATCCACATCTGTAAATGCACATGTAGTGAGCGATGAGCAGCTGTAAGTGTTTCTGGTTTAATGCCTCTTCAAGCTGCCACAATGCGTTCCTGCATGCCTTCTGCCGTCGTAGGAATCGTGTCGTACACCCTATCTTTCAGTGTTACCAACCGGAAAAATCAAGAGATTTAAGATCGGGGGAGCGAACCGACCATCTAACAACGCCATCACGCCCTAACCACCTGTTTGGAAAAATTTCATTTAACACTTGCCTCGCCGCAAATCAAAATGTGCCAGACAACCATCACCCTGGAACCACATATCACAGCATATGTCGATCGGTATTGCTTTCAGAAGTGTCATTAAGGTCTCTCTGAGGAAATGGGCGTATGTAAAGCCGGCCATTCTCCCTTTAATGATGTAAGACTCTCTGACGTATTCTCCAACAATTCCACACCACACATGCACTTTCCACTGTCACTGGTGCTCTGCGTGCCAGGCCCAACTCAGATTTCCCATCGCACAGTAATGCATATTTCGTAAATTTACACGCCCATAGTTTGTCAAAGTCACCTCTTTAGTAAATAGTATGTTCTTCAGAAAATTGCTGTGATCCCTACAGACATCAGAACTAACCTACACAACTGAACACACTACTGGAAATCACCTTCATGTAATGCCTGATGAAAAGCCACATGTTATGGATGGAAATTCCATTGGTGCAGTGTCCATAACACACTTATTTTACTTATCCCTACTAACCTGGATAGTTCTCGCGTACCCAAGTGGGGGGTTTGCATCGACATGTACCAACACTTCGTGCTGATGCATCTCGTCCATAGCAATCCTTCGTTGCATTCATGTTATGGAATTCCAGTCACCTCGTAACAAGAGATGTGTGCAAATTCTTCGTATCGTTTGCCATAAGATGGGCATCCGTTTAGGATATCATTCGCCATACATTTGGACGGCTTGCTTGGCATTTCTGCCACACTCACCGTGAATAAATAGTATGTCCCATTTTTTTCTTTTTCGTTAAATTAATTGCGTACATACAGCCACACACTGCAATATCACCTACGATAACAGATTATGGGGACTGGTACTACACTGCTATATGGAAACGGTCCTGCCAGGATGAGTCATGGCACATGTTGGTTGTTTACAGCTGTGAGTACAGGTCCACGTCCCCATGCTACTGGCTTACCTAATTTAATCATATTTGCACATAATTTCTTCGCATTTCTGTGTTACTTTCTTTGCCTATGCTATATCACTGAATTCCTCTTTGCACGTATTTTCAGATGCCATTGAAATAAATGGCTGTTTCCAGAGTAAAAAATCTTATATGGTTAAATTATTTCTGCCCATAGGCGTGCTACGAATAGTCACTTTGTGGCTAATTACTTACTCACGTACATAAATTATTTTAGTGAAAACCTCATTTCGTGATTTGCAACCATTCCGGAAATTTTGGAGGTGTCTATGTTAGACGGACTATCATGTATTTATAAGCATAGTTGATCAACATTTCACTACCATTAAAAATAGAACTGCCAAATCCCGATCGCAAATAATACTTCCAACATCGAAAAATAAAATGTAAAAAAAAAAAAAAACATAACCTTAGGACTTTCATAAGCATAGTTGCCTACTGTTTCGTAAGTGCTAGAGATATAACACAAAATTCTGATCATGATTAATATCCCTGCCTCTGAATAGGGCTCCTAATGCACAAACTAAACCCTCGTATGCCACCGGATGGCCTGTGTGTCGTGAGACCAGGGGCCTAGACTCCCATAACTTATGGGGTGGTTGTAAAGACAATTGCACCCCAATAAATACTAAAATCGTTGTGTAAGCCAGCGGGGCGTGGTGCAGTTGTTTTTTCTTGGGCACCGACCCGTGTTAAGGCTATTTAATTGTGTTGTTTATTTTTAATTAAAGTTACGTGTAGTGGTTTTCGGCGGGGGAGTGAATCTCCCTTCCAGCCTCCCGGCTGGAGTGAATGTTAGTGTTGTGATGTCTGTCTGATATGTTGTTCTGTTGTTTGTAAGTGTGCAAATTAAACTCGCATTTTATATGTCGGCGAGTCCCTAGTCTCCCTAGGTAGCCCACGGAATATGTTTCATCGATCCAATGTATAGTTTAGGAGAGAAAGTAGAACAAAAAGGGAAAATATATTTGTTTTAATTAATTAAATAAATTTATATATAAATAAAAAAATATATGCGCTGATGGCGCTTAGTCAATGAGGTTATTCTTTACCTATATGATAGGATATATACAAATATTTACATTTACTTATGGCACAAATTTTATTCTGTTTTGATGCTGAAGGCACTTTAATTTATTATCGGGAGGAAATGGGGATAAAGCTAAATTGAAGTGAAATTTAATATGTTTTCTTATTGCATCCTTATCCTCAATTGATTTCTATGTTAAAATTTTGTGCCATGTTGTTCTCATTTTGATAACTCGAAAAATGGTTATTTCGGGGGTAGAGAATTGAAATTAAAAATTACTTTTCCTGAGCACTGAAGGTGCACTCCTGTAGGAAGGAATTATCATTATTAGTGAGTATGCTAGAGTGATCCTTGGTACCATATTCCAGTCGGATTCTGGAAAAACAGGGCTCACCATTTATGTGTGCTTTCTTGTAATTCTGCTTCTTCCCAACCTGAAACATGCTATCATGGTGGTGCGTCATTATGGGTACATGTACTCATAACTATTTAGTAAATTGTGTAGTGTTTTTAAATTTTTTATAGTTTTTTATATTCTTATTATTTTTCTATAATTAAATTGGTTTTCGTATTTATTATTATTGATTATGTAATTTATTGTCATTACTATCTATTTTCCTGGTATGTACAGTGTTCAATACTAAGTGGTATACACAATGATAGTGATTTTTACTTAGTTATCTTATACGATCACTATTCCCTGGACCAGTGCGTGTGCCACTAGATCTGATTCCAGATTGGAGATGGGGCCGGTCTTCTTGCCCGAGAATCCACGCAGTTGACCCATGAAACACAATGGTCTATTCCCTTTTATAAGCATTGATTTCGGGACATCGATTTATGGATGTGGGAGTCGGATCCGTCCGCCATCTAGGTTCACTTCACAGACGAGGGGTTAAAATTGCCCATTTTTTTTTTACAAAAACAACCCATGACACCTTCGGAAATTTCAATTTCTAACCTAACTTCAATTCAGAAATTAATTATTTGAACAAAAAAATGTTTTTCACCAAAACCTTCCGAAAAAAAAATGGAATAATGAGCTAAGCAGATTCGAAGCTCCGCGATGCGAGAGCCGGAAAGTACTCAGAGGAGCAAGAAGTTTCGAGGCTCTTAATCCTCAGGGCAGTAAAAGAGGATTCGAGACTCCGAGCAAGGTCTAGCGGATCGGGCCAGATCAGGTGACATGGCCCCAACCCATGACTACTATCCTGCACCTTACCAGCCCCACCTCCCACTGCCACACCCCCTAACTGCACTCTCCATACCCCTCACACCACCACCCCTTCCCACAAAAATGCTAAACATCGAGAAAAATATTATGTTAGAACCCTGCTAACCCCAACAGCCTAACGAATAACCCATTTTACCATCACCACCCAGTCATAAGAAATCCCGAAAACTCGCAAAAAATCTAAAAATAATTCCAAAAATTGAGGAGCATGTAGTGTTACCTCAACCTTCCCTTTTGCTCACCCCTTCTCATTAAACCAACACACCTCATCACTCACCACCTCCCACCCATTTATAAAAATCGAGAGAAATCGCAAAACATAGAAAATTTAATTCCAAAGGTTGAGGAACATATAATGTCACTTAACCTTTCCCTTCTGCACACCAGACCACCCCTAGAAACACCGCATACATACCACCTACCAATAATAAGAAATCTCAAAAATATCAAATAAATTCATAAATATTAACGAAAATATTGCGTTACTAACTCCGACCTCCATGTTGAATGTTGCCGACCTTAAACTTAAAATCTAAAAATCAAGAAAAATCGTGAAAAATAAAAAATATCGAGGAAAAATTATATACTGAATGTAAAAACAAAATCAGATTACGTGACCATAAAAGTTCTATTTTCGCAAACATGGCAGAGCACAGCCTCTCCCTGGCACAACAGTCAGCAGCCGACTGAACCTTAACCTCTGTATTTAATTGCCTATAAAGCTGGCCAATCATATAACACCTAAAGCGAGTTACTGACAACACATATAACCACACCCCAACCAACCCAACAAAACACCCCTCGTCGCTTCACTTCCCTTGCCATTTACTTACTATGCATGACCCGCCATAAATATCCATGCATGCCACCAACCCCTTCCAACCATTAACTCGTCATTGCTCGCCTCTCTCCCTATCCATCCTCGGAAACAACTAACCACACTACTCTCTTCCCCCTTACTGTCCAATACCCATTCGTTTCTGAAGAGACTTACTCTGCCCAAGACTAACTCCTACGAAGACCAATTCCTGCAAAAATGACTATAACATTGGACATGACCATTCGACCAAACCACCCACTTATACCAACAGTCAATATCAAATACGTCGCCTAATATGAATCTCGTTGTAACCTCTTCGTACAAAAGTATCTAAACCTTTACAAAATCTTCGAAAATACTCGTAAATCTTGCAAATTCTTTACAGATAATCTCACCACAACTGTCCATACCAAAGTACCATACCAGCCAACCATACCGACAACTATCTCGGCAAACAACCTATTCCATCTGAGAATGACACCGTCCAAGAGACTCCTGACGAGATCAACTCTTGCTAAACTAATCAGAACAATGAGCGAGACAAACCAGCAACACCAACCAAAGTTACGAATAATCCATACCAATAATATATTCCACCCAACCAGACCAACAGCCCAACAAGACCATCTATAGATACCAATGGGCAAGACCAAACATACAAGGCAACCATACCAGATATATGATCCGACTATGACTCCCCCCCCCCCCAAGCCATACGAAGGGACCATACAAACAATCTGTACTGTCCATTCTTACAAACCATCCATACCAGCTGTCACCTTGAAACAGTAATTGCAAACATCCATATAAACTGCTTATACTAACCAGCCATACTATCTAACCCTACAATGCATCCATGAGAACCAACCATATAAGCAATGCATACAAACTAGCTATACCGGATTAAAATTACGAAACAGCCATGTCAGTCAACCATACACCCAAATGATATGAACTGTCCATAACAATCTACCATTTCGGCAGTGTAGTCTAACGACCATCAAGCTCAGCCAAACATAACAGCCGTAATACCGGCCAATCTAACAGTCTTACAGACTGTCAATTCATAGAAAAATGCCGCCTAATACAAATATTATTATTTACCTCTTTGCACAAAGACTTCGCAAATGTCCACAAAACTTCGCAAAACATAGCACCCACAGCTAACCACACCAAAAGAGCATATTAGTGGACCACACAACCAGCCCAATCAGACTAACCACACATTCTGACCATACGAACAATCTTTACCAACTGACCACACGAATCTACAATACCAGCCGAATGTATGACCCATTCATAACTAACATCCATTCCACCCAACCAGACCAACAGTCCAACAAGTCTGACTGAAGATATCAGGGGGCAAGACTGTCCATACGAACCAACCATACCAGTCATACGATCTGATCATGCGACCCAGCAATATGGTCCGATCATGCGAACCAGCAATATGATCCTATCATGCCACCCAGCCATACAACAGGACCATATGGAAAATTCGTACAGACCAAGCATACAAACTATCTATACCAGCTGTCCACTTGAAACAGGCATACCAAATAACAGCATGAACCACTCATACTAGCACCATACAAACCAATCAAACTGGTTATCCAGAAGAACCAAACATACAAGTCAACAGTACCAGCTTAAAACACGAAATGGTCATAACAGTCAACTACACCTCCGAAGCATTCGATCTACCCATGCCAAACAAGCATTCCACCCTACCAGTCAAACAACCTTCAATATCACCTAAACATAAGATCCATTAATGACTACCAGTCATACAGAATGACTTTTACCATCATACCATTAGTGAGGTACTTACTAAAGACCATTTCCCACTGACCAGACCAACAATCCATACCAACAATCCATACCGAAAACCCATACCTACTATTAATACTAGCCAATAACTGACTGTACCCAAGATAAAACTCAAATCAATAAGATCTCCTCACGAAACCAATTCCTGCCAAACAGACTCAAAAAATGGATAAGAACATCCATTTGTACCTACAGACGATGACGAACAATCTCGAAAAGAGTAGACAAATACAAATCCCATAGTAACATCTTCGTGCAAAATCTTCACGAAATATTCGCAAAACATATCACCTACAGCTAATCCAACTCAAGTATCATACTGGCGAACAGACCAACAATAGAAACTGAACCTTACTAGCCAACCATACTAAACACCCGTATCAGGCATCGAGGCCATCCAACCAACCAACAACACCAGCCACCCACATCGACCAACCATACTGGCCAAGGACTCATCCCACCCATGGCTGATGCGAAGTTGGGTTGCTGAGGATTGGTAGCACCACACACATGCTACAATTAGCACCACATGTGCCACAATCAGCATGACACACGCCATAATTAGCAGGACATGTGCCAAAATCAACATGATACACACCACATGTGCAACTACCAGTCCCACACATTCCGGAACCAGTACCATACATGCCACAACCAGTACTACAAAGCACAATTAGCACCACAGTGCCACAAACCGCACGAAACACACCACAATCAGTACCACATACACCACAATTATCACCACATACTAACTACAGTGCCTACAGTGCTGATTTTGTAGCAAGCAGGGCAATTTCGGTGTATGTGGTTCTAACTACGATGTGTGTGGTGCTGATTGCAGAGCAGGCAGGTCAATTGCGGTGCATGCTGTACTAACTGTGATTCATGCGGTGCTGATTGTGGAGCAGGCGAAGCAGTTGCGCACGCAGTACTAATATGAGAGTGTGTGCGGTGCTAATTGTGGAGCAGACAGAGAAATTGCTGAGCGATTGTGGTGCCTTAGCAGACCAAACGTTACTCAATGTGGAGCAGCCAGAGCAATTGTCGAGCAGTTGCAGAGCATATGGTGGTAATTGCGAAGCAGGTGGAGTAGTTGTGAAACGATTGTGGAACAATTGCAGAGCATATGGTGCTGATTGTGGAGCAACTGTGGAACGATTGCAAAGCATACAGTGCTTATTGGGCAGCAATTGCCAATCGATTGAAGAACGATTGCAGATCACGTGGTGCTGATTGTAGAGCGATTGCGGAGGGATTGCAGAGCGTGTAGTGCTGATTGTGGATTAAATACAGAGCGATTGTTTGTCATTGCGGAGCATACTGTGTTGATTGCGTAATAAGAGTGTGTGCAGTGCATGCGGTACTTGTGATGTGTTCAGCTGATTATGGTGCATGTGGTGTTTGTTGATTGTGGTGCATTGGGTGGTAATGGATGGTGGGTGGTAATCTTTTAAACATTTTTAGTGTGATAATTATTTATTAAAATGTTATTTATGGAAATTATTTTTATTAAAATAAATGTATTGAATTATTTTTTCTGGTTAAGTGTTCTCTTGGGGAGAAGAGCGACGAACATCCAACATGGCTGCGATCACAGGCTGTGACGCCAACCGAAATGGCGAATAGCTCCTGGCCCCTAATCATGAATAATATGCCACAAGCGCCATAAGAAAACTACTTTCTTGGTTTACACACATTTTTTTATTTAGTTGAGTTGTGAAACGAAACACGAATCGTCTAATATCAGAATCGTAATGTTTCGCGTTGTACAGTGTGCAAAACTGCTTCGTCGTACTTGTAAAGTTTTCCAGGGTACATTTTTACGAGAGGTCGCGGTGGCTGAGCGGTTACCTGCTGCCTCTCACCAAGGCAAACCGGGTTCAGTCCTCAGACGGGTCACTCTGGATTTTCGCTAGTGGGAATCGTGGCCCACGCTGCCACTGGTCGGCAGGTTGTCTCGGGGATCTCCCGTTTACCCTGTCCTTTCATTCCGGTACTGCTCCATTCTGACTTCATTTTACCCTCATCGGCTCTCAAGACTTTGTTGTTTAGAGCCGCTAAAACCTCTCAACTTAACTACATATTTACAAGTTTAACTTATGGATGGCAGACACGTTGTTTTTTTTCTTTCATGTCGATGACTACCAGTAAATTCGGACACAAGCTGTATTAAATCCAATTTTACATCTTCCGATAATGAATGGTGTGTTGTCTGAGATCAGACAGAACCTCGCCAAGTAAGGCAAGTATTTCCTCGTGCGAATCTCACCTTAGTCGACAGGAAGGCGATGATGTATAAACTTTGGTTGACTTACTTTCATCGCAGTACGAGATGGAAAGTTGCTCAATCGTTAATATGTTTTGCGAGTGTAGTACCTGGATATTATGAAACAAAAACTGGCTTTTTTTATATTTTTAAAGAATGTTTTGGCATTCATGAATTCCGACCATGAATAGCTAGTTTGCGAATATATCCAGCAGCTCTTCCAGGTCCTCGTATATCTTAAAGTAAAATACTGTTGAGCCAGCATTCACAGTCGTGAAATTTGTATTGGCAGAGCCGGCTCCACATTTGTGAAATTCATATTGGCAGGGCCGGCTTTCACAGTCGTGAAATGTCATATTGATAATGTTGGCCTCCACAGCTATGGAATTTGTATGGGCAATATCTGATATGACAGTGCCTTCGTTAAACGATGTTCCAAAATCGCGGGCCGAACAGTGCCAGCCCATGTGATATGGCATGCCGAGGAACGAGGTGCCCCCACATAATCACTCTTTCCTCATAAGGCAGTCGTGAATGTTTTATTCTAATTGTAGTTACGTTAGAAGGTACTTGTACATGATATATATTTCGTGTGGAGTGTACATATGAAGAAATTGTATTGACAGATACAGCAGTTCATTGCAGCTGTCTAGAATGGCCAGAGACTTTTGTTTGCCAATATGGCTGAAAGGATTTCCTGGCGACTCATGTGGCACTCGTACTTTCTGTAAAGGAAAGCTACTCCTGGTTAAACCTTTATCCATCGAAGTCTTGGAGGAAACGTTTGATAATTAAACAATGATTAAATTGAGGCGTTCGAAATTCTGCAAGTATGAAGGAAAGCTAGTGAGAGAATTGTGGGGAAAATTACAGATTTTTGGGTGTTGAGGGGGAAGATACCAAATCGGAGGGTCGCGGCTGGGCCAAAACATTCCAACTTTTGTTATTATTACTATTGCAAGGAAGTCGAGCTACTGTGAGTAAATGTAACAGGGCAATATAGAGTGAGTGTGATAGTTAAGAGGGGTGGTGCGAATGCGATCCATTGGAAGGGCGAGGTTGATGTAAACACAACTGTTGGTTGGAGTATAAATCACCTGCAGGCTGTGATACCAGTGGGATCCGTTCTTTTAGTTTTCTGAGTTCGTGGAGTTGAGAACCGTACCTGTGATCACCTACAGTTCAGAATTCAGTAATTATATATATATATATATATATATAGTTATTTAAATTACTTTTTTTAATTATTTTTTATATTCAGGTTTTTCAGAATTTAATGTTTATGTGTTTCCCTAAATTTTGTCTTATACCAATATTTTTGATTTGGAGGTCGCACTTCATTACCCACCATCCCAGCGAGGTAACTGTCCCGCTCTTCGCACCACGACCAGAAGCATTGCCATTCTACTGGCGGGAAAAAAATCTTAACAGAAACCTAGTTCGAATGCAGGAATATAGTACGTATTTCAAAAAGAGTCTGGAACATGAAATAAAAACTAAAACCGTATTGTTGACGATTAATGATATCTGATAATTGTACTTCGAATACCAACCCCAGTTTCGGAACATAATTTTGTATGTTTGTGCATGAATTTCTGATTGTGTATGAGCTCATATACAATTTTTGTATAAATTCAAGCAATCTCTAATGAAGATACATGGTGTGGGGATTTGAGTTAGAGATCTTAAACCATAACAGAGTAAAATTTCCTCCGACTCTTAACAAAATTTTGTAGTGGTTCTGTATGAAGTGTGCTTGGAAACTTACTTAAAAATAAGCATATACTAATAAAATTCACGAAGTAAAGGGAAATAATAATTGAAACCACGCTGTCAAAATAGTGATAGGGAACCAAGAAGAGAAGCAAAATGTAAATATATCAGAAGCAGAATTGTGGGATAGCATTACATCAAGTAAATTAAATAAATAGAACATAAATTATACTTTGCAAACCAAGAAGGAAATTTAAATCGTAACTGCAAGAGAGATCTCCTTGATAGATAATATTACCAATGGAAACAAAAAAACTCGAGTGGGGAGTAAACCCGAGGCGAGCCAACACTCTCCGAGAGACAGGCTTTCCAGCTGGGACCCGTAGGTGGCCGTCATCCCCTGACATGACATGAAGTGAGACCCTAGGATGGAGTGGCGCTGGAATGCAAGGGTGGGGGAAACGGGAGTACCCCGAGAAAACCCGCCGGCAAGCGGCATCGTCCAGCACGATTCCCACATGCGAAAATCCGGGAGCGAGCCCATCGGGTATCGAACCGGGATCGCCGAAGCGGAGGCTAGCGCCCTAGCCACTGCACCACCGCTGCCCCTGATATTGACAATGAAGAAACATTTCGGTATCGTCTACAAGGCACTCTACATGTTATCTGCTGGAACACTAAGGGCTGCCGAGTACTTCCGAATCGACCTGAAGTCTCCCAGGCACACAAACTGCAACACCGCCCCCCCCCCCTTAAAATGCACTCCCTGACAGAGAAAATGTCACAATAAGGCGGAATACTCGAAACAGATCAAACTGCATGTACAGATAGCCAAACGGGTCGGAACAAATAATTTAATTTTAGCGCACAGACAAGGCTCAATTGGCCAAATATATGGGCTATTTGTGGGACTTGCATTTCTGAAGCTGACGTGGCATCGATTCGATGAGTGTCCAAATAATTTACTCGCGCACAGTGGACAATAGTTTGTTGATCTGAATCCGTAGTTTTTCTTTTCATGGATGTGGGACTTGGCCAATCGTGTCCCACAGATAATGTTCACTTGGGACGCCCTACACCTCATCAACATAACAACGTGTCGTTAACGAGCTTGTATGCACATTATATATGAGCGGCTGTTGCTGCTGATAGCATTCCAAACCACGACACCATGTTGACCGACTGTGGGAAGCTCCATAATGGCAGTGGAATCCTCCTGGTGTCCACTTAACCGACAGACTCACACACATATTCAACATCGGTGTGAAATAAACGTGATCTGTCGCTGAAGATTGCACCGTTTCGTATTGAAGCCCACATACACCTCTAAACTGTGTATGATGTCGATGGCTCGCTGTTAAGGGTAGTATTTGCAGCGGAAGTTTGTACAGTAAATCTGCCTCATCAGTCGGCGCTACTCTGCTCGTGTTTATATCGGAGCACCTGAACCACCATGAGCTTTTGCAGAATGTCATGTCGCCAGTCGTTGATGGTGAGTGTGCTATTCTACCGCCATACGGCACAGGTGATTACCAGCAGTATTGAGACCTATGATGAAACCTGTGATGAACTCATCCGTTTGATAGAACTGTTTAACGGATAAATTGTTTAAAGTATGCTTGCATGATTAAGTGAAATATTTTGAACATTTTCTATTGCTACACTATCTCGCCACAGAAAACCAACTTGGTTTTCTGTGAAGACATAGTGGAGCAATGGAGTATGTTCAACATATTTCACTTAATTAAGTGTAACGGCGTCTTAAAGGCATCGCAAATCCTTGTTCGTTCACCCGGCACAGTGAAAGTCAACACCTTCACTTCGTGCGACCATGACAACATCTCGAATGACGATTTAACGTGATGATTGTCAGCCGATATAACGTGCGTGGTTTGTGTGATTGACTAGAAAGTGTCATCAAACACATATCAGGCTGATGTAGATCGGCTCTGCACGTTTCATGGTACTGTACTCACACATTCTTGGTGTCCCCTATTCTTTGTGTGGCAGTATACTATGTTCCCACACAGGAATACATATTATCATTGCATGAACAATGTTTACATTAAATGAATCCCAGTTATAACAGCTCCAACAGCAATACACCTGACTTCGCCTCTTCTGTGAAAGAGAACACAGTAAGTTTTTTTCTTTTAAAGAAACGTTTGGAAATTAGTTGTCCAAAATTTTTAGGTGGCACTACAAGAATTCTTCGTAAACTTTGCAAGAAATTGCTTGAAAAGTGTACAGGATATACTCAATATTTGTACAAAAATGCACTGTAACCTACCGATAGATGGACATCTTGTGGAATTACAACAATATGTGTAATAATTATGAAATAACTTCCCTGCAAATTCACAAGCTATTATTTGGACTTCTACAAAGTAATTTATCTAATTTAATATATATTGTTTTGGAACAATTTATGCGACCCTGTAAGTAATTTCCCAAGCGAAGAACGATTTTGAAAATTCCCTTTGGGGTGACAAAAATCGAAGCCGGCACCCATACATTATAATCAAGTACACTAACCACTACGCTACAGATGCATCCATGCACCGTGATATATTTTAATATGTTATACATACTTGGAATGATTTGATCTTGTTTTAACATGCTGTATTTTTCCTTCAAATTTTTACTGAGCTCGCGGCATTACTGCGAATAATATGAGTAAGTTAGTCCCGCGTTTAAAAAAAGAGGCAACTTTGAACATACATGAGAAAATGATTGATGCCGACAACTGTTGAATTTTTCAGAGAATTTTTATTTTCTTTATCCCTGCCTTCTGTTGCCTATTTTTGTCACTTATAATCTGTTATTCAAAGGAAGCCATATGAAACCATGTGAATGTATTCTTTTTTGCGACACAATTTTACATGTAGCCATCTAGAGAAACATTGATCAAATACAAAATATGTAATGTGAAATAATTCTGAACATTTATTTAAATATGCAAACGAAAAGCACACATGTGTACTATCGCAGTTAAAATATTTAAAAAATTACAAAACCTCGCCTGTACTGTTATAAAGGTAATGTCGCAAACCCGTAAGTTCGGGGAATAAATCCTCTTTAAACAAGTCGAAATGGACGTTTCCCTGCCGTCCGTGTAAAGAAGTACCATAAGTGTATTCTTGGAAGTGATAACTCATCGCCCTTTAGCGCGCATCTTAACGTACCATTTTGATATAGTACCAGCAGTTTACAACAGAATATGAGTATTTATGCAAGCATTTGTATACAGCTGTTGCTCTTGTTAGTGTACACATTCAACAGGTTTACTACTTTTTTTTTTTTTTGTAAATTCACAAAAATTGCTTTTCACGCAAAAAATTTCAGGTAGTAAACCTGTTGACTGTGTACACTAACAAGAGCAACAGCTGTATAACAATTCTTGCAACAACACTGATATTCTGTAAACTGCTGTGAGAACTATCTCAAAATTTAAAGTTAAGATGCGCGCTAAAGGGCGATGAGTTATCACACATATATTCAGTTACATATACACATATGAATATGAAATTCATTTTTGCGACTTTTCATTTCAATATGTTCCGATTTTCATGGTAATTTTTCTGTGTGATTGTAATAATCGAAATAAAATAATTGAAGCTGAAAGTAATTACTTGGTGTTACTGTAATCCTTCAACTAAAATTGTAGCCCAGTATCTGCCGTTCACTATCTTTCAATGACGAGTTTTATAATACTTCGAACATCTACGGAACAATTTTATATCCGTTATAATCCGATTTGCCGCACTGTTGATATCTTCGAAATGTTATACTGTTTAAAAGTGAAACCATTCTCGAGCCAGGAAGGCTATTCTCAGAATGTGTGAAATTCCGTGAAGTATTGAGTGGCACGTGGACAATTACAATATCTCTGTAACAACACACACACACACTTTTTTCGTTATTCACACAAATGGTATTCTATCAAATGAGCAAACACTGTATATCTACCAGATATTACTTTGTAAATCAACAAAATGATCAGAAAATACAAGAATTTGTCGATTCCAACTATAAAAAAATGTACAGTGGATGTACTATCAAGTAAACCGCACGTGGAAAATTAGTTTTATCTCATTCACGCTGCATGTGGCTGCGTCCTTGACACAGCGTGTATTGAACGGCCGATCACTGCGACGAGTTGAAAACCAACTACTGTAACTTGAGCTCACCAGTTTCTACTAAGTACAATTCTTGGCAGTCATGCGCCGTATCTTCTTAAGTTCGGCCTCAATGTTTTCCGAAGTTATCAGCATATCTAAGGAGTGGCAAGTTTTAAATGACTACACTGATCAGGTAGTGAACTAGCATCATTAAATGACTACACTGATCAGGTAGTGAACTAGCATCATTAAATGACCACACTGATCAGGTAGTGAACTAGCATCATTAAATGACTACACTGATCAGGTAGTGAACTAGCATCATTAAATTTTGTAAGACATTTACGAGCAAGTAATAACGTCAGATGTAGCATAGAATTTATATTTTTTTACCTTTTTGTCAGATTTTGTGTAATAGTGAAAAATAACTCATAAATATAGAAAATGTATACAGTTAATTATTAAAAAAACTGTTCACTGTGACATTTATAGGTTACGTGGGCTGTTTGGATTTCACTGGGTTAGGAAATAATTTGTAACGGAGAGTGAGAGTTCAACATTCTTGGGTGAAATGAATCCTCAGTCATTATCGACGCCGCGATGCTGACATCTGGACAGTGCAGTTATTCGTAGCTTTAAAACACTATGAAATATTGCTGTAGTTCCTGCATTGTTCTAATATGCCATAATTTAAAACGTCTAAAACACTTCCATGCCTTAAGAGGGTAGGACTAAATTATCCCCTCCACCCTGTTAGCTGAGCGTTACATGAGAATATTAATAATAAATGGTAATTAAGGTTTCTTCTTTATTTCAACCTGAAATTGGCATAACTATGATTAATTTATAGATATAGTATAGTAAGTTAAAATATAATCGCACTTGTCTGTTAAGTAATTTTTTGAACACTTAAGCTGCAAAAACGTTACGAAATCCCTTAACTTATATTTATATGAATTATTTAACCCAATTTAGTGCTAGATGCTTAAAAATTCTTAGTCCATGCTCTGAAAGTGCTCGCGTGATAAACGTGACTACAGCCAATGGAGTAAGTATATGGACAAGAAACAGCGGAAGGTATGATAATAATTTGTTGAATGACCTGGCAATATTTTTCGATGGAAAATAAAGTCAAAGCTGTTTATTATGAGAAAACAAATGATGTACTAATAGGCACCATTTCGTAACTCGACTTCTACAATTATCTTTATAAATGTTGTAACGTATCAGAAAAAATAAAGGGGTCAATGCAGTATACTCCGGAATTTTCGTTGTAAATATTATATACGAAAATAATTAATAATATTTATATAATCTTTTCGAGATGTGTTTTACGCCAAACTTGAAGTAAATTATAGCTCTTACGAAGCTTTGCAACTAATAGTTAACATTTTACAAAATATGTATGTAGCAATATTTTAATAGGCTTTGTCGTGTGTCCGCAGAATGTGCACGACGAAAGAACAAAGATTTGGATAATCTTAAGAATAGTGAAAATTAATTATACAAGAAAACATTTCGATCGCTGCCCGTAGGTATTTTCAGTACATAATTTTTTTCCAAGGCATTGAACTGACTCTTTTTGTCACATTGTGAATACTAAATGCAACTGATATTACATTTTGTTTACAAATGAACAGGATGACTGTCGTGTATTTGTCAATTTTAAAATATGGGGAAATAGAGATCTTGTAAATTCATTGGAATGACGTTTGGCAGATGTCAATAATTGGTGAGAACGAATATAAGATAAATACTGTTTTCTTTTTATATAGATTTGCATATATCTTATCCCATGCCATACAATAATATGTTATCAATTTATACAGGATGCTCGGAAACTCTCTGACCAAAGTGTAAGGGGTGAAAGTGGGAACTGAATTAAACATTTTTTGGCTTAGAATGTGAGTCTAGAAATGCCACGTTTTACAAACAGGAAAGGTGAAATGAAAGACAAGCCAAGTGCAGTGAAAAAAAAAAGTCGTAATTTTAAAGTAGATGCTCCAAAGATCTACCATCAACACGCACACAAGCCTCGCACTGTCTGAGCATAGATGCTCCGCTTGTTCAAAAATTCCCAGCGTGTCCCGAACCTCTCCAGTTGCAGCAGCGAATCTGGCGACGAGATCTTGCTCGGAGTCAATATCGTACATGGTGCTTGCTCTTTAGCTGTCCCGACACGAAGAAATACAAACATGACAGATCGGGTGATTGTGGTGGTCAAGGAATAGAGCTACCTAGACCAGTCCAGCGTCCATGTGAGTCTTGACATATGTGGAAAAGTGTGGAGTCGCACCACTATGCTGGAACTAGATTCGTCGTCGAACAAAAACCCAGGAACGTCGGCCAGAAATTCCTGGCATGGTCTGTTACAAGATATACCATGCGTGCGCCCCTTCAAGCGGTGAGGTAGGATGTATGGTCCAATCAAGTAATCTTGCACCATGTCCTCCCTCACATTTATCGAGAACCGTTCTTGGTAGGCATATAGCCGTGTCGCATTTGGATTTTCATGCGCCCACACATGAGTGTAGTGGTTGTTACGCGTGCCCTCCTGTGTAAATGTAGCCTCATCTGTGACTAACACAAATGAAGGGAAGCCAGGCTGTAGGGCAGTCTGTTGCAGATACCCCATGGGTGAAGTCTTCATGGAGAGGATAATCTTCAACTCTCAACGCCTGCATCAGCTGTAAATTGATGGGATGCATTCCTTCGCCATGTAAAATCTCCCATGAGAGTGAATGCCTCACACCCAGGTTGTGAGCAATAGCTCTCGTGTTTTGGATGGATGTGACTCAACATAACGTAAAACATCTTCCAAGCGAGGAGTTATGGCCGTTCGTGTGCGGCCCACATCACGTCTGCTAGGACCGAAGTATCCTCTTTCGCAAAGCTGCCAGTACACAAGTTTAAATGCTTGCCGATTCTTCCTTTGCCTGTTCGGGAATTGTTTCCTATACAACCGTTTAGCAGCTCGTCCGTTTCGTCAGAATGATATCTGCAAGCTCGGCATTCGTGTAACGATACATATTGGTGAAACTCTCAGCGGAGACTGAGACTTCGCGCCGCTGTCAGCGGTGATCGCCTCATGTACCCAGAGCCTCCTGCCAGCGTTTCCACGCCAATCTTCCGGACCCACATTCTATAGCATTACTTGTTTATTTTTGTTCCTTCTAACACCCCTTACACTTTGGCCACGTAATTTCCGAGCATCCTGTAGAATTATACATTGTGTACTATGGCTTTGCTCTATAATTAATTTTTCCACTTGTTTTATACCTTTAGTTAACTTATTTGAGGAGTAAATTTATTTTTGGAATTGAAAGAATCAATTTCATTTTCCAAACTTTTTTAAAGTGAGTTTTTCATAATCTAGCTAGAAAAGCTATACTATTAAAAAGTGCCATGTTGTACATATATATTTATTGAACACACATTTGGATATGTTCTACACCATGATGAACACGTTAATAAAATTGTACGCTAGTGAATTTTAACTGAAGGAAAAGTACCAAATAGGAACTGCAGTTAGAGCGTACATTAACTTTAATATATTAATAGAAAAGTACCCCACTTTGGTACGTACACAGTAAACTTGACCTTTTTTCTTCTTTTCAAAATTTCATAATTTACTTTTAAAGGAATGTTTTCCCAAAAAAAAAAAAAAAAAAAATTTAATAGTATATTGAACAAATGAAATTAAATTATTAACAATTATTGCCTAACATGGAACTTCTGTGTATTTCAGGCTATACTCACAACCCATACAATGGAGTTGTATTCAACGATACTATTTTAGCAACTGGGGTGTTTTCTTCGAAAGAATTGTGGAGGCTCTCAAAAGGTATGTTACATAACTTGAAATGTTATTTAAAATCATACCTATAGTGGATCTGTTACTTCAGCATTTTTCTCAGTTTCAATCTAGAAACAATATTTGATCTGTGTATTTCTTATACTTGGATGAAAACATTTCTCCAAAAGGTTTTTCTCTTGACACATTAACAATGTATCTTTATTCTACAACATATTCGTTTGCAAGCACTCTTACGCCACGGAAAATAAAAGCGAAATATCACCACCTATAATTGTGAACAATTTTATTAATTATAAGAGACTTTTCGAAAACGATGATCACTAATTACGTGAATAATTTCAATAATTTAACGGTCTGAAAGGTATTTTCAAAATACTTTCTACAAACGTCATTACTTTCATTTACACAGCGTCGTCTGCAATTGATAAAACCAAATGTTATGATTGAAAAATTAAAAACATATTGTGTTTAATTTAATACTTTACGTTCATTTGTCTAACAGGATTAGTAAATACAAACATTAAATAAAAACATACACTATGATTTCATACGGCAGATTTTGTTTTATGATACAACAGATTTGAGGAGATTTATGAACGGGGAAAACCTTACATCATTAGTATGGCCTGCCTAATTAAAATGTATTGAGGTGATTGGTATAAACATGTACGTTATCATCATCATGTAGGAATAATTACAAGTTAGTGTTCCTTTTGAATCATGATATTTTACCCTCAGAATATCATCACACTAAAATTATTTTAATCTGTAAAATATTATGTGTTTTTCGTTTAAAATATTTACAGTCGGTTTGGCTCAACATATTTACTTTATGTATCATATGAATACGGATATTTAACCTAAAAACATATAAACACTAACTGTTGAAGAACACCACGAATTACTATAAAAATTCCAAGTTCTCTTTATTTAACGAAATTTCGAAACGTGTTCACTATGAGGTGTGAACTAAATGCCACTGTTTATTAATATTTCCTACCAGATGTCAGTTTTTTCATATATTATTTTATGATGTACACATATTAACGTTTATAAAAAACGACGTAATCCCTGCGCGTTTTTCAATGCACTTATGCGGCTTTTTCTTGATCAGCTGTTGCAAAATGCGTAGGTTGTTTGCTTATGCACAATGAGAGAGAAAGAAGAAGAAATACCGTAAAGTGACTTTTGAGAGTGTTACGCATAGTTAAAGCAAAATGTATAAAAAGTTTTATTTACAAAATACTAGAATCCCCGGGAGGTTAAACAGCAGTATTTCAGTGCAAAGTTGTTGAATAAATGTGTTGAATGCGTAAATAATTAGTTGGTTAAGGTACACCTAAATAAGGAATATATGGGGAGCTCTGTTTAGTACAGTATCAAATTTTGTAACCTTAGGCTGAAATGGATTTATTTCAACCGATTGCTAACATACCTTTTGCGAATGACAAGAGAGTTTGACTTGTGTGACACTGTCGTGCAGTGATTCTCTGGTTCTCAATATTTACCACGCAAAGTGTCAGAGGATGAGGCACAACGCCTGGCAGATATGCAGCGTTTCGTACTTAAGGTAGCCAGTTTGGCTCCTGTGCGGATGTAGTACAAATGCAACAAATCCAATGCTCATCCTTGACATGTGACTTTGACTGTGTACGCTAACGCAGTCACCAAAGCTGCGTGTAACAGCAGCTCGTACAATATATCCTTATATGCTGTTCACGGTAAAGTGAGCACTTTTTAAGGCCATTCTAAACATTGCCTGTCATCCAATTTCCACCTTCCTGCTGCTTATTAACATGGACATTGCAATGTGACCATATAACATAGTGTATATTCATCACCCTCAAAATTTGATTCCTGAGGCTGCAATAAGATATATTTATTAGTGTTTAATGCCTTTTGGGAGGGGCTCACTTTACTGTGAACAGCCTATGTCCAATATGTTTTTACTACATTGAAATAACGTGACACATTAAATGATTCTCTAAGACGATCGATCTCGGATGTCAACACAAACCTGGCCGAATTGCCAAGTTCTCTTAAACGGGTCTGGCGTATTTCTGGTTATGCAGCAGGCACCTGTGCTCTATGACGAAAGAGTCTCTGGCTCTAAGCCAAGAGTTTTGCACATCAGACTTTTTAAACAGACTCACAGGGGAGAAATTCCAATGCACGTACACAGTATATGAGCGCGTAGACCATTCGATGCAGCCGCGATTGCTAAACGATCTGTCAAATGTTGCATAAAAGCACACCTTGTAGAGGAACTGATGTGTGCGGGTAACACCATCGGGCTGGAACCTCACTGTTATATATTCCTGTAATACAGGCAATTTCTTGGTCAAAAATTATATACATATTTTTTTTTTAGAAATTATGAATGGTTCCGAATTTTGTAATGAACATGAATATTCCTTTAGAAAGTTTACAAAATTTTACAATTTTTTGAAACTTGTAATTTATTCAGAAAATACATGCTTTAAGTAATAATTATTTAAAAATGAGAAAAAAAGATTATAATGTAAGCATAAAACAAAAAGTGAATGAAGAAAACTGTGCCATACATTAATCAGGAATTTAAAAAATATGTTAACTTATTTTTGGCGTGTATTGTTTTTAATCTTTAAATCATTTTGTTTTAAAAATAAGAGTATTAATTTGTCTAATTAAAATTGTATTTTAGACTTCTCTGCTTTAGTACTAATACAAATTATAAATTATATATTTAGTAAATTTTGATAAAATTTTATTAACGTAATAGTTACTTGTAATGTAATATGCCGCAACTCTGTGTCATTTCTCTTGCAATCCGGTTCGAGCGTGCACCGTGCAGGCAGCACTTCAAGGTCATCACTGGTGATTGGAGAAACGCATACAAAGGTTGCGCGGCGACGCGACTCCTTGGTCTGCATGCCCTTCGCGTACGCCGCTCGGAGGCGTGCTGTTCCACCGGAGGACGTGCGAAGTTACGAATATTGACGTAGGCACCGATGAGAATTGCCGCTTCCCGTCTCTGAGCATGAGATGTATGCGGTTCATTGTTGGACAAATGGACTGGCCTGGCTTTCGCCTTCCTCAGCGTGACTTCCAGGCCGGGTTTGCCTGGATGGAATAACCTGCAGCCGAGTGTGGAGTGTGAAGCACCTGTACGATGGAGTGTACGACTGACCGACGACACTGTGGGACTGGATGCGTGAATGGCAGACTTTTAGAAAGGTGGCAATGTACGCTTTGACTGGATAGGTATGCGTAAATGATAAGTGGGGCCTAAGAGACTGTAGCAAGCATTAATACAGTGCCACTGAGATTGGCAATAAATATTGCACTTACTGAGAATAGTAAGTGTTAATAATAATGAAATGAATTTAATTTTGAAAGTAATACATAAGTATTTTATAGCATTATAAAATAAATTTTAAATTGTACATATTTTAAAAAAATATTTATTAAGTCTTCCATCCTTCACGAATTCTTATATGTCCCTGACGATCGTTAGCACTGATGTTAGAAATGAGATGGAGGCATTTAATTGTAAATTATTTTACGTAAAATGTTAGTAATTAATGACATTTAAACAAAATATGTTTAATAGCTGAAAAATTAAGTCTCTTCTATGTTGACATCGCAGTGAATTATAACGAGAAAAATGTTAGCTGAGCTGGAAGCACCGTGAACATTAATTAACCGGGTCAGCAAGCAAATGGTTAGCGTGTGTGCATGTAAATAGCCAAATAGCAAATGTAAGTGATTTAGTAGACAATGAGGTAGGTAGTGTAGAAAGAAAAATAGAAACAGTAAATGAAAAAGTAGATGCGATAAAAGAACATATTAGAGATTTAATGAATACGAGAATTGACTCTGTGGACAAGGTAATCGAGTGTGTAAGTGAACAGGTAGTTATTTTCAAAATCGAAATGAAACAGGGAATTAATACATTGAAGAATGAATGGCAGGAATTGATTTAAGTGACAAAGTTCCACTATCACCACACCGGCATCCGAGATAAGTGTAGAATAAGAACAAGTCGTAGCCAGTAAATTGTGGCCAGTAGCTCTGCAGCATTGGTGTCATGCAGCCAGGGGTGGGGAAGGCAGTCGCAAGTAAGCCCCCCCCCCCCTCCTCGTGATGTCGTGACTCTTTGGTTGGAGTGCCAACACCATACTAAAAAAGTCGCCACCCTTAAAGGCTGATCAGACGAACAGCAGGCTTACTACGGCAGTTCCGTGAGACTTTACACTGAGTGTTCTACAATCTTTGTCAAAGCGACATTGGCTGGAGTTCACCACACGTGTGTCTGCCTTGGAGCTATATTTCTGTGAACGATGCCTGCGACACGCCCACTATGTCCAAGTGTGAAGCTACACCCAGCGATCAGGGAAACCACTGCGACTGATATGACACAACATTATGCATATGTCCTACCTGTCTCTGGATGGGTGCCCCAAGGTGGCACACGAAAGATTTCTTCGGCGATGCTATTGTCAATGCGGATGTTCGCCGAACGGTATGCCTTGCAGTGCTACACAACATGCATGATGCCCTGGCCCGAGCCTTAGAAGTGGAAGCGGTGAAGCAGGAGCCGGCACCCCAGCATGCATGCAGGCAGCTATACTGTGCCACGACGATAATGAAAATCATATCTTATAGATTTCGAAGAAGTAGGAGGCCACGACGAAATACATAGCTATCAGAGTATGTGCTTGGGAGTTCCGTTTTCGTTCACCTACTTATCGGGATGCTTAGGAGTGTGGCTGAACAGGGCATTTGTCAGCACAGTGCCCCCGAAGGAATGGCAGGATGCGACAGCCGGAAGTGAACAGAACCGAGAGCATTTTGAGGAGACTGGAGCTGGCCGTGGGAGAGCTCCTGAGCCGCAGACCGCAGAGAGGTAGCGACATCTGTCCATCGTTGATATAGATGCTGAGAATTTTGGAGCTGGGGAAAGGAAAGACGCTTACAAGTCTGGTGTCCAAGGATGCCATTCAATGACAACCATCGAGAAACGGGTCAGAAGACAGCTTCTCCAATAGTCAGATCTTGCAGCAACAGTGATGGTAATCCGATGCATGGTTAAACCACAGCTACTGTAAATAACGTACCACAAGAACATAAGAAAAATAGCTACCTCGCAGTAAGAAGGACCAGGATGCAGGAGCCAAAATTCGTAAAAAGATCCACAGTATATAATGTACACAAGATGAGAGAAGTAGACGAGAGAAGTTCTACTAAGAAATGCATTTGCATGCATATAGCTTCAGGGGAAGGAAACTATGTAGAAAGAAGCAAACGAGTAACATACCACAGTCTCAGCTGGCATCAAGAGGAACACTCGATGTGACCAGAGTTGCTTTGGAGTCATTCAGAGGACAATTGATGTGGCTGTATGATACTAAATATCGTGAAGGTTACTGTATCACAGATTTTGGGGAGACCCTTAACAAATCTTTTATGCAAGTCAGTGATGCCTCTTTCTGGATTCGTCGTTGCAGTTCCTTTGAGGAAATTTTGTTTGTGGTGTGTGTAGGTCCTTCATATTTACATTCGGGTATATGCTGATATCACTAGTTACCGCCGACCTCTTGTGACGCAGTCGGTTGGTGGGCCACCGATCTAGGGTGCGGGAGGCTCTGGGTTCGAATCCCGGGTAAGGTATGAGTGTTAATTTAAGTTACGTTATAAGTTAATCTGTGAGCCATCCCCTCCTAAGCTTTCAAGCATAAAATCGGGGGACATTAGAAAATCCTATACAATACAACACAATACACAGAAGAGCACGCGCGAATATACAAATAAACCTTACGCGGCGTGTCCCTATACACGTTTTAAGACTTGTACAACTTTTCGTTCTTGAGGATTGAATGCCTGGAATTATCGTTGCAAGAATGTTCTGATAATTGCCTTCACCTTCCTCAGCATGGCTCGGGGAACGAGGAACCTTCTGGATAGAGTCGCTTGAATTGTATAAGCCGCAGCAGGCACCCGAGTCGTCTGGAGTTTGGAGTTTCGTACGGACTAAAGCGACTGGTGTGCAGAACTAGCGAAACGACGAGTGGTAACGACATAGACCAGCGAGAGGGAAGTCTGCAAACACCTGTAAAGTGGAGAGTGAGATTGATGGGTAGGACTGCATGCGTGAGTGACGGACATTTTGAACGACGGCAGTTGATATTTTGACAAAAAGTGTATAAATAATAAATGTGAATTAAGTGACAAAACCGATATAAACACAGTGTCAAAGACTTTAATTAGAATTGAGATTGACAATAAATACTGCGCTCACTGAGAATAACAAGTGTTAATTGTAGAGATTGTTACTAAAATGTTGTAAATATAAGCTGTTTGAATTTTATAGCAACATAAATCAATTTCAAAATTAATGGAGTTATTTTCATTTTAGTTTGACATACATCCCACACGTGCTCGGATATGCTCATGGAGATTTGCAACAGTTATAACATTTTTCGTAAACAATTGTTAAACATTTTCATTAAAATATTTAGCACTTTAAAAGAAGAATATTTTATTCTTTTACAGCCATAATATATTCATTACTAAACCGATATCATAAAAAACACAACCTTATATCACAACATGTAATCTAATTAAGTGTATCTTTCCATATATCGATTATTGTCTAAATAAACATTTTTTTTAGATATATATCAATATTTCCTTTTTTGAAATGGACTTTTAACACGTTTCTATACTTCACATTACTCGTTATCTTCATATTAATGCATTTTTAATCTTATGGCATTTTGTGCTGCCAGAATTTTTAAGCTTTTTTATTTATTTATATTTTTTTTTACTTTTCCAATTGCTATGTTAATTGTTTGACGTACATTATATATGTATGTATATGTAATTATATTATAATTATATATATAATTACAAGATAATTTTAATATTTAAGTCTTGAAATGGATTTCCTTAATGTTACTTTAGATGTATTGATATTTGCGACTGTTACATTTTAACTCAGTTATTTTTAAGATATGTGGTTTCATCAACAATCTTTCCATATTTTTATCCCTTACTACTTTAATATTGACATATTTCTATTAAGTAATATTCTTCAGTAATTTGCACGTTATAGTACTAATAATGATATAGCATTTTAAGTCACTCATGTATTATAAATTTGAAAACACTGGTTTCACTAAATTCATAAATTTAAAAAATGTTTTTAATGTTCGTTATTGTAATAGATATTTTTATTCGTCTTATTTTGTCTAGCGTGACAGGAAAGTCTTTACAACGATCATGTAAATTAGTAAGTTATGGCACAATAATAAGGAAAGTCTCTCCCTAATTAAATTTTAGAAATTCTTGAAATACTTCCAATGCGAATCCATTCCAAACAAACATACAGAAAATAGTTACTTAGTGCAATCTCATATCGAGCATTAGCATCGAAGTAAGAAAATCAGTATTTAAATGGTTGGTTTGTTTACTAGCTGTCTACATATTAGCTCTTGCATATGATCAAAAAAATTGTGCGATCCCTCATTAAGAGTCTTTTAAAATTTTATATAATATAATTTAATTCATGTATGTCTGATTATTGTTTTAGGCAATTCAAACTATCTGTTTGCTAAATACAAAACATTTTTAATGATCTATGTATAAATACATATGTTTCCAAGCAACAAAAATTTATGTTGTATATGTTTATCACACTCAGGTGGCTTTATTTGCCCTATACTATCTTTACAATATTTTGAATAACATTTCTACTATAAAAAATATTGATAATATGTTAGAAAGCTAATGTTGATTTTGTTATATTTAAAATTGCAATTTTCCCTACATAAATATTCTTACTGGCCTAAATCTAAACTGTACAATGTTATGAAATAATAAAAATTATGTAAAACTAAGGAAAATGTTAAGATATTTTATTTAAACTATTTAAATTGGAAGTTCAAAATTTGTTATTTTTATCGGTGATTTTCTTACATGTTTCCATTTGATACTCTGTCAAAACAGATATAAGATACAAAATAATCCAGATTAAAATTACTGCGAATTAATTATTTGGAATTTTTTTCATTAGAATGTGATAGAATATGTATTTAGATTGTTTAGAAATACATAATATAAATATATTTTAAATATTTTATATTTATTAATTCGTAACTGTAAACGAATAACTTTAATAAATGTCACACCCATAAACTCATTTTCCATAATCCAAAATTTGTGTTTATGTATGAATATAATTAACTCTACAGTATTGTGACTAAACATAAAATAATGGAATTTTGAGTTCCTCGTCGAGAATAAAATTTAAACAATACAATTTTATGACTATTATGTATATTGACAATTTAAAAAAAAACATAGTCAATATTTTTTGCTGTAATTAATATTAAATAATGTTATGTTAGTATTTATTTTAATGTTTGCTTTTTAGCATATTTATTTATATTGATAGTATCTAATCATTTTTATCAGTTCTTGTATATCTAGTTTTTTTAAACCATTCTAAAAAATAGAAATTATATGTTTTAATGTTATGTTTTTAATATATATATATGTGTGTGTGTGTGTGTGTGTGTGTGTGTAGTATCAACACCATAATTTTTAATACGATTAGTATTTAGCATATTTAAATGTTATTTTTTAGGTATTGAACAAATAATATTGCATGTAGTAATTGTAATGAAATAATGCTCTCTTAATATTATGCAATTTTAATTTCTTAACTTTTCTTAAATTACAAATTCATTCCCATTTTTTTCGCTTAGCATTTTGTGCATCATGTTAAGTTTGTTTTAGTTGAATTGAATTTTAAAGGTAAGAACTGCATTTTTTTTAGAATTGATACATATACCATTAAATATATAGTAAGGTGATTACGAAAGTTTAGAGATGATAATGAATTCATGTAATACATGGTTGCACCACTCCTAACAAAAAAAAACATTTCACCATAGAGTCTGGTATGTAGTCACAGAGATGTCTGTTTTTAAGATGATTGTTCCGTAGTTATTGCAGCTGTTTTTACAGATGCTGCAGACTCATTTATAACCGAAATTGCAATTTCAGATGGCGTCACAGAAGTTTATTGGCAACAAATCTGGAGAATAGGATGGCTAAGAAAAGTTGTAGACAGCATAAAGACACTAATGCACACCAATGCAGTGTGTTCGTAGGCATTATCCACTGGTGTTGCACCATGGTGAGGGTGAAAATTTTCTGAATGTACCGCTGTGCTAACAGTGTTCCCGTGATCCACATTAGGAAAGCCCAATAATTATAGGGGATTTTTTCCCACACCACGACACCACCAGTTATGAAGGTGTGTCGCTCAATAATGAAATACCAGTTTTGTTTGAAATCCTGCGCACCTTCTTACTAGAGTGTGGCTTTTATCCAAGTCCAGATTATCCGTCAGTAAAGACGATGCGTCACGAGGAAGTAACCTACTAAAATAATCGGTGTACACAAGGAGGTAGGCTAAATTTAAAACTACCAACAATTCCCAAAAACATAGAATAGCACAACAAAGACAATATTCAATAAGAGTCGCAGATATGCTTAAAATATCGCAGGTAAATCCCTAAAAAATCACAACGAAAATCAGAAAATGATTTTAAAAAATCCGAACATTGTGTAGCATCTGGAGAAATCGCACAAAATTATCAAAAATCTTAATAATTATGGAAAAGTCAGAATATTTTTTTAATATTACCAGAAATCCGGAAAACATAAAAATTCAAAGCAACTAATTAGACTTTAATATTGCACATACATTATATCCGATAAACATGCATTGAATATAAATCAACGTAACTAATATATAAACATAATTCCACTAAGCTTTACATTTCAAGGCATTCTAGCTAAAAACTGCAAACACAGGTTTGAGACTAATCATATATATTGCATACTACAAGAACATTTCTGCTATTTGAAATACGTGAATTCACACTAGCTGCTAAAACCAAGTCTGCCCCTCTACTTTTTTATTATGTAAATATATGTGTCATGTATTGTGCAAAATACTAGTTACGGAGTTGGCAGCAGTGAGTATTGCCGACAGTCAAGAGTCGATACGGAGTTGCATGCCATGTTTGTTTTGAGTGATGTATCATGAACGTGCTGTAGGATGATTTGTAAAACACAGTACAGATTTGAGATCGTAAATAAACAAATAGTGTTGCAGTACAATTCAGGGTTATTATTGAACATCTGGCTACGAGGATGGGATGCTTTGTAAGTTTTCTTGATAGTCGGTAATCGGCAGCATCAACATGGCTAACCTTTTAGGCCAAATTGAGGAATTTGATGTCTCGCAGCCTCAGGGATGGGATGCATGCTCAGAACGTTTGAAATTCTATTTCCAAGCAAATGATGTTACTGTGGCTGAGAAGAAACTTGCGGTTTTCTTCAGTGTCTGTGGTTCAAAAACATACTCGGGTGTTAGATCGCTTGTGTCGCCTGCAAACCAAGCTACAAAAACATCTGCGGAAATTATAAAACTGCTTAAAAACTATCTTGCCCCAACACCGTCTGAAATATATCAGAGGTCCAAGTTCCACTAACGAAGCCAACAGGTAAATGAAAGTATTGCCGAGTATGTTGCCGAATTACGGCGCTTGACTGAACACTGTAAATTCGGCGATAGCCTTGACCTAACCTTACAGTACCGGTTCGTGTGTGGATTGAGTGTCGAATCCGTTCAATGGAGATTGCTACCAGAAGCTACATTGACATTTGCACGAGCACAAGAGAAGGCCCTCGCTGCAGATGCTGCATCACCGCAACATCAGGTAGTTCAGGGGGGGGGGGGGGAGCCGCCGTATCAGTTGTCAATGCAGACAGAGTAAGCCAGGCGCCACCACATGCGGGAACAGACAATGTTACTCCCAGTAGGCCAAATCAGTCTAGGCAAGGGTTTCAGTGTGTAGGCTGTGAGGGTCAGCACAATGGATCTGCCTGTCGTTTTAAGAACACTGAATGTTTTTTCTGTAAACGAACAGGACACTTTGAGCAAGTTTGTAAGTCCAAAACCTCTCGAAATGACTCCAGGGTCAAGGTAAATTCTGTATAAGACTTACAATCTGAGGAAAAGTCAGATGGAAACATGTCTGAACCTAATGTTGACCATCGGATGAAAATAGGAATGCCAGGGGCAAATGAGCTAAGCACAGTGGTAACTGTAAATGGCTATGCAGTTGAAATGGAAGTGGATACCGGGGGCGGGCTCTCAATAGTGGATGAAATTAATTCCATAGCATTGATTATTTCAAAGGGACTGAGGCAGTCTCTCTTAGGGAGACATTGGATGGACACCTTGGGTATAGAAGTAAAGGGTGTTTTAAGCAAAAGAGAGCTCTGTAAAGATATTATTGGTGAGTTTCCAGAGGTGTTTAGTAGAGGGCTGGGGAAGTACACAAGGTCGCCTGTCAAATTCCAGCTTGACCCATCAGTACATCCTGTGCGACTGAAACCTGGCACAGACCCATTTGCCTTCCTTCCTAATGCAGAAAAGGAACTGGAGAGGCTGGTTCGTCAAGGAGTGTATACACCAGTTAAGCATGCTTATTGGGCGACACCAATTGTTATAGCACTTAAGTCAAATGGAGATGTCAGGATCTGCAGAGATTATAAGAGCACCTTGAATAAGGCTTTGAAACAAGATTTGGACCATGTCCCACATATCAGCCAGCTGCTAAAAAACTGAATGATGGCATAATTTTTGCTAAGATTGATGTTTCATAAGTATTCCAACAGCACCATGTGGATGAAGAGGCCGCCAAAGCTCCAACAATAATCACGCACAAGGGTGCTTTCCAGACAAATCGGCTGCAGTTTGGTGTGTGTGTGTGTGTGTGTATGGCACCAGGAGTCTTCCAACATTTTATGGAAGATTTGTTGGCAGGTTTAGATGGTGTTGTCCCATATTTTGATGATGTACATGTACGATAATCATCAGTTCAGGATCTCCGAAACAAGGTGCGCCACATTCTACAACGTTTTAATGTCACTGGTTTCCACGTAAAAACAGAGAAATCAAATTTTAGTGTGGCGAAAGTGACGTTCTTGTGTTTTGTAGTTGACCAAAATGGTACCTGACCTGCACTTGATATGGTTCGTGCATTTCATGAAGCAGCTACACATTCTAACAAAAAAGAACTACAGACCTATTTAGGACTTCTTAATTTTTATCATTCCTTTCTGAAAGATGAGGCAGAGATAGCAGAACCATTGCATAATGTTTTAAGGGATTCTGTGAAGTGGGAGTGGACACAGCCCCATGATGCATCTTTTGATGCCACCAAGCACCTCCTTACATCTAAATCTCTGCTAGCACATCACGACCCCGAATTACAACTGATCTTGACATGCGATACTTTTCAGTTTGGGGTAGGTGCTGTATTGAGTCAGATCAATAAAAAAGGTGATGAAGTTCCCATTTCATTTTATTCCCATTCAATGACCACCACTGAGCTCAAATATGGTCAGATAGATAAGGAAGCATTGAGTATTATTGCCAGGGTGAATAAATTTTACAATTTCCTCTATGGTAGGAAGTTTGAGATTCGCACAGACCACAAACCACTCGTAGGGCTGTTTACGACAGACAAGGTGACTATTAACATCTTATCACCATGGATGCTGTTTCGGAGTTTCATGCTCAGTGGATATGGTTTTGAATTGTGTTATCGCCCAGGCCCCAGTATTGCGAATGTGGTGGTCTCAGTCGTATTCCCCATCCCACGCCTGACACAGAAGTTCCGGCTCAAATGGAAGTCCTCCTCCTCGAAGCATTAGATGCACCCCCATTGACAGCTCGACAAATTACAGGATTGACTACAGCAAATCCAGTCTTGTCAAGGGTTTCCACATGGGTACTGAAGGGTTTGCCAAGTGGCAACCAAGGAGAGGAGTATGTTCCATTTGTCAGAAGACGGCATGAATTGATTGTCCACAGAGTATGTCTATTGTGGGATACACGTGTTGTCATTCCACTGGAGAGCCAGGTTTTTATACTGCAGACCCTACATGCCAGTCACCAAGGAATAGCTCAAAAAAGGCTTTGGATCGTAGTTATGTCTGGTGGCTTGGCCTAGACAAGGATGTAGAACAGATTGTCCAACAGTGTGAGATTTGTCAGGAAACATGTCATGCACCACCTAAAGCACCAAACCACCCTTGAGAGTGCACGAAGCAGCCTTGGCCACACCTCCATGTGGATTTTGCAGGCCTGGTCCAGGGACAGGTGTTTCTTGTGGTGGTTGACTCATATTCTAAGTGGCTTGAAGTTTTCCCGTTGTCCTCTACTGATGCTGGAAGTGTAATCAGATCATTACGTTCCCTGTTTGCTACACACAGTCTTCCGGATGTAATCGTCAGTGACAATGGCACAGCTTTCACTTCAATGGCATTTAGGACATTTGCTAGCAACAACGGTATTCGTTTGGTCACAGTAGTGCCATACCCTGCTTCCTGAAATGGGCAGTCTGAGCGGATGGTACAAACGATAAAAGAGATGCTCCAGCGAACCAAGGGAAGTGATTTAGCCCAGACGATAGCCAGGCTGCTTCTAACACAACATGTAACCCCGAATGCAACAACAGGATCCATCTCGGCAGAATTACTCATGGGAAGACACCTATGGACATGTCTCGACAGAGTCCATCCCGACTTCTCGCATGAGATCAGTGATCGGCAGGAGAGCAAGGGAGTACAGACAGCCCCACAAAGGTTTGCACTGCAGGATCTGGTTTATGCTTAAAATTGGGGACATGGATAGAAATGGCTATAAGCAATCTTTGTTGAGGTGACAGGGCTAGTGTCATATGTAGTTTAAACAAGTGGAGGTTTAAGACTTCGACGACACATTTATCAGCTACGTGTAAGATATTCATCTACAGCCGAAAACATCGATGCCCCCTGTAATCCACTGGGAAGTGATGTTGGCGTGTCCCCAGGTGTTGAAGTTTCTCCGCGAGCAAAGGATTATCCAGAATTACCAGTAAGCGGGCGGAATGTTTTTGGACTCTCTCCAGATGCCTGTGTTCACCAGAAGCACCAACGACGTTTCGAAGTCGATCTTCGTGTTCACATCGGGCTGCAGAAGGTCCGGTGCGAGACTGGTCACTACCAAACCCCAATGAGGAGGCAGGTTTCAAGGGTTTCATTCCACCTCGAAATCTACTGGACCAGGGTGTGCCATATGTCGAACTGAATGACAGGCCACATAGTAAGTCTGTTAAACCAGCATGGACAAAGGGCTCTCTGATGTAGTGGTGGGGTGTTGTGTGCTGAGGCAATAGAGATTTAAATTGCAATGTGGGTCAGGTTTGATGTATGGGGAAGGAGTGTCGTGTATTGTGCAAAATAATAGTTACGGAGTTGGCAGCAGTGGGTATTGCCGACGGTTAAGGGTCGATATGGAGTTGCACACCATGTTTGTTTTGAGTGATGTATCATAAACGAGCTGGAAGATGTTTTGTAAAACACAGTACAGAGATGTGAGATCGTAAATAAACAAATAGTGTTGCAGTACATTTCAGTGTTCTTATTCAACAATATGTAAACAATAAGTTACTGCTAAAACTTACGAGCCTACCTCCTCTATATGTTTGCAAATAGTATATTTTTGAAGTTGATAAAAGCTTACATATTAAGTAGGCCTTGAAATCTATCATTAGCGAGAGATAACCAGAAACACATGGCAACAGTAGTGGGACAACTACAAACACACACTTGCCTTACCCAGGAATCGAACCCAGATAACTGTTAACTAGCATGCAATCAACTGCATTACGGAGATAGAATTTTGAGCATCTACTTCGGATGTAATAAGTATAATGTTTTGGTATGTAGGGTTTGCTAGCATGAAATATTTACAGGGTCGTCTTGTTGAAAATAAGTACTGAACCACGTGAACAAGGTATTACATGGTCTGCAGGAATGATATTTGTATGAAGAATTTGATGTATGTCGATAGATTGGTTCCAATTTATGTCATAATAAGTATTTTTTCTCATTTGGTGCTATCGTACAAAATGCTTATTATATTCGATCTGTATACGATGATTCTAATAGACACAGTAAACATGCAAATTATAGTTGAGTTTTGTTAAATTATATATTACTTTGAGGTCCATGTGCATTTACAGACATTCAAGACAATTTAGAAGAGAGTCGCATAGATATACAACAGCAGGAACACAAATTCTGTCGGTGTCCGTATTTCCACTCACCGCCTTCCTACTGTTTCATACCGTACATCACTTGCTTACTGCACTCTACAGCATTCATTTTTGGCTCTTCATCAGCCACTCGGGTGCCGAGTTGATTTTTCCCCAATCAGATGTTTTATTGTGTAAAATGCTTTACAGTCAATCGCGTTATTTCATGGCTGCGAGAAATAAAATTAATTTTATAATTCAAGGACGTAATTCTTCCTGGAATTTTTTGCTTTTTATCTTCTACTGAACAGTATCAGACGACTTTACATATGTCGTTGCGAGTATTGTTTCCTAAAACCAAAACAATTTAAATGAAGCTTTTCTCGATCTAGGCACGAGCTGAGCCCTTAAATAACTAAATGTATGAGCAACTTATTCAAATCATTTATATTGCCGTCACTTGGAATATCAGTGTCTGGGCTACTTAAAGTTTACGTATCCTTTTGTAGTACTATTGGTTTGCAAAATTTAGTGGACGTAAATTAAATGTGGAAAATATATCAATATTAGCTGTTCTTAACTGGCACTATCTTGTTAAAATACAGGCAAAAGTACATACCTGTATGCACAATTCATGATTACAATGAATTCCGTTAGCATACAAAATTTCGTAGAATTTCATTGAATACATTAATCGATATAAAAATTTAACAAAATTATTTACATTAATGACATTAAATATACGCCTGCCCCACCCGAAACATGTATGTTTAGGTGGGTCTACCTAGCACTATTTGTGTGTAAAATTTGGTGGGGATCGGTTGATATGTCATAAAATCTCAATTTTTTCATATGACGATGTCCATTAATGGCGGACAGAAAGGTTATGCACATTCGATGATTGCCAAAGATAGTTACAGAATATAAAGTTCTATGGTAACTCTTTGAGAAATATCGTATACTGGATAGGGCAACAAAATTAAAAAGAAAATCACGCACGTGACACATAGCCTGAATGCAAAGATAAACCATGTCCAAAAATAGGTAGCCACATTTCGAGGGGAAAAGGCAGCTACAGGAGAAAAGTCAGAACTGGGTAAGTCATTTTTTACAATGCAGATTAGCGAAGTAGAGCAGAGAATTAACCAGCTGGAAAAGAGGCCTGAAGTTCTACAAAACACTCACTCTAAATCTGAATCAGTGATAATTTCACTGTTTCAATCAGTCAAACGTATCTGACTGATACAACAGTCACTTCAGTGAATTTAACTGATGAACCAGTGAAAAAATGCCATATATCCTTCACTGATTGATTCAATGACATTTCCCACTGATTCGTCAGTCATTTTTTCCACTGTTTTTTCAGTAGTTTACTTTTTGACTGATGGACCAGGGAAACATCTGAGCAACTTGCTCTGTCTCTAATTATTTATGACTGATGTATCAGAGAAACTGCGTTTAAAATGCCTGTTGAACATCGTTTAAAAATCGCCGTTAAACAACATGTATCAGGTGAAGTAACAACGAATAAACCATTAAAACTAATACAAAATACTTTCTAAAATATGTTTCGTCTCTCAAAACGCCATTTTACGAGGTAATATGAACACACAGCCTTTCATTTCGTTTTTACGTTTTTCGTTTTGATTCCATGTAATCGTCACAGTGCTCTGTCTGAATGTTTAAACTGGATTTAATGTAGTGAATAGAGAGTACTCATATATACTATTCGTTTTAACAAACCTAACGGTACCAATCAAACCAAAGACGAAATGTATGAGCATACAACTTCAAACAACACGAATTTGAATTCACAGCGGCAATATAAGACATATATTTTCCTCTCGTAATTTTAAGTTAGTGTGGCAGCTCAGATCGCAAGGGAACGGTTTAGAATCGAAGGGTGCGTGATGTCAGTCCCGGCCACCTCCGAAACAATTTCTACTTTTTTTAAATTACGGTAAATTGCACAATATAAAAAATTAAATTATGGTAAAAATGTTTATTTCACGTAATTATTTGCTTACCTTCGACAAAATCAATATTTAATTCGCCACTGCAGTCGGCCATCACTTATACAATCAGTGAAATTGTTTCACGTCAGTAATTCAATCAGTGAAATTTTTTCACTGAAACAATCAGAGGTTTTCCGCTGATTTTAAGTGGTGCCAATTTCACTGATTATAGTATTTGAATTTTACTGCGAATCAGTGGTTTCACACTGTTTCGAATTTAGAGAGCTGAAGATGTCAGTGAGGATGTTACTAGCCAGCTTTACTCATTCGATTTCCACATGAAAGAGAACATCGTTAAGGCAGAACTGGATTTGCAGAACGATACAGCATAACCGAACATAAATCCCAAGCAGGGAAGAAGGTTGACAAGCGAGGCCAGTGTGCAGAACCTACCATTAACACAAACATAGCTTACAATGAAGAAATGCATTCTACGGATGCAACAGATTCACCACTCAATTTCCCACACCAAATTGTATGTGACGTAGACCGACTAAATAATCAGCCTACAGCAACAATGATCATTCTACTAAAGCTCCCATCAAAACCCGGGGCCTAACAACTACCCAGTTCCGATGGCTAATTCTGCAAAAATCCAGTTATTTTTCCGCTGAAGTTTGAAAAAAAATTAGCCATCTGATACTGACATGCTGCGTAGGTTGAATCTAGTAATCAGTTAAAGAGTTTATAACTAATGGGAGGTAGTGAGACCAAATAGATTAACCTCTTCCGAGTTTCGACAGAAATTCCTCGAACAATTTAGGGGTAAAAAATAACAACGGCAACTTAAGCGTACAGCATAATCTCGAGAGGCTTTTTCCACGGAAGGGAAAGATCTTAAAGTCACGACTTTATGAGATATACGAAATGTCGTGACATTTTGCCCCTCCTATAAGCTACGGAGAGTTTATTTGTGATGATACAGCACCAGCTCCGTTACAGATACCAGATGCATTAGACTGGCATACATGAAAGTGATCTGGTCACAATTAGAGAAGGCTTACTGGCTTTCGATCAGGTAGATCAACTGCAAAGACAGCAATGGATTCGTGAGGCAACCAGCACACAGAATAACACAACCCGCCCATTATAAATAGTTCAGAATCCCAAATTGAACGCATATCACATGGTATACTTCAAACTATACCGCCTGCAGAATAAGTATCGCAGGCGAAATTGCCAGTATTACTACTCAGGCAGAATTGATTTACAGTCCAAGATAAAGAAGGGGTAAATAATGCCGTGGTCAATGGGCGAACGAACAATGATAAGGAGAGATATTGTTCAGATGGTGACCGAGAGCACAGGGAAGGCAAGCTGCCAGATTCCCAGCAGCTGCCACTGCCAGCTCCATCTGAAACGAGCCATCCTAGCAGCCAAGATGGACATAACACGAACTTAAAGTAAATGTCACTCCATTTCGCTTCTCTGTAATTTCCTACTCTGTGGCTCGAACTATAACTAATTTGCCTTCCCCCCTCTCCAAAACTCTATTAACAACAGGCACCAATTTCTGCCACCCCAGAAGCTTTCTTCAAAGTTCCCCTCCCTTCACCGCTCACCAACGCTCGTATCTGATCGAACTTCAGTGCCCCCCCCCCCTTTTTTTTTAAAGCTGGTAGGCGGGTTTTCTCTGGGAACACCTGTTCCCCCCCCTTACATTCCGGCGCTACTCCATTCTCACCTCATTTCACCGTCATTGGCTCTCAAGACCTCATTGTTAAGAGCCGCCCAAATCTATCAGCTAAATAATCTCCCCCCTCCCCCCGGGACTACGCTTACTTCATAACCTGTATAGCCTAATGGATTTATAGCCTCAAAATTCACACTACAATTAGTAATCGTTACCACGATAACGTATGTGCGTGTTACGTTTTCTTTGATCTGCGGGAAAATGGATTAGATGGATTTGATGTTTTTTAGTAACAACCACTAAATTTTTTCCTGTTGATAGTTATTACTCTTTATGCTCTCATACTTTTTGTACCCTGTGCACAAAAAGCGCACAATTTCCTCGGGTATCCATATTTATTTTAATTACTCATCCCCACCTCAAATAAACTTCTTTTTTAAGGTCTAAATATGCTCTCAAGGAACCATGTCCATCGAAATACTAAAATTAATAATTGGTTTGGAAAAAACACTGGGATAGCAGACGGATGGATTTTTGTTATTAATACAGTTTTGTATTTGATATTCTAGCCATACATCGCTTGAAACATACAGCCAGTAATTCTTGATGGGAAGAGGGATATATAATTTTTCATTTTTGTAATAAATAAATAGTGATGGTGCTTTCCGTCTCCATGAACGGAAAACGGCCACGTTATGGTTTACAATTATATGTGTAAAATGGTTTTATTTTGATGAACGGTGTAAGATACTCAACAATCGATGTGCTACACCACTTCGCATTAAAAAAAACGGAAGACCCATATTGTAAGGTCGCTGTATTATTGGATGTTTTGAATATATTCTATAACATTTTGAACGAAACCAAACAATTTTAGCAGTTGCCATATATGCATAGAAGGAAAATTTTTTTTAAAAATAATATTACTAATTTCGTTCACTGTGGCTTTTCTTATGACCGCACCGACTCGTAATTCATGCGGGAACTACTCATAATATACTAATTATAAATGGTTATGTATTTGAGTGATGACTGGATGAATGTTTAAGATACAATTGCTGTTGGCGTGCGAATGTCCGAAAACACAAATGCGAGTGCAAAGACAACTTCGTTGAATGTGGTGCCAATTTAAATCCCCAATACAATGAATTCAGCAACAAGTCAGTGGGAAAATTTCAAACCTGCATTACATGTCATTCAGAACGTTATACGCTATGCATACGTGACATAAAGCTAATTAGTGTGTGTGAGAGAGATGGAAAGAGACAGGTTATTATCAGATTCTTGTGAGCTGCCTCCTTTCACCAATACAGCGGGTGTCTATATTTGGACTACCCCTGCCATCACTAATTATTAGGTTGAATATAAAGCAGCAATACAGATATAGTGCGTGCGTAGATATATTGACAGAGGAAACACCAGCTATATTCCTTCATTAAAATTGCCCTCATGTCTACCAGCTTCTCCCACACATTCGGATCGCGTCGTACACTGCCAGCGCGCCCAACTTTGTTGATATCTTTCAGTGACTGACTTATTACACGGACGATGGCTTCCTTTGTGTCGTTATGCTTCCTGAAAAGTCGTTCCTTCACTTTATAAAATATACATAAATCACACGGAATCATACCGGTAAATAAGGCAGACATTCCAGTGCCACCCATTGTCAGTTATGCAGGAATTCCATCATAGCATTCGAAGTGTGACGTCGTTTGTTATTAGGTATGGTGGGATTCCTTTAAAGGAAGAGCCACTGAGTTCTGCTGAATGTGGGATAATAATAGCGTTCCAAGAAGTGGTAGGCTGCATTGACCATCTGCATGTGAGGTACAGCATGGTGGAAGTTAACCCCATCGATGCCATATGAACATCACCTTCACACATTTTGCAGGGCGCACTTTCTTAGGACGAAGAGATCCAGTATGTTTCCTTTTATTGGAATGCCGCTTAAATTATGGTCCGAACGGCCGAATGTATGTTTCGTCCATACTGACGATCCTGCCAAGGAATTCTTCGCTTCCCTTCTGGTAGCAATTAAAATTATTCCACCTAGGTGATTCGATGGGACATGTGCTGCAATTTTGCATAGCCAAAAATATCGTGCAGATTGTGGAGTAAGGTTTCTTGGCATATGTATATCTGTGCAGAAAATTCAAGTTCATTCCTTCGGTGATCCACATTCAGCAGAGAAACCAAAAGCTTGATTGTGTTATTGCCAATGACTGTCCCCCAGAACGGGAGACATTGTGAACTGCATGCACTGTAGAAATAATGATAAAATTACGTGACAAGTGAAAGGTAGTATTCGCAAACTTGGGGGGAGGGGGGGAACATAGTATACATTACGTGTAAGGTAAAATTACCGCACCGTGGAGTACAATTCACGTACATAGTAGTGAAAAATCCCATACATGGATGGGAAAATTACTATACGACGTGTGGATCTCCTAGTCGATTTGTAACTATTTAATAATTGTATAATATAAATTTTTACCTTAAAATTAATTTTTGTTGCCTAGTTATGCATGCTGTCCAACATAGTAAGGTATAACTACCGCACTCTGGAGTAAAATTCGCGTACATAGCGGTGGAAAATCCCATAAATGGATGGGAAAATTACCTTACGACGCGTGCATCTCTTCAGCATTTTCTCAACAGCTAAATGGGAGGACGGGAAGAAGAAACAATTTAACACACTAATATTCACCTCTCAAGCCATTTTTTGTCGTGGCGTAATGGATAGTGTATTCACCTATCATGATAGAGGCCCATGGTTCGCGCCATCCCTCCTGTAATTTTGCGGATTTTAGATTTAAGAATTCGGTTACTATTCGTAAAAGGATATACGTGATAAAAAAAAAAAAAATTAACAGCACGAATACCGTGTGAATTTTTAATATAATTGTACTATACAATATAGTTATATTACTTTACTTTAAGGGATTTTCCCCTACAATTAGAGAATAGTAGACCTACCTTACTTGTAATGTAAATTTACTCCACATTTGACAGATAATTTTACCCTACTTGTAGAGGAAATTAGCTTCCCTTGCATGTAAAGGAATTTTACCTCAATTTTTTTTATTGTGCCTTCAAAGAACATTTCACCCTTTCACCCATTACGCCACAGTACAATAAGGCAATGCTGTATTACCACAAGCTTCACGTAGTCCATGAAAACAGTGTTGAACTCAGTGACAATGCCACTTCAGTTTTGATCCACGTGCAGTGTTCTTTCGTAAACATATTGTTGAGCATCCTCTCTCTTCCTGTACTTCACAGCACTGCACTATTTGACTGAATAGCACAGAGATCTTCCAACTGGCCACACTTCCTCATCTGACATTCCCTTATCAGCAACGAAAATATCACGTCTTTGACGTTTCAGCAGTGTTGCCACCACTTTTTATCCAACCCAAGCATTTCTCGTCCGCGTATGTTTTTTTTTTTTTGTTCGTATAGTACTTGCCCATTTCATAAACAGACTGCGAATCGGTGATAATTTCTCTCACAACCAAAAGCCTATTCTTATATTAGAAATAAATCAAAATTTATTTTTAAAAAAAGTGCTATGTGCATTGGGTTAAATAACATCACGCCACAGTCCTATACGGAACGACGCAGATCCGCACTCATTTCACAATCCTATTTCGCTGCAACATCTCCAATATAGAACGTCGTGTTTAGTGATGTTTGGATGCGGATGTCATCACATTTCACACAAAGCAAAGCCGGATTATTCAAAACAGCCTTTAAATATCTTCATATTTACTAAAGTTATTAACGTAAACCTGGGTTCGCTTGGAGTGGGAAGAACTGTGTAACAAATGATACAATGGCTTAGTTTAATTTATTCTCACATCGCGAACTTCCTCTCGGACAATCTTTTTTTTTTTTTATATTACTTCACATTGTTTTCTAAGACACGGAAAAAAAAATTTTTAGTGATTTGGTTTTTAAAAAGTGGTTTTTGTGTACTTAAACTCTTAAGAATTTTGTTTCCTGCCTACCCAAATATGATAATAAGTAAGTTTTACTACAATACTGATTTGCTAGATGAACTGATTTTATTTCGAGTACCCAATATTTCTCATTTTGGTGAAGAAAGCGACTATTTATATCGGTATTTATTTCTTATTTTTAAATGCTCTCTGAATTCCATATATATATATATGTGTGTGTGTGTGCGCGCGCGCGTGTGCGTGTGTGTGTGTGTGTGGTGTATTGGTATCAAATTAAATTGTAGAACTACGAACAACTAGAAAGAGAGTTTTTCTTTACTTTTAAAGACAGCGTTGTGTGTATATGACAAAATTATTTTTTAAAAAATCTTTGGCACAATTATATGAACAGTTCGTGAAGTATGTACACAGCAAATAATTTAAATTTTATAGACTGCTGCCTTGTCCCAAAATATTATAAGCAAACGCTAACCGTTACAAAACTTTTCCTCTAATTCGCAAATCCTTATTGAGAAGTGGTCTGAGAGTTGAATATCATAAGATTATTTAAAATAGTGTAGAATTGTGTCAATTTTGGAATTTTCATATTGGTACGTAAACTGCAAAAACTTCTTGTTTTTTAAATTATAAAATTGTGCTTTATTATATTATTCAGACTGTTTCAAATTAGTCTTATTGCTGTCATTAAAACACATTTGTTGAATTTTTATGAACTGGTGATCCCCGTAATACCGCGATGCTGACGTGAGCCTATTCACAGTTCTGTGAGCCTCCGGCAGACATGTTAGTAGCTTGAAATGAAGTTGCTGCCAATGGCTACTTGGCGTCATATCCACGAATGTCGAAAGCGATCCGAAAGGTGCTGACAGTGGGTTTTATAATTAACAGTGTTATGATATTCAGCTTCTGCTAGAGTTGAAGAAGTTTTTGGCCATGGGTCCGTTTGAACTAGTTTAAATTTCCCGCCGCCCTGTGGCAACACTGTCGACGGTGGCGCCATCGGCCTGGAGTGGCGCTGCCAGAATCTACAAGACCAGTTCGGCTTTGTTTTTGTGTCGGTAAGTTGCAACTCGAAATGTTTTTCGTTAAAATACAGTCCATATTGTTCTCGAGCCCAATCATTTGTATATGCCGCTATCCGACAATGTTTACAATTCCGCCACCTGGCCATGACTACATCATAATTATAAATTGATTAAGAGCAATATTTTTTATTAGATATAGGAACACGGCGTAAAAAACATTGTTGATGTTTGGCTAGTTTTTCTAACTAATGCATGCCCTAGAGAACTGCACGCACAAGTTAAAAACCTTTAAACCGTCCAACTTTGATTTGTTCACATGAGTAAATAATAATTGTAAATATAAAAACAGCAGTGTAAATCACCCTTGCTGGGGTTAACCAGTTTTTAAATAAGTTAAACGGTTAATTGACTAACTTGGCATATGTTGTAGTTTTGATAGACCATAACTTAAAACGTGTCGTATAAGAACGTAAAAATACTAAACCAGAAAGGTTGTAAGTGTGGTGCTGTGAAACTGTACATATAGTTCTTAAAGATATTTTAATTAATGTTATGGTTATAGTAAGGAAAACAAGGCAATAGTGTGTAAATGGAGTATTTTGTATGTTAGTATTAAGGTTCGAGTGCGCTGTTTTTTTTTTTTTCTTTATTTTGTAGGTGATGTATACAGGTGTATTGCTAGTGTAAGTAAAGTAATATTTAATTATTTAGTCACTCGTACTTCAGTAAGCTAGAAGAAACTTGTAAAGAAAGATACAGAGGCCACACTACTACACCTAGATTGTATTTACTGTGCGACAAACACCGACTCAGAGCCATTAACTTCAAATTCTCATTAGGAGCCACGATAAATAACTGTTATTTAGCAATCCGCTTAGTCCTCTTTACGAGTAGGACATTTTGACTTACACAAGAGTCGGACTTTGATGCCAGGCCCTTTTCAGGAATCAATGTAAGTCTGTTGTAATAACAATACCCAAGCCCTCAGCTATGGTTTGTGAGCTGGCACTTTTAAAAACAATCTAAGGCTTCGCGACATCTCACCACAAGGTAGCTGTCTAGACGCGGAATTAGTTCATGAGCTTCACCTGGTTCCATTACAACAATTAAATAGACATGCACTGTAGACCAGCCAAGCGGAGAAGGTTGGAAAAACCTGTGCGAGTCACGGAGGGTAAAATCAATACCGTTATTGCATCAATGGCGTAAGAAAGTTGGGATATCGCCTAGGTAGCCGAGACAGGCTTCGTGAGTTTCGTGCAAGTCGAAATGGAACGTGTCCAACCGCTGCTGGAACGCATGCACTACCATAATCATGCGGCCTTTATGACGGGAGACATCACTGAGCCCTCCAGCCAGCTCTCTAGAACGGAGAAGTTTAGTACAGCAGGCGAGAGAAAAGTAATAATTAGCAAGAGTATAGGCGATGTATTGAAACGTCGCTTGGTGAGGATTATGCGTTTGATATGTTGGTAAATGGAACGTGTCCAACCGCTGCTGGAACGCATGCACTACCATAATCATGCGGCCTTTATGACGGGAGACATCACTGAGCCCTCCAGCCAGCTCTCTAGAACGGAGAAGTTTAGTACAGCAGGCGAGAGAAAAGTAATAATTAGCAAGAGTATAGGCGATGTATTGAAACGTCGCTTGGTGAGGATTATGCGTTTGATATGTTGGTAAATGGAACGTGTCCAACCGCTGCTGGAAGGCATGCACTACCATAATCATGCGGCCTTTATGACGGGAGACATCACTGAGCCCTCCAGCCAGCTCTCTAGAACGGAGAAGTTTAGTATAGCAGGCGAGAGAAAAGTAATAATTAGCAAGAGTATAGGCGATGTATTGAAACGTCGCTTGGTGAGGATTATGCGTTTGATATGTTGGTAAATGCATGTGACGTAGTTGTTTGTTGTGTCTATCCAAGCCTCTAGTTGCGGCAGAGAACGCCTGCCGAACTTCTGTCGGTCGATCTGCGTCCCGAGCACTTTGTCGGATTCCATGTCGCAAGCATAAATTTGTAATTTTCTGAACTTGGTCAGTTAGCAAATGACTCATGCGAGGAGTTTTTGTGTGCATGTCTTCCCATCCAGAGATTTGTTACGCATATTAATATATTTTTTTTTAAAACTTTATCAATTTTGATATTTTGGTGGTTCTTCTTAATTGCTTTTTATTTGCTTTGTTTTATTTTATGTATTTATTTATTCTTTTAATTTTATGACCTTGCACCCAAACAGCTTATAGGCCTTAATAGGTTGTCACTCAACCTATACGTACATTTACAATATAAAAACATACACATACAAAATCCTGTACGAGATTGTCAGATACATTAATAAAAAATACATACAAATTATCATACATTAAACGGGGCCACGGTAGCCGAGCGGTTAGCTCGCTCGCCTCCCACCAAGGCGATCCGGGCTCAATCTCCGGCCGGGTCACCGGACTTTCGCATTTCGAATCGTGCCGGAGGATGCCGTTGGTCGGTGGGTCTTCTCGTAGATCTCCCGTTTACACCGCCCCCCCCCCCCCACCCCAATTCCGGCGCTGCTCCATACACACCCCAATCAACCTCATCGGCTCTGAAGACCTCGCTGTTGAGAGCCGCTCAAATCTCTTTACTGACTCATACATTAAACCAAATTTTATGGTTTGTTAATGGGAAAGCAGATGTCTTGCTGGCAATTCTTGGTTCCTCGTCAAGAAATCTTGTAATTTGGTCTCACCATGCTATAGAAAAAAAGACTTAAAATAAGCAATCTTTTATAGTATACAAAATGTTTGCTATTGAATATCAAGTTATTTTATTATATTTCTATGAAACATAAGTTGCTAAGAGTGAATAGGCCTAGTGAGTCATTAAGCTACACACAATACAACTTGAATCCACAAGAAACGAAATAGGCCTAGATCTATAGAATGCATGCTAGACGAGGATACATTGAGGCCTGATGCGTGGAGAATTTAGGAGCAGGCGGTAGAGTTCAAGTAATATGGATTGTATAAACAGAGCAGCTAGTTAATCTGGGATGCTTTTGGAGACTTTATTATATTTCTTGAGTAAAAATCATTACAACGTTCACTGGTTAGTTTGTAAAAGAATTTTCCCAAACCCAAATATTTGAAAATTGAGACATTTTTTTTTTCTTTCCAGTTGATTGATATCGGTGCCAGTCAAGTTGTTTCAAATCACAGAACCGTACAATAGTTTAGATCGTACAAGGGAACCACATAACCAAGACGTAGAACCGTACACTAGGTTAGATCGTACAAGGGAACCACATAACCAAGACGTAGAACCGTACACTAGTTTAGATCGTACAAGGGAACCACATAACCAAGACGTAGAACCGTACACTAGTTTAGATCGTACAAGGGAACCACATAACCAAGACGTAGAACCGTACACTAGTTTAGATCGTACAAGGGAACCACATAACCAAGACGTAGAACCGTACACTAGTTTAGATCGTACAAGGGAACCACATAACCAAGACGTAGAACCGTACACTAGTTTAGATCGTACAAGGGAACCACATAACCAAGACGTAGAACCGTACACTAGTTTAGATCGTACAAGGGAACCACATAACCAAGACGTAGAACCGTACACTAGTTTAGATCGTACAAGGGAACCACATAACCAAGACGTAGAACCGTACACTAGTTTAGATCGTACAAGGAACCACATAACCAAGACGTAGAACCGTACACTAGTTTAGATCGTACAAGGGAACCACATAACCAAGACGTAGAACAGTACACTAGTTTAGATCGTACAAGGGAACCACATAACCAAGACGTAGAACCGTACACTAGTTTAGATCGTACAAGGGAACCACATAACCAAGACGTAGAACCGTACACTAGTTTAGATCGTACAAGGGAACCACATAACCAAGACGTAGAACCGTACACTAGTTTAGATCGTACAAGGGAACCACATAACCAAGACGTAGAACCGTACACTAGTTTAGATCGTACAAGGGAACCACATAACCAAGACGTAGAACCGTACACTAGTTTAGATCGTACAAGGGAACCACATAACCAAGACGTAGAACCGTACACTAGTTTAGATCGTACAAGGGAACCACATAACCAAGACGTAGAACCGTACACTAGTTTAGATCGTACAAGGGAACCACATAACCAAGACGTAGAACCGTACACTAGTTTAGATCGTACAAGGGAACCACATAACCAAGACGTAGAACCGTACACTAGTTTAGATCGTACAAGGGAACCACATAACCAAGACGTAGAACCGTACACTAGTTTAGATCGTACAAGGAACCACATAACCAAGACGTAGAACCGTACACTAGTTTAGATCGTACAAGGGAACCACATAACCAAGACGTAGAACAGTACACTAGTTTAGATCGTACAAGGGAACCACATAACCAAGACGTAGAACCGTACACTAGTTTAGATCGTACAAGGGAACCACATAACCAAGACGTAGAACCGTACACTAGTTTAGATCGTACAAGGGAACCACATAACCAAGACGTAGAACCGTACACTAGTTTAGATCGTACAAGGGAACCACATAACCAAGACGTAGAACCGTACACTAGTTTAGATCGTACAAGGGAACCACATAACCAAGACGTAGAACCGTACACTAGTTTAGATCGTACAAGGGAACCACATAACCAAGACGTAGAACCGTACACTAGTTTAGATCGTACAAGGGAACCACATAACCAAGACGTAGAACCGTACACTAGTTTAGATCGTACAAGGGAACCACATAACCAAGACGTAGAACCGTACACTAGTTTAGATCGTACAAGGGAACCACATAACCAAGACGTAGAACAGTACACTAGTTTAGATCGTACAAGGGACCACATAACCAAGACGTAGAACCGTACACTAGTTTAGATCGTACAAGGGAACCACATAACCAAGACGTAGAACCGTACACTAGTTTAGATCGTACAAGGGAACCACATAACCAAGACGTAGAACCGTACACTAGTTTAGATCGTACAAGGGAACCACATAACCAAGACGTAGAACAGTACACTAGTTTAGATCGTACAAGGGAACCACATAACCAAGACGTAGAATCGGGTTTTTAGCAGCATATGTTAAAAACGTAATTAAATATATTGTTTTAGGATGAGAAAAAATTATTTTCAGTTTAAAACAATGTATTTAACGTAATTTTAATTGAGTTTAAAATCTTGAGGTTTCTTGCATACATATTTTGAATAGAATTATTGTCAGATTGATGAAGAAGACAGTCATTTGGAGAGTTAATGTCCTTCCTTATTTTTAGATCATTTGCAAAGAGTGTTTGGTTAGAAAGTCTTATTGAATGTCCAATTTCATCAATAAATAATATAAATTTGAGAGGCAATGAAGAGCCCCCTTGTCGAATACCAGACGGGCGCATATGATAGTCTGAATAAGTGTCTCGTATTATCATATTTCCTGTTTGAGAATTAATTTTGTACTAATTTTACTCATCAGGCATTAAATTAAAGAAGAGTTAATATCTATAACAAAATATTACGATAAACATTAGCGATTGCTTTAGATAGATCGAAGTTAAGATCAGCGACAGGGTCTCTGATGATGAATTCTTGACAATATGACTAATTTTGCGAGATTAGTTGTTAACATAAATAAATTTTCTAGTATAAACAAAAACCATTCTTAATTGGCCAGTACACGTGAATCTTTGTGACCAACCGGTTGCTGAGTACGGACACACATGCATGGATGTCACATAGATATAACTTGTAAAAAAAATGTTTACTTTTTCACGTCAGATAATTCGCGACATTTTATAATTAGTCAGCCATGAAATCATTGCTTGTTGAACTGTGGCCATATGTATAATTAAATGCAAAATATAATAATATTTTTATGCCTATGTATTGTGAGTGATTTTTCAAAATCATAAAACACAAAATAAAGCTAATTAGTATGTGATTACCATCACATCAGAAGATAAATAATACAACATATAAGGAAAGATAATGTCGAGCGAACATCATGAGTCTTCTAATTTTCAGTCGATTTATCGATGGGAAACTAATTTCAGATCGATTCTTGTTCATAGAATATTCAAGAGCTTATAATTATTTATTCGTGAATTTCAGTCACTTTTCTTTTACAGTGCATTGCGTGTGTTTCCATAACCGTGTGAGAAATATAATGCAATATGGGATTTAATAAGCACCTATTTTGACTCCATTATAAATACTATTTATGAAAAAGATGGTTTCGAAAGAACGTGTTTCTAAAGTAGCATGGTAATTCAAATCGATTCACATCTATTTTGCAATTGTCTTACAATATTCAGCGACGTTAGGCATTTATCCAAATCGTCTATCCATGGGGCTGCATGGCGGGGGAGATGGAAGGTACAGTCACTAACAAGAGTATGGTATGTGGACCTCCAAACATCCGAATAAATATTTCAATTTCGTTTTAAAACCAGTTGTGAAGCGACTGCCATCTGTTGATTATCTTTTGAGATGATGTGGTTTAATTTACAAAAATCGTTGCTGGGTTTGAGGGGCGGCTATTATGTTTTGAAACAACACGTACTGAAACTCTGGCCACAAACACTAGAGTATGGGCCAGAACCGGGCAGGTGAAAGCTAGTCGAGTAACATCAGCTAGCTGATGCACCATTGGTGTCTTAATGCCGGAATTAGACCAACATAAATATGTACGGTCAGCTTATTTTTTGTCGACAGTGTCAAAAAAAAAAACATAGGATTGAAACAGGCAAAAAAAATATATACCTAAAAGTTGCCGGGTCTGTGGTGGTTTAATGTCGCGAAAATGCGAAGTCTGTGGCGGCTTGGTGTCGCCATGTTGCCGGGTCTGTAGCGGGTAGATGTTGCCATGGATCAGGATCTCTGACGGCTTAATGTCGTCACGATGCCGGAGATGCGACATCAGGATGTACATCTCGCAGGCTGTACGGTTACGCGAAACATTTTTTTAAACTTATAATTTTATGAATTTATTGATTTCGCTTTGTGTATGTCGATTCCGACCACTTTTCTGCACATCATGTTATATTTTCAGTCTTTCGCTTGCCGAGTGCGGAATGCGGACCTAAGAGCATCAAGTTCATGAGTGAGTTCCTGATTTTGTCAAATAATTCCGAATATATTGTGACACAAATGATTATATAACAGGCATTTCTACAGTGCATTAAAATAAAACAAATGATTGAGAAAAACAGAATATTTTTACATAATTTTCATCTGTAGCTCGGAAACGAAATACTTTTTGTTGAATTTTAATTTATTAGTTGGTTGATTACGTTTTGAACTATTGATGTTGCAGAAATACATTATTTATGGTATTTGGCATAAACATTTGTATCATTAGATTTAAATATGTACATGTAAACTACCCATTTTATCATGCGGTCTACACTTCATATAATATTGTACAATATGGCAGCTACCTGCATGACAGTGTACCATAAAGGTTGCCATACCCATGCAACAAACCACATATGGCCCACTGATGGTTTACAATCGGATGTCAAGCTGGCAAACAGTTGGCCAATAGCTGACATGCACCCGGCACCATTTCCGGTCCTGAAGTGGCACCACTAACTAGGCATACTCTGCCCATAACTGATCCAGGTGTGGTGAACACAAATAGCCCAAGCATGGCCCATCGATGTACCATTTCACAGCCATCAGATGGCCTACTGTCGGCTCCATAATTTCGCCATATGTCTAACACTGTTTCTTAAAAATAATGATTTTAACATCAATACCGACTATTCTTTGTTTTCAATTTCTTTTTACACACATTATATGTCATGAAAATCTTATGCCTGCCGGAGGAGAGGAGGCGCGAATCAGCACCCCTTGCATTGACAGCCCAGCATGCTAACCATTACTCTACTGTGTATTCCTGTGTTTAAATGGACTAATTTAGAATATATTGGAACTTGAATTATAAACAAGCACTAATGTAATATAAATTACACTAGTTATTCCATAGCCTGAAAATTTACCAGGCTAACAAATCAGTATTTAAAAAGATGCTAGTAAACAAAAAAAAAACTGTAATTGAGAGAAATCTTCCTACATGAATCGCGATATTAACCCAAAAACTTGCCTTCAGTGTAATATTTTGCAGTATGTATGTCACCTGGATGCTATTAGTCTGTTTTGAAATGCAGTTACAAGTTACGACTATTTTAGTGATGTAAAACAACAAAAGCCCTTCAATTTTAATCTTCTAGATGGGTTTTGTGTTGTTTTTTTAACTTCTCATTTTAATTATATGCAGCCATACATGTAAAACATTACATATGTCAAATAATTCAATACCAGTTGCGAAGTCACTCCTAATTTTGTATTTACAGAATTTGGCCATATATATTTCCATCACTATATATTTACAAATAATCTACTGATTGTATCATAATTACAGTTACAGGTAACAAAATTTTTTGACGTATTTACATGACACTCAGGAATTATATGTAGATCTATATTAATCATACAATATATATATATAAACACACATAACACACTATGCTTAACATATGTAAATACAAAGTATGCATACTGATAAATAACAATCTCGAGTTTTCCACAACAAAAAATGTATCTTTCATATACATCACGAATGAGAAGGTAATTCTGATGGTTATGAGGTGCTGTGTATTACACCTACGTCAAATATCAACGTAAATTTCTGTTTTGTTTTCATTTATTTAAATTATAGTTACATGTACATGTGTATATATATATGAGAGATACATATTTTGTTGTGGAAAACTCGAGATTGTTATTTATCAGTATGCATACTTTGTATTTACATATGTTAAGCATAGTGTGTTATGTGTGTTTATATATCCATGAACCACATTATTACATAATTGATTATACATATACTATACATGGAAATTTACGAATACCAACACCAAAATGAAGTATAAGTTAATTATGGACATACGCGTATATTATACATTGTTTCATAGCCTTTAAGTTTACGTTTATTCCTCTTCTATATACAATATAGACGCTATAAAATAGATGTACAATAGATGCGAGATCACTAACATGGGTGTAAAAAAATGTATAACTATAGAATATACCTTTATTATTTTGTGTGGGTGATTTCGGCGATATCCATCCATCATCCTAAAATATACACTTTGCAATTCTAATTTCCATGATTGTAACAATCTGTCTCAAAACAGTCATCTTGTCATTGACAGCTCTCTTCTTGCGTATTCCCAAAACTTGTCGATTTTTAGCACGGCAAATATACACCAGACAATCATATTTGTAGTGTTGAATGTTTTAAAAACCATACTGGACCAGAATCAATTAGATGTTAGTTAGGTTACTGACAAGTAAAAGATACTGTGTTGGAATCGGTCCAGAATTTTCTTTAAGATGTTGGCCAAATGATTGACTGTGAGTTATCAGACCAAATAATTAGTATGATATTCAACTGTTATCGTGTATAATAGGCCGGGTGATAGCCGTAAACAAAGGTTAACAATATGTCCTAAAATTACATCATGCCACTGTCAGCTTTCTTCTTGCATATTCCCCCAATTCTCGATAGTAGAGAAAAAAAACATCACATAAATATATTTCCAATGATGAAGTGCCTTGTCTTTAACGATAATTGGCCAGAATCCATTAGAGGGTTGCTATTTTACTGAGAAGGCAAATATACTATGTCTGAATCAGCCCAGAATATCCTTTAAGATGTCTGCGATTGGTTTGCTATGAGTTATGTGACCAGCATAATTAGTTCGATCTTCATATGTTATCATATAACAGACACTGTCCATTGTCTTTATCGTAAAGTTTAACAATGTGTATTATAACGACATCATGCCTTTGGCAGTTGGCTATCTTATGGCATATACCCAGAAGTTGGCGACAGTGATGGTCTCGAGCCGACAAGTTACCGACACTGTGCTGACAGGTTGGGTTTGCTGAGTGCAGTCTAACGGCAAGAAGCTAACACAATGACCAACACTGTAACTTCAATTTGTATTGTATTTGGGTTGTTTCAGCACGTGATTTATCTGTAATTTTGTTGGAAATAACTTCGTTGGTCTTTTATGGGCCATTTGTTCAGACAGGGTGGAGGGACAACACACATGACGAATGCTATTTGTATGCCCTTCGAGGTGACTTAAATCGTTTAGTACTCTTGAAAAGAAATTATTACTTATATCAACTCCCATAAAACACACGAAAAAATTAAGAAATGTGACCACACAAACCAGTTATGAGTAAGCTTTTATTGTAACGAAACATAAATGGCAGATACAACTTTTTCTTGAAAAGTTTGGGAACAGCTCTCGATAGCCACTTGGTTTTTAATGCCCTGCTGAAAACATGCGAATTTTTTCTTTGGGAAAATGCGATCAAATTATTTTACAAAAAAAAAAAAACATACATTTTAAAGGCGTACATTTGGCGGTCGTAGCAAACTACTGTATAAATAATTCTACATGCCAGCATATGCCAACAATGATAGTTGGTGCTTATCAATTAAGCTGCACAAAAGGAAAATAAATGGTGGACAGTAGTTTTCTGTTAAATAGTAACATAATGTAGGTAAATAGAGAAATAATGAAAGAAAAAATGGAGGGTGGAGAGTAAAGGGTCAGTTAATCGTTGTCCAGTTTAGATTGTCCAGATAATGTAATGACGTCCAAACCGCGCTACACAAATAAACTGATTAGTGACGTGAGTTACCAACAATTTGTTTTTAAGTCATGTCCAATATAACTCAATGAGTTGCAGCTGATTGTGCTACTAGTTAGTAAACAGTCAAACGTCGCTGATAGTTTCAAGTCAATCGGATGCCCAATCACCTGGCTACGTCAGTGTCCCCTCTCTTGTATCTACCAGCACATAAATACAGTGATAATAACAATAATTCATTAGCCCTTCGTGATGAAAAATTAACACTTTAACATTAAAATTTTTGAGACGTTTGACAATGGCCATTTCTTTACGACTACTAGCTTACAGGCTACGTAAGGAACTATGTTACAGAGAAGTCATGGCGTAAAGTGGAAAAATAATCTGAGATAACATGTATTTAGAATAGAAATTTGTTAATTTCAGTATTTGTGAATTAAAATAATAGAATATGTGTAAGTATAAAATTCGCCATGCTAGTCTAAATATTCTGCATGGTGCCCCTGGAAATGAGTGATGTTCTTAGTTGACCAGCTGCGATCGCCATTGTCGCTCGAGCATTGACAGAGCACTACTAGCAGATGTCACGCCCTACATTCCTATCTTATCCCGTAGCCAAACCTTTCAGCAACCTTAAAATTGACTTGCTACGATCCGTTTCTCTGAGTAAACGTGTTTCTTCGCTGGATGGAGTGGTAGTCAATGTGTAATATTGAATAGTCCAATTAATCTAGCGGTGTTCGTGGTATTCCATAGTACTAGGCCTAACCATTTGTGACATTCCGTAGGAATAGGTTGAATGTTTTCTGAGCTATGACATTAAAGCTTATTTTTTCATGTAGTTATATCTTTAAAAATGGCGGACAAAAGAAGGCTGTGTGTAAACACCACTGACAGTCGTAACAGGTACTGCCAGAATAAAAACTTAAGTTGAAGTTTGTTACACGGTTTTATTCAGAGTGAGTCGGGACTGGGTGTTCTAATTTCGGGTGGTGATTCCTTACGAGAAACAAATCAGAAATTTATCTGCCAATTTTTCGATAAAGTGATAAATGGGGCGACTACGTGCCACTGAAAATCGAATTTGAAATCACTTTTTCATCATATATATCCGAAACAATTTGAGACTAAGCAAACCAATTTCGAACAGTCTTATGTGAAAGGGAGACCTTCAAACTGTTACGAGTGTGGTGGTAATATCATTTCCCTTTGGCTACATTCTTGGAGTTCATCACTATTTTTGGCCGTTACTTGCGACACACTGAGATGTTATGCATGTTTACATACGGTATGTTAATGAGAGTGTGAAAAGCAACAAAATAGGCCGTTTTGTCGGCGTTCGCTAAGGCTTACCGTTTTAAATATATAAGCATTGTAGGTTTAAAGGAGAACGTAAGAATGCCTGAGGGGCATGCAAACTGAAATCAGTTGTTCACACGTAGGTACAAGCAGGCATGGACATATCCTGGCAGTACTGATTTCTTGTAACAACTAACTTGAAGTTTGCCTCTGGCTGCTAGGATGTCTGCTGATTGTGGGTGAAGCAGTTTGTTTACTGCCATGGATTATTGATTTTAGGCGGGGGTTATGAATCGCACACCGCCCATACAGTAAAATGTGTCATGTCCTGTGAGGGTTCTGATATCAAAAGGAAACTGGATATATCCTTCCTTCCTTCCACCAGCATTGGCTGTGTCATGCTCCAGAGCCGTAAATACAGAGAAAATGTTATAAACACTACAGTAAAATGAATGTTACAAACTACAAATTTATGACAATTAAGGGCACTCTCAGGAATGTAGAGAGGACTTATGCAACGATAAGGAAGCGTTTGAGATGGTAAGGATTACTTTTATAAATAATATATACAATTATCCCTGTATAATGTACACGCACATGTATGCAATGCCTTGCCTTGGAACCTCTATGTAGCTTGTAGAGAATGAAAGGCTGCTGAGAATATCTACCAGCTGTCTCGATGCATGATGCCGGTTTATATATACACCATTGCCCAGATGAGTATATCATTTACTGTACAATAGACTATATGTCATCGATACGCTACACATCGGACATGTGTGCAAGTTTTGAAATACGATGCTCTGGATGAGCAAGTCTAGACAGCTGGCAGCTACACTTGGCGAAGCAGGCCAGTACTTATGTCTAGGCAATGCGTGTCAGTGCTTTGGTAGCCATATCTCATCGTTGGTCAATAGAACAGTAATGGCCAATGTGCCGTTGGAAAGGATCAATCATAACGAATATCGTTTGTAGAAGCTACTTTCCAGCTACCTGGCATAGTTTTTCGTTTCTGAGTCAGTTTATTTGTAACTTTACTATTATTTTAGACCTTTGTTGCGAAAAAAATTGCCATAACAAACCCCTAAAGTAATTTTGATCACAGAATTAGCAAGTAAAGTAGATTAGTTTAATGTTGCAGTGAGTTTAAAATCGTACAGGGGAGTGTTGGTTAGTTGGAGTAATATCTGAAGGGTCACTTTGCCCCTCTGTCAATTCTTGTGACGAAAAAAGACAAGGACGCTGACACAGAATAATAGGGGAAATTGAGAATGTTATTCTGTAAGGTGAGTAGTATTTATTACCAAATTTTCAGCTTCGTAATATTTTTCCCAGGCAATCGCCGTTTTCGGCCTAAAATTCCTGGCGTATTATAAGAATTTTGTTTAATTGGTCTTGCCTCACCTGCATATGTCCTATGATTGAGTAAGTATGGGGTATAATTTGCACATACATTTCAATATATATCCAAATTGTACCACTACTGGAAACAACCATAAAAAACTCTTTTACAGAAATTTTTCAATTTATCTCGGATAATACACTCTATCTCTATAAGTTCACTTTTTGGTCATACATTACCCTTTTTGCTCACTGAAAGATATTTGCCTGATATATGGCTCTCAATGCTCTGATAGCCTTGAGTCAACTAATAGTTTTTAAAATCACATCAATAATTTAATTTTGGTACCACTTCTATATGTTCTCGGTCCTTTTTAAACTAAATTATTATGTTTCTACTTGTTTTTTTTTTTTTAATTTCTGCGACAAGATTCGGTATTCATCATCTCGGCAGTTTTGATGGACACAGCAACACATTTTGCTCTGTTCCGTGAACTCGCGCACTTTCTCACTCACTCTACGGCTAATAAAACTTGAGGGAACTTCAGCTACTTTGGCGCATCGAAGTGAACACTTTTTATCAACTGTTTCAGTGATAACTGCGAGGATTTTCTTCCGTGGTTTTTTGTGGCGACTCTAATATATTATGTTTCGGTCCAACACAGTCTCTCTCGGATATTCGGGGTATGTTTCTGTTATATATGTGTATAGTTCTCCAGCTACTTTTCTGAGAAGTATACTTCTGTTATATATACGTATAGTCCTCAAGCAACTTCTCTGAGAAGTGCTGCTGGCCCTTCGGCACAGCGAGCATTTCCTTTGTAATGTTCACAATTTTTGTCACGTCCTGCACTGAAGGTTTGGATTCTCTACGGGGTTAAACTAAATACTCTAATTTTCGACCGACCCTATTATGGACATGCTCGTTTGAAGTACATGCCGCTTCTACATATTCTGCAAGCCTAGGATACCATGTCCTCTTGCCCTCTTTCATGTGATAGCGATGAGGAACAAAACACTGGCATACATCCCTTTGACCCATAACAAAGGGAATCTCCTTACTCTGGTCACTCACCCTCCTCAGTGCCATATTTCCTGCTACACAGGTGCCCTGACAGTCGTCCACCCTGTATACCAGATTCATCTTCCTGAATAATTTGTACACTCATTTTGCCACATGAATACTTGGTAAATTTGCCAATGCCTTTTCAATGAGAAGCAATTTCGAATCAGTGCCCCAACCCGCAATGCATCAGGCAACTTCTACTACTATCTCCGATTATGGTGAAGAATTATATTTTGTTTCATCTTTGCTCCCAAATACTAGTCACTATCTGTTATTCCGGATCCAAGTTCAGATAAGGCCAGGCTCTCAACATGTTTCCCTAATCATCTATCTTGTACTTGCGTAAATTACTTAATTCAAATATGTTTGTTCTTTTACGTCGATTCCGGCATCATAGCATCGGAGAAAAGTCTGTTCCAAGTACTCCCTCGAATGGAAGCCATGATGTGCATTTTACCAGCTAATATGGGTAACACTGACGATTTACCCACAAATCAATGTACTGAGTACCTGTGATATGGAGAGAATCTCCAGTGATGCCTTTCGCTTCTAACTGAGATACATAGACTATTTTCTTGCTAACGCTAGGTCTCACAAGAGATACGTCAGATCCTGTGTCAATTAAGAATGAATGAGACAAGTCCTAAAGAAGAACATAAATAGTTCTCATTAACCCCTATATATGTAACTACTGATGTCTGATGGCCAGGGCTTACACCAGCCCTTTCATGTTTCTACGAACCTTATTCACATTCCCACTAGTGTCATTATTGCCGTACCCTGGGTTCCTTGGTCCATGAATTTGTCTGGGATTTACCAAACTTCGGCATTACCTAATTACATGCCAACATTTTCCACAATTGAAACACTTCATGTTATTATTATTCTGTCCCTGCCTATAACTCATGTTCTTGGGAGAAACTCCTACTCCCGATTGACTCTTTCTGTTACGGCTGTTATTCGAATCAGTGGCGGCTGCTGAGGTAGGGCTGCGGGGCGCAGCCCTCCTGATAAAATCTCAGAATTCATACCTCTACTTATCTGCTATTCAGTAAATAATATTGCGTACGAATACGGAGGTTATTTCGCAGTTAATGTTTTTGAGATGGGCGAGACTCTTGTCACGAGAGAAATGTTTTTGGAAATATCGAATGGTGGGGCGGCAGATTCTTCGCCCCAAAGTGTGTTGAGCTAGTAGAGAGAGATGAGGGTAACATAGGACTAGGGATGCTGCGGGAGGGACTTGGGAGGGACAGGGGCACGACCCTTTTCAGCCAATCGCATGCTGTAAATCGGAGAGAGCTAGGCGCACCCTTGCTCAAACAAGAAAAAATGGTTTCCTGGAACTTGACAAAGCTACCAAAACTACAAGTATTGTAAGCACACTTTCGCGCTCTACTCTTTTGTAGTTATTAAACACATTTCTTAACAATGCTTGTATTTATTTCGAATATTTTTTATTTACAGATATCGTTCAAACTTGCGTGAGCTTCAAATATAGTGTGTAATACTCTGAATAAGTTTGTTGTTAATTAATGATGAGCTATGAGTAGAGACCTGCAAAATTCGCGTTTTTTGGGGACATGTTAAACTTGAAACACATGTACCTTTGCAATACATTTGACATTGGGCCAAACTTTATGTGACACACCTTGGGTGACTCTGCACCAATAAAGTAACACTTCGCAATCGTGTACCCCAATCACGTGTAGTTCAATCAGAGAGGGACTGACGTCACATCTATGCAGCAGCCAATTGGAGAAACGACGCCAGCTCTAGTGCATACAGTACTGTGAAGTTCAGCCTGATGCCAAATAACAACGCGAATTTTGCATGCCCCTAGCTATGAGCATCGGTCAGAAGCAAGGTTGAATTGTTGTCAATGTCATGTTCTGTAAACTTGTAAATATTGTTAATTCGGCGAGTAACATTTTAAACCTTATTACGACAAAATTTTTCAATTACAAGAATAAACTAGAGCTACACAATCTGGGACCAGCAAGGCCATAGTTAAATATAACTCAACAACAAAGCCAAGGTAGTAAATGGTTCGTATACGAGAAAATTCGACGTAAGTACATACAATTTCGCGGACTGGCTATGCGGGTGTGAAGTTAGAAATGTATTGTTTTGTTTATTTTATTTTTTTTGCTAATGAAACCTAATGATCTTGCGTGGACTGTCAATGGGGTAAAATATTTAAAACATTTGGGAGACAAAGTTAAAAGACATAAATCATGTTCGCAACATATAAGAAATGTCTTAAAATCTTCATTGCTTGGTAAGGTGAATATACATTGCAAGTTAGCGCGTACAGATTGACAAATTGATTTTTTTTACAAATATAGTAATTAAGATATGCCACTTTTATCCTCTAATTAAAATTTGACATGCATTTTGTATGTACTGTAGACTATGTAAATTAGTATTTGGTTTTAAAAATATTTGTTTTAGTATATTTAAGTTATTATCATCATTGGTATGGTAGAATTGGTATTGTTATGTTCTCTCTCGTCGTCTCATGGAATGTACCCCACCATGTAGGTACTGGTTGGAAGGCATATAACCTAAACAAACTTAAAACAAATACATACCTGTGGTAGTGATTAGACCTGAACCAGCGGCTACAGTATGTTGACCATTACAAATTGGGCGATGATACATTTTTTCTTCAAACCACCACACTTATTTTTTGTATTTAGCTACATAAGCTACACTTACTTAAGCCTGTCGTATGTAATATATTTATCACTGTGCCTATTTGTAATGATATGAATTAGGATCGCTACAGCCCTCCCAGTTTCAAAAGTCACCAGCCGCCACTGATTCGAACCAAGTTAATATGAGTTCTATCCTCTCCCATATCAATTGCTCTTGGAAGTAATTCCGTCATATTTCGCTTTACACCGTATCACACTTATTTGCTGTGAGACTATTTTATACACTTCCTTTCCCTTACAAGGATCATCATTTATTTTTATTGCCTGACGCGACTCTCTGATCTCTAAAGCTATAGCCATTCGCTCGGCTTAATCCATGGTTTGCGGTAATTGATACCTCAATTGTAAACATATGTTACGTTGTAAGCCATCTGTAAATGCTGCTAGTGACCTTTTATCGACATCCTAATATAAATTTTCTTGTTTCTCCGGATAATATAACTGCTGAATCGTTCTCTCACATAACTTATGACATCTATCGGCGAAAACTCCCACATTATAGCTTTGTTTCTGCTTTTCATTGTGCAGTATATAATAATTAAATTGTGATGGCTGATTCTCTTTAAATAATTCAGTCAATTCATCCATCAAAATGTTTAAAGGCGGTTCACGATGAAGTGAGCACTTTAGAAATGAACCTTACAAAAAATTCACTACCCCTCCATGCATATATTTTGATGGGCGCACTAAGTGACATTCGCCCAGTAAAGTTGGTAACAATGGATGGAAAGAAGTTCCATAAATGAACGTCGGATAAAAAGTGTCAGGTAACCAACTGCGTGTACGCAAGTATATCTTAAACACGGCTTTCAAAAAAGCTCATTTTACCGTAAATAGCCTATAATATTATATCTCCTCTCAATTAGAGAGAGATGGCGACAGAACACTATGCGAGGCCTTGTAATCTCATCTTAGTTAATGTTAATTTGTCCTTATCTGAAATGATGCCGAGACTTGCTGCATTTTCCACGCTTTCCAGTTATTCGTGAACAGGTAAAGAACCTTTCACGCCCAACTATCAAAACAACTGCTAAATCTTTAATTTGAGCTGTTACATGTGCAAGTAGTTGACCTGGTCCCTATGCTGGCACTGCGGGAGATGGATGAAGGACTGACTGTCTGTCGTCTTCCATCTTTGACTAGAGTCGCATAGCTGCTTTACATTAGAATTGTTCTGTTAGTCGCAAAACAGTCCGTTTCTTTGGAATATCTTAATTCGAACTGCTACGTGCAAGGATATTCATATTTATCTTTCTTTGAAATAGGTATGGGATCTAAACATGAAGCAACAACCACAGCCTGTTTTTAGTTTCGCTTTAAGCAACTACAGTTTGCGCTCTGCAAAGTTCACTGCTCCGTACTTCACATTAAATCAGATCTTTCAATTACGGATTTATGATAAACGCGATCCCTAGGTCTGATTTGCCTCACTATGCAGATCTCAATTTCCAATACTACTCGCCCAGCAGTATTTTTATATTCGTAAATATTGTAAGCTGGTGTTGGAAGATATTTCTTTGGTTCCCCTTTCGAAGCTGTTTCTAATCTTGAGTCTGTTGCTAATGCTTTGAGCTTCTCGTCAAATGGTTTCACTTGCGACAAGTCAATAGACGTGTTTCTTAAAACATTTGTGTATTAAGCGGCACGAATAATATTCCAATCCCTTAATTGCTTCAGTACTTGTAGATTAAACAATATATATATATATATATATAGACACACACACAATACTGTAAAATTTAAAATTTGCTTAGATAATAAGTGTCTCAGCAAAACACCTCATGATTTTGCAAAGTGTTGCAAAGAAGTGTGGCAGAAATCAAATAATTTATACAGCATTAATCTCTAACCCATGTGTGTGGAGTTATGTCCTCAGGGTCTACCTGACAACCGATACTACCAGTTCCTCTATTGTTTATAGGTCTATGGACATATGAAAATTCAAAATGATATAATCTGTTACGATAAACACGTTCGTTGTAGTCCTGATGTAGACGGTTCATTGTAAACTGAGCAATTTTGAAAGTTCTGTTTAAGATCTGCTTGTACGCACATCGCGTATTCTGCCACTATATATAAAATTATCATTTCCATTGCCATGATCACTTTGTTCGTGCGTCGGTCAAGAAGAGCAACTGTAAAATTATTTTAAAAAAAGTAAATAGCCAATTTTACAGATTTTCTTATTCTTATACGTATTTGCATTTAAAAAAAATAGAAACTAAAAGAAAATACTTGAGTATTCACAAATGTTTAGTTGTCAATTTTAATTTTACGCCAGGACATAGAACTACTTTCACCTCCATCGTTGCCAAATTTAATGGGCGCATGACAGCCAACATACCCGTCTAAATATATGCAGGTAGGTAGGTAGGTACAGCGATATGTTACCAAGGTTGATTTCAAAATTCCTCACTTTACCGTTAATTGCATTTGATCTCCTTTCTCGCTACGAAAAGTGTTCAATTTGTCAATTGAAATGCTAACAATCCCAAAAGTTATGCGGCAAGTTAATAATTGCCACTCGGCAACGTTATTCAACTCAAGCACAACTTCACGATTCACGTTCATATCACAGCTTGTCTGCACGCAGCCATTAATACAATATCTGTACTGAGAAAATCCTGACGTAATATAAACTATGACCTATAACCCTTTGGAGTGGGTTTGAGTTACAGCCATCTGGAGGAACATTTAAAACGCTATCACCAGTTTGTGGTGCCCGAGTAGTTAGGCAAGACAAACAAAACATAAGAATCAAAAGAATGAAGTTTCGACCATTTTCTACTACATAAGCATTCAAGCAATATAATACAACACTGAGATTACTCACTGTGACTACTCTGCAAGTCTGAGAAAGTTGACTCGGCTAACAAAAGAAAGTAAACTAACTAAAACAATTTCATAGTTGTTGATTGTCAGTGACGAAGGAGGTAGCTCCTCAGGCATTGTCCAGCGGAGTCGTCCCTGGCAGGTGGAGTGAACTCTCTGGAGTCGCTGGAAGAAAATGGCGTCCCCCAGCGTGACGAGGGATAATATAGTAACTTGTCTGGAGAGGGGAGAGTCTCCCACCAAGATGTAAGCATGGTGTGGCAGGGCGTTCTGTCGTCCGCCATGTTGGGAAAAGGACGAAAGGACTCTGTAAACTCCCCAAGTCCGCGTCCGCACAGAAATGTTCTGGTGGCACTCGAACCTTGTGAGGAGGAAAATCTCTTGAAACAGGACCTGACTTTCTGTAAGAACGTGGCTGTACCACACTCGTGTGGCGTATTCGATACGCGGTATCGTAACGGATAAAAGTTTCCGTCGAGGGAAACACTAATGTAGTTTGGGGATAAAAATGTTGTTAGTTGAACAAAATGCTATATCTTTTTCCTGAAAGCAGAGCTTGGTTATTTGTATTTGTTTATTTACCTCATGATCTACTAGCTTTTAAGCACAACTTAAGACAATACTACTGTCTTAAAACTAAAGGATTTATTTATTTTATTTGTGATTACCCCTTCAAGGACCTCTGAATGCCAAGCACAATTTTAACGCATTCAAAGACAATATAACGACAATATAATATAAATAATAAAATAAAATTTTGAGAGTGAGATTAGCTTAGTTGGTAGGTGGCGAGCGTCGTTAGAACATTATTATTTGTGCGTAGCGAAAATAATAATCTGTCTAGTTTTAAAATTACCAATGAACTGGGGATTTGTGTTTTAATTTACACTGTAAAAAATAATGGGACAAGTGTAAGGTAATATTCCCAAACTTGTGACGGAAACGTAGTTTTTCTTACGTGTAAGGTAAAATTACAGCACGTACATAGTAGTGGGAAATCCCATTCACGGATGGGAAAATTACTTTACGACATGTGGATATCCTCGCCCATTTGTAACTGTTTGATAATTGCATTTCATATATTTTTTTGCCTAAAATTAATTCTTATTGTTTAGTAATACAAACTCTTTATATGTGAAGTATAATTACTCTACTCTGGAGTAAAATTACAGCACGTGCATGGCGGTGGAAAATCCTGTAATTATGTGATTATTACTTTACGACGCTTGCGTCTCTTCAACATTGTTTTTTGATCAGCTAAGTGGGGAGGACGGGGGGGAAGAAACGATGCTTTGACACCCTAATATTCACTGATACTGTCACGCTGTCGTCGTGGTGTATTGGATAGCGCATCGGCCCTTCGTGATAGAGGGCAATTGTTTGCGCCCACCACCAGCAAGTGTCAGGGATTTTCACAGATGAGGTTTCGGTTGCTGTTCGTCAGAGGATACAGGAAAATAAAAAACTTTACTGTACTAATACTCCAGGAGGTTTTTAAATACAGTTTTAATATACAAAATAAATATTCCCTTACTTGTATGGGATTTCCCCCCCCCCCCCCCCACACACTTTTATCAGGTACATTTTCCGTACTATTAGGGAATAATACTTCAATTTTTATGTATATTTACTCTACATTTACGAGGTAATTAGCTTCCGTTACATGTAAGGGAATTTTACCGCAATTTTTTTTTAGAGTGTACATTTACACTAGCTCGAATTCTTTGAATGTCACTCTTCCCTCAACATCTGCTACCCGCCTATTGAGCTGCCAAACACTGTGTGTTGCTTAAATTGGCACTCGACACAAAGTTATATTTCCCAGTTTTGTTTTGATTAAAGCTGAAATAAAACTAACAGATCTGCGTCGTGAAATAGATAAACACTACTGAAGCACTCGTCGCTGGTCAGGCCAGTTGACATTCCTTTATGACCAGTTGTGCGGCGAGGAGGAGGAGGTGGGTGGTGGGAAGGGAGACGATACTAGGCAGTCTCGCGCATTCATACTTCTCCGTATTTGGCCGGTACGCGATACAAAATACAGCTGTTACACTAAGATCTTGGGTCGTGTTACGGAATGTTTTTAGTTTTCAGTTAATGTGAGTGTAAATACAGTTGAGATGTTTAGCAGACTCATAATACCGTGGTCTTGAGTGAGTGAGTGAAGATATTTGGGCGGCTCTTAACAGCGAGGTCTTGAGAGCCGGTGAGGGTGAAGCGGGGTGTGTATGGGCCCTGCAGCGCAGGAATACAAGGGCGTGGGAAACGGCAGATACCCGAGAAATCCCTCCGACCAGCAGCATCGCCCGGCAAGTTCCCCGCGTGGAAATAATGCTGGAGCGACTCCGCCGGGGATCGAACCTGGTTCGGTTTGGTGTGAGCGAAAATGTATTCACGCCATTTCAATTGGAGCCGAAGGGAGAGAGGTGTCCTGACATCGAGCGCCAAGTTAACAATGGCATTGATGGAAATACGGCATTTGTGGCGTGAGACAGTTCATGGTGTTACTGTAATAACTGAGTTATAGTGACCACATATGAGACGGCATACGTTGATGCGAAGAAGATAATGTGTGGAATCTTAAAACATCAATCTACATATTATCGTGTTACAGAAAATGTTTCTTTTGGTAATATGGTATTACACAAGGAAGTTTTAAACATGATTTGCCGCAATTTAATCATTAAATAATGCAGCATAAAAAGAGGCAAACTTACTGTGTAATAACTTACTTACTGAGCATGGAGATAAACGACAAAACGGTCTACCAATATTCCAGTTCTTAAAAAAATTCATGGGCAGCCATAGGCTAACACGACAGTTTAGGTATTATTTCGCGTGCAGTTAATAACATCAGTTTAATTTTACGCAACCAGAAGAGAATTACATCGGTTTTATACACTAAAGCGGTAGATGGCATCACTATGGCTACTTATTTCAGCCATGAATTTTTACCATTAATAATTGTTATTTTTAATACAGCAGTTAGTGTGCCGTTTATCTTTCAGGTCGTCTTTTTTTTTTTTTAACTAAACACACTTATATATATAATCATGGTGAATAAAAATTACGAAATATTTTACTAAAACATGCCTAATTACAAGAAGAACGCCGAAAGCGATAGAAGTGTTTCTTCTTCTAGCGTCAATGGACGGGAGGAGTACTAGAGCCAAGGTTGTTTATTTTGCAGCGAGAGGTCATTTATGGCTTCTCTCCTGGTAACATTTATATGTATCAAATATGCTACCTATTTCGTTCATAATGTCTCCTCCCACTCATCACTTGACAGTGCATACTTATTCTTAACGATCCAGCCACCAGATGACCAAAATTCTAACTTTGAATCCAACAGCATAATTATTTACATTTTCGAGTTATAGTCCAATGTAGATTAAATTTACCGCTGATGTAAACCACTGAAAGAGGAGTTAAATATTGACACGAATAAGTTTTTAAATTTGCAACCTGGAACCATCGTGGGTGGCGATCAAGAAAATCCGATGTTAACAAAATTGGCAGATAGAGTTTGGCACTGCAGCTCTGAATCTATCATCTACATTCAAAATACAATTGCACCACTTGAGTGCCAAAGGATCAAATAATATATTACGTTTAATGAGAACTGCCAAGCTTAGTGCCGGGGGGGTTTACAGGAAGGGGGGTTGGGCCGCAATTTTGGGTTCGTTTCGCCGCGTCTCATAACTTCCGCGTAGTATAACTTTTGACTAGGAGAAGCTACGACGCTCGTTTAGGTTTCTATCGACAGCTCTCGTCAAGATCAATCTATTGTGTGTATAGAAACATTCGTGCGGCGAGCATTGTGGTGAAATTGTATGAGTCTAATGTAAAAAATTTAGAACACCTAACACAATTTCGGCCTACACTCGTCAAAAAGCCAAGTCGAAATACATAAATCGTATACGGTTGGAAAGAGAATCTCAAAAACAATCCAGTGATATAGGCTGTTCACGATAAAGTGAGCACTTTTTAAGGCCCTCCCAAATAGCTTTAACCATTAGTAAATATGTGTTATTTGCAGCATCGGACATTAAATTTTGAGAGTGGTGAAAGTATACACCGTGTTTATTAGGCACGTGACCATTATGATATTATAAAGTAGCTTAAACATAAAAACTGGCTTTAAAAATTAATTGGAGGGCCTTAAAAAGTGCTCACTTTACCGTGAACGGTCTATACCCATAAAACCCCATATGATCGAGTGAAGCGGTGCCGGGAACGTAACAAATCATCAAGGCGTCCGAGCGCGGCAAAGTGGACGCATTTTCATGAATGTTGTGGTAACTTTCGAAATTACCAACATGTAAGTAACCTATGACATGGTGCAGGTCCTTCAAAATAGATTTAGCTAATGCCATTTTCTCGAGAGAGTAATAATCTTCAGACTCGCTTATGAGTCCGACATTCTTTGATTCTTCTGAATCATTCGTGTTCGCAACTTTCTTTCTCTCTTCCTTTGTACCATTCGTACTCATTACTTATGTGATGAAGAATCGACACATGTTTTTCAATCAACAACTCACTCTCTCCACCACACCACTAAACCGCCCACCAAAGACTATTTTTAGTACGTGCTTTTTAAGCATCAATTTCGGAATACCTTTGTTGAACACTTTTATTTGTTTCCTTCATACATTTCTAATGTGCCACACATCGAATTCATGTAATGGCGTCCTCCCATATTCCTGCTAATAAAAAACTGCTTACTATCGCATTTTTATTTCGCAGTTGGTTTATGTAAGTACAAACTTGACATGCATTTTTTCCAGGCATTGTTCCACGATACCTTTCCGCAAAAGTTCGAAGCGAACAATAACATAATAGAGAAAATATTTTTAGCGCAGAATCCTAAGGAATCGTGCTGTTCGTCTTATGCTAGCTAAACATTTGAAAATTTTTTTAGAGTTCTTTTATGTTCGTGTACCTTTCGTTTTCCCACACCCAGTTTATAACGGGACAGATTATACCGTTGGTCATTTTATAATAATCCGTTTTTGAAAACATGCAAATGTCCAGAGATCTACAAATTAATTGAACAGTTTAAACAAAATCCGGGATGTATATACAATGATGAAGTCCTATCCGCATTTCCCCCTGACTTTTTGCCAAAAAAAAAATAACATAACGAAAATACCAGGAATATACATTTCTACAAGTACACGACACAGTTTCCTATACAATAATACTATATATTGCTTATTTCAATCCTAGTCACTGCATATTTTTAATAAGGCTAGTAAACAAATACAGGCAAGTATTATATTTTTTTATGGTTTTTCCTGTTCAAATATGTAATAGGATAGCATATCCATTTTTATTTCATCTGAAATATCACTTTAACTACTATAATCCACTTCTGACACACCAGGTTCAAAACACTTTCAATTAAAGTATTATTTACCGCAACGTTTCTTCATGATCAGAATTTCATTAATGGACATATACAATCGCTACGAGATTCACGCGACTAGCGGTTTGGAGTTTGAGCCATCAGGATTATTATTAACGTGACGCAAAGCAATTTTGCTTTCGTCCAAGACGCAAAACCATACTTTGCGTAATAGGCGATTCACAGTAAAATGAGCAATTTTGAAATCCCTGCCTACGATCTACTTGTATGCACCTTATGTATTCTTTCTCCTTATGTTAAAATTACCTTGACATAGGCCTTATCACTTTGTTCATGCTTTGGTCAGGAGAAAATGTGGAATTGTTAGAAAAGTAAATATGTTACAAATCTGGTATTTTTTACACTTAGATGCAGTAAAAAAAACAGAAAGCAAAATAAATAATTTAAGTACTCACAAATGGTTACATAACACTTTTTATTCGACTTTAAGATATGGAACTACTTTTCCTCCATCGTTACCAACTTAGCTGGGCGCATGTCACTCGGTGCTCCCGGTAAAATATATGCACGTAGGAGAAGTGATTTTTTTCTAAGATTGATTTCAAAAGTGCTCACTTTATCGTGAACAGCTTTTAGTCATGATAACGACCGCTCGGTTCGCGAACGCGAAGTTTGCGCCGACAATCAAAATGGTCGCAAACTTAACGCGGAAGACAGATTCCGCGCAAACCAAATCGCGTCTTGCACAGCAAGAGAAAATGGCGGATATTTTTCATGCGTTGCAACAATATCGTGAATTAAAGCTGTTGTAATCTCTTCTTTGTGGTAAATATTATTCACGCTTTCCAAATTTGTTTTAAGCCTCACAAAAATTAATACTCGTTTTTAAAAAGTACGTCCGTTGGCTACAATTTCGTAGTTCGCTCATTCCACACGCGTAATATTAAACTGTCGTGATACGTTTACTTTCCATGTGCGCTGTAGCACAGTGTTTAGCCTCGTTGTCTTAGTTCTAGAGGTGGAATGTTAGTGAGTTCTCTTCTGCACTAGTATAATATTTTTAACGAAGGGGGGGGGGGGGGGGGGGGGTGTCTGTGTTAACTACTTCTTTTAAATTTTTTTTTCTCACGGTGCGCATAAATTATGAGAAATTTTTGTACACCTATCTTTATCATATTTTACGAGATAAAATTACAACGAACAAAATGAAATGCTGCTCATGGTATGAAATATTTCTTATTTAATAACACTTTAAGGACACTGCCTACCGGCTGGCAGTTGCGAAATTTAAATAGGAAATCTCAGGTTAAGGAAATTTCGCTTCATGTATTCTTCACGGACTTTTTAGAAGAAGTTTCCCACAATGGATATCATTTTATAACATGTATAGCCTGTTTGCAAGGAAATTTTAAATTTTATGTTTATATATATATATTCGACTTCCAAGCGCTACAGTTGCAGAGGATACATAACAGGTTGTTTATCTTGAATTCATACTTCTATGCGAATTCTTCAACCTCGCAATCTTCTTCAAACAATATTATAAGGAAATTATCATAAGTTATCTCCTAGAGCTGTGCAACGTGAGCTGTAACATACTTAATATATTTCTTCCTGTTCCTACGCCTTACACAATTAACTACTTAATCGAACTGAGGCTTGTCGAACAAGACATCTGGCAGGTAAGTCGGAATTTCAGCCAAAACATAAGTTTGGCTACAGGCACGGCACTTCCCCGCGGCCTTCCTGCAAATGCAATGATATGCTGAAGTCGCTTGATCTAGATTCACGATTGCTTTTTCGCTGGCACCACAGATGAGGTACCTCGGGACGGGTCGGAAAACTTGCATATTTCGGGTCGCGAATCAAGTGAGACAATTGCGAAAGAAGGTGGGTCGGCTCACTCAAGAAGGAAGGAAGGAACCTGGCAAGCTTATTCCTATATTTATCTCTAAGGTGGTTACGCCCCTTTCAGTCATCTTACGCATTGAGTATTCTAACATGCCTCCGATCGGCATCCCTGGGCTGACGACCTGTCTCGGCTGGGGAACCCGGGAACTTCCAGCACCGATTGTCTGCCTCTCGGCGCTGTGTTCCCCCTAGGGGCGATGCCCGAACCCGGCCTGCCACGGCACTGCGCATTCACACACAAACACCGCTGTGGCGACTCTAATACCCCATGCTACGTGTTACAACTCTATTCAAACTGTCAACAATTATTACGTATATGAATATTAGTAAGTTTAAGTACAACGATTACGTTACTGTAACAGACATCTGCGTGTATCAGCTTGCAGCATGTCTGCCTTGAGCTGTTAATTGTTATTTAAATAAATTTAATAACTTAAAAATCAATAATCAAATTGGCAATCCTTTTTAATTCTTACACCAGACGGTCCACAATACATGAAACGAAATTCATATCATCACAAAATAAATTATTGCAATTTAGTGAGAGGAGGAAGGTTTTTTCCCCACATTTCGTATTAGTGTAAATATTGGGTTGCATGATAAAATACGACTAAAATTTATTCATACATAACATTGTTTGAATTTTAAAAACTCGTAAAATATTTTGTTTGAGTTTATTTATTTGATTATAGTGCCAAAAGTAGCCATAGGACAATTTTCGGCTGCAATGTTAAAAAATATTAGACAAAATTTTGTTAAGGTTATATCTTAAAGAAAGATTATTTGTGTAAATGAAGCGTTCACGGGAAAAAAAGGTGGAATGTCAATGCAAGTCAGGATATATCCATTAATTAAAGAAAGGGGATTGTCAATGCAATATAACACATAATAATACCCATGCACACGTGAAAAAAGGGAAACGTTATCATCAAACAATGGAAGAAAGGGAAATATCAGCTCGTATAAGTGGTAACATCGCTATTGTGTATGTTATAGCAATATTTTTTGGTATTTCCAAGAAATGGCTAGAAACTTTACAAAAAAATCTAAAGTTACTTAGAACACCTCACATACTTGGACACAGAAAACATACAAATCGCCTATAAAACTGTCGCAATTAACACGCCATTACATTGATGATCACATACGGACTTTTAAAGATAGACAGAGCCACTGTATTCTTCATGATTCGCGCAAAGTAAATTTGCCAGAGAGCTTATCCGTTAAGAAAAAAAATGCATGCTATATTTGCGGAAAAACGCCCCAATTTGTTTGTGCCATATGAAAGCTACAGAAAAATATTCTGTAACACATTTAATATTAGTTGTGCATATCCTCTCTCAGAAACATGCAGTACATGCGGCACATACAGCTGAGATTAGAGGTAGAAATAAAAGGGTAGATGTACTTAAGAAAGACTGTGAAGTACATGCGACACATACAGCTGAGATAGAGGTAGAAATAAAAGGGTAGATGTACTTAAGAAAGACTGTGAAGTACATGCGACACATACAGCTGAGATAGAGGTAGAAATAAAAGGGTAGATGTACTTAAGAAAGACTGTGAAGTACATGCGACACATACAGCTGAGATAGAGGTAGAAATAAAAGGGTAGATGTACTTAAGAAAGACTGTGAAGTACATGCGACACATTCAGCTGAGATAGAGGTAGAAATAAAAGGGTAGATGTACTTAAGAAAGACTGTGAAGTACATGCGACACATACAGCTGAGATAGAGGTAGAAATAAAAGGGTAGATGTACTTAAGAAAGACTGTGAAGTACATGCGACACATACAGCTGAGATAGAGGTAGAAATAAAAGGGTAGATGTACTTAAGAAAGACTGTGAAGTACATGCGACACATACAGCTGAGATAGAGGTAGAAATAAAAGGGTAGATGTACTTAAGAAAGACTGTGAAGTACATGCGACACATTCAGCTGAGATAGAGGTAGAAATAAAAGGGTAGATGTACTTAAGAAAGACTGTGAAGAGCGTAAGGAAAATGAAGCAGAATTGCGTCGCACTGAACAATTTTTTTAGTTCTTTTACGAGAAAAATCCTTGTAAACGGTCGCATTCGTCCTGCGTAAGTGGAAGGTCGATGGGTATTGTGCTAATGTTGCACATTCTGGGCTGCCTCCAATCTTGACCGACAACAATCGCAGAACCCTGAAACGAGAAATTGTCAAAAGTAGAGCACAGCCCATGGCTACCATCCGACAGGAGTTTCATGCAGCAACAGGAGTATCGGTTTCCATTGGAACATTGCGTACAGAGGCCCGACGACTTGGATATTTCGGAAGAGCAGCTGCACATAAGCCCCATATCACGACAAGCAATAAAGCTTGGCGACTCAGGTGGTGTTTGGACCGTCGCAACTGGACACTGGAGCAGTGGAGATCGGTTCTGTGGAGTGAAGAGTCGAGGTTTACATTATTCCGGTCCGATGGACGTGTATGGATGTGGCGTTTACCCAGGGAACGGCTTCTGCCGGAGTGTGTAGTGCCAACTAGGGAGTTCGGTGGTGGTGGAGTGATAGTGTGGGGCTGTTTCATGGCCTTCTGCATAGGACCGCTGGTATTTGTCTGTGGTAGCATGAACACAGAGGCCTATTGTAACATTCTGGATAATGATGTGCAATTTGCCACTCAGAACGTGATACATCTAAAAAAGGGTGAAGTGTTTTATACAAGGAAACGGCTTGAAAGTCAGCTTGCGTCACAAATATAATCAGATAAGGGAGTAATTGCAATGGAAGATTACATAATGTATTGACTAATAATGTTTACTACTGCAGACAGCTTTCATTCTTCACTTTCAATATACATGATTTGTCTAGGTGACATCATGTTTTCTGTACATACAAAGCGACAATTGCACGAAAATAACAGATGCAGTGTGTTATATTTTACGTTATTTTATATTTTGTGAATTGCATAAAGTGATAAAACATCTGACACTCTTCTGTGATGGTGCATGTGGACAGAACAAAAACTGGACTGTTTTCTATTCCTCTATTTGGTAATCTATGGTACCAAACATCAAGTTTCTGTGATAATTGTGTTTCCAATTAGTGGGCACTCATACCTAAAGTGCGATACAAATATCGCACTAATCAATCAGAAATATCCAGCCAAAACACCATATGACTGCACTGTTAGAAATTTCTGTACATGAACGGAAACTTTTGCGGAGATGAAGAGTTAACTTACGGAAAGGCACTCCGTAATGATCAGTAGCGGAAATGACCTCCTTATATATATATATATATATATATATATATATATATATATATATATATAAAATACGGAAGCCTTTCCTATTCTTATGGCTACAATTTTGAGACACGAAAAATGTAGATGATACCTGAAGCGTATAAAAATCCCATCTTTACAGTACTACATCCTGTAAAATAGGTCAGTAGTAGATGAATGGCAAACCACTCATGGAGTGGCAATTCGTAGATTCTTGTTCAAATTACCTCCACAGGACAAACCCTTCTTTATTCACGGTGAAACACGCACATAGAGAAAATAATAAAACTTTTTTTCGTAATCTCATTTAATAAACCACACTTATTTCAAGCGCTCTTACACGACTTGATACTAAAACAGGCGTGTTCGTCATTTTCATGTACAATCCTTGTTTATGAAATACTTCGTGTAAAGGTATGGTAAGTGAGTTGTTCGAGTTATTGTATGTTAATTTTCCGATTCGTGTTCAATTCAAATCCCACTAGAGGACAAAATATTTAGAGTTTTTTTTTTTTATGATTTCTCTGTTATATGCAGTGAAATAAATCTAAAATGAAATTCTTTTTCTTACCGCTGATTGTAAACCTGAAATAAAATCATCGCAAACTCACTAACATGACTAGAAACTAAGAGGTACGTGCATGATTATTGGGGGATTTACTATTTACCTCACTAGTTGTTTGTAGAAGGGTTTTAGGTGAGTGGTTAATGGGTTGGGCTGTTAATATTTTTTCTGTGTTCAAATCCCGCCACCAGGAATTTTTAAAAAATTTTATAGTTACTTTTATATACCGTGAATCACCCACATAACGGAAGTAAAACATTTTTTGTTACCCATTTTTATAAAGACCACATTTAAAAAAAAATACTTGCACGTTGGCACGTCCCGTGAATTTAAGAAGCTTTATGTGAGATTTACGGAGAGGGCGTTATTGGGAAAAAAAACCCAAGAGACCGCAATTTAACGCAGAGGTCTAGATAGTTTGTACCCGGTATTTTACCTAATTTTACGGACATTTTTCTAACAGTGTGGGTGACTCATTTCAAGGGATCATGTAGTAAGCCCTCAACATTCCATGTTGTAGAAGTTGAACAATCAATGAGTCACCAATGGACTATTTATTTGACACCTCTCTACCGAAAAGTATATTCATTTAAACAAGACCTGTGAGGGAACTTATAATTTCCATGCTGTACCCACGAGTGATGGAATATTGAGACACTTACAATGGCCACTGGGAGAGGGACCTTTTGTAAAAAGACCAAGACCAACATTATGCTTTTCAGCGGCATCTTTCACTGAGTGATATTATTCCATAGAGATCTTATGACAGTAGGTGGACGAGTTATATTAAATATTTCCTCCTTTGCCAACATGCATGGTATGTTGCGATCTGCGAATCTTATTGCCTTACCCTCCTACTTGTCTGCTTCAGGTTTACTCGCAATATACAAAGAACAATTTACTGATTTGTAAGCAAGTCTTCAGGATAGTTTGTGGACCAGAAAGTATATCCTAGAATGATAGCCTTCCTCACAATAATGAGGCAAACAACACCAGAGAAACAATGGACGCAGCTTGGTGATGTGCTAGAATGTGTATGAATACTATGTCTGTGGTTACAACACACCCGACATGCCCTGTTTTTTTGCGTGACAAATGCGTATTTCTATTAATTTGTATTTTATTTTACGAATACGAATTTGTTCTACTATGTCAGATATACGTGGGTAGGATTCCAGGACAATCGGTTTTTCAGTATATATTCAGTTATTTTTATACATGTATTGTACATTATACTAAAGGTTTAAAGTTACTCATTAGATTATCTCATACTGTGGAAAATGTGACACCCCCCCCCCCCCGCCCTTTTTCTCGTTTATCCTTCAAATGTTATATTATTTATATGTGATAGTTACGTTCTGCATATGTGTAATCATAAACTAAGAATACTGCCTTCAAGATGTTTTCAGAAGTTCGTGTTTTTGCATGAAAAGAGTTATTGAGAATGAATGAATGATAACGTTTAATGGTGTGTGTTATATTTCTCCTTTTTTATAGCTTCAATAATGCAAGGCGGTAATGGAATGCAACCTCCAGTGAATGTAATAAAGCTTGAAAACCCAGGATATTACTGCAACAGCTACACGCCTCCAGCGCCTGACCATAACACAATGATGTCTGGATCATACAGTAAGTATCCAAATCCAATTTTCTATTGACCTTTAAAATTATATGTTTCTTATGTGCATATTATTGAACTACAACTAAGCAGAGACATGTTTCCATTGCTGTCACGGAATTTACATAATGTTACATATAAGCTCGTAAAAAAACTTTACTAACGACTTCCAGCTGTCATGTACCTAGGCAATAAAAAAAATTGCTTTTCAGAATTTATATTTTTGTTAGTAAAATGGCGTAATAAATTCTTATCTGAGATGTACAAAAAATTACTTTTCCTATCACGGAATGTCTTATTTACACGGGGCCGCGATGGTGTAGTGGTTAGACTACTCGACATTCACCAAGGCGAACCAGGTTCGATTTCCGGCGAGGCTAACCCGGGATTTTCGCATGTGGGAATCGTACCAGACGATGCCTCTGTTCGGCGGGTTTTCTCGGAGATCTCCCTTTTCCCGCACCCTTGCATTCTGACACTGCTCGATACACACCTCGCTTCACACTCATCGGATCTCAAGACCTCGATGTTAAGAGCCGCCCATATCTATAAACTCACTATTATTTATACAAAACATAACAATTTTATAAACTTTATTCTGCATTCTAACACAGTCATTTAGTCGGTGGGTTACTACCGAGCCAAAGTTCATGGGTTCAATTCCCGCTCAGATCAGGAATTTTTCAAGTGTGAAAAACTTCCTTCCCGGGTGAGAGACTTGATATTCTGTTGTTCTTTTATCTTCAAACTGCCAGCAATCACAGAATAACCCCATTCCATCGGCATGCTGCGAGTTCCACATCCGTGACGTACTCATTGTATATAGTCACGATGTATGTTACTTGTTAGTTTAGATGTACATGCAATAAATAAAGTCTAAATTGGCAGGGGCGCATTTTGATACATGTATAAAAGTAGGATACATGCGGATACATGCATCGTTTATGGCATAAAATGTTGTGTTTAGTTAGTTATTTTAAACTAAAAGCAGTGATTTACCTGGCGATTACTAGTAGTCGTAAACCATTTTTTCATTCGCCTAACACAAACTCGGCCTGAGCGTGTGCATGGCGAACTATCAGCTACTGGTGTTATTAGCTTTTGCCGGAAGAAATGGCAGAAGATTTCACAAAACCACACTCGGAAAACCTACCATGAGTTGACGTCGTTATGGTACTCAGTCATGTATTTACCCCAATTATTCTGCTGGAGCAGAAATGAAAGGGGGTCTTACAAAGGTTCATACCTAAGGCCCTACTCTCGTGATCCTTAAACCATAGGGACTTTTAAATAACATCTATGTACAGTATGTCATCCACATGTGCATTATAAGCTTGACTGTATTTAAGTGATGCAATCTGTCTATTACCCTTTTAAGCTGACCGCTCCAACTCAAATGTCTCTAAAGGAATAGACTAGGGGCGTGGCTACAATTTACTCACAGGTCATCAGTTGGACTTATAGACTTGACAACTCTCCTTAGTAACTCTGATAGTGAGTAATACTCTCAATAATTAACTCAATTAATGATTTAACAATATTATTTGTTATGGACTCTAACACAAGACAATATTTGCAGGTTAATCTCAACAAATCGTTATTATATCGCAATAATAAACACTACTTAATAAAGCTGCTAGTGAATTAATCTGGGAAATCCTTCGTTATCTGAAGTTATCCAAATTGGACTCCCCTCTGGATTAATAAACAGAACGGGTTGGTCAGGCCCGCACCGCAGAGAAGACCTCTCAGGATTCCCTGATGGATCATCTCCTCTGGAGATGTCGTCTCTCAATACCGGAGCACCAAGGCGGTTAGCGGCGGCAGCACCCTGAGCCATCGATGACCCGATGTAGGAAGAAAGAAAGAAAGATGGCCGACACTCTGGCTACCCCCTTTATAAAGTCTGCCCCCTCTTCCCCCCACAAATTATCCACCTCTCGTCGTTGGTCGAGTGGCACCCTGAGGCTCGTGTCAAAGTTGGCACCAGGCAACACCTCGTTTGCCATAACAAATCGCAAATGAGGACACAAATGGTTCAGAAAATGCATTGACCACGGCGATTTTATTACTGAAGTAAAAGAGCCGAATATCTAGCAATATCGTGTAAGTACACCATTCTTGTCTGTTTTAACTTAATATAGAGTATAGCTTAATAAAAGTATGTAACGCTGGCATATTTTAAACAATTATCTATATATTTTAAAGCAGCACAATCTATGAAACATATAGTGTTGTATTAAAGTCACTCGCATCGCAGCCACACGACAGCTTACTATCGCCATGTCGGTTACAGGGCGTGCAGTGTCGATTACCAAATCGTCTTATCTGTCAACCACTGGTGGCTCTGCGGCAGTCAAAATGGGCCGCTTGCTCCGGAACATGTGAAAGCTCCACTTCCCATTGGACATTAGGCATATAGCTTTGCATAGAGAAGTAAGAAATATAAATGAAAACCTGCATATTTTTAGCAATTTAATACACTCTGTGTATCTAACGTATACATCTGATATTGCATTATTTACTGTCTAACTTCTCACCTCATTTAAAGGAACACTTATTGGCATGTGCGTGTAGAGCGTTTAATTTCTAAATGTAAGTCCTAATCTTGTTTTGTTTCAAAAATATTAATGTTTATCGGTATGTGTGCTTCTTGCATCTTGTTCCATTTTGTCTCCGTACGCTTACAGTAAGCCTGTACATACATCTGTACAAATTTTAGTTATGTTGACATAATACTATGGTATATCCTCAGGTTAATACAACCTAAGCGGTATCAGGTAAATGCAGATAATAAATTATGCCTCCCATACCAAAACTCGCTAACTTCACTTGAGGAAAATTTTCAGGAAACACGAAGAAGTGTTTTTAGGGACTAGGACATTTACAAGCAGCACAAATGGCTCGGGCCAGTTAAGATGACATTGCTGGTGAGTATGTACTAATCTTACATAAATACAACTGAGGAATTCAGTAAAAAGTGAAAAAGAGTTATGGAGTTAACGAGTTTTGGAATGACTGAAAGGAGAAACAAAAGTTATAAAATTACAGTATGTGGAGAAGGGCAGTTTAGAAATGACCACTCAAGTAAAGTGAACCGTCATTGCTCCCCAGTTGCAAACAAATTGTAAAACATATGCTAAAAAAATTATCAGTATGAAAAAGAAATAATTATGAAAATTACAAAATGTATTAAATGCATAAGACAGTATTAAATATACATAAAAACACACGAAATGATACTATAGAATGTTCTCGCTAATTGACACTCAATTCCTGAAATAAAGGAAGATGCATTAATTGGTGAAAACGGAAAAAACAAACACTTTAGATTGAGTAACATCAGTGTGTTCACAATACAAACTATCTTCGCCATCACAAACGTCACTTTGTGTTGAATCTTCTATGTGATTGAAAAGGTTCTTGAAAAACTGACAACGTTCATCTTCAGCCCACTTCTCGCCAAAATGACTGTCCAGTAAGGTTCTTGACGTCCGTAACTTTCGCTGGATTCAGTATCACATCTCTTGGCACAAGTTCAGGGGTGCAGTCACCAAACCGTTTCCCTCTATTGATCACACCTACCCTCTCCTATAGTGGCATAATAGTTGGGTTCTCTCCAGTCACAGTGACCCTGCCGAGTGATGTCTGTTTAATAATGTGTATCTTGGCTAATGCAAACTTGAAAATGCCAACTTGCAGGTAACTTAAAAACTTGGCGTGTATATTCTTTCCAATTTTTCACATCACAATATTCACCTATCCGTACGACCTTCCCAATTTTTTGAAAAACATTCAAATACTGTGTGGGATCGTAAATCACAGGTATCTTTATTGGGAATCTCTCAATGTTACCAATAACCTTATTTGAAGGTAAAAAAAAAAAGCCCCCACGAACAGGAAAAATCAGTTCAATATGTTTCATATTTCCTGAAATCATAGCAGAATTACGGTTCTGCTACTTCCTCCCACATCCATCTGCATATATCTTAATGATAGAACAATGTGCCAATTCGGATTCAGTTAAACAATGCCAAAAAGCAGACGATATCACATTTAAACCTTTCTTATACTCATGCGCCATTCATCTAAACAGTGTGACTCTATCATCTGTGAACTTTGATCTAGATGACCCCTGAACGATGTTGTAGTTGTTGGTGTGCATCTGTCTGCCGTAATAAACTATTTTCTGTGACTTTTGGGCTCACCAAATTATTCTGGCAATCGAACGATAACTGAATTATTCTTGGTGGTTCTTCTTTCAGAATGCCAAAAAAAAAATAATCCTTTGCCCTTAATTTTTGGACACTCTACTCGATCAACAACTATTCTGTCTTATTAATAACTCTTTCGCGTGTTGCTGACACCTGGAGTGAAATGCATATTAAACATGCATCCGTAACTGGGGTTCCCAAACCCACATTGTACTCTCTAGTAACAATGTTTCTGAAGGAGGTTTTCTTTGCCTGCTGAGAGCTAGAGGTTACCTTAGCATTATACATTCTGTGTTGTATACTGATTGGCATGTCACAGGCTAAATAATGCTTAGCGAGGTACTTGCCTCGGCAGTATGGGTTTCTGTAAATTTAAGAGTTTCGACAAAGATTCGTAAGCTTTTCCTTTGCTCCACGTACTTACATTGAATTCGTGCTCCTCCACATTTCTCGCATGGCATTTGTCCAGCTCGCTAATGGTTGCGTGCAATTCTCCGAACCCTATCTATTGATACATGCGGATTATATGAAGAAATGTTCATTGGCAGACCTGAACTCGAAATTTGTCTGCTTTCTGTAACATCACAAAATATTTAGTATTAAAACCTTTATTACTACCTTGGCCAGAACCACGATGCCTCTTTGGTGTATGAACTGTAATGTGATTCAAATGCGAATCTTGTTCTATTTTACTCCGTGACGAGTACAAGTTTATGTGAAAAACTTGGATATCATTCATCTTCAGTGTTCTGTATTTCAATATTTGACCATTATACTCGCATACTGGGTAGGCCTGTGGATTCATAGGAGAATGCCTGCAAACAATTAAACGATACATTTTCTTACACTATATTGTGTTCAAACATAACAATACGAAAGAACACAATAGGATAGCACTCTAAACCATTCACAAACAATTCATAACGGCCTGGTATAATCTTAACCTCATGGTAGCAACGCTCATGCATACGTTTTCATTTTCTGAACTGTTTTATCCCATATACTCGCATTACTCGATCTTTTTTGTCCTTCCCTTTCACGGGATGATGCTACAGTTTTGTCGCTATAAATTTTTTATAATGTGTTGTTTTAATCACGTCAGTAAGAGTAATAACAACACAAAACACTCAGCACGCCAACAGCAATTCACTTTGCAAGACAGGCCATAGAAGATCACATCACATGACTGCAATGCATTACCTTCATTGGCTACTTGGATATAGCCGATTTTGGAACGATATCGGCGATGGAGTTAGCGAGTTCTGGAATGATGACCGAAATTTAAACCCCTATTTCAATAGGTATTGACAACTTATGGATTTTTTTTTTACTTTATTAGTTAACCTTGTTGAAGATGTAGCAAATACAGGAGGTAACTTTATTTCACAAAAAAAAAAAAAGTGGAGTTAGCGAGTTTTGTAATGGAAAGCCTTAAATAAAAAAACAAGTAATATGAATTGTACACATATTTTTGGACGCTATACTGCACTTTTATACCTTTCGTATAGCTTTTACTTTCAAGACAGTAACTATATAACACCTATTTATGCAGTTAAATGCGATATATTTTATATAGGCCTATAAAACTGTTCAAAAAGGCTATACAACTGTTGTGGAGCAATATACTTTGTCATTGCCGACTGCTATAAAATCAGCGGGCCCAGTTTTTATGCCTCTACACACTATTTTTAATGATTGGCGTACGTAAAGAACGTGAATTAGAATTTATATGATATGCCTGTCTGTGCCATGCCCCTAAAATAGTATTTCGTGGGAAAAAATGTGCCAACCACTAATAAACCATTCACCAAATGCAATAGATGAAGCAAAAATAATTGTTCATTGAAATGATGATGTAGCTTACTTGGTGGTATAGTAATATTCCTATTTATCTGGAACTTTCGAAAATACGGAAATCAGATTTTTTCCAAAAATTACGAATTTATATTATAATAACTGTTAGTTGTGTGTTGAATTATTTAATAAAAATAAACAAATATAGAAAAAAACATATGTAAGCCGAATTGCTATGTATAACATACGAGGATACTTGAATGCATACATGTATATAAAGTGTATTTTAATATTCCTACAACAGAATGGTTAAAATACATAAACGGTTGATTTAAATGAAACATTATTAAGGTTACCCTTTCCTTACTAGGTTTTTTTGACGCATGTATGAATATTTTTTCCAAAATTCTGTGTAGTGTGCCCGTACAGTTTGGTCAGAATACATTATTTACTATTTCTTAAAATTTAGGGCTTATTGCTGGTTTCGGTATCCATAGCTTAATCCAAATTGTGCTGACGAGAAACCGCTAAAGACCCACGAAAACAAGGGACGGACTGACTCCCGTCTGTGCAGTGACATCGTGACAGGGTCATGGGCACGAGCCACATTTGGCAGGCATTCAATTCGCGATACTTTCGCTTGACTAACTTTCTTCAGTCAAGTTCAATAATGGCTGAAAACTAGCCACCGGAAAAATTACGTGCATGTTGGCCTTTACCAGCAGTCTCCTTTGTGGTGCATCTAGGACACAACTGCCTTTGGCGCTCTACATTTGTGCTCCTTGTATCAAATATAATGGGAGAGTTTTAACATATTTAACCAGGCATGTGACGTCACTTATGGAATCTGTTGCAGTAACTATCTGCCGTTCTATATTTGTTCTTACTATCCAAAATGTTTATTTACTATCTAGCCAGTTTTTTATAATTTAATACTCCCTGATTACCTTCTTTACTTTCTCGATTCGCATTGTATGTCAGTTCAAACAAAGAATTAGCAATGATATGAGCCAGAATGAACTGATTTTATATCACATATTCAGTTCAGGTAGTTTTAAGGACACTGCAATAAAAAAATATTGTAAACACATTGCCTGACGAAGGAAATGCCACACAATGAATCGATGCTTAAAATTCCACAAAGTAAGCATATAGTCAATTCACAGTTTCTTAATAATTTTTCAATCAAACGTCTGAAAAATTATCCTATATATATATGACGTGCTTGGTTGTTAACTGAATAAGTTTAACGCCTTGCCGACGATACAGTTTTTCGCCATGCACCATGGTCTGCACAGCGCCGTGCTTAGAAATAACCGTGGGTGCATGCGGAGGCTTTCACAGGCGCCGGCGCGCTCCATGGACAGCTTTACACTGTCGACCGCAATGCGCCGCGGATGGCCGCCGTTGTCCCCCACGGCGCCCATCTCATTCTGGCACGCTGCGGCGCCGTCCACTGTGTCGAATGTGCACACAGCTAATGGACGTGTTCATAAGTACCGGCCTTCCATCGTCCGCTGTCCACCGGACGAAGCCTCCACCGGACAATTAATCAGCACAGCGTGGACGACTAGACTAAGCGTCCAGTGCTGATTTGTACACGATGTAAGAGTTGGATGCAGAGCTGTTAATTAGCCTGATATCAAGCAGAGGGGTTCTACGAGTCTAGAAGTGCACTATTCACTTTCAGGGTTGCCAGATTATTCTACTGCAAAATCGCCAATATTACTATCACAAGTAGAAAATTTGCAAGAAACATTGTAGTTACGCAGAAGTCTCTCATATTCAGTACACTTCTACAGAAGTCTGTGCCCAAGTGTGTATATTCGAGTAAAACAGCCTTTCCAGTGCATCCCTTTCCAGCGCACATTTTATATAGCATCAGTATCATCAAGATTTGTATAGTACTTTGCAGAAGGCTCAGGAGAATAATGTAAAAGACAAAAAATAAAACAACATTTCAATCAAACCTTGTTCACTGTTCACAAAATTATCTTGAGCATATTTCAAATATAGTTATTTCCCATTAATCAGCTACACTGTAATAGAAACATGTCCTGTGGCCATCCATCACATTCATGCAATTTTTTTATCCACTGACTGATGCTTATTACAGCAGAGAGGTACCATACAATGCACACGATCACTTTGGATGTGTAATTTCAATGCCACCAACAATGCAAGAAACATGTCCTTTTCCTTTTGTTTTTTTTTCTATTATTAGTAAAGGACATTTAACACAATTAAGTCAAAGCTTCAAGTGCAGAAGTCGCACAGATAAGTAACTTTCCTTTTCTCCTAGGATGTGCTGTCTTTGTGAGTCCAGTTATTACACTTGACATTAGAGAATGTATACCATAGCTCTCTGTCGCGCCCAAATTCCCCATAAAGAGTGCATCGTTTTTGATTAGCTGTCTGCACTCCATCAGAGTCTACAATTTCATCAAGGTCCATATCTTCATCAGTGTTTTAATAGAGAGTTGTTTCATCTCCTTGTACATTTTCATCCTTTGAAGAATTTCCTTGTCGTGATTTGTGTAGCAGTTTTCTTACAGTTTTAGTTTTTTCCGAGCTCCAGCAACATTTGATTTCTTTAAGCCTTTTATATTTCTCCTCTCCGCATTTTCCTCTAATCTGTGCTTCATTTGTGTAGATGTCAGGTACTCTAAATGCTGATTCATCCATCCTCGCTGTGATGTAGGCCTAATTCCCAAGGCCTGGGATGGGCGAAATGTCTACATTACAGAAGTGGGCATCCTTTGTAGGGTTTACTTGCACACTAGAAGAGGATGGAGAACGACAGTCCATTGAAGGAACAGCTTCCTGCAGTTATACTGATTGTAATTCGGTTGATGGTCATTCCTCTATGCTCCTAAAATCCCCAGGATAATTCTGGAGATACTCACGGATGACTTCTGAATTCAGCGAAAAAATTCCCGCCGCTCTAAATCTGGGGATGGCTTTATACATATTTGCAACCTTAAGATAGGCTCTCCTATGAGCTGCGGTAGATCAGATGTCTCGTGTAATCATCATATTCTTGATTAAATGTCCCTTTAATGGGTCCGAAAAATGTAATTTCAAGAGGCTAAAGTCTATGTGGTGTGTGAGTTGGTAGCTAAAACATAGTCAAATCATTTCCTTTGGAGTGATTTTGAGATTGGAAAAATATATGACTGGTTTTACTATCTAGGAGTAAGAGGACAGGTTTCGATGGGATTGGTTTAACAAAATATACAAAATGCTGCACCCCGAGAGAATCAATTCCCACGTCATCCACTCCGATTTAGAGAAGGCATAGGCTTTCCCTTCTGTCGACCCTGATGGCATGCTGCTTGTTATCTCAAGCCTGAAGAATCATTATAGGTGGTACAAACAGTACAACAACATTCATTAAAAAGCAAATGGTTATGTTTCTTCCTTATTCTCCACTTGTGGCAAAGCCTATTTGTTTTTTCACCTTTAGGAGCGATAATTAACCCTGGTTTTTGTACACAGGTGATCCCACTTTCATCTACGTTAAATATTTCATGTCCATAACAGGGGTATTTATCCATAAAATAAGACTAATTTGAGAAAAATATATCATCTTCTGTATTGAAACCAGCAATGTGAATTATATTAATAGGTTCCGGCTTCTTAATACTCAAAACACATTCCTTTTTAAGAAACCATAGAGGCAAACTTCTCCATCTTCGCGCCTTTCTTCGCAAAATGTAATGCCAATCACATTTTGTTACATTTATTCCTCCTGGTCTTTGGAAAATGCTGGGTTTCTACCCAGACTTGGACCGTTGGGGTTACCTATCCTTACTGTCTCACGCAGTGTTTTCAACGGAATGTTGAATAGTCAAGTCTCTTCTCTGAACATCTTCCCCTCCATATTTTCTTATGTGGCATTCTGCAGATCATTCTCTGTCCACTTGTCTTGGTCAATCTTCAGTTTTACGTTCTTCATGCGTAACATTTAAAACATTTTAATTAGCGATCTTTCGCTGCTTCAGAGATATTCCTTTATATAAATATTTATTATTTTTACTACTAATAATAAATTAGTCGCTGAACAAGTAAATAATTTAGAGACAAATAAATATATTGGGGCAATGCCGAACACGTCTGGGTGATGTCGATCAAGTGTTCAGAGACGTGATGACAGTATGCAGGTTACATACGTCAACATAATAAGTTAGGATTTTCGTTATGGCTAGGAAATATCGACAAAATAACGCAATAATGTTTATAAGTAGTAGGGAAATTATGAGTCTGGGAAAAGGGTATTGGGCATCGTAACCAGAGCCGGGGAAGCCGCCATGTTGTAATATCACCCAGCCGTCATCTTGGATGTCATTGATCTTTTACCTCTGACCCATCATCTTTGACATTTACATTTGACCTTCACTTTTGACCCCAAAACCGCAAAAGAACTACAAAAATCCAAAAAAAAAATCTTAAAAAAAAATTATAAAATATTCAAAAAAATTCTAAAAAATACTGTTATTAGAAATTATTAAAACTTATCAAAATGTTATTAAAAAAGTATCCCCGAAAAATTCCAATTTTTCCCAGAGCAGGCGAGAGTATCAGCAACCCAGGGTCAGGGATCAGCGACCCAAGTGACCTTGGGGCCAGGGCAACCAGATAGGTCAGTACCTTCGACCTTGACTTCTGACCCTTAAATCCAAAAAATAAAAATTACTAAAAATATTCACAAAAAATTCAAAAAAATCCCAACAAAAATATTATTAAAAATTATTTAAACTTAATTATCTAAAAAAAAATTATAAAACTAATTTAAAAGGCTTACATTTACGTAGGTCCCCCAACACCACATCCAGAAGACGACTGACTCCCTCAACACCACTCCCCTCATCTATATTCATTCTGCCGTATTTGTTTTTCGTTTATTATTTTTTATATATTACTAGAGGTTACCATTTTGGAAGGCGACCACCATCTTAATACGCAGCCACCATCTTTGTAGACGTAACCCATCCGTCATATTAGAAGCCAGTGTCCTCGACCATGACCCAATGAACTTAAATGACCTTGAAAGAAAAACACGAGAATAATCCATAAAAGTCAGCAAGCATAATACATAACAACAGACTACTAACGCCATATTAGATGCATATGACATTGTTCGTGATCCCATGATGTTGAATGGCCTTGAAAGCAAACTCATGAGAAAAAATCCATAAAAGTCAGAAAGCATAAAACATTACAGACTAACACCGCCATATTAGATGCATATGAACTTGACCTTGACCCTGTGACCTTGATGAACTAGAGAACCAAAACTCGAGAAAAATTACATAAAAGTCAGCAAGCATAATATATTACTGACTGCTATCACCATATTAGATGCACATGACCTTGACCATTACCCCATGACCTCGAAAACAAAACTCGAAGAAAAATCCATGAAAGTCAGCAAGCATATTATGTTACTGATTATCACCATCATCTTGGATTCAGGTGACCTTGACCATTTTATATAACTTTTGACTTTGAATCCAATAAATAAGAAAAATATATGAAAACAGCTATGAAAGGCTTGGTTTTTTCATCAACTATCCCATCAATATTTAGCAATCCTCCACCTCAATCGCAATTTTTCCATCAATGTTGAGCAATAATCCACCACAATCACAACCAATGAGCACTGCAAGCAGCACTACAATCAGCACTGTAATCAGCACCACAATCGTCCACCTTAATCACAATCTTTCTATCGATCCTCCTCAATCTTTTTCATTCCTCCTCATCAATCCTCCTCAATACTCCTCAACAGTCCTCCTCAATCCACCTCAATCCTCACCAAAGCTCTTCGCCAATCTGCCTCAATCCTCCTCAATGCTCCTCAGTCTCTAGAAATCAATGGGTTTGTCGTCTGCCTCTATCCATACATTAAGGAAACATACTCACCTACTGACTCCAAAATTAATTTTGTCGGCAGAATTAATGTGTGTATACAATCAACTATCCGTGAATTTTTATACTAAGGTCTTTTTTTATAATTCTATATGCAGATCTTTACGTCAATAGTTGAGTGCTCATAGGACCACTTTAAAGTTGTGAGGGATAAAAGGACGTGACACACAAAAAAATAAAGAAAAACAATTATTTTATTATAATAATTTATCAATAATTTGTAATAACAACTTCAAAAGAAGCAGTACTTCGCATTTTATTTTCGCTTAGTATGGTATATGATCGAAACCATGTCATCAATTGCAATACAACTTTGTATGCTGGCAGTGTATATTACGAATATCAATTGTGTTTGCACGGAGCCTCTTTTATTCGTCATTTTGTAAGATGGCACTACATTAATAAATTGAGTCTTTAGGTCATATTTCCTGTAATAACTGACCGATTATTATTACCAAATTTAGTAAACAAGTACTGCTTCTGCAGGTAATATAAACGGGTGTGTTTGAAGTGGGTTAGACATTTATTTTAAAATGGCGGTAATTTAAACAGTTTAGCTTAATATGCTATAGTTATAGTATCCATGGCAATCATCGAATGAGCTAATATATAATATTTTTGTCTTCCATTTATGAATATTGTCACATGAAAAAATGGAGGTTTTATGCCATATCTCGAGGAGCATCTAACCAAATCACAACAAATTTTACACCCAAGTAGGGTTAGAGTAAACAATGTAAACTTACATATTTTATGTATGGCAGGATTTTATGACGATAATATAAATATTTTAAATTAATATGTTGCACCTATTAAAAATTCAACTAAACTTTTACCACTTTACAATACTCATAAACACATCAGTTATGCGTACAAACATCATATGTTGCTTGCCTTTTATTGTAAAATAATTAACAGGTGACAACGTTAAACATTTTGTTTTTTTTTTTCAGGAACTATTCAATTAATTTCCCCAATTTTCGCATATTATTAATGCTACAGAAGGCCGTGTAAACTATGTTGCATGAATCACTATTTTTCACAAAGACGGCGAATGAATAATTTATCTAAGTTTCTCATATCTATTAAACAATTTTACCAAATTGAAACGAATTTAATATACTAACTGTAAACATTAGAAATCATCCTATACGTTACATCGTTTTCAGACAATTTTGTAATAAAGCGCCAAATAAGAAATTAAAGTGTTTATGCTATGTCTCGCCAACCAATTAACTGATTTCGATTGAATTCTTTACACGAGTAGCGCAATGGCAGGCCATGTAAACTCATATGTTTTAAGTGTCTCAGGCAGTTATTTTCAAAATGATGGCCCTGGAAATATTTTATATTAGTAATCCATATCTACCGAAATATTAGACTGGCTACATCCGAAAATGATGCCCCGGATAATATCTCTGTAATGGAATTGGTTGCACGCTAGCTTATGGTATCATATTTTCTGGATTAGAGTCCCGGATAGGGCACGGGTGTATATGTATATATGTAATTGTCTCACCACTGTTGCATGTGTTTCTGGTTCCATCTCTAATGATTTTGCTACCAACGAGACTTCAAGGTCTAGCTACCATCTAAGCTATTAAGAACTTTATTAAAAATTACTTGCACCTATGTAGAGCAAAGTAGGCTGATTCGTAATATCAGTAACTTCTTGTTGCGTTGTGCAGGATGTACTGCATCGAAATTCCATCAAATTTGAAGGCAAAAATATTGTATGCAATAAGTGATGGGCACCTGTATTATTTTTCATGAAGGCGGGTGTTTTTAACACCGGTTTCTTCGTAGGTTGAATGTCTAGATGTTACCTAAACACTACTATGACAATCGTAGTTTCCACGTTGTTTCTTATATTTCGCAAAAAATCCACATCTAAACTCGATTTTCATGGGGGGATATTTTATTGCATACCTATGTGTACCTCGTTTTCCACAATGAATCGCCTCTAGAATTATTTCGGGATATTTTCCGATCAGCCTGTTTAATAAATATTCTGAATCTATTTTTGTTCACATTTATACTGAAGTTTAATCAATAAATCGTGATTTTTTAGTTGTAAACATACAATTTAGAGCAAAGTAACTTAAGAAGTAAGTGAGATGAATTATACAATTTGTTTTTCTTTAAGTATAAAAATGCGGGAGAAAGGAGGTCTGTGAATACTGCTCTCTGCAAACATATTTTGTAAACAGCAGAGGTAATTGCATTGTTTTATCTTTTTACTGTCCGTATGTTGTTCTAAACTTCAAACATTGTGACACTCGAAACTTCGTATGGCTTATAAAAATATTTTATTTCAATGTATAATATATGTACCGTACTACATACGTGTTCGGTTTATAATGGAAAAAAACATTGCCGAATAAGAAAATTCAAATTTCTCAAATGTGTATTGAAAACAGTTGTTCAAATGTTTTATTTCTATAATGTTTAATTTACAAAAGGCGTTTTGTATATATATATATATATGTGTGTAAACGATTTTAGGTCCACTTTCTTTGCCAAGGAGTTCGCAAAGTCCTGCAGGAGAGTCAAGAAACAAGCGACTGCGGCGACTAAGTTCCGCTGAAGAAGAAATGGATCTGGGCTCAGGTGGAGGAGGCCGCGAAAAAGGAGGTGGGGAGGTTTCCTACTATGGCCAGAGTCCAGCCTCACTGTCCAGCCAGACCAGCTGGCACTCTGATGTTGATCATGGTGGGTTAGGTACTTCGCAATTCTTTGTCCACCTTCATTTCAACTAATCATTTCTCTCTGTCGTTGTGAGTTAACATTTCTTCATTAACAATTTTTCCATCTCATGACTAACGCAATTAAACTTATAATTAAAAACTGCACTTTAATAAAAATATCTTATACGAAAATTGTAATGTTTATGTTCCAGCATTCTTAGTATTTATACTTCTTTTGCTCCGATTTTTGGGGGAGGGAGAAGGGTAATATATTACATTTAAATATGCATTTTGGTGGCATTAAGTATTTTCAGTAATGATATTTCAAATTTTTCCGCTAATAAAAATGTAGTAATACATACAGTTTACGTAATGATAGTATAGTTATATTACATTCGCCGGTATTATGAAGCAATACTGATATCTTACTTTAGAATAAGATACCTTTAATAATTACTGCATTTTGTGATTATATATTTATCATCTGTGTTATGGAAGGTAAGCAAAAATAAACAAGTTACCAAGAGTAATTAGGTCCCACCGGGTAAATGTAGTCTATTCCAAACGGAGAAGTCTTGAAAAGAAAATTAACAAAAAGTATTTTGTTAGATTATTTAAATGCCATAACCTTCCAACTGACGCTCACAGCTTACATGCACCCGTAATTTTTAGAAATATAAATGCTCATGCTTTGACTACCTATTAATCTGACTGTCAAAAACATACAGTACATCACGTAGGCCTTTGTAGGTGGTTAATCCTGACATCATTTAATTACTGTCCGACCGTTTTAACACAGGTCATGCCCGTGTCTAGTGAATTTGAAACAGCACAACAGATAAAAATGTTCATAACATCTCTGAATAACTGTAAATTATAATTATATTAACATAAGTAGTATTCAGCTACTTTGAATATAAACAGCCAGAAACTTCATATTTCCAAGCTCATTTAACAAAAACCGATATTTCCAAACAGTTTTAAAATTCATTATAACCTACACTTCCCGAGAGACCAAGAGCCATGCTGCTGCACGTATGTTTACTACCACAATGAACCGGTCGGATCTCTAGCGGATATGATTCATTCTGGGCTTTCGCATCGGGAAAACATGGTGGGTTGTTGGTAGGTTTTATTAGTGTCAGTTCTCCTACAAGTGCATTCCTTCGCTGTTGTATATCGCGGATTTATTCCCTGCCATTCTTTGTGAACGATGGTCGACTACATCCAAGTACTGTCCCCTCGGTGCAAAGGGAAGTTTGTGCTACCTCTGCCCGAGGGCCCACTTCCCCGTACATATAGGCTGTTCATGGTCAAATGAGCACTTCTCAAAGCTCTGCTTAAGATATATTTGTATGCACGTTGTTTATTCCTACAAAATAATGTCAAATTAACACCTTATTCATGCGTCGGCCAAGTGAAACTTTTAAATTTATTAGAAAAGTAAATAACTTTGCAATTCTGCACATTTTTACATTTTGGTGCATTAAAGAATACAGAAAGCGAAATAAATAAATGAAGTTATCAAAAATGGTTACCTTAAACGTTTTATTCGACGTTAAGATATGGAACTACTTTCCATCCATCATGACCAACTTTACTGTGTGCATGTCACTCAACGAACCCGTTAAAATATACGCAAGCGTGAACAGTGACATTTTCCTAAGGTTGATTTTGAAAGTGATTAGTTTATCGTGAACAGCCTCACGTGTTTTTACTGCAGTTCCTTTGTCAGCGCAGTTCTAGAAGCGATTTTTTGCATTAAATCTCAGGGAAAACAAAGCATTGTTTCCGATGAGTAAATTTCAGAACACTTACGAAAATGCCCTGTTATTTGGTACACGATTGAAATTCTAATTGAAATTATTATAGAAGTAAAATTTTATTATCGCTAGTACGTATTTTATAAATATACATAATATGTCAGAGTTAAAAATTTGCTAATTCCAATTCCTGTGATTAATATCTATTTTTAAAGTAAATTTTTCACACTCTTTATACGAAATGCCTGTTATTCGGAGTTGGGTAAAAAATAAGATGTTGTATATTTTCTTTATTTTTCCAAGACCGTATAATTTGTTTGTACGGTATTTTTTGAGCGTTAAAATCGAATACTTGTAAGTAATAATAATCGTAGTTCATTTAGTTAATCACAGAACCCTGGAAATGAAAGTAAAGTACTCAGTGGAAGTGTTAGTTTTAAATATTTCAACGTATTTTAACGAACCCTGAGCGCTATGGCATGACACGTATATTAAAACACGATAAATTTACCCCAAGTTCCGAAAATAATATATAAGTAATACCCAACGCATTGATATTTATATATACACATATACGAACTATTATTTGACGAGTTTCATAATTATTCACAGATGTATAAATCGCAGAGTTATCTCAGTTAACTGTTTGTCTATACCTTACGCTAATGATAAATAAATAAATATATTATTCACAGCTATTACAATCGCTAGACATATCTCGATTAACAGATCGTATACACCACATGTTAATAATGTTGATAACTTGACTTGGTATTTAGGTTTGTTGGAGAATCGTAGACAAAAGTGATCATAATAAACTCATGCGGCGTGTAATAATTGTTTATGCTTCGTTCCTAAAGATCTTTATTAAGAATGCTCAAGCCAAAAATTTAAAAATAATTTTTTATAGACGTCATAATTTGATGCTTTTCAACGGGACTTCAGTGGCAGCGTTGTCTTATACCCGTTAGGCTCCACGATTACTAAATAAAGTGATTGAAACATACATATTCGTTTGGTTTTTTTTTTCTTCGTGTATTGGTGTTACTTTAGAACTGGTAACAGAAAACTCCAAGACTTTGTTAATTTACGGGCAGGACAGGAAATGGTCTAACTATTGGTGGCAAAGTTGCTGTGAATTGTTGTGTACGTGATGTCAGGCAATTAGCGGATACGGACTGCACCACACAAATCAATAGTCAAAACTAGGTAGAAAATACTCTTACGTAGAAATACATTCGACGCTTCGTCTACGAGAAAAACGCCACGAAAGTTCCCTAAACCAGTGTAGCAAACGTGTGGTATTCTAATCAGATAAGGGCGAGGTGATGTGGCGATGCTGCAATGAATGTGTTGCCGTGAGACATGCAGCATGGGGAAGCGCTGAACTCAGTAGTGCCAAGGAGGCCATGGAGTCCACATGCACTGAGTACTGGGTTATGGAAATGGCCATGGGTGCATCCGGGTGGCCCAGCTCCATGCATGCTGCATCTATCCAAAACGCGAAAAAGTGCATTGCTATGGGTAGAGCAAAATTGGAACACCCGTTATGACGTTTCGACGTTTTGTATGCTGATGATGTACGATGTACTTAACGTGGAGTAAAGTAATTTTATCTACTTTAATGATGTTTTTCTTGTAAACTAAGGCCCTTGCACATTTTTACCAAAAATATTTTCTGCTTAGTTATGACCATAGACTCGCGTGGTGCAGTCTCTTCCCGCGAATGACCTGACGTTCTGCATACTCCGCAAAATAATAAAGCAATACACTTACAGAGTGCATTTGAGTAAATTAATGTAAAATTAATATTTTTGATACCATACATTTCAGTTTTAAATAACACGAGTTTTCAGACACTCTGGTAAACAGGAAGCAAAATGTATTATAGCAAGAAATAAGTTTTTTTCGAATACACGATATAACATGCATGATTTTTGCTTCAGATGTCTTACAAAATGTAAACCCTTAATACTCCAAACTTGCATTAAATCACTGCCGAATTATTTAATAGAATTATTTCAGCCGTGAGGCTAGTAGGAATAGACGTACTATTTTTGGCCCGTCGTCCTGCCGTTGTCTTTGACGTAGCATATTGGAGGCTTCGGTCTGTTACTCCACGTTGCCATTACGGCTGTGTACTTTCCGTGACTTAAGGGAAGGTTTCTTGAAGGAATTGCTTTAGCTTGATAGAACTAAACTATAAACACGGAAGGCATGTTTGCACATGAAATTGCATTCCTTTGGCTAAGAGTTGAAAACGGCAAACCAGCCCGGGTTTTCCTGAAAGGGGCCTGTCCCACCACGCCACAACTCCCACTCCCTTCAGTACAAGTTACAAAGGACATCGAGTTACAGAAGTCCACCATGCACGCACTGCTGTTGTTTCTTCGAAGCTCCGCCATTTCTGATGTATTGTCGCCAGCGGAGAACTATCCCATCGTGGCTGTAATATACCGGGCGCTCTGCAAACAGAGCGTGTGTACATCACAAGCACATAGAATAGAATAACCGGATAACCGCTACTCAAATAATAAAAAGTATGTTACACGAAAAAAAGAAATTGTTTTCTACGCAGCACGATGCGTTGAACGCAACTGTGTCTTAGTACAACCATAGAGCATAAAGAATACTATAGATGGAACGAAGCCATACTTGAATCCCTCCGATGTTTGGAGTTACCTTACACGCAAAAGTCAGTTGGCTCACTTGTGCGAACCTGCTTGTACATGAGCAGTCCCCAAACGGTGCGTAATGCACGCGGAAATGCACCTAGCCCACGTGACACCTCTTGACTGTCGCTGGTGGTCACATCTGGGCCGCTCTTCAGACAACTCCCATGTCACAAAAGTCAGTTGGCTCACTTGTGCGAACCTGCTTGTACATGAGCAGTCCGCAAACGGTGCGTAATGCACGCGGAAATGCACCTAGCCCACGTGACACCTCTTGACTGTCGCTGGTGGTCACATCTGGGCCGCTCTTCAGACAACTCCCATGTCACAAAACACAACCTGTCGTTGAGCGGCTCGATTATGCGTAGCCAACTGTACCCCGAGCATGCCGGCACCATCAATGGGCCTAGAGTGGCAGCATTGGTCCACTCGCTTGCTACGTCTGGACTGCCATAAGTTAACCAACTGTCTTTAGCCAACTGTTAGCTATTGAACACTTGTAGCCCAGCTGATTGCCACTTACAACCCAGCTTTTGGCCACTTATGGCCCTCTTAAAAGCGGATTGCCAAGCATTTTCAAAACCAACCAATTATGTTATCGCCCAAATAAAAATTATTTATTTTCTATTCTCACACCTGTTGTTTTCAGTAATATTTCCCGATTACGATTGTCTTCGGGATAACACGGAATCGAACTCACAGTGCTTGAGTTCATAGTCTTTGAATGCTACCAAACTACTCTACAACACAAAACCTTCTTAAGTAACTCTGAATAATTTTCTGACAAGAGTAGCGTTATTAACTTTGCTACAGACAGACAGCAGCTATTGTTCGCGCGCCGCGCCTGTACGAGTGGACTCCTCTACGCTGCACTGCCATCGGCACAGAGCAGAGGACGGTCTGCACAGTTGGCAACGGTCCGGTAGTCAACTGAGCAGCGGACGGTCTGCACAGTTGGCAACGGTCCGGTAGTCAACTGAGCAGCGGACGGTCTGCACAGTTGGCAATGGTCCGGCAGTCAACTGAGCAGCGGACGGTCTGTACAGTTGGCCCCGGCCTTGGCCGTGCTGATCAAGGGTTGGACTCTGGGTGGCAGTGGTTGAATACCCTAATGCTTGGGGGAGAACGCTCTGGAGGAAAGCCCTTACTAAGATAAGGATACTTTCCTACGAAGGGGCGCAGGTCTGGTCCGCCAAGAAGAGGGCACATTTACTCAGTGAGTGAGTAGAGGTTGGACAGGCCTCGGCCCCATCAAGGCGGTGTTTGTCGGCAAACCCGGTAAGCACTATTGATAGGTGAGGTGGTTGCACTTCCACCCACCGCGATTGGAAGGAGCGTATCTCCCTATATTGATTGCATTCAACTGCAACCAATTAAAGAGCGTGATGGCTGTTCGCAGTTCTGGCTTTACAAAATGACTGGCAGGAGGATGACCTGACCAGTCATCCTCTTATTTCTTGTTCTGGAAGTTCTACCCCCCTGTTATACCCTAAACGGCTCTGGCACGGGGGGGGGGGGGGGCGATCTATCAGGCAAACATGGGCAATTGCAAAAAAATATGCTGTTCAGTAAACTTCCGTTCGAAATTATCTCACGCACAGCACACAGCTTCTTCATACACTTAATTCACTTTTCATTTCATATTTATTATTTGGCCATAACTATGCTATTTGTTCAGTTTTTTTCAATTTAGTACAAACAAAAAGTTCTATAATTAAGATTAAACAAATGAGATTTAATTCGTTATAGCTGTGCACGGAGGAAATATACAAAATAGTATAAATTACTGCAAAATAAATATAAACCTTAAATAAAAGTTGATTAGAAAACCCAACCCAGGTAATAACGGGCGGATCTCCTTGTGCATATAATTACTGTTCCAGTTGTTCAAAACACCCATTTTGGTGCGACAGTAATATTAAATTAATTTTGGTCTAAAATGTAATGAGTGACTGACCAAATCGAGAAAAACTAGAATACATTTGCTACATTTTGCCATAGCAAATAGGCCTAAAAAGATCACTAAGAACAAATTAGCAATGTTAAATTGATTGAGGTAAATTAGACGAGTATCCATCGTTTCTACATTATAAAAAATAATTATTGCTACTGGGCCGCTTTTCGAGCATTTCTCAATACAGACACTTGAATGTCATGTAAAGTTTAAATTTTAAATGCACAGAATATTTTATAATATCACAAGAGAACTGCTATAACAGAGTCGTAACAACTTTCAGATGGTATGCCTAGGGCCACCTGTTTTTCGCGAAATGATTTACTCGGAGGCTAGACTTCAATATCGTATGTGCACACTTGCAGTCTTCATTTGACTATTGGCTGCTTGTCTTTGAGTGAGGACAGTCTATTTATGAGTGAGCCAATCAGAATTAAGCTCTTCGATACTGACCATCCGTGATTCACGGCCAGACAGATAAGACGCGCAACTATTCAAACGATCCAATCACGAAAGTGGTTCTGAACTGAAGTGCATTGGAACACAACTTGTCCTGAAATCTTTTCGCAAAAAATAGGTGCCCCTAGTTATGCCACGTTTTTCAGCAGTAGTTTAATCGCTGTCGACATTAAACTTTATAATATTAACTCTTCTTAGATATCCTCAGCTATACAGTCCTTCTTCCAGTGTTCTTCTGCTATTTTAGCTACGTACTGAAAATAGTTATCCTGCTCGGTACTAGTAACTGAACGTAGAACCTCGGTGATTTGCAGCTGTGACATATGAAGTGACAATTATCCGTATATGTTGTTCTCCTGAATTGAACGCTTCAACTTGACCCATGCCAGTCCCATCGCATTTGGTCAACACACATTATATAAGAAGGCAGTCATATTAATGAAAAACATGAAACTCAATTTTTCTACTCTGGAAATATTTCTCTTTAGGCCGATGTTTTTCCATGAGATCATAAAGTGTTAGGCCAAACATAGCATGTGACGTACGTTTACAGCGACCATTTAAGAAAAAGTAATTCCAAATTTACCAGCAGACTCAGTAAAAAGCAACAATTTACTACTGTAGCGAGCACAGTAAATATTAACATATGTTAATAATGTACGGTTGTGAACACAAATTTATGTTTGAAACTTTTTTGCATTTATGTCTAGTATAAATTACTTTAACTCTTGTCTAGTCTACCAAGGTCGCAATTTTTTTTATGGTGTCTCTTGAAAGTCACAGCAAAGTTATACGGAGAAATGTTTACGTTTATATAGTGCGGAAGGATACGCAACGGCTTAAAGTAGAAACCATGGGAGGCTTTCAAAAGTGCTCACTTTATTGTGAATCTCCGAAAACGTGTAATATGGTGTTTTTTGTGATATTTAATTATTTTGGCCTAAAACGCTTTTCGTTTCTCTAAGGATTCTCTGTGCTGTTTCTGAATTCATTGAACCAAATGTTGACTTATTTAGTGCTCAGTCCAACCATTGTCATTCAAGAACTGCACGAAAACTCCAATGAAGGATATCAATGCTCGACTACAATTTTGCTTAATAAGTTGGAAACCACGCAGTTGCTAGATCGGATTACTTGGTCTCTAAACCAGATTAAACACAGAGTTAGTGAGAGTTTGCTCTTTCCAAAAGGGGAAGCGTATTTCAGTGTAAACATTTGACAGCGGAAATTTTTTAAAGAGTAACCCTTTTCCACTCATAAGTAGTTGCTTTAAGTAAACAAATCTTATACCTTTACCGGGAGATTCTACGCTAAGTCTGTCTTTTCTTCTTTTCTTACGAATGCTCAAAATTGTCGATTTGTTCACGCTTACATACTAATCTGCTCTTTCAGTTACTATATTTACTAGCATGTATAAACATATTGTACTTGCTTCGTTCTCGGGTCTAAAATTATTTTGATCGCCTAATTTTTTTTTGTGTCTGTTTTTTGGAACGTCCTGTATGACTATGATGTTTTGTTGCAAAGGCGAATCTCGCTGAAAACAGGTATTAGAATTGCTGTTATCGCAGACACGCCCGCCAAATTTGTTATCATCTTCAGCTCTCACCCGCCCCTTTTTCTACGTCCTCGTAATCCCGTATTCCACATTTCCGCTAAAACAGTAGTTGAGAAGTGGTCGGCTAGTAAATAAGCGTTCAAAAATGCATACCTTATGGTACTTATTTAAATTGAAATATTTATCAAATGAATTAATTTGAGACTGTGGGCATTTGAAAATAGGAGCAATCGAAAATATGAATGGCTAGTGTATTTTGTACACGCGGACTCTGCCATGTAATTTTACCGACACAATACCGCGCTGTCTGAGAAAAAAAACCACACGTCAAAATAGTACGTGCAGTTTTATTACAATTACTACGGCCGTTATTTTGTTACAGACTCGGAAACCTTTCTCTCAATAAGCTTTCAGGAGGGCGACGAGTCGGGAAATTGTTGGTGTAGCAAAGCTGGACGTTGAACTGAATATTATCAAGTCTTGCCAGAGCGTAACTAGCCAATAACATAGTGATGAGAAAAAATTAGAGCGCTTCTAGTGCGACATTTACTCTAACAAAACGTATGTGCACAATTTCTGTGTTTCGAGAACTTGAAGCGAGGGTAAACATATTTTAGAACGCCATCATTGATCTTCAAAATATATACATACAGATTTCCCCCTTGTTTTTAAAACATTTCGGTGGTCGACCAGTCATCTCCGGCCCCTGAGAGCATCGCATCCTACACGGCTCATGCGACTGCGAAGTGCTCCCAGCGTGGGACTGTTGTGCGTGGAGGAAGCAGGGCACGTCTCGTTGATACAGGCTGTTCACGGTGAAATGGGCACATTGAGAGCCCTGCTTAACATCTACACGGTGTGTAGTCTTCCGCCTTATGTATAGTCAACACTGGCAATTGCCTCATCACTTTATTCATGCTCGGTGAAATTAAACTGTGAAATTATTAAGACAGTAGATACTTCAAAAATCTGTTCATTTTTCACTTCGGTGCTCTAGAAAAACAGAAAGCGGAAGACATAATTTTAAGATATCATAAATGGCTACCTTTTTATTCGTCGTCAAGATATAGAACTACTTTCCATCCATCGTTACCAACTTATCTGGGCGAATGTCACTCAGCGCGCCCATTAGAATATATGCATGCAGGGGCAGTGACTTTTTTCTAAGTTTCATTTCTTTCGTACTTATTTTGTCGTAACAGCCTCTAGACACGTATCACCTTGTGACGACTTCACGTTTCACAAGTTCTGGGATAGCATCGCCTATCGGAAACTGTCTCGATGATGCATTAGGTTATATCTGGTCCTGCCTAAGTGCTGATTAGTTCGGTAACACTACACCAAGTTATAAATAGAGCTGTTTATCCTGATGAAAAAGAGCTCGCGATTGTGTGAATGACAGTGATAGTCGAGTGTTGCCGTGGATTTCGCGCGCAATGGCAGCGCGGAGACAGCGATATATGTGCCCGTGGCGACTGCTGCCAGTTGTCATCGCATTTCTCCAGGGGGAGTGCGTCTCTGTTTGTGATCTGCTTAGGCGTCTGAGTATAGAAAGGATAGCTTTACGAGAGCTCACACAAACGGTGTACTTATAACAGACTATATATAAAAATTGAAAAAGTAGACTATAAATCAGGTCGTGTAAAAGAGAACACAAATAGGGAAAAAAGATACTTCCAGTGCTGTAGCAGCTAAGAGGACAAGAAAGTTGATCATATCAGAGAAATAATTGACCCGAAAATAAGCTGCGTGAAATACGGAATGGAACAGAGGTGATTCCACTGTGGAAGGAATAATAAGGATTTATCCAGCAGGAGGATGGTAGGCGTGGTTCAATGCGTAAAGGGGAAAATGCAACAAGTGCAGAATTAAGAGGCGAGGGCCGAAGGAAGGAAATGTACACTGTATCCAGTATAGCAGTAACAAGGGGATCTCGGACTTAGTATATTTTGGAGAGATTTGGCAAAATGTGATGTGGGAAGGAATTAGGAATTTTGTCGACACAGTGTTTGGCGGCCACTTATTGTAGGCTGTATTGTATGTGGTTGGCCATGACTTTGACTTTGGGATGACTTTTACCACGGTTGACCTCGAACATTAAAAAATGGGAAAATCGTAAAATGCAGCAAAATAAAGAGTTTAAACAACTAAAACCAAATATTTAATAAATTAAAAAGTTCAATATTTGACAATCTAGGAAAATATTTAAAAAATTAGGAATCATTAAAAAAAAATTACTTTTACAAAGGCTTACCAAGAGTGTTTATCACCTGCACTTTGTTCCAGTGTACGGTGTTTAAAAAAGTTTCGATGGCAGAGTACGCATACTTCTCGCACGGCAAGCAGAAGGCGACTGGCAGTAATCTGGGCTTTACATTGGTTATTTCATCGACCCCCGCCACACCTACAACGAATTATTGACTGATTAGTTGCCGTCCTCTGTTTATTCGTCACGCCTACGTCCCTTCTACATTCCACACCACCAATTTGTATTATTTTAAAGGATATTCAGTCGTCTCTCTTCACTTATTCGGCCTCTGCCACCGCTTCCATTTACTATAAAGTAAGACTTAATAATCGGCCGCCTCCACCACCATACAAACCATTGCCTTTACATCACACCCAAGCCACTCCTAGCTCCCCCCCCCCCCACCCTCCTCTCCGTCCATTTAATTGCGCCTCCGCTACAACCACACCACTACCCAACACAACCAACTCTCCTCTCTGAAACCAATCTATTTAGCCACCTACATTATTCAGTATAGTTCGACCACATCCCTCAACATTTTTCGCTGATACTTCATTCGGCTCCCTTGCGACCTCACCGTCATTTATCCGCTAGAGCTCACCCCCCCCCCCCCCCCAAAGTCTAACTTGAGTGTTCTAGTGTGGAAAAATATTTACTGATGAAGTGACAATACTTGCTCATTAATGGATATTGTTCACATGACATCACGACCTTACTTAGCATATAATAATGTGGCCTAAGTCACGCTAAGTCAAAATTCTTCGTCTGATACGAGAGACGAATATCATTCTCTCTCTCTCCCCCCCCCTCTCTCTCTCTCTCTCTCCTCTCTCTCTTCCCTGGCGTTTTTGACATTCAGTTTTGAACGTTGCTTTAAGTAAAGCTCTTCCATTTACGTTCGCCATATTTGATCGACCACAATAACACACAATTTCCAATCAAATTAAAATATCTACTCAGATTTCAAGTACCTGTTCGGACCAACGAGCAACTGTATTATATACTATAACCGTACAAATTAAAATACTAAATCTCCGTAGCTTTAAATTTACACCTATACAATAGGTTCTTTATAATTTTTAAAGTACCATTTTGTTATTTCCTACGAGACACGCATGTGTAGTTCATTATTATATGAGTCGCACACGTGATATTTTACCTACTAATAGAGTAATTCTAATGTCCTGTTGAAATAAAATGAAGATTCGTACTCACCTCAGGTGGACTGGCGTCGCCATTGCCAGGAACATTAGGACACGCGACTGAGCTGAGCTGCGCTGTTGACATCGTAAGCTATTTAATTCTCAACGCCATCGATCTCATCCACAAAAGCTTCTCCTCTGTGTCCATGTCGTTAATCTGGCGCGTCGTTTGCATTTAGCCAGTGTGGTAAAAAAAAGGCCACACCGTCCGAAGAACACAGTTCGCTGCCCACGTTAAGTGCGAAACACGTCGCGGACAATCGAGTGGTGATGTTTGGGCGGTTCTAAGCATCTAAGTCCTAATAACTGACGATGGTCAAGCGAGGTAATTATTGAGCAGCTCCGGATTGCAAGGGCGGGGGGGGGAGGGGAGAACCAGGATATCCCCAAGAAAACCTACCGACCAGCGGCATCGTCCGCCAAGATTCCCACGTAAGGAAATTCAGGAGCGATCCCCGCCAGCAATCGAACCCCTTTCGCTTTGGGGTGAAGCGAGCGCTGTAGCTAATGCTCCACCGCGGGACAGTGGCGAACACTTTTCACGAAACGATGGCATGCAGAAACGTGCGAAGATGTGTAAAGGGCCCCGCCTTCCGGAAATCATCTGAGGGAAAACTGCGCAGGCCCGGCGTTCGGGATGACTGAGATCGGCCTCTATTCACACTTCCGGACCTACGGTTTGGAATTTCTGCGAGGAAAATCCGTGCAGGCCTCCAAATTCTCTGCCCTCGGGAAAACTTTCGTGTCAGCATTCCTATTATGAATTGACAATGCCTTCACTAGAGTTTTTTTTTTTTTGCTGTTATTGGGTGTTTACTTGCGATGAAATGCATTAAAAAATCGCTGACAAAATGTGTTGACGAACATGTATAGTGTAAAGCGTCGTTACAGAAACGAGGGAAGTTCTCCAATATAAACATGCCATCAGAGCTAAAGGTAGGCTCTAAAGATAGTCAGAAATTTTTCAAAATTCCCGAAGAAAATCGTTTAAATATATTAGTGTTGGTCACAACACTTATAAAAAAAAACACATATTGTGCAGCGAGAAACCATCTCGCTGCACGAGTGAATCATAGTGACGCTGGATATGTGGCATCTGGAAGAAATTAAGAATATCTTAAATTGTTAAATGAAATATAGCCACACGCCCTATGATACATCATCTTTGAAATATTTGAGGCAAAATTCAAATTCCTACAAAATGGTTATTTACGGTAAGAAAAATCATCAGTTGTAATAAATGTTTATAAAATTTATGCTATGTTTTTTATTGCTACAATAATGCGCATTATTACATTATTAGTCTCAGAGGTGCCAAAATTGAAATTATGGAGGCTCTTAAAAATGCGAGAACAATACAGCTGGTGTCTCTTCATGTTTGCTGATAATACACTTCCTGGTACAGTTGCTGACGTTGGCAACACTGAATGCGAGAACAATACAGCTGGTGTCTCTTCATGTTTGCTGATAATACACTTCCTGGTACAGTTGCTGACGTTGGCAACACTGAATGCGAGAACAATACAGCTGCTGTCTCTTCATGTTTGCTGATAATACACTTCCTGGTACAGTTTCTGACGTTGGCAACATTGAATGCGAGAACAATACAGCTGGTCTCTCTTCATGTTTGCTGATAATACACTTCCTGGCACAGTTGCTGACGTTGGCAACACTGAATGCGTAATGGTGCAATGGACATGTAGTTCCAAGTGGAAGTGGGGGAGAAAGGAAAATACAGTATGGTTTTATTGGCAATTCGTGATTAGAAATCATCAATCCGTCATTAGCGATTCCGGTAGAAGTGATAAGGTTTAAGATAGTGGTGTTCTTAACAATGCGACATTTTTTAAAAATACTTTAAAACATCGAGTTAAACATCCTGAAGGCAGAGAAAATCGTGTACACTTCTATAGGCTATTCACGGTAGAGAAGGCACTTTTTAAAGCCCTCTCATTTGGAATAGTAGTCAATAAATACATTTTGTTTTAGCTTGAGAGTTTAAATTCCGAGTGAAATGCAATATACACACTATGTTTGTTGCTGAAATGGCAATATTTATTTTAAAATGTGGATAAATGATAAAAAGTGACTGAAAAGAAAAAGTTACTAGGGCCTCAAAACTGCTCACTTTATTGTGAACAGCCTATACCAGTATGCCTTATGTATTTGTAGTATATGATGCCTTTTCATTAAGAGAAGATATGCTGAAACCATTTAGGAGAGCAGATCTCATTTTCCTCGATCGAAAATTTAATACTTACGGTGTATCACGAGTCAGACGCAATGTTGAAAATGTTCTTAGCATTTTGGCATCATGATTTCGAATATTTCACATAGAAAATAACTTGCATTTAAAAATTAGCGGATTTATCGTTTTCGTCTGTTATATTTTGCATATCTTAGTGGTGAAACTGGTACAGAGTTTTTATTTGCCTAGGGAATGCTTCGATAGAGAAAATACAGATAATGGAACTACAAATTGAGGACACGATACAGATGATACTCAGATGTTAGGGATGAACCGAAAAAATACCGAAAACATCCTCTGTACAGCTAAAATTAATGAATTTCTTTTGTATATGAAGGCTAGGTTCCTTGACAACATAGTTTCATTTGAGCATCACGAAATCGAATTTTACGAAGTTTTGGTACACTATAAATTCGAATCAGTGGAAAACCACTGATTCGCAATGAAATTTAACTACTCGAATCAGTGAAAATGGCTCCACTTAGAATCAGTGAAAAACCACTGATTGTTTCAGTTAAAAAATTTCACTGATTGAATTAGTGACATGATACAATTTCACTGATGAATAAGTAAAGGCTGACTGTAGTGGTAAATTATATATTGTTTTTATCGGATTTAGCCAAATAATTGCGTGAAAGAAAAATATTTACGATAATTAAATATTTATATTGAGCAATATACCGCAATTAGAAAAGTAAAGATTTTTCTGAGGTATACGGGATTGAACTCAACCACCCTTTCCATTTCGCTTTTAGGCCATTACCTTACGATCAGCGCTACCAAGCCAAGTCCATTTTTTTTTTTGGATATTTAAATTCTGTACTTGTACATCGTTTTTTTTTATTTAATTGGCACCGTTAGAATATTTAAAACAGTAGTATATATGAGTGCACTCTCTTCACCATGTTATGTGCAGTTTATATGCAGTTTAAACATCAGACAGAACGCTGTGGCGAATACATGAAAACGAAATGAAAGACATAAAAGCGAAATGAAAGGCTGAATGTTCATATAATATCGTAAAATGGTGTTTTGAAGGACGAAACACATTTTAAGAGTATTTTGTATTGTTTTTATTGATACACGTTGTATAACGGCCATATTTAAACGTTGTTTGACGGCCATTTTTTTCACTCTGTTTAACTGATTCATCAGTCAAAAAACCAACCACTGTAAAACAGTGAGGAAAAATTACCGATGGATCAGTGGAAAATGTCACGTAATCAATAAGTGAAGGAAAATGGAAATTTTTTCACGGATGCATCAGTTAATATCACTGAAGTGATTGTTGAATCAGTCAAATGATGTTGACTGATTGAGACAGTGAAATTCTCTCTGATTCGAATTTAGAGTGTACGCTACGGGGCAAATCATCCATATTAACTCAGCCAACTTTGAAATAATAAATAAGGACATTTGAATGAATTTCATTTCTTTTCCTTTGGCCCAAAACACATCCGGATCCACATAACCTGATCGGAAGTGACAAAATGAACAATTTATTTTACTCACTGCTAGTATTGTTATTATCATCACTGTTTATTTCGGTAAGATATCTTCTAGCTCAAAATAGAAATAACATACAAACGCCATGAAATTATAAATGTCTAAATCTTCAAATAGAAATAATTACATGTCAATGCTTCCAAGTTTCTGCTTGGAATACGAGTATAAGACTTTATTTGGTTTCTATATCATATGAAGAAAATTGAAAATTTTAAATCGCCTTTCATGTCACTCAAACTGTACAACGGCTCAATAAATGTTAAAATATTAATCGGATTCAATATTTTCAAAAAAGTGCGAATAAACAAGGCGAAATTGGGAAAAATAAAAGAAAAGAAAACTGAATTTTTACTCTATATACCTGTAAAAGGAAGGTGGGTTTCTCTCATCTATTTCATACGTAAATTGATGCCGCCCCATTTGACAAAACATATATGACCTATTTATGGCAAGAATCGGATGCCAAGCCAGCAAAAAGTTGGCCAACAGATGGCGTACAAGTATATATATATATACATTGTGTGTGTGTGTGTGTGTGATTTATGGGGCAAATTAGAAGAGAATTATTAATTTTATCAAAATTAAGCTAAATAAATTATTTCATCAAAAGTGATGCTCATTTGGAATTGTATCCCCCGCAAGCTAAATGCTAATTTTGAAAAGTGGGAAAAAGTGGAAACACTAAATATTTCGCCAATTTTGAAACTCTGTTGCTTTATTTTTCCTTAGAATCTCTAGCACTTGTAATTTAATCAATCTATCTGAACTATTTACTCGTTGTGCAGAGGTTCCATTTTGTAGTAATCTATTTTCGTGTACACATTTAATATAATCAATAAAAAATTTATCTATAAATAAGCGCATAAAATATAATAGTCACAAGGGATTCAACAGTGTAAAAAGTGTGGTAGTGTAAAATATATTGATTTTATTAACTCACACACTAAAAACCAATGATAAAAACATTAATACATGTAAAACATGTTTTAATCCATGTTATAAAGAATATTATAACAATAATCGCGATAATCAATTAAGGTAAAGTATTTTGTAAATAATGTGAAAAATATGTTTCTAAATATTATTTTAAAACACAAACAAACAAAATCGCTAATGAAAATGCAGAAACAATATACAAATAAAACATGTTATCATTGTCAAGAAATAAAAGATATAATATTTTTTACCACATCCACATTTAAGAGAGAAACATTATTATATATGTAAAAAAGTATGAATAAATGTATGAGATATACATCGCAATAAAATAGCAGTATAAGAAAATGTAATTCCAGTTGAAACAGATAAAAGCGGTGACGATACTATTACTAATAATACTCAACAATAACAAATTTCTTTTAAAAATACAGTATCTATATTAAATTTTCTTATTTGTTTTTGTATAGAAATAAAAATAACAACTATCAACACCAAAGGTGGGTGAAATGAATGTGAGGGAGTTGAGAGAAATCGCTAAATCTTTAAATATTAACAACATACACAAGTTAAAGAAGGATGATATAATTAAAGCAATAAATCAAAATATGAATAATATTAGTGATTTGATAGTTTCAATACAGACGATGAGTGAGTTAAAAGCGGATTAAATAAAAAAAAATAAAAAAATATATAAAAAAAATGTTTATTTTAGCAAAATAATTAAATATTAAGAATATACACAAGTTCACAAAAGCAATCTCACTAATTCTATAAAGAAAACTGATATCCAACAAAGTTTTAATTATTTCCCTTTTAGTAATACTGGTATTAGTAAAGACTATAAACGAGATAAAAAAATAATTTTTCTATTTTCTAATAATATATATGTTAATCAGAAAATAAAGAATGAACAGAACTTATATCGTAATAAGTCCTTTAAGAAAATACTACAGATATATAAAATATTCCGTAACTACCTGTCGAAATTCAAATCACAGCATCTGTGGGCAAACAGGAACAAGAAACTCTAGTCACAAAATGTTCGGAATGGCCAATTGGTATGTTTAAACATGAAGGTGAATTTCGGCAAACGACGCCGGGTGTCAGCAGCCGTATGCACCAGTGTGTACAACAAGTAGCATGACACGAAGGCGAACTGATCCACAGTTGTGCTACACTCGGCACTCGACGCCGCCTGTCGGTCGGATGGGTTGCCATTGTCCCAAACACAGGCGTCACCGCAGTGGCAGGTGAACTGGCATTTCGTGGTAACCAATGCACAGGCGCTGGCCGCATGTCGCGCCACTGCCGTTCGCCTTCGTGTTATGCAACTTGCTTAGCATGTAGGTACACACGGCTGCGGACACCCGGAGTCGTTTGCCGAAATTAAACTACAATTTAAACATATCGATTGGCCTTTCCGAACATTTTGTGACTAGAGTTTCTTGTTTCTGTTTGCCCATAGATGCTGCGGTGTGAATTTTTGACACGTATTTTCTTAATAGTTTGTATAATATAGAAAATAATACCAATTTAATAGAGCCCAATATCTTTATGTATTCATCAAAATCTAAGGTATCTAAAACAATTAATGATGCTTTTAAAGAGCAAAAGGTAATCAAGGTTAATATTAAAATAATTGCTATTTATCACATTCCCACTAATAGTCAAACACAATAGTTTACGTTTCAATCATTTAAATATATTATATAGAATAGAAGAGATATTAAGAATTCTTACAATAAAGAAAAAACAAATTACAAAGTTACAAAGAGAGGATCTGGTTGAACATTAACTAACATTATTGGTTTGCAACTAGCTACTAATAAACACAATCTATTAAAATGTTTAACATATATTTAGCTGCCTAAATTTTAAAAAAATATAACAGAGCATGTATTAATGTAAAGAATAATTATAAAAAATGTTTCTTTTTGTCAACTAAATCAACATTATATCAAGCAGATAAAGATCCACAGAGACTAACTAAATATTAAAAGGTTGTGTAAGATAATAGATACATATGAATATCCAATAAACATTTATGATATAGCATACATTGAATCAAATATCAATAAATCAAGTAATGTATATTCATATAATGGTAAAAATACAGTACGAAAAAAAAAATGAAACCGACAAACCTGGGAGGTTTCACGAGACAACAAAGGAATCACTTTTTTCTCATGTGGCGCATTGTTTTGCGACGACACCAGATGTTAATACAGTTAACACAAACCATTATCATAATAATCCTTAAGAGTCTTTTTTAATCCCCTTGATGGCATTTGCGTTCCTCAGTTGGATTGACTGCCTCGCATGTCGCATTTAGCTACACGTCTTGACATAGTACAATGTTCGTGTACTTTACATGGAGCGATACACGTGGAGTGAGCTAACTGACGTGGTTGGTACACATTACGTAGCGAACCACCATTGGCGAGCAGCACAGGGATGTTTATCAACAAAAATATCCCTAATACCGTACCCCGCATCATTAGATGTTTTGCCGTGGTGTACCAACATCTGCATGAGATCGGATCATTTTACAGATTACCTGGACATAGGTGAAGTCGCACAGTGGAAACTGTGCACTTAGAATGAACAGTCCTGCGGAACATGGAGCGAAATCCTTCAATCAGCGCTCGGACGATTTTGAGTAACATGGAAACGAATTATACAAATGTTGGTATCATCTCCCGTAAGCAGCTATAGCAGCGAATTCATAGGCAGCGCGTGCGCAACCTGGAACCGTACGATTATCCAATCAGAGTGCGATTTTCGCAGTGTTATCTGGAACAGTGTCAAATGGGTCATCTATGTCTGTCATCTATGCTATTTACAGATGAAGCATTGTTCGGACGTGATGGTGTCTGTTTCGAAATCCTAAAACAGAAAGACCTTATTAAAAGAAACCAGATAGTGTAAATATTCCATATTCTCCACATAGCCAAAAAAAATTTAGGGCTGAGAATGAAAAAAAAATCTAGTGAAAGAAACCTCGGAATGTCCGAGAGACCTACATATAACCTCGAGGACACAACAATCTCCTAAGTGTAGGTCACCTTTGCGCAATAGACGCAGCCCATCACCCAATTCGAACATTTTGGAGAGCTGGACTTCAGCAAGCTTGTTTCGCCATTTGACTACTCGTCAGGCACTTCAAGGAACCATCAGGACGGCCTGAAGCACGGCCGGTGTAATTTGAACTAAATTTGTTCGGGGGTTTGCTACATTAGAACGTCAGCTGTAAATGCATGTGAAAGAATGCAGGGAAATGCAGCTCACGTGGACAGCAATATTTTTTGTATCATTACCTCGTGTGAAACCAAGCGACAATTTTTTTTATGCAAATGAGGAAGGAAATAAATGTGCTTAAGTAAAACTTCTATACACTGACTCGTTTACTTACTATATATATATATATATATATATATATATATATATATATATATATATATATATATATATATATATATATATATATATATATATGCACAATCCTGTCGTTCGCGCATGCGCCAGCATTACACTATTGGGGATGCTTTGTGTAGTGCTGTTTAAGATGCCATTATGTCACCTGACTGAAAGACCCGGAAACCCTGACCTTGAGATAAAGCACAGTAAAACATTTTTTTTGTACTTTTATTAAAAAAATTTTGAATACTAGTTCCCAAAAAATCTATGTAACACTACAAAAAATCTTTGGACACTTTGAAAGAAACTGCTTGAAAATTGTAGGGGATATATGAAGTATTTGTACAAAAAAGTACCCTAACCTGCCGACGGATATCCTGTAGAATTACAACAATATGTGTAGCAATTTTCGAATTATTTTTCCTGCAAAATCACAAGCTTCTATTTGGACTAATAGAATGTAATAATTCTCCTTGATGATACTATTTGTATTTATGGTGCAAAAATTACAGGTAAGCCAGGATTGCACGGAACACATTCAATGCGACCCACTCAGGAAAGTCCCAAATCAACTATGACTTCCAAAATCCCCACTGCGGTGACGAAAATCGAACCCGGTCCCTTTACGTTAAAATCAAGTACCCGAACCACTACCCCACGTATGCACCCAGACGTCGCGTTCTATTTTAATACGTCGTACGTCCTTTCAATAATTTAATCTCGTGTTAATATGCGGTATTTTGCCTTCAAAAGAGAGCAGCTAGTTTCTACTGAGCTCGCGACGAAACTGTATTTAGTTTGACACACTATTACATGGAATATGTTGGGTCCGCTTAAAAAAAAAAAAAAAAGGGACATTGTACATTCGGGAGAAAATGAATTCTAAAGACAGCTGTTGAATTTTCTGAGAGTTTTGACGTTTTTTTTGTCCCTTCATTCTGTAGCTTACTTTCACATGTCATCTTTTATTTCTAGGAAGCCGTGCCAAACCATCTGAATTTTTAAAATTAGCTATCTGTAGAAACATAATCGAATGCAAAAATTTATTAATAAATAGTTCTGAACATTTCTGAAAATATTTAAAATAAACGTACATATTTTTAATATTGCAGCTTCAATTACAAAAATTTACAAAACGTGACCAGTACTGTTACAAAATTAATGCTGCAAACCAGTAACTTTGTGCTGCGCATTCTTTTCAAACAAGTGCAATTGGACTTTTCCCTGTCTTCCCAAGGAAGAGAAGTAAATTTCGCCATAAGTGGATTCTTGGAAGTGATAACTCATCATCCTTTAGCTTTAGTTTAGCTCCTCTAACAAAAAAATGTTAGTTATATATAAGTATACAATTCAAGAGAATTATTACAGTATATATATATATATATACACTGTAAACCAAAAAGTAATTGGGCACCCGTGAAGATAGGCAATTCAGTACGTCAGTTGACTTGTGTTTCACGGCCTTCGGCGTAGGACCGCTGGTGTTTGTCCATGGTAGTATGAACACAGAGGCCTACTGTAACATTCTGGATAATGAAATGCTCTCAACATTGTGCCGTCTTTACGGAATGGACCCGTGTTACTTCCAGGATGACAATGCCAGGTGCCATGTTTCAAGGGCTACTATGCTGTGGTACGCCGACAACAATGTTCGCCGATTGGACTGGCCCGTCCAGAGCCCCGACCTCAACCATATAGAACATATTTGGAACGAATTGGATCGCAGAGTAAGGGCTCGTTAGGCGCAGCTAAAATCCATTGCTCAACTCATGGAATGGTTGCAAGAGAAATGGCGACGAATCCCCGTGGATGTCCTGCAAACACTCGTAGAGAGCATACCAGACAGGGTGGCTGCTGTTATAGCCTACGAGATTCTAACAGGGTGACAACCACCGAGCAAACATTGTGGACATGTGCCCAATTACTTTTTGGTAGATAGTGTGTGTGTATACACACACACACACACACACACACACACACACATATATATATATATATATATATATATAGTAAAACAATCCTCGTGACTTTTCATTTCAATATAATTATGCCTTTTTCTATGCAGTTATGATAGTCGAGATAATATAATTTTAGCTTACATACATTAACTGGTGTTACTGTAATCCATAAACTAAATTGTAAGCCCAGAATATGAGGCTTATTCTCTTTTAACGACGATTTTTAAAATACTTCAGACATCTACGAAATGAAAGTTTATAAACTAATTTATATAATTCATAACATAATTTTCCGCTTCAATATGCCGCAATAATGTTACTAAAATTCTATGGTGTTTAAAATTGCAACCCTCCTTTATCCAGGTAGGCTATTCTCGGGATGTGTGGAATGCCCAGAAGCGATGAGTGACGTGGCTGTTTACAATATATTTGTAACAACACAAACTTTATTCGTTATTCACACAAATGTTATTCTTGCGAATGAACAAACACTGTATATTTACAATACTTATACAACTTTGTGAATCTACAAATTTTTTTTTTTCATACAAGAATTTGTCGGTTCCAGGTATAAATTTTTTTTTTCTCAGTGTGGAGCGGCAGATCAGGAGAATTCACTTCTGGAGATAAGGCAGCATGTGAGAGAACGTATTTTCCGATCTACCGATAAGCGCACGAAATACAAAAGTTATAATAAGGAATATTGTTTCAAACACGGCGAACTTGAACTCGTTCGAGCTAGTGATTGTTTTTAGTCGAGCATACTTCGTGACCTTGAAGCTACTGCTAATATATCCTTTTCCATGCTGTGTAACGAATATCATAACAACTGCGTTGAGTACATGGCCCTTTAAATCGACACTGATTTCGGTCGCTCTAACAACATTCATGTGTGACAATATTACAAAATTATCGGATCGGTGTTCCAAAGGGGAACGACACCGGAAGTGTGATTTGAAGAAACAGTATAGATACTGAAATGTGTGCTCTAAGGTGTGCTGGCCTGAATTCGTCGGATCCGCACTGTGATCATTTCGATGATAATGGAGCTTTAAAATTGGTGAGAAGTGAGGTTTTTCGACTGGCGAGTGGGGCCACGGTGGCTGTGCAGTTAGAATGCTCGTCGCCCACCGAGACGAATCGGGTTCAATCCCCGGCTGGTTTATTCCGGATTTTCGCAAGTGGGAATCATGCCGGTCGATGTCGCTGGTCAACTGTGTTTTCTCGGGGATCTCCAATTTACCGCGCCCCCTTGCAATCCAGTGTTGCTCCATACTCACATCACTTCACTCTCATCGGCTCTCAAGACCTCGCTTTTGACAGCCGCCCAAATCTCTTCACTTTTATCTACCATTGTCTCTTCTAGCACATGTCAGGGGGTGGCGAGAGGGGTGTGTACCAAAATACAGGAGCTTTACAAGTTGCCTTGAAATTGGTATGAAAACCCAAAGAGGTGGAATGAAGACTACCTGATTCGAAATTAAATAATTATCGCATTGTCCTGGCTAGCAAACCGTATAAATTTGTTCTCCCTCCTGGGCAGTAACAAAAAAAGTCCCTGATCTGTGACAGTTAAGTTGTTAGTTCAGAATAAACATAACAGAAGTGTACTACATACTGCAAGAATTTTGTGTGCCTCTATGTCATGTAGTTTAAGAACCCTATAAAAAGACTGATCACCCATGCAGCAAAACACATAAGTCCATTTATGGTTTATAGTTGGATGTCAAACTGGCAAAATGTTGGCCAACGGCTTTAATACACCCGACACCATTGCTGTTTATGAAGTGCCACTAATCAACTAGTCATTATCAGTTCATAACTGGACCAGGTGTGGTGAACACAAATGGCCAAGCATGTCCCATATACTTACATCAATAACCTATAGATGTACCGCTTCACTGCCATAAAATCGCCCACAGATGACTACCCCTGCTTTCACCAGAAATATAAATATGTCATGTGCGGCCATTGCTGTAATACAGTTGGTAAGCCATTTATGGTCCATTAATGGTTTACCTACTCTCAAACATCGGGTTCATTTCCATCAACATTCTATTAGTGTGCCATAAATTGCATGCCAAATGTCCTGTGACCAGCAGTTATATATAACAGGGTCACATGTGTAGACCCATAATTTTTCTGGGCCAGCAGTTATCCAGCAATGCCATCAGAAAAACCACTCTTTGCTGCATGTGAGGTGTATAATTCAGAACATTTGTGAAAGTAGCTATGCACTACATTAGAGTGATCACGGTGTTATTGGCACATTGCAAGATGCTCCGACCTAGTCTATGTATAAGAACATGGTTTACACGAGCTTGATACATATCTACGTGTGGGAGCTTAAGATGAACGACGAAACTGGGAGTGAGTGTCCAGGATGGCATCTGCACCAGAGTCCTGGGTTCTATCTCTGACTCGTCTGCTTTCCTGAGCCAGTTCGAGTGCCTGTCCACTGCGTGCTGCTTCCGTCGTCACCAGTCGGCGAGGATATTCCTGATTAGACTTCTTCAGATGCGCCCGAATTACCCAAGCTAAGTACATCTATAGTATCTGTTGGCTTTTTCGTGTTTGTTTGTGGGCTTAGCTGGTGGTGACATCACAATGTCATTCAAAAACAGACGGACGATGCGTGAGTTACAGCTCGGAGATCTGGATAGAATAGACTAGGTATATGCTGTTTTTGTATCTTAATTGTACGATAGCAATTTTGTTATTTTTGAGTGGTTTTGTTAATTCTTTCATATCCCGAAGATGATTCAGGATTTGTGATATAAATATATCATATACGTATTATATTTATACCGGATGAATCACCTAAAATTGCATCGCAAATATTTTCGAAATGAAATGTGCTATTGATGTGCTGGTTTCACAGAAGTGATGTTTAAACAAGGGCCTATAATTGCAGCCCAGACACAGACTTTAATAAGTTTTGAAATGATAATGTCTTGAAAAAGTTACATGTTTTTTTTTTTTTTTACAAATTGAACAATACCCATTTTTTTTGTTAATTTTCTTAATTTCATTAAGAAAATTAAACGGGAGGAAATTAGAATTTCAGTGGTGTGTTTGCAGGATTCTTGTCCGTAATATTGCGAATTGAAATACCTACAATTGTGTGCCCCATTTAACAGTTCATTAACTAGAATATGGTGTCCGTATGAGTAGTAAGGATATATAGATTCTAGGGCAATTCATGAGTTGTGTTTAACAAAAGTCAATTAGTATAAACATTAAGCAAAAAAATTAATATCTCGTCGAAATAGTGTTCAATTTTGCCAATTTTTAAATAAGAATTGAGCCAAATAAATAGATATTTCATCTCATAGTGGCAGAAGAGTTTTCCAATAGTGGCACAATATAAAAACAAAGTGGAACGAAGTGGCACATTATTACTTGTGCAACGATTTTCCCATAGTTGCAACTTAAAAAAACAAGAGCGATAAAGTGGCATAAAAGTGGCACAGTAATAATTAAATTAATAATAAGTGAAACAATAACAACAATTAACTTAATTTAAGATAATCCTATTATATGCATTTCAATAACACCGAACCAGTGCTACCTAAAATTGTTCACCCTAACTCTGTTGCTCTCAATAAACCAGGTCTATTTAGTAGCCAAAACTTGGTTGCCTAAAGCAATGTAACCCATCTTTCATACATATATGATAAATAAAATAATTTTCGAAAATATTAAAGGGCAATTTGATATCCCCTTTAAAGGAGATAAATCTGCTATATTTATTAACGAATATGGATTAAATTCATTAATACTATCATTTAAGGAAAAATAAACTTAAGAATTTAAATTATTGGTTATTACTCAAGGAATTCTTCCAGCAATTAAAAAAACTGGTAAATATATACTTCACCAATAAAAATTATAAATAATAATAGAATTCGATTAGGTATCGTCGATTATCAAGTTAAGGAAAAATGTAAGATACATTTATCATATTTAGTTGGGATGAAAATATTGTTCTGCCTAATTATCATATAGGTAAAAACTCACGTCACTATACTCTCGTCGCTGACCTCCCATGGGGCAGTCGGTTGGTGCGTCCAGTGGATAGAAGAGGGTCGTAAGCAGTGACGAGAGGGTACTGTACTACGCAATGTGACCACAGCATGGGATGGCCGCTATCTTGCCAGCATGGCTGAACAGGCAATACGTCCTCATCCACAGTGTTTGCTCGACAATGGATCACTGCAATGGGTGTGGACATGTCTGCATCGACGGCTTGACGCCGTTTGCTGTGGGCAGGACATGCCATTGCGTCAGCTTCCATTTTCCAGAAACCACAAACGCCTCAGACTACAATGGGCTCATGAACGTCGTTGGCTTGCTGGGATGGCAAAGTGCAGTGTTTTCGGACGAGTCCCGCTTCAACGTGTCCCCTACAGTGATGACCGCATGCCGTGGTGGCAATCAGGCAGGCTGCATTGTGGAGCGGCATAGCGGACAAATGCCACAAGTGATGGCGTGGGGTGCCATCGGACACAACAGGCGATCTCGACTCCTACTTATTGAGGGCAATCTGAACTGCGACCGCTAAATCTGGGAGCTTATAGAGCCTGAGGTACTGCCCCTCCTTCAGGCAACTCCACATCCCATAATTGCCAAAATGATCATAGATAGTAGGATAAGTAGTAGTATTTTGTTGGAACATAAATATTGTGAATAATGGATTTCAGGTCTAATGGTCGTTGGGTCAGGAAACTTATTTGAAAATGGTTTTTCATATGTACTTTGTATATATTCAATATAAATTTGACTTTGTTTAAATTTATTATTATTGTGTATTGGATACATGATAGAATTTGAATCATATATATGTTGTAAACCTACAGAATTCCCAATTTCATGAAAGAAAACAGCCAGGGAACTAATTTTATCTCCTGGTACTTGATCATCTTTAATATAGCATGGTTCATTTTTGTTTATACGAATTTTAATGGTTACCTGGTTGTGTTAGAAAATAAACATGACCTTATATTGTACCCTTTTAATTATGTGGATATAGAGTTGGTTTTTTGATATCTATGAACACCTTGTTTCGATTATAAAACAATATATTCATTATTCATATCAAGAAAAATTGTGTTTTTCCCTAACTTTGTAAGCTTTATCTATTAGAGTAACTATCGTATTATTGTTTAATGTTTTATTAATAATTATTTTAATAAATAAAACATATTTATTTAAAAATTCCGCACAATACCTTTAAATTTAACATATAGCATATCTCCGTCAACAAAATCACTATAATTATACTTTTTATTTATTTATTTTTCTGGATATACATAAAAATTTGTATATTTCTTATTAATTGTGTTGAAACACTTGATAAAACTGTGATAAATAAAAAAATCAATACATTTGCATCTTCTGCTAATAAAATATTAACGAATTATATCTTGAATATCTCATATATCAACATCAAGTGTAACCGCATAGTTATCTTCACATTCATCTAAAGGAATCAGCTCATCGAGATTATTTAAAACATACCTCTTCTTTCATACTTTTTTGATAAATATTAGGAAATCATTCATTAGACGAACATATTTTGGTTGATTTAAACTCTTTCATAAAATATTGAAATACAAAGACCCCTTTTTTTAGCGTACTTTCCGAAGCAAATAGAGCCTTATGTTATCACTTTCTCGTCTGTGTGTGTGTGTGGTTGTGTGTATGTTTGAATGTATATCCCTCCTTCCCTTCAATTTTTGAACGTGTGAGACGAATTTCACCGAACTAAGTAAGTACACCTGACTTTTATAGTTTTCGGCCATACCGTGAACGTACTTTCAAAATTAGGGTGATATGTCATATCTCGGAAACCATTCACCTTATGTAAACCAAATTTTTCATTCTGACAGTGAAAGGAGAAAGCATTAAAATTCAGAAATTAATATTGGTGATGAAAAAATAAAGCTTTTACATTATGTCTCGAAAACTATCAACCAATTTCCGCAGATTTGACATATACGTAATTCTTAGATAGGCCAGGTAAATGTAAGAAGTTGAAAATTATGAGGCACTTATTATCAAAATGGCTGCCATATTTATAATTTAGGTTGTCCGCCATATGTAAGATAGCAGCACACAAATTTATAAAAATTGTGTGTAATATCTCAGGAAACCAGTTACAGATTCCTACGAAATTTTGCATTCAAGGATACTGTGTCAGGTAATATTAACTGACAAGTTTTAGGTATGCCAGGCACTTATTTTCAAAATGTTGGCCATATAGCTATTTTGGTGTTATGTTAAATAGTAGGAACCATGTAATTAATTCCAATGAATCTTTCTATCTGGCTGTGTATATAATACCCATCAAATGTGACCATACAATATTTCTTTTGCTCGCAATTTTGAAAATAGTTAACATGGAACATTTAAATTGTTTAATATCCCCGAAAAAAAACAACCTATTTATACCAAATATAGCAAAAAAGCAGCACTACGCCAGGTCATGTAAATTGATCAACTTTGAAAGGGCCAGACACTTTTTTTTTTTTTCAAAATGGTGGCCACATAAATATATTGGCTCAGAATTTTGTATCTACGAAACTATAAAACTAATTTCAGCTTAACTTTGTATACTGAACGTATCAATTGCACCCTATTTGCCGCGCAATTTTGTAGATAGCCCCACATGAAATAATACAGTTTTTATGCCGTATCTCGGGAAACAATTAACCGATTTCTTTCAAATTTGGCGAAGAAGATGTACTATGGCAGACCAAAAAAAGTACGTTGTTTAAGTTTGTAAGTAACTTATTTTCTGAATGGCATCTTTACAAACAATTAAGCTTAGTGTGCTATATCTACGAAACTAGGTAGCAGTTTTGAATTTAACTTTTTATATTGTATATAAGATAATCATCCAACACGTTATTTCATAGACTTTCCATCCTTTATTAATCAAGATCATCATATGAAAATTATGGAAATTTTATACAATATCTCGAGGACCAATCCACCGATTCATACCAAAATTTCACGCAAGTATTTCTACATATAAATTAACCTTTATTATGCGAGGGAGGAATGTTTTAATGGGGTTTGTATAAATAATTTTAATTGGTTTGTTATACCTATAACATTTTTCAACAATTTTCGACCAAATATCGTACGCAAACCATATGAATCAGAAGCGTCATTTATGCATACAGAGATTCTCTTTTTGCGAATTTTTGTTTCAAAATTATCTCAGATGAGTAAACTGAACATTTCGATACATTTCAGGAACAATTACGTTCGTTTCCACCATATTTTGCATACCTACCATGTAAAGTTACATGGTGTAAATAGTGAAAGGCAATGATTTTCAAAAGGTGGCCGTATAAATATTTTGATATGTTTGACATACTGTATCTATTTAGTAATCTAATAATTTTATTGAAACTTTTTATGCTCACCATATCTAATAGAAACATCGTGTACAGAGCCACTTTTTAAGCAATTTTTTAAGATAGCCTCATTTGAGAAAAAAGTTTTTTCATCCCATATCTCGGTGACCAATCAAACGATTTCCACCCAGTTTTTTCACACAAGTAGTGTTATGGTATACCATGTAAACGTAAGACTTTTTGGTGGTTCACGCACTTACTTTAAAAATAATGGCCTTATAAATATTTCGGTTAAGAGAACCCCATTATGCTAAACATTAGACTGATAACATCAAATTCTATGCTCAGAATCTTACCTCAGTGATGCAATTGATTGCACGCTAGCTTAATGAGTTTTTTTTAAATTTGAACCCCGGGTAAGTCACTTGTGTATTTTTATGGTGTTGGTTCTGTTTCACATGTTTCTGGTTTCTTCTCTATTGATATTGCTGTTAATGAGTCGTCAACGCCTACCTACCATCAAAGCTGTTATAAACTTCACTAAAATTTAATTGTATCCTTGTAGAGGAAAGTAGGCTTATTAGTTATCAGTTACTTCATGGAATATTATACATAACTTTCAGTATCTTGATTACACAATTGTATATTATCGTTATATTTTGATTTCGTTATATTAAAATGAAAATCACACATTAATATTTTTGATAAATTTACATACTAACATACATAGGTTTATTAATTTATTCTTATTATATTCATAGGAATACTTACTATATTTTCATTAAATATTGTTCTTCTTTTAAATTTTTGTTTAGTTATAAATTTTTCAATTTATTAAACGTTTGATTTTCAATGAAGATCTATTTAGTTTCTTATGTTTCCCATTGTTTTAACATATATAGAATTATTCATTTATTTATAGGTATATTTATCAAAAATATTGTTGCCTTTGTTCTCATTTATGTATTCAAACCAATACATAACTTTGAACAATCGGATAGTTAAAACTTTAGATTTCTATGATTTTTGTTAATATTAATCAATTAGATAAACATTGTTTTAAATTTTGTTAATGCGTAATATATTTATTTTGAATGTTTAATATTGGTTATTTCTTTTTATATATCCCTGGCATAATTTTATTTTCTGAACAAAATGGAAAAAAAATTATGTTTACGATGTATTTGTTAAGGATATTCTAAATATATTTCTAATATACAGAATGGTCTGCCTAACATGGACACCCCCAAAATTTCCGGAAGTGTTGCAGGTCACGAAATTCGACTTTCGTTAAATGAAATTATGTGTGGCGCAGTTAATTTACCGCAAAGTGACTATTCGTAACACGTGTATGAACAGAAATAATTAAACCACACAAGATTTTTCCCCTGGAAACATACATTTACTTCAGCGGCGTCCAAAAGTACGTGCAAAGAGGAATTTAATATTGTAGCATATGCAATGGAAAGTAGCGCAGAAACGCTAAGAAATAATGTGCAAATATGATTAAGTTAGGTCGGCCGGTAACATGAGATAGTGGACGTGTATTCACAGCTGTAAACAGGCAACACGCGGCGTGACATCCTGGCAAGACCGCTTCCTAATACCAGCACAGCACCAGTGCCCGTCATCTATTATGGTCAATGCTATTAAAGTGATTGGCTGTAATTACGCAATGAAGTTCACCAATGAGGAAAAACTGGGCACTCTACTTATTTATGGTGAGTATGGCAGAAGTGCCAAGCAAGACATCCAAATGTATGGTGAAAGATATCCTGATCGGACGCCCGTTTCGCAGCAAACGATACGAAGAATTTGCACACGTCTCTTGTCACGAAGTGATTGCAGTTCCACAACACGCGTGCTACGAAAGACTGCTAAGGGCGAGACGCGTCAACAGGATGTGTTGACACGTGTCTACGCTAACCCTCGCATGGGTACGCGACAACTTCCCAGGTTCGTAGGAATAAGTCAAACAAGTGTATTACGGATACTACGCCAATGGAAACTCCATCCATAACACGTGGATCTTCACCAAGCATTGAATCATCCTTATTTACACCAGCTTGTAAAGTTTTGTTGGTTTGTCCCGATGTATGTAAGGGATGACAGCAATCCTCTGAATGACATACTATTTACCGATGAAGCGATCTTCACAGACAATGGGTGCGTAAATATGGACTTCTGGGCAACGGATGGTCCGCGTTGGGTGTGGCATGTGGAGCATAGCGATATTGGAATGTGACGTGTGGTGTGGAATCGTTGGAGGCTACATCATAGGACCATACTTCATTGAAGGAAAAATGACCGGCTGTACATACGCCCATTACCTCACAGAGACATTACTGCCACTTCTGGAATACATACCGCACGATATACATCGTGATATGTGCTTTCAGCATGATTGTTGTCCTGCGCATTTTGCTTCGGTGGCGAGGCAAGTGTTAAATGAAACGTTTTCAAAGTGGTGGTTAGGGCGTAGTGGTGATGTAAGATGGCCAGCTCACTCCGCCTACTTCACACCTCTCGATTGTTCCTGTGGAAAACACAGGAAGGTAGGGTGTACAACACGGTTCCTAGGATTCCAGAATATAAGCAGGACTGCATTGCGGCATCTTGCAGAGGCATTACGTCAGAAACACTTCAGGCTGCTCATAGCTCGCTACGTGTGCGTTTACAGATGTGTATTACTGTTTGTGGTAAACACATCGAGCACATTCTGTGACAGGACCTAATCTGAAGCGTTTAAACAATAACTGTGCTTGTTTATACTATGCCTGCGGATGCGATTGCATTTCTCCTAATGCTTGTTTGTTCTATTTTTGCTGTGTATCTGTACGCACACGTTACTCAGTACATTTAATGACTAGGAAAATAAATCTCCTGAATTACCTTCGTGTCTGATTAAAAATATTCTACTGATATCAGACTTTCACTCAGATTGCCCATCTTCCATCTGCTGTGGTGCTCTCCTTTGTCCATTATCGCATTCCGTCCCTTTTGCCTCATTAAGGTACGTGCTAAGCTGCTTTAAGGAAGCTGTCTCATCAGGATGTGATATGGCACATTTTGCTTCCTTACAGCTATGAATACAGGTCCACTGGCCCATGCTATTGGCCCACTTAACTTAATCGTAATTTCAGCTTTTGGCTTGGTGTTTCTCTTGTACTTTCCATTGCATACACTGTATTCCTGAATTCCTCTTTGTACGTACTTTCAGCAGACGTTGAATTAAATTTGTTTATGTTTCCGGGGGAATATTCGTTATTTGGGTGATTTCACAATTAGAGGACATTTTCAACCTCAAATTTAATGTTGAATATTGGAAAAAATACGAAAAAAAAATCTCCGTATATAGCTAGCAGAGCTAATTTTTATAAGCAGCACTTTAATTAATTATTTTAAAATGCATGCTCCATGTTGATAACATGTTTTCCATGATTATTATACAATTCTTAGTTCTAACACCAAGACCACTTGGGAAAACAGGACATTTATAACGAATGGCAAAATAAATGAATTTGTCATAATGTTTAGTAACTAGGCTCTTGGGCTCTATGTATTCATGGAAATTGTTTCTAAGAATACACTAGTAAGTAAATGAATGTAATTTTGTCTATTAAAAAAGTTATTTTACAAAATGTTTCTGAATTTTTTGTCAACGAATTCAGAGCTCTTGAACTCACAGTACTTCATCCAAAATGGTTTAACAGATGTGGGATGCGGCAGACCACCAAGGAAGTCCGTGGCACCTAGCCATTGCTCATCTGAGTGCTTCTCCGGCCATTTGAATAAGCTTTTGTATTTGCCTTTCATTTCCATAAAGTGGATAACTGCCACCTCATTCTCAATACGTTTAATCTTTCCTGGAAAATCCAAAGACAGAAAATTCGGAACATAAAATGTGAAAATCTCATTATGTTTACAATAATTGAATCAGTTATAAAGTGATGGATATAAAAGTGAAATGAATACATATTATTAGCGAATACATATTATTAGAGAATGAAAATATATTCTTTAAATGTTTTCATGCCGTTTATTTCTTCACTTCACTAATACCAACATTCACAAATGGTAAATAATTAAAACCTCTACTGCAACTTTCATCTGACTTTATTAATGTGTTTATTTATTTATTTAGTTAAATCATCATCTTGAACTTGTTTTATTTTTATATTTAAATATTGAGATAATTCTCTAAAGAATCTCACAATCATTTCACTTTGTGTTGGGCGTTGCTATTTTTCTCAATTTGTACACCGAACATTATAAAGTTGACTAAACATATATAATGTATTTCGATTTTAAAAGAAATGTAATTATTATTTATTAATAGTGGTGATAATATCATCACAACTTTTCTCTGATTCAATTAGGACAATATTATTTTAATTTTAATATTTATTATGATATACATTTTTCATATATCATTAATACATACTTTAAACACATAATAATGTTTATCTTTTGTATGTGGATGTGTTGAAAATAATTTGATATCTTCGTTTCTTACATGTTTTTGTAGTTTTTTTTTTTTTTTTTGTATTTTGTCATGTTATATTATTGGATTTTGTATGTTCATCGATATTTGCTGTACACACATGTCTACCACATTCATCACAATTTTTTCTAGTTTTTTATTTATTTTTATATGCATAAATTTCTATCTACAATGTTATAAAATTCTTACACACATTAATGTGCTAATCTTTTGTTTTGTTTATGAGAGTGAAATAATAGATATATTTTTCTTCAATGTACTTAATACATTTAAAATTGTTTTTTTTTAATTTTTATAAATTTACCTTTATTTTTGTTTAATTTTCTATAAATTTTATAATAAAAATTGTAATGTAGAAATGGATTCAGTGCTCAGCAATTTGACCAACTCAAGTTTGGAAACCCAAAAAGTTAGAAATGATTGAAATATATATAAAAAAAACATGTTTTCGAAGTGTATACAAAATTTATAGAAAGACAATTTTTGTTTTATATGATAATTTTAAAATTCTATTGCCTTATAGATTTACATAAATAGTAGAAGCAAAGAAGATTTCAAAATTTGAATCAGAAGAGTTATTATCTAAATATATTTGTTTTATAGAAACTAAGAAGGAAAAATCAATATATAAAATTATATTTTCTTAAATTCTTAATGTATGACTTTTAAAACTTTAAATAAGGCAGTGATTCAAGTAAAATAATATTGAAATAAAGGAGGGTGGGTGGTGAAAAACCCAACCCTTTGTGAATTTCAATTCCCAGGGGTTAAAAACGACCTCCAACCTAATTATTATGAAGGGAAAGCAATTTCTATCTCAGAACAAGCTTTATATGAACATCTGAATGTAAGGGTGACGATTTGTAAACCTTTAACTATGTATATTTTTAAATATAGTTTTAATACATAGTTACTACATATACGTATGTACATACTTTTTAAATACATGCATATTTATTTTATCATATACGGTACGTAAACCAGGATATAAAGCTGCAGCAGGTGTACGTGGCTGCAGGCGTGTTACACAGTAGTATTTGTCGCCTTTCGCCTGCCCGCCAGAGGGCTGTTTTCAACCAGCAGCTGTAAACAAGATGACTGGGAGATACCAGGAGATAAATTGGCATCCTCGGGTATGGGAGGGAGACAGTAATCTGAGTTCCATCAGATGAGCTGGGAAATAATCTTCATTCTTCGATAAAGTTCAACTGAATAGGTAACCGTGACTGATATTAGCTTCAATACATTAACTTCATTGATTTGTTCTGTAATTGATTACTGCAATTTTATCAAGTACAGAATATCTCTTCAATCAAATTACTTGCCCACTTCTTTTAAAATTGAATTACACCATTTAGTAAAATACTTGGCAAATAAAGCAATAGTCTGATAAAATATTAATTTATTTTCCTGAATTTAAAAAAAAAATTTTGAAGATTTTTTAAGTGCAACTCATGAATTGTGCTAGAATCCCTATATCCCCACTACTCGTATGTCGGTTTATATGGTTTTTCCTTCACACTGAATGCATTGGGACCTCCTTTTCGGTACTTTATGACAGTTCATAGTACCTAGACACACCGCTGAAGTTCCTAATTGTGCTAGAATCCCTATATCCCCACTACTCGTATGTCGGTTTATATGGTTTTACCTTCACACTGAATGCATTGGGACCTCCTTTTCGGTACTTTATGACAGTTCATAGTACCTAGACACACCACTGAAGTTTCTTATTTTCTCTAGTTTTATTTTCTTGACGTGAACAAGCATTGTTACATTTGAAAAATTGTACTTTTGTTCAATAAACACCCATCCTTACAATTATTAAAATCTATATCTGGGCTGCAATATTGAGCCCTTGTCTACACTTCATTTCTGTGAAACCAGCACATCAATAGAACCTTCAATTTTAAAAATATTTGCGGTGCAAGATTAGGTGGTTCATCCAGTATATATGTGTAATATGATACGTGTTTTATATACATGGAAGGTGCTATATATTTACAATGTTGTTAGTTAGTTAATGTCTTAATGCTGTGTTAAAAGAGACAATATGGTTCACTTTGCTGTATGTGCATGTGCTGTGTTGGCACTTAGTAAAACGTTGGTTACTCTAGTTTTCTCAGGTTGCTTGAGTAGTATATATTAATTCTGCTGAGAGAACTGTAAGACGTATTCTGTTTTTTGCATGTGTTCCTGGTCCACGTTGAGCGTTCTCCTGGTTGCTGAGAGTATCGATTACTCCGAGGAGTGCCAAGTCGTCGTGCAGAAGATGGGTTGTAATATTAATTTTGATGTCCATGAACTCAGCACTAAGAACATCCATGTCAGGGTTTTCCTCAATGTTTGACTATCAATGTTGTCAGAGTTCTTCGTTCGTAAACAGTGCCCAAACCTTAAGAAACTGTATTTATGCTGTAATCTTCTCTTATTTTCCATATTGCAATATTTCTCTTTGCAAAGTGACCAACTCCTTGGCATTGTGTCCGTTGGTTATCCGCGATTACTTTCTGTTTCGTTTGTTCTAGGACATCGTGTAACATGCAGCCACCGAAATTAAAATAGGTTTTATTTCCGTTTGAGAATATTTGAGGTTCGACACTCGAATGCGCTGAACATATGCTGCAGCACATTACGTTGAGCTAACAATTTGCTAACGAAGAATAAATCGGAAAGCACGTTTTTAAGTGTTCGCGAGTGGGATAGATTTTAAGTTTCAATTACGCACACTCATGATTTTTTAGTGTGCTGCAAGTTCATCTTTTAAGTGCGCTGCTCTAAGTGTGAGTGCAATCTCTTATTCCAGCACCCAGTACCTATATGCTAGAATTGTTCTCTGTCAGTACGATTGTCCTGAGTGCAAAAGTTTGTCTGTGTTACGTGAGCTGTTCACCAGCAACCACTGCTCGAGTACATTACTCGTCAATCATAGCTCTCTTTGACTGAAATCAACCCCGTTGGAAGTCGAAGATTTTATCATTTCTTGCCCAGTCAGATTCTGACAACGTAACCAGTCCAATATAAAACTACCGTATGCAATTTCTTTTCTTTCACGAGATTCATAAATAGTTAAGGCGGCTGCTTGCTTGCGAGGTGACATCACGTGTGTTGTGCGTGTTTACAAACGCACATTACATGGGGTAGATTTTATATTAAGGCTTGTTGATCAATAGTTGTGGAGGCCTACTGCAGCTTGGTTTCGACTTCATTGAGTACACACATTTGCAATAGTATTATTTTTTTGTAGAATATAATTATTTTTAAACTTTTATATTTTTAGCGGTTGTAACTTTATATCATTTCCCGCTTAAAATATAATGCATAATTATTTCCCAAAAAAAATATACTGAAACCTAAATTAAATTGAATTAGTCAGTATTCAGCAATGTCCTCGTCCGAACAGGTTTGTGGATAGAGCTTTATTCCTTACCCTACACTCTGAATTATATAATATTTTGTGAAATTATTATATATTTTCCTGTCAGGGGTGGCTAGACAGTTTGCTGCTCTTTGAGTAATCATGTGGTAATTAGTTTTTAGCTGTCTATAATTCCCAATGTATAGATTTTAATCTTGAATAAATGTCTGTATAATTTTTTTATGTGTTTTTAGTTTGCTTGTTATGTAATTTCAAATTGTTTTAATATTGGCCGTCTATGGCTTTCCAGGTACAGGGAAATATTCTATGCATATGAAGTTAATCAAGGAGTTGTGGTAGTCTTAAAACCACTTAAGGATATTCAAGAAATTAATACTAAACAAATGCCGCCTATCGCCATGATATTTTGAACAGAATAAAAAAAAAAACAATTCGTCGAGAGGGACGAACTTGTTTCTTTATGCAGAGTGATAATCAGCGTGTACCCCTTTTTATTATCCACAGAAGCCCAGCATCTTGCGTCCAAGAAGATGCTTCCTTGCCTTTCCATGCCAGGCCAGCGACCTTCTGCTGCAAATTGACCCTGCTTCTCAAGCTCCACTACATCACAGCCTCAAGTTCCACCCACCGTTCCTTCCCCTCCTACTCGGACGTGGAATTCAGCACATCATTCCTTTACATCCAGTAACTCTAAAATATTTAGCTTCAGCTACGGATGCCTAAATGGAGCTGTAGGGATGTAGCAATTATAACCTAGGGGTAGGTGGAGCATAACGGTTTAATTTGAGGGTTTATTGAATAGTTATGATTTTATAATAACTATTTGAATACAACATTACTTGATCTACGGGGAGGGAGGTGTAAATTAAATAACACGATGGTAGATCGTTGCAATATACACCCCAAGCTGTGCTCTTTGAAATTTCACTTCCTGTGGCACATTTTGCCGTATACAATATTTCACAGTATATTCGATATATTCGGCCTCATGCAGAGGTACATACTGTACTGTGTATAAAAAGTCCACCTGTCTGTACCTCCTTTGAAAGTTGCCAATATTTTATGGTCGGTCACACTGAAACGTTGAATTTGATTAGTACTCATTTTCATACATCTCTGGTGACCTGGCCGAACATTTTTTTTGTGTGAGCCAAATGTATGATGTGCAATGTTTGCTAGAGTTGTTAGTGTTAATGACGATGAAGATTGTAAATTTCCCATTTTAGTAGAAGATGGACCTGCTAACTTATAAAATATTTACATATCTTCAGATTGTCGTTTTGGGTATAGCGTTTGCTGAATACCTCGTTCTTATGTAAGCTGCGAACTCTATCCCTCGCACAGTCATTCTTTTCACGTCTGTCTTCGAGCATTTTCAATGCATTGAAATGACGCATTACGGTAGAATCATGTATGTCGGGGTAGAAGAGAGAATGTAATCGCTAACGACGTAAGAATCTGTCAGAGCAACTGATAATTCTAGCAAAGCCGACACCAGGGCAGCAGGGATGCGGCTGTAGCATTAGATGTATTGTTTATTTTGTCTCTATGATAAAAAATTAATTATTTTATTAAAAATATTATATAAGGTAGTTAGCAATAATAAACTGCACTTGCATATATTGTAGTAAAGCAAATAAATAGTATATTAGTAACACAAGGAACTGTTTCACTTATATGAATTAAAATATCGAATGTTCAGTACTGTTATTTCTAAGGTTATATATATATATATATATATACTCAAGCAGTTTGCTGTTCCGTAAAAGTATCGGCTCTCAAAACCCTTATGTTAAGAGCCACGCAAATCTCTCCTCTCCGCTCCGAACAAGTTATTGCCTTTTTAGGAGATACTTGACTTTCGTGGGAATGTGTATGCGTAATTACGAGCATGAACAATAATACCGTGCGAATTAAGATGAGAGCGTCTTACATAAATCAACTTTCCAGACTTTGTACTAAAACATCACGGAAGAGAGTATAGTTCTTCACTTCTCGCAACCAACGAAGAACTGTGACACGACGTGACTTTGGCCACATTATGTATCTGCAGAGGTCGTGATGTCATGTGACAAACAGCCAATAACGAGCGAAGAATGCGATTTCATTAGATATATTCTCCACTAATGTATTCTTTTAATAGTGGTGGGGCCGAGTTACAGCGGATAAATAGCCCATGTAATTGTTTTTTGAGGTAGAGAGCCGAAATATTGTATGTATATGTAGATGATGGACAGGGCCAATAAATGGAGAGCGTTTACCAAAAAAATTAAATAAAATTATTTTTATGGTGGGGGCGGAGGGACCAAATTTATTATAGAGGTGTCAAGTAAATAGACAATAAACTGTGGAGGGGTGGGGGAGTCTATTTAATAACAATTGAGAAATAATAGTTTGAGTCAGTCATTTGGTGGTCGCCATACCAGGAAAATTTGTGCTATGCCAGTTCAATTAATTTTAACATCGAACACGAAGTGGTATACAGATGCCGTGTACTGTATGCAAGCGTTGAAAAATTACTTTTTAATTTTTTTTCCAACATTTTCCCAAACCTTGAAAGGTTACTAATATTTCATTTTATTAAAAAAATATATTAGTCAATGTACCTTAAAATTTTAATAATTATAATATTTTAAACAGTTTCCTCTATATTTTAATATTTATCAATTCGAAGTCTGGAGGTCACGACAAAATTATCCTGAATAAATTTAAACGTTGCCTCAGATCACCATCAAGTTCCGTTCCATCCAACATTGCCGACACATAATGGCCGCAGCGTACTGTAATGTCGCAATCCTCAATTTGCACCCGTATCCAATATGCCACTTATTTCCAAACTATTCAACTCTGAGCATCTTGGCGGCTTTACTTCGTCTCAAGAGGTCAGAAAAGGAGTCGATTTCATCCTGCCTTTATGATGACCAAAAATATGGCAAGAATATTTACACCAGACTGAGATGTTCGCAACTATGAATGACTGAGCAGAAAAATAGCGTGTGTCCTAATTTGCATATTTTCTCTGTGTCATTACATTCAGCATACGCTACTCTATGTGCTACTCTGTTCTGCATACTACCAATGGAAAACTCTAAATTGGTGACGACCTTTCAGTTGTACTTAGGTGACACGATACGCCCATACATCGACAATAGGAATGATGCGAATGCCCATGTGTACGGTGAGGGTACGGAGAAAGTCCTAAAAAGGATGCAATCTTCCACTATGAACAACACCACTATTGTTTATACCCTGAGACTTCATTACGACGTAAACATTATAAAAAATGTTGTTAGTGTCAACATGTTGGATAACTGATAGCTCTATTGCGTCGATCGACGACCAGATAATTTCAATAAAGCGAGACACGAATCTGGAGAACTTCTGACAGTTATCATATATCTGGGAATTGAGGAGTGTCAGCCTTGATGAACAAGTATTATATACTATAGATTATAGATATGCTCATTGAAACAAGTAACTGATGCCATGCATGAGCCTGGATGATGTACCTTGACAAAAGTTTGTCGACAAATGGGCGACCGTAAGAGTGGTCGTATCAAATTTCCAAGGGCCTTCTGTCCAGCATAAACTAGGCCAGAGCTTCTGGAAAGTGTTTATTGAACAGATTACCAGTTGACATCACAGCAATTAAATTTAGACGAGGATATCGTTGAAAATTGGTTCAGTAGTTGCTGGAGATAGCATTTCGCCTTAAATTTATGCAACTGGTCTACAAACACATTGTTAGGTTGCCAAGGGGAGTTTTATGAGATGGGAGTTGCAGTCTGAGCTACAGTCGTTTGGAGATAATGACATATTTAATTAGGATTACCTTCCCAGGACATTGGGCCTGATGGTAGCCACCTGTTCACTAGGAAAACATATTGCACTGTCATTCCAAATTCTTGTCATCTTGCTCGAATCAGACAAGAATAAATGTTCAATTTCTCGATACCTGATAATTCTTCACAGCTGTAATGTATTTTCTATAGGAAGTGAATTTTTTAACTGTATAATTTCCGTTCTAGATACTATAGGCACTTGGACTAAAAACGCAACTACAAAGTCATGATAAATGTTAATATTACTGTTATTTGATATAAAAGAAGTGAACACACAATTTCAGCACAGAAAAACTCCCCCTGATACAGTACTATTTAGATTGTAGGCTTTTCTATCTACATGTCGTTTACTTGTTCATTATGTTTTAAGACTAATGTCGAAAAGTAATCACTTATCGAGATGTACTAAATTGGCATTTGTTTTAATCTTTTATACTCAACGAGTATTAGATTTTAGATTTTTTATATAGCCTCGCAAAGGCTTCTTCGAATAAAAAATGAAGGCATTTTCTTTGCCTAAGCGTGCTTCTCTGGTGCTACACTCAACAATTTGTTGTGTTATGAAAGTTTTTTTTCTCATTTCTTGTGCTGAACAATGCATTTAAAAGTAACAATTACAAGGTGCTGGTAAAACATTACCAATTGTAAAATACAAATAGAAAATAGATAATAATTCGTGATTCATATCTGTGTCGAACAAACATTATGAAAAGCTAGAAGATAAGTTAAAATGTTAAGTAATATATTTTTATATATTTTTTGGGATTTTTAGGGTATTTCGGATCAGGGGTCAAGGTCAAAAGTAATGGGTCAGGAGTTAAAGGTCAATGACTTCCAAGATGGCGGTCGGGTTATGTAACAATATGGCTCCCGGTCGGCTCCGGCTGCGATCCCGGATCCTGTTGCAGCAGACTTCCCAAACCCTACTACTACCGATAAAATATTCTGACTACACAGACAAGGTACTCATATAAACATTATAAAAATAACATGCACAATGGCGTTCGTGTTAGAAACGTTTGAATGATCATTAAGTCTCCGCATGCTCCGTCATAATTACTAAACAATATTTCAAGCTAATTCACTGAATGCCAAAGAATTGCATATTCCCTTAAAAACATAATTTAACCCATAAATATTCTAAGTATAATTAAAGTATTAAATTATAACTTTTACTTCTCAGTACTATGTTTTTTCTTTGTCAGCATCAATTTCGCCAACATAACAACAGACATCCCTCAGCAATTCATCAACTGATACACAATACTATGTGGACGAGAACATTTACTGCTTACATACTGTGTATGTTAGTCATATTGTCAATTATATGAAATTGAAAATACCATGCAGTTTGAAGGTGATTGAAACCTAAAAATGTTTTTGCACCTATACCAAATAAATAAGTATCATAACATGCTAGTATAAATGACAATTCTGAAGGCATGGTGTTTGGCTACAGAAAATTGCTGGAGTTTAAATTCTCATCAATAATTGGCCTTTAATTATGCCGTATGAACTACTTTTGCATGCAGCTCCCTCCAATAAATCAGAATAAATCGTAGCATCAAATGCATTGCCCTTTTAGGAGAAATTAAATCAGAAAAATAACTATAAAACAATGTCAGTTCTTTTACAAATATACAGGAATAATATTGAATTTGTTTAATATATATAAGTAGTAGGGAAAAGGTACTACTGGCACAGATGGATCTGGCTCTGGTTCAGGGATCGGCTCCTGCTGTGATCGGCATCTTGGATTACGTCATTTCCGGCCACCATCTTGGATTAAATTTTGCCAAGCTCTATCATTCCACCTCGGCATCCACCATATTTGATTTAATTTCTTTAGTTACCTTCGTTACACCTCATGCTCAATTATTCCACCTCAGCATCTGCCATCTTGGAATTTATTTCTTCATACTCTATTATTTCACCTCGGCATCCGTCACCTTGGATTCCATTTATTTACACTCTATAATTCCACCTCGGCACGCACCATCTTGAATTCCATTTGTTTAGTCACATTCGTTCCACTTAATGCTCTATCATTCGACCTCGGCATCCACCATCTTGGATTCCATTTATTTAGTCACCTTTGTTCCACCTAATGCTCTATCATTCCACCTCGTCGGTCACCATTTTGACATCTGTTAACTTTGCTCACCAACCATTTTGTCGGCCATCTTGTTTCAGGACGCCATATTGTTTCCCACCCTATGCACCTACACACAGACACCTGCCTACTGCTCTACCTACCCACAAACCTATTGTTCTTCTTATCTTCCCACCTACACACTTTCCTACCATCCTGCCTACCCTATTACCTAACCACCTACTCCTATACACACCTACCTGCCACTCCACCCATGTACCCACTATTCTACCTACCCAAATACCACCCTACCCACATGCTGCTCTACAAACCTACCTAACATTCAACCCTTGTATCCAATGCTCTACATAACTACCTACATACCCACTGTTCTACACATCTACCCACAAACTCCCTGCTCTATACACCTACCCAAAAACTCACTGCTCTACCCACCTACCTACCAACTGCTATAACTGCCTACATACTACTCAATAACCTACCTGCATACAAACTAATCTATCCACCTACCCACTACCCTACCCACAATTCTACCTACCTACTCAAATAACACTCCACCCACATACTGCTCTACCTGACAACCCACAACTTAACTAACCTACCTACATACAATCTAATCCACCCACCTACCCACTACCATACCCACTTCTCTACCCACCTACCGACCACTCTACTAACCACTTACTGCTCTAGCCTCCTGCCCACAACTCTAACAACAAACCCATCCACCTACCCACTGCTCTATTTTAACCTCTACACAGCACCATATATACCTATCCACAACACTACATACAGAACCACTGTTTAACCTGACTATACACCCACCTACCTTTCACTCTACCTACTTAACCGCATTTCAACAGCATTACTTTCCTCCCTATCTATCCAATGGTCTACCCACCTATCAACACACTTTCCGAAAGCTCTAAACATCCTCCTAAAAAACCCAACACACTACCTACCAAGCCACATTTCACTCTACCATCCTACTCGCATTCCTAAAGCTCTACTAACCTACTCACATACCTACTTCTCTACCCATCTAACAAACTGCCAGCCATTCTACCTACCCACACACTCACTGCTCTTCTTACCTTCCCACCTACTTACCCACCTACCCATTTCTCCACCCACCTACCCAACTACCTAACTATCTCCTACTCTACACACATATACACCACTCCAACCAATGATATACCCACATACACTCTACTCTTCATACTTACCTACATACCCACTGCTCTACTCAACTACCCACCAACCCACTGCTCTACCCACCTCCCCAACAACACAATGCTCTACACACCTAACCACCTACTCACTAAACACTCACCATCCTCTATAATTACCCACCAACTGCTCTACTTACAGCCATACCCACCTACCTAACACTCTACCCTCCTACTCCCTGCTCTACCTACCACTCTAACCACCTACTCACCTACCTACTGCTCGGCCAACCTACCTACTGCTCGACCCATCTACCTACTGCTCTAGCCACCAGCCCACTTCACAACCCAAAAGTCTACCCACCTCACTGTCTACCAACTCATTGCTCTACTCACCTACCAACCACTCTACATACCTACCTACATATCCACTGCTCTACCCATTGCACTACTTACCACTCTACCCACCTACCCACCACTCTACTAACCTATTTGCATAACTAATCTGCCCACCCACTGCCCTACCCACCACTATATTCATATACACACACCCACCTACCCATCTACACACCCACCCACCTACCTACCACTTTACCTACCTACCCATCCACCTTTCACTCTACCATCCTACACACATTTGTAAAGTTATACTAACATACAAACATACCTACTGCTCTACCCATCTAACCAACTTCCTACCATTTTACTAACCATATTTCAACAGCTCTTCTTACTTCTCACTGCTGACCCCTCACTGATAACTCCTCATTGCTGAATCCACACTCATCACCACACCCTCCACACTTAATACCACAAGTACCGCAGGCACCGCACTACTCTCCCGCACCAACCCACTGCACTACCTAACTACCCACCACTCTACCCATCTACCCACCGCTATACCCCTCTACCCCCCACTCTACCCATCTACCCACCACTTTACCCATCTACTCACCACTCCATCTATCTACTCACTGCTCTATCCACCTACCTACCACACTATTTACCCACTCAACATATTACCTACCTAACCACCTACATATCACTCCAACCACCAACCATCCTATTGCTCCATTCACTCACTTCCCTGCCCCACTCACTCACTGCTCTACCTACCTACCCATCACTCTACATACTTACCTACACACCCACAGCTCTACCCACCTCCTCACCAAATCACTGCTCTACCCATCTACCTAACAATTCCTCTACCTGACTACCCACCCATTATTCTACCCCAATACCACTCTTCTTACCTACCAACACACCAACTGTTCTACACACCTACTGCACTAACGACTTACTGCTCTACCCATCTACCCATAACTCTAAAAAACCCATATACCTACCCACCTACCTATTGCTAGACCCACACACTAACCTACCCACTGCTCTACCCACCTACCCACCACTCAACTAACCTACCTGCTTACAAACTTATATATCCACCTACCCACTACCCTACCCACTGTTCTACCTACCTACCCAATTACCAGTCTACCCCATGTACTGCTGTACCCACCTACCCACCACTCTAGTAACCTGCTTACATAACAACTAATATATCCATGCAACCACTGCTCTACCACTACTCTATGAACCTATACGCATCCACCTACCTACAGCTCTACCCAACTACACACCCACCTACCCAACTCTCTACCTACCTACCCATCCACCTTTCATTCTACCATCCTACACCATTCCTAAAGCTCTACTAACCTACACACATACCTACTGCTCTACCCATCTAACCAACTGCCTATCATTATACCTACCCACACACCCACTGTTCTTCTTACTTTCCCACCTACCCATTGCTCCACTAACCGACCCAAATATCTAACCACCTCCTTCTCTACACACCTACTCACCACTCCAACCAATACTGTACTCACATACCCATCACTCAACATACTTACCTACATACCCACTGCTCTATACACCTCCCCACCAACACATTGATCTATCCACCTAACCACCTACTGCTCTACCCACCTTCAAACCGACCTACCCACATTAGTTTCAACTGAAATACTCATCTACCCACCACCAGTCCTACCTGCCACTCTTCATACCTAACACTTTTCTTAATTACTGACTTATTTATGGTTCTGTCCACATAACCACTAACACTCAACCTCTAATTACCCACCAACTGCTGTAATTACAGATGTAACCAGCTATCTAACACTACACTCCTACCATCTGCTCTACCTACCACTCTAACCACCTGCTTACCTACCTACTGCTCTACCCATCTCACTACTCAAAACATACAATTCATATCATCAGACTAAATAAATAAAACATTCAAGCCATACATTTCGACCTTCTATACTAACTATCTCACCTGTCATCATACATCCTACCCTCCTGTTTAATAGCCATACAGGCATGTCACACTCAGAGACAAAGTTATTCCATCAAAAAAATTACCCCTGCAGTCAACCTAGATTATTACAATGTCCCCATTGACATATTTCAGGCATCGCTACTAACATAAAGAAAGGCCATACAAGCAAGAGACACAGACAAACCAGTCAAAAAATGAATATACCCAGTTCATCATATAGAATAGATTTAAAAAAAAGAGACTGGCCTCACATATCTAGCAAAGTCTCTTGAGAGGTTATTTAACAGTAGACGCGAGTACGGCTGACCAAGTTGCAAAGGATATGGAGGCGAAGAGTAGGGGAGGACGATACTAGTTTCAACATTGCTGCTAGGGAGGTGCTTATCGACAATAAGGAATTTGTCCCCCATTACCCTATAAATCACTACCTACCTTTACCTAACCACCATCCAATAGTGCAAACCAAAGAAAAATCGCAAAAATTGGGTGGGGAATATACCAAAATTCGTAACTCCAGCATACCTGTCATAAAATCATTGCTTTACACACCAGCCAAATATCATATCACTAATCAAACAAACCACATGATTGTACCAACCATCCATTCCAATAACATAAAATGCTGACCACCACATCTCAGACATACAAAACAAAAAAAAACGAGTAATACTTCTGACCAGGAGTACCGAGTATTATACCAGCCATATCAACCAACACACCCACCATACCACCCATATTAACCCAAGTGTACCACATCGCTTTACACTCCAGACTAACCAATAACACAAACATTCTTACCATTTGTTAACCAAACATAACCAAATTATACCTGACCACAAAAATTCAAAAATACCATCCAACACACCAATCATACCATTCATAATAACTCGATAAACTATACAGTTGAGATCAGCCCACAAAATAACATCCATTCCATTAGCACTACTGACCAGCACCAGCGAAATATCATACCACCCATCAAAACAAACCACCACACCAATAAAAATGCTAATGACCACACTCAGGCATGCGAAACAAAATATGAGTAACCCTGCTGACCAGGAGTACTTGGTACTATACCGATCATACAACCTGGTATACCAACACAATATTACCATCTGAAATATACAACAAAAACATACATCCCCAAAACCATATCATTCCCTCAAACCCAAGCATACCTCAATCATGCTATTAACAATAAAGGCCATATCAAACACCATACTCCTGACTTACTGATAAGTCGTAACAGCCAACTATATTGACTACCATTTCATCCCGTCTAACATTACCAGTTACACAAAAAACATACCAGCCACTGTAACTCATGCATACCATACGCTCTACCAACAACACCTGACAAGATATTATCATTATTCATACTTCTTACTAAAACTCAAGCATACCTCAACCATTCAATCCACACTAACCTTACAAAAAAAATTACTTCCTGCTCTACTTGTCGACACCAGCCAAATATCAGCCATCTCCTATATCAAAAATAAAATTCAATTCAACCACACCACCAAATACACCAAGCACAATATCCATCCTAACTCAAGTGTATCAAACAGCTCTACAGCTGAAGCCAGCACATAACCTTCTTGCTCTACCAACCAACACCACTTATATCTACCAACCATAACTCTAGCATACATAAATCATTCATCCACACAGACCATAGAGCCCATGCTAGTAACACATCCAACTCCTTCTCATGCCATCCACCATGCTAACTGACACCAGTCAAATACACTGGCCACTCATACTGACCCTTGGTTGCAGTGCTGACCCCTAATGACCCAAAACTACCCCTAAATGGCCCACAATGACATTTGCAGAGTAAAATATCCCATAACCTGCTTGTAATGATGCTAACCCCTAAAGACCCAAAATACCCCTAAATGACCCACAATAATCAATTTTCAGAGCAAAATAACTCATAATGACTCATTTGCGAAGCAAAATGACCCATTATGCCTTGACCAACGACCTATTGGTCGATGTGCAACATGGACTTTGTACTGAACAATGAAGTACCACATCAGGCCACCAACTGCTTCTCGATTGGTTGAAGTGTGATAAGGATTCTTCGTACGGACCACCCTCTCATGCCAACATGCATTTTTTTGAACGTAGGTGAAAATTCGATCGCAGAATCGACACTGGCGACAACCAGTCAGCGATGATGCAGGTCATGGCTCCATGATCGTCGAGGCCAAAAAGGCAGGCCTTCATGGTAGCAGTATGTGGGTAGAGTGATATTTGGGTAGGTAGGTAGAATGGTGGGTAGGGTAGTGGGTAGGTGGATAGATTAGTTTGTATGCACGTAGGTTAGTTGAGTGGTGGGTAGGCAGTTAGAAGAATTGGTAGGTAGGTGGGTAGAGCAGTGGGTTTGTGGGTAGGTGTGTAAAGGGGTGGTTATGTAGGTAGGTAAGTAGAGCAGAGGGTACATGGGTGGAGAGGTGGGTAGGTGGGTAGAGCAGTATGTGGGTAGAGTGGTATTTGGGTAGATATGTAGAACACTGGGTACATGGGTGTGTGTCAGGTAGGTGTGTAGAGCAGTAGGTGGTTAGATAAGAGGGTAGGTAGGTGGGTAGGACATTGTGTAGGTGGGCAGGTAAGAAGATCAGTGGGTTTGTGGGTAGGTAGAGCAGTAGGTTGGTGTATGTGTGTAAGTGCATAGCGTAGGAAACAATATGGCGGCTGGAAACAATATGGCGGACAAGATGGTTGGTCGGAAAAGTTAACAGATGTCAAAATGGTGGCCAATGAGGTGGAATTATAGAGCATGAGGTGGAACAAATGTGACTAAATAAATGGAATCCAAGATGGTGGATGCCAAGCTGGAATGATAGAGCATTAATAAATTTAATCCAAAATGGCAGATACCGAGGTGGAATGATAGAGTATGAATAAATGAAATCCAAGATGATGGATGCTGAGGTGGAATGATCTAGCATGAGGTGGAACAAAGGTGACTATAGAAATGAAATTTAAGATGGTGGATGCCAAGGTGGAATGATAAAGCATGAAAAAATGTAATCCAAGATGGCAGCTGGAAATTATGTAATTCAATATGGGGGCCGAAAATGCGTAATACAAGATGGTGGCCAGTAATGATGTAATCCAATATGGCAGGGGCCATGGCCCCCCTGTTCCTTGCTCCTTTGTGCCAGAACCTACCAAAACATACTACTTATATATGTGTGTGTGTGTGTGTGTGTGTGTGTTTGAAGGTTAGTAATTATTTTTAATTACTTATACATGAAAACGGGCAATTATTATAACATCTTTCACTTTTTAAAATCTCTTCTACCGTTTATAAGCATCCTTTAACAGATAAACAGAAACAAGCATTATAGCCTGTGCGAACTAGTTCGCAAATGCCATATCGTATGACTTCAATAAGCGATTATTATAAAAAACACATCGAAATAATTATCACGCAGATTACTGTTAATTTATGTTTACATAAATATGAACCTTTTATATTCTGTTACGTGCTGATACTGGCTTCATGCGTGGTCTGGATTTGGGGAAATGGGGGATGGATAATCTACCTCGAACCTCCCCTCTCCCAGGCAGACTCTCTCGTATCCCCATCGCTCGCCGGGAGAATGACTGACTGTGGCGACCTGGTTTCTGTCACAGCCTCTCCTTCTCCCTCTGCTGGAGAAGCCGACGATTTTGGAGGATTCAAAATGAATATTCTGGGAACTAGGAACTTCGGCGCTACACAGCATTTAAAGAAATTTCTGCGCGATATCTTGTGACCCTATAAATATTGCATCGGTCTAAGGGCCAGAAGTCTTTTCTGTGGAAGCCAGGGAGGATTCACGCACCTCTTAGCTATCCTTTGGTAGCCGGAAATGGCCTCTGGATCACTGGGACCAGCCTCTAATTGGTGTAAGGCGTGGGCATCCCATGTGGTTCGCCAGAGGGTGGGTACGGGCAACAAGCCTGTAATGGGTGTAAGGTGTGGGGGGTGATATGATGGAGGACTGGGAATAGGGAGGAGGACCAGCCTGTTATCGGTGTAAGTTATGCCTGGTAGGGTATATGTTGACTACAGGAAGCACTACTCCTCTCCGCCCTGTTCGTGGTCACCAGAGTGTCACTTGCTAATACCTGGTTGGAATTTGGTTGACTACGGGAAGCCTATTCCTAGTCTGTGCCTGTTTCCATCGGTATTGCTGGTATGCTTAAGGCCTGGTGGGGGCCTTGTTGACTGAAAAGAAAGATTGCTCACACTATCTACTCTGGAGAGCATGGCTGGTGATCGAAGGCGCTGGAAGGATAGCTGATCTGAGAAGTGTTGGAGCTATTGCCAGCTCTAGTAACGGAGAGTAAGGTAGAGTGTGTAACAGAAAGGGCTTGTGAAGCGTCTATCATAGCCTCTCCTATCCCACGGGAACCCACTACCGCCTCGTGATACTGTCGGGTAACCTCTGTACAGAGGTTAGCATAAGTGGGAAAGTCCCGGCATTCCTTATGCTTCGTTTACTAAAAGGGGCAACTCTCACCCATGATAAGCTTGAATCATGGGCAATCATGATGGTGGTTCATTGTGGTGAGAAGGTCGACTCCTATATGGTCAGAGTGGCCCAAAAGCTGAGTCTTAGTGTAAAGAAATTCAGGCTATGGAATTGGACCATATTCTGGTTGGGGTTGTAACCCACCGAGGTGGAGAACTCTTGAGAAAAGGAAGGAGGAGTACAGGCTGACCTCACTTTCCCCATAGAGGTTTCCTCAGTTAGAGAGGTCGGGAGGAGCAGTCCTGAAGAAAGGGACTGTGTCCCTGAACAAAGCTCGTCCTCTCCGGCACCCTGAGATCAGATTGAGGATGGACTCGTGCTGGTAGTGGGGAGTGCCTGGGCTATATGCACATGTATCCGTGATGGTAGTAGATATTTCTCCCAAACACAGGAGAATTATAGACCAGGTGACAGATGGCCACCAATAAGATTGTTCCTGATTGGCGGAAGGAGACATGGGATGCCGAGGACCTCGGTCCGAGGGGGGTTGTGCTTCTTGAAGCTGCAAAATGTGGCAACATCTGAGAATCTAAAACCCCGAAATGGCCAATGGCTAAGAGTAGTCAAGTGTTTGTAATTTGTAATTTGTGGAAGCCAGTTGTCTGAGTCAGGTACTCGAGCGAAGCGTGGTGCAGCAAGATACATCGGCGAAGGGGACAGATGATGGCGGGAGATTACGAAGCGATGACGGACGAGGTTTTTTTTTGTGGTGTGAATGGACGAGAGGGTGTGATACCCGACGAGTGAAGGCTACTGTGCTTAAGGGAGCTTGGAGATCTCTAATTTCTATGGCATAGTGGACTGGTGGGATGTGGACTAAACTGAGGTGGGACTGAACGATCATGTAATGCACATTTTATTGTAAATATTGGAACTATCACATATGAACATATGATTAATGAAATAATTGAATTGGTTATGATACACTCTATTGGGACTGATTTTTAATTATTTAATTACATTACTTTATTTGAGATAATTGTAAATTGTATTGATTGGATTCTTAAATTGTAAACAGCAAGTGATATAAATTTGTTGTGAGAGTTTGGGTCTAAAGAATTTCGTTTATATTTCTTGTAAATTAAATTAAGAAATTATAATTAACTTGTTAATTTTATTGAGATCTACATCCTGTAACAAACCTAGTTAAGCCAAATTCCTTTGAAAAATTGTAACACTTGTGTCAGAAGTGGGCTGGAAGAATTTTAGTAAAAATTAAATAATGCAATAATTGCAATTATTGTTACAGTAGGATATTAACTAGTATGATATATTTGTAAATGTAATAGTTACATTAATTGTCCAGGGAATTATTGTGAAATTAGCAAATACTTACCAGGAAATTGTCGGCAGATGTGGAAGCACCGTACTCATTAATCGAGAGTATACAAGTGGTCAAATAAATACCATGATAGATCAAGTTAGGGAACCTGTAAATAGTGTAAGTGAAAAGGTAAACAGTAAAATCGATAGTGTTAGTGAATATGTAAATAGTGAACAGTAAGATTGATTGTGTGGACAAGAAGATGGGCAGTGTGAACGAGAGACCAGACAGTGTGATAGGAATGATGGATAGTGTGAATGTAATGATGGATAATGGGAATGAAATAATGGACAACATGAAGGATAGGATGAAAAGTGTTAACTAAAGGTTGAACAGTGTGGACGGTAAGGCGGAACAGTAAGTAAATGTCCTCAAGAAGGAATGGCAGGAATTACTGCAGCAGTAGGGAAGAATATATGCAGTGGTTGAGAAGGAGCTGGGATCGACCACCACTGAGCCGACGAATGTGGGCAGCGAGGAGAAGGTAATGGTCGCTGCTAATACAGCGATGGGTGGAGATGCTTAGCCGTTCTGCAGTGTTAGTACGCCTCAGCAAGTGGTGGGTAAATGTGTCACAATAAAACCTACCCCCCACGATGGACAGTCTTCTTGGTGCGAATACCATCACCAGTTCGAAATCGTTGCCACACTTAAAGGCTGGATTGAAGATCGGCTGGCGAACTACCTGACGGCTGTACTGAGGTGACAGGCATTGAGCATACGGCACTCTATGCCAGAACGACATTGACTGGAAAACTCCACCATGCTCAGATACGAAGCCGCATCCAGCTATCAGGGGAACAACTACAGGAGCTGGGTCATCACATTGTGATGCTGCCACACCTGTCTCTGGAGGGATGATCTGAGGAGGCTCGCGATGTTATCGAAGTCGTCTTCTTCGTGGATGCTATCGCCGATACCGAGGTGCGGCAAGCTGTACATCTGGCTGAACCACATACCATGCTAGATGCTTTGGCCCGAGCACTGCAGGTGGAGTCAACAAAGCAGGCATCACTGCCCCACCGTTCAGTGCGAGCAGTGAAGCTGAAGGGAGAGGAGGACAACAGCATCAACAGGGTGCTAAGTAATTACAGAGGACCATGGGAGACATCTCTTCCAAGGTCCATGCTATGGATGTTCGTCGTTCCCCACCCAAATGGCCTGAATGTTGGTCGTGTGGGACGGCCGGGGCACCTAAAAAAAACTCTCATCAGCAGCATCAACAGTGGTAACAGCGGCAGCAAAACCAGGGACCAGTCAGCGAGGGGCGGGTGAGAGGGCAACATCTTGGGGAAACTTGTAAGCACCGATCTTGAGGGGTGAAATATTTGGTGATTTGTAGAGGGAAGGTCCTAATGTTTATGCAGGTGCATTGAATGAAACAGGAACCGGCATGCCATATTGGTGGAGGGGAGCCTAGAATAGGTTTTATTGCCGGTGGTCGTTGATAGAGGAGTGACTGTAACGGTTGGAATACTGGACATTCTCAGGTCTTCACCCCAGTGATTGTATGATAAGAGCATGGGTCACTTCTATTTAACGACAGTAAAAGGGCGAGACTACACTAGTCAGAGACCAGGGAAGAATACTCTTACAGCTCGGTGACCTTAACATAGAACATGATATTTACATAGCACAAATAGAGGTAGAATGCATTGTGGGTCTTAATATATTATGTATGTTGGGTTGCTGAATCGATAATTGACGGAGTTGATATGGGCAGGTAATACAGAGTTGGTAGTGTCAGCACAATGAGATTTATATTCGCCAATGAGCTGGCCAGTAGTGTGTAATAAGATGACTGTGATCCCTGCTCCTAGTGAAATTGTTATTCCTGTCAGATGCCAGGGAAATTTTGTTAGGTGGTTGGGCATAATCTAACCATCCCAGATAGGTGGCATTTTACCAGATGGTGTTATTGTAGCCAGAAATTTGATTTCTTCAAAGTCGGACTGTTTGCCAGTAAGGATTATTAATTTATCTGAATGTGCTATGTGTTTTGAGGAGGGGGCCGCTACAGGGGTTTACAAGCTGGTTGCATGTGTACTTTCAAATCTTCCAGAAGCTTCGACATCACAAAATACCAAATGTTCTCTACGAGATGATATGAGGGAAATGCTGACAAGAACAAGAGAAAACCTCAACTGGCGACAAGAGGATGCTGTCTCAGAATTACCACAGAGAAATAGAGGTACTTTCTCCTGTGAGATGAATAACCTTGACAGAATTAATGTTGCATAAAATCTTATCGACACAGGGAATATCAGTCACATAAAGCAGCCACCAAGGCGACTACCATTAATTTCACATAATGTGGTTAACTGTATTCTGAAATAGATGAAGGATTTAGATGTGATAGAGCTATCAGCCAGTCCATGGTCTTATTTCATTGTGCTTGTTAAAAGTAAAGATGGCTCTATTAGAATTTGTGTTTATTACCACCATCTTAATAATGGGATTCAGAAAGTTTCTTACCGACTCCCTAGGATAGACGACTCCCTAGGATAGACGACACATTGAGTAGCCTAGCAGGTTCACATTGGTTTTCTACTTTAGATATGAAAAGCAATATTGGCAGTGCGGGTTGACCCAGAAGACAAAGAAAACACTGCATTTTGTGTCCAAGAGAAAGGAACCTGCCAATTCAAAGTTATGCCCTTTGGGCTATGCAATGACCCTGCCACCTTCGAAGATGATGGAAAAAGTTGTACCTGTAGACTTATGCGAGATGTAACTAGACGACAATGTGGTCACAGGAAGAACATTTGAAGAGCACTTGACTTGCTTAGATTCTGTGTTTCAGAAAGTCGCTGTAGCAAACCTGAATATATTAGCTAACAAATGCCACCTTTTGCAAAATAAAAAATTATTTCTTGGGCAATGTTGCATCGGTCCATGGGATCGAAACAGAACCTGAAAAGACAGAGCAATAAGATTTTGGCCTCTACCAAATGATAAAACTGAAATACAAAGTTTCCTGTGCTTATGTGCTTATTACCATAGATGTGTGCCAGTGTTTGTCACGATCGCCAAGCCTCTGCATGAATTGACTGAGGCAAAAAGAAAATTTTATTGGGTGCCAGAGTGCAAAGGTACTTTTAACAGACAAAAGGAAATTCGGATATCTCTCACAGTACTGGGTTCCCGAGTAGAGAAGGTGAATTTATTCTGGATACTAAAGCTGGTTATGTAGGTACCTGGGCTGTGTTCTGTCATATTCAGGATGGAAAGGAGAGGCCATTGTATTTCAGTAAGGTCGTACAAAAGCCTAAGAGGAATTACTGTGGACATGCAGGGAGCTTCTGGCAATGGTAAAGGCAATTGAACATTTCCCCCCATATCTTTATGGCAGACACTGCACCATAAAAATTTATCATACTTCTTTATGCTGGCTACTAAATTTCAAGAACCCTGAAGTTGAAATAACCCAGTGGATACAGTACCTACAAGAATATGACTTTGAAGTAAACCACAGGTCTGGATGCCTTCACAGCAATGCAGATGCACTTTCGAAGATATCATGCGAACAATTCAGTTGTCACTGTGAACATCAGTAGGAAAAGGGAGGTGTATCAGGGAAAGCAATGTGGAGAAGAATTCGAGGCTCTGTGTCTCACAATGGGTCACCTACATGGCACAATAACGATATAAGAAATGATCAGCTAAGTGACTCCAACTTGCATCCAATAATGGAGTGAAAGGAAGCCTGGCATCGAACAAGATAGGAGGAGATATCTAGCCTAAGCATGACCGTCAAGGCATATTGGGCACAGTGTAATTCCGTTGTTGTAAAGAATTGCGTGCTTTACAGGACCTGGGAAAATAATGATGGGAACCAAAGTCATTTACAATTGGTCCTAACAGAGTGCCGAATAACCAAAGTGCTGAGAGAACTACACAACATAGCAGAAGGTTGTCACTTCAGTGTAAATAAGGCCCTCGACCGAGTTATAAAGAAATTCTTTTGGCTGCATGGTAGGGGGATGTTGAGAAGTGGTGCTGTCTGTGTGATGCATGTACCATGAGGATGGGTCTGAGGGTTAAGCGACGAGGTTGCCTTCAGAAATACAATGTTGGGGCCCATTTTAGAGGATGGCAGTGGATATTCTCGGACCACTACCAGTCACTGAGAAGGTGAATCTTTACCTACTGGTAGTACAAGACTATTTCACAACGTGGCCCATCATACCTGTACCAAAGAAAGAGTCTGGCATAGTAGCTGATGCACTTGTAGAGCACGTTTTCTGCATGTCTGGAGTGCCTCAGTTGGATAGGATTGTCGAGATGATATATCGTAATCTGTAACAGTATCAGGTTATCTTCATAGAGGACAACCAGAATGATTGGGACTCCAAAGTACCTTTATTTCTCCTGGCTCATTTTTTGGTGGTCCAAGGGTCTGCAAGGGTAACGCCTTCAAGAATGCTGTTTGGGAGAGAGCGCCGCCTCCGTAGTGACATGCTGTTCGGATGCCCAGTGGAAGAAGAAGCAGCCAACCCAGAATATGGCATAAAACAACATCGAAAGTTAGTTGACATTAATGAGTTTTATCCGGAGCCACCTTAAAATTAATAGTGACCGAATGAAAATACGATATTACCAGAAAATGCCTGAAGAAACTTTTCAAGAAGGACAGCTAGTATGGTTATACAATCCTCAGAGGCAGAAGGGATATTGCTCGAAGCTACATAAATGTTGAGATAGCTTGTACATAATACTGAAACAGATACATGATATGGTCTACCGGATTTGCTTACAGGACTCTCGGGCGAAGCCTAAGGTAGTCAACATTGTCCGACTGGCACTATACGAAAGTCCTGATGTTGGAGAGTCTGTTCGGGATGGACAGCCTTAAGAAGTGGGCAGTGTTACACACTGACACTCGCTCCATGTATGGTACGGCTCTGTGGGGTGGTGACACACCTCGACCCTCCCTATCCCCAGGCATACCCACTCGTTGCCCCGTCGCTTGCCTGGGGAATGATTGACAGCAGCTACCTGGCTGGCATCACTGTCCCTCCTCCCTCCTGCTGGAGAGTCTGATGAGTTTAGAGGATGCGCAATGAATATTCTGGGAACTAGGACCGTAGGTTTAATGCAGCATTTATAGAAATTTGTGGGCAATTATCTGCGACCATATAAATATTGCAGCGGGCCAACTGTCGGCAATCTTTTCTGTGGAATCCAGTTGGCTGAGTGAGGTACTTGAGCGACGTGTAGTGCAGCGAAAGACATCGGCGAGGTGTACAGACGACGATGGGAGATTACGAGGGGATGGCGGACGTGGTTTTTTGTAGTGTTGTGAATAGAGGAGAGGGTTTGATACCCGAAAAGTGAAGGTTACTGTGTGTAAGGGCACTCTGAGATCTCTAGGACATAGCGGACTGGTGGGACATGGACTAAACTGTGGTGGGATTGAATAAACATTTGATACACATTTGATTGTAAATATTGCAACTGTCAAATATGAACATATACTTGATCAAATATTCGAATAAGTTTTGAATCATTATCTATTGGGACTGATTTTTAATTATTTAATTACATTAATTTCTTTGAGATAATTGTAGATTGTATTAATTGAATTCATAAATTTTTAACAGCAAGTGATATCAATTAATTCTGAGACTTTGGGTCGAGAGGATTTTGTCTGTAGTTATTGTAAATAAAATTTGGAAATTATATTTAACTCTTTCATCTAATTAATACCTCCATCTCTAAACGAAACTCGTTCAGTTCAATGAGTTTGAGAAAATTGTAACGATATGTAGCAAAAAATTGGCCATGGGAGAGAAGCGCACGAGAATGTATTTTCTTTCGACTGCCGAATGCCACTGATCGTCCTCCCTAAGTACTGTACTGCCAGACATTCTTTAACGAAATTTCTATTTTTGACTGTCCAATGCCCTAAAATTGTGGGAATAATGAGTGACCTACTCTAGTTGTGCTGTCTGTTGTCTTTGCAAGACGTGTTGCTAGCTTCTTGAAACACACACCCGAGAACGACGATTCACCCAAGCCGTTTCAGTAATGGAACATAGAAGGGTCGCACGTGACGTCATATTTTCAGACTACGGCAGTGCACTCCAGCTGACTGGAAGGCTTTTCACAAGAACGGTGCCATTAACCCAGATATTCCAATCTACCTGGCGCGCTTGGCTACAAGACAGCTGGCACAGGTCAGTTCTGAGTGGCACGCAGTTCAGGATAAATGATTTTGCGGTAGTAAGATTTCGAACGTCAAATACTAATAAATATCACATACTCGATGCGTCCGGAATTTCGTAGTTTTACTAATAGTCTAGCAGTTACAGGGTGTTATCTCAATAGGCACAAACTGCATTGTACTTATTTACGCCAGTTTAAGGAAAAGTAGAATTAATATGACAACTCAATAAATTATGATTATTTTGTACACATATTAAATTAGTTAAATTTAACCAATCTAAATGGTCCACATTTATATTGTTCACTGCAGTAGGTGTTACTGCTTTCGCGATCCAATTGATAAACGCGCTACTTTATCTCTACTCTCGCACACTCTCGCCCACTATGAGAGAATTTAGACGCCCACTCTTTCAGAACATTCTAGCACCAAGGGTGTTTTTCTGAGATGTAAGGAAAATAAATGGTGATAAATATTTAGCTAATGACTAATGGCTCAGTCAATTGGTGCGCCACCAATCTGGGGGGGGGGGGCGGGAGGCTCTGGTTTCGAATCCCAGGTAAGGCATGAGTGTTAATTTAAGTTAGGCTGTAAGTCGTCCCCTACTAAGCTTTCAAGCGTAAAAACGGGGGGGGGGGGGGGGTTAAAAAACCCTTTACAATACAATATTAATTGTCACTCCTTCAATTATTTTGTAGTAAATTAAAGCTGTTTTCAGAATTATTAACACAATGCGATTGCACATACTGTCATGAATGCCACTTAGGATGAAATCCAAACTTGAAAGAAGACAGGGGGGAAAGAGTGATTAAGGAAATTGTTATCAAAGCTACAAATACTTTTTAATAACAGAATGAAATTGTTACAAGTCCGCTTCGTATCGCTGACAACCCACAAAGACCTTCTCTCCTGGTTTGAATCTCCAGACCACCCTTCTCGCCCCCTCAACTTAGTCTCGTGTAATTAATTCCTATTCGCCGACGGCTTGTCGTGGGTGGAGTTATGTCATCTGCTTATGGCCGTCCTTCAGTGTCAGCCAGACCTAATTAATACTTCCCGACTTGCAGGATTTTTACCGGTAGTTCATTCTTTGGCTGTGCTGCTCGTGTTGACCTCATGTTTTTTAGTAGACTACCGCTGACCACATTATTTCCTCTGTGCACTGTGTAGTTGGTGTTGCGACCGCAACATCACTCTCGAAGTTAGTGAGACGAGATGTCTTCGTCTCGTGTTAATGGTAGGTAGTAGAATATGGAAAAAGTGATATAAGAGAAAAATATTTCCTGCCAGTCGTTGGTGAGTGGTAATGAAACATCCCGTATGGCAAGCGAAACGCTCGCCGGGCAGTGTGAAGAGTGAAATATGGCGCAAACGCAGCTCTTACCCTGGATCCCAGTGTTGTCCAAAGTATAGAGAAAGAAAAAGTTGTACAGAAGGCATATAGATTGGACTGGATGTCTTCTTCCAGTCGTCTTGGGAGTCAGGTCTGGCCAACCCTTTCTGCACGAGCCCTAAATATTATGTGGGGCTGGCTATGGTCGGCGACCCGATGTTTCACCGTTTCGTTGCGCTGTGTACGCGTGAGTGGGGTTAGAAAGCATAGGTTGAAGGTTATGGACTTCATGGAGCAAGAAGAGGAAAGAATCCTGTCGTTTATGGTTGCAGATACAATATGTTAGTTGTGTATAAGTGTTGCGGAATATTTTTACATAAAAGAGTTGTGCACATTTTAACGCCCTAAGTACACAGTTAATTGATCTTCAAATTTATGTAGCCTTTCTTTAACGAACATTTTAAGTCTAACATTCATGTGAATTTAAATCGAGCACTATAAAAAATTTTACAACATACGTTTGTCCAACAACGAGATAACCACATTTGCTTAGGAACTTTACTATAAGATTGAACTAAATAAAACAAAGAACATTTTTATTTCATCCTCTAATAACATGTTCACGAATGATATCTTGGTTTCCTAAAATTACATAGTCAAACATAACGATATATTGTATTCAAATTCATCTAAAGACTTCATTTAATCAGAAATATTTTTAAAATGTACTTTTTTTCCTATCAATTATTTTATGGTGCAAAAGTTTTCTATTAAGCGTATATACTTTTCTTGATTTAAAACTTTTAACTTATGTAAAATTTATTGAAAATCATCCCACCAGTTTGCAAACAATAAAGTTCATAATTCCTATTGTATTTAATTAGCTTCTTTAATTAAAACACCGACTATTCAATCAAATTTCAATAAATAAATGAAATATTTTATACTGAATAGAGTTTTCATGTTAACAAATAATAATGGTATTTTAACAAAAATTTTCATTTTTATATTCTTTATGATGACCATTCTATCGCTTTAATAAGATTTCATACAACCTATTTAACACCAATAATTATAATACTATCAAAGTTGTAGACGAAATTAAAGAAATAAATATTCCGAAAGGTCAATATGATAATTTTTCATTTAAAAAAAAACTGTACATTTTTATGAACAATTTAAAACTGTTTACATGGTTTTAAAACAAATACTATAACAAATATAATTATTATACAGAGTATAAATATGGTATTCAATTATATTTCAGAATATCAAATACTTTAGAATTCGAAAAAATATAGTAATTTAAAATGAATTTGATTAAAAAATTTATAATATCAATTCATTCAAAATTATAAATGTTTATTGTAATTTGGCCTATGCTATAATTATTAAATATAATAAAATGATTCAATTATAAACGAATATTAGAACGAATGTTAAACCAAAAACAGTATTTGGAATTAATGTCTCTATTTCTTTATAAATCTTCTTACCCATTATTTTATAAAATAAATAATTCTATGATTAATCGTATTGTATTAGAAATATGCGATGAATATAATAATGTAATATAATTTGGTCATGTTGATTTAGAAATAATCTAAATGAAGAATAGCAAACCTTTTATTTTCTTTCAACAAAATATAATACATTTTTTTCCATTTTTTATTGAAACTTTACATATATATTTAATGCATTAATGGAGATAATCACCAACGTTTTAGAATCTCGGTTTATTAATTATAAAATTATCAAAAGTGAAACATGATTGTTGATTCAGTGATTGTTCAGTTCAAAATAAAGGTTAATAATCACGATTATCGATTTATTAATTTTGAATTTTTTAAAGAAGATGTTTATGGTTTAGATTTTAGTGATAGTTATTAGTATGAATTCAGAAGACTATGGTTCTTAATTATACTTTAGTTTTAAATTTACAAAAATTAGCATCAGCAGTTTATATATTTTAAAGTAAAATTTTAAAACATTTAAAACATTTGAACTGCCACCAACAATATTTATCTTATTTTATTTTTAATGGTTTGAAAAATTGCCATTAATAATTTCTGTGGTTTCACTATATACTAAACAATTCTTAGATAGTACATATTTCATTATTTCTATAGTAAATTTCTTATTCCTTTACAAATATTATTTTCTTTGATGTCATATTTGAATGCATATATTTCTCTTCTATGTCCAATTTATTTATGGAATAATATATCCAAATATTCATCACTATAGAATCATGGAACATTTTTATTAGCTTGTGGCATCAAATTTTCTATATAATATATTATTTTTAATATCTTCATAGACATTTTGAGTATTGATTTCAAATGTTATAGTATCTGCACCTATTCCTAGTTATTTTATTTTATTGTTGTATTTTTGTATAAATACATTATAGTAAAATGTATGGATCAAAATGTTTATTTTTCTAAGACACCAAATCCACTATATACAGGTTTATTAAAAATGATAACTCTTTTTTATATAGCGAAACAATATCTTCATTAATCTTCTAGTTTCATAATTTCTGTGTTTGTCAAAATTTAAATTGATTCTGTTAATTTCACATCGCATTTATTTCCTACATTTTGCAATTGTATTCCACATTCAACATTATTACTACCTAAAAAATATCTTGTAAAATCGTTATTTGCTTCTCGTCTTAATATCGTAAGTTTTTCAAAGGATTTTTTCAACCAAGATTTTTCTTCAAATCAATTTATAATATTTAACTTCTATGAAAATAATTCCTTGTGTAATATATTTCTTCAGTGTTCGGTTATCAATAACATAATTTGTTTTATTTTTGTATATTCATTAGTTCTATTTCTTTTGGTTCTTACCCCAATTCTTTTTATTAGTTGTTTATTACTATCACAACTAGGTTAATACTATTCAGGTAATATTTGATAGTATTTAAATACATTATGTTTCTCTTTTGAAATATTTAAATCAACAATAAATATATATCCATATTAATAATAATCTGGCAAATTAAAAATTCTTTCACAATAAACTCCATAGGTTTTATAAATTTTCGTTTTTTATGTATTTAATAAATCATTATATTAATTAAAATCACCAACTTGTAATGGTTTACTTAAAATCCAACCATGTGAATTATTACTGTCCAAGTATGTAATATAACATAAATTATTTCTGTATCATATATGTTCCATTCCAATTGTTTTGTTGTTAACAAGGTTTTCCATAATATAAATAACAATAATTAACTATAGACTATTTATGTGGGATCATTGATATACCAAATATAGTTCCTTTTTCGTAAATTTAATATAATTTTTGAGCTCTTATTAATTCTAAATGTCAACTTGTCTCTTTTACAGAAAAGTAATCGGTTAAATTTGGAGTTGATATACAATAAACCGGTTCAAACATATAGCATCCCCCTTCGCCCTGGTGATGGAGGTGATGTGGCGTATCATGGACTCCACAAGACACCGGAAGCAGTCGGAGGCCATGCTTATCCATGACCGCGGCACAGCCTCCCAGAATGCATGCAGACATGTAGGCGCTGGATCCCCGGCGCCCAAACCCCTCTTGGCAACATCCCAGATGTGTTCGATAGGATTGCGGTCGGATGACCTCGGGGGCTAGACAAACAACTTTGAGGCTGCTGGTGCTATAGGTTCAGAAATGGGTGCACATGGTCTGCCAGCAGGACTCTGTCTTGTTCGCCGGGGAGGGAAGATGGCACACTTAACAGGGAACCCATTTCATCCCATGTTAACATTCCCCATATGAAGATACCACTACAGACTTGAATTTTACCTTGCTGACACAATGGATCCATCGAATGTGCTTGGTGACGCACTTATTAACTAACATCGGCATGTACCAAAGTGTACCTCGACTCATCCATCCAGATGACCTTTCCCATGGGATCTGTTGCCCTGTAACCTCTTTATCTGCTGTCACCAACCGAGCTAGCCCACAGAGACCCCTGCCATCGATACATTGTACGCAATGGCAGCTGTCCCTGCCGGCGGTGGTTTTATACAAATCTTTAAACTCACAGTACACTCTTGGTTATTGTCAATTTTGTACTCAACTATTACCCAGACAGTCAGTAAAAGATTCAACGATATTCCAGACTTGGCTAGCTGGTCACTATTACATTAGACTAGGAGAACACAACACAATTTCTCCTACATGGCTGGTGTCTCTAATAAAACTGCTCAGGTGAATACTTTCCAGGAGAAACACATAGCTAGTTTCTTCCAATTGATGCAATTAGCATAATTTCTTAATTCAAAGTGTTTTTCGGAGATCTAACCATATTAACAGTCATGAGATAAACATACAGTTTAGCAGTTAGCTTTTGTATTACTTTTAATAACATTAACACCCGATGCTTTTATTTTTGGCAGTGTTACAAATTCTTCTAAGATGGTCACTTAGGCCGATATGAAACATTTTTACCGTTTTGTAGATTTGAAGGAAAGCGTTGATTTAGAAAACTTTTTTTTACACTGTATTATATTATTATTTTTAGTCTTTGAGACTAAAAAGTGGACATATAGCATTTCATTTCGTAATCACACCCCAGTCCGCGCAAAGCAAGTTGTCATCAAACCCGGATTTCTTAAGTGCTCGTGTCCAGGACCAAACAGAAATCTCCACCGGCTGTAGCAGCTCGCGATGCAGACGAGTGGTTTTTGGGACCCAACAGCAGAGAAAAAAATATCTTCTTCTTCATAAGGTTACCTACATAACTACCATGTGTTGATATGCTGTTACAGAATGTGCTTCTGTACAAGTGTCCTGCAAACATAGAGAAAGAGTAGGAAAGTCAGAGAAAAGAGAGTATGGCATGAAAATATTATATTGTTAAAGGAAATGTATTTTTTGAAAGTTTCAATTCGATCGGATATGTTGTCGGAATTATCTGTGTTGGTTTTTATATCTACTGACTAAAGTCGTCCAACTCGGCTTCTATTCTGTGCTCTGTGTTGTTTTTTCTAATTGTTATTGTAGTTTTCTACGACACCCACTGCAGTGGAGTGTGTCCAAGATAATGTTCCCTTCGAACGCTCGTGTTTGTTCCTGTGCGTACTTTTGTGTAAATTTGCATGCTCCCCCAATATATGTTTAAGCCTTGATTCGCATGCTGCCAGACTTGGTCTACTCAGTATGACTAAGAAGTATACCTGAATTGTAAACTTACTTTTCAAAGAAAAAATAGGCTTATGAGATCGCCTCCCTCTGTTTGTCTCCTCTCTAAGATCTTCATAATCCTGTCACCAAACACAGGAAGGCTATTATACTTTTCTACCAAAAATGATGGCCATTTCTCATTATTCGTTCTATAATATCTCTTGAAATATTCAAATTATTTGAACCCCATTTAGTACTTCAAGCGAACTCTCTGCCATACTAAAGTTCAGAAAATCATGCCCTTGATTTATTGGCTATTTAATAAAAATAATAATGCAACAATAATACAGTCTGTCCATAAAGTCCCTGTTACCATTACAAACGGGTACCACAGCCACACAAAAAGACTTATAAGGTTCAGGTTTTCGCCAAAACGTTCCACATGGCCGAAAGTTTGTGTCTATAATCACACCACTACAATGCGAGCCCCTTTTGTTGACTTGAGGACGTCCAGGCGATACTCCATTTCTGCCCAAGTACGGACAAGGATAGTAACACTGGCACGTTCGATACCTTCTGTGATCCGTATTTTAAGTGCCTTCATTTCAGGAACTGGAAATGCGTTAACATAATCCTTGATGAAACTCCACAAGAAAACGTCTAATGTTGTTACATCTGGAGAGCGTGGAGGCCAGGCAACCGGTCCATCACGGCCGACCCATCTTTTAGGAAATGTTTAATCAAGAACACATCTTACATTATGACTCCAATGTGGTGACGCACCATCTTGATAGAAGACTATATTAGTTTGCAACTACTCTACTAAAGAAAAACAAAGTTCTAGCATGTATTGGTAACTGTCCCGTGTGATGTTTTTTTCTGCTAAATAAAAAAGCCCTATCACATTGAACTTTGGACTGTCATAAATGTTTTCTTGGATGTGGTCTGGGTTTTCTGACACCTATATCCGCACATTGTGGCGGTTGGCATGGACGCTTACATGGACGGTGGATTCATATGAAATAAGAACTTTCGTCAGGTAGTCACTGTCTTGTTCAACGGCGTCAAGCATGGAGGATGCAAATTCGAAACTCCGAAGGTGGTCATCTGACAGCAGAGCCTGAGTAAGTTTGACTTTGTAGGCATACGGACCTAAATATTTATGTATTAATTTGTACACTGTTGAACTCAGGATGTGCAATTTCCGTGAAGCACGACTAAATGATTAATAGGGGGTCCGTACATGTGCTGTTCGAACATTATCATTTGTCTCTTTAGATACACCGGCCCATCCACTGCAAGGTAGGTCATGAATACTACCTGTCTCTTTAAAATTTTGCACCCATCGCAGTAAGGTTGGAATTATGGTAGGTGCAGTCCAATATTGACGTCAGTAATTTGGTTACACTGTTATCGGCCACTTGCTCTCTGAAAACCGCAACACACACTTTGCTTTATACTGTGGTGTTGTCATCGTGCATCACTGAAATCCGGCAACAAAAGAAAAGCTATCATAGTCGAAAATATGGACCTTTTATTACATCTTGGCGAAAACAGCATCCTTCTAACTCTTTTTGTGTACATTTAGGCTCTTTCACTATATTCTCAGAACCTCTCAACAAATACCTGCAAATTTTGGCATCCAAAAGCATGTAATTTTTGAGTATGCTCTATTTTATCTAAAAAAATGGGTTTCTATATTTATAAAATATAATTTATTTTTTTTTCATTTATAAAACCATATTTACCAAACCATTATACATGTTTCAACCAAACTTTGTATACTGGCTGTGCCTATTGCGAGCAATAAATGTGATAATTTAGTTTTTTGCCTACCATTTTTAAATATATCGCCACTTAAAAATGAAGCTCTTGTGTCATATCCCGACAATTTTCGACAAATTGCAAGTACATTTTATTTGCAAACAGTGCTAGGTAAGCATATGTAAACATTATATATTTTAATATATCAGTAGTTTAGGATGGTATGTCAGGCCTACTAAACAGTCAGTAAAAATTTTAATCAAATTTGGCATGATGGCTGTACCTAATGCGAATCTTGAAAGTGGTTATTTACAAAAGATTTTGTCTACAATTATGTAAGATAGCAGCGAGGAAACCAATCACAACTAATAAACATACCAAGAGCATGGTTTAATTAAATTTATCTAAAAATAAACTATATTTCAAACTGTCTGCTCTGATAAATTTGTGTTAATACATATATATATAAGGAACGATTAAAAGAGCATAATATACTTATTTCATAAACGAAATACAATATTTGTTTAAAACTACAGTGCGCCATGTTCGTGTTACCTGAAATTTAAACTTAAATGATATACCACAACCTTTTCCCACCAACTTCTATGTGCAAACATGGAAAACCATACAAATTTTATTGGAAAAATTCCTCTTAGTGTTAATGTGGCATAGTTTACCCTTTTGTGTTATATGCTTGGTGTCTTGGTACTTTTAAGTTACACCATTTTTAACTCAAAATTACTGTTCGAAATTACATATTGCGCACACTTATCTCATACGTTCGCAATTTTGTAAGTTAGTGCAGGCAAAACAATTATTGTTAATGTCTGACACCATGTCTCAGAAACTACAGTACTCGGACGATTACTCTGATATATTATACGATATGTGGTTCTGATTATAAGTTTTACAGGATACGTCATCTTACTAGATTTATATGACTTTCGGTAACACAACAAAATTATTTGCAAATACGTATAGAGTAAAGTGGGATAAAAGTTTATACCAGAAAATTCTTAGTTTATAATACATCCATACTAAAACAAAATTTCAAAATAATGACTTCCCGAACAGTAAGGCCATCTTAGAAACTTTATTGTGTATGTGTTACAAACTTAGTATGGGCTCCATCTATTTTTTAAACGTAAATTAACTAATAATAGTCACTATATTCTCAGAACCTCTCAACAAATACCTGTAAATTTTGGCATCCAAAAGCATGTAATTTTTGAGTATGCTCTATTTTATTTTAAAAATGGGTTTCTATATTTATAAAATATAATTTATTTTTTTTTCATTTATAAAACCATATTTACCGAAGCATTATACATGTTTCAACCAAACTTTGTATACTGGCTGTGCAATAAATGTCACTCCAATGTGGTGTCTTATTAATTCTAAATGTCAACTTGTCTCTTTTACAGAAAATCACTGAGAAGTGAGATTTCAAAGCTGAGAAGTCAAAGGCAAATGGCACATCCAATGTGCCATTTGCCTTTGACTTCTCAGCATCGTGCAGCCCTGTACGAGGTATGGTGACTCATTGTGTTCTCTGATGAGTCCCGCTTCAATCTTAATGCAAATTATGGTTGTAGCAGTTATTGGTACTGCAATGGGCAATGAAACGATCCCACACTGACTCGTGAACGTGATACTTTCTGGACACCAGGTTTTATGGGATGGTGTGCCAGCAGTTATGACTCTCGATAATATAGTGTGGTTAATGAATGCATGGAGACAGCACAGCGATACCTCAGTGAGGTTCTGCAGCAACTATTTTCTGTAATTTTTGCGCATCATACTCTATGATATAATGCAACAGGATATTGCTCGTTCCCATTAATCTCGCACCATTTAACAGGCTCTAAAAGATATGGACACAATTTCTTGGACTACAAGGTTTTCGGATTTCTCCCCTTTTGAACACATATGGGATATGATAGGGAGATGTTTGCACCACCATAAACCCTCTGCCCAAACACTCGCGGTTTACGTGTACATTTACATGAAGCATGGTAGTATGTGCCTCATGATACTATCCTCCACCTGTATAACGAAATTCCTCGTCGCATCGCTACCTATATAACAGCAAGAGGAGACTATCACAAATTAAACGTGTGTTTTTCGGATGCTAAAAAACGCACCTTCTATGTGTGAAAGACTAATAACTACACATTTGTACTATCATTTATCAGCCTGTGATGGTATAATGAATTTTCACATAAGGAAAGAAGTTGTATCGATGTTATGTCCGGCAGTGTACATTTAAAACTACATGGCAGTTTTCCCACGAAATTCCCTATGTCCTACTGTAATGGCAAGCCATCTATATTCATGGAAATTTTCTATATCAGTCAAGGTTGTTATTTAAATATTTTAAGACAATATGTCCTGTTAGGAGCAGTAATACTGAATGAAACATTCGTAGTATGCTGGCATTATCTAACATGAAAAATAAAGTCACTTATTTAGAGCATCTTTTGTCCACTCTTTGGGTTGACAACGCCACATGAGAATTTGGAATATACTGGATTTACCCCTTCAAACTTGCAACACAAATATTTTTGAAATGGAAGGTGCTGTTGATGTGCTGGTTTCACAGAAGTGAAGTGTAAGCTAGTGCACATTATTTCAACACATTCACAGGTTTTTATAACTATTAGAATGCGTATTTCTTGAAAAAATTTTAATTTTTTTTAAATTGGAACAATGCCTATTCACACCGAGTAAATAAAACTAGAGAAAATTAGAATATCAGAGGTGTGTTTTGTAGAATACTACTGCAAGTATTTTACATGCTAATGTAATATGGAAATTTTAAATACCTACAGTTGTCTTTTCCATTTAACTACTTAGTTACTAGGCTATGATGTTTGTATGTTTACTTTTCTGTTTTAATGAGTGTGGTTTTCTTCTGAATGTGCAAAAAAAACCAAGTTACATCTTTAATATCTCTGTGATTTTTACCGTACTCTTTATCAGCATTTACTTAAGAAGCAAAAACGTGAATAAAAAATTCTGCAAATCCTGAAGAATAAAGAACAAAACTGTGCTTCACAAGTTGTCTTCAAAATGAAATGCCCCAGCTACAATACTACAATACATGCTTCCTGTCTACGATTTAAATATTGCTGCACATGTAGTAGTATTTCAGCAGAAAATTTCAGAACGGGAAGCTGTAATGTGTTGTTTTATATCTGTTTTGATCGGTATATTTCCTTGTAGATAGTGTCTTTTACCGTTCCTCACAGAAAAAATTCGAAAGGGGCAAGATCTTTTGAATGTGCAGGCCTTCATATAGGCCCCCTTTGTCAAATCCAACACTTTTGAAACAATCGGTGAAGATAAGCTGAAATAAGTCTTGCACTATGCGATGGGCAACAATCATGCTGATACCAGCAGATCCTCCTAGTCTTCAGGGAAGGTCTTCTAACATCTAAGGAAGTTCGTCTGTTAGGGGTTGACACACTTTTGGGAATCAAGTGTTCCTTCTAGGAAAAATGGACGTATGCAATGATGGTTCACGATTCCATGCCATGCATTTACACACCAAGGACAATGACATTCCACCTGACGAAGCCAGGGGTATTGTTTGCTAACCAATAGTGCATGTTAATGAAGTCGACTTTGCCCATGATTTGTAAATGTTAATTCATCAATAAATCAGCTACATGAAATGTGGTGTATCTTGTGGTAATGCTCATGTACAAAAGTTAACACGATTCTCAAAATTGTTTCCATATAGATCTTGGTGGAAAGAGACGTAATACGGATTCAACATATTACGGTGAGGAATGCATAGTACACTTGCTAAATCATGCCACTACCCCTTGCTAATGCACAGCAACAGCAGTTAGGACATTAATTTCACTCTCTTTCCCGGTCATTCGTCTGTTTCTATTACGCTTTCGGGATGTTACACTTCCATTTTCCCGTACTTGGTTAAAGAGGTTTGCAAATTGTCGAGGTGGTTAAAATCTTTTGGGGTACCGTTCACCGTACACATTACAAGGATGAACAGTATTATTCCTACATACGTCATCCACCATGAGGATATCGACTTTGTCAGCATTACTAAATATCATCTTCCAGCACATCCTATGTTAAGGTAGATTGGCCTATCACTAGGGACACGCGAGTTTCGTGAAAATATTTCCGCACTTGCTATAATTCAATATCCTACGGGCGTACCAGCAACTTGCTTTTCCTTATTGGCGGCGTGTCTCTGTGAGAAGAAATTTTCTCACTTGACTGGCTAATCAGAATTAAGTTACTCCGATACTGCACATCTGTGATTCGCGGGCAGATACCTAAGACGCATAACACCTAGACTGTCCAATTTTGAAGGTGGATCTTCGCTAACGTGTTATTAAGTACAACTGGTCGTGAGAACTTTTCGCGAAATGCAGGTGTTCCTACCTATCAGATCACAAAATAATGATAAGGACGGACCAATGAACTCATTATAAACGAAACAGAATCTACAGAAATTCACGGTCATCCAAGCCAAGTAACTAAAGAGTTAAATTGAGCAGACAACTGCAGGTAATTAAAATTGTCATATTACGATTGCACTTAATATACTTGCACTAGAATCCTGCAAAACACGCCATAGAGATTTAAAATTCTTTATGTAATGTAAATTAGTTTAATAATTACGCATTCTAATAATTATGAATACCTGTGTCTGGGCTAAAATTATGAGCCCCATATCTAAACGTCCCTTCGATGATACCAGCACGTCAGTATAACCTTTGAATTCCGAAATATTTGCGGTGAGAGTTTTGGGTGATTCGCCCTGCATATCTCGGTAAATACAGTACGTAACAAGTTTGGCAGGCAATATTGTTATCGTATTGCAAATATATAAATGGAACTTAAGAAAATACCAATTTATTTTTCTTCAAAATTATGTCTTGTAGATATTTTTTTAATATAAATTCGTATCGCAGAAACGGCACTGCTGGGACGAACATAATTTTATTCGCTGACATTACCTAATATGTGTATTAAATTAACCAATAAATATATTTATGTAGAATTTTTTTTTAAAAGACTATGGCTTGAAACATGAATTTTAAAATTAATATCTCAGGAAATAAACTTAATTTTACCAAATTTGGCGTACTCTAATTGCTAGGGTAAGCCGCAAATATATGGAAAATTTTAGAATAACAGACTTTTATTTTTATATCATTAAACAGACATAACACCGAATTGGTATATTTACAAAATATTGATTTTTGAATCAAAGTTGTTCGGAAGCTAATCCCATTTTTTGTACTTTTTATAACAACTTAGTTTATGTAAAAAAAGTAACATTCAAAACTCTTGAGGTGACACACCTCTGCCTTCTATTCACATGGATCTCATAAGAAACATGCCACACATTTTCCCCAGATTTCTCACAAATTGTCATTAAAAAGTGACAGGTTCATATACACATGGTAGTTTAATGAGGTTAAGTCTGGAGAATATGGAGGGTGTCGGATTAGGTCATTGCTCAGATCATTCTGCTTCTTCTTCCGTTTTTTAAATATAATTTTTGGATTTTAAATTGTCTACCATGAGCAGAGGATCCTTTCTGTTTTACCAAATATTAGTTTTTTTACACAAAAACTAATGGCAATATTTATATAACAGAAAACAGTTTAGAAAATATTGACAATAATATTCCTTATAATACAAGTACATTAATTTTGTTATTCTTTGTACCATTTGCTGTAAACATGTTTTCTTGTTTAGACTGTCTTAACAATTTTGAAGAAAATTTCTCATTAGTTGCTTTCTAAAACACAAGATCCTGATTTGGTTAACAGATAATCTTAAAAATGATATTGGAAATATCAATTTGGGCAAAAGAAGGCCAAATATATCCATCATCGTGTTCTCGCCTTATCTCTTTAACAACTTCACTTTTAACTCTTAAATTCCATTAGACTTTAATACACATCTATTTGTTGGTGTAAACTTGAGTGGGACAATATGCATAGTTTTAATATGCCTTGAAAGTGATATTAGATAGCTAGTGCTGGAATAAATACAACTATTATAGTACAGTGGCACACACATTACCGGTCACAACCATAATCACATGGACGACAACATGGCTATGCTGGTTGGGCCCGCGAAAACAAAGGAAAATTTTCGAGGTAAAAACTAGAAAGATAACTAAGCCTATAAATCCAACCTTCGTCGCGACAAGAAAGTGAAAAGTGCATTGTATTGAGTTCATTAATAATGAGACAGAAATGAAATATACTGATTCCATACCATATAAATGCTCATGGTTGAACTATATGTGAATACGTGGAAGATGAAAAAAAATTGTAAATTTTTATCAGTATTTCTTGTTTTTGATCTCCAAAGAGGCAGAAAATTCACCTTTAAGTTAATCGAAAAGCTGCCAGTAGTGATGTCCATTGGTTTAAATATGAATATTATTTTTATAATTCTATATAAAGCCAGCATGCTGTAATTTGTACCGAATCGTGTATTCGCATTGCCAATAATTATAAAAATTAATATCGCCAAAGAAAACTAAACTAAAATTTAGACGGTCAGAGATTTCATTGAATTTCTGTGTGTAAATATACACAAAATGCTCAGATTTTTATAAGCTTAATTTTTAAAGAAGTAAGATGTAACTGTGTTTAAATACTGATGAAACGATTTCATTTCATATAGAATTGCTCTTGTATTGCTTGATGTTCTAATAAAGAACATGCTTTGTTAAATTACATTTCAGTAAGTGGCAAGAACTAAATAGCCTAAGTGTTGCTTGGCTTTGAGTGCAACACGAGCTCAGAAGTTATAATAAGCATTGATATTTTCACATTTTTCTTACTAGGTAACATACATAAAATTATATTATATCTCTGAGTACCTTAATTAATTTAAGAAACGTTTTAAGTATGTTAGCTATTGAGCTGCATAAAGTAAAGATATTTATGTTTTGTTAAATTATCTACGGGATTTAGAGTTTAAAGTGTGTAATGTAGCCAGTAGTGTGGATTCCTTACTGAACGACTTGCTTACAGGTCCACCCTCTGTGCATTCACCCCACCTGGTGCATGCGGTCAAGGTTGTGAAGTCAGACTCGTCCAGCTATGAAGTCCTCCGAGCGCCCATTACTAATGATGAGCACTCCTTACCTAGTCATCCCAACGCGGCAGTAAGCCCTCGTGCTCACCCACACACCCGGGAAGGTAGGTCTTGTCTCCTTCCCACTATACAATGTATATCCTGCTCCTTTATTACTCTACTTTCTTTTCTTTCTGCATTATAGTTATGTATGCACCAGGTGACTGGGTGATCTATTTTTTAACATGCCTGTCCTACAACTCCTACCATAATACCATAATATTTTTTCTTTCACAAAATTTTACGGCAACTTGGGAAGGTATCATTGTGTAGTAACCAAACTTAATCGTTTTGTTTCAGTCTTCCTCTCCTCATTGCATGATGACAGGCTCATCTGTTAACAGGTACTGCTCTGGTTGGTTACTGTGTTTTAGCTATGTGGTTCTATGGCTGTGTAAGTCTTCGTAATTTTCAGTATCGCTATGATTGCCTTTTATGTGTGTACCATAAAACCATTTTCTATGCTCGGCAACAAAATATACGTCTGCGTAATAATTTTTATGCTATTAATTTTCTCATTTCGTGGCTTGTATTTTTTGTCATTGTTGTTATGGAGGTATTGTATGTACCCTGCTGATAATTTACTTGAAATATGAAAATCAGATTGCATAGCGTTAGTTGTATTGCAATAAATATACAGTTATATAAACCCAACATATTACTGACCAATGGTAAATTAAGCTTTACTCACATACCATGTTCAAGGTATTAGTTTAAACAAGCCACTTCAATAAATTTTTATTAAACACTCTGGATAAATGTACGATGAGCTTATAGAAATCTGATAACCGTATATTAATCGTTCGACGAACTTAAAGATATATTATATGAAGCTTTAAATTTACAATTCAGTTTTTCATGATGCGGTTTCTCTATTTAATTGAGAGATATGTTTTACTTTTACTTTCCATTATTTATCATTAAATTATATTTCCGTTCATGGTCATTCTTTCAAGTTACATAAATGTTTCGTGACGAAAAATTCAAGTACAGAAAATATATTTGGACTTGTTCTTTTATTAAGATGAAATCATTTTCCACTTTGAAGTGATTTCATTCGTCTTGAAAACTTGTTACCTTTCGGGCACGAAGAGTTGGAAGTAAATAATAAAAGATGCAGTTTTCATAAATCATATAGAGCAGCCTCAACTAGCAGACATGAAGGTAAATTATGAGAGAGGCAGCTTACGTAAATCATATAGAGCAGCCTCAACTAGCAGACATGAAGGTAAATTATGAGAGAGGCAGCTTACGTAAATCATATAGAGCAGCCTCAACTAGCAGATATGAAGGTAAATTATGAGAGAGGCAGCTTACGTAAATCATATAGAGCAGCCTCAACTAGCAGACATGAAGGCAAATTATGAGAGAGGCAGCTTACGTAAATCATAAACAAATTTAATTACATTAGCCTAATCCTCTCAGAATATCTTAACGAAGTTCAGCTAAATTCAGTTATAATAAGAAGTAGTAAAATTAGTTTAATTCAAAATAAATGATTCAATTCACAATAAATAATTGGTTTTAAGCTATGTAAATATGTGCATCTAAACTGTTCTAATAAACAAAACATAACACAATATATGGGAATGATGACTTAATTTGACAAATGCGATAATTTTACTTAACTTTTTCTGACTCTGACAGAAAAAAAATTTGCTTTATTTAGTGCAACATTTCGTACTTGGTTTGAGTTATGGTATTTACATTTACACTTAAATGCCAGAGTAATAAAGATTAATGAACATTATTCATAAGCATTTCAGGTTTTCACATAATTACAAATACTTTCGTTTTGGGTCTTCTTTACTCTATATGGTTACCACATTTTGTTTCGGTTTGGAGGACCTGCTTACATTTCGCGAAGCCCATTATGTATCCTTCCACCCAGTTTAACATTTCACGTGTCCTTGCCCCAGTGACTAGTATTCTCGCGCCGACCAAGCGGCAGTGTGAAAATAAAAATAAAAAAAATGATTCAGTTACTCTTATGCCAATTCCGTGCTCCGATACATACGCATAAAACAGGAGAATATATATATATGTGTGTATGTGTGTGTGTGAGAGAGTTTATATCAGCCAAGTCACCCTACGTTTACCATTAAATTAAAATTAAATTTTCTTGTAATGAATCTGATGTTACGAGTACTCGTAATTACGTCAGTTCTTCACACTTTTATGAACTCTCGTAGGTACGAGATTTCACTGCATTTGAATACAGTGTCGTAGAGCGTGTGATTAGATTTCACTGTCGACATACATTATTAATACTTTCCCGGATTCACTGCGATCATGATTGTAAGCGTCCTGCACTGACTCATGTCAGTGTTTATGTCCAGATATGTGTAGTTGTGATCAGGAGTTTTTTTTTTTTGCCTTATTTATAAGTAATCGTGAAGAGGTTCTAGTCATTAAAACGTTTGTCCCTCAGATCTACGTACAACAATTTACAAGTCTATGGCCTACATATGAACCCAAAGTAAGTCCCATGCTACACAGAAAGAAGTTACATCAGATGATTGGGAAGGTAGGCGCTGGGAGAAAATACGACTGTAATTTTGTATTGGCAAAATGAGTACGCAGAGGTTTGCATAATATTGTAAACTATAGTAAACTAATTTTTAAAATCCAATTTAACTTTAAGTTATATTGTTTATTTAGTTCGGAAAATCGCTATAAATATAGAACTAAACTATATTTAACTTTAAATATAATTTTAACGGTTTATTAGGGTTTTATATATATTTATGGCGGCTATTTACCAAAGTGTGATTAAATAATGTATTTTGCTAATAAAGGGGTAGTCGCCGCAAGATGAGTAGATAAAGGGATAACAAGATGATAAAGAAATATTTGAATAGCTATTGTCACATTAAACAGCATTCAGTGGAAAGGAATTTATTAAACTCCAGCGTTAGTTAAATGTTAAGTACAGAATTTACACAGAAATAGTATCGAGAATATGGTTTGAGTAATATTTTAGGTTCGCAAAGTGAGACGCAAAAAAAAAAAAATATTGAAAATTCGCATTATTTGTACATGGCCAAACGGTAAGATGCATAAGCACAATGTAAAAAATTTCTGGCAAACTTCCTAAACTGTAATGGAAGTTTTTAACATATATATAATATGCAAATGTTACCACACGTCTAGCTGCAAATGCAGGAACATTTAGTATCATTACTATACAAAGTTGGGAACTTCCCTAAGCATTTGACTGTTTCCCGAGCAAATGTAGGATCGCTACCTATGATGTATGGAAAATAACTTTACCATGTACGCCTTCACCCTTTACATATACACTGATATGGTAAATTTGCAAATAATTTATTAGAGTGCATGCAATGTATTGAAATCAGATTATATTAAACGGAAATTAAGAAAATTAGTTAGGGTTTGCTTAGCCGTAAATTTTTAAGGCGAGATACAAAATGAAGAAATGCACAGCAAAGCTGGTGGCTGTACGCCTATATAGATAAATAATATATGTTAAAATTTATTTACTGCATTGCATATTTATTGAAGTCTAAAAGTGGCAAGTATATTTTTTCTTGCAGCCAAAAAAATGTGCAGATGACTTGAACTGCTAATGTCCTACGACTTTAATATAAAATTTATGACATGAAATGAATGAAATATTTTTCGGAGTTAAAGACAATAATCACTCTCCTTTACGTCGATCCGAATGACGCCGAATATTAATTATTCAATACTTAGGAACATGTTGCAGAATGAAATCATGCGTTTAAAAAATCTCATGCGATTAGCTTCGTTAGAAAAATCTCATGTGCTATGTTTGCATATGCGTGTGTCTGAGAGTTGTTGTCCTACCCTAGAAAGCCTTCAAAACCATTTACTGTAGTTTACTAACCATGCGGTTGCACTTAAATATTTGGTTAAGATGTAATATCTGAGGAATCGTTCTAATGAACTAAAACCAAAGTGGAGTAGATTGGCTGTAGGACTACTTATAGTGGATTCGGGATATTTAGATTTATAATATAATCTTATTAAAATTTTCAACCATCTAAGGTTAGTTTGACATATCTTTAAAAAAGTTTAACATTTTTCTCCAAAATTTGGTATGCTGGCTGTACTCATTGCGACCACTGAAAACGCTGATACCCAGCCTTGTTTTTCTGCAGTTATTGAGACTAATTACTAAACCCGACAAGGAAGTATTTCTTGGATAGTGTACGTTAAATGATGCACTACGAATTAATATATATTTTTTATAATTGGCGGCTTGCAAATACTTTTAATTGGGATTTATTATCTCCCGACGTATTAGATCTGTTACAACCGGGCTTGGTCCCATTGCAGTACATATACCCAGCAGTATTTGTAGACTTCCTTTTCCACCATTTTAAGAGATACAGCCACTTGAAAATATTATGTTTTTAATGGTTGTTGCGAGTTAGCGGTCTGTCACATTCCCCTTGCCTTCCCGGCCGCCTTTCACCCGCTAGCGACTTGCAGACTCCCTCTTGTAAGGAGGCGAGTCCAGTAGTATATGACGTGGTGCAAGTAGCAGATGGAGGTATATAAGGTACCTATGGTTTAGACCTTCCACCTGGCAGCAACCAGCACCTTACAGAAAATAATGATTATTGCCTCATCTGGTCAAGAAACGTCTCGATGGGTCATCTGGACCATTTGAATTTGCGGAATTATCTATAAAGTAATAGCTCCCACACATATATATATATATATCTCTCTCTCTCTCTCTCTCTCTCTCTCTCTCTCTCTCTTTTATGTTTCCTCGAATTTTGCATGGGATGTCAAGTTTATACGAAAATATCTAACATGGCCACTGCCGTAAGCAACACGGACGAAGTAGTTACACTGCCGAATGTATCTATGTTTCTATTTTGCATTTGCAAAAAGGGAATAAATATAATGAAATTTAATGTAAAAAAAATTCAAACAAATCGTGTTTCTGAATTTGTAGTGTAAAGATAGGAAAATAGATAACTTAAATGAAAATTAAGTTATTTAAATGTACAAGAAACGAAATTGTAGAAAGGAGAATATATAAATTAAAATGCAAAAATAAATATATATGATATTAGTGTGGTAGTGGAAAAATTAGATCGACAATGTTAATGAAGTGGTTGACAAGAAACTTTACAGTGTTTGTAAAAAAAAAAGTTGACAATGAAGAGTGTAAGATGGCAAAGGAAGTGGCACGCCTCAAAAAGAATGGCAATGATTTCTTGAGCAACAGGAAAGAAAGTATTCTGTGACTAAGGAGGAGCGAAGACTAAAGAAGGTATAGGTCGTATGCACTAAAGAGCCACATGAATGACCCAGCAGCTCTGCACTATGGGTACTCCTTTGTCAGGGTGAGAGGGGGTCACAAATAAGCTCCCTCCCCTACAATCTACAGCAAGAGTTCGATATCGTCAGGACTCTGAATGATTGCCCAGAGAAACCATGTGCTATTTATAATGGTGCTGTGCTTAGGACCCAGCTGTCAGCATACTCCAGTCCCTGCTAGGACGACATCGTGTAGATTATTCCATACTGGTGTAGACATTACAGCTCCGCTTCAACGACCGATATTTGCGAAATACCCACACTGCAAAACTCCGGACCCGCACCCAGCAGCCAAGGAATCATTACAAGAGCAATATTCAGGCATGTGCACTGGCCCATATTTTGTTGGAAGGGTGTCCTGAGGAAATGATCGACTTCATCGACGATATATGTTCCGCAAGCAGTGAACCTATCAGAGCAAAACATCTTGTACGATGCCCTAGCCCGAACATTGGAGGTGAGTGGGCGAGATATATGCTTACGCCCCAGTGTGCAATACTGACAGCGAAAACAAGCCAGACTGACGAGGAAAGCACATCGGGGACACCCTGAAAAATAATGAGTTGGCCGTTTAAGATATCGCTACCAGGCTCTGTACCACAGATCTCCAGCTGCAACAACCTAAGCATCAGGAAAGTTTGGGGTGTGGACAGCCTGACATTTGAGAGCCCATTGCCTTCATAAACAGCAGTAAATTTTATTACAGGGAAACGTGAATCGGGGGAAAAGGTGAAACCACGACGCTATTGGAAAATTTCTAAACCTGATTTTCAGTTGCAGAGGTCAATGACTGTTTGAAGGTGCGCTCCTTTGTGCCTAGAGGTGTGTTCCATTAACCATGAAATGCCATGCTTGTGGAGAGGACCTATTTGATCTGTCCCTTGCCAGATGGTCGTCTGCACAGGAGAAAGATTACTAGCGGTCAGAACAGATATGCTGGAGGCCTCCCGAAAAATCCACCGGACAAGAGCTTGGGCCAGTGCTTATTGGCCACCAGTGAGACAACATCATCCAAATATAAGAGGGGGTGCGATATAAGATACGTGAACTCATTTTGGAACACACTATTTACATAGCTGACATAAAATCTTTTAGGGCAGGATGTTCCGTGCAGTCTCTGAATCTGTTTTCAAACTAGTGCAGGAGTGTTGGGTACGGGGGATATAGAGTTGGTAGTGTCACATTTACGAGATGTAATTGGGCCTCCCAGCTGCCTATTTGTCTGTCGTTAAGTCAGTTGTGTTATCAGCATCTAGTAAAGTTGTTATCCCAGTGCCAATGAAGTTATAATAAACTGGGTTTTACTGAGCCCACAAAACAGGCAACCTCCCAGAAATATACTTGCAGCAAGAACACCAGTCTCCCCAAAATCCCAAATTTTGCCAGATACAATAATTAACTTGTTGATCAATCCGACTTGAGGAGAGGGGGCCTTGGCTGGAATCTCCAAGCTGTTCTCACAAACTCTATCCGCGGCCTATTAGGCTACAATCCTAGATAATACCGAGAGTGCCCTAACAGAACTGCTTGGGAAATTTTGGAAAGGCCAATAGGGAACGTCAAGTCTCAGCAGAAAGCAGTAGCTGAACTACTGAAGAAGACTCGGGCTGCTTTCTCCTGTGGGCCAAATTAAATATGTAGGATCAATGTCCCATATAATGTAATAAAACAGAGTATGCCAAACCAATAAAGCAGCGCCAAGAAGAATTTCACTATAATCACATGGCGCAGTCGATATAAATTATACAAGTTGAGAATTGAATTGTGGAGATTCTTTGGTATGTATGCTTATGAAAACTGTTTTTAAAAATGAGCTGTGATGGTTGTTAAATGATAAAACAAGTAAACCGATTTAAAAAAAGGATGATTGGTTCGACTCCTGATAGTGAGACTTATTTTAGAAATTTAATGCTATTTTGACAACCCTGCCAGTACTGAGGCCTCCAAGTTTGGAGTTACCCTCGTAAGGGTAACTTCATTATGGATGTAGATTCCAGAAATGTATGTACGGGGGATGTATTATCACCAACTCAAAATGGAAAGGAGAAGAAATTTGAGTATTTTAGCATAGCATTGCACAAATCAGAACGAAATTACTTCATCTCTAGCAGTGAACTTCTAGCTATGGTGAAGAAATTGTATACACCACTACCACAATTTTTGTAACAGACACTTCATTTTACGATGTGATCCTGCCTCACTGCGATTATCACTGAACTTCAAGAACTCCGGCGGACAAATGGCCAGATGAATACAGCACCTTTAGATGAATGACTTCAAAGTGTCGTAAAAATATCTCCATCTCCACAGCAATGCAGATGCACTAAGAGGCCATGAGGACTACAGTGTCAACACTATGAATTCCAGGAAATAAAAGATGTGGCACACTAATAGCACAAAGGACTTATGCGCAAGAGTATTTTCCTGGCGATGTGCAATGTACATGCTGTGGCAAAAACTTTAGGAAAGACCAGCTTATCATCAACCCTTGCAATCATAGCCACTCCTGTATGCAACATGGTTGATGTCCATTATTTTCAATTATTTACATCTCTCTCTCTTTTTTTATGTTTCCTCGAATATCGCATGGGATGTCAAATTTCTACCAAAATATCTAACATGGCCACTGCCGTAAGCAACACAGACGAAGTAGTTACACTGCCGAATGTATCTTTGTTTCTATTTTGCATGCCCTATGTCTATAAAATATGGCTCATAGATCTACTGAGTTTTTACATTATTAATAATTGTTATATATATATTTATTTATTTAAACCACTTCTGCATATTTAAAGAAAAAAAATGATTTACTCTTATCTGCATTTTCTCGAGTTTTTTTTTAGGTCCAGGTTCACTGTGATTAATGAAATTAACTATTACAGAACATTCAACTTGGCCGTCCCCAAACTCAAAAATGTTATTACCAAGGTTATTAATTTCTTAGAACTGTGTCCTTTTTATATAATTCTTGTATAGTTTGTGTTCCTAATGTTTTGTTATCCCTGTGTTGTTTATATGATGTATTAATAACCGTGTCTATTTTTCAAGGCTGTCGTTAGGCACATTAACATCCTTAAATAAAAGAAATGATGTAAACTTTAATAAAATGGTATACTTCGAAATAAAAAAAACAGCAAAATTAATTATTATTTTCGGAAATGTTTAGATATTTGAAACGTATATTAGAAATTTCAGAGTTTTCAATATAGGTGCGATTAAAAAATCATTTAAAAAAAGGTTTACCTCTTCGTATTCAGTTTATAAGGTCGTCAAAATTAACGATAACAGTCAGAACCGAACTTAAATACAAGGATGTTAATCAATTGGCTAGCACGTGAGTACCTCTCTCTGACATAATATCAGAACACGGTAACACTATTCTTTGACACGAAACAATCTTGAAAATAAAATTTTCAGCACAAGTATTGAATATTTTATTCAAATAAAAGGTTTTTTATAAACTGCTTCATATTCATTCGATGCCAGGTTGTTAGTGACTTCCAACATTTCAAAGTTATATAAATGAATAGTTTTATTTAACAACACATATCTGGCAACAATTCACACGGCTCTCAGCTCTGTCCCCCGAAGACACGTGGCTCTTGTGAGACACGAAACATTATGTTCTATTCCTGTTTTTGAACTTTTCTTTGACGAAGTGACCGAAATACATAAGCACGTGGTTGTGTAATGGTGGGAAGTTCTGAGAATATGGAAGGTGCAAGACTAATTTATTACCTCGGATTACTCAACTACTGTTTCGTAATCTTTACCTTGGGGTTTACCATCTGCAGAGAGCAGAGGAGCCTTTCTATCGAACAAGTTTGTCTCCTTTTTGTAAAACTGCTACTGTATTTAGTCAACTTTGCCACAGTACGAAATTTCTCTAGTAGTATAATTTGATGAGAGATTTTTTATTGGACAACATCCATAGCTGTCTACCACACTAACATTACACCACAAAATTATGGTGCATTAGCTTGGTTAAGGAAATTTCCTAGTTTTTCGCTAAAATTATATTACTGCCCAATTTGCTTTGCGATTTTCATAGACGATCTAATTCGCAACATACGTTAAGATATGATTGAAAAGCTGCCTCTTTGGCGATTAATGTATAGATTGTTGCAAGTATACTGTACAATGGCTGCTATTTTAATGTTCAACCACTTCATGCGGTATAGTGTATTTTATTAATTTTTTTAACTTCCCCTGTTCTCTGTAGATATTGTAGATCGTTAGAAATGTTCGAACAGGAACGATGAACTTTTGGGAAACCCCCTTACGTGTTGCATGGATTTGCCTCTACAGTTCCTTTAGAACAACCTTATCGACTATTGACCCGCATCGTACACCATCCTCATTTTTGTAACTCAGTTTATTGGTATAACAGTTTTCAAACCACAGGTACACCATCCGTTTTGATATTCGGTCAAAATCTGATGCGCTTATCGCTTTGCGATACATTTTGCCAGCTTATGTCACAGCTTACATTCATGCCAAAAATTATTCTAAATCATGCGGTTCTAAGACGTCGCACAGTGCACAGTATACATTTCTGTGAAATCTGCAGCTACACTACAAATCGCATGAAATATTCCTGTTTTCGTGATTTTGAACGAGTATTACTCCTAATTTTACCAGTCTCATACAATAGGAGGCAGAGAGTGTTCCTAGAAGTTTGATATCATGGCAGAAATTTCATCAGGAGCATCGGAAAACATCAGTTCTAAAGGTGAAAGGGAAAAGAGGTTATGGTCATGTAGAAAATCTGGCGCCTTTTGTGCTTGAAAAGGTGCCAATTCCCAAAGTTTTGTTATGAGATAAATATCATCAGTATTTACACACAAATCGTTTCGTTTTAATATATTTTACACAACATTATGGCCATACCACTTTAAACATATCAATTTTACAATTATATTTAGCTCCATCTTTAGTAATGATACATCAAGTATGATCATAATCTACATTAGTTTCTCTTTGCACATTTAAATAAAACTCGGGGTAGGGTCAAATATACTCCTTCATGCAACTCTTTCCGATGCCCTTGGATTTTACGTGTGAAATGTAGCCAGTCAATAGCTATTCTCCACACGAAATAACAAAATGTTTTAGAGAGTGTAAAAGAAGCGGATGTTCTCCAGGCATGCACTTGGGAAACTCCGAGAACAATAATGCACCCTGGCACACGCACGTCCATTGACCCCAACTCAACCATCATCCACACATGAGATACATAAGTTTGAGTTTCAAATAATTGCAGAATCGTAGACAATAATAGCGAGGGGAGACTAAGTGTGACTACTCTCCACAAAAAGGTACTAACATTTATAGGTTATGGTTTTAATTTGTCGAGCATCACTTCTAAATTGGTTTTTAAAAACACCTCTAATGAAAATGCAGTTTCTAAGCACTATAAGAAATGGAAGTTATTAACCTATACATGTATTGGAAATTTACAATACAGAAGTCTTCGAACATTCCAATACATGTATGGAGATTTTTCTTTCCATAAATGTAAACATTGCAATACAAATGTATTGTAACATTTTCAAATGTCTAGAAATGATACCATACAACTTAAGTGTATTCACCATGCACTTGTATGGAAACAATTTCAAAGCAGATTAGCAGATGTACTACACTACAATGGCACTGTTACTAGACACGTATATGGGAACGATCGCGTACCATATTGGCAGCTGTGGCAAACTTAAGGGAGGTGAGTGTACTCCAATAATCCACTGCAAGTGTTCGTGCAACATGTAGAATTTGCATTACTTCTAGTATATGGAAGAAGAACGCATATATTTTGTAATACTGTAAAATATAATGCTGGAATTTACTTATTTACAAACAGTCAACTGTGAATAATAATTTAAGCATGCATTATTTCCTATTTGGATGCTTTAGAAAGCACATTAAAATAACATCTAGGAACATCGCAATAATAATTACTCTAATGGTATGTAATAATTTTGTTTATATTGTGGCTGAAATGCATGAGCAGAAGATCAATTATACAAAATATTTGTATTCGTTACTAGAACTAATTTTTTATTACAGTCAGGGCAGTTATGGTGTTCTTGCTCAGAACAAATAAAAAATGCACTTTCTAAAGCATCCAGGTTGAATATACGCTTAAATTTTGATTAATAAAATACTCTCGTCATTACACGACATTAAAAAAATTAAGTTAATTTTGTTTAAATATTTCACAATTACACTAAATATGTGCATTATTCTAAGATATATAACATAAATCTAACCTTTCTGACATTTTTGGTAGTATGTGCTGCATGGTGTACAATCAAGTGAAGTCCTTCAATGGATCCTCATATTATACCTGAAACTAATAAGACTTGGAACTTTTAGATTATTCCATCGCCTTGACTCAGGCCAAAGAATGCACAATGATATGCTAATGTTTAATTGCAATTGTACTACTCAGAAATGAGGGAAGGCATTGGAAGGATTTCCAAGCCAAGTTATATGTCTCAATACTTAAATTCTGAATTGTGTAAACCTCCTAAAAATTACTGCCCGTAGACGTTTATAGTGTGTCAATCAAATATGATACATATATTTGAAACATGTACAGGAATGAAATACACCTCCTCAAAATTCCAGAAATGCCAGATATAGGGGAATTATACAATTCTCCTTCAGATTTATTTATTCTATGTAAGTGATGCAAGCTTTATACATGGTTGTTGCAGACACTTAAGTTGTGGATTCAAGGACTTTTCAGAGGGTTTCCAAGGACATTCAAAGCACGAAAATATACAATATCTAGGATTAAATTATCTAAATAAACAAACACCGTACCTAAATAATAAATATCAGTGTCCGTACTTTCATTATGAAGTTGTAACGTCACACGTTTAAAATACTTAATACAAAATATTCTCATGAATAACAAAAAACTTAACGAAAATACAGAAAACATTTAAACGGACTTGAAAACTACAAGTAATATACCCATCGCTAATTCATTAAATAATACAATAAATTTTTCAGTTTTGGAAATTTTGTAATGGTGAAATGGCTATTCTTGCCCTCATGCCAGCATTACTTTGCCACACACTTTACATTTCAAAGACCACAAGATGATATATTCGCTCATTTCAAAGGTTCGATAATGCTCTGTACCCTTTGGCATCTACTGTATGGTTAATTTTATCTCACATGTTCTGTAACAACTTGAAAACTCAAGAACTTTTCCTGGCCCAGCATAAGTTAAGGACTATTCAAGGCCTCGAAACAAATCATTTAAAATTCAAGACATTTCAAGGACTGTAAGAACACTGTTTCTAAGCATTATTTACATAGGAAGAGTATAATTTGAGCAAATGTCAATAGATAGAAGGCAAATTTACAATACCAACATGTAGGAATTGCATAATAACAGTTCAACAGGATGCCATCTGCACGTTTGTGCACATGTAGCAACTATATTTTACATTCAGGAAGCCAAACAAATTTCCGACAGAAGTAATGCACTTTCAAATAGAAATTGGTGGTTTTGTTTATTAAATGAATACACCATGTAAACAGTAAACGATACATGTTATCTTGAATACCTAATAATTTAAGTGGAACACTTTCAAAATACACAGATTCTATCAAAATAAATGAAGCAATTTCAGTGAAAAACTTTGATAGCCAAAGCAAAGGCATAAAACTGCGCAGTGTCCATTGTTTGTCGTTATAAAATATTTGCTATGTGTGCATGAATACGTACTTGCCAAACTCAGTTGCGATAACTTCGGGTTAGTACAATAAATAATTGTTAGGAAAATATTTTATCTCAACCTGATGTAAAAAATGTAATCTTTCGATATAAATATTTTATTTTCTTTTATTCTGAGTGGTTAACCATAAAGTATACTTATACACATGTCTATGTAAACATTTATAATACTTAACATTTATACAACCACATAAACAAGAGTGAGTATCTGTGTATTTGAAGTAAGAGAAAAAAATCACATTTTAAGGTATAATATTTTTCTGACCAATATGTCGAAATTTCCAGAGAATGTCGATTTTCATTTTTATATAACTTCGCAACACTTTTGAGTATGAATTTATAGAAGAAAATCTCACACTGAAACTAAATTGTTGTATTCGGTTTTTTATTTTTCCAGCTTTGTTTAATAAAATATTGTTTTCGCCACATTTACGCAGTCTGTGATTCACTCAGCCTAAATGCTTACAACCTTATATATATATATATATATATATATATATATATATATATATATATATATATATATATATATATATATATACACACACATACACCCTGTCTTCACTAAGTTAAAAAAATCTTTGAGTAGAAAATTTAAATTCATTTTATACGAACATAGCTACTCAAATTGAAAGTTCGGTTGTTAAAATTGTCTCTTTATTTTATAAACTAGTATTTTCTGACTTTATTTAATTTCATTTAGTATTTGTAGTATTTAATTGTTAACTTCGGTGTTATGTGTTGTCTTAACTTGAATTTAGGCGTTGGATGTGTATTAGCTTGAATTTCGGTGTTATATCGCTTTTATTTCTATTCAACATATAATCTTGCCTCTCTCCATAATTAATTACGTACAAGCTCAATTGTATCTGCGTATCCAACAAAAATATTTGCTTCGGGGCCTTTAGAGGCTGTTGACAGTCTTGAGCATGAAATATATAAAATTAAAATCTAACCAGATTTATGTTATATTACCATAAAATTGTAGTCTCTCAGCATATGACATGAAAAATAATAGGAATTGCAGGCACGAATAAAAACACTGAAGCAAACAGCAGAAATGTCTTTGTTATATACATTTATTTTTTCCACCGATGTGTGAATTTCTTCACACTGCTTTGCAGTTTCCTGATGCAAGCATCAAATTCACTCTGTCGCTTATTTGTATTCTTACCATTTTCCATGGATTTATATGCAACAATTGCCTGAAACGAAACACATACATATAAAATTGATGAATAATTTGTGTGTATTTTTCAGATTATTACATCTATTATAAATAGCATAGACTGAAATACCACAAAAACATATCAAATTAAGACACATCACTCTCACAACACAACACCTAGTAATTATTATGCATACAAGAGCCAACACTAGACACGAATAAATTTGATATAACACTAATCAAAACATAAATTATAAACATTTTTAATATTGCAAAGTAAAAATATATATGTGATTTAACGTTTTCAATTATTGTACACAACTTCAGCTCGAAATGGCAGATGCCCACGGCACCGGTGAAGAGGAAAAGTTAACTGTTAGCAAAGTGTTTAAAAAATCACATTGCGCAGTTAGAATCTGGGTGAAGCTGCAGCTTTCGGGAGCTTATAGGTGATACTTAAATATGTCAAGATTAAAGGCTAAGCTAAACACACGCAGTTTGTGTTACTAAATTCCTTTACTGTGAATTAAAGCATATAATTCCTAATACTTCCATCTGTAACCCAAAGGAAGCTTACAGTGGAATAAAATAACCGATCAAGGCTTGGTCATACGGGACGAAGCAAGTTGTTCAGAGAAGCAGAACAGGATAGGAATTTGCCTTGTCGTGTACTATGGAATACGCCTAGCATTTGCCTGGGGTAATTTGGGGAAAGCATGGAAAACCGTAATCAAAGAGGCTGGCCAGACAATGAAACCCACAACCCCTTGAATGTGAAGTCCGCCGGTTTGCACTCTCCCACCTCGAATGTGTAGGATCTGAACAGAAATGAACATGCTAACTGCCCGCAAACTATGCACAACATGTCTAAGAACACTACCGTGATAGTTTTTTAACCAATTATGACAAAGTCATTATATAGAATTGAATTTGAACACATTATGATAGGAAATAAACATCTGATAAAATTGTGTGAATAACTTCAATTGTTAGCACTTCATGATCTTGCAGGTTATAATATTAAACTTCTGTTATGTGTGGTAATTTTATTTTTTCTCTTACCAAACATGCTTTCTTAGTTATGTTATTTGAGGTTTAAGTGAAGTGCATTGCTTAGCTAATCAATTCCTAATACAACTGTAACACACAGAAATGTTACAGTTCTAAAAATTAAAATGCCAAGTTTATATAAATCTCTGAAATAACTTTGTTTTATTAACCTCGACCTGAGCATATGGTTCAAATGAACAATAAATAATACAAATTTTAGTTAGCAACAAAGCAATGGAGTGAAACACATTTCAAGAACAACATGCTGTTTTTTTTTTTATTCGATGCAAATTTTCTGAGTTACTACAACCTACTGTAGGTCGCGAACGACCAGCTTAAAATGCTATCGTTTTAAGTATTTTGACCAGAAATAATAAGCTGTTATAAAATGTACTCAGTTTTAGATATAACATTTTAACGGAAGTGATTCACGCGCACGCCTGTGTGTGCCCCCCCCCCCCCCCCCACAAACAGGCACACATACACATCCATAAACCACAAAGTTGGCCTGAAAGGAAATTTAGTGTGCTATATACACAGAGTTGCTATATACACACACAAATTACGCAAAGCCAGCCTCCTCCCTAGACAACTTGTAAATGCTGTGATAACGTAAGGATTAATGCACATTGATTTGTATTATGTCCAGCCATATATACTTAATGTTGTGTATTACAAATTATAAATAAAAAATATCAATGCTCCAAATGTACAAAACATTTATCCAAAATCATGTGGCTCACCAGAACAATTATGATACACATGAATATTACTGTGACGGTTAAGTGTGGCGAGTACAATCAAACACAGACATCTGTAGCGCCCCACATTTACAGTAAATAAAATGAGTGGTGATTTCATCATAGCAATTTCATCATTAAGTCATACACATATTTTCATTTGGTCAAATAAATTTTATAGCAGAAAATATATGTGCCATTGTTATAACATGAATTTCTAGTTATTATAAGAACTGCAATCAAACACAAATGTAATATTTTATTCATTAATTTAAATTGGTACATATTTCAGTAAGAACATAAAATAATATTACAGTAGGGAAGAAAGGACAACCTGATGAGAGAACACTTGATCATTTCTCATACTGTCAGTCAAATGTTGTGAGTTCAACTTTTACTTTGTCAAGACATTTAACAATCCCTAAGAACATTCACTGGCATTTGGGTTTTCCAATTATTTGACATCTCCCAGATACAACTTCTGTTCATTTGTAGATATGTAGTATTTGATATCTCCCAGATACAGCTTCTGTTCATTTGTAGATATGTAGTATTTGATATCTCCCAGATACAACTTCTGTTCATTTGTAGATATGTAGTATTTGATATCTCCCAGATACAGCTTCTGTTCATTTGTAGATATGTAGTATTTGACATCTCCCAGATACAACTTCTGTTCATTTGTAGATATGTAGTATTTGACATCTCCCAGATACAGCTTCTGTTCATTTGTAGATATGTAGTATTTGACATCTCCCAGATACAGCTTCTGTTCATTTGTAGATATGTAGTATTTGATATCTCCCAGATACAGCTTCTGTTCATTTGTAGATATGTAGTATTTTCAGTAGAACACAAAACCACACAACTGCGTGGAAAATGTGTTGTCCTTTATGTGTGTGATTATTGAAAAGTACTAGATTGTGAGTACTTGTACTTTGTAGTCCTTTTATATATAGAGGTCTACTTGTCACCCTCACTTAAATGCCCTGTAATTGTTCACTTTGCTTCATGTAGAGCAAACAGTTTATGAAGTTGTTTCGATGCTAGGGCAGGAAGGCCACCAATAACATATTTTGAATTTTAAGTACATTTTTCATTTATTAAATTCAGAATTTTATATTTACCAGGAAAAATCAAATCGTATAAAAGTACAAATTTTAATGTGCCCATCTGCCTTGAGTTTTAGGGACATTGTTAAGCAGTTGATGTATATATTAAACAAAATAACACTATGCTTGCAATATTGTCGTCTTTTAGTCTAGAATACAACTTTCACTGAAACTTTGTACTGTAAACATTATTTTGGAACCCTTCAGCATATACTAAAAATGAGATTTTTGGTAGTACCTATATATTTTAATATCCGAACTTATCCTTACAAAACTTGTATGCAGAACTGTGAATTCCTTTGCTACAGATTTTCCCATCACATTAAATCCCTTTTAAAAGTAAGATAGTGCACGGAAATGATGATCAAAATTAGCAAAGAAAAGAAACACAACTGAATTAATGGAATTAGTAAGTAAATAAAGTCAACGTGCTTGGCATGCCGTAACTGCACTGCTTATTAGTAAATAAAGTCAACGTGCTTGGCATGCCGTAACTGCAATGCTTATTAGTAAATAAAGTCGACGTGCTTGGCATGCCGTAACTGCACTGCTTATTAGTAAATAAAGTCGACGTGCTTGGCATGCCGTAACTGCAATGCTTATTAGTAAATAAAGTCGACGTGCTTGGCATGCCGTAACTGCACTGCTTATTAGTAAATAATGTCGACGTGCTTGGCATGCCGTAACTGCAATGCTTATTAGTAAATAAAGTCGACGTGCTTGGCATGCCGTAACTGCAATGCTTATTAGTAAATAAAGTCGACGTGCTTGGCATGCCGTAACTGCAATGCTTATTAGTAAATAAAGTCGACGTGCTTGGCATGCCGTAACTGCAATGCTTATTAGTAAATAAAGTCAACGTGCTTGGCATGCCGTAACTGCAATGCTTATTAGTAAATAAAGTCAACGTGCTTGGCATGCCGTAACTGCAATGCTTATTAGTAAATAATGTCAACGTGCTTGGCATGCCGTAACTGCACTGCTTATTAGTAAATAAAGTCAACGTGCTTGGCATGCCGTAACTGCAATGCTTATTAGTAAATAAAGTCAACGTGCTTGGCATGCCGTAACTGCACTGCTTATTAGTAAATAAAGTCAACGTGCTTGGCATGCCGTAACTGCACTGCTTATTAGTAAATAAAGTCAACGTGCTTGGCATGCCGTAACTGCACTGCTTATTAGTAAATAAAGTCAACGTGCTTGGCATGCCGTAACTGCAATGCTTATTAGTAAAATAGACGTTTCACAGTAATAAAAAACTCAATCCTGTCAAATATATGTAAATGGAATGGCAATTGCAAAATAAATAGGAAAAATTTCAATATATGCATCCAGTAATAAATATTAGCTTGTTTAGTAAAACTTGAAAATATGTTCTGTTCAGGAGGAAAAAATAATGACAAGATGATGAATCCCCACCATTGACCATTACTGTAATTTATATGATATGTTTTCACTGAGTGCCTGGTTCACTAAGCTATGACACATTTTGCAGGTAAAAAAAAATAAACTATGCATGTAAACGAAAACGGTGAGACAACATTTAGGTACTATACAAAATAACTATTGATATTCTAAATTAACACCTATTTTGTATTATTGGACTGATCTGTAAAGTCTAAAATTTTATCCAAGCTACACGTAGACAAGTTTCTAGGTTGAATAACACATTATAATTTTGTGGTTTTAATAAACCTCGTCATCGTTAGTTGTAAGAACCCTGTTTTATGGTCTATAAAGCTCTGCTTCAAGTCACATATAAGTAAAATTGATGAAAATTATTTTATTTCCATAGATAAAATCCTACTACATTCAGCCGATTGTATGCAATACAGACAGAGCTGGCCAACTTTTAACTCAGTGTAAGCAGCTGATCTGCAGTATGTATGTGATTTGGCAGAAATAAGGAGCCAATGAAACGCAAGCCTGATACGCACAGGCATAAAGAAATCCATTTTAGGTAATAAATAAAGTTAGCTGGAAAAGTAACGAATGTTTTTATTCTCTCACAAGTAATACTTATGTTGGCCGGAGAAACACACAGTCTCTTTTTAAAGCGTCAAGGAAGGGAATCTAATCATTATTTGTATAACAGACAACTGAAAACTACCTAAACAATAAAATGAAGGCAAATGCATGGATTCCTAAAAAATTTTTTTTTTCGGACAACGAAGTAAAGATGCTACAAATTTACTTGAAAAAGGGGGACAGACAGACCAACAGCCATCATGCCCAACTGCGAAGCTGTATCCAGCGACCAGGGGAACCACTGCAGGAGCTGTGACAGGACATCGTGAAGCCGACACACCTGTCTCTGGAGGAATTCTCCGAGGAGGCACAAGACGTCATCGCAGTCGACTTTTTCGTGAACGCTATTACTGATACAGATGTGCGCCGAGCTGTACGCCTTACATCACCACATAGCATGCAGGATGCCCTGGCCCGAGCATTGGAGGTAGTCAACGAAGCAGGAGCCGACGTTCCGGCATGCAGTACAGGCAGTTACCCCGTACAATGGAGACAGCATCCTGGACGTCTTGAGAATGTTGGAGACATTGGTGCCAGAGTATGTGCTAGGACATCGAGTTTTTTGTCCACCTAAGCTTCAGGAATGTTGGGAATGTGGCCAGACAGATGTCTTGAGAACCCAGTACCCGCAGAGAAACTACAGGATCCGGCAGCCAGACTTGAGTACGACAGAGAGTTTGTTAAGAAGACTGGAGACGGCGGTAGAAGAACGTTTGAACTCCGTAGAGGCTGCGACAAATGGCCCTCGTCGACAGCGGCGCCGAGAATGTTGGACTGTAGACAGGAGGGACACTTACGAGCCTGGTGTCCAGGGGTGCATCACGAGGCTAGTCATCGAGGAACTGGCCAAGGAACAGCAGTACGAACAATTGGAACTGACAGTCATAGTAACATAGTAATGCCTATCTATATCTCAGTCCCGTCGAAACAACTGGCAACATCATATCTGAGGGAAAGGAGAATGATCGCTATGTGGTGGTAAGAACAAGAAGGACACTGGAGTCGGACCCGGTAAGAAATCACCCCACAGTTAATGCAGGCGAGGAAACGAGAGAAGTCCAGTTTACAGACGGAGCTGCACATATTCATCTTCGGGAGCAGGAAGACAGCCAGAGGGCAAGAGACGAGCATATCCCAGTGTCTAGTGGCATTACGAGGAACACTCGATGTGGTCCGAGAGTCCGAGAGTTGCAGACGATACATTCAAGGAAGGATGGCTAGTGGGGTTGTATAAAAGAAAACACCTTCGAGGAAACACATCTCAGTGCCAAGTATGTTGGGAAGGCTTTAACCAAATTTGAAGCGAGTTAGTGACACTTCCTTCCAGATATGTCGCCAGGACTCCTAGAAAAAAAAATCTAAAGTTGTACACACTGACCGATTGGCGCTCCACGAAGGTCCAGATGTTGGAGTCTGTTTGGGACGAACAAACTTAAAGAAGGGGCAGTGTTACGCGCTGTAGCTAGTACCGGCTGCGAACTCCTGTTATTTGCGCGGTCTCACTTTGTGGGGGCGACCCCCCTTCCCCCTCCCCTTCCAAGGGCTGACACAGACGCTGCCCTCCCCAAATCAGGGGCAGCATGAGTGATTAACAGTGGCGGTCAGCCCATCACGTCGCTAGGCTCCTGGTTGGCGTCACAGCCCTTCCTCGCCCCATACTGGAGATGTCTACAAATGTAATGAAGGTTCAAGAATATTGTGGTATTTAAGACACTCGGCATGCAACTAGGGATTCAGCGAAACTGCTGGATAATGGCATACGACCCTATAAATACTGCAGCGGTCCAGAGGACAGCAGTCTTTGGCGAAGGCCGTCTAGCTAAGTGCGGGCGCGAAGTTAATGTGGTACGACTGCGGACAAGGTGTTCGTGGTGTGAATGTACGACAGGGCATGAAACCCGACCAGTGAAGCCTACTGTGGTTGAGGGCGCTTGGAGAATTCTAGAATATTGCGGTCTGGCGAGACATGAACTAAACTTAGGCGGAAATGAATGGACATGTAATACGTATTTTACTGTAAATATTCCAGATGTCAAACATGGAAATATAATTTATAAAATAGTTTAATAGGTTTTGATATACTGTATATTGGGACTGATGTTTAATTATTTAATTTCATTGATTTCTTTGAGATAATTATAAATTCTATTAATTGAAATCATTAATTGTGAACAGTACGTGATATAAATTTATTGTGAAATTTTTGAGTCGAGAGAATTTCGGTTTTACTAGTTGTAAATATAATTAGGAAATTATATTTAATTCTTTTATTTAATTAAGACCTCCGTCCCATAACGAACTTGGTTTAGCCCGCAGACTTTGGGAGAAAAATTGTAACAATACATTTTAATTGATGTACTGCAATTTCAGTACAAACAAAACTCACGTCACTATGACTTACCCCTATTTTGGACTATGCAGACTTGTATTTCTTACTGGTATTATCTTGTTCGACTCTGGCTACAAGTGTTTGCTTCCTGACTTATGTGTATCCAAATGCAGTATTGTACTGGCTCACATGGTTATAGTGTTCCCAACATACAACAATGTTTTTAATATTATCGTGTTAAGTAAGTTATACAACTGAAGTCAAATGTTATGTGCTGCATTAAATGTGCAGCGGCCGCGATCTGATGTTCAGGTTACAATCCATACTGACATGCCGATAGTTAGCGGTGAAGTCCAAGGCCACCTGTTTTTCGCGAGAAGATTTGCGAGCAGGATAGACAGCAACATTCTACATGCACACAAGCTGGTGTCCTTTGGCTATTGGCGGGGTGTCTGTGTGAGGATACATCTCTATTCGACTGAGCCTATCAGAAAAGTTACTCAGGCACTGGACTTCCATGATTAGACACCTCAGATGCGGAATAGTTCATCATCTAACCACGAAATGACATATTATGTAACGTGTTATTCAGTACAAGTTGTAGAATATTTTCACGTAGAACAGATGTCCATAGTGGTGACAAATATGTACCGATATTGAAGATATCCAATACCTACAGATTAAGTTTTCAGTATATAAACAGTAAATAGAAATGTAAAAGATTATTGTTAAGAATCAAGGTGTTTCCGAAAAACGGGTCAATAATACCTGGAAATGACGCATAAGGGTATTGATAATCACACTTAAGCGTGGCGGCTTTACCTAATTTGCAGTATATGCCATGAAAAGTGATAGTAAGGAGGGGTATGAAGATTGTTTTTTTCTGCGGTAAACACGTAACATTTCTGTCGAATTTATTTATATCGGGTCGCTAATTCGTGTTAAATGCGAGGACGCCTCTGGAAGTCAAAACATAATTTACAAAACGTTATTGATACGGTCTGTTTTTGTCGACTTGCTAAGACTATACAGCTACCAACCACGGTAACCAAGCAGTGTCGGAATATAATTAAATTATGTCGACTTTCCCAAGACTTACATTCGTGATATTCGAGACAGGATTGTGCTATGTAATATATTATTAGTAGAAAAATATAAACATAGTATATCATACAAAAAGACTTTCCCAGGCTTTGTTTACAAGCTGTTGCTTACGTTTCTGTGATTCGAATGTTTGCCATAGTTCAAACAAATTATTAAAGCCCAGGCGGAAAAAATTTAATAAGTAATTAAATGAACCTTGTAAAAACAAAGTATGCAAAGAAATATGAGCAGAGTAGAAGTTAAGGTATGCCTATTCCTGTGCATGTTCACCGCTATCTCTAAGTCTTTCGCTGCTGTTCACCAAAAATATGCCACACTAGTTGCGTGCTAGTATATGTTGTACTTCAGTTTGACTGTATTCTCCTTCTTTGTAATACTTATTTCAATCGAGGCCATCCTTCAAATGAAATAACCCGACACGCATGCATGATGCCGAAGACACCCGAGCACCTCCGATCGTAGCCGAACATTTCCTTTGTCTATTGTAAACTAGTAATATTTCCATTGTGGTACTTTCGCGCACATTTCCCGCGTCCAAAATAATTGTAGGGATCGTGGTATTAAAATTCGGGAAATCCTTTTACCAAACACGCTTTGTCACATATTGTTTACCTCGGTATGATAATATCCCCCAAAAAAATGTTTCAGCGAGGATACACATGATAATGGAATATTACAAAATTAAATATATTCTCCCCGTTGGATTCCAATGCTAAAAATCGCATGTATCACATCTAAAATATTAACGCTTTCAGAAATAGTCCGTAACAGTTATTATTATAAAAGTTTCATACACCTACAATTACAGAGGAAAATACTTCACTTTATCATTCTGAAATTTCTATCAATACCTCCTACAAGTATATAAAATTTATATTAAAACGCCCTACATATATATTTAAAAAATTACATTACCTTTAATCACTCTGATTCTTCTTATTAAAACCCCCTATAATATATACTCAAAAATTACGTCATTACATAGCAAAGGTTACACTTGTTTCTTTTACAAATTGTTTTGAAATATTACACATTTTGAAAGCCCTGCATGGATCCTTGGCCTATCTAGGAGAATCGCTTCGTGACCCTCTTCCCTGATTTTCTGCTCGACCGTACGTCGTGCAAGGGTATTTATAGTCGCGGACCACAACCGTAGCCACCTCAGACGCGGACGAACGTGCTAGACACTCCAAGGCGATGCCATCTAAGCCACGCTAAAGTGTCCGCTGACGTAGAACATGGCGACACCTCAGCGAGCTCTCACTGGCCACGTGCTCAGCATGAAGTCACGGAGGAGGAGGAAATACTGTACATCCGCTCGCTCAAGTCACATACGGGCCGCGACAACAAGTGCATAGCCCCGTCAGACGCCGTCCAGAACATCTCAGCAGATCTGCTTCACATACCTTCGTCATAGCCACCCACTGAGGCATACCAGGGCAACGAAACGAGCAACAGATAACTCCATTACATCCTTCCCTCCTGAACTGACACCAGCATCCAGGAGATTACTCTGCTGAAAAGAGCGGCAAGTCCTCGCATCAGAGTCAACCTCCAACTGGATATCTTCCATTCACACAAGCTCTTAAACCATATCGTAGATGTCCATGAACTCGACATATCAAAAGATGAGACGAAGGTTAACGAGTCTACACGTCATAACATCAAAACCAAAATTGCGACTCTACCAGGGAAATACATCTTTAATTTCATATCACAGTGAGAAAAATCGATAATGTACTTAAATGTGCATAAAAATGATTAGATACTTTGGTATCCAAAATATATTTCCTAGAAGCCAATTCCATCTACATCAGTGATATCACAAATTTTTTACTTTGAAAATCTACAATAAAAATTGTATTAGCTAAACAAAATAGTATGGAGGCGAAATCCACAACATTAAACACTCCTAAATTATTTTTTCAGATGGCTTAAATGTTCCTTAAAAATTGTGGTGGTTAACTGTGGATCTTATAAAAGTTAGGTGAAGGGTGTTGAAATCAGATAAATCTTAAAAGTTCCTTTCCACTGCGGACCAATCTTCGCTCTAAAATAGTTCATCTTGGATCTCAGATAATTAGTCTTAGTTAACAATAAATCCCTACATTCAAACTCACATCCCTGCGATTATCATTAATACGTACTTCCATCTTTGTATGATACGCACTAATATCACGAGTTATCTGTTCACATACCTTAATTAATTCCTCGCTATCCAGTGTTTCCCAGTAGAAAGTTTGCAAAGACCTCGCATTCGCCAAGGGGTTACAGTCTCCAACCCGTAAAGATGTCTGCAGGAGTGTGCTTGTTTGGACATTGCTAACTATGTTGTTAAAACACAACACCAGCCATATAAGATCTCATCCCACATTTCTGAGTATACAACTTAAAAACTTCTCAAAGCTAATATTGTGATTGAAAACATATACACTAAATTGGCTTGCAGATCATAGGGGAAAGTTTGCACCGTTTTTACTTCTCAACAAAACATTTAATCTCTTAATTTAGTGAACACGAAATATGTGGCATTGTTCGTCACTGTAACAGCACGAGAACCAAACACAGAAAGCAAATGTCGAAAGATTTCTAATACCCGGATACTGCAGAGAGGGAAGGAAATATAAAATGTACTAAAACTATAAACAGCAACTAAAACATAAACATAACTAGAGGAGCTACAAGGTAAGAGGCCCTTTAAATCACTATTTACCCATTCCTTTAGGACATTCAGCTACAGCGCCTGCGTTCTTCCCTTCTATGGGTTGATTCTTTAGTTTAGTCTGTTGGCAGGCATGAAAATTTTTCAGCGATATTTTGATATCTTTTCGGAAACCCGGCAATAAAAATATTTCCAAAATACGCGCAATGGTTTTATCCCTCTCCACATGAAAATGGGAAAACGACTCGTAGTAATAACAAAAAAATATAGGACGCCAAGCTATCAGTACACAATCTCTAAATTCCCCTTTCTTAGACCGTTCCCCCAAAAATCCCTAGGCATTGCATAGTACCCATAAATTCATTTTTTGTGTCTGACATTTTTTTCTGACACTCCGAATCCCTAGCCTGCTGTTCTGTAAAATCTGAAAATTCAGAAAAATATTGACCTCTACTTCGCTCTCTATCTTCTCACCTGTCCCTCATCCTGTGGACTACCCTCCATACTCACTTCCGTCACCGACCCATCTTGCCCTACGTCATGTATCTTGTCAAAATCATCTAACGAAACATACACCACAATTCGTTAGCCACAACATTCTCGTTTTAATTTCTTAAAGTGAATATCATACTTAAATCGAGACAAACGAACAAGACAACAGTTAACCATCCAGCGGTTTTTTTTTTAGGCAACAACATCCAATTTAAAGCCTGATTATCCATGAATATTTCAAAAGGAACATGCTCCAAATAGTCAGAAAACTGTCCTATCCCCAAATACAAAATTAACCTTCCTTCTCAAAAATTGTTAGTTTCTGGTCGGAGGATATCAATAACGTACTTGTGTGCAGTACACGTTCAAAATAGCCATCTCTTGTCTTGCTCAACACAGCCCCTATCGCCAGCGAGCTATCATCATAGAGTAAATAAAATTTATCTTCAATTTGGCAAGCGTAATTCCAGACAATTAACAATCTTATATTTAAGCTGTTTGAAAGCTGTTTTTCCCTTGGGTTCCCAATTTCATGCTTTAATATATTAAAGGGTCTAACAAATTGAAAAAAAAAAATGATTGAACTTTCCATAGAAAGAAACTATTCCTAAGAAGTTTCGCACTCCCTTGCTGTTATTAGGACAAGGAAAATTTACTGCTGCCTTAATTTTTCTCCGGGCCAGTCCTCAGATATCGTTCTGATTAATGAAACCAAATACCGACATGCTTTTCGTCCCAACAAATCTTTTCTGGATTTACTGATAAACCCTGCATCCGTCAAGATTCTAGTACTGTTTGTTGTGCTCTACATGCTCCTGAAAGTACTATTATAAGGCACACTTTATCAATTTATGTAAACACAAAGTCGACATGAATTGCCCACACATAAAACGAAGACTACTCAAGTTGGTGACAACATTTAATTCCCATAGGAGACTCGTTATTCTTACAAACCACACAGTGTCAAAATTCTAAAGTCACATGAATTAGATGCAGTCACATTGCAAAAATTAGAATTTAAATCCTACTGGGAAATATTTGTTGTACGGAAATGCTGAAATACTGTATTACTAACTGAAACAGAGACAGAGGATTTAGTATATGGGAAAATGGGTTAATTGAGCATAAGGGGATAGGGATAGTAATTAGAATTCGGAAGAGCCACCCCTCTTGTTACTTCACCCGACCACCATCTTGAATTTCATTCATCTTTACCATTGACCACGAGCCTTTGGACCTTGACCCCGAGGGCATTTGATATCAAAAAACACTAAAAAAACATTATAAATTCCAAAAACTCCTCAATAAATTGCAAAAAATTGTAAAGAATTTTAAAGAAGATTATTATTTAAATTATCAAAAAATTATTACAAAATATTAAAGGATTATTTCAAAAATTACTATAATGTTCCTCAGAAATCAGCCATTTTTATTTTCAGAAAAGCTTACAGGGATCATTGACTCTGGTGACTGGGATCAGTGACGCCAAGCCAGATGACCAGTATCAGAACCTTTGATCTTGACCTTTGATCTTTGACCTTAACATTTGAGCTTTAAACTTGAAAAAGAAAACATTAAAAAAATTCACAACAAAATTCCAAAAAATACCAAAAAAAATTATTATTAAATTATTAAAAAATTATTAAAAAATTACTATTTAAAATTATTTTTTTAAAACTTACTTTTCCGAAGGTCCCCCCTGCACAATGCTCAGCAGACGACTGACTCCCTCGCACCCACTCCCCCTCACCCATACTCATTCCGCCATCTTGATGTTTTCGTTAATTTGTTTACATGCTATTGTAGGCAGTCATATTTGTTTATGTGTTACTGGAGGTAGCCATATGTGTTTTTCGTTTGCCATTTTTATACTTTACTGGAGGCCACCATCATGGCAGGATACCGCCATCTTGGTAGTTGACCACCATCTTGATATACATCACCAATCCATTATATCGGAAGACAATGCCCATTAGCAATTGACCTTTGACCTGTGACCTTGAAAACTAAAATTCTATAAAAATGCATAAAAGTCAGCATTCATAACACATTACAGTCTACCACCGCCATATTAGATTGTGATTGTGATTGTAGTGCTGATTTCAATGTGGATTTTGGTGCTAATTGTGATTGTGTTGCTGATTGCGATTGTGGTGATAGTTGAAGTGTTGATTGTGGTGCTGATTAACTGAAGTGATGATTGCGGAACTGGTTGCGGTGTTGATTGCAATTGCAGTGCTAAATGCAGTGCTGATTGTGATTGTGGTGCTAAGTGCGGTGATAAGTATGATGTGTGTGTGGGTGTAGGTCGCAAGTAAAAAAAAAATTCATGTAGTTTGAAATAAATAATATAGTCCTATCTCTATAATCTGAAATGCGAACATTTTATTTAATAATCTCGCTTTATAAAAGTATATATCCATGTACCTCGGTATATTTGATCGCTTCTTGGGTAAATAGTATTTACTCTTTGCAATAAAAGTACCCAGATCTAAAGCAGACACCCAACTACGCTTCGGCATTGGTCGATGTACAACGTGGACTTTGTACTGAACCTTTTAAAAATATTAATTTCTAATAATTTTTTCGTAATTTTAAATAATATTTTTTTTGGAATTTTTGTGATCTTTTTATGTTTTTCATTTTTATGTCAAGGGTCAAAGGTGATGGTAAAAGGTTATGGTAAAAGGTCAATCGTCCTAACGCTGGTCACCTGGCTCGGAGTCACTGATCCCCGTCATCTTTTCTGAAAAAAATAATCGGATATTTCTGAGGATCCTTTTAATAATTTTTTGAATAATTTTTCAATCATTTTTAACAATTGTTAATAATTTATAATAATATATATATTTTTTTAGAATTTTTCAGTTTTTTTTTTAAATTTTTTGTTGGAATTTTTGGAATTTTAAAAGTTTTTAAAAGTTTTTTGAGGTCAAAATTCATCGGGGTCAAGGTCAAGGTCACGGGTTAAATGTCAATGTCAATTACATTCAAAATGGTGGTAGGGCGACTCCCCCGAATCCGAATCCTATGCCCGATCCTCTTATGCCTCAATACCCATTTCCCTACTGCTGGTTTAAATCAATATTTTTATTTATATGGCTATAATTACAGATTAACCGAAACTGCCCTAGCGTTGTCTTTGGGAGAAGGAAAGGCGAATTAGCATACATACCAGAAAATGTCTTCAACGACTCCTTGATCTTTCTACTTATTTATAAGTTATTTAAACGCATGCACTTCAGGTGGAGTTACACAGTACATTACCAGGCAAAAGATTAGTCATCCTTCAACTTTAAACAACAGAATATCTGCAGCAATGATACAGCCTACTTATAATGACTTCAGAATAATCTTCTTTATGTTTATTAATTACTTGATTAAAGTTGTCATCAGGCTGAACTAAAAAGACGTGTTATTTTATCCTCGTGCTCAACAAACACACCAAATCACCCGCATTTAAAAATCACTCCTCACTAATATAAATAGTACACTGTCAATACCCACACACTTCTTTTAACCTAAACTCGTTTTTGCTGCTGCAATCACCAATCGTAAGTTTAACCTGTGTTACTAATATTAAAAGCACTATTAACATCTCTGGTGTGCGTGCAAACACAAAATACGAGCTATTTTCAGGCAACAAACTGGAGAGCAAAATTCTACTAATTAAGGTTCGTTACAGGTGACCACAACTTGTACCCAGCTAATTGCATCTTGTAAAGACTCCTGCATCGTTCTCCTACGGTTTTACTGCGTTCTAAAATTGTCATTTTTAACTTACAAAGGTCTTCAACATTTCATCAGAAATACGTCGAAACTCCGAATTCTTGCCAATACCTTGACTTACTACAACTTGCAAATATTCTGACACCTTTATCAAAAATAAAGAATACCCAAAGGCCATATTAAATATATCTGCAAATCCAAGATTCTAATCACACAAATAAGTAGACAAACTATAATACAGAAGGTCACAACTTCATAGGTGGAGACTCTATCCGACAATCAGTAAGGAAAGTTTGTTCAGAATTTCAAGACCTAAATGGACTTACCCGCATCTTCAAGCACAGCGTCTTCCGCACAAACCGGTCCCATCATCTGTTGACAAAGTACGTCAATGCTGTCATCAGCAGCAAAGGGCTCACTGGCTTTCTTTGTAACTCCTTGCAGCGAGTCCTTGGATAAGTGCATTACCCACACCCCGCGCAAGAGACATTACGAATGAGAGACTTAATCATTTCTAACCGTACTTATTCCCTTCATTTTCCGTAGTCGCCCAGCAAACTTTGCTATAGCGTGTTCTATGATTAGCAGAGTGGAGCAGAGATATGTACGTGTAACATAGGGCGGATGTTCTCTTGAAATGTCCTCGGGGAAACTCCGAGAACACCCATACACCCTGGCACACAAACATAGTGACCCCAACTAACCTATCACTCCGCAGATGTGATACAATATTTTTGAGTTTTAAATAATTGTATAATCGTAGAATATAATGTGTGAAAAAATGATTTGAATACTATCCACGAAAAGATACTGATTTATACAGTTCATGATTGTAATTTCATGAGCATCAGTTCTGCCTATTAAAAAACAATAAAAATATAATTATTCAGGAAATACATGGTAGTGAAATATTACATAAATTATTCAGATTACAAACTTCTTCCTGTTAAATTGCAATGCTAACAAGAAGTTACAAATATATATGAGCCAAATTTCCTCTATATGAGTGCAAATGTTGATTTAAGATCTAAAATATTTAGAAATTTAGATGGTAGGTCGGCCTTGACGAATCGTTGACTGCAATGGCATTAGCGATGAAACGAGAAACATATGAAATAGTAGTGAGGAAATTACAAATACTTGTGTACCTCCCCCGGTACTCGAACATAGAGATAAACTTGCCATAGGCTAGCATGCAAACAACAGCATATAAGCTGTTCACGGTAAAGTGAGCACTTTTGAGGTCCTAGTTACTATTTTCCCGCCATTCGCTATCCTTTAACCACCTTTTTAAAAACAAATATTGGCATGTTAGTAATAAACACAGTGTGTATATTCCACCGCTCTCGGAAATTAACATATAAGGCTAAAATAAGATAAATTTATTGACTATTATACCAAATGAGAAGGCTTTCAAAAGTGCTCACTTTACATATACATATGTACGATTCGGGACACCAAATTAGGATGTAATCGGTCTAATGTTTCGATTGATAGGGTATACAAACTTTAAATATTTACAAAGCCTTCATTTTGAAATGAAGTATTTGAGCCATTTAAAGCACGCAAGTGTACATGGTCTACCAAAGACCAACTTTTGAGACGGATTTAGTGCAAATCGGTTGATTGGTTTCAAAGAAATGGAAAAATAGCCTAATTTCCTAATTTTGTGCTATCTTAAAAATTGCCTATAAATGAATCTGTATGCAATGCTTCTAATAAATACTTTCAGCATAATAAGATTGGTAAAATTAGGTTAATTTGTTTAATAGATATGAAAAAAAATTATCAAAATGCTTATATGACCACCATTTAGAAAATCAGCGTGTCGCCCCACTTAAAGCATTTAACTTTACATGGCATCGTAGAGCACTAATGGTGTGGAAAATTTGATGGCATCGTAGAGCACTAATGGCGTGGAAAATTTGATGAAAATTAATTCTATTATTTCGGAATTAACGACAACATTTTAAAATTTCTCACCTAGTGATATTTTACAAAAGGCCGGCAAAAGACGATCTCTGTATGCATAATTGGTGCTTCTAATTATTATATTAGTGTATAATATTCGTTTGAATTTTGTTGAAATTTTTAATGGATGTAACCTAATAACCAATGCCATTTAGTTTGACGGCATTTAAACAAGGCCTGTCACATACGAAACATGTTAGTCGACATACCCTATTATAGCATTACTTGCATATCAAATTTGATAGGAATCAGTTGTTGGTCTGCGAGATATCACACAAAACATCAACTTTGTTCATGTGAAGATCTTCATAAAAAGTGGACAAAAATTTAATGTATTTGCACGTTCGATGGCTCTCATAGATACAGTACACAAAGTTAAGTTAAAATCGGTTACAAAGTTTCATAGATAAAGCACATTAATATAAACTATTTTTATACCCGCCATTATGAAAATAATTGTACGGCAGACTTTAAACAGTACAATTTAATCGCTAAATTAGTAGGGAAAGTCAATTTACACCACCTGCTGTAGTTCTGATTGTTCGTTAAATTTTGTAGGACTCTGTTCTCTTTTTTTTTCGGGTTTGTAATATAAAAATGTTGAAATGTTATGTGATGCTATAATGACGGACAAAAGAGATTTTGTGCGGACACTTCTGATGGCTGTAATACATACAGCCAGCTTACAACAATAAGTTGGAATTAATTAAATGGTTTCGACGATACAGTAAACTAAACTTAAAAGGCTACATGGCAGCCATTTTTAAAATAATAGCCTGGCCTTCTTAAAAAATACCAGTTTACAATACCTGCCGCAGTACTAGAAGTTTGAAAATTTGGTGGGAATAGGTCCATTGTTTCACGTGATATCACATAAAAACTTATGTATTTGTGTGGTGCTATCTTACAAACTTGCTGGAAAAGAGGCACCGTTTAGATACATTTGATAGTTGTAATATATTTTGTCAGTCTACAAAGTTAATTTCGAATTTATTACATGGTTTCGACGCTATAGAAACTTAACGAAAATTACTGTTATGTCGCCATTTTGAAAAACAATGCTTGAAATACTTAAAACCTTCAAATTTACATAATCTACCAAAGCATTACTTGTTTTCCAAATTTGGCACTATTGGTTAATAGTTTCCGTGATTATATATAAACTTTACATCATATAGATTTATCTTATAAAATGGCCCACAAAAGTGGGTACCTGTTGGTATAGGGCCTACATTGAGCTTGTAATATCTATATTTATTCACCAATAAAAATTTGGTAGAAATTGGTTAAATGGCATGGCAGATGTTCCAACTTTTGTAAACATATTTGTATTGCAACCATTTTTAATAGATGAGTCAGATCAAACGAAATCGCTTATTTTTAGATGACCTACCATAGTTTGTACAAACTTGCCCAATTTTGTGATTGGATGGTTAAGTATTTTTCAAGATATAATATAAATGTCAATTTTTTCATGTTGTGCTATCTTCCAAGATGGCGAAGTAAAAACAGTATTCATAATTTTAAATTCGCTGCTGATGTGATGCAGTATCAATATACAAAATTTAATTAATATTTTTAATGGTTGCTGAGATTTGTTATTTTACTCTGAATTTTAAAAAATGGCCGTCATTTTGAATGCAAGTACTTGGCAGGGTCTAAAACTACGAAAGTCGGCTGTCCTTCCTAAATACTATATATATACCGAGTTTGGTGAAATTCAGTTTAGACTTTTAAATGTTTTAAGAGTGGGACACACAAATACAGGATAGTAATATAAGGCTTTCTTTCGTTTGGAAAATATGCTGAGGACACAGTATATAAAATATCAGAAAGTAAAATTTTCAGAAACAGTACATAACAATTCTTATAAAAAATGATACAATATCTTACAGTTATGGAGAAAAATACTTAGCTTTATCGCTCTAAAATTCCCTTTTAAAACACCATACAAGTATAGTGCTATATTCAAAAAATTACATCAAATATATCATTCTTAAGTTTTCTCTTATAACCCATTACAAGTATATTATCAAAAAATGGCATTTTTTACACAGCAATGTTACATTTGTTGAGTTTGCGAATTCTTATAATAAAAGCCGACTACATGGAAACCCTGAACGATTTCGTAGCCTAGATAGAAGAATCGCCTCGTGACCCCATCCGCAGTGTGGCTGGTCGATCGCCGACGCTGTTCATCATCATTGGGCGCTACCCTCAAGCCCTTGGGGTTATCAGTAGTTACTTCCCGGTTAGAGAGGAAAGCCCCCACCCCACCCCCGGGTGACACATCAAACTGTGTTAATGCCCGTGGCAGTGCCAGTGAGTGTTTTTACCCAGTGGCCACGTTTCCAAAATGCTTTTCTTTCCCCTGCCCTTTGACAGAGCGTGGAAGTAGATGGAGGAGGGAGGTAGTAGCGAACTAACGCCTGCTCATCTTTGTTATAGTAGTACTGGACCCATTAATGAGAACTGTGGTGGTTTAGTTGGAACCGATTTGTCTAAGCTCACTCTATTACCAAATGCTGTTATACTAATAACATTATAAATACGACAATAGTTAGGTTTGTTTGTTACTCAATCACGTAGTAACGGCTTGACGGATTTGGATGAAATTTGATATAATGATAGATTATATTCTGGATTAACACACAGGATACTTTTCATCCCGGAAAAGCTAACAGTTTTAGAGAATAGTTAAAATATTGATCATTATAATTAATGTTTGACTTTTGCACGCGGGTGAAGCCGTGGGTAATAGCCAGTAATTAACATACACGCCGTGAGTGCATGTCCTGTGAAAAAGTGTTTATACCAAGTTTTTACTGAGTTGAAGTTAACAGTTATTCTAGTAATTTAAAGCGTGACTGGAAGATACTGCTGACTGTTATAACTAAAACTGTGTTATTGTATTTCTCTGAAAGATGATATGTATGTGTGCTACTCTGACGAGTGGCGAGCAAGTTAGAGGGAGAAAAGAGTAATTAAATTTTTAATGCACTGTAATATACGCTGAAGGCGTTTGTTTGGGAGTTTAAACTATTTTTGTCATTAATTTCAGTAATAAATAATATAAAGAGCAGTATAATTCCATTATTTAAAGGGTTACGACCTGCTTCTCGGGGGATGGCCGCACTGTCGTTATTTTACATGGAAAGTGTTTTTGAGCTGGAAAACCATACTTACTGGAAAATTAAAATGACTTTAATTCCAGTCAAAAGTATTCTATTACATTACTTTTATACATAAATAAGTTTATTAAAACAAACATGGGCCTAACTGGCCGTTTTACAGCAATAAAAGTCCAAGTTACGTCGGTTAGTAAAAGTGTACTATCCAGTATATTATTTATTAAAATTACTTGCTATGTTGACTATCAAAAGTATTTTTATACGATTTTGAATAGCTCGCGATTTTGAATAATTGCGATTATATTATATATGAACAAGTACTGGCCGAAAGTAAGCAAGATCTGAGTTGATTTGCTTTGAAAGTGCCAAAGTAGTGTAAATGTGATCAATCTAGAGCAATATAATTTTAATGGGAGGTATTGGGCTGTGGGTCTTTGGCTCGGCTCCGGAAAGCTCTGAAGTCTTCGGCTCCACTCAAGGGATGCTCGGTATCCTTGCGCTCATGCTTGTCGAATGTACACGAAGGTGTTCAGTAGTTAGGGCCACCAACTTTTCAAGCATATGTCTGTTTCCAAGAGATGGTAGGGGCCGCAGTAGTGTAGTTGTTAAACTAATCGCCTCCCAACTACGGGAAATGGGCTCGATTGCTGGTGTGGTTGCTGTCAGATTTTCGCATTTGGAAATCATACCAGAAAATACTGCTGGTTTGCTGGTTTTCTCTGGGATCTTGTGTTTCCCCGCCCTTGTATTCGGGTGCTGCTCCATACTCACCTCACTTCATTGTCATCAGTTCTCAAAACCTCGATGTTAAGAACCTCCCAAATATCTTCACTACCTCACTCTAGGAGTCGGCAGCTATATTGATTTTGTAAGTTTAGGGTATGTCAAATAGTAAAGCTCTGGATTTCGCCACTGTTTTTTTAATTCATAGTAATCTCATCTATTAAATGGTGCAGATCATCTACCTTTGTTAATTTCTTTATTTCATTACTCAGTGTTATCTTCAAATTAATTTCTCGGTTTATGGAACAATATCCATAGTTTCTATTAGTTCATGCTAGAGTGCACTGATAACTTGTGTTTTCATCAATGACTGCTAGAGTGTACTGATGGGAAAATATTTAAGATGACATCATGTTGCTAGCTCATAATTGCAGTTGCCCAAGTGACAATCAGGCTCTGCAGGTATAAAAAGGGGCAGATTCGCATATCGCCTTAGTTGTTCATCTGATGTAACAACTGCTAGATCTTCTCTTTACTTACCTTCTTAGCATTCAGTTCAGTAAGCTGGTTTATGTTCGAGTCTTCCATCACATTCTGCAGGGTATTATTGGTCATGCTCATAAATACGCATGTATTACATAATAAATGGTGCAGAAACTTCATAGATTTAAATTATCAGAACTATTAATTCTGTATTTCTTTATTTGTCCTGCATAAATCAAAATTAAACATGCATTTGTTCATGTGCCTGCAACTGGCGACCCGAAATCATCTTTGGCTGTACAATTGTTGGCTCCAGATAAGCTGCCTACATCGTCATTGATGCCATTCGCAGTACCATCAGCAACATCTTCAAATATATTTGTGCCATCTACGGGACCGCTACATCTTCACGTGTGTCGCTTCTGCAATAAAACCTTTGTGTTCAACTATGATCCTCAAAGGCATGAAAAGAATGTCTGCATGAAGAGTTCAGATCGAATAGTACGCTATTGTGGTGGTTTTGGAGGGTAGTTTGCTAGACGCAATAGCTTGCAGAGACATGTGGAAACCTGCATAGGTGCATGACTTTTGCTCGCCAAAATCTATTGTATACAGTCTTCACCACAGTGTACAAGTGTACTTCCCAAAAACCTAGGGGTTCAAGATGAACATTCACCATTATATCAGCAATCATCAAGCAATAGTCGTTGCAGGGTTGGCCAATGACAATAGTATTGTGGAAACTGAAATGGCTTACTGATGCAATCTAAAAACACATTGCTCAAAGGAGGACTATTCGTCAAAATACATTTGTAATTTTTGACTCGCATAAAAAAATATTGTTGTCCAGCTCACCAAAAATATACGAGATCAGGGTCCAACTAAATTCAATATTTGGCAGCAGTGTGGCTTTACAAAACCGAATTCTCTCTACGAAAGTACAGACAAAAGAGCATTCAATACTGCGAATACACCCACGTATGAGACTGATGAAATCGAAAAGTTTATAAAATCCTTCATAAGAAAAATATGCGAAGAAGATATGTTCAAGAGTATGAAGCTGAAACCACTATGTGACTTGTCTTACATCGAGCTGCCTGCAGCAATCAAGGAGAGTTTTATTTTTCCATGTTGGGATTTCCGACACTGCTCCGTCAGATCAAAATTTTTGAGAACAACCCTGCTGCATCGGTCAATGGGTACTCACTCAGTAATTATGAAACAATTGTGACTGTGCATGTACTGGAAGCAGAGAAGTCCGTACAATTTTAACCTACTGCAGATAACGATGAGAGATGGGAATGCACACTACTGCCACACAAATAATTCCCCCAGCTTTTGATAATGCGACAGACAGCTCAATATTATCAAATATGTATATCCAAGTGGTGCTTCATATTTTACCACGACACATCAAAAAAATCCCAGACTGTTGGGCCAGTAGTAACTGGAAGAACACAAGGAGTATTTGGTAATAAATTATTCAATCTATAATCGAAATGCTGAAACTGGGCGAAACAGACAACCACTAGTACCGAAATTCAAGTATTACAACCACATGAATAAATTACCAATTATTGTTTGTACTAACTTCGAGATCATTTTCAAGACCATTCCGACCTGATCCTATCTGCTCAAATACACACACTAATCGGAAGCACAAGTCGTACAGATAGTGTATGTATGAGTAGTTATATAATGGGGGTTCTGCAACACAGGGTACAGGGTAGAATCGTCGGATCTGGGATGCCGTCTTGGATTTCCCTTTTTCTCTAAGAATTCATGTTTTCCCTCTAATTTCCTTTTTTTCCCTAAAAATTTCCAATTTTTCCCCTAAAAAGTTACCAATTTTACAAAAATATGTGAAAAAGTGATTTCTCATTGTTGTGGCTGACATAACTGATTAATGCTGCTGAGATACCTCGAAACACAGCCGCATTGAGGAGTTGACAAAACGAAATTAATTTAATAATTGTTTTACGTAATTAATTATATTTTTATAATTAAAAAGTTTAAAGGCATAAGTATTTGTTGTATAAAGTGTTGTATATCATCGGACTCGTCTTCTCAAGGCACATGCGATTATGTCACACCACCATTCTGTCTCGATTTTTCATGCTCTATCATTCCATTTTGGCTCTCACTCTCTTTCTATTTTGTCTCTCTCATTCAATCTCTTTCCCTCTCACTCTATCATTATCTCTTTCATTTCTCTCATGTCACTATCATTCAGTAGGTTTTCTGGGAGCCCTCCCAATTATTATATATTTAATTCCAAGCGTTTTCTCCGACTTATCGACATCGGCATGCGTTGTGCTATAATGTTTAACCTAGGGAAAGAGTGTCGGAGGTGAGATTGGTATAGGGAAATAACCTTGTTTGCCCTTACCGGCAATTACAAAAAAGTGACGTTAGGTTTGGCCATGTTGGGGTTAGGATTATCATAATGTTTAAGAAAAGGTAAGGGTTTAAATTATATTTATTAATTTTTTACAAAACAAACTTAACCATAGCCATCTTGAATTTTGATAAACATAGAAGCAATTTTTATTTAATTATTAAAATAATTATGTAACCACTCTGACATATGAAATACAACGCATCGCCTACCTAACAACAGAGCATTTTTTGGACTTGCTGACAAGGTCAATTATAATTTAAACCACTTTTGTAAATATATTCATAATTTCCGAACTGTTAATACTATAATGATCAATTTCATAACATAGACATCATATCCTATATCCGTCACAGTGGTAAGAACTTTTAGGCCCTTTGACCTTTTTGACAAGGTCAATTATGAGTTAAGCCCTTTTATAAATGCACTTATAATTTCCGAAACATTTATGCTATATTCATCAAATTCATAACATAGACACCGTATCTAACATACAACATAATGTTAAGGTCATTTAGGCTCTAAACTCTTCCTGGCAAAAGTTTAATTTGATTTAAGCCATTTTGTAAATACATTCATATTTTCTAAAACACCGAAGTTATAGTGATCAAATTCGAAACATAGACATAATGCCCACTATCCAGCATAATAACAAGGGCATTTAGGCCCTAAACCTTTTCTGGGAAGGCCAATTATGAGTTTAAGCTCTTTTATGAATGTAGTTAGTTATTAACTCACAAGTACATACTCATCAGTAACATCTTTACCTACATTATGTTATTTCATTCCCTATTTTAACCAACATCAATTTGTAACTTGGGTAGATGCTAGGATAATTAATTTAATTGTAATTTCGGATTATGTAGTTCGAACCTCGGTCTGGGCATCCAAAATTATATCATTTCCGTTTTCAACAAAATTTTATTTGTGAGTTGGGTAGGTGAGTATTTAATGCAATGTTAATTTCGGTTTTGAAGTTCGATACTTGGTCAGGGCACGTAATATTATTTCTTTTTCAATTTTAAGCAAATTTTATTCGTAGTAGGAATAATTAATGTAATGTTAATTTCAGATTTTGGGGTTCTATTCTCTGTCAGGGCAAGTAATATTATTTCACTTCCGATTTTAACCTAATGTTATTTGTTAGTTGGGTAGATGTTACGCTTAATTAATATAATGTCAATTTCGGATTTTGAAGTTCGATCCTCAGTCAAGGCATGCAAAATTATTACATTTCCGATTTTAAGTAAATTTTATTTGTGAGTTAGGTAGGTGGTAGCGACAATAAATGTAATGTTAATTTCGGATTTTGGAGTTCGATATTTGGCCAGGGCTTGTAATATTATTTAAATTCCGATTTTCACCAAATTTTATTTGTGATTGGGGTAGGTGGTAAGTGTAATTAATAAAATTATAAATTTCGGATTTAGGAGTTCGATTCTTTGGCCAGGGCATGTAATATTATTTCATTTCTGATTTTAACCAATTTTTTTTTGTGACTTGGTTAGGTGCTAGGCTTACTTAATATTATGGTATATTCGAATTATCGAGTTCGAAACTCGGTCAGAACACATAAAATTTTTTAAAATGCTAATTAACAAAAATGTTGGTTTTGTTTTATATTCCACTTATAGTAGTTAATGTAATGGAAGTTTTGAATTACCGAGATCGATTCCCAGGGGATACACATAATAGTAAAAAAAAATTATGGGAAATACATTTTTATGCATTCACTTATGATAGCTGTCTATCATATTACCTGATCGGTGCATACTGCTCAAATCATGTGTTATATGTTCGATGTCAACTGTCGAAGGTCGAGCATGGTGGAGGAGAATGCAGTTATATTATATAATAGTGTAATTAACACATTCGTGAAAGTCCATACTTGCACGTACATACATGAATAATTAACTGTTTCAAATTCACCAAAGTAATATATCCTCTCAGCAAAACAGCCACATTTCAACTGTCATGTAGCTTTTCATTTCTTTAATAATTATTAATTAGTGTTATATTAATTATTATTAGATGTAACATTTATTATTATAAGATATTGATGGTATTACACTTACACAATGCCAGAATTCATTATACACACTTATAAAGTTTGCACATTAAAACATAGAGAGACACGTGACCGCTCCCGAGGAACTACCACTAAATACTAAAACCATACCGTAATAATATTTTCCATAGGATATTTTCAAGCCAATACAGTTTCTCCTGCTTTATTCCTATCCGGTCACGAATCCTAACAGGAAAAAACAATCGTGTATGCAGTTTCAACATATATTAACAACCACTGACAGAATATTTCAATGAATTACTCTGATAAACAATTTCATCATGTAATAGCAGAACACACACACACACACACACACACACATCAACCCCAAAAACAAACAAGACTACGAGGTCAAACACATGTAAATCCCTTTTATAAGCATTCTAACTCATAATTCCCATATACATAAGCTACTGCCATTAAATTCATAACACACGCATTAACTCCAACAACAAACAATACTACACGGTCAAACACTGCTAAAGTCATTTTATAAGTACACTAACACATAATTTCCTAACACCAAAGCTAAAGGCATCAAATTCATAACACACACACTCACACAACTCATTTGCACATACCATACCAGGCAATTACAAAACCCCACACCATCAAACTTTACAAACAAAATTTAATTCTTGAAAACTATATTAACATATCATACAACACAAATGAACAAAACAAACAATAAACAGTCACGATCATAGCATGGAACCACTTCGATATATATTACTATCAACATAACACCCAACTTGCAAAACTCCTAACATCAATAATCACAAGAAAAACTAAATACTTACAACTAAATAAAAACTATCATACAATACAAATGAACAAATCGCAATCATCTGTCTTTCAACACACATTATCACACATATGTATTTTTAAGTTTATTGATATACAAAAATAAAAAAGTCTTACCAAGATTTAATTAATTTAATTTTCTATATGAAATCAATTAAAAAACATATTAAAATCCAAATAAACCACTCATCTCACTCAAGACGTGTTCTCCATATAGCAATCAAAACATGTTTATTACATAAAAACTCCATAATCAAAGAATAATTGTTAAGATCAGCTCTTTTCAATAGTTGATTCGATCGTTCTAGAGTACTTTGATATTATCTGCGTAGCAAGTGCTTACACAACTAAACCTTCTTTCATCTTACAAGAAGTTTAATTTTGGTTTATATGTTACTATATTGCTCTACTGCGAAAAGAATAAAAATAAAGCATACATACTGATATAGCCAATACTTCAACCTAAATGCAGGCATGCATAGTTATACTAACACATTCTTTGTTTCAACTCCCAACGAAGTCTATATGTATATGAATTACTATATGCGATATTTCTTTAAACCCACTCATATTAGACCTTAAATATAAGAATTCTTTAAAATTAACATTCTTTTTATCTATCATTTTGTTAAAGACATCCTAATTTAATATAGTGTAATAACACACGTGCTTAGTACTTATTACGCCACAAACAACAACTTTACATAATGCAAGTCAATTCATTACCTAATATATCCTATCATAGTCGAAAACATCTTAATATTTTTTAATTATTCTACGAGGACTGTTTTGTGAATTACTAACAAGTTCTCGCAAAATTCCGAAGAACAACACGTTTAATTCTTATCTATGCAACGAAACATTTTCCAAAACTAAAAAAAAAAAAAAAAAATTGTATCCATCATGATAGGTTAGGCTTACGTCGGGAGAATTGAGTACACGCATTATCAATTATAAAGAGTAAATATGTATGTTCACATAACAAAAATACATACTTAGCGAGAATATTTACATATAAGTAGTATATTCATAGCAATTCAAGAATCACACGAGGTAAGTAAATATTGTGTTAATCGCATTTCAAATAAATTGACCAAAGTATTGGTGTAATGAATATCCAACTGCAAGCAGTAAGAATGTATTGAGATGAAACCAAATACACATCGACAGATGAAAAATAACACACAAGAAAGGAATACAACAATAGGCTTGAGAACATACTCATTGCTTCATTGAATGTCAAACCCACTTTTTAGCACTAGGATTTACATATTGAATAACTATAATTTCTAATATAACTCTAAGTATACAACTTACCATAACCAAAACGATCATCCGACTAACATATGTTTGATATTATGCATAACTTATATATTTATGTGTGTGTGTGTGCGCGCGCGCACGCGCGTGTGTATTTAAAGCATTATGTTATAAAATCCTATTTAAAAAATTCATGCACCTCATATATGACACATTTAACACAAGCAATATATGATTTTACTACTCTATATATCAATCCATAATCCTCTATCCTCTATCCTCTATTCTCAACCACAAAAATCATACCTTATTCCTCAAATACTGTTTCTTATTCCTCATAGATCGTTCCTTATTCCTCAAAAATTATTTCTTATTTCTTATAAATCATTCCTCAATCCTCAAAAATCATTCCTTATTCCTAAAAAACCATTCCTTATTCCTCGAAATCTTTCTTCAATCATCATTCCTCGAAAACTGTTCTTTATTACTCAAAAATAATTTCTTATTTCTCAAAAATTATTCCTCGATCCTCAAATACTATTCTTTGTTCCTCAAAAATCGTTCCTTAATTCCTCAATAATCATTACTCAATCCTTAATCTTCTAAAATCGTTCCATGGTCCTCAAAATCGTTCATTATTCGTCAATCATCAATCCACAATTCTCTAAAATCATTCCTTATTCCTCAAAATTCATTCCTTATTCCTCAATTCATTCCTCAATCATCAATCCTCAATCCTCAAAAATTATTTCATATTTCTCGAAAAATCATTCATCAATGATCAATTGTCAATCCTCAAAATTATTCCTTATTTATCGAAAATCATCCCCCAATCATCAATCCTCAATCATCACAAATCATTCGTTATTCATCAAAAAAATAATTGTTTCGTATTATTCAAAGAACATAGCTAACAAGCTGTCGCAAATTCAACAAAACATGCATAGATCTATTTAAACACATACAATATAATAACACTAACTCACACACAAAGAATAAAAAAATTTACAGTTGGTATAACCAGTCCACCCAAGACATGCTCCTAATAAACCAAATTGGACTAACATCAACCCAAATTGTTCCAAAATAACACAAATTAATCCAAAATTACCCAGAATTACTAAAATCTACTCCAAAACACACACACATATATATATATAACACAGAATTGAGAAAATGCTTAAAACCTTCATCACTTGATACCACTAGAGTTTAGCTTAATGTAACATTCATTTACAATTTTCATTAACATAATTACATACAAGGAAGAAAATATCAAATTTAAATACCATTCCAGGATAATTAATTAGATCAATCAGCATTATAATTCATTACATTTTAAAAAATATTAATGCAAAACTCTTTAAAAAAAAAACCGTATCCATATACACATCACAAACAAGAAATAAACAGTATTTATATATTGGTCGAATACCAACCTGCGAAGACAAATGCTAGTAGTAGGAAGGACATAGGTTCGAACATACTGCCAACCCTTACCTGTACACACATCATATTCCATTTAGTAGAGAACATTTCCTATACAAAATACTTATGTTAGACTCATCTCCTACATAATAATCAATATAAATTTAACTTTAAAATTCGCATTACATTGTAATTGTTTAATACATTCATTTATTTTTTAAACCAATTTTTTTTTAATATATGAATTTGGCCATCTATGGAACGCAATGTATTAAGACTTCTGGTTCCGTCTTCTTCTTTCTTCCTTCCCAGAACTTCCTCATTTCTTCTCCAACTGCTCGTCTCTGTTCTTCATTCCAAACTCTCTTGGGTCTTGGTTTCGGTCGGTCCTCCGGAAATCTTGTGTTGTCAATCTGTCTCCTGATGTTCTCTCTGTTGCTGAACAATTCTTCCATTATCCCAACTATTTTCTGCCTCTACCATCCATCCTGTTGTGCATTTCAATCTTGCGATGTAGTTGAATATTTTCTTGGTGAGTCTATTCTCATTCGTTCTTTTTAGTCGTCCATAAAATTTCAGTTTCGTTTTACTCATTGTGTCTGTAATTTTTTCGGTATTTCTGTATAGGTCTTCATTTTTTCCACTTGATCCAGGTGTTAACTATGTTTTTGAGGGATCCCAAGATTTTTCTCAGGATTTTCCTTTCTCTTACTTCCAGTTCTCGCAGTTCGCCTTTCTTGTTCATCGTCAGGCATTCTGATCCATATGTTGCTTCTGGTTTGATGACTGTATTATAGTGTCCAATTTTGGCTTGGATGGATATTGCTTCCTTATTGTAGTGGTTTTGCGTTATTCTGTGTGCCAGTTCAAATTTTCTGACCCTTTCTTTGCTTGTTGTGTTGTCCAGTCTATTTGGTTGGATCCATTCTCCTAGATATTTAAATTTATCGACCCTCTTTATTTGGCCATGTTCTGTTTTCATGTATCTTTCCCTGTTGTGCCTGTATTCTATATATTCTGACTTTTCGTAGAGATCTCAAGTCCTGCTTTTTTTTGGCTATTTAGTATAATGTTTCCACCATGGTTTGTGCATCTGTTCTGTTTTGTGTTCTTAATGCTACGTCGTCGGAAAATGCTAGACATTTCACCTAAAATCTTTCTTTTCCTTGTCCTATACTGACTCCTTTCACTCTTTTTTCTTCCAAGGCAGAGTCCCATGTCTTCATGATTTGGTCTAGTACAAGATTGAAAGAATTGGTGAGAGTCCATCCGCTTGTTGAACTCCTGTTTTGATTTTGTATGCTTCGGAGATATCCCCTAAGAATTTTAATTTGGATGTAGTATCTGTTAGTGTCTGTTCTATTAGTCTTCTGGTATTTTGGTCTATCCCTAACGCGTTTAATGTTAGGAATACTGTTTGTCTGTCTGTTGAGTCATGTGCTTTCTTAAAGTCAACGAAGGTGAGTACAGTGTTTATAATACTCTCTTTTATTTCACGCACCCCATTTTGTCTTTACCAATCTTTCCAATAATCCTTAACAATCCTTACAAATCTTTACCAATATTCTATCATTTTTTCATCAATACTTACAAATCTTAACCAATTGTTAAAAATTGGTAAGGATTACTAATGATTGATGAAAATATATTGGTAAAGATTGTTGTTTGTCGGTTGGTGATATGGTGAGCTCTCTGTTTCTGTAAGTGAACCTTTGACAAAACGGGGTGCGTGAAATAAAAGAAATTATTATAAAAAAAATGTGTTTGAAAAATAAATGAATGTAACAAATTGTTACAATATAATGTGAATTTTAATGTTGGATTTATAAGTGTATATTCGGTAGGAGATGATTCTGTATTTTTTATAGAAAATGTTCTCTACTAAATGGAATATGATGTGTGTACAATTAAGGGTTGGCAGAATGTTCGAACCCATGTCCTTCCTACTACTAGCATTTGTCTTCGCAGGTTGGTATCTGACCAAAATATAAACATTGTTTATTTCTTGTATGTGATGTGTATATGGATACGGTTTTTTTTTTAAAGAGTTTGGCATTAATATTTTTTAAAATGTAATGAATTATAATGCTGATTGATCTAATTAATTATCCTTCAATGGTATTTAAATTTGATATTTTCTTCCCTGTATGTAATTATGTTAATGAGAAGTGTAAATGAATGTTACATTTAGGGAAACTCTAGTGGTATCAAGTGATGAAGGTTTTAAGTATTTACTCAATTCTGTGTGTTAATGTGTGTGTGTGTGCAAGGGTTTGTGTGTGTTTTGGAGTATATTTTGGTCATTTTGGGTTAATTTTGGATTAATTTGTGTTATTTTGGAAAAATTTGGGTTTATTTTGGGTTAATTTGGTTTACTAGGAGCATGTCTTGGTGGATTAGGTTTACCAATTGTAATATTTTAGGTTCTTTGTGTGTGAGTTTGTGTTATAGTGTGAGAGTTTAAATGTATGTATGAATGTTTTGTTGAATTACGATATCTTGTTAGATATGTTCATTAAAGAATCAGAAACAATAATTTTTTTTTAGGAATAAGAAACAATTTTGAGGATTGAGGATTGATGATTGAAGATTGATGATCGAGGAATGATTTATGAAGAATACGGAACGGTTTTTAAGGAATATGGAACGATTTTTGAGAATTGCGGATTGAGGAATGAGGAATGATATTTGAGGAATAAAAACGATTTTTGAGGAATAAGGAAACATTTTTGAGGATAGAGAATTGATGAATGATTTTTGAGAAATAATAAATGCTTGTTGAGGAAAAAGAATTACTTTGGATAAATAAGAAACAGATTTTGAGGAATGATTTTTGGGATAAATGATTGTGGGTAGAGGATTGAGTATTGGGAATTGATATGTAGAGTAGTGTTGTCATACATACTTGTGTTGAATGCGTCATTTCTAAGGTGTACGAATTATTATTCATAATTTTTTAAGAGTTTACTTTAAACACACATATACACACACATAAATATATATATCTTTATATATATAATTCTTCTGTGCGTGTGTATGTCACTGAACTCCTCCTAAACGGCTGGACCGATTTTGATGAAATTTTTTGTGGGTGTTCAAGTGGATTCGAGAATGGTTTAGATTCACAATTCGGTAAAGAGAGGGGGAGAGAGGGGGAGAGATTTAAGACATATGTACAGGACAACGTCTGTCGGGTCCGCTAGTATATATATATATGTGTGTGTGTAATTCAGGTTGCGATTGTGCAGCCTTAATAAATAAAGTACTAACTTACATCTTTTCTGAGAGACTGTTGTTCTCCTTCGAGAGATGATGTTGGACTAATGGAGGCCTGTGTGGTTGAGTATATGTGGTTCTTTGTTGTCGATGAGCTGTGATAGATTGGTGTAGAGAGATAATGTATGTTGTATGGGAGTTGAATACAGACGGAGAAAGTTAATGGAAAAGCATATTGTTTAGGTATTTGTTGTGTAGTGTGACGCAAGCTGTCATGTATAAGTTATGCATAATAACAAACATATGTTAGTCGGATGATCGTTATGGTAAGTTGTATACTTAGAGTGATATTAGAAATTATAGTTATTCAATATGTAAATCCTAGTGCTAAAAAGTGGGTTTGACATTCAATGAAGCAATGAGTATGTTCTCAAGCCTATTGTTGTATTCCTTTCTTGTGTGTTATTTTTCATCTGTCGATGTGTATTTGGTTTCATCTCAATACATTCTTACTGCTTGCAGTTGGATATTCATTACACCAATACTTTGGTCAATTTATTTGAAATGCGATTAACACAATATTTACTTACCTCGTGTGATTCTTGAATTGCTATGAATATACTACTTATATGTAAATATTCTCGCTAAGTATGTATTTTTGTTATGTGAACATACATATTTACTCTTTATAATTGATAATGCGTGTACTCAATTCTCCCGACGTAAGCCTAACCTATCATGATGGATACAATTTTTTTTTTTTTTTTTTAGTTTTGGAAAATGTTTCGTTGCATAGATAAGAATTAAACGTGTTGTTCTTCGGAATTTTGCGAGAACTTGTTAGTAATTCACAAAACAGTCCTCGTAGAATAATTAAAAAATATTAAGATGTTTTCGACTATGATAGGATATATTAGGTAATGAATTGACTTGCATTATGTAAAGTTGTTGTTTGTGGCGTAATAAGTACTAAGCACGTGTGTTATTACACTATATTAAATTAGGATGTCTTTAACAAAATGATAGATAAAAAGAATGTTAATTTTAAAGAATTCTTATATTTAAGGTCTAATATGAGTGGGTTTAAAGAAATATCGCATATAGTAATTCATATACATATAGACTTCGTTGGGAGTTGAAACAAAGAATGTGTTGTATATAACTATGCATGCCTGCATTTAGGTTGAAGTATTGGCTATATCAGTATGTATGCTTTATTTTTATTCTTTTCGCAGTAGAGCAATATAGTAACATATAAACCAAAATTAAACTTCTTGTAAGATGAAAGAAGGTTTAGTTGTGTAAGCACTTGCTACGCAGATAATATCAAAGTACTCTAGAACGATCGAATCAACTATTGAAAAGAGCTGATCTTAACAATTATTCTTTGATTATGGAGTTTTTATGTAATAAACATGTTTTGATTGCTATATGGAGAACACGTATTGAGTGAGATGAGTGGTTTATTTGGATTTTAATATGTTTTTTAATTGATTTCATATAGAAAATTAAATTAATTAAATCTTGGTAAGACTTTTTTATTTTTGTATATCAATAAACTTAAAAATACATATGTGTGATAATGTGTGTTGAAAGACAGATGATTGCGATTTGTTCATTTGTATTGTATGATAGTTTTTATTTAGTTGTAAGTATTTAGTTTTTCTTGTGATTATTGATGTTAGGAGTTTTGCAAGTTGGGTGTTATGTTGATAGTAATATATATCGAAGTGGTTCCATGCTATGATCGTGACTGTTTATTGTTTGTTTTGTTCATTTGTGTTGTATGATATGTTAATATAGTTTTCAAGAATTAAATTTTGTTTGTAAAGTTTGATGGTGTGGGGTTTTGTAATTGCCTGGTATGGTATGTGCAAATGAGTTGTGTGAGTGTGTGTGTTATGAATTTGATGCCTTTAGCTTTGGTGTTAGGAAATTATGTGTTAGTGTACTTATAAAATGACTTTAGCAGTGTTTGACCGTGTAGTATTGTTTGTTGTTGGAGTTGATGCGTGTGTTATGAATTTAATGGCAGTAGCTTATGTATATGGGAATTATGAGTTAGAATGCTTATAAAAGGGATTTACATGTGTTTGACCTCGTAGTCTTGTTTGTTTTTGGGGTTGATGTGTGTGTGTGTGTGTGTGTGTGTGTTCTGCTATTACATGATGAAATTGTTTATCAGAGTAATTCATTGAAATATTCTGTCAGTGGTTGTTAATATATGTTGAAACTGCATACACGATTGTTTTTTCCTGTTAGGATTCGTGACCGGATAGGAATAAAGCAGGAGAAACTGTATTGGCTTGAAAATATCCTATGGAAAATATTATTACGGTATGGTTTTAGTCTTTAGCTGTCGTACCTCGGGAGCGATCATGCGTCTCTCTTCATATAATGTGCAAACTTGATAAGTGTGTGTAGTGAATGCTAGAATAGTGTAAGTGTAATACCTTCCACATATAATAATACAAATAATACTAATCGCAAGTTCTGAAACTAATGAGAATTTATATGACAGTTGATGTTTGGCTGTTTTACTGAGAGAATATATTACTTTTGTGAATGGTTAGTTTATAATTATTCGTGTGTGTTCAAGCATACCTAGAAAATATTGATTGAATGTTTATGCAAGTATGGATTTTAACTATAATGTAATTACATGATTACATCATACAACTGCATTATCCTCCACCATTTTCAACCTTCGACATTTAACATCGAACATATAACATGTTACTTGAGCAGTATACACCGATCAGGTAATATGATAGACAGTGATCGTAAGTTAATTTGTTAAAAATGCATTTCCCATAATTTTTTTTTACTATTATGTGTATCCCCTGGGAATCGATCTTGGTAATACGAAAATAGCATTACAATATGTATTATAAGCAGGAATATAAAACAAAACTAAATATCTGTTAAATTCTGATATAAAATAATATTACTTGTTCTGAGCAAGAATCTTACTCTATAATCCGAAATTACCATAATATTATTTAAGCCTAGCACCTATCCAAGTCACAATTTAAATTTGGTTAAATCAGAACTGAAATAATATTACGTGCCCTGGCCAAAGCATATAGCTCCAAAATCCGAAATTAACATTACATTATTTATCCCTTCCACCTACCCAACTCACAAACAAAATTTGGTTAAATCGGTTATGAAATAATGTTACCGGCCCTGACCAAGGATCGAACACCAAAATCCAAAATTAATATTGCATGAATTACCTCTAGCATTTACCCAAGTCACAAATAGAATTTCGTAAAAATTGGAAATTAAGTAATATTATGCTTGTAAAGATTTCCTTGATGAGTATGTACTTGGTGAGTTTATGACTAACTATGTTTATAAAACAGCTTAAACTCTTAAATGACCTTGCCAGAAAGAGGTTTAGTGCCTAAATGCACTTATCATTTTGCTGGATATCGTGCATGATGTCTTTGTTATGAATTTGCTCACTATAACTTCGGTGTTATGGAAATCATGACTATATTTACAAAAAAGCTCAACTCAAATTAAATTTTGCAAGAAAGTGTTAAGGGCCTTAATGACCTTAACATTATGTTGTATGTAGGGTACTGTGTCTATATTACGAATTTGATGAACATAGCAACAATGTTTAGGATATTATGAGTACATTTATAGAAAGGGCTTATCTCAAAATTGACCTTGACAGAAATGCCATAGGGCTTAAATGCTCTTACCACTGTGACGGATATCGGTTATGGTGTCTATGTTATGAAATTGATCCTTATAGTATTAACAGTTCAGGAATTATGAGTATATTTACAAAAGGGCTTAAATTCATAATTGACCTTGTCAGAAAGGGCATAAGTCCAAAAAATGCTCTGTTGTAAGGAAAGCGATGCGTTGTATTTGATGGTTGGAGTGGTTACATAATTATTTAAAAATAAAATAACGATTGCTTTTATGTTTACTAAAATTCAAGATAACTACGATTATGTGTGTTTTGTAAAAAATTAATAAATATATTTTTAATTTAAACCCATAACATTTCTTAAACATTATAATAATCCTAACCCCAAAATGAACGAAGTTAACGTCACTTTTTAGGTGATTGTCGATAAGGGCGAACAATGTTAATTCCCTATACCAACGTCGCCTCCTACACTCTCTCCACAGGTGAAATCTTATAGCACTACGCATGCCGATGTCGATAAGTGGTAGAGAACCCTTGGGATGAAAGAGATAAAATGGGAGGACTCTGAGAAAACCTACTAATGATGTAGAGACATGAGAAATTAAAGAGATAAAGATAGAGTGTGTGAGAAAGAGATCGAATGAGACAGACAAGATAGAAAGAGAGAGAGTCAAAATGGAATGGTAGAGCATGAAAAATCAAAAGACAGAAAGGTGGTATGACATCATGATAGTATGCGCCTTGAAAATACGAGTTCGGTGATATGTAAAAATTAATACTTACTTCTTTAAACTTTTTAATTATAAATATATATTTAATTTTATAAAACAAATATTAAATTCATTTTGTTTTGTCAACTCCTCAATGCGTCTGAGTTTTGGGGGATCTCATCCGCATTGAGGTGTTATGTCAGTCACAACGATGAGAAAGTACATTTTCACAAAATTTTTGGAAAATCGGGAAAATTGTTACGAAAAAATGGGAATGTTTTAGGGGAAAAATGGAAATGTTTAGAGAAAAACATGAAATCTCGAGGGCTAAAAGGGAAAAAATGGGAAATTTCGAGGGGAAAAAGGAAATCCAAGATGGTTTCCCAGATCCGACGATCCGAACCCGTGCCCCGTGTCCCATTACATATGTACTTATATGTACATTTTGATAATAATGTAATCCCTGAATGATTCCCTTCGTCACTTAAAACAACCAATAATGTCGGGGGGGGGGGGGGATACCGGATGTGGAGAATCACTTTATGGAAGCGATTTTAAACATCGGCAACAAAGTAAAATATATTTACCCCACTTCAAAGCCAATGACACCGCTCACACGAGCTTAAAATGTGACTCATGTAAGTGATACGAGATGCTGCACTTTCATTGCAACATTCAAGTAAGAATATTACAGACTGACAGACCAAGACCAATTCACCATCTGCTACACCGGACTGCTTGCACCAACTGTAATTTTCTGCATCGCTACACGAAAAAAAAAATTCCAGTTTTCTTCCATAATCTGAGCTACAACGAGAATTTCATCGTCAGACAGCTGGGCTACAATACGAAAAATATCTCATTCAACACGAAAGAGAGAATGATCAAATTTTCAAAACGGCTGGGCGATGGTTTTTCCAGCCAGTTCGTCGAATCATTGTGGTTTATGGATTACAGTCTGCGTCCCTGGCCGAGTACTTGACTCGAAATAAATTCAACAACACAGCCAAGTTCTTCAATTCCAGCCAACAGCTGCTCGTCGCACATAAAGGAGTGTTCTCATATAATTATATCATTAGTTGACAGAAGTTGGACAAGCCACAGCTGCCACAGCGAGAATCATTCTACAGCAGGTTGATGTATGCAAGAATCAACGGCTAAGAATATGCCCATGCTAAGACCATCTGAAGTGAGGTTGTCTGCACAACCACGAGAAATTATTCCGGCTTGTACCACTCTCTTTGTTCAACTCTTCCTGTTCACATATGATTTCTATGCAGGATTATCCATATTTTCCGATTTAATGAGTCTCGTACGTGAGTGTATTCGCAGTCTTGATTGCTCTTTTGTCTGTACCTTCACCGGGAGGATTCAGTTCCGTAGTCACTCTAGTAGTAGGCTATAGTCGGTTCGTGTGCAGGTGCCTTCAGCAGGAGCCGGGAGCCACGGCTACCATTTTGGATTTTTTCAAAATTACTTGTTTTACTCCAAAAATCAATTCAGATATAAATGATTTTACAGATAAATAAATTCAGAATTAAATTATTTTACCCTAACAATTTTACCCTGAAATCAATTATTTTACCAAAAAAAAAACTTCAGAAATCTATTATTTTACCCAGAAATCGGTAATTTCCCCTCAATTTAATTCCCCCCCCCCCCAAATTGTATAAATCATTGTTAAAAAATTATTTTGCACTTCATGATCTATCATTCTGTGTTATTTTTTCGTATTCTATCAACCTGTCTGTGATGGTTTTCTCCAGGTGATCCCGATCCCCGTTCACCCTTGTCCCTCTCATTCCATCTCTTTCTCTCTTTCCTTTCACTCTCTTGCTGCCTTCTTGGTAGGTGTCAGCCCCCCTATTACTCACTTCGTTCGATCCCATTGTCTATGTAGTTCCTTCATCACCTGCTAGGGGTGCTGGTGTATTAATTCACCCACCAGGTGGCAGCCACATTTGTTTATGTTTTTTAATTATGGGTGACACTAAGTATTCGTGTTTGCTACATCCTCTCTATAATGGTTTATATTTTATACACATAGGTAGTCTCGATTATGCTGCCTTTTATTGGTCTGTACCAAATGGTGACATTGACCATTCCTGCAATGTATATAAACGGTCATATTTAATTTGTTATTGTTTTATTTGTGAAAATAAGTATTTTTATTTAAAGTCATTTTATATAAGAGGAGAGTTTTTATAAAAGTAAAAAAAAGTAGAAGATTTTTACACACATTTTAATGTACACGTTGTAAAATATAAATAATCTGCAAAAATCAATCATTTCATAATAATTTCTTTGGTGTTCACCACTCGATGTCTGCCATGGCGACCCAGGAATTGTAGCAGGCAGGGAAACCGCAACCACTTGATGTATAACCTTCCATTACGTTGTTTCAGCTCCTCCTCCACCAAATGTCTGGAAACATCGTCAGGCGGATCTCCTCGGTGTAGAAACCACCATGGATAGGTATGTTGTTCAGATCTTGGAGATAGTAGGTCCTCGGAGCATAGTTGTGTATAAGTCGCACACGAAACAGTTCGGTGCTCCAATTCACACAGAACCCTCTCTTGAGGAACCTTTCTGTTTGGAGATGTGCACCAGGTCACCAACCTTAACTTTAGACTTGTGTGGGTCCTTTCTTTTCATGTTAGTGTACACGATCTGAACCAGGGAGTCTTCCTTGTCCTCTTCAGGCTTCATGCGAATGTTCGAGTGCACTGTAGAATTATACTCACGGACGAGTTTCGGCAGTAGTTCAAGCCACTTGTAGCTGCAATTCGCTGCGAAATGCTTCCACATCTTGCCTTCACAGTCCCATTGAGCTTCTCGACAATGGTAGCTTTGAGATTACTGTACGTGGAATAATGATTTATGTTATGGTTCTTCACCAGGGCCTTAAACTTTGCATTGTAGAATTCCTTGCCCTGGTCGGTTTGCAAATTTGTAGGGATGCATCCTTCGCTCAACACATCTGCCATGGCCTCGATGAAGTCATGCAAGTTATTCAACTTCACTGGCCTGACCCAGGCGAATTTGCTATAGGAATCGACAACTGTCAACATTTATTTTTAGTCCTAGTTGACCCGAAAATATGGTATCATCTCGACGAGGTCGGCTTGTAAAAGGTAATTCATTCCACAAATCATGACCTTGCAATGGCACATGTAGTGCCTAGTGGCCACATATAGTTCGTAGGCGATACCCAATCGATTCATCGCATGTAGCCAGTCTCCTTAAGTTCTTCGATGCTAGATATAATCTCATTGGTGTGGGAATAATCTCCAACACTTTGCGAAGCATGTAATAACCGCAGCCTATAGACCAGCTCATTTGGATCGTCCCAAAACACATAGCAAATTTTCATGCTGTCGTCTCCCTTCTTCAGACCTTCGCCGCTTTTCAGTGCTAGGCCCCTGAAGAGGTCTGCGTGAATGTCAATTTTTTCATGATCTTTGTCCTTATAAACCCCTGTATTGGGCTTGTTATCTTGGTAAAGTGTGTATGTGAGTTCAAGCAAAGTCCTCTATTCCAGCAGGTTGTATTCTGTAAACTCCCTTGCCTCATTGTAAAATTGAATTTCATATAGACCAGGGTTTCCTGTGTCTTGTTCTCACCAACTCGGATGATCTCACCTGGTAGAAACTCTATTTTATCAGCACCAAGGAACCATTTGTCATTGTGCCTGTATTCACTGTATGTCTTATAATTATTACGAGATGTGTACAATTGCAGGTACTGCCGAGCCAGAGCATTAGATTTCAGGGCTTTCTTCCGTAACTTTTTATGTGGGGCAAATCTGCATCTGATCCATCGCCCCAATCTGTATGTACATCATCATCTTTTCTCTTCTTCATAGGCTCAGCTGTATCACTGACTTCGGTCTTCATGGCTAACAGTGCTTCATCACTCTCCCTGAGTACCTCAAGACAACGAGCCTAAAGATGTCTTCACTTATATGGTCGCGTGAAAATTTTGCTCTCTTGGCGAGAAAATACTTGGAGAGGACAGAAAGAATCTCCCGATGTAAGTTGCTGGCCATGTCCGACATCATACTGAAAACAAATGCTTGTTGTTGCTCTCTTTTAAAGGTTTAGTCGTGATTCTCCATAAATTCTTTCAATCTTGCCCAGGCATTCGATGCAGACATCCAATATATCTCTGCTGTAATTTTGAATATTAGTTTTCGTATTGCAGTGGGAAATCGAGGTAGCGAATATGCTCTACTACATCTTTGAGCACTTTTATTTTATCTTAATGTTGTACAGATGCTACATTCAATCTATCGGTAATTTGCCTTTGAACACTCATAACGTGCTCGTCCATAACCACCATATCGTGGACTATCTCGTTTTTTATATTATTCATCTTCGCACCGAGTTCGGATAAGAAAGTTCGAAAGAATGTGTTTTGTTCGGCCAACATACAACATAATTCCGAAATGAAGCTGCTATCAGTTTCGAGGACGAAATGTTTAGTAGCAGTATCATCGGATCGTTCGGATCCACCAATGTTTCGAATTATTCTTCTACCAGCATCACAATTGCCATTGTTTCTTGGTACAGGACAACCTCCATCGCCATCTTTGTCAAACCTCAGCTTGAGGCTACTCTGCCCATATTTCGATATGATGTAACTCATTCTCGAAGATCGATGATGAACTAATCGAATCCACATCAGTACCTGCCAGTATATAGAGGCCAACCCTTAACAATCACAAAAAGTCCATACTTGTCTTTCTAGCATAATGCACACATATCTTTGAAATCTGATAGCATTATGCCTGCATTGACATGATCGTCATAAATGTGGCATAAATTCGTATCGTCCATGGGAAATAGCACCAACACATTAGCATTACTATGAAGTATCTGTTTGGGATGAATGAATAAGTCTAGCCAAGGTACATGCAGTCCACGTACACATGTTGTCCCATGCTAAAGTATTCTTGAATGCAAGTTGGTTTGTCGCAGGCAATGCCATCGAAGACAAATATTGAGTTTGTCAGTGTTTCACTCGAAGGCATGATGGCTTCATTATCGCTGCATGGGAAAAAACCCAATCCTTCCACAGCTTGCAGTACTCATGCCAGTTGCTGGTATTTCGGTCGTTGGTGCTATTTGGAGTATAGGTACATATTCTCGAACTGAAGGCCATTCTCTTCTTCCAGTAGGCTCAGTAGGTCACATGCCTTGCTTTAACTCGATGGTCCCACGATGATGCACTTCACTGTTTTCGAAATAAGCTTCCATGTCGCAATTCGTGGAAAATATCTGCATCTTCAGCATGAATGCATATAGTTAAAGTAACATCTTGCTTGATAATATGTATGTAACCACTACTATCTTGCGGTTAGTGTGGTGCATGCAGTGCTAAGTGTGTTTATGACTGTGGTTCAGATTGCGACTGTGGTGCTGATTGTGGTGCTGATAGCAACTGTGGTGCTGATTTCAGTTGCATCGAATAACTGCTGCAAGATTTAGAATGTCTCTTTACAGTATCCCTTCTGGTAAACTGATGTTGACAAAGTTTGCACTGAAATTACATTCTTGAAGTTTTCATTCTGCAGGTCGTTATTTTATATCGACGCACATTGCACAGGCTGTGAATGCTTTACCACAGAAGCGACAATCTAAATGCATCATTAGCACTTTATATTCATACTCTTCCAAGTCTAAAGATATATGAAGCAAAAACGTATAAAAGGAGTGTATTGGTAAGTTTTTAGGTCAGTTCACCACAATGTCTCGAAGAGGTAAGACCATAGTTGGAACAGGGATTGTCGATATGTTGATCAACAATCTACAATTCCAGCTGCTCATTCCCGGAAACAGGTTCTTCAGGACGGGAACCAAGCTACCCAAAAGGCTGTCACATGGTGAGAGGCATCAACACAAATGACGATGTGTGCAAGCAACACGACATCGCCTATTCCCAACATAAGGATATGCAAACCAGACACCAGGCAGACAAGATACTTCCACAGAAGGCCAACGAGTTAAGAAAATCATCAGATATTGGACTCGGAGAAAAAATATCAGTGAAGGGCATTTCCGTTCATTGCTTTTGCCTGCACTCGGGACTCTCGGAGGCCTAATTGGAGCCAGAAGTGTTATCGCCCGAGTCTTCAACACAGTATCGAACGAACGGAAGCAGTTGTCCGAGGCTCAAAGACATAATGCAAATATGGAATATATCACTGTGGGAACAAAAAAGGCCAAGGCCTCAACCTAAGGTAATACACAGTAGGAGGTGGAAGTGTGTAAAAGTGATGCAACAAGAGGCAATCCTTGCTGAAATGACCACTCACGAATATGGATTTGGAATTGTTTGCATACAAATTGAAGAAACCTAATTTAAGAGGAGTATTATTAAGAGATGCTTTGCCCCCTGATCAAAAATGTAACGAGTACACCATAATCAAATCTGGCCATGACAGCCAGGCCTGGTACGCACTGGGTAACTTTGTCAAAGGTGGCAATGTGCAGACTACGACAGTTTTCGGAAATTACTTCAGCTGCCCGAATCGTGCGAGTTTTTGAAAAATTGCAGACTGACTTACAACTACGAGATGGAACAGATGCCAAACACATGGAACTTTGGGCACTTATGTCCTAACTTCCTGGTTTGGTAGTTGAAGTAATTGTATAAAATGTCTATGCACAGTGAGGAAACCATCAGTCATATCGATAGAGCTTACCTTGACGGGTCATAGCTCCAAGCTGCGTGCGGTACATTTTCCCCCGCTCGATTGGAGTGGGAATGGAGCATAGTATCAGTCGATTTTCAAACCTACAATGAGATACTGAACATTGATGAAAAAAACTGCAACATATATATCGTGAAAAGTAGTAATTTTTCCCATGATACGTCGCCCATAGGCTCTTATGAAATAGACGACATTGCAATGTACATCGAAGATTTGCTGTCTCCCATCCCAGAATTCGAACTACTTGGGAATCCCAATACTGTGAAGAGCATCATTAGATTCAGCAAAGATAATGAATTTACGAAACCGGATACTATCGGACCAATGTTGCGGTTCGAGCCACTCATCTACGAAGCTGGAAAAACGCATGTGGTGTTGCAGTCTGTAAACATATTTTTGGCCAACATGATACGAATAAACAGCAATTTAGCAAGCAGTACATACCTCAATGACAGGCCGAGCGATACGCTGCACAAGTTTCGCCTATCGTCCCTCCAGTTTATAAACTGGCCATGGTATCGCAAAGCATCATTTATGTTCTGGTCGTCGCATGAGATCATACGAGGTGGTACTGACAGTCGTCGACCAGCATGGAAAATTGGTGAACTTCCGAAATGATGAAATCACTCTATGCCTGTATTTGAGAATATGGGAATAAGATTTACACCGACCAAAAGCTATAGAATAAAGCAGTGTGCAAACCATCAATCACTACACCACAACTCACCAAGGAGTTAACAATTGTTAAAGAGATTATCCTTTTCATTCTTTGCTACAAGGTCGATTGTCATGAAAGATTTCCTAAATATCGAAATGCCAGCCATTTTCGAAAACAGCATAACGAAGGTGGAACTTCATGCATATCAGCCCTTTCTGATCACGCTGTATACACTACCATAGGAAGTTCGGATATCGGTCCATCACCAAGATATCTATACTCTTCCTTGCCAGCGTTTCCTGCGAATGAAGGTGACTCTAACAAAAGGAATGTGTCCATCCCAGCATCGACAAAAATTACTAGCAATGATTTTCTTCACCTGATCGATAATATCGCATACTTTCTCAACAGTGTCGAGGTGGACCAGTCGCGAGATGTGGGCATAACCTCAACGATACAAAATTACCTTTCACTCACACCGAGTGAGCTACATGCAGCCAAGATGTCCAGCTGGGGAATCGAAGATGACAAAAGTGTTTCTATATACCCTGGAGGCATGTTCGAAGTGTGCGTTCTGCTCTCCATGCTATTGGGATTTGCCGAAGACGTCAAACTAATTATCTTCAATTCGAAGCAGGCATTGTTGCTGCACCTAGACAATATGCATTTGGACACTATTGTTGGTATGGGAGAAAACCTGGAGGCAGTGGAACTGAAACTACAGTCTTTTGAATGGATGCTGACTCATGTGCAGTTGAGTACTGCAGAATGCATAAAAATGAATGTAGAATATGGTTAAAACTTCGATGTACTTTTCAGGTCATGGAGTCTCGAGACATATCCTGGATTGGATGTGCTGGAAGCTAGCACATCAACTGGATGGTGAAGTCCAGCTTTGTTTCTGAGAAATCTGGGTACATCATTGTTGAGCTACAGACTGGAAGACAGCGCAAGGGGGGAGAGAACGATTCGCAGTTCGAAACATGCCAAATACAAAATGTGAAAATATTTTTGAATAATGAAAGCTACATGAAATTTGAAAATTAAGAGTACCTACTGGCATATCAGAAGTATGCTCAATTTCAATATATATATTATGGACGCACCCAATCCATGATATTGAATACTGTTACTTTCAAAGGTTTGGCTCTGCTCATTGTATTCGATGTGGGTAAACAGGACGAGCAAATTTCCTCCAACGTTATCAATTGTAGAATCGAATTCACTACACATGGAAATATTCCTGCCCACACATACGTATTCTGCCTGATACTTCACGACCGGCTTGTATCGTACAATTGCCGACACAAAACCGTCAAAATACTCTCGTGAGCACAGCTGTGTATATATAAATATAACTGTTCACATGCTAGAACTGTTTAGTCGATTTCGAGCATCCTCGGTATCAACATGTACTGTAATCTGCAGGGTTCCCAGAGCCAGAGCAGTTGTGTGCTCAAGGAGATCACAGTGTCCTATGACCATGACGGTAAAACACGAACTCACTCCCTCCACCCTTCATACCCCTGGAAACTGTTAGATGAGAAGAGCAAGGAAACAATTACCTGGCTGAGCAAGTACTACCATAGATTGGAGTGAAATGAAGGCAAGATTTTGTACCACCAAGTTCTGTACGACCATGATGTGCTACTTGCTGATGCAAGGACCAGTTTACATGGCAAGGTATCGAGCAGAAGAAATGGCTTAGCAACTTATGCAAAAACGAAGTTGAAATCATCGATATGCAGACCGAGTATGGACACCCTTCGCTGCGCAAGCTGGCGAAACTTTACAACGACCAGCACCGACATGTTTGCGACAGGTCAGAACCTGACTGTACCTGCGCACTGAAGAATTTGCAGCTGCTGCGCAAATGGTGTGACTTGTCCTTGGACCATGAATCTGCTGCCTTCGACTAGACAAGATGTCACCCGACATTGGTTCTGAAGATTAATAAAAATAATAAATTATTTTGCCAACGATGTATATTTTATTATTTGTACAATAAATTGTGTGTTAAAAGTTTCCCATTTTTATTTATTTACATAAAAAACTCTTCTTTATATAAAAATGAAAAAAGTTACTTATGTTGGTAAGTAAAATAATAAAGAATTAAATATGACAGATTACGTACTTTGCAGGAATGGTAAATGTCACCATTCGGTACAAGCCAATAGCAGGCGGCATAATCTAGAGTACCTACGTGTAGAAAATATAAACCAATATAAAGGGGATGGAGCAAATGTTACTAATTAGCATCACCTATAATTAAAAAAACACAAACAAATATGACTGACACCTAGTGGGTCAATTAACACACCAGCCCCCTAGCAGGCCAGGAACTACATAGTTGGTGGGTCGAACAAAGGTGGGTAATAGGGTGCTTGTGACACCTACGAAGAAGGCAATAAGAGAGAGAAATGAAGAGAGAGAAAGATATAGAATGAGAGACAGACAATAGAGAAAGTGGATGGGGAGCACTCAGAGAAAACCACCACATATGGAATGCTAGAGCATGAAAAATCAACATGGAATGATGCAGCATGAAGTGAAAAATTATGTACTGGTATCAAGATAACTACCGAGGATGGAATGTTCTAATAATTTAAAAATAATATTTTTTTAATTTTTGATTAGTTTTAAATGGCAAACCAGGTACATTTTAGGGAAAATTATTGAATTTTGGGTAAAATAATTGATTTCTGAATTAATTATTTTTGTAAAATGATTGATTTCTGAATTTATTATTGGGTAAATTAATTGACTTCCGAATTGATTTCGGGGTAAAATTAGCAATTTTGAGAGAAAAATTCAAAAATGGCGGCCGTGGCTCCTGGCTCCCGCTCTGGCTCCTGCGCATGAACCGACCATGGCCTAATACTCACACACCAGCCAAATTTTGAATTAAATTTGACCTTGATCTCATGGCAGACAATATCTTTCTTCCTGCAAGCCAAAGTTAAAAGTATTTTTCGACGAACGACCCGAATTTTGAGTAGCGTTTATTTTCAGATCCATTCCAGCCTCCACAAAACCATTGTCATTAACCAACCTGGATCCTGCGAAAATTTTTGGGCTTAATGTTTGCTGGCACGATTGTGGATGATCATCTTGAACCCCTAGTGTTGTGGAAAGTACACCTGTAAGCTGTTGCAAAGGGAACTGTAAATAATTGGTTTTGGGCAGGCGAAGATCCTGCAGTTCTGCAGGTTTTCGCATGTTCCTACAAGCTATCGTATCTTGAAAATGACACACTGCAATCTGCTCTCTCATGTACCACTGGATCTTGACTCTTTGTGTAGTCATACTTTTCGTGCCTTTGAGCATAATGGTTGAACAGGAAGTTTTTATTTCAGAAGCGACACAGGTGACAATGCGGAGGTCCAGTAAATGGCACAGATGAAGTTGAAGATGATGCCGATGGTGCTCTGAATGGCATCAACGATGGCATAGGCAGCTCAGCTGGAGTCAGCGATCAGCGATGGTACAGCCAAAGATGAAGAAGTCGGGTCGCCAGCCACAGACACATAATTAAATACATGCTTCATCTTGATCTCTGTAGGACAAAGAAAAAATACAGAATTAATTGTTCTGCTCATTTAAAGCTAAAAGTGTTCTTCACCATGTGTTATGGAATACATGCACAATTAAAAGCCTGTAAAATAATGCCCTGCAGAATTTGATGGAAGACTTGAACATAAAAAATTGTTTACCGAACTGAATGCAAGTAAAGAGATTATCTATCACTGGTCGCTTCAGACGAAGAACTGAGGTGCTGCGTAAATCTGCCCACAATATAACTGCAGAGCCCGATTGCCACATGACCAACAACCACACACAAGTGAGTAATGTGACCTCATCTTTATATATTTTCCCCTTCAACATATTCTAGCAGATACTGATGAAATCACTGATGACAATACAATATCAGCTCATTCTAGCATGACAATATACAAACTGTAGCTAGTGTGTCACAAATTGAGGAATTAAACTGAGGAATAACAGTGAGGAATTTAATTGGGAAATAACGAAGCTAGAGATTCTGTAACATTTAAAGAATGGGATTTACCATGAATTAAAAATAACATGAACTAAAACAAAATAATTGCGATTTGTCATTCCCTACACCTATGAAACCGACATGGCTGCTGACTCCTAGAAACAGATATGTATGTTTGAGGAGTTAGTGCTCATAACTGCCGAGCACTTTCGGGTATGTTCGACAATCTTGAGTTGAAGGCTTCTGAGCACCCGTTGAGTCGAGGTAAAGACTGCTGTGCTCGTCCGAGTCGAGTCGTAGACTAACAGACATAGCCACACAGATACCATTTAAAATGTCACATGTGAAAGTTTGTATTCATGTTTTAAAAACTGGGAACTGTTTGGGATTGCATAGGGACAGCTTTTGGGTTTTCCTGGAGAATTGAGCCGACCATTTGATACTAAAAGCTCCCAGCACCTCCATGAGAAGCATGTTTTTTTTTCAGTGCTCGTTGGTGTCTTGGATAGCATCATCTAAGTCCACATGGCATACTTAAAGGTGTGGGTTGGCTGACTGGTGTTTTGGATGGTTGTGGAGGAGGGTGGCAGATGGTTGTGTCATTGTGGAGTGTGCAACAGGGAATTGAATGGGGACTGGGGCAGATTGTTGGAAGCCTTTAGACATCTGCACGAATGAAAGGACATTTGGGAGGTTTTCGACGTCTAGTATTTTCTGGTGCTGGGCCAGATTACGAGCCGGCACTGAATTTGGCCTACAAATTATTTGTTTATTAACTTCAGTTTCGCCTGCTTCTGCTTGGCACTTCTGTACTAGAACGGAATAATTCGGGAATAGTTTTGATACACCAGAGTGCATTTCCTGATAGTTGTCACATCTGGGATTCTTAGACAGGTTAGCACAGACATCCTGGGGGTGTGGCTCGGTACAGTGTAGACAGAATGTTGGCATTAAAATACAGTTGCGAATGTGGTCCAAAGTCAGGCTGTTTTGACACTGGGTGACATATTGTGGCCTTTTCTGGTATCTGCGAGGGTGAACCTCACCCACGTTCAGTCTGGTTACTTTTAAAATTAGTACAAGGGTATCATTTTGCGCGGTTTTCATGCAGAAAAATCTTTGCGGCTGCAAAATTTGTTTGGTGGTGTCTGTGGGGTTGGTGAGTTTTTTTCTGGGATTGGAAGATATCGAGTATTGTGTACCTGCATTTCAGATCGGTTTTAATGTCTTCTATGTTGGTGTATACAGTAATTTCAAACATGGGGCCTGAATGTCGCGGTCTCTATATGAAATATCTAAAGCCTGCCCACCTGCCTGTGTGTGATGTCTCAATGCGTTCACACGATTGGTCAGCTACAATCATGTGGCTACCCGGGGATTGGCTGGTCGGTGTTCGAACAATGTATTAATGGTGTAATACGATTCGTTCAAAGTCAATAGGACGTCATAGGGCTTGCATACTCGTATCATATAAGCCGTAGAGAGGTCAACTGAGAGGGTTAGTTTGACAACAGCTAACTTGAAAGGTGGATCTTCACGGCTAGTTTCTGCATCTTTGCAGCTGAGTATTATTCTGCATCTGCGATGTCTTTGGACACTCCAGAGATCATGGTAGCTACGGCATTGCCATCGACCTATTCGGCTGAGGTACCTAAACATCATTGTTGGTATTACCTGTTGCTGTAGTTCCGGCATCTACATCTCCGACAGATACATCCAAGTCTTTGCCTGAACTACTACGTCGTCATCAGTGTCACATTTGTGATAATACATTTACTTTCGACCATAATGTACAGCGACATGACTGCTTTAATTGAGCCAAGAATCCGTGTCGTATGTCATATTTGTATGACAGGTGCGGTAAGCAGTTCACTCGTAGCGACAGTTTACTTATGCACGGTTGCACTATAATAGAGGATAAACAATTACCTAGGATCAAATACCAGTTTGATTCTGGTTCAGCACATTTGGCTGTTGCAACATTGTGATCTACGCATCAACTAAGATAAATTTGATCTTCGCCTTGAGCCGTGCATTTTGGCGGTTCAGGAGGATGATCTCACGGATCAAGTAAATACGAGTGCGTTATTATAAAATGTCAAAGTTATATTGAAAGACAATATTGTTTTAAAAAATGACATAAAAATTCAAATATTCCGTATTTAAGCTCTGTTTGGCACGTAAACTTACGTTTTATTAAGTGTTTATAAAGTAAACGTAGAAGAATACATGCATGTGTTTAATATAGTTTATGTGAAGATATAAGCACAGTTAAATAATTTTATCTACTAAAAATAAACTGGGTAATATTTAAATCGTTTAAAAATGGAATCGGTTATTTTTAATGTTGTAGAACATAAATTGAGAAATTTTACAAAGGCTTAAGATGCAATGCATTTATTTAATTAAAGATGGTAGGCCTATTATGTTATGTAAAGAGAGGAAGAAATTCATGCTTATTTCGCCGAGTAAACAAAACGGAAAACTGGAAGAGCCATTCAGAATATTAGAAACTATCCTGATTTTCCGCACGAGCTAAATTTCGAATTTTTTGCTCACGAAAGAGCAGCCATAGTCGACAAATGTATTTTGAAAATACGCCTACAGATAGCGCTGAATACAATTTTTTTTTTGTGAATTCAAAACAACAATATACAGAATTGATTATTATTCAGAAAAGTTCGTAGAACAATTATTTCACTTAAAACAGATAAAACATCGCACCATATAGTTCTATGTACACTACCTTGCTCAATCATGTTGGTATTAAAAATAACGAAAAAAGTGTGTGCAAAATGTTTCCAATCAAACAAAATAACTGAAACGAAAACTTTGCAGTGCATTAAATAATGTAGCAAAAAAGCCTAGTCTTAAGAGGTAATGTTCACAAAAACTTATTAATTGTCCCCGAACTTCAAATTAACATTTCCATCATGACATCACGAAATGAGAGCAATCACAAACAGTGATTCATCTCAATACTAGTTCTGAAGCGAGATCAAGAGATCTACGATTGGAACTCGGCCGTTCGTGTTGGTGCAACACTCGTGCATTGGAACTCGGATCAAACTGAAGACCGTGTTTGAACCAAGATCTTAGGATCTTGGTTCAGGGATGTTACTGGTGCAACCGGGACAGTAGACATGCAAAGACCTCTAAAGGCAAAGTGCATTTCTCATCAGTACCGTGGCATCAGGTTTACTGCAAGCAGGTCTCTTGTGACTTCAGTAAATGTCCTCAAGTGTGTATTTACTGTGTAACCCCAAGGGGGAGGCAAGCGGCCAATAGGTTTCGTAGGCTACTGCGCAGTGACGTCATGTGGCAGCCAGAGCGCTTAGCGGAGCGCTGGTCGCTCTATCCGTCAGCCTGTACGAGTTCGTTTGTTTTCCTCACTGTCCCTACTTAAGTCATTAAAATACAACTAAATTTTCAGGATAGGTTTATGAAAGTACTAGAATAGACATGTTCACTATCATTCCTGTTTATATGAGGTATGTTATCTGCAAATATTAATGAAAAGGAATTACAGTTAATTTTTATTAATTAAGATTTCGCGACACATGTAAGCAGGTGACGAGCAAATAATTTGAATAATTTAAGTATTTCACAGTGCCAAAGTAGCGATTGAAGCAGAAAGAAATAATAGAACATTTACATAATAAATGTCACTGTTCTGTACGAAGGTATTTTAATGTAAAATGTAATGTTTTGCACCCACCCAGCGCAATGAGATACTCGTGTGAATTGCTTACCATTATACTCATAAGTAGAGACCTGCAAAATTCGCGTTATTATTTGGGAACATTTTAAACTTAAATACACTTTTCCTTTGCAATACGTTTGTCATTGGATCATTCTTTAGTTGACGTGCACTCGTAACTCTGCGCCAATAAATGAACACTTTACTCTTGTGTGCCCTAATCGCGTGCATATTACTCAGAAAGGGAATTACTTCACAAATAGGCAGCAGCCAATGAAGAATCGACGCCTGCTCGAGTATATGCAGTACTGTGAATTTTAGCTTGATGTCAAAAAATAACGCGAATTTTGCTGTTCCATACTCATAAGGCATTAATTAGAGTCGTATAACCAGTCAGATTATTGACTGGTAACGTAAAAATAGCACTTCCTTATAATATATTTTTTAAACTGAAATTAATTTTATTTTCTTATAGAAAAACACTGATTAAATTCAATATTTTCGTCAATGCTATCCGAAAATTTATTCTTAAATTTAATGCATTGTAAATATAATAACTATTGACATAAAATTTTTAGTAAAAGTCAAAGTACATAAAAGTCATAGTTATATAATATGTGCGAATAATTTCAGGTGACAGTAAAAATAGGTGGCAATTTCCTTACACTGTTAAGAGTTTCCTTTTAAATACATTTCTTTACCAATATTTAATACGCATACAAAACCATAAAATATAAAACATTAAACCAGTTATTCATTCCATTATTAATTTAATTTTTTTTTTTTTTTTCATTTTCATTCCTTTTTTTTTTCTTGTCTTTCTCATCACTATTCTTCATGTTTAAATGCTTGATACGTATGTACGTACTTGCACGTACAAAACATTGGACAACTTTTGGAGACAGCGTATGTACTATTTCATTAAGTATAATATTCGATAGCAGTTCAAATATATTCTTACTTTTGCAGAAGGTCGATCCATGAAAGTGATTAAAACATCTCTCCGCAACTGAGATTTTCTTCATAAATTCAATATCTGGACTGATTAGAATTCCATTCGTCTGTGTAGCAATGAAAGAATTTTCATTTGGCGATAGTTCAGTACAGCCCAACTCAGGATATATAGTTCTAAAACGGTGAGCAACATAGCCTGTGATGTATCGCAAACCTTCAGTTCTTATTGTATGCCCCGACAATGCAAGGGTTTCCATTTTGCACGTAAGAACATTCTTCAGCTTCTTCAAACCATTTTCAACGAGATGTTCCGCCTGTAGCTTCGAGGTCATGTCTAATTCTCTGCGAAGTAACAGACTGTTATGATCGGGGACACATATAGGCCTATCTTCTGCAGAATTCTCCAAAGCCAAATTCAGCAAGCACGATTCTTCAGGCCTATCTTCTGTGGTTTACTTCACAGAAAAAACTGCAGAAGAATGCTTGCCAAAAATATAATTTCTTAGTCTGTGTTTGAATTCAAGTGAGGTCGGATGTGTGTTTTGGTGGCCCATTCCTCTAATGTACGAAAATAAAAATTCTAATATATCATGATTAAGTTTTATTTTTGTAATGTACTGAGATACTTGTTTAAATAGGCGAATAAGTCTTGTAAAGATTTGTTGCTTATCTGGATACCTTTCTGAAACGGCCATTTATGTTTTCCTCCTTTCACTCTGAGAATTTCCATAGTTTTTGACATTTCGTTTATAATTCTGTCCTGATGAGTTAAACTTATTCCGTACGCGGTCTTTTGTAATTGAGGAATTTAAGACGTCGAACTAGTCATGTCATACTTTGATAAACTTGGAAGTTTGTACTACACTACAATCATCTTCAAGGAGATTATTGGCATGTGCGTACTTCAGTGAATTTGCAACAGTATTATAAAATAACTGTGCGGCAGTTTTAACCTTCTGCCGTCCACTTCCCTGTACATCTAAATGATTTTGTGTCAGTTTCGGTGCTAACTTAGGATGATGTATTGATACTTTAAGTAGCTGTTCAATACTCGTTTTGCTGATAGCATGATTTTGAAGAAAATAACCTTTATCAAAGAAATGATTACGTGCTAATTTTAGTAGATGTGGTACATCATAAAACACAAAATTGGCCTGGCACTCTCGTGAGGGTTTCTAAATGATGTGTTATCAGGAGAGATACCAAGTTGTTTCCAGACAACTTGGTTACCCCTCCCATAACTTTGTATCCACTTTCTTCGAGACACATGATCATTTTCTTTAATGTTATTTCGGACATGGGTTCGTCAACGTTATAATAAATTGGCTGTTTCCAGTTTCCTAGAAGGCATTACAACCTGTACATAATTACAAGGACCTAAGATCTGCTCCTCTTTCCTGTCCATGCAAATCTTATTACTAACCTTCATTTCATCAAACGATATGACTGTGATTTTATCAAATTCACTAAGTTCCCTGCTCTTAAATTTCATCAGCACTACTACGTCGTGAAAAACACCTGTATTACACTCAAATTGTGAAGCCCACTTTCTCAGGTAGTGGGTAGTAAAGTTTGTTCCTCAAATATCGGCAGGCTTACACTCTTTAAAGATATCGCAGAAGCAATATCGTCTGTAGACCAACAAATCCTGCGTTTTTTATTTCGTAATATCAGACGAATTTGTCCCACAGTGAAAAACCTCCCTAACAATTCCTTTCACTCACTGTGTCTGTGCGTTTTTTTTAATACTTGCTAACTCCTCCTTCAGTAATGCCTTCTCTTTTTATAATCCTATGTATTTTACTAAACATTCGGTTACCTGCACTTGGAGTTCTATAATCTTGTCCTGAAATTCTTGAACAGTGTCCTCAGAGAGAACACAAGAAGGGTCTCTGACGGCGGTATAAACAGAGGGCAGCGATTCGTGCTTTAGCTGCTTCGCGCCAACCTAAAATAAAGAAGACGTATATATATTGCGATGTGTTATACTGTCATCTGCATACATTAAAGAAAGCAATAATTTCTTTTTTAATATTTAAAACGTTCATGTTCGCAGTTGTTATGCCACATCAGGGATACGGCAGTCAGTAATTCAAATTATTGAACTATTTATTTATGAATACCTTTATATTACAGAGTATTTAAATATTTTCAATATTCCTTGAGTATATTTGCTACATGCATACATAATTTCTAAAGTTTAAATCACATACAGTTTAAAAATTCTTCAACTTATATCATTCCTACCAAGAAAAATAAGCGAAATTATGGACAAAGAATGTTTGAAATTTAACTTATTTTTCTGACTTTATTATTGTGATATTTTTTCGTAGGCCTATTTATTTAACCTCGATAAAAGACGAATGTGCTTTGTGGTTATTATTAAAAAAAACGTTTGCTTTATCTCTCCCTGATAGTAAAACTAGTCGTTTCCTCGCGTAACGAGCAAGCAAGATTTGTGACTGCAACATAACTCAGGTAACACATAAATATCTATACTGAGAAAAATACAGAGTTGTCCATAAATAAATTTACGTAGAATATATGTTTCGTTGAAGATTCTTCCTCACAATCGAGCTGCCGTTGCTCCAGATATCTGCCTACGTCCCCGTAAACAAAACATAATACTGAGAAAAAAAACTGTTTTTTTTACTATCATCAGCATGTGCTTAGTACACGCAAACATTAGACTAGTATGTGGTCAATTCATCAACACGGTCGTCTTTAGGTTTTATAGATCACTGTAGATTCACATCACTAGTCTGCAGAGAACTTTGTAAATGTGCTATATTGGCACCAAATATAGCTCGACATTTCTTTAATCGATCTCGTTTTTTATTTTTACGATGCAGGCATATACTTTACGATGATGATGATCATGTCTTTGAGCACATTATCACCTTTCCTTTTAAAGTATTTACACACTTACCATACTTTTAAATACATGACGCATTTGGATAGTAATGCGGATGAAGTGAATTTCTTTCTTGAACGAGATTTTAGTAGTGCCTAAGACGTTTCTTAAAATTTTACAAATGAATAAATGATATAACTATACAGAGACGTACCAACATATGAAAACAAGTGATGTTTGAAACAATAGCGTGGTGTTGGGAGTTCTGTAATTTTAAATATATAATATGTGCGTGTCTTTACCTCTGTATTTAAATTATATTGTATTTGCGTAAATAATATTTACGACATACCTCTGATTGCTGAGTCTACTACGGCGTTACTTTAGGGTATAGAGGTTCCGAGTTCAAATCTCGAACGATTCCTGAGTATGTGATAGCATTTTTATGGAAACGTTGCTTGATCCAGCATGTCAGACGCCTGTGATTGGCCGACAGTCAAATGCACATCACAAAGTTAGTTTAAACAATGTTTATTTCAATTTACAAAACACATTTTTCAGTTTAGGAAAGCGTTCCTAACAGCAATATTAACATCAGTTCTCTAATTCCAACTCGAAACAGCACACACCACCAAAGACCTATACTTCAATACTTTAAGCCCGTAACGGAACTTTAAACGCCTACGCAATTTCCAAATCAGCAATTAATAACATTAATAATGAGCATGAATAAGCATCGATTAACTCTGAGTCTACAGATTGTATAATAAAAAAAAAAATTATATTCAAACATATTGCAGTTTCGTAAAAGATATCTTCACATCCTCGATTTTTTTTTTTTTTTTTTTTTTTTTTTTTACGGATTTAAAAAGTGGCATACTACTGCGACTCAAGACTTCCAACAATATAATCCAAGAATATAATACGTTTCTCGAGTTAATATAGGGACTTTACTAAGCATATATTATTAATGAGAGCTTATAAGGATGAAGGTCATGCTGATCAAAATTCTCGCAGACCTCTTAAGCGAACACCGAAAGAAAAAATGTATTCGTTGTTTCAAAAATATATTGGGTTGAAGCTTTCCAAGGTAAAATTTTGCAGCTGGCAAAAAAAAAAGACAGTGATGAACAGTACCACATAGATTGACAAGTAATAAATCAATATAGTTAAGGGCAGCGAGACGATATAGACGAACTAGGCGACCACCTAGGTCCCCAGACAAGCAGCTGGGGGCAGCAACACAGTCCGCAGCATTTTTAAATTGCTTTACGGTTCGATTACAAAGAATTAGCCAAAATAAAAGTAATTTAATGGGTAAGATTATTATTTAAATAAACGTTAGTCGTCATTTTAATATGTATTATAGGTATATAGTAAATTACTATAAATACTAATAAAGAAGAGAATTTCTAATGGAGTCTCCCGTTCTTTACCATTTACCACAACATCCCATTTCTAACATCTGCCAATTCTACATACAATAACTAGGCTTAGGAAGGGATGGGAAGTATTAATTCCAGAACTATAATATCAAACCAGGAAGGGGATAATTGACACATACATTTGCTTTCCCAGGCTGGTAGAATGTAAACACCAATAACCAAGACCAAATTATAGTTTCCAACACAATTGGGGCAATAAGCCTGCTTTCTTTTAAAAAAATGTCACTGAAATAATTTTACAAGAAGAGTAAAAATAATTTTTCATAATAACATAATATTGGTCTGATAGAACATTCACTAGAAACTAACATTACAAAAAAACTCCCACAATAAATCATAAGTCCCTGATTTTATTCCTACTCCCATATCTCACACAAAGAGTCTAGTTCACAGCACTCGTATTGGAGCAGAGGATACTCTCCTCACCTGACCACTTGGATTCCGGGTAGTGCTCATTGATATAAATATCACCCATCCACACGACATTCCTGAAACCGATAATTCTGTCCCCAACTGACCACTGGGAGGAGTCGGTAATGGTTCTCCATAGAATCACACTCACAGATCAGGGCAGAGCTGGGAATTTTTTTCCACCAAAACACCTTGCGATGCTGTTAGTGCTTGCCTGATCAATTGCTCTCCCCAATCTCTTAGTCCAAAACTCCATTCATCCAACTCAGATCAATGTTTACAGATTCCTTATTATCCCAGGACCCCTTTGACACAATTTTTCTCTCGCAAAGTATCATTGTTCCTATAAATCCCTTCCTTCACAGGAGTGTATGAGTATGTTTCCCACAGTAACTAAATCTAACTTTTTAACTCTGGTAGTGTCCCACGCCGGGTGTCCATCATATACTCGGAGAAGTCTCCTCGTCTGCCACAAGGCAGTATATCACTCCTCAGCGCCAGGGGGTGTCTCTCCCCTTATCACAACAATTACAGAGATGGCATAATCAAATATACGAATAAGGTATAAATTCACAAAGATATTTCCTGGTTCGCAAGACAAAACGCATTAGCTGCAAAACATCATTGATGTCCAGGTAGAATAGTTCCCAGGCGATTTGCATCTTGTAGCAAAACTTATTCGGCAGCTCTGGAACAAGACATAATTTATTTACAAAAATTCAGACAAAAATATTACTCCATAACATTATGAGATTCTAAATATGGATACAGAAAGAAAAATATAAACAATGTGACGAGAACACTCCGTAAACGATTTCAAAATTACATCCGTCTCACTGCCATATTGGAAGTGGCCAACTCCTCTCTGGCCACGACACCATACTCGACCATATTCGTTCCTTGCACCTTGTTACGAACTAATATATGAGGGACATTTTAAAGGAATTAGGGACGTATTGCTTGATTCCTTGATTCTGCGTAATTTAATGCGACATATAAATTATTTCAGCAAACAAACTTATCATGAGGTGAAGTGTTCAGGCCTTGGCATTCGTGCCACTCATTAAATTTGCATTATGATATTTCACAAGTGAAACTTCTAAACACCAAGCAAAGTGACGTAGTATCATGAGCTTGCGGTTGAGAGGACCTGGGTTATAATCCTGGTCCTTCCACCCTGATCGGTTTTCGCTGAATGTTAAACCATTCCTTCCTACTAAATTCCGCAACCCATAAAACATTTTACTGACATTCGCTGCTCAGTATTGCTGCGAGAGTTGTAACAATTTTACTGAGACGAACAAGCATATTATTGCCTACTAACATACCGAATTTAATTTTCACCGCAGGAGTGCTTCTTTGTTGTCGCTAAACACTTAAACGGGAATAAAACATTTTGTTTATGCCACAAAATCTGCTGTGAGGTTTAATATTGACAAAAGAATTCTGTGGCCACCAACGAAATATATCTGGTCACCACAAAAGTGTATTTTAGTGAACTGATAGCGAAGCGTTGTGGAATTTTGAAGAAGTTGAAATATTTCACGAACATTGTTTGCATATTCTGGGAGAAAACTAACAAACCGGTAGATATGCCGAGACTTTTAGATACTTTGCAATAAGTTTGAAGTTTGAGAGGTTTCATCGACCGAAACACTGAAGAAAGAATTTTTCATACAGCAAGTCGATTGGGGATTGCCCGAGAACTGCACGCAGCTGCGAGATGCAATTATATTCGGTGCAGAGTTGACATGAAAAAATATTGTTTATAATATTGTTATTAAATAGTGAAGTGTTTTGGCGAAATCTGATATCGCAGCCAGCAAGGCGGTGTAAGTGAGAGTGATAAAATGTTCTTATATTTGTTATCGAATTTTCCTCAAAAATTTTAATATTGTTGGAATCTTCTCGAATTGACAGGCATGTCACATAAGGTTCACCCAAACTCGAGATAAATGTCACGCTACCTATACAGTCACTATACAACTGGAATTAGAGAATTCTGTGTTTTACATATTTATATATTTCTTATAAAAAACTTTTTTAAGCCTGTACATTTATTCTATATTAATATTCGAAAATTGTCATAATTTAAGTAATGTTTTCGAAAAACCTATTCATTCTGAAGTGACATTGCAGTTTAAATTGCAATTTATACATACAAACTAGTAAACATTATTTTATATTAACTACGAAGGTAATAAAAAGAATATATATATCACGAAAATTTTCAAAATAAAATTGAATGTAAATTTTATATGATTTTGCAATTTCATGGAAACTAGTGCAAGAAATATACTACGATCATTGTTTTAACTGCTGTGCAGCTGCAAGCTAACTGTAACTTATATTTAAGATTGACATCAGAAATTTTTTTACAAACGTATGGTTCCCTGCTAATCTTCCAATTGTGATTTTTTTCATCAATACGACAATTAATTCTGTATGAAAATTTTAATAACTATTTATGTGCATTTCTGAATTCAAAACACCCCACAGCTCTTGATTTACATAAAATGTGAACAACATATTCCGCAAAGTAATATTTTTTTTTATATTTGCTGCTATTTTCATCGTAAGTAAACAATTCGGTCGTTGTCCAGACATTTTAAAGCAGTATTTTTTTAAATAGATTTTTCTTCTTCTTGATTTTAATTAGCATTATGTTATAATTAAAATGTAAAACAGCAGAAGGACGCTCCCAGGACACCAAACTGTTGGTTGGCGGCTAGCCCTACCACAACACCGATAACTCACTGAGCGAGCACTTCGTCGCCTAGCCGACGATGTCGAGTAGGCGGTCATCATGGCGGACCATCAGATGAACATGGTACGTGGATACAGCGACGTGATAATGCGCGACCGGCCAGCAGAGGCCCGTGCCTACAAGGGCATCATCGACGGCCACAAGGCGGACGTAACTCTCGCCATTCTGTGGGCGAAACCACGAGGGGACGTTGAGACTGGTTATTAGTTTGCGGGCAATCAGAGCCCGCTACAACACCGTGTTATCCAGTTAGTCTGCCGCCCGACTACTTACACCTATGGACATTGGCTGCCGCCCGATTACGTACACCTATGCACATAGGCTGCCGCCCGACTACGTACACATATGCACGTAGTCTGCCGCCCGACTACGTACACCTATGCACGTAGGCTGCCGCCCGACTACTTACACCTATGCACGTAGGCTGCCGCCCGACTACGCACACCTATGCACGTAGGCTGCCGCCCGACTACGTACACATATGCACGTAGTCTGCCGCCCGACTACGTACACCTATGCACGTAGGCTGCCGCCCGACTACGTACACATATGCACGTAGTCTGCCGCCCGACTACGCACACATATGCACGTAGTCTGCCGCCCGACTACGCACACCTATGCACGTAGGCTGCCGCCCGACCACAGTGCCGCTGCCACGTGCGACCTTACCACGTACCAAGATGGCCACCGTCACCTCCTGGTAGCAACTACCCGAGCGCGACGTTTGCTGCCGCCACCTCCTACCTGGATTATTCGTCAGTTGCTAGCTTTATTTCTTTTAATTTATATTGAAAAAAAACTATCTCGATTTTTGATAGGATATGGAAAAGAGATTACGGATTTTCGATTAGTGTAAATTCGTTTTTTAACTAAGGACTGTTGAATATCACACACGTCTAAATCTGATTAAGCCTTCGGTGGGTCAGGATTCTCAGGTAGGTGTTAAGGGTCCAATGTACTGAAACGATTTCTGTGAAATCGTTGTTTGCGCGTAAACGCGTATCACGGTAAATAAAAGTTCTGGAAATATGACTTTTCGTCAAAAAAGATAAAAAACAATTATCTATGGCCGTATTTTTTTACTTTTGTCATATTAAGTGTATTATTGGAGAAAATAATTCGTGAAAATGATCAAATATCACATTTTAAAACTTGCCTGTGCAGTTTCCTAAACGGCAAGAGAAAAGTACAACGATGCGGACGTAGTTTAATCTGTGGGATTTCATCGTGTGTAATAAAACTCCTATGTTACATATCTAATTTGCACAGAACAGCGTTAGGGCGGAAGCACTACACGCTTTGCACGTAGGAACGATGAGGCGCTAGGCGTGCGTGTAACAGTCGCCCGTATCGCCCCCTCGCTTCGTGACCATGGACGCGCCAACTACATAGTCCCCTTAAAGATTGTAGACTTGAGTAGCAAGGCAATCGAACCGACATGAGCCGCCATGGAAAGTGAAATCTCTGCCCCCGCTGCGGCAGATCCGTCGTCGCTTGGAGGCCTGGCAGCTCTTCTTGCCCCACCCCTCAGGTGTTCCTACTCCCCTGGACGTGGGGCTTGCTTTCTGAATGCTCAGTTCTTCGCGAAATGTGGTTACATAAACTGTAACCTAAACACGACAGATCACTGTATTTCTATCGTTGCCTCACCGACTTATTGTATATCTGCTTGTGGCCTCCACTGGAACGCGGCGTTATGTGAATGTTGATAAACTGTGTGCACAACAGGGCCAAATCGTAACATCAGCTGTTCATCGGATCGTTGGCAACAGCACATGATGTGTAGCTAGGTAATCCTTGTTGTATTAGACATGTGACGGTCTTAAAGTTTTTACACTGCAAGGTGCCTGAAGTATTTTTTGAATCAGATGAGACCGCAAATAGCAGGCCACATTACACTATCGGTTTTCAAAATGTACATCTTGTTACTTGCTTGTGGCTTGTGCATTTTTTTACCTGTTTTAAACAAGTGTGTTATGTACTATTACGCTGATATCGATATATCTGCAGTGCATCTATGAAACTTCAAGCAATATTTATATATGCGTCGACGGTGATGTATAACAGTTAATAGTTCCCACGCCCAGATTTCCCTTCGCAGTAGGAGTAACAATAATCTGCTATGTGTTTGTATGAGCAAATTTGCCTCTTTGGAGCCCATTTCAGATATTGTGTTTTCTTTGTCCCTCAAATTATATTTTATACGAATAATGCGTTTTCAACTGTAGTTGGTCATGTAGTTGTAACATTATGCTACAACATTAAGCTTTAATAACGAACAAGTTAGTAATATCAGGCAGGTGAAAGTATTTGAAAAGGCTACATACGGAAATATTTTGAGTAAATTATCAAAATGTTGTCCTTAGTTAGTAATGTGTGTTGTCATAATGAATTCCTTTTTTTTTTCACCTTTCTATGTTCCAGTAATGTTGAGAAATTGTGGACTTATTAATGATTATGATTTATCGGTGTTTTGTTGTTTGCATTGCTCAGCATGTATGAACGTTTTGACTATGGTCATGATGTGTTATGTTGTATGTATTAATTCATGTATTTAATAATTCCAGGATAGTACTAGTAATAAAGTATAATTATCTTAAAAATTAAGTGAGTGTATCACTTAATTGATATAGAGAATACCTTTTTATTGATATTATTGTTCAGATTGTCATTATTCGTAAATCTGTTGTCATCAATCTCAGAGTGTTTACGGATACTTGTTTTTTAATAAGTAAAGGTAACTACAGAATACCTCTTTCTCTAGTTCATTAAACATTTCTTGTGTATATCTATCACGAATTAAAATGAAATGTTATCAATCCTACTCAATAGAATGGAAAAGGGTGTACCATAGCTCTGAAATAGTTAATCATTATTAATAATATTTAAATAATGCAGATGATTTATATAACTACTTAATTAGATTATGAATAATTTATCAAAGGATTCACATCACACTTCATTTAATATAAGGAAAGTAGCCCAAAATTATAATATACATTAATAATACCCGATGTGTAATTAATTTGCATGATAGTATTATATTTTATAAATTGCATACATATTATTTAATTACAGCTAGTACTTCTCGTTAAATAAAATTATTTTCATTGTATAAATTTATGTATATTTGTTTATTATTAAATACTATTTTTTATTAATTTTCGTTTTTAAAACCAATAAGCTGAATTATATTAATTCATACTTCTTGTCTAAGTTTTATGTTTTGGACAAAGTAATTTTTTGGCAAGTAAGTGATCATCGCATTATTTACCGCAACAGTAGGTACATGTGTCAATACGATCGGGCTTGGAGACAAAATAATTTCATATTTTATGGTGTGACAGATTGAGCGGGTGAAGTAAATAACATATCAAGTGCTACAAATATAATTAATAGATTAGTGAATGGTTAAATTTTGAAACTTGAAAAACAAAAAAAAAAAAAAATGCCATGAAAAAAATAGATGTACAGAGGGATTATATCTATATTATAATACATAAAAATAACTTTCATATTAATTTAGCGTTTTAAAGAAAAAAAACATTGACATTAATAAAGAAGAAAATCTTTTAAACTCTATTCGTTTCTATGCAAATGATGTACCAATTTTCATGTGTTTCAATGTAAATAATGCATTGCGTCAAATCGTTAAAATGAGTCGACAGTGATCTGTTACAGGAAAAATATGTCACGTGTAATTGAAAAGTTTTTTGAAGCAGTGTAACAAATCAATACAACAAACGAAGCAATTGTTTCTAATGTGGGCTACAAAATTTATTTCTATAACTCTTCCTAAAATGATTTGTTTTCATTCTTCGAAAATGATACAATTGCTTCACAGAGTCTCTTTTTTGCAAGTTGCGAAAGTTGATATTGCTGAGTATGTTCATGAATGGCATACTTTCTAAGAATTTTAGTACATTTCCGATGTTCATTTCCACCGAGAGACTGACGTGAACTACCTCAACAGAAGATATACTAAAGCAAATGCACTGAGCCTTTGTGATACGAAGTTTTGTATCAGAAAATATTTTACAGCTTCTTTTAGGCAAAAGAAGCACTGTAAAAAATTACGGGAAAATTACCTGGCATGTGTAAGGTATTATTCGCAAACTGGTACGGTAATAATAGTTTTCCTTACATGTAAGGTAGAATTACAGCACTCTGGGGTAAAATTCACGTACATGGCAGTGGAAAATCTCATACATGGATGGGAAAATTATCTTAGGACGTGTGGATCTCCTGGTCTCAACTGCTCGATGGGAGGATGGGAGGAATAAATGAAACGAGGCGCCATGTTGGACAGCTTGTAGGACTTAACAAAAAAAAAAAATTACATTTTAGGTAGAAAATACAAATATCAAATAGTTACATACGGGCACTTTGTGAATAAAAAGGAAATAGGAAAATTTGTATGAGAGTGTGGAAAATGGACAGCGGTTTGTTGCCGTGTTCAAATCAGAATATATGCCTTTATCTTCACCTCCGTAATTTTATGTCAAGAGATTTATAAAAAGACTGCGAAAAGTATTGACTTCAATGCACCAGTAAATCCACTAACGAAATTCTACACCAACTTTCCTTTGTACCGCACAAAAATAACTGAGCAACATATTACACAAAGTAATTATTATAACAAGCTCCAGGATTAACTAATCTGTCGAGTTGCTCTCAGAAGGGCAGGAATATTCAAGCTAGTAATAGTAATTTTTTAGGGAAAACTTGTATAGTTATTTATATTTAACATTGTGCTGGTTATTTAAATTAATACTTTATTTTTCATCTTGAATTATTGTAGTACGTTAATAAACACTAAAACTGTAAAGTTATCGCCACGGTGTGACGGATAGTGCATTAGTGTAACGAGCCAGAGGCCTATGGTTCGCGCCCACCTGCCGCAAAATTTCTAGGGTTTTAAAATTGTGTACTTTTATGGGATTTTCCCACACTTTAGTCAGGTACTTTTCCGTACGATTAGGGAATAGTACTTTACTTGTTACAGAAATTCGATCTACAGTTAAGAGGAAATTTTTACCTTATATGTAAGTGCATTTTGCTTCCCTTACATGTAAGGGAATTTTACCTCGATATTTTTACAGCGAATCTTCTTCTCCTATTATAGTTACTACAAGTGAGTCTTTGTGGTGTTCCTTAGAATTATTATAGTGGCTAAATCCATTAGAACGTTCCTTCGTCAAGAATTTCTTGTTAATTTCTTTAAAATAGCCTCAATAAAAAAATTTACATTTTGTTCCTCTTCTGTCCTGCGCAGTTGTCAACCCACGGTATTATTTCGTTTCTGTGTGATTTTACTGGGCTTTAATTCGTTTCCCTCACGGCCAACAATAACTTCATGCCATAAGAATATTTATCGGGCCCGATTATCAGCTAAATTCATACATTTGTTAGTCTCCGCATGCATTACACGTCACTGTGCTATAATGTCGGCAGAGACACTACTTCTTGCATGCTGTTAACAACCTGTGTGTTAAGATTGTATTGTTTCATTGTTTTCGAAGTTCGCTGGACTATGTGATGGTGAAGTTCGATATGTAATATTTACGCTATAAGTCACGTATCCTAAATGTGTTAGATATAAGTGTGTGAAGAATATATTTTTAAAGTTATTTTGAAATACTTTTCTATAGAATTCGTAGTTCAATTTAGTATAAGGGAACTTAGTTTTAAAAGCTACGTATAAACGATTCATATTTAGGTCTTAGCTCGAACATTCTTTATCAGTCGTTTCTCTTCTATAGTGACTTTCTTCTCTTGAAACGCTACGGTCAATAACTACTTTTAAATGTTCTGTTTTCAATTTATTTCGCTACTTTTCTACATACCGTAATGATTCCTGCATTTTTTAACTGTGAGGCAGTTGCAACCCTACTTTTTGTAAGCCCTAAACGTCACAAAATGTTCTCTTGCACAATTAAACTAAGTCTCTCTCGTCGTACAGTTACGTATGCTTTATCGTGGCCTCCCTTTGCACTCCTCCCACCTCTTCATCTTGATTTTCCTAGACTTCCTTCTTTTTACCTTAAACACATGCACCAAGTCATTGCGGAGTTGTTCTATTTCTTGCGCACCATAAAAATCATTCAATAGCCTCAATTTCTGTTTTTACTTTGCGCTATAGTACATTTAAACTGGTGCTTCCATATCGCGTATGAGGAAAATTAAATGTTCCTAGCCCACAAAACAAACTAAGTGGGGAACCATTTCGAGTTATTTACTTTGATTAATATTTAAAGAAACAATCGCGCAATATTAAATTTTGTTTTACTGTACTTAAAAATATATAATATTACTGCATTATATGTTCTTAAAGCTAGCGTTAACTATCAGTAGGCTACGGGGCAACTGAATGGAATGGTTATACACGATTAAACGAAAAATAGTCTAGGCCTACTTGACATTGGAGTACTTGCTTAGCACAAAAAGAAGTTTTTTTTACCCTTCAATTCCAAGCTTTTTTTCTTTTCTCTCGAGCTCTACCTTCACATTATCTTCACTTTTTCTTTTGCATGGATGAAACAGGATTGTTCATTGTCTGTAATAAAGCGACATAACACATCGCAGAGCAAAACACTCGCGTAAAACCTCCAACATGCACATCTAGAAACAACATAACGACATTTACCAAACTTCTGTGCGAGATAGCACTTGAGCTATCTTGAGGACTTCATTTTAACTACTTCCATAAAAGTTTCTTTAGCATAGCCCGTTAAATGCAGTACTTGTCAGCGCACTGAACGCTATTTGCGTATGTTCTATTTATGTAATTTTTGGTACTTGACTTGTAATTTACTTCAACTGCTCAATTATGCTCCAAATCACGGACACTTCGGCATGTAGGAAACTGGTCTAACTTCTGCTCCCTCAAATGTTAGATATGTTGCAAGGAGTTAGTTAGCAGCCATGAAATTGTATTAACCTAATGTACGCACTCTTGAGATTCCATAGCTGTGTGCGAGAGAGCATTAATATCATGGAAACCTGCGCCTAGCCAATAAGGCAAGAAATGTCGGGAATGAGGGAGCAGGATACGTTTGGCGTAACACTTAGCATTCACTGACCTCTTGTCACTACCAGTTACGAACGGAAATCATCCTTTTGATCCATACACATTCACATCTTTAATAAGTTGCATGCGTCTCTCTGAGGCACAGATTGCGGCATTCACTAGTGGTCCTCGAAAGTCTGGCACGATGGTCATGTATTCCCAAACAAAGCACAATTCGTCGTTTAAGGCCATAGCATTGCTATGTGCTTAACTTCAGATAAACGAGACTATGTAAATATGTTAATGTCATAACTCATAAAAGAATGTAAGGTTAGAGACCCTGGCACTATGAACCTGACACATATCGCTTAATTGTAGACAAGGAAGCTGCTGTCTCTGTTAACGTCTGTCAGACAATCAAATATTCCTCCTTCCTGTCAGTTATTTGGAGTCGTTTAGAACCGGTCTTACATGTGTGCGTGCCTTCACATATTAATTTCTTGCTACAGACTTTGTGTATGAAGTTCGAATAGCCCAGATGATCGGCAATGGGTCAAACAATCAAACTTACCCTTCGCAGCTCTATAATCATAGTTGAAATAAAAAATTAATTTGGTGTTATTTAAATTTCTACATTTTCAATTACAAAATTTGTATTTTTGATGGAAAGGCTGTATATTTCATTCTGACTATATTATTATTTTAATCTATTTATTGTTTAATTTTGAGAATAGAATTATATATATATTCAATTTTTCTGTTAATTTATTTTACACTTTATCAGCTTTCGAAAATTAAACATAGTAATATTTTAGCATTTTCAGTTAAATTAGATGTTTTATATTTTTCAATTAAACTATACATTTTTTAAATAAATGGAGTATTAAATGTTAAATATTTTTGAGTTGAATTATAGAACCATTCATTATTAATTTCTGAAAAAAGAATATGAAATGTTAAAACTTACTTTAATAAAAATATCTCCATTAAATTTACGTTGATTAAAATAGCTTGCTTTCTCTTATCTATATACATTTATTATTTTACTTATGCTTTATTTACTATTTTTTTACTAGTCTAATATTTTTGTGATGTTTAATCCTTTCGTTTATTACAAACGTTTTCTTCTAATTATTTTTTACCTTTTTACTTATTACCAACAATTCTTTTAAAAAATTAACAATTTATTGATAATTGTGAATTTGTAATGTTTATTATTCAAACTTTTAAATCAGGAAAAAGGTTTTACCTTTCTTTTGGTAATATTTTTAAATATATTCATTTGCACATTATTTACATGACAAGAAAATAACTGGATACATTTTCTTCCTTCAAAATATTTACATTTTTTTAGTAAAATTATCTATGTTTATTTTCCTTATGATGAAATTAGTTTTTATATATTATAGAATAAGTTTTTATAGACATATTTTCTATAATTCAGAAACCAATTTTTCTATACTTTTATTGTTATTTTAAGCTTTAACCACTTCTTTATAATATTCTCTTTGATATTCATTAGTCTATATGTTACGATTACTAATAGGTTTATGTTTTGTAGTTTTATTCAAATGAAAATGATTATTTTGTTTTTCATTGCATATATACATATATATAGTAAAAGTTATTTCAATTTTTTAAATACCAAATAAAGATGTATCCGATATTTTGTTAAACAAATTTTAAAACTCAATTGTGCTTATAAAATAACACAAGTTAAAATTAAAGAAAAATCCTATGTCTATTTATATACAATCAATGGTAAAAATATCCATATGTTCTTAATGATACTTTAAAAATGATTTAATCAGTCAGGTATACTAAACTTATTGAAAATAAAGGTTTAAAAATAATACATATAAATTATTAATGTTATGAAGTATTAATAAAAAACTATGGATGATTAACCAGTGCATGATATTAGTTGTCACTGAAATTAAATAAAATTTTTAATATTTAAATTTAAAAATATATATATTGGCAGTTTGCATAGATAATTAAAAACTTTTAATTATGTATTTTAGCTTTCATATGTTCAATTATACAGTGCTTTAATATTAATTTTTTATTTTCACATATATTATTTTTAATTTAAAAATTTTGAGAAGTGGTTTAGGATCAGCAATTGCCATCTACGAAAGAGGGACACATGGTGACTTTTGGATACATTATTGAAAGCAATATGATTTGGCATTATTTACAAATTGAAAATTCGTAGTCACCAATACCAAAAATTGTATAGTTATTATATAAGTTAGATAAGGACTGAGTTGAGTGATAAATGTAATTGCATAAAATAATATGATTTGTGCATTCATATACATGGCCAAAAAATTCTGACGCTATAGTCAAGGTCATGAATACATATTGTCATAAAATTCAGGGTATGTAACTGCTCTAACAAATATGCGGTGAAGTAATATCATTAGGATCTATCTTGCCCCATATAAATAATTGTATACTTAATCCAAAAATTTCCATTTTATTGTGATACTTATGAAGTCTGGTTTTTACACACCTGATTTTAGAGAGAAAATTTACAGGGTTTTCGTCAAATAAAAAAACTAATTTCATTTGCATTTTTAAATGAGAGATAATGCAAATGTTTTACGGAGTTAATGGACCTACGAGTGAAGACATGCATTCATGAGCAGTTTAATTAGATACACATGTTGTTTTGGCGACATAATGTTGCGATTACACAGTAGAATATAATAATGCCTACTCACGCATAACTGGGATGTCATAAGACCTTATACTGACAGTCGGAGTACCAGTCGATCATAGAATGGGTAATAAACAAATCTCAGCGAATTTGATCATGGCCAGATTATTGTGGTTAGATATTGAGGGCACTTCATCTCTGACATCGTGAAGGCACTGGGATTTCCATTGTCCACCATGTCAAGAGTGTACCATGAGTTCATGTATTCGGGTAAAAACTCCACCTCCAGAGATAAATGCCATCACATCATATAGATGATAGGTATCTCAATCTACTATCGAGGTTGGTAACAGCAGATAAACAGGCAACAGAATAGTAGATCAGTTGTAAATTCAGTTCTCGAGCACCACGACCTATGTACATCATCATCCAGAACCTCGTCCTCGCTGTAAGGGCTAGAAGGTGCTGCCCCATCTGGGTGCCTATACTCACTGCTTGTCACAAGGATCACTAATTAACATGGCCGTGGGAATACCGACATTGGACACTTTATTCGTGGAAAATGGTCACCGAGACAGATGAATCGAGGTACACATTGGGGCATGACGATGGAAGATTACGATTGTGTGACCAAACACATGAAACAATGGATACCTCGTTCAGCTGTGTAGAGCTTATGTACGTGATGTTGGTATTCGTATGGAGACTGTTTACATAGGATGAAATGTGTCTCCTGGTAAACGTGTCATCAACCCTCACCGGCGAACAATACTGGGACCTACTGGCAGATCCTGTGCACACATTAATTGACCTACAGCATCATGCATGAGACTTCTAAATGTAGCAAGGTTATGCACAGACCCACCACTCCCGAACTGTGACTGAGTAGTTGGGTGAAAACTCCATGGTCTAGAGGTTGCTTGCCAGACCCCCAGGTAAACTGACCTCAATCCAATCGAACACAACTGTGATGCTGTTGTGATGCATGTTGTCAATCCTGTTCCTACGCATCTCCATGAATTGTAGGGGCTGTGAAGCAGTCATGAATCAGTATGCATCCCTACATTTTCATGTGCCTTGTAGAGTCATGCCATGCCACATCATCATCGTCATCAGAGTGAAAGAAAGGTTGCGCTGCACACTAATACGGAGGAGTGTCTAATTTAATTGCTCATGACTTTGATCACTAAAATTAAAAGCTTTTTCAGCATTAAATGAAACTAAATTTATGAAGACAATTTTGGTTGTGCAACTATAGTCTGGTAAATATTATCATTATTTTAAATCGTATTTCGTGATATTGATAGTGCCATATGCTTAAGATTGCAGATACAAAGTAACCAAATAAGTTCTTGCCATATTTTATGTAGCATTGTAAGATGTTTTGAATGATATGGAAATATGTGTATCACATGCCATAAAAGTAGTCAGAATGACAGTCCTTGAACAATACAAATTAATTGCACACACACGCAGCAGTCATAGACCAAGCAGTGGCGAAGAGAAATTGTGTTATCTAATTATCTCATTTTGGTTTGTCTGCATTACGATTTTAATGCAGGCTTGTCCGAATACAACAAGCCTTTGGTGATAATGCTTTAAATGAATGCACTGCAAAACATTGGTTCCAGAAGTTCCTGTTCGCTTCGTTGTCATACCTTGGATCTCCACAAACAAATAGGAATCCATCATATACGTTTTAAAACATTGTACAAGAAATCAGAAATTATGACTTTAATATTCAACTAATGAGTACATTCCACAGTAATGGCCCCATAACCAACCCTTGTAAAGAGGCTTATATTATATATTTTCAACTCTGTAAGCCCCCATCTCACATGCACAAGAGCGATTGTGAGAACAAAAGAATACGATACAGATTAGCAGTAGATTCGAAATATTTCAGTTACCAAATTATTAGTGGCATTCAGACATTACCAAACGCCCCTGAGATATCCAGCAACACTCCAATCATGTATTTTTTACTTCTTTCACAGCATTTACCACGTCTTATACTGCCATCTCAGTGCCCTTTCCCCTTCGAAAATCATCCACTCTATATTTCATACCATTTTTTGAATCCAAAAGGCCATCAACCATGCATTGACCAGTCTCTCGAGCATATTACCCATTGCACAAAGTATGGTTCAAGGCCTGTACGACTTCAGAGAGGTGTAATCTTTGATATCATCTTAAAATAGGATTTTCAGTAATCCTACTTGCCATGTGTTACGTAATACTCCCTGTTCAAAGGCGTTGTTAAATAATCTAAGCATGGCATTTCCATGGCCAAATAGTCCATTTGGTGTAGGTGTAACAGTAGTCTTGTGGTGGGAAGCACTGGGAAATATCGACAATCATTGCTTCTTTTTGCATTCCGACAGTGTGTGGATTACCCACTTGCTCAACTGAAATGCCTTCCCTATTCGGTGCAGGTGAAATCTGACTATATCATCAGACATTTGGAAGCATTCGACAAGCTGACCAATTGTTTGGCTGCTGACCACATTGCTTGGTTTCTGTCATCTTCTATGGCCACCTTGTTCCTGCTTACAGTCATGGAGTAGCGCTTCACCTGCTTGACTATCTCCTGGCAACAGAAAATACAGCAATGCCTCGAGATGTTAACAAATAATCACGAGGCATCTGTCATCAACACTGACCCGAGGCACACTCAAAGGCAATTTTATTGTATTAGCACACTTCCGACACACATGTCCACATGGGTTCTTGTTTCCCATTTTTGTGACATGCTGGCAAAGATTTGACCGTATTGTATTTTACCTGGTACTTACAAGCTCGATGTTTTTTTTCTATATCGTAATGCTACATCTTTTAACTTCCTTTAAAATTATCTTAGTTCCCTTATATCTATTTCCAAGTCACAACACCATTAAGAGTAGGTTATTGATTTAAGTTCTACATTTTCTTTACAGGTATCGAAAATGACACTCTAGGGTCTCTCAGCCATCAAGTAAACATCAATACTACAAGAGTACAGATATTTCAATATGTTTTTCTATAGGCGATTTTCAAAGTGCCTCCACTCACCACCGTTATAAATAAAGTGTACATTTGCCTTGGTTAGATACTGCCTCATCACTGCAGAAAGAATTCTAAATACAATGAATCATTAATCACTAAAGCTGTAGAGAGCTACTTCTCATTCATTATTGTATCGATAGTACATCCACTGGCCAGAGTAACATCAATAAAGGACTCAGATTCATTGGGCAGGTGAAATATAAGTTGACACTTTTCCAGGAACATTTCGACACACAGGTCATTTAGCAGCAGAAATTGATCGAATTCCATTCCCCTATAATTTTTTACTGGGAAATTTCATTCACTCGCTGTTGCATTGATGTGCGCACCAATTATTGTGGGCCTTCCTCTCAGGGTATGTAATATGACATTCCATTGGCTCAGCTGAAAATGGGAAGAATTACGAACATAGATATACGTACATATTTTGCACACTACATGTGTACAGACATGGTGTGATGTCAAGAAGTAAGTAATCATCATTAGATACACCCGATCGGAGACGATCCATATATATATATATATATATATATATATATATATATATATATATATATGTGTGTGTGTGCCATTGACGATTCACTAGCATGTAATACTTCCCCTTTAGGTAAGGAATTCACCAGTGGACTACATGTAGTGCTTGTATAATCACAAGGACAAGAGGACTCTCCTGTGCTATTTTTATCAGCTCGCTCAGTACCACCTCCGACCTCAGTAAGTTTAAATGCCCGTGTCTCAGGCCTTGGACACACCTATCCATAGTTAACACTTGCACTCTCTACATAGTGTCCTTCGCTAGGCCGGGCAGTCTCTGCATTCCTCATGATGTTAGTGTGGTGTTTTGTGATGCTTAATTAGTGCAGACATTTTAAATTTTGGACTTGTACTTTGTATATTTATAACCAAGTTCACTACAACTTGAGAAGGTGTTAGAGTTTTTATAGAATGTGAATGAGTGACCGTAGCCCCGACAGTTATAACACAGAATTGGGAACAAGAAATCTGCTATATAGTATTGAGAGATTTCAATGAAGGCACTATCATGCTGCCAGAGCTTCAGTCTGACTCTGGGTGAACATAACACTACAGTGTTAACCTTATTAAGAGGCATCCTATTCTGAATATGGAATCGTTCCAAGATGGACTCTGCATATGCTCCCTCAGGACATTATACACAATGAACCTAGGACTTCTGCATTCACACTCTTCAAACCTCAAATTATGATTCTTTACATTTTCCTGATTATGCAGTTTCTCCGAGGTCGTCTCTCGACACTCGAAGAGGGCCCCTGCAAAGTACAGACCTTCTTTTACATGATCGATGCTCTCATGTATGCTTTCTTTGTAGTGCCGTTACCCTGAGTAGAATCTTCCAGGTAAGTGACCAACTTTTATAAGATTGGGGCCGCCTTCTAGCCGTTGTCTCCAATGTCACCTTTTTACTAGGTTTTCTAGGAACTTTTACTTCTTTCGCGAATGTGAATTTCCTTTTACTTCCTTGTTCCGCTCGCACTGCCTTAGCAGTGCTAAATCAGCTGCTCAGTTCCACATTGCAGACCAGCATAATAACAAGCATTCTTTTCAGTTCCTGCACACATGGCAGAACATGATTGTATGTTTCTTTATTTACTTTGGAATTCTTACCTGTGAAGTAGTCACACAGGTGTTCTGTAATCAATGTTGCTCTTGCAGAAATGTTTTCCACATCAAAGGAGGTGTCAACCTCATTCTTTGCATTTTCATCTTCTACAATTGAGACATTAAGTTGTAAATAAAACATAATAATTTATGATCGGAGTTAATGGGCAATAGAACCTGACTCCAATTCGTTTTAGTAATCGCTAAGTGTAGTGCATCGAACGATCCAAGCCGATAGCAGGATCTGACAACTGTCTCTTGTGGTATGCCTATGAACCAGCAAATATCAAATTTAGATTTATCAAATAACAGAGTATACCAGGTCAACTTCCACCATGTGCCCGGGGCCTACTGAGTACACTTGTTGTACAGTTGTACTTGGTCTGTGTTGAGCTAGCAAGCTTGCACAGCCTATGTAAGTGTCTCAAACACCAAAGCCGGGTATGGGCCTGAGACCCCGAAGCCTCAGCCGATACTCATATACTCTCTTAGCCGCCTAGGGAACTTATAACAATACACAGAAAGAACATCTGAATGATTTTTTGCTCGTAGATCATTACTCCGTAGGTCCACATTGAGTGGGAGTGAATGCAACTACAATACTATTCGGTTATAGTTCAACTATCGTTCTTTCTTTGTGTGTTCACTGTTCAACAAACACAAAGCAAATCCTATCTTATCACCAATCACTCTCAGTATCGCAGCAAAATCAGGCAAACAAATAGTACAGCAACCACCTGTTAGAAATTGCTGTCCTGGTTTTACATCGTGGGTACAATCTGAATAGTACTCTCAGCACTTGGAACATGTGTAATAGGCACCGAAACAGAATAAACCGACAATGCTAGGCCACATGCGGTGCGAGTGGCTGTGGATACGATACGACTTCACTGGAAGCCACGGTCATCCACCATACACCCTGGAAATTGTGGAAGAACATTATCTCCTCTTTCATTCTCTTTCCAACTACCTTCGTGGGGAATCATTTGGAAATAAAGCAGACATGTGGCAGGCACTCACGAAATTCGTTAGGACCAAAACCCTTGGTTTTTACCGCCAGAATTTTACACAACTGGAAACATGTCGGTAAAAGTTGTTTGTTGCCGATGGAAATTATTTGGGGACTAATGATTCATGACATTTGCTGTATCCCTTTTTGATGCTGACGATCTGAAATAGCAAGTACTTCTTTGGTTATCTTGCCGATCACATTGGTCGAGTGCTGAAAATATTTATGGTCTAACTTGTGGCGATAATATATGAGACTTACAAAAGTGCAATTTTTTAGTTCATATGCTATCAAGAAATTTTTATCTGAGTTTTGCAATAAACTCTTAATACATATTGTTGTATCTTTGACGAAAATATTTGATTATTAATATATATATATATATAATTAAATATGGTTTGTACTTCTCAACATTCTAATTTACCAGGTTTTCAGAGTATGTGCTGAAGTCAAAAACTACATATGTTGGTCAGTGGATTGAATGTATTGGATCCACAAATGACACAAAAAAAGGGAATATTTGTAACCCCCACCCCTCTCCAAAGTATAAGAAATCCCACAAAAAAAATTATTGACAGAAAGTAAATCACTACAACTTGCCATTTAAGAGACAATAATCTAAACTATCTTTGACCAAAAATGACGTCTGGTAGGTGGCGCCTTCCTCTGTGTATGCATTCTCCCAATATACCGTTGAGATTCCCCATAGCTCGCTGCAACATCCCAACTGGGATACCACGAATTTCGTCTTCAATTTTGTTTCAATTCATTCAGTGTCCTTGACAAAGTTGTGTATACACGAATCTTAAAGTAGCCCCACAAGAAATAATCACAAACGGACACACCAGGTGACCTTGGAGGCCAGGGAATAGAACCGAATCTTGAGATGACACTGTTACCGAACAGTTCTAGCACAGCCGCCACTGATTACCATTCAGTGTGCGATGTCGCACCATCCTGTTGAACCCAGGCTTTGTGAAGTTGTGGAAAATAGTTCAATGCAGGTACAACAAAAGACCACGTAATCTCAACGTGCCAATCCGAATTGACAGTGAGTGTATTCCGCTCTTCATTCTAGAAGAAGTTAGGTCTGATGACCCTGTGTGACGAAACTGCACGTCATATCGTCACCGTGATGCTGTGTAAAGGGCGTTCATGAACATCTGTATGGTTGATATCTGCCCAGTAACGATACTTATGCTTGTTCAAATTACCTGTGAGGTGAAAATGGGGCTCATCTGACATTCATAGCTTGTCCAGAAATTCATTGTCCTCGTTTATGTTTGATATAATTTGTCGACAGTATTGTAATCGCAACCGGTGATCGTTTTCCTTTTGTTCTTGCATCATATGCAGCTTGTATGGATGGAAATGTAAAACAAAATGAAGTATTTGCTGAACACCCTCTCGGGACGTCCCGATCGCTGTTGCTTGCTTTCACCGGGGTCTCCACAAGACTCAAACACGTACAGCCTTTATATTATGTGGAATACGAGCCTCGCTCGCGTCTGTAGTTCTGCGGGTTTCTTTTTCAGAGCCATTCCAATCTATTCACTGTTTTTTATCCATATTTTTATGGCGTGTTGCGAGTGAACCCGACCATTACGGCCAACATTGAAAAAACTTCGAAACTCCATGTGTGCACCATCCGAACTACCACTGTTTTTTTAAACCGTTTTTTATGGTGAACGCACTTTGTTGACTGTTCTACTGCTTCATGATTTCGAAATGGCATAATTGTCGGCAGCTCACGGCACATTTTTCGAAGTGCTGCCTACTGTACATGAATGCCACTGCACGTTTCAAAGTTTCCTTTTTTTTTTTTGTGTTCATGTATTCTCGTTTTTTTTTGGTGTTGGCTGTATACGCAAGCTGCAACGTTCACATGACTTACACAATTTTAATTTCTCTTCTATTCACAAATGAGGCGTTCTTAATTTCTGTCAGTGGAAAAGAAGTCATTGCTGTGTCAGTTTTTGCCAAAAAGCCGTAATATACATCCCTGGAATATTTGTATAGGGGTACTTACTTTTGCAGGCTGCTAACTTTGTATCAGTGTTGGTGGTCAAAATCAGAAGAAGAAAAAAATTCATAATCGAAACGTTTAAATATTTTTGTTTTTGATTTGTGTTCCCAATTCTTGGCGAGTGTTCTCCCCATATTTAAAAGATCGGAAATTGATGATTAAAGGAAAGTAATGTGTTGATAACGAACTTCAGAGGAATTATTCCTTTAATGTTCAGTTTTCTGTTTCACTTCATGAACAGGCTCTAAACAAAAAAATTATTACCAATTACAATGATGACTAAATCTTAACACTGTAAAGCACATGAGAGATGGAAAAGTAAGGCAAAGAATAATATTGTGGAATCATAAACATGCGTATAAAGATGTTCGCTTTTAAAAGAACTACAAGTCCAAGCGAGCCAACATAACTCACACATTCGTGACACAAACCAACGTGTTAACATGCACACGAAGAATGAAAGTTACGGACATATCGAGGATATTTTTCTAATGAGTGACCGAGCGATACACTGGGCATGGTCTCAAGTCAAAGTTAAAATGATTTTTCATATGATATTCGCAGAGGCATAATTAGTTTCGTTACTTCAGTTCAGGCGTAGTTTGAACATCAATTAGAACTGATGATGATGATTAGTATTGGCAGCAGCTTCAGTTAAGTCGTTTAAAACAGAGGGACTTGAAAGGCGGAAATACTTATTACCCAGTTAAGTTAACTTACATACACTATAATTTGTTTGCACTTCTGCAAGAAATACCCTAGGAAACCCTGTTGTCAAAGTATAGTTTATCGAATTACAAAACTTTTTCTAGTAAAATCTGCAATAAATAATTTTTTAATGTTATAGAATGTAGGCTCATATTTAATTTTTTTGTTATAGAAAAGTGGAAGAATATTAGTCCCTGTTGTTTAAAACAAATAAAAGTGGATAAAAAATTTGCTTCGAAATACATAGTAATTAATAAAAAAAGTTAAACCTTTCTGGCACAGGGACTTAAAAAATTGCGTTAAGACCCTTTACCATACGAACAACTTGAGCTATGAGATGAAAATGTATTATTTTTACGATGGATGCCATTATACAGTAAGAGCAAAAATGAAAAAAAAAAAAAAAAAACTTTCAGAATAACAACCAGAAATAGTTAACAAATCGGTGTAATATTTACGAAATTATTTTATGTATACAGCTGGTAGAAATTCAATTTTAATCATAAATGGCAAACAGAAAAACTTTAACGGTTAGATTATTATAAATATTTCACTACCCGATGGCGGCTTGTTATTGTGGGTGCGAATAAAATATATAATTTTTCCAAAGCGTCATGTGTTTTTGAGTTATCTTCATTATTTTATAGGGATTATTTGAGTTGTTTTTCAGTGTTTCTACTTTATTTACACTTGTATTATATTTCCTTCTTCACAAATTAAGCTTTACATAACACCCAATTTCTGTTCAAACATCTATATACAGTTTGAGGTAGTCAAGTATCCACTATTTTGTCCGAGCTCATGGGTACAGCTAAGCGGTCAACAGCGGTACAAACACTTATTGAGTTCTATTATAAAACATGGCTCCTGTCATTTTAGAAACGAGTAATTAAAGAGGATTCATTTTTTTACTGTTTTAAACATTTGTAAAAAAATAATTTCCCCTTAAAATCTGCAGTTTTTTACAGTGCTGTTGCCATGACAACTTGAAACTTGGCGTCGTTTTTCGCTATTAGCTTTAAAAAAAAGCTACAGGTGAATGTTTCCGTGTGTTAAAATCTACATGAAGAAGAAAATATTCATGTTTCCGTGTGTTATAATCTACACGAAGAAAAAAATATTCATGTTTCCGTTTTGAATTCTTCAATATATTAACTGTTTTACAAAATGGTTTTCATTGTTAATAATAATTTAGAACGTTTATTATTTCCTATAAAATTGCTTTATTTTTATCGTAAAAAATTTTACTTTTTTTTTTTTTAATATAAACTTTACAATGTGTATGCCATGAAACAAATTTCGGATAAACGTATTAGATAGAGATACACCATAACGAGCCATACTTGTAATAGATACGGATATAGAACTCATGATAAATTGTGTATTTAACTACATGTTAACTGTGGCAACATTCTATGATGAAAAGTGATGTGCTTAGTCATTGAAAATAATATAATTTTTCTTAAACATGACGTCTTTGCGCCAGTAAATTAATGAAAAATACAGATTATCTTTAATGCTTTAAAAATTAAGCTGATTTCATTATTCACAATCGTTTTCATTGGAAATTTTTTTAAGAGTTGAAAAATTTTTGTTAATGCTACAGCTATAAATCATACAATAAAGTATAAATTTCTGATATTGATCTATTTGCAATCTCATGTAAATGGAATAAACATAAATTTGATTAAGATCCACATATTAACAGTCGCATAAAATATTCAAATGTAAAAATAAAAATAAAATAGGAATAACAATAAATATACACTTATCAACAAAACTGTAAAAATTTATTTCATTCCCTGTTAAAGAAGAGAAACGACTAGTTTACTTCGTGTGTTAGTGTATGATATGTATCATAGCAGTAATGTTTTCTAAACTGAGTAAATAACAATAAATCGTATAATAATTCTGGACGTACATAGTAAAAGTGTGCGATTAAATGAGTAATTCTAATGAGAATGTGTTCTATTGTGGTCCAAACAGCTACCACTCTGTTTACTCTAGAAACGACGTTGACTTTACGGCGATAGTAAAATATAAGTATTGTTTCTTACTTGAAAAGGAAAATAATAAATACAACACAGTATAATTAGTACATGTTTATTTATAATGAATTTGAATGTTATTGAATGTGCATGTCGCTGTAAATCTTCCTCCCATTGTAAATGTTTGCTTTTACGAAATTTATTGTTAAAACTGTGAAATAATTTGTGTGATTTATTTTGTACCTGTATTATACTTTGCATTTAATTGAAACTATTGGGTATACTGTGCATGTGCATGTTGAATTGGTATATAATAATAAGGGATAATTTTCGTTTCACTACCGAAATTTACTTAGTCTGGAATATTAAAATAATAAATAAGGCATGATTAACACACATTTCAAAACATTTGGCCAGAAGCGCCGGTTTCCATGTTTACCAAGAACTCCATAGAAATCCTGTGGAATTCATTTAAAATGTGGAAATCGTATTTTTTTAAATAATGTTTTCATATAATTATATACGAGCGTGACTAATACTTGAACTTGTTTTCAGGTTTATCTGCACAACATTCGTCAGTGACATCCCTAGCTTCGTCCAGCCTGAGCAGTGCTGCCGCAGCGAGCTATTACCAGCAAGCTGGCGGCCCTGACCACGGCCAACACAGCCCTACTAAATACCCTGAAAATGGACACGACACCACGTTATCTGACTTCGTTACATTTGTCTGCCAAGAAGCTGAGAATAGTCACCAAGGTTCGCAAGTAAGTGGGATTACCTGTGATTGCACACAGTCTATTTTACTGCGAGCGATCTCCTAGTTTTAAATAGCAGCAAATCTTTTAACGTTTACTAAGATTCTAATTCCTCCGTTGTTTGAAAAACATTCTGCAACAATGCGAGTAATGGTATGAAATAAGTTTTGTTGTGGAAAACTAACTCGTTTTCGAATACCAGGGGTCTCAAATTTTGTTTGCACTCTTTTTGCGTTAGTAACAGGGGAATTGTTAAAGATAATCAAATGGACTACATGCATTTAATGCTATAATGTCAAAGTTGTGTGTGTTCGAGTGCGTGTAACCATTATGATATTATCGCATCCATCAGCAGCGATGAGCCGCTGCACTACAATTGAAGAGGTATTAGCTGAGGTAACAAGTGTTTCTTTCGAACAACGAAAGTGGATTTAAAAGAGTTAGTGAAAATGTGAAAACATCATTGAGGTGCAAAAACAACGAGGCCAGATTTCTATACTGTGCGGCCGTCACGTGAAACAACGACACGATTAAGTGGCAAGTCTGAGAGAGAGACGAACTGCGTGTGATGTGAAGAAATGACGGTACGGTTGGAGGAACACGACAACGGAAGAACTATGTTGCACACATTCACACATTCCCCAGGGAAGTCAGAGTTTGTACGAAAACCCGTGAATTATTCACGAGTCATTAAATACAATGACAACCGCGTTTTAATGTAAGTAAAGGGGAGGCCCAAAATGCTCACATTACTTCAGGCTGCGAATGAAGATGGCCCAGAGGAGTCCTGATTGATTTCTTTGCGTGAGTAATCCACACAATATAATACAGCAAACATACAATTTTCCTGCGTTAACATTGTGCTGTGGTATGTCTGCCAGAGGTCTTTTGGGGGCATTCTTCTTTTATCGAATGGTGACAGATGAAATTTACCTATCATTTTGCGGGAAAGCATTGTGCCGTCTGTTCACCAAATCTTTCTAGATGCCTCTTGCTTTTCCAGCTATTCGGTGCACCGCCTCATTGCCATCAAGATGTACGATAACTCGTGGATGAAATATTTGTTGGGATGTGGAGATTTTACGCCACTATATTTAATATGTATGGAACTCTTGAAAACTTTGTGCTCGAAACTAAAGCCATATGCACTGAATGCAATGAGAGATGCGGTTTTATTCAAATTTGCACACACCCAATGTTGTCTTTATAGAATCTAATATAAGCAGTCCACCAGATTTTCTGTAATAGATTCTCTGTTATTCCTGTTCAATTTTATCCGACCAAATGTTAGACACTTTGGTTGGTGATTCCTACTGAAAAATCAGGTAGAAAGTGTATGTGACACTTTCTACCTAAACTGAATAATACGGTAACCCCTGGAAAATTGAGGTTTAAAACTGTACTTTTGCGAAATGTCGGAAACGAAGTAAACTAAGATTACAATTCTCCAAACATTGTTATATATTGTCTGGATCTTCAATGTATTATTAATAACTCCCGCCATAACGAAAATAACAGGGGGTGAGCACCCTCTTATTGTCGACAGACTTTTTACAGTCAGGTTTTATGAACGTCTGGTGCTTATATATTGAGTTGTGTGATATAATGATCAGAAATTGTCCTATTATGGGCGCTGCCTAGGACCCGCAGTTTTCGTGTAAAACTTACACAGAACTTTCTGCCGCACCGATACAGTTCCAGGATTGTACGCAATATCAATGCATCCTGCAGGGAATCCCTGTGGGGAGAGTATTCATGACAGCATGGAAGTTGATTTATTATCTATATAAAAAAAATTTCTAACATTTTTTTTGTGAAAAATCAAACAACATTTTTTATTTAAAATTTTCTGAAAAATTTATTGAATAATTTTGAGTAGATAAATTGTTTTTTTTTTTTTTTTTTTTTTTAGCTTGAATTGAATTTAGTAGGATTCAAAATTTAATTTGTTAGAGTTTCGGACTTTTATATATACTTTCAAGTGTTCAAACATCACCTTTAACATTGAGCTCATATATTGGTTTTGCATATGGTTTCACCTGCATAAGTTTGTAACATTTGTCGGATAAAACATTTACATATAAACAAGTGCAACTAACGTTTCGAGAAAATTGAAAAGTTAATGTATTTCGTCACAGTTAATGTACAGAGAATATAATGTGAATGTTGTGCCAGTGTTGCTTTTTTTGCAAGGTAAACCTATAGATAAAGTTTATAATTTATGTTAAAAAAGATGGAAATGGTAGCTCATGTACCTGATATGTTTGAGCAGTTTTGTAGCATGAATAATGAACTAATTTTAGCTATCCATTTGTTTTTACCAAATTCTGTCAAAACAATTATTTCAGATATTGGGGTGGCAATATGGATCAATGCTGAGTGGTTAAATAGTACACAATGTAGATGTCATTTTACTGCACAGATTTTTAAATTCAATATTTAAAAAATATTTTAATTATTTTGTTAGTAATTGTGTATCAATTGTCAATGATTTGCTCCAAAAAGTGGAAAACAGCTCAATTTTAAAAACGAATTAAAATTGAGATGAGTTGTCGGGACACAATATTAATGGAATAATTCCAAAAACTTCTAATAATTAAGATTTAATTATAGATGTTATGTACATGCGCCTTCTATAGAAGGTTTCTTAAAAATATAAATCGCAAACAAAAGCGCTACTTTCACGTTCAGTGCATAAGGAGTGGGCCCATTCTGAATCCACACATCGAACATAATATCGAAATATTAATGTCTCAAAGTAAACCATAGAGGAAACGCCCTCTTGTCCAGGAGTGTCTTTTCCAAAGGTCACTTGAACGTTGAGCTTGTTGAGTACACACTGATGTCATTGTCGGAAGGCATTTCCGATTCAAGATCGCTCTTTATTTTGCAAAAACGTTCGCGATTCTCTCTGCGTTTCTTTTTGTATTTATGTGTCGCGCTTCTAAAATAGAAACAATTTAAACTGCTCCAAATAGCAAATCTGACACCAGCTCTGTTGAAACTGGTCTATTTGAATCAGTAAAGTTCTACTGATAAATTTGGCTGCTGGTATTCACTGATGAAAAAATGCACTGTTTCCTATAGATCCCTCTACACTGGCATGGCAGTGAAACCTCAGTGCACGCCACTTGTTCGTTGTAAACAACAGCTCATTAACTGACGAATAAGCACAATGATTCGACTGATTTAAATAACTGGGTCAGATTTAGCGTATGGATTTTGTCTTTTGTTTTTCTTTTTCCTGACAGTTTTATTGCTGCAGGCGTTTTTCTAGCAGGAATCTTCGTAGCAGACCGGCACGTTAACAATTATAAACAATTTTATATGTAGAGGTACCCAGAATAGTTTCTGAACATGTTTTCCGGCCACTTTATATCTATTCTTGCGTCAAACCACAATTGGAGGTGACTAATATATGCAGTGTGGAGTAACCAGGTGTTGATAGAATTATGGCTTTTCAAAGAATATGTTCTGAACAGGCATGCCTAACTACATAATTGTTTTTTTTTTTTTTTTCTAAAAATTTTATCTCTTGAGAAAGAGGAGAAATCACAGCATCTAAGACTCTTATCACTCGTTTAGTTATCACTTTCTTAAGTTGTTTTGTCAACAGCATCTTCCGAGTCAAGTTCCGTTGCAAATAAAGTAAACATCAAATGGACAAATTGACGTGCATTAAAAAAAAACACTTTAAGCTATAGACACACAATGAAGTCTCAGATAAACGTTGGCGACATTTTTATAAATGTAATATGCACCCATACCATCTGTCCTAAAAGCCTGTCTTTATTTCTTCACTATAGAAGATCGTTAACGGACCCAATTATGTACGATGGTTGTAGATAGGGCGTTGTATCACGAGTTGAGAACAGAAGGATGACGAATGAACTTTTAATCTCAGGATTATGTCGCTATTCCTGGCATGGGCGTAAGGACCAGCCAGCAAGAGCAAAACGTGTTCTCGGCCACGGGTTTCAGAAAAATAACAACAGATACTTAGGTACACAAGTTTGTTAAACTTAGCACGCGAGTCACGCCATTTATGCTTGATGACGTTAGAGGGCATTACTCGTGTTTAGTTCTCTGTAGAAGGCAGACATTTGTGAGGGAAAAGACTGCATTGAAAATTAAAATTATGATCCATATTACCACCATTCAAATATACAAATTACTGCTGCCGATTCATTGTTTTCCAAAATTAATGAACTCATGTGTTATGTGGATGAATTCCCCAAGTCCACTGATAAGTCGTAGCTTGCTGCAACTAACTGTTAAAAGTGAAAATCTCAGAACATGTTTTATAAGCGCCAATGTCTGAAATTGCTGTTTGCATGTTATAACATTAGCTTCTTCAATATTATATATTTCCGTAGAGTCGACGAAGCTAACATGGCTGGGTCAATCCCATATCCCGCGCCATTACGACGTTATTTCCCTTGATCAATTTTCATATTAGTATTGAAGGAACAATGTTTGCATGCGATGTGATCAATGAAACACCCCATAATATTGACCAAACTACCAGATTGTATAATGCAAGCCTGGAAAAATGTTGCTGAATCCGATAAACATAAAAGTACAATTTTCAGCATATCAAACCAGTTTTTTTTTTTAAATTATTATGGCTATTAAAATTAAATTTTTTGCTGTAATTCAGCTATCGCTTTTAAAATTGAAGAATAATATTTATCGAAACACTGGAGAACTGTTTTATAAAAATGCATATTTACTGCCTACATTATTTTCCTTTCTTAACAAGTGAGTTATCTTTCTCAAATAATAAAATTTTGGCTGTGTCACCAGGTTACTTTTCAGCCAATGAACTAAATATTTCACTGTGAACTGTAAAATTTGTAGCTACTCTTTCTCGACTTTCAGTCGCAGCCTGGGCCGTCTCGAAGTCCGACTAAATTATCGCAATATTACCCCAGCACCATGCTGCCCCCACCACCTCCTCCACCAATGGCTCGGCCTGTTGCCATCATACGATCTACTGGTAAGTACGAAATTAAGCTCTACATTCATTTATGTTGATTTCGGACATTTGTGTACTTTTTTTCGTTTCCTATAAGAATTACTGCCTGCTTTAGGGTCATATGTACATGAAGTATCAAGTATTGTGTGACAAGAAATAACAAAATTCCATATTGGGGAGTTTAATTTACGCGAAATGCTTGCTTTATTAGATATTATATTAACCATATGTTCGCTGCAGTGCGCATAAAAAATCAATAGATACACTTGTAATAATTATACAGAAATAAACTCTGAGCAATCGTTAAACATAACACACGCATTGTAACCACTGATTTAGTTCTTTGAACTAAGAAAAACTAACTACAAAATTTAAGTATCATTAAAATAGCCGAGTGTATCAGGGAAAGAAGCCTTGTATAGAGTGATTTTACCAAACACACCGGAAATATTCATATTAAATACTTATAACAACGAGAAAACTAAGAAACATAATACAGGAAAATAAAAAACCCTTATCAAAGCATTCAGCAATTTTAATATTAACAAATCTACTCGCCTAAACAAATGATTGGTAATACTTCATTCACCCGAAATGTACGTTCCCCAAAAGTTTAGATTTTCAGGACTTTTAAAAGTCTGAATAGCATTGCTGGCATTAAACAGAGAACATTTAAATATATCACTTGTTGTGGGCCATGAATGCCATGTGACTAAAACTATGGCGTGACTTGCCAATGGCGTCAATTTGCAGTGCAAAGCCCACCGAAAGTCCCAAAACTCCCTACATCAGTGTCTGCCATGAAGTAGCTTAAATTGAACCGAAGTACAACTTTGAAAGGTGACTGAAACAATTTTGAAAATACACTACACGACAGCATGCCTTGTAACGAAAATTATCCACACCACATTTAAGAAGATATTACTTGTATAATAAATTAGACTACATTCCTCCTCATGGGTGCAAATCATTTTTAATGATGTTCTTAAAAGCTTAGAAACTAGATATGCCTACAGGTATTTTCGGCAGTAATATAATTAGAGATTAAGCCAGAAACATACAACGAGTAGCGATACAACTACAAATACAAATTTACCTTGCCTATGACTCGCGCCCAGAGAACCTCGTACCATAATCTAGTATGCGATCAACTATATTACGGAATAGGGTTTGGAGCATCTAGTTCAGATGTAATCAGTGTAATGTTGTGAACGATTGTGTTTACAAACCTAAAATATTTACAAGGCCGTTGTTTTGTAAATTGGTGTCTGAGCCTCTTGAATCTCTTACATTCACATGGCTTACTGTAATGCTACTTATGTGAAGAATTTGGTGGAAATCGGTAGATTGGTCCCCGTGAGATGCCATAAATACATCATTTTCCTATTTATTTTACAAAATTGCCTAAAAAGGTTTCTGTATACGATGCTTCTAAAAGATACTGTGAACGTACATAAATTGGTTGAATTTTGTAAAATGTTTTAATATATATGATAAAATTATTACAATATTTATCTGACCGCCATTTCGAAAATAAATGTCAGACAGCACTTAAATTATATATGTTTAAATTGTCATCTGTAGACCTACTGGTGACAAAAATTTGGTGGAAATTAGTTGATTTGTTCCAGAAATAAAGCGAAATGTCCAATTTTCTCAACTTGCATCGCCGCCCTTTTGAAATTAAGGGTCTGACCTACCCAAAATATATTAATTTTCATGGCATTCTGTAGTGCTATTTGTTTGCCAAATTTGCTGGGAATCTGTTGGGAATTTTCCGGAGTTAAGACAAAAAATATTCATTTTTCATGTGATGATATCTTGTAAGATGGCGGCCTAAAGAGACTTTGTATGTATACATGTGATAATTGTAATAAGTACTGCCAGCATACAAAGTTAAGTTGGAATTAATTGCATAGTTTCGACGATATTGCTTTCTAAATTAAAATAGCTATATAGCCGTAATTATTAAAATAATTGCCTGACCTACTTAAAACAGGTTATATAAACTGCTGCAGGGCTACTTGTTTGCCAAGTTTGGTAGGAATCTGAAATTTGTTTCCTATGATGTCATAAAATTTCATTTGTTCGTGTGGCACCACCTTACAAAATGGCAAACAAATGTAAATGTTTGGAAAATGGGATGCTCGTAATAGATACTTTCAGTATACAATATTTAGTTTAGTTGAGACTGGTTAAGTGGTATGGTGGATATACTAAACTAACTTAAAATATCTGTATAGCCACTATTTTGAAGGAACACAAAAGTGCCTAATCAATTTACATTGCATACCTTTATATGACGTTCCACATTATCGATTTTTTTTCCAATTTGGCGAGAATTGCTTGACATATAAAGTAAAAAGCTTTATTTTTCACGTGGTGCTAACTTTGAAATAGGCGGCCAAACAACAATATCCACATATAAATTCAATGCATACATTATATACTTTCAACATACAAAATTTCGTATAAATCGGTAGAATACTACTCGAAATATGACTTATCGCCCTAAATTTTAAAATGGTGCCATTTTGAAAGTAAGGGTCCGGCGTGGTAAAAAAAACTATAAACGCCAGACAACCTTACTGGGTGCTATCTGGGTTGGGTAAAATCCAGTTCAACCGTTGAAAATTTGAAAAGCGGTACATAAAAAAAGGGAGGGGGATACACAAATACACACATGCATACACACATACACATAGAATGAAAAGTGATCTCATTAGCCTTTGTATTCTTCAGAAATTAGGCCAAAAATGACTTCTAACATGTGCAGCATGAACGATGTGATGTTCCATACTGTGACCTGTAACAAGTAATGACAATATAACTGAGGCAGCGCATCATGACCCACCAGTTTGACGGGCCCCCTGAGAGTGACGGGCGACGAGCTGGAATCACAAAACTATAGTCCATTCGTCAAGAAGCGAGAGTTGGTGTACACACGAGCGCGTGATACCAGAGTGAGCAGCAAGGGGTGTACAAGCCACATGTCACAACCAAGCGGGCGTTGCTGCAGTGTGCCATATGCTGTATTGGTGGCCGGGCACGCGACTCTCTGTATTGTGTTAGTTTTATTGAAGACGTGGCTTTAAATGTGTTTTCTGTTACGAGCGAACGATGTGATGTTCCATACTGTGACCTGTAACAAGTAATGACAATATAATTCTCTGTGTTTTACACTAGATTGACGTACGTGTGAATTAGCGATGGCGTCCTCTACGGAGACGGCAAACGATACAGACAGGGCCGGTTTAAGTCCGGCCAAGAAGTGACATAAAAGGAGGGCACTCAGTTCATTGGAAAAACACATGGTTCTCAATGTGTAGTTAAAGTTGAGATAGAACTGAATCCAGGCATACATTTAGATGACGTCGTTAAAAAAGCAGCACGTTCTACTGGAGTAAGTCTCGCAAAAGTTTATCATGAGATAAGCAAGTATAAATTCACGCACACCTTGAAGTCACCAAAGAAAGAAAAACAACACCAGAAGTTTACGGAAAGTGTTGACGGGTTCGACAGGAATGCGATATGGAGGAAGGTACACTGGTTTTACTTCCGTAATGAACTGCCAACTGTAGATAAAGTTCTTGCTGTTGTGAATGACGACCCCGATTTGCCTGCTTTTCGGAGAACCACATTTTGCCATTTATTAAAGGAACTGCACTTCAAGTATGATAGATATGGACGATACAGCATGCTGAGAGACAGGCATGATATCATTATATGGGGGCGACGTTATTTGTATACCATTAAACAACTCAGGGTGAAGGACGATCAATTTATTACCTCGATGAAATGTGGTTAAATGCAGGACACACACGAAACAGCGTCTGGGTGGATGCCACTATTACATCATCCAAACATGCATTTCTGTCTGGACTATCACCCGGTAATAAAGGCCCTTCAGGCAAAGGAAAACGCCTCATAATCACGCACATTGGGAACAAGTTAGGCTTTGTTGAAGGGGGTTTGTGTGCGTTTGAGTCCAAAAGGACTGGCGGTTATCATGAGGCGATGTGTGCTGATTCCTGTGAGAAGTGGTTCAAATGTACACTTCCTCGACTTGAAGATAATGCTGTTGCTGTTCTTGATAATGCGCCATACCACTCCCGCAAGAAGGAAAGAATTCCCAAGGCAAATACTAAGAAGTAGGATATACAGGACTTGCTAACAGCAAGGAATATTGATTTCGAAGATGGCATGTTAACGAAGGAATTGCTCAACATTGTTAACCAACACAAGTTAGCATATAATGCATATGCAGTTGATGAAATGGCTAGGGATGCGGGTAAGCGTGTTCTGAGAATTCCCCCATATCACTGTAAATTGAATACTATAGAACTGGTTTGGGCCGAATTAAAGGATTTGTTGCAGCGAAGAACAGGTCATACAAGTTGTTGGACATTAAAGTACTTTTAGAAGAAGCAATACAAGCAGTGACTCCAGATATGTGTAATAAATGTGTATGCCATGTGGTCGAAAAGGTTGAAAATGAAATGTGGAAACTGGATAACATTATAGACCAAAAGGAGGATACTTTCATAATAAACCTTAATGATGACAGTTTCAGTTCATCTGATTGAACGCGATTGATGTTGTGTGTTGTCATTTGCGATATGCACAATGACGATTAAGGTTCATCTTACGTCATTAATTTGTTTGTGTACCCCATAAATGTCGGTGTTCTGTTCGTTAATAGCCAGTATATTTTATGTTCCTTTTTGTTTGCTTGTCATTTCACGTGTTACCGTTGGCGTAGATAAATAGTACGACAGAGTGTGTTATTACTAACCATGTTAATGTTTATGTACTCCTACCATGCGGTGGGGCCACGGTGGTGTGGTGGTCAGACTACTCGCCTGGGGATCGTACCAGACGATGCCGCTGGAAGGCAGGTTTTCCCAGGGACCTTCCATGTCCCCCCCCCCTCAGTCTTTCATTCCGGCGCTGATCCATACTCATCTCACTTCACCCCCATCGGCTCTCATGGCCATGCTGTAACGACCTGCTCAAATCTCTCCACTCTACTCGTACCATACGGTCGTGATATTACATATTTGTCTACATGACATATACACGAACAGTTTCCTCAACCTTTGCATATTCGTGCATGTATTTCTCCGCTCTCGCTCCGAGCATTCCGTACACCCCTGTTTACGTAAGGCCGCGATCACGTGAACACTGCATATTATCACTGTCACAGCTTGCCTTCGATCACGTGCACTTACTTCGCGCCCTCTCTCTTTAACGCTAGTACACAGTAGAAGTCAGTATTTAAAGAAGAACCTGAGCAGGTAGGAATTAATACGTGCACACGCAGGCAGAAGGGAGGATGCTGAGACAAGAAAGGAGCAGGTAATGGAATCCCAGTATACACGCAAGCGAGCGAGCAGTTGCCATAGGCGCGCCGCGTCAGTGCCATGGTTCAACTTCAGCATTGAAAAATGTTTCCTGGCTGGTAAAATCACAATCAAGTCTCAGTTCTTCGCATGAGAAAACATTGCCAAAAAAAAATTATTCTAAACACAGAAGACCAATAAAAAAAAAGTACACAAACCACAATTAAAGTGAAATTCTTGAAGCATTTTGAGATATAATTAATTACCTTTAGTAATTATTCAGAATCTTGGAATGCAAATCCTTTCATGATATGCAAAACCATTCCAAAATTGGCGTCGCGGTGCCATCAAAGGAGCATTCCAGCTGTTTAGAAATCCATCTCCAGTAACAGAGTGTGGAGGCGCAATCTGACATCCTAGCAGGGAAACACTGCGCCTGCAAGGTATAACTTTTGTCAGGCACATCCATTAAGAGGGTTGCAGTACGACGGCGGCAGGTGGAGATTTTGATGCTCTGCTGAACCAAGAGGCGTTCCTGAGCCAAAATAAAGAACAGGGCACTCACAAAGACAGTACCTTGTTGACACACTTTCATGGCAGCTCAGCACGGCTCGGGTGGGGGGAAAAAAAAGGAAACAAACGCGTCATAATTTACAGAAATTATTAACAACTATGAACGGAGGACAAAGGAATTGAGTACACACATGTGCTTACAGTTAATCTTTCTTAATATACAAACAGTATAACCAGATGTCGCCTTCTAAGGATTTAAATGTTGCTAAATGTGTAGTACGAAATGTTTCGAGTGTGAAACGTGAGATCTACGGAAACTGAGAGCCCTATCAGTATGTTTCAACATTACAGTACTTATTTCTTGTTTGCAAAATCTTTGCTAGTCGGAAATGGCATGTATATTTCGGTAACAGTTTACCAACCAAATCTCTGTTTAAATCAGGCAATGAAAATAATTTCATAGGACAAGGTCACAAGTCTAAATGCGGACAGTAACTCTAGCCTGGTCCAGCTTAGAGGCAATTTCGTGTTTAGCAGCGTCGAGCCTAAGGAACACCTCGCCCAACAGTCAATCACGGTCAGCGTCACTAAGGTAAGATGAGGACAGTGACGGGATATTCCAGTGGTTAGAGGGAGGGGGTGGCTGATCTGACGATCAAGGATGGGCAAAGATGGAGGAACCCCGACTGAGTGGTGGAAAGCACTTCTAAAGCCCAAATTAAAGTGATGTTCTTATCCCGAGATACCTGCCTCTGATCATAAAAAAAAACTTCCGACAGGTCTTCGAATCTTATTAAATCCCTTAACGTGGTTTCCCAGGGCAAATAAAGACTCGGCGTATAATATTTAATGCACCAACTAAAACACGCCCCCTTGGACAAAAAGGACTCAAAATAATGTGCACTATCAATTACCACTATGTGAAAAGATTTATTAACTCCCAGATTGCCTCTAAACACAGAATAATTCAAATATCTCCATATCATCGATAGCGAGGATTCGGGAACAATAATTTTCCTAGCTCACCCACATTTTTTTCGCTAAAATAAAACCTCCCGTCTAACTCTACAAAGGAAGTCAAGACGCCTGCTACCGGATACACATTTACCTGTGCACACCAGTAGACAAAGAGCGGTTATTTAAACGGAATTGTCATAGCGGTGATGCCTCGTACGGATCACGGAAGTGTTACGATGGCCACGCAAAAATACTAGCAAGGACCGTACTGTAATAACTCTGGCGTCGTAAGAAAGGCGACATCTGTAGGCTGTTTCTAGATGTCGGTACCTAGCGACATGCAGATTTCAAATGTAAGACAAATAGTAAGAAATATCAACCCAGTAAAGAAGGAGTTCCATAAGTTAAGGGGCATTTAATGTATAATTAAATTTCCAGTGCGACTTTTTAGTAACAAGATGTGTCTCACATAATATAACATATCTTGAGCCTTCGGCAGTAACCCCAATCGTAGCGGTATTTTTCGAGCAATCACAGACGTTTCTTCACGGTACAGAAATATGTACTACTTTCAGATGACTTTTGATACTAAAATTATGCAATCAAACACTTTTTTTTCGCTTATTTCGTTAAATTAACTCTATATTAAAATTTATGTAAAGGGATATTTTAATGCTAAACAATGTACAGTTTTATGCCTCTAGAATTGTTATTTACCTTAATATTCTCAATATTGCCTGGCGCTTGTCGTGGGAGGATTTTTGCAACAGATACAGGCAAACGGAAGCCAATAGACCAAACATAATTCAACATTCCATAACGCAGTTTTAATTTAAATGTATATAATTATTTCACCTATTGTTCTATAATTGACACCAATTTGGCAATATAAGGCACCTTTCACCAGGCCTTATCTCCAGGTCATGCCTATAATTTTAACTACCCCTTTGCATTATATTCGACTTTTTGGCTTGCTTTCAGAAGGAAAGAAAGTGCTTATGAGATCACGTTCCTTTCAGTGCGGCTGGGCGTGCGTGTCTGTATGAGTATCCCTTAAAAACTTTTGTACGCGTGAACCGAACATTACCAAACGAGGTACAAATATAGCACTTAGTGAGACCATCTTACTTACAGTTTTTGATTACGTCGGATGCTTACTTACAAAATATAGGCCATTTTATAATTTAGGGTGTTATGTCATATCTTAGGGACCATTTAACCGATTCATACCAAATTTTGTATGGTGACTGTGCATCACGTAATCATTGGATTTAGGAATTCATATTGTTGTTGGTTCGCCATTTTGGAAGGTAGTGTCACATTTTTAATAAGCACTTATGCTATATTTATAAAACCAGATAACCAATATTCTTCAAATTTGGCTCTTAAATATTACTATGGCATTCATGTAAAATGTGCTACTTAAATCGATAAGGCACTCATTTTTAAAATAGCAACTACACAAATATTTAAAGCCGTATGAACATATAAGATTCATATATAATAAGCACTTATTTTAAAAATGGTAGCGATGCATATATTTTTGGTTTATTTGGTATATCTACCATGCAGTTTTGCCAATTTCTATCAAATTTATTATGCTAAAATTATTCATTCCAAGAACAAATACAGCTGAAAATATACTCGTTTGTCCGCTATTATGTAAAATAGTTCCACATGTAATAATGTAGTTTATATGTCATATATCGGGAAACAATTGGCCGATTCCACTTATGAGAGTAAACAAAGAGTGTGCAGTTTCACGCTGTTTAAGATTGGCACTGCGCCAGTTTTCCTTTGTATATTAATATTATAATGTAAAAGTCGTGCCATGTATTGATAATGGATATTAGTTTAAACATTACTTTAAATTAATATATGCTTTAATGTATAAATATATACTGTTTATGTCTATTTATTTTAAGAATATATATATAATACAAAAGTGATTTTCCTATAACAACTTATAAACTGCGTACTTATGTGCATTACATTATGGTTAGTATTTTTTCATATAATGGTGATGAAAATTTGTTTATTGAAGTGCTGCAGGCATAATAAGTTTCGTAACAATGGAAATAACATTACCACTACAAAATTAGCATTTTGTGAAAGTTAGATCATTTGATCAAACTTCTCTCTCATATGATGGTGCTTATGGCACTGTATGCCTATGACGGACCAAACACCATCGCCGTGAGTATGACTATAACTATTGCACCACTACCATGAGGAAATCCGAAACATGGTGGCGGAACGTATTATTGGTGACGAGTGTTGCTTATGATGCCTTATGATTGATAAAAATGAGAACTGTGCTAGACCTGCAGATGTCACCCTCCTGATCATGGCGTTGTTTAACAAAACACTGTAAATCTTTGGATTTAATTTTAATTTTCATATTCCGCCTACTCTCCTCTTACTTAAAAATCATTATAGCCATATATGTGGGATAAGACGTCACTCATATGCTTATCAGCGCCAAGGACAGGAAATACACTATCGACTAAAAAGTAATTGGGCACCCGTGAAGATAGGCAAAAATAGGGCACAACCCATGGCTACCATCCGACAGGAGTTTCATGCAGCAACAGGAGTTTCATGCAGCTCCATTGAAACATTGCGTACAGAGGTCCACCGACTTGGATATTTCGGAAGAGCAGCTGCACATAAGCCCCATATCACGACAAGCAATAAAGCTCGGCGACTCAGGTGGTGTTTGGACCGTCGCAACTGGACACTGGAGCAGTGGAGATCGGTTCTGTGGAGTGATGAGTCAAGGTTTACATTATTCCGGTCCGATGGATGTGGATGGGTGTGGCGTCTACCCGGGGAATGGCCTCTGCAGGAGTGTATAGTGCCAACTAGGAACTTCTGTGCTGGTGGAGTGATAGTGTGGGGCTGTTTCACGCCCTTCGGCGTAGGGCCGGATGTTTGTCCGTGATAGCATGAACACAGAGGCCTATTGTAACATTCTGGATAATGAAATGCTCCCAACATTGTGGCGTTTTTACGGAATGGACCTGTGTTACTTCCAGGATGACAATGTCAGGTGTCATGTTTCAAGGGCTACTATGCAGTGGTACGCCGACAACAATGTTCGCCAATTGGACTGGCCCGCCCAGAGCCCCGACCTCAACCATATAGAACATATTTGGGACGAATTGGACCACCGGATGAGGGCTCGTCAGCAGCGGCCAAAATCCATTACGCAACTCATGGAATTGTTGCAAGAGGAATGGCGACGAATCCCCGTGGATGTCCTGCAAACACTCGTAGAGAGCATGACAGGCAGGGTGGCTGTTGTTATAGCCTACGAGATTCTAACAGGGTGACAACCACCGAGCAAACATTGTGGACATGTGCCCAATTACTTTTTGGTCGATAGTGTACATTACAACGGAAACAATAAAAACCCATCAACAAACGGTCCAACTTCCATAGTTGATGGGGATGATTAAGCTCCTAGCTCAACGTTTGATTATCGATATAAAAATTACATCCGTCATACTAAGTAAACGAGGAAAATTTATCAAATTCAAAGAAACAAAGCAAAGGTCTCCTTATAGTATATTCCTAAGTCTCTTTCGCCTTTAGTCAGGGCGAAGCTCGCAAACGAAACCAGGTTTAAACCGCTTTCTTCCGTTTGACTCGACATTACACCAATATCAATAGACAAAGATGTTTGCCAGTTCCACAAAGCCATGAGTAAAATCCGGAATATGCATTACGGGCGGTGAAGAAAGCTCATGCTCTAAAATTTGAAATGCATTTTATTGCTTAGAATTACAGGAAAATTCAAATTCCACACTTTTTCTCTTAGAAATTCAAAGGCGCTGCCAACTCAGTAGATGTTAAATTAATCGTGAATAATAACTCAGTAGACCAAGAAATTTTTGTAAAAATTTTGGCAAAACACTGAGGTGAAAAATTAAGCATACGAGCCACCCAATCAAGGTTGACTTATAAACGGCCTTCACACAGCACATAGCCGAGGAATTTAATTTCCACGGAGCACAAGGTGACTTTCTCGGGGTTAAGAGTTGTACTTACTTCTCGGATTTTAAAAAGCACTTGGGAAGAAGGCAAGTGCTACCAAGGCCCTCACTATACACAATTATGTCATCGGCATAGTTAAATACTAATTAATTTTTATACTCGGTAAGAACATGATCCAGCACACGTGAACGACCCCGACTATCAAAACTTGTTCCCATCGGAATAAGGGAGGTCTTGTACTGATACCATGCCGTACTTAACACCTTATAATTTAAGCAAGATAGATCTAAGAAACACTGATTAAGGATGTTGTTAAGATATAGGATAAAATATTTTCATTAAAAGTGTAACTTTTAAAAGATATTTTTTGAATAATTTTTATTTTGTGATTAAATTAATTCTGATAAATCAATATTACTTGTGACCATTAAATCCCTTTATATTTATGCTAATTTTGAATATTTATTAAAAGTTATTACTACATGTGACTAAACTCCTGGACAATCACATATAATAAAATTCAAAGAAACACATAACAAGGAATTTTTATTTTTATATTTAATGTTCTAATATTATTATAAAAAACCAGTATATTATAATAGTAAGGATGCAGCATGAGTTTTTATTGAAATTAAAAAAAAAAATTATAAAAAATAATTTTTTGGCAACTAATTAACTCAAAAAGTTTCAAAGAAAAATAGTATTTTGATAAAGCAACAGTAGGTAATATTTGCGAAGAAAATTGAGAAAATGTTCCCAAAAAATAAGTCAACTATTAAATATTTTTTAATTTTTAAATATAAATAAATAAATTCAAGAAACATTAAGAAAATATTATAAAGCAAATAAAAAACACAATTGAAGATATTAAATTTAAAAAAAAATTTAATTGCATGATCACTTAACTGGTTAACATCTTGGAGCAGCATTATCATATTGTAATATAAAAAAATAATTCATCATTTACGCATATATATATATATATATATATATATATATATATATATATATATATATATATATATATATATATATATAGCTGATCAGGTCAAAATGTATTTTTATTTATCAAAGAAATAGAAAAATGAGAACAAAAAGTTTAATACCTTAAATAAAGAAAAAATATTTTATTTCCTCATGAAGTTAATAATTTTTTTCAAATTTAGATAGCTAGATATATTTATTTTAAAGAGTTCAAGTTGTAATCAATAAGAGTAAAGAATGCAATTAAGATAACCGTCAAAATATTTTGATATGAAATTTCATATCTATTGATAATGAGAGGGGTTCGTCATTATCAAAATATTAATTCAGAAGAAAAGTAAAATAATCTGATTATCACTGCAAAAACATGTTATTCAATGTTAAACAAAAATCTTATTTCTCATTAACACTAACCCTGTAGTAAATTTGCTGTGGTAACGAATTATGTGCTATCATCTTAAGTAAAGTGCATATCAGAAAATTCATTATTTATAACACCTCAAACCAAACATTAAAGTCGGTCTGAAAAAGTAGTTACTGAATTAAACAAAATATATATGTTCTATGCAATTCTGACCTTATTTACATTTAGGAAATATATGAATACTAAAATTTAAACCAAGGAAAGAGAAAAGCAAAGAATTTTATTCCATCATTCACTGCAGATAAAAAAATATGTTGTAATACCAAAATAACAAAATAACAAATATTAAAATGATTCTGCGATAAAAAAAATTTGAACCGTTTTGAAATAAATTGGTTGGTTCAATATAAAATTATCAAAATTAAAAACAAACTAAAAAACATAAATATTAAATACATTGTAAAAGGATTTTATTTAGGGGTCCAAGCACGAAACAGAAAAAAAAACAAGTTAAAGTGATCCCAAAGAAATTTTCGGATTTAACAAAAATAAATTTTTTCAATATCTTCAAACAAATTTGAATATTTACAATAAGATTAGGACCTTTATGTAAATAAAATCAGGAATAAAATGTAGCATAAATAAAAATAAATGTAATGTAATGTTCTTAGTTTTAATGGCAGGTGTTTGTAGACGAAAATGGCTTGAAAAAATGTTGTTGTTTACAATATAAACAATATACCTACACCAATTCAATAAAATGTAATTAAATCTGTTAACTGAAGAAGCAATATTTGAGGCATGGGGTTCAACTTGGGAATAATTTTCAGTTCTCTGAGTTCAAGTATATAAATATAAATACAACGTACAACAATGTTCACCTAGAGTTAACAAAAACCTACAAAATAATTGCTAAAAGGATTATAAATATACTATTTATTCTGCAAAATCTGAATTCTATCCAACATAAGACAATGTCGAAACTGTGTCAAAATTCAAAAATTTTATTAATTTCAATAAATTAGTAGAAAACATTGAAATGACAATAAAAATATTATGTCTACATACTTTCGGAAAAACTTTATATTAATGTATTTACATATGCAAGGGTCCTTTATCCTTGTTACTAGTTAAATACATAGTCATTATAAATAATAAATAATAGTAAATATAAAAATATTGTACCTTTTATTAACAAAAATATTAATCGTTTGATACGCCAACTCTAATTTAGCTTTAGAAAGGTAAATATTGCAGTGAATAATTTTCCTGTTCAATGTAGTAAAACATTTTTTCCAATAGAACGTAAACCAAAAATGAATTTGGCTGCAGAGAGCATAAATAAGTAAAATATAAATGCAAAAATTAGGTGAAAAAATTAAAAACTCTAAACATTTTTTAAAATTACAATTTATAATAATTGCATATATGGAGTGCTTAACGAAAATACATAGTTATCAAACAAATGAAGGGAACACCTACACTATGGAAATGAAAATCTTGTTCTATAAAGCTCTTTATACTGTATTAAATATAATGGAAACTGTAAACAAAAACATTTCTGTTGAAAGATCATCAAATGTTTTGTATTGTTTAAAAAATAGACACAATTATAAACAAAATTTCATCATTTTAATGATAAAAGAAGGAAATGAAAAAATTGGTTTTGGCAATGTAAACATATTTTATTTTTTCCGACAATAGCTCACCATCCACAGAATACTAACCGGGAAATTTATATTTTAAAATTCTATACTACTATAATTAAGTAGCGATAATGAAAAATTTGTTTTTCCATTTCTTATTATTTATTTTGGTAGTATAACATTTGAATACGACATTTTTTACAATATTAAAACGCTATATAAATGGTGAAAAGTGTACTTTGAAGGGATTGTAATTCTCCTACTTTTATTTTTTATTAAATATATTTTGAAAATTTTAATAATGCAATTTCTTCAGAAAACATTGAATATTATTCATAATAAATTAACATTAATATATTTTTAACAAATTTTCAAATATATTTTGATTAACAGAAAATTCATGTCAGAATATGTATGTACAAATTTAAATAATAATAATAAACATTATTTTAAAATTTCTGAAAATAATATATTTTTATTTTTATAAATGTTAAGCATATTTTGCTGAATTTTGTTTTTATTGTATTATACAAAATTATTTTCTATTGCTTTTTTTACTTAAAAAAATTATTTAAATAATAACCTAAAAAATTTGGGAGAAAATTAAAGTACTGTTTAATGTAAAATTCAAGAACTTTTTAAAATGTTAAATAAATCATACAAACGTACATATTTTTTATTATAGAAAAAGGGCGATGTATATATACACACGCTATCTTATGAAATGTATATAGTACCTCCTTTATATGTAAACTCGGGCACAGTTCTCAATAATACGAGGCAGAGGGCTCAATGTTGGTCAATGCTACACGATATTATTGGTGAGGACAGGGACGTTAGTGGCTTCGAAGTTGGTGTAGTTATTAGTTTCCACGTCAGTAAGCGATCTGTTGGGGCCATTTACGTCCTTAAGTTGCTCAGTTCAACGATCGGGGATGTAAATATGAAGTGAAAACAGGAAGGCACGACCTCAGCAGAACCCCTGCATGGTAGGTCACGTCTGTTAATTGAAAAAATTCATTGCGCATTCAAGAAAGTGGTACAGGAACATGGCCTGACACTGTGTGATACCATTACCAGTTAATTCCGCCGTGCCACTAATTGTGCAGCTATCATGATGACTGTGCGTCAGGAGCTATGAGGACTGGGGTTCCAAGTTCAGGCATGTACGCATAAACAACACATTTCGCCTGTAAACCAAAAGCGCCACGAGTTCGGTGGTGTCAGGAGTGCCGTCACTGGATATGCGTAATTTTGGCGGGGGCCACACGAGCTAGTATAACCGTTCGAGACTCAGCTTCAAGACACGTGGCTGTAAAGCACGCTTTCCACTGGTCCGTGCCCGCACGAACAAGGTGACGTCACGTGCTCGTGGGTCCCCCAAGACGACGTCCTCCTTCTCCCGGATGTTTACAGAGTTTGATATCGTGAGATGAAAGTGGCAATGTATATATATATATATGTATGTGACAATTCAGAAATACAGTATGACAAATGTCTTGGGAGGTGGATGTTATATATAATATGCTTTCCTTTGCACGAATTTCTTATCATTGCGACAAAATCATAATTCCCTTTACAGGCCAGTGTATTAATTCTACTGTACCATGGGATCCTGGCTATAATTTAGTGTTCATTTATTTTGCATTTTGTTGGACGTCTTTGCTAGAATATAATACATGTCAATAATAATTAACATACACTTAATACAATATTACGATGCAAGCAAATAGTATGTATAAGAAATATTTTATAATTAATAACTTCTCAAGCAAGTAGTGAACAATTATATGCAGTTTTGTGCACAATTTTTTAATGTTTACAGTTCTATATATATATATATATATATATATATATATATATATATATACACACACACACACACATAAGATAGTTCGGACAACAACAAAGAGAATAATCAAAATATACATTGCATGTGCAGCTCATGGATATTCAAATAATTTAGTGTACACCGTGTAAACTAAATATTTGGATTTTTTAATTGACTTTCTTTTAGAAATTTATATAATCTAATAAATAAAAAAGCTTATTTAAAGCAATCTGCCGGACTGCCTGAGCATATTATAATTTGTTTAGATATTTAATGTAACATGGCCATCTATTGTAGAGGCAGATGCCTATGTAGTGCCAGTGATAGCATACTGACTGGTGGCATGGTAGGCTTGTCTGAGGTTACTGTGTGTCCTGGATTTGTTATCTGTGTATGTCACTTTTTGTTTTACGAGAGCGTAAATTGATTTTTATTATAATCAGAAGTTATCGTTGTAATTATCCAGAATAAGGGCTTTTCCGGCAAACGGGAGCATAATACCTGCAAATGGTGTTAGTGGTCATTACTAATCACACTTATAGGAATTTTATTGGGGCTTCATGTAATTTGGAGTATATACCATGAAACATAATGGTGAGGAAGGCGATGAATATCGGTGTTTTTATGCTTTATGCGGTACAACATGAAAAATTTATGTCAAATATGTTTAGTTCGAGTCGCTTAATCGTGTTAAATGTCGAAATACCATTGAAAACGAAACCTTAATTTACAAACCATCATTCACGAGGTGTGTTTTTGTCGACACGTTAAGGTTATAAAGCTATAAACCAATGTAATCAAGTAATATTGTAATATGATTTAATTGTGTAGAATTTAAAAAAGCTTACCTTCTTCATATTCAACAGATGATTGTGCTGCATAATATGTAAGTAGTAGGAAAAATGTGTATACTGCATATCATACAAAAAACTTTCCCAATTGTTGTTTACTTGTAGTTTATGTATATCGTCATGATAAAATTGTTCAACAACAATGCACAGAGACAGGGAAAAAAACGCCCAATGGTTTTGGTGTTTTCTCTATTTTTGTCGTTTTCAAGTTAATTCAAGGTAATGGTGTCAAGGTCAAGGTTAAAGTCACTCCAAGATGGGGCTGGCAGTCAGTGGCGTAATATACTTGCGGTCATTTATGTATTTATTGCGATATTTTAAAATGTTTTTAAGGAAAAGAGGACATTTTTAAGGAATAAAGAGAAATTTTTAGGGATAAGAGGGAAATTTCTAAGGAAAGATGGCAGCTAGGGGGATCGGAATTTTAAAATTATTTTCACAATAAATAAAATAGTATATTTAACTTTTTAGTTTTTCTTAAGGTTCTGGGTTTTGGCTTCAAAGGTCATGGGTCAGGCTACCATTTGTAATATTGCAAAGGAATGTTTTGCAGATTTTACAAGAAAAATATTTGTCGTTTCACAAAGGATTTTCTTGGCAACAGGGTTTTCAAGGATTTTTATTGTAAAAGTGCAATAAAAAATTTAGAGTGCATTTCTGCTGAGTCACTACTCATGCTGCTGCTAAAATAATAGTCGTTGAGTATCTGACGTTAAAAGTGTAAAATTACTGTCCACTTCGCTACTTGCTTCAAAAATTGTTGCCAACAAAACTAGGTTCATTGTAAAAGCCAAATTTTCAATAAGCAATTAGGCCTATTTCTTTTTCTTGTAAAATACATCAAGGTTAAGCCCGTATCCAGATTTCCAACAGAATTCCAATACTCTTTTTTTTTTTGGAATTTTATTGATTTTGGTAATGGTAAAAACGATGGCTGCAAATAGTTCAGCAATTATAATTATATTATCGCTAAGTAGCGCTATTACTATAAAACATCGACATATTTTTCTGCTTCAAAACCCTGCGTCGTATAGGCCTATATACAAACACAGTTCACTCCAACAGAAATTTGGGAAACTTAAATAATTCAGCCCACGTGTGCCCAAAAAACTTTTACACAACACGTCAACGAAGCAAATAAGATAATACCTTTTCACGGACATTATTCACTAAAAAAAAATAATAAAAACAAACCATTGAACACTTAACTACCCACGTGGGGAGGCAACGAAGATGAACAGACGACAGTGCAGAGCGGTTCAGATGTTTCTGGAATACCAACATAAACAAATAAAACAATTAATGTTCCTGCAATACGAAATTGTATGTTTGATAGACCTGGGATAATTTCTAATGTTAAAGCATTGACTACAAAATAAAATGATTATGTTAAAAAGTGCTAGGGTTAATAATAATTTATTGATGAAATAAATTATGATTTCAGAATCAAAACCATAAATTTTCTTCCCGAAAATTGTTTTAGCAACCTTTCGAATTTAAGATCGACAAATTCCAAAATTATTCCATAATTATTTCCCTAAAGCAATAATTATTAGAGTGAAAAAATATTTCAGTAAACTGCTTTGTAGGATAGTTATTGCAAGTACAATACATATTAGTTTATTCCAGTAACTTCATCCATTGTGTAGTTAAAATAAAAATCAGCAAAACATGCATACTGAGGTTATTTGGAATTTTATCATTGGTAATTTGTCAGCTTCTAGTTGACGAAACGCTGAACGCAAAATTACAAAAAATACGTAATTAATTCTGCAGACAATTGGGTTATGTAAACTTGTTGTTAGCAAAACATGTCAAGAATTGGCAAATAATTAGTGAACCGTGCAGAAATGTTACGAAACAAATTGGCACATAACTCATTAGAAAACACGAAACCAAAACAAAACAGTCGTGCCCTCGCCGGGATTCGAATCCGGAGCCACTCACGCTACAAACGAGCGAGCATACCATTTTGTGTTTTTTCAGTTGACTCTATTGACCGATACATAAGCCGTGGCACTGAGCGTGAGTGTCGCTGGCAAGTGTTTTTTGCAAGTGCGTGTTTGTGGCAGTTGACGAGCTCAAGTTAGGCTGACCTGGTGACAAATTCACAGGTCAGATGTGCGCGATATGCGAACTGGAAATCTGCCGCGGAGGAACTGCGACGCGAACTCCCCACCCTCCCGACTACAATTCGGCCGCTCTGCCCCTGAATTATGAGGTCAGAGCACCCACTGACTATGGGTGTCGACGATCGACAGCATCGAAACACCAACATTTCGGAAAGCCTCATTAGTAATTGATGTTAACGAACATGAGCATTTGCAGGACCAAAACTAAATACCTGGATTCTAATTCAGAAAATATCAATGTTGAAATAAATGTTGAAAATATGGCAGATACAATAGTACACCTGGTAAACGTATAATGCAAGTCTAAAAAAAGCAATCCCAACAACGCCAATGGAACACGAAAGAAAAATAATAAACGTACTTACCCAACCCACGTAAACATTTACCAGAAGACGCAGAAGCCATTTATTTTGACTTTTCTTCATAATCATAAACATACACGACCTGTCAGTGCCAGAGCTTGCGCCTTGCACAAACGTGATAGAATAAGCATGTGCACTGAAGCAGGATTGCATTAAACTTTTCGGTAACTGTCCTTGGAATTCACCATTTTATCAGCGTCTAATTAAGTCACTCTTAATCAACTGCGCACTTTCAGTGAAAGAAAACTGCTTGTCAGTTGGTAAAGTTTCCCGGCAAAAATTCACCGATTTAACAGCGGAAAGCCTTAAGAAGGACCATAGTCTGAGTCATTGGGGCTGTAACCGATTGAAACACTGAAATTGTCAGTGATTCTGTCTTAGAGTGTAGAACAGAACTATAGAATCATCTAGAATTACAGAAGTTAAATAAAAAATGTGTTAATATTTAGAGTTGACATTTATTGCATCTCGTAATCTGAAATGTAAACAAAACAACATGCAGGAGACTGTATAGTAATAAATATTATGATTATAGTTTCGTTCTTAATTTCGTATAACCGAAGCAGTATTGTAGTATATAAATATTTACAACTGGTGAAAAGAAAGAATAGATTCTAGATCATTATCCCTACCATCTGATAGTGACGGTGAATTCTGAGAAGAATATACGTAAGTGACTGGACAAGAAGATTGTGGTCTCTGAAGCTCCTACAGTGGAATCCATTAAGGGGAAGTTCAATCAAGACGCTGTCAGATGATGCGCGTGCTGTTGATTCTCTCCCCTTTCGAAGTGTTGGGCGAATTTACAGACCGTTACAACTGCAACATCTGCATTTGAAAGTTCTATTTGTTTGCAGTACCTAATTGTTTTACAGGTAAGGAAGGAGCGAGAGAAGAAACATTTGATATGTATCGGTTTTAAAGAACCTCTTTACCTGTGCGCTTCTGATAGAATGCCGCAACTCTATTTGAAGTGTTTCTACAGGTCTCCTTTCACGTTGCAGCTGAAACCTGATCTAGTTTTCAGTAGACAGTTAAATCTTATTTGCCCCCCCCTCCCCCCGCCCTATTTCACTTGCATCAAGTTGAGTATAGGCTGTTCACGGCGAAATGAGCACTTTTGAAAGCCCTACTTAAGATCTACTTGTATACACTTTGTGTGTTCTTCCGCCTTATGTAAATTAACACTGCTATGGGCCTCACCACTTTATTCATGCATCGGTCAGGTGAAACTGTGGAACTAACAGGAAAGTGGATATTTTACAAATTTCGTAATTTTTAAACTTCCGGACATAAAAAAACAACATAAAGCGAAAGAAATAATATTTAGGTTATCACAAATGGTTACTTAACACTGGATATTCGACGTTAAGATATGGAGCTACTTTCCCTTTATCGTGACCAACTTTACTGGGTGCATGTCAATAAGTGCGCCCGTGAAAATATATATGCAGGCAGGGGCAGTGACATTTTTCTAAGGTTGATTTCAAAAGTGCTCACTTTATAGTGAACGGCATTTACTAGAGCTGGCACTCTCATAAATATTTCCAGACGTCCTGCAAACAAAAGGACTGTAATTAGACCCACTGTTTCAACTGCTAGATTGTTGTTTGCACCTAAAATAGTTCAAAAATGTTGTAGCATTCAAAACAATGGCCGCAAATATTTGTGAACATTTTTAGGTGCAAATATATTTCATTATTTAACCACAGAGCAGTACAAAATTTTACATATTTCACTGACTGTAGAAATGACATACTTGTGAAACACATACGGGTAGTTAGGTTTATTTGGCCCGAGGAGCAGAGTTGCCGCTCGCCATGACATCACAGACGAAGTTCGCACTCGGTGGTCTTATTGAATGTTCATCTTTCCCTCCCCCCTTTACACTCTCAACCATTCCCAGCAACATTTTACACTAAAAATTATTTTAATAAAAAATGTATTTTATAAAAAATTTAATTTAATAAATTCTTACATTATTGGCTCGCAACCTTCTATCTATAACAATGATTGCCTGTTTCCTATTTACATATTAAAAAATACACCAGTAACACTGCAGGTAATTTGTTTTTTTTTTATATTTATTGATTTTTATAATATTTTTTAATTAAAATATTTTTATTGCCTAAACATTTATGGCGCAGAACATCATTGGGGTACTCATGATCCCTTCCAGCAAAAATAAATCACACCAAGGAGTTGTTATAATACAATTATAAGAAAAAATAATTTAAAAATATTTTAAGATTAAAAAAATTAGTCATAAGTATGCAGTGTTATATATCACAAGTCACGTCTTTCCCAAGCAGAGTGCGATCTTGATGTAACCCAGCAAGAGGACTGCCATATTGGTTTTCATAGGTATTGCCGCCTACCCGACCCTCCCCACTCCCCAACCACGACAGCTAGTGCTACATCATCCAAGACACAGTACCCTCACCCCACCATACACACATCCTCATCCACCCCCCAGCGACCCATCAATCTCGTCTCCCCACTTTTCTCTTACATCCTACTACACCTCATCATTCTCCGACCACCCTCCCATCTCATTATTTCTTTGACAAAATATGTAAAAATTAAAACGGTATATGACATGGTCCAAAGCATCATCAGAAATTATATTGAAAGAATCAATTATGCTCCCCTCCAAGCCAAAAAGATACCCCAGCAAACAAGGAAATTACGGGCCAGAATCGGGCGGTTAAAAGTCAAAAAAGACCATGCTGTTAAGAGCTAGCTAACTTCTTGCCTATTCAAAACGCTTTCCAAAAGTTTGTCGGCAAAAAGACATCATATTTGTATCATTGTTCTGATAAAGAGCAGTGTTTCGAAAACGTTACCGGGCCGTAATAAATACGATAATGGCCAGCCTACCAGAAAGACAAAGATGCTGTATGGGAATCGGCCCAGAAACATTTTAAGATGCTGGCAACTTGTTTGCTCTGCGATATCATGGCGACATATTTTCGGTGATATACATATGTTATCTTAAAAAATACAGCAGGCCGTTGTGTTTTTTCTAAAGGCTATAAATCTGTCTCGAATAAGACCTCATGCTGTTGTCAAATGGCTATCTTCTGGCATTAAAACGACAATTGCCGACAGTGCAGATATCGGGCCGACACTTTGCCGACAGGTTGTGTTTGCTGGGACATCACCTCGCTCCCCTTCACACCCATACCCCATCCCACGATCATGAACACACACCATCCCCCCCCCTCCACTAACTGGCCAACCTATATTCACACACATAATCCTTTCGCCCTTCGACATTCACTCCCATCATCAAACGACCATGAAACCCTCCGCTATCGGGACCACGGTGGCTGAGCGGTTAGCTTGCTCGCCTCCCACCAATGCGATCCAGGTTAAACCCCCGGCCGGGCCACCCCGGATTTCCGCGTGTGGGAATCGTGCAGGACGATGCCCTTGGCCGGCGGGTTTTTCTCGGGGATCTCCTGTTTCCCCCACCCTTTCTTTCCGGAGCTGCTCCATACCTCCCCTCCCCTACCCCCTCCCCCAAACTGTCAGACTCGCAAAGTATCGACTCCTCTTATCCTTTCCACGAGCCACCCACCTTCTCACACTCCTCTCGCGAGTTAGGCACACAGCTGGGCGGCCTTGTCAGAACAACTGTGGAACAATCGAACTTAAAGGAATCGCTGCATTCATAAATCATTTACATTATTTTAATTACAACTATCTTAAGTTTGGAAAATTCCCAAACCTTAAAAAAAAAAAAAAGTTGAACGTATCGAAAATGTATTTTTAACATAAAATCGGATTTTTAAATTTTAACGATGTTAAACTTGCACTTTCCCAGGGAAGATGGAAACAGTAAAAAAAAATTTTCAAGGAGGCAAATGTATTTATACCCACCACCTTTCGAGCGGGAGGTGTGCAATCTGACGATTCATCTACCAAGCTCACGACAAAGCAACTGCTTAAATCGTGTATATTAGACATCCCAACAAAATGGCCACATTTCCTCATAAAGTTATGCAAATTATTAATGTATTAAATATTTCGCTCTATTATTTTTATATTTATTCTCAATCAGTGCATGTAGGACTCGTGCTTGTGTCTATTTCTAAGCTATTTTGTTTAAATTCATCATATTTTGAACTTTAAACATGTTTTATATCCAAGAGATGTATCGTTGATTTCATTACCTTCAGTCATGTGTAAATGTAAAATCAGTTTATGTGCATACACAAGTATTAAAAATGTTTTTATTAGTTTTAACTATTCATACAGTGAACCGCATTTTTACAAGTCGAATCTTAAGCAAGCAAATATTTACACATATATAGGTAGACGAATATAATTTGGGAACTCTTAGTATTAGGATCATTAAATTCAATTTGAATGCATCATTTCCATCTCCAGGAATGTAGACATTCATGTATAAGCCCTTATAGAGATAAATATAAGCCAAATTAAAATTAATTCTTTATTCATTTTTTTTTCAAATGAAATGAATTTTTGAAAGGGTTGTTACAAGATCTGGTTTAAATAACAAAATAATATTCAATTTATATTTTTCAAAATGTATTAAACTATGATTTCTCGACAGCACTCAAAAATTTCATGTTCGTCCATGTAAAGTGCACATACAGTCCTTCGTTAACAGTTCACTTAATAGATTTGGGCTGTTATTGACTAGGTCTTGAGAGTAGATTCGTTAGCAAGAATCCAAGTAATTTTGACACTTATAAATTGTGTGTCGTCATACAGTAAGTTTAGATACAAAGTCTTCATAGCAGACCCAGTCTGCTCGGCCGCTATAAGTGTCTTCGGCGACGATTTGGTGGGTCGCTTAAAGCCAAAGGAGTCATAGGATCAAATTTACCATCTCTCACAACTACTACCATGAGTTATGTTACAATAAAAAAATATATAATGCATGTTGGGAATACTGGGGCACTAATCATAATGGCTGGTTACTAAAGTATTACATTAACGTTAATATTATTTATCAGAGGAAATCACTACAATTACATCTCACAAGGAAGTTAAATAAACGGAAGTTATTCAGCGGATTTGTGACCTCTGTATTTTAAAAATGAAAAATATTTACAGTGACATAAAAAAATTACTTCTTTAACAACAATCAATCACATAACCAAAAAATTACTCAGTTGGTTAGACCATATAGATCTATAATATTTTCAAAATAAAAAAATATATATATGAATTCCAAAAATTGTTGAATCCTACAAATGGTAATCGGAAGGGAACCAGATATTTATATTTTCCATTAAATTGGTCACAGTGTTAAATACCATACTTCAGGCTTTAAGAAATGAAATATTTTGATTCTGAATTCCAAGTTATTTTTCAGTCTGTTCGTGCAAAGTACAAAGTAATTATTAGTTCAAGAATTAATAGTTATAAACATTAAATTCATATTTGTGCGTAAAAAGACTCTCTGCATCCTGACGCCACGATAAGCTACAGTAGCATCTTGATTCCATGCCTTGCTTGGGCATGCTTGGGCATAGCCTGCATACAATTTTGATACAGAAGAACCACAGAACGAGAAGGTTATTGTTACAGTAACAGGAACTTTAATTTCGAGACATACTTTAAATGCCTTGAATGTTTGAATTAGTTGAATTACTTTATTGCTTGAACCCTTCGTAACGATAGAGACAAAGCAAAAACTGGAATTAGATATGAGACCTAAACTTTTATAAAGATTAAGTGAAAACCATGATCGTAGAACTTACCTGTAATGAGGGTTCTGGAGAAGCTTATGTGTAGTTGCTCATATTAATAGTGTGAGCATAAGCATTCTGGCCCAACGGAATTATAAAACGACCTAAGTGCCATTCTATAAAACTGGTGAGGGGGTGTCTCACCCTCCCACACACCCCTCACTGGCATAGATGTGCTGTGATTGGCTGATGGGTTCCTCTACACCCCCTCCCAATGCCCTCTCTCCCCTGGGAGTTGTGCTGTGTCTGACTGGTTCCTCTCCACCCCTCCCCACCTGAAAGGTATGATGGGATTGGCTGTTGGCTGTGTTGGTATCCTTTTGGCTGACAAACTGCCCAGGCGACATTTGGGGACTTCGTTTCACCGGAGGTGTGATGACCCTGTTTGTCGGGCTGTCGTCAGATGAACTGCCGCCAGATTGGGATCTCTAGCAACCAGTGCGCGGAGTGGAGTACTACATGGTTCGAGACCATTTGAGAGCAATTAAGCATAATTAGACATTATCGCATAATGTGTAATTGTGCAATTAGATGAAATTAGTAATTGCATAATGAGTAATTATATAGTAAGTACACATGTTGACCCTTCGGCTGCCGAACCGCATTTGAGGAGGTTGGAAGGTGAGTGTAGTATATAGGCTATGGTGATGGGAGAGGTTTCGACACCCGACAAGGGTAAATAAATGTAATTAGTTTTTTAAATTGTGCAATAAATGACGATTAAGTATGCAAAATGAATAAGTATTTACACACTAAGAACTTAGAATGAATAAGTAAGTACCCGCTAAATTATTGCAATGAGTAAGTACAGAGTTTCAATGTCTAAGTATGTACTTGCATAATTAGCAATTGCACAATGTCTAGGTACCGATAGTATTTACACACTAAGTATACATCCACTCCTTACTGCTGTCCACTCCCAACTGAGTTGCGATTGGTAATACCTTTAATTATATCCGCCCACCATGTTGGGATGTGGTCAAGCACCTCACCGGCCATGCCAGAGCCTGGCAGTCTAATCCCGCACTTCCTACTCCGCTGCCAGGAGAGCACGACTCTACTCACTCCCGGCCACCGACTGAACGTGATTTGCCACACCACTGCTCAAGGTGCTAGGTTTTGCGAATAGGTTACTATAGGGAAACTCCGATGGGTGCAACCACCATATTGGATCGTGTTAATATGTAAAGCAGAAATTTATTTCAAACATGCTTACTATAATTTTGTAACCAGCCAGCTTTGGTTCGCGTGATGCCCCTGGCAATAGTCAATATTAATACTTGAAAGTATATCAGTGTGATGAAAACTACAATACTCAGTAACATTAACGTAAACTGTATTATTCAGTTCTTAATACTGTGAAGGTGTAACAGAGATGTGTCAGTGTGCAACATTACACGACTGCACGCTTCAGGTCAACAGCGATGCGCCGGCGTACAACGAACCTGCGTGCAGCGCTGTAAGGTTCAAGGATCTACCTTTCACGGCACATCGGGGAGCCTGTGACGGCCCTCCTGGGTACCAATAACTGGGTTACTAGAACTTGCAAGGTAAAAATGAATCACTGCTGTGAAAATTGCGATGCGAAGTGAACCGAATGTACTCTGAAATTTTAGCACACAAGAAAAATTTTCTAATCACATCAGACATTGTGAATGAACTGGCATTCCCTCCCAAATAATTTTTTTTATATATTTTGCATCCCACGAAATTAAATATGTGTATAATTTCCTACCATGAAACTTGAGGGAAGACAGGATATTATCTCATATTTACTGTGTGAGAATTATCCACTTGGAACACAAGCTTTAACAAATAATATTTTTGCTAATCAACTGCATATTAGAAGAGATTGTATTATTAGGAAAATAGAGCAAATTATTCACCTAACAGAAGGTTATGATGTGCCAGACAATGTGTCAGAAGCAGCGACTGAAATACTATAAGTAATTCGTGTGTGTGTATAACAGTGTGAGTGCCAATTGTCTTATGCAAAGACTATGTATTTATTTTAAATAAATATGTGCTAAAGTTCTTATGCCGAGTCTGTGAGTATTATTTTTAATATTTCTTTTGCATAGACTGTAACTATATTTGTGTATGGAGTCTCTATATGTGACGAACTTTTTATTCAAAGATTGTAACTATTTTTGTGTATACATTCACTCTAAGTAATGTTGCTGTGTGCTATCCCTCTATTAGTAATGTTCTGTTGTGTTCAAGGGCTTGATTACCACTACGATGTACAACACTCATTTATTGTGTAAGAACTTTCAGTATCTTATTCCAACGACGATAATAGCACAAAAATCTTGCCACCTCGCCCATGGCGTGATTTACCTCCAGAAATACTAAGTATGTATCGCTTGCAAACATATGAAGTGCATGATTTGAAGTGGGATCCTGGCTTCATTTCTAATGAAGAGAGAATCCACTACATAAATGAAGCAACTATTTCCGACTACCCGCTTTTCATTTTTGGTAAATCTCAAAATAAATTCGTAAGAACATTAACAAATACTCAAATAATTAATAATAGAATATGCTTTGGTTGCAGTAACTTTAATTCATTAGTAAAAAAAGTATTTAGCCAATTTACATAAGTGTTCTACACCAATGTTTTGTTCCCAATGCAAAATAGAAGTGTTGCAGAAGTTTATGTATGACAACCATTTATATGTCTAAAACAAAAAAATGTGTATACGAAAGGTAAATTGTGTCGTAAAAAGAACTTGTATTTTAGTAAGAACAAATGTATGTTAAGAGTAAATATTACGCATATCATATTATTTACTTAAAATTAATCCACTGTTGTTAAGAGAAATTGTTGTATTTTAGTAAGAACAAATACATGTTAAAAATAAAGATTATTTTTATTTAAAGAAATGTACTATTGTAAGAGAATTTGCTTGTATGCTAAGAGTAACGAATATTTTATTAAAAGAAACTCACTATTGTGAAAGAACTTGTATTTTAGTAAAAGTAATCAACATATGTATGTATGTAAAAATATTTAAGTAAATTAAAGAAAATTAATATTTCAAGATGGTTTTATTAAATATAGACTCACCCATTAAAAACAGTATCTCTTTTTATTAACAAAAATATATTTACTGAGAACCTCTCTCTCACACACAACACACTCACTTTACTGGTATAAACTCGTTTTTCCATATAAAAAATCACAAGATTCTTTTCACTCGATGCACTGTTTTGTAGACAGAATATATTAATCATACAAGATTTTTCTGCTAAATGGGTAGGTATGTCAAACTTAAGAATGAAAATATATATTATACTTTTGGAAAAGTAAAAAGTTTAAAGGTTTAAAAATCACTTTACATTCACCTGAAAAGAATATTTTAAATTCACTTTACATTTGAACAAATATTTAACAATAGTTTAAATAATACTTAATAAAATTCACTTAACATTAAAAATGATTTAAAGGCCGTCTATTTAATTCAGAATTCCTCTCCTCCTTCCAGCAACCTATTCTCTCGCCGACAATGCATGTTTGAACATAACTTCTGTTGGGGAGATGGGATGGGCAGGAAGGGGATGTCGGTGATACAGGACTGTAGCATGTTGGTGGTGGTGAGAGTGACCCCCTGGAGGCAGAGTTGAACATTTTCACCTCAGCAGGGCTCCAGCTCATTGTTGGCAAGAGATTAGTTTGAGGTGGAGGGGAAGATGGCTTAAACAATCGTGGTACACGAAAGCATAACAATTTTCCTTAACTCGAGAGTTAGGGGGCCGTGTATCTCTTCCTTCACATGCGACATGGTGGCAGGAGCCCACACAAGGGAGGCGACGACAGCTTTTCCCACAGGCAGGGAGGGGTTGGCGCGGCAGGACCCCTCACAGGCAGAGAGGACTCGGTGTCTGTGGCGTGCGGTTCGATTACAGGTCCCTAGGCATGAAGATCTAATGGCCTTGTGCAGACTTCTGGCCACCTCACCACTACATGCTATCCTCCTTGTTGTAAGGCATGGCAGATCAAGCATCGTCTACTCTTCGATAGCCCTATTCTCTTCAGTCGCTCGAGATGTCACGGCCTCCAAAAATCCATCCTCGTCCGAATTCATACTCAGGATATCATCCTCTATTGTGGATGATGTCAACCCGAATAAATAATATTCATAGTTAGTCGAATCCATTTAAATGTATATACTGTTTAAAACAGTGTAATCTGTCATAGTTAAAACTATGTAACGCGTCCACCCGATCACCAAAAGAAAGAAGAGGGGAGGAGGCGGTTCACCCCAATATATTTTGTATTCAAAATTTACTCGAGAAGTTCTTTCCTACGAATCAGGTGAACCAAAGAGGTTCCCACAAATCAAATCCACCCCGAAGCATTAACTTATTTCTTTGATGCACACCACCATCCTTAGAGAATATCCTCCTACAAATTTTCTTTAAACATTTGCCCTTTCCCAGATCTGTCACATGTGTTCCATTGGTGATGCCTCAAGGGGTGATCTAATGTAAACTCTTACGATGTCGGTTTACTACTCACGAGCCATGAGCCTTTGTAAAGCCTTTCCACCTAACTAAGGACCTGTTCTTTTCCCTCTTAATAACTTCTTCAATTAAATACTGATTTGGCGAACTAAAGTTCTCTAATTTAAATGACTAAAACCTTGCTCTAATTGGCTCGTCACTGTAGGTTCCCAAATCATGTATGGGAGGAAATAATTCTTTATATAAATAATTTTTAATAACTCATACTAACAATTAATGGTATATTTATTTTCAAAAGGGTATTTCCGTTAAGAAACACAAACATAATTGGCAACTTTGAATTTCTGTTACTCTTCATCAAACACTTTCGCATCCCTATATACAGTTTTTAATACAACAATGTCCTTCACATTAATATGCACAATTTTTATAATTATATATCACAAATTATATAATTTTATTAATTCCGGCAGAATATCCACCCATATGTAACTTCCATGCAATGTGAATTATTACCATATTATTGTTTAAGAGTTTAGTGAATCTTTCAACCACAGCTGTTTTAATCTCAGAATATGTTAAATAGCGATTTATCCTGTACTGTCATAAGTTTCTTAAAAATAACATTGAAAAACTTTGTCCCCTTATCATTATGCGAGTTCCGAGGCACTCTATGTTATAACACACTTTTCATAGCACTAGTAACTTCTTTTGCACGCTTATTGTTTAATGCTATATCCAGGCAAATTTTGAACAGACATCTGTTACTGTTAGAATATATTTCTAACCAATATTATTTAGAATGCAAACTAACATCCATTAGTCAGTTTCAAATAAGTCATTCAAGCCTAATGTAATAACCTTCCTTCTTGGAAAATGAACCCTGGCAGGCTCATGCAGTTATTTTGCAAGCTTACTGAATTTAATGTTTAATAAATACAGCCTCCATCAGTACACTCCTCAATAATCGACACTATCTGTTTTGTATGTGAATTATTGCCAGAATGTTTTGAAGCGATAAGCAATTTTTATTTGTCAACTAACTCGTTTGGGATGTTCCAATATACATGTGAAATCGATCGCACACACACACACACACACACATATATATATATATATATATATATATATATATATATATATATATATATATATATATATATATATATATATATATATATATATATATATAATACTCACACACACCACTTCCTACAGTCTCCCTCAATAAATATATTTCAGGTGATCTTCATTACTTCCTGATTTGGTTTTGTGAAAACAAGCATTTGTGCATTTTACAAGTTCCTTATATTTTTCAAGTCAGAATTGGTGTATCCATTTGGAAACTTTTTAGACAATAATTCAAAGAGACCTTGAGTCGCACCAGTCGCATACTCACATACTAGAATTTTATCTCCAGGTAAAAATGTAATTACTGAATCTCCCAGGAACCACATGTTCCCAGCTCTGTATACACTAAATGTGTCGCAAGCAGGCAACACACGTTTTAAAACAAGATTTTTATTAGTTAATTTAGAAAGTTTGCAAATTACTTGTTTTTTCTTCTAATGTGCCTCTATCTTAATTTAGGTGTGTATTTTATTATACGTTTGTATTGTTTCATGCAATGTCTACAATCTACTTGTTACATGTTTAAATTCAATCCTCACTTAAAACGTCCCTCTCCATTCTCGTGTGCTTGGATTGCAAATATTTCTCTTTCACCACACTTATAACATTATGTAATTCTGAAGTAGCATCAGACATATTATATTATTACTTCATGTACACATTGCATATTTATATATAACATATTGTGCTGATTACCAGCTGGAACATTGGTTCGACTATTCGGTATTATTTATGTTCTGTCAACCTTATTTAAAAGTACATCTAATTTACTTCTAATTCACATTCTCAAATCATTAAGAACAACAATTAAGCATATCTTCACACCCTCACATTTCTTTTTTAAGTGGGTATGAGTAAACAAACATAACGAAGAAATAGTTTTATTACTAATTTCACCAATTAATAACATGATTAAAATCTTGCATTATTTTGGTAAGTTGCGATTTAATAATGGTGTTTAGCATTACATTTAATTACCTTGTTAAGTGATCTGAATGTTCGCCTAATCTAGTTTCAGTATTTTGCAATGCATCCAGCATATTTTCTAAAATGTTAGAAATTAATGTCGTATTCTTATATATATTTTTATTCTCTTCACCCAACTTTATTAATTTCTCTTACATTTCAGCCATTTGTGATTTAAATACATACAACACAATAGCATTTTAGTTTTCTCTACAAGTATTATATTTGCCGCATCAGTATCTTTCACTGGCGCACCGACATTACATAATATATGATAGTTCAAATCATAATTATCATCGTGAGTTCTGGTTAAGCATGTATTTAATGACTCCATCTTATACGGCTGTGTCAGAATTTTGAAATACTTATTCTTCATCTGAAAGTATAAAACTGTCCAATCCACAGCAGTATCTCCTTCTTATGGGGGAAGTGCGTAAATAATTACAAGAAAACTCTACTTATCTTTCCAACAGCAGAAACATATGTCTTTAAACTTTGTAAATGACATGTCACCATTGATTTGGTCATTGTAAATATGCTGTACATTCAAACTATCTTGGAAACAATTTCCATAATTACATTATTGTGCAAATTATGTTTGGGAATTCCGCCGTAACTCTGTGATAGGCAAAAAAAAAATTATGTCATAATGCCTGCCAAAACTGAAATACTGTTGAATTTCACCTCGAGGCCCACTCCATGTGTCATTAAATATAAAAATTTAATTTGGCAATGCATCATTTGTAGGTGTTATATCGTCTTTATAACTGAAGGGGGTATATTGAGCACCTTCAATTGATGGCAAAATACTCGCTAACCATTTATATTTGTCTTGCTGCAATTTTTTCGAAAACAAATACATATTTTCAAACTTAACTCAGTTTGAGTATTCTAAAAGTGACATTAAAACACAATTTTTCCCACAGGATGAAGGACCAGTTATTATGCAATGTATATTTTATGGTTAAAGTATTCCATATTTTTTGCATTTGTTCAATTACATTTTCATACTTAGTAACAATTACCAGAAATTGAGCACTTTGCGTTGCAACTTTCATATTAAGCAAACTGCAACATACTAATGTAAAAACTATATGAACACCTGTATATATGGTCGAAGTCAGTTGTAAATAATGTCACATGCTAAATACATTACAAAAGCAGAGGGGTTTTAAACATACTAATTAATAATCTGCCATTTGAATAACATTTCCCAAAATATAATTTTTGTGGTCCAGGAACCAAACTTTCGAAACATTTAGCACATAACAATCAAGGAATAAATGCATTAGATCATTCCTGTAAGAGCACAATATAACTTATGCACAAATGAACATTTTAAAACTGTGATATATTGCAGATACAATTTTATCAGAGAAAGCCTAGAATATTAGGAAGAGTTCCTGTGTCTCAACCTGGGAGAAACTTGGTGCTTGGCAAGCTGGAAAAATTATGCTAACCAATGAAAAAGAGGAATGGGTCTTCACAGGTCAAAGAAAGTAGGAAAAGTCAAAGGCAAGAAGAAAGGTGGCATGTTGCCATTCATTTCCCCCACATTATCCACCCTTCGAGCTCTTATGACTGGAGTATCGGCCATTAGTAAAGCAGTTAAACCGACTGGGAAAGGGATGTTTCTTCGCCCAAACAAAGTTGGTAAGGGAATTTGGAAAAAAAACACCAAACATAGGTATAGGTGCACTAATTCCTAAGTGACCTCCCACTTTGCCAGCTCACCAACAGACATCCTTGTGTACTCCAAGAAATGTAAGACTCCATACTTCTGTGGTGTATACATGAGGGTTAATTAACTACAGAAACCGCACATCAGAGAATGTATTATTGTTAATTTAGATTCAACACAAAATGAAGGAACACACTGGGTTGCAATAACTAAAAACAGGGATAATTCCATTTCATATGATAGTTACAGAGACTTACATCCTCTATTGGAAATACATAACTATTTAAAGAATATGCAGATAAATTATAATTATGAAAATCAACAATTACCAAGCACATATAATTGCAGTCATTTGTGTTTGCATTTCTTGACTATAAATAGGATACACACTCCTTTAAACCTATTAGTATCATGTCAATAACATTGATATTAAATGGTAACTCATCCTAACTGCATTCAGTTTATTTCCCAGGGTTGAAGTTAGATGGGCAGTAGCAAATATGTTTAAACAAGTTTTTAACCGACAACAGTATTCCCAATATAGATACGCATAATTAAACATTCACATTGAATATTGGTGATGAAAAACACAGAATATTTATACCTGTTGGTTCGTATGAGCTCGAAGACTCTAAAACATCTATGAAGAGTAGTGTGCCTGAAAATGTGAATTTCCAATTATGTGGTAACCCAAACACTTTTAGTAGTATAATGCACAGCAATGTTGATATTGATTTCATACAGAAAGATTCAATAATTGCGTATATGTTAGGTTATGAAAAGAAAGTTTATCCTTCTAATCAAATACACAAATCGTCAAAACAATTTAAATTATTTCAGTTAATGTATGCTGTGTAAATGTAAATATTGTAGGAGGTTCGTTTTTAAATGGAAAACCAACACACACTAGATGAATTCACATGTTCTGTTGTGCAAAGTTATAAAATAATAGAAAAATCATCTATGTTAATTAATTTTCCTATAACAGCTAATTGTGTCTTGACGAATTAATTGTTACTATAGTCGACCAAAATGGTAAACTTATTAACTTTAGAACCATAGAAGTTACCATATGTCTACTTTTAAACAAAGTGAATACAAACTAGTGTAAAAACACTTGCATTCTGTGCATTAAAAGCAAAATGGATATTGTAAACAGAATGATTTATGATCACAAGAAAGTACCTATTAAATATGTAAAAAAAGTGCTCAGTTTAATTAGGAAGCCTGTGCAATTATCTTGGGGCAATGAATTGTTTTTAAGAGAATTGGGATATAAAGTGAATAGAAATGGAAGACATTCTTAATGTACAATAGCCTATAACTTATGAAGATGCCATTACCAATACGGAAATACACATGTATGAACCATTTAGAGCAGGACCCTATACACTCCCCTCAAAAATACGAATACCTGTACAGAATCACAATATTTATACTTTACCTTCGAAATTAGCTTTGTGGTTCAGAGGCAATCAATAAGACAGCTGATGCTACTAATACAGTAACTACAGGAATAGTTATACATAATTTACTTGATTTGATAGACAGGCTTGCATTTTTATTGAATGGGGTTGAATTCGACCAGACTCGAGATGTAATTACAGCCACAATAAAAAATTACCTCTTGCTAACTACAAATGAAATTAATACATGCAGTATGTATGGGTGGAATCATGCTGAATAAACAAAAATTAGTTATTATATTTAATAACATGCATGTGAATGCTATACATGATGTAGATAATGATGAGGAGGTTGCAGCTTTTTAACTAAGTAATATAGAATGGGTAATTCCACATATTGGTATCATGTTTGATATTGATAAACGTGCTCAGATGGGGAACACATTCGATAAAATGTTTTTTTTTAATAAATTAATAATTATGTCTATAGTAAAACTTTATAGAATGTCCGCCGGGAATGGGGCTTCGGAGTCGTATCATGGTATGATACAATTTTCAGTGTGGCAGAAATGATTGGGTGAGCTACTTTCAAAGCAAGGCAAGTCCTCAATGAGAATCTGGTCCTGATCGATATGGCAAAGGTCTATATTACATTCAACAATCCTTTGTACACTGGTGTTGCCATATTAGATTTATCAGTATAATTTTGATATGATTTCCACTATAATTACATGCAGCAGAAAAATTTCCTCAGCAAGTTTTGCATCTCTTATACTGTGATACCAACTACCTTATTTATGAAATTCGCTGCCCGTGATGTATACAACTATATTTCCCCTGATTGTCCACTTGTTTTGACACCTCTTTAAATATGCAGCAGGTAATCTGCGAAAATTCCCATTGGTGAATAAAGGAGTTATAGAGGTTATGAAGGAATAATGTGCTGGCCGCATCATCACTCATGTTGTAGGCTTATGCCCTAAATTTTACACATACATTGTTTTTAATGAACCATGTGTGCATAAAGCAATCTCTCATGTACAAGGATTATCTGGAATGCTTAATGCAAAATTCATGGGTTATAGGGACACAATTTCCTTTCTGTTAGTGTGCCCATGACATTTTCACCAAACAAGTAACAAAAGTAGCATTGTCGAGTAATGACGACAACATAATGTCAGACCAATAATGTGTTTGACATTGCCTTGGGGACATTATAAGATCACCATAATATTTGTTCCCTACTCGCCAATATTGCCATCCCCACTGCCACAACATCTACCAGGCATATCATCAGTCATCCACATCTGCCACCATCTGCAACCAACATCGAAGGGAAGACCACCATGCTGTGAGACCACTTCACCACACAACTGCTACATCTGATGTGAGAACCTATTTGCAGTCTACAACTAACTTCAATGTAAATGCCAGTATCTGAGGAAATCACCTCCCTCCCAACCTCCATGGTGTGAGCACAGTTTTACTGCACTACTTCAACTAGTCGCAATGCACCATCTTCGAAGGGCAGACTGCCTCATTGCGAGATTGCATCTCCAACTACATGTAGTCCACCAGCTGCAAGGGCTGTTCGCCGCACATCTGTTAAAACACTGGGTTAAATCCACAGTGCCAAGTATGCACCATGCAGCTATGAGGCAAGTTCGACACACAACACAACTGGGTTAAAACCATGTGCCAGCATCATACAACAAAGCAGTTAGTTTTCCTGTCTCACCATCCAACAACGTCATGCCTGCCTTTCCTTTTCAATGGAGGAATGAATGGAGTCTTCCAGCTGCGAGGGATAGCCTACATATAAAGAAGAAGAGTGCTACATCATGTGAGTGTAAATAATGTATATAGAAGAGATGCCAAGAACTATACCCGTGTGTAAATAGAAGAGAGAAGTGTATATATACTTTCAGGTTTTATTTTTTTATATATGAGTGTTTAAGAAGATTTTGTTTGTATGTTACCTTTTTTTTTGTGTTTATATAAATAACAATTTTTGTGGGCAAAGTATATATAAAAATTGAGAGTAGTAAATATTAGTCAAACCTAATTGGGTGTTTTATTTATTTTTATTTTACCTTAAAATGTATATTTCTTGCAAAAAGTTTGGGAACACATAAAAGCCTTTCTAACACTTACAGAAAGTTTAAGGTATCATTTATTTAGTAGCATTATTCTACCATGAATTAGTTTTTGACTAACACAAAGTGTGAGAAAATACAAAAGAACTGAGATAAAAATGGTGAAAACATGAGTCATAGAATGCTTATTTATCTGCCATATATACATTAAAATGTTTTCTACACTAAGGCGTTTTAATCCACTAAGATCCTCTTTTTGATAAAAAAAAATTTTAAAGTATAATCTTAACAGGTAACTTAGAATGAAAAACATAGCTGTCATAATGCCGGAGAATTAATGTGATGGAAAAAAATGAACAGGGCAGGAGCACATAAATTGTTTCAGCAAATAAGCATAACTGACACTCTTTTTTATTCATATGTATATTTTTTAAATATTATCATAAGAGGAGATGTAGGACGAAACAAAAGAAAGTGTTAGTATAATTAACTGGGAGGTTACACTAATCAATTTTACACTTTTACTTTATAAACACTCTTATTCTAAAATATATATTTTTTCAATACTGGTGTTAATATGAGTGGCAGAATGAAAAAATGTAAATCAAATTAAATAAATGAGCAGGAATTGTAGATGTTTACGTAGATCTCATACACACAAGAGTTTTGGGGATAAATATATTGTATGCTAAACAATCACTCATATTTTAATGTAATAACATGAGATGTAGAATGTTTAACTAATATCTAAGTACAAGTTTTAAACCAAATATATGAGGAAATATTGTTATGTAATAATTCCAGACAATGCACATTGTTGGCTAGAGAGTTTCACTTCGCCTCTGCATGTAGTCGAGGAGGGTGAGTTAATATTTCAAGTTTGTCTGTGTGGAGAGAGAGAGAAGGAGATCTCTGTGAGGTGCTGCCTCGTAGCAGCGGTGAGCAGACATATTCTCACTCTGCAGCAGTGAGCGGGCCAGCGGAGTTGCGCATGCTGGGCTGTTGCATCTCCAATTGTGGTGCACTGAGATACTCAGTCCATCACTGCAGAGCAACTGGAGATGACAGTAGCTGGAGTAGGCTGCACTAGCTATGACTGCCAGGCTGTAGTGTTGCCGGTGACATTCTTGGCCACATTTCAACATGGCAGGCGGATATAATTAAAGTTATTACCGATCACAGCTCAGTCGTATGTGGACAGTGGTAGGGAGTAGATGTGTACTTAGTGTGTAATTAATATTGGTACATAGACATTGTGCAATTACTAACTTCCCATGTGCATATTTAGACATTGAAAATCCATAATTACTCATTGCACATACTTAGTGTGTAATAACTTATTCATTGTGCATACTTGCATACTTAATCGTTACTTATTGCAAAATTTAAAATCTAATTCCACATCTATACTCGTCGGGTGTCGAACACTCCCCCTCACACATCACCTTAGCCTATAGCCTACAGTCACCTTCCAACCTCCTCACTTGTGGTTCGGCAGCCAAAGGATAAACATGTGTACTATGTAATTACTACCTGTACAATTACTAATTATCCCTAATTGTGCTATTACACATTACACAATTACTGATGATTACTAATTTTGCAATTACACATTATGCAATTATGGCTAATTATCGTTAATTGTTCTTGATGGATCTCGAAACATGTACTATTCCACTCCATGCACCGGTCACTAGAGCTCCAAATCTAGTCGCAGTTCGTCTGACGACAGCCATGCAAAGAGGGTCCTCAGAACTCCGAATCTAGTCGCAGTTCATCTGACGACAGCCATGCAAAGAGGGTCCTCAGACCTCCGAATCTAGTCGCAGTTCATCTGACGACAGCCATGCAAAGAGGGTCCTCAGACCTCCGAATCTAGTCGCAGTTCATCTGACGACAGCCATGCAAAGAGGGTCCTCAGACCTCCGAATCTAGTCGCAGTTCATCTGACGACAGCCATGCAAATAGGGTCCTCAGACCTCCGATGTTACGAAGTCCCCGACTGTCGTTTGGGCTATTTGTCAACCGAAAGGGTACCTCCACAACCAACAGCCAATCACAGCACACCTTTCAGGGGAGGATGGGGAGGGGTGAAGTATAACCCTTCAACCAAACACAGCACACTTACTCCGGGGGGAGGTGGGGACACCCACTCACGAGTTTTATAAAATGGCTCTTAGGTCGTTTCAGAATTTCGTTGTTCCAGAATCTTTAAGCGTACACTACTCGTATTCACAAACAGATGGTTACCAAATTAAAGAAAACACTAGTCGCCTAATGTTGCACTAATCTACATTTCTTGAATAAAGTTGACTATCTACAAAGCAGATAATATATGTGCACTCTGCGATTTCATCTTCAGTATCGATGTAAGTTCAGTTTCCACTGCAGCGAGACACGTCGAGTTATCACCAAGGAGTAGGTGAGAATTACCCTGGAACGGCGCGTTCCATGGGGAATGATTGACGAAATAGTGCCTCTCAGGCAGAAGGGTGCACTAAAATGTAGTTATCGAACTCACGATATACAGCTCTGGGATACACAATAGCTGCTCTGGATGGTGCTAAGGGCACTTTTTTTTTCTGTGATCGTGGAAACAGCAGAAAATTTGCAGTGTTGAATAACGGAACAGCAAGCACTACGAAGCAACACAAGGGAGAGATGCTGAAAGAAAAACTGTCATGCTAACATCCGGGCATAAGATGACAGATGCATACCCAGCTAGCGTTCTCAAAACAGCTCTGTTGTGTAGAGCTGTTTTTATATGTGAACGTGAGTTCAAAAGAATTGCACTTGTGTCCCTCATAGCACACATAATAGAATGCAATTTGCAATCATTCATTATTTTGACCCCATCTATTCTGTCAGTATGAAAGGCAATGAGAGCTGAACAGTGGTTCCTGTTGAAGTGCTCCGCATGTGACGGTTGTGGATAGTGTGGTGTGGTGGTAAGATGTTTGATGCCATGACCAAAGCACAAATTTTTGGATAACCTGGACTTAAACTATGGGCCATTGTCCGATATTATGATAGAATGAACCCCCGAAATTTTGAAAATGAAATATTTATATGCGGAAATAGTTGTCTCACAAGTAGCATTGTGCAGGGGGACTACCCAAATTAATTAATTAATGCATCAATGCGTACAAATAACATCGTGTTACCTAAATCAAAGCGAGGAAAAGTTCAACAAAATCAATACAAATTTGTTGTAATGGTTGCTCTGCAATGCCAGGTGAAAGTAACCAAAAATTGGTAACCTGTGCAGGCTTACTTAAGGCACAAAGTTTATAAAGCTTTACTCTTTCTGAAATGTCTTGCTGTATGTCTTTCCAAATAAACATACTGTATGCCTAAAGACTGTACACGGTAAACTGACCACTTACAAAAGCCCTGCTTAAGATCTAACTATATGCACGTTGTGTATTCTTCCGCCTTATGTAAAATTAACATTGGCATGGGCCTCATCACTTTATTCATGCTTCGGTCAAGTGAACCTGCAAAATGATTATAAAAATAAATATCCTACAAATTTACTTTCCCTTCAACCTTACCAACTTTACTGGGCGTATGTTACTCAATGTACCCGTTATAATACAATGTAGGTAGGAGTAGTGATTTTTTTCTAAGGTTAATTTCAAAAGTGCTCACTTTATCGTAAACAGACTTTAATAGCATTTATTATTTGTTGATCTTAAGATGATCAGCTAATGGGGATGAATAAAAGAACTCGAGTACCATATCATGGAGATTCTGAGGGAAAAAAATTATGCTCTCCTGAAGAACGAGATTTGCATTACAAAACACTCTTAAACATGCTGTCCTTTTTTGGTGCAGTACCTTTCTGAACCAGGTCATTAATGTCACTGACATAAGGGTTTGATATTGATGAGTCTCTATGTCCTCAAATGCCAGATTACATTTGTTAACAATGCATCACATATATCTATTTCCGGTTGAAAGGGGTTCCCTCAGGAGCGTTCTCGAATAAACAAGACACTGCATACGCAACAATGTTTTAAGTACGGATATGTTGAATTTTGAATTTTAAATAGTGATAATCATGTCAATTATAATTTGGAATTTTCGATTCAAAATATGTGTTATACATACATATCAAATACATAAATTTTAGTTATTCTAAATAAAATGTAAAAAGAAATTATATTAATTATTGAAAAATATTTTTTATGAATTTTAAATGCAATGTGAAAGTAAATTAAAATTGTTTTTGATTGTTAATATTATATGTTTTTTAGAAATGTCAATTTATTTCAAATGTAAAATAATTTTCAAATTATTTTTAATATAGTTTTTTCTTACATACGAATTCTTGTTTTTATAATAATGTATTTCATTTAATTTTATTATTGCTTTTGAAATCTAATGCCCTTTGCATTATTTTGTACAAAATTTTCTCTAAAACGGATCATTAATTTTTATTCCTTACAAATGTTATTAGTATTAATTGAAAATTCACATTGTTTTGTAGTCTAACTTTGAGTGTTACTGAAATAAGATTTTCAGTTATATTTACTTTTTCAAAATATTTATACTTATTTCTTCATGATAATTTTGAAGTGCTATTTATTCCTTCGCAGTTGTTAGTTTATGTTTTCATATATCCACTGTATTAGTTTTTCTTACATAAAGAATACTATCATTTACCTATTTATATTGAATACATTTTGAATTTCTTATCCAAAACTTGTGTATTATTTTTCATGTTTCCATATATTTACAGTATGTAAAAAATTTTACTATTTAATTTTTGTTACAATATTAAAAAAAATGGGATAATTCAATGCACACTTGAATAATTATATCGAATTATTAATGTGCTAGGCATTGATCCGAAAATAATATCACCACAAGTTTTTTTTTAATTACAGACACTAAACATGGAAACAATATTATTTGTATTTGGGTACTGAACCGAATTCATATACCAATTATATATATAAGTTATTGCAAAACATTTTAAATATTGCAAAAGAATATTTTGAATATTTGGTATTTATATACATAATCAAATTAAAGTAATCATAGAGTAAATGTGGCCACCGGTGGAGCTTTCTAAAAACCTGATATTTCCCTTAAAATAATCAAGAAAGTAGCTGAAAATCTCTTATTTTCCTATAATATTCAAGATAATGAGTAACTATAAAAAAACTCACATACATCAAGAAAATAATAACACTGATATATATGTAATAAAATTTAAAAATATGTATATATTAAATGTCTAAAAAAATCATGATTTTAAAATGTATTTGAATTGATTATAAATATAAAAAAAAGGCATTGAGCCTTAAAAGAATGGATGTATCATATAAATATTAAATATTAATATAGAGTGAGAAAATATGATTTAAGAAGAGAAGCCAAAACATTGCTTAGAAATATTCATCTAATTAAAGAGGATAACTTTATAACACCAAACATAGATCAAATGAGAGTAAGGGAGTAAAAAGAACAAGCTCGAAATTTAAAAATTTACAAACATACCACGACTGTTTCAAATTTGTACCATCTTGTCTAAATTAAGATAAAAATTTCGCGTTGTATCGTACTAATTGTTAAGGAAATTGGGAATTAACTCGTGCTAAACAAGAACTAACATTGGATCATTTCATAAAATTTGTCTTTTAACACAGACATTTTTAATCCTTTTGTGCAAACCCTAAAAAAAAAAAAAAATCTTTATTTAGGGAACAAAATTTGGCTGATTCCAACTTTGGTATAAATGTATAATTTATTAAATTGTAACAAACCAGTTTTGTATACAAAATTAGTAATTTCGTTGGTTGGTTCCACAAATATTTTGAAAAAAAAATTATTACACAAATATTATCTTGTAAAATATCACAATTCTTTTTTTTTTAATCTCTTCATTAATTAAAACACAAACTCTCCTGCCCATTCGAGGGACTCTTTTCCTTTACCATCCAGGGAGACAGGTACTTGTGGGTCCCAATTCAGAAACCCGTCACTTGGATGTGCTACCACGTTCTGAGGTTCGCTTCTCAATCGCAATCTTCTTGTGTCCTCGTGGAGAAGAAAGTGGCTCATCCACAATATGGCAACTACAATCAAAGTGACAAACATTTGCTGGAATAAAATGGCGGCCTTTTTCGTCCCATAAACAAACATTAACAAGTAGCATGATTTTATCATTAAAATTTTCACGTGTGACTTAAGAGTTAGCACCGCCTACGATACTGAATGCTATCGTTTTCTATATTAGGAATCCTCCCCAAGTTAGGCACTGTTCGTCTACAAGACAGCGAGCGACTAGACAACCACAAATACACTACTTCATAAACAATTGAGGAGAGGCGTTACAACACGACCATCATCGCTAATTATTTCCATGCAACAGAAGTGTGCCAAAAAAGTGAAATTTGGTTCCATAGTAAATTAAAGAGCTACCCGTTTTTTCATAAAAACTACAAAACGTTCTTATCTTAAATTGTGAATGAGGAGTATATTATTTTCGAAACTACAAGTTGAGAAGAGAACATTTCACGATAGGTTTACTACGCACCTGTTCATATGCATCAGTTGACTTCCGACAATAATGCAATACCACTAGCATCTATTAACAGTCAGTATGAAACTAAAACTTCTTATGCTGCACCTGTGGAAGTTTCGGAAGTTCCTAAAATAATAATTTTAATTATTCGCAAAATCAATATTGTGAAAAGAGCGATGGCTATTCATGGTAAAGTTTCAATGCCCTCTCATTTGAAATAATGGTCAATAAATATATTTTATTTTAGCCTCAGGTGTTAAATTCCGAGTGTGTGGAATCTTCACACTGTGTTTATTACTTATATAGCAATATTTATATTAAAAGGTGGCTAGATGATGAGAAATTACTGAAACAAAAATTAACTAAGGCCTGAAAAGTTCTCACATTACCGTGGACAGCATATATAATTTTTAATGCAAGATATACTCTACCTGCAAGTTCAGAAAACATAAACAAAACAATTAGAGTTTTTTTTGACGGGTAGTAGAAATAAGTGATATCCTTCAACAATTATTACGTATACCTAGATGGACACCATATTACTTAATGCTCCTTCATTATCACGAGCTTTTCATCGGAAAGATGATAAGGTTTACAATATCTTCTCCCATTTAGATATACTATGTTAAAAGCGGTGAAAGTCGATAGAAAATTGATCATGGATGTAAATTGTTCAGCAGTGGCCGGTAATATTAACACTGACAGGGGCATACTCAGTTTGATGAAATATGTTCTGCAATGTAGATACGGAGCATGTCGCACAGAACTAACAAGAATTGTCCCGGGCACTGTTGTAAGTAGTAGGGAAATGGCTGTTCATCTCGACACGTCCGAGGTCTCCAAGGAAGAAAGAAAAGAAGCTAAGAAACGTGGACACGTTGACAAAAATAGCATTCTATTGCTGAAAGTGTTTGGCTGGAGGGTTGCCCAAACTTCACGTAGCACAATGCGTGTTTTTGCATTCGATTTTAATTGGGATTAATAGCGAAATTCTTTTCCATCAAATGAAAATAACGGTAAAACACATGTTTTATCATTCTTTGAATCTGACTAGCAGATTTCTGTGTAACACTGTGTAATTATTCAACAATCAGAACAAAGTGGCGTGTGAAAATCTTGCATCATGAATCCATAAAAATCTCCAAAATTCTAAAAAAAAAAAGACATTATAATAGCATTTGGAGTATCGCCATTGCACCCAATGTTTTACAACAGGGAGGAACGAACCTCACATAAGTATATGCAGACCATTGAATCATTGACATTTATGGATATCGCTCAATGACATGCATTGTTTATTACTGACACAAATGTGCAATACATGATACCCCCCTTCAAAAGAAAAGTCACCAGACATTCATTTATTTTAAACAATATTTTGTAACACCTAAATATGAATCGACGAAGGTTTGGGAGGTAACAAATTTTCCTTTTCGCAAATGGCAGACTTGTGTGCAAAACTGGGTGTAACGTTTCTTTCTATATAATTTCAAAATTCATTGGTGAAGTCGTTCGCAAAAGCAATTCTTGCACGGGTACTTCTATACATATTTTATGCCAGTCTGTTAATACTCTATGGACCTTCTATAGGGTCACGTAAAAGGAAGAGAAAGATATTGCTTAATTTCGTACGTATCTAGTTTACAGTTCAATAAATATCCATAGTAATTAAAATCACTGAAGCCAAGAAAAATGTATTCTTTCTAAAAACTTCCCTAGTTTTTATAAGTACGTCATTCACTATTGGCAGTTATTGCTAAAAGATTCCAAGTTATCATGTATTTTTGGATGGATATAGTATGCTAATGTGGCTGCAGATGGAGAGAGTAGTGTAAACAAGAAAATCCTGGAGAGTAGATCTGAACGTTTAGTACACAGTAGAAAAATGGGTGTCGCAGTCATCCTCTACGAAGCTATTGCAAATAACTGTAAATAGAGTCGAATACCTAGAAAAATTATTACTCGTATCCGCTAAGACAACGGGTGTAAATATATAGATGAGATTAGACCAGCAGTGAAGAAAGCTATTAATGTAGGAAGAATACAGACTGTCGCAAAAAATAGTCGTATTTATGCTGCGTGTAAAGAAAGGTGTTACATCTGCGATATAACAGGAAAGCGAAAAATTTTGCATAACCGAACAGAAAATTTCAAACAGTATGAGTAGAAGTGGTTTGGCGAGTCGTGGACAGGCACCAGGTATCGGAGTTCCAAAAACCATCAGCCCACTCGGTTCATGTCACAGACTGAGGTCGCACTCGTGGGCCTGGTGCGGCCATATTATAGACAAAACCATCCATTTTACCCCAAAATGTACTTCAGTAATCATTGGTTTATCCCCCAAATCGCCTTTATCCCTTAAAAAAATACCCAAAAACATGAAACTTTTACACACAATTCCTTAAAAGAGCAAAGCAGATTCGAGACTCTTCGAACTGATTACATTAAAATGCCCTTAAATTCATCAAGTTGGACTTGATAAAGACCAAGGCGAACTCGAGGCTATTCGAGGAATGAGTCGTATAGTCATCAGAGCACCAAGTCGGACTAAGAGCTCCGAGCCAAGCCCAGCGGATATAGTGGGTCAGCAGCCATGTTTGTTTACGTTTTCTGACCCCGGTAAACTTGATGGGATTGGATGACCTTGATCCCAGCCAACTTGAACTTAACAAGTCGAGAAAAACCCGTGAAAATTCGAAAACATTTCTAAAATTCAAGGAAAAATTACATTAATGATGCTGACCACCAAGTTGTATGTAGGTGACTTTGACCATGAAATATGCACACATGTTTATATACCTGCCTTTTTGAAAATAAGTGTCTGACCAACTTGAAACATATAGTTTTACAAGGACTACTACACTAGTACTTGTCTGCCAAATTCAATAAGAATCGGTTAACTGTTTCCAGAAATATGACATAAAACCTTGTAATTTTTGTGGTGCTTTCTTCAAAACGTGGGACAAAAAAAGGCTTTGGGTAGACACGTGGGATTGTTGTAATACATACCACCAGAATATAAAGTTAAGTAAAAAAAGATTTAATGGTTTAGCAGATAGAGCACACTGAGCTAGAAATAGTTATATGGCCGCCATTTTGGAAATAAGTGCCATCCATTTATTTGCATAAGTGTCCATAGTTTAATATAGTACTACATGTATGCAGCATTTGGTGGGAATCGGTAGAGTAGTTTCAGAGATATAATAAAGAAGCTTAATTTTATTTATACAGTGCTATAGCCCAAAATGACGGACCAATAAAAATTCCCCTCTCTAATTTTGGCGCTCATATGATGCACTGTTAACATACAAAATTTGGTTTAAATCAGTTAAATGGTTGCAGAGACATTACATAGCACCTTAAATATTTTAATGACCACCAATTCGTAAATATGCACCCAGTGTGGTCTAAAACTATAGAAGTAGGGTGTCCTTATTCAGTATTAAATGTATACCGAGTTTGGTGAAATTCGGTCAACGGGTTAAAAAGTTTTTAGTAGAATCACACAGACATACAAGCGCAGAGAGACGAAAGTGATTTCATAAGCTGTCTTTCCTTCGGAAAGAAGCTGAAAACAGGAGTACTGTGATATTAACCATTTGGATTCGTCATGGGCTGCGCATTATTCGCGTAGAACATTATAGCGTATGCTGGGAGAGGAAAATTAAAGTATGCCATGTTTGTTTTTGGAGATTAACACATCGCTGATTCCCAAGCTCCATACCAACTAGGAACTCCAATAGTAGCAATGGAGCCCAAAAAGATCGCTAAGAAGAAATTGCGAGAAATAAATAAATTAAAATGTGGATTTTCGGAAAAGGTATGATGTAATTGCTTGTAATCAGATATTGAGACCATAATACGATTTCGCAGAGAACTATAATGTACTATTTTATTGTGAATAATTTTTAGTTTCGTTAAACAGAAGTCTTATAAAATACTATTACGTAAATATTTTATTAAGTTTATGTGTATTCAACCACAAATATTTACTGTAACCCTACAGGGAGGTTTGGTCTAACCTAGCTTGTGGCTACCAGAAATGTACCCATGGTACAGCATGGCTGTAAATAATTCGTTTTCATTTAAGCACATTAAAGTATACCTTGATATTTGTTCATTACATTATATTGATAGTATTGGATAACCAACCATGCTCGATGTGGAATCAATCAAATTCGTGTCTGGTGAATATTCTATTAAATAAAGTATCCTTGAAACTTCATATAAAATTATGAATGAACTCTTGAATTCCTTGGGAAGCAATCAAGTATACTATGGACACTGGCATACAAAGATATCCAAGTTATTCTCCTACACTCATACCATACACAACAAAAGCGACTTGGATCGGAACGAACTGGAAGTGATACTGAAATGCACAACACACATTTAAAACAAAATGCTAGGTAGGCGACTGACATAGAATGATTCACTTGAGAACAGATGGTCTCGAGAGCGTCCTTGGATGCCAGCAAGATCGCCAAAGTGCCAGAGCTATGTGTGAGGCGTGGCTTGGCTTGGGGGACACGGGACTAATCGCAGTGAGGTGTGATGACACAGAGAGTGCAAGTTCGAAGCAGTGGGGCTGGGCCGTTGCCATCCCCACTGCTTCCTACTGCTTCCCCACTGCTCTCGCCCATCGTGGAGGGCAGTTCTGCTACCTGGGCCGTCTTCCGTTACTCAATGATTTCACTGGCCAGTAATTTCAATAACGTCAGCTATTTTTCTGATACTACAGTCGAGCACTGATGACCACTGGCACTCGATTCCGCGTGCCACTGGGCGGCGACCTGCGCGAGGCTATATTGATTACTGAAAGTACTGAGTTTACTAATGCTGCAGATTATATACATTGTCAGTGAAACACGATTCTGGTGGGCGACCTGCGCGAAGCTATATTGATTACTGAAAGTACTGAGTTTACTAATGCTGCAGATGTTATACAGTGTCAGTGAAACACGATTCTGGTGGGCGATTCAAGTTGCACGTTTTCAGAGATATTTTATATGTGCATATGGCTTTATTAAAAAGAAAATAGTCCTTACTGAAATTCTGAACAAAAGCAATACAAAAATACACTTAAAAACAGAATTATATATATTGATAGAAACACAATTGCGTATCATTCTGTTCCTACATGTAAGAATTATTTTCACTCAAGAGAGAAATAAAATTATATATATATATATAACAAAATTTTCAAATGCCATGCCGAAACAAGAATTTAGAAAGGTACAACACTACTGCGCGCTCTAGACTTTACTTAGCCATACTAATTAAAGTTCAGGAAACTATCCCATGAATAAGGCCACTGCACCACGACTTACCGTATCATCGTTCCTAAGCATTCAGCTATGCGGTAAATAAGGCCACTGCACCACGACTTACCGTATTCATAGTTCCTAAGCATTCAGCTATGCGGTAAATAAGGCCACTGCACCACGACTTACCGTATTCATCGTTCCTAAGCATTCAGCTATGCGGTAAATAAGGCCACTGCACCACGACTTACCGTATTCATCGTTCCTAAGCATTCAGATATGCGGTAAACATGTGCAGCAAGGGTACGACATTTCAACTCTACCTGAAATGAATACTTTAAATCATGCTACCCTACCAGAAGTACAGTTCAGACGATCGGCGAGCGATGAAGTAGGCCAAAAAAGGGAGTGCAAACCCTTAAAAAACTTACCACAGAACACAAAAAATGTGCGGCGCAGGCAAAGGAGGCGAAATCAGAAGAGTGTGAGCAGCAGAGGAAAAGGGAGGGAAGCCGAGCCGGCAAAAAGAAAACCACTTCTTGGAGACGAAAGTTACCCTGTCCAATGCCACAGGCGCTGGCGTCGCAACCCCCACCACAAAATTCGTCCTCTAGGGGACCAAACACCGAACCTATTCATACACTCAGTTTCTTGAAAAAGTAAAAGTATTACACTGAAGATACAGAAGAAAGATCGAAAAATCGACGACGGTTCTATTTGGGTAGAGTCCCATAATTCACATAAACGTCCACTCAATAGAAATCAAAGAATTACATGAGTGATCAGCTCCCAGTAGATACCTCTTGAAGAAATGAAGAAACTGTCCGTCGCCGAGGATGGTGGGCAATCAAGTGGCAACAGTCACTCAGCACCGCCAGGGTTGTCTCTTCTCGAGGCACGAAAACATGCCCAAGCAGCAACATGTGGGATGGTGAGGGTGCAGATCATGCTGTAACTCGCCTTCATTGCGTAGAAAACTCTATCCTCGTTCAGGCTGCCCTGCAGTAACAGCTCAAGCAGGGAACTCCGCGCGACTTGGAGGAAGATGGGATAACATGCAAAAAATCGGGGTATTGAGAGAAAGTCGAATAATCACTAAATAGAAAGAAAAAGGGAATGAGAAAACAATGTGCACATGGCCAAAAAGATTCACTAGAAGCAAGTTAGTAACATAACATTATCCTCAAGTGTGTATTACATAAGCCTTCAACTGCAACACATGTGCCTTACAGAAAGACTTATTTGAACTCACTGAAACTAAATTAATGGTGTTTAAACCTGAAAATTTATTTAACCTATATGGGCCTATGTATTTTGGTATGAGTTTACTATTGAGATCCCTTCCCATATCTGCTAACAGGTAATTTCTACAAAGAACTAAATACCTAGTTTTAAAGGTGGCCGGAACCAGATTTCTATCTAACTTGGCAGTTATATGCTGCTGTGCCCCGCCGAGCCTGCGAAAAACATCCTCCAATAGCTGGTCCCATCCAGCATCACCAAGGGGGAAGGGAAATGTCGTGATATTCCAGATATTTAACAAGGGGTGCCAAAGGGGCCGACCAAGGAACAGAAGGGAAGGAGAAACTCCAGTTGAACCATGCTGGGCACTATTGAACCCCACATTAAGAAAATCAAGATCGTTATCCTACAATGTGTGATCCTGGTTATAGAAGACAGTTTAACATGCCTTTAAATTGTTATTAAAGCATTCGACCTGATTACCCTTCGGTAATAGGGGTTCGATGTAAAATGCTTGGTGGCCCAGCAAAAACACATCCTTAAAGACATTAGACGTAAAATAATTTGTATTATACATAACTATCACTACTGGAGCACTGAATGCCTTCTACGCTTGTTCGCTAAGAGATTTGACAATAGAAGAAGCCTTCGTGTTTCTCAACGGCAACAAAATAAACAACTTAGTGGAAGTATTAAAAAAATTAAGATTTGCACATTTACCTTTTTAGATCTCACTAATGAACCAAAATTTTCCAAATGAACCATGCTTCTGGGTACCTGAGGAATCTGTGTCACTACTTGCCCAACATTTGCCTGTTGTGCCTGCTTGCACCTCTGACACAAGTCAAAATATCTAACATACTAAGAAATGTCGCCCTTAAAGCTTGGCCAGGCAAAGTTTCCAGCTATTTTGTGAAATGTTTTACTAACCTCCAGACGTCCACCAAAAACTGAGTTATGGAAGTACAAAAGCACTATTGGTCTCAACGACTCAGGCCCAACAATATTGCGAGCACGAGCATTCCTGCTGGAAAAATACAAAAGGCCATTCTCATAGACATGACATAATGCAGCACCACCCTTTAGGTCCCTTAAAACCTGCTGATAATAACTGTCAGTTGCCTGAGATTGACGAAGCTGTACACAAAAACTCGGTAATATCCTGTATTATATTAAGTGAGGCCTCTGGAACTGCCCTCGTTTCCACTTCAAACTCGTCCGGATTATACATCTGTGACAACGTATCAGCCACCTGATTGTCAGAGCTTCGGGCATGGTGAACTTTGAAGTGGAAATGCGACAGATGCAAAACCCAATGCCCCAATGTCCCTAAATGCTGGGAGTGTTTAAGTACCAACTTAGAGCCTGATTGTCGGTATAAAGACCGCATTCATCATGCTCGATGAAGGACGAGAACTTTTCTAATCCAAAAATACATGCCAAATATATCTTTCTCATTTATCCGCAGCTTGTGCTCGGTCTCCGAAAGCCTACGACTCGATAATGCACAGCTGCTAATCCCAATTCGCTCTGCAAACTTAAAATGGCACCCAAAGCCAGAGAGGAAGCATCCACCTGCACTACAAATCTACGAGAAAAGTCCGGAAGATGAAAAACTGGAGGTGAAGTTAGTTTTTTCTTAAGGATGTAAATTACTGACTCCTGCTCCGGACCCCAGCAGAATTCTAGAATCTTTTTCTTTAACATATTTAGGGGTTCAGCTAAATAAGAAAAGTGATTTATACAATTGGAATAATATCCCAAAATTCCCAAGAACTTCTATACCCACTTGAAGGTCTTAGGATGGGGGAAGTTTAAACTTGGGGCCACATGATCGGGATCTATGATACACTGGCCCTCACAAAACAAGTGACCCAGAAAATTTACTTTATCAGCTCATAAAGTGACCTTAGCTGGGTTAACTATCAAACCTACTTCTCACATCCTTTGCAACACCCATTGGAGATGAGATAAGTGTGATTCATAGTCATCAATATAGGCAATTATATCCCCAATATAATTGAAGACAAATTTATACTTGAACTCAAATAGAACATGATCCAAAACTTGCGACAATGCCTGGCTACCAAAATTAGACCCCATAGAAATAAGTGTAAATTTAAACTGGCTCCAGGTGGTACTAGAAGCTGTAAATTTCCTACACGAAGTATCCAATAAGCACTCGTGAAAGCTATTGTTCAAGTCAAGTTCTGAAAAGACAAGGGCTTTACCCAAGTGTTGTGGAGCACAATCTATTGTAGGTAATGGAAAAGGATCCTTATGTAATTTTTTATTTATCAAAGAATGGTTGATGACTAAACAATGCTTATCCCTGCCCTTTATTCGCACAAAAAATCCTGGAGAACAATATTCGGAAGTGGAGGGAACTATGATGCCTTCACCCAAGAGTTTGTCGATAATCTCCCAAAAAACTTTAACTTTTTGAAGGACACATTAAAAATGCCAGTTGCGTACGGGGATGTCATCCAGCAAAGCAAATTTATTCTCCAGAATATCAGATCAACCTATATGGGAGGTAATTACATTACCAAATTCTCTATTTAAATTATTCCACTGGATCTGAAACTCATCAGCTGAACTTATATCATCAGATAAAGGAGAGAACACATCAGACAATGTATCAACCTGAAGTCCAATCCTGACATTCAGGGCAAATCCAATTGACAAATAACATTCGTCAAGATTTACAGACGTCCTAGTTTTGCACAAAAATTCTGATCCTAAAATTTAATTATGTGAAAGATGAGAAAAATCCAAAAGGGAAATGTCCATGAATATCTACCAATTTTGAAATGAAAGTTAACAACCGTATTACTTTTAATAACTTCACCATTGGTAATACACAAACTCTTTTCGGGCTTATAAATACATGCCCTAAGAATTGATTTAACTTTCCACCGGTGTTTTTAAAAACGAACTACTGATCACACAATGGGTAGCCCCATGGTTATCAAAGCTGGAAAATTATGGCCACCATACATAATCAAAAACTAAACACTTACTAATTGAGTGCAGGACCTTATTTCGCACTTGACTGGACTAACCACATCACAATCCAGTTAGCTTGAGTTTCCTTTTTGGTACAAGAAATACGAATGTGCCCAAGCTCACCACATCGAAAACATTTGTGTTCAAATAACGATCACCTCTCATGTAGACAAACTCCAGCTACGTACCCCTGAATATCGTAAATTGCTACAATGCATAGACATGTTGAATTTCATAACATCCTGTAAACTGGCAAGTGAACCAAACAGTGCAGTGACCATCTCACAGCAGACACATGTAATGGAAGCAAAACAGTTGTCGTATTCATCTGAGGTATCAAGTCGACCTTGAACCTCGACCATCACACTGACGTCTGACCTAGGGGGGGGGGGGGCAAGGCTTTAAGAACACAACATTATTAGAAACCTTCAAATATAACGTCCACCAAATGCATGATCTCCACATACAAAAATTGTAACATGAAGGCTTCGAAAGTAATTGCAATAGCCTTTAAGAGACTGTCCTCTGATGTAAGAGATAAACTAGTGCTCTTAGGTATACTGCAATGAAGAATTTTGACACGTTAACTGGTTCTAGGATGGCCAATGGAGGAAGAGGCTGCAGAGAGGAGAGAAACAGATTACTCTATATGGAGAGCCATGTGGCATTATTTACCAGACTCGGCTGTTCCGGAACCTGCACCATTTGATGGTTCTTTTTGCGCCAGGTAGTAATAGCAGTACGACGAAGTTCTGAAACTGTTGCCCCTTTCTCGAAATCACATTCGAGGACTTGAAGAAAGACGTGCAGTCCTCCTTCTTTAAGGTGTAAATAAACCCGACTTCAGAGGCCATGGCACATGAAACAGAAAACAGCAGATATGAGAAGCGAGTAGATTTGCCACAGAAAATTATTTATGATGCACTCAGCCTTCACAAATAACTATGCGAGTACAAACAGTTTCAAACAACAGGATTTATTTTAAAATATTTACAAAATTTAGATTTCGTAAAAGCAAAATCGCTTATATAATTGCTTCATTTTAAAACAACACAGTAGTTTAAAAACGAGGGTTTGATAACCACCACATAAATTGACTAGAAATAGGAACATTAGAAAACACCACGAAGTTTGCTCTATAAGTTGTTACAAGTCAGGTACTTTGACAAATTATTATTCAAAATTCAGGTATTATACTCTTGCAAATAACCCAGGCCCAAGGCCTTAAAATGTGAAAAGCATTCATTTTGAAGGCATTTACGATGCTTTAAACTCATCAATCGGCCAAAACCCAGCCTTTAAAAACTACGTGAATTACCACAGATTCACACAAATACCACTATACTGATTTACCCAAAAAATATTAAAGGTGGTATGAGTAGAAAGTCTGTTAATATAAAAATTGCATGGTAACCAACAACTATTCAGTCGTAAATATCACAATTTTCAATTCAAACCAAATTGGTTAAAACTTAATTTTACATAAAAGCAATGACATATCAATAAATTTCCCATGTAATTAACCGAATTCACAACAAATTGAGGAACTACATTATATATCAACGAGTTATACATGGATAATAAGGTTTTACATCCATTTAACTACATTGCAGAAGAGCATATCAATCATGCTATAGCAATACGTAGTATGTATTGGTTCAAACCAATTAGGTAACCTTAACAATCTGTCAACAATTCTCTCAACTTGTAGGAGACGAGTCATTCCATTTTTAAAAAACCTAATGTGGCCATATCCCAGCAACAATTTAGGTAATGAAGGGAACATTTCAACTATATACTAAGCCTTGCTCGCAGACACATCAAGTGTACATTCCGCATCATGGCAAATAAGTGACACATTTTTCATCGCCCTCTAGATGCTCATATTGACTTCGCAGTCGATATTTCCAAGGCATGTTGTGTATTACACAATTTCGCTTGCGACAGAGATGGCATTACATATGAGGATTATCTACACTGTTTTCCAACAACGCAACACACGTCACGAGACGTCGCAAGAAATTGATGACATCCAATGTCCTACTGAGATTTATTTGCTCATTATTTCGTTGGGGAACGGCAGTTATTGTGCCAAAACAAATACACCTGAATAGAAAACTGTGTGTATGTACACACCTACAATAAATGTGTACTTTGGCACTTTCCAAGCTTAGTTTTCCTTCCACCCCAAGATCCTCTCCTGCAAATTTCTCCACTACTTCTCCCCGCATTCTTTTTATCATACATTTTTTGTCTATGTATTATTTACAACTGCTGTCTCCCGTATTATTGGTCGGGCTTCAGTTTCCAGAATTAACAGTTCCGTATCAATCATATACTCGGACATTGCCATATCGAACAGAAACCTTATCCCGCACACTGCTAGATTCGACTTCGTGCGTGCGACTGTTCGTGGCTGTGAGTTTTTTCCGTTAAATTACCTTTGCTCTTCTGGCAGTGGAGGAAACCCTGTCGTAGCAACTATACTGGAACTCTTGGTCTAGTACGACTTGGAAGCTGTGTCTTGTCACTGTGAATTTCGCAATTTTAAAACCGACACTAAAAACGATCGAGCGCGGCATCGTGCGACCAGTCGCGTTATTGGTTTACGGACCTTACATAGCCATTGAACCTGAGATGTCAGGAACGAGCATCACAACATCATCAGTAATTTTTTTTTCCATCGGCACATTCAAGCAAGAAATGATGGAAACTGTGGCAGCCAGGTAAATATGGTAACTGAAAAGTGTGAGTGTGCATGCACACATGTTTGCATGGTTGTGTTATGCTGGTCCTCGATGCCCTGAATGTCAACTCCCTATACAGCTGCTTGTGCCCAGAGAGAGAGATAGAGACACTCCCAGTTGAAATAATATTTTTGATGACACGTCATTTACAAAGTTTCCACTATGTTACACTATATTCTCCTCAAAATAAATTGTATATTTTTTCCCCTTTATAAAACATGACAAACTCTAAAACATACACGTGTATGGGAAACCATTATCACGTTTGTTCCTTGTTCAGAAACAAATATACTGCATGCTATCATAGATGTGTGAGGAGGAGAAATATACTTTAGCATTCCTGCACTTTCTCAGTGGTCTATAAAAGTATATACAGATTATGGTTTACCTCCCTCCTGGATTTAAAAAATAATCATGGGACTTATTTTTACAGGCAATGGTTGCAAGTGTTATTTCGTTGCCTTTGGGAGTATCATATTTGTCTTCATTTCGGCACAGGCATCAAGACGAAGGAGCTAGCAGCCGTCTGCCATCTTAGCTGACTTCACAGCCAGGGCTCACGGCAGAAGTTACACAATGAACCGTATTTCCTTCAAATTAACCAACAAGGCATTCGAAAACCCCGTTTCACCCCCAACATAACTTCAGAAATTAATTATTTTACCAAAACATCACTTTTCAAAAATTACATAATGAAAAAATAAACAAAGCTGATTCGAAGCTCTGCGATGCGAGAGGCGAAATCCTTAGAGGAGCAAGATGATTCAAGTCTCTTAGCATAATAAGCCATTTAATCCTCGGATCAGTAAAAGAGGATTCGCGGCTCCGAGCCAGGTCCAGCGGATTTGGGCATATCAGTGGACATGGTCACCTCTCCCGACTATCATCCTGCACCTTCCCCCCTTCCCCTCAACCACACTTATCCATACCACTCCCCACACACCTCTTCCCATCTCCTCACCAACTCGCCAACCCCTCATAAAAATCGAGCAAATTCACAGAAAAATTGTTATACTCGCTTGTAGTTTTTGTCGCCTTCACTTCAGTACTCGACTCTTGTACAGGCAACACATCAAACAACCCCTCTTGATAGGGAGACCAGCAGACTATGACCCGCGCCAATTTTATTGGCATTTTATTCGTCAAGCCTCCGCCGATTACTCACATTTGCTCGACCTCCCAATATTTCATTGGCTATATAGTCTGTCGATCTGCCGAACACCTGCTCCAATTATACATTAGCTCTACATAAAAAATGATCTCCCCACCCACACCAAACAATTTAATCATGCATTGACTGCTTTATTGTACCTTCAACCTAATGTGTTTACCATTGGACACTAGAGTGAGCTGGTTACTTCTTTTTTCAAAGTCTACTACTAGAGAGTCCTCATATAATTTATTTTCAAATATTTGGGCGACAATACACCCTCTACACATCGGGTATATATTTATTCTCTCTTATCTTAGATATATTATTTATATAGAACAAATTTTTTTAGGGTCAATTTTTTAGAAAAATAAATAATTATATGTTATTGTACAACATAAAGAAACACGTAAGCCTTTGAAAAAAATATCTTTATATATAAACCTCCCTCTTCCACGGCGAGTTCACTTCTCGATGTCCTCTTCAGTGATCCAGCAGGAATTGTAGCGGGCAGGGAAACCCCAACTATTGGCGTACATCCTTCCAGTTCGTCGTTTCAGCACCTTCTCGGCCATATACATATCTGGAAACTTCGTCGGCTGGATTTCCTCGGTGTAGAAACCACTCCGAATTGGTACGTTTTCAGATCTTCGAGATTGTATGTCCATGGAGTTTAATTGCATATATGTAACACACGAAACAGTTCGGAGCTCCAATTCGATGCTAACCCTTTCTCGAAGATGCCTTTCTGTGTGAAGATGTGCACCAGGTCGCCGATCTTGGCTTTAGGCTTGTGTGAATCCCTCCTCATCGAAATAGCATGCATGGCCTGAAGGAGGGAGTCGTCCTTGGCTGCACAGGCTTCACACGAGTGGTGGAATGAATGATAGAATTATATTCACGAACAAGTTTCAGCAGTAGCTCAAGCCACTTGTCGCTGCCATTCCCAGCGAAATTCCTCCACATTGTGCCCTTCGAGTCCAGTCATCTTGCAGTCCAGTAGGTCGGATTTTGTTAACTCCCTGGACTCCTTGTGAATAAGAGTATGTTAAGCCTGGGCAATCGAGATGCTCTTCTCGCCAATACTGCAGGGTTAACTCATCAAGATGTGAGAATAATAAAAAATATAAAAAAACAGGTATTTACCGATTGCAAATCGAACAGGGGTAGACTATCCCCTTTAATCCACACTGCAATAGGATTAGAAAACAAAAGTATTAATTAACTGAGATTTTTTTCTCACAAATATGAGGTTACTGAACATTTAACATGGATCAATATTTCGGAATAGTTGTTTCAAAACCAGCTTAAATTAGCTATAGCAAAGCCCACAAATATTAGCCACCCAGGGCTAAATGAAAATTTCCAAACCAACTTTAATCACATAACTGATTATGTTTGCTTAAAAGATTTATTGATAGATAGGTTGGCCTGGTTACTGGAATAACATTTAGATAATTTTAAAAATAATTAGCAAAGGAACATAAGTAAAGATATAAAACGACTCTAAAATGAATAATTGACAACACACAAATTTATTTTTAGGGTGGACACTGTCAAAAATTATCAGATTTCATAACTTAGACCTCTGTTTACATCAGTGCAGTGATACCAAACCAACTCCACCCAGTACAAACACAAACATATTGCAGAGCCTGTTAAAACACATGGTACTACTATTTAACATACTTTTAAGTTTCCCCAAAAGGTCTGGTCCATATTAAAAAAAGAACTTCAAAAGTTAAAGTTCCATCAAAAAAACAAAAGCTTAGCTCCTCGCCCAGAGCTGAGCAGGACATTATTACCTGTCAAGCTGCTGCCATGTTCTCTCGACAACTCCCTACATCAACTCTTTACACATGTTACTCACTGACAGTCTACTACAATCTGCCCCTTATTCACTAAAAACTAACCTATTTAAAGGCATGGCTGGGGCCATTCTTCCTGCGAATCAGGGAAGAACATCCCGACCAGACACCAAAAACAAAGATTTCAAAGTATACTTAACATCGTCGTCTTGTCGCGGCCTCCTCCTGGCCGGACACCTGCGCCGATTCTTGTCCTCTTATTCTAACCGACCGACCACGACTCCAGCGACCTCGTAACTAACTTTACAAGAACACCTGGTCGCGCCTGATGTCATGGCATTGGTCGATGTAATGGCTGGCCAATCAGAGCCAGCCACTGCTGCGATGGATAACTGTCAGCCCGATGGTCATCACCCTCTTCTCTGGACTAGCCTAACGGCAGAGTTCCGTGATCATCATAACTAACCAACTTTACCAGCGAAAACGTAGGCTAAGCTCGCAGCTGTAGCCCTGTATTTTGAACGAAGGAACGTAGCAGTTTCTCCGAACTGCTGAAGGAGAATTTTACCTAGCAACTGGGTCGAGAAAAAATATGGCCAACTGCAGTCGCTTCAGTGGAAGTATGCTTATGCCAGTGATGACGAAACTATTTCTAATTAATACAACACGTGACCTCAGCTCCTTAAGAGCCTTGACGTTCAAGTAAAAAGCCTTTATTCTTTAAAAAACTAAAAATCAGAAAGGAACTGATCCTCATTCCCATTCCACCATAACTTAAACGACCTTTCCATAAAATAAAAACGAAACAAATGAAATCCTCAGTAAATTGAAAATTTCTGCTCGAACTAAAAAAAAAAATTAAAAAGAAAGCATTCAATTAAAACCTCGATGTCTCGTTTAAGGTCAAAAGGTTCAAAACATAACACAACAACAACAAAACAAACTGGCTTTCGAACCTGTCATCCCAAAATCAATATTGAAATAGATCCATTAAATTATTTCTCATCATATTACTTATTGAAGAAAGAAAAAAAACTGGCTTCCGATCATAAAAAAAGAACAAGTAATAAGGAGGGCTTAACCCAAACTAAACAGCGTAATTCCCTAACCTAACCTCCAATGAAGGAAATGCCAAATGAAAATAATAAAGATAATTAATTGAAGAGTACCCTAGTGCATCATAACAATAAACAAAGGGATACATAATTTCTCTGAACACAAATCTAGGACTTCCGAACAAAAAAGGTGAAAGGGCAATCAAAATTACCCCTACTGGCACCAATATTAACCAAAAAACTAATTTAAATAGGATTTACAAAAAAAAAAAAAAATTCTCACCCCCAAAAGCGACTTCGTAACATTTTCCCTCTCATAGAGATTTGTGAACCCCAACTAATACAAAATTCAAAAAGACTGCTTTACTGTAAGAGATGTCCATCAAGTACACTGACTTATATATATATATATATATATAACGAATATAATGCCAAATTTATCACAAATGTAAAACAAAATCTTAAAGTTTACAAAACTCGAGATATTAAAGTGAGGGTCTCCAAATCTGCACGGTCCTTTCTAAACCTCAGGCCAATGTTTTTATGGGTTATTCCGATACAAAGTTCAAATGTGTTTCTAAAGGAATTTCTAAGTTCCGTATTAAGATTAAATGACAAAAGAAATAACTCAACACTAATCCCCATGCAATGGTACCAACTTACCATTCCAAGCATTTTACATGTCATGTTATGGTTTGGAAACATGCACGTGCTAAAATGTCAATTTACTCATACTTTTAAAAAATAACAGATGGATAAATATTTTAATAGAAACAACTTGCGAAACTCTCATACCGGCTGCTTGCAGTATTTTCTTTGAGGAGATCCATTGTTCTACATCTAGATTTTCAACGAGACCACACAGGCTCTGGGGGACTCCAGGACAGCAAACATCATTGCCACCTGCCGCACGATGAGCCGCTCACCTTTGGTACATCACTATTACTTAAAGCATTGGTGACGAGTGTCAGGGACAAAATAACATCAACAACACAACAAATAGTCCCTTTAGTTTAGGTTAATTTATCTTGGTAGGCCTTCGCCCTCATACAATTTTTCTTCCCTATCTCTAATAGATAGTCTTAGGGAGGAGCAAGGTGCCATTATGTTATCCATACACTGTACAAATAAAACGATAGCTGAACCCTTAAAAGGATCTCAAACTACCACCCAAAACTTCAAAATATGGGCTACCTAAACAATAAAACAATAACTCAAAAATACAGTTCAGGCTGCACATGTACACACTCATAACACAAGACTTCAAAGCTGGCTGATTAACCAATTATTAAAGCTACCACCAGGAAAGTTCTATGCTATGGAAGTATGTACACACACTACATGTAGTTCCAGGTAGTGGCAAGACCATCTACTTCTTCTTCTTCTGGAATGTGGGTCAGCTCGGATGGTTCGGCAGTCCAGAACAGGCAGGGTCTCCCTATCGGGCTAAGACAGGAATGATAGCCACACATCTGCTTCCATGGTGACGTAAGCTGCCCAAGGGTCCTGATCACCAACATGTCGAGCAAGCGGGAAGGGGGGGGGGTGGTTTATTCTTGCTGTCACCTCAACAGCTGCTTGGAAGTTGGGAGGGGAAGGTTCAGAGAGCCACGAGTACCATCTCTCACACCAAGCTCATGTCCAATCAGATGAGCTGCAGAGTACCTTATCCCTATGACGACGAAGAATACAATTATGAGTGTTCATCATCTCAACACCTTTGTAACTAGCTGCAGGAAGGTCTTCACTGTACACTGTAAAGTTCTGATGCAGCATCACCACTGGTTAACAAAAACTTTTCATAGTGGAAAGTCTATCACACTACACCCATTGCCCTTGTTGATTCAAACACTTTGTGGTTAATTGTAGGGGTTCACAACAACACAGTGTCCATTGCATCATGGAACTTCAGGGATGAAGCAAAAATCCACAGCCTGATCTGGCCCATCCACTTACACATGTCACAGTTTAACTTAAAAAAAATTAATTTTGAAAACAATGGCATAAAAAGTCGTCAAGACCTAATAAGATACTTCACATGCCTATACATTTTGCATCCTGTAATGGCACACTTAATTCTCCCTTAAACTAAAGCAATACACAAAATAACCTAGTAGCTCTAAACTCATCTTCCAGCACCTCAACTGTGCTTAGGCATCACAAAGATATACTAATAAGCAGCCCTTGTTGAACCGAGCATTCGGTATCATCTCAACGAGGTCGTCTTGAAACAGGTCGTCCATCCTGCATATCATGACCTTGCGACGATGGTAGTTGCACCTGGCGGCTGCATGCAGTTCGTGGGCGATTCCCAACCGACTCATCGTATGTAGCCTCCCTTTTTCAGTTCTTCGACGATGGATATAATATTGTTGGCGTGCGAGTAAATTCCAACACTTTGCGAAGTGACCAGTAGTCATAGTCTATCCTCCAATTCGTTCGGATCATCCCAAAATACATAGTCGATGTTCCTGTCGCAGTATATTTTTTTCAGACCTTCCCCACTTTTCAGGGATAGGCCACTGAAGAGGTCTGCGATAATGTGGATTTTTTATGATCTTCGTCCTTATAAGCACAATTCTGTAGATCGTTATCTTGGTAAAGTGCATTCGTGAGTTCTAGCAACATCTTGTATACCAGTAGGTCGGATTTTTTTAACACGCTGGACTCCTTGTGAAAAAGAGTTCGTAAAGGCCGGAGGTTCTACATGTATTGTAACCACCTACTTGCATGGTCCCACCTGGTAGAAATTATATTTCATTATCACCGAGGTACCATCTATCATTAAACCTGTATAAGCTGTACATTGTATCATTATTTCAAGATGTGTACGATTGTAGGTACTGTAGAGCCACAGCATTGGTTTTAAGGGCTGCATTCTGTAGGTACCTTTTATGTGTGCCAAATCCGCAATCGAGCCATTGTCCCGATACATTTGTATAGTATCATGAGTTCTTTTCGTAGAATGCTCAGCAGTAAAGTCAACTTCGGCCTTCACGATTACGGGTGCTCCATAGCTCTCTCTCTCTCTCTCTCTCTCTCTCTCTCTCTCTCTCTCTCTCTCTCTCTCTCTCCTCTCTCTCTCTCTCTCTCTCTCTCTCTCTCTGAGCCCATCTATACAGCGAGTAATGTGCTTAAAGATTTCTTCAATTGTAAAAACGCGAAACTCTAGCTCTCTTGGCGAGTAAATACTTCGAGCAAACAAACCGTATCACTCGATACAGGTCGTTAGCATTGTCCGTCATCGCACTGAATAAAATGGCTACTGCTGCTCCCTTTATTAGTTTAGTCGTGAGCGTCCAACAAACAATTTTCGATCCTTTACAGGCATTTGCTGCAGACAGCAAATATGTCCGTGCTATAGTTTTCAATATATGTTTTCGTGGCGAGGCGGGAAATTGAGGTAGCGAATGTATGCTCTATGAAATCTTTAAACTCTTTAAGACACTCTTCATTTTGTGCCGATGCCATATTTAATCGGTCATTAATTTGCCCTTGGACACTAATTATGGGCTCGGCCATGGCCATCAATCCGCGAAAGATCTCCGTCTTCACACAATCCATAATGGCCTAGAGTTCAGATATGTTTGTTCAAAACAATTTGCTCTGATAGGCCAACACAATGCGTAGTTCCGAGATGAAGTAATTACCAATTTCGAGGACGAAATATTTATTAGCAGCGTCTCCTTTCCTGCCCGATGTTACTTATAAGTCCCACAATGTTAAGGCGGCACTAGAAATTGTACACATGTGTTTGAAGCTGTTTCCTGCCTGTTGGGACTTCGGAGTTCACGTGCATATTTGGATACTGCCATTTCCATAACAGTTCTATTGACCAGCATGAGATATCAGCACTAATTGGTGAGCACTGTGCCGTTCTAGCACATCTTTTTTCTCGAATTTTCATTCCTCATTTCTTACGGTTTTTATGCTATTTACCGCATCATAGTTATATTTTTCTTGTGTGTGGCCTTTATATAAGTATCGTTAATAACAGGAAACTATGATATTTGCTTTGTGTAAAAAATTATGCACACAATTATCGCCGGTACTCTGAAGTCCCCGTTCTTGATATTTACCAAGTAACGGGGACAGGTATGCCGGCAAGAGAAACTTGTCGCACACATGGACGTGGCGTGCCACCTTGACGGCGACCAGGCAGCAGGCCAAGGTACAGTGCTGGGGGCAGGATTTTGATCAGTCTTTTGTCGAGTCTGGAACCTGTAGTCTGTGTTCGCGCTGCAGAAAATGGATTCTGGTACAAGTATCTCGGAGGAAGAACTTTGTTTTTAGCTTTGCTTACAAGCGAAGAGCAGTCAAAAAAAGTGCGGGTGCATGACATTAATAAAAAGAGAGATATCTATGGATAGCTCCATCACTTATTCCCTGATTTACTAAAGGACAGGAAAATGTTTTCGTAATATTTAGGACGACTCAGGAGAAACTCTACGCGCTACTGAATTTATTAAAATCTATGATTGAGCGTCAGAATACACTATTTAGATGTGCTATATCATGTGAAGAGAGGCTTGCAGTTTATTTCAGGAAAAAACAAAAGCTGATTATATCATGAAATATTTTATTTATTAAGATATAAAAAATATAGCTTTATACATTAAAAGATATCACTGTTGTGTGGACAAATTATATGCCGTACCTAAGGGTCTTGAGTTCGTTCAATCGGAAAATGTGAAACAGACGTACTTATTTAACCAGAAAAAGAGTCGTTTATAGTAAGAGAAACCAACGAAGATGGATTTTGGGAATGAAGTTTGTCAGGCATCTGCGAGGTGGTAATTTTTGGCTGTGGCTGATATGGATATGGCTGTTGGCGAATATACAGGTGTTGAGAACACCCTGGAGAACAAACGCTCGCGGAGTTGATAAAGAAAACAATGAAGAACCAATTATTACTGAAGTAGCTTGAGAAAACATAGACACAGCAGCACTTTTTTAAGTACAGTGTGGATATGTTTGTCCATTGCTTCAAATTCCCTTGCATGAATAATCTGTGAATTATGAATTTTCACATTGATTTGAAGATGTGCGGGGAATGTTCGCACTGTTTCCTCAATTCTCTGGGAATATTTTGGCGGGTGATCTGCTTGTGTGGGGTCGTTGGAGTATCTCTGTTTATGGTAAGATATGTATCTTGAAGTACAGTGGCTGACGGTGAAAGTTTTGACGCTGATCTTTTCAGTCCGCTTAAACATGCTTGCTGGTCACATGTCGTTGAAGTGTTACCCAAGTTGTCTTGCATGTCGTCATCAACCTCACCTGGGTTAGACGTAGGCGTTGCTGGGTCGTCCGGTTGATCGAAGTTTGTAGTATGCTCTCTTTGCTTGAATATGAACGGCTTTACGAACTCCATTTTGCTCATGAAGGCGCCAAGATTTAATTTTGGCAGCAGCCTGATCACTTTTCGTTTCTCTACATTTCAGAGACTTTTAGAAACACTCTCTGAAAGACTTACATCTCTTCTTGCATTCTTCTCCTGAAAGTCAAAAATAGATTACATTCCAGTTTCATGGAATAAAATGTCGATTCAAGTAAAGTAACTACGAGGCATTTATTACTTATATGGTATCATATTTACATAAAATTCTTAGTCATTTCTATTTGATATAAATACCAAATAATAATATTTAAGAATCTTCTTCAAGTGAACAAATAATATTTAAAAATTGTGTAGAAAATAATACAGATAAGAGCAATTATATCTGTCATAGTGTAAAATGCTTATTTCAAGCAGGACGATTTATTGACTTGCTTATCGCTACCTTCTAAGACAATAATAAAATGAATGCATTTGCTTGTTTCAGGTTCTTTGCGACTGGAGATTCGTTCAGAACGATAGCATTTAGTTACAGACTGGGGGAGACGACAGTGAGAAATATAGTTTACGATGTTTGTGAGGCAATTTGGGAATTACCTGGACCTGTAGTTATGCCTCAGCCAGATAGAGCGAGATGGGAAGAATAAATCGAAGAATAATTTAAACTGAAGTGGAATTTCCCGAATTGCATACGGGATCATAGATTGCAAGCATATAGTATTTGACAAGCCTGCCAATAGTGGGTCATTCTATTGTATTACAAAATCATTTGGTATTGTTCTTCTTGTTCATGAACACACTAATTATAAGTTCATCGTGACTGATGTAGAAGCAGATGGAAAGAACAGTGATGGAGGTATTTGTACAAACAGTGCATTTGGTAAACGATTGCTCACAGATGGACAGGATTTTCCTCACGACAAGCCACTTCCTGGAACTAATCTACCCATGCCTCATGTAATAGAAGGTGATGAGACATTTTCTCTTCACAGACATATTATGAGGCCCTACCTAAGCAAAGATAGTCTGCAACAAGAGGAGGAAAATATTTTCAACTACAGGTTGAGCCGAGCGAGGAACACATCTAAAGATACTTTCAGAATTTGTGTTAATAGGTTTCGCTTTCACCAATGGAAGTTTCAAAGAACCCCCGAACATCTAGACAAGTTTGTTACTGCAACGTGCTGTTTTTACAATTTTTTTGCTAGGCGAATGTCCATCACTTACAGGCCTACATGAAAATGAAATTAATGAAACAGAGTACGCCCCACTGTAAAGTGTGAAATGTATCGGTGGTTCGTTTTCAGGTACAGCGTTGCTAGTTCGACAAAAAAAAAGTTACCCTAGTTCTTCATCTCTCCTAATGGAAGTGTCGATTGGCAAACAAGAGTGATACAAAAAGGACGACGTGACTGAACTGAAGGGTTGTTGAAGCATATAACAGACATTAATATATTTTACAAAATATGTTGATGTTTTGTATTATTAAATTAGTGTTAAAAATGTGTTTCAATTAAACAGACAATTTGTTCGCTTCGCAATTAATAGCTATGAGTTTCTGATAATGTATATAGTATTATGTATGAGTAATACTGCGATATGTGTGAGTATTTAATGGATGTTAATAATGCCTAATCAACAAGAGGTTCAGAATACTTAATCTACAAACCTTGTTTCAATATAGAATACTGAAATAAGTTATCCCAACAACATATTGTGATGCTGGTTAGTGAGTGTAATACCTACGTATGTTTAATTAACAATACATACATTGTGAACTTAAAAGTAGCATTCATATTTTCACCAATTTCATCCCACGAATTTTCTCTTATCAGTTAATTGTGGTAGTTTGCATCTTATAAGTCATCCAGATGTCTGTTCTCTCACATAAGTAACATTATCTTATCGTCATCCATTGCCGTTCCTTGCAAATAAAAAACAACACTGTTTAATATATTAAGCGGATTGGCATTGATTTCCAGTGGCTTTTGATCACAAGGTTTAACGTATCCCATTATTTAAAACTCTTTAATTCGAATTGCTTATTATGTTTAAGGTACTATAATCTTAATAAGTTCAAAATTGTTACCTTAGAGGACTGGAAAAATAAAATAAAAAATTATTTAGTATGTGTAGATGTACCTAATACATTAATTTTTATGAAATTAAATCATATATGATCCTTATCTATTTGGGACACGTGTATTTTTTACATCATGACAACATATAACTGGAAATGCATAATGTCTTCCATAACATTACATTTTTAACGATAGGAATTATTAGTAGGCTACCCATGATATTTTAATGAGGAATTGTTTAACACTTAATTTCTTTAACAAATTGCACCCAAATTAAAGTACCTTAAGGACATAAAGTACTATTTACATACCTTGTATTTTGAGTGCAAGAAACAATAGGATACCCAGTTGTACGACAAAGAAGCCACATCAGGCAACGACAAGGGATCATATAGAAATTTTCACCACTACGAAGATTACCGATGTTCACCCGAAGGGTCACGAAGACTGATGCCAGTGCTAGTTTTTTCTGCCACCCCTCACATACCAGAGCGCGGTGTGGCTCGGCGCCGATGGGAATGGTTGTCCGAGAAGTCGCAAACTTCTTCAGATAAAGCGCCGCGCCACGCCATGCTGTGTGCAAGAGTGGGTGCTGCTGTATGACTACATGTATTCTTCCAAAGCAGCTCACAATCTGTGCGCCGTGCCACAGTACGTGCAAGTGTGCGTCCTGCTGTATGTTTACATGTATTCTTCTAAAGTGGCTTACAATCTGCGCACAGAGTTACCTGCAAGTGTGCGTGCTGCTGTATTATTACATGTATTCTTCTAAAGTGGCTTACGATCTGCGCACAGAGTTACCTGCAAGTGTGCGTGCTGCTGTATTATTACATGTATTCTTCTAAAGTGGCTTACGATCTGCGCACAGAGTTACCTGCAAATTTTGCGTGCTGCTGTATTATTACATGTATTCTTCTAAAGTGGCTTACGATCTGCGCGTCGCGTCCAAGAGTCCGGCAAGCTTGATGGTGAACATTACCAGGTCTGTTACATTTGGCTAGAGACCTGCAAAATTCGCGTTATTATTTCGAGACATGTTAAACTTAAAGCACCTGTATCCTTAAAATAGGTTTGCCATTGGACCATAATTTATTTGGCACATCCTGTGTAACTCTGTGCCAGTAAGTTAACACTTCGCAATTGTGTGCCCCAGTTACTTGCAGCACAATCAGAAAGAGCGTGACATCACACCTTGGCTGCAGCCAATGGATACACGATGGCGGCTCGAGTATATAGAGCACAGTGAAGTTCAGCCGATGCCAAATAATAACGCGAATTTGGCAGGTGCCTACATATGGCACAGCCTTCTAAGTTGCCTGAGCCATGGCGAATCTTGAGACACGGGTTCGCGGCGCTCGAACTGTAAGTGCACGAATAAACTGCGAACAACGAATAAGGCGATAGGAGGCCCCCTCGGCAACCAGCGTACTTGACGCAGAAGCAGACGCGCGACTCGGCGACGTTTCCAGCGGAGCGAGAGCAATGCGCTCTGACAGCAGGGTACCAAGCTTTAGGGTAGGACGCAGCGGAGTAAGTCACACCCATACTGAAGACAGGGGTTAGCAGAGAATCGCCTGATATTTGCAGCAGACGTAGAGGACAGTGAATGCAGCTGCGGCCGCCTTCAGTGTACTGTAGTGTTACACTGAGAAATATAAATAGTTTCTCGTACCAAATATATTTTCTTGGAGAGTATTAGTTTTGGCTAAACAATATTTGGTTTACACGATCAAAATATCCGCATTCATTATCCTGAACCAAATTACGCCGGTAAAAATAATGTGTTGGACCGAACACTTTTTTGGTTGCTTCGGCGTAATCAGAATATATTTTATGCACATAACCATTTCATGATGGTTGTCGTAAGGTTCATATTGTGATGGTAGATTCAAATCACTAGCTTATTTCAAATTGATCAAATATTTTGTTGCGTTGAACAATCCGTAACAACAAATTCAAATGGTTACAGCACCGGTCTTCATTTAAATGGCTTCACCATCTGGCAGAATTGGTTCTAAAATACAGCTCGAGCATTCGTATATCATGTATGTGGAAATCTGGATACCATTTGTGCTTTTCGGTAAGGCTAGTACAACATAACATTAGTATGAACAATCTCATTAATATCATTTATGTGGAAATCTGGATACTAGTTGTGCTTTTCGGTAAGGCTAGTAAAACATAACATTAGTATGAACAATCTCATTAATATCATTTATGTGGAAATCTGGATACTAGTTGTGCTTTTCGGTAAGGCTAGTACAACATAACATTAGTATGAACAATCTCATTAATATCATTTATGTGGAAATCTGGATACTAGTTGTGCTTTTCAGTAAGGCTAGTACAACATAACATTAGTATGAACAATCTCATTAATATCATTTATGTGGAAATCTGGATACTAGTTGTGCTTTTCGGTAAGGCTAGTACAACATAACATTAGTATGAACAATCTCATTAATATCATTTCAAGTGAAAGCAAAATAACGTACATAAAACTGAAAGTGTGTGTGTGTGTGTGTAGGGAATTCATACTAGAACAATTGTAAATCGCACTGTGTTCATTAAGCTTTATGCTGTACTGATATGTCAGTGAGTAAAGCGTTAATCTGCTGAGCGAATAATCTGGTTTTAATTCCAAGTAGAATCGTCGATTGTTTTTAAATTTTAGTAAACTGCATATTATGACTCAGCATAACGCCAGCATAACTAAAAGTGTTATTATTTGACACAGTGGTTCATGAAAAATATTCCCTAACAAATTCAATTTATCTCAATTTCAGACGTTCGGTGGTGTTGTCAAAATTATAACATAATAGCCCTTCATAAGGCAACAACAAATTTATCGTAAAAAATAAACATAAGTTCAAATGGGTATCTTAATAAACATAGTAGCAGCAGATAACAAGTGAACTGTCTCATCTAAAGAAAATAAACATAAAAAATTACTTAGAATGGGAAATTGCAATGTATTAAGCAAGATAAAAAAAGCAAATACTTACAATAAGGCATTTCTTATGTAAAACGTTTCAAGTTATATCAAAGAGTCAGAATACGAAACAATATGTTTATAGTATAGGATGTTTCTCGACTCAACCGACATACTCGGCAGCTAGTTATACAGATCACAGGCAACAAAAATGTCATATACTACACGAGTAGGCTATGCAGCCCCATTTCAGAGTTACAGAGATGTAAATGCAATTTAAAAAAAAAACAAATTAGAATGACTGCATGTATGTAATGCAACCAACTACATTCATGTTGAATGTCTCACACGAGGTGTTTAAAATATCCACCATTTTAACAGGTTTTGATAAACTGTAGTCTACCACGGTGTGGTGCCTCTGCATGCCTGCAAGTTCACTTCTGAGTTTATTAGTGGCGTCGTATATAGCCTGTAGCAACTGGTCTCGTGTGTCCGCTGTAAACCCTACTATCCAGGCAGCCCCAGAAGAGAAAGTCCAATGGGGTGAGGTCTGGAAAGCGCACAGGCCATGAGACAAGCCCATCTCTTCCAACCACCTGTGTAGATACTCAGCTGCTGAACCGTCACAGTATCCGTAAACAAACACCTTGTCTACATACTCTGCACGTGTAAACTTTCCTGGCACTGTTGCATCACCACTCGCCTCGACACGCTAACAAAGACTGGCCACGCCGGACACACTACCAGAGTCTGCTTACGGTCAAAGTGGGCACTTTGTGAACAGCTTGTGTGAAACTTACAACATGTGATTTCATTCTATATTCTAAGTAAGTCCAAATTGTTATTTTGTTGCATTTACGTCCTTGTAACTCTGAAATTAGCTTGCAATCGCCTACTTGAGAATATTACATTTTTGTTGCAAATTGTCCGTATAATACGCTGCCGAAGTATGTCGGTTGAGTCGCGGAACATTCTGTAGATGTTACAAATACGTATCACATTCTGTTCGACAAATTGTAAGTGTGTTGTGTTTGGCAGGTCAGTAGGTGGAACATCAGATGTTGAAGCTCGCACTTCGGGTTCGAATTTTGGTTGAATAATCGGTGGATTTTACTTTTTTCTAAATGCCGTATTATGCCTCAATTTAACTCGAGGATAACTAAAATTGAGAATATTGCTATAGTAAAATCACGTTAAAACAACTTTGATCTTCGGACAGATCAAATGAACATTCTTTAGCCACAATACGGAATTTCACTTTAAACACACAATAATGTTTCACTGAAATATTTGTGATTTGGTCACTGTGAACAAATATGTTGAAACATTTTGTTTGGTTCCGTCAACAGTATATTTGTTTCGCCATATACAAATCTACGATTTTGTTTCCTTCTAATATTTATTTTTGTCGGTGGAGGGCAAATTGCATGCGTAGTGGTAGCAATGAATTTTTATGGTATGCTGATGAGGGCGAGATTTCGGGAGCAAAGCAACTAGGACTTTTGAAAGAAGGCCTTAGGACCAGACCAAGTGGTGCTCTAATAACGAAGTATTAAGACATTCGTCCATAGAGTTCGAAGAGTCGATATCATTACTGTAGTCAGCTGTAAGTAGTCAAATGACGCCACCGGCAGGAACACGACCAGGCTTTCAGGACTGGTAACGCATGGGTTAGATAAAATGCGAAATAACCTTGCCTGGCTCAATGAGATAGTAGCTCAGAAAATTAAGGTGGATATTAAAAATCCCAGCCGGCAAAAGGAGGACAGGCTAACCGATTTTGACAGGGAGATAGCAGACAAGTCGCAATGCAATTGGTTAAAATGGATCGCATACCGGAAGTATGAGAGGTTATATTGGGGAACGAAAATGCTAGCGTACTGATCGACCAGAGGGTGCGGAAATTACAAATATAAGAGAAATGTGTACTAAGTGAGGGCCAACTGCATAGAGAAATGCGTCGCCTGAATGAAAGTGTTATTTAAGGTATATAGCAGCATTTATAGCCAAGCACTGATCGTCATTGCAGCAAGATATGCTAATGCTACATGCATTCCAAGGGCGATTCAATGCTGAATGCGGGTTAGTTGCATCGTTATATGTACAGTAAAAGTGTTTTTGTACTTTTACAAATGTTTGGAAACCAGTTGCCAAAAATATTCAAGGTGACACTACAAGAAAATCTTTGTAATCTTTACAGGAAATTGTTTTAAAAGTGTACGGGATGTCTTTAATAGTTGTACAAAAAGGTAATCTACTGTAACATGCCGACGGATATTCTGTAGAATGACATTATGTGTAGTAATTCTCAAGTTATTTTCCTTCAAAATCATAAGCTATTATTTGGACTTCTACGAAGTAATTTGCCTATTTGATAATACGCATTAGTTTTTGTGGCATTAAGATTACACGTCACTTCCGACTGCGCGGAACACGCTACATGGCCTTGTCTTATATGTACCAACGCAACTACGAATTTGAAAATTCTCAATGGAGTGAAGAGAATCGAGCCCAGAAGATCTACCTTAGAAGCAAATGAACTAACCACTACGCCACAGATGCATTCATGCATGGTGTTGTATTTTTATACTTTATACGACATTTCGGTAATTAAATATCTTGTAAATATGTGGTATTTCTCCTTCAAAAGAGAACACAAAGTTTTTCCTGAGCTCGCGATGGAAATGGAAATGCAATTTGTTTTACAATTAATTACCTGGATTATGTTAGATCGTCGTTAAAAAAAAAAAGAGGTAACTTTGGACATACATTGAGACTGCTCGCCTCCCCCCTAGATGAACCGGGTTCAATCCTGGCCGGATCACTCCCGGATTTTCGCAATTGTGAATCGTGCCGGACGATGCCAGTAGTAGGAAATAGAGAATTTGGGGACAAGGGCATTGTGGCTTGGAGCTCGGAGCCGGGGGCCTGCCATGTTTTGACGTCGCCCAACCACCGTCTTGGATCCATGTAACATTGACCTTTGACCTTGACGTTGGTGACCTTTGACCCCGAAAAACCAAAAAATTTCTAAACCAAAAAATTGTTTTGAAAATACCAAAAAAAAATTATTTAAAAGTCATTAAAAATTATTAAAAATTAATTTTAAAAGTCTCCCAGAAATTTTTAATTTTTCCAAGAGCAGGTGACCAGGTTAACCAACCCAGGTTACTATGGGTCAGGAAAGCAGGACTCAGGGCCTTTGACCTTTACCTTTGATTTTTGACCCTAAAATCCAATAAAATCCGAAAAAAGTAAAAAGAACCGAAAAATTCCAACAATTATTGAAAAATTATAAAAAAATTATTTTTCAAACACAAATTTCCTGAGGTTTCCCCCTCACCTCCCTAACCTAACAACGTAGCAACCATATTGGATTCAGGTGACCTTGATCGTTACCCCATGACCTTTAATTATATTTGAGAACAAAAACCCAGGGAAAATGCATAAAAGTCAACACGTATATTATGTTAGACAACTACCACCATATTAAATGCAGATGACTTTGAACATGACTCCAATATTTTGAATAACATTGAAAAATCTCGAAAAAAATACAGAAAAGTCAGCAAGCATATTGTGTTACAGACTACTACAACCAAATTAGATGTAAGTGGCTTTGACCATGATCCCATGACCATGAATCACCTATAATATAACTCCAGAAAAAATACACAAAATCAACAAGCATATTACATTACAGACTACTAATATATTGGATGCAGGTGACCTGGACCACGTGACCTTGAATTACCTTGAAAACAAAAACTCGAGAAAATACTTAGAAGTTAACAAGCATATTACATTACATACTGCTACTGCCATATTCGTTGCAGGTGTGATCGACCATGCCCTAATGGCATTGAATGACTTTGAAAACAGAAATTCAAAGAAAAATACACAAAAGTATGGAAGCATATTACATTACGACTACTACCACCATCTTGGAAGCCAGTGACCATGACATTGGATATCCTTGAAAACCAAAACAAGAGAAAAATTACGTAAAAGTCAGCAGGAATATTACATTACAAATGAATACCACCATATTGGATGCCTGTGACTTTGATCTTGACCCCATGACCTTGAATTACTTTGGAAAGGAAAACTGGAAATAAAATACATAAAAGTCGGCAAGAATATGATTTAAAAATTATTACCACATTAATAGATGCGATTACCTCAACCTTGACCCGATGCCATTAAATGACCTTGATAAAATAACACGAGAAAAATTTAAAAAATTCAGTAAGCATATTACATTACAGAATACTAATACCATAGTGGGTGCAGGTAACCTTGACCATGGGCCAATGACCTTGAATGAACATGAAAACAAAAACTCGAGATAAACCTATATGAGACCTGCTTGGAATAAATCTAGTACCGATATACTGAACGAGAAATTCGCTTCACCTTTACAGGCATATGCATTTCTAAATATACTGTCGCTATGGCTGATATGCTTACAGCACCTGTCATGCAAATATGACATACAGCAGGGATTCGTGGCACAATTAAAGCACTCATTTCGCTGTATATTATGGTCGAAATAAATACTTTATCACTAAAGTGACTCTGATGAAGACGTAGTGGTTCCGGCAAAGACTCGGACAGGACTATAGGAGCTGTAGGTGCTGGAACTAAAGACGCAGGTAATACTGGCAAATATGTTCTACCATGTATTCGAGTTAAAGAGAGAGGGCGCGAAGTAAGGGCACGTTATCGAAGGCAAGCTATGACAGTGATAATATACAGTGTTCACGTGATCGCGGCCTGTACGCAGGGGTGTACGGAATGCTCGGCGCGAGAGCGGAGAAATACATGCACGAATATGCAAAGGTCGAGGAAACTGTTCGTGTATATGTCATGTAGACAAATATGTAATATCACGACCGTATGGTACGAGTAGAGTGGAGAAATTTGAGCGGGTCGTAACAGCATGATCATGAGAGAAGATGGGGGTGAAGTGAGACGAGTATAGATCAGCGCCGGAATGAAAGACTGTGGGGCGGGGGGACATGGAAGGTCCCTGGGAAAACCTGCCTACCAGCGGCATCGTCTGGTACGATCCCCAGGCGAGTAGTCTGACCACCACACCACCGTGGCCCCACCGCATGGTAGGAGTACATAAACATTAACACGGTTAGTAATAACACACTCTGTCGTGCTATTTATCTATGCCAACGGTAAAACGTGAAACGGCCAGCAAACAAAAAGGAACAAGAAACATACTGGCTATTAACGAACAGGGCACTGACATTTATGGGGTACACAAACAAATTAATGGCGTAAGATGAACCTTAATCGTCATTGTGCATATCGCAAATGACAACACACAATATCAATCGCGTTCAATCAGATGAACTGAAACTGTCATCATTAAGGTTTATTATGAAAGTATCCTCCTTTTGGTCTATAATGTTATCCAGTTTCCACATTTCATTTTCAACCTTTTCGACCACATGGCATACACATTTATTACACATATCTGGAGTCACTGCTTGTATTGCTTCTTCTAAAAGTACTTTAATGTCCAACAACTTGTATGACCTGTTCTTCGCTGCAACAAATCCTTTAATTCGGCCCAAACCAGTTCTATAGTATTCAATTTACAGTGATATGGGGGAATTCTCAGAACACGCTTACCCGCATCCCTAGCCATTTCATCAACTGCATATGCATTATATGCTAACTTGTGTTGGTTAACAATGTTGAGCAATTCCTTCGTTAACATGCCATCTTCGAAATCAATATTCCTTGCTGTTAGCAAGTCCTGTATATCCTACTTCTTAGTATTTGCCTTGGGAATTCTTTCCTTCTTACGGGAGTGGTATGGCGCATTATCAAGAACAGCAACAGCATTATCTTCAAGTCGAGGAAGTGTACATTTGAACCACCTCTCACAGGAATCAGCACACATCGCCTCATGATAACCGCCAGTCCTTTTGGACTCAAACGCACACAAACCCCCTTCCACAAACCCTAACTTGTTCCCAATGTGCGTGATTATGAGGCGTTTTCCTTTGCCTGAAGGGCCTTTATTACCGGGTGATAGTCCAGACAGAAATGCATGTTTGGATGATGTAATAGTGGCATCCACCCAGACGCTGTTTCGTGTGTGTCCTGCATTTAACCACATTTCATCGAGGTAACAAATTGATCGTCCTTCACCCTGAGTTGTTTAATGGTATACAAATAACGTCGCCCCCATATAATGATATCATGCCTGTCTCTCAGCATGTTGTATCGTCCATATCTATCATACTTGAAGTGCAGTTCCATTAATAAATGGCAAAATGCGGTTCTCCGAAAAGCAGGCAAATCGGGTCGTCATTCACAACAGCAAGAACTTTATCTACAGTTGGCAGTTCATTACGGAAGTAAAACCAGTGTACCTTCCTCCATATCGCATTCCTGTCGAACCCGTCAACACTTTCCGTAAACTTCTGGTGTTGTTTTTCTTTCTTTGGTGACTTCAGGGTGTGCATGAATTTATACTTGCTTATCTCATGATAAACTTTTGCGGGACTTACTCCAGTAGAACGTGCTGCTTTTTTAACGACGTCATCTAAATGTATGCCTGCATTCAGTTCTATCTCATCTTTACCTACACATTGAGAACCATGTGTTTTTCCAATGAACTGAGTGCCCTCCTTTTATGTCACTTCTTGGCTGGACTTAAACCGGCCCTGTCTGTATCGTTTGCCGTCTCCGTAGAGGACGCCATCACTAATTCACACGTACGTCAATCTAGTGTAAAACACAGAGAATTATATTGTCATTACTTGTTACAGGTCACAGTATGGAACATCACATCATTCGCTCGTTATAGAAAACACATTTAAATCCACGTCTTCAATAAAACTAACACAATACAGTGAGTCGCGTGCCCGGCCACCAATACAGCATATGACACACTGCAGCAACGCCCGCTTGGTTGTGACATGTGGCTTGTACACCCCTTGCTGCTCACTCTGGTATCACGCGCTCGTGTGTACACCAACTCTCGCTTCTTGACGAATGGACTATAGGTACTTCTTCGAAGAAGTTGAGGACACTACCGTATTTACCATTAGCCCTGGAGCGCCCGATGACATCGCAGGTGTAGAATAAGACTAATATACATAGCTGCAGAACCTAGCCGTGGTGATATATCTTTCATCACAGCTGTCTTCAAACTAAGCCTTTCACCTGACCCCCTATTACTTATAATATACTAGTATGCAATAATTATGACTTCATATTGACTTCAAACCAATCGTATTACACCATTAATACATTGTTCGGCCACCGACCAGCCAGTCAACGAGTTGCCACGTGATTGCTGCTGACCAATCACATGAAGGCATTGAGACATTACACCCAGGCAGGTAGGCAGACTTTAGATACTAGTTCCTTGGCCACATTACCATTCAATTATATCTTATAAAGTTTCTTCTAGACAAGTCCATTGCTTGGTTGAAAACATGGCCACACTAAAGCAGACACCTGACTCCTACAGACTGACTCCAAAATGACTCAGAATGACTCCTGAATGCAGTGCTGGTTGTGGTGCTTTACTCATAATTTCTCCTACTGACATCCAATAACTCCAATATGACTCATACTGTGCTACACATTTTAGAATTTCTCTTCAATATATCACTTTGTGCATACTGCCTCTAGCAGAAATCGCACTAAAACGTCATACTTGAAGTTTTCATTCCGCAGATCGTTATTTCATGTTGTAAATTTCACAGACCTTTTAATGCTTTACAGCAGAAGCGACGAGTCATTGTCATTTTTTGTCCGTACTGTTGCAAGTCTTAACTGATACTGAAACAGAAATGTACAAAAGGAATGTATTTATACTTTGAGGCCATTCAAGTATTACATAAACATATTTTTAGTAATTTTTTACCCCTCCCCTTGTAATAAAAAATAACAACTGCTAGACCCCTCCCCCTTTTGCTTACTTAAGATTTTATTACATTTTGTATTCCAATACTGGTTGCCAGAAAAAACCGTTACCAATAAATAACATTATTATAAATATGCATATATAGCGGTTGTGGTATCAAAAGAATACAAAATTGTTTTAATATATTGTTGCTTATTGTACTAAACAAATCACAGAATACAAAATGGTTTCAATGTATTGTTATTTATCGCATTGAACAATTGAAGAAATAATAGACCTAACTTAATTAGGCATCCTAACAAATCATTGAAATTCTGTGTGATTGGAGTTCACATTTCTAGTCTGATGTCCAGGATCCTTGAATCCATGTTTCTACTATGTCTATTATTATATTTACACTGGAGTGGTGGGCTGGAATATTGCTGGTTCCAGTTCTTGTTCCTCCACCTGTTCTTTTTCAAGCCATTCAATGTCTTCATCACCATTTTGAGCTTGTAGAATACACATCAACTCGTTGGAATGCCGAGCCGCTGTATGCATTGGTCGCACTCGTGACTGTGAGACACCCTGTACAACATTGCCATGAATGTTTTTCCTGTGGTGATCAGCTGACTTGTTAGAAGCATAATAAAGTCCACAAACCTAACATACACGTTTTGAAAGCTTTGGCTTCAGTGATGCACAAAAGTAATCTAAGGTACTTGGGTAAACCCTACTGAAGTAACTTCTAAATCTAGTGCGAGGGAGAGACTTAGGCCTAGAAATTTCATCACTTACGATCAGGTCTTGTGAGGTTTGCTTCATTTTAATTGGTGGTGGCAAGAAGCGTGATTTGAGAATTTTAAAAATTCTGCTTCTTGGTCGAAGACAACAAGTTTCATCTTTGAATTTTACTACGTGAAGTAAGTACTTGCTTTCCCGAACATGATTGGTGTACCAATTTATTTGTGGCTCAACTGGAAGTTCAGGCTCACCACAATTGACATAGGTGGTATGGACAGGATATCCGTCGATGTTCATAATGTTCCAGACTTCCGCCAACACCTTCCCAGAAAACTCGAAGTTAGATTTCTCCAAATCATCATTAACTGTACATCCTTTGTCGTCCATATGGGATCCAAAGTGATCATGAGGCAAAATCAGTCCTGCCAATTCTCGACTGAGGTGGGCCATTCTGCGTTCAACCCTGTTGAACGCACTTATTCCTGGCATGTTAGTAGCAATGAATAATGCATCCAAAGGGTACATTTTGAAGTGATGTACAGCAAAAGCGATTACCTTTCGGTACCTTGGATTCTCATCCGGCCCCCCATGTACAGTCATAATAACAACAGGCTTTACAGGACCATCCTCGGTCCTAACCAATGACTGAAACTCATCAACATTGAGCAATACTTCAACATCCTGAGCATGTGTGTTTGCTGTTGACCAACTATGTTTGCCACTTCTTATTGCAAGAAATGTTTGTCCAGAATATCCTACTGCGTGCGGATTTCCAGATGTCATCGGCTTGATTTCAATGCCAGCATAAACTGGCGGTATGAGTTTATGACGCTCTGCCACCACCCAGTCATGGTCAGGCAATGAGACACAGTATTCCATATCCATCAGCAATGGTGCTTGTTTGTTTGCTTCAGTGAGGCCAATGGGGACCCGAGCCTTATCGTCCTGAGAAAGAAAAAGAACTTGTGCAGGTCCAAGGGTTGAGACTAGACTCTCCAGGTGACATTTGGATGCTGTAGCAAATTGACTATCAATATGACTACGGTGGAGATCTGTTTGTGCCCGGGAAAAGTTTCACAGAAACAGTTGAAACATGCATACGGCCCTCCACAGTTGTGGAGTTTTTCGGCATTTAACGTAGGTATGTCCCACTACAGCTTATAGAAAATCCAATTTTCTTTAACTCTAGCACAAGTTCGTCCAAAATTTTTATGCTCCGGATTGTCTTAGTCCTTCGCCTGGCATCAACTCTACTCCCAAAAATAGCAATATCGGCAATAGTTTTAATAACAACAGTTGATCTTGTTCTAAGCCAGGATGCCCCACTGACTCCCTCATAAACTATTTATTTTTTTATGTCCGGGTTCTAACTACATATTTCCTCAAGCGCTCTCTTTTTGTTTTCTATGCCTTTCTTTTGATACTCTGCATTTTGTTTTTTCATTTTCCAGGACTGCTGTTCTTTTGCCAATTGTTCACGAACTTTCATGATTTGTTTTTTTTTTTTTTTTTTTTCCCCACCTCATTAGTAAGCAACTGTCTCTAGCTGCATAAAACGCATTTTTTTTCAAGAGCTACAATTTTACTTTCTGACAATATTTGTGAAGGTTTATTACGTACAGGTTTATCTGACGACTCAAAAAAGCTTTTTCCTCCTCTTCATCTATAACTGGAAGTTCCAATTCCGTGCTTGTAGCGCCCTCTTTCGGGATTGAAGCAAGCGAAGGACCTGACGGTGATAGCTTTTCGCACGATGAAGCTGCCTGAAATCAAGGAAATCAGTCAACGACACGTGGTGTTATTTAAATAATTATCTTTAAACATTAAAACAAGAATTTATGTATGAACACATTCCATAATATGTTACTCTTTATAGTGCTTCGACCAATATTTTAAGAACCTGTTTGACGCGTTTACTCCCTTTCGGCCATAAATATTGAGTTTTTCAAAATATGTTAGCGTGTCTGTATTTTGGCTAACAAAAAGGATGAGATGAAATATACAATAAAACTATATAATTGCGTTTTAACGAACGACGAACGTTTTCGCACTATCTTCTCACAGCAATAACAATTAATAAGCCTATTCTTCTCATAGCAATAATAATTAATAAGCCTATTCTTCTCATAGAAATAACAATTAATAAGCCTATTCTTCTCTTTTAAACACAAGAAATATACTACAGTATAATATTAATATTTAGATGCTTCTTAATAATTATTTTTATAACAACTTTAAGTTATACATAGCCCTTAATTAGTTATAATATTACTTATTAAGGCCTATGTATAACTTCATAGCTGTAGCGGAGGCGCTAAGTTATAATATGATTAAGAAATATAAATTGCAAAGGTCTTTTTTAAATAAAAGGTGAACCAGTTGACATACAAATGTTGTATTCTTATACTACTTTAACTAAATTTCTTTAAAAGAAATAATTCGACGAGATGGATAAAATGGTAATTTAAATAGGTAACATTTAAATAAGTAATTTTAGAATTTAAAAAAACATTCAAACATATTGAAATGTGTTCAAAATTTTCTACAAACTAGAGGGCTATGTGAACGACTTTAGAAATCACTCCGGAAAATACAACGTAGGCTACTCTTAATTCTACGAACTTTAATATAGGCTTGATAATATTAAACACTTACCTTAGTGAAAAAGAGCAAATAAAGCTGATTTCTTTCTAATTGCTGCATGCAGTTCTTTCTCAATTCTTTTTAAAACAAGCCCTTCAAGATCTTTGTCGCACTTAGCTTCATTCTTGAACCCTCATCAAACATCATTCGCCATCTTTTGTACGGCTTGCGCAGGAGTATTAATTCGAGATTTTGTAATTAAAACTCCCATAAAGTTTCTGGTACAGTAATGATATGTTAATGATAGTAGCTATATTGTCATTAATCCGACTACAAGTAATTTCACTATACAACTGAAACAATAAATGTAAGTAAATTTAAAAGGAATAACCAGTTGGTTTGTCGTGGCACACTGCACAACTCAACAGACAACACTAATGACAACTCAACAGACAACACTAATGACAATGACTTTGGCGCCGGCGGGCGGGCACTGCGAGTCACGTGACTGCCGATCGACAGGAAAGGAGGGGGAGGGGGGACGAATAAAGCCGAACACAGACGGAAAGTTCCGAACGGACCGCAGAACGCTCATTCCCCATCATGCTTGTTGTCGCACTATCTAATGTTTACGTAAGAATTGTCGTGACTCCCCTCCCCCTTCCACCCCCTATCAACAGACCCTGGACCTCCCCCTCGCCCAACATACTGTTTACGTAATACTTAACGGCCCCTTCTTAAAAATTATATACCCAAGTCCCTCGGTATTTTTAATCGCTTATTGGGTAAACTGTATTTACACTTTGCAATAAAAGTGCCTGTAACTATAGCAGGCTCTCACTATGCTTCGCCATTGGTCGATGCACAACACGCACTTTGTACTGAACAATGCAGCACCACGACACGCCACCGCCATGCTTCCCAGTTGGTCGTGGCGTGTGCAAAAAGGACTCTTTGTACATGCCGTCCTCGCATGCCGACATGCATTTAGAACATAGGCAAAACTCGATCGCAGAATCGGCACTGGCGTCAGCCAGTTAGTGATGATGCAGGTCGCGGCTCCATGACGCGTCGAGGTCAAAGGCAGGTCTTCGTATTCGCAATTAATCTTCATGGTATGGGAGTACTCTGAGAAGACCCAAATACTCGTTCACCCCAGAAGAAAAGAAGGAGGTAATATGATATATAATATAGAAATATGAATAGATATATAAGTTAGGAATATGCATAATTATGTATAGAATTACATACATATAAGATTGGCATATACATAATTACATTTTAAAAAATGAGTAGCTGAATGTTTTCTTCCGAGGCGAATGAGTATTTCGGCTTTCTCAGAGTGCTCCCTTACCATGAAGATAAATTGCGAATACGAATACCTGCCTTCCACCTCGACGACCATGGAGCCGCGACCTGCATCATCACTAACTGGCTGACTCCAGTGCCGATTCTGCGATCTAATTTTCAACTATGTTCTAAATGCACGTCGGCATGAGAGGGCGATCTGTGCGAAGAGTCATTTCGCACATGCGACCAATTCGGGAAGATGGTGGTGGCCTGCCGTGGTGCTGCATTTTTCAGTACAAAGCCTTTGTCTTGCATCGGCCAATTGCGAATCGTAGTGGGAGCCTGCTGTAATTCTAGGCACTTTTATTACAAAGTGTAGATACAGTTTACTCAGAAAGCAATAAAATATGCCGAGGAACCTGTATTTATACATTATAAAAAGTATAAATGTACACCTTTTATAACTTTTCGTTTCAGTATCAGTATTTGAACAGTGTAGACGTAGAATGTCAATGATGCATCGGCTGCTTCGCTTCTGCTCTAAAGCATTTATGGCTTTGCGGTATTTACGACATGCTTCGCTTCTGCTCTAAAATGGCTTTGCGGTATTTACGACAAGATGAAATATGCACCTGCGGAATGAAAACATCAAGAATGTCGTTTCAGTGCGATTTCTGGCAGAGGCAGTTTGCACGGAGCGATATTTTGTATAGACATTAAACCATTTGTAGCACTGGTTATCTGCAACTAAAATCGGCGGCATCTCGGTCTCCGCCATCGCAATCAGGAGTCATTTTGGGGTCATTATGCTGGATTTACATTGACGCGACAGATGCAAAGCGGCAGGTGTGACGTCACTGGAAATTGTGGTTGTAATGAAAACACTGTGATGGGACGCGACACCAAAAACACTATTTAGACCACTCATGGCTGAAAATACGAAAATTTCCCAGAAGGTCATCTGTTTATTTACGATAAGGAATGAAGAATAATAATTTGAGACACAAACCACCACATGAATGTTTAAATTTTATATTTTTCCAGTTGTAAGAATAGTATGTGCCTAACCATATCAAATTAGGATAGTATAGCTACCTTGGCATTCCAACCTGTTTCACATTTGCCGAATTACGTTTGTTTGTGTTCTGTTTAATTTATTTCGAGGGAAAAAATTAAAGTTGAAGGTACGGGGTCTTTAGTTTAACGTCTTTTGTGAGACGGTAGTGGCATTTTGAGTTGCATATTCTTTTGAAGGAGCAGTGGAAAATTTTTCTCGTATGGAAATAACATTCAAATTATTGTGATTTCGAAAATTTCAACTTCAATGAAAAACCATACGCGATATATACATCGCTATTCGAATTCGTACATATTCAGTTGTCTGCTTTAAGTGTGACCATGTTTTCAACCGAGCGAAGAACTTGTCTGGAAGAAACATTTGAAGATATAACTGGAAGGTAATGTAATCAAGGAAATAGCAACTAAAGTCTGCCTATCTGTCTGCGTTGTCTCAATGCCTACATGTGATTGGTCAGCAGCAATCACGTGGCTACTCGGTGATTGGCTGGTCGGTGTCTGAACAATGTATTAATGGTGTAAAACGATTGATTTAAAGTCAATATGACGTCTTTGGGCTTGCATACTCGTGTATTATAAGCAGTAGGGAAGTCAGTTGAGAGGCTTAGTTTGACAACGGCTGTCGTAAAATATACATCCTCTCGGCTAGCTTCTGCAGTTTTGCATCTCAGTCTTATTCTGAATCTGCGATGTCTTCTGGTACTCCAGAGCTAATGGTAGGTACGGCAGTGTCATCGCATTCTTCGGGAGTGGTACCTAGAACATTATTGCAGGTGTTGCATGCTTCTTTAGCTCCAACACCTCCCTCTCCAACAGGCCTGTCCGAGTCTTCGCCTGAACCACTACGTCGTCATCAGTGTCACTTTTGTGATCAGGCATTTACTTTTGACCATAATGTACGACATGAGCGGTTTAATCGTGCCACGAATCCCTGTCGTATGTCATATTTGTGTGATTTGTGCGTTAAACAGTTGTGCTGTATCGACAGTTTATTTAGACATGCAAATACCTCTACAGGTGAAGTACGTTTCTCGTTAAGTACCTCGGTACTAGGTTTACTGCAGGCAGGTCTCATATAACTTTTTCTCGAGTTTTTGTTTTCATTGTTATTCAAGTTAATTGGGTCTAGGTCAAGGTTACCTGCGCCCACTATGGTAGTAGTAGTCTGTAACGTAATATGCTAAGTGACTTTTATTCATTTTTCTCGAGTTTTGGTTTTCTAGGTTATTCAAGGTCACAGGGTCATGGTCAAGGTCACTGGCTTCCAATATAATGGTATCAGTATTTAATGTAATGTGCATGCTAACTTTTGTGTATTTATTCTCGAGTTTTATTTTCAAGGTCATTCAAGATCATGGGCTCAAGGTCATGGTCACTGGCTTCCAAGGTGGTGGTAGTAGTCATAAGGTCAAAAGGTCACAACCAATGTCACCTGCATCCAATATGTCTGCTACAGTGACTGACAGTACCAAGATGGCTGACTGGGTATGGATGAGAATGGTGAAAGCCTGCCGACTAATTGGGCGAGAGAGTTGGGGGGAGACCTTAGGTAATTAAAGTTTTTAAATAAATTTTTTATGACTGTTAAATATTTTTTTTATGATTTCATGGATATTTTTGTAATTTTTTTATATTCTTTTATTTTTTTAGGATTTTTTTAAATGATAGTGTCAAAGGTCGAAGGTAAAAGGTAAAGAGGCCTAAGTACTTCATGCCCTCAACCAAGGTCATTTGTGCCGCTAATATCGGTCACCTGCTCCGGGAAAAATGAAAAATTTCTGGGGAGACTTTTTAAATAATTTTTTATAACTTTTAAGTAATAATTTTTTCGTATTTTTTTTAGAATTTTTTTTATTTTTTTTTATTTATGAACTTTTTGGGGGGGGGGGGTTTTGTGGTCAATGGTTGCCGGGGTCAACATCAAAGTTAAATGTCAAAATTCCAATATGGAGGTCGGGTGACGTCACAACATGGAGGGGCCCCTGGCTCCGAGACACTGTGTCCTTATCCCCAACTTCTCTGTTTCCTACTAATGATTCCACTGGTCGGCTGGTTTTCTCGGTGATCTACCATTTCCGCCGCCCTTGCATTCCGACGCTGCTTAATTCTCATCTCTTTTCAACCTCATCGGCTCTCAAGACCTCGTTATTAAAAGCTGCCAAATCTCTCCGTTTAATATTTTACATACCTAAGAAAAAGAATGCTGCCAATAAATGTTGAATTGTTCAGAGAGTTTTAATTTTTTTATATCTGAATTCTGGTGGTTATTTTTGTGACTCGTAAACTTTTTCAAATAAAGCCGTGCGAAACCATGTGAATGTACTCGCATTTTGTTACACGATCGCATTTAGATGTCTAGAAAAACTTTTAACCAATACAAAATATGAATTAATAAATAATTTTGAACATTAAATGAACGATTTAAAGGAATATACATATACGTACTATCGCATCTAAAATCACATAAATGTACAGAACTCCTCCTGTACTGTTACAAAATTAATGTTGCGAACCCATAACTTCTAGGAAATGGAAACACATACTTTTCAAACCAGTAAAAATGTGCTTTGCCCTGTCGTGCAAGAAAATAAGTAAGGGTCACCATAAGGAAATTCTCGGGCGTGATAAATCATCGGCCTTCAGCGCGAATTCTAACTTGAAATTCTAAGATGGTACCAGCAATTACTGAATATCGGTATTTATGCAAGAACCTTATATAACGTTACAGCTGATGCTCTTTAAGTGTACAAAGTCAACATGTTTTAAAAAATTTTCTTGTAAATTTGGAAAAAAAAAAAATTTCCAAACAAAAACATTTTAGTTCTGCTTACAACAAGCTTTATTGTGTTCACATATATATATATATATATATATATATATATGAATAACATTATCGTTATCTTTTAATTCAATATGTGCAAATACTTTATGCCTGTTTTTCTGTGCAATTATGATAGTCCAGATAAAAAAAATTAGTCTTAAGTCACTATTTTTTTTACTGTAAATCTTTATCTAAAATTTAAACACCGAATCCGCTGTTTATACTCTTTTACCTAAAATTTTTAAAATACTTCAAACATCTATGAAATTGAAGGTTATAAACTATTTGATGTTAGTCATAATAAAATTTGCCCCTTTTGTTCATGTTAGTCATAGCAATAAACATTCTTCGAAATGTTATACTGTTTAAAAGTTTAGCCCCCCTCGATTCTGGCATACTCTGTTTAAAAAATGTTCTTCATTTTTCATAAAAGTGCTCGCAAGAATTTTTCGACATGTGTCCATAAACTCTCCATAAAATATCGGACACATAGATAGTCAAATACGGACTTTCCATAAATGGCACGGAACCTCTCTGTTTATTTCCTATTTAGTTTTCTGTTCTTCCAGTTAAAAATTAAAATAAATAAAGAAAAAGTATTTTATCTTTGTTATGACGGTATTCTACTCTGTATAAAAAATATACATGATGGTCTGCCTAACTTGGGCACCCCCAAAATTTCTGGAACGGTTGCGGATCACGAAATGCGGCTTTCGCTAAAGGAAATTACACATGGGGCCAGTAATTTGTCGCTTAGTGACTAATTCTATACATATATAGAATAAATAATTAAACAGAATATTATTTTACTGCTGGAAACATACTTTTTTTTTTTTCAACAGCCTCTGAAAACATGTGCAAAGACGAAATCAGTGATATAGCATATTCAATAGAAAATAACACAGAAACATTAAGAAATAATGTTTAAATATGATTAAGTTAAGTGGGCTGGTAGTATGTGGCAGAGAACCTGTACTCACAACTGTAGCAACCAACACATGCCATGACTCATCGTGGCGGGGCCGCTTACATTAATGGGGTAATGGGCATGGAATGCGATGTTGGATAAAGGAGAGCACCACAGGGGATGGAAGATGGGCAACGTGAGGGCAAGTCTGATATCAATACATTACATTCAGTGGTGATGCGTGCTATAATTTCATGAGCAAGTTACTGTGTCAGGGGACAGTAAGTCTCCCCAACGAAGGGGGAGGGGGGTCCGGGGGTCCTCCCCTGGGAAAATTTGGATTTCAAGGTGCGAAATTGTGCCATTTAAACATTTTTTCGTAAGTTAATATAAACTACACTGCTAGTAAAAATATTAATATTTTTTAACATAAAATTTGCCCGAGTGAAAAATTAAATAAAAACAATACGATTCGTGTTGTGCGCGCGAACTTGCCCACGCATCGATCTAGTTACTGTAAACTACACGACGCAATCTGCCTGCGGCTAGGCCAGCTTCGGCTGTGTCCGCTTCAGTTCGGTGAAGAAAGCACTACCGTCGTAGCTTCTAAGACATGTTAATGCAGCCATAATCCCCCGCCCCCGCACGGGCGGTCTTCCTACCCTGCCACCCCTCCGTCGGCCGGGAAACTATTGGAACCGTCTACCTGCTGAAAGCCGCTTCCAAACATCTTGGTTTTGCTAGCCAACGAGTTGTTTTCTTATAATGTATAGTATTGTTTCCTGAGTAGAATGTGCACCGCATGAGTGCAAAGTTACCTTAAAGTAGCCTAAATATAAGATATAATTAAATATTTATTTTAAATATAATATTGTCAGGAAACTGTCTTTGCAAGCACTGTTTGCCTTGCTTGCCCTAACGAGACGCCACTGATTACATTATATTTTGATACCAATGTAACTCAGGAGATTTGTTTCATAGTAGTATGATTATGTCGGTTTGGGGACAAGGGGTTGGGGATTCGGAGCCGGAGCCAGGGAGCCGCCATGTTGTTACGTCACCCGACGGCCATCTTGGGTGTCATTGAACTTTTACCCCTGAAACAGTATAACCTTTAACCTTAACCTTGACCCCGGGGACATTTGACAGCAAAATCCCTAAAAATCCCTTAACAAACCAAAAATCCTCAAAAATCTCAAAAAATCTGAATAATTCTAAAAAATTCCGAAAAAATGTATTAGAAAATTAATAAAATTTATTTAAAAATATTTTTAAAAGGATATTCAGAAATGTCCCATTCTCCCCTCAAAAATTTCAAGGGACCTTCAAATCCAATTTTCACCCAATTTATGTAATTTGAGGGGCTTCCTTAAGACCTACAGAGCAGTGAAGGCCATATTGGTTTTAAAGGCATACCCTATGCCCAATCGTTACAAGGGATACAAGATAGGATTCCGACCTAAGCATCAGCCATCTTCCATCCATATTGTATGCAGATGACCTTTGAACTTGACGCAGGACATTTAACTGTGACCTTTGACCTTTGACATTGAAAAACGGACAATTCTAAAAAAACTCCAAAATATCACAAAAAATTATTATTTATAATTACTAAAAAATGCTAACGATTTATTATAAAAAAAATTTAAAAATTACAAACTTTATTAATAAAAGTTGCTAAATAATTATTTAAAAATTATAAAAAAAAATAAAAAATTCCCGAGGTCCCCCCTCCCCCCCCTTCCACACCAAATTAATTAGATGGCAGGCCTCCACCCCCTCGGTCATACCCAGTCTCCATCTTAGTAGGTGACAGCCATATTTGTAGATGACCGCCATCTTGGTAGAAGACTGCCATCTTGTTATGCATCACCCATATGCCATATTGGAATACAATGAACATGACCTTGAATGACCTTGAAAACAAATAGCTAAAAAACATAAGCAATAACAAGCTTAATACATTATGGACTACCAGAGTCATATTAGATGACCATGTCCCTATGACCTTGAAAACAAAAACTCGAAAAAAACGTATGGAAGTCAACAAGCATAATACATTACAGACCACTACTGACATTAGATGCATACTACCCCAATCTTGACACCCTGACCTTGAATGACCCTGATAACAAAAACTCGAGAAAAATGCATAAAATTCAACAAGCATATTACTTTACAGAATAGTGCCATCATATTAAATGCAGACTATCTCGGCCTTGACCCCATGACCGTTAATGACACTGAAAACCAAAACGCGATAAAAATGCATGAAAGTCAACAAGCATATTACATTACAGACTACTACCACCAAATTAGATACAGACTACTTTGACCTTGACACCATGACCTTGATTGACTTTAAAATCAAAATCTCTATAAAAATCTATGTGAAGAGGCAGATGCTAGCCGAGACGATCCACCTTCCACGCAGCTGTTGTCAAACTAAAACTCTCAGCTTACCTCCCTACTGCTTATAATATACGACTGTGGAAGCCCTATGACATCATATTGACTTTGAACCAATCGTGCTGCACCATTGATACACTATGCCGACACCAACCAGCCTATCACCATGCTGCCACGTGATTGCAGCCGACCAATCACATGCAGGTATTGAAACATCGCATGCGGAAGTCAGTCTCTGACTCCAAAATTACTTATATTGACTCCAAAACGGCCTCAAAATTACACATAAATGGCCGTCTCTCCTCCTCCACCACCACAACCTTGGCTCCTACATGACCCCTAATGACCCATTGACCCATAATGATCCCTGGTTGCAGTGATAATTGCAGTGCTGACTCCTAATGACCTCTGATTGTGGAGGAGATGGAGGACGTGGAGCAGATGGACCAGGTGGAGAGATGGAACAGGTGGAGAGGTGGAGCAGGTGGAGAGATGGAACAGGTGGAGAAGGTGGAGTCAGTTGTAAGATTCAGTGCAAGATTCAGTGGGCAGATTGTTATATTTCGGACTCTTTGTGTGTGTGTGTCGCAAATTATAATAAATTCCCCTAATTTACAATAAAATTGCATAGCCCTGCCTCAAAAATCTTAAAAGTAAACATTTTGTTTAACAATCGTGCTTTAAAAATAATGTATATATCCAGGTCTCTCGGATTATTTCAACATTTCCTGGGTAAACTATATTTGCACTTTGCAGTACAAGTGCCTAGAACTACAGGAGTCTCCCACTCGCTTCGTCACTGGTCGATGCACAATTTGAAATTTGTTTGTACTGAAAAATGCAGCACCACGACAGGCCCCTGCCATTCTTCCCAGACAGTCGTCGCATTAAAAAGGACTCTTCGTACAAACCACCCTCTCATACCGATATGCATTTTTAACATAGATGAAAATTCGATCAGAGAATCGACACTGGTGGCAACCAGTTAGTGATGATGCATGTCGTGGCTCCGTGATCGTACAAGGTCAAGAGGCAGACCATCGTATTCACAATTCATCTTGATTGTATGGGAGCACTTTGAGAAAACCCAAATACATGTTCGCTCAGTAAGAAAACACACAGGTACTATCGCACACACATATGATGGGAATATAACATATAAATAATTATATAAAATGTAAATGTGGAATTATTTTCAATTTATTTTATACATAATTATATATAGGTGTAGGTTTATAATTATGGGGATGTAAGATTATTTTGTATTTATCTTAGACATAATTATGTATAGGTATATAAATATAAATATGGGAGAATAACATTATTTCTATTTATCTTATACATAATTATAAATATATTTGGGAATATAAAATGAATTAAAATATGTATATATAAGTATGTTTATATAAATATGGGAATATAAAATTAATTTAAATTTCTGTATTTATATATATACATGCCTACAAGCATATTTAAATATAATATTGTTATATAACCGCCTGCGTATTTTTTTAAACGCCAAACAAGTATTTGGTTTTCTTAGTGTGCTCTCATACCGTGAAGATGAATTGCGAAATTGTAGGGATTCGTTTTGACTTCGACGAGCACGGAGCCGCGACCTGCATCATCGCTAACTGGTTGCCGCCAGTATCGATTCTGCGATCGAGTTTTCACCTATGTTCAAAATGCATGTCAGTATAAGAGGGTGATCTGTAGCAAAGAGTACTTTTTAATGCGACGACCGTCTGGGAAGCATGGCAGGGGCCTGTCGTGGTGCTGCATTTTTCAGTACAAAATTCAAGTTGTGCACCGACCAGTGACGAAGCGAGTGGGATACTGCTGTAGTTCTAGGCACTTGCACTGCAAAGTAAATACACAGTTTACACTGGAAGTGTTGATATATCCCGAGGGACCTGGACATACAATTTTTTTAAGCACGATTATTAACTAAACTATGCATCATTCAGCTTCTGGAGGTAGGACTATATCATTTTCTTTTAAAATAGATGTGATTTATTGTAATTTTTGACACACACACACACACACACAGATTCCGAAATATACCAATCTGCCCACTGACTCTTGCCGGCTGACTCCTACAGAATGACTCCGCCTGCTCCACCTGCTCCACTGCTCCACCTGCTCCACTGCTCCACCTGCTCCACTGCTCCACCTGCTCGACCACTACCTCCTCCTCCACAAACAGGGGTCATTGGGTGTTAGCACTGCAATCAGCACTGCAATCAGAGGTCATTATGTGTCAATGACTCATGGGTCAATGGGTCATTAGGGGTCATGTAGGGGTCAAGGTAGTGGTGGTCGCAGTAAGGGGACCATTTATGGTTCATTTAGGGGCCATTTTGGAGACGATATGAGTCATTTTGTAGTCGGAAACTGACTTCCGCCTGCATGTGATTGGTCAGTGGCAATCATGTGGCAGCTCGGTGATTGACTGGTGGATGTCTGCACAATGTATTATTGGCACAGTACAATTGGTTTAAAATCAATATGACGCCATAAGGTTTGCACACTAATATATTATAAGGAGTAGGGCGGTTTAGCTGAGAGGTTTAGTTTGACAGCAGCTGTGTGGAAGATGGATCGTCTCGGCTAGCTTCTGCCTCTTCACATATATTTTTCTCGGGTTTTTGTTTTAAGGTCATTGGATCAATCTCAATGTAGTCTGCATCTAATATGGTAGTGGTTGTCTGTAATGTATTATGCTCATTGAATTTTATGGATTTTTTCAAGTGTTTTAATTTTCAATGTCATTCAAGGTCGTTCAAGGTCATGGGGTCAAGGTTGGGTAAGTCTGCAACTAATATGGTGGTAGCAGTCTGTAATATAATATTCTTGTGGACTTTTATGCATTCTACTCGAGTTTTTTCAAGGTCTTTCAAGGTCATGGGGTCAAGGCCGATATAGTCTACATCTAATATGATGGCAGTAGTCTGTAATGTAATATGTTAGTTGAATTTTATGCACTTTCTCATTTTTTTTTGTTTTCAAGGTCATTCAAGGTTATGGTGCAAAGGTTAGGGAGCCTGCAACTAATACATCAGTAGTGGTCTGTAACGTTTTAGGCTTGCTGATTGTTATGGATTTTTCTAGAGTTTTTGTTTCAAGGTCATTAAAGGTCATGGTGTCAAATTCGAGGAAGTCTGCATCCTATATGGCGGTAGTAGTCTGTAATGTTTTATGCTTGTTTACTTTTATGTATTTTTATCAAGTTTTGGTTTTCGAGGTCATTCAAGGTCATGGGGTCGAGGTCAAGGTAGTCTTCATCTAATATGGCTTTAGTAGTCTGTAATGAATTATGCTTGTTGACTCTTATGTCTTTTCTCGAGTTTTTGGTTTTTGAGGTAATTTAAGGTCATGGGCTCATAGTCATGTCATTGGATTCCAACATGGCCGATGGGTGATGTCTGCCAAGATGGTGGTCGCCTGCCAAGATGGTATTCGCCTGCCAAGATAGTCATCACCTACCAAGATAGTCGTCACCTACCAAGATGGCAATTACTTACCAAGATTGCACTCGTCTACCAAGATGGCAGTCGTCTACCAAGATGGCGGTCATCTACCAATATGGCTGACTGGGTATTGTCGAGGGGGTGGAGGCATGCCAACTAATTGGTTTGAAGAGGTAGGTGAAGGGGAACCTCGGGAAATATAATTTTTAAAATTAATTTTTAATAGTTTCACAATTTTTATTCATACATTTTTGTATTTTTTTATAATTTTAATAACACACTTTCAATATTTTTTTAACTTAACGCTTTTTGGGGGATTGTTTAGAATTGCTTTAGAATTATAATGATTTTCAACATTAGAGGTCAAAGGATCTGGTCTAAGGTCCTGGGTCAAGGTCAAATGTCATCTGCAGACAATATGGATGCAAGATGACTGATGCTTAGGTCTGACACCTATCCTGTATCCTTTGTATTGATTTGGAATAGGGTATGCCTTTAAATCCAATATGGCCACCACTGCTCTGTAGGTCCTATGGCAGCCAATCAAATTACTTAAATTTTGGGAAAATTGGATTTGATGGTCTTCTGCTATTTTGAGAGAAAAATTGATCTTTTCTGAGGATCATCTTTTAATAGTTTAAATTCATTTTTATAATTTTTTAATAATTAATTAATATTTTCGGAAATGTTTTGAATTTCTAGGGATTTTTTGAGATTTTTTTTTGTATTTGTTGTGGATTTTGAGGTTTTTGGGGTAAAAGGTCCCTGGGGTCAATGTCAAGGTCAAATATCATATGGGTCTGGGTTAAAAGGTTAATGACACCCAATATGGCGGTCGGGTGACGTAGCAACATGGTGGCTCCCCGGTTCTGGCTCCGAATCCCCAATCCCTTGTCCCTAAACCTACATAACCCTACTACTCATAGTCATTGGTGATACTGAGTGACGAGTGTGTACAGATGCACAACAAAAACAGAATAAACCAATCTAAGGGGAAATGCACTTTCATATGCATGCATAGTAAAAAAGCGCATAGTTATGGTGAAATGCTTCACATGAGGTCTTTCACAGCATGTGCTCGATGTGTTTACCATCGACAGTAATACACATCTGTAAACGCACATAAAGCGAGCGACGAGCGGCCTGAAGTTTTTTTGGTGTAATGTCTCTGGAAGATGCCACAATGCGTTCCTGCATGCCTTCTGGCATAGAAGGAACTGTGTTATACCCCATATATTCCAGTGTTCACCACAGAAAATAATGGAGAGGTTTGAGGTCGTGGAAGCGAGCTGGCCATTTTACACCACCACCGCGCCCTAACCATTGGTTTGGAAACGTTCAATTTAACACTTGTCTCGCCACCAAAGCAAAATACAAAGGACAGCCATCATGCTGAGACCACATATCAAGACATATGTCGAGCATTATGACTTCCAGAAGTGCCAGTGAGGTCTCTCTGAGGAAATGAGCGTACGTACAGCCGTTTATTGTCCCTTGAATTAAGTATGGCCCTATGCAGGGTGAATTATTTATTTGTCTGTCAGTGGAGTTTGTGCTCCGATTATATCAGGTATTTAAAATAATGTAAATATTAATGGTTATACACGCCCAAATCACGGCCAATACCTGAGACAAGCCCACCATGCTAAAATGGGAGGCCACACCCAGCGACAAGAAGAACCACTGTAGGAGATGTAGCAGGATATAGTGAAGTTGTCTTACCTCGCTGAAAGGGTGCTCTGAAGAGGCACGCGATGTCATTGCAGTCATCTTCTACGTCGACGCTATCACCGATACCAAGGTGCGGCAAGCTGTACACCTGGCTGCACATTACACCACACAAGATTTCCTGGCCAGAACATAGGAGGCGGAGTCAGCAAGACAGGCGCCAGAGACCCGACGTCCAGTGCGTCCAATGAGGACGACAACAGCATTTGGACGCTGAAAGAATTGCAGGCGACTATGATGGACATCGCTTCCAGGGTCCATTTTACAGAGATTCGCCATCTGCTACTCAAATTGCCAGAATGTTAGTTATGTGGGCAGCCGAGACACCTCAGAAGCAACAGCAGTAGCAACCAGGAAGCAGGTAGCGAGGGGCAGGTGAGAGTGCAGAATCTTCGGGAAACTTGTAAGCACCGATCTTGAAGGACAAAGGTCGGTGGTTGCTGAAGGGAAGGCCCCAATGTTATTGCAGGTCCATGTGGTGAAACAGGGCTTGGGTGTTACATTGGTGGAGGGGAGCCTGGATGATTTACTTGTCAGATGGTGGTAGTCACAGAGGCAACTATAATGTTGGTAAGACTGGCCTTTCGCAGATCTTCTTACCAGCGACCGTTCAATGAGAAAATGGAACACTGCTATTTAACTATAGTAACGTGCGAGACCATGCCAGGTGGAGGTAAGCAAAGTGTGCTCTTAAAAGTTTGGTAACCTTATCATAAATGACAATATTTATATAGAAGCTATAGAGGACAAATGTTTTTTTGGAAATAGGTGTGTTGCATAAGCTGGGGTAATATATCGATACTCGACTGGAAGTGCTATGGAAAGGCAATAACAAGTTAGTAGTGCCAACACAACATTTATCATCGCCAATTAGCTACCTAGTAGTGTGTAGTCAGCCCACTGTACTCCCTGCTCCTAGCGAAATTATTATTCTAGGCAGATGCAAGGGAAACATTTGTTATGATTTTGAGCATAATCGAACCAGTCCAGAAAGGTTGTGTTCTACAGGACGGTTTCATTGTCGCAAGGACTATGGTCTCTTCGAACTCGGGCATTTTGCAACTAAGGATGATTAATTTATCTGACACTGGTATCCACTATTATGAGGGGGTCATAATAGCAGTTTGCAAGCAGGTCTCTCAAGTAATTCCAAATGCTCCTTATGCTTCGATGCTATAAAATACCGAATTACTCTACCAGAAGATCTGAGGGAACTTCTAACAAGAACAGGAGAAAACTTTAACTTGCGACAAGAGAAGGCTGTCTCAGAATTGCTGCGGAGATATAGAGCTGCTTTCATTTGTTAGCCAAATGGTCTTTGAAGAACTAATTTTACATGCCATCACATCGACACATGGGGTGCCAGGCCTATAAAATCACCACCAAGTTGACTTCTGGTAGATTCAAGTAAGGTTTGTGATAGGATTCTGAAAGAGAGTAAGGAAATAGATGTTAATAGCCATCAGTAAGTCCGTGATATTCTCCCATTGTGCTTGTTAAAAGAAAGTTGGCTCTGTGAGCTTAGGTGTTGATTACCACCAACTTAATACTGTGACCATGAAATATACACATCAACTGCCAGGGATAAGTAACACATTGGAAAACTGTGCAGTTTCACAGTGGTTTTCTTCTTTGGACGTGAAGAGTGGGTACTGGAAAGTCAAGGTGGCCCCAGAAAATAATGGAAATACTGCTTTTTGTGTCCAAGGGAAAGGAACCTGCAATTCATGGTTAGGACCTTGCATTGTGGAATGCCCTTGCCACCTTTGAACAACTGATGGGGTAATTGTTGCCCTTAGACATTAGTCAGGTATACCTAAATGACATCATGGTCACAGAAAGAATAATTAAAGTTCACCTAACATGCCTAGAGTCTGTGTTTCAGTAAGTAACTGCGACCATACTGAAATTAGATCCTAATAAATGCCATTGATTCCAAACGAAAAGTAATTTCATGGATGGCCGAAGGCCTATGGAATTGAAACCGACCCTGAGAAAACTAGAGCAATAAGAGTTTGGTCTATATCAACAGTTAAAATTAAAGTGTGAAGTTTCCTGGGCTTATGTGCCTATGACAATCGATTTGTGCCTGGGTCTGCAACGACCACCAAACCTCTGCATGGATTTAATCAGGCAAATGAAAATTTTTTTGGACCCCAGAGTGCGAAGTTTATTTTAATAGACTAAAGGAAATTTTGGTATATATCCCACCATACTGGGCTTCCCGAGTGGAGAGGGTGTATTCATTCAAGATACTTGTGCTAGTGACATAAGCATCGGGGCTGTGTAATCTCAGATACAGGTTGTAAAGGAAAGGCCAATGGGATACTTGAGTAAGATACTGCACAAGGCTGAGTGAGATTACTGTGACATGTATGGAGGCTCTTGCCATTGTGAAGGCAACTGAACATTTCTATCAATTTCTACTTATCGTGCCTCATTATGGTTGCTACTAAATTTAAAAAAAAACCAAAGGTCAAATAGCCTAGTGGATACAGTACGTGCAAGAATATGAAATGGAAATAGGCCTACATCATATGTCTGGACACGTTCACAGCAATGCAGATGCACTTTCCAGGTGACAATTCGTACCATCTGTTGTCATTATGAACATAAGGAGGAAAAGGATGCATATCCTGGAAAGCAAGGACGAGAATTCATGTATGTGTATATTGCGATGGGTCACCTACATGTGAAGATAATGGCATTAGAAATTATCAGCTAACCCCACCTTGCATCCAGTATTATAGATTAAAGAAGCTAGGAGTCGACCAAGATGGGCAGAGATGTTCAATCTCTGCTCGATAGTCAAGGCATACTGCGCAAAGTATAATTTCCTTGTACTGTAGAATTGTGTGCTTTACAGAAACTGCGAAAGTAATAATGGGAAACAATATCACTTAAAATTGGTCCTACCAGAGTGCTGAATCCCAGAAGTGCTAAGAGGACTGCACAACACAGGAGAAGATGGTCACTTCGATGTAAATAAGATTATTATCAAGTGTATGTTAAGAATGTGTGCCAGCTCTGTGATACCTGTACCGCGAGAAAAAGTCCGAGGAATAAGGTATGAGGTCCTTTTTAGAAATACAATGTGAGAGCCCCAATTGGGAGGACCACAGTAGATATTCTTGCACAATTTTCTGTCACTGAGAGAGGGAATCGATATGTTCTGGTACTGCACGACTTCTTCATAATGTGAACTTAGGTAATACCAGTTCCAAACCAAGAGGCAGGCATGGTAGCGGATGTACTAGTAGAGTATGTTATCGCCAGGATTTGAGTCGCACTCTAGCTCCATTTGTATCAATGACGGAATTTTGAAGCAAATCTTTTCTTAAAGGTAACGAGGATTTAAGGAATTAAGAAAACTCTTACCACAGAATTACACCCTTAGTCCGATGGGATGGTCGAGAGGCTAAATGATAACCTGGAACAGTACTTGGTGATATTAGTGGAAGACAACCAAGGTGCCCTTATTTCTCCTGGCATTCTATTCTGCAGTTCACGAGTCAACAAGAGTAAAGCCTTCAAGGATGCTATTCGGGAGAGATTCCACCTCCCCGGTAATCTGCTGGTTGGATGTTTAGTGAAAGAAAGAGCAGCCAACACAGAATAGGCCATTCAGCTGCGTCAAAAGTATGTCAACATCCTTAAATTTTCCTCGAAGCACTTAAAAATTAACAATGAAAGAATGAAAACACGATATGACCAGAGAATGCAAGAAGGGGTTTTTCATTAAGTTCAGCTGGTATGGCTGCAAAACCCCAAGTAAGGAAGGGATATTGTCGGAAGCTGTATAAATGTTGGGATGACCCATGCGGAACACCGAAACTGATCAATGATGTGGTCTACAGGATTTGTCGACAAGGGTCTTTTGTGAAGCCTTATGCTGTCCACATCTGTGCCATTTGCATGGCATATTTCTAATCTTTGTGTATTCTGGGACACACACACACACAATTAGTTTTGAGCGTTAACGCTCGTTTTTTGCACAAAATCTATTCCTTCATTCATTTGATTTTATTTTTTTTCACTAATATAAATAATTTTTCACCTTAAAGTTAGTATTTACATTATTGGACAGTGTCGTCCATACTTATTTTGTGAACTGCGACTTTAAATGATGTTTATTTTTATAGTGTACTTTTAAATATTGTAATTTACTTGTCATTTCTCTGCTTATAAGAAAACATTTCGTACCCTATTGTAATGATAAATTTATGTGTGACTCGTTCTAAAATTATGTATGCGGTAAATACTGGCCGGCATATCGATACTATCGATATGCCAACCTACAGTGTTTGTTCCATCGCATGATTTAAGAACATGCCCACTTCCTTCTTCTGCAGTTTTCTTTCAACATGGCTTGAAGCACAACATTTTCTGTGGTTATCTAATCTTCAGTAATCACGAGGTAGAATCCTCTGTTCACCGCTTTGGTAAGTTGCTTTTATTTCATATTTCACTGGTTGTCTTGTGCGCATAAAAGTTCGTGATTTCAACTAGTTATTCACTATGAACTTTTCAGTTTGCAGTAGAAGCCTAAGGCCTATTTTTTTCGGCGATGCTGTTCCTGGTTTGGTTGCTGTGGGTGGCGATTGATGTCGTGGAGAAAATTCTCTAATAATTTTTAAAGAAAAACATGGCATGCGCATGTGACAATTCGTGAATTAATTCCGCATGTGAATCGTCAGAAGATTCTTCGTGTAATTAACTACTGACAATCGTTAAAAAGGAGTCGAGAAGTTGAATTTCCTTTGATCATCTTGTGGCTTCTCCTATAAAACTTTAATAATACCAATAAAAAATTAAAAACGAATGCTTTGAAACTGGTATGATTTAAAGTTAATGTTATAATTAAAAATGTAATTCAAAGTTCAACTAATTTGTTCTGGTGCACCCAGGTTTAATTTATGTTAAACGTAAGTTTTAATTTTTTTTTGTTGCTTGTCATGTACATCCTTTGTCAACATTAATTAGATACATGTTAATTCCAAAAATACACTTTGCTTGCAATACTTACCAAAAAACCTATGTATTAAAGAAACCATGACTTGAAAGAATACTTTTTAAAGCAACCATGAACTGAAAGAATAAACTTAGAAATATAGATAGTTGAATCACATTGATATGTCCACCTGCTAGAAGTGTCATCTGTAGCATGTAGCCCATTAGGTATGGCCCGTGATGTGAGCTGGTGAAGCGGTTATATAATGCGACCGACAGGCTGACTTTACAGAGTGCACTTCCTTCTGTCTTTGGTAAGGGAAGCGGTTTAACCGAGTTGCAAAAAGGGGTAATCTGTGAACTGTTCACGTGCCTCTTTGGTAAATGGGTATCTTGATTGGACGAATGTCGCCATTGGGAATAACCATCGGGAAATCTGAGGAGCTATGTGCGCTTTTGATGTCCGAGGTGAATTTCGATTACGATGGTGCGTGAAGACCAACACACAGGCTACAGTGGAACAGCTCACCATCAAATTGAGCCAGGGGGCATCCAGACACGTATCTACCATAACAGTTCAGCGAACACGTCTACGAATGGGGCTCCGGAGTAGACGGAGGGTGACTGCACCCATGCGGTGATTGCACCTATACTAATACAAGCGCATCGAAGAAAACGACTGGAATTTTCTCGACAGTATGGCGCCTGGACCGCTGTTGAATGGCGATGGATAGCCTTCTCCGCCGAGTCACAGTTTCAGCTGCAAAGAACGGATGGACGTTAGCTTGTCTGGCAAAGAACTTTGGAGAACCGACACCCTACATCCATTGCTTGACACCACAAAGAGGTGGGGAGAGTGTTATGGCCTGGTGAATTTTCTGGTGGTTATCTCTTGGTCCCATCATCTGTGTGGAAGGCACTCATGATATATTTGTTTATGAATCCATCTTCGGCGATCACGTCCACTTGTACATGATGATTGTCTTTGCTTGGGCGGATGGGATCTTCTAGCACGATAATACGCCTTGCCACACGACTAGAAGTGTCCGCACGTGGCTGGCAGAGCACGATCAAGACTTCAAAAATCTTCCCTGGCCCCCAAACAGCTCCGAACTCAATCCAATTGAACATCAGTGAAACCACCTCAATCGTCGTGTTCGCCGCCTGTCTTCTCAGCCATGTACCCTTCAACAGTCGTGGGACACACTGCACACAGTATGACTCCAGATACCCATGGATACCTTTCAGCACTTGACTGAGTCACAGCCAGCTCGTTTAGCTGCTGTCGGTGCTGCGAAGGGTTGTTACTCTCCGGATACTAGCATGTGGTCTAACACTTATTAGATTTTTAATGAATGAAGGGATTTTGGGTGTCTGTTTACCCTTTGGTGTTTGCTCGTGTCTTTCACATGGTAACCCAAAATAAATATCCGCGTAGCGCATGTTCTTTGGGCGGTCATGTGTGCACACCACATGGGATTAAACTTCGCTATGTGCTGATGTGTCTGCTAGGGCTGGTAGCACACATCGATCGGCTGATGCACTATAATGGTCCCTATATTGGTAGAACCTATTCGGAACGAGAACTCCTAAGGAGGTAACAGTGTTACACGCAGACGCCAACCTTTGACGCTAGTGCTGTGTTACCTGGTTAAGCAGTGTCCAGGCACAATGGGAAGTGACACACCTCGACCCACCCATTCTGCCAGTTGGACTTGCCCATCGCTTCGTTGCCTAGTGGCTGTGGGATTGATTGACAGCCGACCTGGCTGGCATCACAGCCCCTCCTTTCTCCAGGTGGAGGATTCGACGACTTGAGATGTTGAGCAGGAATGTTCTGGTAATAATATTCTTAGGCGCAACACGGCACTTGAAGGAGGTTCTGAACCAGGCTGCCGCCGTCTATTGAGTATTGGGAATTTTATGGCATCCATCTGGCTTAATTGCGGCAATCGGGGGAATTCTAGTACATCGAATGGTATCAGCGGAGGAACGGACGAAGGCGGAGATTGTGAGCATAGACTAAGGATGAGGTAGACTCCTTATTCGTTTTCTGCGCATGTACCCAAAATTGACCTACCCCAAAGGAACACAACTGTCAAAGTCTCATGGTCAACATTGATGAACGTCTTTGTTTATATCTTAATTTTTAAATGACAATCGCTATTTTATTAACAAAATACTTTTACCAGTTTGAATTTAATCAAAAAGCATTATAAATTGATTAGAGTAAGAATAAAAACATATTAAAAGCACTTGTTTACTAAACAGTGTTCTAATCTCAAACCCAATCCATGCCATTTTCGCTAGACGTGTTGGCGAAAAAACAGTTCAATGTTGGGACATGGAGATTGGTTGAGCGCAGCCAGCGAGATCAGTCTGCCTCATCTTTAGTCTATGGTTGTGAGACGACGGTGGACGAGTGTGTGTATGATGTGGAAGGACCAGATGGCGTGGTACCCGATGAAAAGGGTGCTACTGTGATTGGAGATGCTCGGAGAAGTCTAAAAAATTCCGGGTTGGTGGAATCTGAATTGCGTTAAAGTGTGACTGTATGAACATGTAATACGAACTTTATTGTAAATACGGCAACTGTCAAATATAGACATAATTTATCAAATAATTCAATATATTATTGATGCGCTTTTTATTGGGACTGATTTTAGTTTATTGATTACTTTAATTTCTGTGAGGTGATAGGCGTTAATGCAAAAATTAATTGTAAATATTGTAAATGGCAAGTGATAGAAATATAAATTCGAGGGTATTTCCTTTGTAGTGTTTGCATATTAACTTCGAAATTGTTAATTCATTTATATCATTGAGACCACCAAGCATTAAAAAACCTGGCTAAGTCTACCGAATTTTAGGGATTGTAACAGTACGAATAAAAGGCTGATGTTGCACTTCAGAACTTTAGCGAGAAGCCACTGTCCTCAAACGAAAAAACCTAAAATTCTTATACACAGAATGTTATGTTTTGTTTATTCAACTAATATCAATCCATACAGTTAATACTTTTTTAACGTATTCTGTGTTGTATTTTTCATATTTCTTTGGAATAAAGAAATATATGAATATGTGATTTCCGATTAGAACCTTCCGTTGCGATGTTGACAAAGAAGGGCAATAACAATGCTAATACAAAAAATGGCCTGCAAATTTTTTTCCAAGAAATGCTTTCCAAATTGGATTTTTCCATGGCAATCACAGCAGACACATATCATCAAAATAAATTTCAGCTAAGGAAATAATTGTTGCATAAATCTAGGATTATTATAAAATAATTGACATTTCTTCAGTATTCTGTACGTTCCAATTTTACACATAACTTCAATCAACATTGTTTTGAATAAGGACATCATCCTTAATGTGAAACCTGTGACTTAGGATATATTTAAGGTTTATTTTCTTAGGGATAATGTCTTGCCTTTTTTTCTTTTCTTGTTTAATTTAGTACATTTTCCTCTGTAATTAATTCCGCTCGTTCTCAGTATGTTCTAGCGTGTCTAGTGGCATATGTCCAAATTTAACAATTCATTTAATCTCGTACCCCCAACGGCAAAAATAATTCAAATATTTCTTGTCTTAGTATGTGGCAGTAATATCGGTAAGTGCCTTTTACAAGCTCTCGTGCCATGCACTTGTGTTTATCACAGGAAGGCAAATTTTTTGCTAATAACTGCCGAAGAATCAGATGAAAACATATGAAATGAAGTAAATCTGTCATAACTACACATTTTTATGACATTCTTAATTGTATTTTAATTATATATGATTTAACGGCTTGCCGCCATGTTGCGAGTGGAGACGTGACTTGTTCGTTGCTCGGACAATCGGGAACTAAGAAGGAATCGACCATTGTCTGTATAAGAAACCATTCCGTCATTGGAGTAGGGAATTTTTTATTTTATTTTTTTCAGAAAGCTACGCGGAAACCGAAATTAGGATGGCGTGACCGGAAATCTCTGCTGTGTCCTCCCCAATATGCGTCAAGTGAGTTACCCCTGCGCTACTTGGGCACAGTCGCCGTATTTGATGTAGGTTGTCCTCACAATACATTGTCTTTCCAAAACTGACTTACAATTTAAAACTCTACATTCCGTTGATTTCTACTTTTTGAATTTCCCAAGAAAGGTTTATACTGAAATGATTAACTAGGGCATAATATTTTCTTGAGAGGCGAAAAGAAAATATTGAGTACCTACGTTTATATATGATGTGCCATGAGCAAGATAACAGCTCGTTGTCTGTAAATATATAACTGTTTATAAAAATACTATTATTATTTTCGTAAAGAAATTATGAAATTTCTCTCCCTCGTTATATATATATATATATATATACGCAACTAAGTTTTTGCTAAGGTAATTTGAAATATCTATTTATCCGCAAAATAATGTCAAACATCACTTTATTATTTCAATGATAAAAAAACTTATTGCGGACCGATAATAAGATTTCATTACTTCATGAGGATTTACATTCCCAAAACTAAAGCCACTAAAATATTTTGATTCCTGCAATAACTTCACAAACCTTATTGTAAATTTTCAAAAGTTAAGTTACGAAAGAATTGTTTTAAAGCATGAGAAGTTAGCAAACCATAGATATATAGAATATAAAAATTAGTAAAATTATCTAATGCTTATTTTAAGGCGTCCACCAGAAAGTGCTGATGAGGAAACAATGTTCAGATGAGAGGTGCTGACTGTGTGACACTGATTGCAGGTGAGCTGACAGTGACCACAGCGAATTCCCCTCCCGCGTCAAGCACACCGCCAGTGAGTGATGGTTCTCCTAGGGACAGCAGAGGCCAAGGGAACACACTGAGTCCGTCACCCCCAGGCAGCAGTGCTGCGGTGGAGGTCGTGCCTGCAAGTCGAACTCTGGTCACCAGTCCGTTTTCCGTCAGCCGAGAGTATGCATTTACACACATCCATACTCAACCTGGACAAGTAAGTTCCTACGAGCCTTTCTCACTTACTACCCATGTTCTATTACAGAAGCTTTTTATTTCATTACAGCTAAAGTCACTCGTTTTTGCATTTGAATACAAAAAAAAAAGACATCGGGTGTCTTTATCTAACTGTGTATTATTACATCAAATTTTAATTCCAAAACATATCATTCCTCCTTAATAAGATACATTGGACTCTCGTATGATGACGTAGCACACTACACAACGCATGTAAATATAATATTACGATTATGGTAAAGAGTTGAAGAATTTACATAGACACTCTTTGGGAATGCCCAAGTCTGAATATACTAATACATGTGTCAAATTTTAGCTTCCAAGTTAGTGAGTTAAGCTACATAATTCCTTAGTAGACTTCCAGACAATACTTTATAAATTGCTCTTTGAGTAAATACGTATTTGCATAACACAAGAAAGTGCTTTTTGACTTAAAATATGCATTAGTCCCTAGATGTCAAAAAGCGGCAAAGTTTGAGTATTTCGAAACAATCACTGTTTGTCTGACGGGATCGCATTTTTAATAATTTTCAACTAAGTGAGAAAAAAAAAGCTTGATAAATGACATTTGGCGAAATTTAGTCAAATAAACTATTTCATTCTTAACGCATAGGATTAATTAGCATAGTATTTCAGTACATGATGTATACATTCTGCTTAATTAACCTAGAAATCGAGTTTTTGGACCGAAAAGTAAATTTATGGGAAAAGTAACAGTAACATAATCCAGTCCACGGGTGATACATCGTACGTTGTGTATTACGGGCTGTAGTAAAGAAACGAATCGTTTACGGACCTATGTTCGCATAACATTTTTTCATCCTCCAGATATCAGGAATGTTCACCCGAAGTACTGTCATGCAATTTTGTAACATTTTGTATGTTTCAACAGCATGAATTAATTTCACATTACCAAACGTACAGCCGTTTGTCAATATATTTTCATTTCCAGTCCTAGTGACAACAGCCCGTTTTCCAGGGGTAAATCAGAGCAGTGGGTGAGATGACTGACTGTGAAAGCTGCAGCAAACATGTAATTATGGGCCGAGGTTCGACAATATTTCTGTTTCGCGATCAAATAAATCGTAATTAACTTATCTCTCGTGGGATTGCTTTATATTTTCATCCTGGAGATTATTTAATGACAAATTAGAAATAAACAATTTTCTACTGTTTGAATTAATAGATCTCTATTCACTGAAGAATTTGCAAATTTTCCCCCCACGCATTCCGAATGGAACGATTTTATGACGCAATCTGTAAATATTTAGTGATTCCGATTTAGAGTGTGGGCATTGTTCGTCCCAAAACCCGAAGCTAAAAGAATTACGGAGACTATCCGCATTTTAAGCTCAGCTCTGTGAGGCAGTTACATATGAATGCGTGTGTAAGCGTGTTTGGAATGTGTTCAGCGAGCCCTTAGCCACACGTCGACGCTTGCCCAGTCAAAAATGACCGCTTTGTCCCTTAACCTACCCAGGCGTGGCTTGTAAAATTGATGGTAGTGAGCATCAATTACAGCATTTTTCTTCATCTATCAAAATGTGAGCCACTTCTTTATTATTTGCCCCTTTCTCCAATTTCCTTCCGCAGTTTTTATCTATTTCAGGGAGATAGACACTAAATTGACATTTTGTCATCACACGATGTCGAAGCAGATACTAAGAATTTCCAGCTGATATACGACAATAAATGCCTAGTGTTCGTTGCAGAAGTTAATTCATCCTCCATTATCTACAAAAAAAAGCGGATTTAATGATTTAGATGTAATATTTTAGGTTTAACTTCTCATCATTGTACACGTGATGGCTAAAGATTACTGTGAGCTCAGTATGCTTCGTTGTAGACTCGTTCAGCATTAAAAGTCAGGTTGTGTTTTCCTGAGTGAGCTATGCTTTACCACAAAAATTGCATTTGAGTTGAGCTGAGAAATTTGGGCAGCTCTTAACAACGAGGTCTTGAGAGCCGATGAGGGTGAAATGAAGTGAGAATGGAGTAGCGCCGGAATGCAAGGGTGGTGGGAACGGGAGATCCCCAAGAAAACCCACTGACTAGCCGCATCGTCCGGCAAGATTCCCAATCGCGGAAATCCGGAGGGACCCGTCCGGGGATTGAACCCGGTTCGCCTTCAGCCACCGCTGCCCTAAATTGCATTAGAGAACACAGGTGACATTAAATAACTTATATATAACACTCCAACAGATCCACCCATATGCATATTGTTTCCAAAATTTCGTTTATAATACAGTTTAAAACAGATATACAAAATGAAAGGTAACAATAGGAGTTTAGGACATGACTGTTATGTAAATCTGATTCTTGGTAATTTTTTATTCTAATAGTTGTGTACACTAAAATTAATTACTATCGAATAATTATTTTAAAACTGCAGTAAATATTAGGGAATTACTATTGGGGCAACACGGACCCTAGTTTTTCAAGAGTGAATATTGCCTTTATATACATACATCACTGATATAAGAGGTACATATTAAACATTTACTTGTAGCTCTTAGCACTAATTGGTGGCTGGGTAACACGACATGTTGGCTCTATTTGTCAGTTGCAACCATCCAAAAGAAGAGCCTACACCGTTATGGTAATGGTAAAATAATAAACCGTCCATCACTTCAGCCGAATAGACGTGCCACAAGCGAAACTACATTGCGCCCGTAATAGCATAGACGCCAAAAATAGAAAGAAAATGGAAAATTATTTAATGCTATTTGTAACATGTAAACGTAACATTATAGATGATATTCGTCTAATTTATAATGAGGAAATAACACTTTTCTAAGTTGTAAGAGAATGATATTAGTGCAGCGCCTCACAACTTGGTTAACTCTACGATTCTGCACAAACTATAGGTAACTAAAATATCAACGTAAAATATGACGTAAGAAAGTTGGAAAATTTAATGAAATATTATTCTTATAGCATCTGGAAATTACATACATGCTTTCTGAGTAATTTTCAAGACCATGGAAGCTTTACTAAAGTAATACAATCACTCGATTAGTGATTGTATCATTAATAATAAGTTGGACGGTTCAAGAATTGCCATTATTTAACAGCTGTAATGATTCACCTGGTAACAAATTATCGTGTACCGCCATCAAACTGAATACCTTAATACAATAACAAATTTAACATTTTTTTAAATGTATTAGTTACATGTTTCTTCGAATATATCGAAGGTCATTTGTTTACGATACATTACTTAGCAACAATGCAAATATTTTACACTTTTTCATACATTTATTTCATGCGGGTAAATGTTATTTCTAAATGGAATCGTAAAACATACGACAGATCATATTTTCGTAAAGGTTAATTTAAAAAAAACCAGCAGTCACCGAATAATTTTTGACAACTTCACTATAAGACATACTGTTATTACCTGTGACAAATAATATCAGCTCACAATGTAGCATAGGCCTAAACTTAAAAAAAAATATATATAATAATCTTGTAGATATTCCAAGGGAAATGTTTATAAGTAGTTTTCGATTTATCAGCGTTTGTTTCCAAATGTTTTAGGTTCTTAATAATTGACCAACTTTGAAAACCATCTTCTAAACTGTTCGTTATTTATTCTTCGTTCCTTGTCCTTCCACACTGTACTTCGCGTCCTGTTTTGTATTTTCTTCCTATTTTGTGTTTATTCAATTAGAAGTACTTTGCGTTGTGTTTCTGTAATCATGATGCATTGAATCGTACTGCAGTTATGAGCGATTCACTTGTTTACCGACAGTAAATTCATTAATTTGGGATCTTGTAATATCACACAACTGAGAACTGCACGATGAAGATCCCGTCAGTGCATTTTCTCCTTTCCGTCAACCATTGTGCGAATTAATGAGTAATTTACTTTAAAATTTTCAGAACGTTAAGGCATTATATAATTCGTCTGTTGCTTCAGACAAATTTATTCGTTTCTGCGATGAGTTACACTCTTTTTGACAAAACGAAAACACTTAAGACGGCAGTTACGAGTTGAGCTCGCTCTATTCCAATTTTCACCGGTGTCTTCTTCGAATTGACAGAAACTAAACGGAGGGAAACAAATGAAGTGAAAAAAAAAAATAGTTTACATAGAATACCGATGGGCAATATCTGGTAATTCAAGCTTAGTTTGGTGCAACAGTCCATATTCCTCTTCTACTCTGTTGCTAGATCGATTTCTCTCCTCCAGAACTTCAAAAGTATAGGGGAAACGTCTTTAACAAGACGTTACTGATATAATTAATATGCCTACTTTCCTCAACACGGGGGCTATTAATTTTTTAATATGCTTTTAAAAGCTGAGTTGGTAGGTAGGGCTTGGCTTCTCTCCGAAAGCAGCAACATTATAAATGAAACGAGAAAGTAATGCCACATTAGTGATGCGATTACAAATACACACATGCCTTACCTGGGACTTGAACCCAGAAAACCTCGCACGATAAGCTAGCCTGTGATCCACTGCATTCTGGAGGTTGGATTCGGAGCATCAACTTCGAATTTAATCAGTATAATGTTTCGAATTAAAGGGTATATTAACCTGAAATATGCAGAAATCGTTATTTTGAAAACAAGTGACTGAGTTACTTAAAACATTTAAGTTTACATGGCTTACCGTAGCGCTACTTGTGTGAAGAATTTGGTGGAAATAGTTTGCTTGTTCCCTGAGATATAACAGTAAAATTTTGATTTTCTTATTTCGTGGCATCATACAAAATTTCCAAAAAAAAAAAAAAAAAAAGGTTCTATGTACGATGCTTCTAATGCATGATGTCTACATACAAAAATGTTTAAATTTGATTAAATTTTTAAATATATGTGGTAAACTTGGCTAAATTACTTATGATGTCGGCATTTTGAACATCGCTGTCTGACCCATTCAAACAATGAAAGTTTACATGGACTTCTGTAACATTTTTGGTGCGCACAATTTGGTAAGAATTAGTTGAAATGTTCCTGTATAACATTTGGTGGGAATTGTTAAATTCATCATCGAGATATTGCATAAAACATCCATAATTTTCATATTATGATCTTCAAAAATGGAGAACGAAAAAGTAATGTAGTAGTATATTTGATGGTTGTATACTGCCAATATACAGAGTTTAGTTAAAATAGATTCCATAATTTTGTAGATATAGTAAACTAAACTAAAATGAATTTCAACCCACGGCTCTGATAATAAGATTTTCATATTTAAAAAATATATATTTATTAATATGGCCTCCCACATTTCATCTCCACCAAATTTTAAAAGAATGCGTTGGTTGTTTCCCGATACATGATATAAAAACTTTATTTATTATACAAAATTGCAGAGAAATGAGACTCTGCCTTCGTATATTCGATAGATGTTATAGGCAATACTATTGTATAAACTTAAGTTGGAATTTGTTCCGTTGATATAATATACTGACCTAAATTATTTATATAGTCACAATTTTGAAAATAATGCCTGACCTACTCAAAATATACGAGATTACACCACCTGCTGCAGTTATATTTGTTTGCCAAATTTGGGAGGAAACTGTTAATTGTTTCCCGAGATATAACAGAAAAAATTTATTTATTTGCATGTCACTATCTTACAAAATGGAGAACAAAAGATGCTCCGTGAAGATACAGTTGATAGTTCTAATATCTAATGCCAGCATACAAATTAAGTTGGAATTGATTACATGGTTTCGTAGATATAGTATTCTAAGCTAAGAATGTCTATATGCCCGCCATATTGAAAATAACTGTATGGTATTATTAAACTTACCACTATTCATCACCATATACCTCAGTACTAATTGTTTGCCAAATTGATAGAGATTGGTCTGTTGTTTCCTGGGATATGACCAGAACTTTATTTATTCGCATGGTGTTATCTTAGAAAAAGACGGACAAAAATTGTCGGTGTACATACAGTTTATAGTTGAAATATCTACTGCCACCATAAAAAGTAATAATGGAATTGATTACATAGTTTCGAAGATACAGCATACTGATATAAAATGGCTATGTGGGTGCTGTTTTGGAAATAAGTGTTCCGAAAGCCTTAAACATATTACATAACGTCATCTGCATTAGTACCGTTTGTTTGCCAAATTTGGCAGGAATCGGTTAATTTTTTATCCTGATGACATAATAGTTTCATTATTCTTATGGCGCTATCTTCCAAATTTACCAATAAAAGTGGTTATGTGTTGGCATATATGATCCTACTAACAGATGCTTTTAGTATACAGAATTTGATGGAATTTGCTTAAATGGTACTGCAGATATATCACATAAACATAAATCAGATTGTATGGTTGCCATTTTGAAGGTAATTACCTAAACAAGATCAATCACTTAAGTTTACTTGGTCTAACATAATGCTACATACCTATCAAATTGGTGATAATTGTTATATATTTTTCGAGATATAATGATAAAACTTTATTTCTGTATTGGTGGTTTTTTCAAAATGGCTGACTAAAAACCGCATTCATATTAAAATTTAATTCTTAGGTGATGCTCCACAATTATACAAAATTTGGTTTAAATCGGTTGAATGGTTCCCGAGATATGACATAACACCCCAAATATTTAAATCGACTCCATTTTTAAAGTAAGTGTCCAACATGCTCGCAAACTATATAAGTCAGTTGTCCTTACTAAGTATATATGAGTACCAAGTTTGGTTAGATTTTGCCCACGCGTTCAAAAATTGAAAAGAAACAAATGTTCTTAGCATTTTCACACATTTTTGACCATCTAATTTATAAAGATAAATAACATGCAGCAAAACCTACTCCTTGCTCTTAGTTGTGAAGAACAACTGGTGCAAATATCATCTCTTCGCCTCTGGTCGAGAAGCCATATCAAAGTTCCAAATAACACAATTGATGAAAAATATACCACATTTAAACGACCGAAACGGAGCTCACTTATTATAAATTAATTCAAATTGGTGAAAAATTTTCCAAAACAAAATAACTGTAACTAATTCACAAGAAATATAAACTTCTCCCTTAGAGTTATAACTTCCATATCTGGTAAAGTTTGTATTTAAGAAAATAAACTCAGGTCGACTACAGTTCCCGGTGTGAGTCACTCGCAATAAATCTATAATAGTGGGGGAGGAATTCACGAGAATCGTGCACTTTGTGCCAATTTTTTGGCATTTGAAATATGGGTAGATACAGTTGTAAGGTTTTAGGAAATATTCACAAGCAATTTTTGGGTGACATCTGGAGGTCTGGTTTGCAAAAATCCAATATGGCCACTACTTGTAACAGTTCTTGTCATAGCTTGGGTCTTATTAGCCTCATAAATGTTGTGTAATACCCCTTTTTATATGTTTCTGGATGCAAGGAATCCATTTTTAAAGCCTCTTAAATATTTAAGTTAATATTTCCAAATCAGAGCACAGTAATAATAATAAAATTCAACCTTTCAAATTATTATTTTTTACATTTTATTTATTATTGTTTACAATATTGAGTGGGCATAAAATATCATCAAATGTGCAGTAAAATAATCCTATTATAATGCAATGCATTAGTCAGTGGCACTATTTACAGCTTTGAAACTTATGTAGATTATATAATGTGCAAACAGAATTGTTTTGGAGCCTTCTTGACAGCTGCATTATGGGCTGCAGCGAATTCCGGCTCGATATTTTGCTGTACATCAAAACTGTAATGTGCTCCAGATGGTGCATGTGATTCCTGTATGAAGCTGATCGGATTATTCGTCACATTAATGAAGGTGTCAGTTACTTCGGGATAAGCAGTCCATGTACTCCAGCCTGTCTTCTTATCTATTCCATACATCACAGACGTTACACCACACCCCATGAAAGCATGGAAGAAGTTACATCACACTCTGGGAAAGCATGGAAGAAAAGTAGGGCTTCACAGCGTTGAGGTGCCAGGTGTTCACAAATGTGATGGATTGAAAGCTCTCTAAGTGTCTTTCCTGAGACAAACCATATATATATTTCTGACATATTCCACTTATTAAAGTGATAGATGGCCTGAACCGCCACTTTTATGTCAACTGTCTTGAGGTATGTCTTGCTGGGTCCCTGCTCATCAGTGTGTTGCAAGTGGAGCATTATTCTAGTGTCAGCTTTTTCATGCCGGCATGGAGACAAGGTTGATATTTCAGTCTGTCTGTTGCTGAGCACAAGGTCAGCCGTTGTGATGAACAGATGATAGTTAGCCACAGTGGTAAGTTGTACCAAATTCTTGGTGAGGAGTTGAAACATCTCATATTTTTGTGAGAATTTGTTAAGAATTTTTGCCATCCAGATCCCTTTGGCATATGCATTTTTGGCGATAATCTAGTTCAGTGCTCTGCAGTGTCACCTCGCTTGACTATAGTTTGTGCTTTGAGACTGGCATTATCATATCCCTCCCAGATCGCATCTACTATCATGGTACTACACGTCATCAGGCTTTCTATAAATTGCGACAGGTAGATATGCATATATTCTCCGAAAATATTGGCATGCTGTGATTTGATAATTGGATGACTGCTGCCATGTCCAGCACCAGTACTGAGGTCTCCTTGGCTATTTGAGAGCATCCAAGATCAGGCATACCAGGCAAGCAACAGAGAAGAGCTGATTTATTTCCTGACATTAGTTTTCCCTGATGAGGTAATGATGGAGGCTCTCGCTGGTTCTCGTGTTTGAAGAAGCCATCTATGTCAGCCAGTGGTCATACATGCAGGTATATAAATATCTTAGTAATGAGCACTGCATTTGCATTGGCAGTTCCCAACTTATTTGATGCCTTCTTAAGATCAAGAGGATGTTAGTTGCTGAAAGTGTATAGGTTGGCTCTCTTAATGGCATCCAAGATTGGTTTTGTAGAATTTTTAATTCTGTCTCATACTATGTTTATAAACATGGTTTGACCAAGCATCTTAACATCCCTCAAGCATATGGAGGGATGTGTTGGATCCATGACTTCGCCGGGATCCAATATCATGAGATCAGTACTTGTCTCTTTGAATGGACTGACAATTACTTCCTCCTGTACAACTTGAAGAAGGGCTTTTAGGTGCTGCTAATACTTTTCCTGATCGGAACCTGAAGACTCTCAATACTCTAAAAGTATTGGCTGTGAAGAATATAATGAACCATTTTCAAAATGTATATTAACTTCAACACCTCTGGTTTGGAAATTTAAAAAATGCCCTTATTTTCTTTGTGACAATAAAGACCCTTGGTTCCACTATCCGCCTTTAGAAATTTTATACTGTGCTAGTTACTCTGATCAAGTGCCATGAGAGAAAACTTATTTTCACTATGTTGAACGATAAACAGCCCCTTCATGAAATCCTCATGGTCACTTAGATGGATGTCTTCTAGATGTACCATGTCATTCAAAAACACTGATACCCAACATGCGAAGTTCGCGTGGCCAAGTGCTAAGAACTATGGGAAGAATTTTCGCAGGAATGCAGAGTCGGTGGCCAAGCACCCACCCGCTGGCCTCTCACGAAACAACAGTTCAAGAGGAGATATCTTTAACAATTATCCAGTAACGTATGGTTGGTGCTTAGGCAGTGAGCAACTTCTCTCACACCTCCATGGATAAGTGAGGCCCAGATGTCTGTCAACTGTACTCTTTGTGTGCATCAACTTCAATGATTTGCAACCATTCAATAGTACAAGTACACTTGACATATTTGCTGCCTAAGAGAGAAGCTGCAATGCCAGATGTGAATACTTTTTCTTGAGTAAACATCTGTTCCCACCTTTATACGGCTAACAGCTTCCCCGCACAGTTTTGGAAGCCATTCCTACATGATGAAACCCCATAAAGCACACCATCTTCGATTCACTGACTTCAGCTGGATATACCCAATGACACTTTTTCTGCAGAGCATAGAGGGGGCAGTCTGCCACTATCACTGGTATCTGGCTGGGATTTACAAACTCTGAATAATTCATATATTTTGCTATTCGCAGTAAAGAGACTTTTTTTAATGCATAATTCATTCGGATTAATATTCAATAAACATATTTTATTACAATTTTAGACGTTAACTTCCAGATGTGGTAGAATATACACACTGTGTTTATTACTTACGTAGCAATATTTATTTAAATAGGTAATGAAAGGATAAAAAGCGGCCGGAAGTAAAAAAATACCTACGGCCTCAAAAGTGCTCAATATACCATGAGTAGCCTGTAGTAATACACATTGTATGTTTCTACATGTCCTAGGATGAGGATTTATCATAGAGTATAGGAAAGATTTCAACAGTAGCCTTTGGTCTCACAGCTTGTGAACGTTACTCATTGGAGAAGAAACCATAATATGTCACTGTGGTCTGTTGTAATTGCCGACCGTTATCTATCAGCACCATGTGCACATACTTTAACCATGTGTTTTCATTCATCACTGTTTGCAGGTTTCTGGCATTACCTAGTGTGATCAGCGCATTGCCAGTCGTCAAAATGATAATGTCACCCGCATATTCAATTACATATGGTGCAATCGCATTGTATTCAGGAAGTCGGACTTCGCTTGGATTCAAGAAAATCTAGGTTCAGAGGTTGAAGTTCCTCCCCCATATTGTTTTGGATGAGGTGCCTGGTCTGTGATAGGGCAGTGCCAGGAAGTTCGTAACGACCTGGCTCGTCAATGTTTTCCACTGCACTTGTCACAAATACTTTCCTCTTGATGTTTGTGGGCATGACAACTTCATCCACAGCCCATCGAGTGGAGACAGCTTGGCAAATTGCTTCCTAATTTCCAGGAAACGATCATAAGAAACTAAAATGCCCAGCAAATGGAATGTTGCAATATTTATTTATGTCGGTTGTTGGCACGTCAAACCCATGTACACAGGAAAAGGGGGTTTCTTTTTCCTTTCATTGATACAAAGTGATGGGTTTACTGGACTGCTTTGTGTCAGTGCTGCATATTAGTTGAGAAATAGTGCAAGACACTCTCAGTCTGTCACTTCTGTTGGCCTGATGATTATCTGTGACATTTTCTTCTATAGAACTTGACCCTTCCAACATCACATCTATGAAGATCAAGAGAGGCTTGACAATAGGTTCACTAAGACAGCTTGCATTAAATGACCCATTGGAAAAATTTGCTGGAGAAGAATGTATTTATCATTAAAAGAGCAACATCCACAATTTTCTGAGCCACATTTTCTTAAATCTGCAAGCGAGGTGTTTCGGCCAAAGATGCACCAATTTTGTCATTTTGGAAAATATTAACTTCTTTGCCATCCTGGAATGTGAACCAGTCAGATCCTAGGTTCTTTAGCCGGTATTCCTTGAACCTGGTGGGATAAACATTCGTACCAAGCCAATCAGATCCCAGTACATTGAGACCATTGCAATACCATTTTCTCAATTGAGACAACTTCTAAGGAGAGTTATTAAACTTAACTAAAGCTAACAGATGAGCAATTATTAAGGGATTGTATGTTTGCTGTTCGAAAGCACTTCGAGGCGACTTTGTCCTGACTGCACGGGATTCAGATTTCAGCTTCGTATAGCACGATATGTGATAATGGATATCTGCTGCCTGTGCATCTTTTGCATTGACTGCGGTATTGTGCCATGCTTGAAGTACCCAATTTAGATATTCATTTGCCCATTGTAACAAATTATTGCTACAGTCAGCACTTCCAGCACAACATATTTGCTCTTCACCATCCTCTTCGCACTTTGAAAAGTAGAAACACTGCGGTTTTTGACGATCAAGGGTTACTTTAAAATTTTACTAACTGTAGCTTTTACTGTCACCCCACCAGCTGCTTCTCTCTTCTTCTGTTGTCACTCTAGCATAACAGAGCGAAAATCTGACCGCCATCCATTATGATACATTTCTTTATTTGTTATTGGTGTGTTCACAATCCCTGAGGCATCGTCTAAACACTCCAAATTTACACCCAGCAGTATAGGTACACCATTGTCGATAAAGTTCTTAAAAATATAATCATATGCTACGTGATAAACACTATTTGATATACACACTATTTGATATACGGATGCCGCAAGTCTTTCCCACATTCTCGCCGTCATAAGCAATGCAATGACCAAATAGTGGTTATTCCTGCCTGTTAGTCATAGTATTATCGAGACTCATGTTGACAGTAGGCACTCGTTAGAGTTCTTGGCATTCGTGGTTCAGCATCTAAACAGAAAAAAGTACATGTGCATAAGTTTATGGTTGGCCACACTTGTAAAGTCACTGTTCAAACAATGCACTATACTGTTACATCTATGTCGTTAGCAAGCTTGCTAACTTATCAGTATCTTGATTTCGCAAAAAAAACCCATCAAATAGATCTCAAAAATGGATTCCTTGCATCCAGAAACCTATACAAAATGGTATTACACATGTTGTGGCTAATAGAAGCCTAGCTATAGCAAGAACTGATACCACAGGCAGCCTATTGGATTTATGCAAACCAGGACTTGAGAGGTCACACACAACTTGCTTGCGGTTATTTTTTATAACCTTACATCTGTATCTACCACTATGCCAAATTTCAAAGACTTGGTACAAAGTGTACGAATTTTGTATATAATTACTAACTAGGCCTACCACCATATCTTTGAACGAGGGGATAAACAAAGGTATACATGAGCCTACATATGCGCTAGCTTGTAGGTTCGTGACTGATAAACGAGCAAAAACGAGCAGCTGAAACTTTATACACTTCTTCCTTACATAAAAAGCTACATTTAGGTGGCAATATCGTATGTTCGTCTGGGTTCACTCTTTTAGTATTCTGCATTTCATTACAAAATTTTAACTTAAAACATTATTTATCAAGTGTTTATAGTTAGTTGGAAAAATTAATTAATTGAATAATACTAACTTTATTGTTACTTGAAAGGAAATATTATGAATTTTAATTTATGGATTTTGGTATGTAAATAATAAAACCGATATAATACCGCTCTTCTGCAAGTCGAGGAACTCGTAGAAGAAAAAATAATATACCGATTTGGTTAAAATTTTCCGGAAATGTACAGAATGTGTGGGAGGTCAAAAATCACCCACTTAGGAATTTGTGAAATAATATTACATTTTGGGTAATTTTGGTGTGGACAACTGCATTTCGGACCATTGTGAGACGTTGCCATGCATTATACGAATTGCTGATTCTAAATTCTTTTTTAAATGTCCACGTATTCCAAAGGAGCCAGCACCAACTTAAACGAAAAATATTTCTCGTAGCCCACAATGATAAGAACATTTTTCGCCTTCAAACATGTCACATTTCGGTCAACTGCTATCAGTACGGATATGTCACCTAGAACAATTCCAAAGTCCGCCATTTTGACAAAATTTTGTACGTATGAAAATTATCAAAGTTGGTTGCGTTTGGTAAGCACTGTAAGTTTTGTAAAATTCGGTTATATGTTGTAAGCACAAAAATTTGATTTTTTTTTGTAATAAGGTGTACAAGGTAACATTTTAAGGGAGGGCGTATGGACACACGATCGTATTAACTTCTTTCGAAAGTTATTATACTAAAAACGGACAACAATTTTTAATTATGCTGTACAAATCAATGCTAAAAGTATAATTTCCTGAGATATCAACTGTCCGTACAGAAGTTAAAAAAGCAGGCTTTATATGAAAATTAGGTTAACAGAAGTGTGACTGGAAACCAATGTTTAGAAATAAAAATTACATGGCACATTTATAAAATTTCTAGTTTATTATTATTGCCTTGACAATAAAACTGCGAAAGCGAGTAAAAATCAATAAATTAACATATTAGTGAGCAATAAACAGGAGCAAGAAAAAATAGCAAAACGTACTTACCTAAACACTTATGTATAAAAAATGTTATCTTGTAAGTGAAATGTTTTTTTATTATATTTTTCATTTACTCGGACGAGATTCGTAAATAATGTTATAATGCATTAAAGATTATTGCTATCATATTGTTTCAGTTTATATGTTCACTTAGCATATATAACTTAAATCTTTCTCCTTATAACTGGCAGCCAATAGTTTTATATTTATATTTATATTTATATTTATACGACCCTACAAAATATAATAATTTTCAAAATACGGCTTGAAATCCGGATTTTAAATAACTGTGTTAGTATTAATTTTTGTCCTAAATTTGGGCTATCAGCTCACACGAACTTTTTTGAAGTGCTTATATTTGGCCCATTACACCATGAAGAATAAATAAAACAATAATTTTATCCAAATGATCATATCCCGTTGTTTTTTACCACTGAAGTACAACCTCGCCAGTCAAGAGAAAAAGTTCCACAAACGTAGTATTCTCATATTTCATATTCCATAAAGAGATCGTTAAATGTATGGTTCAGTCTCAAACAAAATTAATGATTTTGTGTATTTGGAAAGCGAGTTAATAATATTACATACTATAGAGATGCAGAGGTAAAAACTGTGTGACAACAAATACTGGTGGGAAATGAAAAATTAACACCCCAAAAAAGGTGACATACTCTTTAAAAAATTTATACAAATTTACACATAAATTTTTTAGTTAATTTTACATTATGTATGTGTAATTTGTAAAACAACTATAGTATGTGTAAATTTGCATAAATGTTATTAATAATCCATACAGTACTACATATCTTTGGTGAAAATACATGTATGTATGGCTTCTTAAATACAATGTTTGTGTTTATGAACACATTTGGAAGTATGTGAAGTATTTTCAATCAATGCATATAAGGCTTAAGAATACTATATTTTAGAGCAATGACTACGTGTGTGTAAACATGCATTACATTTTGGAATATCTGTGAACATATATTTACACATACAAATATTTACCACGAAATGGTGTTCAACTTGTATTAGGGGTTTAGCAGTTTGTAGCTTCCCCCAGTGTGCTACAGTATTTTCTATGTTCAAATATAGGGTGATATCCTGCAAATAATATCTTGCTTTCCACAACTCCTTCTCTTTTTTGTAAACTAGCCGAAGATCATTTCCCCAACAGCATTGGTCATGTAGCAGACGAATTAATCTTGGAGACCTCCAGTTTTCGATTCGCGGCATGGCTCGTAATGTGGGTTTGCTATATGTTATGTGACATGTTACAACACTTGCGATGTTCTTAGCTATTTGAACCTACTGTGTCTGTGATTGTAGATTTTTCGAACAAATTTTCATAAAGGATTTTTATGATTTTTCTACAAAAAAAATGTTGGTTTTGGGATTTGAACCCACTCTCCCACTGTAGCGTAGCGATATTTGAACTGTTGTATGTTAATAAGTGTTTGGTATCTTGTGGTGGTAGCTGGCCGTTACATGAGACAGGTACTCCGTCTGTACTTCCTCCAGTGGAACACTTATTCCTAAAATTAAAGAGACTCTCACCTGGCAGGTATTTAGTAATGCGGGCTTGAAAAAGGAATTGGTAAGAGATTTAGCATTGTTTGTATATCATGGGTCCAAGAAACGTTGATTATTTCCTCCAAATATGCATCGTTAATATAAACACACATATAGATAAAACAAGGTCACCCAGTAAATACAAATTATTATTAAAAAGCCAAAAAATTATTTAAAAGAAAATACCTCTCAGATATACAGAGAATGACTACTAGATAGCAGGAAATTGGACTATGAATCTACATTAAAAGAAATCACATATGGAAAAGGTTAACAACATGCTTGAGCAACCAACCCCTCCCCCTTCGCTGGCACTACCCCTGGAACAGAGTTTAATCCTATATTGGCCCATATCTGCTTCTCTCTCAAAAAACGAGATGCTAATTTTTATATATCTTACAAGTATATCTCTTGAACATTTTCCCATGTTCGTGAAATGTAGACAGCGCCCCACTGGGACGTCACATGCTGCGCGCAAGCCTTCAGAAGTTCTTGAAGACAGCAGGGGAAGGACAATAAATTGAAGAAACCAGGCAATCCAGGCTGGCCGTTCAAGTACAAAGCTTGACGCACACTACAGATCGCCGCCAAGGCAGCAGACGTTAGGTCGCACATGCGATGCGAGGACGCCTTGCCACGCCACGGTGGAAGAATGTGCTTGTCCTATCAACATCCACTGATGTGGTCAGTTCTGGCATTGTTGTAGCTACACCTATAGGCACGTATGAGTTCAAGTAGCTCAGAAGACGATATATTCACTCTGGCTCTCCTCACAAAGTACAGAATATGAAAGGAAGAACAGAGAAGAAGCAACTGAGTGCATGACATTAACGAGAAGAAGAGACTACAACATGGATAATTCCATCGCTTGTTCTCTGACCTAATGGAAGATAAAAGAAAGTTTGTCCAGCACTTCTGCATGTTGTCTGCTGTAGCTGTAGCTGTAGCTGACAAACATGCACATAGTGGTTCATTGTATTTTAATTATAATATATATTTCAGTATAGTCCTTCTAACCAATGTCGATGCTTGTTAAAAGTTTGTTGTGGTAGATGCAAGTGCTTATGGTAAAAATAATGATGCAGGCGTTTTTTAGAACTCTGCATTTGGTAAAATGTTTATACAAAACAAAATTAATTTTCCAGCAGAAAAGGCCTTACCTGGAACAGAAGGAGTTATGTCTCACGTTATGGTGGGTAATAAAGCTTCTCCTTTGCAACAGAATTTAGTGCGGCATTATCCTGGCGATAAAATGCACGAAAATGAAGCTATAAAAAAATTGCAATTACAGATTGAGCAGGGCCAGGGACGCTTCTGAATATGCTTTTGGAATTTTGGTGATGAAGTTCTGTATTTACCAAAGGAAGTTACAAATCACACCAAAACATCTCACCAAGGTTGTGCTAGCTTTATGTTGCCTCCACAACCTCTTGCGAGACAAGAACATAGCCTTATTAGGTGAGTTTGTTCATTTGACAAATGTGATTGTGATAGTGGATCAATTGGTGGGTGAAACTCGGGATAAGTTTAAAAGATATTTCAACTCTCGTGCCTGTTCGGTGGAGTGGCAAATAAAAGTAATTCGAGTAGAGTAGTGGGCATGGACTGGTTCTAGATATGATTAATCACACGTGTTTCATTGAAATAGTTAATTAATTAAAGGTAAAGGGATTAATTACATGTAAATGTAGAAAGGGTTAAATTGATAGAAAATATTAATTGTTTAATAGTAAAGGGTTAAGTAAGTAAAATGTTAATTATTTAATTAGGTAAAGGGTCAATTATTTAATACCTGTTGAAAGGGTTGTGTCAACAGGTTGATTTTGGGGGAACGGTATAGATGTTAATCCTTGGACGTCTTGCATACTATGAGCTGTGAGGTGTGTGGGCAGCAGCATATTAGTTTTTTGCAAGAGTTTCATAAGTTTTATTTTGGAACAAGAGTGGAATAAGGGTAATTTTAGGCCCATTGCCTTCGAAGACTGTGTTTGTACTGAGGTCAGTAGTTGGTTGCAAGGAGGGAGGGGAGGCGGAGGTCCTTTTCGGTTAGCAGCTGTGGAGAGATGGAGCTGGGATGATGGTTGAGTAGCGGGAGGGTGTGTTGAGAGCAGGCACACATCTTCTTGCTTGCTGTTTGGTGTGATACTCAGCTCTATATATGTGAAATGGTTATCGGTGAAGGTTGGAAATATGTATTTATAAATCCTTGTCTTAAAATAATGAAATATATTGTTTATAGTAGCACTGAATTTATCCCGTGACATCAAATTATTACAAAATATGCAACAAATTAAAAACAGACAACTCATAATGAAATGTACTAATCAGATACACAAAGTTAATTTTCCTACTAATATTATATATCACAAATCAATTACAAACCTGCAACGAAATTCCATTATCGAAATTCTCATTAACAAAATGAGACAACGTCCATAAAAAAAAGAAAAACAAAGTATCCTCAAGTACACCAAACACATTCCTAATGCAATGATAACACCAAATAATTGTGAAACAAATAGCATTAAATAATTAAAATCTATACAATATTAAATTATTGCAAAATAAGCACAAAAAAATTTGCAAATGAAACATAAAAACTATTTACTTTTAAATACAAATACACAAAATACCTACAGTGCACATGCAACATAACGTAACCAATCAGAAACAACTATGACCCACATGTAACAAATGAATGATATACTTACCAAAATATTAATCTTGCACAATGTCAGTTTACTGCTCCATCCTCTACAGCTGTTTTCCACATCAATATAAATGTAAAAACGTTTCATTATCATTAAACAAGCACTCATGACACCATTAAGTGCAAACACTATCCACACACCATAGCTCACGTCTGTATCCTGAAGGTATATCTCGTCGCATGTGACACTCGCCAGCCCGTAGCCAAATTGTTGGTTCTGTTGCCCCATCCACATCTTGGCATGACCCCATCTTGTTTCACCCACATCAGCTCTCATAACCTCACTTCAGCATTATATCACACGTATCCTGCTATTCAATATGCTGTAAGGCTACACACAATTCGTTTTATAAAAATAAAACTAATAAAAATAAATGTACAAACTTAATTTACATTCCTATTTGTTACACGTGCAAGTATTACTGAGAACAGTTGTGTGTAAAAGGATATCAGCAAGGTAGATAATTCCCACCATTGTCTGCTCTCTAAAGCGATTACCAGTCCTCGCATCCACACTGCTGTATCTGAGCAGTTCCCCCTACTTGCGACAGAGCGCGCTTCATATCACTATTTCTTTCTCTACCTCTCTCGCTCTCTCTCTCTCACCATCGACTTTAGGATGGCGACCATTGGCGAGCAAACCATTTAAAAAAATTCAAATATCATATCCCAACTGACATAAAAAATGTAATGTATGTTACAGTAAAAATTTACAAATCACACAATGTTAAAAATGGAATTACACCCCACCCAACATAATTCCAGGAAATGTAGCAACAAATATGATTAATCTGGATCTATACCCCATGACAAAAACCCTAAAACATGACTCCTTTGGTAAACCATAGCTACTGATACTAAATTAAATTTTACAAGATTCACCCTCATTGGCTCCCGACACCCTACTGCCTAGACCTATACATTATGATTGTGTTGTTTGAAAAACAAAAATATACATAAATATTATTGAGCTAGTGTAACTATTTGAAATTTTTAAATATATGAAACATTAAAAAGTAATATATTAGTGATATTAAAAAGATCTGTCATCCAACTGCCATAGTACGTCACATATCGCCCAAGTCCTATTTATTAAAACATATGTATTCACCAGGCATATATAGCAAACTCATGTTAGTGTTAACGTTATTGAACTCGAATATTTGACCAACATTTAATATAACTGACATTACTAAAACATGTATTCATGTCAGTTTCAATGCATGCTGCACAAGTGTACTTACATGTTCACATTCGTATATCCTAACATTCAGACATAATTTCAAGTAATGTTTGTTAACCACGTATAACCAAGAAAATCAACTATGTTACTGACCACATTTGTGTGTAAACTTCCCTATCAGTGAACCACATATTCTCTCTCACACACCAACTGCTTGAGGCATTAACAAGACAACAGTTAAAGATTTCAAATAATTGTTTATATCACGTGTCAAGTTTTGTGTACATGATATTAAAAACAAAAATTTATTTTACAACACCAAATAAATCATGTATTAAGATACTATGTATTTAACAAAAATGTATGTTTGTAAAAATTTACTACTTTACAAACATATTAGTAAATTGCAAAACTATTTTGTCGACCTTAATAAATCACCTAAATTGTAAATATTAATTTGAAAGCATTTCCAGAAAAGTCTGAATTTGTTTTGGTTAGTCAAAGCAATCACCAAAACTTTGTATGAAGTATCATCAATTTCATCTTACAAATTCTTAGTTATATTAAAGTATATTATAACATCCCATATTAAATATTTATTACATATATAAAGGAGGAGAGGGAAGTAAGGTTATTACAAGTAACAAACACTATACCATATTATCACATCATAAATAAAGAATTTAACATATTAATGAAAACATATCCAGTACATCGAAATCATTTTATTGTCCAACATATTTACAAACAGTGTCTTACAATCTTATAAGATCTTATTTTTCACCAAGAATCGTGAGCTTTTGTGAACCCTTTCCAGTGAATCAAGTGTGTATGTTTTTCCCTCTTAATAACTTTATCAACTAAATATTCATTTCGAGAAATAACTTTCTGTAATTCAATTTCATATAAATCACATTTTATAGGTTCGCCATAATAGATTTCGAGGTAATCTACTCTAGAAAAAGACTGTCTAACTAAAATAATTTTAAATATTTCAAATTACCAATTAACAGTATATCTCTTCTCAAAAACACCTTTCACATTGGAAATGCATACATATTCTCTAACTTTAAACTTTGTTTTCTTTCATCAACTACTTTAGGATTATTATGTATGGTTTTCATCAATCTGTTATACGTAATATTTTCGAGCGCCACCTTGATAGTTCAGTGATAACTTTAACTATACAATTTCAGTATTCCAGGCAAACATCCACATTCGAAGTGAAATTTCTGTATATTAGCTGGTTCAAGTATTCCTGGAATCTCTCATCTACGGCTGCCTTTATTTCGGAATATGTTATGTAATAATTAATCCTGTACTCTATCATTAGTTTCTTGAAAGAAGTGTTAAAGAGCTACATTCCTTTATTGGTGTGGAGCAGTCTTGGGGTTCTTTCTTCTAAAATGGTTTTTATTGTAGCAGTACTTGTTTCCTAGTCTTGTTTTTCACATGTACACCCCATGCATATTTTGAATACAATTCGATCATGGTTAACATATACAGTATCTATTATTGTATTTCGAAAGGAATGTCATTTCACAGGTTGGCTTCAAAAATATAATATAAACCATGAGTATTAACTCTTCTTCCAGGAAACCTTATTTTTGCAGTAGCATGCAGTTCTTCAGCTATCTTACAAAATTTCATTATGAATATGCCCTTCTTCAGTCAGTGCTTTAATAATAGACACAATTTCATTTGTACATGAACCATTTCTAGACTGTTTCGAAGTGATGAGAAGTTTTAATCTGGTTACCAACTCATTAGAATTATTACAATAAACAGGAGGAAACCAATCGCCAACTTCATCTTTAAAGATTCCATTTCCAATAATATCACCTAATAAATGAAGTTTTGGATTATCATCATCTCCTGAATAATTACTTGCAATTGTGCATTTTACAATATCATTATATTTATCCAGATTGGTGTTGGATTATCCATTTGGAAAGTTTTAAAATAATAATACAAATAATCCTTCACTTGCATCAGTTACACAATCACCTACTTGAATTCTATCTTCAGGTAAGAATGTAATGACAGTATCTCCAAGATACCCAATGTTGCCATGTCGATATACACCAAATGTTGTATCGTGCACAGGTGAAGAACGTTTTATAGCTAATTAATATTGTGTTAAGTGAGAAAGGATTGGTTTTTTTCTTCTTCTTTAAAAGTTCTTCTGGTTTTATTTCTAGCAGAGTATAATTATACATAGTTAATGCAGAATGTAGTATATCCCTTCTAGTTGTAGCAGTTTTAAATGTCTCTTTGTTTAAAACATCCCATTCAATTCATGCTCGTTTAGCTTGCAAGTATTTTTCCTTTACAGCAGATATACCATTATGTAATTCCGAAGCAGAGTTAGACATTATTGTTTAGCTTACATTAATGTTCCAGTAGTTATATATAAACTAATGCATTGGTTTTCTAGCCATAACATTAGGTCATGTATTCTGTGCATTTTTAATCTTATCGACTTTGCTTAAAACTGTGTCTAATTTACTTACAGTTTGAGCTCTCAAGTAATTAATAATAACATTTATTCATGTTTGCTAATCATCATTTTGCTTTCTTATATCTGTTTATGTAACTAAACCAGAAGTTTTATTAATCAATTCAGCATTTATTTATTGAGATATCTCTTCCATTTGTGTTTCAAGTTGTTTTCCATTACTAGCCGCTACCAATTCATAAATTTCTCTTTTTAAATGTTCTCAATGTTTGTGTGTTCTAGTTTCATACTCTGCAATGTAGTCATCATATTTGCTAAAATTTCCTAAAAGTAACTATTTTTTCATATACACTTTAGTAATACATTCAATTACTTTACTATTTTCTCTTGTATGTAGGTTGATTGCGATTTAAGTATGTTTAGTGTAATTGTGTTTAAGTCTTTCACATAGCCTTTATTTATTGCATCACTGTCGTTCACGGCCATACCTACATTATGTAGTATACGTCCATTCAAATCACAATTCCAATAGTGATTTTTTGTTAAACAGTTATTATAAAGATGTCTTATACCACTATGTCCAAACTTTTAAATACACATTATTCTTTGTCTGGATGTATAAAACTATCAAATCCACATCGATATCTGCTTTTGTATAAGGGAAACTCATGCATAATTGCCAGAAAACCATACTTGTCTTTCCAACAGTAAAAACACATATCTTTAAACTTTGTAAATGACATATCGCCTATAATATATTTGTATTATTGTGCAAATAATGGTTTGGAATACCTTCATAACTTTACGACATTTAAAAACAATCAACATTTCAATATCTACCAAAACTAAAATATTGCTATATTTCACCCTGTGTTTCACACCAAACATCGCCATATATAAGTACAGAATTGGGTAATGCTTCATTCGTAGACATTATTTGGTCTTTATTAATATAAGGTAAATATTGCATTCCTTCAATTGATAACAAGATGTTTGCTAACAGTTGATATTCATCTATGTTTTCCAACTTAAGTCCATTCAGATGTTCCAACATTATCATATTAACACAAGTTTTTCCACATGAAGAAGCATAGCTTATTATACAATGTATATTTGGCAGTAAAAGAATTCCATGTTTCTGTTAAATTACATTTTATTTCATACATACAATTGTCAGAAGATGTACACTTTGTTTTACAACCTTCATTTCTACATATATACATAAGGTATAACATAATGTTTTGACATAAATCTATAAATGCATGACTATATGTCGGGTTGCATTCAGTTGAAAAAAATGGCTTGTGCTAAATGCATCAAAAAATTTAGCAGAGTATTTAAAACATTGATTAATAAATTACTTCTTCAATTGCTTTTACCGAAGTATAATTACTGTGGTCCCAGAACTATACTTACAAACTATCTGGCACAGAATGATCAAGGAACAAACTCTTAGGATAATGCTTGTAAAGAGCTTGACATAGTTTATGCTCAAACAAACTATTTGAAACAAAGGCTTATGTCTTACAAGATTCTAGCCGATAAAGCAGTAAATATAAGGGAGAACCCATCCACAGGTGAAAAGCTCGGCGCTTGGGTCATAGACAAAGTAATGGAAGAAAAAGTGAAAAAAAGAGGCATGGGAGTAAAACACAACACCAAATGACAAACAAAGAAAGGTAGAATGTAACCATTTGTATTTCCAGCATTATCAGCCCTTGGAGTGCTAATGGGTGGATTTTCAGCTCTAGCTAAATCTGCTAAATCAAGTGGCGAATGGATGTATCTTAAACCATATAAAGTTGGACAAGGGTGAAAATACTCCAAACGTGGAAAAAAAGCACATAAAGTCTTAAATAGTCTACCAATATGCATACTCACAGACAAAGACATTCTTGTTTATGTAAAGAAACTGGATATTCGGTATTTCCATGTGTAAATGAAAGACAATTTACAAAAGGGACCAAGCCCTCGCGAATGTATGATTGTTAATTCATATTTGTATGATTGTTAATTCATATTCTAAACAAAATGAAGGAATGTATTAATGTATTAATTAAAAACGTAAATCAATCATTGTATTATGATAGTTTCAGTGAAATATGTAACTATTTAAAAAACACACAATTAAAATATAATTACAAAAAATCTCTGAATACTATCAATTGTGGCAATTTATGTTCACAGTTTCTGACTAAATTGGATATATATATATATATATGTGTGTGTGTGTGTGTGTGTAGAATTAAAACATATTAGTAATTTGTCAAATACATTGATATTAAGTGATAACTCATCACAATTTCATTCAGTATATTTCCCAGCTTTAGACTTAGATGGACAATGGCAAATAGGCTTAATCGAATTCGTCACTTACAACAGAATATCAAATATTGATATGCACAATCAATCATTTACATTAGACAATGGTGGAGAAAACTATAGGATTGTGATACCAGTGGGTCCTTAGGAATTGCAAAACTTGGAAACATTCATTAAAGCAGTATTACCTGAAAACGTACATTTTTGATTACATGGAAATCCAAATACTTTAACCAGCATGATGCACAGTAATGTCGATATCGGTTTCATTTAAACAATCCAATTGCAAATATGTTAGGGTACGAACCAAGAGTGTATACCACTTATCAATTGCACAAATCATCAAAACAGGTTAATATTTTATCAGTTAATATATGTTGTGTAAATGTTAAAATTTAAGGGGGGTTATATTTGAATGGAAAACCAACAAACACGATATATAGATTCACTTGTGCGGTAGCTCCAGGATACAAAATAATTGAATAAGCAAGTACTTTAATCTATCTTCCAGTAATAGTTAATCGTGATAAAGAAATAGTTGTTACAATTGTTCATCAAATGGTAAACTTATTAATTTAAGAAACGAATAAATTAGTGAAAATTGCATTTAAAGAAAAACATATAAACACTTGCATTCAGTGCTTATTACAATCAAAACGGGCATTGTGTATCATGACCAATTAGGGTGTAAAGTATGTGGTTCGGTTAAAAACTATATTTCTAAGAAAGCATCTATAAAAAGACATAAATGGAATCGTTAAAAGATCACTCCAATTAAAAACCTGTAAGGTTAACACAAGGTAACAAAGTGTTTTAAGAGAATTATGAAATATGGTTAATAGAAAGGGAAGATTAACTTAATAGCGATCAAGTCATAAATTATGAAGACACAATCACTAATACTAAAATACATGCCTATGAATCATTCCGAGCAGGTCTGTATACATTTCCATCGGAAAGAAGATGTTCTTAACACAATCATGACATTTATACATTACCATCGAAATCAAGTTTAAGGTTTAGAGGAACAATTATAAATACAGCCAATGCAACTAATCCATTAACTACAGAAATAGTGAGAAACTAAATACTTGATTTAATCGACAGAATTGCATATCTGCTTAATGGTGTTGAAATCGATCAAACACAAGATGTTGGGATTACTTTCACAATATAGAACTGTATCTCACATACTACAAACAATGTTTTTACAAGCCATATGGCGAATTGGCATTACTCTAACAATTACAAACTGGATATAAACCCAGACAAAATACAAAGTTGTAATACTGCTAAGTATGGTGCTTGGATTCGCTGAAGACTATAGATAAGTTATAGTAAATGCTAAATAAGAATTAGTTTTTCTAATCTGTAGTATGTACTTGAATGCTATATATGACATGGCCAATAACAAGGAAGGTGTAACATTTGAATTAAACACTGCTGAATGGTTGATGCCACATATTGATATTAATACTCGTGAACATGTAAAGTTCCTAAAGTATATTGAGAAAGGGAAGAACCTAGACCTTGAATTCAGATCATGGTGTTTGGAGATGTTTCCAGCACTACCAGCATCAGAAAAAATTGTATGGAATGTGAAATCAAGTTTTTCAACTGAAAACTGAGATATGTAATTGCATGTTTTCAAACAAACCAACAAAACAAATTCGTAGCAGATTAATCGGTGTTCGACCATTGTAATACAAAAAACACTAAACTTTACCTAAACAGTCAAGCCTATCCCTATACGGATTTCAATACAAAATATGGGAATGGGAAATTCCTTATTTGTTACAATATGTTAATAAATGTTCCAGGGAACATATTACAATAAAAACAGTTCACTGATCCTAGAATCCGAATCATTTAAGAGCAGAGGACCGCTATTCATATTGATGTTAACAAACAAAATGACACCATTAGCAAAAATGTTAATGAGACCCAAATTGAAATAATTGCAAACACACCCATTCCATCAAATACTCAAGCTTACGCATTTACCATCCATGATAGATTAATAATTTATAACCTTAGAGATAAATTGGTTAAGGTACTAACATCATTGGTAACAATGAACCATGTATGAGACAAGATGTTCTGTAATGTCCAAGGATTTCAGACTCCCTGTAAGTTTATCATTAAAGAATTGGCTATTATGAATATGGAAGACCGCAAAACCATCTTCAACGTCAAACCACCATTCGACTGGAAATAGTTAAAGCATAAGTATCAGAAGACAAATAGATGGGTTACAAAAAAATCACCATGGTCTAGCATGGGAGAGTGGACGTATGTATTATGAGAATAAAGAAGATATTTGCAATAACTTATTGAAAAACTGTGAGATATGAGTATTTGGACTCGATCAAAAAATTGTATTAGAGTGTGTGTGTGGAACAAAAAATACAGATATTCAAAAAGACTGCAACTGTCCTTCATTCAGAAAGCTATGTCGAAGGTATGGATATAGATGGCCATTCTTCTCATCAGGCGAAAACTCTAAACTAATGTCGAAATGTTCGTTGCTGACTCACTGGGGTGAAATGGAAGTTGATTCTCCACCAAAATCTCCCATCAATATTATACAATTAATACTACAATGGTTGGCATTGCCTGCTTTGAGGGAATATTGCAGACTACAAGTGTAATTTAGTAAATATAAGTCATTGGTTTGTGCGAAAACCTATATGCTTTAAAGATGAAACAAGTAGATAACGAAGTCATTTGCTCGTGTATACAGTAATCCAAGTGCAAATTGAATATTAGCAAATTGATAGCATATTGGTGTAAACATTTTAGGGCATGTCTAGGAAATAAATAGTAATAATAATTTCAGTTGATTAAGGACACAGCATAGTCAAGTTTTAAAAATGTAATATTTGACATTTTTCACATTTTTTTCTCCAAGAAAATACTTAATATAATAAAAGTAAAAAAATATGGGATAAAGATAATAGCTTTTTGTTTGATACTGAAAATCCATAATTGTAAAATTGTAATAATTTTCACAAAAACTTTGCTCAGAGAGGTGTGGATGTGTTCTCTGTATGCATGCGACATCCTGACAGACTAGGAATTCTTACTAAACGAACATTGGAGTATTTGCACTCTCCTGCGCATCTGCCGTTGTTGGGGGAGGGGGGCGACAGGTGGTGTTTTGACTGTTATGCATCCTACCGAGAAATCCTGTAACTAGTTTCACCTCTTCCCCTCATCCTTGCACAGCGGGCAGCCAACGTGAGGCGCTGGAGCCCTTTCGATATCTCCTGTCACATCTGCATGGTGTGATCTGGACTGGTGCCGGACCAAGATTGAAGGGTCCACAGTCACGTGCTCTGCCTGTAAAGTCTGGATATAGTTTTACCCCTTCCCCCAGTGTCCAGTTGCGACGGTCCAAACACCACCTGAGTCTCCAAGCTTTATTGCTTGTCATGATATGAGGCTTATGTGCAGCTGCTCTTCCGAAATATCCAAGTCGGTGGGCCTCTGTACGCAATGTTCCAATGGAAACAGATACTCCTATTGCTGCATGAAACTCCTGTCGGATGGTAGCCATGTGTTGAGCCCTATTATTGACAATTTCACGTTTCAGGGTTCTGTGATTTCTGTCGGTCAAGATTGGAGGGCGCCCAGAATGTGCAACATTGGCACAATGTCCATCGACCTTCCACTTACGCAGGACGAATGCGACCGTTTATTTGGGCCTGTTTGCCTTCCGTGCAATCGCCCGGCCAGACAGCCCACTGAGATGGCAGCCCACAATCACGCCCTTACCGAAGTCCGATAGTTCTGTACATCGTGCCATATCCTTGTAAAATGGTTCTACACCGGCCTGCAGCATATTGCGGCCACACAAGTCAACTGACGTAGTGAATTACTTATCTTCACAGGTGCCCAATTACTTTTTGATCGTTAGTGCATAATAAATATTCACGTTTTGCTCAAATATGTCTTATTATTAGCTTGAACATTCCCCCCATTCTAAGAGAAACTTGAAAAATTAGTTATTCCTGAAAATCAATACCTTTCCATGTATTTTAATAATTCACTTGACATAAATATTACACAGGTAAAGATAAAGTTGTGATATCTGAACACAGGAACCAAAAACTATCCGTTTTCCATAGTCTCTTACAAAATTCCTTACTTCTTTTTTTTCCCACAATGTTTTCATTTGTAACTATTTGTTATCTGTATTACAGATTTTCTAACTGAAAATAAGTATTTATTAGTAATTGTTTTGCCTCCCCTAACGAATATAAGTCCTACAAGCCGTGTAAAAATGGTGCCTCGTTGTATTTATTCCTCACATCTAGCGGTTTAAACAATGCTGATGAAATGCGCAAGTCTTAAGGATCGCGAATATTACCTTAAAAATGTCAGGTAATTTTCCCAATATTTTTTATGGTGTAAGATCGAAACGTACATCGCAACAATGAATGTTTCTCGGACTCCACAGTTAACCTAAAATAATTTACTTTTAAAGAAAACTCTTAATCTGTTCGTAGTAAACAAGGGGTGTATGGTGTTGAGAGGGATGGCTGGTAAAAAAAAAAAGTCACCCAACTGGCTGAAAACTATATTTCTACCTGAAATAAGCACGAAATTGCAGAAAATTTTAATTTAAAAATAGTGTTAATTCGTAGAACGCTTTTTTTTTCTACGAACGAACCAAAGAAGTTCCTGCTCTTCTTCATTCTATATTTCGTCCAGTAAGCAGGAGGACTATAAAGATATAAAAAATATCAACGAAAGTTGATACAAATGTGTTACATCTATTAAACATGCTCTGTACGACATTGTGTGAACCCCTCTACCACCTAGTATTTGGCAAACGCCTTGAAAAATTGTTCCTAATGTTACTATTTAGGGATTATCATCCCTGACACTCATTTCAGAGAAAAAATGTTTTACTATAATAATTAGTATATAGAAAATTTCTACACGTACGTTTTTCGTCCACAACTTGAACTGTAGGACTAGTTAATTTTACATATTTTCACAACACCGCATATGGAGGAAACATTTTGAAATTGCTGTTTGTATCCTTAATTAATTTAAAATCATCTGTTTTATCGTTTTGTGAAAGTAGGACTATTATCAGGGACAGGCAAATTTCGCGGATTCAATGACCTTGTATGTTAGACTCCGCAGTCCTGTGCCTACTCGAGTATCAGCTCCTTGTTCCTTAGTTGCTGCTTAAGTGAGTATATAGTTTTATCCCTGGCCAAGTATCACGGAATTCGATGCATTTTTCTTGAAATTTTTAATATTGACTAAGAGATCTAGAAATCGTGTCTTGTAAACCGACCGAGCGAAGTGGCACGGTGGTACACCACTGGACTCACATTTGCAAGGACCGGGTTCGAATCTCAATCTGGTCAATCTGGTTTAGATTTCACATGGTTTGCCAAGATGACTCCAGGTGAATGTCGGGCTGGTTACTTACTACACGCAATGGCCTATTCCCTCCCCGTTTCCATTTCTCTAAATAAATTGCTCCGCCTCTAATGTCCTCGCTGTCTACGCGACGTTAAGCCAAGCAAAGATATAATACTAAATATTACTTAAATTAACAATCTTTGGGTCTACCAGATTCTAAAATGCACTCATTTGTAAAAATTATTAAACAATCTTGAACGAATCACACGAGTACGACGAAGGTTGCCATACAGTACAGTTACTGCCCGACATGTTCCCCCTTTGTACTTATGCATGGCGAATATGGGGCATGCATATCCCTCCATCATTCATAGTTGCAAGACATCGAATAAGGCATCGGTAGCAGCGTGAGGAATGCGAGCCACAAAGTCAAGTTCTGTGACCACGCACTTTACCCCTACGGCGCATTCGACAAGACTTTGCCTAGCTGGATGAGTTTGAGAGAGGCCGCATCATCGAGCTCCAAGAAGCAGGGTGGGCATTTCGGCACACTGCTCGCCACTTGAACCGTTCTTCCTACTGTGTGTCGATGTTGGCCGCAGAGGGAACAGGAAGTTGTACACTACCATCAACAAAGTCTCACGCTGACCCCGGCGGACCACAAGCAGGGAGCATCGTTTCATTGTGCAAGAGGCTGTAAGCACTCTACGGGCGTCGCTACGCACCATCTACGGACATATAACGGCAGTTAGGGATACTCCTGTGTCCATGAATACAATATCCAGTCGGCTATCAGAGCGGGATATGTCGTCGCGGTGTCCTTTACAGCATCTACCATTACAAGCTAACCATCGTTGAGCATGTGTGGTCTTCTTCAGGGAAATGTCAGCATGGCAGCTTGCGTATTTACGACTAGCGGTGTTGAGCGACGAATCATGGTTCTGTATGGATACAAACGACCGCCGAATTCGAGTCGGGAGATTTCCTGACCAATGCCATGATCGATGTTTCATTGTAGAGCGGCACACAGCATTAACGGTAGGTGCCATAGTATGGGGTGCCATTTCTTATGGTTGCAGCACCCCACTGGTAGTGACTAAAGGAAGCCTGACGGCGCTGCGATACGTCCAGCATATTATGCGACAATGTGCACTCCCCTTCCTGATGCAGGATAATGCCTGACCTCACACAGTACGGGAATATCTGGTCTACGTTCGTGATGCCAACATGCTACCATAGCCAGCAAGGTCGCCACACCTCTCGCCCATCGAGAATGTTTGGGACCAGGTTGAACAGCTGCAAATAGGGTGGATTTGGAGGGTCTGTTGCGTCAGCTGTGGCAGGATCTTCTTCGTGAGAACATCCGATGTCTGTATGTCTCCATGCTCGATCGTATCGCCGCCTGTCTCTGTGATACGGGTGGTCCAAAAATATATTTAAATTATTCGACAATATCTGGTCCCCTACAATACATGCTTGGTTTGGTACAATATGTTAATATTTTCTGTGTACATACTACCATGTTTTGTACCTGTACCCACTTGAGTGCCCATGCGATGGCACCTTCAGTGTGATCAATTTTTTGACCATGAGTTTAGGTCTATATTGGCGAGTTTTCCGGTCTTTAATAACAACTTATAATAATTTGTAGTAAATCATATTTTATTTATTAATTAGTAAAAACGTTTATAAAACTTTGCAGAAAAGAAATTAAATACTGCTTTTATAGACGTAATTTTTTTCTCCGATAAGTACAGAGATAAATGCAGCACTTTACTCCAATAGAATATTATCATATCACTGGCCATTTCAGCCCAGAATTCCTATAACTGACTGTCCTCTTGGTGCAGTTTCAAGGAATTTATATGAAGTAATGTGTATTAAATTTGACGTAAATAGGTAATATTTTTGAACAGGAGATAGCCTATCCCGGCTCACCTTCCAGCCTCAGTCTGTGAACAACAATTCGTTTCCCATCAATTTCTGAATTTGATTTATAGTTCAAAAACAGTGATACTGGGTATCAGCAATTTTTTTTTTTTTTTCGGTATAGGTAACAAAAGTTGGAAATTTTTTTTGAGGTACTATCTTCAAAATGACGTACAAATTAGCTAATATATTATAGCTAGCTCACTTGAAGCTTGTATTAATACTGCTAGCATTCAGAGCTATGATGATATTGGTTGAATCGTTTGGTAGTTGTAGTAAACAATTTTAATTAGCCTACCACTGTACTAGCCTACGCACATAAAAGTCTAATGTTGTGGTAACAATATTTAATGGTACAAATACAGTAATTTGCAGTTATTAACTTTTTCACAAATATATGAATTGTAGTACGACATAAAGGTTAGAAGAAATGGCTAAAATGTAATTATTTAATTCAACAACATCGGACTTTCTTCGGCGTGTTTGCCAAATTAGGTGGGGATCTGCTGTTTGCCAAATTAGGTGGGGGTCGGCTGTTTTTCCGCGAGATATAGCCTTACAAAACTATATATGTGCATTTGGCTCTGTATTGTAAAATTTCAGGCAGAAGATGCCATATGTAGACTCATTTGGTCGTAGAAATAGATACTGCCATCACACAAAGTTACGTAGAAATTTGTTTCCTTCTTTCGTAGATATATCATACTAACATAAAATATTAATATTGTCGTAATTTAGAAAATAATATTAAGACGCATTTGATGATTGTAATAGATACTGAAGGCATACAGAGTTACTATGAAGTTACTTCCATGGTTATGTAGATATGGCATAGTATTCTAAAATGTTTTTATTACCGCCGTTTTAAAAATAAGTGTCGAGTCCACTTAAAAACGTCAGTTTACACGCTCTACCATAGCATTACTCGAGAGTTTAATTAGGTAGGATTAGGTTCATTCTTTGCCGAGATAGACTTAAAACGTGCAAGATAAATTACACATTATGTACTATGCGTAAATATACAAACTTCTCTTTAAAATCTCAAGTTATTTATTTCTTGTAATATGCGGCCATTATTTAATGTCAGTGTAGTCATGGGCGAACGGCAGTTGAACCGAACCCTTAACTAAGGATGTAGCTAGCTTTAACCCTCCCCAGCCCATATTTTCCCAGTGTGTGGGTGAGTAGAGATGTCACCCCCTCCGAAAATATGAGATTAAGGGGTGGGGGAGGGTATAATGTGGCTATCAACGTATATATTGAGAAAAAGTTTGCATATAGCCTACAGCTGATTTCTTTGTAACAGTGTATATTTATCAATCCCTAATTACTCTCAAAGTAACAGTTTGTCGGATAGTTTGACGTTTAAAAAAATAACAAGTAACTGGTATAGCTAACTAATGAGCGTGATTTCCTGTACAAGGTTGCGAATAATTTTTTATTAATTTCTTAATAGCTTAGATGGCAGGTGGTAGGATTTGTCGTCTCGTTAATAGCAATATCATTAGAGATTAAACCAGGAACATATGCAACAGTAATGAGAAAATTACAATTACACACGTGGTTTAAACGGTATTCGAATCCAGAAAACCTCGTGCCATTAGTTAGCGTCCAATTAACTGCATTACAGAGGTATGGGATGTAATTAGTCTAATGTTTTGAATGATGGAGTTTACTAACCTAAAATATCAGTTTGAAAATACGTCTCTGAGCTACTTAGAACATGTTCGTTTACATTGTCTACTATAGCGCTAGTGTGAATAATTTGGTAGAAGTCGGTTACTTTGTCCCTGAGGTGTAGCAAAAAAACACTATTTTCTTATTTGGTGCTGTCTTACGAAATTGCCTAAAAAGTCTTTGTACATCATACTGTCTGCATAAAAAGTTCAGTTGAATTCGGTTCAATTATGTAATAAATATGACAAATTTATCAAAATATTTGTATGGTCAACCAATTTTGAAATTGATTGTATTACCCCGCCTAAATCCTGTCATTGCATATGGCCTACTCTAGCACTAATAATGTGCCCAATTTGGTGGGAATCATTGAATTGTACCACAAATATGGCAAACTCTTCAGTTTTATCACCTGGCACTATTTTGTAAACAGGTTAGCAAAAGAAGTTCTCTGTATTCATAATTGTTGATTCTAATGAATACTATGAGTAACCAAAATTATTTATGTCAACGCGTCAAAAAATATTCCCTACACACATAAACCTTGTCAGTTTTCATATCACACTGTAGCACTACTTGCTTGTAAAATTTTGTGAGGATTAGTTGATTGGTCAACCAGATATGGCATGTAAAATAAAATATTTCATGTTACGATTTTCATGAACGGAGGACAAAGTGACGAGTGTCTTGCATACTGTCGGTATACAAAGTTAAATTAAAATCGGTTACGTAAATTTGTGGATATAGTAGACTAAGTCAAAGTGTTATTATATCCGCCTTTCTGAAAATAAGTGTCTGGCATACATAAAAAATACAAATTAATGTGGCCTACCAAAGTACAACTTCTTCGCCAAATTTAGAAGGGATCGGTATGTTGTTTCCCGAGATATAACATAAAAACTTTATGTTTTAATTTCGAGCTGTCTTACAAAATGGCTGGGAAATGTAGTTCTGTATAGACAAAGTTGATGGTTATAATAGATGCTGCCAACATACAAAATAAAGTTGAAATTTGTTTCGTAGTTTCGTAGATATAAAATTAGTGGAGTGGAGAGATTTAGGCGGAGCTTAACATCGAGCTCTTAATAGCGGAATATATATAATATACTAAATTAAATTGTTTATAGGAGCCACCAATTTGAAAATTAGTTCCCGACCCAACTACAATACATAATTTTACATGGCCGGCCATAGCGGTACGTTTTGCCAAAATGGGTAGGAATATTTTGGTTCTTCATACATATAACATAGAAGTTTAAATATTTTATGTGGTACTATTCTACAGAATGACGAACAAAACATATTTTGAGTGTACACGCGGTTGTCCTCAGGAAGGGAGGAGGCCAGATGACTTGCGACTTATGGCCAGAGTGGCTGACGTCGCTCTCGCCTGCTAGAAAATTCAACGACTTGGAAGATATTGCATTAATTATGAGTGTACACGCGGTTGTCCTCAGGAAGGGAGGAGGCCACATGACTTGCGACTTATGGCCAGAGTGGCTGACGTCGCTCTCGCCTGCTAGAAAATTCAACGACTTGGAAGATATTGCATTAATTTTGAGTGTACACGCGGTTGTCCTAGGGAAGGGAGGAGGCCACATGACTTGCGACTTATGGCCAGAGTGGCTGACGTCACTCTCGCCTGCTAGAATATTCAACGACTTGGAAGATATTGCATTAATTATGAGTGTACACGCGGTTGTCCTCAGGAAGGGAGGAGGCCACATGACTTGCGACTTATGGCCAGAGTGGCTGACGTCGCTCTCGCCTGCTAGAAAATTCAACGACTTGGAAGATATTGCATTAATTATGAGTGTACACGCGGTTGTCCTCAGGAAGGGAGGAGGCCACATGACTTGCGACTTATGGCCAGAGTGGCTGACGTCACTCTCGCCTGCTAGAATATTCAACGACTTGGAAGATATTGCATTAATTATGAGTGTACACGCGGTTGTCCTCAGGAAGGGAGGAGGCCACATGACTTGCGACTTATGGCCAGAGTGGCTGACGTCGCTCTCGCCTGCTAGAAAATTCAACGACTTGGAAGATATTGCATTAATTTTGAGTGTACACGCGGTTGTCCTAGGGAAGGGAGGAGGCCACATGACTTGCGACTTATGGCCAGAGTGGCTGACGTCACTCTCGCCTGCTAGAATATTCAACGACTTGGAAGATATTGCATTAATTATGAGTGTACACGCGGTTGTCCTCAGGAAGGGAGGAGGCCACATGACTTGCGACTTATGGCCAGAGTGGCTGACGTCGCTCTCGCCTGCTAGAAAATTCAACGACTTGGAAGATATTGCATTAATTTTGAGTGTACACGCGGTTGTCCTAGGGAAGGGAGGAGGCCACATGACTTGCGACTTATGGCCAGAGTGGCTGACGTCACTCTCGCCTGCTAGAATATTCAACGACTTGGAAGATATTGCATTAATTATGAGTGTACACGCGGTTGTCCTCAGGAAGGGAGGAGGCCACATGACTTGCGACTTATGGCCAGAGTGGCTGACCTCGCTATCGCCTGCTAGAAAATTCAACGACTTGGAAGATATTGCATTAATTTTGAGTGTACACGCGGTTGTCCTAGGGAAGGGAGGAGGCCACATGACTTGCGACTTATGGCCAGAGTGGCTGACGTCACTCTCGCCTGCTAGAATATTCAACGACTTGGAAGATATTGCATTAATTATGAGTGTACACGCGGTTGTCCTCAGGAAGGGAGGAGGCCACATGACTTGCGACTTATGGCCAGAGTGGCTGACGTCGCTCTCGCCTGCTAGAAAATTCAACGACTTGGAAGATATTGCATTAATTTTGAGTGTACACGCGGTTGTCCTAGGGAAGGGAGGAGGCCACATGACTTGCGACTTATGGCCAGAGTGGCTGACGTCACTCTCGCCTGCTAGAATATTCAACGACTTGGAAGATATTGCATTAATTATGAGTGTACACGCGGTTGTCCTCAGGAAGGGAGGAGGCCACATGACTTGCGACTTATGGCCAGAGTTTCTGACGTCACTCTCACCTGCTAGAATATTCAACGACTTGGAAGATATTGCATTAATTTTGAGTGTACACGCGGTTGTCCTAGGGAAGGGAGGAGGCCACATGACTTGCGACTTATGGCCAGAGTGGCTGACGTCACTCTCACCTGCTAGAATATTCAACGACTTGGAAGATATTGCATTAATTTTGAGTGTACACGCGGTTGTCCTAGGAAGGGAGGAGGCCACATGACTTGCGACTTATGGCCAGAGTGGCTGACGTCGCTCTCGCCTGCTAGAAAATTCAACGACTTGGAAGATATTGCATTAATTTTGAGTGTACACGCGGTTGTCCTAGGGAAGGGAGGAGGCCACATGACTTGCGACTTATGGCCAGAGTGGCTGACGTCACTCTCGCCTGCTAGAATATTCAACGACTTGGAAGATATTGCATTAATTTTGAGTGTACACGTGGTTGTCCTAGGGAAGGGAGGAGGCCACATGACTTGCGACTTATGGCCAGAGTGGCTGACGTCGCTCTCGCCTGCTAGAAAATTCAACGACTTGGAAGCTATTCCATTCATTTTCTTAGTATCATCCATCCAACATCGGAGCGGCTCGAAGTGTGAAGACCCGTATGGGACAGGGCTTTCCACCTATAAACGCTTTTTCCTGTGTTAAGAGTTTTGATTACAAACTGTTATTGATATTTAAAAACTGCTGTATTTTATAAATAACAGCTGCATTGTAAAATTTTAGGAAATTAAATTTTTATTTTATTTTAATAATACTTATATTCCTCATGAACCCCGATATACACTAGGCATTTTCTTACAATAGATGTTTATAATTTTATTAACTACATTATTTTTTTATCAATCTCATCAACAACTAAAGAGTCTGTTTCAAGTGAAATATTTTAGCATCCTTAATAATGACAATTATGTCTAATTTTATAAATTTTCAAACAATAATTATTTTTAAATTTTGTCTTCGCTCCTTTCTAATTAATTCTAATTTTTCCTTGTTCTTAATTAAACAACAGTTTATGATTTTTTTTTAAATTTATTTATTTGAAATAAAGTTCGCTTCATATGAAGTTATAAAATTATGTGTTGTTTATCAATTAAATAACTTATTTTTCGAAATATATGTTAAATAAATACTTCATTTTCGGTAATAGCAACTTAATTAGGATTTTTCATTTTTATATAATTTTTTCTGTGTTATTTAAAACATTTTATGAATTGGTGCTCTTTAAGACGTTTTCATTCAGAAAATTATGCTTATTTAATTTCTTGTAGAAAATATATTCAATATACATTTTCCATTGACATATTCTTTTTTAAAATATAATTTATTAGCTCTCTAGAACGGAACTTCTTAAAACGCTATGTCTGCTGTCTGCTTACTGCTGGCTTGAAACTATACATTTTTGCTGAACTCTTATGAAATGAATCTTATTTTTATTTTATTTTTTATTCAGGTTAGTAAACGTTTGTTTCTTTCCCTTTTTGTTATGCAATAATTTGAATGGAATAATAATTTGTGCAATTTATTGTTTCATTTTATCTTAAAGTTATAAAATAAATTGATATTATTTTAAAATAGTGATAGGCTATATATTAAATTGTCTTATTGATTAGTCTCTTTCGTGTAACTTTATATTGACATCATTTTTTTTTACTTTATCATCACAACATAATCGTGTAAATTTTTTACTAGTTTTTCTATATCTAGGTTTTTCAAAAACATATTTAGAAAAGCAAAAATTATATATCTGTAGTCATAAATTATTATTTTAGCACATATCGTTAATATATCCTGATACGGCAAAAAAGATTAATTATACATATTTTAATTTCCATTTATTATTGAATGAGATTTATTTACAATGAGACTTACTTCAGATATTTTTAGTTTGCAATTTGCTTTATCGAATACATTTTTTTTTTTGCAGTTCTTCCAACACCATTAGCTTCATCACACTTATATTTGGATCCATAATTTTTAGTTGACTATTTATAAGGATCATACAATTTGTATTTGTCTATCAAAATACAAATGCAAAAACTATTTCTTTATTTATTGCAGAAGTGTTGGGTACGTTTTTACATTTGTGATATAATGATGCAGGTTTCCATAATATTTTACAACAACTTTTCCAGACACATTTGATAGTGATATCATTGATGCAGGTGTCTATAATATTTTAGAACAATTTTACAACTCACATTTGATAGTTATATTTATAGTATCTCTATTTTGTAATAAAAGCATCTCACATTTATCCAAATATTTTAAATATTTATATTTAAATATTTGAAAGCAATTAATTCTTTTTGCAATTTTGTATATTTTGGTCCTTTCACCCCGTTCTAATGTAATGCATTTTTTATTTTTAACAGTCTTAAGCTCTGTATTTTGTAATTTATTTTTAAATCCATAAATCATTTATAATAGAATTTTTTCTCAAGTACAGGAGTTTGGGTACCACGTTTTTGTTAACCATCGACTAATATTCTACTATATGAATTTTTACAGGCTATTTAAAAACATTAACGAACAAAATTTACTTAATAAAAATTTATTTGTAGTTATATTTTTATATTCTGAAATTTTAAATATGTTTGCTAGAGTGTTAAATAAAATCAATGCATTAAAATAAATCTAAGAACTTGAATTAAATTAAATTTTAAACCATCACAATACGTATTTCTACCACAAATGTACAAAAATTATTAGTTTCTTTTTTTATGAAGTTTCCAATTTTGGCCTGAGAGATGTACAAAAATAATTTAATTCCCTTTTATATTTGTATATATTATTATATATTTAGTTGATATATTTTTCACTTTGAAATGTTTTAAAATTATATGAATTTTAACATTTTTGTTTTTAAATTTAATTTTGTTTTTTTTTCTTTAATTAATTCATTACTTCACCTTTTTTATAGTTTTTTTTTTTAGTTTATAGAAACAACGGACGAAAATATGGTTTTTGTGGTTAATAGGGGGCTTAGAAAAATGGCCACTTAATAAGGTATGAAATGATATTTTAGAGCACATTTTCTATAACGGGCGGAAAAAGCATTTAAAAAATTTATATTGCTAAAATTTTATTTTGTGGAATAACTTGTTCTCACATCTTCCAGAAACGTCTTGCATAATGAGAAAATCTATAGGAATAGTTATGTAATTTTTCCATTTTTTATCTTGTTTTAGTAATTCGTTTTGCATACTCTTGTATTTTAAACTTAAAAAATGCTGACGCACAAAATTATATCATTGTTGAAATTTTCTGTTGAATACAGCAATAACAAGCATGCTACAACGAACGATTTAGGTTGCATTTATTTAATTTTATATTTGGATTCTTACAACTTACATACGGAAAGACGAGTGAGTTTAATTTCTCGTATTAAATGTCAAAAAGAGTAACTCCGCAGTAACATGGAATTTAAGGTACTCAGCCTGGACCTATAGCGTTCGACGAGAAAGCTAGCCGCAAACACTCATCATAAGAATGCCACAACAACTAAAATATGTACCGTCTTATTTGGAGAGAAGGTCGGCCCTTACTAAGCTTAGGCATGCAGAAGTATAAGTTGTGCCTCGGGTGTTAGTAACATGCCAGGCAGGATAAGCCATTAAAAAGAAAGCATTAGTTCATCATGGGATAGGGCGGGACCACGGAAATGCTGAAACATTTCTCATAAGAATGGGGCAGAATAAATGATATGTTGTTTTCAATAAAATATTATAGTGATAAGGTTAACGTTGATCATATACGTTGATCTTGGAGGCTCTGGTAGCTGGTAAATGATACATGGCACATGGTACACTGAGGGCTGAGGCTCACATGATCCGTTCTTATCTTGGCCATGTTGGCTTTCAGGGACATGACGTTACTCCTGCTAGACCAACCGACACATTCCAAGATACTTACCCGGCAGGATCGAGCCAGTCCAGCCATCGACACTCAGTAGTTTGTGAGAAATTGTAGCTACTGGCAGTTAGTGTGGTGCCATTAAGGTAATGATCCAATCGCTAGCGATGTTCTATCTTTATAAAAATGGGGCAGAATAAATGATATGTTGTTTTCAATAAAATATTATAGTGATAAGGTTAACGTTGATCATATACGTTGATCTTGGAGGCTCTGGTAGCTGGTAAATGATACATGGCACATGGTACACTGAGGGCTGAGGCTCACATGATCCGTTCTTATCTTGGCCATGTTGGCTTTCAGGGACATGACGTTACTCCTGCTAGACCAACCGACACATTCCAAGATACTTACCCGGCAGGATCGAGCCAGTCCAGCCATCGACACTCAGTAGTTTGTGAGAAATTGTAGCTACTGGCAGTTAGTGTGGTGCCATTAAGGTAATGATCCAATCGCTAGCGATGTTCTATCTTTATAAAAAAAAAAACTCTTTTATGAAAATTATTAACATGTGCTTAGTAGTGATGATACGAAACAAATTAAAATAATCAAGAGAATTAAAATAAAATTTTGCGGAGTGCATTTTACTTATGTCTTTCATATACATGATGTTCTGATGATTTTGTAAATGGGTTAATGAATTATTTTTAATCTAAATGTTTAATTAAGTTTTATTTTCACAAGTGACGTATATTTTCAACCTTAAAATATTGATATATAATTCAAAATACAACAAGGCTTAAAATTTGAAACTTTTTCGCCGCTTGTTTCAAAAACATCTTGCAAATAAAACTGTTTTATAGTTTATACGCAACATCCTTGCTATATATTATAGACTCGGTACAAATTTCGTGAAGTTTTGTTTAGGAACTTATATTTCTTAACGTTATTCAGAGACTATAAGCAATGACTTAGGTTACGGTTATGCAAGAGAAAGGGGCCGCTGTGGCGCTGCAGTTAGAGGGCTCGCCTCCCGCCAAGGCGAACAGTGTCAGATTCCTTGCAGGGTCGCTCCCGGATTTTCGCACGCGGGAATCCTGCTGGAGGATGCCGCTGGTCGGTGAGTTTACTCGGGGAGCTCCCATCCCCCCCCCCCCCTTTGCATTCCAGCGCTTTTCCACAATCACCTTGTTTCATCCTCAGAGGCTTTCAAGATCCAGATTTAGAGCCGCCCAAACTCCACCGAAACAGAATTTTGACATAAACTGACACAGTGACTCGTTGACATATTTGAATTGTTAATGATGCGTTTTTAACACAGCGTCGCATTTCAATGAAATATGTCCAAGCAGTAAAATTGTGGTGGAAATTGATTCTACGTGTAGGATATTCACTGTCAAATATTTACGCAAATCTACAGTAAATATAGGTACAGAAACGCAATCTGGAATGACGAGAAACGGAGTCAAGTCCATAAATACAACACACGTAAAGACTTCGTATTTCCTATAGCTACGGGTTTCGGGGACGAACAATGCTGAGTCTGCAATAAGTTCTCTTCGCACGCACTGTAACTAGCAAATTATCGCTTCTGCGGCAGTTAGCTTATCCACGCATCAAAGACCTATTCTCACAAACATTAAAAGTAGCAACAGGTGTTTGCAATATTAAGCAACACATAAATTCACTAACTTAAGTATAAATTGAAAGTGTTTTCTATGAGACTGTACAGAGTAGGAATACCGAAGTTATATACGAATGTCATGGAAGAATTGTAGGTGAGTTTTTAGACGTGGACTTGTCCTTTTTCGACTCGGGTTCAAATCTCGCTCAAGTATGGAGTATTTTAACTTTTTTAAAATGTATTTTATAAAAACTGTAGAACTCCCGCATAACGAAAATGAAATACTTTTCAATTATTTTGTTTAGAACTGTAACTATAGAAAAATGACTATGAATTAGAGAAAAGTTATGCAGAATGTACGTAATGTCCGTTTTTTTAAATCAAAGTGTCCGTAATTTTACGGAGAATTTACGGACACCTCTGGATAAATTTTTACCAGCTCTTTTCCGTAAAATGAAGGAAAGTTTTTTTAAAAGTGTAGCATGCTTAATTTTTTTTCTGAATGTTTTGCAATAACTCGACGGTAACTTAATAAAACTGTGCTCAGTCGTTGAGAACAGCTATTAAAATATATCATACTGTTACTATTTCTCTCTTTAGAAATTAAGTGGGCTTAACCAAGTTCGTTAAGGGATGGAGGTCTTATTTGAATAAAATAATTAATTATAATTTTCTAATTTTATTTACAATGACTACAGCAAAATTCTCTAAACGAACTTAAAAAATTAATAAGTTATATGATGAGAAATAAAAGACACTAAAATTAAAATTGCTGTTAATAAAGGTGAGAATGTGAAGAAATATTAATAATATACATTGCTAATACAATACAATAAGCATATAAAAACTATTTCAAAGTAGGTGGATCACTGAAGAGTATCACAAAACCAAGATAATCAGTTTATAACACAGGTTGAGCAAAAGAAGAGGAATATATTTCAATATTCGAAGTCCATATTTGTATATTAATCGAAAATGTTATTTCTGCCTACCTTCATCAATTTAAAGAAGAAAATGAAATATGTCCATTATATTTTGATGGTTTAGTAAATGTATAAAATATATTAATTTATCAAATAATAATAGGCCTACTGCATATTTAATTCATGGTGACAAAGACGAATTTTCCTCTAATATTTTAACTATAGAACCGAAAGAGGTCGAAGCTATAACTATTATTTTTGTATTATTATTATTGAAGGAATAGTACTGTAACTATAAAAATAGGAAATAAAAATTTTTCACAAGAACAGTATGTTTTACCCACCAAATAATTCACAGAACTAATTTCTCTTATATGTAATAAATGTGAAGATAAAAGTATTATAAAATGAATTATCTAAGAAAGATTACTTTAAAAGTGTTATCAATTACATAAACAGAGATCTGTTTGGTTTAATGCTTCAAATGTAATCAAACAAAATATCCTAATTTTAATCATAACTGTTAATTATCTCTGCATGTTTATCATTGTATATCTGCATGTATATCAGATGCTTTCTAATTTTATTTGATTATTTTCAGTGTCTTTCTTACACTGAAAACACCAAGAAGTCTTCATTTAATAACTAAAACTTATATAAAAGTATTTATAATATACAGTTATTTACTGGTTATATTTTTGTTTAATAAGCCATTTTCATAATTAGGAATTTTGTATTCCCTGAATTTAATTTAAAAATTTAAAATATAACCATTATCGATGTCAGCAGGTTTACTATAATATAATTTTAGTGCCATAAAAGCATCATTATTATCATTTGGTAAATAAGTGTTTGCAAAATCTATTTTACAAATAGTAGAGTCGAATAAAATATTAAAGTATTTGCGTTGGTTATTTAAACAGAAAACATTTTAGTATTTGTTCAATTTTATAAGTAAATATAAAATATAATTTGTTTTCCTTTAACTAACTAATGTTTCAATTTATGAGTGTTTCACAGTGGTTGGTATATATATTGGGATTACATACATCAGATGTTACTACATATCATACAATTTTTCCTTTCATCCAGTTTCCATCTTCCTGCTGCTTTTTAATATAAACATTGCAATGTGACCAATAAACACAGTGTATACATTTAACAACCTTCGAAATGTAATGCCTGAGGCTGCAATAAGATATATTTATTAGCAGTTAATGCCTGTTGGGAGGGCCTTAAAAAGTGCTCACTTTGTCGTGAACAGGCTATAGTAAAGTAATAGTAGTATTATGTAAATTAAAACATCGGAAAAACATTAAAAAATATATTGTTTATTACACCAACTTTAATGTTTAAAAAAATTTTATTTACAGCATATTTCCTATCAGTTGAAACTGCCATATTTTTAATTCTTTGATTTTGAAGAGTAATCTTCTGTGCATACAAAACCTTACTAAGCGTATATTGTAAAGCAGAAACCATAATATATGTGTGTGTATATATATAAATATAATCTAAATTTGTTTTAAAGCATTATTATTAAAATATTTCCCTTAGGATTCTCTCATTGGTTTTCCAAACGTATGCATTATTAGATAAAATCGATATTATGTTAAATAACTTGTATGACTTTGAAAACAAATGTAACACAATTTAAGATAAATGACTAATCACAATTGAATCCAAGTTATGTATTTTATCATAATTATGATACATTTTGTTATTTCTGAATAAATTATTTAAGTGTGTTGGTATGTTATCGCCAAATGAATTAAAGTAATATAGAACATTCTTGGGTTTGTGGCATTCCGGGGAGGAGCCGCATCTTGGTTTCTTCGCCGTGCCTTGCAGAAAGCATCTTCAGGAGTCTCGAACAAGTCTGAAAGCCAGGCCGCCGCTGAACCATCATACACCGGGTGTAGCTAGGGTTTTTGGGCTGTAATTTTGTTGCTATCTCTAAATATTTTATGCTGGTTGAAGTGTTTGTAGTGTAGTTAAATGATTGACAGATTCCTACCATATTTGGCTGACAAACTGTACTGCGGCATATGGTGTAAATTGGTATATTTTAAGGTCAAACACTTATTGTCAAAATGGCAGCACGATAGCAACTTTAATTTGGTATGCGTTATCGTCGAAGCCATGTAATCAATTCCAACTTAATTTTGTGTGCTGGCAGTGTATAACTATCAAATGTGTCTACACAGATCATCTTTTGTCTGCCGATTTGTAAGAGAGGCCACATGAATAAATAATGTTTTTTATGTAATATTTCGGGGAACAATCGACAGATTCCTTCCAAATTTGGCAAACAAATAGTACTGCGGCATATGGTGTAAATTGTTACATTTTAAATATGTCACGTACTTATTTTCAAAGTGGTGGTGATATAAATATTTTCGCTTAGTATATTTTACTAACTAAACGAATTCCATCTTAACTTTGTATGCAGGCAGTAACTATTACAACCATTGAATTTGTCTATAGAGATCCCCATTTCCCTGTCCTTTTGTAAGTTAGCCCCACGATAAAAAAAATGCAATTTTTTTTTGTCATAACTCCGAAAACAATCAATCCGTTCTTACCAAATCTGGTGGAAATGTTGTACTGTAGTAAGCAATATTAACTGAATATATATATTTTTTTAAGTGTCACAGCACACTACTCCAAAGGCCGACAGATTCACTGCAGCGGTCACGCATCACATCATATTCAAGGGTGCCCTGTCCAGGCTTGTCGTGTGGGAACTTATGAATAGTGGGAAATAGCCCCAACAGCCCAGAATGGCCTCTATAAAATCATTTTTACTTGTAGAGGTTCTCTGGGTTCTAGTACCAGGTAAGGAACGTGTGTATTTATAATCGTCTCACTACTGCTGCATGTGGTTCTGGTTTCAACTCTAATGGTATTGCTATCAACGAGACTTTAAGGCCTGCCTCCCAACTCAGCTTTTAAGAACTTATTTGAAAGTTAACCCATGTTGAGGAAAGTAAGCTAATTAGTTATATCAGAAACTTCTTGTTCGTGTTGCTGTGGCTTTCCTCTGTACTGTTGAGTGGGCATTTGTTCCCTGTTTGTGTCAACATTTTCAGTCTTCTTCTTCTGCGTTTGGGGGGTGGGGGGGGAATTCAACCTTTGACGGAATTTCCGGTCGCATGTATTGCCGGATTTCCTGCATATTTTTTTCGTGTAGTTTTGGGTGAGTGAGTGAAGAGATTTGGGTGACTCTTAACAGCGAGGTCTTGAGAGCCGATGTGGGTGATTGAAGTGAATATGGAGCGGTGCCAGAATGAAAGGGCTGGAGAAACGGGAGATCCCGAGAAAACCCGCCGACCAGCGCCATCATCCGGCACGATTCCCGCTTGCGAAAATCCGGTGACCCGACCGGGGATTAAACCCAGTTCGCCTTGATAGGAGGCGAGCATGCTAATCGCTCAGACACCGTGGCCCCATGGGTTTGGGTCCCATCCATTTTTGCATACCTCGGTGTATTTCTGGGTCATTTCACAATGTTTCCATCTAGCCAAGTGTCCCGTATTTTTGCATACCTCGGTGTATTTCTGGATCATTTCACAATGTTTTCATCTAGCCAAGTGTCCCGTATTTTTGCAAAGTGTACATTTCCACAATGCTTTATCGTGTTCTTTTAACATGCAATTTTCCTTTGTGTACGGTCTCGCACACATAGTGCAGACTGGAAGAAGTGTTCAGTATTTCTGAGTTTGGCCCAGCGCACAACATCGCATGCACTGCACCACATCTACAGCGAGGTAACTGTATGTTTCTAGGCGAATGGATGTGTAGTACGGTATCCATATTTTGAAGGTGTCGTATTCTTGGTTTTGGTGTATTAGACCCGCAGACTGCAGGTGTGTCAGCTTGTGTGTGGAATTTTCAGACGTAAATTGGACTGAAGCCGAAGTCTATGAGCTCAGCCTTATCATGTTCTGTGTTTTCATTGTGTGGTTATCCTTTGATGACTAGTTTTGTCGGCTTCTAGCTTTTTTCTGAATGTGTGTAATATGGTGTCTTGTGTTTTTGAAGGTAATTGCAAAATGTAAAGTGTTTCGCCGAACTGACAAGTACTTTCCAGTATTGTCTGATTGTGATGGTGATCTTTGAATACTACCTCGTCGCGTTCACTAATCAGGTGTTTAGAACCGAGATGTCAGGTACACCTGTCAAGTGCGTGGTTTTGTTCCAGTGTTATTGTCATTCACAGCCGGGTTTGAGATGTCCTGGTTATCCATACTGGCGTTCTCTTTGCCTAGCGGCGAACGTTCCCTGTAGTTGTGCGGAGTTGTATGTGTTATCCATACTGGCGTTCTCTTTGCCTAGCGGCGAACGTTCCCTGTAGTTGTGCGGAGTTGTATGTGTTATCCATACTGGCGTTCTCTTTGCCTAGCGGCGAACGTTCCCTGTAGTTGTGCGGAGTTGTATGTGTTATCCATACTGGCGTTCTCTTTGCCTAGCGGCGAACATTCCCTGTAGTTGTGCGGAGTTGTATGTGTTATCCATACTGGCGTTCTCTTTGCCTAGCGGCGAACGTTCCCTGTAGTTGTGCGGAGTTGTATGTGTTATCCATACTGGCGTTCTCTTTGCCTAGCGGCGAACGTTCCCTGTAGTTGTGCGGAGTTGTATGTGTTATCCATACTGGCGTTCTCTTTGCCTAGCGGCGAACGTTCCCTGTAGTTGTGCGGAGTTGTATGTGTTATCCATACTGGCGTTCTCTTTGCCTAGGGGGCAACGTTCCCTGTAGTTGTGCGGAGTTGTATGTGTTATCCATACTGGCGTTCTCTTTGCCTAGCGGCGAACGTTCCCTGTAGACGTGCGGAGTTGTATGTGTTATCCATACTGGCGTTCTCTTTGCCTAGCGGCGAACGTTCCCTGTAGACGTGCGGAGTTGTATGTGTTATCCATACTGGCGTTCTCTTTGCCTAGCGGCGAACGTTCCCTGTAGACGTGCGGAGTTGTATGTGTTATCTTGCTGACGCAGTGTGTGTCCAGTTTGGCATGTGCCGTCCGGTGTACTGTTTCAAGATGTTTTGTGATGGACTCGAGTTAGCGAAGGCAGGAGAAACAGTAGCAGTCATCTATCATTGCATACCTCTAGCTTCCTTTCTACCCATTGGATACACCATGTCAATGTGTGCTAACAACCCAAAAATATCGGTTGCTGCCTGAGCTGTCTGAAGTGAGGCAAGGCTAGGCCAGGAGGGGAGAGCTTACCTTCCCCAACCGCTGCCTAGTGTAAGTAAGTAAGATTGCTAGGCCGGGAACCTAAGTTCCCATAACTTGTTTGAGTTGGTTTACAAATATAGTTTGTAGCCCGACAGACTTGGGATCAAATCATTCAGTTGGCGGCGGGCTGCAGTTTTCGTGTTTGAGCTGGGCTCCGACCCATATTTATATCTATTAACCACTGTTGCAATCTTAGTAAATGTACATATTGGTGTATCGGCGAGGAAGTGAAGCTGGCCACCAGTCTTCCGACTGGCGTGTTGTAGTGTTGTGATGTCTGTAAAACATGGAGTATTGTCTGGAAGTAGCTAGTTAAACTCGAGTGTAGTGTGTCGGTGAATCTCTACAACCCAAGTTGGCTGCTCTTCGTGAACCCTGCTTGTCAATATCCGTTCTTTCGGCACTACAAGTCAGGCCTCGCACTTATTCTCCTGCAATTTCATTATGCGGCGTTTGTGAAGAAAAATTGCAAGTAATTAGTACACTTTTCTGGCGCCCTATATTAAAAAAGTCTGTTTCCAGCTCTGGGCTGGTGTGCTAACCAGTGTAGTAGATGTACCTACATAAACCTCCCGAAGGGCATCATGTATAAGTAGCATATTAATACTAAAACCGGCCATAATGCCTAGAGTGAAATTATTATTTATAATTTTTAGAAATTTTAAATTTTATTGTGATGTTGAATATTTTCATTTTTACTTGGTGTTTGAAAATGTTGAGTATTGAGTTTTGTTTTGGAATTTATATTTTTTGTGAGTTTTTACTTTTTGAAAACTTAAAACAAACGTAAATCTACTGCCCCCAACCCTGTCATCACCGAGCATGCGTGCCTTTCGGCCAGGATTCCTGACGACACAGTGGAGCGAAACAGCCTGCCAGTGCACCAACAAAGACACATTTTAATAAAACCATTTCACCCTATGAGATTTCAGCTCATTTCTCTACACTCCAACATGCTGTTCAAAAGTACACAGCATTAAACTCACACACAGCATCCTACCAGGCAACTCACACTTAAAATACTTTGATGTTTTCTGTACTACCATGAACTGTGCCTGCAAATTAGTCTATTTGGCTCCAGATAAATACGGAAGTAGAATTTCTATATTTGGCATGTTATATGCTTGAAACTCATTTTTTATTCAATAAACGATAATCCCGCAACAACCTAAATTTTCCTTGCTCCTTTCCTTGACCAATAATGCCAGGTAAGATTACAGTGATGTACTACATCTTATAATGCCTTGTTCTTCTAGATCCTAAAGAATATAATGAAAAGTCATCAATTTTGGGAATGAACACTGATATGGCCTACACCACACTGGTTCACCAACAAGCTCAATATTATATGTCATAAGATCGCATCTTACCAACTTAACAGGGAGCACATCACAATACTGTTCTTAATTTTTTGTAAATGCATGCTCTGGGCTTTAGTTTATTCCCCTCCCTCAATTTATACTCCTACCATGGCTTTATTTGTTGTTACAATAAAGTTGCCTCTTAATTTTACACCACAATCTTTGCCAAGACAAGCCCTTAGCATTTTATCTTCACAATTTATCACCGCCCTGCTTTCCTTCAAAACATTCGGCACTAATCTCAGATCACAAATTAATTCAGGTATAACCCAAAAATGTTGGGTCCAGGAAAACTCATGAAGCTGAAATTACAAGTCCACACGAATATTGACTTTACTCATTTTGCCTTATGCCATTTGCAGATTGAATTCTGACTGCACTATAAAAGTACTCTTCCACTTAGAATTAAACATTGCTAGATGACTCGAAACATCTGTATTCAGGTGCGACTTAATTTCCGCAGCGAACATAGACATTCTTTACACAAGCAAAAACCACTCAAGGCGTGTCAGAACATGCAATCTTTACAAGGAATGTTATGCCTCGGTATCTGGAATCACTCACTCGCTGTAGCTACTGTACCAAGTGTAACAAGGTTGACACCAGTCAAGAAGACAACACGTTACTTAGGGCGCACAATTTGCGACTACCCGCTAGCTCCACATTCGATTTCTGTCTCAGAATACTAGTTGGACAAGCAAGACACTGAACGAACAGCCACGTCCAAGAGCCACTTTTGTTATTTTAATTATTTGTACGTCCATTATTAACAGTTCAGGTACCCGCAATCTTGACCACCGCGAATAGTTCGCTGCCCATATTACGTCGGCAGAGGTCTGAGCGCAGGCATACATCTCGTTAAAGACCGTTCGCCATAAAGTAGGCACTTTAGAAATGGACCTTAGAAAAAAGTCACTGCCCCTGCATGTATATATTTTAATGGGCACACTAAGTGCCTTTCGCCCAGTAAATTTGGTAACGATGGATGGAAAGTAGTCCCATATCATAACGTCGAATATAAAGTATTAAATAACCGTCTGTGATAAATTAAATTTATTTCTTTCGCTTTCTGTTTTTTTATGCATCGAAGTGTAAAAATTAGAAGATTTGTTAAGTATTTACTTTCCTCATAATGTCATAGTTTCATTTGACCGACGCATGGATACAGTGATGAGGCCCATGGCAATGTTAATTTTGCATAAGGAGGAGGATTACACAACATGTATGCAAGTAGATCTTAACCAGGGCTTTCAAAAGTGCTTATTTTATCGTGAACAGCCTATACATGATTGCACTCCAGAGCTACCCATCTCACTAGGTTAGACAACGCCATATAATGATTACACCTTTTCCAGTCCACTATCGGCAACCACGTCATTTACCAAAGTCGTCCCTAATGCCTTCAACGGAACAGAAAATGTGATGTTTTTTTTATCATTTTATTGCTGGTCCCTGCATCTCCACTGAGTGACGCTGCAGCCGTGTTACGACGCGTACTCGAGCCACACTTCCCAACTCCGTCATCATCCATGGCTTGCAGCAGACTCTCTGCAAGAAAATGCGATCATTTCCACGCGCCTCGATTACAGCTCCATCGGTCAACACTAACTAGTGCCAGCTGAACACTGCCTGCATTACTGCCGCATACAGCCAGTTGAACCACAGTCACAAATAAAGTTGTAAAATTCGCTACAACGCAACACAAATAACGATAATTAATTAAATTAATAACTATTATTCAAAACTCGCCGTCAAACGCTCGTTATGCTAAGAAAGTCATCACGCCATTATTGGTTACATATAATTTGAATGCAAGATAGTAAAATCAACCGATTTCCACACTTCAGCTATTCAAATGGAATGCGTATGCACTGTTTTGCCTAATGGCTTTTTTTGCCGAAAGTATTTTGTGCAATGATTTCCTAACGGCGTTTTGCCTTACAGCATTTAGTTTAAAATGTTAATTTACTGAGATGTTTACTTTATACCTAGCAATTTTCTGTCGTTATTCTGCCTAACGTCATTTTGTTTGATTGTGTTGCAACTACAATATTAAAACTGCATTTAGCCTGAAGGCATTTTGCCCTAATCACAAACAATACGTAAAATACAATTTAGTAATGTGGTGCAAGCCATTTAAAAAAACAATGTACATACACCGAAATACATGTTGGCAATGACCTTAAAGAATTTTTCATTGTTTACATGTTCTCTCATTTTTAATGTTTTTAAGGCCAAGTTCTTTGAGAGTCCTTTTAATTAATAAATTCAATATATTGGCTGTCAGAATGGAATCATGGAGCACAGGAAATGTAGTATAACTTGATTGTCACCTACATCAGCAGACATTTGTTTTATATTCTTCCTCTGATTTTTAAATATTTGCGTAAAACACAGTAACAAATATTATCGTGGCCACCACAGGTTAGATGTGTATCATGAAGCATAAGGTGGCTAGCAAAGCAATATTAAATAGAATATATTTCAACAAGTTTTAACAATTATTTGCACATTACATTGACTCCTTGTAAATTTTTATTGCTAGGTGAAGTTCAACAAAAGGCCAAAGTTCAAGCATTCAAAATTTCGAAGTCAAGGTCAAGAATAGGTAACTATTTCTGTGCATTACCGAATAGCAGGCCAACACTTAGCTTCTAAACGACACTTCATGTGTCAGAACTGACGAAATGGTACTCATACTATACTACCAATTTTAGACCCAGTGACTGAAACGCACGGGCATTGCCATTCTGCCCGATGTCCGGGAGCTTCAAAACTGCCTCGTTTAGCATTAAATGCTTTGTTCTGCAATCAGCATAGGTACACTATTCATATTGCATGTTAACTGTATTCATGCGCTGTTGTTTGGTCAGAGGTCATGCGCAAGAGATTTTTCCTCACAATTATGTGAACACCCTGAAAGTTATCATCTACACTTCTTCTGTGCTTCTAAAGATAATCTGTACGCAGGCTTCATTCTTCTCATACCTGACAGCCTTGTAATCAAAATAAAGACGTGTATATAAGTGCATTTCACAATAATTTTTGTTACTTGAAATATATCTCATTTTGCTGACATATTCTGGTATTTATTTATCTGTCGGATAATCACTACTTGACTCTACACGAGGATGAGTCAAAAAAGGAATTTCCCTATATTTTTGGTGATCAGGTGAAGATAGGTCAAAATACAAAATGCCATTTTGTTTCGGTATCATTACTTTTTTTTTTCGATATAGTCAGTAAATTTATTTAAGCATTTTCCATATCGTAAAATGAGGTTTTCCATTCCTTGACAATGTAAAATGGTTTCCTGCTCATTAAGAAAATTCGCCTCTTCGGAATTCACTTTATCGTCGCTGGAATATTGTCTACCCCTTAGATGATTCGTTATCTTGCCAAACAGATGAAAGTCCGAAGGTGCGAATTCCGGGCTGTGCGGTGAGTGGGAAACCCTCCACTAGTGCCGGGCGTGCAGAAAGTCTGCCGTGATGCGGGTGACATGTTGGACGGACATCACTTCCTCTCCGTGTACAAACACATTCCTCCTGTGCATGTTGACAGGTTCCCGGTTATCTGCCCACGGAAAACGGATAACCGCGCGCGTCTCCTCCCGTCAGCGCTCGTTCAGTGACTTTGTCCTACAGGGCCTTATTCATAGTCAGATCTCAGTCCAAGGATGATCCAGAGGTGATCTTCCTCAGAGTTGTTGGTCTGAGGTTAGTCCGGACTAAGGGTGGACTGACTGTATCGCATTCATACACCCAGATTAGAGTGGGACTAACTTTAGTAGAAGGATCATCGTAAGTACACTGTTGCCAAGTTTACAGCGCTTGAGCATTGCAGATTCTCGTCTCAAATAAAACATTTGCTACCACATTTCAGACAACACACATAATAAAATTTGCTTCAATAAATTCAAATAGAAATCGCTCCATTATATAATGACCAAATCATCTGTTTAAGATTTCTCCCGTGGAAAGTACCGTAAATATTATAACAAATGCTAAACCTTAGCGAGAAAATGGAATAGCAAGGATTTAAGAAGTTGATCATATGACCCGCGTCTAAATACACAAAATTTCTATGAAATATTTTCTTTAATTCTGTAAATGCATGAAGACAATATACATTACCCTACACAAGCCGCATAATTGTTATGTTGTTTGAATGATTATTGCATTGTGGGCAAGTATAGGCTGTTCACGGTAAAATGAGCACTTTTGATTTCAAGAGTGCTCACTTTATCTTGAACTGTCTTTAATTGAAAGAACTATTATTCTAGAGACTCACCAGGCACCGCGTACTCGTAAGTTACAGAAAAACTAGAATGCGCAGAGAAACGAGGAACCGAGCCGAGGTTAGCAGTTTTCAACAAACATGTGAGCAATGTACAAAGAATTCCGCAGGAGTCAATAAATAACAAAGGAAGTGGAAAAAATGTAAACAGGGTTAATAATAAAATGAACGAACTGCGAGGACAGTAAATACAGATGTATGCAAGTAACTATAGACTACACAAAGATGAAGCATACGAAAACAGTCATGACAACATACAATGTCTGCATATGAACTGGACGAAACATTGTGGGTTGAAGTGCTGCTGAAGGTTGCAATCCAAGTTCGAATCTTGTCGGGGTAAAAACATTTTAACCAATTTATAATATATTTTGTAATGTATTAAGCATTAAAATTCAAATTTATCATAATTATATCGACAGTATTGGCATAAGTAAATTAAACCAGTCCATACTATCAGTGCATAGGGGTGTGCTTTAAAAAAATTTACAAATCGATATGGAATAAATTATTATTAGTATATTAATTTTTATGTCTTCCATCCTGTAGTATTACAATATATGAAGGAGAGTCAGATGTAAAAAAAATTTCCAAAATTTTTTTTTTCGCTGTTATGCAAAAAAAAAATTCAATTTTGTTAACATGTAACTGTCGAAACAAATAGCCATAATAAAAAAGTTTCAGAGAACGTGTGATATTCGAACCTGCATTTCACATCTTCAAATCAAGAACCTTATCCGCTGCTTCAAACAGTCACACATTAAGTTGGCTTAACAAATATGTATATATATAAGTTGACATTAAATAATTAATTTAATATTGAATAAGTTTCAAATAATGGATCATTGGTTTGAAGCAGAAGATAACCACTTTTTATCTCTTTTCACAAAATTTGGGTTTCTTTGCATATCAGATGAAAAATATTTGTGATTAGCAAATGCAGTTTCCGCATGTCACGTTTGTATGTTTGGTCGATTCTGTGTCTAGACATTTACGTTATTAGTGGTTTGTGATTTTTAATGTATTATCCATACAAAAAGAAAATGGCATTACATTACGTGTTTCCAGAAGAAACTGACGTAGTGTTACATTAACGGTTACATTGTCAAATTTAATTCGTTGGTGTAAGGATATTTACAGCAGCTGTGTCACCTAAACTATATTGCCAGAAAAGTTTAAATTCCCGTATGTGTCTGTTGTATCATAACATTTACATCAGCTATAATTCATCAGAATGATTGTTCAAGTTGTCCCAGTGACCCGAGACAGACGCTCAACATCGCCACTTACTTACCGGCATGTTTTGTGCGAGTCTGCATTATTTTCTCAACAATCAGGCTGGCAGTTTTATACTTCGGTGTTTTCTTGAATCGTCTGTTTTTTTTTTTTTTTTTTTAGCCTATGCATTTTGTTGAGAAGGTATATGCCAGGTCCTCAATAGTGTTGCTTCAGAATTTATTAGGATAGCCATAAATAACAAAAAGAAATGTATGAGATAATGCATGTTTTCTTTGAGTTCTTAACTTAAAAAAAAAAAACCACAAAATGAGGGAATATTTACGATTTTCTGGCGTACAACGGTAAGTAAAACTATTTTCGTTTAATTTTTCTGTAATATAACCAGAGAGTTTACTATGTCCAAGTGTGGTTACCAATAGCCTGCAGCAAACACTCTATATATGGAGAAGCCACAGTCACTTTGTTCCTTATTACTCCTTTACACTCAACCACAACAACTCCTACAGTGATATCCACGCCCTGTCAGTAACACTATTTTCATAAACATGTTATGTTCCCACTGAGAGATGAGATAACGTACATTAAATTATTGTTCTTCAGGGTACATAAAATACGTTTTTTTAAGCAATGTTCTTTGTTCATTTTTCACATTCATGTTTTATCTGAGCATAATTTTTAAATATGGAAAAAAAAAATGTGTTATGTAGGTGTGTGCGTTGTTGGAAATAATTTGATACCATTTTCTAGAACGACAATTTGTGTGGGATTATAGCTATTTAGTTATCCCAGCATCAGTCCTGTGAGTGCGATGTCCGGGGTAATCAGTCCAACCAATCTCAGCTTGTTCACATCGCCAGTGACAACACCTCGCTCGACTCCTCGCTCAACGCCGATTCCTCGCTGGACTGCGCCTTTCATCAGTTTGGATGAAGACTACAACATGATGCCTCTCATTTCTAGTGGCGGCAGCAATTCCGAAGCCAACGGTACCACTCTCATAGATGATGGTATGACACTCACGATGACATTTTCTTACTCAAAAGTGTTCATAGTGTGTAGAATAGGTATGCAATTTTTGGACTACTTAATTTCTAGTGGCGGCAGCAATTCTGAAGCCAACGGTACCACTCTGATGGTATGACACTCACGATGACATTTTCTTACTCAAAAGTGTGCATAGTGTGTAGAATAGGTATGCAATTTTTGGACTACTTAATTTCTAGTGGCGGCAGCAATTCTGAAGCCAACGGTACCACTCTGATGGTATAAAACTCAGGATGGCATTCTCTGACTCAAAAGTGTGCATAGTGTGTAGAATAGGTATGCAAATTTTTGGACTACTTAATTAGTATCATTGTAGTGAAACGTAGGATGGAATTCACAGTCAGAGCCCTGTTCGGCGAAAATGCTCTGCTCCATGAAGGAATGCATTTTCTACATGTACAGTACATTTTTAAGTGATGAATTCATATTTATAAAACTAACGTTACGTACAAAGTATAACTTGGCCAGCCATTACTGTTACAGTCTGTCCCTGATGAAATGTTTAAAAAATTTGTGGCAGCTGTTTTTTATTCAAATTTATACAAAAAATAATATAACAAACCCAGGCGTAAAAAGGTTATTCGAAGAGGTTCGAAAATTATTTTATTAATACCAATTGATAACTATTTAGGCGTAAACAACAATTTGCAATGCAGTATTTTCCTAAATAAATGCCTTAGAATATGTAAATAGTTTGTAACATAATCTCCCTTATTAGTATCGTAGGGAGTGCCTGCAACTCAGATTGAATAGCTGTATAGTTTTGTGTCACATTCTTTTAAAACTGGTGTTGTGTTTCAACGAGATCTGTTGGTCTGAGTGTGTTATATCCAGGCAGCCTTTCTTGTTCATTTGATCATGATATTTATATAATCAGATAAAACCACTCGATTACAGCCTACGTGTCACAATTTTATGCAATAACAGGATAAACCATCTATGTTAGAAATGAAAAGAAATGACATTATAAACCAACAGGTCAAATACCTATTTACCACTTTCTTTCCTAAAAATAATAGTGGTATTTATTTTTAATTTCGCGTTTATTGTTATTCTTTTATTAATAAAATTAATAATTATCTTGGTTTAAGGGCGTGTTCCTAAATTGTTGTTCATTTTAAGCCACGAGTCAGATTGATTTTCCTGTCACTTTTCCATAAGTAATCGCCTCCCAAATTTTATAACAGTTGATCGGGGACAACCAATATATGCAAATTTTGACATCACAATGTAACCATATAGGCGATTTACCTTTCTTATACTAAAGTTTAATAAAAAAAATTAACATATTAATAAGAAAATTCTATATGGATTACATATTACCATTCCACAACAAAAATTACGGAATTACGCTAACTTGTCAATAGTTACCTCAAAACAAATATTTAATATGATTTATAAATTTAAAATGTATTTCGCTAAGTACTTTTCTGAAAAATGTAGTTTTGTGTATCTGGTATGTGCTAAGGCCAGTCATTCGAACAGCGTTATGTATAACGGCAGTTCAAAATAATTTAATGACTGCTCGATGATGTCTTAAGATATCTATTTTTTATGTTTACACACGACGCTCGTTGTTTCCGTCCATTATTTGCTGTATTTGGCAATATTACACATGGCGAGAGTCGGGAAACATATGGTCTTGCCAGTACATGAAGCAATAAATATTATTAATGGCATAACTCACTAATTAAGTTGTTCAATTCAGAGACAATTGCTGTGGTTAGACAAAATTCCCACAAATATGTTCCAATATATGCTTCTGGTTGCAACAGGGAGGGTCTGAGAGGACTGATCACAATTTTATGGTTGGACGCAGGATCTTATCTTCAGATAGGAATTTAACTTTTACTCACAAACTTGGACATATATCAGTGTTTCATTCCTAGTTACACAAAATACTAATCCATTTTACTCAAAATGTTTACAAAAAGAAAACATAGGTCATTAAATTAACATATTACGACGATGGAATAGTCATATAACATGAGTGAAATATCACTTATAAATTATTTTTTGTTGTAAATAGACTGCAGTATAAATTGTTTATTCATTATTTTTGGAGTTAACTCCTTATGAGAGTAAAACATTTTACCATTACACTTTTTCCACTTTACTAACAAGCATATATATATGTTAATAAGTTTATGCAATTACACAAAATACTAATTTTATATTCTGGTTTGCTTCATGACATAATTATTGGGAACAATATGTTCCTTAATTTACGTATTTTCTCTGAAGGAATATTTTTGTATCTAGCATATTTAGAACTTCTACTAAGCGTTTAATGAATCAAGCATACTAAAACATAGTCAGACAATAAAATTTCAGTTCTTTAGTAAACCGAAAATTACGGTAAGCACGATAATTACTGCTGTAATATTTCTTCTAAATAACCCAAATATACTTTTCCAATAGTAAACCCCTTTAGTTACATATATGTGGACCATACTTGACGCCATTACAACATCAAAAACATGGAATGAATGTATGTCTATTTCGACAAACGTCAGAACATGGCATGCGATGTGTAATAACAAAATTTGATTTTTTATGATACACATGCAATATCTTCGCAACATAATTGTAACTATGCGTGATCAGTTAATTATAGCAAGTCTTCTCATTCCTTTTTAAAATAGCTACCATCGTAATGTTTCACGTAATTCTTTATTGATGTATTAATATACTTATATTAGTTATTATTTTGATAAATAAATACCACATGCTCACGATGCAAAGCGTTAAGAAGTTATTTATCTAGTATCATGTCGGATACGCCGGCCACGTTAGTTTCAATTAATGTTCCCGACAATCGTCATGGAATTACATGCCTTACAGTACTGACGGTGGCCATAGTGGTGTAGTGGTCAGACTACTCGCCTTCGACCTAGGCGAACCGGGATCGATACTCGGCGTGGTAGCTCTCGGATTTCCGCCGCTGGGCGACGGGTTTTCTGAGGGATCTCCCATCCCCCCCCTCCGCCCTGGCATTCCGGCGCTGCTCCAAACTTACCTCACTTCACGATTATGGCTCGCGAGGCCTCGATGTTATGAGCAGCCCACATATCTCAACTTACCTTATTATTGACCGCGAATGCCGGTTTGGATTTACACGAATTTATCCATAAACTCTGGTGAACTACAGCCTAAAAAAATGGAAATAAAAATTATTCGAAATAAATATAATCTAAACTGGGGATAAAATAACATTATTAACGATGGTGGCCATATTGGATTTCAATTACCTTGACTTTTAATCTAGGTATTATTAAACACAAAGTATACAAAAATTGCAAAAAAAAAGTGCAATAAAATTTAGAAATCTGGGAAGAAATGACATTATTTACCACAACAGCCACCTTGGATATCCGTGGATTTGATCTTCACCCCAGGGGAACAAAGCATAGAAATCAAGAAAAGTATTTTTAAAAACTGTAAAAATCAGAAAAAAACATTCAAAAATAAAAAAAAATCATAGAAGTTACTTATGTAACTAATGAAACTGCTTTCCTCTGCTTGGTTGCAAATAACTTTTATTGGATTTCTAAAAAAACTCAGATGGCAGATATGCCTTGACATTCCGTTGACAGCAATATAATTAAATATGGAACCAGAAATATATGCAACATCAATAAAACAATTACAAATACAAACATTCCTTACCCGGGACTCGAACACAGAAATACTTGCACCATTAGCTATTGTGCAACCAACTACATAACGGAAGTGGGATTCAGAACATCAGCTTCGGCTGTAGATAGAGTAATGTTTTTAAATTAGGGTTACTATCCTGAAATATTAACAGGGCCATCATTTGTAAATAAAAGTGCTAGCCTTTCAAAACACATAAGTTTACATGACCTACCGTGGGGCTAGTTGTGTGTAAGCATTTGGTGGAAATAAGTTGGTTGATTCCCGTGATATGGCATAAAATCTTCATTTTCTCATTTGGTGCTACCTTAAGAAATTTTCTAAAGATGAGATTTTATAGGATGCATCGAATAGATACTGTCAGCATAAAACGTGTGATTGAATTAAATTAAAATGTTAAAAAAATTTTATATACCCGCCATTTTGAAAATCAACATCTGACACCACTTAAATAATATAATTTTACACGGCCTTCTGTGACATTATTTGTTTATAAAATGTGGTGGAAATTAGTTGCAATGATTCTGTAAATATGGCAAAATATCATTGTATGCATAATTGATGCTTATGGCGAATACAAAATTGTGTTATTTTTTGATAAATAATTGAATAAGAATAATATATTGATCTAAATTAATTGATGCCATTTAAAATAAAATGCTTGCTGCACCTAAAACATATAAGTTTACATGCGCTGCTGTTGCTTTACTTGCATGTAAAATTTGGCGGGAATCGGTTGATTGTCCCTCGAGGTATGTAATAAAATTTCAATTTTTAATGTGATTTTTTTTCATAAACAGTTGACAAATTGTTATTTATTAGCCTAGAACATTCGATGATTTTCATATATACTGAGGGTAAACAAAGTTAAGTTTAAATCGGTTACATGGTATCGTAAATGCAGCATACTAAGCTTAAATGTTTATAAAGCCGTCTTTAGGATAATAAATGACTTACCACTATTACAACATACAAATTAATATAGTGTTACGTAGAACAACTTCTTTTCCCAATTTAGTAGGAATCTGTTTATTGTTTCCGATATATGATATAAAGATTTTTTTCTTATGTAGGTCTGTCTTACGCAATGGTGAAGCAGTAATGGTATCTAGAGACACATTAGATGGTTGTAACAGATAATGCCAGAATAAAAAATTGAGTTGCAATTTATTACATTGTGATCAAAAGTATCCAGACACCTTGCAAAACATGTTTTTATCATATAAGACGACACAGTACTGCCATATACCAGCATGGAACACTAGGTCAGTAATTGCACTAGTCAGGAGACCGCACAATACAGCAGAATGGGATGGTCTGAGGAACTCACGGACTTTCAATGTGGTGCTACTTGTGTAATAAGTCTATGTGCGAGATTTCCACGCTCCTAAAGATCCCTAGGTCCACTGTTTCGGATTTTATAGTGTAGTGGAAATGTGAAAGGGTATGTATAATGTAAAAGCGTGCAGGTCAAACTCCTATGTTGACCACCAGAGACCGTCAAGTGTTGAAGTGGCTAATACAGCATAATCGTCAATAATCCATCGACTCAATCGCACAGGAATCCCAACCGGCATCAGAATATTCTCCAAACACCATAAGTGTTCGATGCGAGGTGCGGAAACTTGATTTCCATGGCCGAGCAGCTGCACATAAGCCACACACTACACAGGAAAAAGTCAATCTCCACCTCGCATGATGTAAGGAGCATCAAAACTAAACAATAGAAAAGTGCAATACCATTGTGTGGAGTAATGAATCACGGAAATTAAAGTGGCGATCTGATGGTAAGATGTGGGTTTGGCGAATATCTGGTGAACATACACCAGCCTGTATAGTGCCAATTGTGAAATTCGGGAGTGGTGGTGTTACAGTATGGTTATGTTTCTCCTATAGTGGGTATGGGCCCCTGGTTGCTTTACATGATACTGTCAAGGCTAAAGTTTCCATTAACATTTTAACTGCTTTCATGTTGCCTACCGTCGAAGACCTGTTCAAGGATCATCATTACATGACAGAGCACTTGTTTCATACTGCAAGGCATATGAGGTAGTGGTTTGATGATGACAATGTTCAACTAATGGGCTGACCTGCATAGAGTCCTAATTTGAATATGACAGAACACCTCTGGGATGTTTTCGAATGCCGACTTCGTGATGTACCCTACCGACTCACATCGATACCTCTTCTCCTTTCGACACTGCCCGACGAATGAGCTGCCATTGCCCAGGAAACCTTACGCCATCTAACTGAAAGTAGGCCTGCGAGAATGCAGGCTGTCATTAAAGATGAGGGTGGGTCAACACCGTATTGTCGGCAAGTGTTCCCAATAGAGGGCAGCCCAAACTTATACTTAATTTTCGGATGGGTGTCCAGATGCTTTTGATCACATAGTAAGTATTTCACACCATTGCAGCCATGCTTTTGATGTTATACATAGTGCTCTGATTCTCGAGTCTTCTTGTGATACAATCACGCAATGGGTGGGGGGAAACGATTAATCAGAGGTGTGGCAGCGTAGCACCTGAGTGCTTCAGATCCGAACACCTAACCTGATTTACAACTACAGCAATGTTAACCATTCCATAAGTACTGAGACCCTCGTACTCACCCACTAAGAATGTGGTCTGGTACTATTCAGATGCTTAGTGTCTCTCCAGGACACAACCAGAGTACTGTTTCACTTACTGCCTGGTCTTTCTTCGAGAAGGAAATTCTCTCCAGACCTCTACCAGCATACAGAGTTGATCACTACAAGCACGATTACAATCCAACGTTCGGACACCAGAGAGAACCTCTTGGTGTGACCAACAGATCAGCCAATGCTCCTACTTATTTTGTATGGCACTTGAGAAACTGACTGCTCGACCTATGTTAAGCGACCAGAGTGAACAGAGGCAGCCCCATACACCCCAGAATACAGTATGCTACAGGAATGGTTTCGACGATATTGCATACTAAGTTAAAATTTCTTTATGAGCGCCATCTTGAAAATAATGGTGTGATCTGCTTAAAATATACCAGTTTACATCGCGTGCTGCAGTACTACTTGTTTGATAAATTTGGTAGGAATCGGTAAATTGTTTCCTGAGATATGACAAAGGGTTTCTTTTTCGTATAGTGCATTCTTATTTAGTGGCTCTGTGTGGACAAAATTTGTTGTTGTAATCTATATAGCCAGCATACAAAATTAAATGGGAATTGATTACATTGTTTCGACGATATAGCACACTGACCAAAAATGGTTATATTACCAACATTTTAGAATTAGAGTTTCTGATCTTCGTAAAACATATAACTATTATATCCCCTGCTGAAGCAATAGTGCTTTACCAAATTTGGTAGATATCGGTCAAATATTTCCCAAAATATAAAAAAAAAACCTTCACTTACTTGTGTGGTGCTATCCTACAAAATGTTGGTAAATGTGGATATTTGTTAGCATATATGATGACTGTAATACAATCCGGCATAGAAAATGTGGTCGAAAGTGTTATAAACAGTACGGTAGATATACCAAATCGACATGAAAATTTTTTACAGCCCCCATTTCGAAAATTAGTTCTTTCGACAATTTAATTTCCATATGATTACCTGGCCAACTACAGTGTTACACATGTGTAAAATTTGGTGCGAGTTGGTTGAGTAGTTTTCTTGATATAGTGGGCAAGCTTTTTTTTTTGTGTGTTGCTATTTTCCAATATGGCATACCGACAACAATGCCCATCTGTTAATTCAATGCTTATGTGATGCACTGTCCACATACAAAATGTTGTTAAAAATCTGTTAAATGGTTCCCGATATATGGCATAGCACCCCTGAATATTAAAGTTTCAGCCATTTTTAAATAAAGCACCCAGTGTAATAGAAAACAAAAGTTTTATGTTATTAGGAATATATGTGTACTGAGTTTGGTGAAACTCGGTTCATACATTCAAAAAGTTCTTAGTTGGGAACACATACAAAGAACCTTACAGACACACATACATACAGACACACAGGCAGTGAAGTGATCTCGTAAGACTTTCTTTACTTCAGAAAGTAGGCTAATAAAAATGAAAAGTCCAAAAAAAAATGGGAAAATTTTCAAAATTTTATCAATTACATTCGAGTCTCTTTAAAATGGATGATAATGCAACCTTCTGCCTGGCAACCAGCAGAAGACTGACCAACACCAATATAGTCCCTTGACTATCTATTCAGCCAATACCACCCACTCTGCTGCCTTCCGATGAATCATTGCAATGGCACCAATACCCTCATGTTATCCCCCCCCCCCCCACTATTCACCTAATTTAACGCGACCCCCATCTCTAACAATAGACTGTTTTAGTGATGTAATAACAGCATCATATTGCGCACTCGTAATTGGCTTTTGGTGACATAACATTTCGACTTGTGCAGATAAGCATTGTAATCAGTGTCGCGAAATGTCACAGTTATCCATCTGATACGAGGGTGAAAAATCTCTCTTTCTCTCTAATTCGTTATGTCTTTAGCATTCAGTCTGATAACTTGTTACTGTGTTCGATTCTTTCATTACAGCAGTTCGTAAGTGTCGGTCGTGCTCGTTATTGCCCGCACTTTCTTTCCCCGCCAGAATAAAAATCTACTCGAATTTCAAGTACCTGGTGGGAGGAGAGAAGTATAAGAGTGTACAGATCAAGATTAAGCATTAGAATTACCAGTGTCTGAGACCACCATTCCGACTTTGTATTTTGTGGTACCATTGCTGTTTCCAGCTGGACTGTCTACATTGTCGACGATGCCATTAGCAAACCATTAGAGTTATTCACTTGAAATGTGTGATATATAAGGCCAGTTCGGGTAATAGAGAGTCTTAGCTTCATGCTTTTTTCTTGACCATTTATCCTCCATCCAAGCAATATTTCACTCAAACTTTCGATATTTCGATCAATATTTCAGTCTTTTAGTCCATCGATCCATTATCAATCTGTTAATCCACTGGTTATTGTTTTTCCCCCATCTATTTGCATAGAAAAAACCTTTTATTTACAGACACACTCAAAATTTATTTTCAGTGACCACCTTAATTAGTTGTATGCAGCCATGTGTCTAGGCATTTAAACTTAAGGTATTCATTAATAAACTGTGTGCAGAATATTGACAAATGAAAGCGCTGACTATACCAGACGAACACACCAAGAATACAAGCCATACCAAACAGCGATAACAATGACCATACTAGTCTTATCAACCGATCAGACCGACCACGCACACCAACTGTCCAGGCCAACCACATAGACTGTCCATATCAGCTGACTATACCGAACACCAATACAGACCAACCAGGCCAACAGACCAACAGGACCGACAAACCAGAACTAATCATCATCAACGACCAGTCAATCTCAGCCGACCAACAAGACCAACCGAATTTCAAACATTCCTCAAAAATTTTCCTCCACAGTTAAATCTTCAGAACATTAATTTCTCATAAACATTCTTCAAATCATACTTAAAACAATTTTGCAATCGATTGTATACACCACTGAATTCATTTGTCGTTCAGTAAAGTAGTAGGGATTGTATAAGAACTTAAACACACATTTTATGTGCATTTATTTATTTTGATACTTATTTAATTGATTAGATATTTGCACTTTCCAGATGTTTGCAGATCATTAATTGTACCCCACTGTCTCATTTGACCTAAACCTGCCCGTCAGTTCACATATGATGGAAGATATCTCCTTATTGTGCGAGAAATCTCCAACTTGCTGCAAAGCGAATAAAAAAGAGTGATTCTATTAATAGGTTTATCAGGGTCTTCGGGGAATATGTAGTCGGTGTTCATGTTGCCTTCTGCCTTCTTCACCCCACTTTTCTCAGCAAACCTGGTAGAGGGAGATGTATGAGACCATATAGCAACTCCTCGGTTTTTCTGGATGAACATAATGGGGTCAGGGTCATTATGATTGAAATTCAAGGTGCACGTACACTGTGGTGAATAATATAATTTTATTCTGGTTATTTTTACGATATTTTCCGAATTATTGTGATTCTCGTAAAGGGATTTGTGGCCATTAATTCGCTAATTTTTGCGATTTTTTTCGGTTTTTACTTTAAATCACTTCAAAGTCATTCTGAATCATTGTCAAGGACATGTGATTCCAAGTTGGCTTTCTGTGCCAATAATGCAAACAAAGATGGCCGATGTCTGATCAGTCATTGGCATGCTCCACATTCCACACTTGCATCCAATGGCCCCGGGCTCTAATTTTTATTCTTTGGCAAGTTTTGGATCCAAGAATAATTGATAAAATCTTCATTATAATCAAGTTCGTCGGAAAGATGAATTATTTGCGTTAATTTACTTAGTGAAATTGAACTCCAGCACTAATACAAAATTCAAAACGACCATAAGTCTAAACATTCAGTACATAAGAAACTCACAGTTCAAACAAATTCCAGTCACATGTTAATTCAGATGGAATATTTCTGACAGAAAATGTTTTTCCATTAAGCTCATTCATTCTATTTGTTCAGTTTGCCCAAAGCAATCTTTACTTTATCAGTTTATTTGGAAAAAAAATTGTTTAACGGAGCTGTACAAGAATTCAAGCTCATAATTTAATTAGATTAGGCATGTTGCACTTTAAGTACCAGATTCCCAGTAATATTACTCTCAGTTCTATAAAGAATGTGAATTTTACAAAATCAATCTCTAACAATGAAAGATGGTAAATACGCACACAGATGCATGAGACGCAAAAGAAATATATTTCATATGACAGCACTTGCCATGAGGGTACTGCTATGGCTCTCCATGTAGCATAAATAGTCACCAGAACAGTGTGTGTGATGTGACACACGCGACATTTCTCAGGCAGGATGATGAGTGATAGACATACCAAAAATACTCACATACGAGCAAATGACCAAATCTGAGAAGGGCTGGATGAAATAAGCACAAAAGGCAGATTATACAGCACGCCGAAATGACCCATTATTTGGACTGTTTGGGTTGTTAGTAAATTGTGTGAGAGAAATGGATAAATAAATGTATCCGTGCGGGGCGTCCCGTTCCCGACAAACCATCAGTACGGAGAACTCTTTGATTGTCAGACACAGAAAGAGAAATATGCTTTTTTGCCCACCATCCAACGATATGCGGCAGCTTCAATAGGGCATCATATCTCTACCAAAAGCATTTACAGACGCCTAGTAGACACACATTTGCGATCCCGACTTCATTTGTGTGTTGAGCTATCAACATTCCAACATTGTCGCCTTCGTTGTTTGAAGTGGTTTTTGCTGAGAGCAGTTTGGAATGCGGCAGGCTGGCAACGTATTATCTTAAGCGGGGTAGCACACATTTGGGAACGACCAACCACCGTGCGAAAGTTCGAATGTTCACAGTTGAATACTACTATCCCTACCACGATTTACTGCAGCACGTATACCCTGCGACTGGTGGATAGCCTTCTAGCCATCGCATATGATCGTAGTAATTAAATGCAAAATAGTATGATGAAAACATCCTGCTACCCCATGTGCTACATTTTCACGCAGGAGCAAGTTTCGAGTAATATAACGTTAACCCACACACAGCTCTGGCTTTCAAGGGATCTTTACGCCATGTTTCCACTTCCATGGCCTATACGTAGAACCATAGAAGGATCTGATGGTACACCAGCTACCTCCGTGTCCTGGTTTCGACACTTGGAGTTCAATTCTACAAACTAATGGCGAATCTGCTGTGAGACAGCATGCGGCATTTTTCGATTCTGTGCCCGACTGTAGTGACGTTTGTATTCAGGAATGAGGTTGTCCGAGGAGGTACTATAGGAGATATTCTTGTCTGTCGTATGTGAACGGAACATTATCCCATCGCAATTCTATTGTCTGTATCATGAATTATAAAATGTAGTTAAAAACTGACAGCACATTTTTGTTGCATATTTATATTAATGAAACTAATGCATGGCAACATATTAACCAAACGGATCTTCAAATATCTTCGGAACAAGAAATCGACAACAACGAGGATTCAAGAGGTTAAGAAAGATTTGGAAAGAAGTGAAGAAGAAGTAACAAAGAGAGAAATTTTTATGGGAAAAGTGTTAAAAATGGAAAGATGCCAAGGCAGGAAGGAAAAGAAAACAGGTTCGAAATGGTCCGAGGAGAGGAAAAAGAAGGAGTACTGGAGGAAGAAGAAGGAACAACAAAAGACGAATGATTGAAATTGGCTCGTGGTCCGTAGAAGACACTATGGTCCGTAGAAGGCACTATGGTCCGTAGAAGACACTATGGTCCGTAGAAGGCACTAAAGGAAGAAGAAGAAAATGTAACTAAGTCTACTTTAATAGGAATGATGATACCTTGTGCTCAATATGTACCCCGTTTGTTTCCATACTCTATGCAGAATCGATAAGACCAACATAATTTTTTTGTAAGAGATAAAGTAATTGTTTGTACTTCTGCTTGTATTTCATTATGTGCTCGATGAAATTATTTATTTTTCTGTGAATTATGACTTCTTTTAGCCCTAAACAGTTTTAACGTTTACGTTGGGGTAATTATTTGCAGGACTTAAAATATGAATGATGGAATGTTACAAAAGCTGTATTAATGTAGTGCTTATTTCTTTACGGCTTCTCTAAGGCATGTGTTTACAAGGATTAGTATTTGTCACTACAGCCTAAAACTCCAAATAAACAGCAAACGGACAAACTGATCTATGGAATTCAAATATGTGGTTACAAATACCCACTCGACACAGAGTAAATTAACTAGAGGTGTAAGAAAATTTCTAGCAGAAATTTTGGTGAAATTTGCACTTTAAACAATAAGAAAGAATATTGTTTATATTTACTTCAAAGCCAAATTTGCTTTCTGTCTGATAATTCTAATATTTATATTTACGCTAAAAGAAAGTTTTGTTCCAGCTGACAGGAAATGTACTTGCATCGTGTCAAATATATATATTTTGTATCCCCAATTAAATATTTAGTTTAGTAAAAAAATTAAAAGCAGCAAATAAATTTAATTCATCTAACAAACTACACGCTTGAATAAGCAAGACCTCTGTTTTGGGCCAAGAAAATCAGACGCTCAGGAAAATCAATAGTTGAATTAGATGTGCGAATTTATTTGACCACTCATTTGATTGCCTTCGTTCGAAAATACAGCTCGAGAGATTGTAATTTGTGGGACAGTTAGGATGGTAACAGTGTCTGTAAGGGCAGTTATTGATTTTGTAATAGTGGCATAAAGTCCTAATGAAACTAGTTTAACAAGAAACTAAAAAATAAAGATGTATACTTGGAATATTTATTTATGTACATTGTCCCAGTATTCCTATTACATTTAGTTCAAAACCGTCTTTACCATTGTCAGTTATAGCCTTAGTTGAGATAGCTTAGGGCGTAGTGAGTGGGCGCTACCGATCTGGGTTCGAATCTAAGTTGGGCTTAAACTTTATTTTTATAATAACGGAAACTGTTTGATTTATATATAGCCAAACAAATATTTAGTTGCACCAACGAAGTCTTACAGTTTGAGGCAATTAAATAAGAACAGACATTTGTTTCATCTACAAAATATTTCACTGCACACTTACAAAGAATCAATTTGGTTGGGCCAAACAATCTTTGTTTTGTTCAAAAAACATTTTTTTCAGTGGAACTGTACACAATTTATGCAGTACAAGCCAGCCCTATGAATATATTAGGAGTAATCGTTTGCTTAACCTACAAGAGCACATTCTTTAATGAAAAATAAATTATATAAATGAATTAACACTGTTTGTTGAATAAACAAGGGGTAGTTCTGATCTACATGTAGAAACATTGTGAGGAGATTACTGATGGAAAATGAAAGAAGAGATTACACAACTTATGTCCTACATTCATTCCTAAGGGAGGTTGACTAGGTGTCATTGAACATCGATATTTCAAATAGTTTTAATTCGAAATGGCGAAACCTTCTTGTGGTGAAATAACAATTCCGTAAATACGGTTTTCTTGAATCGAGACTTGAAATGTGTGAATTGTTGTTTGCATTCCTATTCAATGTGAAATAGAAGTTTCATGTCATTGTCCAACAAAAGGTTGTAACGCGTGGGTGTTAATCGCTTTTAATGACGCCATTATAGTGAGGATATTAACGTAAAAAATGTTCCCTTAGTGTAGAGTCTCTCTTTAATGTGAACTATTGTCGAAGAAACAAACAAAGTTTGTAAGTGTACAGGGAAAGCAACGAACTGCACCTTTACAAACTTTGCCTGGTTTCTCGGCAACCGGTTGCCCGAGAGAGTTATACCAAGGCCACGTTTCTTGTACATTAATTTAAAAAATGTTCCCCTTAGTGTAGAGTCTCTCTTTAATGTGAACTATTGTCTAAGAAACAAACAAAGTTTGTAAGTGTACAGGGAAAGCAACGAACTGCACCTTTACAAACTTTGCCTGGTTTCTCGGCAACCGGTTGCCCGAGAGATATACCAAGGCCACGTTTCTTGTACATTAATGTAAAAAATGTTCCCCTTAGTGTAGAGTCTCTCTTTAATGTGCACTATTGTCGAAGAAACAAACAAAGTTTGTAAGTGTACAGGGAAAGCAACGAACTGCACCTTTACAAACTTTGCCTGGTTTCTCGGCAACCGGTTGCCCGAGAGATATACCAAGGCCACGTTTCTTGTACATTAATGTAAAAAATGTTCCCCTTAGTGTAGAGTCTCTCTTTAATGTGAACTATTGTCGAAGAAACAAACAAAGTTTGTAAGTGTACAGGGAAAGCAACGAACTGCACCTTTACAAACTTTGCCTGGTTTCTCGGCAACCGGTTGCCCGAAAGAGTTATACCAAGGCCACGTTTCTTGTACATTAATGTAAAAAATGTTCCCCTTAGTGTAGAGTCTCTCTTTAATGTGAACTATTGTCGAAGAAACAAACAAAGTTTGTAAGTGTACAGGGAAAGCAACGAACTGCACCTGTACAAACTTTGCCTGGTTTCTCGGCAACCGGTTGCCCGAGAGAGTTATACCAAGGCCACGTTTCTTGTACATTAATGTAAAAAATGTTCCCCTTAGTGTAGAGTCTCTCTTTAATGTGAACTATTGTCGAAGAAACAAACAAAGTTTGTAAGTGTACAGGGAAAGCAACGAACTGCACCTTTACAAACTTTGCCTGGTTTCTCGGCAACCGGTTGCCCGAGAGATATACCAAGGCCACGTTTCTTGTACATTAATGTAAAAAATGTTCCCCTTAGTGTAGAGTCTCTCTTTAATGTGAACTATTGTCGAAGAAACAAACAAAGTTTGTAAGTGTACAGGGAAAGCAACGAACTGCACCTTTACAAACTTTGCCTGGTTTCTCGGCAACCGGTTGCCCGAGAGATATACCAAGGCCACGTTTCTTGTACATTAATGTAAAAAATGTTCCCCTTAGTGTAGAGTCTCTCTTTAATGTGAACTATTGTCGAAGAAACAAACAAAGTTTGTAAGTGTACAGGGAAAGCAACGAACTGCACCTTTACAAACTTTGCCTGGTTTCTCGGCAACCGGTTGCCCGAAAGAGTTATACCAAGGCCACGTTTCTTGTACATTAATGTAAAAAATGTTCCCCTTAGTGTAGAGTCTCTCTTTAATGTGAACTATTGTCGAAGAAACAAACAAAGTTTGTAAGTGTACAGGGAAAGCAACGAACTGCACCTGTACAAACTTTGCCTGGTTTCTCGGCAACCGGTTGCCCGAGAGAGTTATACCAAGGCCACGTTTCTTGTACATTAATGTAAAAAATGTTCCCCTTAGTGTAGAGTCTCTCTTTAATGTGAACTATTGTCGAAGAAACAAACAAAGTTTGTAAGTGTACAGGGAAAGCAACGAACTGCACCTTTACAAACTTTGCCTGGTTTCTCGGCAACCGGTTGCCCGAGAGATATACCAAGGCCACGTTTCTTGTACATTAATGTAAAAAATGTTCCCCTTAGTGTAGAGTCTCTCTTTAATGTGAACTATTGTCGAAGAAACAAACAAAGTTTGTAAGTGTACAGGGAAAGCAACGAACTGCACCTTTACAAACTTTGCCTGGTTTCTCGGCAACCGGTTGCCCGAGAGATATACCAAGGCCACGTTTCTTGTACATTAATGTAAAAAATGTTCCCCTTAGTGTAGAGTCTCTCTTTAATGTGAACTATTGTCGAAGAAACAAACAAAGTTTGTAAGTGTACAGGGAAAGCAACGAACTGCACCTTTACAAACTTTGCCTGGTTTCTCGGCAACCGGTTGCCCGAGAGATATACCAAGGCCACATTTCTTGTACATTAATGTAAAAAATGTTCCCCTTAGTGTAGAGTCTCTCTTTAATGTGAACTATTGTCGAAGAAACAAACAAAGTTTGTAAGTGTACAGGGAAAGCAACGAACTGCACCTTTACAAACTTTGCCTGGTTTCTCGGCAACCGGTTGCCCAAAAGAGTTATACCAAGGCCACGTTTCTTGTACATTAATGTAAAAAATGTTCCCCTTAGTGTAGAGTCTCTCTTTAATGTGAACTATTGTCGAAGAAACAAACAAAGTTTGTAAGTGTACAGGGAAAGCAACGAACTGCACCTGTACAAACTTTGCCTGGTTTCTCGGCAACCGGTTGCCCGAGAGAGTTATACCAAGGCCACGTTTCTTGTACATTAATGTAAAAAATGTTCCCCTTAGTGTAGAGTCTCTCTTTAATGTGAACTATTGTCGAAGAAACAAACAAAGTTTGTAAGTGTACAGGGAAAGCAACGAACTGCACCTTTACAAACTTTGCCTGGTTTCTCGGCAACCGGTTGCCCGAGAGATATACCAAGGCCACGTTTCTTGTACATTAATGTAAAAAATGTTCCCCTTAGTGTAGAGTCTCTCTTTAATGTGAACTATTGTCGAAGAAACAAACAAAGTTTGTAAGTGTACAGGGAAAGCAACGAACTGCACCTTTACAAACTTTGCCTGGTTTCTCGGCAACCGGTTGCCCGAGAGATATACCAAGGCCACGTTTCTTGTACATTAATGTAAAAAATGTTCCCCTTAGTGTAGAGTCTCTCTTTAATGTGAACTATTGTCGAAGAAACAAACAAAGTTTGTAAGTGTACAGGGAAAGCAACGAACTGCACCTTTACAAACTTTGCCTGGTTTCTCGGCAACCGGTTGCCCGAGAGAGTTATACCAAGGCCACGTTTCTTGTACATTAATGTACACATGATTATGAAGTCGTTAAAAGCAATAGACATCCAAGGACTATACTTATTTGTTTGATAACGACATAGCACTTCCTGTTAACTCAAGGAATGCTGGTGATATCACCAAACAGCCATCCGGAAGTTTCATATATCGATTCAAGACAACAGGATCCACGGAATTTTTCTTTCATCTAAAGTATGTTATGTTATTACGAATTAAAACCTTTTAAAGTACCTATTTTTAAAGCACGTGCCGTCCTTACGAATTACTGTAAGACATAGATAGTATAGGATTTTCTCTCACATTTTACATAGTGAATAATTTCACAAAGTGTGTACCAGTAGTTAAGGATCGTCATGTATACATGCATATATATATGCGAAGAAACTAGAGTTAATTTTATGACTATGAGTTCATCCATACTTCAGCATGTTTACTTCGTGAATCGTTCATTAATTTCAGCTTGGAGGCAAATTATGCTCGATTCAGGTAGTACGAAGTGAAATTTTTTAAAAATATAATTACAAACGTTGCAATAGATTCAAATAGTGAATATTTTCTGATTACGAATTCCACCCTGAGTGTGCGTAAAATATATTTTTAATGGCAACTATTATGATATATCAACTGCTTATAAATTTTGAAAAAGAGGAAAATGATCAATTACGAAGTATGTCATCACAGAAGTATTTTAAAAAAGAGTAAATGATTATCAACAAACGAAAAAATATATGTGATAAGTAATCGCATTGTTATATATGATGTTCTTAAAATCATAAGCTGCTTTCGTACAAAGTACAAATGGTCTAGATCGGAGAAGAGGCCAAGGTTTGGGACACCTTGCTCCTTTCATAAACTGCGGATGGTATTGCTTTATGTTCGCTTGTATAAAAAAAGAAATACGACATGGAATTAGAAAAACATTTAACTGAGAAATTGTGGTAGTTACGCAGAGTGAGACATAGTTTATTTACAGACTATTATAGACAAATGAATACTGTGTCTTGAGTCGCGTTACTTTGCCATTGAATTTCTTAGTTCGTTTTTGGTTCAGAATTTTTTATAACCTATCTTCAATGAGTCAAACGGCTAAATAACAAAAACATTTTTCGTTATTCAGCAAGGTTACATTTTTCTCATTCACTCTCCCAGATATATTAATTATTTGTTACAGTGCAGATATTATTTGTTTGTGTGCAGATATACGGTAGTGTACGATACTTTTTATACTTTCATGCTTATGGTGTGTGTAAAAATATCATTCCAATGTTACAGCTAAATGAACAGTGAAATTATAATATTTAATATATTTAAGTGTGCATACATAAACTTACATATTTTATTTTATTTGTGTAAATATATGTGTATATATAATTATCGTTTTGCTACACATCAAGCTGAAATGTTTTAAGTTTTCTGAAATGTTCCAGATCTATTTTTCTGTGTAGCAGCTGCAACATAAAACTCGATATGACATTAGTACGAGCATAATAAAAAATTATTTCCCTAGAACAATGTGCTGAGACTTCATGAAAATTATGTGGTTAAATGCGAGGGTTTTACGTCGTCAAAAAAAATTTCTGAGATCACTGTGAAATATTAATGCTATTTTTTTTTAAATAAAAATTTCTTTTATCTAGTTCATTCAAAAATTGTCACAACTCTGTTATAAAAGTCACGGATCACACCAAGTCTGATGTTCGATTTAATAGAAACTTCTCTAGGCAAAAGGCATTTTTAACCGATTTACAATCAATTATTTTGGCTGCCATGATAATACTATGCCTTTATTGTGTTCTAATTGTTTCGGAAAATATGCAAGTTAAGAAAGTATGTATTTCGTATATCGCGCATGTTTCAGTGTCATCATACGCACGTAAAACATAAAGGATCAGTAGCAAAATGGTCGGAATTTATTACAGTAAGGTTAAACAAAATTCGCAACTCCTGGGTGAATATAATATTAAACATCACGTCTGTTTTCTGGCGAGCAACTCTGTGGCACATTGTTGTGGTGTGAAGGGACGCTCTATCTAACCCATGATAAAGGCAGTTACTTTTTCGGCCCTTTTACATTGCGTCAAGTACACAGTGTGCTCCCTTCCAGCCTTATATTTTTTAATGAAATGACATCGTTGACAACCCGGCGCGGTGCTTAACTCATGATTCAGCCTACCCCACACTTGTTCTACATGGAAATATGGTTGGTTGTAGTGGTATAGGAACGCATGCACGGGCCGAACATCATTTTGAGAGGGGGCCAGAGACCACCCACCACACTCACTCCGGCATATCGGATGTCGACAACATTTTACTATTGCCGGTGATATTTAAATGTGTTAAGAATATCTCAGCCAAAGTGTTAATATAAAAATACAACTTACTGACATTGTTGTAAATAAAGCTTAGTCGCATAAGCCTTAAAACTATGAATAGCTGCGTTGGTGACTGACAAGGTACGGACTAAATCATGAGTAATAACGACATTGTTAATTAAATTATTCTTGGTTGTGCTTTTCCTACGATTTTAAATACCTCTCAATTAACGACCATGATCCCTTCCCCTTTCCACATACTACCCTCTTATCAAATGACCATGAAACTCTCCCTCTCCCCTCCAGAACCATCTTACATCATCGAAAAGCATCGACCACTCCTATCCCTTTGACATACACCGCCTCTAACTCCACTCGCGTGTACTTTAGTTCGCATTGACGTGTTCGCGAGGCAGACAGCTGCCCAACCTTGTCAAAACAATCTTGAAACGATCAGACATCATGGAATAAGTGAAGTCATAAATAATTATAATTATTTTCATTAAATTAATTTTATCTAATGTTCGAAAATTGCCTAAATATGTAAAATTTGCAGTTTCATGTGACAGCTCTTAACATATAAAAAAATTACTACAGAGTTAGGAGGGATTTGAATCCACAACCTTTTTATTGGAAAGCACACCTCTTTACCACTTGGCTACTATTTTTTGTAAGTGTCGTTTTTAGTTGTGACGTTGACTTGTTCAAGCCAGACCGACTTGCTGACAAATTCCCAGTCCACATGCATGCGACGAGCGATCTGGAATTCTGCCCCGGAAGTACCGGGCCGCGTACACACAACCCCCCGGCTATAAGTCGGCTACTCTAACCCTGACATACAGATGCAGGACAAACCACAAGTCACAACAAGAGTAGGGCTTACATGTGGTATATTAGCCTTCCAAAAGGACTGGCCACATTCTTGTGTATCACTACTTATATATTTCATGTGTTAAATATATTTTTATATATTTTAATATATGGTTTAACCTATGCATTTTTGGCTCAAGGTATAACCATGATCACGAGTTTTAAGAGAAAGGGTTAAAAAAAAAAACTGAATGTCTTATTTAAATTCATAATATTTGCATATTAAAAAGTTTAAAGGCAAGCGATGTATCAATGAAATCGTTCTTTTCAGTCGGGTCTGAATATCTGATTATGTGCATATGCCGACATTACATTTTTTAATATTCGTATAAATATTTATGTCAATGTTTTGCAGGCAATTGAAGCTAGTTTATGGCGTAGCAACCATATTTTTACAAGTCGGATCAGAAGCATGGTATGTATGTTTATAAGCATAAAGGTAGGTGAAAATAATCTGCGAACATTTAGTACTAGGCTCGTGAAATTCATTTTGCAAGCATCATTTCTAGTTTCAGGAATGTATGTAAGCATTTATAATCCTTTAGAAACATAGTTATTAGCTAAATTAAAAAATGTATTTACATCATAGCTTTTTTAAACAAAATAAGTTTCGAACAAAGTGGTTGCGATGTACGCTTAAAATAAGAAATAAAATATTAAAATGTTTGTGTTTTTAAATTTTATTAAAATATGTTACTACAAAATCTCTTAAAAATATATAAATTCGTCCATGTAAATTGCACCTACAGTCCGTCGTTAACAGGAGTGGAAATATTGTTGACAATAATAAACTTCATATTGTCGAACAATATGTCTGATTCGCTTAGGTCATCGGAAGTGTCTTCAGCGATGCGTTGTCTAGCTACTAACAGCCGGTGGCGGCATAAGAACGAAATTACCATTTGCCACACTGTCGATAGAAGATGCAAGAACTCCCTCTGACAGAACCGATACAGTTTAACTTTTCAGGACCTCACATGTTTGCAATAAGTATCGTTGCGGTAGAACTGCGATCCGTACTGTAAGCACAGATATTTAATGCAATTAGGATCGTTCATCCAGCCACTAATTTCATGCGGGCATACGGCGTATTGGTGTCAAAATACCTTGTCGCTGTAGTTGCAGGGATAAGTTTACTGCAGCACAGGTGATTTGGCCGACAACTTTAATGGTTTAACAGAAGAAACAGACGTTGCAATAAGAATTGACACTGTGAGTCGGTCCGAAGGTGCGGTCAAAAATAGCAAAGAAAATTAAGCCGCATTAGTCGGGAGCAGTGTACCAAAATAGCTCGATGGCGCATCTGCTGGACCCACGACCGACATATCCATAATATTTATGTCAGTTACTGTCACCTGCTGAGACAAGCTGCATTTTACCTCGGCCACTATAAAACTAACCTCCGTAGCATGAACCCATCTACCTATATATTCATACAATTCAGTAAAAGTTACATGAATAAACCATCATATTGAAGATGATCCTGTCCAAAGACATGCTTTAAACCCCTTCATAACAGGTCCTAGTCGGTCGTTATTCACGTAGTGATGTATTGCGGTCCTTGGCTCTTGTCAGGAAAGCACAAGTTCTAACAAGCATACATGCATTTTAATTGTTTCAAAACTATCACAATCGTTTAATTTTTAATATTTAAAATTTATTAATGTAATTATTGTATTAAACACATAAAAAAGTATTTCCGTGCCAACTGTAAAATGAAAAATCTGTAATTGCGATGTATTCAAAAATAAAATTTATTATATCACTTTCGACTACCATATCAACTGCGAACATTTTAGTCTCCACAGAAGATTTAAGAAAATTAATAAGTTTATATACCATCAACAGATAAAATATATGTAGCAAACCCTGAACAAAAAGAATAAAATATATGAATATTGTTACGAGTATCCCACTAGCAATGGAAAATATATAGCAATAACTGATACGAAGAAATAAAACTTTTGAGAAAATTTGATATAGTGAGCATAAAGAAAATACGTCCAAAAACAGTGCATGTGGTATTTTCTCAGAGTGCTTCTCTGTTTTGCGTTCACAAAATATGATGGTTTTCATCACCTCGATTTCACAATTCCCGATACTCACTTTTCAATTCGCTGCATGATCGCGATCGGCGAGATTTTTTTATGTATTATTTGCGAAATTTTTGCCAAGTTTCACGAAGTTTTGCATGAAGAGGTTAGGAATGAGGATAGGTATTATGCGAGTTGTTTAGAGATTGAATGTCGTCGTTTGTTGACGTGGATGATTGTTAAGGCCGGTTGTTCTTACTGGTTGGTGACTCAGGAATTTTGACCTTTCCCCATGACCTTGAATGACCTTGAAAACCAAAACTCGAGAAAACGTCATAAGAGTCAGCAAGATTATTACGTTACTGACTACTATAGGCTATTCGCAGTAAAGTGAGCAATTTTAAAACCCTCTCATTTAGAATAATAGCAAATAAATTTATTTTATTTTAGCTTTACATGTTAACTTCCGAGTGCAGTGGAATATTTACTCTGTGTTAATTGCTCACATGTCAACATTTATATAAAATGGTAGTTAAAGGATTAAAAATGACTGAAAGGAAAATATAAGTAGGGCATCAGAAGTTTTTACCATGAACAACTTATACCACCATACTGGATAGAGGTGACCTTGACCTTAACCCAATGAACTAAACCCAAAAAATAAAAAATTTAAAAATTACTAATATATGCATCTCAATACATACAGCATTGTTGAAAGTTATAATCTTTTATGCATATCTCTATTCACACTTATATTGTACTAGTGCGAAAATATCGTAACATTTATTACTCCGACACATTTTGCAGGATGGGTTATGTAGGTAACTACACATTTGAGGACATGTACCGAAGTCACAAGAGACCTGCTTGCAATAAACCTGGTACCAAGGTACTTATGTCAAATGAACTTCGCCTTTACAGGTCTTTGCATGTCTAAGTAAACTGCCACTACACCTGAACTGCTTGATGCACCTGTCACCCAAATATGACATACGACAGGGAGTCTTGGACAGTTAAATCACTCGTGTCACCGTACATTATGGTTGAAATAAATACATTATCACTAAAGCGACACTGATGACGACGTAGTGGTTCAGGCAGAGACTCGGGTACGCCTAGTGGAGATGAAGGTGCTGGAGCTAAAGAGCGGTTAATGGCGACAATGATGTTCTAGGTATGACTCCCGCGGAAGTCGACGACACTGCCCTAGCTACCATTAGCTCTGGAGTACCAGAAGACATCGCAGATTTAGAATAAGTCTTACACGCGAAAAGGCAGAAGCTAGCCGAGACGATCCACTTTTCACAGCAGCCACTGCCAAACTAAGCTTCTCATCTGAACACACTACTGCTTATAATATACGAGTGTACAAGCCCTACGACGCTATACTAACTTTGAACCAATCGTATTACACCATTATTACATTGTTCGAACAACGACCAGTCAATCACCGGGTTGCCGCGTTATTGCAGTTGAACAATCGCGTGAAGGCTTTGAGACATCATACAAGGCACGAAGGCAGGCTGTAGATGCAAGTTTCTTGATCACATCACCATTCAGTTATATTTTCAAAAGTTTCTTCCAGAAAATTTCCTCGCTCAGGTTTAAATCATAGTCACGCCTTAAGCAGACAACTGACTCCAGCAGACTAACTTCAACAGTCTGAATCCTAGACTGATTCTAAAATGACTCCTGATTGCGACTGAAATTCTAATTGCGATTGCAGTGCTGATTGTGATTGCGGTGCCGATTGTGGTGCTGATTACTGTTCTGATTTCGGTGCTGATTGAGATTGCGGTGCTGACTGCGGTGCTAAGTACGGTGTGTGTAGGTCGCAAGTGGAAATAAATTCCCTGTGTTTAAAACTAAAATTATGTAGGCCTACCTCCAAAGCTGTAAGGTGAACATTTTTAAAAATGATCTCGCTTTAAAAATTATGTATCCAGGTCCCTCGGTACATTTAATCACTTCCTGGGTAAACTGTTTTAGGACTTTGCACAAAAAGTGCCTAGAACTACAGCAGGCCCCCACCATGTTTCGCCATTGGTCGATGGACAACTTAGACTTTGTACTGAACAATGCAGCACCACAACAGGCCCCAACCATGCTTCCCAGTGCAGATTTTGGTATGTACTTTTAATGGATCTCCTTGCACAAACTGCATGGGACCAATGTCGTAATGTTTAGTCACGCGAAAAGGACGCTTCTTAGAGTCCATCCTCTCATGCCGACGTGCATTTTGAACATAGAAGGAAACTTGATCGTAGAATGGACACTGGCATTAGCCAGTTAGCGAAAATGCAGGTCCCGGTTACATGATTCATCAAGGTCAAAATCAACCCTTCGTAATCGCAATTCATCTTTGCAGTATGGTAGCACTCTGAGAAATCCCAAATACTTGTTCGCCCCAGAAGAACATACACAGGTACTATAACATATATTCATAAGTTAGGAATATAAATAATAATGTATAGAAAATATGTATTAACATAAGGTAGAAATATACATAATTATGTATGGAATAATATATATACGATAGGAATATACATAATTAGGTATAGAATAATACATATGTATTTATACAAGATGGGGATATACATAATTAGGTACAGTACATTTTTAGTACCCGTGTGTGTTCTTCTGGGACGAACAAGTATTTGTGTTTTCTCAGAGTTCTCCCATGCCACTAAGATAAATTGCGACTACTAATGGCTGCCTTTGACCTCGACTATAATGGAGCCACTGCCTACATCATCGCTAACTTGGCTGATCCTAGCACCGATTCCGCGATCGAGTTTTCGCCTGTGTTCAAGATTCACGTCGGCATGAGAGGGTGAACGGTACGAATAGTCCTTTTTGTGTGACTAAACATTACGACATTGGTCCCATGCAGTTGTGCAAGGCGATAAATTGAAAGAACATTCCTAGATCTGCATTGGCAAGCATGGTTGAGGCCTGTCGTAGTGCTGCATAGTTCTGTACGAAGTCCAAGTTTTGCATCGAACAATATAGAAGTGTGTTGGGTGTCTGCTGTAGTTCTAAGCACTTTTAGTGCCATGTACAAATACAGTTTACCCAGGATGTGATTAAATATACCGAGGGACAGGGATATATTTTTTTAATGTGAGATTTTAAAATAAAATATCGAACTTTCAGCTTTGAAGGTAGGACTAAGTATTTTTAGTTTTAAATATGGGGCATTTGTTTCAACTTGCGACCGACACACACCGCACTTAGTACAGCACTTAGCACCGCAACCAGCACCACTATCGTAATAAGCACCACAATTGCAATCAGCACCACAATCAAGACCGCAATCGCAATCAGTATCAGGAGTAATTTTGGATTCACTATGTAGGAGTCAGTTTGCTGGAGTTAGTCTGCTGGAGTCAGTTGTCTGCTTTAGGCGTGGCAATGAATTAAAACTGAGCGGAGAACTTGTCTGGAAGAAACTGTTGAAGATGGTTTCGTACAATTTGTTCAAAGTCAGTGTGAAGTCATACGGCTTGCATAATCGCTTATTATAAGCAGTTGAGAGGTCTGATGAGAGTCTTAGTTTGACAGCTGCTTCTGTGAAAGGTGGATCGTCACTGCTAGCTTCTCCCTCTTCGCATATAAGTCTTATTGTAAATATGCGTTGTATTCGGGCACTCCAGAGCTAATGGTAGCTACAACAATGCCATCGACTTCTTCGGGAGTGGTATCTAGAACATCATTGCTAGCAGTACCTGATTCGTTAGCTCCAGAACCGTCATCTCCAAACAGATATGTCTGAGTCTTTGCCTGAACCACTATGTCATCATCAGTGACACTTTTGTGATAAGATGTTTGCTTATTTGCTTCCGACCGTAATATACGGCGACATGAGTGATTTAATTGTGCCAAGACTCCCTGTCGTATGTCATATTTGTGTGACAAATAAGGCAAGTAGTTCAGCCATAGCGAGGGCTTACTTAGACATTCAAAGACATGTAAAGGCGAAGTTCATTTCCCATCAGTACCTTGGTACCACGTTTATTGCAAGCAGGTCTCTTGTGACTTCGATACATGCCCTCGAAAGTGTAGTTACCTACATAACCCATCCTGCAGAGTGTGGTGGTGTATTTTCGCACAAGGACAATACGAGCGTGAATAGCAAGATGCATAAGAGACTATAAACTTCAACAAGTTTGCATGTATTGAAATACATTTATTTGGATTTTTAAACTTCAAGGTCACAGGGTCAAGGTCAAGGTCACCTGCCTGCAATATGGTGGTAGTGTTCAGTCAGTAATGTAATATGCTTGCTGACTATATTTCTTCTTGAGTTTTTGTTTTCAAGGTCATTAAATTTCAAGGGATATAGTTCACGGTTGCCTGCATCCAATATGGTGATAGTAGTCAAAAATGTAATATGCTTTCTGACTTTTATGACTTTTTCTCGAGTTTTGTTTTAATGTCATTCAGGGTTGTGGCGTCAAGGTCAATGTTATCTGTATTTAATATGGTGGCCGTAGTCAGTAACATAATATGAGTGCTGACTTTTATTACTTTTTTCTCGAGTTTTGGTTTTCAAGATCATTAAAGGTTATAGGCCAAGGCCATGGTTACCTGCACCCCATATGATGGAAGTAGTCAGTAATATAATATGCTTGTTGCCTTTTATGCATTTTTCTTGAGTTTTGGTGTTTAAGGTCCTTCAAAATCATGGGGTCAATGTCAAGGTCACTTGCATCCAATATGGCGGTATTAGTCAGTAATGTAACATACTTGCTAACTTTTATGCATTTTTGTCGAGTTTTTGTTTTCAAGGTCATGGAGTCTAGGTCACCCGCATCCAATAAGGCAGTAGTCAGTAACATAATATTCTTGCTGACATTTATGACTTTTTTTCGAGTGTTTGTTTACCGGGTCATTCAAGGTCATGGCATCAATGTCAAAGGTCCTGAGTCCTCGCCAGGCTGCTTGCCCTGACCCAGGGTCTCAAATCCTACTCTCCTGCTCTGAGAAAATTGGGATTTTTTTGGGGGAAATGAGAAGATTTTTTCTGGAAAAAAAATTTTTTTAAAGCAAAATAGCCTCTAGGTATTAGAAGTTTGAATAATTTTTAAAATATTTTTCGTAGTTTAAATAGTGTTAATAATACTTTTTTGGAATTCTTAAATTTTTTCAGAATCAATTATTATTTTATTGTTAGGATTTTTTTATTATTTTGGGTTCAAAGGTCAATGTGTTTAAGGTTAAATATAAAATTCAAGGGTCAAGGTTAAAGGTTACATGGATCCAAGATGGCCGCCGGGCTGTATCACAACATGGCGGCTAGTTGGCTCTGGCTCCAGGTCCAGCATCCGTCAGCTATGAACCATCTATATCATTCTACTATATATATATATGCGTGTGTGTGTGTTGATATGGTGTTTCTGAAATACGTGCACAAACTCCGCATACGTATTCCTCACGAAAAAGTAAGGCGAAAACATATATACGACTTAAAGTTAAAGTGAATACTTAAGGCGGTACGGTACACCCCTTTTAAGTAGGAGCAATAGGACAAGATAATTTCACTTTCTAAAAAAAGTTAGTACAGTCAAACCGCAGTACTCTGGAAAACGATTAAATGAACAAAGTTCTATGGTCCGTGTTATGTTCAACACCATAAAATAATTCATTCGTTGTAAAATAGGGGTTGCAACCCTTATTTTGCATAAAAATTGTGTCTAACCAGTGGTTCATTACATTTTATGTGGCATATTATGAAGTAACACTTTGAAATAAGCTAAAAATGACTTAATTATCATTACCCTGATCCAAACCGTTCCCGAGTATTAAATGTATAAAGTACACAACCACAAAATACCGTGGCCGGGTATGTAGGCAACACGCAATTTTTACCTGAGATGCTCGGAAGTCGCGTGGCATACCATGCTAACACAAGATCACAAACTGCCATGTCGGTGTGTGTTAATAAATTAATCAATCGTGTGTGAGGTGAGCGCGAAAGGTATCCAGCATTCGTCAGTTAAACAGTTTCCCCTGTATATCATCGGCGCTCACCTCACGCACCATTAATTTATTTATTAACCCACCGACATGGTATTTCATGACCATATGTTAGCATGTTTTGCGACGAGACTTCCAATCATCTCAGGTTAATTACGATTTGCCTCCATACCTGGCCACGGTATTTCATGGTTGTGTACTGTATCCAGTTATTCTGCCGAAACGGTTGGGATTAGACCAATAGTAATAAAGTATTTTTTAGCTCATTTTAATGCGTTAATTGATACTATGCCACATAAAAGGTAATAAACCAATGGTTACACACAATTTAACTGCAAAATAAGGGTTGAAACCCCCATTTTTTCCACAAGAAGAATATTATTTCATGGTGTTAAACATCACGCGGATAATAGAACTTTGTCCATTTAATCGTTATCCAGAGTCTTGTGGTTAGATTGTACATACTTTTTGTAGAAAGTGCAATTACCTGATCTTATTGCTCCTACTTCAAAGGGGCATACTACCCTTGGGATGTACTTTAGACTGTAAATATTATATATATATGTGTGTGTTTTTGCCTTATTTTTTAGGTATGCGGAAGTTGCCCATGTATTTAAGAAAGGTCCTGTATAGGCGATGGCATCTGCAGGTTTTCATTTTCCGGAGCCCCCTGCTTGTGCGAACAGAGTACGAGAATTTCCACAGGATACTCCCATACTTGTCTTTAAAAAATTACAATACATTTGGATTTTATCCCGAATTAAACAGTTTAAAAAATTACTGTGTATGGCCACTCCTCCATTCTCAGTGATAACCATATTGACTCTCGGCTACTCATTCCTAGAGCCTCGATCACTTCCACTCTGATAATATGGTGTGTTTCATTGCATTTCCAAGAGCTGACTTGAGGAAATGAAAATCCTCCTTGCAGTTCCCTCCTAGTGCATAGACTGTGGATGCGATGAGGGGAGGCTGGTGGCCAAGCGGGAGTCGGCTGCCCTACTCGAGGGACATGTTTGTTACTCCCGGACAGCTGGAAGAATGAGCATGTTGAAATGAGATGACTGGAGCATTTCCGGAATGCATGTCATATTTCGGGAACAATTTAAGTGATTTAAACCAAATCTTGTATGCTGTCAGACCATTGTGTATGCATTAAATTTTGAGATGTATAGTGTTGTTCGTCCGTTATTTATGAAAATAGCACCAATTAAAAAAATCAAAATAGTACATAATATCTCGAAAACAATTCAACCAATTCTCAACCAATTTGACATATAAGTAATACTGTGGTAGACCAAGTAAACGTAAGTGATTGAAATCGATTAGTTACTTATTTTCGAAATGGTGGACATAGAAATGTTTTAAGTTTATTCAATATATCTGCCATACAATTAAACCAATCTTGACCAATTTTTGTATACTGAAAGTATATATTACAATCATAATATATACCAACAACTAATCACTTTTGTAGGTCATTTTGGACGATAGCGCCATACGAATAAATAAAGTCATTATGTCAACTCGGTAAATAATTACCCGATTCCTACCAATTTTGGCAAAAAATAAGTACTGAGGCGTATGATGTTATGTGATATGTTTTAAGCATGTCAGACTTTTTTAAGTCATTTTGGACGATAGCGCCATACGAATAAATAAAGTAATTATGTCAACTCGGTAAATAATTACCCGATTCCTACCAATTTTGGCAAACAAGTAGTACTGAGGCGTATGATGTTATGTGATATGTTTTAAGCATGTCAGACTTTTTAGGTCATTTCGGACGATAGCGCCATACGAATAAATAAAGTCATTATGTCAACTCGGTAAATCATTACCCGATTCCTACCAATTTTGGCAAACAAGTAGTACTGAGGCATATGATGTTATGTGATATGTTTTAAGCATGTCAGACTTTTTCAAAATGGCGGTAATATAGCCATTTTGCCTTTGAATGCTCTATCGTAATCAATTCGAACATATATTTGTATGCTGTAGTAGACATAATAACTATTAACTGCATTTACATGGATAATCTTTTGTCCGCCATTTTTTAATGTAGCGCCATGCGAGTAAATAATGTTTTACTGTCATATCTCGGGAAACAATGAACAGATTCCTTTTCAAATTTGGCGAACAAATAGTTCTGCAGCAGGTGGGGTTAACTGGTATGTTTTATGTAGGTCAGGCACTTATTTTCAAAATTGTGGCTACATAAATATTTCAGCTGCGTATATTTTACTAATGAAACAAATACCTACTTAACTTTGTATACTGTCAGTACCTATTACAAACATAAAATTGTTCTATGCAGAGCTTCATTTCTCTGCCATTTTGTAAGATATCCCTACCAATAAAAATTATTATTTTATCTCGTATATCAGGAAACACTCAACTCATTCTTACAAAATTTGGCGAAGATATTGCGTTGTGGTAGGCCATAATAATAAGTGCATTTTTTAAAAGTAGGAGACACTTGTATTCAGAATGTCGGCTATAAAATCATTTTAATTTGTGGGCGATATCTAAGAAATTATGTAGTCTATTTTAACTTAACTTTATACATTGGCAGTATAGTGAGTGAGAGAAGAGCTTTGGGCGGCTCTTAACAGCAAGGTCTTGAGAGCCGATGAGGGTGAAATGAGGCGAGAATGGAGCAGCGCTGGAAACGGAAGGACAGGGGAAACGGGAGATCCCGGGGCAATACCCCCCGTCCAGCGGCCTCGCCGGTACGATCCCCGCTTGCGGAAACCCGGAGTGAAACGGCCGGAGTTTAAACCTGGTTCGCGTAGGTGGGAGGCAATCGGTCTAATCGCTCAGCCACCGTGGCCCTTATTGGCAGTATAGACGCGTCGAATTTGCTACAACATTACTTTTTTGTCCTCATTTTACGAAGATCGCCGCATGAAAATTTGGAGATTTGATGCCGTGTCTCGAGGACCGGTCAGCCGATTCATACGAAATGTTACACTGGAACATTTCAAATACATTTGTACAAAATTGTATACACCATAAAAGCTATAACTTTTAGGTTTTTAATGGGTCAGACAACGATGTTCAAAATAGCAGCGTCATAAATCATTTAGGTATGTTAAAATATATATAGAACAATTTAACCAAATTCAGCCAAAATATGTATGTAGATAGTATACATTACAAGCATCGTATATATATAGAGCCTTTTTTTCTGGAAATTTTGTACGATAGTATCAAATAAGAAAATAAAGTTTTTTTATGTCATATCTGAGGGACCAAACAACCGATTTACATCAAATTATTCTCAAAAGTAACGACGCGGTAGGTCATGGGAGCTTACAGGTTTTATTTGTCTCAGTCACTTGTTTTCAAAATAAAGGCTCTGTAGATGTTTTAGGTTAGTAAAATCTATCATTCGAAACATTAAACTGAGTAAAGCTGAATTTCATGCTTCGAATCTGACCTTCATAATGCAGTTTATTGCATGCTATCATAAGAGTTTTTGTGAGTTCAAGTCCCGGATAAACTACGTGTGTATTTGTAATTGTCTCATTACTGTTGCATACGTTTCTGGTTTCATTTCTACAGTTATTGATTTCAAAGAGAAGTCAAGTCCTTCCCACCAACTAAATTTTAAGAAATTATTAAAAAAATTAATTTCACCCATGTTGCGGAGGAAAGTACTTTCCTCCGCATTAGTTATGTAAGCAACTTCTTGTTGAATATCTGTAGATTTATACTCTTCGATTGCATGTAAACTTCTTTCTATTATTACATTTTGTGTAACTACCGATTAAAATGTTCCGACAACACCAACACCATGTTCTTCTAATAAACACAATGGAAAATAGGCACACGCACATCGACCTTCGCCGGGCTGGAAACTGGGAACATAAACATGGCTAGCCATTGGCTGGATACGTTTAATGTTCGTACGTGTCGACATACTGCCATAATTGCTTTAAAAAAAATTTTAAAGTCCAGTCGCTAATAGCGAAAAAGATTTAATATTGCTTTACAAACATAATTTAAACCATAAATATTGTAAGTATAATAAACATTTTAAATTGCAACTTTTAGTTCAGAGTACTATTTTCTTCCAAGTCCTTCATCAAAATCGCCAACTTAACAACATGGCTCCCGCAGCAATAAAGCTGATACAATACTTTACAAATGAGAGCATTTACTGTTTTTGTAGTGCGTAGGTTGGTCACATTATCTGTCAGATTTTACCCCACGTACATGAAATAGACTATATCTGTGCCGCCTTTGGCGTATGTGCTCCACCACTCTGCTGAACAAATTATATATATTATATATAATATATTATATATTGTGTGTGTATGTGTGTGTGTGTTTTAATGACAGTGTGACATATTCACTTGAATATAAATGATAACAAAAATATACATAAAAATTAAATATTAAATTAAAAGTCACAACAAAACAACTGTATCCGGTGGCTTCGTTTGAATTTAGGTAGGGGTTCGGAGTTACCTGGCCGATTTACCTTCATAGTGAGTTATCACCTGCCCCTTAATTTTATTTGATGATCGAGGTTAAATGAAACAGCAAATATATGGTTGTCACAGACGTAGGGAATTATAGTGTCACGGACTCCCTGGGTTCGTTGGGAGGAAGGCATCTGGTCATTTAAGGTGTCGGGGCAGTACAGCGTCCTATTATCGGAAACTGGTGAACTGTGTGTTACAATAGGTGGGTGGTGAAGTACTAGCCTTGAGTCCTACTTTGCCTTTCCCACCAAGTCAACCCAGGCCTCCGAGAGCCATGCCTCGGACCCAGCATTCCCGGGTTTAAGCAAATTGGGCAAGACTATGGTTGACCCTGTACATCCCATACCTCAGATATGAGGAATGGGTTATCTGGCCCGATGGACTGACCAGAGGCTCGTCGACTTGCAGGGATATTTGACAAATTAGCATTCACGCTGTTGAGCCATAGGGCCCAAAACCTTAATTCCAATGCGAATAAATTATTTGCAATTGTAAAGGACCTGTTTGGTCACACAGATGCAGTGGAGATTTAAGCTAGTACACTTGGCGATCGGATAGGACCCACCTAAGAATTTCTCTGGTGGCTAATACATTGAGGTTGGATTCGTTTTGGAAGTGGTTGAAACTTCTCATGCTGAAGGAAATGTGCAGGGTAGCCTCTATCAAAGAATCGGCGCAGTGAGCGGCGAGACGCACTGCTCCAGAACTGTCCTGGATATACAGTAGTTCTTGGTTAGTGCCTCGGACAGAACACAGTTTCCTCTGGGTGTGTGGATGTAAGAGCAGAGCGGATGGCACACCTCAATATCAGTTCGGAGCTTGGAGCATGTCAACTGAGATATAAGCAGATTGCTCCCCCATTCTGATTGATTGCATCTCAATCCTTGTCTGTGTGGGGTCACTGGCTTTTCCGCCCAAATCTCTTCACTCATTCACTCATTACTAGAACAACTTTTGTTAATACCGACTGAGATTTGGCACATATAATTCACAACTAATATCGAAATAATGGTATCATATCTTATTACTTATCCCTGATTAAACAAGCATAATCAAATGAAACTTAAAATATATTGTCAGGCAGGCCAGCAAGCATGACAGACTGGCAGCCCAACATTGTGGGGGGAACTGTTTTGTACAAAATGGAAAATTATTTTCACAAGTTGCAATCCTTGTGTAGCAATACATATGAAACCAGCGATGTGAATGTATCTTTTCACTTAAACACCAATTTTTTTCTTAACATAAGGCTGTGTTTGTTCAATAGAAATCGCAATTCAATTCACATGCCTTGTTGATAAATAAATGACTCAGCACTACTTGTCCTTGTAAACCAAGGAGACCACTTACATGGCATTGTATTTAGATATGCTTTTAAATGATATTGCTCCTTCTGTTGTGATTGCCCGTTTATTTGAATGACTGGTCAAGTTGCTGAGTAATCTTAATTGTATTCTGGTCTGACTTAAGTTAATCGTATGTCTGAAAAGCTGAATCACCGCCCTTAGTTCATTAGAAGTTCAAATTACGATTTTTTTACTTTAAAGACTATCCACACTGTTGTGGGATGTATATAGTTATTACTGCTCGTATCGACAAAGGTAGGATACAGGCAGATATTGCTCCGGCCGAAACCAAAGAGCGGCGGAGGAAAGTGTAGGAGAACAAAAGTATGCCAAGTTTAGTGGTGGTTTATAGGTGCCATGACAGACTCTGCTAACGAGTATACAACAGATACAAGATAGTACGGATCAGAGGTTTCAACCGAGGCGATGTAAAGTAATAAAATCAGAGGCATCATTTCGAAGAGTGTGAACACTGAACTATACAAAGCTCTTCGGAAAAATGCTTCGTGCTAAGTGACAGTGACAGACACAGATCCACGGACAGTGTAGTTTTCCTAGTCGTTTAAGGTGTGATTTCATCGAGTGTTACTGTGTTCCACCATCCTATAAACCATTGGGTAAAGCATATCCCTTCGTATTAATGTAAAACCACAGTTTACCTGACTAATTTTATCCAGCATTTTGAAGAATACTGTATATATCTTGAGCTGAATTAACTCCACAAATGGGGATCCAAACATTCCAGAAAAAGCATAGGAATTAGGAACCACAGAACTGAGTCATTCATTCTGTAGGAATGACAAATGTAATTAACACTAATATGCATGTCGGGTATTATTAACGACAGTCTCCAGAAAACCCTAACGCGAATAATTTTCAATAAACACAAACAAGGAATGATTATAAGGCATAAGACAGATGTATCTGAAGTCAATAAATTTTATGAAGCAAAGTACTAGTAAATCAAAACTGGTGAATTTTTTCACAAGTAGTCATAACTGATTCCAGTCCATTATGCCAGCGAAGTGGAAGAATATTTCAAATTAACACTGGACTGGAGCATTGCGAAGATGGATGCGATCCCATATACTAACACGATGGTTTGCATACACAAAAATTATGAAAACATTATGATGTGTGTTAACTATACTGAGGAGATAAATATTATATATATTTGGATAATTGCATTTTTCTCTGAATCCAGTTCAGATAGTAAACTGACTTCCTCTTTTATATATAAATAAATACCATAATATTTTACAACAAACAATATGCCTTCCAAGTAATGTAATTCAGGATTTGCAGTGACATCGCAGAATTCACATCTTGTTTAGACGCTACACTAGAGAAGGAATGCAAGCTTTTAGCAAAGGCATGTGTAGATAGCATTCTTGTCACTTCCAAGATATTTTAAGAACATTTTCACACTGTAAAGGTGATATCAAATTTACATGAGGCAGGTGTGACTATAAGAATACGAAGTCACTGTTTTCCGAGAATAATTACCGTTATTAAGCCTTGTTTTAACACTTGAATAACCGAAAACTACTTCTGACGAGTTTCATACATTTAATATTTTCCAGTGAACGATGTACGTTTCTTATCTTAAAGTATTTCTATAGGTGTTACTTTAACAAGGTAGCACACACCCCTTCCACTATTTTACTGGCAGAAGAAAGACTGAACTGGGGTTTGTCAATTCTAGGAAAAATATTAATTTGAAGACTTGAAAATGTTATTTCTAATGACAGCATATGGACTGGGATAAAAACTTGAGTAGTTAGATGATGAAAGAATAAATAAAACTGTTACCATAGCGAGTCGAACAACATTAAAATCAGCTTTCTTGCAATTGTTCTCCTACACCACACCTGAAGGAAACTCCACAAACGACCCAAGAAGAATAGTAATCGATGGCGGACATCTACTTCATGCTCTGGTTTGGTCACGTCCTGCTAGATATGGCCAAATAGCGGATGCATACTTAGAATTTGTGCAGAAGCATTATGGAGTATCGGTGACTGTTGTATTTGACGGCAACAATGTTCAGCCTTCAAAACAACAAGAACATTTTCGACGTGCTTCTAAAAGGACATTTGCAGAAATTATGTTTGACATGAACACATCTGCGGGCACAACACAAGCAGATTTCCTAAGCAACCATCATAATAAGGAACGACTGATCACCTTGTTGTCCCACCATTTTGAAACAGCAGGAATCGAAGTGTGCAATTCTGAGGGCGATGCTGATACTCTGATTGTGAAAATAGCACTTGAGCTGGCTTCAGTAAGAAACAATGTCACAGTCGTTGCCTCTGACACAGACATTGTAGTCATGCTGCTAGACCGTGCCAATGATGACATGGAATTAAGAGTCCTTAGTTCAGGTACGAATACAAAATGTGACAAAGTGTATAATGTAAGGGAAATTCAAGAAAAGATCGGGGAGAGCAAAGATAGTGTCCTTTTCTGTCATGCAGTTACTGGTTGTGACACAAAACATCTGCTTTCTTTGGCAAAGGTAAAAAGAAAGCGTGGAAAATTCTCCAGAGACCTGAGACGTGAGAAATGTCACTAAAGTGTTCAACAGTCCACATTCTACGAAAGAGGAGGTTTGTGCTGCTGGAGAGAAGTTCGTCATAGCTCTATACGGTGGGATACGTGTCAACAATTTGGATGAACTCAGAGTAAGCCAGTATACATGCTCCATCACAAAGCAACCTGTGACGGCGGCCTTTGAATTAGCTTCATTGCCACCAACAAGTGCAGCATGTGCAGAACATTCACAGCGGACATATTATCAGGTACGTTTGTTTCAAGTCTACACTGAGAGTCGAAATGTATGCACATAATATCGAAACATTTAATAACAAAAACTTTTTTCCCCCTAGGTTCAGCATTGGTGCGATAACATATCTAAATCCAGTTGACTGGGGGTGGAAACTGGCTAGAGGATTCTTGGTTCCAATACTGACTAGCCGGGCACCAGCAACGGAGTCTTTGTTGCGCCTGGTTTTCTGTGGCTGTAAGACAGACTGTGCCTACAGATGTGAATGCAGGCGTGCTGAATTGGCCTGCTCGACAATGTGTGGACATTATAGAGGAGGAAGTTTCATGAATATAAAAATTCAAGATTTTCACAGAAGTGATACCGAAGATGATCCTGAGAAAGCTACTTTATAAATAATTATTGGTAATTCATAAACAAAATAACTTAATTGCCTTCCCTTTTTTTTATAATGCAAAATGGAAGAGTAGACTATAATTCAAACATACCTGCTTTGAATATATTTTAAGAGAGAGCTGTTAACTTAGAAAACATTATTTCAGTGTTAATAAGATAAAGTTTTGCTACCAAATACTGTAATAAGAGTTATAATACCATAGGCCTAATGTAATTTATTTGTTTTGAAATTAATTAATGCAAACTTCAATTAAAATTCGAAATAGTGTTGTTCCCCATAATGTGTCTCATAACTTAACATTCTATACATAATTATATATTACATATAAATAAATTATATATATATAATTTACTGGAAAATTATAACTGGCTTACACTTATCTAGATTCAGTCGGCTCGCAGTTGCACTTGGCGACGCCCGCCAGTGCTTGTGACTATATGACGCGCGCCAATGATTAGGTGGCCGTATCTCATCAACAGTCCATCACAGAATAATGACCAATGCATACAATGCATTAACAGAAGTAGTTGTGATAATGATAAGAGCATAGAGTGTGGTGCATAAGATTGTGATGCAAGACACTGTAGCTCACAGTCCCGGGTAAGGGATTTTGCAATAGAAAAATTATGCTTTGAATGACGAATTATGGTGTGTATAAAAGAACTTAAATAGGTTTAATATGACCATTCCTTATATACCTCAGTTGGACGTGTGATATTAGAGGGGTAACTAAGGGGCGGTTGGATTAGCAAATGTCTATGCGCCCACAACATCAAGAGGCCTACCAGACCCTTTTACGTTTTCTCGTTTCTTAAAGAAAACAATATTATCATTAGTGAGATAAGACACATCGGTATACATTTCCACAATTATATCAACGTTATGTCAAATTTTCACCATCAAATGTTTTGGCTTCATGTTGCAATAAATAATATGCCTACGATAGTCACATTGGTGGTGTGGCGTGATAATTGGCAAGATTATGTTAAAGTTTGTATTCCTATGCCACAACGTCTCTACTTACGCGATGTGATATGACTGTGGTCAAGGACAGCGAGCAGCAAGATAAATAATGTCAAATTTTTGTAACTATATTCACTCTACAATTGTAACTCAATCGACTCCGCCTGTCCACCAGCCTATTAATTTGTGCTTGCACCTTGCAAACATCTTATGAAATATACTGGTACATTCCACTTGAAATTCTTACTCGCATAGAAAAGTGCGGCGTGAGTACGGCGAACTCTTTCAAGACGAATGGTTAAGTGATCCCGAAATATTTTTTCGGATAAATGTGTTTTTTTTTTTTTTTCGTAAACTGGATTTGAAAAAATGGCAACAATTATCTCGTTTCAATGTTTTGAGTAAAATTATACCAAACTTTGGTGTGCCAGAACCTAAGACTGAAAAATTTAAATATTCAATTATAAAGTGTATATTTTCTAATCTTAAAATAGAACCTTGCAACTTTACGTTTCCACTTGACTTGCACAAATAAAGCCATAAGGCCCAATGGAATGTAAATTTTACATATGGTAGAAGAACACAAAATGAGCAGAAAAATAAACCTTAAGCAGGTCCTTCAAAATTGGTCAATTAACCGCGAAAAGCTTATTCTAAGAAGCTCTAGGGGTCAAAAAACAATGGCAGGATTAACGCTTATTTCTATGGAGCTGTCCGTAGCTGGGAAGTAGGCTTATGAGAAGTGATAGATAACTTTGCCTAACTTCAATTTGGAATGAATTTTGATGTACTATGCGTAACACAGACATAAGTTATAAATATTTTGGAATACAAATTATATTTTTCTAATATGTAGGTTGTAGTGCTAATTCAGAAAATAATATTATACGTAGGTTATGAGTTAATTAAAATATGTTGGACAGGGCCATTATAAAACATTGCCAAAGTCATGCATGTTTCTACGACATTACAACATGCCAGTCGGGAGACTGGTGGCGAGGTTCACTCCCTCGCCGATAGCACATAGACGTAAATTTACTAAAATAGCAACAGTGGTTAACAGCTATAAATACCGGCCTCGAGCCCAGCTGAAACAAAATCACAGCAGTCCGCAGCCGGCTCAATAATTTGACCCAAGTCTGTAGGGCTGCAACTAGATTTGCAAACACACTTAACAAGTTATGGGAACTTCGATTCCTGGTCTCGTGACAACGTGGCCTTCCACGGGAATATGAAAGATCGGCGTCGTCATGTTTCTACACACGTCTCTGTGCGCGTTGTTGGTTTTTCTTGTAGAGTTACAAGGAGTAGATTTATTTTAAATCTTTTTTGGAGGTGATCGCTCGGAACATCGCAGTATGTGGTGTTAATGGGAAATTGAATTAACATATTGATGGGGCAAATTTGTGATAGTGTTTATGATTATATTTGTGAATTAAATTAACAATGAGAAGATTCTCTGCTAGACAATATATGCCTTGAATAACGACAAGCCTGAATGCAGGTTTTATTATGTGATATTGTGATTCATTATTACCAGAATGTAAAGAGGACATACTTATCACGAGTGGCTAAAAGTTATTCGTTGGCTAGAATTCATAACTATTATGTGAATTGGTTATTCGTGAATAGAAAATATGTGGTTCCGTTTGCACTATCGGCTATTACTACATAGTTTTTTAATAATAATTAAAAAAACACTGTATGTTGACGAGGATCAGTACAACTGTCTTAAAATATAAGTCCGAATACAGCCCACAGAGACTTATAATAAGCGTAGTCTTCAGGAATGATGTCAGTGCCCTTCAGTTGGATGCAGAACGATTCCTTGGTGCGTAGCTGTAGTTTTTCCAACTTATACAAGCTGTCAACACAGTCATAGGGAAACATGCTTTTGTATGTGACGAGTGGCATTGGTTTAGGTTCAAAGGCTTTCCATATGTTGGTGAATTTCAACGGTGGCAGTAACTCTGCTAGGGAAGCATTATTGTGGCCCATTAATTTGAAGAATTTGACAAACAGTACAAGAAATCTGTCTCAGAACTGCTTGTAAAATATCATTTTCTCACTTCTGTAAAGTGTGGTGAAGAAGTCTTTCATAATGCACCTTAACTGATTGATGATAAATTTCTCATTGTAGGCCAAGATGTGGAAGAACCCGACGAATTTCTTTGTTGCTGGTTTTGCATAGATGCACTTGAACCACACATTGAATTTTATTGGACCCTTTTATTATTTTGTGGTGTGCTGCCTGATGATATTTTCCCTCCATGCGAGCCAAATACACTCTTTGGCAAAAAAAAAGTAGTTGCACCAACAAGGAAGCAACCTACAGGAATGAAATGTGTTTGGTATGTTTCACAATGTGAGACATTCAGATTATTCATATGCCATGCTCAGATTATTCATGTGCCATGCTCGGCTGCCCAAGTGTCGTCAACGATGGTAGGTCTTATCACTGTTCGAAAACACTTCAAACAGATGGATGCATGCGAAAGGGTTTGCATCATAGGGCTGCATGAAGCAGGATGGTTATTTCGCTTTGCTGCCTGCCATACTGGTTGTGCTGATATTTCTGTAGCACAATATTGGTACCAGTTGATAGTGAGAGGCATGCATACGCAACACACAAGATCTGGGTGACTGCCAGAAGCAACAACAGTAAGGAATCGACAGATTGCTAGTGTTATTGTGTCAGGTGCGATTTAGTAAGGTGGCCAATCACCATTGGTCTTCATCATGGGCACATTAACAGACCAAGAGTATTTTCGTGAGATCCGGCAAACAATGGCCCTGCTGTCTTTGAACACTCACCCGAGTACTTTATTCGAATAGGACAACACTCATATTCGTAATGCTGCTAACTCAAGAGAATGCCTTGTAGTGATTTATACTCCCTTATGGCCACCTGCCTAGTCAGACAAATCACCAATTAGAAAAGTGCCTGATTCTATTTACTGTTCTATCACGACTCCTCCCTTACCGCAAAATGTACAGGAAAAGCGAACGAATATTCATCCTGCATGGTATGGCTAATTGCAGGACAATATTATGGACATCTATATCTCCATGGCACGATGTCTGACGGAATGAATTCACAAACATGGCAGCCCAGGATTATACTGAAAGACTTATAGCAAGCAGGCATAGTTAATAAATATTGCTCATGCCAAGCTCAAGTAATAATGAGATCTTGTTTTTTTTTAATTTAACTTCATTACTGATAGTATTCCAATCCGATGTCTCCTTTTTGTTGCAACCATTTTTGATAAGTATATGTGTTCATATTTTTGACTATCTGTTCTCATTTAGGGTGACAGGTCTTTAAATTGTGTCGGAATGGTGTCTTCGATTCGATGAGCTCATTAATATTACCTTCCTCAGAACCTGCTACAATAATTGGGTGTTACAGTCTCTGGCATGAATGGTGAATAATCATCTCGAACTTTTGGAGTAAATGATGATGGAGATTGTATAGAAAACATTTTGGCAGGTGAAGAAACTATATCCATGCAGGTTTCCACATGTGATCGGATGTCGTTTCAGGAGCAGGAAGAAGGAATTTAACTTTACATTTTGCAGGTTTCTGGTAACGTTAAAGTCTTAAGATGTGTGCGCCAGCTGAGTGAGAACAGAACAGGGAGTGTGCTTTTGGCCCCTTAGCTTCTACTGAGATCCCTGTTGCAATGATGAAGCTGAAGTTGCTTGAATAATCAGAATTATGCCTGCCTTCCAAGCATGTTGGCCCTCTCATTTTCCACTAATGTAGATGGAGACTGTTCAGTGAGCCATCTCACATGCCCCAATACACTTTCATTTGTTATTACCGTACATATGCAGCACTAGTATGGATACATAGCCTATAAAGCAGTTTAGGTGGTTGTAAAGCGACCAGTCATGCACCATGGAACATACCACACCAATGCTGGAGTCAAGGGGTGTGGCCACTCATGTTCGGGGCGCAACTCGTCCCCAGTAGAGGTCATGTCGTGACTGTGCAGTGATAGTGGGACAAACTGGATAAGGCAGGAGGGATGTGGCAATGTCATACTCCCCTTCTTCTGTATACCATACTTCTGATACAGAACATTGATACCCACTGCTCAGCTAGTGGCAGCAGGAACGCAGTCAACATGGCCCTTGCCGAGGCTGCAGTTGGTACGGACCTCAGGTATGAAGTGAAGGTGGAGAGGTGGTGTGGGTTTGCCACTGATGTGGTGCTGGATCGAATGCTTGGTGGTAGTGTGTGGCCTCTGCAAGCCTTGCTGGATGCATACAATGGGCGATGGAGATGCTTGGAGTAGCAGAGGGGTGAGGGGTCATCCTCTATCTCGGTCTCGCCACTGCTGCTAGAGTTGGAGTGAGGCCTGCGATGAGGCCACACAAGGCCTTGGGTTAGTGGTTGGGCATCCCCCCTGCTACAGGGATGTGTCCCCTGCAAACTTAGTCGAGGTCTCACTCGCTCGATCGTGCACTGAGCATCTCGATAGCATCACAGATTCACTGGTTAGAGGAGGCAGTGGAAGGCTCGTGGTACTTGCAGGAAACCCTGGTGGTGTGTCTTAGGCAGCATCGTTGTGGACAGGTGTTATAACACAGTGCATCGCAGAGAAGTGAGTCGCGATGCAGGATGTCGCAAGCTGGGTATCACGGCACTACGCATCACTGTAGTCAGCATAACTGGCTGGTGGATATTGGCAGCAGAGGCACTAGCTGTGACCATCAGTGACCAGTTCTATGCAGATCCTGGGGGCATCAGAAAGCCAGGCATCGCAGACTGTAGCAGGTGACGAAGGATGCTGTCATTCGTGGAATGATGTACCAAGGCTTCTGAACCACTTGCTGAATCTTGTGGCAGTGGCGTCTGTGTGCAAGCTCTGGGTGGCATCGCAAGGTCATTTGCTGTCGCAGCGCCCATGTGAGTGCCAGCACTGTGCAGATTGTTGCAGTGTGCTGTAAATTGATGTCTCCTCCCCACACAAACCAAATATTTCGTCTTCCCAGACTGCTCAGTATTTTGTGCGGCCCACTCCATTTGGGTGTGATGCCCGCACAAACGTTCTTGGCAATAGTGGACAGCTAATGAGAGTTGACGTGGACCAGCTGGCCTCATGGAAGTGTGGCTGGGAGGCAGATGACGGTAGGTAGCAACTGCATGATGTAACATTTTTGCTGGTCGCATGCCTGATGTAGCATGATCCCCCTTTGCTGCCAGCATGCCGTGCTACTCTCAAAGTCACTAAGAATGTCTCGAGGCATATGAGCGAACTCTCCTGGAAGGAGGAGCTGGCGACCTTGAAGAAGCTCCACCAGGGTTTTGCCAGTGGCAAGATTTGAAGACATGTGCAATGCGAAGAGTGCAGCTGGCAGGTGCTCGGCCCTGGACACATTGTTGCTAACCATGAACAATCCCAGTGGTGCTTTCATCTCTTGATTCTGGCATTCAGTCGGATTTGCATGTGGATGGTATAATATAGTAGAATAATGAAGTAAACCACACTTGGCACACCACTCTCGCCTCTTACACCCCATGAATTGTGCACTATTATTCGAGAGTAACACACTCGGATATCTCATGCATATGAGATGGGATAGGCCTCAATCCATCTGGAGAACAGGTATATCACTACAACGATTAACTTTTCCCCTGTTGCAGTACTTGTATATGGGCCCATAAGTTCTAACACAACTGTTTCAAATGGTTCAGTTGGTACACATGGGGGATGTTATTACGTACCGTCTGTATGGAGGCTTTTCAGGCAGTTACGTGGTACACATGAACGTATGTATTGGTGCACATCGCGGGATATACTGAGCTAGTAGAAGAGTTTCTGGGAATTACATTGTGCTAGTAGAGTACCATGTTTCCCTGCTAAGTCAATATTCTGGGCGAATTGCAGCACTGTCTCCCTGGCAGTGCGCAGCACCTAAGGGGTCCTGTACTCACTGTTACAATTAGCATAAAATTCTAGACGACTGTCCATCAGTCGCCAGCACTTGTTGGATGAGACTGCGCATTCACCTAGCCATTTTTGTGCGATGGGGCAACTGTATTGTGCCTGTATTATTCACATGTAAACAGCAATCAAGGTAGGGCTTGGGAGACCAGTGGTGATCTGCACACATATGACATTGTTGGTGTCCACATACACTGGGTCAGGTGGAGAGGGTGTGAATGGCTTCCCTCTATCCTTTTCTCACATTATTGTGTCCCCAGGTGACCTTGAAAGATCATTCGCCAGCTGATTTTCTTCTACCAGAACATGCTGCTCTTCAAAAGCAAACTTTTTTTTTTTGTAATAGGGCCCAGCATGTAAGCTTACTGCATAATTTCATAGTATTTTGCAGCCAGACTAAACACATACTGTCCATTAGTTGTCTGAAACATTGCTATTCAACAAACTGCCCATACTGTTCTAACCATTAGACAACGACTAACCATTCCTGCTCATTTACATCATAGTTGCACTTCACAGGGCTAAATTATCTCTGCTGAAATCAATGATTTGTTTGCTACAGTTGTCCCTGAGCTGGAATAACATCACGCCTAGCCCACACTCACTCGCGTCTGTTTCTAAATACAAGTGGTGGCTTGGGTCTTTGATTTGACAGTGCAGCCCAGTTGCGGACAGTGTGTTTTATATGTTCAAAACTGTCTGAATGTCCTTTCCATTTACGCATTTGATATGTGAAAGTAGATGAATGAGTGGAGCGGTAATTATGGCAAAAGTTCGGAATGTGCTCACTTAGCCAGAGTAATCTATCATAGAATTTCATAACTATTTATAGGTAGCAGGTTGCGGATAATCGACAAAGAGGCTCAACTGTTCTGGAGTGGGCTAGTTACAATTTTCGTCTACAAGTTTGATGCATGCTTTGCTTAGATGAGGCTTCTTGTTGACCCAAGTTGGGCGTTAATAGCGAGATGATCAATTATAAGTGAAAGATGATGCTTATTGTCTTCTCATGACTTGGGTCCAATCTCAACATTATCAATATAAGCCAATGTTAACTCTCCTATGTAGCTGTATAGAATTAGTAACACCATGGACTGGAAAATTGCCGGTACTCTATTTAGGTGAAAGGTGGGCTTTAAACTGGAAGCTCTGTCCATCTGGAGCTGTGCATGCTGTCTCGTGGCAATCCTCTTGTTTCACTGGTATTTGCCAGTAACTACTGCAAAGGTAAATTGATGTCAGCACCTTGGCATGGCCAAGGATTTTCGCAGGTCCATGATTTTAATGAATGGTGGTGGTACATTTTCGGTGATTATGTTGAAAAGCCTGAAGTCAATGCAAAATCTCCAGGATCCATCCTTTAATGGACCTATGGTTATTGCGAACTTAAAATCATTGGCTCTGTTTTGAATGGTACCTTCGTCCAGAATATCTTGTAAGTGTTTTTTAATTGGTGTTGGCGAGGTTGATAATCGTGGATGTTGGTATACACTTGTTTCTACTGAATGAGTGGAATACATTGTTCTGCCATGTTTTGGGCGGGAAAAAGTCACAGAGTTCATTGTGCAGGCATTGTGTGAAATCACGGTACTCGACCATCAGAGCATGGTTAGGCTCATCCAGTCGTACATCCAATGCACAGCTTCTGATCCGTGTGTCAAAGTTGTAAATGGTACAATGCTCCTTTTGACCGAAATCGATTCGCCTGGCATCTGGTTCCACCATGGTATACTGTTCGGTCAGCCACGAAATTCCCATTATTATGTTCTTAGATAAATAATTGGAAACAAATGCAGTTGTGTTGGTTCTACGTAATTAATGCACACATTTATTTTCACTTCACCTATTGCCTCACCTATATTAGCTTTTGTGACCAGTTGAACAGTTTGGGTTGCTGTTTTGATTTTGCACACATATATTAAGTTCACATGGACAAAATTATGAGAAGCTGCGGAATCAGTTAAAGCGTGGCACTGTTGATTATTTTAAAATACTGGAACATGGATGACTTGATTCCAGCAGCACTGTACCTGCCACGACTTCTTACAGCCACTTCGGGGACATTTAAGGATGGAAAATTTTCTCTTAATTGATCCTTTATGTGGCGAAAGTTGAGAGAATTTCGTCTGGTTTTTGGGTTCCGAGGATTTTATTGCTGCGCGATTGAAGAGAGGCGAAGGTAGCAGCGAAACGACACTCGAATATTTGGAGGAAACCTTCCCAATTGATGCAGTAATGCGATATGCCGCACCACCATCGCTTTGTAACACCACTCAGTCGGTGACTAACACAATTTGGCCAGTTATTTCCTCGATTATGTAGTGCTGCAATCTACTCGTGCATTCAAGTAGGAAGGTTGCTGGATCTTCTGTGAGTAGGCCCGCAATGAATGGCAAGGATTGGACGCGTGTCAGTGTATAAGACTAGTACTACTGCAGAGGATGCATGTGGCTTTTTTATTATTATTGCTGCGATTGGCGGGGTGTAATGCTGTCTCGTAGCCTTGCGGAGTAGGGGTGTGGAGCAGTCTTGGAGAAAGGACGAGTGGGCTTGGTAGTACTTCAGACTGTGTACACTGGGAGAAATTTTTGTCATTTACTGTGGACAGTTCCTGCTGTGTCACGCCCTTGTCATGATACACTTGATGGCACCAAGTGAAAGCAAGAGTAGCTTGGCTAAGTCCATCAAACCAACGAACATTACTGCAATTTCAAATGGTTCGTCTAATCTTTGATGGCGCTGTTAAAGTGTTTTTTTTCTTATGGCACACTTGCAGTATGCTGTGTCAGTTACAGGGACGATCGTGCCTTGGACCTGTCGATGCCTTATGCAACACTCGCACAAATCGTCCTTTCGGCCCACAGTGATATGCGCCAATACCTCGGCACAAAGTTTCCTATTAATTTCTTCATATTCCTAGTATAGTGGCCATGTTGGTATGGGGGAGTCATACGGGCAGGTGTTGGTTTGTAGTTGCACCAGAGTAAAGTGTTGTGGGTCCAGTAGTGGGAGCACACACTTCGGTCATAGATGTTCCAATATGCCATGGGGGGTATGCGAGTCTATATGAACCCAATATCACATAGTGTTGGTGGAAAAAACCATGGTGCAGCCAGTTGATTATTTGCTGGGGTAAGTGTACCATGCAGCCTGTGGTAGCCTCCTCTGCGCAGTGTGTGGGAGGGGTGATCCACCCGAGCAGATGGAGGGGGTGGTGTTCATCATTCACGCACACAAGCTGCCAGTTGCTGCCGCCCTGCCTCGCCCAGTGGGGTATGTGAGAGAGAGGAGGTGGACGGTGCTACCACGAAATGGCGGCGATCAGTCCTGTTAACAGGTTCGTTGTTGTCCGGCATGGTGGTGGTGTGGCTGGCTGATGGTCGCCTTGTAGACTTTGGATTTCCTGCACTGGCGCAGAATTGCTGGAGCTAATATTGGTACCACTCCCTTGCGATTTTCAAATTTGTATTTAGAGACACAGGAAATTGCCGGTATTTAGAAAATTTGGCCGAAAGATAAACAGTTTTCGCATGAAATTCTTACGCATAAAATTGCACTTGCAACCACAAGGAAAGTATTATACGCAGGTCAGGCATAAAAGGCAGGTTTATGTCTTACATAAAACGGTTACGAAAAATTACAGGAATTGTTGTCAGACAGAATGGAGACACTTGACCTAAGGAATGTAGCGTCGGAAATTCGACTTTCGAATTTAGCGTAGGAAGAAATTGACCACAGGAAATGTGCTAAAATATTGCAGGAAAGTATTACCGGAAATTGTTAGATAGTGTGGTTTTTGCCTCACAGAAGGGCAACAATTGATGGGTGTAATGTGGTGCCAGACTTTTGACATATGAATTTGGCATAGGAAGGAAATTGCCAAACAGAAGGGCGCCAATTGAAGCCAGGAATGTGGCACTGTAAAATGACAGAAGAATTTCTCATAGTAAGGAACTGGCCACATATTAAGGTGACACTTGATCGAATTTACTGGTCTCAGGAGGAAGGAAAAGGAATTTAAACTTATGTTTGGCAGGTTCCTGGTTACTTAGCGTGTGGGTGCCAGTTCAGTGAGAGCAAGAGAACGGTACAAGAAGTTGGCCCCTAGCACTCGTGTCTTCTCCTGAGATCCCCTATTGCAATGATAATACTGACGTTGCTGTAATAATTTCAATTGTGCCTGCTTACTGAGAGTATTTCATACATTCTTTCCTGATTTCTGTAACTTGTCTGTAGTGTTGTGACAATGCAACATGTGTGTCAAACAAAAGCTAATACTAAACGTTTCCTGCCCTATTTGACCTCTGTACAATCCGGCTTCAGCTGACCAGCAGGTCGAGTAAAGCCGGGCCCACAGCAGCGCGCTGCAATTGTTTTAGTACACATTCGTCAAGCGAATTACGGCTACATCAAATTGCTCGTCTCGGAGCCCTGTACACTGTTGTGTACAGTTGTAAACACTTATCGTTTACAACCTGTATATTTAATATGTTCGACCTATTTTTCATGAAAAATCACGTAACAAAATTTGTCGGTATAGTGTAGTTACATCCTGTATAAAAATTAGGGATGTTAAACATACATACATAATACAAAGTGCCAACGACACTGTTCAAACAAGAAAAAAGAATGTAAAATTAGCATCAGAAACTAAACATTATTTTACTGATAAAAAAAATTTATGAACAAAAGAACAGAATTGTTAGGAAAAACCACGCATTGTCACAAAATGTACCGAAAGACACAAAAGGAGAAAAGACAAAACGTGTAATAAAAATTGTACACCCCCTGGGATTCGCTCATCATCACTGCCTGTCTCAGCCAAAAAAAAAAAAAAAAAAAAAAAAAAAAACAGTACTTCAATGGTAACACCAACACAAAAACATAATCGTTAATCATCCTAGATTTATATTATAATTTGCGATAAAAGAGAAAAAATGATTATATTATTATAATTAATGAGCTCATTTAAACTTCCCCTACTTGAAAATCATACTGATTTATAAATATTGCACTTACTTAAGACATAGTTCCTTACTTTACTTAGTAAAATTATACTTATTAAACTTACTTAAGCATGCTAAATTTATACGTAATTAGTATCTGAACTTATGCTAAACAAATACCAATCTTATTGCTAACCAAATCCTATAACCTAAAAATTCCTTCGAAGGTTTACCCAAGGTACAAAATAAACACAGCTCGGTGTCTAACTTAAACTCTGCTGTAAACACTGCGCGTGTATCCGTAACCTCAATTACTGAAGACTAGCAGGCATAACTGCAGCACTTGTCCTTCTAGGCCAGCTGGTTAAAATGAAGTGCCACAGACTAGGTTCTCACTCATCTCAAACCGTCTCAGACTGTGTATGAAACAAATTAAAATGAGGAGGTAGTTGAGATACTAAGGTCCAGAGTCCTTAATCTTATTAAATTTCTTTACACAAAGAGACAATAAGAATAAAAGTCTTTAAGAGGGTTGTGGGAACACGATTTCAGTCTGGACAGCCAATACAGGACTGGGTTAGGGACAAACACCTGGGTTGGGATAGCTGGAAATATTCCGTCCAAACGAACACCTAGTAATTAATTACTGGAGTCCCGGAAATTAAATTACTACATAAAAAACAAATTATATTAAATAAAAAATTTACAACAGAAAAAAATAGCTGGTCAGATTTACTCCTTATTATATTTTTTTTTCCTTTAACATCGATACTAGTTGGAAACATTTAAAGAAAATTACTACCCCACCGATAAATAAAAAATCAACTTAATTACTAAATTCGCACAATCTTAATAAAAACTAGGGTTATATTAATATAAACTTTACCATATTAGTCCGTTTTCAACGAATGCATAGAATTACGACAACCTTACGAAAATAAAATAAAATAAATGTACTGTTTCCTTCGAACACCATGATTTGTTTTTCTCGTCCAAACAAGCAATGATAAAATCTAGCAAAATAGTAATAGCAGGAGAAAATAACATATTCCAATGAATCGTTGTTAAAAACAATTTAGGGACAGCTGCAGAAGCTAATTCCTAAAATTTGTTTGTGCTGATATAGGACCCGCTCATTGAAAAGGAGGTTAGACATTGAATACCATATAAATTAAACTAAATTTTTTTTATTAAAATAATTAATTATATGGTTAGATAACCTTATTAACAACCCCACCTGGATGAGAGTGGTTGCCCGGCGACCAGTCTAAAAGCCTTACTTTCTTCTCGGATACCCGAACAACACCAACTCCATAGCACCACGACATTCTCGCATATCAACACTTCCACCGGGGTGAGGGGTGGGGCCCCAATAGTGTAACCTTTAGTTGAGTTGAAAGATTTGTGCTGCTCTTAACAACGAGGTCTTGAGAGCCGATCAGGGTGAAATTAGGTGAGAATGAAGAGTGAGTGAGTGAAGAGATTTGGACAGAACATAATATCGAGATCTTGAGAGCTGATGAGGGTTATTGAGGTGAGTATGGAAGTAGAAGGATGAAGTTCCTTTGTGACAAGAGCGGGGGACGTTAGAGCCCCAGAGACGCCTGGTAGCCATGTTCTTACGTCGTCCTGGCAGCCATCTTGGAAGTCAGTGCCCGTGATCGCTGACCTTTGACCTTGAAATTTAAACATTAATCTTTGACCTTTGACCCCAAAACCCAAATACCCAAAACATCCCAATAATTCCAAAAAAAAAAAAAAAAGTCCAAAAAATTCCAAAAAAAAATCTAAAATATTCCAAACGAGTATTATTTAAATATTATAAACATTATTCAAAATTATTTAAAATAAAGGACCCCCAGAATTTTTTTCCCCGGAGCAGGTGACCGGGATTAGCGACTCAGGTGACAGAGGTCAGCGACCCAGGGTTACGAGAGCTGGTCGCATGACCCATGACCTTTGACACAAAAATCCAAAAAAATATAAAAAGTCACAAAAAATTCTAAAAATATAAATAATGTATTATTATAAAAATTTTCACAAATGTATTTTAAAAAGAAAAACTTAAATTTCCGGAGTTCCCCTCCCCCCTCCCCACACTTATCTTCCACTAATTAGCCGACATGTCTCCCCCCCCCCCCCGACCATAACCAGTCAGTCATCTTGGTGCTGTCATCGATCGTAACAACCATATTGGATGCAGATGACATTGACTTCGTTCCCATGATATTTTAAACAAAAATCGAGAAACACGCATTACTCAGCAAGCATATTACTTTACAGACCACTGCCACGATATTGGAAGCAGGTAACCCCGACATTGGCCCCATGATCTGGATTGGCATTTTAAAACAAATACTCCAGAAAAACACGTAAATGGCAACAAGCATACTACATTACAGACTAATACCGCCATATTGGATGCAGTTGACCTTGATACAATGACCTTGAATGACCTAAAAAGAAAAACTCGAGAAAATTAATTAAGTCAGCAAGCTTAACATATTACAGACTACTACCACCATATTAGATGCATATGACCTTAACCTTGACCTATGACCTCTATTAACCTTGAAAACAACAACTCGAAAAAATGCATTTAAAAATCAGCAAGCATGTGATGTTACAGACTACCACTGCCACATTGGATGAGGTGACGTTGACCTCGGCCCTATGACCTTGAAAACCAAAACTGGAGAAAATCCATAAAAATCTGCAAGAATATTACATTACTGACTACTACAACCATATTGGATGCATGTAACCTTGACCTTGACCCCATTTCCTGGAATGGCCTTGAAAACAAAAACTCCAGAAAAATTCATAAAAGTCAACAGTCATATTATGTTACTTACTACTACCGCCATAGTAGGTGAAGGTAACCTTGACCTTGATTCCATGACTTTGAACGACCTTGAGAACAAAACTCGAATAAAGTAATAAGATACCTGCTTGCAGTAAACCTGGTACCAAGGTACTGAACGAGAAATGTGCTTCACCTTTACAGGTCTTCGCATGTATAAGTAAACTGTCGCCACGTCTGAACAGCTTACCGCATCTGCCACACAAATATGACATTCCACATGGATTTGTGGCACAATTAAAGCACTCATGATGCCGCGCATTACGGTCAAAAGTAGTCGCGTTATCACAAAAGCAAAACTAATGACGACGTTGTGTTTCAGGCAAAGACTCGGGCAGGCCTGTTGGAGATGAATGTTCTGGTGCTAAAGAAGCAGGTAACGTCAGCGATACTGTTCTAGGTACCGCTCCCGAAGAATTCGATGATTCTGCCGTAGCTAACATCAGCTCTGGAGTACCCGAAAACATCGTAGATGCAGAATAATGCTTAGATGCGAAGAGGCGGAAGCTAGTCGAGACGACGTATATTTCACGACAGTCGTTCGTCATACTAAGCCTTTCAGATGACCTCCCTATTGGTTACAATATACACGTACGCAAGCCCTATGACGTCGTGTTGAATTTGAACCAATCGTATTGCAACATTAATACATTATTTGGACACCGATCAGCCAATCACCGAGTTACCACATGATTGCAGCTGAGCAATCACATGCAGACATTGAAACATCACATGCGGGAGTGAGTCTCTGACTTATATAGACAGTCTCATATTGACTCCAAAATGACTCCTGATTGCGATTGCGGTGCTGATTGTGATTACAGTGCTGACAGCGGTGCTAATTATGATTGTGGCACTGATTGTGGTTGTGGTGCTGATTGTGGTTCTGATTGTGATTGTGGTGCTAATTGCGGTGCTGATTGCGATGCTGGTTGTGATTGCAGTGCTAAGTGTGGTGCTAAAAGTGGTGCTAAATACAATTTGTGCGTGTGTGTGAATAGCTAGTTAAAATAAATTCTCCCTATTTTGAAATAGAATTATATAGGTCTACCCCGAAAAGCTGAAAGGTGAAGATTTTATTTAGTAATCTCAATTCAAAAAGTATATTTCCATGCCCCTCGGTGTATTTCATTGCTTCCTAGGTAAACTATATTTGCACTTTGCAACAGAAGTGTCTAGAATTACAGTAAGCTCCCGCCATGCTTCGCTATTGTTCGATGCTCAACTTGGACTTGTACTGAACAATACAGCACCACAGCATGTCACCACCATGCTTCCAGTTGGTCGTCGCGCGGAAAGAGTTATTCGTACAGTCCACCCTCTCCTGCTGATATGCATTTTGAATATAGATGAAAACTCTACCGCAGAATCGACACTGTAAGAAACCAGTTAGTATGATGCAGGTCGCGGCTCCATGTTAGTTGAAGTCAAAGTAGGTGTTCGTATTCACAATTCATCTTCGTGGTATGACGAGAGAACGCTTCGAAATCGATGTTCACTTGGCCGTGTCAGGACATCAGCTGTCATTTTTTCTATATATATATATATATATATATATATGTAGTTATATTTTTTACAGTAAAGAACCTAGCTTGTACTCCGAAAAGAACTTGCACCATAAAATGTATTTGTAGAAAAAATTGGGAGCACTCTGCGGAAAACCACATACTCGTACGCCCCAGAAGAAAACATGCAGATAATTATGTATAGATATGTAAATTAGTAATTATAAAATTATTTTTAATTAATTTTATATCATTCATTTGTACATATAAAATGGAAATATAAAATTTTTCAATTCATTTCATACATAGTTACTTATATATGTATATATACTATATATACATATACTATATATATATATATATATATATATATATATATATATAGTAAATGTAAAATTATGTTAAATTAATTTTTTACATAAATATGTACAAAAAATATGGAAACATAAAATTATATTTCATATATTGTATACGTAATTATGTATGGGTATATATTAAGTAAATATAAAATAATTTTTAATTAAGTTTATATATAAATATGTTCATATAAGTATGGAAATATAAAATTATTTTAATTAATTTTACATGTAAATATGTACGTATAAATATGGAAATGTAAAAATAATTTGCAATTTATTTTATACTTAATTATGTAAGGTATGCATATATAAATTAGTAAATAGACGATAATACAATTTTTTTTGTCTCTAACGCCCTACCCGTGTCCTCATATAAAATTTATTCTTGTACATATAGAGCAGCGCCTGACTTAAATGGCAGGAGAAACAAAGATCCCCTAGACAACCCACCAACCAACGGCAACGTCCGGCACGATTCCCACATGAGAAAATCTGGGAGTGACGCAGCTGAGGATAGAACCCGGTTCGTCTAGGTAGGAGGCGAGAAGATTAACCGCTCAGCCACCGCAGCCACTGTAACCTAGATATTTCCGCGACGTCTACATGTTCATTGCACGAAAAATGTCCTTGTACACACAAACTACACAAAAAAAATTTCATTCCCCGTGCTCAGACAAACGACTACCACGCCACGGTCAGAAGAAAGTCCCGACATCTGCCGCTAGGTTGCGACACCTCTTCTACTCCCAACTCGCGCTACTTACCCACCTACTCTACTCAACTGTCAAACGACTACCACGCCACGGTCAGCAGAAAGTCCCGACATCTGCCCTAAGGTTGCGACACCTCTTCTACTCCCAACTCGCGCTACTTACCCACCTACTCTTCTCAACTGTCAAACGACTACCACGCCACGGTCAGCAGAAAGTCCCGACATCTGCCGCTAGGTTGCGACACCTCTTCTACTCCCAACTCGCGCTACTTACCCACCTACTCTTCTCAACTGTCAAACGACTACCACGCCACGGTCAGCAGAAAGTCCCGACATCTGCCCTAAGGTTGCGACACCTCTTCTACTCCCAACTCGCGCTACTTACCCACCTACTCTTCTCAACTGTCAAACGACTACCACGCCACGGTCAGCAGAAAGTCCCGACATCTGCCGCTAGGTTGCGACACCTCTTCTACTCCCAACTCGCGCTACTTACCCACCTACTCTTCTCAACTGTCAAACGACTACCACGCCACGGTCAGCAGAAAGTCCCGACATCTGCCCTAAGGTTGCGACACCTCTTCTACTCCCAACTCGCGCTACTTACCCACCTACTCTTCTCAACTGTCAAACTTCTACCACGCCACGGTCAGAAGAAAGTCCCGACATCTGCCGCTAGGTTGCGACACCTCTTCTACTCCCAACTCGCGCTACTTATTCCCACCTAATCTTCTCAACTGTCAAACTTGCAAAGAACGCGAAAGAGGTTGTGAATAGTTACAAATTCACAACTTTTGCCCATGGAAGAAGCATGACTAGAAATTCCTGACCAACAACCCCTTTTCCCCCTTAGTAAACACAACAGAAAAAACTGTTCGACGCCTACACAGTAGGATGTAAATTTTATTTTTTATTTTTATTTTTTTAAGATTTCTACATCTCGAATATATCTGCTTATACGCATAAATACATCAGATATATTTCTAATTTTGTATATTTTCTATACTTTTTATAGTGAATTGTTTATCGCATATTTTCTGAATGATCATAATCTTCATTATAGATGTGATCTCATTAAGTTTTGAGTAGGAAACGTCTTTTGAAGATAGTTTGGTTTCTTGAAAACTCCTTATGAATTCTTACATTCGTAGGAATGAGAACGTTTCTTTATTAAGATATTTAATTTTTCATCCCTGATGTATAGTGGTGTTTCTCTCATTTGTTCTTTCTCGACTTTTCCAAAATTCTTTGATAATTAAATGTGCATCATCGCCAGATAGATTGTGGATGTATATTGGTAAAAATAATGGAATTTTTAAGTTTATATTACAATACAAATGTGCTGCACCTCGGTTATTTCTTATTAAATGCTAATGGTCTCTAACTTTATTCATATTACTTAGAAGGTAAGCGTTGGGATTATGTAGCTTACCTTTATAATATTTTAGTAATTCTTTTGACTCTTCATTTAATTTTCCTTCACCGTCTACCGATGAGTATAATTCCATTTTACTATTTAAATTTGACACATATCTTTCCAAGTTTTTGAACACCATCCAGTTTAACACAAGAAATGTGACATATTGTTGCAGTGTCAAAATATTCTTGTTCAGTACATAGGTATGGAGGAGAATGAGGCAAGGAGACAAGGGGACCAGAGTCGGAGCCGGTCGACCACCATATTGTAATGTCACCCGGTCGCCATCTTGGATCTGGATTACCTTGAGTTTGGGCTTATGAACTTGACATCATGCCTGTGACCTTGGAAAATCTCAAAGTCAGAAAATCGCAAAAAATCACAAAAAATCGTAAATCATAAGGAAATGTACCCAACAGATATGTTGGATTTCAATCGCCCGACCAAGATCCACAGTAACCTTGATCCCAAGGTGATCACGAAGTCAATAAATGGACATAACTCACAAAAATACATAAAGAAATTTTAAGTTGGGTAAAAATAATTAAATGAACCCGACAGTCATGTTGGATTTCCATGACCTTGATATTCGGATGACCGAAAAGTTGAAAAACCACATAAATACCAAAAAAAAAATCGTGCAATGTAGTAAAAAGAGGAGGAATTATGTTATAAATCCCAACTGCTATGTTAGAAATAATTGACCTTGACATTGATCTTAAGACGAGCAGAGTAGTAGGAAAATAAGAAGTCCGGCACAACGGGATCTGGGACAGCGCAGGAGCCGGCCGGCCGCCATGTTGTTACGTCACCGCCCGCCATTTTGTATGTCACTAACCCGGGCCGTGACCTTTGACCCGTGACCTTGGCATTGAGTCCAGTTACTTCTGACCCCAAAAACATTAAAAAAATCGAAAACATGATTAAGCAATTTCGTATAAAAATTTTATTAAAAAATTGTTAATCATTTATAAAAAATTAATTACTATAAATTTTAATTAAAATATTGTTTTAAAAATAAGAAAAAATATTTTAAAAAATTTATTTAAAAATTCTTTCCCCCAGCGGCCATTTTCGTAGCAATTTCTCTTTTTCCACTTAAAATTCCCTTAAAAAATATTCTTTAAAAATTGTTTAAAATTTTAATTTAAAATATATATGTTCATTATTGGAGGCCGCCATCTTTATCAGCGACCATTTTCCCTAACGATTTCCCTTTTTCCATCAAAATTCCCTTTCTTCCCTTAAAATTTCCCTAAAAAAAATTTCCATAAAACAATCATTTAAAATCTTACATTCCAGAGCCCCTTCCTACCCCTCCCCTCTCCCGCTCCACCTCCCCTCACCCGCACCCCCAATTACTGATATCTGTTCGATCCCAGCAGACAACTGACTCCCTCGCCTCTACTCCCCTCATCTATACTCATTCCACCATCTTGGTTTTTCATGTGTCATTTGTTTATATGTTACTGGAGGTGGCCATATTTTTTTTGTACACAATTTAATTATATATTTCTTGTGAGGCTGCCATGTTAAGAGGCAGCCATCTTGCTAGGTGCAGTCCTCCATTTTTTTAATGGTCATTTTTTATAGATTGCGTCTCACCTTCGTGCGACTACCATATTAGTTATCATATGTTTGCTTCACCTATGTATGACCATGTGAGAGCCATATTTGTTTATGACTTTAAAGTATAGTTTGCACTGACAGCACCCTCCATAATGGATTCTGTTATCAACACTTGTGTAATATCGATTATGCCAACTGCTATAGGACTGTACCGAATGGTGACATGGACACTTTCTGCAAAGTACTTAATTTGTAATAATAATTTTCTTATTTATAAATGCAAGAATTTTTAATTAATATATTTTTTATTTAAAATATTTGTTATATATAAAGCGGGGAGTTTATTTAAATAAAAAACAGCATATATTTTTACGTAGAATTTATTGAACACATAATAAATTATACAGGTTTATTCATCTTCTTCGACATTCACCACTCGATGTCAGCCTCGATGACCCAAGAATTGAAGCGGGTAGGGAAACACCACCACTTGAATTACGCCCTTCCGTTATAATGTTTCCTTCTCGAACCTTGAAGCTGGCGATGCTCGAAGACGACTAAACAGTTACAGTGTGCGAACAATCAGCTGTGCTCACGACAGTATTTTGATGATCTTGTCTCGGCAATTGTAAGATACAAGCCGGTCGTGAAGTATCAGGCAGAAAGTGTACATGTTGGCAGGAATATTTCCATGTGTAGTGAATTCGATCATGCAGTAGATCACATTGGAGGTAATACGCTCGTACTGTTTACTCATATCAAATACCATGAGCGGGGTCAAAGTCTTGAATGTATCCGGGCTCAATATCGGGGATTGGGTGCGTCCATAATATGCAGTTTGGTATTGAGTGTACAACTGATATGCCAGCAGGTACTGACCATTTACAAAGTTCGTGTTCATGTCTATGTATGTGTAGCTTTCGCTATTCAAAAATATTTTGACATTTTCTATTTGGCATGTGTCGAACTGCGAAAGGCTCACTCTTACATTGTGCTGTCTTCCAGTCTGTAGCCAAACAATGATGTACCTCGGTTTCTCAGAAGCAAAGCTAGACTTCACCATACAATTGATGCACTGGTTTGCTGGCAATCCGTGATATGTCGCTAGTCTCCACGACCTGAAAGCCACATCGATGTTTTTATCATCTTCCACATGCTGAAACATGTTTAGGCATTCTGCGGTGCTCAACTAAACATGGGGCAGCATCCTTTCGATAAACTGTAGTTTCAGTTCCACTGCCTCCAGGTTTTCTCCCTTACCCACGATGGTGTCCATGTGCATATTGGCGAGCACTATCACTATCTTCTGCTTCAAATTGAAGATAATTCGTTTGAAGTCTTCGGCGAATCCCAGCAGCATGGAGAACGAAGCAGGTACTTCAAACTTGCCTTCGGCATAAGTGGGAACACTGTAGCCAACTTCGATTCCTCAGCCTGCCATCTTGGCCATCTCGGAATGAGCGAAAGGTAATTTTTGATCGTTGAGGTTATGCCCACATCTCGCTACTGGTCCACCTTGGCACCGTTGAGAAAGAAGGCGATGCGATCGATCTGGTGAAGAATTCCATTGTTCGTTATATTCGTCGATGCTGGATTGGGCCCATCTTCTTTTGTCAGAGTCCCCCCGTTTCACAGGAAAGACTGACAAGGAAGAGTGCAGATATCTTGGTGTTGGCCCTCTATCCAAACTTCAGATGGTAGTGTGTATGGACCGATCAGGAATGGCTGGTACGCATGAAGTTCCACCTTCATTATGCTGTCTTCAAAAATGGTTGGCTTCTCGTAATTCAGGAAATCTTCAATGCCGATTGACCTCATAGCTGACACTGTAGAGGATAAACTCACTAGCACCTATTAACTCCTTGGAGACCTCTGATGTACTGATTGGATGTTTTGCACTACACATTCTTTTATAGCTTCTCGTTGGGGTAAAACTTATACCCATCTTCTTAAATGCAGGCGTAAGGTGATTCATTCGTTTTGAACGTTCATCATCTCTCCGCACTGGTTGACTACTGTCACGACCACCTCGTGTGCTCTCTTCGCGACGACTGGAACGTAAATGATGCTTTGTGGATTCGCGACCAGTTTATAACCTGAAGGGGCCATAGGCGAAAATTCGTGCAGCATATTGCTCGGCCTACTATTGAGGTATGTGCTGTTCGCCAAATTGCGGGTTATTCGACTGGCAAAATGTTTACAGGCCGCGATGACACGTATGTTTTACCAGTTTCATAGATGCATGGATCGAACCCCAACATTGATCCGGAAGTATCCGGTTTCCTAAAGTCGATATCTTCGCTGCATCGTATAGCAATCATCAGAGTATTGGGATTCCCGTGTAGTTCGAATTCTGTGTCGGGGGACAGCGAATCTTCAGTGTACCTTGCAATATCGTATATTTCATAAGAACCAATGGGCAACGAATCTTCTTGGGAAACATTACCACATTTTTCGAGTTACAGAATGAAGTTTTCTTCATCAATGTTCGGTATCGCATTATAAGTTTGAAATTGACCAGGCCTATGCTCCATTCTCCCTCCAGGTCAAGTGGCGGAAAATGTACTGCATGCAGCTTGGAGCTACAACCTGTCAAGGTAAGCATTATCGACATAACTGGCAGTTTCCTCATGGTGTTTAGCCTTTTTACATAATTATTTGTACGAGTGGACCAGGAAGTGAAGGCACACATTTCCGCAGTTCCACGTGTTAGGCAGCTGCTTAGTTTCGTAATTGTACGTTATTTCGGTATATTTGAAATACTTGCGCAGTTCGGGCGGAGGAGGCAAATTTATTCCCAAAACTATCACAATTGTCTGCATACTTAGCCTTTTGTAAGTACGCTACCCAGTGCGTACCAGGCGCAGCTGTCGTATCCAGATTAAATAGGGCGCATTCAGATGATGTGAAATGGTATGCTTTAGTACATAAGACACTTATTTTCAAAATGGTGGACATATAATCATATTATTTTAGAATGGTACATTGTCAAGACCATGTAATTAATTCCAACTTAAATTTGTATGCTCATAATAGGTATTACAATTAACAACTGTATTTACGCGAAGCATAATTTGTGCGAATTTTGTATTATAGCACCATATGAATAAATATCTTTTATCATATCTTCGTAAAGAATTGGCCCATTTTTAACAAATTTGGTAAACAAATAGTACTGAGGCAGATGATGTAAAATAGCATGTTCTAAGTATGTCAGGCACTTATTTTCAAAGTGGCGGTAACATAGGAATCTTAGCTTAGTATACATTATCGTCGAAAACATGTAATTAAATCCAAATTAATTTTGTATTTTAGCAGGTTGTATCACAACTATTAAATGATTGTACATAGATCATCTTATGTCTGTCATTTGTAAGATATGCTACATGAAAATATAAAGTTTTGAAGTAATGTGTCGGTAAAGAATTATTACAAACAATTTGCACTGCAGCAGGTGGTGTTAAATGATATATTTTTAGTAGGCCAGACACTTATTTTCATAATGGTGACTATAAATATTTTAGCTCAGTACATTTTATTTACGAAACAAATTTCAACATAATTATTTATGCTGGCAGTATATAATGCAGACATCAATTTTTGTCTATGCAGAGCCTCATCTGTCTGCCATTTTGTAAGTTAGCCACACATTATAACTTAAGTCATGTCATATCTCTGGAAACAATGAACCCTTTCTTGTATTCTTCATAGAAGTTTTTCTGTGGTAGGCCATATATATATATATATATATATATATATATATATATATATATATATATATATATATATATATATATATATATATATATATATATATATATATATATTCAGAATGGTTGTTATAAAATCTTTTAGCTTTGTGTGCTATATGTATGAAACTACATAATCGATTTTACCTTATATCTGTGTACTAGCAGTATACAATTAGCAGATATGCTAATAGATAACGTTTTGTCTTCCATTTGTGAAGATCGTCACATGAAAAATATGAAGATTTTAAGCAATGTCTCAGGGACCAATCAACTTATTTTCGCCAAAATCTTCTAACAAGTAGCTCAATGGTAGGCCATAAAAACTTACATTCTCTAAGTGGCTCACCCACTTGTTTTCAAAATGGCGGCCCTGAAAATATTTAATGTTTATAAATCCTATCTTTCGAAAATTTCGACTGAATAAATTCGAAGGTGATGTTCGAATCCGACCTGTGTAAAGCAGTTAGTTGCACACTAGCCTATAGTAGATGTTTTCTGGCTTCGAAATCCGGGTGAGGCACATGTATATTTGAAATTACATCACTATTCTTACATATGATTCTGATTTCATATCTAATGATAATGCTTTCAACAAGAAGACAAGCCTACTTACAAAATCATATTTTATGAATTTTCAAAAATATTAATTGATAATGCTTATTTATTATATTTTATTTATTTATAATTTTTAAATAATAATTTATGGAAAAGCCAGCTTTCCTCTCAAATTTAGCAATGTCAACCATTTTCATTGGCCTTCGAAATATTCTAAGATTGACCATTTCTTGACTTACCATTTTATATTTGAAATTCTATTGTTATGATCTGTTGCTGGGTATAAAACTGATTTTATTAAATAAATCAACCATTTTTGGTCATTATTTTTTCATTGAACCAAGCTTTCTCTGCATTGATTTTTCTGGTAATTCCATGTCTGATGAACCGTTCAAAAGATTATATCGATTTACAGATAATTGCGATGGTATTCAGGCAAAGGAAGTTTAGTCGAAAAAAGTGGTTTTGTGCAAAATGAATTTTAAATTTTTCAGTCTCACTGAAAATCAATTATTATTTCAAACGAAAAGCAGTAATTTCATACTCACTAAAATGTATCATATTGTACATAATAAAAATTGATAAAATCGTTAATGTCGGAAATGGCAAACAACACAAAAGAACTGGACATAACTCCCTTTTCCCCAAATAGAACTTGCAACTTGCAGGTTTCGGTAGATTTACTTAAGTCATGTAAAATATGAGATGGCACATAGCAATACAACAAAAGTGATGCAAGGAAAGGAAATATGTTGAAATACTTGTTAGGTATTTTAGAAGAGAACACGGGTGGAGAATGATTTCCTGTTACACAAAGTTAGTAACACACAGACTGATGCCTCTAACAAAAACAGCATATGCAAACTAATAATATTTTTTTATTGCCGAGCCACTTACAAATGTGACTTCAAAATAAATATTTTCTTCATGTATCTGCTTAGTAGTGTTGCAAACAGACTGTGTTTATTCAGGTTCGTCTTCAGTCGGGTGCCTTTGTTAAAGATTTAATTCGCGATAGATTTGTGTCGTAAAATTCCTATCACAGGGCTCTTAATTTGGCTGAAATATATTTTCCAGCACATTGGTAAAGGCGTGTGCCTTTGCTTCAGGAGTGAATGCAATCGCCGTGTTACTTTATAAGGGCGGGACTTTATCTGTCTTATTTAAAAAACGGTCTGTTAGGTCCCATAAGTTATTTTGACATGCTGTAAGTTTTGCTACTCTAGCATCCCACATACTGTCTCGCCAGAGTGTTACTTTGTCTGAAATGACAGGCTGGATTTCATTCATTCGCGTCTTGGTTTGCCGAGCTTGGCGTCTGGAATAGTGGCGTCTTAAGGCGGTTTTTGTGCGTGATTAAATCCTGTATATACTCCAGAAATGTAACAAGTTGATGTGTTTGTGTCTTTTTAGGAACACACTCGGCGTCGCCTTGCTGTATAGTGCTTGTAAGGACGTTTATAGCTTAGTCAACATTGTGTTTTGTCAGCAGAAAATCTTTGTTGATATGTGGCAGTTTTTCAGAAACATAATCCGCGAGACCCCACCAATCAGCTTTAGAATAGTCTTTAATATTTCTCGGGGCGTTTGCTTCTCTGAATATATTATATAAATAAATGTGAACTGGGTAATGATCTGAGGAGAGATCATTTTAAACTCGTAGGTCAAAACTAGTTGTAAACTGTTTTAGCTAAGACGGTATCAAGTATATCCGGACATTGATTAAATTAGGTGGGTTAAAAGTAGGTTAAACTGGAGCCACAAATTGATAATTTTTAGCCACTTGATGCTCTGCAGGAACATCCCATTGGCTGTTCAATTTCTAGAATTCTAAATGAGATGTTTGACATTTATTTCGCTTATTACGAGGAAGGTGTAACCTGAATTATTATAAAGCATATCTAGGTCAGCCTGTGTTAGCGAACGCCCAGGCAGGGCATTAATTGCTGGAAGATTAGTGAGTTACTGGCCTAATTTTAGTTCAAAGCCTACAGCTTCCAGTGCTAGAAAACCTGGAAGTAATATTACGTAGTGAGTAACAGAGTTGTAAACTAAAATTGCCACACCTCCACCTATTCCTCTCTCCCGAGGCCTGTCCTTTCTTTATATGGTATAGCCTTGGGACAGAAAAGCGAATATATATTGTGTAAAATGTGTCTCGTTAATTGCCGCGATTTTAATTCCATGATGAGACAAATAGTCTATAAATTAGTCCTATTTTGAGCTCAAACTACGTGGATTCCAGAAAACAAAACAGTGTATGTGTATTTCGGGGTTGTTTAATGTAGCTGCATTATTTTGATTTGTCAACATGACCAAAATTCTTGACCACCTGAAGCGATAATGAAATCGAGGCGGTAATTTTTTTCGCGCATTTGCATCTCGCTGTTCGTTAAAATGCGTATTAGATTGCAGAAAGGCTGCACTATGTTAGTCAGCTCTGGGTGCTGGCTGACATGTGGATCGCTGCCAACAGCAGTTTGGACGGACGATCTGTATGACTGCGGGTCAAACGACAGAGGTGTTGTTCCCATTGAGCGCGGCTTCGTACACCATCGGAGGGTTGGGTCGCGGACATTCGATTACTGGCGTCTGCTGGGAAGGCAGCCTCGTTCTGGAGCCATTCGTGCCTGTTTTGTGTGTGTACAGGCTGTGGTTGTTGACTCTGAGCCCAGCAAGGCACAAATGTATTTCGCTGTAGCTGTTGAGGGCGCCCCCCGAGACCCTTGTGGGACGTACTGAGCTCGCGGTTTGCGTCTCTCAGGCTGCTGTGCGCTCGTTTTCGTCAATAGCAGCTCGTAACTGCTATTGGCGAGCTTGCCTTCTCTCAGGTGCTAAACGGCTCCACTTTACCCTGTTTGGCAGCCCCTATAGTTAGCGCAGTGGTTTAGACCACAACCTATACACTTCACTTTGCTGCAGTCATTTTAAATTTCACGCGTTTGTGGTGTGCAGGCCACTGCGGTATCTACCCCTGGGTGCTGCATTACAACCAGCTGCCATGTCACTAAAACGCTGGCAGCGAGAGCACTGAGCGGGTCCATTCGGATGTTGTAAGTCTTCAGCTTAATTCTGAAAGCCCACGAAGTTTTTTTTCAAATCATGGTAGGGCCCTGTATTCGTCCCATGGGGGAGTTCAGTGACGATTTTGTTGTTTGCTCGCCTGTTTCTTTCTCTGATGAACCAGCTTCTCATCCCAAGCATTTATGGTCGCTGGAATTTCTCTTGTGGAATTCCATTGGGGTGTCTGCTTGCATATGGCAGATCACGAGTTTCACCGGTCTGCTGGTTGTCGCAGCAGACTGTGCTCGCATCCCAGTTGTTTGACTACACGCACTGAAATCGTGAAGTCATTCACTGAGATGGTGTGAATACGAATGCTGTCTGCCCCTACACAAGCAGCAATCCGTGACAGGATCATGTTCTTGTCCGGTTTCTTTTGAGTGCGGGATACTTCTGCTCTTTCGTCGGATAGACTATGAAGGACTTAATTTGTGGGTGTTTATCCTGTAGAGGCTGTTGGGTAGCTGACTCGCCTTGAGTTGTGCCCAGAGGAGGCTGTTGTCTGTCCTGAAGGGGCACGATTTGCGGGTTTTGAGCCTTTTCGTGTCTGACTGCGCATCTACATCTAGCATGATATGGGCAGCAGTTGCAGTGTCCTGCGCTTCCATGGAAGCACTGGGGCTTTCCATTTTCGTGTCTGACTGCGCATCTACATCTAGCATGATATGGGCAGCAGTTGCAGTGTCCTGCGCTTCCATGGAAGCACTGGGGCTTTCCATTTACGGTGGTCGCAAATAGGTGAATTCTTACTGGCGCTAACAGTATTTTACTTCGTTGTAGTGGTGTGCACCGTCCAAGGTCCGCCACTTCTGACCTCCCCCTGTACCGGAGACAAGGTTAGGGAATGGTGGGTGACACGCAGCTTTGTGTGTTTCTCACTACTGTATTTGCGGATATTGTAAATGGAAATAGCTAAAACCTTTTGTTATCGCGTTAAAAAAGGCTACTCAGCTTAACCTTTTGGTTTCGCCTTGAAAAAGGCTACTTATCTTCAACTCCGAGCGTGTGGTAGCAATAAGAAGTGCTAAATACACTACTCGTGTGGAGCTCTCTGCGGCTATTTCCTCGTCCGACGAGCGCCCAAATCCCGCTACACAAGCGTGAGCACCTTCACAATTCTGTGTGCCCTCCGGCATGCATGATAGTAGCTAAGTCAGTTGGAGAATGGAATGCGTCTCAGGTCAAGCCCTACACGCCGTATATAGGGCTTAATGATCAAAATTGAGCGTCGCGGCTGATCAGGGTTGTCTGGTGTCATGGCCGCAATTGTAGACATGGGCACACCCCAAAAGAATAAGGGTCTAGATAGAATAGCATAGCAAACCTGGCAGAGCGGAGAGAGCCGTGGAAATCCTATGCGACAGTCGCGGAGGATAAATGTAATATCCTTTTACTGGATTACGGCCGTATAAAGTAGGTATTTCTTAGTTCGGGAAGAAAGACTTCTGTGCGTATGATGCGGGGTGAAATGTAATTAGTGCACAGTTAGTGTGTAACCAAAGTCTCGCTGCGCGGCACTGGTGGCAGGGGTCAGAACTGAGCCCCCCGTCCATCCGATGCCAATCATCTTGTTGGCGCAGGCGCCCTTGAAGTTGAACTGCTGTCAATACTGCTGCGCAGACAAACCAGCACGGCAGTATTGACAGCAGCTATTGAATGCAGGGCCTCTCCTGCTTCTCGTCGAGTGATTCGTAAAACTGGACAGCTCAGTCATGGCACCTACTCTATCTTCACTCTTCCGTGCCGACATCAATGTCTCCACGCCATGGGTGAAGGCGAGTAACTGCGACGGAGGATCCACCCCCTCCCCATACTCTAAAATAGTCCGTCGGTCTAGGAGTTCGTGAGATATCCGGGACCTATCAGTGGTGGTGGCGAATCCGCTGGCCCAGGAGTGAAGGCTGACGTGATACTTCCAAGGTCCGATGCATTCTATTCCATTCATCACGCATCCGTAATCGGCAGCTGGCAGAATGCAGCAGTGAGGATCGCTACATATCGCATGTTTCAGCACCTCGATATCGCCCTCCCCACCTTGATCGTTGGTCCGCGGACTGGTATTGGGATATTTCCAGCCACCCCAGAGCCTGGGGATCCCCTATCCACCACCTGGGGACGCGACGAGTTGCGGATATTCACCGCACCCAAGCTTCCATGGCACCATCGTACTCGCAGAAGCATCTCGCCTTCGCTGGTCCTCATTGCGTGGGCAGATCCCAGAGATGTTCATTCCACGACAGCTAGGCTCGTAGCACTTGGCCGAACGGAGTAAGACCTTAATATACTGAGGTTCGAGTACATGACATGGCGTTGCGCAAACGCGGAGAGTAGGGAGTAGGATGGTATCAGGGTGGGGATCCAAGGATAAAGCAAGAAATGGGAATCTAAGCAACGAAGAAGACCGTGCTGTAGTTCAGTAACGCTAGAACGAACCACTCCTGATGCAAGTGGCATCTTAAAGGCAAAAAGATGGTATGCAATAATAGGGTAGGCGCCATTATTATTTTTATAATGGCAGGAGGTATTAACACCATTTTTTTTAATAGGTTGAAAATCTCGGAAATACTAAACACTATCCGGAGAATCATATTTAAATTCTATGCCGTTTCTTATATTTTGCAAAAATTCAATTTCTAAACGCTATTTTCAAGGGCGATTATCTCCTTTGGTAACTTATTTTTCACAAGGAATCATCTCAATAAAATTTTCTGGTGAGTTTCTTAATATCCTGCGTGTGTGTCTGTATTATTGTATGTGTGTGTGTATGTATGTATGTATGTATGTATTGCTATGCTTTGCTGTGCGAACAGGGCGACACAAAAAATCAAGTTCAAACTAACAACACAGCGTCAAAGACGCACCAGCAGAACCAAAATGGAAAACTGCCTGAAAGCAGAGTTTGAACGCAACATAATATGAATCAAAAATATGCATTCATTAAAATGTATGGGTTGGCAGAACGTCACTCTATTTTTTCTTTTATTTTTTCAAGTATACAGTACACTGAATTCTGTAAGTATACATTAGCTTATATTTCATTTGAAGTATATTTTTCTATTTTAGTACTAAATTACAAAGGTACCTATATATATATATAATGCAAAATTTTATAAAAGATTAATACTGTAATATTTGCTTTGAATACATCTGCAAATTCAAAAATTACCATTTCATGATCTGTTTTTACAACAAACGCTACTCATGAAAAAACTTTAATAGGTAGAGTAGCCGTAACCCATTTTTGTCCACGTCTTGCAGAATTTGCATTATTCTAAAAATGCTTTCCAAACATTTAAAATTTATCATAGGCTGGCACAAACAATTAAAACTGATCTTAAAACAGCCTTCTGTAAAAACTTATTTCATTTAAGGACAGTTTTAGTTACAGAAATGTCACATTAAATTTATTTTCCTGTTTTCTTTTGTCTTCCTTAGTTTTTCTTCTGAAATTTATCACCATTTTGGAACATATTCAAGGAAACTTTAAAGAATCTAAAATTGTCATCATGCTCTCCATAAATTACATTTTCCATTAAAAACCATGCCCACTCAGTCCTAAAATGCTAAGTGCAAAATTTTGCTTAAAAGCTACCGAACCAATCAGGGAACATCCTGCATTACGATTAGCCTGAAGGGCTTTTTAACTACATGGTAAAACATTTCATGTACTTAACTGTCACGATCTCGGGAGTCAACTTGCCCCGAGGCAGCCTCCGGGGGTAGTCAGATACAGGTACAAAACACCAATCAACACGTATAGAACATTTTAAATATTCGGCCTTTTTTAGAAATCACGCGTGTGATGCCGCCTATTTCGTAAATGCCACTCAGCGCAGCGACCCATAGCGACGGTGCTGCCCTCAGCCGAGGCCTTGAGGAAATTCAGCCACCATGCCATTTTGCTAGTTGACATTGCATTTGATGAATGTGCTGCTGCTTCCACGCCGGTAACCTGCAGTGCCAAACTATTGATCGTGTCGCTCACGTAATGATAGATCAGAGTTTCACCCCACCAGCACACAGGAATGAAGGTGTGGTAAAAACGCTTATATTGTCCACACTATTAATGTTCTTTATGAAAAAACGTAAATGTATTTTCTGACGGAAAACTTCGGTGTGTGCGGGAACACGTCATGGCGTAGGTGACAAATGGGTCAGGTTCCCCTCGGCCGTCGGAAGTTGTAGTAGCGAAAATGAGACCATCTCTCTCATCCTACTCCCCTTGAAGGAGACAACAGGTGAAGTTCCTCGATACAGGCAACAACAGTCACCTATACCGTCGAAAATGGCCAGTTCTTGGCCGGACACCCGACAATTCTCCATCTCCAGGCACACCATCAGATTTAACGAGGCTCCTCCCTCAGCCACCCAGCTCGAAACAGAACCAAACAACTTCCGGCAGCATACAGCATTATCTCATTCGAGACATTCCAAATACTGAATCAGATCCCAAGTATTCCCCAAATATGGGGAAAATATGTGTAACTGTCCTAGATTAGCGAATATTTCCATTATCTCTTTGCAAAGAGTGGTCATTTACATTCAAAAAGAACAATTACAACACCTTATACACTATATGAGCATGAAAGACTACCAAAGAAATGAGCATGGAAAATCTTACAAACTACATAAAAATGAAAACCCTATGAAATGAGCACGAACATATTATAAACTACATGAAGATGAAAGCCTTATGAAAGGAGGATGAACTGGCGAAGTCGGCTCCTGAAATCGACTCGATTCTAAAAACAAAACCTATCTAAAGCACAAGAATATACATCCAGATGATACCAAATGATACACATGAAACACGTTATACAAAATAAACAAGATAATGATGAACATTATATGAACCCTAATAGATTCCCAAGGAGTAATTATGGTCCACATATACTATCTGAAAATTAAACCTCTTAAATGTTATCAATATGGGTTGCTGTTTTATCAGTTCCTTTCTAGATACATCTATGCACGCACTGGTTTTACCTAAAAAGTCTACACCTAATAATAGTTCATGGCTAAGTTCCGGTAACACTTGAAACTCAAATTTCATGAAAAAAATATATATTTTTATTTTAAACTGAGCTGCACTCTGAGAAGTGACAACCCCTTTATTACTGAATAAAAACCTATTTGTTCTCTTTTAAAGGTACTAATTAATCCTTTAGGCATATAATGCAACAGGAAATTAAAAAATTTTTGATAGATCAACGAGCAGATGGCCCCTGAATCTAGCAAGGCGGACACCTTAACCTGATCTGCTATTATTACAAGGACGTACAGCAAACCCTATTTTCTCTCAAAAAATAAGCTGCTTATACTAGACACGCCCATTAGATTATCCCGTTGGGAACAGTTTGTCCTAATATGCCCCGTCTGATGGCAATAGAGACATGTAATATCTTTAAAATTATTTTGGGAAACACTTTCAGTTCCTTCTGTTTCTCCTATTTGTGTAGCACTAGCCCTAAAGTGTCCTACACTCTTGTTTTTATCAAAATTGACAGAAAACAATGCCTCTTAATGGAAGCAATCAATTGCTGAATGATTCTTTTTGCCACAAATGAAACAAGATTTACTTAAATAGTTTTTTCGTTCTTCATATATAGATACAGATACTTCACTAGCTACTAACCTAAAACACATCTGATATAAACGAGAAGTGTACAAATTTTCGTCCCAAGCTGTACAGAAAATAGATTGAAATTTCTTCTGGGACCTTAAATGGTGCTGCGGCATAAACTAATTGCAGTGGGCAGAAATTCAACCTAATTACCGTATTCAACCCCAACGAAGACTATTACCACTGAAGCTAAATTAATATCTTTCAAAATAGGGATTTTTGGAGGTTAATTCAGAGCGTATGTGATGCAAGGCTTTTAACATTGGTTCGAACTCACCCCCGCCAGTTGCGTCATCATCCCCATTATCTCACCTAACGAGTGCACAATTCTGTAATCCTGTCAGTGTCCAAACCTTCTTCCCCCGCTTCCTTTAATAACTTGGTCTAGGCAGCCTTGCTGAGTTGTTGGATCCAACCTGTCGACATTTTGGTGGATTACCACTTGCACAGAAAAAGATGAGAAAAATATTGTTGACAAAGACTCTCTTGGGATAAAAATACAGTACCTTGCAGTGTTCCCTCTATGGTTTGCCAAACCTAACATACATATTTCACAAATGGGGGGGGGGGTATATATATAGCAAAAACTCTGCAAACTAAAGCAAAGTGCGCAGGGAAATTTTTGTGATGCCCTGCTACGCAAACAAGGTGATACGAAAAATCGAGTTCAAACAAACAGCACAGCTTCAAAGACGCGCGAGGGAAAACTACCTGAAATCAGATTTTAAATGTAACATAATATGTACCAAAAATATTCATAAATTAAAAAGCGTGTGGGTTGGCCAAACTTCACTGTATTTGTTTTTTTTTCTTTCTTCCAATTATACAGCACATAGAATTCTGAGTATTCATATGTTTATCTTTCATTTGAAGTATATTTTCTATCTTGGCGTAAAATTTAAAAGGCGCATTTATGTGTGTTTGTTTGTATATATATATATATATATATATATATATATATATATATATATATATATATATATATATATATATACACACACACACATATAATGTGCCAAATTTCGTAAAAGATTACTGCTGTAATATTTACTTTTACTACATCTGTAAATTAAAAAATTACCACCACATGATCTGTGTTTACAACAAACACTACTGATGGAAAGAAAACTTTAATAGGTAGAGCAGCCATAACCCATTATTGTCCAAGTCTGGCAGAATTTACATTATTAGAAAATTTTCCAAACATTTTAAATTTATCATAGGCTTGCACAGGCAATTAAAACTCATCTTAAAATAGCCTTCTGTGAAAATTTCTTTCATTTAAGGACATTTTCAGTTACAGAAATGTCACGTTAATTTTACGTTCGTGACGTTTTATTTTGTCGTCCTCAGTATTTTTCTTTTGAAACCCATCACCATTTTGGAGCATATTCATGGAATCTTTAAAGAATATAAAATTCTTAACATTTCACTTTACATATCTGAACAGTCTGGCATGAATCAATATCGCAAGATAATTCAAACTTACATTTATTTATTTATGAAGTACTTAAATATACTTCAAATATATTGAAAATTGTTAGCTACTTGTTAGACTTGGATATAAACTGTGAGCGAAGTTCTAGCGAGTCTGATCACAGAGTCATACGCACTGCAATAACGGTCCGATTCAGAGGCCACAGTAGCTGAGCGGTTAGCCTGCTCGCCTCCCGCCAAGGCGAACTGGGTTCAATCCCTGGCCGGTCACTCCTAGATTTTCGCATGTGCCATCATTCCACCAATAAGTCACTTTCGTTCATCAGTTACTCATTTTAGATCGACTCCCAGCAGACGACTGACGCCAATTGCAATTGGCTGTTTAGTCGGCAGGCCTCCACCCCTCACCAATACTCATTCCGCCATCTTGAATTTTTCGGTCTTCATTTGTTTCGAAGGCCGCCATCTTGGTAGACTGTTTATAACATGTGTTCGACCAATTAGTCGCTATTGCTCCACTGATTACTCACCTCCTTTCGATGCCATTTTGGTATGCTCTCACTTTATAAAATAATAATTGTAAAAAATTATTTAAAAATTGTTTAAAAATTCATTAAAAAATTTATTTAAAAAATTTTCCATTTATGAGGGCCGCCCTGCCGCACCACCAATTAGTCAACTCTGCTCCACCTACTTCCCTATTTTCCCAATGGCTAATTTCTCGAGTGTCGTCGGAAACCTTCATTCCACCAATGTTTCTCATTGGCTAATTAGACATATCTGTTCCACCCGACCAATCAAGTGGTTCAGTTCCACCCCCTCCCAAGGTGCGGAAAATATATTTTTTTTATAGTTTTTTACTGTAAACAAGTACATGTTCGTACCCATGAGCGAATACACAACAGCCCTTAGGCCTTGGGAGTGATATAAATAAAGGACGAACAGTTCAGCAAAACTAGCAAAGATTTAATATAGTAAAAATTATACGTTCACATTAAATGTTAGTTGTAGCAGGATTGTTTCGACAAAATATCAATCTCGTCGACCCAGGAATCATCACTCTTCGAGTGACCCAGCCACCGTACGTACACATGTCCATTACATTATTTCAGCATCTTCTCCACCAAGTACACGTTTGGAGATTGTGTAGGCCAGATCTCTGTGGCGTGATATCCGCCAATGATGGGTTCGCCACGTAGGTCTTCGAGGTAAAACATGCGTGGGTAAACATGTTGTATACGCATATACACCCCACCATGTACAGCTCTGCAGACCACTTCTGATGGAAGCCTTTCTGGAAAATTCCAGGTTTTTTTCGAAATCAACACCAAGTCACCAATCTATGTTCGATGCATGAAGTCCTTCTTCACGTCTCTGGACTTTATACGAGTGGTAGAATGAACGGTAGAATTATACTCGCGTACGAGTTTCGGGAGTTGTGACAGCCACTTGTAGTTTCCATTCGCCGTGAAAGATCTCCACAGTTTAGATTTTGGAGTCCTGTGAAAACACTCGACGATGCTCGCCTTGAGTCCAGAGAATGTGGAATAGTGGTTGGTGTTATATTTCTTCATCAATTCACGGAACACAGCTTTAAAGTGTTCTTTATCGTCGTCGGTGTGGAGGTATTTCGCTACGCGCTCTTCGCGTAATACACTCGCCACAGATTACGCTATATCGCAAGCATTCTTCGATTTGAGCAGTCTGGCCAAAACATACTTGGAGAACGTATCGATCATGGTCAAATGTAGCGGTGGCCTGTATTCGCACGAGCAAAGTCTTGCATTTCGATCGGGTTGGATTGGAAAGTATTGTCCAGCCCTTTCATAATGTATTTTATGAGTGGGTAATTTATCCTAGCGTATTTGTGCAGCTCGTCGGCAACTGCATACTTGCTCATCGCCAAAAGTAGACCGCCTCTGCGAGTTCTTCTATGGTGGAAATTATTTTGTTCGTGTGCGAGCGGTTGCCTACATATTGTGAAACGACCAAAAGTCTCAGTTTATCTACCAATCATTCACGATTTTCCGAAATTGCTTTATCGAGGTGTCCGACACATGTAACCAATATATTCTGGCTATGCCTCGTGACATCGATTTTCGTAGTCATTTGGACATTAAAAATTTAGTATCTCCTTCAATTCTTCTCGTCTCTGTACATTCGATACGTTGATCAAGTATATTATTCATGCCTCCGTACCTCCTATGTGCTGGTAGATAGTTACCAAATCTCCAACCACTTCATTCTTCACACTTTCCAATTTTCGACCAATAAGAGACAAATCTTCTCTATGTGCAGGGTAGAAGCAATTCTGACCACATTCGAGGTCTTAGTGACGATAGATGTCACCAAATTTGGAAATGCTTCCGTGACTCATTGTTACATTCTTAGGATAAACTGATTGAATCCTTACCTGAACCTTCCCTTATGTAGTCGACAGTCCTAACAATCACCAATATACAGAACTTTTCTTTCCAGCACAAGGCATACGTATATTTGAATTCCGCAAATGCCATGTCTATATTGTCATGATCGTCGTATACGTGCAGCAAATTCATGTCTCGTCCATGCGAAACAGCACCATCACATTAACGTTATCGCAAAGCAGTTATTTGGGTACTCGTTAATAAGTCTGGCCGAGGTACACACAGTCCACGTTCGCATGCCGTCCCATACTAAAGTATTCTTGGATGCAAGTCTGTTTTTCACAGGCAATGTCATCAAGAACAAATATCGAGTTTGTAAGAGCTTCGCTTAGTGGTTAGACGGATTCGTTATCGCTGCAGGGGGAATATTTCATACCCTCCACAGCCTGCAGTACTCATGCCAGTTGCTGGTATTTCGGTTGCTGGAGCGATTTCAAATAAACAAACACGTTCTCGAACCTATGACCAATCGGTTCCTCCAGCAGGCTCAGTAGGACGTACGTCCCGATGGACTGCAAATCAGGCCTCGCACGCTAGTAGGCAACAGATCACTGTGGCGTGATTTGTGAGAAATATCTTCATCTTCAACATGAATGCGTATAGATAGAGTAACATCTTCCTTGACGATCTGTATACTGTTTTCTTTCTGCTTGGTTTATTTCATACATTGGAGGATCAGGAGGAGGAGGCAGCATATACAAGTCATTTGATAACATTAATTACGTTTTAGAATGTATCTTTAAATGATCACTCCGAGAAAACTGTCTCTGGCAGAATTTGCACTGAAATGTCATATTGGAATATGCGATATGTCCTTACTGATTAAAATCTAGCTGATACTGAAGCAAAAAAGTATAAAAGAAGAATATTTATTGTTTGTAGATCAGTTTAATTCGTTTTGCCGTATCCTATATATATATAGGATACGGCATATATATATATATATTCTCCTATGTGTTTTCTTCTAAATGAACGTGTCTTTGGGTTTTCTCATCGTGCTCCCAATTACGAAGGTTTTATGATTTTTTCTGCATATTTAGAATTTTGGTAAAAGATATGTTTATTTTGGACAGATGGTAAGTAAGTTTAAGGTCCTATGACATCATCGAAGGCTAAGGTTAAGAGTTTAAGGTCCTATGACATCATCGAAGGCTAAGGTTAAGAGTTTTCACTATACAAACGTTTTCTTAACTTGTCAGGTTGTCAAGGAGTCTAAGACGTTCGATTTAATCTCGAGTTTCTTGTAAGGGTAGTGTGCGTTCGAATCCTAGGCAATGCAATTAATTATCAGACATAAGTATATTAAGACAGTCGAGATGGTCTCATTCGCAGTTCGTTTGTCGTTCGAGTAAGAGTTCTCTTTCTCTGACTGAGTTAGACTGACTTGAGACTTAGCTACATCATTTTTAGACATATAAAAGCAGCATGTGTGTCGTCGATACAAATAATCCTAAATGCCTTTCTCTCCTCGTGAAGGTATAGTGAAAACGATGGTTTTTTGTTCTAGCAGTCACATAATTTTTATTAGCTAATGTGACATATGGAAAGCTTAGATCACTTACAGCACTCGACAGAGTTACTAAACTCGCATACCTACCTATCTACAGAATTTCTTCTGATGTATGCAGGATATAAAATAAAGTGGGTTTACAAGAGAAATAGAAAAGGTGTATCCAACATTGAAAGATGTATTAGTGTAAAAACGAATGGTAGTTTGATGGATGAATTCGCAGGTTAGGTAATGAACAGGTTAGGTAATGAACAGGTTGATTGTCCTTCTTACAACACTAAATCGAGTATATTGCTCTTACATTTTCATTCTCAGCAGACCTATAGCGAGATAGTTGAAATGGATAACATACACTAATTTTTCTGTTTTGAAAACAGTACATAAGCTTGGGCCATGTAAGAACGGATGTAATTCTGCCAACGACTGTGGCGGAAGGGATCGTCATGAGTGTAATCATCTACAACGAACGGTTACTCTGCTAAAGATCTCATCAATGGTTGAAGACTTACCATCTGTAACATCGACAACATCGACGACAGCAAGGGCTTCTGAAGAGTCGCTACAAGCATTATGGTATCAATGTTGTTATTGTGGAAATACTTTTAGCCAAAGTTGAAATGTGCGCCGACATGAAAGTAATCATTGCTTGTTCAGTCCAGCATACAAGTCATTTCACTGTGATAAGTGCGATGCTGTGTTTACTCGTAGTGACGTCCTATATAGACATAAGAAGTGTAAAGTTACTGTTCCTTGATATTCGGGAAGCGAGTGCAAGTATTGCAGCAAGACATTCGCGACTAGGTTTAGCGCCAGACAACATGACAATAGTAACTGTCCATTTGCCATGAGCCACAAGACCTACATATGTATTAACTGCAACGCTGTATATGCGAATAAGCGTACCTTGACTGCTCACAATAAGATTTGTACTATAAAATTAGCATAAAGCATTAATACTTTTGGTGAATGGAGAATATGTTTGAGTGTATGTAAGATATACTATGTATTTTTGATAAGGGTGTGAAATAAAGCTAAAGTGTATGGAAAACAATTGTTTTTATTCATTTTGTCATCAATTTCTGCACCATGTAGGTGCAGAAATACTATGTGCTGACTTAGGCTATCTAACACCATCCAAATTAAAATAAATGTATAAATGTGTTTTGTGTAGCTATAGATATTGGCTTCACTATCATTTTTAAATAGTAATTAGAAGAGACATACTAGACTTTTTGATTAAATTATTTTTTAAGTAAAGAGTCATCTGTGAATAAAGGAAGGGAAGCCTCTAGTAATTAATGTGAGATGGGATATGTTTTCTGCGTTCTGTAGCAATTGCTTTGACAATATATTGGGCGCTTGAGATCGTATCTGACTTAATATGAAGTATAAGTCTGCATGGTGATGATGGTGATGACGATGAAATGTTTGATCTGAGTAATTCGCTGGAATATTTCATTGGAATGATTATATGATTGTTGTTTTCTCATGGATGGTGTGAAGAAAAGCACTTGGTATAAACGATATGGTCTAATGGAATGGATTGTAGATATTGAGTTTTGCTATGTTCTGTTCGGTTATTTGAGGTATTACAAGTTAGAATGTTTGCCTGGCAGAATATGTAGAAATGGATGTTAGGCGTGGTTTTTTTTTTATAAGCAGTGAGTATGATGTGAACACAGGCATTATGAGTTAAATATTTTTTCGATGGGTGGTAGTCATAATGAACGGATCGAGGTTTAATACATCTTGTTTGTGTGATATGTTAATTTTGCTGGTAATTTATCTTTGCAAATGGATGGTATGGTGTAATAGTGTGTCTGGTCAGAATTTGGAATATTTTGATGGGTAATTGCTATGTTCTGACAGTATGGCATGGTGGTATGTTTGTTATTAGATGATGTTATGGCCTGTCTAAATGGATGGTGTGGCATAATAAGGTCTGTAATTGCTATGTTCTGACAGTATGGCATGGTGGTATGTTTGTTATTAGATGATGTTATGGCCTGTCTAAATGGATGGTGTGGCATAATAAGGTCTGTAATTGCTATGTTCTGACAGTATGGCATGGTGGTATGTTTGTTATTAGATGATGTTATGGCCTGTCTAAATGGATGGTGTGGCATAATAAGGTCTGTAAGTATTGATGATTGGAATGTTTTTTTTCTGCTGGAACATTTGAATTACTGGTTTGGTGATATGGTCTATTGGAATGTGATTTTGTTAAGGTTGGATCGTTGACCATGGTAAACTCTATGGGTGTTGGTATTATTTTAATGTGTGTGTGTTTTGCTATTACATGATGAAATGTTTTGCCAGAGAAATTCGCTGGACTATTTTATATGAATGATTATATGAATGTTTTATTGTCCTTGATGGTATGAACGGAAGCTTTCTAGTATAACGATAATGATGTAATGGAATGGATTGTAGGTAGTGTTCGAGAATTTTGGAATATTACAAGTTAGAATATTTTGTCTGAAAGGATATGTATAAATGGATTTTTGGCCTATTGGCTGGTAAAATGTGCGGATATACATCCTTCCGAATATGTGTATAAATATATTACTCGCCTTCGCGTGATATACGACTAAGGTATAAATGTTGTTTATTTCTTGTATGTAAGATGTATATGGAAATACATATTTTTTAAAGAGTTTTGCATAAATATTTTTAAAAAGTAATGCATTATAAACTTTATGATCTGTTTCATTACCCATGGTTGGATTTCAGATATGTTATATTCTTCCATTGTATGTTACTATGTTCAAGAAGGATATAAATGGTTGGTGTGTTTAGGTAAACCAGGCTGGCCGCAAGCAATGAAGAATTAGGTATTTACTTCATTCTGTTTGAGTGTGTGTGTGGGGGGGGGGAAAGTATAGTAAGAATGGATATTTACTTTTTACCATAGAAATGTTGGTTCGCATGAGTCGTTGACAAAACAATCAGTGACAGTCATTCGTCTGCTGAGCTGTTTGCATAGAGTTATGTGTGATGGATGAGATTTATGTATGTATCATGTAATGCGATAGCTTAGTACATATGTTCTGTAGCGAACGGTAAAGTTGCTATTTGCAAGGGTTTTATGGATACCCTCGCAGGGCGTCATATTAGGTGAAGGTGGTCTGGTCGGGTGGTGGGGAACAAATTTCTTGTCATCGACACGCACCTCCCCAAGCGGCAATGTTGGAACTAGTCTCGTCCTCCACTACCCTTTGCCTTCATCTCCTTTGCAAGTTGGTAATCCATACTCGCGTCTACCAAGAGATCTAAACTCTCGAGAGATTTGCTAGAGATGTGAGACCAGTTTATCTTGTTCTTATATTATTCTGATATGATAACCTGGTTATGGTCTTTGATTGACTGGTTTGGGGGTGTCTCTTGCTTGTATGGCCTATCAGTATGGCAGTAGCGATATCTTAAATGTGTGATTGGGACTTTGCAGTAGTTTGGGTTGATGATAGGCGGGAGTTTATTTTGATAAAATAACTTTGTCTCAGAGTGTGACATGCTTGAATGGCTATTAGACAGGAGGGCAGGAGGTATGATTACAGGTGTGATGGTTAGTGTAGACGATCGAAATGTATTACTTGAATATTATGTTGGTCAGTCTGATAATATGAATTGTATGTAGGCTCATCATTGGTAGAGGTGATTTTAGAATGTTTAAACCTTATGACCTCTCTGCATTGTTGTTATAGATTGTTTGTTTTGATCATATGTTATGTTTATGTCTGACTAGTATGTTTGTAATTGGTATGGTCTCTTGGAATGGCAGAAATGGGTGGAGTTACGTGATGGTATTGTCTGCTGGTGTGGGTTGCCTGTATGGTATGTTTTTTCAATTAGTACATATTGATGGTATAACCTATCACTATGTGTTGGTTGTACGGATAGTTTGCTTGTATGGTTGGTATTCGGTTGTTTTGGTATGGCAAAAGTGTCGTATCGATGTTGTGGGGAAAATAGTTTAATTGTGTAGTTGGTTCGTAAGAACGAATGTTTTGATGGGATGTTTACTTAGTATGAGAGGGGGTCAGAATGCTTAGCTGGTATTGTTGGTTATTATGATTGGATGGTGTGATATGGTATCTGGGAATTAAGAATATATGGGTGTCATAGATGGTTAAATTAATAGTATTTATGTATTGATAGTGCAGTTGGAGCTTATGTTTGGAATATTTGATTTGCTCGGCTGCTGGTATGGCTTGTTTATATGTGTAACTGGTGATGTAAGATGGACCGAAATGGCAGTCAATAAAGTTGACTGTTATGATTGATTAGTAAGTCTGAGATATGGTGGTTGATATGGTCTGTATCGTTAGTAGCATGAATAAGGTATGCTTGGGTTAGAAGGATTGATATAGTTTCGGCTGTATGTTTATTTGTTTTGTATGGTTATTTGCTGTGGTGGTTCGTTGGTATATTCAGATGGTGTAGTATGTTGGCATGTTGGTTTTGTATGGCTTTGGACATTGCAAGGCTGAGGCATGCTAATGTCATGGTGAAAGTAATTATATATCTGTTTTAGTACTCAGTACCAATGGGTTATCTATATGGTTGTTAAGTATGTTGGAGATATGTTACCTGGTAAGTTTTGTTCGAGATGCTACTGGTATGGATGGCTGGCATAGTTAACTAGTGTGTCGGCTGATAGAATGATTTATATTAATGGCTGGAATGATGGAGTCTTGTTACCTAGTATGTTTTGTTTGGTGAGGTTAATGGATGGCATGGACTGATGTAAAATGAGTATTTGTTATATTGCATTGTATAATTACATTGCGATCTGTGGGGCATGGCTGAAGTATGCTGGAGTTATGGTTGGTATAGTACACAGTACTCCTGGTCTGCAGGGTTACTCATATTTTGTTTCGCATGTCTGAGCTGTGGTGGTCAGAATTTTATTGGTGTGGATGGTTGATAGAGTGATTTGTGTTAATATCTGGTATTATATTTGGCTGATGTCTGATGGTAATGATACTATGGCAGACATATTGGAGTTATGTTTTTCGGTATATTTTAATGGGTGTGGGCTGAGGTATGCTTGAATTCTATTGGATGGTATGAGTGATGTGTATATTTAGTCTGGTGATGGTTGGTATATTCAGGTGGTTTATTTGATGGGTAGTATGATATTTGACTGGGGTATGATGGTAATGTTTTATGACAGAAATTTTGGAGTTGCGATTTTTGGTATATTTTAGTAGGTGGGGGCTGAAGTGTGCTTGGATTCTAGTGGACAATATGAGTGGTGACTGTATATTTAGTCTGGTAATTGTTGGTACAGCAGATGGTATGGTATGGTTGGTAGGAAAATTTTGGGAAGGCTTGTGTTGGCTGAATGTTTGATGTATACGTGAGTTATAGTGTGTGATACGTGTGGGCCATTTTGGGGCCATTTATGGATCATTTGAGGGTCATTATAAGTTATATAGGGATAATTATGGGATAATATGGGTCATTTATTTGTAATTATGGGTCATTTTGGCATAATTTAGGGGTCAGCACCACACTTACCACTGCAGGCACCACAGTTAGCACTGCCTTCACTACAGTTAGCACCACAGGCACAGCACTTAGCAACACATGCACAGCAGTTAGTACTACAGGCACTGATTTTAGCACCTCATGTAGGATAAAGGAACAGGGGTCAGTCTGGAATATAAAATCTGCTTGGTACACTAAGGTTATCGTGTTGTTATGGTGGGTGATTTTTTTTTCGGAAGATCTGTCTTGCGATTGTTGGTGTATGTCCAATGGCGTGGAAAGTATGTGTGTGTAGGCGAGTCCTGTAATGCTAAGACATGCTTGAGTTAAAAGTGTTTGGTATGGGTGGTTATTTTATTTTGACTGGTGTCAGCCAGCATAGTGGATAGTATGAGAGGAATTTTATTGTGTCACTGGTATGGGCTGTATGTTTGTGTTGTATGCTCTGTGTGGACGAATGGTCGAAGTATACTAGAGTTATAGTGGATGGAATGGTTGGTGGGTATAAGCGGTATTGGTTGGTAGAGCAAATAGAATGGGTGTTAAGTTATGGGCTGGCCTCAGCTGTATAGTTGCTCGAGTTATGATGGCTATTGTGCTTGCTGTATTGGTGGTGTAGTTGAATTGAATGTTATTCTTGGTTATAGGTGATGGGGTGCTGGGTGGTCTTGTATAACTTGGATTGTAATAGTAGGTATGGTGGTATTGTGACTAGTATATATTTGTCTGGTATTGACCAGTAGAGCAGAAAGTATGAGTAGTACGTAAATTTTTGGTAAGGTCATTGTGAGTTCTAGTAAGATCGATGTGTATATTTCGTCTGGTGTTGGTTGGTAGAACAGAATGCAGGGATGTTTCTGTTTTGGCTGGTCTGAACTCTATAGTTTCTGTAAATCTGTGTTACGACTGGCGGTATGGTGTCTGCTTGCGAGTGTATAAAAGCAACTAGTTTCCAGTTAGAAAGCTTAGTTTGACAGTAGCAGTCGTGAAATACAGTTCGTTTAAGCTCGTGTAAGGCAACTGGAATATATTATGGAAGCAAAGGTTTCTTGTCCATCAATGCCTGAGGTTAGCACAGAGTTATCTGCTTCTTCGGATGAGACACCTGTGGAAGCAGCATCACCATCGATGACATCGTCAAAGCTTCCTTGCTGTTTCTATGAAAATATTTTTGCCTACAGCCATGGTGCTAGGGAGCATGAAATAACTACTTTGATAAGGGGGCCTTCGTGTGCTATGCAGCGATGAATAAGTGCAAGCATCTGTTCAAACATAGTGACATGCTGAAGTGACATAGCAAGAACTGTAAAGTACGAGTTTCAGCAGCTAAGAAACAACCTGTACTAACTGTTGGTGAACCCACATCGAGCGGAAATTGAAGAAGGTCCTATAAAATACGATGTTTGGCTGGAGTGTACCTACGAAAAGTCTCAGCCTTTGGATGAAGCCATCAGTCGCCGAGCATCAAGCCTGCGAATCAAACACTGTACAATGTTGATAGTATACCAGGGGCTGTAGAGACCTTGAAAGAAAAACTTTGCAGTGAAGAAGGAGAATGTATGAACAAGGGTTCTGGTTGGACATTGGCTAGCATAGACTGCGTTGAGCCACGTATAAGCAGATTATATTTCCTATGTGGAAAGTGACTCTGCTGGTGTAAAGACACTATTTGAATGGTGCGGAAAATATTAGGTTTCTATTTTTATGTTTGTAGTCTGAAGTAAGTAAATATATTATATAAATTTTAAAAATTTGTTTAATTTCTTGCTGGTCTTGTAGCCTACTTCCTTGTTATATAGAGAATATGTCGGTGCTTGGTTTAGTTACATAAACATAAATTTTATTAGATCCGAATAGGATAATTATGTCTGCAAAAATAGTTGAGGCAGTGGTTAATTTTCAGGTTCTGGCATTGTGTAATATTTAAACTTGAAGATAAAAGATCAGAAATGAAATTAAGAGAACTTTTTGCTGTACTCTACATTTAATGTCAGTATAACATTTAAAAAAATTAAAATTAAATAAATTTAAAAACAAAAATATGCTATGAAACAAATATTATTTTAAGCTAATTACTATAGTTATTAAGGGCTTCAACATACATTCCTCGAGCTAGAAATGTTACTTGGTTACTGAATTTCGCAAGCCTTCCTCCTAAGAGTTAGTAATATACATTCATCTGTAACTATAAATATTCTCTTGCTTACGAGCACGACTTAATGCACAATTATTTAAAAATTATATATATATGTATGTGTGTGTGTGCGCGGGCGCATAGGCAAATATGATTCAGACCTCAACTGAAAAAATAACGAGATGTTATAATACAGAACAGCGCTTGCCTTTAAATAAACATAAACTGTTCTAAAATAAGACATTTTATATAAATTGATTGAAAAAATATAACGAAACATTTAATACATTAAAAATATTTATATAATTCTATGAAGGAATTCGTCAATTTCGCATTGGATACCATTATACTACTATTACGCATTGCTTCATGTCGTGGGTTTAGTGGCTGAGCGGATAGCATGCTCTACTCCTAACTCAAAGTTTTAGGGTTGGAATCCCTTCCCAGCATAAGAAATTTTTCTGTTCTTAAATTTTATCAGTTTTCATGGGAAAGTGCGAAATTTAAATAATTTAATTTTTTAATGGATTTTGTATTAAAATGCATTTTGGATACATTTTACTGTACTTTTAAAAGACTTTTTGATGTTTCTTCAAATGATAAATAAAATACCAATTTTATTAACATAATTCTAATTATTTATAATCGCATAGACTCCTAGATGCTTGCACTTGTTTTGGAGGTCGTCAACACTCGGCCCTTCTTCCCCGATGCGGTGCATACCGATATCAGTGCACACTTTCTAAGTGCACATCAGTGCACACTTTCTAAGTGCACATCAGTGCACACTTTCTAAGTCACAACAGGCGCGCCTGACTTGAGGGCCTGTTGGTGCATGCACCGTTACAAGGCTAGTCGACTTCATTTTCGTACACTGAAGAAATTAAATCGAAAAAATTTAATATTAAAAATATGTATAGATTTTTTTCAAAAATATTGATTGAAATATATTTAAAGTATTAAAATTTGAATCGTTTTTACAAAATCCTGCATGGAATGTACTTTACTATAATTTTTGTGTACAATACAATACAATACAACATTGTGTGCAGTAATTCTCAAACTATATTCCTGCTAAATCAGTATTTACTGTTTTGATTTCTATAAAGTAATTTCTCTGCTTCGTGATGCGCAGTAATTGGTATTCTATAAGATTTGTAGGTAAGCCTGTATAGCACAGAACACTCTTTGTAAAGCCTGGTAAGGCACGCCCCTACCCACCTTCGATTTCGAAAACTCCAATTTTGGTGGTGGGGCTTGAACCAACTCCCTTTACTTAAGGAGCAAGTTACTCGCCACTGTGTCTCGGATTCATCCGTATATCGTCCCCTATGTTAAAACGTTATCGATACTTTCAGTAATTTAATATAGTATTAATATGTGGTATTTTACCTTGGAAAAAGACCAACAAATAGATTTTATGGGGCTCGGAGCGAAACTGAAATTTGTTCGGCTCTTAACTACAAGGAGTATGTTGTTCCCTAGAAAAAAAAAAGTGTCACTTTGTAAATATGAGGAAAATGAATGCTGCCATTAACTCATTCACTTTTTCGGAGTGTTTTTTATTATCGTTACATTCGGTTACTTATTTTTGTCACTTATATTTTATTCAAAGGCAACCACGTGAACATACTCATAATTTCCAAAACACTTTTTAAAATTTAGCTGTCTAAAGAAAAAATGTACGATTATAAATTGTGTCTTAATAAATAATTCTGAGAATTTATAGAAGGATATAAGAGATAATTACATACTTGTACTATCGCAGCTAAACCACAAACATTAAAAAAACCTGTCCTGTACTGTTACAAAATTAATGTTGTAAACTGGTAACTGAGGGGGAAAATATTCGCTTCCAACCATATCAACATGCACTTTGCCATATCGTCCCAGGTAAGAAGTGGTCCTCACGATAAGAGGATTTTCGGAATTTATAACTAATCGGTCATTAACACACATTTTACTTGAACTACTGAGATGGTATCAGAAGTTTACTAAATATCAGTGCTCCTGGCCGAATTTTTATATAGCAGTGTAGCTGTTGCTTTGCAAGTGTACAAATACGACAGGTATACAACAATTTTTTGTAAATTTCCAAATTTGATTTAATTGCAAAAATATTTCAGCCCTGTTTACAAAACAAAACAAAAAATATACTGTGTGCAAACTCTACCAGATCAACCTCGATTGGAGTACCCCACACTGGTGTCGGTCTTGGAGCTAAGTTTCGATACTGAAACCTGAGAAATGCGCACCATGCTTAAATGTGAAATCTCAGCCTACGACCACGGGAGCTACAGCAGGAGCTCGGGCAGGATATCGTGTGGCCATCCCACATATCTGGAAGGGTGACCCGAGTAGGTATGCGGCGTCATCGCTGTCAACTTCTTCATAGATGCTATCACCGCTTCAGCAGCAAGAGAGTCACAAGCGCCCCGACATCTGTGGATACTGATGAATTTTGAAATGGCAATGATGAACTTCGCTTCCAGTGTCTATGTTACAGAGCTTCAGCGCAATGCTCCCAGGAAGCCAGAGTGTGAGATGTGTGTTTATCTAGGACACCTGAGAGCCTACTGCCAACAATAGCAGCACAAACAGCAATAGCAGAGTAGGCAGCGAGAGGTAGGTGAGAGTAAAACACCTTCGATAAAATTGTAAACTCCGAAGTTAAGGGGTAAAGTCAGATGAATGCAGGAGGAAGGACTTCTTAGAGGTATGTTCAGTGAAACAGGACTAGGATGCCATATTGGTGGAAGGGAGTCTGAGTAATGTTCCGTATCAGATGCCAGTCATCTGCGGGCCTTCCCGCTGTGTTCCCCCGACAGCAAGGAACACTGCTATTTGAATATGGAAATGAGAGAGACCAAACCAATTACAGGTGAGAGACGAGTGCGCTTGCATCTTGATTACCATATCCTAGAGCACAATGTTTGTGTAGTATAAACAGAGGATGAAAATATATTCAGGGTTTGATGTAATACAGTACATAGGCTGGGGTGCCATATTAGTAATCGATTTGGGGTGCTACGGACAGGCAGTTCCGACTTTGTAGTGTCAACATGGCAGTTTATGTCCTCGAAAATGAGCTGCCTGGAAGTATGTTGTAAGCCCTGCGTCAGCTGCTTTTAGCGAATTTGCCATTGCAGTCAGATGTTATGGGATATTTGTCAGACATTTGGCTCTAATTGTACATGCAGATAAAGCTGGCATCCTGCCAGGTTGTGTCTTTGTAGCAAGGATTTCAGTCATTTCAAACTATGTCAGTTTGACCATTAGGATGTGTGATTTGACTGACAGTGGCATTCGCCTTGAAGGATGGGGGGGGGAGGGTTATGATAGGGGCTGGAACTCAAACATGCCGTTATTTCTCCTTGCTTACCAGTCGGCAGTTTACGAATCTATAACACAGGTAACACCATCAAGGATGTTGTTTAGGAGAGAGCTGTGCCTACTAAGTGATCTTCTGTGTGGATGGTTAATAGAAGAGGAAACTGTCGCTCCAGGATAGGCCAGTGAATTGTGTCACGCACTAGTCGGCATTCATGATTTCGTTCAACAGCACCTCATAAAAAAGTTACTGGATGACGTATTTCTATGATTGGTAAATGTCGTGCAAGGTATTTCAACAAGTACAGCTGATGTGGCTGTACAATTGACAAAAACTAAAAGTGTACTGCCCGACGTAACAGAGATGTTATGAAGGCCCCTAAACGATTCTGAACCAAATCGATGTGGTGGTCTTCCCGAGTTTTGCCCAGGCTCTCGGGACAAGCCTGTGGTTGTTCACGTCGACCGAATAGCGCTCTGCAAATTTCCTGATGTTGCCAAATGTGTTAAAGACAAATCATATTTGCAGTGTAATGTGCAGCCACTTCACTTTCGTTCCCTCCTCCCCTCATGGTGTGTAGTGCAGTCCACCCAGGATGTCACCATAATCTGGAATAGAGGAGGCAAAACCACCACATGGGCCAAGAAATCTAGGATTGATGACACTCCCATGTCTCTGGAAGGATGAATTAGTCGGGAGACTTTACACTAATTTTCTTATCATAATCGCTCTCTGCATAGTTCGAGGTCCGAAGAAACGTCTGAGCCAGGCCACCTCATCTATATGAGCCATTATGTGCCTCTGTGTCAGCAGTTTTGAATGGCTATTAGATTCGGAGATGTGTAATAATAAGAACGATATGCGATGGCACAGTGACAATCAAGTGCTGTATTAGATCGTCTGGAGAACAGAGACTATCACTGGTTAGAATGTCTCTCCTTTAATTTATGTCGCGACCATTGGGAATGATGTTAATGCATGCAGTAAACATTTCGTCATGTATGTGAAACTAATTAGTGAAGATTATGTGGCTTTAGCTAGTGGAAAGAAAGTGATAAGGACTTTAATCGTAATTGACTTCGTCATTAAAATTGTGCTACCTGACAATCAAAATGTATCAATACCCGGGATAGGCAGACCATTGTACTTTAGTATTGTTGTGTTTATTTTTTATAACATTGTCGCTGGATAAAGAAATTAACCGCATGTGAAGGTAGAAATTTCATCACCTCAGAATATAAATTCACAAGGATATTAGGATCTTAATATGAAAACAAAAATAAAATCAGTGCAAAACTGCAGAATCAACGACGAAAATAACAAACCCAATGATTTAATGATTCACATTAACGGTAATTATTGCAGAATAATAATAAAAATACTTACAATTATTTTAAAAAATAAATAATTATAAGTTACAAATAATGCACAAATGTGCTGCTTTGGTGCAACTGACAACCAGTTATACGATCATTCAGCCAAAAATTTCTTTGAACGTGTAGGACAAATAATTGTAAAAAAAAAAATATGTCTCTATTTATAAATCACTGTACGGAATTACAGTCGCAGAAGGGCAGATAAGTTTATATGTGTCGCTGTTATTTGTAAGTTGTAATTTGGAATTAATTTAAAATCTAAACGAGCTACGCGATGTGACATTTTGTTCCTTTTAAAAGTGATGCATTCCTGCAGGGGCGGTATCAAAACATGAAATCACAAAATTGTTGACACACAAAATCTTTGACTCTGTGTGTTTAATAAACCTACTATCATTATTTATTCGTATAAATTTCATTTTTGCATATCGTGCTTGATGAGGTTTTAAATATAATGATCATGAATTCGTTCAAAAATATACATTTTTGAAGAGAAATGAAATAAGTTTCAGAGTTAATTGTGTTCGTATTAAAATTAATAGAATAATTAATTGCAGTACTGAATATAAATACCAAAATATGACAACACTGCCAGTCTTTCCCACTGAAACGGAAATATTGTAGCGTATTCGATAGTGTAGGTTTTTTATTTTTGTAACAGAAAAATTATTGTATAATTTTGAAACTGAAATAAAATAAAACATATTATGTATTCAATAATATATTTCAATCATAGTTATAAATAGTGCATGCATACAGAAAAAAAATTGGATAATGATTACGTATGGGAAACTGGTAAAAGTTACTCTACATTAGGATTTGTCCGCACATCGTTTCAGCATAGTTGTAATAAATGCAAATTTATCTTTATTCTTTAATTGATTTCTCGCTCATGCACCGAGGAGGTTGTACTTTCGAAAATTTATAAGCACAAATGTTACATTACTTGGCAAAAAATCACTGGACATCCTTATGCTCACAAAAGTGAATGCAGTAGGATCGATATTAGTAAAGGCACAAACGATTTAACATCACCAGGGGACGGGCCCGCGGAATTCGCGGGCTAGGCCACGGCGGGTGAATCAGATAATTGTGGCATGTACTGGATGTAGAATAACTACTCAAGTTGCTCTCTCACCCCTATGGGCGCTCGATCGCAACTTTTTACCCGCTTTTATTGTCACTCATATATGTACCATAAAAATAAACACTGTGGTAAATATTAATTTTTGGTATTTATATAACAAAATATGGTATATTATGGTAAACTCGTACCTCCAAACTTTAATAACTTTTGAACAGTCCATCCTATCTCGAACTTCTCAACATAATAAATATATATAATGGCCAACACTGTAGCTCATATGGTTCGCATATGGCGGCAGAGTAGGTCTTCCAGATGACATTTATGTTGGTGGCATATACCACCACCTAGAGTTCTCAGCATATTAAAGTTACGTACCAAGCACCAACAGTATATCTCAAACGGTTCGCAAAATGGCAGAAGAAAACGTCTTCACGGTGCGATTTCTGTTGGAGGTTTAAACCACCACCTTGAGTTCAATATAGTAAAAATACATACCAAGTGCCGACACTGTACCTCAAACAGTTAGCAAATGGCGGCTTAAAACATCTTCCCGATGACATTTATGTTGGTGGCATATACCACCACCTAGAGTTTGTCATAATAAAGTTACGTACCGAGCGCCAAGAGAGTATCTCAAAAGGTTCGCAAACAGCGGCAGAAAACGTCTTCGCGATGACATTTCTGCTGGCGGCTTAAACAACCACATAGAGTTCGTCATAACAAAGTTACGTACCAAGTGACAGCACTGTATCTCAAACAGTTCCCAAATAGCGGCAGAACACATCTTTCCGATGACATTTCTGTCGGCGGCTTAAATCATCACCTACAGTTTGAGATGTTATACTAACTTACATACTTCGAAATGCTTGCGGGTAGCCGAGAAAATTACGGTAAGCATTAAAAAGTTTATGTTAATATCTCCGACACTGTTGGACTTGGATCAAATTTTATGGGTGCGTTAGAATGCCCGAAGCACACAGATACAATTATCGTACACTTTTCGAAAGTGTCTTACGAATATCGACAATTATGGTACGCTAATACCATAATTATGGCACACGACAAACTAGTATATGAACATGCGTACAGTAATTATGGTACATCCGACCCCAACTTTTATGGTAAACACGTCCATTCTTCAAACTGCTACGTTGTGACAAATGCCAAGCGAATTTTGAACAATATCATAACTTAAAAATCATGTTAAGCTGTGTAAAAGAATTATATCATTCTTGCTACCACGGAACTGCATATGTTGCGGTCATTACCTCAAAACAGGGTTATATCGTACTGTCTTTTCAAAGAATAACATTAGGCAAAATCCACTCATTCCATCACTTGGGTGAACCATCAACGACAAGACAAACACGGACTCCGATTGAAGGAAAAATAGTTGATGTACTTAGTGAGAAGTAGTTGACAACTTCAGATTATTTGACGAATGAGAATTGTTTTTCAAGCATGCGAAAATCGAGGATTACAAACATATAATGGTTCGAAAGCTGCAAGAAATGTGGCAGTGATAAGTGCCTGGGTTCTACTATGGCACTTCTATGTGCGAAGATAAATGTGAATGTAGAAGAGTACCCCTTCGCCATACGAAAGTTTGTGATTGATAAACTACATATATAGAATTGTAAATAAATATTGTCTTTTACAAAATGACAGGTTAGTGCCACGCGACAACTATTTGTTCGTTTGTAAATGGAGACTAATTAGCAGTCATGAGAATTCTATTCATAATAATGGGTATAACATTTTGTGTAACAGAAAACAGTAACACCTATGTTGTTAACAGTAGTATGATATATGTATGAGTCTGGCATAATGTATTTCAAATGGTGACTGTGAGACTGACAGGTATTCGTCTCGATTCGGACGAGATCGGCTGTCTTCCGCTCGACTCAAGCGGTGCTCGGAAGCCTTCGACTCGGCATTGCCGAATCAACCCGAAGGTGCTGGGCAGTTATCACCACTGGCCCTTAAAGTATATATGTTCGTTTAATATTTATAATTTTACCGAAATTAAACGTGGGTAATTGTGGAACCATGCAAAAGTTTCTCATTCAATTACTACATCTTCGGTCTCCTCTCTTTAAGACCAATTATTACACGATGTCAGAATCGGCATGTTATTCACCACCACGACTGTTTTGTAGGCATAAGTATGCTACACGAATTTTTTTATGTATGCATATGTGACTAAAACCAAACCCTTCGTACAAAAAGCGGCAACCCAAACGAGTATGTTATAATCATGTTATGGATGAGCATCTACCAACACTTTTATAGACAAAATTGGTCATAATTTAAATACCAATAGTGCTAGACCCTTGAGATTAGGAAAGTACGAGTGCTTTTGTAACATCCAATAAAATGCCAGTTGGCAGGAGTGAGTAATTGCCGCTATACTTATGGTATCACCTAATAATTTTATGAAATTTAATGAACTTTACATTTGGAAAAATTTATAGAGTATTTCAATTACTATAAAAACGATATGTCATTAGTTTAATATCCTAAAGTTGTCTCGGAAACATACAAAGCAAATGGTTTTGCCACACTACTTAATCTGATGAAACAAAACGACTTTTCTTGCCGAACTTGGTTCATTATTTTCATTGCAACACTGGCACATCTTATTGACGTATGTATCTGATTCTCTTAGAAAAAGGAGGCGCTATGGCAAGCACTGAAATACTTGGCTGGGCGCACAGTGGCGCCACGGTACGGGGAAACTGGCTCCAAAAACGCGGAGAGAATTGGTTGTCTTCATTCTACTGCATTATTTACAGTGAGTGCTTCGAACGCTGCAGATGCGATCGCCAGATGACCACACGTATGGGACGAGTGGCCAATACAGTAATGCACACGTGATGTCAGTGGATAGTGCGATCCGACAACACGGCACAGCACCTAGAAATGCTCTACAGCGTGGATATTCAGTGACATTCGCTGACTTAACACAGCAATAGAGCACTGCTTCTGGACACACTTAGTTGCCAGCAGTGCTAGATGCCGTCTCATGTAAAAATGGTTGTATACTCGCCACCCACTGTTATTATTTCACTAATCCTCAATCACCGACCCAGCTGACTGCCATTGGAACCCAAATACAGATACAAGCGTGCATATTTGACGACTTCGCTGTAAAGCGTGTCTTTATGTATAGATTTAGCGTCAGAATACCGTCACGATGCCGAGCATCATGGTCTAGGGCCCCATCTCAAAATATTCGCCATCCCATTTCTACTGAGGCGATACATCAGCCCTATGTAATGAACGCTTTAATGTACATCTTACTCCGAGCGTCTCTAGTTATTTCTCTCTGCAGTCATCGCTCCACGACTGTCGCTTTTGAGTAGCGCCCATGGTTTAACATTGTGATGGTTTCCTCCTGGAAACGCCAACGTCTTTCATATCGCCGGCGATATATAGACGCCACTCACCAGTGGCTATTCCTGGGCAGGGATATTTCTTCAGTGTTGTGCTTTGACTAGGTGATGAAGTAACTAAAAAATTTTACTCTTCTCCTAAAGAGAATGAAAATCTCGTGGAAGAAAGAAGTAGGAACATATCCCGCCCTGTTTGAATTCTTGCGCAAATACTACTGTAATCCAAAATGAAACGCCATATTTTAAAATTACATTCCACCATTAATTGACAGATAGAAGTAGTTATAGAATTATAATTTGTTATCAAAAAAGTAAAAAAAAATTGTTAGTAATATACTAAGTTTTATTCATTACAAAATAAAATTTTATTGTTCTATGTTCAGAATATTTTATAATAGATAGTAAAATAATTATAAATATTTAGACCTAGAGTGGTTAAACATTTTGGTTTACCAAACTCAACAAAATGCGATTGTCGTATATATTATCGTGGAGTAATGTTTCTATGGCCTTAAAAAAAATTAAAGGGAATATGAAGATAGATCGAATATTGAGTAGACAGATATGAATATGGTATCTACGACGAACACAGTTAACTTTCAGAAAAAATAAATAAACATTTACAGCAACTAACTGCAAAAGACCTCCATCACTATATAGCTATGGAAGCAAACGCTGTCGACGTGGATAGAAGCTTGGATGAAATCACAACAGCGTCCTTCGCTGGCGTCTGACGCCGCGCGATCTTCGCTTTAAATATACTTACGCTCGGGTAAAACGTGCATTTAGATTACAATGATTTTTATCCTTCTTCTATTTCTGCCTTAGAGCAATATTTTAATAATTCCCACCCCATCTCGATCTAAGTGCTCGATAGGTTTTTCGTGTAAATTAGCTACGACTTCTTCGTTAACCTGAGACTGTTCTCCTAACTTTTCTGCAACGGAACAATGCTTTCGCTGAGGCTGGTTTGCCAGAAACCAATAAAGATTCTTGGACTCGCACTGAATAAAAATGACAATTTCTTCCCCAGAAAATACCTTTCAATACTTCAGTTAGATTCCAGACCTTTACAAGTCTCTTGTTTATACCCACACCAGGTAGTTCACATCCAAGCATTTTTGTACGACCCTGAAAATATAATATTTTTTCACCATGCTCCATGAGCAATCTGTACAGTAAATATCCTCTCTTGACTCCAGTATTTCCGGGTGCTCTGATTTTTTATAATTATACGATTGTTTCCGTAATATTTAGCGATAATGTTAATAGTAAACATATGTTCCAGTTTTGTGTAAATGGGCAAAAGAAATAACAAACTTTTGACCCACTACCTACTTCTTGGTGAATCTCTTTACGCAAATAATAAATCAGTATAATGAAAATATATATTTTTCTAGCATTATTTATTCTTTAATGGTATTGAATGTAATCAAAACTCCCGTCCACTGAATGCTAGCGTTATTTCTAACTGAGATATCGTGGGTATGATTTCCTCACATAGGGACGATTGTACGTGATGTTTTCAAAAGTAGATTTGTTAGTATCTAAACCATTGCTTCGTAACTAAATTAAAATTACTTAATTACTTTTCAGTTTTGTCCTGCAAAATAATAACCCTGTACTACTACTATTATGTTTATAATTTTACGTTTTTTACACTGTAAATCGGAATCACTTAATATTTACTGGTTGCCAGTTGAAACTGCTCTATCCGAACTATAAAAGGGAAAAACATTAATATTTCAGTTAAAAGTACTATTGTATATAATTTATATGGTGCAGTATAATTTAGGCTTTGTATATGGAATTATTTTCGATTGTAATGACATGCCCTACGTACAGATACCCTATGTTCATATATTCGGATCTGATTTGGTAGCAAAATAAATACAAAATACAAATACACTAATACCAAGAGTAGAATATAATACATCTATTCATAGTTGATAAATAACTAAACACCACGATTTAAAAATCAGTGCATTCCGGTGTGAAATTAGGTAATTTTTTTTTGTTGCAAAACAAAATATTACCTAAAAAATAATGTGGATGTAGCTAGTATCGAACCTCCGGCCAAAGTTTGGTACATACTCCAACTGCCTTTATCGTCGTCGTACTAGCTCCGATTCTTTACCACCACGTAAAGCGTTTCCATTTCTTTTTTCATAGTTTACAGAAGCATACAAAGACAAGCGCTAACAAGTTTCGTGATGTGAAAATATATCATGCTCTCAAAATACTTATATATAATGTCGACGTAAATGTTTTTTAAGGTTTGAAAGCTTATCGTAGTTAAATTTGGTTGAGATTTTATTCTTTAAAAGTTATGTGTAGTGGTTTCGATAAACGAGGTTATCGCTGTTAATTGTGTGGTATCGCCCCTTTTTAAACGCAATGAGACAAGAGAATGAAACTCATGTTTATAGTGAACAGATTGATTCACTCAAAAATAATTATTTTGCCTCGTTAATTGAAACCATTTTACTAAACATTTAGGTCCTTGATATATAAAATGAAATTACACGGATTAGCTTTTAAATCTTGCAAAGTCATTTACGTACACCGAGCATGAAGAATTTTCACATCACGAATCTTGTTGTTTGCCAGTTACGTTTAAGTTTACTATAGTAAACACGACAGTATGTTGAACACAGGTACAGTATGGGAGTTAGTAAGCCGTCGAACTACGTGCGGAATTTTGGGCGGAGATTCGATCCTAACCACATTCACAAATTTATTTGTGTAGGTAACATTTATATTTTGCGATAGAATAATTCTATTAATTATTTTCGTTTCGGGATTCGCTGTTTTTAAATCTTGGTTTTATTTACTTATCAACTATTAAAAAAACTTATGTTGTTGATTTAATTAGTGGATTTAATTTTACTTAAGAGATTCGCATTTTTTTATTCAGATACCGGGTGATGAAGTTTTGACCGGCATTAAGTAGATATTTATTGATTCCTATTTAAAGTGTAATGAAAATCAATTTATATTAAAATCCGTTCATCTCACTCTAATAAAATAATGTGAGGTTTTAATTTTCCTTTTATTATTCAGAAAACTTTGATGTGTTTGTTTTGTTTGTTTGAACAGACCGTTACTTCAGTACAGTGGTGCACACGAGTGACAATATGAACACAAATCACGGAATTGGAGCTGGTTCAAGTGGTAGCCATGGTCCAACCGAAGGAGCACATACTCCGCCATCAAGGACATCGAGCTCCAGTTCCGCTACGGCCACTCCGAACAAATCGCAGTCATCTTAATCAAAACCGTAGCACACTAGAATTTGCTCAATTTACATTTGGTGGTCAGCTGTGTTTCCTAAAAAACCAAGAATGCAAGCATCTGTCACTGAACTTCTCCATTTTTATTATAACTATTGGATAGTTAATGAAATAATTCAAGTGTTGTATCACGGTGTCAGAGGCGCATAGTCAACCCACTCTATGGTGTATGGTTAATGCCATGAGTTATTTTGATTCTTGTGTTTTCTTAATATCTTATCATTTATGTGTGTAAATTTATGGAAATTTATACTATCTAAAGTACACTAAAATTGTTTGGCCGAAAATGTTTTATAATTTTCTATGTTACCAAAGACTGTCAGGTTGATCAGAAATGTTTATTATATATTTTTATTAGACTTATTGTAAGAGTTAAAGAAAATTTTAAGTTTCGAAATGTAGTTTTTATAAAACTTTTACAACTAGATGTTGTTAAATTTTAACATTGTTGATGCTATTGTTGAGAAAAACAATATTCGATTGTTTTGTATCGGCTATCAAAGCACATTATGTGCTCTTGTGAGTTATAGCACTATTAGATGAGAAGATTTGTATGAAACAGATTCACACTTAGCAAATTTTAAGTGTTGTACTTTATATTTGTTTTAACTACAGGTTTTTGTGAGGCAGTATAATCTGAAAATGACGTTGCTCGCATTTAAAACGGTAATAATTTTTACAGCATTATTTCTAAATTGTCCAAGAAAGTTCTAAGCAAAACTAAAATAAAAAAAGATAGGAATTCATAAAAGAAAATATTCTTGTTCAATGTTGAATCGTTCTGATTCAGCATGAGATATTAATCTAAGTTATTTAAATACTTGTTTTGCCTTGTTATACTTTAACAATGTTTATTTTGACATTTCACTCAAATAACGGTAAAGATTGCACCATGTAATAAATTGGTTCTGTGATATGAAGTGCATGCCAGTTTCATTAATATGTGTAAAATAAACATTTTAACAGACATTAATACTTATCACGTTCGTATCTAACTCTCATAGAGAAACATTTCATACACTTACACAAACATAGACAACCTAAAAAAAAAAAAAAAAACTTTTGGCGAGAATAATTATAGAGAGTTTTACTGATGTGCTTGTCAGGGATATAAATGGCATGATACGCCCAATTATAAAATAACGGTTTAGAAAAGTACAAGCAAATATTTAAATATGGCACCGTATAAAGCGTGTTTTGTGTGAGCTTGTCATTTCGTACTAACAAATTTGTTCTGTAACAAAATTTGTTTGCCGACAGTCGAAGAGTTTGATCTACCAACACGCATGGCTTGAGATCTGTGTGGTTCGGAGTTTGTGGTAGTCTTGTCCATTTCACCTATATGATTAAATTAGTGACATGTTAAATAGAACTAAAACTATTTATTTTATACATATTTTTTAAGTTCTACAGTGTAAAAGCATTTCATACAGACTTTTCGGACACTCGCCCGAAATATTTCAGCAGGCGATTCATCGTGTATAATTAGATAGACAAATACAATGCAACTTATAGCCCCGGCCAATTCCGCCACTAAAAATCGAGTTTGTAGATAATATTTTCGTAAGTCATCGGAAACGGCGTGGAACTTGACTACAATTCTCAGTGTTATTGAGATATTCAACCTATGAAAGAACCGGTGTTGAGAACCTCCGACTTCATACAAGTTGTAAGGTTGGACCCCTCTAGCTGCAGACAACTGTTTTGCCTTTCCAGTTTATGACATTTTTATCTCATTTTATTAACCAGTACGTGCGCTTGGCGAAACAGAAAAATGTGTTTTTGTAGCGCGTGTGCAGGGACCACCAATCCCTTTAAAAACGCACACAAGTATTCAGCAGCAACGATATAATGTCTGGCACGTAGACAATACTTCCTACACATGGAGGTTAACACATTGTAACGTCGACCCTACACGATGCCCATTTCCGTAGCAGCTTTCATACCTATTTTCTGCTAGCATTTCTGCTACCGTGTAGGTTGCAATTCAGCCCCCTCCGGAGGGGTTTGGCTCCCGGTATGCCAGTTTTCGTTCTCATTGGCATGCCCAAAATGATAGTAGAACATGTTCTAAATTTCTGCCATACCCATGGAGCTGCAACAGACAATGTTGCAGACACTCGAGTAACAACCTCAAGCAGTATATGTCCGTTTATTGAAAGATTGCGGGTTTTGGAAAACATATTTGTGTGCAAAATAAAGCCTAAAGAAACCGTAAAAACCTGAAAACATTTCAAACCATGGTCATAATACAACAATAAAACAACTTTAGAAACTTGATAACTGTAGATTTTTGTATATGTATACAACTTATTACGAGGTTTTTTCAATGATGTATGTGTGTGTTGTTCAGTAGGTGGGAGCGGTGTTTTGCCTTAATGAGCGTGTTAGTACTGGAAAACATTTCAAATAACTCACATGGTCATAATAAAACAGTAAACACAACTTTCAAAATCTTGATAACTGTAGATTTTTCTATATTTATAGAACTTATTAAAAGGTTTTTTCACATATATGTGTGTGTGTGTGTGTGTGTGTGTGTGTGTGTGTGTGTGTGTGTGTGTGTGTGTGTGTGTGTGTGTGTGTGTGTGTGTGGTTTAGTGGATGGAAGTGCTTTTTCGCACTAATGGTTCTGATTTATAGAGTTCAAAGATACATCGTGTAAGGAAGTTTTTTAGTTGTTTTGTGCGATATATTATTGCTGTTTATATTTCACGATCTTGTTAGAAAACGTTTATTTGTAGAATCCATTTTCTAAAATCAATAATACGCAAGTAACTTTACAGTGAAGTCGACAGGTTGTGGTTTGTTTGCTAATTAAATCGGTTGGTTATTTAAAGTGGGTAATTTAAGCTGTGTAGCGTAAGTAATTTTTAACAAACACACACATTAGAGGTTAATTTGTACTATTCTGATATTTTTGTATTTTTTACCTTTGTAACCTAAAAGCTTGTATAGTTACGAAAAGCACAAGATTGTTTATTATGCTTGTAAGAGCAAAATATTTGCGAGTGTCGTAAGCCAGGATTGGCGTAAATGCCCGTCGTACAGACACATGAATACAATAGTTCCATACGTAAGAAATATGTCTATTAATTTTATTTTACCTACATTAATAATACTCACACTCAGAAACTTGAATAAATGCAATCTTCAAGGGGGAAAAAAACAATCTTCCAAATGTTTTAATGGACTATAAAGAGCCTACAGATAATTTTATATTGTATTGGTACCCCGTGCCAACTGCGGACTCTGCCGTTTGCGAGTTTTGCCTACAATTTTCCGTTAGCACTTAGGTAACGTGTGGGTAAGAACTGGTGCATTCTTTCTTCTCTTCTGCTAGGGAAACGTTTGTGCATTCTGTTGTGCCCATGGGTATAACAGAAGGCAGCAGGTATTAGGGAATCGTGTAGGGCCGGCAATCGATATTGGCGCAAGTATTATTAAGTCGACTTAAGTGGACTAGTGTGGGAAATATACAAAAGCAACACAATCGCATGTTGTGCAAACGTAATAACATACCTTGTAGCTGTGGTCCCGCTTAGCCACCCATTAAGGTTTAAATGAGTCGGCAAGTATCAAATATTTGCACAGTACAATAATGATTATTATGGTCAATGTACCTTTTTCCTTTATGCGTTGGTCAATTGCGACGAACTTTGAGGTGTCACGCAGCTTTGGTAGTTTGCTGGTAAAAATTACATTTTCTTACAACATGCTGTCTACACTGCACACGTGTAAGCCCAGCCCACACATTCGGTCTCTTTCACTTGTGCTTTCGGGAATAGTCGGACCAATATCGGTTGTTTACGATGTGTTTACACTAGCATGTATAAGTATTGCACATGTGCGAGGCAGAGTGTCGTCGCCGTTGAACACTCCGTGTGCATTTTAAAATGAATCGGTGGGTCCGAGGTACTTGCAAAAAGAGGGCCTTTTCTTTAAGTAGAGAACGCTGCGCAATAAGATGACATCAAACTTCCATAAAACTGAAGGCAAAAAACTATGCAAAAATGAGGTGGCCACCCTTATTAACTTAATGGTAGTAGGAGGCATTGAAGCCAATTTGATCATATGGTGAACATGTGAATATCTCAATAGCACAAAACATCTTCAAGTGTATCGTAGTTTAATTCACGTAGATTCTGAAATTTTGCAAAAATACTGTTTTCGAACTCGATTTTCAATGGCTTATACCTCCCCTAGGAATTGAACAAGGCTATAGATTATATTGCATATGTCTACATCATTTCGCACAAGTAATTATCTCCTGAAATATTTTGGGTGATTTTCCGATCAGCCTGTTTACCTACTGAAAATGCATTGAAATTTAAAGAAAATTTTCATCGGGAGAAATTTTGTTTTTAAATTTTATTTAATGAGAAATTATCAAACAAAAGTAAATAAAATAAATGCCAATACGTAGAAAAAAATGTTTTAAACGAGACAAGAGATTACTATGGCTGAATAAATTCCCAGCACATACTGATGTTAACGCATCACAGGTAAAACAAACTTATAAATTGAAACAGTTTTGCATGAAAACCTCTCAAACACTTTCCTAAACATTTCACGGAATTTAAAATCTCTTTTTTTTTTTTCCTCTTATATTGTGAAGCCATTTTACTTCTGCTACTTTAATAATCTCACGTTACACAACCGGGGTTTTTTTTTTTTATGTATATTTTTTATGATATTTTTATGTGTGCTGTGAATAGTCATCAAAAAAATAATTAGGATAATAAGCATTTATTCAGTAGCATTCATAACAATTTCTTTAGAGTATTGACACAGTAACGAAGCGTTATCTCCAATTCTCTATGGATGTTTTTACTATTGAAATAATAAGGTAGAATACAAAATTATATAACCTATAATTTAATGCCAGTAGGTTATATTTTTGGTAATTTTCCAACATAAAATTATACAAAATTAAATTACAATAGTATCTCGTCCCAAACCACATTCGAGTTCGTGCATAAATGACGAGCTAGCGAAAAATACGCAATCTGTGCCTTATTGTAATTTTATGAGGATTGGACAAAAATTAATTTTGGTCCCAAACCTTTTTTAATAAGTTTGAAATTTCCCCTGTGTTTAATGTTGTAATTATGTCAATTTAAAATGTGAAATGACCAATGCATGAAAAACCTGTAAATACAACATTAAATACAATGTAACTTGTAACAAGAGTAAGGATGGAGTGCATAACAACAAATTCTATAAATTGATGTTTTCCAACATTATGTTTAGCTTTTAAAAGCCATATTTAATCATAACGGATTGGGCAGAACAATTGAATGTTCAAAACTTTTCAGTCCCATCACAAAATACTTTTTAAAAAAAATTGGTTTCGTAAGGATACAACTTTCATCGTAGTTTATACATTAATTTTGGTCGTACGGATATTTTTCAGTTACAGAGAATGTTGTAATCTATAGTAAGAGCAAGTAGACATTATTTCGTTGATATTTCTGATGAAAAGTAAATTCCCCAAATAAATGTATTTGTTGAATACCAAATACAACAGCATCGGTTAACCGAGAGTAAACCAGTTAACTAAAACGACACCTTTAGCGAAATGTATTAAAGAATTCACTTAGTCGGCGATTTTTAAGTAAATGAAATAATATAAAATATGTTGTATGTGTTTGTTACTGGTATTCATTAACATTCATTGCAGTTCAATCTAAGTAGTTACATTGAATGTAGACCAAAGCTAAAAATATTTCAACCTAATGTATGTACTTATAAGATATTAGTTCAGCAGGTTATATTTGTAGCATTGGGTTAAAATGTATGCTTTTAGAGGAAATTTCTGTGTATTGTATTTAGGACTTTGGTAAGATAATCTTGTAAAGTTGTCACAAAAATATGAATGAATTGTCAAATATTGATTTCAGTATGGTTTTCTCCGTTTAATAATGAATGCCAAACAATAAGGTATTATATTTACCTTGCACAACTTGATTTAATGAGTAATGTTCACACATATATAATTTTAGGTTTTAATTAGAACCGAAGTCTGTACTAAAATGATTGCTTCCATGATTTGAGTCAGAACATTATAGACAGGCTGTGCGAACATAAATATGTTTGTAGAAGAGGTCCAAACAAGAAATTTCTACAGTTTTGTGAGTTATTTTTAAATAATATTGATTGAGATTTTAATGATAACTCAGGAAGTAATATAATATTATTTTCAAAATGCTTCGTATTATTTCTAGCTGATATAGCAAGTGGTATATTTAAGTTTACTTTTCATTATAAGTTTGGAAGTAATATTGATATTTCTTTTAAGTAATGTGGTTATTTTGTAGTCTTTCGTAGAATCGGAAATATATAAATCGCGAAACATTCACGCCAAAAAAAAAACACTTCACTGTAATAGGCGAAAACATGCCACCAGAAACGAGTAATGATCTCTTAATTTTTACCGGGGGAACTAATTATAAAAATTAAAATACGCATTAATTACCCGTGAAAACAATAAATAAATAATACTTGTAAAATTACATTAATAAACAATTTACAGATACATCGTTTCAGTGACTATTTAAGTTACAAGTTTGCCGTTTTACAATTATAACAGAAAATCAATTTATAATGTATTAATAATTTGAAGAAACGGGGAAAACAAATAAGTATTAAGGGCGTGATATTAGCAAGGAGAAAGCTAAAAATATTTAAAAGTGTCAGGTTATCTTTTGCTCTGTCTAACCCCCTGAATTTGTTTTGAAATGGTGTACCAGTCTCTTCGCTATTCCGTTATGCTAATACTCGCATTAATTTGCCATCACGATAGACACAGAGAAGGTAGCGAGTAACCTGTGTTTAAAATTTGGATGGCAAAAATATTTACCTGATGCTAACTACTGACCAGATTTTGAAAGGTTTATATAGATATTAGGTTAGAGTGAATATTTTCTCTTAACAAGCCTCCTTTTCATTGGAAATACGCATTTTAACAATGTTGTCCAGTTACCACCTACAAGCACATAAGACACAATGTTCAAACGGACTAGAAGTACAATTAATACATTGTATAGCTGAATTATTTGTTTTACATATTTTCAAATAGTAAGCTACAATTTTATAAAGAAATTAAAAAATTAAATTTCTGTATTAATTTAATATTTTATATGTAAAACCATGTTTCAAATTAAAACACCTACAATTCATAATTTTATTACAAAATGAAAAATAGGGTTTAAGGGCTTCTTCCATGTATTTAAAAATCACAGCCGCAGTTTAGCGACGATCGAAGTGTTTTAAATATTTTACCAATCATACCTCGAAAAGTTAAGTAAATTAATTTTTTTACTACAGGTGAAATTTTTTTGTAATAATAAAAAACGACACGAATACATTTATCTGAAATGCAACACACTGTTGGCCGGTGATAATGATTTAGATCATAATTATTTTATATTTTTAATTTTATTGTAAAAATTAAAACAATCTTACAGCAGAATAATATGAATTGTAAAATAAGTTGCTTTATGACAATCTGGTGTTAAAAAAATTATTTCGAGCTGTAGCAAAGATATTCTTTTTATATTGTTTGGAAATTCACTCAGATTTTTGAAAACTACTGGACAGATATGAAAAACCATATCACATAGTTAAAAATATGCTATATATATATATATATATATATATATATATATATATATATATATGGACACTATATGAATTTCTTTAAAGTAAAAAAAATCTTCGACTCTGTGTTAAAATGACAGATCGAAAATTATCTCCGTTTATGTTATCTCGCAGAAATGCAGCACTTTGAACTGTTTGTTTCGTTATTGACCCTACAATTTAAAAAATAATAATTTAAAATTAAGGTTTCAGAATTAAATTCGAATTCATATTTCCATTAAGTTTTCCAGTTTATTATGCAGGCATGCGTACTGCGTTACTATTTTCAAAGTTATTTTATTACTCTTTATTTATTTATTTAAAAAACATTTGTTTCGTACAGTGCAACATCAAAGTGAAAGTTAAAAAAGACTTAATGTGAATCTCACTGTGCTATTCAAACGAAATTTTGGTTGCAATTGATGCAATGTAATAATTTCGTTATAATAATATATTTCACGAAATTGGGGTTAGTTGAATAGTCAGATAGGAATGTAAAAATGTAAATTCTTATAATAATCAAAGCAGCTCAAGATAGTGACAACATTCATGGTAGAAGTTAGTATAATATTTACCACATATAATTCATAGTGACTTCCTTGAAAGAGTTTAAAAAATTATGTCTACATGTCTCAGAATGCCTTCATAAAGCGTACGTAAATATCTAGGCGCCCTACAGTGGGAGATTTCTCCAAAACGTTGGCCAAATTTCAAATGAGCATATACAAGGAAGTAACTATTCCTGATACTGAAGGGTTTATTTACTAAAGATATAAGAACTAATATGCAACACAGACAAACAGTTGTCCGAGCAAAGGGATTGTCCTATAACAATACATGCGAAAAGGGATTGTTCTATAACAATACATGCGAAAAGGGATTGTCCTATAACAATACATGCGAAAAGGGATTGTCCTATAACAATACATGCGAAAAGGGATTGTCCTATAACAATACATGCGAAAAGGGATTGTCCTATAACAATACATGCGAAAAGGGATTGTCCTATAACAATACATGCGAAAAGGGATTGTCCTATAACTATAGATGCGAGCGCAAGACCTGCTATAAAGGACTGTTGTTTTTTCTAAGTTGACGAAATGGCAAGCAGCTCCACTTGTTCCGCTGACAGTAACACTAGATAAGAATAAGATCTCTGTTAATTATAAAATGCTGTTTACCATTATAGATGCGGCCACGGGCGCTGAGCGGTTAGACAGCTCGCCTCTCACCAAGGCGAATTGGGTTCAATCCCCGGCCGGGCCACACCCGGATTTTCGCAAGTAGAAATAGTGCCGGACAATGCCACTAGTCGGTGAGTTTTCTCAGGGATCTTCCGTTTCCCCCGTCATTGCATTCCGGCACTGCTCCACTCTCAACTCATTTCACCCTCATCGGCTCTCAAGACCTCGTTGTTAAGAGCCACCTTAATCTCTCGACTTAGCCATGATAGGTGGTAAAGTGTGTAATGCAGTGTTGCCAATAAAATCGTCGTTGTTTTGCCATTTATGTGAAGCCACTGCCAAGAATTTTAATAACATTGAATTGCCTCTACAGAACCAAAAATACCTTATGTCAATTTGGATGCCTGCTCTGCACACTCTTAATTCGACTCGGTAGAAAACCACTGATTCGCAGTGAAACTCAAATACTCGAATCAGTGAAAATGGCTCCGCTTAGATTTAGTGAAACACCACTGCTTTTTTTAGTGAAAGAATGTCACTGAATGAATAAGTGACGTGAAACAATTTCACTTATTTAATAAGTAATGGCAACACGCAGCGGCGAATCTAATATTGCTTTCATTGAATTTAACCAGATAATTACGAGAAATAAATATATTTACGATGGTTTACTATTTATATTGCCCAATTTACCGTAATTAAAAAAAGAATTTCCGCAAGTGGCTAGGATTGAAAATACACACTCGCCCCACTTCGATATCACCCCGTCACCTATCATCTCAACTATCAAGTTACGTTATAAACCGATTAGGATAATATATGTCTTAGAGGTTCTCATTGAAAGAGGGTAGTTTTAAATTTTATTCCCTTTCTTTTCGTTTTGTATTTAATTGGTAACGTTAGAATTGTTAAAACGACAAGTGCAAGTGAATTCACTCTCTTCGCCACATTGTATGCAGTTCAAACCTTCAACAAAGCGCTGAGATCAATACAGCGAAATGAAAGGCGTAAAAAGGAAGGAAAGGCTAAATTTTCATATTAACTTGTAAAATAATGTTTTGAATGACTGGACACATTTTAGAAAGTATTTTTTATTGTTTTTATTAGTCAATGCGTTATTTTACTTCATGCGCGTTGTTAACGGCCGTATTTGCACGTTGTTTGGCGGCCATTTTTACATGCTATTTAACTGATCCGTCAGTCAGAAACAAATCACTGAATCAATAAGTGAGGGGAAACTGGAGTTTGTTCACTGATTCATCAGGTACATTCCCTGAAATCGCTGTTGAAGCAGTCAGGTATTCTTCACTGGTTGAAACAGTGAAATTCTCACTGATTCAGATTTAGAGTGCATATGTGGATTGGTTTCTTTGGATGGAGGTTGCGTTTTTCATAGAAACTGGCTGTTGGCGAGTAGCAGGTGCTATCGGAGAAAAAGAATGCAATTGTCTGTAACCAACAACATTTTATTCAAGGTAAATTTGAGTATGAATCAAGGCTTATTGTCAACCGTCCAAAGCCTGGGTACAGAAACACAAATAATGGAAATACTTTTCTACTTTTTTTTTTTTACTCGGAGGTGTCTGCGTAAGTTATGGTATAAATAAAAAATTTATTAAAAAATTTCACGTAATTTTACAAGCAGTTTCAAGCTGTGATGAAATGAATAGCAACGGTTTTCAAGATTATTTTCTTTAAATCACTAGGATACTCTAAATGTAGAAAAATATTCTTCGTAGTCTATTCACAAATTATTAATTCACAGCCCCAAAATAATATCATTCGCTTTGTTGCCAATTAGAAAATTATGTGAAGATGCTCAAGAGGTTTGAAAAAAGGAATTAAGAAATTTTCTGAAGGGTTTTCGAGGTAAAGTTCCAAAATGGAGTCGACTGCAGATATTTTCAGGTCCGATGATTAGAAGTATAAGAAGGCTCCGGTAGAAGAAATTGAAACAACTTTTACCAGATGCCATTATACTGGTCCTGTCTCAAACCTGGACGATAAGAAACACCACAAGAGTCTAATAATAATAATATTAAAAATACGTTTACAATTTAAGTTGATGCGTTATATTAGATTAGTTCGGCTTAACGTCTCGTTGGCAGCGCGGTCAATAGAGACGGTGCAAGCTGCTAAGTAGCTGCATTCTGTAACTCGTGCATACGAAGGACTCTGATAACGAACTCCGTAGGATGTTACTATAGCTGCGTATCGAGGATGCGATTCTGTAACACGATTGGAAAGAGGCGACCGAAAATTGTCGTTACACTTTTCGATAGCGCTTGTTTCAGTTTAAACGACGTTTGACACAGTTATCCGGCAAGTTATTGATTACGGAACGTAAGCAAGAGAGTAGCGAAAATAGATATAGCTGGAAAAGTCATAAAGGAAAAAAATATTACAACAACGAGCACATATTTTTCTATTTATTTATGATTAGAAACAAAAACATGTCTAAAGTAGAACGCTTTTAAGACGGCACAGCGTTCTGTTGTACGCGAATCCAAACGTTAGTCATCTAAATGAACATCTTAATCAAGGAAGTAAGAAAGCCGGCTTAGTAGTACCTATACAAAATTTAATAAAACCGTAATTTACTTGAATTAAATATTACAGTTACTTCCAAAATAAAATACTTTATATGCGTATCTTTTTTTTTCGCATTTCAGCAAGCTGTTATGATCCCGAAAGCTAAAATTTATATATATATAATATTAACAATGTATTAAAATAATTAAATAACGTTATTTTTGGAGCAATAGACACCTTCTTTTAGCTGGACAATATGGATTTTTCTTTGTAACGATTAAAATTATTCCTCAAATAGAGCCTATGTGTTTAGCATAATTACTATAAGTAATACATTTTAAATATAATTTTTGTATATAAAATGCTTAAACAAAATTTTGTATCATAAATATATATAGAACCAAAAATGCCATAACCTATCATTTCCCCTTTATGCAAGCATGTTGCAAAGGCAGGTTTTACAAAAAAACTTAAATATTGCTCTCGAAGAAGATTGCGCACGATCTGGTCAAAGTTTTGTACGCCCGGGGCTGCTCGGAGACGATTTCTTATCTCCTTTACTTTTGAGGTATCGTTCCGGGATGCATTAATTTTCGCATAGTGGTCCTGAGCTGGCGACTAACTCGTCGTCGATCGTTGACATTACCAGTCCCTCTGTATCGCCTCCAGATCCTAGACACATCACTTGGTGACACGTCCCTCAATTTGGCAACCATTGCATTCTACAGCAGCACTTTGTACGAGAGAAATGTTCTCAGCACATTGCAGCTTTGTTATTGTGTGTCGTGATCACTTCTGCAGTCAAGCCCGCGCGAACAGTCCTCATACCGCTGAATGAAAACAAGCTAGTATTCGTCTGTCACAGAGCCAGCGCACCAACAGTCAACATTCCAACAAAAATGCTGGCGAAATGCGTAAACATTAGTCTACAAATGCACTTCGATTAATACCTTTCATGACTTTTCTTTTGATGCAAAACTTCAGTTCATAATGAACATAGTAAATAAATTGTACAAACTGAACTATAAATCTATAGAGTTATTTATAACTGCATAGCTTTAGTAACACAGTTGTGTTTTTATCAACATTCCTAATAATTTCTATTCAAAATAATATACAGTATTGCATGTTAAGAATAATAAAAACTTCTGAAAAAAATTGAGACATATTGGATTGAACCTTCGAAACAAAATACGTACGTTCAGCATCCGCATGCAGTGCCATCAATATAACAACAAGAAAAAATAGTGTTCTCTGAACGAAATATCTTCCATAACAGTAACGGAGATCAAGTTGTGCATCGCATAAAATTATTTCGTGTTTAGGAGTTAAATTAAGAGTCGGTTCTCTTACGACTGCTCTGCAAGGCTAGAGAGCAAGTCTAAGTCACAATACAAACAGTTTTTTGTGCTTTCGAGGTTAAATCTGTTTACGAATACCCGCGATTTAAAAAAGTCACGCGAAGCAAAATAAACAGCGACTATTTGTAATGAAGCTTATTTCACTGCTTTTCACGTATTTATCTTCGCTTACCCCGGTTTAGTATAGCGCGCACAAACTATATTTTTGTACTTTTACAAAGAAAATGGGGAACAAGTTGCCAAAATTACTCTAGTTAGCTCTACAAAAATCTTTGTCAAATTTGCAAGAAACTGCTTGAAAAGTGTACCGGAAATTATCAGTGTTTGTACAAAAAAAGTACACAGAAAGAAGTATAACGTTGTGATAACGATATTAACGTTACTACAACATAATTTTTTTTGCTATCTGTGAGCCGTCAGTAATTGATGTTGGTGTTAACGTATTATAATGTGAAGCTATTAATGATAACGTAACTCTAATTAGTATTGTAAGTACATTACTTTCTTACTGTTCTATCAATCATAAGGTGATATTTATGTTGCGGCGAAGCTAATTTGGTGTTGGACTGATGTTAACGTGTTAAAATTTATTTGTATTTTATTTGCTTAAAAAAAATTCCGATATAAAATACATTAAGCACTATGATTTTGTCACAACAAGAAACATCATCAACAAGAAAATGACGGCCGGGAGTGAAATGGAACCTGCGCTTTTAATGACGAGGGACGAGAAGTAAAACTAAAGGGACGAGAAGTTAGACCAACTTGCTGACCAATTCCCATTGCGTAAAGCGAACTGAATATCAACCAAAACCACGCTATCTTGTCGTGTTTAACTAAGCATCATATTGTGGGTATGAAATATAAAAGAACGACAAACTGAAGTTATTTTCATTTACATCGAAATAATATATGCTTCATAAATATATGCATAATTTGCACACGTTAAACTGCTTTGCAAGAATTGAGAGATGGTATAAACTATATTTAGCTGTCAAAATTTCTTTTAAAATTTAAATACAGTGGTTTCATTTGACGGGATCATCGCTGCTCATTACCATCAGCCATTTTACAAGCCAGTGCAGCCTCCTGTTGGTTGGATATTTCTTTCGTGTAGCAGTAACACGACATATTTCGTCCTTCCTAATATTTTATTTGCGTAATACAACATTTGGTTGCGGCAACATCAATGTAACGACAAACTGCATATGTGGAAATACTTTGTACTTTAGAAATATATGCATATTTGGCACACACGACCTGCTTTGCAAGATTTGAGAGCTGGTATTAGCTATATTTGGTTCTCACGCTATTCTTTACAGTTCGAACATAGGGTTTTCATTTCACGAGGTGATCGCTGTTCACTACTATTTATTCGCCATTTTAAAACGCCAAGTCAGAGTAGACTTATGTTGATTGGACATGATTTTAATGTCTTAATAACACAAAATATGTTGTTCTTCCTGTTGCTATTAGCGTAATACAATAGTTGGCTGCGGCAATATTACTTTGTTTACATCGACACTTCAACAGTACAATAGCATTATAGTAATATAAGACTTTGTAAATGGTTAACATTATTAAATTTATCACAACATTATTAATTTTACAACAACATAAACGTTCAAAGAATTACCTCAATGGCAAATGTTTTGTTGCATCCACATACGAATTTTTTTTTGTGTACTGTAACATACCAACGGATATCCTGTATAATTACAACAATGTGCGAAGTAATTCTCCAATAAGTTTTCTGCAAAATAACAAGCTACTATTTGGACTTCTACAAAGTAATTTGTCTTTTAATGATACGCTTTATTTTGATGATATTAAAACTATAGTTCAGACAGGTATGCACGAAGAAAATTTTATGGGGCCTAGTCAGGCATTTTACAAGCCAAATACAACTTACGAAATTTCCCAGAAGAGGGGACGAGAATCGAACCAGGAGCCTCTGCATTAAATACAAGTGCAGTAACCACTACGCCCCTGATGCATCGGGACACAGTGTTCTTTTTTAATAATGTTACGTGTACTTTCAATAATTTCATCTCTTGTTAATATGCGGTGATTTGCCTTCAAAACAGAACAGCGAGTTTTCTACTGAGCTCGCAGTGGAATTGTAATTAGTTCTACAATTAATTATGATATTTTTATATTGGTCTTTCGATTGTTAAAGGTTTTTGCAATTTTTTCTTTAAATGCATTAATCGCACCTTTTAAGTTAAAAATCACGTCACCATTTGTATTAAATGTGTAATGATTACTTTACCAATATATGTTAAATATGTATATTCATAATCATATTGGTTCACTTTACCTCACCTCTCATTTCACTAGACCCCACCATTAGCGTAAAGTAAAACAAAAAATATCTCCTTTTATTTTCGTCACTGTTATCTTGCATTTTATTTGGGCTATTGTTATACACATTATTTATTTCACAAAATCCTGATCGGAGTTAGCAACATATCTTTGAAAATAACTAAATTTTTAAGGCGATATTCCAAAATAATTAAAAATTGATTCACTTTACCCAACTCTCCCCTAATTAGATTTTAATTCGTTTTGTTATATATAATGTTTATTAGTTATTATTACTAATTCTGTATTAAAGCCACTATTCCGCAACGCTATCATCATTTATGAACATGTTTAAACACTAGTAATGATTGTAAAAAAAAAACATCTGCCACCGCCTGGAATTGAGCCCGAACCTAGCGGCGAAGTCGGGGTCCACTGTTTGCGCCATGGGCACTGTTTGCTCCACTGAGGGATAGCATAACTTTTTAATCCATACGCTTAGGTGAATCACTCGGTGTTTTGTCGCGACTTTTTATTTCAATATTTTCCAATAGTTTTATGCTTAACTTCTTGTTAAATTATGACTGTCGATATAAAATTATTTAAGCTGAAATAAAATATTTTGTTTTTCTGTAACCCTTTTTCTAAAATTTAAGCCCCAAATGCGCTGTTCATACTCTTTAGACGACAAATTTTAAAATACTTCAAACATCTACAAAATTAAAGTCTATGAACTATTTTATATTAGTCCTAATCAAATTTGCCACTTTTCTGACGTTAGCCACATCAATTACATCTTCGAAATGTTATACTCGAGCCAGGTAGGTTATTCTCGAAATGTTATACTCGAGCCAGGTAGGTTATTCTTCGAAATGTTATACTCGAGCCAGGTAGGTTATTCTCGAAATGTTATACTCGATCCAGGTAGGTTATTCTTCGAAATGTTATACTCGAGCCAGGTAGGTTATTCTCGAAATGTTATACTCGAGCCAGGTAGGTTATTCTCGAAATATGTGGAATTCCCAGATGTGATGAGTGACGCTTGTATGTTAACTATGTCTTTGTAACAACACAAACTTCTTTCGTTATGCACGCAAATGCTATTCTTACAAATGAACGAAGTCCGTAGATTTAGATAACATAATTTTGTGAATCAAAATTTTTGTACTATACAAGAATATGCCAATTCCATTTACACAAGTTTGTTACAGTACATACCTCCTACAGTGTCTGAAATGCTGTCCAATCTTTAATTGATATTTGCCATTTTTATGAAAAATATTTTTTGACATTTCACACTTCACACGAGATTTTTTTTAATGACATTTTATATTTTTGTACGTCGAATCTAATTTTTTGGATTAAGAATATTCCATTAACAGTATTATACAATTAGTTTCGATAAAATATACAGGTTTTAACAAAAACAAGTGAACATATTTAAACCAAATTAACCTTCAAATAGGTATACGATGTATAAAAACACATTTTTGACAATTTCAACAAGTGTTATTTTCTTGATCTGTCGAGACATCCGCCCGTGCTAATTTCTCGGAACTGAAGATTCACTTGCTAGCAGTACAAACCGCTTGGGCTTTTTCGAAGAGGTTTCCAACGGTTTACAAAGTATGAGTATTACTGCAAGAATGTTTCTGTAACCCTACAAATCCTGTTTTTGCACAAGTACAAATATAACAGGTCTACAAAAAATTCGTTTTGTACAGACTTATTACAAAAAAATTTTCAGTTCAGTTTACAAGCTTGTTTTACTGTGATGTAAGTGAATTGTTCGAAACACTACTGCTTATTTACGGGTGTCAGAAATACGACTCAAATCGGAAGGTTAACGAGGTGTCTCGTACCCCTCGCGACGATAACGAGATTTCTCGGTTCCCCGCAGTGTGGTTAAAGAGGATATTCGATATTCTAGCGACATTTTGCAGAACTACCCTTTAGTGACAAAAACGATTTTCCTCGTTAACAGATGTTACCGATCGTTATTCAACAGCTAACAAATCACAGATAGACGGCAGCAAGAATGGGGAAGGAATCGACTCTGGCCTGTAATGAGGAATCTTCCCTGAAATCGCCTAATGCGATTTCGGGAAAACATGAAAAACCACAACCAAAAACAGCCGCCTTGGTGATCGAAGGCAGGTCCTCTCAAATGGGAACCTGAAGGTTTACAACTGTGCCACCTCGCTTGGTACGGCGGTGCGTATGTGACGCAGTATACATAATGTATGTAAACTTATGTGGCTTGTCCTTCAGGACTTACAATTTTGTATTAGTATTTCGTTCCTTTTTACTCGTATCTGAATTACAACTAATCTGTTAGTTATTAACTCTGTATATCCTATTGACTGTTTACATATTGATATAGACAGAAGCGAATGCATACAAATGAATGCAATATTCACTATATTTAAAAAATATATATATATATGTATCTTCATTTTAATAATTTTTACTGTATTGTTCAATGGCGAAATCCAAAACATGTACTTTAACATTTCAGTTATAAAAGTTTTATAACGGTTTTATTTTGATAGGCCATATTGGATGGACAGATTTAAATCAACTATAAAACAATATTCGTAACCAGCAACATTAAAAACTCCAGTGTCAGAACATTTATATCAATAAATTTGATTTTAATATTTTTGGTCGCATTTTGGGAGAAATCCCTTACTGTGTGCCCTTCAGAATGAAACGAAAACCTTTGCATAGCAACAGTTACCTTTGATCCTCTGAATGCGAAATAATTTATAAACCCCGAGTCATACATATATCACAGTTTTTTTTATTCGCATGACGTTCAGTTACGTTTGTACGAAAAAGCACCAAATGCTAACTTTTCCTACAAATTCGTTTTATTTGATAGCGACTGTGTTAAGATTAGTATAAATTTTCATTGATTATCATAATGACTATTTTAGTAAACCTGAAGCACAATATTCACGATAGACTTCCGTACTTTCTTTTTTATAATATACACAATTGTTTTATACTTATAATACGAGGTTTGCTACAGTTCATTAATAAATATACGGATAGAGCCCAATGTGAATTTTACGGTTATGCACCAGCATGAATATTCCCTGTCAGATATTATTTAAGAAGTTAATAACGAATATGGATATGTTAACAAACAAGAATAATGTGATCTATCAACATATGCGTACACCTTCACTATATATATATATATATATATATATATATATATATATATATATATATATATATATATATATATATAACTATATATATACTATATATATATATATATATATAATATCTTCCTAAAGGATTTATTTAGCATGTGATGTTAGAAATGAAATATTACAATTAATATATAGCTTAATTACACTCAGTACCTAAATGGCAAGGCTATGCATGACAGCAACACTTACTAAATGAAAAACAATTATGCATAAACTTTTAAATATAATGTTTTATTTCATACAAAGGTTTTTAAATGGAATGGTTTGCGTCACAGGAATGTATTCTCGTGCATTTAATTTATAAATAATAACTAGATGTGTGTAAAAAGGAGCTAAAAGTTTCAATATGTAATATACTGCGTTTTTGTGTTAAATTCTTATACACTGTAAAAAAAAATCTTAGTACTTAGTAAACATCGTAAACTGTAATTGAAGATTTTAACCTATACTTGGTTTTAAAATAATGTCATACACGATACCGGGCTGCAGATATAGGAATAATCAGTGCACCTGCTATAGATAGTTGGCAACTGCCCCATGCATTTTACTGAGCAAATGTAGGCACGATACCACGGATATATGGGGAAAAATTATCACTCGCTTCTTTTTATCTCATGTACTTATTCAGTAATGTCGTAAATTTGCGAATAATTTCTGATAGCATATATTCTATTGTTCCATGTTTAAATCGGCTCAAGAAATATTTGACTGCAGCGAAATTAACTAAATGTTTCTTACTACTTCTAACTTATATTTCGTTATTTTATAAGGAACAAAAAAATATAATGATAATTTTTTTTATTTCATACTCTAAGGTAAGAGAAATGATTCGTTTAATTTTTACAGGAAGATTATAATTGTTGTGGCTTTGTCTTTACAAAAACGATTTGCGACATAATTAGAAACTTAAATTTACTGTAGTAACACACGCCAAATTTCGAATGAATCACATCCCGCTGTTTGAATTAGCTTGATAGGAGAAGTATGTCAGGTATCATGAGTTGAATCACCAGTTAGTTTTCTTTCTTTTTTTAGTATTGAAGAGTAGCAATGGTTATAATGAACTTAAACTGGTGTCAAATATCATACCTACTGGGCAACATCTTGAAATATCATACCTACTGGACAACATCTTGAAATGTCATACCTACTGGGCAACATCTTGATATATCATACCTACTGGACAACATCTTGAAATATCATACCTACTGGGCAACATCTTGAAATATCAAACCTACTGGGCAACATCTTGAAATATCATACCTACTGTGCAACATCTTAAAATATCATACCTACTGGGCAACATCTTGAAATATCATACCTACTGGGCAACATCTTGAAATGTCATACCTACTGGGCAACATCTTGATATATCATACCTACTGGACAACATCTTGAAATATCATACCTACTGGGCAACATCTTGAAATATCAAACCTACTGGGCAACATCTTGAAATATCATACCTACTGTGGAACATCTTAAAATATTTGGTATAAATAAATGTGTAAAAGATACCTAAAGAAGAAACCTGCATTTGTATGCAGTGTTCCTTTACACTTTGCTTAAGTTTCTTAGAGCTAACAGACTGTTGTAAGTAAGGTCTATCAGCCATACTTCGTCAGCATAATGACATGCAAAAACTTGCATTTTACATCCATAAAGCCACCTATTTATTATATTTACACTACGATAGTGGTTGGAATATTTATGAGTAAACTCTGATCTTTTTAACATTTCTCTGTATTATTATTTCGATTGCCATCCCGTTTTCATTCAATCTGTTCAAACCTGTACCATTTTGCACCTTGTATAATTTTATATCTACAACCTCTTATAATGTATAGAATGGTTTGCAATTGAGAAAACTTATTATGAATTTTAATCTCCCTATCATGAGTGATTTCATAGGATGGGATATACGTATGCAATTTGTTTTTTTCAAATAGTGAGGCTGAATTTTAATTCTGAAACCTTAGTTATGTACACATATATAAAATGCTTTCATATATCATTTTCACCTGTATTTCCAAGTAAGTACTGTGTATTTCTGGGTAGTATCTGTATAATTAATAATGGGTTTATAAAGTCTGGTGTCTATACATGGCTACTGCACACTTGGGAGTCAAAAGAAAAGGAAACACTAAAATGTATCATGTATCATGGTGTAAATTTTAACGTTGTTCACATGAAGTAAAAAATATATAATTGAATGATCTTTCTAAACCTTTAAATCTTAAAATGTATTGACTTTATCTCTTAATAATAATCTCCCTTAACCTTGAAAAAAGTTAATGCACTTTCTTTATCTCTTGACAAAAATAGTAAACTATGTAAGAAAATTCCTATTCTTAAAATCTTTCATATAATAAAAATGTTATTATGTTGGATCTTTCTTGGAAACGTGTGAGTTAAAATGTTTGCATATATCAAATAAATCAACAAAATTTCTTGACATAGCGTTAACATTTTGTTTCGAAAATCACTTAAATTATAACGATTACTAAGAAGCATGTCTAAAAGGTTATGAGTTTGTTTCAAGTTTGTTTGCAATTGTTGTCTTTGATGTATCTAAAAATATATTTGTGCCATTGCAAAATCAGTGTTAGTGATAAGAAAGTGTCTCATTTACTCCGATATACGTGTGTAACCAATCAATAAATGATGAATTACTATCACTGTTATTTTGTGAACTAAGGCAAGAGTGCTAGTCAAGAACTTCAGTGTCATAATAAATATTTTATCTGTGATATTCAAACGTAGGATCAACTAATAGTTGTTTCTATTTATTAGAGATTAATGTATCTCTGTTTTTGGCTTAATATATTGTGGTGCTGTTATTAATAGTAATATGGTTTGCACATAGTGAGTTATGTAATGGAGTCATGCACCTCAGAGTTTGGGTAAGTAAATATAAGACAAAAGCAGATCCTTATTATCATAATATGAATTTGGAAATAAGGTTGAGCTCATCTAGTACCTACTAATTGTACATTTATGATATGGAAGAATGGATCGTTGATGGGTATGCATTTATACTCCTTTTATTAGGTTATTTTTATCGTATTGAAAATTTCATAAGTAGGAGTAAAAAAAAAGATATTCAACTAATTTCGAAATAAAAATTTGATAAAACCTATAATAATCAAGTGCAAATTTTTATTGGGTGTACTGATAAAATGGAAGAATTTGAAAAGACTAAATTAGAGAATATTTTCTAAACATTGTATTTTGAATTAATGTTATAATTATTACTGAACTCTGCATTGATATAGGCTAATGATTAGTCATATACAACTGGAGGTTTATTTAGTCGTCAAAGCACATCATTTGTCGGTATAATAATAATGCTAGGTTTAAAATACTCATTGGATTACAATATGTATTCACACATAAATATGAGAGAGTCTATGGCAGCAACAGAATGAATTGAGTATCCTAGGAGTGTATATATGTTAGTAATCTGTGTGGTTATATTGTAATTTAAGTACGAAACTAGATAGGAACGTCATTACGCAAGTACTAGTATTCCTTAATCAGATCACTCATTAAAAATGCACAATATTAATTGCTGGCATAATGAAAACGAACCAGTAACTTGTTATTTTACCAAAGAAATATCAGCTGTGAATCAAATGATTAATTAATTGATTTGTAGAGCTTTACATCAAGTTATGACTCTTGACTAGCCAAATGATAGTAAATAAAATGTAGATGGTCCTGGTTCCGTTTAGTGCCTGGTCCCTTAGCCTAGTGTTTCAACTGGAAATCATTTTTATATAAGTATCTTGTTATGTATTGTTGCCCATTGTTGATAATATTACTTCGTAGACAGTTTAGTCTATAATCTAAAATCTGATAACAAAAGCTCAAACAATTAGTTGTAAATAGAAAAGTTATAATCCATGGTGAAAATGACATTGCTAATGCATGGTGTATAGCATCACATTTTTATAGAACTTTTTAGTCTTTTGTTCTTTCTATACAATAACTTTTGTGCAGTATGGTAGATAAAATATAAGAAGAATTGATAATAATATGCTGTTATTTTTATAGGATATAGTTTTGCCAAATATGGGCTGTGTTAAAGGGCAATAGATGCAAGGTATCAGACTTCAGAAGTAAAACATTTTAGCAGCCCAATTTTGTATTATACTTATAGTATATATTAGTCTCAATTTTTAAGAAACGTTATTAATCCTTCTGTAGTTCAGATTTACAGTATGAAGTGATACTAGAAAGCAACCATTATTGTAAAAACAGCAATCAACAAGTGTGAACTGGATTGCATATTAGTTTCTTAATTAAAAAGCAGCTGTCTGCTACATATGATGTGAATATTACACCACGAACAAGCTGCATTTTTATTTACAAATTAATATTTTTATTTTATATACTTCACACCGCATCAAACTTACTGATGTAATGGATCGAATAGTTACTTTTACGTGTGTTTATTGTTTAATATAAATATTAAAGATTGCAAGTAAATAAGTGAGCAGAATGGAAGCTACAGTTGCCTTATTTTAACATTATTGAAAGAGTAGAAAGCATTGCTGGGAAACACTGCTAGCAAAGTAATTGTTTCTTGTTATGTTGTAACCATCTTGAAAACAATGAAAATGTTTGAATGCAATTAGGAGTTTAGATTTTGTCCAAGCGATTTCTGACTTACACAAAGGAACCTCAAAGATTTATGGATTAAATGAGTGGAAATTAATATCCTTAGTGATTTAATTTAAACGTCTGCTCTCTGAGGTCAGTATATCGTGTTAATCTTGGCTCTTAGTTATATTGTAGGGATTGTCAAAATAACTACTATTGATGTTTTTGTATAAAAAATTTTGTGGTGCTAGAATGAACTTATGACTTACCAGTGATCCTGCCATCACGTATAAACAGCAATAAAATATTTAAATGAGTGTAGTGCCTGATCTCTAATTAAAGCTACAGTTAAGTATAACAGGACCATGTAGATTTTCAGACTCTAGAGGACTGCTTTGTTTTATCATAGATGAATATTTAGAGTATGAAAAATAATAAGAACAGTTAAAGCTTATTGAAATTTGTAATATATTATTCTGAAAACATTTCAGAATGTCATTGAATTTTTGCTAGTATCGTTAAGAAAAATATCCAAATTAAGCAAAGGGCATTGGTTACTAATCACCATTGTTAACTTGGAAATGTGCTTAATAGATTCTGGATGTATTGTATTATTTCAACCATTACTCCTATCTTTCAGCTGTTTTTTATTGGACTTTGTGTACAAATATTATCAAGCAGAACTGTCAACATAGGCTAATAATTAAGTTTACTTTACCCATAGAATAACTGCATAATTTGGATTCATATAATGAGAGGGTACTGTAAATATTACCTATCTTTAGTATACGGTATATTAGCAACTTAATATAATAATTGAACCTATGTGCAGTAAGAGAACAAGATAACAAGTTTTTATTTTGTAGTATATTTATTCTATGCACTAATAAATATGTAAACTGCTTACAAATAAATGCCTTAATGATATTTTTTCATTTACAAAATAAAATCTTATTTCTTTAAATTTTGTGAATGTCTCACTGATGTACTTTTTCTACATTTAGTTCTAAAAAATACAAGAATTGTCTTTCATTTGTTTCCAGTGTCACTGTTGTCACTATATTAATATCAAAAGGTTCTAAATGCATTTGTAACAGAAATAATTTATGTGCCCAAATTAATTTTGTACCTGGTTTTTTCATGGTAGATAAGTATGTTTTGTTGATAATTTTTTTGAATTCTGGCACTTGTGAAGTTAAGATTTATTACAACATTAAACAGATAATCAAACTATAATATCTCTTAATTTTTTTACAATATAAATTATGTCTATATTATTATCTAACGTGGAATTTGTAACTGGGAAAATAAATGACGTACTTGTATATTCTAACTGATTTAAATTCAGTAGAGTATGTGAGAAGTTTTGCGAACGAATGAAATTCTAAGCAACTCTGGTTAATTTATTTTAAATAATGAGTTAAAACTGTTGGATACTTTGGTTGGATATTTTTATAAAAATTCTCCCAATGTTCATGTTAAAAATTATTTTACTTTGCGCTTATAAAACTCCCAAGAAAATTAATTATTTTGTGAATAAAACAAAAAATGTGCTCGTTCTTTTAAAAGTTACTGCCAAATAATCTAGAGGTTAGTGCCGTAAAACATAAGTAAATTATCCCAAATATTTTTTAAACTTATTTTTTTTTAAATTAATTTCATCAACGCAGTGTTTAAAATTCCGATTGCGGTTATTTTAGACATGACCAAAATTTAACATGGTATCAAACGATGTTTTTTACTAACCGGCAAAACGCAGTATTAGTGAAACATAATTGGTTCTGACGCTATGTGTTTCAATTGAAAAATGTGCCCTCTTAAGATATCGCGTCATACTTAACACTGCATTGTTTTCATTGACAATAGTTTCAAGACTGTTTAATGTCTCTGATTGTCTCGTTACCTATTATATTTCCCTTATAATATCTAACAATAATTTAACTACTTTTCATACTGGTGTAAGGTTTGTTTAGCAGTGAGATGGCGGCAGTTTAAATCCAATCCCATAGCTCACCGCCTTTATTTCCGTACATGGAGTCAGTAACAAAGAGGCGCGGACGCTTAAAAGTATCCTATCTGAAATAGTCCCTGTTCGGATTTCTTACGCGTGTACACACATCCCAACATCCTGATAGGGCCCTTTCAACATCCTGATAGGGCCCTTTCAACATTTCGCACTCTTCCTTATATTTAGACCAAAAAAAATCGGAAAAAGTATCGTATCCTGATTGGGGTCCTATCACGATTTTCCACGACTGCTCAGTTTGAAGCAAACCCTGAAAGGGGCCGTTTCAGGATAATATACTTTTCCGGATTTCTTATATATATGTAAAGCTAGAATGGCAGCCAGCACTGAAACTGAGACCCATCAAGATATTTTCTGCAACATGTTTAGCGAAAATATCTGGAAAGGATCCGTTTCAGGGTTTTGCATAGCTAGTTCGTTATAAAATCCTTAATAGTATCCGATTTTGAAAGCGCTCCTATAAGGACTTTCCTGTAAAGCTGAATTGACAGAAAATGCTGATAGGGCACCTTTAAGGATCCATAAGTTTTGCACTTCGTTTTTGTGGGAGCTATAATGTAGAGCGCAGCACTCCTGTTGCCCTTCCATTCCCGAAGCAAATTGCCGCATGGAGCAGCACTGTCACATCTAGGAGAGTGTAATTTCTCAGAGTATCGATCAAAGTCGGCATACTTCTAGAAAGCATAGTATTCAATCTATTAAAATTTTGTAGCATCAATTATATAATTTATAGTTTTTTAGTATCCCTCATTGCATGCAAATTGTACGATACATTCATTTTTACAAGTTGATTAATATTATATAGAAGAATTGTGCTTAATAGTGGTAAAAACCTGCTAAAACACTGTTTCAATTTGTAATTGAATTTTTTAGTAAAATTAATTTGCCAAAATTATGGTACAGATCAAAACATACTTATAGATTTTTTTTTTTTTTTTCGTTACGGCATTATTCCGCTGTTATCCCAAAAGATTAAGTTAACGGCTTTTCACGTGCCTAGTAGTATTTTTCTTCTTCATAACACCACCGTTACTAATACACGACTTAGTCTGTAGTATTGGGAATGATCGCAAACGAAAGTGTGCCGTTGGCATGACATTAGCCCCATCGGTCGCAATCCAGTTGCAAACTTTTACAACGGAACGTTTGCATTCACAAGGGAGCGGGACTTTTGGAGAGAGCTCACAAATCTTGTTACTACATCAACATCGCCAGGTACTGAAATTGAATCTACGAGCATTGTTGTATTATTTGGGTACAACAGAAGCAGAAGATATTAAGCATGGTGCTAGCCTTCTTCTAGTGATGTAAAGTGAGTTTTATTTCCGACCCAATCTCGGCTGTGAATTGTCAACTAACCTAAAACTAGAGAAAAATTCTCCGTTTCTCATCCACACCTATAATACAAAATATGGGGAAACGACTTACGAACTACGTTAAACAAATGTTTTTATCGTGCTCAGGACCAGGTAGCAAAAAATTGGAAACACCTATAAACTGTTTGCACTACGTTAGCAAACAGCATAGGGAGCGAGAGTGTCAAACCATAGCATTTGCAGAATCTGCTACCAGTGAAACAATTGAATGCGAATCAGTTTTCTTGGTAGTCTTAATGGCACCGGAAGTTTTAACCTCCTTGTACATGCTGTACAAAATATTAAAACATTTACTACGATAACGGTGACTTTCAAGTCTTGTCCGTAAGCAATAATCAATCAAGAGCAAAATTTATTGCTCATAATCTGTTATCTATAAAGGAACATAAGTTAGCTGTGGAGCGAAATTTGTAACTGACAACTTTGTAAATTCGGTTATTCGTAATTTCTTAATACTTTATTTCGCATTTTCTTTTTGCGACAAGACAGTAATTATGAACAGTTCGTGTAAGACCAGGACGTGCGTACATATTTCGAAAACAGCACACTCTATTTTGGAGTTTTGTAGACGGTTACAGATTTCGTATACAAAAACCTTCATAAGGTACACTCCATTCACGGTTACTTCCAACTTTTCTGAAGCCCTGCTGAAGTTCTACTTCCTGGATATTCCTCCACTTCATGCAGAGAATAAGCTTAGAAAATTACGCCAGAGGGCTGAAGCACAGCACTCGTGCGCACTCAATGCAAAAATGTTTTTCATAAAAACTAAATCTATTTCTTACTAGGCATTACCAACACACATACATTCAATGTCTTTATTCGTAATAGCTATCAACGACATATTATCATTTATAAATAAAATATTACTAAAAGTTAAATTTAACCAAAGAATAATGTACTTTTATGTTAACAAAAGTGTAAAACGCTTGTGGTAGGTGACATATTTCAGAAACAAACAAACACGTCAAACATGGGGTGTTTTCAATGGTTCGATTTAAAAAATGCGAAGAAACTCAAATTGTTCTACGTGTTAATATATTTTAATTCCATAATTGTAAAATATACAGGGCTTATGAGCCGTATTTAATGAGGGCATGCCTGCACTGCCTCACCAAGGCACACTGTGTTATATACCGTGTGGTAAACCCACAATAATTATGATCAAATCCTAAATTCACTACTCACAAGTAAAGCTTGAGACAATTCACCATAAAGTGTTCAAGGTAGCAGAAAACCATGAGAGTTATGAACGTTAAACGAGTACACCAAGCATTCATTAATTAAATATTTATTTAACTCAAAACACAAATGAGCTGGTGTCATCGCAGAGACCCATAACATGAGAGTTATCATATCTAAACAACATAATTACACTGGAAGTGTAGATGAGAATCACAAGGTGGCTCACACACTAATGATAAAGCTGTTGAACGTACATGGAACGTATTTTGTAAAGGCCACTCGATATTCTAGCCACACTGGCAAAATAGTTCCACTGAAACACTCTCCAAAACTGAGCATAATATCACAGCAAACATATTGAACTATAAACATGCAAAGGCCAGTAGATTAAATAACTTGGGCTCGAAAACTTATCAAATTTATCTTCGCCACAGCGAAGATACACACATTCAGCTATGTAGGACTTTAGCGCCACCTTAACACGACGGACAACAATTTTAAGGTTGAGCCAGATAAATTTCACCATTGAGTAATGATATACACTAGAGTGGCCATGGGATAGGAAAAGGTCTGACCAGTTTTATGTGTTAATTCGCTAATGATCCAGAGCTGCGCTAGTGTTCTCGACGACGTCATCCGGGGGGATGTTGCTAGTTCGGCAGCTGGTAAGTATATGTCATAACCCTGGCCTCGGCTCGCCCACGTGTTCATTCAAGTTACCAGCATTCGTTGCGGCTGTGAATACCAAACTCCTGATATACTAGTGGCGATCATGGCATGTGTTTCGTTTATGTCGTACAATTATGTGTTTGAGGAAATTTCCAGCGATATCAACTACTATTTTGTTTTATTAACCTCTGCGAAAATATATAACGGTTATTGTTTTTAATTATAATATATTATTTTACTATAATTTAGGTGTTCATGATAAAACACGAGTACTGTTATCACTTGCAATTACAAACTTCATATTAATCATGAATGATATCATACATCGTCTAAAGTTTTCATTCCGTCCTTACGTGGAAGGAAATAGACAGGAAATAATTGTCCAATAGTGGAGCAATATACACTATCGACCAAAAAGTAATTGGGCACCCGTCAAGATAGGTAATGCAGTACGTCAGTTGACTCGTGCGGCCGCCATATGCTGCAGGCCGGTGTAGAACCAGTTGACAAGGAGACGGCACGAGGTACAGAGCTATCGGACTTCGATAAGGGAGTGATTATGGACTGCCATCTCAGTAAGGTGTCCAACCGGACGATTGTACGGAAGGTAAACAGGCCCAGATCAACGGTCGCATTCGTCCTGCGTAAGTGGAAGTTCGATGGGCATTGTGCCAATGCTGCAAGTTCTGGGCGACCTCCAATCTTGACCGACAGAAATCGGAGAACCCTGAAACGTGAAATTGTCAAAAATAGGACACAGCCCATGGCTGCTATCCGACAGGAGTTTCATGCAGCAAAACAGGAGTATCGGTTTCCATTGGAACATTGCGTACAGAGGCCCACCGACTTGGATATTTCGGAAGAGCAGCTGCACATAAGCCATATATCATGACAAGCAATAAAGTTCGGCGATTCAGGTGGTGTTTGGACCGTCGCAACTGGACACTGGAGCAGTGTACATAGGTTCTGTGGAGTGATGAGTCGGGTTTTACATTATTCCGGTCCGATGGACGTGTATGGGTGTGGCGTGTACCTGAAGAACGACTTCTGCCGGGGTGTATAGTGCCAACTAGGAAATTCGGTGGTGGTGGAGTGATGGTATGGGGATGTTTCATGGGCCTTCGGCGTAGGACCACTGGTGTTTGTCCGTGGTAACATGAACACAGAGGCCTATTGTAACATTCTGGATAATGAAATGCTCCCAACATTGTGGCGTTTTTACGGAATGGACCTGTGTTACTTCCCGGATGACAATGCCAGGTGTCATGTTTGAAGGGCTACTATGCAGTGGTACGCCGACAACAACGTTCGCCGATTGGACTGGCCCGCCGAGAGCCCCGACCTCAACCCTATAGAACATCTATAGGACGAATTGGATGACCGGTTGAGGGCTCGTCAGGCGCACAACTCAGGGAATGGATGCCGTGCAAACATTCGTAGAGAGCATGCCAGACAGGATGGCTGCTGTTATAGACGCAAGAGGTGGCCCTACGAGAGTCTAATGGGGTGACAACCACAGAGCAAACATTGTGGACAGGAGCCCAATCACTTTTTGGTCGATAGTGTATGTTAGACGCACGATGGTTGAATGCAATGTTTACATTTTGGGGTTGTGATCTACTACAACGGTGACTGTTAGAACAAATAATCAGTACGTGCAATGTGTCTATTCAAATATAATTACAGTTGTGCCCTAACCTAGGAATGCACTTATGTATATAAGCATACTCCACTCGGCTCGATACGTGATACATTCCAACAGGCATACTTATATGCATCTCTTACAGCTAACTAGTTAGCTGATAAGAATCTGAATAAGTATTTTGACGGAAAACTCATACTGAATATGTGTTGGAATGTAATCGTATAGATGTAGAATTATCAACCCACCAGGAGCTGTAGCTGGAAAGTGCATGACAATGAAAGTGTTCCTATTAACCAATCAGATACATTTTTACAAGAAAGGAATGAATGTATAAATTTTAGTCAGTAAACGCAGTTATTGATCAAATATCATTGAAACTGGTAACGACTAGAGGTAGATTTCCTTTTAACACTAATATTGGTATGAATAAAAATTAGATTTAGAATTTTGATCCAATGTTTTCACTCATTCATGCGTTGCCTTGTAAAAACATTGGTAGTGTTCTCGCTGCTCTGTATATTAACTATAATTTCAATGTCACGCCCAGTTTATAACAAATCACTAACAAAACTGGTTATGTCTATCCCGGCCCTTCAAGATCAGTAATGGTTAAACAGTATACATTGTTAAGAACTTTGTTGAGTGATGTTTCTCGAAAGCTATTGCCTCCATTCCACTCTTTATAAAAATAAATATAAGGACTAACAATTATGAACTACATATAAATAGTTTTTCAAAATAGTAGCTTCTGGGTTGTAAGGACGCGAGACGTAAACACACTGATTTCCCCGTGTGCGTGCGTATGTCATTTCCCGAGACATGTAAAACATGTACGTACGTAGACGAATACGAACGCTGTATGACCGTGCATCTCATTAAGCAGAAAACCTTATGCACACTGTGGGAAAGGACGTTAGTGATCACGTATAAGGCTCAACTCTAACAGGTGTTTGTTTTCAAGCGACAAAACAACTGTCGCCACTGTAAGACCCAAGTTTACAATAATGATGTGCATTAGTGGATATTGTCTGGAAAGTTGGCAGCTCTGTGTGTTTACATTTACACGGGTGTAACACAGCACACCATTGTATATTCTACACTGAAACCTCGGACTCTTAACAGAGCGAAAAACATTGACACTGAAGTGTTTATCAGTAATGTTAACACTAACGAACCCATGAAAACTATACATAACAAAGAGATTCGCAAAATTATACTTTCGAGAAGGTACATTACAAAATAGAACTATTTCTACACTAAATATGGGTTGAACGCAATGACTCGGTGCCAATCACTAATAGTCGAAATAAGTCCGTGACCGAAAGGACAAATTCGTTATTTTGTAATTTGTCAATTCGTAGGTTTCAATCCGGACGTTGTCGACAGTCATCTGTTTAGCACTCGCGGCAATACATTCTTACATTAACAGTGAAAGTTTGTTTTATATAAATCACATGCTAAAAATGGATGTAATATTTCTACTATCATCACTGAAATGCTGCGAATATGTTATTAAACAAGAAAATAATATAATATCCAATAACGACTTAAAAATAAACCATGTGTTGCATAATATGTAAACAAAGCGCAACACTTACTTGCTTTTTAAAACATGTCTAGTGTATTTTATGAACAGTTATTTGTTTTAAAAGATCTTTTAAGTAAGCATTTGCGCATGTGTTTTGAACTTAAAAACCAACATGGCGCTGATTTTGTAATTTTGTATTTTTGCTAACATCCGCTATTTACAAGATATTAAATATCAATTTACCAAATACGTCACAATGTTTGTATACAAAATCGGGTCACGTGATCATTTGGTCAACACAATCTGCCATTTCGGACACGGCCTACATTTACAATACAAAACTAATACATTTAGAATTATGCAGTAGGCTCCTATGTGTCATACGGAAACGCGTCTTCAGTATTTGCAGTGTTCCATTAATGTTTTAATTCATAATTCCAGCGAATGGAAACAGGCAGCAAGCCTGTCATGTTTACTTTTGTTCCTAACATAAGCTCCTATAGAACAACCATATTGAAGAAGATCATACTTCAAAACCGACATTTGCAATCAGAGAAGCTTATTATTTGTGAACAAATATAATCTTCAACATGTGCACACACACGCCTTTGTCATATTGTTTTATATTTACATTAAACCCTACTATAAATAACAGTTTCCCGCCAACAACACCGAATGCTTTGTACTGATTGGTCGTAGCCTCAAAATTGTTTCTAAAGATATAAAATACAACTATTTCTTTCAAAGTTTAAGGAAATATATCCCCCCCCCCCCCCCAACGCACACGACCTGATCATATCCAGCGGGAACCAAAACATAAGAGAGCACACATTCGTTTCTTCTGCAGACATCTTAACGCACATTATAATGCTTAAATATTTCTATCGTAAACCCATCTTTACTTCAGACGTCGCAGCTTCTTACGCTGCATTACGGTGTGCAGATGTGTTTAAACGCAGTCGAATCATTACCTTTCTATGTTGATAGCGTACAGTTTTTAACACGAATAACAGAAATATTATTAGATATCTTGACTGTGTCAAACGTTTTTCGTGTATTCTGGAATGTTTGTCATCTCTAAGCCTACAAATAATGACAACAATTTACGAACACTATGTAAAATTGTAATGATTTGTGGCAGTAGGGCATTCTTGTGTGTTAAACTCTGTGGCATATTTACATAATTATAATTTACTTTCCCTTAAAGTGGTTATGTTCTGTGTGCCTCGAGTGTTCTTGAATGAATAAATAATTTTGCCGTTTTACGACCAGTCATTTTGTTTGCAAGATTATACTACACTAACAAAATATATTTTATAACATGTACGATCATCTTCATAACAAGGAGTGTTAATTCATAGAGCAAGTGTAGTTTCGATCCGGTTATCGTGGGTATTTTCTCCTTTTTCCCACCATTTCCCTACTACTTAACAAGGTTAGTATAATATTAGCAGTATGTAGTGCATCATATTTGCAAAACAGTTTTCTTTCGATATTAAGAAATTATTTAAGAAGTTTCTGGTGACTAAATTCTGCGAGAGGAGTGAGTCTTTGAAGCCGGCCTTACACGATACTACCCCAATTTCTGCTACTTTCTGATGTACTGATGGGAACAACAGAAGGCATAGAAGTTTCTATAGCAGAAGGGAAGAAAGAACGCACCCGTTCATACCCACACGATGTGCTAATAGAAACTTATAAATGGCAGACAAAACAACTCGCATGGGACAGGGGTACTCATGCAATCAAATTGTATATATATAGGCTCTTTGTGCTGCATCCACAATGTACGAGGATTCTTCCTTATTTCCCCTTAAAGACTGCACTGGTTTCGATTTTAACGTACTAGTAATATTAATGTATGGATAATGATATGAATAACAGCCATCATATGTATGGAAAACAAGGTACTGTATTCACGTATATGTACGACGGACATTTACGCCACTCATTATAACATTGACGTATTATGTAAACCAGGGCGTAGCTAGGCCTGTAATCGGAATGGTGAATGGAAAAGGGGGGGGGGGGGATAATTCATATTTCTATTTGTGAACAAAATACAAAACCTGTATTATTTCAAATTTATAGTTACATAATTATTTATAATAAATGGGTTCATGTACAGATATGGAACCATAAAATGCTATAAACATTCTTCATGTTCAAGGAAGATCCCATATTCCTCGAATGAAAAGAGAATTCAACTTGTGATTTTGTTTTCAACTTTTATGTACATTTCGGTGGGAGGATATGACCCAATGTATTACCCCCCCCCCCCCCCCCTCCAACCATCACGGCTACGCCCCTGTTTTTAAATGTGTATCTTTAATGAGCATAATAATCAATCTTGTGCTCGCCATAATTATACACGATTTTACGGTTATGCGGCCGAAAGGAGACAGAACTGTTACAATATTAAACTTAAGGCTTTCATGTGTGCCTATTAACATCACTCACGCTATAATTACAGCTCAAATTATCTACATTAGAAACCAATCAATGTGATTAACAAACAACCCATGCTCCTCGATTATACTATGCTGGTACTTGCGTATTATTACTTCTAGACGAAGATATTATAGAAATTAACATTTCATAACAAAATAAAATAAGTTATAAACATCCATAATTACGCTGTGTGATAAGGTATATATAGAACATAAATCCACAGTTATCGCGTATTTTATTAAGTGGTGTTAATTATTTTATTATGACCGTGTGAGTAATGTGCAATGTTTCCCGTTACTTATGCGTACATTAAGTTTCATTTTGTACATACTTATGTCTTACAGACCTCGTAATTTTTCGTAGACGGGCATATACGGCTTAAGTTAGGAAGTCAGATGTCCGCCATTTTGTCTGTCCAAGCTTGTGGGTATAACAGACATTCTTTAAAACACTTTCGACTGTTGCGGAGTTGGGACTGGGACTGACAAGAGATGGAGCATGAGTGTGAGAGAGGCAATGTCCCCGACATTCGCCACGCACACGCCACGAAAATAGACTAACGCGGCGTGGAGTTCAACACTCGAACTACAGATTCTTACATGCTGGAGGGATCAGACAATTGAACCTGGGAATGTCCACTCTAGGGATATGTTTACCTAATGATTTCACACACTAGTATGTAATCAAGGTGCAATTCAGTTACCTAACTAAGCGCCTCGGTACCAAGATGTTTGTATATCTTCCATCGACTGTATTTTATGCACATTTTCATTATACCAAAGACAAAGGAATTAGTACATAAATGACCGTGTTTCACGTCTCTCACTGGCCGGACAAATATACAATTATCAGTAAGTACCAAACCATCAACATTTTTTCACTGATCTGGGAGCATTCAAAATTTTTACAATAATTTAAAACACATTTAAAACCCCACAGCTAAACGGTAGAATGGACAGCTTCCAGACAAAATCTCCCGGGATAATACTTTAAATATCAGGTACTAATTTGGTGAATCGTCAGTTTCCACCATAACAGGTACTAATACAATTAATGCGGGATGGCGACATCTACGCCCAGTAAAGGCCACAATTAAATACAATTTTAAAATATTACATTTTAAAAGGATTTACCTCGGTAAAGGCCCGCGGCACAATTGTCCATCAAGATGGCCTCGCCTACAATATTTCTAACACAATAAATATAATCTCTTATCCGGGACCTTGTGGACATGAGCACAAAAAATCTAATTGTGCTACTAGGGACGGCTTCATAACAAGCTACATTGGTTTCTCAAAAATTCCTTCCCTGGCAATTATAGATTAAATTTCGATCATGCAAACCCAAAATATGAAGGACCGATTTAAATTACTAGCCGCTACCCTGGATATACTTTAGCACTGTAGTAAATTGAATTAACCTCATACAAACGACCCGCTATTTTATTACTCGCACAATTCACCCATTGCTGCTTCCTGGCCGACACCTGCCTACACATTAATCACCATATTTCTCACGTCTCGCAAGAGAATGCCTTACAATTTACGTAAGACTAGGAGAATATCGTAACAACCTGTTGCACCATTTGATCATGGTGCGTCACTTCAGTAAAGTATGCTAAGTTCCCTACTGTCCATAGGTTGATCCATATATTGGGGTCCAGAAGTTAGACACCACAGTATAAGAACGTCCATCCATTAGCGCCTCCAGAATCAGAATGACCAAAAGCGCTTGCAGGGGGATATAGGTCAAGGTGGGTAAGAGGAATAAGGAGAGGAGAGGAAACGCCCGAACAATACCGCGAGGGTAGAGCATTCCACGAGCAAGCGGGAAACTGTAACAATACGTGGCAGGATATCTGAATGATCGCGCAATCCCCATCCCAAAATCTTGCTAATCAGACCTCAAACTTTTCAACATTCTGTCATCTCTGCTCACCCTAAGAAATCACACAAAAGAAGTCAATATCCAAAACACAGATCGAAATAGTTTTTTTGGGTTAACAGCAGATGCATTTATTGAACAGTAGAAGAAACTAGGAGTGAATAAAGTAGTTAACAATAAGTACACAGTCAAGAAACTCCCTCAGGAAACAGTTACACTATCACAAGACAACACATCTTCGTCTCTTGCAAAATCCACTTGAGGAAGGAGTTCCATCCCCAGGGATGATATCCAAAAAAGTGTAGAAGCCAGACGTAGACAGCATAAACAGGGTTCTTCACGAGAGATAGTCAACAAGGGAGAGATGAGGATCAGGCACCGCCATGAAGAGATCCCAGAAGTATTTCTTCAGCCAGATGACTTCGTTCAGGTACATCACCGGAGCTCAGTCCCACACTCGAGTACACTCAACGAGGAGATGGCAGGAATAAAAAATAAAAATTATAAAATTATAAAAGTAAAAACACAACAAAAACAAAAGGAATCAGTGGAAACATAGTGCTTGGACAAAAATACATAAAATTAACAATACAACAGATACATACAATCACTAGCACCTGCCTCAGTTTCTGACAATGTAAGGCTTCAAATGGGCCATGTGACTTTTGCAGTAGACGTGGCCAGAATGTAAAGACACCAACTGCACAGTGTTAACTCCAAGAAATATGTAGATCCCAAAGGGGCCCATTAATTTTGGTAAAAACTTGCTACCAATATCCTCGGAAAGGTATGCGAGGGTGAAGTTCCTGCATAACACTGTTGTCAACCACCAAAAACTTCACGGGACTTCTCTGCTGATCGAGGTGGGAATTAATAGCCTCTTTGACCTCGCGGAGATGAGAGTAAACTTTTCCAAACAATTTGTCACTGTCAGAATCTGAGAGAGGAAAGGGGAAGTGAGGAAGACCCCAAAGGTCAAGCAAGGGGTGACAGAGAGAATGCCCAAGAAAGGGTAAAGCAGGAGTTACACCCATGGAACCATGAGGTGAACTATTAAAACCAACATTGATGAACTCTAAAACCTGGTCCCAGGTGGTATGATCGCGATTGTGAAAGATCATGAGGCAGCCTTCGGGTTCTTTTTAAACCTTTCCGCCTGGTTTCCTTTGGGGAAGTAAGGGCTAGAGGTGAAATGTTTAACTGCCCTCTTAAAGCACATGATCCAAAAGACAGTGGAAGTGAAATATGTCGCATTGTCCATGAGAATTTCTGCATGAGCACTAAAGATTATCCACACCTGCTCATTGAGCATCTTTACTACAGAGAAAACCTTTATTTTACGCAAAGGTAACAGAATTATGAATTTGGTAAAGGTGTCTAAAAGGATATGATACAAGTGTTCCCTTTTCTGGAAAGCACCAGGGGTTCAGAAATAACTAGATGGACGTTCTGCCGAGGCACCTCTGGAATCTGAACTACCACCTGTCCGACATTAGCTTGACGAGGCTGCTTACACCGTTAGCATGAGTCGAAAGACCTCACATACTCACTAACCTTGTGGGTAAGCCAGGCAAATTGGTTTGAGATCTTCTGCAAGGTCTTGCTCACTCCCTGGTGACCTCCAAACAAGGAATCGTGAAGGAGAGCACCATTGAGCACAAAGCCATTGGAAGAAGAATCTTATGAGTGCAATTGCATTTTCCGGTAAAATACAGTACCCTATTATCTACTGCATGTTTTCTGCCTCCTTAAGTTCCAAGCATTTTACTTCTTTCTCTCCTTACTCTCTATCTTTATAAGGGGATGTACAAAAAGTATCTCAGCTTACTGGCAAATGAATCTCACCTTTTATGCTTGAATGCACGCCTTTTATTTACTCTTTATTAATTGTACAGTGCTACATTATGTTAATCTCTCTATGACCTGTAAATAATATAAGACACTAATTATTCGTTCAATACCTTAACTCTTCCAGATTATGTAGTACTTCACAGTATAAACCTTGATATATATATATATATATATATATATATATATATATATATATATATATATATATATATATACGGGAATGTAGCCTAACATCATGGCCTGCATCTTATGCTGCATAAAACATAGAGTTTCTTACCAACTGTTAGATGGCGACGCACATCCGGAGGCTTCCTCCTGGATCTGAAGTTGCGATGACCTGGCTCAGCATTGTGGTACCCTCGTCCTTCATGTCCTCGATGTCGCAGTGCCCTCGAGCAGTCTTGAAGATATGCACAAAGATGAGGGCAGAGTCAGGCGGTATATGTCTCACACTCGCTTATATAGCCCTGCCCTGAGTTCCCTCTCTTCCGGTCACTCCCGCTCCTTGAACCTCTACTGTGTTCTGCCCGGCCACCACGCACCGTGGATCCCAAGTCCGCAAGGTGCTTGTTTACCTCCTGGAATGGAGCCGGAACAGTACCCCCTCTTTCCGGAGCAGCAGACGTCCCCGGCTGCTGAGGAAGGCGGATACGGCACAGTGCAGAACAGAAGGAGGGTGACGACTTGCACTGGGGAACCCCTGGCTTGCGAGGTGATGTGACCCTCTGCCTGTCGGTCTCAGAGGAGCCTTGCTTCCTCGCGAGTCACGGTAGTCGTGTGTTATGGTGCAGTGTTATTTGAGACTATAGTCCTTTATGTGTCCTCGCTCACTATTTTATATATAGCTGTTATGGATGCAGGATAGGCCGGTTAGTCTATTTGGCTGTGGTTCAGTAGTGTACAATAAGTTAATAATGATTTAAGGACCTGTTTGGTCACATTATATACAATCTTGCCTTGAAAGATAAAATATCTTAACAAACTGATTTGATGTGATTAATTACTGCTCTGTATAACACAGTTATAAACTAAGGCCCCTACTCTATAAGTAATGACACTCTAAGATTTCTAAAACCCTGCAGCAGTCGGGTACATAACTCACTATTAACATTATACCAGGATTGCTAATTACCTTGAAATAAGAAATGTTCGAAACTTTTACTCCTTTGAGCACCATGATCACTACTTAATAGAAAATATGACATTGGGCATTTTCTCATTGCTTTAAGTCGTATTATAGCTGGTTATTAATAAACATTAAATTATGTCCAGGATTAATCAAACTGTGTGTACTACTTATTTATAACAGCTCTCCTCAGCTAGTGTGCTCTTGTAGACATGAGAAAGCTATAATTGTTTTGTCCTTAATTTTACATTTTATATAATATGGCTGAAACACACATTGGTTTGTGTCTCGCCGGAGGGCAGGGTGGTGGTAGGTGCCATATTTAATAGAAGGAAAAACTTGTGAACCCCTCTAGGCACCAAACACTGGATTGTGGTACAAAAGAAATTTAGTGTGCTGTGGTTTGACACACCGCAATGGTGGTATTAATTTAATTCTTATGTTAGTAACACCAATGTGTTGTGCTCTCAAAAGTTAGTGTACTGTGACGGTATTTCCAACACACGCAGGACGAGATCTTTGTCTCAACTGCTTCCTGAATGTAGGTGTTTTAAGGTGGAAAACAGCTGAGAGCCCCCAAATGTTGTCAAAAAAGGGATTTGGGTTGGTTACAGTGAAAAGGTTTAATATTTTGTTGCCTTGCATAATAGTTATAACTTTAAATCATTTACAATATCCCCCCCCCCCCCAAGATAACAAAGAATAAACTTTATATAAAAATATACTTTTCCCACCGATTACATTTAGTATAAAAAAGTATCTAAAATAATTATGATTAAAACTTCCCCCAAAATTCACATTTTTAAAGAATTACATCTCTTTCCAGCTATTTGCAGGTTACATTAAAACATACTTAACTAAAATGTCAGCAAGCTCCACCCCCACCCTTTTACAATGTTGACGGAACAACAGTCCCTGCCCAAGTGAAAACCCTGTTCTGTCTCCCCGAATCTGAGCGAGACACCTGTATTTATATTTTATTTGAAATCATATATAACATTACAAAATGATCTTCACTTCGTCGATATCCAGAAGTCCTGGAACGGCACCCTGGTGCTACGTGACTGGCTGGCTGGAGTCACGTGATCAAGGTAACATACAAGGGAGGGGAAAGCAGTCTTAGTTTCGTGGGTGACAGCAACCACGTGGCGCCCACACTTGCAGACCATCAGGCCCGCCCAGCGAACGTGAGGCATGGAGCTTGTCAAACACACCCCTGTCGCAGCGAAGGTAAGCTGTCCCAAACTGCTAACATTTTCTCCATTTCATATGGCACCCTCGGTTTAGCTTTCGTTCGATGTGCAGGGATAGCCATCATAGTACTTTAACTGTAATACAAGTTAACCTTTTCTGCTGGGCAGTATCATATTAATCGCTAGCTGTGAATAAGGCAACTAATATATTCGGAAATCTACACCTTAGAATTTAGTATTTACAACTTGTGGATATTTAGTATCCTCCAACTTATACCAATGCTACAGCATATTCCTTTAGTCTTGACATATTTACAATATGCAATGTAGTGGGTGAGAGAACTTATTTTCATTTGATAGATTATTCTACCAGATATATCTTACTTTTAAGTACATAGGTAGTGTTTCAGTTATACATTTAAATACAGATATATGCCTCCATTATAATATTTACATGCCTCGAGGCTTTAGGAACAATGGTGTGGGTGGTGCCCCTGCCACCACTGATGCTCAGCTATCTAGCGGTGTGACGTAGAAGTCAAGATGAAAAAGATGCTGTAAGCTAATCTAACTCCCGCTGCCAGGCTGTGATGTGTAATCCACGATACAATGACCGTGACTCACTGGACTCGCGACTGCAGCTCCAATATGTAATATATCACCTCACGTGCACCTAGTGCTTCTGCAAGAATGTAAGCTTTAATAGTACTTCCAACTTACGTCGTTACTGTACCATGTACGTGTGTTTCAAGTGTGCAATACATGCTACATGCCTATGCTTTCGCGTGTGTTTGTAACCTCGTTACCTAGCTAAGATAAATATTGTATGTGATATGAACCTAGGAAAAAAACCATAGCTAATACTTACATGTACATATCTACGTTCTTGTGTAACCATCGTAAAAAAATATACCAAATGGCTTATGTGAATGCCTCGTGGATTATCTAGTTCAGTGCAATAGATAAACAACAGTTGAATGAATTATGACATTGTGTGCCTTAAAATAATATTCTAACAACTAGTAATATACTTATCTATGTGGGCACAATTAATTGATCTAACATCATTATCTCTCGTGCCATATGGTACTTACACCTTCGCCATAGGTCTTGAGTTACATGATAAAAGGCACTTGAATTTTATTGCGAAATATGATTACTGTATGTGCTTTGTTGTTAGATTATCCATAACAAGTAAAAAGTCTTAATTTAAATTTCATTAAGTGTCTAGTATCCGGTGTTCAAATGTGGGTTACCACGATCGAGACGACGGCGCCATGAAGATGGTGACACGTTGTGTTTGGGGTACCATGTGAACCTGAGCCGCACGTGCTCGTTCTCTGCTGCTGAGAAGGTAAGGTTACACAGTGGCCATAGTATAATTTTATTAATTTAGTAATTTAATTCATCAGTAGCGATATTCATGTGTGTGTTCGCCTGGCACACATGCCATGGTGTTCATCATGGTGCAGCTGGACATGGCAGTTGCTCTTCTCCCTGAGGCTGCAAGTATTTCTCCTGATTCCCAGATTGACTCCAAAGTGGCTGCTGCACCCTGTAGTTGTACCAATGTTGCTGCCCGTGGGTGCGGGAAAAGTGGTTACTGCGCCTGCACTATGGTGGCGCTGTTGCCATTTGCTTCATGTAACTGCAAACTGGTGCTAGTTTGCAATCGTTGACATGCCCTTGAAAGCTCTGTAACAAAACACATGTAGTATTAATATGTGCTCGCTTTGGTTTTACAATCTCAAAATTGCTTCTTGCTCATTCTGTTAAAAGGATATTGCATTGTTATTTCACATGTGATAATTTAGTATTGCGAGTATTTGTTGTGTCAAATTTAGGCTCGCCGGTTTAATTTATTTTTAAACCTTTAGTGTAGATGGGTCTAATATATCCACAACTCTGAATGACTGTTTATATTCAAATTTAAGCGCTTTCTTACATGGTCTGTTGCGTATCCACACCCAGTCCTCTATCTAAATATGGTTGGGTTAGACTTTTTTTTATCAAAATAAGTTTTCTGCTTTTTTTTGAGCTGCTATTAGATTAACTCGACTTTGCTCTCTGTCCTGCCTTAAATTCTCGCACCATTTGCCAGCTCGCTCGGAATAATTTTTCGTAATGATGTGCGTAGGTTGGGTCGCCTCTTCCCCATGTAGCAGATAAAATGGTTTAAATTTAGTGCTTGTGTTCACAGAAGTGTTATAATCGAAAATTACTAAGTCAAGGTAGTCACCCTAGCTTGCAGTGTCGTCGTGCGCACACATTGTTAACTGATTAGATATTTTCTTGTTCATAGCTTCTGTAAGGCTGTTACATGCTGGGTTGTATGCATTAGTTTGCAACTTTTTGATTTGTAATTTTCTATGTAACTCTCATACTTATTCGTTATTAAACGAAGTTCCCCTGTCTGATAAAACTTGACTGGGACATCTGTACTGCCGTATAACATCCTTAATAAAATGGGTGTGTGTTTGGGCATCGATGCTTTTGATGGCTTGCGCTACCACATAGTGACTGAAGAACTCTGCCACGATCAGTATATATTTGTTACCATTGTGTGATGTCATTAGGGGACCTTTTGCATCTAAAGACCAAGAATGTAATAAGGGTGGGGGTTTTATTGGCTGCAACTACCCTACCGGCTTCTGTTTCATTGGTTTGGCCTTATGGCATATGTCACCATTTTTAATATAGTTTTTGACATATTTTGCATATTGTCACAATAATAATTGGTTTTGATTTTTTGCAGTGTCTTGAAGCTGCCAAAATGGCCACCGCCTAACAATGCATCATGATTCACTGTAATTATCATCTTAATATAATAATCAGGAACAACTCTCAACTTTTTTTTACCCACAGGGGTGTTGACTTTTAAATATATTTCGCCATTGCCGGACATGCCATAACACCTGGCTAACATCTTGTACTTAGGGTCGGCTTTATCCGGTTCTGTGAGCACTTTTTTAAGTTTTTGTTTTTGGGGATAGTTTTCGTATTCACCTGAAAATGGCGATGTATAGGTATCGATCGGGCACAGGAATAATTTATTGTGGTTTTCAATATGTATATATTCCTGCTCGTGATGGTATACAGGTAAGAGATGGGCTGTATTTTGCTTGGTGGTTATAAGTATTTGACAGATTAAAACCGGATCTATTCATGTTGATTTGATTATTTTGGGACAAGTTTCTATTGCGATTTCTACATGTACTTGAAATATAATTGTTATCATTTTTGCAATAGCGTGAGCTGGAATATATACACCAATAAAAACAGCTTTGCTAATTATAGACTTGTCTACTGTACACATCTTGTCCTCAATGTTATATTTTATATCAGGCCAATTATTAACAATATATCTACTGATTATTGTTTGAATCTCTCCATCTGTGTCAAAGGTTTCGGTAAAGAGGTTCAGCGAGGGCTCTATATATTGAAGAACTAGCTAGCATTTCTTTTTTCACTTTATATTTTTGATTATTTACTGTTACTGTGTCTGTTTGGTCTTGTCCCATGGTAGGTATGTGACTCACAGCATGTGCAGGTGTATTAAGTTTAGCCTTAACAATATGTGCCTCGAAATCATATTCAACGAGTCCTATGGCCATTTTTGTATATGTAAATTGTGCTCTGCCATGCATTTTAATTACCGTAGGCTAATTTGGCCGGTTTCTGTGATGAAATGTCTGCCATATAAGTATTGGCGAAAATATGTTCAGAAATATTTAATTGCCCCAAGCTCTTGTTCGGTTGTACTCTAGCATGCCTCTATATGAAAGCTTTTTTGATGCAAATGCTACGATATTCCTGTTTTTGTCCATCGGGTATTTCTGCATTAAAACTGTTCCTATGGCAAATATGTCAAGACTAAAGGAATATGCTGTAGCATTGGTATAAGTTGGAGGATACTAAATATCCACAAGTTGTAAATACTAAATTCTAAGGTGTAGATTTCCGAATATATTAGTTGCCTTATTCACAGCTAGCGATTAATATTAGTTAGTATTGTTTTAATCAATTATGCTTTAAAATAGGAACATTCTGAATGGCATTTTTAAGTTCTAAGAAAGTGTGTTGTTGTCCCCATTTATAAACAGTACTGTCATTGGTTAATTCAATTAGAGGTGCAGCCTTAGTGGCATAATTTGGTATGTATCGTCGTAGGTAAGATGTCATGCACAAAAATTTATGTACTTCTATAATGTTTGAGGAGGATGACATTTGTGCTGTACCATTCCCCTTTTCCAGGCCGGTAACTGTACCCTGTGGCGTAATATAGTGACCTAAAATTTTAATTTCCTGTTCGGCAAAACTACATTTCTTTGCGTTTAACTTTACATTCAATTTTTGTAATCTTTGAAAAACTTTCCTCGTGTCATCTAAGTGTTCCCTGAACGTATTTCCGATTGTGGAAATGTCACCGATGTAGGCAATAGTTGTAATCCATTGGAGTGGTCCTAATAATATGTCTATGAAGTGCTGAAAGTATTATGGCTAAGTGGACAAGCCCATAGGCATTTGCAATACGGAATATGCCTATGCATATATGGTAAATACTAGCTTATGGCGGTCTTTCTTCCTGACTGTAATTGCATAAAATGCAGAAAATACATCAAGAGAAGTGATGTACTTTGAATTTTGTAATGTATTCAATGCGTCCTTGGTTCTCAGAAATGTATACTGTACTCGTATTCAGTGTTGATTTAATTTTTTGAAGTCTGTAAGAAAGCTAATACTACTATGTTTCTAATGTATAGTGAGGTTCGGTGCAGAATACACTGAGTCTGATTCCTCAACAATGTGAACCTGCAGCATGTCCTTAATTAGCTGTAGTAGTTCCTCCCTAACTTTGGGGCTAATGTAATATGGTCTAGTAGCTATCACTTTGTGTCTAGCTGTAGCTTAATCTGAAGTTCCTTCCTGCCAAAAAAGGTACCTGGGCCAGCTAAACACAAAGATTTTTGTAGATCATCATCTTCTCCCAACAATTGAATCTGTATTTCAACATGTATGCTCGGTATTTCTCAGTCTTTGATCTCAATTCCGCTTTCTTACAATGTGAATTACACCCAGAGCCTAAAGAGATTTTGGTGTTTGTCACTCCATGGGGACAATATCAATGGTGGAGATTGCCGATGGGGGTAAATTGCGAGCCTCAAGCCATGTCAAGAGTTTTATTTCAGATCTTGGGAAAATTTCAGTATGAATTTTCATTCACGTACATCGATGATGTATGTGTCAATAGTAATACTTTTGAAGAGCATATTTAACATATTCTGCATTTCTGTCCTCCCTAAGGGAAGCTGGACTAACTGTTATTCCTGAAAAGGTGACTTGGGCGAAGACCAATGTTCGTTATCTAGGCTTTGTAATATCTGAAGGGAAATTGATTGTGGATCTGGAAAAGATCCGACCCATAGTGCATTTCCCTGTGCCATATAATCTTAAAGGAGTGCTGCATTTCTTGGGAATGGTAGGATTTTGTTCCAAATTTATCCAAATATATCCAAAAATATCAGAACCTTTAAATGCTTTGAAACACAAAGACATTGAATTTGTGTGGTGCGACCCGCGCGCTGTACTATGGGGAGTCACCCGGCTGCCTGATGCTTGAACTGTGTTGCAGCATGTTCAAAATTACTTTTTTTTTTACAAAACAGTTAAATGTGTGGCCAATGTGCTGATGAATGAAAACCATACATACTTCAGATGAGGGTCGAATGTTACTGTCAAGACTTCACACAGATTAGAAACATTATTTCGAAGCCGTCCAACATAATCAAAAACATACTTTCGACCGATAAAATTACATGGCAACTGCATGTAAACCATTATGACAGAAATCCTACATGTTAGTAGTGCCTGGTGCATGGCGGCTATGAAGCACTTGATGTACATGTGAAATTGCATGGCCAACTTTCCCTAAAATGGTAAATTTGCAGCGTAAAAGAAAAATATCCGAAAATTACTAGATTTAACTCTTAAAAAATAGTAATTTTACCTTAAGATGCATTAACGGTAACACTTTGTCATCATTACTTATTCCAAATTTCCCATCTGTCCACTGTCTTGGAAGCTAATGTAGTTAATAAGCGCCTTCTTAATGGTTCCGAAAAATTCTACTCTTCATGCCACGTCAGTAAACTATTGGGCTGTAGATTCTAGCAGTCACATTGAAAATATAAATGATGTGTCGTGGTTGCGTTTTTTGTCTTGCCGTGCTGTGTTTGTTGGGGCTATGTGACTCCCACACTAGATATTCACTTCATAGTGCGGTGGAATACGCAAAGTGTTCATTACTTACATGGTAATATTTATTTTAAAATGTTGTTAAAGGATTCAATAATGACTAAAAGGAAAAAGTAACTAGAGCCTCAGAAATGTTCACTTTTCAGTGAACAAACTAAAACAGCTTGTACGTTAAAATGAATTGCCTAAACATTTTAAATAATAAACTTTCTGAAGTTGAGAGGCAAACCTGAGGGTTACAAATCTAACTAAGGACAATGAGGCTTTTAAATTTAAATCAGGATATCAATAAAACAATGTAAAAAAAAAATTATTCGTATCTATGTACCACTATTATTTAGTCAACATTTTTTTTAAGGTTCCAGAAAAGCAGAGAAAGGGCCTCTCAAATGCAGACACTCTTCATACAGTTCATTACCAGTGGTCTAGAGTGAAGAATTGAATCACTGTAACAAATGTTCCAGAAGCACCTCTATCTCCAGAAAGGTTGATGAGTAGTAAAGGAGCATTTGCAATCGATGCTTCACAGAACCAAAACCCAGTATGTAGCAAAAGTAAAGGCTTTGCAACAAAAGAACAGAAGACTGTGTAAGAATGTTGCTAATTTCAATACTGTTATTGAAACTTCGAAACAAAAAGCCTGGTGAGTTGAGTTTGGAAGAATTAGATGATTTAATTTGTTTGTAAAGGGGGGGAAGGGGGGGTTAAACAGTGAACTATTAAAGAGGCAAGTGGCAAAAGCAGAGAATTTAACTGTAACAAAAACGTATTCTCCTGAACTCAGGATGTATGCTTTAATGCTTCATTATTATTCTCCCAGAGCAAATTGTTACCTATGTTATAAAACCTTTTAACTCTTGTTTGTCACATCCAAAAACCATCTGTAGGTGGTACAAATGTGTAGATGGAGAGCCAGGCTTCGCAGCAGAGGCATTCAAAGCTGTGAAAATCAGATTTAAGCAAGAAAGTCATCAAGTTCTTTGTGCTTTCGTAATGGATGAAGTGGCGGTAAGGCAACATGTTGAATTCATTGGCCACAAGTACCATAGATTTGTTTATGTAGGCACAGACATTGGCAGTTATGATAGAACAGTAGCTAGACAAACCTTAATTTTCATACTTGTTGCCATTAATACTTCGTGGAAGGTACCTGTGGGATATATCCTGGTAAATGGCATGACCACCAAACAGAAAGTATATTTAGTTGAGCAGTGCCTGTGCATGGCATCTGAAAGTAATGTTGGAGTTGTTTATCTCACTTTTGATGGTGCATCAACTAATATTTTATTTCAATAACTTTGGTAATGTAACACATAAAAGTTTAATATTTTCATTTCCTTTTTAAAGAAGAACATTACATAAAAATTATCAGGTTTAACATACCTCACATTATTTCAGGATTAGTTTCCTGCCTATACTAATTGTATTTGTCTTTTTAATGGTTTGTATGACATACATTATTTTATGAGTCGACTAAATTGAATAATTTGGGAAGAATTTACTTATGTATTGTACATTATTGCCTTAAACAAATCTAACAAATGTACTGCAATTTTCTCAGTAATTGATGGAATTTGAATTTTTGTTGTGCAAATAGATACGTGAAAACACCTTCAGTAAGAAAGTTTTTCAGTGGACAAGTTCTAGAGGATCTGTTAATTTATCTTTGAAATCCAGTTGACATATACTATTTGAAGTAGATGTTTTGAATTCTTTGATACATGTGCACTTTTTATTCTTTTATGCTATGGCACCTTACAAGTCACTTGGAAAGTGTGCATAAAATGAATATGTATTTGTCTGCAATGTGATAATTATAGTTGTAGGTGTCACTTCATTTTAACACACACTCAAATATTGCTAACAAGAAAAATAATTCGAAACCAATGCTATGGTTAAATTGCTCCATTAATGTGATTTTTCCTTTAAATAACTGTGATTTGCAAGTATTTTTATTTTGTGTAAAATGTGACTCCTGTAGTGTTCAGATACATTTTTGATGTTAATTGTAACATTCAGACAGGTACATTATTTGTTTCTTGTACATTTATTATTCTGAGATTTTTCTGGTGGAGTAACATCTGTTGATAGTGGTTAAAAAAAATTACATTATGAATACACGTTTTACAATATGCTAGTGAACTAATCATGATATTTAATTTAGTGTCAAAAACCAGAATGATATAGCTTAAATTAAGAGTTTCTAAAGATCTTATTTTAATGCACTAAGGTTTATGAGTTCTTAACTGTAACATGTAGTTTATAATTCTTTGCTGTGGGGAACAAACATTTATCAGGCACAGCTGGTATATTCAGAGTGGCAGGAAAAAATGGCAAAAGTCAAGGAATTGTTGTGATGTTTAAATGTTTTAATTAATTGTACTGTACTTCAATTTTCGCATGCAAAAATTCTGACAATCCATGCAATGTTTTGCAAGTGATGTATTTTACTTGTTTACAATTGCATTTCAAATGTGGCTAGATAAAAGACTAAGATTATTTTCTTCACAACACTCTTTATTTTCATAGATATTACATTTTTATATTGCCTGTTATGCATACTAATCACTGAGGAAATTCAGGTAACGCTCCGTTTCAAAATGTGCGATACCGGTACATATCAGTTTCGGTTGTGATTTCATTACAACATTTGCTATATGTGATCCGCTAATACTGCAATATAAACAAATGTTACTGTGCCACGCTTTAATAGTCTTGAGCACCAGCTGGTGTGTGGTAGCATCAGCATTAATGGGCACCGATCTGTATCAATTTCGAGGGGAGGGGGACACTAGGTCAATGGTCATTATATATGTGTATATATACACACACATATATATATAAATAAAAAGATTTTAAGAAATTTAAAAATCTTGTACTATCGCAAATTTAAGGAATTAAATGACTACTCAAATTTGTATGCACATCTTATAAACATTTGTCACACATATATATATATATATATATATATATATATATATATATATATATATATATATATATATATATATATATGTGTACACATATATATATATATATATATATATATATGTGTGTGTGTGACAAATACATGTGCGATAGTACAAGATTTTTAAATTTCTTAAAATCTTTTTATTTATTTATACTTGGTGAAGTAATCATATTATGCACCTATTTACAATATCTTTGTTGATGCGTATAGCAGCTTGTTATTTACCAGCGAATGATTTACCACGAGCCGATTATTTTCGCTGTCCCTCTTTCCCGCGAGAAAACTGGGAGAACAAAAGTCAGATATTGAAGGGACTACAAACCCAGCATTTAACAACTTATCGATAATATCTCAGAATGCCTTTAATTTTGGTGGCGGGCATTTAAAATGCATGTCTATAATGGAAGTGCCATCGGTTAAGCTGAACTTGTAGGGGAGGACACTACATCTGCCAATTTTAGGAGTAACCACATCGCTGAATACCATCCGAAGCTATTCCAGCTCACGCTGGAAGTCAGTCTCCTTACACCTACTAAACTCCCCAGATAACATCGAGGCATAAGAATCCTCCACTTGAAGCCGTGTATGGATATTTGGGTCAAACCCAAAGGAAAGATAATGAAATTCCAAATTAACCTATGATTGTCATTTCCCAAGAAAATCAAGACCTAGAACCATGTCTTGCATTAAGTTGGGATACTCCCGAAACCAGAAAGTCCACGAAAATCTCCTGATTTTGAAGTGGAGGTCGACGACACAACTAGATTTCAATATCTCGCCATTGGCGACACAAATACTCGTTTCCGAATGTCACCAACACAGCTTTCCAAAACGATTTTCATTTTAAGTAGGCGACTCAGAATGTGTCACTCAAGACACTTTGAGTCCCCCCTGTGTCAGCCAGGGCCAGAAAGTTTCTTCCACCTTACGTGATGGTAACCAAACTTTTTTTTTAACTGGCACGGGAATTTGTCAGACATCGAACTGGCAGCCCCACGCTTTCCACCAGTTACGCGTCGTTTCCAGACTTTCCTGTATTCTAGCTGAAGCAATGGACATGCCCAAACTCGCCACAACGAAAGCACCGTCGTTCTTCGTAACTGCGCCTTCTGAACTGACAATTTGTCGCGCCATGGCCTGAAGGAGCACAATTAGCTCAGCGCAAGGCCCTCAATTGCTTAACCTCTTAACCTCATGCACTGGCGGAGATTGCCCTGAGGTTCCCGCCACAGTCCCAGTATGGGGAACAAACTAGGACACAAAGAGAACAGCTGTTGTTGAACAACGCTGGATTTTACTCGCTAAAGTCGAGAGACGACTCTGAACCTTGCTAGCGAAGGTTCGCAACTCTGCGAAATCCTTTGGAGCAGTAAACAAAAATAACTTTGCTTTAACAGTGGATGGAAATTTATCAACTATTACACTCGTTAGCTTCGCCTCTGAAAGCGACAAGCAAAAAGCCTCGTGATAATTCTGAACAGCTTGAATAAAATCACATAAAGTCTCGTCCTCACACTGTGAACGATAAACCTGTTGTATCTCCACATGCCTTTTCATGCGCGGTGAGAATAGTGCCTGTAATATGCACTGTTTAAAGCCATTGAAAGTACCACAAGGCAAAGAGGTTAGCTCCCCTTGTAGTTACTGGGGAATAAACCCATTGACGTTTATGGTCAAGGCCCTAAACAGGTCTACCTCAGAGCATAATTTCCACTGCAACACCTTACTGACACTACCAAATAAAAGTAAACATTTCCGAGGATCTAACGATGACATAGGATTGACACTATCCAATGCTTTATACACGAGTTAAGTGATGGAATAAGGAGTCTCTTCTCCACTCACCCCCGCCACAAGCTGCCTGGAGGACGCAATTATCGAAGCGCCATCCCGCTCACACAAACTGCATACCGCGATCCTCCTTAGTTCGGCAACATTAAGGCCCTCCTCCACCACGATACCAGATTCATGCAGGAACGTCTGCAATTTCTTGTGTCGCAAACCATAATGAAACCTACTTCGAGACTCATGTTGATGACGATAACATAAAACAAATTAGACCAATATAATTAATATATCCCCTACAAAAATACAAGTATATATATTATATAATTTTGCAGAACAATGCAAACGGCCAAAACTATTACCAAAGCCCGGAGCATCAGAAATGCTCCAACAGAGTTCGCACAGAAAAATTATTGTGGTGAACCCACAATAATTATGGTCAAAACCAAAATTCACTATTCACAAGTAAAGCTTGAGACTCTTCGCCATAAAGTGTTTAAGGTAAAAAAGAAACATGAGTGTTATAATTATTAAACGAGTACACCAAAAATGCATTAATTAAATATGTATTTTACTCAAAACACAAATGATCTGGTGTGATCACAGAAACCCATAGCATGAAATTTTGCATATCTAAATAGCATGACCACACTGGAAGTGTAGATAAGAAGCACAAGGTGCTTCATATGCTAATTATAAAACTACTGAACGTACATAAAATGCCATTCTTAAAGGCCACTCAATACTATAGACACACTGGCAAAATTGTTCCATAAAAACACTCTCTAAAACTTAGCATAATATCACAGCAAACATATTGAACTATAAACATTCAAAGGCCGCTAGATTAAATAACCTGGGCTCCAAAACTTATTACATTAATTTTTGCTACAGCGAAGACACATACATTAAGTAATGTAGAACTTTTGAGCCACCTTACAATGAAGGACCACAATTTCAATGTTGAGCCAGGTAAATTTCACTAGCCTACTGTAAAGCATGCCTCTATGGCTGCACCTTCCTCCATGGATGGAAAACAGTGCTGATCCTGCGGTATGATATTCAGCAAAAGCTGCAATGCTCGTCATGAGAAAAGCAAATGTGCACAAGAACCAACCTCTAGAATACTAATATGTGATATGTTTGGTTCGACATTTGGTAGAAGCAATAATCTAAAGATACATGTTGGTAATGTAAAGGTAACATACCTTTGCTTGACGCAAGACAACATGCATTACCACACGACAGGGCTAGCCTACCTGCTGACTCCTCGTGTAAACTAACGATAGTTCGAGCACTTATTACATTAGCTGGACCTGCATCATGTTCCGAACCAGTGTGCGAAGAATGAAATAGGAGTATTGCAGACATTTCTGTGAACCATATAGATCATCAGAAGTTCTTAACAACATCTCTGTGCCACTAACATGTAAAGTAAAAAACTAAAATTTTGTCCAGGATACTGAGAACGAAAATGTGACCTCCAAGACTGCTGCTGCTGACGTAGGTGTGAAATATGCTACTGATGAAGTGTCGACATCTGCAAAGCGAAAGCACAAACATGTTGCTGAAGATAAGAGATACTTGAAGTTGGGACAGAAGACGAAACATGGATTCGAACCTAGTACTCCAGTCCAGAGGTATCTCACTACTGATGAAGTGCCGACATCTGCAAAGCAAAAATGTGTTGTTAAAGATAAGGTCTACTTGAATTTGGGACAGAAGAAAGATGGATTCATACCTAGTACTCTGTCCAGAAGCATCTCACAACCTACCCACCATGGAAAACGAATATAGATGCAGACAACATGTATTGTGAACCTCCTGCAAAGAGTGACATTAAATCTAGCAGCTTATTTATTGAAGACCCCAATGGCTTGGTTGATAGGCCATGACAGTTGGTTTCACTACAGAGAAGTGGATATCTTACATCGGCGAAGAGATAAATGTGATTATTGATGAACTGAGAGCTGGAGGCTATATTGAACGACATATGTTCACATGTTTATAAAATATTTGGTAGGTCGCAAGTAAAAAATGACTTGCTCTAATACTTCCACCCACTTCCCGATGTCCGGCATACATTTTCTTGCTATGACTATTCAGACTATCACTGTGGGCGAACATGCAATGACTACTTTCATGTTAACATGATGTAAGGAGCCAATCTCCAGAGTCATTTGCTGTTGACAATGCAGTTAGTGTTAGAGATAGCTAATTTAATATCTAAGGTCGCATATCCATTTATTGTGAAATATAATTTCGTCAGAATACTCTGTACGTGGTATCTGTCTCGGCTTGTCATGCTGTGACCTGCTTGTTACCTACATATATAAATGTCTGGCAGGCTGCAAGTATTTGGGATGAACATACATTGAGTACTGTCATGTACGAAAATATTTTGTTGGATAATTCATTGTGATCGGTTCATGACGCGTCCAATACTTATATAAATGTCTGGCATGCTGTAAGTATTTGGGATGAACATAAGAAATTATTAGGAAGGATAGCCAATTATGATTGGTACACGGCATGCTAAAAACTTATATCCAGTTTTTTAATTATGTATCATGTTGTATTTTTTACCTTTAAAATGACTGGAATATCTTAAAGATTGAAGCTGTGATACCTTATTCACTAGCACAGAGTCCTGTCTCCACAGTCATCAGGGTACATTAGTTATTTCAATGGCATATATGTCTGACAGGCTTCACATATTTGTGATGAACATACATTGAGTATGGTCATGTATGAAAAATGTATGTAGTGTTGAATATTGAATTACGATTGGTACATGGTCTGTTCGATACTTACATATGTAGTAATATAACACACAGCAGTTATTTAATTAAATAATGTGATCTATTATTTTTACCTGTGATATAATTTACCTCCCTAGGATGGTGCAACGTCACCGAATGTCCATCAGGGTGCACAAGTTATTCTCTATAGCATATGTAGAAAAGTAACTACATTTTGTCAAGGGGGATGTACTTGCAAGTGCTGAGTTGATTTTCTGCCCGATAATGTATACCGTGTGCAGTTAGGTAGGATGATTATTGTGGTTTGTGCATTCGTCGATTTCGCATCGAGTAGTACACGCTGTTCTTCTGAAACAGCTACATCAGGTAAACCTCTTCTCTTTGTGTCTTTTAAAAGCAGAGTACATACATAGTTTAAGTGTGTGTGTGTGTTGCGATACCTTCTGACTCATCATCATTACATTTCTGACACTATAAGTAGTACACATTCAAAATGAGTACATGTCGAAATCATTTTTTACCTTGTACTGAATTCCTCTTGTTAAGGTGAGTGTACACAACTCTCTCTCGGCTAGTGTTATGTACCATCCATTCGACTTGGTGAGACCTGACGTTGCCTTACAGATTACCAAGATATTAGTCGATCATACAATGTCGTACAGGACAAGCATGTTCTGCTGCTAGTGTTGGGTGACTTGGCGGTTTTGTTTCAATTGGTTAGTAAAGAATTCATATGCTATTCTGTTGTACTTACCAGAACAATCTGGTCTTGTCTAGCATCGTTTTACACATAGCATGCAGTATCCTATGCTTGCATAATATGTGATTGTGCCAGTTCGTAAGTGCATATAAATACTTTCCTTTAGATTTTAATGTTATATCTGTTGCATCACTATTGTTCACTTATCGTTCCCACCCTTCACAATGGTAATTTTTTTCACCTAACATAATGTACAGTACTCAATGCTCGCACAATATATGTTGGTTGTTAATTTCTTATAACTATTTGCATGACTAATATTTTATCGTTCCTTTTCATTGTAGAGGGTGATGCCTATGTAATGAATATGACAACTCTATCTTAAATTGTTTTGAAATTAAAGTCAACTATGCTTATAAGTAAACTTAGGGCATACTAGGTCCTGCGACCCTACTCATCACCTGGGATGATGTCTATGTTATGAATTTGACAACTATACCCTATATATTTCGGAACTTACAACGAACTATGTTTATAAGCATTCGTAGGGTATACTTGGTCATGTGATCCCTCTTGTCGTTGTGGTGATGCCTGCATTATGAATTTGCCAACTCTATCTAAAGCAGTTCTGAAATTACAGCTAATTATGCTTATAAGTAGACATAGGGTATACATGGTCCTGTGACCTGTCTATTCATCGGGTAAACTTGGTCCTGTGACCCCTCTCATTGATGGGAATGATGACTATGTTATAAATTTGACAACTATACTTATGTAGTTGGGAACTTACAGCCAACTATGTTTATAAGTAGACATAGGCTATACTTGGTATACTCTATATCTACTTATCAGCATAGTTGGCTGTAATTTCCGAATCGCTTAGTCAAATTCATAACACAGGCATCACCCCCAATGACAGCCTCCACTACTGTTGCAACTGGGGCATAGTGTTTAGCTCTATCCAGGCAATAATGGGGTGGCTGGAGTGGCATGTGGGAATTGTGACAGACAATGTTGCTGATCAGCAGGTTTTCTCGGGAATCTCCTGTTTCCTTCACCCCTTTATTCCGCCGCTGCTCTGTACTCACCTCATGGCCTCTTGTTGTTGGGGATTATGACTATGTTATAAATTTTACATCTATATCTTATGTGTTTTCTAACTTACAGCCAACTATGCTTATAAATAGACATAGGCTTTACTTGATCCTGTGACCCCTGTCACCTTCTCGGGCGATGACTATGTTATGAATTTTACAACTATATCTTAAAAAGTTTGAAAATTACAGACAGCTATGCTTATAAATAGATATAGGAAATACTTGGCCCTACGACCCTTCTAGTTGTCTCGGGTGATGTCTATATTATGAATTTGGTGTCTTTATCTTAAATGGTTCGGCCATCCTTCATGAGGACCAGTTGTTGGGGGGGAGTTTGGAATTTTCGCATGCCATTTAGGGTGCTGTTTTAGGCTATATAGGTAGTCTCTACTGAAGTACCTCACAAAGTCTCAGTGAATTTGCTGCTCAAATTGCCAGCAATGCTATGTTCACAGGAGAATCATAAATACCTCAGTCAGGGACTGTAACCAAGGGTTCAAGGGTCAAACAAGACATTTGGGTCAAGGAATTAAAATCTTTGGGATCAAGGCTAAAATGACACAAGGACCTAGAGTTTAAAACTTCATCCGCCTGAACTAGGACAATAAAGAAGTTCTCAAAAGTCAAAATTGTCTCCCCGATTACTTGTTTGCAAGTGAACCTTCACAAACTTCACACCTTCCTCTCAGAAACTACCAAAATGGGGAACAGCATGCAGTATAAAATTCCAATTGTTGCCATGGGAGGAGAAGGTACATACAACAGTGGTTTGGTAGGTGGATGATGACAAAAGAAGTTGTAGTTCCTAGTTTTGATTGCGGGCACCAACAAAAGTGGTGTCACAATTGCTATAGATGTCAGAAGATCAAACTCTATGATCAACAAAATGCTTATACATAGCTAAAAAAATGTACTGGTGGACAATTCTAATGCCAATTTCAAGTGAATTGCCATAGTTGAACAACAAATGAACAAATGGCAAAGACACAGCTGCAAAGACTTAATGAGTTCTCCTGGACTCACTTTCCCAATCAAACAAAGATACTAAGGAGCATGAATGTTGTGGCTAAAACAAGACAATTATGCCAAAAGAACCCAAAGAAGCTAGGTGAAGCTGCTGAAATGAGTGATCAGTGTCGCTAACTCCTCCGAATTATTGACCACCTGTATGTGCAGCTTCAGTTCCTCCAGTACAGTGGGGTTAGATACAAAACTCAATGGTAGACTGGAGAGCCACAGCATCACAGGCTATTTCAACCAGCGTGGTACTTACCACCACACAGGCTGCTCGAGTTGAGCAGGTAGCACCCTACAAGGGATGCAACCAACAAGGTGTTCCTGTAAACATATGTGTTTTCAATATTCTGCAGAAACAAAGGAATGAATCTTGTTCACATGTTTGACAAGAAACACTTTTAACTGGTGAGACATGTACGGCCATGAAAATATCAGGTGCCAATCTGTTCAGGCCTCAACTGATGATGAAGTGATGAAAATATTAAGTTGTACAATATGATGTAGGAGACAAAATAGCAAGAGAACCTCGTGAAGCTCTGGGTGTGACAGGGATAATACTTAAATGGGCGCCACCTTTGATTTATCTACCAGTATGTGTATATCAACTTCAGTTTCTGGACCACTGACATGCAAATAGATCGCTGCAGCATACCATACCTCTGAGCTATCACAAAAGGCATAAAACTGATACAAACAAACAGGGAACCATTTAACCAGTGTTGGAAGGACAATGGGTGACAACAGGGGGAAGCTCATGGTTTAAATAACTCCAATTTTCGGCGATCTCCAGTGGTGACACTTCATCGAAATCAATCTATTTGAGCCCCAAAGTTACGCTTGGTGACAGGTTTTGAATGAGTGAAGATATTTGGGCGGCTCTTAACAACGAGGTCTTGAGAGCCGATGAGGGTGATTGAGGTGAGTATGGAGCAGCATCGGAGTAAAGGGGCGAAGAAAAGGGGAGATTCCCAATAAAACCCACTGACCAGCGACATCGTCAGGCACAATTCCACATACGAAAATCCAGGAGTGTCCTGGCAGGGGATTGAACCCAGTACGCCTTGGTGGGTGGCGCGCAGGCTAACTGCTCATCCACTGTGGCCCCTGCATATTTTGAGTTACTCTGAATTATATATAAGAGGGTATCAGTGACAGGATTCCATTCCAAACCCAGAACTCGAATGACCAGGTTTTCACGATCCTCCAATGAATGCTAACATGAAAATTCCACATTATTAGTAGGCAACCATTCGATAATTGCTGGAAGATTGCTAACAAGTTTCCTCTACTTAAAGTCACCAGTGGCAAGCAAAGAAATGTAATATCATTGGACTTCCAATGCAAACTCGACTGAGTAAGGCCCAGTAACTACATCATGCATGTAAAAATGAGCTATCAAAACCCTTAAAGCAATGGGGATTTTCTCCTTTTTGTTATCAGCGTTGCTGGCGAGATGTGCAGAGGGCTAAAAAAAAAAGTGCCAGATAAATTATGTATGTCACTGTTTTCAAGTGAAAGATTCAAATTGAACCACTACCACAGAAACCCCCAAAAATCCTTTGAAAATCCCAATGCTGGGGATTCATCTGTATCTGGGATACATATACTATATGTTGGCAGTAAATCCTACCACATGAAATCAGGAGAACAGCAAGACACTTACAGTGCCCTTTTTCAGCTTAGGATCTGTAATTAAGGTATCATTCAATGACATACCCAACCTATCCTATGCTGAAGCATCGAACATAGCCCTGAGTTTTGTGGCGGAGCTCTCTGGTTTCATTACACAGTTGTGTGGGAGATAGAAAACTTATGAGGAGTTCTAAACATGTGAAAATGTGAACAAGATTCATTCCTCTGTTTCTGTTAGAGTACATCTGACTCAGTTTAAGTTTGTTTTTCAAGGGGTTCTCTACATGGAATATATGGCTGGCCACTTGAGGTCTGCTTAGACCAAAGTTGGAGGCAGATGTTTTAAAGTGTAATGACACTGAAACCCTGCCTTTGCTGTCCCTTGGTTATAATTGTGCAAAATTGGCTTCACACTGATTGTTCTCCCAAGATAGGATTTTACATGGTGGGAACTCCATCACCTCCTAAAAATTATCACGTCTTCAGATAGACAAGGGACAGTCAAAAGCGAAACACAAAATGACACAATAATAGGGTAACAACTTTGTTCCACTTGCCCCATGAGGATCGATTCCAGCACAGAATCCAAAGTTGTAGGAGTGCCTTAAAATTTACATCATGTTAACAGATGTGGTGAAAAGTCTGCACTGAAAAGCAGAACTGTAGGGCCTGGTATGTCAAATTTTAAATTAGCCAACTTGAGATGGGTTAAAGCTCTGTATGCATTACTAGAAAGTTGTAGAGTTGACAATTAGTGTGTGATTCTAGGAATCATAAACTCAACAGAAAAATAAAGATTTCCTGCTTGGAGACATTACAATGGAAGTGTAGGACTTAAACACATTGACTGGAGTGTTAGAAAATCCTTGAACAGTTGGCTTAGTTTATTTGCAAAAAACCTACAAATTTTGAAGGCAGTGCTCATTGATAAAGCTTGCCTGACTTTCCGAATCCAGTACTGCTCGAAAACAACATGAGCTCCAGAAACATTGACAATGTATACCTCCAAAGGGGACAACAACACATTCGACACTAACATCGTGACAGGAGTTAAACTAGAGTTTGGCTCGTCTTGTGAAGCAGAGCGGGAGTTCGCAGCCTAATCAGAACTCGAAGCGCCGAGAGCCTTCCCTAATTGCATCAGCGAATGGTGTCGCGAGCCACAGCATCGACAGGACGACATTGAAGGGTACTGCTTTATATGATGCGAATCAGCAAAGTAATTGTGACATAATTTATGTTCCTTAATTATCTTGATGCGATCTTCTAGAAAATGTTTACAGAACTCTGGACATTTTTGCCGACTGTGTGGACCCTTGCGCAAGCAACATACTGAATGAGATCTCACTAAACACTTGGACATCTGCTCACAATCAGACGACCCTTTATATGGAGCTTTTATCTTCTACTTAGATGGAAGAATAGTGGCGTACTTAGATTTGTCTGGGCCTACTACCTCTTGAGAATTGCAGTACTGCTCAAGAAACACAACAAAACCATCTAATTTGGGAAACTCATTCGAAAGAGTCATCTATCACTGTGTGTGCAATACCAGGTCCAAACATTTACATAAAATTGGTAGAAGAAGATCCAAACGATCTAATGTCACATCAAGGGATTTCAAGGCGGAAACATTTTCTGCAATGATGGACAATAAGTGATGCAAGGATTTTGTGCAGTCATCAGAAGCTGAGGGATTTTGAACTAATACACCAACATGCATTCCTAGGAGGGGGTGTTTGTTTACATAATGGGCTGTTAACAATTTCCAAGCCACACTCAAATTTAAGTTGGACATAGGCAACGAATGTACCAAACCAAGAGCCTTGTCTTGAATGTCAGACTTCAGATAAGCAATTTTTTTCACAGTGATGCAGTCAGCTTCAGCTGAGGGAGATTTTGGACAGTTACCAAAGAGAATGCTTTGTTGGACACACCTGTGGTGTGTGTCAGTTCATTGGTTTTCCCGATGTGACTTTCAGTCAAGTGAAGGTGCACCAAACCTGAACTTACTTCGTCCATGGTTAGTTTATGTACACTAACAATTTGGAGTCATGACATGGCTTGAGGTTAAGAATGTGCCACTACAACCATAACCTCAAACTTTGTAACACAAGTTGGGGTAACAAGCGAATACAGGTACAAAACAACGAAGGATGACAGTGGAGATAAAGAATTCCCCAAACTTTCAAAGACAAAAGAAAACCCAGTCTCTGAACCATTAAGCAGCACAGACTAGAGACTGCTGCTTTGATGATGACCATTATTCTAACTTACTTCCAGCAGTGAAATGGAAGACTTTATTAATGTTGGCTTCTAAATGTTACTACAACGAATGTACTTCCGCACATAATAGCGCGAGGAAAACAAAAAACGTGGCTACGAAATTAAGTGCCAGACGTGCGTCAGGTAAGTAAAACACTACACTTGAAATAATAGCCTCGAGAATGCCGAAAATGAAGCCACGTGCTGAAACGAGGAGCATCGAGTGTGGCGAGACTTAACAAAGCACAACATATGGCGAAACTAAAGTCCCTGTTTCACACAAAATTCACACTCAAATTTGGACATGAATCCGGCCCAGAGGACTTATAATATTGCTTGCTCCCAGTGTGGATGGTTTTGAAGATTTTTCGCAACATCCACGACTAGTTAGAAACGAGATTTCATAAGAGCGATCTCACGAAAACAACCATTTAGTGTTACGCTGGTTGATAGACTGAATTCTGGCTGGACGCAGGGTTGCCACCCTACAAAGCATAACGGCTACTAACATATTGTGTCATAGAGCACAGGAAATTCAAATGTTCCAAATACAGAGTACCTCTATGTACATCTGCTCTTTCACTATTTACAAACTTTACGTGTCCAAGAAAATATCAACAGTAGCGTAATCTTCTTCTTATTTCGTATTGTTCATAAACACAGGCGTCATTCGGATAAGTAAAACAATCAGCGATAGGCATTTCGAATTCATTCTTAGAATTATAAACATTAAAACATTTTTCTTTTCAGTTTAGCACATTGGTGAAAATTACTGTCTAGAAAAAAACGGCCTGTTTTATTTAACACAATTTATTATAAGCAATATATAAATAAATGAAAAGAACTGAGCTAGTTTTTAAAATAATAAAATTATTGCTATGAAAAAAAAAACAAGTTAATACAAAAAATTGTAATCCTTTGAAAAACCTATAAAAAATTGAATAAAAAATAAATTAATTAACTATGTGTTATTAATAGGTTATTCACAAAATAAAAAATAGAACACAATGATTATGGGAAAAAATTGAAAACAATATAAAACATAAATTGGTGTATTATAAAATATAAAACAAATAGAAGACTTAAATGAAGTAAATAATAATGTAAGAACTTCTTTACTTTGTGTGATAGTGACTACCCATCAACACCAAAACTATCTTTTTATGAAAGAAAATTATTTCCCGAATATAGATATCCTAATTCAGAGAAAAGAAAATGATTAAATAAACATTCGAAGGATTTTTATAACGAATTAGGTGCTGGCAAAAGAATGTTTCATCTATCACTGGAATTAAACTTTTAAAATTATGTAAATCCACCAATAATTTTAAAAAATTAAAAAAAAAATTGTGAAATTAGAAATTATAAGATAATTGGTATATAAAGTGAAGAAAATAAGGATAAAATTTGCGTTTCTCGAGTTGAATTTAATGGCCATGAAGTATAAAATATGAAAACCACAAAGAACCGACGGATATTTTAAATTGTCTGCTCAAAAAGTTATTGATGAATATGATAACAATGATTAGTAATAATGGTTGTAATAATAATTGCAAAAAAATATTCGAAAGAAAAGCTATTCATATAAATAATAATCCAAATCCGAGAGTTTGTAAACATCCAAAATAATTAAACAAGTAAAAATATAAGAACATTTTACACATTTTCATTCGGCTAAAGTCTTTGCTGAAAGTAACTATTTTTACGATTTTGTACTTGTAGTGGATGCACCTTTGCACTAGAGTTTCCTCAGGGTATATAATTTTTTTTCCCCGGACAACTTACATTATTTGCATGTATAAAGAGTTTTATAAGTGGACACTGGGATCTATAAATATCGTTGTACGTGAAGTTACCATACGGATATTTTTTATTGCTGCCTGTATTTCCTAACGTACTGATTTTGTACTTGGGAGGGAATGTCGCTCGCCATTGGTCCTACATTTTTTTCGGTGTTGCGCTTGATATTTTTCCATCGTCGGTGAGGCGTATACTTCTGCATCCTTCTGCGAATGTTTATTCACTGTTTGTTCTACAAATTTTGTCGGTGGGGTGTATGTTTCTGTACCTGCGTGGAGCATTTATTCTGAATGTTTGTCATCGCTGGTCCTGTCGTCGCTCGTACTATCATTAACCCATAATTTGTCCTGAAATTTTTTTACTGCTGGGGGGAGGGGGGCTGTATACTTCCGAATCTTAACACTGAATAACCTTATATAGGCTATTTTGCTTTATTTCCATGTTTTATAATATTGTACTTATACTTTTCGATAGACAAAATTTTTCTTTTAATTCGGCAACCTTACTTTTACCGTGTACGTGTATAATTTATATAGAGGTGTTCTTGGTGATGCAGGGCTTTGCTATACGTTATGTGCGCTGGTTTTGCCATCGGCATGGTCCCGCCAGTGTATAGTAGGCCTACCGTGGCTACCAGGTCTCGGAACTGGTCCTCCTGTTAGCATGTCCTTACTTCTCGAATGGACTACAGTTCCCTGGTGTATTACATGATAAATGCTGTCTGTAGAGACCCTACATATGTATTCTAGAAGTTATGTTTCAAGTGTGAGATGCTCAAGCCGTGATACCTGTCTGTGGAACATAGTTGTCTCTCCGGCGGCCGGTGCGTCGGGTGGCTGGCCACTGCGCTTCCGGTCAGCTGCTCTGCGAAAAATGTCGACATTTCTAATACCTCCTGCCGCCCGAGTTTACAGACGACAATTACCGCAGTCTGCCTTTAACTGCACACACTTCCTTCAATTTATAAATTCAATTACGTTCGCACACGTAATATATATGTTTGTGGCGGCTAGAGTCTCTCTCTTTTACTTTATCCTGTACCTACACTTACTATGCCGACAGTGTGTTTCACTAACACCGATATAAAACGTTTTTAAAATACCTTATTTTTTATCAAGAATGTTTTTTTTTGTTTAATATTGAATTAAAACATTTTCACTGCCAAAGTGATGTGTATGTTGGGGCATCACTCGAGATAAAGAAAGTTATATTTTTTAACACATTGATTTATTTACACATACATTTATATAAAGTTTCTTTCCCGAGTCTTTGTGGTTTATTACACACATACAATGTTTTTTCCCTCATAGTATTTTGTTTACGTGTGCCATGGATTATCATAAGTCCTGAGCCTTAAGGATTGGGCATTGCACGACTTGCATAAATAACTTATATTTTGCACTCTAGCCTTGTTGCGTACGTCTCTACCAGCTGCCTGAACAGTGGGCAGACGCGATACCTGTGCAAGTCCACTATTATTGTTCTGGCGGGGCACGTACAAAGGTTATCGGGGAATTATGGTTTCCTCCAGCACTTTGCGAATGTCTCCGTACAGAATATCTCCATCGTTACACCTTATCCCGTGCATTTGTAGGCAATATGCCTGTTGCGGGGTGTGGCTGAGGTACTTCCAAGGACATGTCAGTAAACAAAAACGTAAACACTTTGGTTTCCTCGTCCACATCACTGTACGAGATGATAGTCTGCTTGACGATGGAAGAGTCCAGCGAGGGAAAACCTTGGATGTGGTAAAACATTTTTTAAAATAATTTCAAGTCCTCACGTGCACAGTGACTGGCATGAATGATAAATCGTCTCGGATAGCATCTGCAGCTTTGCATCTATGTCTTATTCTACATCTGCGATTTATTATGGTACTCCAGAGCTAATGGTAGATACGACAGTGTCATCTACTTCTTCGGGAGTGGTGCCTAGAACATCATTGCTGATGTTACTTGCTTTTTTAGCTCCATCACCTTCATCTCCAACAAGCCTGCCCGAGTCTTAGCCTGAACCATTACGTCGCTGTCAGTGTCACTTTTGTATAAGGCATTTACTTTCGACCATAATTCACGGTGACATGAGTGTTTTAATTGTGCCACGAATCCCTGTGATATGTCACATTTGTGTGACGGGTGCGGTATGCAGTTCAGTTATAGACATGCGAAGACCTGTAAAGGTAAAATGTACTTCGCATTCATTACCATATACCAGGTTTACTGAAATCAATTCTCTTGTAACTTTTTTCGAGTTTTTGTTTTCAAGGTCATTCAAGGTCATGGGGTCGCAGTTATGGTCATCTGAATCCAATATGGTGGTAGCAATCTGAAACTTATTATGCTTGCTGACTTTTGTGTGTTTTTTTTTTCAAGATTTCATTTTAGAGGTCATTCAAGATCATGGAGTCAAGGTTGATGCAGTCTGCATCTAATATGGTAGTAGCAGTATGTAATGTAATATGCTTGCTGACTTTATTCCTTTTTTTCTCGAGTTTTGTTTTAAAGGTCATTCAAAGTCAAGGTGCCAAGGTCAAGGTAGTCTGCATGCAATATGGTGGTGATAGTCTAATGTATTATGTTTGCTAACATTTATGTATTCTTCCTCGAGTTTTTATTATCAAGGTCAATCAAGGTCACGGGGTCAAGGTCGAGGTAGTCTGTATCTAATATAGTGGTAGTAGCTAGTAATGTAAATTACGCATTGACTTTTATGTTGTGTAGTTTTCTAGAATTTTTGTTTTCAAGGTCATACATGGTCATGTGGTCAAGATTGAGATAGTCTGCATCCAATATGGTGGTAGTAGTCAATGTATTATGCTTTCTAACTTTCATGAACTTTTTCTCAAGTTATTGTTTTCAAGACCATTGAAGGACATGGTGTGAAGGTCAGGGTATCTGCATCCAATATGGCTGCGGTAGTTAGTAATGTATTGTTCTTGCCGACTCTTATCAATTTTGACGAGTTTTTGTATTCAAGGTCATTAAACGTCATGGCATCAAGGTCAAGGTAGTAGGTATCCAATATGGTGGTGGTAGTTATTAATGTAATATACTTGTTGACTTTTATATATTTTTCACGAGTTTTTATTTCATGGTCAATAAAGGTCATGGGGTCAAAGTCGAGGTAGTCTGCATTCTATATGGTGCTGGTTAGTAATGTGTTATGGTTACTGACTTTTATGTATTCTTTCTCTAGTTTTTAATTTCAAGGTCATTAAAGGTAATGAAGTAAAGGCCAAGCTCACTGACTTCCAATGTGATGGATGGGCGATGTCTACCAAGATGATGGTTGCCTACAAGATGATCGCCGTCTACCAAAATGATGACCACCTACCGAGATGGCGGCCTCCAGTAACAAACAAATAATGATTACCAATATGGTTGCAGTGATGCTTGCCAATATGGCGGCGAACGAAGGTGAGAGATAAACTTCGAAACAAATGACGTTTAACAATGTGGTGGTCGTGACATCTACCAATATGGCTGTCCCAAGCAATGTATAAACAAATGAAAGACGAAAAAATAAATATGGCGGAATTAGTTTAGGTAATGGGTGTGGGGGTGAGGGAGTCAATCGTCTGCTGCGGTTGGAATGAATGTGACTAACGGTGGTACTGGGGGGGGAAGGGGGGGCTCCGAAAATGTACGTTATTTAATAAATTTTCTTATAAATTTTTCAAACAATATTTTAATAATTATTTATAAAGTGAAAGTACACCAAAATGGTGGTGTCTAATGCTACTTCTCGGTCTAGTTGCTTACCAATATACCGGTCGTGGTAAAACGTTTTTTAAATAAGTTTTTGAATGCATTTTTTTACTATTTTTAAAATAGAATTTTTATGATTACATTTTTTCAAATTTTTAAGAATTTTAAATTAAATTATTCATAATAATATTTATATTTTTTAAAGCATTTTTGAAATTTCTTGGGTTTTTGGGTTCATAGGTTACTGGGGTGAAGGTCAGTGTGAAGGGTCAAAGGTGAAGGTCTTTTGGGTCAACGATTGTGGACGGGTGATCTAAGAACATGGTGGCCGGCTGGCTCCAGCTCTGGTGCCAGATGCAGTTGCATGTCAACTTACATTTCTCTACTACTCAAGATCTGAACCAAATGCCCCATAAAAACATATTCTCCAAAAACACCAAATTCTAGTAAAGTGACTACAAAATTTCATCCTTCGCCAAAGGATTATGTGTGAATCAATTATGTGAGAAAATTAATATATCGATTATTAGTTAATCAAAGAGAAGTAAATACCGGAAATAAAAGTTACTACATTGAAAAAGTCAGCATAATGAATAAGTTATACAATAAATTTTCTGATTTTGTTGTTAATAATCGTATAGTAATTCCGTATTTAATTAGAGTTCAAATGATATTCTTCATTCTTTTCGAAGTTCTAAATAGCACTGCAAATTAATAATAAATAGGTCAGTAAAAAATTTAAATCTTCTTTGTATATAACTTCCAGATTATAATTATTTTTGTCAATTCAATGAATTAAATGAATGACAAGGAAAAATTGGTGAAATAATTAATTAAATAGACGAAGCTTGTAAAAATCGTAACATCTTTTATCGCAATCAAAAACGTTGGAACAAAGCATGAATATGATAAAATGATTATTTTTTTAATGCAAAAGAGGTTCTAATAGAATAAGACACTCCAAATGGTGAAAAACAGCTGATGCTGGATGAATGTTTAATAATATCAGTTGATGTTGGATGGAAGTTTATTAAAAGAAAATCAGGATTGTAAATAATATATTGGGGAATAAAATATCCTCTATTAGCATCAGTAATATAAATGTTCTTATATATATATATATTTTATTAGTGAAGACAAAAAAAAATTCTATATACCAATCAATGAACTTAAACATTAAAATTACCTTAAACACCAATAAAAGAAAACATTAAAAACACAGGCGCTTGTTTAAAAATGTGGAATTTTTACCATTTATTATTCCAAGATCGGCTCTATTTGGAGGCTTAGCTGGAGATGCTGGAACTGTATAATTAATATTTAAAAAAACAAGTAATAATAAAGTCGAATAAAAATAATTGAATAATATATAATTTTGCGATGGAAAATAAATTGGGCATTTGGATTAGAAAAATAAAAGGGAGATTAACACAAATAGATACATCTGCTTTAGCTAATGAAGATATTACATATTAAGTAAAAATATAAAAACTTTTGAGATGTTTATAAAAGCAGTGAATTACCAAATAAAATTAATAAACATTATTGTGCAGAACTTAAATAAGATATTTCATAAAATGCTGGTATTATTTGGGTTTATTATTTTTAATAATTAAGAAGTAATTTACCTAGAAAATTAATAAATTACTTCAAATGTAATCAAATTCGTTTTAATGATGATATAATCCCGAATATTGATTCAGTTGTCTGTGGTCAGTAATGTTAATTAGTGCTATTAGTGATATATCTATTTTCAAAAAGATGCAATCTTCTAATTTTTTTATTGTTAAATATCAGATTTATACAGCAATTAATTAATCAGTTGATGAGACAATTATTTTAAAAAAGATGATGAAATAAAGAAATGTGTTCCATGCATCTATTTTCAAGAAAACATTAAAAAATAGTTAATTACTTCTAAATTACTTAAATTTAAAAAAAATCATGGTAATTTTAACAGAAATTGCTATTAACTTAGTAATGTAACACCTCCCGATGGCATTAAATCTAGATTAATCCAGTTTCATACCAACTTGATGAAACAAATTTGACTAAGCATATAAAAATGGAAAATTTTTATAAATTACATGAAAGGTTGTGTGAATTCCATATGTATATAAGAATTAACTATTTGATAATTTTATAGAAAATATATTTAAATGAATATTGTTATTATACAAAAAATGAAAACACGAGCTGTATAATTACAGTACAAGTGAAATTTTTTATAATATATATTCGGTGATGCTTATCTGAAAAACGTGAGTTTACTAACAAGGAAAATATCTCTGATTTTAATTAAAAAACAAGACTTAACATACATAAGTTTTAGAATATCTCATCCCACCAATAATTAAAGCAACACTTAGTAATTTACCACCATAATAAGCATATAGGAGATTAATATACTAATAATAAAATGTTATTCGATTCACAAAAATATGTTTAAAAATGAATATTATTGAATATATTAACAAGAAGTGAGGCGTAGTAAGATAACTATTGAGTGTATTTTCCTGTACATGGATGCAAATAATTTTGATGAAGTTCTTAATTAAATGGTTAGATGGTAGGTTGGTGTTGACGTCTCGTTGATAGTGAAATTAGTAGATATGCAGCCAGAAACAAATGTAATACTAGTGATACAATAACAAATAAACACGTGCCTTACCTGGGACTCGAACATAGAATGCCTCGATCATAGCCTGGCGTACTACCAACTAAAGCACAGAGGTAGGATTCTGAATGATAGCAATCAGTGTAATGTTTTGGTAGACTAGGATTATAAACTTCGAATATTTACAGGAACATCGTATTGAAAACAAGTGTGCGAGTCACTTAAATCATGTAAGTTGACATAGCCTACCACAACACTACTTGTGTGCAAAATTTGTTGGAAATAGGTTGACCAGTTCCTGAGATAGGCATAACGCTTTAGTTTTTCATTCTGCGCTTTCGTACAAAACATCCCAAAACCGGCTCTGTATGGGCATATCTGGCGTTTCTAATAAACACTTTCATATGTTTAATTATTCAATAGATAAGTACGATAAATTTACATAATTAATTATATTGAACCATTTTGATAAAGTCTCTGACCAAATTGAATTATGTAAGTTTACAGACCCACTGTAGAACTACTTTTATGCAAATTTTTGTGGTAATTAGATATTGGTTCCCGTGATATGGCATAAATGATGCATTTTATCACCTGGCACTTTCGTACAGAAAGGCGGCAAACGATGACCTCTATAAGCATGTACGTTGATGTTTCTAATGTATACTGTCAGTATACAAATATAATTGAAATTCTTGAATTAAAGAAAATGACAGACGTTTCTAAATTATTTATATTGCTGTAAATAAAGCCAGATGAACTTTTAACATGGATTACTGTAGCTCTACTAGTATGAACATTTCGGTGGGAATCGGTTGATTGGTCCCAGACATATGACCAAATGCGCCATTTTCTCATGTGGTGGCAACTTTATTACCATATATTAGGTCGGTTAAAATTGTTTGGGACATGTGGCAAACTGATAACAATTATTAACATTGCTGTGATTTGGAAAAGATGTCACTAGTAATATAAATTAAATGGACTATAAACATATAGATTGTAGCCTGAATTTGGTGGGTATCAGTTAATAGTTTCCCAAAATAGGACACAAAAAATTAATTGTGCGTTATTTTTAAAATAAGCACCTAATCCTCTTAAAACATAACCTATTAATTCATATGACCTACCATAGTGTTATTTGTTTGCCAAATTTGGAAGGAATTGGTTAATTGATTCCTGAGAAATAACAAAAGTCCATTTATTCGTGTGGCACTATCTTACAAAATGGTGAAACCAGCCTCTAGGTGGACAAATTTGATGATAGCCATATATACTGCTTGCATAACTTAAGTTGAAATTTGATACATAGTTTCGTAAATACACCATAGTGTTCTAAATGTTTAACATGGCCGTCATTTTAAAAATAAATCTGACCCACTAAAACATGTCCATTTACATGCCCTACCATAATATTACCGAATATAGTTCCATATTTGGTAGGAAATGGTTGATCGTTTCCCAAGATATAACAATAAATATTTCCATGTTGTGCTTTCTTAAAAACGGAGTACAAAAGAGGCTATGTATTGACACATTTTATGGTTGTAAAATAGAATTACAGTACAGCCACTATAATCAAAATTGCGCAAACAGTATCGTTGGTATTTCAGATAAAATATATGGGCCTCATCTAACTAAATTGCATATATGAACATGGCCTACAATAGTATTACTTATATCCCAAATTTGTTAGTAATCGCTTGTGTAGTTTCCATGATATTACACAAAATCATTATTTTTCAAGTTGCACTATCTTCCAAAATGGCCCGTTGATAACGTTATTTCTATTAATTGTGTACATTATGCACTTTCAAGATACCAAATTTGTTTAAATATGTTTCATTGTTCCCAGCATATAATGTAAAGCTTTATTTTTCAGTTTGCACTATTTTACAAACTGGCGGACCAATAACATTATTGGCTTCTAAATTCAATGGTTACGTCATGCACTGTCAATGTACTATATTTGGTTTAAATCGGTTAAATGGTTCTCGAGATACAATGGAAAAGCTTTATTTTTCAAATTTGCACATCTTCCAAAATGGACTGTTAATACCATCATCACTTTATAATGCAATGCTTATATAATGTACTGTCAGTGTTCCAGTTTTGGTTTAAATATAATAATTTGTTTCATAGATATGACATATTGGCCTCAATTTTTAAGTTGTCGCCATATTGAAAATAAGTACCTGTCGTGATTGAAAACTATTAAAGACAGATGTACTTACTAAATACTATATGTGGACCTAGTTTGGTTAATTTGGTTGTGGGGTTTAAAATATTAGAGGGAGACATATATTCCATATAGATAACCAGGTGATTGAATAAGCCTATCATTTCTTCTGAAAGTAGGCTAAGAATGAAAACAGTTAATGAATTTGAGGAAATGATACGGCATCTTCATTATAAAATTATGCTTGAAAATAATCCTAAATAATTGATGATAAATGATTTAATTTTAATTAAATAAATAATTCATATTTCGGATTGATTGATGAAATAAGTAATTCGTAAAATATGGGAAATTTAATTTTAAAAAGTTGAATTACGTGTTGCTTTAAAACAGTAATAGATTATAGAATTAATCAAGACAAATTCTATAACTTCGAAGTACAACATGGGATTAATGAGCATTAACGAAAAACACTTTTTTACTAATTAAATTAATGTTAAAATATAATAATTAATAATAACAATACAAAAGATGTTGCTTAAAAATAAATGTTTTAACTACTAAGAAGAAAATTAAATAATTATATTTGGAAATATAATACAAACACAGAGTTTTACAAAATTTTGCATTTAATGTTTAACATATTTAAAAAATTGCATCAATTAATAGAGTCAATTAATTAGGAACAAACATCGTATTAATTCAATCAAACACTAAAAATGCCCTTTTAATAAAATAATAAATGAATATATATGAAAATCAAAATTTGGTTACTAACTACAACTTGAAAATATGAAAGCACAATACATGAAAGTACTATCTGCTATTAAATAGTCTAATTCATCAAGCAAATAAAACGGCTTATTAAATAAATGCATATTTATTGTGAACCACTTTGTAAATATATAATAAACAACCAATATAAAAATTAAATGCTATCAAATATTTTTAGTAGAGTAACTTTATTAACTTAGATAAAGCAACAGCTAAATGAGTATCCGGCGCGCATAACTGACGTCTGAAGTGCAATACTAGGTTAATACTCCAAACAAAATTTAAAAAAAAAAGTGGTTATCTTATAAAATGGAAAAAGAACGTATTTGAAATTTTTTTTAAAACTTTAAATATATTTCGAAAATAATTTAATGATATGATGGATATTCGGATCATTCAGAACACCCAAACGGCAAACAGCTGGTGGTCTGTAAATGTATAGTACATTTCTTTGCTTTGTAAGACTTAACATAGGACCATTGACTAGTATACACAAGACAAAAAGCGACGATTTCTGTTGAACTCTTGTATTACTTTTATCATTTCGTTACATCTTTATGGCAAACAAATAGACCAAAGCAGGGCAGCCCACTGACACTGTCTATAAACAATTATGTTAAATATAAATACCTGAAGTGGCAACATCGAAACATTTCTTTCCCCCCATCACAACACGACCAGGGTTGCGGGTTCGATCTAAAAACTATCTCACATATTTTTTTACGTTGTTACAATTTTTAAGGAGCTCTTTGAATAAGTTTTAACAAATAATACAGTATCTTACATCAAGGCAGTAATATCCAACATGTGTTTCACTGGCAAGCCCCAAAAAATTCTACATTTACTTAATATTGCTCTTCCCATATTCGTATTGAGAGAGAGAAGCTGATTGCGAAGGAATGACAACATAAAAAATTAGTGTATAACGTACTGACAATGTTTACATCCGAAGAATTTTCTTAAACTTTTGGACTGGATACTGCAAAAAGGTTTAAGTAAGGAAAATAGACCCTCTGAATTTTCTGTTAGTTAATTTGTGCAATAAAAGGGCAAGATAAGTTCACACAAAGGGACGCAACTAATAAAGATGCCTGCATTCCAAGCCCTACAGCCCTCAGTATTTTCGAAGTGTCTTTTTGTAATTTTCTGTAATGTTCATTTATGTGTCTTTCATCTCCACATCATCCATGCAGTGCAATCTTTGGTATAATGAATAATACTTACAGGGTTAATTTTAGGAGCAATATGTAACAACCGGCATGCAGGGTATGTGTCCGATTTGCAAATGTCGTGTGCAAGGAAGTAGTGCAGCACGGGGTGCCAGCCCACCAAGGCAGCCAAAACGCCCCGCAGAGAAAATCAGTAGTCGTTCGTTTTTGCGAGAGGTGTGCCGCGTCATGTCAGGACTCGTGTTTTGTGCTTGGGCAGCCATCATCATGTTGGGCTAATCATTTCACAGCAATAGTTACTTTAGCATACCGGAACCTTTTCCGTATTTCAGCTGCTCGAGACTCCACCGCCCCTCACACTACCCAGTGCTTGCATCGCCTGGATAGGCTTAAATTGCACTTCATTTATTTTATTTTATCATGTGTCATTTCACAGTATCACCCGAGCTGATGGATTTGTAAGCAGTACCAAATGTAAGTTTATGCTATGGATATGTAGGACTGTAACTAAATAAATCGCAGCAGTGACGAATTACTACATGTGGTTTATTTCCAGTTTGCCACAAGGCATTTAAGGTATGGGCCTTCTCTTAACAATTTTCTTAAAGTGTAATTTACTGTACAATCATGTCTGAAATGGTCACGAGTCGGTATAACAAGTAACAGTGCTTTGTATGGGCATGTGGGGAGCCCAGTTATTCCACAATGCATTAAGTAAGGAAATTATTCAATTAGTAGCTACTAATTTTATTCAACGAGGAGACCAAAACTCCATTTGGAGGATTTGCCGTGGTCGTCGGCCGAACGACCATTAGGAATGAATCAGCTCTCCAATTTCACGATATTGTCAGCCCGGCAATATCTGGCACCCTGGGTAATTATCTCCACCGAGATTCCAAACTATATTCACCGCTCCTCACCTAACCAACATCCTTAATGACCAACACCTTGGCACTAGTGGCCAGCCTCCTGCACATTAGATAAATGTCAGAATGTTGGTAATACATGGAACTTAACCTGTGATTTGGTTACAATTGACCTTGGTGGTTCTTTTGTGTTTGGGAGTGCACTTGTTTCGTCTTCCCCTTGTCCTTCACATAGCTGTTCGTTAACAGGGCTTGTTTTCAAGTTGTAATTGCTTTTGAGGTAGGCTGGTACAGATTGCATGTAATAATAGAAAGTAATAATTCAGTGATGGTAATCATAATTACCTGTACAACCACATCGTTTCACATTGTGCAAAGTACTGGTATATATGGCTAAAATTATGGAGAGGATAATCGCATAATTTTGTAATTTGAATGAATCGTTATGATTATTTTAATCAAATAAATAATCGATAGAAATAATCTATTATTTTGTTCTATTCCAGTAACAAAATTTTACTGCAAATACAGTATGGGCCTTATATATGGGACTTCATAGTCTTTTTAGTCTGGACTAAGGAAAGATCATCCTCCAACCATAATTATTTCGTTTTCAGAGAACATTTTAATTGCTACTCCGAGGATCATCTTCCTTTGGGCTGTTTCTAAATTCTCAAAAATTGCATACTTGAGGGTACTTGTCGCTGGAAGTGAATCATCATGGGTATACTAGCGCTGTTAAAATTCCCAGTATAGTACACATAGGAAGTATACTTGGTAAGTATTTGAAATTGTATACTTGTGGAACATACTAAGTACTTATGACAGCCACCATATTCGATTTCAGGTGTAAAAATAAATGTGTGTGTTTTGTGATTATAAAGCTCGCAAGTTTTGTAAGTTAATAAATAGTATTTACAAAATGTCGTTCTGATGTATGTGTATATAATTGTCAGATTAATAAATGTGCTGTCAATTATAATTAAAATTCTGAGTGTTTTTTTAGATGTCTGTAGCATATTTCCCAGGTTTATGCTTATACAAATAATATTACAATTTCAATCCTCATTTCCAAGATATTACAAACCCAATTGAGTTGTAGGCTTATTTATCTTACTTTCTTTGCCAATGTGTATTTTGCAGTGAATGGGTTGTGGAAATAATTGTCAGGTTAATAAATATGCATAGAAATATGGATCACATTCTGAGCATTTTATAGATTTCTACAGCATATTTCCGACGTGTTCGCATACAAATAATATTAAAATTGCAGTCTGCATTTCCAATTTAGTACTAACCTCATTTAATTGTATTTATCTTTGTTTTGATATAAAACATATGCTAGGTTATGTATCGGGGGAAGAGGGAAGAATGCCAGTGTCTGTGTAATGCCCCTCTATATAAGATAAATAAATATAAAAAATAAAAAATCCTATAACAACTGCTTTAATTTGTTTACAATCTTCTAATGACGTGATAAAGTAATATCGCAAGGCTATTGGTGTGGTATGAATATTTTTGAAATCAACAGAGAAACTGAACAGATAAACATTACCTCAGGATAACGAGGTGCAAGAATTTTTATACTCCTGCTATGGTGTAAATTTATATTAAATAGCATCTGTAATGTGCGCAACTACCATAAGCCTAAAGCTGCCAGGTTATTGTTTATTTTCACTCTCAGACGATCTCTTGCAGTCTCTCTTGGCTCTATGTGGTTGCATATTTCACACAACAGATGGTACATTTGCCCTAGTGGTAACCATATGCAGAGTAAAAACAAAGTAATTCGTAACTACCAGCATTCGTGAGAGCAGTGTTCAAATAAACTGTGTATGTTGTGAAAAATAATGGATTGGTCATTAAGGGGTGGGGGGGGGGGGTTAAGGCATTGTAGAGAAAAAGCATTTCATGTTAAATTGAGTTCAATAGACCATTGATACTCGTTATGATTGTAACAATAGAATGTCCACCCTCAGAGAAAACAGGGAAGTGTCTGGGAATTACACGTGATGGAGAAAACTAAGGGATATATCGGGGAATTGTCACTTGGGTCAGGGAAAATGTAAATAGTTACTACTCTGCAAAACGTGTTAGTTGTCTGAATATGTGGTAATGTAATTATGAGCATAACCATTATAAGATTACAATTTTCCAGTGTGTGATCAGTCAGTAAGGCCCTATTTTCCATGTATTTTCCCTTCACCAAACCTTCGGGCACATCAGGGAATAGGACACTCCAAAGCCTGCCGAAACCACCTTAACTTTGAACAGTGTGTTATGTGTCTAATTCAGGTGTGAGGGTCAGCCCATAATAGGCCCACCATTTAGTAAACACTGCATACAGTAAATATGAGGGGAGATCGGCCTGTTGTTCCTGAGAATGTCAAGAGTCTCCAGCTCTCGAACAACCTCGACACTGCCACGTGTGGTATCATGCGCCCAGTCGGGTAACAAATGCCTCTACAAAACTTACCAACCGTAACCTCACTGCCCCTCAAAACATCTTGCATGCCCAACTGAGCCATCACACGGCATCAGACTACATATATATACAAAGTAATATATTGGTGTGATTGTAACAGGCACTCATGTGAAGTCAATAGCATGAATTGCAAGTAATATCGATGGGCGGAGTCAAATGTTAGTTCTGCTTGCTTGGTCTGTTGCAGTGTAATCTAATGCAACTTCATTGATGGCATTTTGTTCTGTCAACTATGACAAAGTACAGTACATATCGTGTTTCTGTACTCCCGAAAATATGTTTCAGGGAAAATGGTAAGATACTGATTAGTAAACAAAGAAAAGTAAGGGAATTCCAAAATGGAAATGTAGTGGACACCCTGCAATACTTTCACAAATATAAAAATGCACAGTGAAGTAGGTGTAACTCATTGCTTCATATTGTTTCATCATGCTGATCCACAAAACATATGGCAATGCTGTTGGTGGGTTTTTGCAGGCTGCTCCCATTGTCTTTGCTATTCCATTCCATCATAGTTCCACACCTCTCTCTTCTCAACACACTAATCCTTAAGGCTGGCTGACAATGACAATTTTGGCCCTCCTGTAGGGCAGCATGCTCCACTTGGCACTATCCCCCTCCCCTCATTGCATCCATTGACCCTGCCTGAGGTGGGAACAAAATTGGAACATTATTATTGTAATCCGCAATTACATTTTGCCACAGATTATTTACATTATGTAAAGTGATCTACCATTTTGTATGTGAACTGTGAAACATCGTTACATTAGAGAAACGTCAAAGTGTACAGCAACATATTCTTGGTTTTCAAACCATTATACAGCATGGCATCGTGATGACACGTAATAAAATACTTGAGACGAGGTATTGTAGGTTAAAGCAAAATTCTGAAAAATATGTGTTTATATTCTCGCTTTTATCATTGTAGCAGTAAACATTCTGAATATGAACAATTAGAGAGTTTGGTGCTCATGCAATAATAGCCAGGATTTTTTTCATATTAACCTAAAACGAGCACTGTAAAATATACAAAGTATAAAAATGGGCGTCCAGAAAACTGTCGAAGAGTTTTGTGTGACATTTTTAGTGGTAAAGTATTAGTTCCCGAAATACGAGATTCTGGTGCCCCTTTGACAGCAAAGCCCCATTTCTGCAGCGACATCCTTTCATAAGGGCTGATTGGTGTGATACCAAACTGGCATCTTGACAGTCATATAAGTAATTCAGTCATGCTTCCATAATAGCAATACAATATAATTATCTTGGTTAAGATGTTAGAATACAGTAACAAGCCATTATAGGCTATTCACTGTAAAGTGAGCACTTTGGAAAGCCCTTCATTTAGAATAATAGTCAATAAATATATCTTATTTGATCCTGAAACATTAACTTATGAGTGTGGTGGAATTTCCACCTAAATGGCTGAAATAAAAAAGTAACTAGGGCCTCAAAAGTGCTCACTTTACCGTGAGCCTATACAAAACATTCCACTAGTACATACACTAATGTGTGGGTATCTTAATTGGCACCTAAAAGTATGTTTGCAGAATAGAAGCATTGCACTATCATTATTATGAAGAAATAAAACAATATAATAAACCCATTACCTGTAGCAGTGCGCTAGTGAAGTAATAGCATTCTAATTTTAGGTATGAATATTAATATGGGACTCTTGCCGTTTTCTTTGTTGTGTACATGAAAAAATAATAAATTTATTTCTAGGGGCACATAATTGAAATGTTAACACTTAAAGTGTTCATTTCATTAGCAACAGACTTTTTGTATGCGAGATACCTACAGGATTTGTTCAAAAACATGAGAGGAAAGCTTAAATATGTTTCTTGAATGGAGAAAATGTTTGAGTGTATGTAAGTAATTATATGTGTGTCTATAACATATATGCAGTGCAAACATGACAAATTTTCCATAATCCAGCTTCACATGCATGGCAGTGTGTGGCTGAAGTGATTATGTGATACGCAGTTACAAAGAAACAAATAAAACATAACTTCATTAGTAAATTACATACGCCCACTATTGCTCCTATTATTTGTTTATTTAAAAAACATGTTTCCACGCTAATGTAATCATAACACTGTCCATCGAATTTTCCGTTGTCACATCGTATTCGATATTAGTGCCACAATGCATGACCAGTCTAACATGACGGCGATTCCATTTCCGAATAGTTTCAACAAGTACACAGCTAGTACACATCACTGCTGGTACACAAATGTATATACTTCACAAGTATACCTTGGGAATTCATAAATAGCCTTAATACGGCCTAACTTTTAGTCCGGACTGAGGGTAGGATTAACGAAGTATTAAGATCAAAAATAAACATGACGAACATAAAATACGACAGTTTCGTTAATATTACATACCAGTGAAAGCTAGGTGAAGTTTAGGAACCATAAAAATTATGTTTAAGGCCGATTCTGTCAATCTGTATGCAAAAATATGCCGACCTAAGTGTGAAATGTTCCATGAATAATAATTCAAAGGAAATATACCTTATAAGCTTAAAAATACATCGGTTTTTAGCTACAGCGATGCCTTTCAATTTTGTGTCTATCAGATGCCTTCTCTGAAAACAAATTCTTAGGAGGTGTGATATTAATACACTCAAAGAGAATTTTAATAAAAATATAACATTACATATAAGTATTCAGAATTAACCAGCATGTATTGATAGTTCAATGGTAACATCATGGGCTGAAGTACAGAAGAATGCAAGTTCGAATCTAATCTGAGAGATAGAATTTTAACCAGTTTATAATGTATTTACCATTAAACATTTAACATCAAACATTAAACATACACATTTAACATCATTATAAAGAAAGTGTTGACATAAATAAATGAAACCAGCCCATATTACCAGTGCATAGGGGTGTGGTGTGCTATGAAAATTTAACAAATCAACATGGAATAATAAGATATAAGTATATTAATTATATCGTTCTCCATTCTGCAGTATTGCCATATATGATAAAGTAATAATACAGTGGTAAAACTAATAAAGTGACGTTCATGTAATAAAAGTTGTGATTTGATTATATGTGCAGGCAACACTATAATAACATATTACCCAGAACATCCATTTTGAATTGAAATAATTAAAACTATTTTTTCTGGTGAGCCCCCAAATCCTGCTACACCAGCGTGAGCACCTTCACAGATCTGTGTGCCCTCCGGCATGCATGTTAGTAGCTAAGTCGGTTGGAGAATGGGATGTGTCTCAGGACAAGCCCTTTACGCCTTAAGTCGGGTTTAATTATTATAATGGGCTCGTGCATCGCGGATAAGCAGGGTTATAGTGTCATGGCCGCAATTGTAGCCATGTCCACACCCCGAAAGAAGAAGGGTCTAGATGGAAGAGCATAGCAAACCAGGCAAAGTGGAGAGGGCCATGGAAAATCTATGCGACAGTCGTGTAGGATAAAATATTTCTTTTAACTGGATTAGGGCTGGAAAAAGTAGGGTATTTGTTAGTTCCGGAAGGGAGACTTCAGATGGTTTGATGTGGGGTGAAATGAAATGCGATTGCAGCTGGTGTGTAAAGCAGGGGACAGAACAACCCCCGCGCCGATTAGAGTCATCGTATGGGCGCAGACGCCATGAAGTTGAGCTACTGTCAATATTGCCTTACAGGCGAACCACCACTGCAGCACTGACAACAATAACTGAAGATGCAGGGCCCCCCTGCTTCTCGTCGAGTACATCGGAAAACCAGACAGCTCAGTCATGACACTGACTGCATCTTCGCCCTTCCGCGCCGATTGCCGGATCTCCAATCCATGGGTGAAGGTAGGGAGAGTACTTTCGGGGGGCAACCCTCTCCCCTTCCTCCAAAATAGCCCATCGGTCTGGGAAATGTGAGACATCCGGGGCCTACCAGTGGTGGTGGCGAATCCGCTGGCCCAGGAGTGAAGGCTGACATTGGGGTGCTTCCAAGATCCGATGCATTCAAATCCATTCATCACACACCCGCAGAATCCAGCAGTAAGGATCACTACATTTCGCATTTTTCAGCACATAGAGATCCCCCTCCCCACCTTGATCATTGCGCCACCTCCAGAAGATGTGCTTCACCATCTTGTACTGAGCTGCCCAGGTTCCGACTTCCATGACAACGGCACTCTTGCACTGGCCAGGTGGTTCGCAGGCTGGTATTTGATTATTTTCAGCCACCCCAGAACCTGGGGATACCCTATCCACCACCTGGTGATGCGATGAGTTGCGGATAGTCGCTGCACCCAAGTTGCCATGGTCCCATTGCACTCCCAGATATACCTCGCTTTCGCTGGTCCTCAAGTCGCAGGCAGTTCCCAGCGAGCGAGCAGCCCCGATCGCTGTGTTCATTCCACGACAGCTTAGCACATATTAGAACTAATTAAATTTTTATTTTTCTGGCGATCTCCCAAATCCCGCTACGCCAGCCAGCGTGAGCACCTTAACAGTTCTGTGCCCTCCAGCATGCATGTTAGTAGCTAAGACTGAGCATCTTCACAGTTCTGTGTGCCCTCCGGCATTCATGTTAGTAGCTAAGATGGTTGAAGAATGGGATACACACCCTGAAAGAAGAAGGGTCTAGTAAGGAGCATGAAAACCAGGCAAAGTGGAGAGGGAAAGGGCCTGGAAAAAACGGCTGGCCCTGGAGGCAGGGGACAGAACTGGGTGGTCACCACCTGCAGATGCCAGTCATCTCTATGGAAATATAAAAAGTGTTACATTTTACAGGCATAAAAATAGGAGTAATTAGGAAGGAGACTAAATGGCCAAGATAGTTTATACCCACTTTTTCTGTTGCAAGATTGCTGTGGAATATATATATATATATATATATATTTACAAAAATATACTTTTATTTTTAATTCATTACACAATATAATATATTATATTCTTTTTGTTTCAAGTGCATAAACATTATTCTAAATTACTATTAACTTTGAAAGGAAAAACATGTTTTATAAATAAGTTATATAGAATTTAGTGCTATATAGAAAGGAAAGTCTGCAGTGTGCATGCACAGAAAAATTATCAACAGTGTACGTCCATGATCCTTCGACTAAAGTTAGTCCTACTCTGGTCGGGATTTATGATTACGATATAGTTAGTCCACCCTTAGTATGGACTAACCTCGGACCAACTCCGAGGAAGATCATCTCTGGATCATCCTTGTACGAAGATATGACTATGATTAAGGCCCCATATTTCTATAAATTTGTTTAAAACTATCATCACCAACAATTATTCTGTTAATTTGTTATAATTTCTGATATTTTGAAAATATGTTGTTTCTAATCTATATTTAATTTTTATAATAAATGTGAAACAGAAGGTCTTTGCTATTTTGTGTTTCAATTTAGTATAAAAGGCTGAAATCATAAATAACTGAATTGGTTTAAAATTATTGATGAATCGTTAATAATTAAATAATCGAATAATCGTTTAATATAAAAGTTTTCCCTTCACTGCAATTAAAATTATGTTTGAACATTTAAGAAAATTTAACTTAACAAATTAAATCAGATGTTACCTTCCAGTTGGGTTTAATTTATTGATATTGTTTGACTTATCCCGTATCTTTGTACAGCTATTTTTTTTATTTTTTTTTTATTTACATTCCTTAGATCCAATGTGAAGCCAATTGCTACTGGATATAAAACTAGTCATATGTATATTATAGTTTGCAAAAGTAAATTTAACAAATAACTTTACATAAAGTACACAGGCATCTGCATTTCTCATACAGTCTATACAACACATCTAAAATATCGAAAATTCACAATTATATGTATAAAGCAGAACAAACAAATTAATATGAAAAGGAATAAACCAAGATAATTCTGATTCATAATATTCTTGTAAACTATAAAAAGCTTTAAAATGTAATAATTTTTTAAGGAGTTTCTTAAATAATTTTGGAAATTCTTTACTTTCTTCCTATTTCATCTGATAAGTTATTAAAAAGTTTTATGCCACCATAATATGATCCTTTTTGATAAAATTGACAACTCTTTGAGACTAAATGAATAATTTCTTTGGGCTTTATTCATAATCGACCAATATTTTTCGTATTCTGGGAGCATTTTATTGCTAGTCCGAGGATCAGCTTGCTTTAGTACGGCCTAACTTTTGCCCGGGCTGAGGGTAGGATTAACGAGGTATTAAGGTCAAAAAGAAACATTGCGAACATAAAATATAACAGTTTGGTAAATATTACATGCCAGTGAAAGCTAGATAAAGTTTATGAAACACAAAAATTACGTTTAAAGCCGATTGTGTCAATCTGCAAAACTATGCCGACCTAATGAATGAACTGTTCCGTGGATAATAATTCAAAGGAAATATGCCTCATAAACTTAATAAAACATGAGTTTGTGGCTACAGCTGTGCCTTTCTATTTTGGTGTCAATCAAATTACTTCTCTGAAAACAGATTATTTTCTTACGAGACGTGATATTAATACACTCGAAGATAATTCTAATACAAACCAATCTTTGAAAATATAGTAAAGTATTTAACCAGAAATAGAATGTAATGTTAGCACAGTGGTCTCATTGTTGGTTTATATTCTGAAGGATGCGAAGTCAAATCTTGTCCGGATTATAGAATTTTGACCATTTTTAGATGTCTTTTTGTAATGTATTTATTACTACAATACTCATTTAATATCATTATAAAGACAATATTGGCTTAATAAAATGAAACCATCCAATATTACCATGTATGATGGAGTCATAAAAACAAAGTTAAAACGAATAAAGTGATGTTAATGTAGTAGAAAGTAACGTAATTGCTATTCTTGCTTAGCAAAATATTGTGGACGAGTCTAAAAAGAGATTGTAAATTAAACTGTATGAATAATGTGATTTGTTTACACGTGCTGGGCAGAAACTACTAGGCATACTATCGAGAACATCACTTTTGAAAGGAAATAATCAAAACTAGATAATACTCAAGACCTTTTATATAACCCTTTGCTTCCAAAATTGCTCTGTAGGACAAATGTATATTCACAAAACTTTTACTTTTATTTTCAATTAAGCAAACAATAAAACAGATTATATTTTGCTTTTTCTTGCACAAATTGATGCTTATTTTTAAATTACTGTTCTATTTTAAAAGGAAAAACCTATTTATTTTAAATAAATTATATTGGGTTTAGCGCTATCTAGTTCCTATTTTGTCATCAGTGGAAATTAACTTTTTATTTGAGACAAATAGTCTGTTATGCACAAGTGCAGTAAACTTAGCAATGTATATTTCCATGATCCTTCGACTAAAGTTAGTCTCACTCTAATCGGTGTTTATGAATATGATGTAGTTAGTCCAACCTTAGTCTGGACTAACTCCAGACCAACTCCGAGGAAGATCATCTCTGGATCAGCCTTGTATTATAATCATTATAATCATCCTAGCATTATAATTATCACATCTACTATTTTATCAAATAAATGCATGTTAGATGTTGCATAATCAAGGAGTTTATATACTTAAATGAAAGAGTTAAAATACCAAGGTCTTTGAAAAATGGACGGCAAAATTATCTTATGTTACATCCAATTAAAATTCTAATGGTTTTTTTTTTTTTTTTTCAAGAAATGAAAATCTGAGATGTATGCACAGTATTACACCAAAAAATTATTCCAGACCATATTATGGAATGGAAATATGCGAAGTAAATTTGTTTAAGAGATGAACTTGGTAACAATGAACACAGTTGATATAAGGCGTATTTTCGTGGTTGAATTGTAACAGGCTGGTCATCAGCATTCACAACAAAATTATCGCACCGCGAAAATGCTTATTGTAAATACAGACAGCGAACCTCAGTTAGAGGGAACTTCAGAACTTCGCAATTGCTGTAACTGTGTCGGAAATAGCCATGGAATATACGGACATGTAAATGTAATTGAATGCAGAGAGTAACAAGTACTTACCACCTGAAAATAATACCATTCACATGTCAGAAATGCAGTTCGAGTTGCAACAAAGAAAAGTATGCATTAAAACTTCACTAAGACTCCAAATATCATAACTAAACCAAAAGTACGTACATTGAATACACATTGAGGTGATCCACGTTTGTAACACACACCTCTGGCCCATTTCAACAAACCTTTCCAACTTTCATCCCGAAATAATGTACCATCTTAATTTATAACTATCGAATATTCATCCATTTTGAACATTAAAATGCATGAATATGGTAATTCAAGTTGCAAAAGTAATGAGAGAAACCTGGAATTCAAAATTATGAGCAGCAACCATTAACATCTGGTTAGCAATTCTATTAACGTGCTCCTGACTGCATTAGCCAAAAATTGTTAACACTGGTTACCGTGGTCACCGTTCATTCACAACAAAGTGGTGAACAGGAGTGTGAAACCACCTCGTTATTACCAATTCAACCGCGAAAATACGCCTATAATGTGTAACACACAGCATTAAAGTCTTGGTAATATTTATCTTGTATATTGATCACCAGACAAGTTAAAATTTAAATGAAGTCCCAAAAATTTTAGTGGAAAAATATTTCTTTGTAATATTGTTATCATTACAAATACATATATTTGAAAATTAATTTTTTTTAATACCAAATACTAGTAAATTTGTTTTAATCACAATTCAAAGGTCATATCTCATAATGTTAGATTGCATTTATCTTTCTCATTAGCACTGGAGTAAAGTTTTTATTATATATATTTTCATTATTTCATTTGTGTACCAGTTTGCTTCCATTATTATCTGCACTTATAACCTGGGATGTGTTGTGAAAAATTAACCTCAAACATGGCCTCTGAAATCAATTTTCTCATCACCAGGAACAGCTTTGATGTAGGTCGTATTTACCAAATTGAAGCAGACCATATGAAATTCAAAAATTTCCTTGAGATAAATAGTTGCAAAGATTGTGAGGTATTAGTTGAAGAAGGCATCGCTTGTGACTGTTACAATAAGTGGTTCACTGTCCTTGTGCTAGGATTAGTACCATTACTGTTCCTAAAGGTGAGTAGACATATTTTCACTGCCCGTTTAAAGAAAAGTTAGATGAATTACAGCACCAGGCTACTATACTTCAGGAAAGATTGAAGTAAAAAGAGAGTGAACTTGAAAACCTAAATTGTGGAAACGAAAACTGGATAACAGAGTGTGAAAGAACAGCTAGTAAATTAGCAATGACAGTTAGGGAAAATGGAGAAATACTCTGAGATTTCTGCTCACCTCCCGAAATGCCATCTCAAAAAGCCACAGAAACCTACAGTGTCGTGACAAGTAAGCATAGGAAAATTAAAAAAACCCAGAAACTCATTTCCACCCCCAGTGTGTCCACAGGTTCCTGACCCAGAATTTCCTTGCAGCAACAATTTTACTGCACTTGTAGACCTGGAGAAGGAAGAAGAATCAGTGAACATCCCTGCTCTGCCACCGACCAACCCATCAAGGCCCAGGAGGAGGAAAGTATTAATCTTCGATAGTAGCCATGCAAGAGGTCTAGGAAAGCACATTAAAGAAAAACTGGATGAGGAATACAACATTCTTACTTTTTATAAACCAAATGCAGGCCTTGATAGTGTTGTGGAGGATATTGGTCACCTTTATAAAGATGTCTGCAAAGCAGATTATGTTATTATTATGGGGGGAATGGGAAATAGCATTGATAAAAATATAAATTATTCAGCTGGAAAAGATATCAACAATATTGCCGGGGTCACCAGCTGCACCGGTATGTTGATATGTGAGATGCTCCAACGGCATGACAAACCTTTCCTTCAGAGAAAGGTGCAGGCAATCAATGCTACCTTGTGGAGCTCTGCGAGGTCTGGCAGATTCGGCAACATTGGTGTGGTGGGGTTAGAGGAAATAAACAGGGCGAACCACGCAAGACATGGTGTGCACTTGAATCATGCTGGCAAGAGGACACTTGGTGACCTCATTGCAGCCAGGATTCTTGCAGAACATGACTTTGTTCAGAAAATAATGGTGGTTGTTGGAAACCATCAAGATTTTTTAGGTTAAAGATACCCATGCCCTTCAGGCCAAATTCTTGTTGTAAAGAAGTTCCACTTACAATTTCAGCTACAGAGATCCCTCAAAAGTGCCCAAAAATAAAAAAATTATGGAATGTAATACAAATCAGTTATTTTTCCTTCATCAGAACATAAGAGGTGTATCTAGCAAAATCGATGAACTCCTTATGCCTGGAGCAGCTGTCCACAAAATGCAACTGAGATGTACAAATATTATGTTTAACAGAAACCTATATAACTGAAACTTCTTCTAAGCAACTTAGTATTCCTGGTTGTTCCCTCTGTCCCACATACTGTGGGACAAGTATGAATAAAGGAGCTACTTGTATTTTTATATAAAACAATATTACTCCCAGTAACATAACCTGCAAATTTCTTGTAGAGACCAGGTTTCTGAATGCTGCTCTGTTTGCTTGGAAATTAATACAAATAAAATAATAGTGATTTTAAATTTATACAGGGCCCCATCTGCTAATTTTAGTCACTTTATCAAGAAATTAGAAATGACTCTTTTGTCCATATCCAGCCCCAAAGTAGAAATGATTTTATGTGGAAACTTCAATATTGATTACTTGAAAGATAATGATAGAAAAAAATCCCTAGACATTCTCCTTAAAACATTCAATTTAAAATCAATAGTCACGTTTGTCACCAGAACAGAAGGAAATTCACAGACAGCCATTGATAACATATTTGTTGGCTTGAATTTGACTGGGCTCTGTCAGTGCTTCCCAGTTGTAAATGGATTATCAGATCACCATGCACAAGCTTTAATAGTAGCATATCTTGGTGCAATCAATGAACATCAGTACTTAAAAAAAAAAACCAGGCAGTAAACTTCTGAATACATCTTAAACTTAAAATGTGACCTCAGTGATGAACAGTGACTTGATTTATAGAAACAAACGTAAAGTACAATTAATTTCTAAATTCTGTCCTTGTTCTTCTTGAAAAAAACTTTCCCTCTAAAAAGTTCGTTGTAACATCATGCCAGCTAAAAAACAGTGGATGACAAAAGGAATAAAGATTTCTTACAAGCACTAAAGAGAATTGTACAAAATAGCAAAAGTAAGTATAGATTGTAACATAACAACTCACTATAGAAAATATTGCAAAGTTCTGAGAAAAGTCAGCAAAAAAGGTGTACTTCAGTTCTCTTATTCGCAACTCAGAAAACAAAATCAAAACTACATGGTTCATCATAAAAAGTGAAACTGGAAAATCCTACGAACGAAACCTGGGGATAAAACTAAGAGTCAGTGACATGGAGCTGTCAGATGCACCTACAGTTGCAGAAACGTTTAATTCATACTGTTTAAATGTTGTAGATAACTTAATAAATAAAACCCCTAGTAACAATACTAATAATAGTTTTACAACAATTTCGGGAGAAGTGGAAGAAGTGATAAAATCATTAAAATCAAAATTATCTTGTGGCTATGATGGCATTAGTTGCCAATAAATAAATCAGTGTACATGTGAATTTAGTGCCCCATAAGCCATATGTGTAATGCCATTTTTAACACTAGTGTTTTCTTTGAAAGACTCAAATGGGCAACTATCATTCTGCTTTTTAAGAAAGGTGAACAAGTAAATGTAGCCAGTTATAGGCCCATTTCACTAATAACCTCCTTTTCGAAAGTGTTTTAAAAAAAAATATTTTACAACAGACTCATGCAACATTTCACAATTTGGCTGAAGGAGTGAGGCAATAAACAAACTGAAGGATAGTATCCTCAATACTCTGGACAAAAAAACTGCCAACTATTGGAATTTTTTGTTATCTGAAAAAAACTTTTGACTGTGTAAATCATGACGTACTCATTGACAAACTTAAACATTACGGAATAAGATATGAAATGAACAACCTAATGTGTTCATATTTCTCAGACAGACAACATGAAGTTTGTATTAGAGACAATGTGTGCTCTGTATATTCAAAACCAGGAAGAATAAAGCATGGTGTCCCGCAAGGCTCAATTCTTGGAACCTTGCTTTTTCTTGTGTATATAAATGACTTACCTTACCACCTTAATGCAAGCACAACTCCAACTCTTTTTGCAGACGAAACCAGTATTGTAGCCTCAGCCAGGACGAAGGAAGCACTGGGACAGTGAATATATTTATGCTTTAGTTATGTTCATTTCCAAAAACCACAGTTCATTCCAGAAAAAATGATACTTTTTTTAAACATAACACAAGAAATAAAGAACTAATTAATTTATCTATTGTCAACTTAGGAATGTCCCAAAAGGGGCCTTCTTACTCTTCAAGTCACCTGTTCAAAAACCTACCCCATTACTTGAAGAAATTATGCTTTACAAATATGAAGCACTTCAAAAAATAACTAAAAGAGTTCTTAATAAGCAAAACTTTTATTCCGTAGAAGAATATTTATCATAAACACAAAACATACTTACCACTATGTTATTTTAATCAAGACTATAAACCCCCATGGATATTCAGTGTGAGGTATTATGTTGACGTTGTGGAGACCATGGTGTCATTCAGAAATGCCAATTGATGTGTGTCTGAATCTTAGGCAATGACCATCAAGGAGGAAAATAGGTTATGTGGAAAGGATGCAAAAATTACCACCATGTTGACCAGAGGGCGCCAGCATCTCAGCAGAGAGCACGAGTTTAGTTCGGGCATGTGGTCGATGGCCTGAACGGGGTTCTCCTTGATGTCCGACATCTCAATCTTACAGTTGTAGAAGTTGTAACAGTTATCCCAATATATATATCCAATGCCTCGTCTAGTGGGAATTATTAGGGCTATTCCCATATGCCCATGCTCACTCCCGGGCTGTTACAGGCCGCATTACGCCTTGTGAAAAATATTCAAATAAGTTACCAAGTCAACAGGTGAAGGAAGAAATAAACGTATTCCAACAATTCAAGACATGACTATTTATTTCTTTATACCTCAATAGAAGCACTTACAAAACATGCCCCACTAAAGTGGGGTAAACACTGATGCAGAAAAGGCCACAAAATGCCCTCGTGAAAATTAAGAGTTGATCATGTCCCGGCCATGTACAAATTGTCCGGGTTGTGGAATGGTGCACTCCCCGGGCTAGAAATCAACAAGACATTCCAGTTAATTAAGTTAAAGCTATTTCAAGTTACATGATTAGTACAGAATCGATGAAGTGCCCGGGGAAGGCGTGCGGAATGACCGTCCCATGCGGTAGCCAAGAGGTGACTACTTGAAAAATGGCGGCGGGCTGCCGCCTTCCCAGCACAAACTCCCGTGCCATATCATATGATCATAAATTACATGAAAAATACATAATGGAGTGGATGAACGTGGCCCTAAATGAATGTGAAACACTTGAATAATAAAGAGAAATGAAAAAATATAAAAACATATACAACCGTAACGCATAAGGCACCCTAACCTCAACTTGTTGGTGCCTTATGTTTCCCTGGTGCACGGCCCTGCACGTGCCAGGATTCCTCTACATTCATTTGCACTTTATTAATTTAATGTACACAACATAATGGCACAACACTTTAAAGGGAAGACATATTAAAAAGATCACTAATATTTTTGGCCGCCTTTTGGCACATGTGTGTTACATTATGGCATTGTGTGCAATAGCTTGCAGCCGACGTAACAAAAAATACTGGCTGTCCAGTATTAGTACTGGTTGGTACTGTTCTCTTTACTATATATATATATCGTAAAGAGAACAGTATTTTATTGTATTTTATTGTTATAGATATATATAACAATAAAATACACAGAAGCAAGTAAATTAAACAGCACTGAAAACTACAATGAGTATTCCATGTGCATGGAGTCTTACCATGTGGCTGTGTGGTTGTTTATGTGTATTGCACATGTCAATATACCCTATTCAATAAAAACACTACAAAGCTCTTTAAATTAAATAATAATTCATAGGCACTTTATCGCATGGGAGATATACAGAATACTCTAATATGGAACACATGGTCGTGTAGACATTACACTAGTGCTCACGGTGCGGCATGATTCGGACCACGTGGTCATGTGACAACAAATAATATTAACTCTGAAAAATGGCCTAGAAATTACGTTAACATATTTAACACTTATTAACACTGAAAGAAAATAAAACAACTTAAAAACAAACACTATAGGGCCACAGAAACAGATTTAAACAAACTATATATACACATTCTATAGCATGCCTATTTAATCAAATTGAACTGCGTACACATCACACTGGCTATACGCGGTGCGGACGGTGGTGGTCAGCTGGCTTGGTGGGTTGGTCCTCCAGACATGGTGAATGATCTATGGCTGGGACACATGGCACACATCAGTGTAAAACTAATGGAATGTTTTTTTGTTTTTATTTTGTTTTATTGCATCCGTACAATCTTTTTTCAATACATGGCTGTACAAAGATATTGGAAAAGTAAAATTAGAGTATACAAAATTTATACTCTGGACATAGTAAACACACACACGTATATATATATGTCACACTACAGGTACACGCATCACATCTTTTTCTCATAATTTGACCGATCCTTCTCCAATATGTTGTGGGGCGTCATCGTTTTGCTGATACAAAAGAAAAGGAAACGAGGAAGATGGGAACAAGAAATGCGACAAAGATATGTTATGCAATAATTTATTAATTTTTGTAGTTTAGATATTCATATACACTATAAAATGTTAGTTTTGAAATAATTCTTTCATCTGTTTTTTAAAGAGTTTTTCTTTAGATAAGCAGATTTCTTGAAGGTGTTGTGGTAACTTATTGAATGTGTGCATTTGTTTTGGTTTTTATTTCTTTATAGATTGGAGTGGCCCAGGATGCATTACAGATGTGCTGAAGAAATTGAAGAATGAAGATTAAATATTAAAAATTCAAGACTATTTGTATTTTATTTTATACATGCTTTAGAATTCGATTATCTTATAATACGTTGATGTTTTGATATTGTTCTGTTAATAATGTTTTCATATTCTATACCTAAGGTGTTCTTGTTCTGACTTGTCCGATGTCTTTGTACATATGTGTACTTGAAAAAAGACCAAATGGATGCAATAAATAAATGAAAATAAAGAAAAGTTAATTTATTTTCAAACAGCCACTGTTTAATTCTAAAACTCGCAGAAGTTAAACTATCCACAGGTTTTTGAAAATCTTTGTTGTGACACAAAATAGCCTACTCATGTCATTAGCATATTGTTTTTGTATTTGTTTTATTGCATCCATAAGAAATTTTTTCAATACATAGTTGTACAAAGATATAGGACAAGTCAAATCGATTCATTTAAAAATCCAGGTATTGATTAAGATCTTATGGATGTAACAAAAACAACAAACAAACAAGTTAGCTAGAGGATCGTCTTTCTAGTGTTTCTTTATTCCAAAATTAAAGTAGCAGTGTTTACAAATAATATTTCAAAAACATGCACTGCACATTGTGAATTGCATTCCTCTGCCGACTGCCAACTGCCGACAGCTGACTGCGGAGTGCCAACTGTGCACTGTGAATAAGGCCTTCTATTAACTATCTAAGTCAAGCTAATATCGCGATAGCTCTATCGCAACGATGCGACAGTAGCTATAATGCAGTTTATACCGTGATAGTAATGCGAATTACTGTCGCCCTGTAAAGGCGCCTTCAATCATATATCATTTCCAGGTATAATTTACTGATTTTCGGAATATTCCCTATTCTTTACTACCCATTAAACATAATGGTTAAAAATAACGTTGGCAGTACCGTAGAACCTACATCGGTCGTATTCGAAAAACAATTGAATTTGAGAAGTTTCTCTTGTTGTAGTGTTAAGTTACTACTTTATTATTATGTGCTCTTTGGGACAGTTTGTGTTTGGTTATGGGGTGGTCAGCGTGTTTGTTTATCGTTAATTCGTAGTGCGTGATGATAATAATAACGGACATGAATAAAATCGAAGTTTATCACATAGCTTGTTTGCAAAAGAAGATTTTGGTGGAGAAAATAATAAAGTGGCATGAATATAGTATCGATACGTAATAACAAAGAGAGTTTCTGACACCTACTGTTACAGCAATGCGTGGGAATGTGTGGTGTAATGCTTCAGTTTGCATTTAACAGAATGCCTTTGACGCGTACACGTTCTCTAACAACGAATATGAACGGCGTTCCTAGTTCTACAGACGATACGTACCTGTCTCAAATTCCCGAAAACACCCATCACCTTCCACCCCTTGTAACAAACCGTCGTCAGCTAGAAGACGCTTTGACAGTTGCTTGTGCTCCAAGTTCAAATAACTATCCTATGACTCAACCCACTAGCATAAATAAAAATTTGCCTCTGGTAAGTACTGGTTCATTAGAAGCATCCGTTAGCCCGGCCCACAATGGCTCTGCAAGACCAAGAGCAATGGTTGCATCTCCAGAGCAAGTAATGAATCTTTACACGAGTCATTTAACTCCATATGAACACCATGAGATATTTAACTATCCACAGATTTATTTTATTGGTGCAAATGCAAAAAAAGACCAGGTATTTTAGGAACTGCAAATAATTGTGGTTATGATAATGATCAAGGTTCATATACTCATGTACCACATGACCATGTAGCTTATAGGTATGAAGTACTAAAAATCATTGGGAAAGGAAGTTTTGGGCAAGTAGTTAAGGTGTATGACCATAAAAACCATGAACATGTTGCGTTAAAAATGGTACGAAATGAGAAACGATTTCATAGGCAGGCTCAAGAAGAAATACGAATTCTAGAACATTTGAGGAAACAGGACAAACAGAATACCATGAACATAATTCACATTTTTGATAGTTTTACATTCCGAAATCACATGTGCATAACGTTTGAACTTTTGTCCATTAATCTTTACGAGCTTATTAAGAAAAATAAGTTTCAAGGATTTAGCTTGCAGTTAGTCCGCAAATTTTCTCATTCTCTTCTTCAGTGTTTAGATGCTTTGTATAAGAACAAAATAATTCACTGTGATATGAAGCCAGAAAATGTGTTGCTTAAGCAGCAGGGACGGAGTGGTATCAAGGTGAGTGGTTAAAGCACTTTACTTTTGTTACCATATCCCTCGTACTTTATATTTTCTGTAAATAATCATTAAATTATTGGTTTAATGTAAATGTGTACCAGGGTAGTTACACAAATTAATTATTATTTTGTTCTAGTTTATAACAACGGATTTTGTTATTATTTTATATGTAAAATTAGTTATTTTTTTGCAGTTGTGACCAAAATGAGGTACTGACATAACGATTACCAGACATAGGTACTTTGCTTACGGCCATGTCCCAATTCACCGAGAGAGTACTCTCTCACCTACTCGTGACTTCACAGAGAGTGCTCTCTGCTGTCCCAACTCCGAGGAGAGAGCGCAAGAGGGAGAGTGAACGACGATGTACGCTCTGTGCTCACTCTCGCACCCTCTCTGGCAGCCATGTTGTTTTCAAGTCTAACCTAAATTATTCAGAGACATATTTTGCCTTTTCTGAAGCAGTGTTAGAAATATTTTATTGACTACTTAATCATTGTGCTTGTCAAATGTGTACTAACAAAAATATTCAGTTTGATGTGGAACAACAAATTATGATGGTTTTATGTTCATGTTTCATTTAGGTTATTAATCATGAAAAGAATGGAAAAAATTAAAACATGTTACTATTTCATAAAATACTGTGCATTTCTTTGAGGAAAGTAAATGTCCAGCATAATTTTATTCATCACAATTTATTGTCTTTCCTGTCAAAGAAATAATGCCGAAGGCTTCTAGTGGGCACGAGTCTCAGTTCGCTAGAGTGAGCACACTTTTAAGTTGGGACATGACCTTAAGTCCACATTTCTCAAGTTAGGAGCCATTAATTTTAATTTTTCTACAAAATATTTTTATTTTACCTTGTGTACAGGTTTGGTTTTTTTTTCTATGTAGGCCTATTTATGGAAAAAGAACAACTCTAGTATATAATTGCATCTTCATTAATGTTTAAAAGTTGTCAAAAATATCTACATATCCATACAAGTGTCAATTATAACTCATTACAGTCCTTCAAATAATGTTTTTTTGCAACACAGATACCTAGTTCTGCATTGTTTCACTCGCCCTTCCTTTTCATGTTCTAGTGGTAAATGTAAGAATGTGGGAGTTACGGTTCAGTAGCATTGGTTAATGTACTGTTTTGAGTGGAAGGGCTCACATAAAGCATAGAGTGGGACAATGTCTGTAGTTGGTATGGTTTACTTGCCTCAAATGTATGTGTTGTAGTGTATAAGTATACATAACAAAACCTACAAACATCTAGACCTAACAGTACGTTTTAGGCCTATGTTGTGGATGTTACAGTTCGTCTTAGCTTTATTTCTTCTAAAAAGGTGTACAATTCTTCTTAATTCAAGTAGGAAATAGCCTACCTTTATTGTACCAGATTTCCACTATATATTTTTTTAAAAATAATTTAAAGATTAATTATTGAAGAAAGTGAGTTGTTACAGATGTTATAAAATTGGTGAACTACCAGACGGAAGTGTTGAGTTCAGCAGGAAAACTCTGGTACCTACCCACTCCTATGAATCGAATGCATTCCAGTAATGTGGTTTGCCACCTGAAATGAGCTCAGAATGCATGCTGGGAGTGATCAGTTGTTTTTGAACAAACCTTGGTTGTTCTGCCATTAGGTTCCACGACGCAATATGTTGGCGACTGTGATTTACACCAAAAAACCAAAAGTAGGTATGTCCTTATTTCGCACTGGCCTGTAGCAATGTTATACATGGGTGTAACAATGATGCGAAGATTACCATCTCTAATGATTTTCTGACATGAAAATAATCTGACACAAAATCCCACCTCATCACGACTATAATTCAAACCGTATCAGTTGCTGTATGCTAATAATTAAAAAATAACAATAATTTGGGTCTAGTGTACCATCTGCTACCATGTGTTTACACACACGTTATGACATCACCAATATGGCACCGATGATGTCGTATGTTTTTTACGGTTTCCCTATCCCTTTCTTATGACAATCTAATGGGGTATCCATGGGAATGTGGGGGTTTTCGGGCAGGACACTTACCGCATTTATAGACATTGGTATCTGGAAGTACACCTGAACCTGCCCGCTCAAGCATACAAAACAATACCTTTTGTGGCATCATGTAGTACACTTGAACCCATCTGCCCTAGTGTACTACGTAATATCAGGTGTGATAAAGGGTAATAGACTTGAGCCTACCTCTCCAAGTGTACTATGCAATACCATATGTGGTATAAGGAAGTACACTTAAGCCCACCTGCTTAAATATACCACCAGATACCATGACTGCAAACACTTGTTTACGCTACAGATTGCTAACCTAACCCTACAACACCATCTATTACACCCTTCAAAGTATTTTATAATGCCATCCTTTGCAATCAGAGTCCAATTAAAATAGCAAACACTCGTTGGCAGTATATGTACCTAATGATACCTAGCTACATCATCAATTATTATGCCCTACAGAATCCTGACCTAACATTGTTGACTTACAACACTGTTTATTGCACCCGATACTCACATTTGTACTTAAATATCTCCACACTTACCTTTACCGAATATAAGGTATTCATTTTCTGCCAACATTTAATGTCACACTCATCCTCGTTATTCAACATCGAACACATCATTGGTATGTACTGTGGTACATATTTGATTAATTATAGCTACGTCAAACACACCACCATCATGCACCACATATTTTTATATTAACTCCATACACTATAGATCATATTTCGTTCTACAGTTCACTCACTATTTCCTTTCGAGGTATTTATTCTACAGGACTTAATTTTATATACGGCTTACTATTTTATCAGTCTATACGTAGCCATTTTACGACGCGTTGATGCATAAGGAAACTGAATCTGAACATGTAAACTAATACCTTATTTTCTCTATGAACAGAATGAGCAGACGACAGGATGAATTTTTGACTGTTCTACAATACCATGCAGTCTTACAAATTAAAAATACTCCGCTGTTGCTAATTACTAATATGGGTTATGAAATGTACATGCCTCATTTTGTATTTTTTTGGAAAGTGTTTAACAGAGCTTAAATACTGCTGCCAAACAATGTGCATGTGTTTATTAAAAGAAAGATTTTAATAGCCACGGTGAATCCATGCCCTTGTGGCAGTATGTACTACAATGGCCAGTGTAACAAAATAGCTTGTACGTTTTATCTCCTTTTTTCTACTACTGTTCATTTCCGACACACTTTGAGCTGATTCGGATGCCTACCACTCGTTTTCTGGTTTTCCCACTATTACCAACCTAATCAACTATACGGCCAACGTCCTGACTTCATTAACTACGTCACACATGTATAAACAAGCCTGTGGTATCGAGATGTACGCTGGACCCAATAATTTGGTGTGTCTATATAGCATATTATATATAATATATATATATATATATATATATATATATATATATATATATATATATATATATATATATATATATATATATATATATACACACACACACCAAATTATTGGGTCCAGCGTACATATATATATAATACGTAACTTTTTAAAATAAATGTTCTCCTATGATACACGAGTATGTACTTAGTTAAAAATTATTGGCAGAAATCATCCACCTTAAAATTAAAAGAGTGGAGAATATTTATTAAAATTAGTTCCTGGGGGAATGTTGTAAAAAGTCAAAAAGTACTATATTTCACCTAGCTGAAAAAAAAATTTTACCTACTGTATAACATTGATAGGACCTATAAACTAAATGAGGAAATAAAATATTTAGGATAAATTAAAAACATGATCCCACAATGCTATTGTTTCAATTTCTTTGTCTAAAAATTAAGTGGGCTATACCAAGTTCGTTAAGGGATGGAGGTTTTGATCAAATAAAATAATTAATTATAATTTCCTTATTTTATTTACAATAACTTCCACAAAATTCTCACAATAAATTGAAATCACTTACTGTTCACAATTGACCCCAATTAATAAAATTTATAATTATGACAAAGAGATCACTGAGTTTAAATAATTAAAGATCAGTCCCAATAGACAGTGTATCAACCTATTCAATTATTGTATAATTTATGTGTCCATATTTGACAGTTCTAATATTTATAATAAAATAAGTATTACACATCCATTCAGTTCCACCTCAATTCAGTCCATGTCCCGCCAGTTGCAATGTTCTAGAGTCCTCCAAGCGCCCTCACGCACAGTACGCTTCACTCGTTGGTTTCATGCGCTCTCGTCCATACAAGCCAAGAACACCTCACTCGCTGCCGTCCCGCAATCTCCAGTCATCGTCCACACTTCCCTTTACTCAAGCACAATCGGCCAGGCGGCCGCCATCAAAAACTGCCGGCCGCTGGGTTGTGGCAATATATGTAGTGTCTTAGGCCGCCACCTAGAATCTTCTCCAACTCGTGTGATGCGTCGCGGAGGGCCGAGGCACCAGCCAGTCTCACCAGAACATTCTTTCGTCATCGCTAAACGTATCGGAAACTCTAGCAAGTGAGAGGAGGTCTGTGACGCCAGCAAGTTCTGCCGCTGTTGGTATCACAGGATTCCCAGAAGGGAGGCAGACAGCCACGAGCGCATCATTCCATGAAGAGGGAGGGCGAGGTGGGTCTCCGATTATGGCACGGGGCAGCAGAGTCTGCGCCAGCTGCAGCACGTAACACTATTATAATCCCAAAATAATATAAATGAAACGCATACACCTAGAAGCCATATTTATACAAATTCACATAATACACACACAGTATAAAGCTACACAGGATAATATTAGATGTAAGGGATTAAAAATAATTACTTATTACTAGCTTAAAGACTAAAATAAACATATATTAGTAGCTAAATAAAGTTGCACACGGAAATAGGAACTTGGCAACATATCAAAGCAAATACTAAAAAATAGAAATTTCTAAGTTTAGGTACTTATTAGTAGCCTAAAGATTAATAGGAAGTAAATGTAAAATTTTAAAATGTTGATACTGATAGTGAGCAATCAGTCTAGTTCACTTTGCCATCTTAAGTTCTTCTGACCTAGAAATTTGGAAATGGTGTGTACCACTTTTAACATCAATCTTACCGTCTGTAGTCCTCACGTTGTGTAGACCATACTTTGCAATGGTGGCATTCGGCAGTGCAAGGCGTTCCTTCGTAAGCCTCACGACTGGTCTCACCGCTTTTGTCTAAGAGGCATTTTGCGCAGAACACTTCATTAGGCCATCAATAAGAAATGAATGTCACAATTATTGGTTGAAGATTACCTTCTTTTTTAGCACCCACACTGTGACTTCTATCAATGTCACTTATGTTGACATGTGGTAGCTGCAGTTTGTTGTGTACCACGTCAAGGACAAGTGCATCTATATCTTCTTTCTCACTCTCTGGGATGCAGAACACAAGTAGGTTGGATCACCGCTGATATTGCTCAAGCTCATCTTGTGCAAGGAAATGCTCGCGCTTCGCCTCCCTATAGTAGCTTAATAATTATTCTTCTGTAAGTCTTCTCCGAGTTTGTTTGTCTCCTCCAGCTTGAATGAAAGTTTCCATTAATTCACAAATGACTGCTTCTGAGACTGCAGCTGTGACAGCTTCCACAATCACAGTTACTATGTCTTTAAAGCTAAGAAGCTCCTTGACCCAATTTTGTACTAACTGCTCCCACTACCTGCTTCGTAGTCATGGCACACAAGTTGATACTAAATATCTTAAAATTTCTGTGAAGATTAATCTTTTAAGCAATTTTTCTTCCAGACTTACGAAGTACGTCACCTTCATAACAACGTACGTAAGTTAAGAGAAGTTACAGTATGTAATTGACCTGCTAGAGCTTTAAGACAGCAAGAGTGAAGTCCTGACTGACTACCCACAATCCACCATGTTCCTGTTAGTATTGTCCTAGAGCACACTGTGTACTCCGGTACACATGCACATTCTACTTGGTGGATAACTTGCTTTCTGCAGCACTTGCAAACTTTGTTCGTTACTTCTGCCACAGTCTCTCTCACTTCCACTCCACTGTCATTCCCTGCACATTGCTAGGTGACTACCACAGGCTGCCCTCCCCCCCCCCCCCCCTGATGTGGTGCTATTTATAGAGGCAGGTGCTCCATTGAGAACAATCTTCACACTGACTGGCGCAGCAGGTCACAGCTGCTGATTGCTCCAGCAGGAGGGATTGTTGATGGTAGTGCACCACCCTTCCGGCAACAAAGGGGTCTGGCTAGGGGAAGGGGCCAGGGAGGGTGGTACAAGCGCGGCAATCCAATCCCTCTGACGTGGCAAGAAGAGATGTTTTCTCAGTGTGATAAAGGGGAAAGGGCATGTGTAGAACACTGCCTGTTCCTCAAGTTTGTTCATCCCGAACAGATTCTCCAACTTCTGGACTGTCACAGAGTGCCAGTCGGTTGACGTGGGCAGCCTTAGGCTTTGCCTGAAAGCCATGTCAACAAATCCAATACACCATATCATTGATCTGCCTCAAGATCCTGCAAGGACTTTTCTCAACATTTCTGTAGCTTCTGGCAATATTCCTTCTGCCTTTGGGGGTTGTGCAGCCACATCAGCTGTTCTTGAAAAATCTCTTAAGGCATTTTCTGGTTATATATATATATATATATATATCACTGTTGACTTTTAAGTGCCACTGGGCAAACTCTTGAATGCCAACTTGCCTCTGATGTAGTTTAGTAGATTATTTTGGGATGGCTGCTTCTTCTACTGGACGTCCAAACAACAGGTCACCAGGGAAACAAAGCACTCTCGAAAACACTGTTATTGAAGGTATTACCCTTGTTGATTCATTGACTGTCAAATGATATGCCATGAGACATAAAGGATACCTTGGAGTCCCAATTGTTTTGGTTGTCTTCCACAAAGATAGGAAGATGTTGTTCCAGGGCACAGTTAGCACCTGGATTGTTCCATCCGACTGGTAATATTTTTTCCTAAAATCCTCGCTACCTCTTGGAAAAGAGTCTGAATGAAGCTTAAGTGGAACTTCAAACCTGGAGAAAACATCCTTTACAAACACATCACCTACAGTACTGGCTTCTTGCTTTGGAACTGGTATGGCCTCAGGCCACTTGGTGAAACAGTTTTGCACTTCCACGTGGTACTGATTTCCCCTCTCAGTGACTGGTATCGAGAATTTCCACTATTATCCTCTCAAATGGGGCCACAACATTGTATTTCTGAATTGGACCTCGTTCCTTAATTCTTGGACCTTTCCTTGCAATACAGGCATCACACAGACGGTACCACTTTTTAACATCCTCCTAACAATTGAGCCAGAGCAATCTCAATTGAACTCTGTTAAGGGTATTATTGACACCAAAATGTTCACCTGTTGTTTATTATGCAGTTCTTCTAGCACTCCTGGGATTCTGAAAGCTGACTGGCCAGCCAGCAGCTACACACATGTTCTTTACTGTTCGGACCATATTTTTGTATTCGTAAGTAGTTTGCACTGTGCAAATATGTAATTGGATCTGGCTTTGTGTTTAGGTTTTTGTTTAAAGTTTACCTGTCATTTATGATGCCTTTCCTATTCCATCAGGCATTTGTGGACTTAACCTGCCAATGGTACACCTACAGTTATATCTAATCCATTGACTACATCAAATATTTTGCGAGCTGCTTCATCAGTTGTAGCCTATCCCCCATTGCGAATTAATGATAGTGCAGTATTGCTAGTTGCTCTTCCAATTAATCATATTCTGTGTTATTTCAACATCTATAAAATCATCTTGTACCAGTGTTCCGAAAATTTCAACAAAGTCATCAAGCCAAAAAGATGTTTGTACAAATCCATCTGATAAACTATGCCTATCATCCTTCAAGCAAGCTATTTTTGGCCTATGCCTCAATACCTAAGACTATCAAGAGAGCTCCAAAGGAAAAGGTTCTGAGTGTAGCTCACTAAAAAGCATGGTAAGAATGTTATTCATTTAAAGAAATAATAAAAAGAGAAAATGACCAACAAATGAAAGGAGACTGAAAAAGGGAAACTGAATGCCAGGTTACAAGCATAAAAATATAAACAAGATAATGCATCATTTTTAGAATAAGACACTTCCATTTCTCTTGACACATCAGTTGAGTGGAGTGAGCCATACAAGAAATCAAATGTTTCGGAATGTGAATAAATACCTTAAGATAATGCTCCGCCAGGATGTATGCATTTATGACATTTATGGGTGAAAACAAAGAGCCAGCAAATGTGTTTATGTTATTCAAAAACTACGTGGTGAAGAATTAAAAATTATGGGAATGAGATGCATGGATAACACAAAAAGGGGTTTTGTTTCTTGTGTAACTGAAAATCAAATAGAAATAATAGGGCCTACTACTGAGATGTGTGTGGTAGGTACCTAAATGTGTTATAGTTTTGATGTCCTGTCAATGGAATTTAAAGATGAAAAAAGAGGGGGGAAAATCAACAACCAATGTTCTTAATTTTATTTGACATGTTAACTCTGAATATCACTGTTTTCTTTTATTAATTTGTAATACTGTTTATGCATTTTTAAAATTCATATTTTAACTAATCCTGAAAACTTTAAGAAATTAATAAATGTTATAGTTTAAATTTATACATTTTGTGTGGTATTTTAAAGCTTAAACCTTAACTGGAGATGTGGGCTCTGAGTGACCCCAGCTAAACATTATCTCAATGCCATCTATGATAGTTAAAAAGGAAATTTATAATGCTGCCACCTACCTGTCATTTGGATATCACATGGTTTCATCCTGCAGTGCCAGGTTTGTTTATGTAGTCTGTTGATATATGTCAGGATATGAAGATAATCTGGGGTCATTGTGGCACATGTCACAGTGTATGTACAATCTTAGTAAGTGGTAAACTGACCGGGAAATGGAAATGTGTGTGTGATCCAGATTTTGATGAAACCATTTCTAACTGGTTGAAAGAAATAGGCTGTGACTATAGCAAAGAAAGTAGAGAATCAGATGAGTATTTTCCAAGTAATGATCACAATTCAAATTCTGAAATCAGTTGGGACAAAATTAAAAAGTACGCCTCAAAAGAAGGGTGAGGATTTTACACAGTAATAACAAACATGGGAATTTGAGGGGGAAGTATTCAAGGGAAAATAAACCTGTATTGGCAGACTTATAATTGCATGATTGTTTGATGAATTTTTAGCTGTATTGTACTTTTGGTCAGTTTAAAAATAAAAACATGAAGATCTGGAACCCCTATTTTCAACAGATGGTTCTTGTCGGGATATCTTAGTTAAATTTGTTATCTCTGAAGAGGCTTCTAGTCCTGGCGTGTTTGAAATTTGACAATTACGAGGACAGAGAAAAATGAAAAGGATCCTTCTGCAGCTATATCGTTGATCGTCAATGAACTTGTGAAAAATTCTCAGTTATCTTATTCACTTAGTGAATTGGTATGCATAGATTAAATGCTAGTCTGTTTCAGAGGACATTGCAGATTCAGCATCTACATGCCAAATAAACCATCAAAATATGGAATCAAAGTAATGATCTTGAGTGATGCCAGAACAAGCTAATTTACACTGGGAAGGAGTGTGATGGCAAGTTACTTCCAAAACGGAAACTTTTTAAAACCCACACAAGCTGTTTTACAGTGAGCACAACCAATTGTCAATTCTAACCAGAATATAACTGCAGATAACCGTTTTTCTTTAGTCAACGTTCCTGAGGAACTATGCCAGACTGAAGAAAAGCAAGAAAGATCTATCAGCCACATTCCTACCAAACAGAAATAGACAAAAAGTCAGTAGTATCTAGGGTTTCACGGAACACATCACACTTCTCTTTCATGTTCCAAAGAAAGGAAAACCGGAGATTATTGTATTTCACAATGACATAAATCAGGTTTTGATACTCTCTATAACAAGTTTGCAAATTATTCAACAAACTAATGAACAAATAGATAGCCCCATAGCTCTATTTTATGTTATCTTGAAAATTGCTTGAGTGAACAGTTTTGTATTCCATGGTTCCTACGCAAAGACAATTGAATTTTTTTTTTTCATACATACATTCACAATTAGGCTACCGCCCGGTGGCAAGCTCTCTCACCTCTCCTTCACCCAACCAACTCCTTTTCCACTCCCTTCCTGAATTTACCAACCCCTCTCACAGATACCAATTCCTCCCTCAACACATTCCATTCCCTCATAGACCTCACAAGCATGGACTGCCTACCCCGCTCCATTCTCCTCTACACCCTCTGAAGCTTCTCACTGTTGTTTCCTCTTCCCCTAAACACCCCCTTACTTAGCTTGCAGTGTAGCCCTCCCCATCCTCCCTCTTCATTCACCACCCTGTACATCCTGACTAATCGTTCAATCGTTCAACTTTCCTCCTGTCCTTCAATGAGCTCCACCCCATTTCTTTCATCATCACTGATGGCCTATAGTTCCCTTCTTCCTCGCCATCCTGCCCCTACCTTCACCACCTACCCTTCACCAAGATCTAACTTTCTGAAGGAATTTGCAAGATAACTTGTTAATAGACACATGAACAGAAAGATGATAAATTATAGGCTACCCAGAGAACTGCTTTTATCTTCACCCACAATTTTTAAGAAAGTAACTTAACCACCATATTATGAAAAAAGTACTGGAAACAGAGCATGAAGTCTGTGTCATTGTAGCCATGATAAAAATTTGTGTGTGTGAAAAAGCAATTTGTGATCAAATATTTGCAAATACTGCACTACAGACTGCCTTTTTATATGCGAATATGGAATTCTAATTTTTATGAAAAAAAATTATGTGTTCAATGAATGCTATTCTTTAAATTCTAATTAATAGTAACATTACACTGTAGATAATTATATTATGTAGAGAAATAATTTCAAATATTTCTAACTAATGTTACGTAAAATTATGTACTTTCGGTTTTCCATGACTTACTCAACTTTATAGAATAGAATGAGAGTTATGCATAAAACATATTTAGGTGTCATGTTAGTTTTAAAGATTAGAAATAATTTGTTTATGTTTATTGTTTTTTTGTGTTTTATGTTTTGAATATTTTGTTTGGTTGAGAAACAACTAAGTATGATCAAGGCCATTAAAATATTTGAGAAAGTGCAAATCTGAATTGTTTATTTTTTGTTCTTTCAATTCAGCTGTTCTAGTTTTTATGAAGTAGTGCATTTTCATAGTGATTTTTTGGTTTTTGTTTTGCCACGATATCAATATAAAATAGCAAACTATATACTAGGAAAATACTTACCTCCAATTTTATTTTGAAACAAGTATAACAAAGTGACATTTTTAGATTTATTTACTAATGCATAAATTTGACGGTCTGCCGTGGGCTCAGGAGCAGGTAACAGGTTGTTGGAATGTATGGTGCCTGATATAAAGGCTGGTTTAGTGAAATTTAGATTATAAGTGTACCAGCCCGGTTGAGCCGTCACCCTCTTCTTTAGGGTCAGGCCGTTTGCCTGTGTGGCTTCTCCTGGACGTTGTATTGTTGAAGGATTAATCCTGTATGCCTGCCTAATGAGGATGCAGCCCCCCCCCCCCCCCTCACATGCCACTAATTTCTGAGTGAGATTGTTACTGCCATCTCACCCGCCAATAGAACGCTTGTGTCCAACAATCACGTCACTTATGAGGTGCAGTAGAGTGGGCAGAGTATCCAAAATTATGTGGCCTTGAAGTGGCCAGCAGTGAAATAAAACAATTTGAAAAGCAGGTTGTTTTACTCCTTCATACCTAAGTGCAGTAACCCTTCCTTGGAGGCACTTACAATTTCCCAACAGTGATGGTGTGTTGGAAACCTATGCTGTACGAAAATCGGCATATGGCCGATAAAGAAAATTACGTTGGTTAAGATCGCTGCACTTCTGGGCTGGCGGGACGTGTGGATGTTGCTACCTCTGGGCTAAAAAACTTACGTTAAGGTTCCATATACAAGATAAATGACTATTACAGGCTAATGGTAAGTATGACAAACGATGAAGGCCCAGAGGCACGCCACACGTGACCACCCTCAGCAAGTGTTAGAGACCAACTGAAGAAAGTGCAGAGGCCCCCCCCCCCCCCCCCCCCTTCCAAGATGCATTGGCAGCAAATATGTTGTACAATTTATTATTATTTAGCTCCGGTAGTACCTCGGACGTTGTGCAGATAGGTGCACTCTTCGCACACTGCGCCGTGGCAGGAGTTGTGGAGGTGTACTCCCTCTCAATAGAGGGCATGTCATAGCTGCATAGGTGTAGCGGGACAAACAGGCCAAGGGAAAGGGATGTGGCATGTGTCAAATTCAAGAATTTATAGTACATATTTGGTATCTTATAAATTGTGTATATAAAAAATTAAAACTATATACACATTGCATCAAATTATATTTTACTAATTTTTTAATGTACAAACAGATTAAAATATATTTTGGCTCATGGGAGCACCACGTCGCTAGATATATTAAAACATTTAAACATTTTTTATATAAAAGAGACAAAGTGCCATTTATAACATTTTTAAGATATACATATAGCCTAGATGAATCCACGAAACTCACAAAATGTTTTAAATAAGTAGAACCAAGTGGAATCTAGGCTGTGTTGCCCTCTGTGAGCAGTTGAACCGACAACCATTTTGCACTGACATTTCCTTCTTTTATTTGAAGAGTACCATGTGATTTTTTTTTTTTTTTAAGATAACATTAATTGTTTTTACTTCTTTGATAAACAGAACCAAGTGATACTTTGACAATTTAATCTGTTTAAATAAAACATATATTGTGACAACATATTGTGTTTTTAAATGTAATTAAATGCTGTAATGTGTAAAGATGTCTGAAAGGATGCCAGGAGGTAGATATACATTTTGGAATTGGCATGCAGTACAAAGACCTATAATGGTGAGATAAATAAATTACAGAACAATATTTAGATACCATCAACAGTATTAGGAAACTTGGAGACAGTTAATTATTTAGAGGTTAGTTTAGCAATGCTAAGTGTGCATGTATTGTTTTACTGTACATTTTAATACTCTTGTGCTTAATCAGTGTTATTACAAGTAGTAACACGTGATACACAACTTGGTGAAGTTACTTCTACAGCCACCAGCAATATAAATGACAGTGCCAGTATGGTAGATCTCAAATTAACAGTGTAATAACTTACCATTTGGTACTCATTAAGGCAATGAGGCAAATGTGTTAATGTATTTGTGTGGCTTGTTTGATGCATTATTATTTGTTATCTATCAGCTTTTTAATAGGTCTATACTTGCATAATTTACAGATAGGGCTATTCTATGAAATACGGGGGGGCTTGGTGATCTTAGGGATGATGCTTCAGACTTCCATCCTGGAGGTCTAGGGATCGTGGTCAAGCCAATCCAGATTTGGAATATAATTACCAGAGAGTTCAATAATGTTATTATATTTGGTTTCCTAAACAATACCATAATGTAATGTTTTTTATATGCTACAGCAACTCACGATCAGGACATATATTGCCGAAAGGATCATGCATATTATGTTGAAGACTGTGATGTGCAGTGTTCAAGATCCATGCTACACTCCAAGTCCAGATTCAGGTGTTGAAGTTGAAAATGGAGAGGAGAACAAAGACCTTGAGGAAGAGGATGAAGATATTAATAATAAAGAAATAAAAAAATTTAGAAGAACTAACACTTCAAAATAAGGGAGTAGTAGGTAGGCATAAAAAGGGCAGAAAATGAAAGCATATTGGTTTAAAAATGTCAGTCTTGAAAGAAACTCAAGTAGAGCAATAATTTTGTAGTGTAAGGTCTGTTCCATTGGCCAAAGAAATTCATTGACTTTAATTGCAACTGTCCCAAAAAAATGCAAACATCAGGTTCCTACTGAATCCAGAAAGAAAATGTTTGAGAGGTTTTGGGACTTAGGATCTTACGATTACTAGACTTTTTTAATTGCAGCATATATCCAAGAGGTGAATATTAAAAGAAAGAGACCATTCTCGAATAAAAGAAAATACACCATGCAATACCAACTGGGTATGTCTGTATAGAGTGTTTATACATACCTTGGGGATCTCAACAAATTAAGTGAACACATCACTCAAGAAAATTATATCTGATTGCGTTCATGACGAGAGAGGAGATTGCAGGAAAGGTGTGCCTCAAATTGCTCCAGTTAACATTCAAAAAGTAAAGGATCACATTAATATGTTTCCACCATATAAATCTCTCTACTGTAAAATAGAACGAGGTGATTCAAAATACGTGTCCATAGAATTAACAATCTGAAATGAACGAATTAAACAAAGAGGAAACTGGAGGGAATGGTGTAGTAAGTTTTAGTTGCTGTAGAAAGATAAGTCACACAGATTTTAATATCAAACCAAAGATGCATGCAGTGCACACAACAAATTTCATGCAGCTATGCATAATTGTAACAATATTGCTGACAGGAGAAAATTGAGAATTATTTAAATGTGCGTCAGTCAGAAGCTGAAGAAGCAAGAGATGCAATGGATTCTGATATTAGGACTGTAAAGAAATGTGAACACCTGGAAACATTATGTTATGAAATGTAAAAAAAAACTTTGTCTTTGCCAAAAATCCCAACAAATGTAATTTATTTCAAGAGGCAAATATGAGTTTATAACACCAGAATCCACTCTGGGAAAGAAAACAAACGAACCTTTTCAGTGTCCATGTTCATTCAGTTATTACTGTTTACAAGGCTAGTTTTTGGGACAGCTGAGCACTCCTTTGTAGGAGTGCTGCCATGGTTGCACACTAAGTCATTCATCCACCACAGTCATGCAGTCTTTCACACCTTCATCCACTGCCAGATGGCTATTACAGACTCCTGAGCCTCTGGCTGCAGTGGTATATATAGGCACCATGCAAGCACCAGAAAATGGAACACACTAGTAGCCGCTCTGCAAGTTTTACTGTGCATCTGGCTTGTGCGCACACGTTCCTGTATGGTGTAGTTTAAAAGAGTTTGAGATGTTCAAATCTTATGGAAATCCAGATACTAATGTTTAATGTGGATTTTAGTTCATGAAATACAAAACTCAATTAAAAGATGCATTGTACAAAGGAATAACAATTAGTGAATAGTAATAATGTAATTAACTTGCAGGAATTAAGAAAAATATACTTGCATTATCATAACAGTATTTGTTATTCGACAAACCTAGGTGAATTTGCCACCATACAAAGTCACAGTGGAGGTAAAGAAAATGCAAATTAATTTTGTACTTTAGTTAAAACTATTTTTTTTAACCTTTTACATAATATAATATATATATACACTGACATGAAAAAAGTCATGGGATAGCACTATGTAACTAAATGACTTGTGGCGCCACCATTGCAGAACAACGTTGCACTGCCTAAACCACCGTTCTCAGTTGTGGACAGGTGGTCGTGTCATTTGGATTGACTGTTGTTTACATACTCATGGCAAGGCGACGTGAGTTATCAGTGTTCATGCGGGGCATGATTGTGGGTGCCGTACGGATGACACATTCAATGTCAGAAGTTGTGGAGAGTTTCAATATTCCATTATATAGGTGACGAACACTACTAGCTAGACAAAGTTGTACTCATTTTAAATTTAATCTACGTAAACAAATAGTAGAAGGTAGTAACAGTTTTGTTTACTGTTAACTAAACACTACAAACTATATTTGAAATTATTATTCTAGGTTTTACATAATGGATTAGTGATTAAAATTATTATTAAATGTTTTTTTCTTTTCTTAAGCAAGACCGTACAGATTGTGTGAATTAATTCTTCCGCTATAACAATTTTTTTTGCTGCATATTAATCAATAGTATGAATAATAATAATTAAAAATCCATTTTTTCCTTTGTATTAAGGAAGGAAAAATATTGCAATGGAAGAAAGATCGTTGATCTATTCCCTGCCATAGGTATAAATGTGTATTATCTACCTGAACAAGTTCAATTATGTTTGATCAGGATATGAAATGCCCTTATTTCCTGGTGTTAGCAGGACAACAGCAAACTGAAGGTAAATGTTTTTCAGGGCATATCTTGGCAGCATTCATTGATAGGTAAAATTCCAGAATTGAGACTTTTTTGAAAATCGTAAAAATAATACCTGGTTATGTTAGATATGATTATAAAAGGCTGTTAACGATAAAGTGAGCACTTTTAAAACAACCGTAGAAAAAAGTTATTAGCAATGAGTGACACGTGTCCTGTAAAGTTGTTAACGATGGAGGGGAAAGTGCTTCCTTATATTAACGTCAAGCGAAAAGTGTTAGTTAACCATTTGTGATAATTTAAATTATTTCTCTCGCTTTCTGTATTTTTTAATATATTGAAGTGTGAGAATGAGCATATTTGTACAATATTTACTTTTCTAATAATTTCACAGTTTCACTTGACCGACGTATGAATAAAGTGACGAGGCGCATGGCAATATTAATTTTAGATCAGGTGGAAGAACACACAATGTGTGTACAAGTAGATCTTAAGCAGGGCTTCCAAGAGTGCTCATTTTACTGTGGACAGCCCATAGTAATCATAATTACTAGGAATTTTGGAGGGGCTTCAAGTTGTTTTCTGTAAAAAAAAATGTAACAGGGAGGAGGGTTATCAAGATTGCTGTATTTATGCTTTAAATATGTATAATTTATGTAGAATATATTAATATTGAGTCGCTTAATTGTATTACATGTAAGAATGCCATTTGCAACAAATCTTTAATGTGTAAAACCTCATTTATGGGGCATATTTATGCTGCGATGCTGTGGTTATACAACACAGGTATCAAACAGTGTCATAAGATTATGTAATCCTGGTGAATTACTCAAGGCTTACCGTGTCTATATTTATGAGCAGAGAGTACTACATAATGTTTAACGAGCAGAATCAAAAATATACATATAGTACAACATACACAAATAGGTTCCGAGATGGTGTTTATTCACAACGTGTCGCCATTACACATTACACTGCATTCTGTGACCAATGGTTGAAGAGCACTAGCGTTTTTCAATTGTTTATGTCACAGTGCATGGTGGGAATTTTCAGAACTAATGCTGAATGTGTAACTGTCGTAGGTGTTTAGAACAGTGCATGAAAGCGAGTTTTAAATGCAATTCATTCAGTAAGATATATTAAATCAAATAATTCTGTGAAAATACGAGTGTTTCTGTTCTAATATATACATAGAGATATGTAAATTATAATATTTGTTTGTTAATGTAGTATGTCTGGAAAGTTGTCGAATAGGGTACACTTTGTGTCGTGGATACAACGTAATACTATTGATTGTATGAGTAGTGTAATTATTTTGGTAATTCTTAAAAATAGCAGCTTTTTTCGAAAATAAAAATGAATAATATCGGAAAGTGGTATCATTCCACTGTAATAATTGCACAGAATACAAATTTCCTAGGGATGTCAACATTTGACTAATAGAAACCCCAAAAACGATAGTGGGGAGGGCTATGATCAGGGAAATTGTTGGTTAAAATGAGCGAAACATATGTAGGCCTACGTTATGTAATATTTATTCATGAAAATAAGTTAAATTGCAAAAAGACTGTACAAGCGTAGCCAAACATTATATATAGAACCGGAGTCCCAGTGCCAGCAGGGGAGTAAATCCCCAAAACCGTGATTCAAGGCGCACCTGCAATTTTTTTTGGTGACGTGAAGCATCACGCATCAGCGTAGCTTGGAGTTTTGCCAGAAATGATTTTAAAGCACAGCCCTCTCGCAGGGAAAAATACTGTACAAGCATAGCCAAACATACACCAAACCAGAGTCCCTGCGCCAGCAGGGGAGTTAATCCCCAAAACAGTGATTCAACCTCACCAACAATTTTTTTTTTGTGGTGATGCGAAGCATCATGCATGAACGAAGCTTGGATTTTCCCCAGAAAATATTTTCATGCATAGCCAATTTGCACTGATAAATAATGTGTGTGTGTTTTGCTATTTTGCATATTTTCATTCTATTTGTAATATTATTGTAATATTGTATCATGAAAACATGTTTAGTCACAAAAAGATCGAACTGACTATTACCTAAATTGACAATGTCGCCAATACAATTTTCAAATACGATAGTGGGGACGGCTGTGAATTGGAGGGAAATTGGGGGTAAAATTTCATGATGAAAACGTATATATTTTTAATTTTTTTTGACCCCGTAATTTCCGTGTGTATTTGACAATGTGAAGACTTGTGATTTATGAGTGCTATTATGCATTTCTTTGGGATTATTTCCATGTGACGTGCCTAATCTAATTATTGTGTGGAAATACAAGTGTTTGTGGAGTTTGGACACGTTGGAATAGAAATTAACGTGTCCTATACATGAGTTGTCAGTAATACGTCACCAAGGAGCTGTATTCGTCACTTACATGTGTGACCATCATAATAGTCAAGTTTTTGCATGGAAAGTAAGTGTAGTGAATTGAACTGTGTAGTATTTGCATGTTAGTGTGAGAATTGAATGGCTTACATACTGCTGCTGCCTAGCCATGTCAAATGCAGAAGCGTTCATCAAATTATACCTAACTTCACAATAGGTTGAAGTTTTTGCTGTGATTATGTGTAAATGATATTCAAGCATAACTCCCTCACACTGAGAAATACTGTTCAAACATAACCAATTGTTACACTCCGAGTCAGAGTCTCAGCACTAGCAGGGGAGTAAATCCCCAAAGCAGTGATTCAAGGCACGCTGGTAGTTTTTTTTTGTAGGTATCGAGTGCTAAGCACTCGAACTTCCACAGGTCTTGGAGTTTGCTGTAAAAAGAATATCAGGGTTTGTGTGTGTGTGTGCGCGCGCCTATACATGGTAGCATGTCGGCACACACACACACACACACACCCTGTTGCAATATAATAATATTGCAGTTCCATGAAGTTAGATTAGATCTTCCTACATTTAGAGTGGCAAACTTAATTTTTTTAACTAATTATAGACAATTTTGGTGTGTTTTACCCCAAAATTTCCCAGATCTTCATAGCCCTTCTCACTATTATGTTTGGTAGTATGGTCTGTGAATATTGTGATGCCCTTAGTAAATTCATGTTCAGTGTGGTTAGTAATGTTGATTTATACAATTTTGATAGATATTTTTCCTTTCGGAAAAGCTGCAAATCTTAATGATTACCTTTTCCTTTAACACACTGTTTTACAAATTTTGTTTTTAATTTAAAAATGTAAAATTTTACTACAGTTACTGCCGATTATCCGCGGTAATCGCTGGGACGAATGCCGCGAATAATCAGCATGCTCAATTAAACATACCATTATTTATATTAATTTGCTTGACTTCGAAACTTTGAATGCTGTTGTATAGCATTTAAAACGTATATTGTGTGTGTGTCCACGCGGAAATAACAGTCAGAGCTGGCAACTGTCCGTAATGTCACACGAACAAGGGTAACAACCATCCCTTCCTCGTCAAACTGTCTACCTTTGTTTAGGTGTGGTGACCGCGTCCCTCCCTCCACTACTAGTGACCCTTCGTGTTTATCGCTCTTCTTTCTTATCTGTGTTGCATCTGCTGTGACCTTCCTTCCCCCTTCAAACCGGGTATTTGTGAATGACACGTGTTTTAAAATGTGAGGATAAAAGACTACAAGGAAAGTGACACGAAACACTAAATCATCTCGGCTCCACGTCTCCCGGTACGAATAGTACATGAACATGATTACCTTTCATAAATAACTGACATTTACCGTAGTCATTGCGTTTAACTAAAAATATTAGTAAATAACTTTACGCAATATCGCTGCATTAAGACAGGCCAAGTGGTGTAATTTACCAATAAATAATGTTGCGTTCACAAACAAACTGTCATAATTTAACTCTCCTGCAGCACGTTTATGGCTGAACCACTCTAACATTGCCTTGCTTATGGGCTATAAAGTGAGCACTTTTTAATCCCCCCCCCAACAGGTATTAACCACTAATAAATATATCTTATTGTAGCCTCAGGCGTTAACTACTAAGAGTGCTGAACTGTATACCCTATGTTTATTGACCAGATTGCAATGTTAATATTTAAAAAAACAGCAGGAAGATAGAAATTGGGCGAAGGAAAAATTTTAGGAGAGCCTTACAAAGTGCTCACTTTACCGTAAACAGCCTATAGTTCCTAGTATGTTGACGGTTTCATTGTTTTTCTTTTGGACATTCCGCTTGTAGACTCTGCATCGCATGAAAACTCTAGGAGTTTCTTTTCAATGTCACGTATGTCCCGCACTAGTTTCACCCACGCCATGCGTAACCGAAAGTTGTTTTTATGAGACTTCCCTCCTTCAGTTTATTTATTATCTCTTATTTCTGTTGCAATGTCAAAACTATGCGCTTTCATTTCACAGACATTACTCAACAGAAAATGTACTCAAAAAAAAACATGAAAACATACAATAGAAGACTTCCCGCACAAGTAAAATGCAATGACAGTAGGTGTGTGTAGAATGGATGTGCTGACTAGCGGCTGCGGCAATGGGCTGACTGCCGCTGCGACGGGCTGGCTAGCTACTGGCCGTTACGTATGCGGCGTTGCCAGCTGAGGCTGCCGTCAGACACAGAAGCTTTATTGTAAGCTTAATCAAAACATAAAGATTATACTCTTCAGCAATAATTACTTTTGAATAAGCCTACTGTATTCCACTAGTTAATATGGCCATCTGACACACTTGACTTTGTTCACCAGTATTTACAGAAAACTTTAAAAAAATATGTATTCGATGTTTAAAATATACCGCTGTTAAGCCGCAAAGCGGATAATCCAACCGCAGATAATTGGGAGTTGACTTTGATTTGGTTGTGTGGAATGGACATGTTTAGTTAAAGCAAATTAAAGATAATTGAGTGATTACATAAAATTGTTTTATTATTATAATCTATTGCTTTACAACAGTGAACATAGAACATAGCATATGATATGTTTGCCATCATAATTATTTCATAGATGAAAATAAACATCAAATTTTAAGAAATAAAATATTGGTATATACAAAATAATATTTCACACTGGCTCTACATACTTTATTTAAGATGTTAAAAATTGGTGGTATAAAAACATGTATATATACAATGTCATAGACATGGGGGCAGAAGCTAAATAGGATGCTTATGTAAATGTTAAATACTTTAATTCGCTGAATACACAGTTTGACAGGTATTCTGATATTAGCAACAGAGTATGTATCAGAAATTCCCTTGGCAGTAGGGGAGGTGTAATTAATATCACATTTTCGTTTTCCATTGATCTTTTGATTCCAGGAAAACCTGTGTCAGCCAATACTTCTCCTACTTCTAAAAGATATGAAATGCCACAGTCTTGCTTATGGCAGCACAATCAAACAGTATATTCCAAACAAGTCCAGCAAGTATGGAATCATGTTGTTCAAATTGTGTTCTGCATACGGATATACATGGAATTTCAGTGTGTATTGTGGCAAGGAATGGGATCCTAATGAAGCAGTGCCAACAAAAATAGATAATGAAACTATCTGAAGGCCTACTTGATGCTGGCAGAACAATAGTTACTGTACTTACAATTATTATTCCAGCTTACAACTCATTAACTATCTTTTGGACAGGAAAACTCATTTACTGGCAACACTGAGGAAAAACCAAGAAGGGAATCCGAAAGAAGTCGTTTGTAAAGAATTGAAAAGGGTGAAGTTATTGCAAAAGAAAATGAGAGAGGCATTGTTGTTTTGAAGTGGAAAGATAAATGCGATGTGCTAATGATTTCCACCAAACACACATCTGAAATGGACGTTTTTGGAAAAAAAATAATGGCAAGTAAATATTGAAGCCAACAATTTTTTTAAATTACAACAAAGGCAAGTCGTCAATTGGCGTTTCAGGTTAAATGTTAAAATATAACACAAGTGTACGAAGGACGGTAAAATGGTATCACAAACTTGCTGTTGAGCTTCTTTTTGGAACTGCACTTTTGAATTTGCAGATAATATATAACTTATGTTCTATGAAAAAATTGTCCATCGCTGCCTTCGAGGAAGAAATATTGAAGGAACTGCTGAAGAAGCCCATTGAAATAGAAGTATGTGAGAACGGGCCTTCTACATCAAGACCCCGATCCGTGCAATCACATAGGTTTGACAAAAAGCCTGGTAAATTTGACCAAGTGCGCAAGTACTGCAAAGGCTGTTACGCGAAGTGCTCCAGGGGAGAAACATAAAAAAACAAAGTGAAAAAGGTAGTAACATTCTGCAGAGATTGCGCAGATGAGCCACATTTCTGTTTGGAATGTTTCCATACATACCACCGCAACTGAACAAACATTGTGCTCTGATCATTTTCGTAAATTTGTAACAACTAGCATATTATTTTGTCATTGACTCAATTTTTTGTAGAACTATTTATTCACTTTCAAAGATTGTGTGAAATATTCATAGGGAGTGACGAATATCAATGTTGTAAATATTGTTCAATTTTTCTATTAAAAATTTCACTCAACAGTTAAAATATATGTGTTTACATTTGTAAGAATTTGTAGTAAAGCAAATATTTTCTCAAGTAAATTAATTTATTTATTGCTACAAATCTTTATTGTGTATTTTTGAAACAACAAAACTAACATTAAAAAAAATAATAATAAAGTAAAAATATAAAAAAAAATTAGAATCCAAACCTTGTGCATTGTCGCGAGGGACGAGCGTGGTCATTTAATGTAGCTGTATCTACGCTTGGAGCGGTCGTGTGGTCCCAGTGCGGCCGTACATCCAAGCAGTGTGTGGTGGGCGTATTCCACCGATCTGGCCTTCAAGGTCAAAGCTTGAATAGTCGTACATGGACCCTAATATTTTATAAATATGGTATAAAAGTGTTATAAGTATGTAAACATGTATTCACCAAAATAAACATATAAATAAAAGAAAATGTGTCATGTGAACTTTATACAACAGAATAAAAATATAAACATTGATTGGTTCGTAAAAATTAAGAGGAAAAAAAATTTCACAACCAAACTCTGCACAGTGTTGCGAGGGACCAGGGCAGTCTTTCCGTGTAGTTGCATCTAAATTTCGTGCCGCCGTACACATAGGCAGTGTGTGGCGGGCCCATATGACCGATCTGGTCCCCAGAGGCACAGCTTGAGTATTCAAATGCATCTTCTATGGTCTTTAAAGTGATATAACACTAATCCTTTTCAATTTACAATCACTTGCTTGTCTGCTGAGGTATTTTATGACCTTGGATCACCTGAGCATCATGGTCAGACAAAGCATTTATACAGGGTTGAATTGTGAAGTGTCCTTGTTTAAATTTTTCGATAAACGTATTATCGATAGCAGTTTGTGAATTAAGTTGAATTCTATTGGGAAAATCTACAGTTTGCATTAAATTATTAGATTGTAGCATGGAATTCAATCTATGTTTACATGAATTTTCTCCTAGGTAGTCAATATTAAAGTCTTTGCCAACAATAATTTCACATTTTAGGTAATGAATTTTTAGTAGTACAAGTTCCAGATTTTTCAAGAAAACAAAAAAGTTAACTGAGTGGGACGTATAAATAACAATTACAAATACTTTTTTCTACTTACTTTAACAGCTGAAACTGGTATGACAAATGTGCCAATCAGTATTAAAGGTCTATATGCTGGAAAAGTTCTGTTTTTTTTTTTTTTTTTTTTTTCTGTTTTGTGTTTGGGTGTCTTGGCTTCCAGGCTAGAGTCACATCTTGTTGGTTTCTCTAACCAACATTTTGCCATACCTTGCAGTATTGTCAGGTTCCTTCAAACTAGACTGGAAGCAGCTGCCGCCTATCTCTCGTATGCCCCTGGAGGCAGTGCTGTCACAAGGCCAAGTTCCCTTAATTCGCTAGAGTGTATTTAAAAATCCAGTTTGCAGCCTGACAGGCTTGGGTCAAATCATAGAGCCGGCATTGGGCCAATGTGTTTGTTTGGGCTGGGCTTCATAGCTGTCAACCACCCAACAAGGGAGTGAAGCTCCCTGCCAGTCTTCTGACTGGTGTGTTGTAGTGGCATGATACCTGTCGTACATATTGTAGTCTTGTCTGCAATTGTTAGTTAAACTCACATATAGAATGTTGGTGAGTCCCTAAGACCATAGTCACTGCTTATCATTAACCTAGCATTTGTCTTATCCTTGGTGCTCTGCAAGCTAGGCCCTAGCCTTGCACTTATTCTCCAGTCATTTCATTTTGTGGCATTTGTGTATAGAAGTTGCGTGTGATTATTATACTTTACTGGCACGCTATCTACCAGGACTGTTGCCATCCCTGGTCAGAGCAAGCGATAGATAACCAGTGTGGTAGATTTCCCTGCATTAGCATCCCAAAGGGCATCATGTGTAAGTTGTGACTTCATTTTAAAACAGGCCATAAAGCATAAATCAATTTATCTTTTAATTTTTTAAAATTTTCTTTAATTGTCTTATTTTTCTTTTATATAGTTTTAAATTCTTATTTAATTTTTAAAATTAATTTTTTTTTTTTAATTTGTAGTACTGTTTGTTAAGATTATACACACACACACATTTTAAACTTAGAACTAGATTAAAACTATGATATACAGTGCCTCCCTATCCCTGGTCTGACTTCCGTGTATGTGTCTTGGCCTGGAGGGGGTAGCGGCAAGGGTGGTGTAGTGGTCAGACTGCTTGCAGCCCACCTAGGTGAACCAGGTGCGATTCTTGGCAGGGTCACTACCTAATTTTTGCATGTGGGAATTATGCCAGATGATGCCGCTGGTTGGCGGGTTTTCTCGGGGATCTCCCATTTCCTCCGCCCTTGCATTCTGGTGTTGCTCCATACTCTCCTCAGTTTACCCTCTTCAGTGTTAAGAGTCACCCAACTTTCTCTGCTCCACTCCACTTTCTGCCTAGATTCCTGATGACAGAATGGGGCTTAAATGTCTGCCAGTGTACCCACATGGCCTGCCTTAGCAGAACGTAATAGTGGGACATGTGGGAGGACACTGTGTGTGTGTGTGTGTGTGTTTGTGTGTGTGTGTGTGTGTGTGTGTGTGCGTGCGTGCGTGCGTGCGTGCGTGCGTGCGTGCGTGTGGTGTGTGTGTGTGTGTGTGTGTGTGTGTGTGTGTAGCACCGTGAAAACATGCACATCATAAGGGAATGTAAAGGAATGAGCTGGTAATACCTAAGGCGAAGTATTTTGGTAAATTTTGTCCTGGACCGATCAAAGAATTTTGTTGGGCCAGAAATAGTGGCGTGGGATGTTTAATATGTGTGGACCAGTGGTTTTCTCATGGTTTTTTTTTTTTTTTAATGTTACAAATTGGTTGGTTTTGTTTGTTAATGTGATTACAGATTAGTAATTACATCATTGCCACTCTTATAGAAAACCTGGAAAACAGGGAAATGTCAGGGGATTTGAAAACTGTCAGGGGAATCTGGTAAACATCAGGGAATTTTGAACAAGTTAGTTAAATGTCAGGGAATTCTGTGATATGCATGCTATGTTTGGCATTTCTATCATAAACCATGCAACGCTACCAAATTTATATAAAATAGTTTTTATGATTGTGAAAAAAATGCTTAGGCATTTTATTTTTGCAATTTATGTAGGGAGCAATATGATCATAGAAGTATTTTGGTGTAAAAGTGTCTATAATGCAAAGGCATCAGTCCTTACAGGAAAAACAAAATTGTTAGGAGAAGGTTAAGGAAGAAAAGATAATTTTTGTCTGGAAATCAGGGAAATGTCACAGAATTTTCTGATGGAAAAAAAGTGGCAACCCAGTGACTGGGTAATTAAATAAACAATTGAGTACTAATGTCAACCATAGTGCATAGTCTGATGTTACGTTGCCATTTGTCAGCCTTAATTCTCCCCTACCATCTATTTAGCATTGTTTATTTAAGGATTAATTTACAAATATCTAATGGCAGTTCCTGTTTTAAAATAAAAAAACAAACACAAATTTAAACAAGATGTCTTCCAAAAGATATAGATTTGGTATTGTTTATTATATAATGATTAGGATTTTTCTTTATGTTTTAGTTTAATATTTACTTAAGCTATCTCATTCCAATATCTTATTGTTAATATTTTCAGTATCTGGTGCGTTTGATTTTACGTATGAAGATAGAAAAACAGGGAAGGTGGTGAGTTTTGTACATATGTGCCTAGGAAGGGAGGGGGCGGGGATATTTCCTACATCAAAATGTATGGGTGGTGGGCATCCTTGTTGTTGTCTTATTTTTTCTTATGTTAACAGCATGATTCTGTTAAAGTATCGAATAATTCGTTGAAGTTTTCCAAGCATTTTTGGTTTATATTTATTCTAGTGTTCCAGAGTCTGCTAGAATTGGTTTAATTACTTCTCACATATATTTGATAAATGTGTATTTTAAAAAAATTTGCACTATACATGCAAGCATAGGTATGAAATATGTGACACAATTCAGATCTATTTTAGGCAAGGGGCCCTTTGATTGCGCCTTTAAATGGATGTAAGCTTAAGTTGTGATATGCTTAAACCATGCAATTTTGCTCCCATGTGATTAAAAGCCTGAAATGGCAGAAGGTGTTGAAATTGAGTTAGGTGCCTGTTCTGGCTCTGCCTTATACGATAAACAGCAAAAAAGCAGATTTAGTAGTTTTATCAGTTTAACATGTAGAATAAAATATTGACAAGAGCTGTTATTGTCACATATTTACTATTCCTTCATCAAACATGATCAAATAATACTTTGGGTCTTAAAAGAATCATAGATAAGCAAAAAAGGAATTTTAAAAGTTTGACAAACTTTTGATCAAATCAATTTTTCTCAAATCAAATTTGGTCTTTATACTATAATGAGTATTGCAAACATTCCATTCATTTTTAATGACAGAACTACTTTATTAAGCACATTTAATGCATTTTCATTTTGGTTTACCTAGTTAACATGAAAATATTGTCCAATGCAGTTGTCATTTTCTGCTAAAAAATAAATTATTGAAGATGTTGGCAAGCTCTAAATGAAGTGGAGTTCCTTATCAGTTTTCGTAACAAATTTTCTGTTTGCATTTCTGCTACTGGTGTCCAAAATTAAAGCAACAGACAGACATCTGCCATTCCCGTGATCATTGTGACACAAGATAGTATCAGGTGATAGTAAAATGGAATAAATGGAAACACACTTATAATCTGAATAGCAGATGACATTACTGCCCGGTTATAACTATGAAATTGATTGTCAGTGTGCATAGTGTTTACTGTCATATTAGCCCAACTTCAGTTTTCATTGTGTACACATTCATCTATGGTGCAGAGAAGATGCCTGAAAGACTCCCTGCAGTGGAGGGCATTAGGAAGAATGGAAACTGGACAGTCTCAAGCTGATGTAGCCAGGTGACTTATTGTATGTTGTTCGATTATTTCTTGGATGTGGTTGCAGATTTTAGCAATTGAAACTATATCCTGAAGACCAAAGTATTGACAACTAGGAGTGACATCAGAAAAAGAGGACCATTATTTGGCCGTAAGGGAAAGATGGTACCGCCTATTACTGCACAACTAGCATATGACCTCACAGCATCCTCTTGAACAGTTGTATCTAGGCAAATTGTGTACAGATGACTTGGATAGAGAGGCCTTTATTGTCAGAGACCTGCTGTATAAATCCCAGACGCGTATTCACAGACAAAGACGTCTATAGAGTGGAGTCAAAATGTCCACTCGACAGTTGAACAGTGGGCCAATGTTCTCTTTTTGGATGAGTCCAGAGTCTGTATTCAGAGTGATTCTCGATGGTTTCACATCAAGAGTTAACCTGGAACACAATTTTGGCCCTCAAACATTATGGAAACAGACTAGTATGGAGGCGGATGAATATTGGTGTGGGGAGCCATTATGCTTACCACTCGAACACCTCTCCATTACATACGGGTAAACTGGTAAGGTTTAACTGGTGTCAGGTATCATGAAGAGATCTTGGCACCCTGTGTTCTGTTGTTTAGAGGTGCTGTGGACCCTAACTTCCTACTGATGAATGATAGCTGGTTGTAGTCTTCCTGGAAACAGAAGATATTGTGTGCTTGGATTGGCCTGCTCACTCTCCTGAATTAAATCCAATAGATTATGTGTAGGATGCTGTAGTGAGACAAGTTACTTCACTTCAAATCCACAAATCACTCTCCAGGTGTTACCGGGATAATGGGAGTTAATACAGCAAACTAAGATTGATATTATTTGGAGCATGTCACACATTGTCAGGCCTGTATTGCTGCTAGAGGTGATCACACATCATATTGAGTTGTAACCAGTTTTATGGATGTTGGTGAAAGTGACTAACTTTTTGAAAACCAGGACATGTGTAAAGGTTTCCTATTAGTTTATCAAGAAATTAGGTAACAACGTTAACTTTGTTTAGGCTTTATAATTTACTGTCACCTAATATTATCTTGTGGCAAAATTATTACAAGAGGGATGGATGTCTGTTTGTTGCTTTAATTTTGGACATCAGTGTAGTTCAGCACCCTACCTGAAAATTAAGGGGATCTGTAATATGCATTTGTACCAAAATGCAACTGTCTGAATTACTTAAAACATTACAGTCATATTAGGGGCCACGGTGGCTGAGCGATTAGCACGCCTGCCTCCCACCAAGGCGAACTGGGCTCAATACCCGGTGGGTCACTGGATTTTTGCAAATGGAAATCGTGCCGGATGATGCCATTGGTTGGCGGGTCATCTCTGGGATCTCCCATTTCCCCCGTCCCTTAATTCTGGTGCCGCTCCATTTTCACTTCAATCACCCTCATCGGCTCTCAAGACCTCGCCCAAATCTCTTCACTCACATTAGTCATATTAAGAAGATGAACATAGCTTTAACAAGAACTTTTAAATAGATGTAATTAGCCAACTTTCCTCACTGTGTACAAGTAAATCATTTTGATGACGTTCTCAATGGCATGTAGGCCTAAATTGGTCCTGAAATGAAACCCCACCCTGTAGAATTTTTCATAATCTTGCTCACGTAATGTATTGTCAAAGGTAGTGGAAAGTATTAATTTTTATATTTCTACTTGAATAGTCTTTTAGATACAGCATTATGAGATTTCAAAATTTTAAGATATTTCATTGTCATCTCATTACATAAATGATTATTGCTTGAGCTACAGATCTAATAGAACGCTGCGATAAAAATAATTTTGTAACTGGTAATTATTAAGAATCGCTGATTTTCCTAAAAACAATACCTGAAAATAGTTTATATAGACTTTACTAATCACACAATACAAATTTCATGGGGGATTACATAATTTGCAATATAACCATGAAATGTGATAATGAGGAGGGCTCTGAAGATCGGGGTGTTTTTGCGGTAAAACATGTGAAATGTGTGTCAAATATATTTCTGTCATGTTGCTGAATTGTTTTAAATGCGAGAATGCCTCTTGAAACCAAATCTTAATTTATAAAACCTATTCACAGGGTATTTTTTGCAGACGCGCTAAGGTTCTACAGGTGTAAACATCAGTAATCAATCAGTGACAGAATATCATGTAATTCTGTTGAATTTTTCAAGGCCTACCTTCGTGATATTCAAGAGAGGATTTTACTATGTAACATGTTACTAGTAGAAAAATATTCATATTGTTTATCATAAAAAAAGATTTCCCAGGTTTTGTTTACAAACAGTTTACGTGTATCACCACGATACATTTTTGAACAACAATGCACAGGAAAGGAAATAAATGTGCATCAGTTTTGGTTTTCCAGTTTAATTTTTAACTATTTCACTTGACGGTTGTATGCTGTTAGCATGCAAAAGTGCAGTATACAATGTGAATTTGACCTTGTGAAGGCTTGTGATTTACGAGTGCTATTATGTGTGGGTGGTTGCGATTATTTACATTTTGTGTGTTAAATATAATTATTGTGAAAAAATATGAGTGTTTCTTTGCAATTATTTCAATATGAAGTGTTAAATCTAATTATTGTGCAGAAATATGAGTGTTGGTGTGGAGCTTAGACACATTAGAATAGAAGATAAACGTGTCCTATTCGTAACTTATCAGCAATACATCACCAAGGAGCTATATTTGCCGCTTACACGGGTGAGTAATGTAATTAATAGTTTTAATTTTAGTGTGGAAAGGATATTGAGTTTAGTAAATTGTACTGTGTAGTATTGCATGTAAGTGTGGTAAGTGAAGAGCTTACATTATGCTGTCACCTGATCTTTGTTCCATTGAAATTACTATGTCTCATATTGCAAACTAATGGCACCAAGAGTGCAACGATTTATCCCGATACTTTGAGCTGACATCTGAGATTACAAAGCCTTTGACTTGATGATTAAAACCAAACATAAAATGTTATTGTTATTAGTCTCTGTTCATTTCTTTCCAGATTAAATTTTCTATCTAAAGTTTTCATACTTTTTCGCACCTTCTTTAATGGTATCAAAACCAGCATGCAACCATTCATTACAGACCTAAGTTTATGTTCAACAACTTTGTGCCAGTCTTTTTTAAAAGGGTTTGCAATAGTACATTCTAGCACTTAATTGGTTTACCATAGTAAAAAATTGCAGTTACATATTGTTATGATATGTATTAAAGTGACCCAAACGTTATATTGCACCTGGAAAAGCTGTCTGTCTGCAACCAGCCAAAGAGACAAAAAGATGCTGCCCTGGGCACAACACCATCATGCATGGACACTGTTTCCGTAATGATGACCAGCCTACTATGGCAGTAATTCAACTGAAGGTGATCAAGTAGATATGGGCATTAAGACTAAATAATGATGTGGCACTAAAACATAATACCCCTCCGTGCATAACAGTAAATGCAAGTGTATTATAATGTTTTTAATCAGCGGTAACTTTAAATGTAACTGTTCTATACTTTGCATCTTGCATGTTGTGGTTAACTAACTCTCAATTCAAAATACTAAACTTATCATTTCTAATTATAATCATAACAAACCATAACAATGGTGGAGGCTAAAGTTTTTCCACCTTTCAGTAACGAAGCCTGTAAGCTCTGCCATCCCCATTTAGTAGCTTTTATATTAACCCCAAGCTTAATTCTAATAACTTAGTGAATCATGTAAGTTCAACATTATAAAACCACCTCGCCCTAAAATACCCTCCCACCCACGTTAAAATAATGAAGTCCCAATATCACTTAGAAAGAATTAATAACACACATTGTTTCGCACTGTGCAAAATCTGTAGGTTATTAACTGCTTTAAATTTCAAAAGAAACATTGTAAATAGATGGAATATGGTAAAGCCTCTGTGTGCCACGGACAATTTAGGAAATGTAAATAAACAAGACACTATGTTGTATTTTTCTAATTTAAATAAAATAAACTACAGGATAGAAACATAAAAAAAAAGATTGATTTTAATAAGGCACTTAATGTGTAGAATAAAGTCATTAGTTTGTAAAAAATAATAAAAAAAATTAAAGTACTTAATAAATGGAAATTTGGAAATAATGGATAATACAAGCAGATATTGTTGTAAAGTTATCAATAGCTCTAAAGATTTAAGAAGGGAATTAATACATAAAATACATTAAGGATATGCATAACATTTTACGTTGTAATATGATTGTGATTTTAAAGACAACTAGCATAAATGTAGCCATATGGTGAGTTCATTAATGGTCATAGACAAGCATACAACACGTGACCGAATGGTGACACTGCTGTTACGTGTGCATTGTGTAAGTCAGCATTGACCATGCAAAGCAGGCAGTTCTGCATGCAAATAGAGCGTACAGGTTTTAGCCACACGTCACGGCAAATCAGTTCATGAACTCCCATATTTCCCTTGCATTTGTGATACATTTTTGCAGCCATTTTCATTGTAATCTAATTGGACACAGCCAGAATGGGAGCAACCAGGTCTAGACGGAACTGTTTTCCGGGACTTAACCAATCCCGTGGTTCGATCCCACGCTTGAGATGTGAATATCCAGCTCTCACAAGTGCACAGGCTTTCATCAACTTCAATAAAAATGTCATAAGTCAACAGAGCATAGAATTAAAGGGCATATGGCTTCCAATTATTAAAAATGAAGTTTTGTTGTCCAGGATGAATACATAATTGCACTTAAAGTTAGAACTGTATTTCCACTCAACAATACCTACACTCCATAGGCTGCCTCTCGGCCCAATCAGCAATCACTATTCCAAGTACCCCCAATCAGAGACTACCTGCCCTTCTATTGATGTGTTCCGAAGACTGCCAGAATTGTATATATACTTTCTGTTTTCCTCCTCAGCTCATTCCACTGTAATTGTTCATTGAGTCTAATGTCTCAACTGAAAAAGGGGACAGAGTCAAGGCCCTGAAACATCTTAAAGACTTGTAATTATTATTGTGTTATATGTTGTCATCATTCTGTGTACTTTCTATTGGTTTATCTATTCGTTTCTCTGGTTATTTTTGTGGTTCCTGTGTTGTTCATAGCGTTGAATTATTTGGTTTCATAATCTGTCAAGGAATACTTTCCCTCACTTGTGTTTCATTGTGGTTTTTGTCCTATTTTTGTGTGTGTTTTTAGCTTAAGTTGTTCTGCAGTGTCCACTGATAGCGTTTTTTGCCCTCTTGTGTTCACTCGTATGGTGTTTTTGTGTTCATCATGATGTTGTCTTTTCTTTCGCTTTTGTTGTCTGTCCTGTTTTGTAATAAGTTGCCCCATCCGTCTTTTTGTCATTTTAAGTATATATATGTATGTATGTGTATATATTATATATGTTTTCTATTGACGAGGAAACAGTTTTTCCTAATTATCTGTCTGTGGTGTTGTAAAATGTTTTTTTTTTTTCCTTGCTAAACTCTGTGTGCATGGAATTTTTATGTAGTCTCATGGTCAGCAATGTACACAGTCCAATCATACCAACATAATAACATGAACATGTGTAAGGACACAGACAAGTTCTTGGGCCACCTGCCATTGATGTAACAATTGGGTGCCTGAAAGGGATTTCTTGTGGTGATGTTTGTACTGCTAGTAGCGATCGTGGATCTCAAAAAATATTTCCCATTTTGATTGAGTGCTTTGACTGTAAAGCTCGAGATAGCCGACAAAGGTAGTTGAGGTTAATGCGACTCCAAATAAAACTGCTGAAACAATATCATCATACATTTGGGATATACTAGAAAGTCTTGGAATCATAAAAATATGTTACATTTTTTTGTAAATAATGTGAATATTAATTTTGGTGGTATATGGCAAGCTGAGATTTACAATGTATTCTGCAAATTAAAATTTTATGTTAATGTTGTGACATGTTTCGAGGTGGTCACAGGGTCCGACAGATGAAAACTAAATGTCTTGGAGGATGCCAGCTAACCAGTAAAGGGAATCTGCTCGGGTTAGCACAAAACTCGTGAGGTGGGCCATTGTTGAAAAGCCCAAGCTAACGAGCCCTGTGCCTCGTGTCTTAGCTCACGGTGATGACTGACTTAGTCAAGGCTAGTTAGATGCTGGAACATGCACACACTTACTGGACTGTGGTATTGTGGCTCCCCTGCTCTTTGTTCCAATGCACAAACATATAACACTTCAAAACAGAAAATACACTCACATGACATAAACAACATGGAAAGTATTGGACGGTTTAGAGGGTCTGTCACCCGTAGACTCCCAATGAAGCAGAATGTAGTTCACTCACAACATTTTATTTCAGAACACAAGTTGTATTACAGAAAGAAAATGAGATAGTACACCCAAACAAAGCTAGTGGGCGGCGTGAGGCCCTGCACTGGCCTGTGCTGTAAGAAAAAGTATTGCACGCAGACACTAAACAAAGATGTTAGGTGAACATAATTCTGGAGGTGCTTCAGTCTACTCCTGAAGGTAGGCAAACTCAGGGGTACACGAAGAAAGAGAAAATTTTAGGGTATAACTAACTCAATGGAAGTTACATGGATGGCATGCAAAAGTTGTTTCATCTCCAAGCTCCAAGCAAATTTGTCATAAGCAAAGATTAATTCAAACTGAGCAGTCAGGGAAAAATTCAAATTTGGTTTTTAAAAACCTGGAAAATTCAGGGAATTTTGAAACAGAAATGGAGTGACCACCCTGTTTAACACAGCAATCCTTAAAAAAGGTGATCAATAAATATATTGATATTTCCATAAAATCAACACGCAATACTGCATTGATAGATAATTAACCCTTTGTAACATTGATTATTAATGCATGTGCAATAACCAGTTTAATTTCCTTAAAGCCTATGAAGAGTAGATACAGAGAGTAAGATCTTGAAGGAGAAAGAACTGGGATAGAATCCCAAAATACAAGTACAGTATTATATATATATATATATATATATATATATATATATTGAATGACAAACGATGACAAATAAATATCTCCATCTCTTGAAGACAATATTGATGAACGAAAAAGTTCATCCCCAGGAATGATAACAGCGGGCAGCCGGGTGAAACGTCACCAAGTGCCAAGAGTGGGGATTCTTCACGAGTGTCTATGGGCCTCCACTGCCGTAAGGGGATTGCACCAGCAAAGATCCAGGAACTCCACTGCTGAGCTTTGATGCTGGTAGACTGTACTCAGGGCGTAGAAACCTTGGCTCAGTTTTTTTGAACCAGTCATATTTTAAAATACAAATAAACTCCGCATGTATCCAGTACATGTTCACGATATTAAAAAGAAAACTACACATATTTAAATGGACTTTTTTTAATTTTATACTTGCAGTCATAATATATTTGTTTAGTTTATATTAAATTCTCATGCCCAAATCTGTGTATCAAAACATTTTCACATTATATTTTTAGCATCATTAAGGCAAGCGTCAGTATAAAAAAAATTTGTATGCAATTTTTCTTACAAATCACAGTGATAGTAAATGTAATATGCAGTTTTCTCAAGAAATGTATTGATAGGTTAGATACTTTACAAATAATAAATGTCTTAATCTCACTATTTATTTGGGATAAAACTGTATCACAAACTCTTCTTATGTCATATCCATTGTTCACCAAACAGTATTACAGTATTATTTAGTTAAAATTAGGTTACTGACTGTAGAGTTAAATTATTATGACTGCTGCACCAAGGTAACACTTTTGCTGTTCTCATTGCTTTATACAATAATTGTATATATTATTTATATGATTAATTTTGTCGTAAGCAAAGATAAAACCAAAATGTTCAGTCAGGGAAAAATTAAAATTTTGTCTGGAAAACCTGGAAAAGTCAGGGAATTTTTGAAAAAGAAATTGAGGGGCCACTCTGATTAGAAGAGGCCAAAAATCAAAACACAAATGAGAAGGGAAAGCAGTTAAAAGGACACAAAGTGCAATGAAAGTGTACATATATTAAACCTTAAGGCACTAACAACACATTAAATTCTCTACACATCCATTTTTATTTGGGAGATGTGGGCCTTCCTATAATTAAGCCCAGAAGAGGGAGAAATGAAGCACACAGTATTAGGGGCAAGAAATTTGTGAATCCTGAAGGGACTCACAAATTTTGGAAAGAGTTAACTGGACATGTCCTTACTGAGGTCCGCGAGAGTGTAACTTTTGCAAAGAACCAGGTCTCCTATCTTAAATTTAGTGGAGGATCAGACCAGGTTCATTTTATCAATAACCTGCTATTTAGCTACGCCGAGCCGCCTCTGCACCTCCCCAAGCAGGTGGTCCCAGTCACCATCGCCAGGTGGAGAGGGAAAAGGAGGGATAATCCAAATATTCAGGAGGGGGTGACTCAATGGGTGACCAAGGAAAGGAAGAAATGGTGGAATCCCGGTAGACCCATGTAAGGCACTATTGGAACCTAATTTATGAGATCAAGATTTTGGTCTCATAAGGTATGATCACAATTATAAAAGATGGTGAGGCATGGTGTGAGGTTATTATTAAACCTCTCAACCCGATTATCCTTCGGGTATTACAACCTAGAGGTAAAATACTTCATGGCTCAATGGAAACACTTATCTTTGAACACAGTGGATGTAAAATATTTTGAATTGTCTGTTAGAATCTCAACAGTAGCACTAAACTCTTTCCAAACCTGCTCACTAAGGACCTTAACTATGGTCAATGCCTTCATATTCCTCAAAGGTAACAACCTAACAAATTTAGTGAAGGTATCAAGTAAAATGAGAATATAAGCATTACCCTTCTTAGAACGAATCAACGGGCCAAAATTATCCATGTTGACAGTGCCCTAAGAAGCCTCTGGATGTTATACAACGGCTTGCTCAACATTGGCCTGATGCACTTGCTTGCACTTTTGGCAAGCGTCACAGGAGCACACATAATCTGAGACATCGCTCTTACGTGTAGATCAAGTAAAGTAGGTGGCAAACTTATGAATAGTTTTGCTGATCTCCTGGTGTCCCCCAAACACAGAATCGTGAAAGTAGGCCAAAACCATGGGCTGCAAGGCCACGGACACCACAATCTTGCGGGCACACCCACTAGTTCCCGTAAAATACAAGACTTCCTTTCCTAAAATGTAGGGAAGTATGACACCCTTATTCAAATCACTTGTCACCCGAGCGCAAAAAGCATCATCAAGCTGTGCCTGTCTCAGCTTCACAAAAAATTCAGGCAAACTCTGAATCAGGTTTATGGATGCTGCCGGAATGTCTGCCTGTTTAAATTAAAAGTCGTCCACATCAAACATGTGTGACATCATATCGGCAACTTGACTCTCCGTACCACGGACGTGAAGCACTTTAAAATGAAAATGGGATAACCGTAAAACCTAACGGCCCAGCTTACCAAGCTGCTGCGATGGTTCATGACCCAACTAAGAGCCTTGTTGTCAGTGAATAAGTCTCATTGTTAGTGCTCCATATACAAGGCAAATTTTTTCAAGCCAAATATACAAGCTAGATTCTCCTCGTATATTCCGAGCTTATGCTCAGCCTCGGACAAGCTGCGGCTGGGGAATGCTACGGACACCAGACCATGTTCCATCTGCTGGCTCAGGGACGCACCCAAAGCCAGGGAGGAAGCATCTACCTGAACCATAAACCTCTTGGAAAAATCCGGCAGATGGAGAGCTGGTGGTGACGATAGTCTTTCCTTCAAAATGGAAATGCTCTGATCCCCAATGAAACTCGACACCCTTCTTCTTAAGAAGTATCAAGGAGGCCACAATCTTGGAGTAATGAGTGATGAAATGGGAATAATACCCCATGATCCCTAAGAACTTTTGAATGCCCTAAAACGTCCTAGGATGCAGACAATCCAAAATGGGGGCACCACGATCCGGATCAATGAGCAAGTGTTCCACACAAAGCAGGTACCCTAGGAATTTTACCATATTGGACGTGAAAGTAACCGTCTCCTTGTTTACTGTAAGGCCAAACTCTCGCATTTTGAGAAAGATTTGGCACAAATGCAACAAGTGAGACTCAAGGTCATCACTATAAACTATTTTATCGTCAATGTAGCTAAATACAAATATGTATTTAAACTCTGATAAAACTTGTTCTAAAACATTCCGAAATTCAAGCCCATGGGTATATGAGTAAACTTGTACTGGCTCCATAGTGGATGGTCATACTGTCGTCAACTGGGATGTCCATGTATTGAAGAAAGGCTATAATACTCCTTGCGGTGTAGCAAATAAATAAACCCTGTGTTGCTTATGATGACATGACTCAAAGGCAAAGAACAGACCTAGCAGAGTTGCCGCAGATTTTTATTTGTGCCAAACTGACACAAAATCCACTATACAGAACAAAGTTTCGCTTGTATATTTTCCAGTTGCCCATATTATACAAATGTCATTAAAATGCATATATATTTTCAGCACATAACAATATCCAGGAAATCTCACCAAGCTCAATATAATACTGACCATTTAAAACAACAGACGTGAATAAAACTATAAAGAACCATGAAAGCACACAAATATCACAGTTGCGTTTATTACAGCCCTCTGCTTATTTAATACAATTTTCAATTACGTAAAGGCTCATGCAAAAATCCACTATTACACCATGATATTTAAATAAAAGAGCTTGGCTTTAAATAATGTTATCTTTAATACAGCAATCCTTAAAAAAAGGTGATCAATAAATATATTGGGATTTCCATAAAATCAACACATAATACTGCATTGATAGATAGTTAACCCTTTGTAATACGGATTATTAATGCATGTGCAATAACTAGTTTCATTTTCTTTAAGTGTGTGAATACTGACATGGCAATTAAATATCTTTAAAGCAGAACTGGTATTACGTAGAATCAACACAGAAACTAGAAGTGGCACCCATACACGTGCCATTAAAGATTTGCTCGTATAAAACAATATGTTAAAAAACATTAAAATACCGTAAGAATGTAATGAACTGGAAGGCACTTTGTGAAGAACTTAAATCAAGGCTCCCAATTCTAAAAACATTGACGGCACATTTTAAATACGTGAAAATTAATGAGTTGCGGACAATAACAAAGATTAACACATTCAAGGCTGGGCCAGCCAAATGGAGCTGCATGCAGACAAAACACTAAACTTTAAAACATCACAAAACACATGCAGAAACATGGTTTTGTTTATGCCAAACAGATAATTTAGAAAGTGCAAAAGAAACTAAATTTAGAATAACCCTACATTACAGCATGCCCCGCAACACTAGCACCCGACACAAGACACAAAATACTAAAAACACTACAGTCCAAATAATTATAACAAATTCGTCCACCACTCACCGTTTTGACTCTCTCCATTCCACTTGGCCACTATTACTTGAACAACATGTTTAAAAAACCTAACATCTCCGATGTTTGCAGAGTGCAATTCACAAATGCGTAGTGCCTAGATACACATCCCTCAGCTGTTGAAGTATCACAGACGTAGCTTCGACGTGCCAACCATCGTAGTGTTGGGAGGTGTGCATGCAAATATGATAACATAATCTCCTATCAATAAAACCATGATGGATTAGGAGGGGAATGAGGGTAGGGGAGCAAGGGAGGAAAAAGGAGGGGAGCAGATCTCCACTGAGGTAGATGTCGGGCCCTGCTGTAGCGATGATCATTACTGGAACTAGGCGATGGCGGCAGCGACACCATTGCATGGGGATTAAGTTGAGTGTATGATAAATATTTGTATTGTTAAAAAGAGGAAATTATCACAACATAGCGAATGGTTGTCAAATTAATTTAGAATACCCAGGGCCGAAACCAACTCTTGAGAATAATGGAAAACTACATCTAAACAAAAGGCAATGACTACTTCATCATAAACGGCAAACCAAAGAGTGGTGGGGGGGGGTAACAGAACAAGGCTAACAGAAAAACCTTAAACACAATCAATGGCTAATACTTAGCGACTTCCCCAACTGTTAAATAATGGACTTATTGGCTATCAAAATAACAGAGAAAAATCGTTGACTCAGTGGGTAGTGGGTATGTAGGACTCGGTAGGCAGCTAACTTCTAAAAATAACTTCTAAATACACTTATCAGTGAGTAAATGTGTGTGTGTGTGTGTGTGTGTGTGTGTGTGTGTCTCTCTCTCTCTCTCTCTCTCTCTCACACACACACACACACACACACAAAACGCCTTGCAGCACTTTCCAACAAAACACCAATGCGTCAGCTAAACTGGTAGAGCAATGTACTCTGCATTCTATACAAGAGGTAGTACGGTGAGCTCGAGCAAGTTACTGATAAATAAAAGAGAAAATAATTAACTAAAAAAATAAAATAATAATAATTAAATAAAAAATAACCACTCAAAATAAAAATAGCTTAAAAAATAATTGTACCATTTTCAAATGTATATTTAAAAAAAATAAACATTTATGATACCAAATCACCAGATTCATGAGAGATTTGGGAGGGGGTGGGGGGGGTACTTAATCGTGAAATAAATTGTACAGGAAGATTTTTGAAAAGAACATTACATTTAATAAATAATTTTTCAAAACATAACATCATCAATAAAAATGTATACATTTGAGTAACACCAATTTTCAGTCAATTATTTAAAATGAAAATAATAAAATTTGCATAGGAACGTTTTTCAAGAACTTTGGCATCAAATTTGGAGCAAAATGGATATTTAAAACAAACAAAATGATAGCATTAAAAATCTTGGAACAACACGAAAATTATTATCTTTTCTATTATAAGTACTTTACAATCGTCAAAAGGTAAATGGAAAAATAAGTTCTTTACTTCGTCAGCTTCCATGATTAAATAGGCTTTTCACAAAACTATAAAAATTTAAATTCTTATTCTCACTGTGAAATTATACACAGTTTCATTGATTAGGTATCAAAAAATGCCTTTCATTCCACATAAAACAAGCCACAATAAAAGAAAGAAGTTTCTTACTCTTTAGAAAAACTAAGGAGAACTGAAACAACTAATTATGAGTTCCAAAATACATGTTTTTCGTCGGGCACACAATTTTACGATGTGCAGGAAAATGTTATTTTAAAAGGCCAACACTTCACATCCAGAAAACTTCTAGTACACTGTCTGCAACAAAACTCTTATTTACGACTGTACATTTTAAAACTCTCTTAAGTCTGGCCCATGCCCTTCAAACAAAGGACTACTTTTTAATTTCTTTTGGAACTTCACAAACTTGGTCTTTTACTTGTAAACTCTCAACACATATTTCGGAGATTTGAGCATCATGAAAAGTGCATTAAACTGAAATGCTCTAAACTCTATGCCATCTTACTGCAATACTTCAATTTTTATGTCATCATACTGAATATCAGAAACCAAACTTAATTATGTTACATACTACTTATATTGTAAGATTACATATCGTTGACTACTACATGGTGGAGATCTGCATCAGGCTCCTCTGGGCCTATCTCCTTCTCACTCAGCAGCTACCTCGTATGCACGTCTGCTCTCTTCGGTTGATCAGCAACGACTCCTCTGCTCGGCCACGTCCCAAACGACCCTTGGCGTCACCCATGCTGCGGCGGCTAGGCAGGCATTAGCGAGAACACCACTGCAGCTTACCCCTTCCCTCACCAACACGCTGTGCAACCTCTACCTATGTCTTCCTCCTCGGGTACATTAGAGCTACACGTGGCCGTCCTTCAACCGTCCGCAACTCAGCGACTTCACGGTCACACCATCGCTCGCTGCCTGCCTTGCTGTGTCTTGTCCGGACAGCCGCGCTGTGCACGTGATCCACATCCTGTAGTCCAGCTGAACGAACGGAAACCCGTGCAAGCACCAACTCATGTCCGCAACATGCAAATTGCAGTTGTAGAATCATAACCAAGCCAACAGGCTATAAACTTGGTGAGCTTTTACAAAATTTGGAATAAAGCTACCAATCAAAATCAACCACAAACAAAACTAACAAATTACTGCCAAAAAGGTCCTAAGATAAAACTTACTAAACAAAACCAAATAACTGTTTTTAAAAAACAAACTATTAAAAATAACTGAAAATCCAAAACTGTCTACACTGTCAAAACAAAAACAAGAAGTGACCTGCATCTGAACAAAAAATAGGAAAATATACTCTCTTCGACAACAAAATGCTTAAAAGTACCTCCAAACCCACTCATAACAAAACAAATTAAACATTTACTCAAAAATTATCTTTACCAAAAAAACAGCTGTGCAACAGTATGATAAAATGATACAATTTTTATATGAATTTTCATTGCTCTTTGCAGACTAAACTGTATGTATTAATATATTTATGGTTACATTGTAATAATAAACATGAATTTTCATTGCTTTGTGACTTTCACTGTTCATCTTCAAACATTTTAGGGTGTCTTACATTATTATGTAATGTCCTACATTTTGGACCATGTATGTCTCACATTTCATTAAAAGCATCTGATAATGCTACTCGCGAATGGACGACATGCGATAATATTTTCTGTCGAGTAAAAGGTACTGTTACAATTTAATGTTTAAATACACACTGCCGGCAGACATTTTACAAATACACACATCAACTCCATTATGCGTGGCATTTTGTATAGTCAGTATGCTGCCATAATTCACAGTTTCATTTTAAAAAAAAAAAGGAAAAATAATGTACTAATGAAATTATTTTTAAATAATTTAGGTAAAAAGTACAATGCATAGCATAATAAGCTTCCTTCTTGTGCCATAGAGGCATATAAATTTAAGCAGATATTAAATAAACAAAATAAGACACATTCAATTGTGATATACAACTAAAATATATTGTGAAATCACATCACATCATTTTCTTGTCTGTATCAAAAAATTGAATCACGGCTAGGGGCTACAAATCATACCAAATCAGCAAAACTTTGGATCTATAATACTAATAATTTGCCAATGTGATAGTCATTCTATTATAAGAATGTTAAGTTTTGTTTTTATAAATAGAAAAAAAAGGTGAAAAAATGTAACAGTTCATATTTTAACATTGAATAGGTGCCAAGCAAATTTAAGTATAGGTGTCTACATAAGTTTTTTTACTAAAAGCTTAAATAGTAAAAAAGACTTGTGATCGTTAAATGTACTTAAATACATTAAGTTTGTTACGTTGGTTGTTACCAAACAAACGTGAAAGTCACATCTCAGTCTAACTCAGTTGAAATGCACCAGGTGAATTGAGAGCGTGCTGTATTAAATAAGAAAAAATGATTATTTTTTAGTTTCAGATTAAGTCTTCAATTTTATTTTTTAAATTTGCTGATGACACTTGTGCAATCTTCCAGACATGTATATTCGTGCATAGTTAGTTCAGCAATTCGACAGAACTGCGTCACAGTAATTCAGGACCAATGTAACTTAGTACTCAAATTGCGAGGCGTCCGCACGCTTCTCCTACATCGTGGCCGGTAGTACTTTGTACAATGACCAGAGGCAGAGACACGCAGCACACAGACTACATTGACCTTGCTACGTGCCTCCCCACTCCTCCCCTATCGTACTGTGTCGTAGCCCAAAATCCCTCCACATGTATCGAAGATGTGTTGCCGGTAACATTCTCAAACTTTGAAAACAAAAATTGCTTACAAACATATCGCAATCCCCAAATACTAACGCACATTCAATACGACTTCCAAAACTGCATCACACACCCCTGATAAACGCTCGAATTACAGCCATGAATTAAAACTGATAAGCTATTCCTGCTCCACGTGGCACCAAAGAAAAAGTTAGAATATATTACACTCACTTGCAAAAAAAAAGAATTTAACTATAAGTCTCAATTGAAAAAAATATTATAAAATCTATTTAAAATATAAATGTATCGCAATGTTACAATTTATTATAAGCTTCCTTGACCCCCCTCCCCCAAAAGCAATTTGGGATGTCAGAGGCTTTGCAAAGCATGTGTAAAAATATAAAGAATATTTTTAGTGGTGGATTGAGAAAAATCGAGTAGAGTCAACAAAGATTGACTTGTTATTTGAGTTGTGTTTTTTTTACAGCAGATTTCGAACTACTGAACATGTTATTCATATCAGGGTGCTTTTAGGTTATAAACAACATTATTCACACTTAACAAACGCCTTTTGTGTCTCACAAATCAAATATTTTATGCTGCTAAACTGCTAAAATTGCATCGGAATGAAAACAAAAACTCAGTTACATGCCTTGACACTTGGTTTATGTTTGTGATGTTCTGTTTTGATGAAATTTGATGGGCGTTATATTCATGATTTGGGCCATTTTGCTTCCCAGCCAGGGGTGGACACCAAATAGGTTGGAATGGACTATTAATTTGCTATAAGAGGGGGAGGAATTTATCAGGGGCATCAATTCACCGACAACATTATAAACAAAAAAAATCTTGAAGAAAAGTGATTGTTTTTCCTTGTACATAATAAATGGCATACAGTTAGATAATATATAAATAATATAGGCTCTTAGTTACTAACATAAACAATAGTTTAAAATTTTATTAACACACAAGATAAGTTGTAGACAATGACGGTAAACAATTGAAAAAAAAATGGCCATCTTATATTTTTTACATCATATTTTATTCACTGAATAAATTTAGTAGGAAATCTCACATATATGACTATTCTGCTATAAAAAAATGTTGACTATCTTAATTTCTATGTTGAAGATGGCGTGCAAATATATAAGTCAAGTGTGCGCGAGTTAATAAATTAAGAACAGCTGGTAAAATATTATTTACAGAGGCTTCTTTCGAACATAGCTTCGTAGAATTTTTTGAGGACACTTACACATTTATAAAATATTTTATATTCTATGACAACAGCACAATACCAATGCATCTAGCAGACAATGAGGGAAACGAGACAATCGACTTCTACACTTCCTAGCAGATGATGCCAGAAACAAAATGGCTGCCTGGTATAGCCAACCTATACATTTAAAATTTGTTATTATGGTGTCGCCTGCCTTCAATAGGCCCATTTAGTGATTCATTGGTTAATATGGTAGTGTCCACTCTTGATATACATACCTTACTTTATTTTCCCAGGGAAGCACTGCCTCTTTGCAGACACGCTGGGTGATATAAGATAACGTGACTGGTAACTTGCCAGGGTTGACAGGTATAGTCTCAGCACGACACAAATATGTACAACCATAGGACGTACAGTATTTAAACATGAAAAGTCTTTGTCTCATGGCATGTCACATCTTCAGCTGAAATATGCATAATGGTAAACTTTCATTAATTTTCTTATCTAATTGCAGTTTTGAAAACATGTGTTATAAAAAACAACTGTCAGCTAACAAAACTTTAAATGTGGACTGCTTGTCCACTCACCTGGTAGCGGCATGCTGATGGTCCAGCATGGAAGCTACCCTTCTACTCTACTCCTATAACAGTTTTTTTTTTTTTTTCAGTCAGCAACATGTGGCCTACATTACATTCCTATCATAATCATTCAGTTGTCTGCGACGAGAGGGAATAAGTAGCACTGTGAGTCACTCACCCAGGCAAAGAATTATTCATATTTATTTATTTTAAAAGGCTGAATTTATGGCATGTTACCTTCTCTTACACTTAACCATGTATTGTATAATTACATAAAACTGCCTAAGGAATAATAAATTAAGGGATTATTTATTTCATTAGTAATAACATTTACAGTATTATCAATATGTATTAAAAATATTAGCTCATAAATAGTTTGTAATTGTTGAAAGGATTCATTAAAATACTTTCTAATGTTGGCAACTCAACTTGTGAACCATTGTGGTATGTCAAAATAGGGTGACAGTGTATTGTCTCATGTATAAAGAGCCCTGTTTCATTTTCCATTTCCAATAGTAATCTTATAAAATATAAATGAGAAATATAATATACCTTCTACCTACATAAAATTACAGAAAATAAAAAGTAATGAAACATATTAATGACAGGCAGCAAATACAGAATTACAATTTATATGAAATTAATAACTAAAAAACCTCAAAAGGAGCTTATAATATTATGAAATAAAAATTAGAAATTAATGAAATTAGCATGAATGACAAGGCATGTAGTCTTCTTTTTCACTTTACCATTAATTTTATTATCTCATAGATCTGGCTAAAGAATATAGAATAAGTGGATGAAATAATGCAACAGTAAAAAAAATTGTGTTAACCATTTGTATAAAAATACCAACTCATAAGTAGTCCATAATTGTATAAAATGTAAGCGAGGAATACAATATACCTTCTAACTACATAAAAATGACAGAAAATTAAAATACAGGCAAGAAATACAGCATTACAATTAATATGACATTAATAACTAGAGTTGTTCCAATGCCATGTTTTCCAATACCAATGCCAATAGCAAAACCGATACCAATGTCCTTCGCACTGAATTTTAGAAAAAGTATTACTGTTAATAATACATTAAAAACACTTTTCCTGGACTCATTTAAATAAAGAAAATAATGTCTTAAAATACTGTATATAATTTATTGTAATCAGACACAAAATGCAAGCTGACCTAAAACTTTCAAACCTTCTGAAAATGCAAATAATATGACACCAAATGCAAGTTAAATTTTAAATGTCCCGCGCACACAATCAGCTAAGAGCACACGGAGAAGTTATCAATCGGGCAGTGTCATGTCTGTTGTTTTACGAGGGGATGGGGTGGTGGGAGGATGATCTCTCCACTCCGCTACCTGTTGGCGACACGCGACACCTTGCATGCGGGGCAAATGTCTGTCTTTTAAAGTAATTAATCATATTTTACTGCAAAGAAAACTTGTAATTTTGAGACACGACTGAGGCGATTATAATTTATTTATTCACTGTCTTTAATAATTAATCATTCAAAACCACGTCCTCTGTTTTTCCCTCTCATGAGTTCCACTGCACTCAGTTCGTGCTTACCTACCCAATATTAGGTGGCAAAAGGTGTTGAGTAGGTACTTACATATCATCAGTTTATTCAAAGATGCCTGTCTATTGAAATTAGTTAATATAAATCCTCCGATTTCCCCGCAAGAAGTTACTATAAATGAACACTTATAATACAAGTCGCTCAAAGTTCAAACAATTTTTTGTTGACAAGTAGTAGAGTATATTCTTTTGGGCATATAATTTTATTTGCAAAGATGCTGCCCTTCGAGTTAAATAAATATTAAGTTTTAAAGTCATGTTTATTTTATGCCAAATACAATGACACACCTACCTTATAGGATAAAAAAAAACTAAACACAAAAGAAAACATCTTTACAAATAATTCCTTGTTAAAATGTTTTGCATAACATTTTCAGGTGAAACCATTTGCTTTGAAATACAAGTGATGTTAGGTGCAACAATTTTGAGCGATGCATACCATATATACTTGTGTATAGTGCGCACTCGTGTATAACATGTACCGTGATTTTTGCAACACGTGCCAGGGAAAAAATTTTTTTAAATAAAATTGCACCAAAATTTGTGGCGCCCTGGTAGTAAGTATGGAACAAATTATTATTTTTTACATTAATGTGTGGTGATTGTGATATGTTTGGAAAATACTTTAATTAAATAACTTGGGTGCAAAAACCAAAATAAAAAAAATATGGAAACCTACTCCTCCTACTACTCAACATTTCCAGCTTCGTTTTTCTTTTTTCTCCTTTCTCCTTTTAGCAATGACCGGGTCCCTTTTTTTTTTTTTTGCAGTGCTAGAATGTCACACTACCCATATCTAAAAAAAAAAAAAAGGGGGGGGTCTCGGCCCTCCCCCCCCCCCCCCCCCACTTCTACGAACATGGCTCGCTAGCCTCTGCCATGGAAACAAAGAGGGATGGTGGAATTATCGACCAGAAACATCTGGGTGTTATTACAAGGTGGTGGGGGCTGTAAACACATGGCAGCTCTGGTTTTGTGGCGTGACAGGATGGCATTAGTTGGGGAGGGGTGGAACGGGGTTTCGACCTACACATAACTGAAGTGTTGCTGAGTGAGAAAGAGAGAGAAGAGAGAGGAGTGATGTAAGAGCGAGAGGTGAGACAACAGACAGTTCCACCACTTCCCTTAACATCCCCGGACAATTTATGGCTAACACTCACCCTTCTTCTTTTTTTTCAGTGTATAGCGCGTACCCCAAATTTATTTTCAGTGTATAGCGTGCACCCCAGAATTTTTTTCCTTGGTTTTGGGGGGGGGGGGGAAGTGTGCGCTATACAGGAGTAAGTATGGTATTTGTTTGTATTTTTCTTTTTCTTTTAATGTGCTGCGTATACAAACTGAAATACCGTAATTTTTGTGTATAAAGACAGCAATAACCTGACTTCATTGTCTACAACCGATACTAAAGTATCGGCCAGATACCATCGGGAAAAGGCAAAGTATTGGCCAATACAGATACTTAGTATTGGTATCGGAAAAACTCGATTAATAACTAAAATAAACATTATTATTAGAATAAAAATTTTTGAACTACAATATCAGGACACTTTATAAAGAAGAAAGAAAATAAATACTACTAATGATATTTTCCAAGTACATGATCTCGAAAGCCTAATATGGTTATATAAGTCATGTTTAAAGTTGACGAATTCTGCACATTAACAAGTAAACATTACGATGCCCATGCAACAGAAATGGTAGAAGATTCTGTGAAGGAGCATGATTTATGGGTGAGAATAGTCAGCTGATGAGATACTGTAGAGCGAGTGCCGAAGCATTTTTAACTAGGATGCTAAGTATTCAGGGCTTGTGTCAAGTGAAGACAGGATGTTGTAAGTACGGGTAAACTAGTCCCAAACTTCTTTCTTGGTAAACTGATAGGGTGCGAAGTTGTAAGGGTAGGGCATTGTGCCCATGTACATAGGTACACATTTACATTTATTGCTCAAACTCAATTTTAACTCAAAAATTTTATACTGAACTCGACTTGACTTTCAAACAACTTGGAATTCAACTTGACTCGATTTTCATACAACTTGACTCAACATGACTCGAAGCTGTAAAAATTAAACTTGGCCATCACTGGAATTCTTACATAAATTTAAAAAATGTAATTAACCATTTGTGCCTCCTATGTTCCAAATTGAACCTATCCAAACCTCGTGAGTATAGTTATTGGCCAATACATTGATAAGACTGCCTAGAAATAAGTATGATCTTGTAAAAGTATTTTATTTGAATGTGACTAAAATGTCATTTTTTTCAGACTTAACTGCAGACTTGTGAAACATTTTGTATTATGTATTATCTTATTTTATCTTACAGATAAAATAGCACGTAAACCTTGTTAGAAAACTTATAATGGATGAATCATTCAATTTTAAAAAATGCCTTGTATTTGTTTTAATGTAGACAAATTTTGAATTTTACCATTACAACTATAAAATGTTAATGTTACAAGTTAACTTAAATATGATTAAAAAATAATGCCACAATTTTATTCAGCCACAAATTAAAATGTCAATTAAGCGTCAAGAGAGACAGATGCATTCAGTCTCACACCATGTGGCTGCTGCGAATGCAAAGGAAAAGTTCACAACACAGTAACTCAAGTTCATGACGAACCAAACTACTCACAACTCTGCGACAACAACAACACTGGCCCACTTGTTCCAAACACACGCATACATCAGAGTACAGCTCCTTCACCTTGTTTACCTTCTTATACAGTCCTACCCAAGCTTCCTACCGTAGCAAAGAGGGCATAAACCCAGTCCAATAAAAACATTCGCACAAGCATCCACAGTTTGGGACCTGGTTGAAGACTGCCGCTTATCCGACATTTGGGAGGATTTTATGATGGCCACTAGCATGAACCTGCCTTTAAACCAACATACAGTGGCTCACATTAATATTAGGCCACCAGTGATTATCGCAGTGTCATGGCCTTACGTTACATTAGAAATAAAGATAAAACATAAGAAATAAACATAAAACATATTGCACAACATAAAACACAATCATTCTTGTGTGTACTTTAAATGAAATGCAACAGTAACCAATCTAATAACTGAATTAAGCAGTACAAGTTAATTAAACACAGTATTTTTTCCTCGTGTGCTGCATAAGCACTCCACTTTAATTTTCTGCCAGTTGTGGTGGATGCGTGGCACAGGCATCATGCATTGCGTTCGTACCTTGTATCATTCCTTGCACACGCTGTGCGCTGAGAGATTGTATTGGATAGTTCTGTTGGCTGCATCAGTCACGCAAATGGGGCGTAGGGGCAAGAATACAATCTTCGAACAGCGGTAGCTGATAATTTTTCTTTATGCAAAGAAGAAATTTCAATAATAAATTGTGGAGCACTTGAATCTGCTAAGGTAAACTGTCGGAGACAACATAACTAGGTTTGAGATGGAAGACAGAATGGATTCAATACCTCAAAAAGGACAGCCAAAGAAATTAAATGAAAGAGAATGTGTAGTAGTGTGGAAAATTAAAGAAAGATCCAAAAATTAGCGCTTGCGAACTTACCACGGAAGTACTCAATGAATGTGAAAGAACCTCCATCCAGAAACCACTTGACAAGTTTTAAGAGCAGTATATAATGGTAGGATACCAAGAAAGAAGCCTTTTATTAATGAGGTTAATAGAAGAAAATTACTTAAGATTGCGAAACACCTCACTGACGAAGCTGAAAGCTGGTGGAATGATGAGATTATTGCAGATGAGACAAAAATTATTGTTTTTGTTTCTGATGGCAGGGTAACAGTATGTCACAAGCCAAATGAGGAGCTAAAACCTGGGAACTTACAACTTACTGTGATACGCGGTAGGTAGAGGTAGTACGTGTCCGTGGAACAATGAAAAAGGAAGACTATCTCAACATCCTGAAAGCAAACCTACACAAGAGTGCTGAAAAATGGGTATTAGGAACATGTTTAAGTTCTACCAAGATTATGACCCAAGACACTAGTCATACATTTTCAAGAGCTAGCTTTTGTATTATATCTGTCCCAAAGTCTTTAACACACCTCCTCAACCACCTGACCTGAATCTAATAGAAAATCTTTGGGACAAACTCAAAATAAGACTGAGGACTTCTACCTATGTTTGCGTTTGAATGATGATTGCAGAATATTAATGTGGCGTACTTAAGCAGCATGAGAAGACAAAATCATATAGTTAAGTTGCATTGCTCATTTCCGTTATTGGCTACCGCTATATTTATTTTAAAGCACACGAGAATGATTGTGCAATATGTTTTATGTTTATCTTCATTTCTAATGTAACATAAGGCCATGAAACTTGTAATAGCCCCTTTTTTTTATGATGTATTTTCGAATACCTATGACTGTAAAGTCATATGTTTATTCTAAACACTTGTGTATCTTTTGTTTTATATTATGTATAATAACATAACATTGTGTAGTAGGGTCAAGACCATGTATATGAGGGTGCTGTGTTAATTCTTTTGCATTAATATATGTGCACTTAAAGGATCTAGTAGTGCATCAAATATCAATATGCCGCCCGTACCATTTGAGACTTTAGTCGAGTGGTGTACTGTTTGATTATTGTTTAGTTGGAAGAGGGCCTACGTGCTCTCTGGTAAGTCAAGTGATGATGAGCCGCATAACTGACCACGTGACAATCAGTGAAATCACAAGTGCTTGTGCAACATCATGTGAGGCTAAGAACGATGTGATTGGTCGAAAGTAAACTCTCATCAGTGGTGTGGGGTGAGCTCCCTTGCCTTGCCCTGGAGGACGAGCAAGGAGAGATCATTCTGTATGGTATGGACCAAGTGGTCGGTGATGAAGTTCTGCAGTGAGGCAGAGGCCTAATAATGTTGTAAATAGTTGTACAAAATAGGTATGTAGTAATTGAATATATGTTACTCATTCACTGTTAACCTCTGTTGGTTTCATTCAAATGAATTTGTTCAGGAAACCTGTATTTTGAACTCTTGTGGGTAAGAGGATACTGCATGGGAAGAAAAATTGGGTGTCATGTGGGGTCCTGAGATAATAGCGATGGTTGAGATGATTGTCATGGAGCGGCGAAAATTTAGTTAACCTGGGAGGTGGAGGACTGGATGCGAGACTGCAACGAAATTGTTTACTCAGCTGCGGAAATGGAACTTTGGGCAGTCCGGGAGCAGATAAGTGCGTGGCTGAGGCAAGGAGCTGCGTATCTACGCAGAGTGACTTGCAATTACAAGAGGTGCGGTGAGAGAAACAACCAACAGCGCGGGTGTTCGTTGAACAGGACGTTGCAGAAGCCATGAAGGGGAGCAGAAGAGGCAGAAGACAGTGGGCCTGCAGTCTTCTTTTCTCACACCCACCGAGGGATCCACATCTCGTCGACAGGGCAACAGTAACTTAAAGTAGGATATAAGGTATATTGTATGATAGGTGATTAGTTGTTGTCCATATTGCACTCTCTGTTTAGAAGCAACGCCACCACTCCAAGCCATCTTGATGACGTGCAATAGGTAACTAGTGCAGAGGAAGGCGACAATGAGGAGTACATTAACTTGATGGACGCCATCAAATTAGTTTGACAGGAACAAAAAGGAGTTAAAAGCTTTCATCCACTTAGTTGAATCGGCTTTCGAACTCGTCAATCCTTCTAAACATGGACAGTTTTTGAGATTCATCAAATCACACATTGTAGGTGATGCGAAAGATAAACTTTTACACAGGCAGGGTACAGGTTATACTTGGCGATGCTTGAAAGCGATTTTGCTGGAGAATTACAAGGAAAAGAGAACGTTAGACCTCTATGTCGGTAAGCTATTTAATGAAAACAGTCACAGAGCAAAAGTATTGTCAGGTGGGGCGATGGAGTAGATGGGTTAGGTAATGTTTTGCGAGATGCAGTGCTGAATGACTGCATGTCTGTTTAGTGGATACCGGGTCCGACATCACTCTACTTAAGAAAGAATTATTATCTACAGAGTTAATAATTTTACAAATAAGTAAGTTACTGCTAGCGTTAGTGGTTTAGCAATGAAGGAGATGGAAACAGACGGAACATTAAAAGTGAATTTTGTGTTTGGAAACAGAGAAATAGTACATACCTGTCACATAGTATCGGAGTGCCCAAATGCGTATATAATAGCAAAGGATTTATTGAGCTTAATCGGGGCTGAATTAGACTTTGATGTGGGAGAAATGCGGGTAAACTGGAATGTAGTTTTTTTTAAGGTGCGCCCCAAGGTAAGATGAAAGGGCAGTTAGTAATCCCACCAAGGTGCGAAAAAAATTGGGCAAATAAACACTAATAATGTAGGAGTTGGATTAATAAAGAAAGGAGAACTAGTTAAGGGAGTGTATTTAGCAAACAGGTTGATGGAAGAAAAAGAGGAAAGATGTACATGTGCAGTCATGAATATTAATGACGAGGAGGTAAAATTAGAAATTCCAACAGTAGAAGTGGACATGACGCTGGTACAAAATAGCTATGTAGTGAGTGTAGGCAATAGATAAAACCATATTTGTTTACTAAATACTGTCTTAAGAGTGGAACATTTACAGGTACAGAAGAATAAAGAGCTAGTAAAATTGTGTCACGAGTACAACTATATATATATTTTTGTCAGGAGATAAGTTAACTTTTACTGAAACAGTTGAGCATGAAATACCAACGCCGCCCGATGCAAAGCCTATCTATACAAAGCCATACTGCATACCTGAAGCGTACAAGGCAGAAGTGGATAGACAGGTAAGGTAAATTGTAAGCAGACGACATAATTAAGGACAGCAGAAGCCCGTGGGACTTGTCTATTATAGTTGTACCAAAGAAAATTGATGCTAGTGGTGAACAAAAATTCAGAGTAGTCTTGAATTTACGTGAAATCAATTAGCAATCACAGAATGCTATAATTCAAATGCCCGTCATAGTGGAGATATTAGATAGTATAGGGTAAGCAAAGTCTTTTACCACCCTAGATACAAACAAAGGGTATTTGCAGGTGAAAATAAGGAAAGAAGATAAGCCAAAAACAGTATTTAGTACACCAGCTGGACATTTTGAAACTAAACATATGAGGTTCAGAGTAAAAAGAGCACCTACCACATTCACTAGATTATTTAACAGTGTTATCAGGTTTAATTGTCTTGAAATGTTTGGTCTACTTGAATGACGTGATAATATATGCCCAGTCAGTAGCAATACACAATGAGAGACTTAGAGAGGTGTTTTCTAGGTTTAAGGAACATAATCTGAAGTTAAGGCCAGACAAATATACATTTTTAAGGACAGAAGTCACATATTTGGGACATGTAATCAGTGAGCAGGGAGTATAACCGGACCCCGAGAAACTTGCTCAAGTTAGAAACTATCTCCATCCCAGATCTGCCAAGGAGATAAAAATATTTAGTGGTTTAGCCTCATACTATAGACAATTTATCCTAGATTTCAGTAAAATTGCCAAACCCCTCTACAACTTAGTGAAAAAGGATGTAGTTTCTGAATGAGCAGAAGACCAGGAAGAAGCCTTTAAACAATTAAAGCAGAGACTTATTGAGTACCGAGTTTTATAGTATGCAATTTTAACAAATTTTTTATATTAACCACAGACGCAAGCCAGTATGCCATAGGTGCAATTTTATCGCAGGAAGAGTTGGGGAATGACAGGCCTATAGCATATTCGAGTAGAACATTAGGGAAAGCTGAGGTGAATAATTTCATGACAGAAAAATAAATGACAGCAATAGTTAGTGGAATTAAGGCTTTTAGGAAGACATTTTACAGTAGTTGCAGATCATAAACCATTATAATATACATTTTCGACATCAAAGAGCCGAGTTCGACTTTTGCGGTGGCGGCTCAAATTAGCGGAATATTCATTTGAAATTATATATAGGGCAGGAAAGACTATTCATCATGCAGATGTGTTAAGCATAATTCCTACGGAAGTAGAGCACGGCAAAAATAGCAGTAATGGAAACAACTTAATGTGTTGCAAAACATGTCAGCCAACGACCCAAAGGACAACAGTAGTGACGTGGAAGGAGATGAGGACCAAGGACAAGTCAATGTCATTAGTGACTCATGTAAACTACTACTACTTAAGGAATTTCATGGCTCACCAATTGGGGGGCACTGTGGTATTACACGCACGTTAGAAATAGACTTCAATATTATGTACAGTGGCCAGGAATGAAAAAAGACGTAGAACGATATATTAGCAAATGTAACTCTTGCCAGAGAAATAAATTAGACAAACCATACACAAAAGTCCCGTAAGTTATTAGAGACGTTAAATCAGTAATGTGGGGAAAATGCAGCTTGGATATGGTAGGCCCTTTGACAGAAACAAAGGATGGAAATAAGTATATTTTAACTTTTCAGGAATTGTGGTCTAAATTCATTGCGGCTATTCCGATGAAAGATCAAACCACAGATACGGATAGAGAAAATTAAGACAACAGCTTATCATCCTCAAAGCAACGGATTGTTAGAGAGATATCACAAGGTTTTAAGGGAATATCTATGACACTATCTCTAGGAATCAGCTAGATTGGGATAAATGGTTGGCAGATGCTACGCTTGTCCAGAACAGGACTCCGAGCACGTCAACTAAATTATGCAGTTTGTATTATTGTATGGTACATTACCAAATATTCCAGGGTTATTGCAAAAGGAGCAGATTGAAATAGTTAATGTTGAGTAAGGTCTGGTGAAGGAGTAGAAGCTACAAGAATTGTATACACTAGCGAGAAGGAATTTAACTACCAGTAAGGAGAAAACAAAACAAGAATATAATAGGAAAGTGAATGGTGTTAAAATTACGTAGAAATAGAATTACTAAGGTGCATGCAAACCGTCTGAAGCTGTACATATGTAAAGAATAATAGCTAATAGTTACGTGATTTATGATGCTATGATAATATAGTGGCTTGAATATTCTGAGTGCTGGTAATAGTGTGTGTTTTATGTATAACTTTTACTGTATAAAAAATTTTCAAGAGACAAGGTGAAGTTTAGGTTAGATCTACAGATTTGTTATGAAAATGTTAGTAGGTTTATACGAGATTCAAAATTATGCAATATAGAAGTAAGGTGAATAATTTGTAGGAACGTGGACAAAAGGGGATAATGAGTCATATATTTTCCTGCTTGAAGATAAGATGGGGTAGGATGAGTCAGTTGGTTGGAAACTCAGTGTACCGAATTTACACTCTAATGTACACAACACACAATCACAGATCGAGGTTCAAAGTTACGAAGTGAAGTAAGCAAGTTTTCACTGTACACGGAGATACGAACTCTGAAAAGCGACCTTGCGCTAGACAAACATTGTGACTTAATAAACAGTACTTTGAAGTTAGATTTAAGTTAAGAGTCGATAGTTCAAGGATATAACTTGTAAAACAAAAACAAATTTTTTTGGCAGATGGCAGCTCAGGTCCTTCTCATTGTTTTTGCATGTGCTGTAGCAAGGACAAATTCCATAGACATACAGTTGAGAGCATTGGATGATGCATCCGGTTTATATGATGAGTTTCAAGGTGAAACTAAACTGTTACAATACTGAGTGACATTTAGTGACCTACATGAATATTAGTGAACTCTAACGAATTAGGAGACAACTTAGGCATTATGTCACGATGACTAAAGCATTGTGTAATAAGGAAGAACTTGAATACAATAATAAGTAATTATGTACTAATACCATTAATAAATTGAACAAAAGGCTGGAAAAGTGTGAAAAAACTAAAATTATAATAGATGAATTAATAGGGGTAAGTGAGAGATAGAGGAAACAATCTGTGTGGCCTTTAAATATATTGGGACAAATCAGTAGAGTATTATTTGGTACTTTAGATGAGGAAGATGCAACTTATTATAATAATAAGATATCACCGGTTGAGAAGAAAAAATTTAATTTTTGCACTTAAGTAAGGAACAGATCACGGTCGTAAAATCCACACTCACCATGATTAACCACACCATTAGAGTTGTAGCGACAAATTAGAAAAGGTTATACGAAGGGTTAGAAAAACTAACCCAGGAAGTAAACGTCAGAAATGCTAAGTTTCCAAATGCCATGTCCCAGCAGAATTTGAAAATCTTGGTAAATGAACTTTTAGCCATACTTAATATAGAAATTGAAATGGCGAAAGACCAGTTTGAGGATTTATTGACAGCAATTGTAGATGCTATGAAAGGTAAGTTGAATCCACATGTTATATCACCTTCACAAACATTAAAACATTTTAAGTAAATTATTCTAGGAAATCTAATATAATTGGAGCTTCCTCTGAGCCATCATGGAGTCGAATTAGCAAAATTAATTAACTTAGTAATGTTGGAAATTTACAGTAATAAGGATATACTTTGTTATGTAATTAAATTACCTTTGACAGAACATTTAATATTTGACACTTGTAAGGTAATTCCACTACCAATACCGTCTAAGTTAGGAGACAGAAATTACATATTTATCAATACCAGTCATGAATACCTTTTGATGGAAAAGGCCAAGCAATACTATGTAAAAACGTCCTTAGAATAATTCGCAAAATACAAGGTAGCATCATAAATGTTACTAATATGTAAACAAATGTTCCCTCTGATCTTTATGTATGATAGTGGCAAGTGTGAAGCCAAATTACTAGGAGACCCATAGGTCATTCGAAATTACTGTGATAGACGTGTAATTAAGTTACATAAAACCTTGTGGATACTCCTGTTTGGAAATGAATGGCTATATGTAGTGCCCCAAGGACAAAAAGTTACCATTATATGCAATAAAGCAGAGCCTTTTGTTGTAAAGATTGAGAATGGAGGAAAACTTAAATTCTTAGAAAATGTACACATGTATTATTCACATCAAATACTGAAGTAATTAGTAACAGAAGTTCTAAAAATATTGTTATAAATCTCCCTGATTTTGATTGTTGGGAAATCATTCCAGATAAAATTTCAGAGAAAGATATAAAGATGAGTGTTTCACTTAAACCTATTATCAGCCAACCAAAATGATCTACATATAGCCAGTCATAAGGTGGAAGAGGTGGAGAAGGAAATTGAACAAGAAAAATGGAAAGTATCACACAGTAATATTACTTTTCAATTAACGGTTTCATCATATATTTTCGCTGGCATTACCACTTTATTCTTATTGTTATGTTTATGCAAGAAATGTGGATGTTGGAAATGGTTTTGGAGTAAAGTGTTTACATTTTTGGATGATGATGTAGTTGCAAACGATGTGCCTCCTTATGTTTTCATCCATCAATTGTAAATCATGTCGGTTCTCCAACAGTGGTGACATATAAACCAAATGAACGATCACACTCAAACTCAAGTGATTCCAATGAATTGACTGAACAAGACAGTCATCGAGTATACTCACTTAGGAAATAATATTTGCTTTTAGAACGATACTGATAACAATGTAGTAGCTTTATGAAATTAAGATAAGGGAGATTTGTATGAAATTTCATGTGATTAGGATGTTAGTTCTTTTTCAAGGGGGAAGGTGTAATAGGCCTTTATTTTCTGATGTATTTTCGAGTACCTATGATTGTAAAGTTATATGTTTGATTCTAAACACTTGTGTACCTTTTGTTTTATATCATGTATAATGTAATGTTGTGTAGTAGGGTCAAGACCATGTATATAACGGTGCTGTGTTAATTATTTGTCATTATTATATGTACGCTTAAAGGCTCCAGTAGTGCATCAAATATTAATATGCTGCTCCTACCATTTGAGACTTTAGTCGAGTTGTGTACCGTTTGTTTATTGTTTAGTTGGAAGAGGGCCTACATGCTCTCTAGTAGTAAGTCATGTGATGACGAGCCGCGTGACTGACCATGTGATATTCAGTGAAATCACGAGTGCTTGTGCAACATCATGTGAGGCTACGGACAGTGTGATTGGTTGAATGTAAACGCTTATCAGAATGCAGTGGGGAAAGCTTCCTTGCCATGCCCAGGAGGATGAGCAAGGAGAGGTGATTAGATATGGTATTGTAGTGGACACATAAGGGCCGCACACGACTGGTTAATGTACAATACCTTTCGTTTGAGACACCTGTTTTCATAACATGAGCGACCTAACCTAGTGCCATAAGAGTATAAATAGGAGATGCAAGGGACCACTCCCCCCCCCCCCCCCCCCCGAGTCACCAGATGGATTGATGACAAACTATGTGCCGCTGTAGAAGCGAAGACGAAGGCAACCCACGTCACTGTCTAAAGGAGCTCTAGGCCTATCAGCAATCTGCAAATTATATGGTGAGCATTAATTCAGTTGGCAGTTAGGTGTCATTCTCTCTTTCGAGGATTCATTCATCTCAACTTATCAGATCTCTAATTACTGGCAAGGTTAGGGAAATCAACGCCTACGAGAGTTAACGCGATTGTATTGTAATTGTTCCATATGTCTACGTGTATTAACTTGGTTGTATCGTAATTGTTCCATAAGACTGTAACAGTGTAAATTGTAAGGAATCATTCTCCTATATTGTTTTATGTCTTTAGCTTTTGAGGTTATAATAAAGGAGCTTTATAGTTGAATTCTACCTCTTAACCCCCGTAATGACCCCTTATCCTACAGTGACCATATTGTGTAGAGACTAGCTCAGTATATTAATTGGTCTGAGTAGAAGTCAGCAGGGAGGATAAGGAGGCTTGTTACACTGGTGGAGCGCCTAATGATACACCTCGTGCTTATGCGAGTAGGCAGTTCATAGAACTACAATTAAAAAGTATAACTTCTTATCTTTCACGTAATGCAATAAGCAGAAATAAAAGCGACAGTGATACAAGCGATCACGAAAGGAGTAAGTGTAACAATATTTTAAACTAAATGAGTATAGAGTCCGGTGTTAAATTATTGCCAACACAGCAGTGAAATAACTGAAAATCATAAAATAACAATGTGAGCGCGTAGCAGCTGTTAGCTTCCCTGCGGCCAAGGTGTGCAGTATGCGTTATTGAGGTAGGTTAGTGCACCAGCACAAGTCAGCAAATCACGCAGGAGACCTTGCCAGCCAAGAAGCACAACGTCAGTAGCCTACCCCGCTACCTGTAGAGCCACTTATAATTGTTTCCTTATAGTAGTAATGCATGTAACAGCTTGTTTCTGCATGTGGGACACCCTGTTCCCAAATAAGCTAAGAATTCTCCATTTATTGTGTGGGTGTGTGTTTCGGAGAATTTCTAAATTCTGTAGTCTTCTAAATGTAAGTTAGACTAAGTGCACTGCACCAATTACACTAAACGACCCACGCTAACATGCTATCATGAACATAGAAAATAGATCTACCACACAAAACATAAGAAAATTAGTTAAAACACTGTTGCTGGACTTAGGCAATGTAAAACGTTCTGTAGAATTACATGAACAAATTAACAAATAAAAATACCACTTCATACACATCAATGACAGAACAAATTACACCACTTGAAAACACGTCTCTATCAACACTTAACGAACCCTACACAAGCAGTTATTTGACACCTCACCCTCGCCAAAAATTTCAAACAACACAAACACATTTAATTTCTATTCCTGCCACGACCACAAATTAACCTACACAAACACCTCAAACAACAAACCAAATACACGTAGTGATACCAGACACACACCACATTCCCACATTCACAGATGAAACTCACGAAAATGTTGAGGAATTTTTAGACACTTTCAATGCCGTAAGTGAGCTACATAACTGGACAGAACTAAGAAAAAGGTGGCATTTAAAGTTTTACCTCCAACGGACAGCCAAAAGAACATACGAGAATTTATATTACGTCAGTGCGCAGGAAATCTCGTGGCAACAAATTGCAGATAAATTATTACAGACATTCAGAAAACTCGGAACACAAGACCACTACAGACAGCTATTACAAACAACACCCAGATCAGAGCACACTAGTGCACATAGAAAACCTAACATTTTATAAGAACAAATACAAATCACAATTACCAGAGTCAGAATTTGTGAAAATAATTTGGACCTCTCTGTCGCCAGCCATTGCAGATAAACTTGTGCCGTTCGAAAGCGATACATTGTAACAGCTAATTCGGAACATTAAAAAAAACATCGAGCTGAGTATGTACAGACACCAACAGACCATTGAACACGAGTCACAAAACCCACACCATATCAAACTACAAGAGGTGATAGCTATTTTAATACAACAGTTAGACACGTTCAAACACACAAACAAAAACATGGCACCATGCCAAAGTCCTGTGATTTACACTGAATTCCAATCATTACCACCCTCACCCACCACCCACAGAAACACACACATTCAAACAAGGTAAAACCGCCCCATGGTAATTGAATGAACACAGAGAAAGGAAACATACAGACATCCACCACACCAAGGCCCCTATAAATACCACGCTCACACCCAGGAAGGCTCCTTAAGGGCACAGAACGAAAATCACGAACGGCCCCTCACTACAGTGAAAAACGTGCTCCCATCACCCAGGAACATTATCAAAGACAGGTTTGTCAACTCCATCCTCGAACTAACCGAAGCAAAAGAATTTAAAATATAGTTAGAGCAAAATATAGACAAGCCGATAGCAACTAGGCCGCATAGAATAAGCCCCAAAATTTGTGATGAACTACTTAACCAAATTAAAGACATGGTAGAAGCAGGAATAATCGAGGAAGTGGATTCCCTCTATTCTGCGCCGAGCTTGGTTGTGGCTAAGAAAAACAGAGGTTTAAGATTTTTAACAGATTTTCGAAAGCTAAATCAATATCTAACTAGAATACAATACCCACTACCCCACACAAAAAACATTCTGAATGCGCTACAACAATCTCAATACATTACTAGCTTAGATTTGTTTTCAGGCTTCTATAGTATTCCAGTAAGATGGCAAGACTGCCATAAATTAGCATTTACAATTGACGGGGTAGGTTTATTTCAATATAAAAGATTGCCAATGGGTCTCAGCACCTCCCTCCAATATTTCCAGACATTTATTAACAAATTACTAGGACCCCTTAGGTGGACAGTTGCCATAGCTTACATAGACAATATTTTTATTTTGAGAAACTCATTCGAGGAGCATTTAGCAAATATTAAAAAGATCTTTGAGCGACTACGCATGTTTAATGTAAAGGTCAATATAAAAAAGTGCACATCTGCTGAACGGACGGTCAGAGTTCTAGGACACGTAATTACTCCACAAGGCATAACCACCGACCCACAGAAAGTTAGTGCCTTAGAATGCATGGCGGCCCATACAACAATTAAATTATGAATGTTCTTAGGAATGACATCCTATTTGCGAAGATACATCAGAAATTAAGTGATTATCGCACAATCGCTAATAGAATTAACAAAAATTAATATTACTTACAAATGGGAAGGAGAGCAGCAGAAAGCATTTGAACAACTAAAGCACCCGTGCTGCAAAAAATTGATGAGAGCAAAAATATCATCCTCGCATGTGACGCAAGCAACGACACAGGAAGACCTGACCTCGAAAGAACGTAGTATTATTGCCTTTGCATCTAAGAAGTTAGCCCTAAATGAAAAAAAATTAGATTGCTACAGAGAGAGAGCTTGGTGCAATACGCTATCTTTGCAACCACTTTAGGCAGTACCTATATGGTAGACATTTTGTAATTGAGACGGACCGTGCCAGCTTAAGATACCTGCGATCGATGGCTGAACACAACATTAGGATCCAGAAATTGGCCATAGCATTGAGCGAATACGGCTTTGAACCACACATTATAAAAGGCAAACTCAATACACTTCCAGATGCCCTAAGCTGCATTGCAACAAACACTAACATGCCAAAACAAACAATCACACTAAACAACACGAATTACACAGTGAAAAAAAGACAAGCTAGACTGCACATCACTATATAGAGCTATGGCTGAAAGCATATTACAAAACCCAAACAAAGAAAACAAAATTAAGTCGGGCATTAAACACACAGTGAACAACTGGATAGATATCAAACCATTCTTTAAACACAAATCTCAGTCACAAGATAAAACAAATGTTGCAAAAGCCATAGTAGATAATAAAATATTCCCTATTTATGCCATCTGCAAAATTCTCACAAACTTGTATCAAGTTAATCTCCAGGTGATAATGGAAAATACACCTAACAAAATCGAAACACATTGCATAGAACTCCTGTTTAGTTGCACCATCATAATATTGAACAATAATGGCATCACACACTTCTTACCCACCTACAATCACGAACAAGAATATGTCAAAATTGACGATGACACTTTATTACACTTATGCCCAATCACCATCAATACATCACCCTTTGCAGGTGAATGTGAAAAGGACCTGCATATCAAAAATTTAAAATGGCAGTGGAAAACTCAGAGTCAGCTGACACAAAATACCGTTGTCTCAGTCACTGCTATGCCATGGCAGCAAATTGACAAATATTTCTTAAAATAAACACGCCACAAGGTACTGAAAAGTTGACACTCGTCCCACAAGTTTACATAAATGAGATAATTCAGGCAAACCACGATGCTATTTTTGGAGGGGGACATTTCGGGGCATTCAAAACACTAGAAAAATAAAACAGGCATACTATTGGGACACTATGACAGCAGACGTAAAAAAACTATGTCCATGTGTGCGAAGTATGTCAGCAAACAGTCACCCAATAGTAAACCGGCGGGCAATTAATGCCAATCCCACCTCAACCCTTCTTAAAACGTGGACTCTGGATGCAAAAGGGTCCCTACCCACCACCAAACGGGGTAAAAAATATATTTTAGTTATGACTGAGTACCTTAGTTGCTATGTAGTAGCTCAACCAGTAAAATCAATAGATGCAGCCACCACAGCAGAATTTATCAAACAAGTTATACTACAATTTGGGTACCCAGAACAAATACTCACAGACCATGGTGCAAGTTTTCAAAATGAACTGATCAGCCAACTACTTAAAAGCCTGGGTGTTAAGAAACTAACAACCATGGTGTACAATCCACGATGTAACGGGCTTGTAGAGTTGACAAATCGCATCATTGGGGAACAATTGGTAGCATGTGCCAATACTGATCCTGCCAACTGGGACCTCTACGTAAATTTTATTACGTTTAATTACAATACTAGCACAAATACAACTAAATACACCCCTTTTTACTTGTTTCATGGTGTAGAAGCAGCCTTACCAGCACAAGTAATGGCTAATCAATACTCGCAACGAGCAAACGATTGGTGCGCAAAATTATTACAACACTGTCAAAATGCAACAGTAAACACAACACAAACAGAATCAATTCAACAAAACACATAAACCCTGCACCCTACGCATTAACGACTACGTATGGTTAATAAACAGAGGACAACAAAAGGCTCTGACACATCGCTTCCATGGCCCCTTCAGAGTAGTCGATATTTTAGGCTATACAACAGTACAAATCCAAGTAAATAAGACAGGCACACCAAAGTACAATACAGTGTGTACACGTCACACCAAACCTGCATTTACACACTAACTTAGTAGTGTTCCTTGTGAAAGAAAATATTTTATGTGTATTACTAGTGTTCAGTGTTTTTTTATTTGTTATGTTTATATGTTACAGTATGTATAACAAAATATGTGGGGGAAAACAGTCAAACAAGCACTGCTGTGAGAGTCGTTGGGATGTCGCCAAGGCAGCTGGCCATACCGCAACTGGGGCATGCTGACAGCGCGCTGGAATTAGCATGTGCATGATACAGAAGGGACCAAGCAACGCGAGGCATCTGTCAATGTTCCTAGCTACCGGCACAACAAGCCGCTACTGCAGCAGCAACCAGGCATGGAGACGAGCACCACGGCTGCCAACTTTACTGCCGAGCAGCACCGCAACAACAGCAGAGAGGTGTTGTCCACCTACCCATCCACCCCCTACCAGATGCAGTTGGCAGCACTAGGCAGGCGTGAGGCATGCCTTGCGCATGCGTGCTGCCGCCGCCATGATGATTCCGATCAATGGCCCAGAGCGAGAAGAGGAGTAGGGAGTAATGGCTGCCAACCCTTGCCTGTGTGTCAAGTAGCAGATCAGCAAGAGTCCTGCAGCCACTTTCTGTTGGTGCCAATGCGCTGGCGAAAGGTGCACCCTGCACATGCGTGCCAACATTGCCATGGCAGTGCCAACCACGAAGCGAGCTGCTACCAAGGAGTGGGGAGCCAGCTGAGCTTGCTGTGTGATCAAGGTCACTTCCACAGTGTGCATTGCTCTGCATGCACACAATTACTATCACACCACTCGCACGAATCACGCTATGCTATTACACTTCACTACCCCACCCGTTTTAATAAGGAATATGCACACGTCGCCAGTGATGGACAACATTAGAACAAACTGAACAAATAGAAAAATATTGATTATATGTAGGTAATCACCAACTGTGTACTCTGAGAATTACCTGTCAAATGAATAACACAGTGCAGCCATTGCTGTCTAATGTTGATGTCACACAGCTATGCGATCTCCGAGCACCCACTGTACCCCTCCAGCAAACTGTGATACTGGTGCACTGGTTAAACCAGCAATCACTCCATTTACAACAACTAACACTTGCTGCTGGGATACAGTTTTACAACATTAGTTCAGCACTTGATACAAACTGGCAAATTAATCATACACAATTGCCAGTCCTGCCAGCACTTCATCCAGGTTACCCATATGGAAGATTTAGAGATAACAGATAATTTTCTGTGTTGGAGCCAGCACAATATGATTACATCATCACAGTGGGCATAATCAGTTTCTTATTAGTCATTATTGTTATTATGTATATTAACCTACTTAAGTTGTCTTTTATATTAACTTGCACAACAACATCAGAAACCATTCCATACACACACAAACACACATATTAAGGATTACCATAATCATCAGGACCACGCAGCAGAAGGAAGAGGTGTAAGTATTGGGTGTACACATGGTAAAGTAATAACGCACCATTAATGTTGAAGACAAAGAAATAGTTGCATTACAAACAGACATAGAATATATGCCCTTAATGAATAACTGCTAATAGGTTCCTATCGAAAACAATAAACCTAAATTGTCAATATAAGACCAACAGGTTTATGAATAATGGACAAAACAAACAAAGAAATGGGCTTTTAACGCACACAAATGACTTAGTTTATTATGTAAGGGTTTTCACTGAAATAAATTTCAGTATAGAGTGAAGTTACTTAACCAATGGTAAAACTGAAGTGCCGGCAATAAACCCAATTAATAGTGTGTATAAGTATGTATATAACTAAAATGGGCTACAAGCTAAAAATGAGATTTTAAAATAAATACCTCATTAAACATATAAATGAAAATGTAATCAACATTTTTCAATGAATAATAATTTAGTAAGACATAGCTAATACTATGTACGATAACTATTAATTTCCATTCCAGTGTAGGTACAAATATGTAATAATAAAGAAACTTACAAAATTGTATAATTAAGGTAAATAAGATATTCAGACTGTAAAAATAATTATAAGAAAAGTGTTACTCTAGTAGAATTAAGATACTAGCAATAAGTTTTAATTGTATTAATATCAATGAATCAAGTGTTGTACAAATTTCTTCATTGTATAATGTAAAATACGGTATAGATACCAGATCAAAGACAGTGAAGGGTGGCCTACAACCATACTGACTGAAAAGTTAAAAATGTTGTGTGAACTCCAGATACAAACAGTATAATAGTGATCAACAAAAAGACACTGTAAACAATGCGCCGAAAAGTGTTGGAACAGTTCCAGTACTATCCATAAAACTACGAAATAATGAACAGTAAGCACAAGCCTATTCAAACGAAATTACCGCCACAGGCGAAAATATAAAATAAGTTAACATATTGTTCTTGTCCCATCATAATGTGTGATATTGTAAATAATTTTATTAACTTGTCATGTCATAAGTAAGAAAGCAATTGAAACTCGCAATCAAGGTTAAAATGCTATTGCAAAATTGTTAACGGTTGCCATATGGCACCGCAATTTGTTCACATCACAATTAATAAGAAAATGTAAATTGTTCAAAAAGGGTCATAATGTTTTGTACTTATCTGTAACCGATGTATATGGACGTATGTATTAATCCTAGCTGTAAGAAATTGCAAATTATAAATTAGTGCAACGCCGCATAATGGCAAAAATGCCAGCTCATTAGTAAAGTAGCTACACAAACAAAGACGGCACAACCACCTAGTGCTACCAACCTTGGAGCGCAGAAATAGTTTTGTACTAGTAATAACTTATCTACATAAAATTAAGCATGCTCTTAGTTCAAATATTACCATTCACAACAGTCACAGTTAATGATAACAACTGTTTCACACAGTTTTACTAGCGGTAATATTTCCAAAAGGCATACAAGTAATAAGTTTTAAGAATTATTTCCCTAGCACGTTGTGAAACAAAATAATACCACGAGCGCACGCAAATTTCAAACTCCCTCTAACCCATGTCCACCATCTAGTAATGGGGGAAAACGTGCATAGGCATAAATTTAAGCAGGTTAAAACTATAAGAGGAAATGTCAATTGTATTATAGTGTTATAATTTCACATAACTTCATATTTACCTGCCTTGCCAATAGTAAATAATTTTTACTCCCAGTACTGAACACGGTCTTACGCTTTGTAAAACGGAGACTCAAAGTTAGCATTCCACCTACAACACTGCCATTAAATAAAATTGTGTGGCTACCATTCGTCAATGAGATTGTTATCAGTGCCTGAGCTCCTCAGTTCAACACTGTGAACAATGTTCTTCAAGGATGTTATGAGCGGATTCATGAACCAAGAGACTTAATGCTGCCACCATACTCGACAACAGCCAGGACGGCTGTTATTTCAACCGGGGGGGGGGGGGCAGTGTAACAGACACATAGGGGCCGCACACGACTGGTTAAGGTACAACAGGATATATCTTTTGTGCGAGCCACCTGTTTTCATAACACGAGACGCCTTACCTAGTGCCATAAGAGTACAAATTGTAGGCGCAAGGAACCCCTCCCCCCCCTAAGAGTCACCAGATTGATCAACGTCGTTCTAGGTGCTGCTGTCAGAACGATGACAAAGACGAAGACAACCAACTTCACTGTCTAGAGGAGCTCTAGGTCTATCAGCAATCTGCAAATTATATGGTGAGCATTAATTCGGTTGGCAGTTAGGTGTCATTCTCTCTTTCGAGGATTCATTAATCTCAACTTATCAGATCTCTAATTACAGGCAATGTTCAAGAAATTAACGTCTATGAGAGTTAATGCGATTGTATTGTAATTGTTCCATATGTCTACGTGTATTAACATGGTTGTATCGTGATTGTTCCATGACACTGTAAGAGAGTAAATTGTATGGAATCAGTCCCCTATATTGTTTTATGTATTTAACATTAGAGATTGTAATAAAGGAGCTTTATAGTAGAATTCTATCTAGTTACTTAATTAGTATAAGCTATGTAACCCCCGTAATGACCCCTTATCCTACAGTGACCATATTGTGTAGAGACTAGCTCACTATATTAATTGATCTGAGTAGAAGTCAGCGGGAAGGAATAGGGAGGATAAGGAGGCTCATTACAGTATGGACTGAGAGGTCGGTGATGTAGAAGTTCTGCCTCGAGGCAGAGGCTTGACAATGTTGTAAATATTTGTACAAAGTATGTATCTATTAATTGAATATATATTACTCATTCACTATCAATCCCTGTTGGTTTCATTTTAATGAATTTGTTCAAGATACCTGACTTTTGAACTCTCTTGTGAGTCTGAGGATACTACAAACTGTGATAATTATTGGTGGCCGAATATTAATGTGTGCCATTGTAGGTACTTGTTGAACTCACTGTAGGTAGACCCTGCTGTATTCAGCACAATTTGCAAACACCCATTGCTAAAGATTGCCAATACGACGTTTGCTGTGTGGACACTTTAACACTGGCATATTCTCCCTCAGTAGGTTCGCCACGAGGCAGAAGGTAAACCAAGACAAGTTCATAATGTAGAATTATTAATAAAGACATATCGCACCCGAAAAGCTGTCTGTCTGCAGCTAGCTACAGAGACGAGATGATGCTTTCCTGGATGCAGTACCATTGTACATGACTGCCGTTTCTGTAATGCCTATCAGCCTACTGTAACAATTCAACAGAAGGTGAGCGAGTATATATGGACACTAAGACTAAATGAAGATGTAGCACTAAAACATAATATCCTTCCATACCCTACAGTAAATGTAATTATGTTATAATATTTTTAATCAGCTATAACTCTAAATATAACTGTTCTATACCTTGCATCTTGCGTATTGTGATCAACTAACTCCCATTCTAAAATACTAAATGTATGGATAGTAAATATAATTATAACAAGCCATAACAATATCAACTAGGTGTATATACATTGATTTTGCCTAAACTCATAAAAAACAATTATATGCATGATACACTTCACACTAAGGGACCTGTACAACAATTGAAGGCTGAATGTGTTTGCCATACACGAGCTGCAAGTGCCAGTTAGCATGAGTCACCTAATTGCCTGTTTACATATGCATCATGCTCTTCTTTATATTCAGGCTTGTAAGTTTTCTCTACGCTTTATAAACTCTTTACTTCTTGCAGCTTGGTGATACTCAGATACTGATCTGTCCATACCTTCTTATTGTCAGGTAGTGATTTGTCGTGTACAGAAGTCTTATATATTAGTTTTCATTATTTAACTTTAAGCTACCACTGTTTAATAAAGATAATAATACATCCACTTGCATACTCCTCCCAATATAGAGCTTTTTAAAGTTTCTGAATATAATTATGAAAATAGGTTTCTCAGATATATACATACCTATACTTTGCAGGGTCAGTTTCAAAAATTGGAGACTTAGAATTCCTTATTGGAACTTTGCATAATTTATGCTAAAATTTGTCACTTTGTTAGAATATTTTTATAGTAATTTTGAACATTCTCTTTAGGAGACTAGGTTAAATTTTCTCTTGTGACGTTGAATATAATTTTTTAAACTTTAATGATTTACATAATATTAAAGTGTATAAAGCATTCTGCAAAACAGTTTTTACTAAATTATCTGTGAAATGATCATATCTGTTAAAATGATTTATCGTCATAATTTTCTACCACTTCTGATGTTAACTTGCCTTTACAAAAATAATTTTTAATGGCGGTACTTTTCCAAATAGTGGATGATTGAAAAAGCAATTATTTAATGAGTTTAATGCACATTATATGTATTTCAGCCCACCAGGTAGTACCTATTTAAATGTTTCATGATTCCATAAATACTACATGTATTATAAGAGTAGCACTGATGCTAAAAAAGTAAACCTCTCACTTTATGAAAATTTTTGGTAGCTTCCTATAGCCTACAAAATGTAATTGGAATTGATTGAGAGTTACTGAGCGATGGCATCTAAATTCAGGTAATATCTGCAAATGTTGCGATTCAGTGTTGGTATATTATGCATTAATTTTGGAATTAATGTACAACCCGATACAATGTGTTTACACACAGGTAATGGTTTCACCATTATATGACACTGTTGATACATGTTTTTTTTTTTCATTACCCCACCCCTTTCCCCTGCAATCTAATGGAGAATCCATGGGACTGTGGGGATTTATGGGTAGGGAGAACTTAATTGATGTTGGTATCTGGAAGTACACTTGAGTCCATCTGCCCAAGTGTACAATGTGATACCATATGACGTATTGGGAAGTACACTTGAAGTCATCTGCCGAAGTGTATTATCTGATGCCATATGTGATATCAGGAATTACACTTGTTTGAGTCCAAGTGACCAAATATACTTCCTATACCGTGACTGCAAAGACGCGACACTACAGAAATGTAACCTTACACAGCCAACCTACAACATTGTCTGTTACACTTGATGCCATCGGGTGAGACACGAGACGAACGATGACACAAATACTTACTGGTAATTTGGGCGCCAATAGTGCTTCCCAATCACTGCACTATTGAGACTCGGGGTTCTCAGGGATGCTGTGGTTTCTGTGTGTCCGTCTCACTTGTGCGTACTTACAAAAACACATTGACAATACTAAACTTTTAATAAACATCACTGAAAATAAACAATGGATTAAACATATGTGGCTATGACACTGTCACTACTGAATAAAAGAATTAAGTTCACTGTAGACTTTTTTTTTATTGATATTATTCATACACATCAACGTGCCAATGAAATGATTATCTCGGTCATGACTAGCCAATTCCACTTGGGTGCTCCCCAGCCCGTAATTAATATAGCGCACGCCTAAATGGATGATCTCACCAAGGTGCGTGAAAGCACACAGCCTTCACAAGGGAAGAGGGCCGACAGCCACCTGGGTGGACTGACGGTTTTTCCCTGAAGACAGGACACTGTGAATTACAAATGAAAACCCTTAATACACATTAACACGTGTAATTACTCGGCATCACTAACGCAAAGTCGTTGGGCTCGCCCTCCAGCACGTGGGTTGTGTGGTGATGGCCTATACACAAAGCTGGCTACGATGGGCATAATTGCACCGTACACTAATTACAACATTACATAGACCCTTGAATGATGCATGAAATAAGATGAACAGGAGATGAATATTCACAATAAACACACACACACGTGTGTGAAAACAAGCTTAAATGTTACAGCTTCTGCTGGATGAAGTTCATAGCGGACCATGTGGTGCAGGTGAAATTGCAATATTTATGTGTGGAAACGGCAAACCAAATTCAGGTAAAATATCATTCTTGTTGAGAAAGTCATTCTCTTTACGATTAGAGTGGTTACAGGCTTGTAACATGGCTGATGGTGCTAAACTCAAACATTAACGTGACCGCGTGGTCAAGTACAAAAAGCATCAATTTACGTGACAAATCCATTGAGCCCTGAATAAAATTGACATAGAACCCTGAAATAAATTATTGCACATTTGTTACATAAATAAGCTCTTAAAACGCAATAATGGCATATACGAAGACTTGGCTTCGGTCGGCCACGTGTTTATGCGTGATGTTACCATAAAATTTTCAAACATGAAAATTACCCGCAAATACATACATAAAATAAAGCTCTTAAAATTGCGTGTAGCAATAATGCAGAAGTTACAATGAAATGCCATAAACATAGACAGACGGCATCTGATTCAAAATATGCGAGTTGCATTACCTCTCAGACATCTTTCTCCTCCTTTTCCTCGATTAAGTTAAACATACTGCAAGGGCACAAGAAATTAATAAAGCGGAAGCATAATGCTGGGGAAAATGTCTGGCAAAAACGTACGTAAGCAAATGTTAACCGGTAAACTAAATTGACTATGGAAACCTAAATTAGTGAACAAAGTTGTAGTTTGTACGTGACAGTGTCTTACCTCGCCAGCTCTCCTCGACAGACTGTCCAGATACAAGCGTCGCACGGACCTACCATGGCCGCCTACGGGGTTCACATAAGCGGAAGTGCTATGCAAGCCAAGTACAATATTTTATATTGAAAATGAAAAAGCCCAAATTAAATAAAATATTGTTTTAGATTTCTATAATTTTCTTATAAATTTCAATATTATTTTAATGTATCTTTATGATGGCGGTCATGCCAGAATATTAAGTGTTTTTAATCTCTGGGGCGTGGGAACTTTGAATTTTTATAGCCAAACAATTAAAAATTAATACAATCACTTTAAAACATTTAAAGATATATTAAACACTACAAAGACAATATAACACATTTTACACTGAAAATAACATTTACATGAAAGTTCAAAATTATCGGCCTCTTTGCACACGTGCAGAACACGTGACATGCGAGCACGTCATGGGCTCTAGCGCCGCTGGTTGTTGGCCGGCGTCACACTCATCTAACCATTATACAGAATCATCCACTACAATCTGTTATTTAGCACTGGCAAACACTCATTACACTATAGATACCTAACATTGCCTATCACAGTTTATTACACTCTCTCTATAAACCATTAAACTATACCATCAATTACATCATAATTTCTTTTGAGATATATATATAAATAATATATATGGGGCTTAAAATATTTTTTGCATATAAAATGCCCTATAAAAACAATATACAATTGGTAACTTATTTACAACATTGATTATAATATGTGACCACATCTGTCATTTATAAAAAATTGAATATACATTACGTATCACAGTTTATTACACTCTTTCTAGAAACCATTATACTATACCATCAATTACATTATAATTATTGAATAAAAACTGTTATGACTCATTGTATCTACAGAACACCAACATAACATTACTTAACAACATTTATTACACCCTTCTAAATATTGTGATACCATCCACTGCCATCAGATTTTGAATGAAAAATTTCAAAGATTGATTGCTTTTACAGACGCTTGACCGAACATTACCTACCTGCAATACTTTTTATTATACCCTATACACATAATAGTATTTAAATAACTCAACACTCACCTTTACCCAACATATCAATTTTCTACCACCATGTAATATTACTCTCATCTTCATTTTTAGACATCAAACACATTTCCATCATATGCAACACATATTTTTATATTAAGTCCGTATATTTACTATACGTCCTATTTTATTCTACAGTCACTCACTATTACCACTCAACATATTTTTATTCTTCCTATAACACTTATTTTTATACCACATTTACTATTTTATCACTTTATTCCACTTTCAAGACCTCGCTGTTAAGAGCCGCCCAAATATCTTCACTCTCTTCACTTTATTCCAATTACCATAACATTGGTCACACACCCATTTTACAACGTAACACAAAACCTTTGTTTCTCTTACTAAATGTGATAGCTCTCTCTTTTTTTATTTACTCTTCATTCATTTCTGGCACACTTCAGACAGAATCAGATTCCTACCACTCATTGTCATATTTTTTTTAAATTCTAACAGTTTAATCAACTTTTTGAACAACTTTCTAAAGACATTAACTTCGTTGCACATATAAATAAAACTTTAGTATTTATATTTACACTACACCTTTAATTTCTCTAAAACAGCAGTATGTAGGGAAGCAACACAAGGCAAAAATTTTGTTTACAATGTATGGTTATTCAGCAGGGAGAACAACCTAAAAATGCCTGAGGTTGATATTTTCAAGCTCACAAATAGGGTACCAACTCTTCCTACTTTATGGAAGGGGTTAACATCAGCACCCAGTTCCTTCAACAATGCATTATCCTGAAACTCAGGAGATTTATCTTTATTTATTGCAGGCATACACTTTCAGGGGTTGTCACACACCCCTGGAATAGACTTAGGTCACATAATATATTTCTTACCTTTTTTTTTTGTGAAGAATTAGGCCTACCTCCTGAAGCTTGTCAGTAGAGTTCAGTACCACCATATACAATGCTGAATTTAATAGGATATTTTTAATAGTGAAAAATGTGAAAACATAACTATCACTATCACCATTTGTAAATGTTTTTTAAAAACCCTACAATGGTGGAAGATTTGAGACACATGCAACATCAACTTCATCTCTCTTCCTTCAGTGGAATATTAATTGCACAAAAGAGAGACAAAATCTACCCACCTCATTAGGTGGTAACTGAGTGAGATAATAGGTTGCAGGGTTTGTGAAATTTTGTTACATTTTGTTTCTTTTGATATATATATATATATATATATATATATATATATATATATATATATATATAAATGCACATAAATTTGGGGCTTAAAATATTTTTTGCATATAAAATGCCCCATAAAAACAATATACAATTGGTAACTGATTTAAAACATTGATTATAATATGTGACCAAAACTGTCATATATAAAAAATTAAATATTTTTACAAAAGAATATAAAACCCTGAATAATAAAAAAACTTCTAAACCCATGGGGTATTTTAAAATTATTTTGCATGGAAACAAGCAGGAAGCCACATCTTTTATTCTGCTCATCGCTTACATGAAAGGTCCAGAATGTTTTCAAATAATCTTGGATGTTGCTGGCGGTTTTCCGTGACATCACCGGCAGCATGCATTCTCTTCCGAAGACTTCGTATAAGGGGTGTGGAGGGGGAATAGGACACAACAAGCGGCCAGAGCCTACACACACTTGCTGGTCAGCACTATGATGGGCCACTGGTAATCCGACGAGCCCTTCACAGCACGATGCACCAAGTTAGTTCAACGTCTTTGTATGCCTCCAACCCCAAGTGTATTACATAGGATGTAAATTCAATATTTCCATGTAGGCGAACATTGATAGTAAATATGATCACCCGTTACATACCTCCTCCCCCGAAGATGACCCCAGCGTTCTTCCTCACGTGTAAAAGTTTCACTGCTCTGGGTGGTCAGTGTGTTACCACAGACTTCATTCACATAGAACACATGTCTCAATGTTAATTCATCATACAACAGTATGAGAGAGGACTTATGAAAATGGAGGTGGATAGACGTGCAGAAAACACAAAAATTACAGGGGAAGGTATTATACCATTTAACAAGTATATACTCCAACATAATACCCCTTAAAAATAGCTTAAACAAAAATGTGTAATCATACACTTTTCCTTATGGTCTACAACATATAAGTCTTTTATGTAAGCATAATCCGTTTTCATATATATATATATATTTTTTTTTTTTTTTTTTCTCCAGAAAAGTATGTGTAGGTTGAATATTCCTTCCTTACATTACAACTTATTTAAAGCCTTCCATTACAACATATATATATATTACATCAAACTTTTAGGATGTCTCAAACTTGCATCCAAAATTCAGAGTAAACTACATTATTTGGGCGAGGGGGGGGGGGGTGATTTTAGCTCCTTAAACATTAGGTACTTTGATTTCCATGATATCTTTTAGACTGACTGATAACAGACTTTCTCAGTTTTGTTTGGAGAAGTTGTGTCTGACACTAGTAATGTAGTAGGTGTTAGAAACCTGATTATTTGAAATGGCCTTCGCCATTTTAATGCCTACTTCACACTTTAGTAACCAACTTTCAAGTTAAGATGGTGGGCCTTGATAAATATCAGCTCACCAGGTTTCAAACTTTGATATTTATGTGAAACATTTGTTTTGTTCCACCTTTTTTTATATTTGTTAATTAATTACTGGATACATCTGCCCAAAATTGTTCTACGTTTTTGATATCCATATTCTCCAAATAAAAAAATGTGTAATGACCATTAATTTACTAGTGGGTGTAGCATTAGTCATTACAAAAAACTTTTTGAGGGAGCTTACTAGTGAGCACTGTACACAACGTTATTAAAGCATAATAAAAGCCAGTATAAAACTTAATGAGGGAGCTTACTAGTGAGCACTGTACACAACGTTATTAAAGCATAATAAAAGCCAGTATAAAACTTAATGAGGGAGCTTACTAGTGAGCACTGTACACAACGTTATTAAAGCATAATAAAAGCCAGTATAAAACTTAATGAGGGAGCTTACTAGTGAGCACTGTACACAACGTTATTAAAGCATAATAAAAGCAAGTATAAAACTTAATGAGGGAGCTTACTAGTGAGCACTGTACACAATGTTATTAAAGCATAATAAAAGCCAGTATAAAACTTAATGAGGGAGCTTACTAGTGAGCACTGTACACAATGTTATTAAAGCATAATAAAAGCAAGTATAAAACTTAATGAGGAGCTTACTAGTGAGCACTGTACACAACGTTATTAAAGCATAATAAAAGCAAGTATAAAACTTAATGAGGGAGCTTACTAGTGAGCACTGTACACAACGTTATTAAAGCATAATAAAAGCCAGTATAAAACTTAATGAGGGAGCTTACTAGTGAGCACTGTACACAACGTTATTAAAGCATAATAAAAGCCAGTATAAAACTTAATGAGGGAGCTTACTAGTGAGCACTGTACACAACGTTATTAAAGCATAATAAAAGCCAGTATAAAACTTAATGAGGGAGCTTACTAGTGAGCACTGTACACAACGTTATTAAAGCATAATAAAAGCCAGTATAAAACTTAATGAGGGAGCTTACTAGTGAGCACTGTACACAACGTTATTAAAGCATAATAAAAGCCAGTATAAAACTTAATGAGGGAGCTTACTAGTGAGCACTGTACACAACGTTATTAAAGCATAATAAAAGCCAGTATAAAACTTAATGAGGGAGCTTACTAGTGAGCACTGTACACAATGTTATTAAAGCATAATAAAAGCAAGTATAAAACTTAATGAGGGAGCTTACTAGTGAGCACTGTACACAATGTTATTAAAGCATAATAAAAGCCAGTATAAAACTTAATGAGGGAGCTTACTAGTGAGCACTGTACACAATGTTATTAAAGCATAATAAAAGCAAGTATAAAACTTAATGAGGGAGCTTACTAGTGAGCACTGTACACAACGTTATTAAAGCATAATAAAAGCCAGTATAAAACTTAATGAGGGAGCTTACTAGTGAGCACTGTACACAACGTTATTAAAGCATAATAAAAGCCAGTATAAAACTTAATGAGGGAGCTTACTAGTGAGCACTGTACACAATGTTATTAAAGCATAATAAAAGCAAGTATAAAACTTAATGAGGGAGCTTACTAGTGAGCACTGTACACAATGTTATTAAAGCATAATAAAAGCAAGTATAAAACTTAATGAGGGAGCTTACTAGTGAGCACTGTACACAACGTTATTAAAGCATAATAAAAGCCAGTATAAAACTTAATGAGGGAGCTTACTAGTGAGCACTGTACACAACGTTATTAAAGCATAATAAAAGCCAGTATAAAACTTAATGAGGGAGCTTACTAGTGAGCACTGTACACAACGTTATTAAAGCATAATAAAAGCAAGTATAAAACTTAATGAGGGAGCTTACTAGTGAGCACTGTACACAATGTTATTAAAGCATAATAAAAGCAAGTATAAAACTTAATGAGGGAGCTTACTAGTGAGCACTGTACACAACGTTATTAAAGCATAATAAAAGCCAGTATAAAACTTAATGAGGGAGCTTACTAGTGAGCACTGTACACAATGTTATTAAAGCATAATAAAAGCAAGTATAAAACTTAATGAGGGAGCTTACTAGTGAGCACTGTACACAATGTTATTAAAGCATAATAAAAGCAAGTATAAAACTTAATCACCTCAGCATTGAATATCAAATCAAACTGGAAACTATGAAATAAAAATTTTATACTTCTTTTAACCTGTTGAACCAAGTTTACCTGCGAGTGATTGCACCATTTTCACCCTCCATATAAACTTCAGATCCCTGAACTCACTGAACAGAAAATACATGGCATTATCTGTCACTAAAAACACAGGCTAACCAAACACACTATAAAAATGCTGCATTAACACTTTACAAATCTCAGCTGCTTTAATTGTATGTAAGGGAAAGTAAAAACAAAATGTCCTACAGCCATCTATGGCAACTAAAATATATACATAATCAGTGGTTCTTCTGAGCAACAGACCTATTATATCCAAATACAGATGCCCCCAAGGGTGCGAAACCACAGGACCTGCATACTTCCCTTCAGGCTTTTGGTTTTTTTTTTTTTTTTGCGTGGCTTGTTGGCTTACTACATAACCCCTTACCCAATTCTCAAGGTCTTGGCATACACCAGGCTACATAAAAATTTCCAACACACAGGTAATTGTCTTATCCCGTCCTACATGCCTGCCGAAAAACGACTCATGGTAATATTTAAAAATCATACATGTTAAACTCGGGGAAGAAGAACTCTGAATTTTCCATTCTTCATCCACTTACCCAAAAATCCGTTATGTAACACATAAGCTGAATTTATATTTTTCATGTCGGAAAAACTTTTTCTGCATTCTGATTCAGTAATTTGGTGTTCTTTATTGTTGAAGAAAACACAAGGAGATTTTTAAAGTGTATTTCACTTGTATATTAATGCTCTCAGAAGTATCAACAGAGTTAGCTGACGCTCCACATTTGCCCCATTCTCTACAACTTCATCAAATTCATCCTCCCAAAACATGCATGACAGCACATCAGTGACATAATCCTCCATTTCCTTTACATACAGTACTTTAAATTTAAAAAGAGTTAAAGGGACTAACCAATGGGCTAAACAACAGGTGGGTTTCTGTGATTTTAAGAGCCAGGTCAGTGCTTGGTTATCCAAGAACAAAGTGAATGGTCCATGATCCAAATATCCTACAAAACATTCCATTGCCTATATACAACTGAGACATTCTTTTTCATAAATGGTGTATTTCCTTTCAGCATTTGTTAATAATTTGCTAGAAAGTGCTACCAGAAGTAAATTGCATTCTGGCTCAAATGGCCCCTACTGCTATTGAGCTAACATCATAATGCAGGAAGAAATAATTTTTAAAATTAGGCAAGTGTAATACTGCCAGATTGGTTACCACACACTTTTGATTTCTGAAAATCGTTCTGCTGCTCTGTATTCCACACCAAATTTATATATATTTTTTTTTACTTTTCAGCAAATTTAAAGATTCAATTAACTGAGGAAAGTTAGGTATGAATTTATTTTAAAATGTGACCATTGCTAAAAACTGTTTCACCCCTCAGGTTTTTTGTTGGTTGAAAATTTACCACAGCTTTTATCTTTTCAGGCCCTTGCAAAATAACTCTAAATAATGAACATGCTGTTACTACCCAACTAATATTTTATGGGTTAACTTAAATCTGCTTTCCTTAAGGCATCTGGTACTGTCCAGATATGTGTCAGATGTGCCTCCTGTATATTGCTGTAAATACATACATCATCTTTATAAGTAAAAACAAAATCAAAAATATATTTTCCCAACACATGATCCAAAACTTGCCACATTGCTTGTGTACCGGAATTTATGCCCATGGGCAAATATGTCCACTGGTATAACCTCAATGGTTACGCATCCATATACAGTTTTGATTTGTTTTCCTTTACTTGTAAATAATGTTATATACTTGTTCACATTAATTACAGCTTCTGATACCTTATTTTTGTTTTAAAAAAAATTTATTAATACGAAAAGGCGTGCTGGCAAACATGGCAAGTCATAACACAGTTAACATTATGTCCACATAATAAAAAGGTGTGTAAAGGATAGAAATATTACTCAGAGGCATGACAAATAAATAACATGAGAATTCAACAAGTTGGTGGTCTCAATATGTTATAACACAAAAACTTTAACAAGTGCATTTGACATAGTGTATTCTCTTTACGTTAAAAAAAAAAACATTTTGACTACAGATTTCCTGTTTCACAAGTATAATAACATCATTGGATAGTGAACTATCTATTCAACAAAGTTAAATCATTATTTAATATCTTTTACTAAAGAAGTAGTAAATAAAAAAATATGAACGGGATCCCTTACAAAAACTTGCAATTAAGGATTAAACAGCTTAACATTCATTTTAAATAAAAAATTCAATTGTTTTTGTTTACTTTAAATTCTGTCCATGTTTAACACTTTCACTGTGTATTTAGCTTTCAAAAGATATTCTTACCTTTTGTGTTTCATCAGAAAATTAAATAAAAAATTTAAAAAATAGCAATTGATTTTGTATCTGTGCTCTGAAGAACATAACTGGTGATGATCCGTCTGGTTACATAGCATGAATTGAGGTTATTCGCAACAAAAAGCTGCGCTGACAGCCATGAGAACGGGATGAACTGGGAAGCCGGAACACGGAACTATGTTGAATCCTAATCAAGGAACGTTTAAAACAAAGTAAAACAGATGGGAACGTGGAAAATAAGTTTCAGTTGCTCGCGGATAAGACTTTTAGTAAAAAAAACAGAGCTTTGAACTTACCCATTCCGGAGGTTGGAAAAACTTGCCTAAGTGTAGAACCTACTAACAGCCGTTACTACGACAAAAAAGTTAACTACATTGCTATGTTAGTTTCTACAGCACTGCACATCTTCCAAACTACCAGCTATATTGTAGTTATTGCTGAAGTGCCTTGTCAACTACATTCCAGTAGCAAACAACAACTCTGCTGCCTGCCAAGAGACAAGGTGTATGTCACTCCAAGTTCCAGTAGACAAGTAACGTGCTGAAAAACATGTGCCATGAGAAGATGCAGCCTGTTAGCAGCACTCCATGGCAGTGATGCAAACTAACAGTAGTTCCAATGCTCTCTAAAGATGGCGCGACTATACACCAGCGCCACTCCGGGACGAGAAAGTGTTACCTCAACAAGTTCAAGGTTCATTTTTTTTGCCGCAAAACAGTGAATGTGGCTAGAATACACCCTAAGCTGAGTGTGGCATGAAATTTAAAGTGTACACTTGACAGAAACGAATGTGACAGCAGTCCACGGATTGTCTGAGGCCTGCTCGAATACCGTGCAACAAAGTTTCCCGACTGTCTTTCTCTCTTGCCTTGGATGCTGGCCAATATGTAATGTTAACTTCATAAGCCTCACAGAACAATTGACATGTGATTGGCAAACCACTAATTTAGAATTCCCAACAACTGGTTGGAACAGACTAAACTAAAATTAAATGAATTAAACAAAATTCAAATTATTCTAAGAGAACCAGAAATACATCCAGTTGATCACTAATAAGAATTCCAATTTAGTAAAATCATTTCAAAACAATAAATAACCTACACCAAAATTTAACTAGTATATCATAAAAGAAAACTTTATTTTTACTTGTGGTTCTTATTATCACTTTTGTTAGCTAGCAAATTAAAATAGCATCAAAAGCTAACTGAATTAACTTCCTATGTGTGCATATAAGACCAAAATATAGCAACTTTAAGAGATTCCTTACTGGTATAAAAGGAATGTACATAGGTAAATAAATGTTGGCCTATACCGAAAGTGAAATACTAACCCTATATATTATTTATCATTTCAAAATATAATTAAATCTGCAAAAAAAATATTGTGCCCAAAAATATTCCAAAAAAAAATATTTTAATGGCACAATAAGACAGTATTGTCCCGGTATTTTTTTTTGGCAGCAAGAATGGCAGACTAGTGTATGTGTTAGTTTGCTCTTCAACTATACCCTCTTACGGCAAGTCAGCAATAAGCTGTTTGAATTTTAGAATTTTCGGCACAGACACTCAATACTGAACTAACATGACAGGTTCACAATCCTTTAATTTCAATACTATTGGAACCTTTGAACAATGCCCCAACTCAGCGGTAATGACATCATTATACATTACCTTTATTTTACAAAGTTCTTTTACTACCATTTCCGTATGCTGTAATATCTAAATTTAAGGCATTGCGACGGGTTATTCATCAAATTCATCAACCTAGCAGGAGTATTAGGAAAAAACCTAAACTTGAACAGTTTATTCACCACGTTAATACAAGCTTGTGTCCTGTCTAAAAATTCAATGCCTGAAGTAAGTTAATGCGACAAATTTTCAAATAACCAAAAATGAATGTACTTTCCATGAAAAATGATCAATTTTAATTTTGACAGCGGCAATAACATGACCAAAATCAAACCGCCATGTGAAGGAGAAAATATAATTGATCGTCTTTTTCTCAACTATACAGTACCTATGGGAGTGTCACACAAGTTTATTACAAAACTCCTTACTCGTTAAGGACGTGAATATCTCGTGAGTCACTTAATAAAGATACTTGTAAATTTCCAGTTATTTCAGAACAAACAACAAGTCTTGCCTATTATTTTAATTTGTATTTGCCATGGCACCAATAGCAGCGTGTTTTTTTTCAACAGACTAATATGCTGAAAATTCCCCGAATTCCCACATCTAAAATAAATTACAGATTTTCGAAAACCTGACCTTTCAATTTATTTCTCCCCACTAATACAATTGTGCCATTTGTGGCACCGTCAGTATTCAACATACGCATATGTCTTCTTTTTTTTCTTTTATTATTCTGCTTTGATTCAGGTAAAGTTGGATTTTATTTGGCAAAATGTCATCCCATATCTGTTCTTCTGTTAATTATCTGCTGCCAATTATTAATTTGTGTTTGAACTTAAAACCACAATATTGTAAAAAAAGAAAAGTACTTAACATTTATTTTGTCATAATTCTTAAATTGTTAAATCTTTCATACCTATGTGTGATTTTAGTATCTTACAAAAATAGTTCATCAAGGTTTTTTTTTACAAAATAATAAAAAATTATGCTGTCCCAACTATGAGTTTTTAAATATGTTTGATTCTTTGAATTATCAATACTTCATAGCCTCTGTTGTTTTACAGTGTTAAGACAGCAGCATATGTATTGTACTGTGTTGTATAAACTTAGCCTTGATTGTTTACATCTTGTGCTATAATTTAATATTAATATTCATTAAGGTAATTATAATCTACTGTCAAGTCTCCAGAAAATAATAATCTAATTATTTATGTAACTTTGAGTAAAAGTCAAACTGTATTTGTAATTTGGATTGTAGTGTTGTAACCCCTACTGTTTGGAATTACCCTTCGCTGTGCTTTTCTCTTTGGTGCTGACACAATCGCTTTCCTTCTTGAAAATCTCTCCATGTAATAGATTTTCAGCTTTTACAGTACTGTAGTATTTATCTCATTATGTGGTAACAATATTCCTATACCATCTTGGGTAAGTCTTTATAAAAACATTTTCTATTACCCATTCATGATTTTGTGTATTATTGTGAGACAATCATTTTCTTGAGTTCAAAAGATTCTTATGAAGGGGTAAATGATTAAGCAAAATATTTTGAACATATTTAATTGCTAAACTATGTCGTCACAGAAAACCAAGTCTGAGACATGAAACAAACACAAAAAGAGCCAAGAGTGGCTGTAGTCAAAAATATAAATAAAACTTATAGTAAATCCCACAAGGAATTTTGTCAGATTTGTAACTAAATAGAAAAACCAAAAAATAAAATCACAGAATTATCAAACAAAAAAACTGAAACAGCCAAGGACAACACAAATAAGACAGCACAGACGAACACTGAGATTGTCAAAATTTCACACAAGACTAGAGGACAATATGATGACACAGAAGAACACAGTAAGTTTTCTTAGATGAGCTTGTTGCAACGTTTAGAGAGCTGCCGTTTGTTTCTGTCTTCAGGTAAACTAAAAGTGAAAACTGGAAAAATAAGGTTGCCTATATATTGTATAGACCCCTTCTTCTTGAACAGTCAATAGCAGTCAAGCTCTGTCCTGATGGGCAGCACACGTTAAGGTTGTTGAGAGCGTTTATAACAAGCAAGTTGTGTGCAGGACAGCCGTCATGCTGATACCCGCATACACTGACGTATTTCCAGAGGAACACCTTCAAGTAGAGCAGATGGCACTTTAAAAAAATTCAGCATATTTGTTTCCATTTAATGTACCCTCATTGAAGTATGGACTGATCACAAACTTGCTGATGAACTTATGCCACACATTCATATTCCACTGTTTCTGTGTTTCCATCGCTCTCAGCCAACGCCAGTTGACCAGTGATGAATATTAAAGCTGGCTGGGTTATTAGAGAATCTGGTGCAGGTAGTTGATGAGGGGAAGCAGGTGGGGTGGATGCCTGCTTCATAGATTTTGAGAAGGCATTCGATAAGGTGCCCCATGGAACATTGATGAGGGAAGTGGGGGTGCTGATACCAGACAGGAAGGTAGTGGAATGGATAGGGGACTTTCTCAGGGGGCGAAGGCAGAGAGTGAAAGTGGGGGAGGCAATATCGGAGGAAGAGGAGGTTACATCAGGGTACCACAGGGAAGCGTGCTGGGTCCTTTGTTATTTACCATAATGGTAAATGACATAGGTTTGGGGATTAGAGAAAAAATCAGATTGTTTGCAGATGATTGTGTTGTATATGCTGAGGTGGGAGAGGGGGGACGGAAATTTGCAGGCGGACATTGATAAGATATGGTTGTGGACCAGAAAAAATAAAATGAAGATAAATGTAAGAAAAACTAAGGTAGTGAGGTTCACAAGGAAGAAGATGATAAGCAGGGACATGTACAGATGGGAGGGACAAGAGATAGAAGAAGCAGCAGAATATAAGTATCTAGGGATTGTACTGCAGGGAGACCTCAGGTGGAAAAACCAGGTAGAGAGGGTGGTTGCAAAGGGAAGAAGGGCTCTGGTTATGCTGGGAAGGGTGCTGAATGGAGTCAGCTGTGAGGTGAAGGAGAAGGCGTATGGCACAATGGTACGGCCAATGTTAGAATATGCTGCAGCAGTATGGAACCCGTACGTGGAGGTGGAGGTGCGAGAACTGGAAAAGATGCAGAGAAAGGCAGCAAGATGGGTGAAGGGTAGGTGGAGAAGGCAAGGGCAGGATGATGAGGAAGAAGGGAACTATAGGCCATCAGTGATGATGAAAGAAATGGGGTGTAGCTCATTGAAGGACAGGAGGAAATTTGAACGGTTAGTCAGGATGTACAGGGTGGTGAATGAAGAGGGAGGATGGGGAGGGCTACACGGCAAGCTAAGTAAGGGGGTATTTAGGGGAAGAGGAAACAACAGTGAGAAGCTTCAGAGGGTGTGGAGGAGAACGGAGCGGGGTAGGCAGTCCATGCTTGTGAGATCTGTGAGGGAGTGGAATGTGTTGAGGGAGGAATTGGTATCTGTGAGAGGGGTTGGTAAATTCAGGAAGGGAGTGGAAAAGGAGTTGGTTGGGTGAAGGAGAGTTGAGAGAGCTCGCCACCGGGCGGTAGCCTAATTGTGAGTGTATGTATGTATAAAGTTCACATTGCCATGGTTACTAAACATGTCTTTGTCTGCGAAAAGAACTCGCTGGAGAAGTTGTCAATTGCTCCACATTTTCAGATGAAGTGTATGACAAATTTCATCCTTCTCACATAATCATGCTCGTCTTGTTGCTAATTAAGTGATTTGTGGCTCGGATGAAATCTGTGCCTGGCTTGTTCCAGAGAAACACGCAAGGTCTGTTATGCTCATGTGTTAATTGTGGGCAACTGTCATCAGAATGCAGGTTGCTTGCATTTCTCCTGTTGCTGGTATGTGTCTGTTTCTCACCAGAGTATTCCAATTCCCACATACCAATAGTTTCTTGTAAAATCTTAACAGTGTCATTGATAATGGACACTGTCATAATGGGTACCTCTCTGCGTATATTGCTACCACTGCAGTTACATTCACCATAAATCAGAAGCATATAAAGTATTTCCTCATTGGTGTACAAAATATCCTTTAGCTTCACCAGAACTCAAAAATATGGTACGGTAGCATGCATTCAATCCCTTTGTTACTGTATCACTATCCCTTGCATCATCTGTTTAGGAACACTCCGCTGAACATTCCAGCAGATGATGAAACCTACCCTGCCACAGCTACAGTCAAATGTATACACGTATGAACGTTAGCTTATATCTCAAATAATGCTTGCCGGATTTTCAAAATAATCACGTCACTGAACTCTGCACTTAATAACATGTTATGCTATTGAGGGGCTTGAATATATATTCCCATTAAAAAAACCAAAGTTGATATCAGTATCTGAGTACTTAATTACATCTCGGAACAGACATGGACAGTGTCTTATGAGCCATGTAGTGCCATTTACAAATTCAAAATCAAAGTTTTGATTCCTTTGGTCATTTGTATGATATTTGGTGTGAACATATTAGCTGAATAACCCTTTATATATAAAAGTCCTTATTTATTGGTGTCGTGTACGATAAATCAATTTTTTTTATTTTTAAATTTATTTCCAATATTATAATGATATTTTGGTGTACTGTTAATTTTGTATATTATAATTATGGCTGATTAGGCTATTGACATGGGTCAGTTATTGGGACGAAATTTACACTCGGCCTAGTGTTTCTAAACTTTGTGCTCAAACACACACTCAACGAAAACCTGATCCACTCCCTACTTTGGTCTTCTCTGGTCTCATGAATTGCGTATTGCTGGAATCATTATGATTCCTAGTATGGTGTTCATGGGACCAAGGGTGGCTCAATATTCTGCGTCCCATTTTCCTGGTGTACTTCCTTTTCTGATTCACATTTTTCTTATCTTCCATTATCTCTCTGCACCAAATTCCTTTCCCCCTTCTTGAAAAAAAAAACACTTTTCTGTAGTGTGATTAGTACAGAAACAAATTTTACATTGCTGTTTTGGTTTCACACTGGTACTACCTTTCTGATTGTTAACTCCACTTGCGTAACTAATTGTAACAGTTCCTCCAAAGTCTTAGGTTTCTTAGCAAATGTTAAAATATTTGCTATTTTCAGGTAATAAACTAAAAAATGTAATTTATACCAAATATGATTCTTCACATGGCAGACCCAATATACATCCACTAACCTAATGGTTTCCATAACAAATTCCTGCATGTGTTCCCTGGGATGTTGTACTCTGTAATTTTTTTTTCTGTACAATACCAAGAAATAGCCGGTTTAAGCATAATTTGGCAGCTGAATGCATTACATGCCCATAAAAAACTGTTATTTCAGCTTCGACATACTAATTATTAAATATACTACAGAATTTAAAGTTATGGTTTTCACTACAAGGAGACTATTACCAAGAGAAGTAGGAAAGATCTTTAAAATTTTAAATAACAAAACAAACTCACCCTTGGTAATACCAGCACACCTCCTTTCCTCGCCAGATTCTGCATCAGCTGTTGTAATACATCAGTAGTATTCTTCACTTTACACAACACCCCAGCATCTTTCAGGGTGGCCTGTAGAGATTCTTATCCCAAACTCTGGATCCATGAAGTTCTGTAAACTGTGGGCATATTTTGTAAAGAATGGTATTTGTACATATGCATCATTGCTGTTGTTTAGTATCATAGTTCTGTTTTTTTTGCTAGTTCACTTTAGTCTTTGGTATATGCCTTACATAATAAAGCATGAAAGTTGAAGCTTGCATTGTAAATACACTATACTATGATTTTTATTAATGTGGTGTGATATGTGATATGTTCATGATTGAAATATTTAAAAAAATGTTTTTCCACCTTTGGTCAATACACACACCCTTCTGTACCTTCAACATCACAACAGCTGATTTAGGATAACACATTTTTACATATGCATGGCTATTATTTTTTTTTTTTTTTCCTTACAGTCATTTATTGATCACAACTTGAAAATAATTTAATCGAAAGAGACACTTGGGATACTAAGTAGAAACCAAATCTGATTCGAAAAAAACCAAGATTCAGATATACTGTTGGCCATTAAAATTGCAACACCAATTAGGATGCACCTGAAAGATTCTGCATTGGGGGACAGTGTAAAGCAGGATAGGACCATGAGGGTATTAATGAATGAGCCAAGTGGCACATCACGTGCACCAGTGGCGTTGCTGACAGGCAGATGCAGTTAGGCAGACGCCGACTGACAGGCGCAGACAGGCGGACCTATTGGGATTGTGAATTATCTTACAGTGAAATTGGTTCTTACTTTGGAAGAAATGCAATTACAGTAAAACAGATATGGGTTAAGTGGGTCAAGGAGGGATAGGCTGAGTGAGATGCAGGAATCCAACGACTCTGTTGCACCACTGAGCACAAGGACAGAGATCTGGTGTGTACTGCAGTTACGAACCTTACGGCCACATCAAATACCTTTGCTTAGGAGTTTAGGCATGTGGCTCATCAATCTGTGTCCGCACGCTTGGTGTGTTGCCGCCTGCAACATCGTGGCCTCGTGTCCAGGTGCACATCACTGCAGCTGCCACTAACTGCTCACCACAGGTGCCTACGGCTGCAATGGTGCGTGAAATGTGAGGCATAGAGGTATGACTGGCATGCCGTTCTCTTTTCCGATGAATCCAGCTTCTGCTTGCAGCACGATGATGGCTGCATCCATGTCTGGTAGCACCGTACTGCATGCCTGGCCGAGTCCTGCATTGTGCACCATCATACCAGCCTAGCACCTGGAGTTATGATAGGGGTGCTATCAAATTCCAGTTCTGGTGCTATCAGATTCCAGTTCTGCTTGCACCTAGTCCACATAGCTGGTACACTGACCATGAACATTATATTGTGGAGGGGTTGGAGCCTGTTGTTCCATTCTTTGGCCAGTGTGGGGTCCTGCACCAACAGAACAATTTGTAACTGCATCTGGCACACATAATCAAATGGTTCCTGGATGACTACCTTACTCTGCTTCCTTGGCCTGCACATTCAATGGATCTTATTGCTCTTTGAAAAAAGTGTGATTCATTGTCGGATCTTTGAAAAAGTGTTGTTCATGATGAGACGACTGGCCTACTACACGACACCTGTTGCCACAAGGGTTGAACTGTGGGCATGTATCAAAACAGCATGGGTGGATATACCCCAGACAAACATGCAGTTTCTTCCTTTCACTGCTGCAACGTGTAACTGCAGTTATTGCTGTCTGAGGTTGGGCCCCGCAGTGCTGATTTCTCCATAGTCTTTACTTCAATCCGAGCAGGAAGAGTAATCTTGTCACCTGTATATGATGGGTGTGTCCAATAAATGTGGTTGTGTCCAATAAATGTGGTTGTGATATTCCACATTTTTCTTGGTATAGAAACCTTAATGGCCAGCAGTGTATATTCTGATAACACTACCAGCAGTATCACACCATGAGAACAAACACATTTTAAATATGGCAACTGAAGTAAACAACAGTAATTTAAATATAAACAAACCATAAAAATAATTTTTATATGTAAAAATGTTAAAATGCACAGATTTGTAGGCCTACTACCGGCCAGAGAAAGGTATTATATATTACCTAGTTCATAACAGAATAGACAGACAAATTTTTCAACAGTGAAATCATTACGTTTGATACATGTAATGTCAAATGGCAGGGTTTTGTGTTTACTTATGGAGGAAGGAAATTCAGGGACTTAATTTTTAAAAAAATGCAAAAGCAAACATTAATTACTTTTTATTTTAAATTTTTATATACCAAGCTGTCAGCTAAGGCAAAAACAAAAAATTTCTAGTCTTTTTGGGACAGTAGTGGCATATCTCCCTGCACATGCATGAGAGCAGAAACTACACTGGTATTTGTCAACTTATGTGTGAAATTCTCATTGCTGTCACAGTAATTACTGTTAATTTCACACAGTTATGCTATTTTCACAAATATTACTATTTAATGGGTCTTAGGGTCGCATTTCTGTTTTATGGCAGCCATATTTTCTTGTGACTATATGATAGTTCCATGTTGCAGAATGGTGATCCATTTTCATGTACCCAAATATCATTTGAGCAGTTTTTTCCCAAGAGCTATATAACTTTCTCTTCTCCCGCCAATTTTTCCCTCCTCTGTTCCCCTTTCTCACCCCTCTGTGTGTGAGTATACACATGTGTGTTTACTATGTGAATATATGCATACACTCAAACATTACATTATTTGTGTGATACAGTACACAAACCCCTATTTTCACAGCGGTTAGCAGTTTTACTCGTGATTTGGTTATAATTATATTTGTGTTTTTTATATTCGTGACTCATGATAACATAGCATCATATTTTTTAGTAGAAAGCTCTCTTTCAAATACTGATGCGTCAAACAGAAATGACGTAATTTAAGCAATTTTAGATAGTTCTTTTTTTTTTGTTACAGTGATTTGTATTTACAAGCCAACATCTCTGTGTGGAACTTCATATAGTAGGTTTAACTGGATTACTAGTTAAGTACAACAGAAACATTCTAAGGTAAGCAACACAATTTTAATTGTACTTAATATTGTCTCATTTTTCTCCTTCAGTGTACAGTATAGGAATTCTAAACAAAATGCTGGAACTGTACAGGAAATTCTATTTGCAATCTTGCTGGACTTCCAATTAAAACTGAAACATTTTCTTATAACGTGGCTTGGCAGCATTGCGAGGGGCGAGAGATGCCGGATTTAAGAGAAACACAGATGCATGGCTAAATATTACGGAACAGTTAGAAATTCTGGTAGGGTGCCAGCTCATCTATATCACGGGTGAGCATGTATACTCTGTTTCTCAGGATGGTAGTTGGTCGACAGCCACGTGGCCTATCCCTCTCGCAGCTCACGTTTACGAATGATGTACAATAAAAGTCTCCAATGCCTTTATATTACTTAAATAGCACGTGGACTTACACTCTGGACTGGGCTAGGACCGGATGTGAAATTAACATTAAAATAAAATAAGATGAACGGTGCAATTATATATAATGACTGAGTGAGATCACACATACAATCACAGATACAAAATCCCTTGAATACTGCGAGAATGGCGTACAAGGCCCGCCATCAGCCGACACGGCGAAAAGCACTGGTTAGCGGATGGAAATCTCAAGTAGTTAAATCTCCGGGGCCATGAGTCTACTGAGAAGAGAGTAGGAACGTGGAGGAGAAAAGAAAGGAATTAAATGTTCCTGTTAAAAATATAAACTTACTATTGCTGTTAACTGACGAGGAAGATGATGAAATTTCGCCACGATGCGAACACATTCACCCTCTAAGGCCTGCTGAATTAGACTGAGGGGGATGGTGCTGAGGTGCTGTTACCTAACGGAGATCTCCCGCTAACTCCATGAGGGAAAATCAAATTTATACTTATACACTTAATAAATGTACAAAAACAAAAACAGCAGAAAACACTGAGAAATTAAGGCATTAATTCCGACATATTATTATTTATTTAAAATGTTCTGTGTCCCTGTTACTATGTGTGTCTGGGAAATTTAAATTACTGGAAAAAGCCTGAACAGACTTGCAGAAGAATTAAGAAATAATTACAAAAAGATATATAAGACACTGGACATAGACAAAGTCCTTCAATTACACTTCATTAAATTAAAACATTAATTTAGTGAAAACTGTAGAAATTCAAGTTTGGGCGCTTGGCATGGCTGCTGCCGGAACTACCAAGATCAATTACTTTTTACGTTACACAAAACTGAAATTACAAATACGCCCTTCTAAAACTAAAAGAAACACTGCAATTGCACTTAAAAATTATATAATGAATTTAAAGTGCCACCAATTGTGGGTTCCTTTTACTATGCAGGCCACGTGGCCAGGCACGCTTTCATTAATTACACTTCACACAGGGGAAGCAAACAGGCAGTAATAATAGCCCCTGTTTACTTTAGACTCTGCTTTTGGGGATCACAACACTCGACCATAATAATCACATAGGCACTGGTTCTCTCTTGTCAAGGCGGGTCATTCAAGTCATGGGACGGATCATTGACCCGTTCTGCATGAACGGCATCAAGACCCATGCACTTCACGCACGACTGTGCGTGGCTGGTGCACGAGTGAGCAGCATTGGTCCGCCTCCCGAGCAGGTCAGTAAGGGCCACGTCACTAAGGTTAAGCCATTTCAAATCAGGGAACTTTGAATTCAGATGCTTGCATGTACAACACAGCAAAGTTTCAACAGATTACAAGGGTTTAAAGTTGTTATCTGCATTAATTCTTAAGGCGATGGATTGAAGTAGATGTGCAGATGTAATCCCAGGGCACCAGGCCGTAACTTCACACATGGCCTACAGTGAGCAGAAACTCTTACAAGGGTTATTACGCTGCCATGTGGCTGGAGGTTTAACACAGACATGTACTCTTGTGCTCTGCCTGTAGGCTACGGAGTATGCCAAACACAAGAACAGGGTGGTTGGTCACTTAAATGTAGGAAATAAGTGTGACCATATGCACATTAGATCCAGAGTTATCTAGCATTTATTGTACATTATTTTAACACTGATATGCTTTGGGCACTACACAAACTCAAAATGAATGTTATTGAACAATATAATAAACACTGCAGTACAAAACACTTAATTGAGGCCTTGCCTGGAGAAGCCCTGATTACGTACACAAAGTCACATCAAGAAAAGCCTGAGGGCGAAATAATTATTTAAGGGCCCTCCAATTCAACAAAAGGGCCAGGTCGGCTTCGCTGGCAAATAAAAACTTTTTAGGATGTTAATTGAACAGATAGCATAACAAGATCAGTGTTAACAGAGTTGAGACTCACTGCAGACCATGCAGCATATACCTGTCCAGCTTGAGCTCCAATGAGAGACTGGTGAATGGCCGTCAGAAACGGGGACACTATCCCGTGCCGGAAGTGGAGGCCTCAGGCCGACCACGTGCATGGATAATGAAGCAGGATCAAAATAGATGGAAGACAATATTCTAATCACAATAACATGCACAGGTGTGCACTGCAAAATGAAAAAGAAAGCATAAAAACATTACTTTCTAATTTTTAAATCTTTCACACAACTGCACAGCAAAATAAACACATAAAAGCCGTAATAAATACTAACAGAACATTTTTACTGGTGGTTTCAGCTGTCTGCCAACCTTTGGTGCATTTTATACATGTGCTGATGCTCCAAACACATATCACACATTGTATGACCCCGCACCAAACGTGTTGCTAGGCCCTTGCACTCGAAAGACGCAGCAAAATTGGATTTTCAGAAAATATTAGAATTTCCAACAGGTTAAGAAGAAACCTTCTTTGAACAGGGCACAGAAAGTGCATAATATATTGAGAACTTAAGATATGAACAAAGAACACATGAAATATGATTTGAGCTTTTCTTTTAATCAAAAAAATTTTTTTTTTTCCCCCCCACTTAACTTTCAACTATTCCAGAAAATAGCATACAGCAATTTAATAAAAAAAAATTGACTATATTTGGTTTTTCACTGTGTCAATTATTATTTTCCTTTTCTCATTAAAGAAAACCCTGGATTTAAGTTTGCAATGATCAAGCCTCAGGCCTTTTACATTTACAAATATTAATTCAGCCAATAAAAATATATTTAGTATGCAAAAGTTACAATAGTTATAATAATGGCCAGGCTAAATATATATTATTTTTGGCCGACATAGAAAATATTCTACTTATATGCAATAATATATGTAATTTTTCCTCAAAATTTACCTAATTTATCAGAACCCACGGGTTCTTCATTATTCCACAATTTATATTGAGATTATTTGGCATTTAAAATGCATTGCCATGTATGACATCAATAACAGTTTTAACTATTTTAAGTTAATTTTCCAACAAGGAAATAGTACATGACAAAAATATAATTTAATTGATTTGTTTGTCTAATATAATGACTTAACATAAGCCAACAGAGGCCAACAACAAGGACTCTTTATTTGAAAATATTAATTTCACCATTTTAAATGTTTAACTGATTCCTTATTCAATGAATACTTGATATAATTTAATTGGCTAGTACTAGCTATATGTCCGAACAGCGGCGAAAGTTTTGGAAAATTAGAATTCATTTTACTAAATTCCTTTTATTTTTGAACTTCTCAAAACCATTACTAGAAATTACAGGCCTTATGGCCGAACAAAGACCAGGATCTGAGAAAACTGCATCTCACTTTAAAATTAACCCAGAGGCTATGAAGATATATAGTTTAATTGTTTTCCAGGAAAGACATAAAAATAATAATAAGAAGAAGAAGAAGAAAATTTGAGGCCGACAACTTTGATGTTAAATTATGTTATAATTTGCCAAAATGCCAAATTCAAAGTATTCTCATGATAGTAGCAAATTTTGCTATCATGGTGCGTACTTGAATTATTAGGGCACCAAATGTGCTTGACCTAACCCAGGCATTAAGGCATAAGTTTAGTCATGTTTTAATTTTGGGTTACGTAACTCAGTGCAGATGGAGCTCCTTTGCAGTGATGATCCACCCCAAACAGCTCGTGCACTCCATTATATACACATTTAAATGCATTTCCCTTTAGAGGGTTACACAGATATTATGGCCAATCAGGGCCAAGTAACAAAAGCAATAAAGGCTCTGCCAATAGAAAAACACATGGCCTTATTGGGACAAACTATTCATTTAGGCCTTATAGGGGGATCTTGATTTGGCAATGAATAACAGCAATAATGTCCATACATTGCAATCTATGTCGCCACCACGTTGACACACTTCCGGTGACCAGACGAGCTTGAAGGAAGTAACTTTGTGGGCAGTCATATTTTTCCAAAGTTGGTACTACTGTGCGCATGCGCGGCAGGTGGGGCAGACAACCCCAGCACCCCGCTGGAGCAATTAACCGTACCCCTAAAAGTGGTGCCGCCATCCACCATGGGTGGCGGTAAAATCAACTACCACAGCAGAGACGAGTTGACCACCATGTGCGCCGTGCATGCTGATAAAAAATTGGGCTCGGACGACCAATTTTTGTGACGAATGATGCTTTCTTGTAGCCACCCAGAACTTACAGACATAGAAGAAACATGTATGCTGACAGCAATTTTAGGCTAAATTGCAATATTGCTGTGTAAGAGTAGGCAGTTATTGGTTATTTTTCGTGGAAACAAACACTGTAGTCCGTTGCGACGTGTTGAAACGGGGTAGTATTAGAACGCCATTGCAGTGTGCTTGGTTCATGAGGGGCATATGCTGGCCAAGGGATGAGGTTGGATGACAGACTTCATCTGCTAATTTGTTCGATTTTTTTAGTACTTTGTCCAAATTCTTGCAGTTGGTATGATTTTACGAATTATGTAAGTTTGCTTACAATTTCATTTTTTTTTAAATTAATTTATTAATTTATTTTTTTTGCTTTAGGTAAATCATATAACAAGGAATGATTAATTTGAGTCTTATTTACTACTGCAGTGCTTGAAAATGAACATGCAACTTTAAGAGACAAATATAATAGAAATTGCTTGTTATGGTGGTGACTTCTTTGTACTCTGCATTTGTTACGGTTACTTTGTTCTCTTTTCCGCCATGGATTTTGGGCAATATTAATGTTACTATTAGTAGTTTGATACTTTTAAATGAAGAGACATGGAAGATGCGGTGTGGGTTGTTTTTTTGCTACAGTGTCAGTAGACTCTAATTTTCAAAAGTTGGCGGGATGCAGTGCAAAGAACTTACAAGTAAGTGTTTCTGCAGTCATAGGCTCGGTTTATAAACTACGCAAGAAATGCAAAGTTGCAAACATTTAATGTACATATTTCAAAGCTACAGTTTACAAACTACGCAGGACGTGAGAATGTAACATGAGAGTTTGTCACCTTTCAACTTCATGTGTTTTTGCTTGCGTTTTTGCACACCTCCTAAATTAGTTGTGATCAATTGCAAAATTGTTCACACTCGTACAAAAGGCTGTGATTTTCAATTATTATTAATATTATTTTCTTGTACAATGAATTTATGCCTACATTTATGCATTGAATCATAAATGGATAGTGTAATTACATATTTAAATATTTTAGTATCATTATTTTGATCAGAAATTTTAATAGTGTTCTTAGAAATTTGTTATTCAGGCATTTTAAAACTATATACCAGTAACTTCACTTAGCTCAAAAACTAAAAAGAAATATCTTAAATAAACAAATATATTTGGAAGAATAAAAAGAACTGGTTCATTAAAAGCATTATTGAAATAAATGTTTTGTACTTTTTTGATATTTTCATTTTACAATGTTGGCGGTCTTGCATTGAGCAATGTTTGAAACGATCATATATTTTCGTGTGTTGCATTATTGCATTCTTATGTTTGTTGCATTTTTTCAACTTGGTCTTACTGTACAGTCCGGGCAAGAATTTTGTGAAATATGTGGTGTGTAATTGTGACTTAAATATTTCACAAATTGGAAGTAGTAGTTTAAAAGTTCATAAAATTTAAGGAAATCTATGAATGATAAAGGAGAGGAAGTCCAAGTCAAGTTTAGCAAATTGAAAAAAATATTCTCAGTGTGCAGAATGACAATTTTAGTGCAATTAAGGAATAATGCATAATTTACCTGTTGCTGTAGCAGATCATGCAGGATATTTGTTTCATAAAATGTTTCCAAAATGCAAACAGGCAAAATATTACTGTTGCGGATGCACTAAATCTGCTGTCGGTGTGTATCCTTAAAAAAGGATCAGTATGATCATGAGGATAGCTGTTAGATTTTTGTCGCAAAAAAAAGAGTGTATTATTTTTTTTTAAATTGTACTCATTTCTATTTTTTGAGGTTGGCAGTTATGCATGTGGCAGTAGGTGTCACCGTCTTGTGTGTGACATGAGCAAGAAGAGGGGGTATGTCACAGCAGGAGTGGGCCTGCCTGCGGCAGTGGGTGCGTAAATTGTAGCATCTCGGTGTTGCATTCCCCGGGATAGGGGGTGGGGTCATCTCTGTGCTCCATACTGCATCTGCGGATCCTCCTATTCCTGTGGGTGGCAGGGTTGCATCTGTACTGAGCATCCTCAGACCGTGTTCCCTTTCATTGCTGGACGTGCTATCACTTGAGAAGTCTGTGAGTAGGTACCATGCTCCTCATCAGCCCTACTGTTGAGGAGGGCTTCGTTGTCCACCTCGAATACTACTCAGCAGAGGACAGTGTCAAACAGGGACATTTCTGGCGGCCAATAGATCCAGGGTGACTCAGGCATTTCCGGTTGTGACAGGATTTTTTTGACAATAGGCTCTGAACCTACTAGCAATAAACCCATTTAATCTTAGGATGTGTGCTCGGCACAAGTCCTGAGTCCTCTGGCAGGAAACTCACAAAATCAGGAGATGAAATTAAGGAACAGTTTAGATGTACCCTGCAGAGCCCCTGTCATATAGGTGGGGATGGTGGGCTCAACACTACCAGGTATAGAGCCCTTGGGTGGAATCCACACAAAGTCTGTGGGCGTAACAGGTGTATCCACCCTTCTGTCCTGAGGTTCGGCATGGTTGGGGGTCCCAAACACTGTGGCTAAGTCCACTTTGCACTCTGGGCTGCATGGCTCGGGAGGAGGCTTCTGTGCTTGGTGTGGCACTGTCACTATCTGGGTCATTTGCTGTGCGCAGATCGTTGCGGTGGATTTTCTGTGGCCTACCACCACCAAGCTGTACCAGGTAGGATTAAGCACCTGTTCGTTCTACGATGGTCTCCAGGCCTGTCCAACAGGGGGCTAGTACCATGCAAAACTGTGTCTGCCCTGCTGACAGGTGATGTGTATACACTTACACACAGTGCCTGGATTGAAATTTGAGAGAAGGGTGGGAGGTGGTGGGTCTATGACCCACGATGTATGTTTCCTGATTGGCATGCGCTAAGTCCTTCTTGTGCTGCATCGTATCACTGCAGTGTACGGGACTTTCCTCCGGCTCCTCCTGGTCCCGCATCTCTAGCTGACCAGCCTTGGAAGGTCCTGTCCTTGCAGCAACTGCACAGGTAACAACCTGGTTACTACATTGGCATGCTTATGTAAACAAAACAGTGCCCAGGGCACATGTACATCTCACTATGTGTGGTCCTCTTTGATGTGTACCTGCAAATAGGCCTGCTTCTCCTGGATGCGGCACTCAGTCGAGTTGCCTTGCATATTGTAAACAGGTGTGGTGTAGTGCTTTACGGGCCAATGAACTTAGTCTGTCCACCATCTATGACCCATGAACTGGATGCCATTGCCGATCAGAAGCAACTCCACTAGGGGAAAAAATTCTGATTCCAGCAAGTTGGCAATGGTGCTGGTCCAGGTGTTTCTCATAGGGAATGCTTCCACCCAGTAGATGAAGATGTCTGCCAAGATGATGATGAAACATTTGCCATAGGCGTTTCAGGGGTAGGGCCCCCATAACATTGAGGACAAGTGTGTTAAATTGTTGGGTTGGTTCACTGAGGTGCTGCTGTTCCGCATTGTCACAGTGGCAAGTCGTGCACATCTGGCACAACATGTGCATATACTGGCGAATCTCTTTTTTTGGTCCCAGGCCAGTGGCAGTGTTCTTCCACAGTGCATCTCGTCTCGTATGCACCAGGGTGGCCTACCAATGTGTCATTGTGGTCTAGTTGGTACACAGCCATGTGCTGACTGCAGCATGAACGTTCTCCAAGGGGCATCATTGTGGTGTGGGCGGTACTAGAGGATGCCGTTGACAGACTGGTAGTGATCCAGGTGCCCGGACTTGCACACTGAATTCTTGTTCTGCACAAACTCATCCATTGCTTGTGCACTAAGACCTCGCACCATACTTCGTCAAATGTTTGATCTGCGTTAACTTGTGCCATCATGCATGCTGTCACTGGGGGCTGGCTTGGAGGTTGATCGACTTGCTCACTATGACGGGACGGGGGGAAGGACTTCACCCCAAGTGGTGTAGTCGCGTAACCGACAGTCTGGTTTTTGGTGGTGGGACAGCTCGTTCGTTAGCTCGTCATAATTGCCAGGGATGTGCTGAATGACAGCAGTGATTGGTGTACCAGGGCCCACTGGATGAACTTAGACTTCCGGCCTGGCACCTTATCCAATCAGAGCAAGCACTGGTTGTCCATCCACACTGTAAACTCATCATCCTCCTCCAGGTGGTGGCAGTAACACTTCATTGCCCATACGGCCACAAGGCACTTGTGCTTATTCAGTTCATAATCAGCCTTCCCAAATTTTTCACTCGTGTAGTGGACAATGAGGTGTTCACCCTAATCGTCAGCTGGTACAACACCATTCCCAAAACCTTCTGGTTTGTGTCTGTCTTCACATAGAAGAACCTGGAGTAGTCGGGGTGGGTCAGATAGTGGCATTCGCGGAATGTACGTTTCAGGTCGTCAAAGACCCATTGGGTCAGGTCTGCCAAGTTGTACCATTAGTTGGATGACAGTATGTCAGTGAGGGGTGCCACGACCATGGCAAAGGCTGCGATGTAGTTGCAAAACCTGTAAACTAGCCCTATGAACAGCTGTAGCTGTTTGCCCATCTGGGATGAGGGCTTCCTGTCAATCAGCTGCAACTGTTCTGGGGATGGTTGGTTTTCCTGTGTGTTCATGATGTGCCCTAGGTATGGAAGTTTGATCATGCTGACGTGACACTTAAGGGGGACGCAGGTGAGGCCGTGGGTTTTGAGTCCCCTGGTCACTAGTGCAAGATAGTGGGTGTGCTCTTCCCATAACTGGGTCCATATCACCACATCGTCGAGGAAAGCAGTGGTGAAAAGGCCAATGTACCCATCCGGCTTTTGTGCTGGAAGGTCACAGGGGCATTCTGCAGGTTGAAGGGCATGAAATGGAACTGAAACCTATCGACCATCTGACATATTAAACGTGGTCTTGGGACTGTCCTTTGGTCTCATGGGGATTTGCAAAAAAGTTGGACTTGAGGTCTATTGCAGAAAAAATCTTAGCCTCCCTGAGCCGCGCCAGTGTGTCCAAGACGTGATGTAGTGGCACATTCACAGTTATCATATTCACGAGCTTGAAATTGATACGGAACCTGAGCTTACCATCTTTTTGTCAGCGTATGGGCTTTTGCTAGGTTCAATCACACCATCCCTAAGCATGTCCATAACCTGGTCCAAGATAGTCTGTCGTGTGGAGTCGTCGTAGTTATAATTGTTCTCACAAAAATTTGATCATCCAACACTGTTAGAATCTCGTGCTGAGTGATGGTGGTCCACTACAACTAGTCAGAAACCGTAAACACATCAGTATGTTGTTTCAGCACAGATTAAAATAATGATACGTGCTCGGGCTGGACCCCGTGATTGAATTAGTCTTGTGACACAGGTTCCCTTAAGGGGATGGGAAAGGGGTCTTGATACCATATGCAGATATGCAGTACTTCAGTCGACAGTGCCGACATGGAGTTGCTCCCTGCTTACCTTGATGTCGGCATCTTGTTCGTGCAGCCACGGCTGACCCAGGATGACGTCTTCCCACAGCCCATCTACTGTAAGGCATACCTGTCAACCTTCCCGCTTTACCTCCCACTTAAGCATTTTCTCTCCCATTTTTTGTTACCGAGTTTCGGTTATGTGGTTTTATATTTCATAAATAGTTTTTGTACAATGTATAGGAATTATATTACGTGGCATATTGTACAGTAATTTTAATTGCATTAATAACCCAAATTTTCGGCCAAATGTTGTCGAATTAAGTGTGCATCAAAATACTTACCTTGTTGTGTATGATAATTATGGAACTGCATTTTGTATTCGCTCCTCATTGGGTTCTGTTAGCCAATCAAAATTTTTTCCTGCTCTTCAATCTCCAAATGGTTTCGTCAACATTGTAAAGGAGTGTTGGACGCTGTTTACGTGTTTTCGTTATGGCCCAAGATAGTCATAAAATTTATTCCAGTTTTGGGAAAATATGCTACTGAGCGAAAAGAGTTCTGTCATAATGCATTTTTTGAACACGCTGTGTACTTGTACTAATGAATAGGCCATTCTTATAGAAATGGCACTGAGTAAGCCTACAGTGAAGTATTTTTTGTTGTATAAGAAGACATTCAGTGAAGAATTTCCGTGTATTTTATCCTCAAGAAAAGGAAAAAACACTTTGCATTTTGCTCATTGTGTTGTAGTTATTTTTCCGTCTCGCATGCCGGGAAGGGCGACAGTGTGAAGCTTGTAAATACAAAGAAATATGCAGACAATGTTTGATGTGTGGAATCAAATAAGAAGTTGGATGTTTTCCATGACACAAATCGCAAAGAAGATAGTGTAACTAATGCTGAGTGTTTGTTCACATTTTTTATTTTAGAACACAATTTGCCTATTAGTTGTGCTGATCACGCAGGTTCACTGTTCAGAAAAATGTTTCCTGATAGTGAAATTGCCCAGAAATACGGTTGTGCTCGCACAAAAACTTGTGCATTTATGATGGAGATTGTGAAATTTGAAGAACAGAAACATGTCTCGTACTGCTGCAGGGTATTGTATCCTCATTGTCCACTGATGGTAGCAATGATAGCGATGCCAAACTTTATCCTGTTATTACGACATACTACAATGATGAGACCCTGATGATTGAGAGTTCTGTGCTATGAATTCCTGTATTGAATGGTGATTCTGTAGGCTTGAATATTGCCATATTTCTTTTGGATGCATTAAAATCAAGGAACATTGCTCTCCAAAATTGCATAGCATTTGGTACTGACAATGCTCCAGTTATGATTAGTGTGAAGAATGGTCTCACTACTCACTTAAGAAAAGAGATGCCTAACATGTTTGTGATTGGTTGCCCTTGCCATCTTATGAATTTGGCTTCATAAAAAGCAGCTGCAGCCCTTCCATGCAAAATTGACAAAGCCTTCTTCACCACTCTGACCTTCACCGGGCATTTTTCCTGGCACTTTGTCTGTGGCCTGTTGTCATCATGACACATTGTCGACATGCAGTAAACATGGTGTTCTTGAGGACTTTAAACGTCCTTTTAGTGTTCTAAAACACTCTCCATCACGTAGAGTAGCGGCCATGAAGATGTAGTTTTTTTTTTGTATGGTAACTATATTTATTTATTTCTATTTTTTTTTTGGTGTTTCGCCTGCAACATAACATGTAAGGATAATATTTCTGCCCTCCTTTGGTGAGTACTCACCCAATATTTTTTCTTGTGTCTATGCATGCACATCCTGTTTACGTGTACTAATTATTTGCGTTATTTTTGTGTGTGTAGAGAGGGTAGATGTTGGGCCTACTCCTCCCATAACTGGGACCATATCACCACATTGTTGAGGTATGCAGCGGTGAACAGGCCAACGTACCCATCAAGCACTTGCTTCAGGAATGCTTGAAAGGTCACAGGGTCATCCGGTAGTATGAATGAATTGGAGGTAAACTGGTACCGCTGGCCGTCTGGCATGGTAAATGTGATCTTGGTCATTCGGTCTGGTCTTACAGGGATTTGCCAAAAGCCGCATTTGAAATTCAATTGCGGAAAAAAACCTTGGCATGCCCCAGCCTTTCCAGCGTGTCCGAGATGTTTAGCAATTGGGGTGCTAAATTGGGGTGAAGGGCAAACAGTGGTTCACAGTTATCTTGTTCACTGGCTTGAAATTTATGTAGAACCTAAGTGTATTATATTTTTTGTTTGCTATAACTAATGTTGTATGGGCGCTCGCTAGGCTCAATCATGCAGTTGTTATGCATGTCCGGAATCTAGTCCAAAATAGCCTGTCATGTGGCATCGTCATAATTAATAGGTCTTACGAAAACGGGGGCTTTTGATATGGTAAGGATCTCGTGCTTAGTGATGGTATTTCACTGCAACGAGTCACACCGTAAACACATTAAGACGTTGGTTCAACACAGAATGAAAAACTTGCGCTTAATTGGGCGGAACCCCATGACAATTCTTCCAGCAACACAGATCCCCTGAGATGGCTGGGGAGGGGGTCTGCATATCATAAGCAGTACACCGGACTGCAGTGCTTACATGTAGTTGTTCCTAGCATACCTCGAGGTTGGTGTCATGCTCCCGCAGCCATGGTCACCCCAGGATGATGTTCTCCTGATGCTCCTTCTACAACAAGAACAGTGGCAGGAGTGACCAGGTCTTGTATCTGGGTGGCTATGGTGGTCCATCCCCGGATCGCTGCCGGCAGGCTCCTGGGGGTGAGGTGGAGCAGCCCTGGTTTCCTCTGTCAGCTGGTGGGCCTGCATAATGTAGATGAAGACGAAGTTGTGCGTTAATGCTGTATTGATCAGGGCTGCCATCGGTTGCCCCACGACATCCACTGGTATGTGTAGCAGACCCCTGCCGCTCTCTTAGATTTGACCCAGGAGGGTTGTATTGTCAGACCCTGTAGGTATCAGCTAGTTGTCTCCGAGGGTGTGCAGCCCAGCCTGCCCGGCATACCCTAGTGTCTGTTTCCTGGCTGCCTAGCCTCTGTCTAGCGGGCGAGTACGAAGGGGCACTCCAGGTGCCAGTGGTAGGTGCCCTCAAGGCAGTATTGGTAGCGGGGTGGGGGGGCGGTTGCCTTGCCCGCGACAGCATCCTCCTCTGTCCTGCACGACCAGCCTATGGGACCTAGGATGTTTTGGGGTGGCTGTTGGACTGGTGCTGGCGGCTGGAGCAGCAGCACGATGTACCTTACAATGACTAGGGCATCTTCAGGAGCGACCTCATGTGGGGCCATCCCGATCAGGCGAGGTGTGAGCATGCATCGCTGCATGTAACTCTCCTCTAGATCATGCTCCACCTTGCAGGCCTAGCAGATTAAGCCTTTGATGCCCTGGTGTTTTAACTCATGGAGGCATTGACAGAGCTCAGGGTGTAGGAGCTGGAGTATCAGTTCTAGGGCAGCTTCTTCTCCATCACCTTCGTGCATATGGTGGAACAGGCATACATGCTGCCTGATGAATGTCTCTGCATACTCACCCTCTGCCTGTTGCTAACATCACTCCCTAGGACACGTAACTCTGACCTTAGAATAGTTGAACTGGTACTGTATTGCCAGCATTAACTCCGACCACTTCATTTTGAATGTGCCGATACAGGACTTTCATGAAACTGGTTCTTGCATGGCTTAACCACTCTTCTGTTGGAATGCCATGCCTGGAGAACTTGTTCTTGCACTGTTTCACAAATTTTCCAGGGTACTCTTATGGTCTGCTTGTGAATATTGGCAGTGAGAAGCACAGCGTGTGTCCATCTGGCCCGGGTGTTACAAGCAGCAAGTATGATTCTTGCACTATAATACCTAGGTGAGCATGGAGTGTGAAGCAGGTTTTGTACTTAAAGCACCCATGAGTGAAGAATAGGCATTTACCTGGACTAGTGCAGTCTCTGTGTTTACAAGGGAGCACCCTACACAGCATACTGCATCGCCAGTTGGATCAATGCACACGGGCATGGAGCACTGACCACGTGGTTCAAAGGCATGTTTCAAGTCCAGTCCGTTAGCCTCTTTAATGTCCGCCCACATGCACACCTTGTTGTCCATGCCCACTGTTTGGTTCCCCGGTACTTGGCAAGGGTGTATGCACACGGAATACATTTCAGCCCTTGACCTTCCTCGTGCTCATGTGTGTGAGTGACTCAAGAGATTTGGGCGGCTCTTAACAGCGATGTCTAGAGAGCTGACATGGCCTTGCTGCTGGTGTGCCTGGCAGGAGTGAGAGCGAAATAAAACAGTCCATATGCACACTGTATTACTAAATCTCACAAACAGAGTGCTATGCTCATGTTTCACGGTATTTATTGAAGACAGTCACATATTGTGGCCATGTGGTGAGCACAGACTCTTTCTATTTCCGTGACGTAGCCACGTGATTGTTCCCTAACACAACAAATACCTCTTATGCTCTGTTGGCCACAGAGTACGCCAAATTCAAATACAGGAGCGGATGGCTATTTAATCTTCAAGAATAAGCCAGACCAAATGCATGTTAGATAGATAGCCATCTGGCACATATTACAGAATAAAACAACATTAAAATGTGCAGGGTGCTACATGAAATCAAAACGAAATGAACCAATACATTATTTTAACACCGTAGCTCAAAACAGTTGCATGAACCAGCATCATAGTACATAAAGTTACGTGACCAGTAAAAAGCCTGTAGGCAAAGATAATTAGTTAAAGGCCCTCTAAATCAATGGAAGTGTTAAGGCCAGCTGTGGGGGTAAAGTAATATAAGTTTTTGTTAATTATTTACTACAGAACTACAGATCAGTGAATGCAAAGATGAGGACCTCGCAAGCCATGCGGCATGCATCCATCCAGCTTGAGCTCGAACGAGAGACTGCCGAATGGCCATCGGAAGCGGGGACACTTGCCCGCTCTGGAAGTGCAGGCCCCATCAGACTACATGAATGGATATGAAGCTTGAAGGGCAAACTATATTGATTACAGAAACGTGCACAGAATTTGTACAGCAAAGTTAATACACCAGAAACTTACTTACGAAATTACAGAACGTACACAGGAGTACACATCAAAACATGCACACAGCAAGAACTTGTTAACAAGAACCCTTTGCTGGTAGCCTTGGCCATTGCTATTCACAGATGTGCACTGGAGTGCATGCCAACAGATACATTGAACATTATAAACTAATCCACAGGGATGTGCACAGGAGTACATGGCGAAACAACTACATGAAGAAAACTTAAATCTAACATGAACCCTTTTAACTTCCATCTTCATCCGTAGCTCACCTTCGTTGCACTTGACATGCACATCACAAGGCCCTGCACCTCGTGCATGTATAGTCTGTGACAGACTCACGTCGGCAGAAGTACGAGGTCGGATGATAACTTAAAAAATTTTGTTTGATGTACTGTTCGTCCATTCATTAACAAGACATTGCATTTACGCATCACTGTAAGTTCCTTGTGTCTTACCACATCATCTTCCTTGCTGCCTTCTATCTTTTCCACTTCCAGTCAAATGTTACTACAAGTACGAGCTGGTGGAAGTGCTAGAAATGCCTAATGTCACACATTAGGCATAATTTTCATGGAACATAATAAATGGGAGTATTGTAGAACAGTGGTCACCAGAAAAGGTTTTCCCAGCATACAGTGGAATCTACAAGCTGAAAAAGTTTGTAAATTATCATTTATATCATCTATTAATACACAAAGGAAACGCATCATGACAACAATGTTCTGTTCTTCACTTTCTTTGTTTCAAATTTCTCGTTATCATCCTTCACATTATGGTGCTGCCTACTGCCTCTTGCGTTTCTCCTCTATCATGTTTTTTTGTTGTTCAATACCTGACAAAGATTTATTATACTTTGTATGAATGAATGGACTTGCACCGAACACATTGACAACCATTACTGAACCTTTTTTCTTCTAGCACAACGTTCAACAACTGGACTGCTGTATGTGAGCATGGTTCACAAGGGCATGTTTATAATACTGTCATTGATACACAAACAAATGTTATTAAGTTTATTGTGTTTAGGTCTATAAAGTATAAACTGTTTATAGGAAGTAAATATGGCTCGGTTAAGCCACAAACAGGTCAATCCGCCTCTGGAAAATCAAAGAGTTGATTGTAGATGTAATAACAAAACCAAAGAGATAAAAGGAAAGTAAGAGAAAACTTTAAAATACATTTGTAGCCTAAAGTGTGGAGTTCAAAGAAAATTGGAGACTAAGCTTTACTACTATAATGCTGAGAATTATTGTGGCAAAATGTTTCTTAAATAATGAAATATGACATTCAAAAAAATGTATTTGCAAGAATTACAAACTACTACACAGTTACAAGTTTAAAATAATATGCATTTATAATGTCAGTTTTTGTCAGGAATTTATGAGACAAAAAATGCCCTACAAAATAAATTTTAATGTTCACAAAATGCCTTAAAAATTTATCTGGGGTCAGAAATTCACAATTTACAAAATGTGCTGGAAAATAAATTGCAAAAGTCTCTAAGAACAAGGATTATATACTTATAAAATGTGTTGGTTATATTATGAAACTCGCTGCATCCATTAGAAGTGAATGTTGTTGTGAAACATTATGAACAAGGCTAGATAGTCTGAAATCCAACTATGCAGCTGAACAAAACACATATATTACACAACTACTAATAAAATAATGCAACATATGATTGTCAACATTTAAAAGGTTTCAGGAGAAATGTTATACATGAAACCTACTGTAAATACTGCAACAAATACAGTAATAACTTAGTAAATGAAACATGTCATGAAGTTGAATCAACTAGCAAACATCTACCACAACAACTGTTTAGTATGGAAACACAAGTTTGTGAAATAGAAAATAACACTCACCATGTTTTTATCTGACAACAGCAAGTTAATGAAAGAACTGGATTTGCAACTTACCTCTCAAAATTCTTGTTGAAAATGTAAGAAACAATAAACAGAGAAAGCTAGTTATATGGTTTATGAGCAACAAAATAATGAGTTCAAAAATAAATTATCAGCTAAAGATCATGTCTACAAAATATGATAGTGAACATTTAGTTACTAAAAGAAAATGTCAGTAGTGATTTCTCCCACTTAGCACATGCAAGACAAAGTTAGTACATTGGTATGTATACGGCTTACTTTAAAATGTATTATTTTTTGTGTTGGGAAGGGACTAAAGACTATGTTGGATTTGATTGGAAATAACGTATTCACATCCCCCAATGTTATGTGAAGGCTTATCAGGTGTTGGCTTATGAACTGACTTATGGCCTAACTAACACCCATGCCTTACCTAGGATTCAAACCCAGAACCTCCCGCACCCCAGACCACCGGTGCACCAACTGACTGCGTCACTGCTACGCTATCGGCTCCACCGCAGCACTGATAATGCACACACTCCCTGCTACCGGCCGCTCCAATGAGTGTGCAGTGCCATGCCATGCCGTGAACTTCACGCACGTCACTTATTCTGACATCTCCGCTAGGAACCAAACCAAAACTGCCTTTTTTGAAACCCTAGCCTATATGAGCAGTGCCATTCACCATTCGCTTCATGACAAAGTGGTCAAATATGCACATTCTTGTACAGAAACCATTACACTGTAAATACTTATTTTACACTGAGATTACTTGTAGTATTTTTACATATTAAGGGTACACCTGTTATAAAAATAATAGAAAATAATCATAATTTGTTCACACAACACTTGTATTATAAGATACACATTATATAGCATTTTCCACAATACAAACACGACTTCAGTGTGCAAATGGGAAATATGTAACCTTTTAGCCCAGCCTCTATCATGGGAGAAACATTTCACCTTGATTTCACGTGAGCTCTGAGTCGTTCCACACCTTTCTGAAAGTGACATATACGTATTTATATATTATACCAATTAGGCCTATTTTACAACAATATACTTATACCAAAAAAATATATACAGGTTAGAAATACTAATAATCTTACAAACTAAACTAATTAACCTAACCACATAATGCATTGAACATACCTATCAGGGTAGAGGGTTCAAGGGCTGGGCTCGTGGACTGTTTTAGTCTGTGTCAGTGACTCCTCTCCCCCCAACCTATTTTCATCCCCCGCTGCACATGCCACGTTGGGGGCTGGCTCGCCTGCCGACCCTGCCTCACAAAGCATCTTTGGCCCCCGGGGGTCCACAGCACTAATTTTCTTCCTCTTATCTTCTAGCGCACTAAGGGCGTGCAGGAATGGAACAGACACTTCCGTGCCCACACCAATGTTTCCACAGACAGGTGTGACCTATCCAGGCCACGCACAGGGTCCTTTTCACTTGATGGGTGTGTGGTTGCCTCCCTAGGTTTATCTCACTCACAGTGTCTGTGCGCTAGAGTTTACCTTTTCCCTTGTCTGGGGTTTGATTCCTGGGGAGGGTGCTCGGGTAACACTTTTCTTACCACCTTGTTTGGTCACATCTGAAAACACTTTCCACCGTCCATAAACATTTTCCCGGATTTCCGCTCGCTGATCTGTCCCAAATATTTTCTTTGGTTCGCATCCTGAGTGGTATATTTTGTTTTTCCTGGTTTTGTCTGTGTTTCCCATCATAGGAGATCGTTACGAAGCTTTGATTTTTGCGGGCGGCATTTCTGCTATCTGTGTTGTAGAAATGGGCAGTCCTGACTAATACTCTGTTCTTGCCCACAACGTTACTTAGGGTGCACGCCTGTTCGATGTCGTGCATTTCCTGTCCGCCACATCATTTTTCTCTGTGGCATTTTTCCTTTCACTTTTCTTTTGCCATGGTCAGACTTCCATGTACCTGTGTTTTACCTCTATATTACTCCAGCATGTTCCCATGGTTGTTCCTGGATTTCTCTGTTGGTTGTTCTCTAGACTGATGTTCGTTGCTTGCTACCTTTTCATTAGTTATTTGTGGCAGCAGTTCATCACTCAGGGCTGGCGCTTGAGGAGGGGTATATACCTTGGCTTCCCTTATGGTTTCCAGCTGCCATTCAGGCATCTCGGGATCTAAGGTTGCAGTATCCATCTGGGGCTGTTGGATGGCCAGCCTTTCTGTTTTTCCAGATGATGGTTTGCCAGTTTCCCGAAATCTTGTTACATTGGAACCGGTGTTCGTACTTATAATATTATTCTCCACTGGACTCCTTTTCTGAGGTACTTTCGAGCGCAATTGCCAGGACAGAATGGGGCTCCCAAACTGGCACTATGGTAACTTTTTTAAGGCTGTTTCATCTTCAGTTTGCTTTTCTGTATCTTAGAAAATATTTCCCTGCCCTTCTGGAGCCTCTACTTTACTGTCATCTTGTGAGAGCTCTTCTGCTTCTTTCCACCACAATTTCTCCATCTCTCATGCCTTATTTCTGCTTGTCTCTGTATTTTTATCCTCTTCCATATTGTCGTGGAAGCAGGGTCAACGGGGAAGATGTGTTCGTTAGGGTTCTAGGGAATTTACTTTGACTTTTCTCATGTAGATCTACGGTAGCGTACAGTATATTTCTTCTCCCATATGAACCTCCCCCTATCCATTCTGTACAGATATTATTCGGCAAAGACCTACCCACACTGGGTGCCTGTACAGGCAGTAGATGCCAGTTTCCGGGTCGTCTGGATGTGCCCGTATTTCTACCATATCATCTTGCTTTATTTCCGGATTGGAGTCCGGCCGAGGTTCTTCATTTGCTGGTGTTGGCAGGTTGTTTACCTTGTGGACCTTACCCAATGCTTTTCGTAATTGGCTCTGATGTACCTTGCGTAGTTTTCCCAGAGCATTTGCCACTTCATAATTTTCATGTTTTTTCTGAATCACGAAATATGGACCTTCCCACTTTGGTGTGAACCATACGCACAACTCCACACGCCCTTTACTTAGGGGATGAGTTCTTATGAACACCGCATCCCCGGGTCGAATCTCGGTGAGAGGCTTCATTTTCTGCAGGTAATATTCCCTCTGGAACTTTTCCTGTGCTTTTGTGGCATACTCATGATGTTCTTCTGGGATGTCCTAGGTCTCATCCTATAGATTCTTCCATTCCCACTCTCCTGGCCTGTGTATCTTGTGTCCAATAGACAGTTCTCTTGGGAATGTGTGTATGGCTTGGTTTTATTGATGTTGCAGCATAAACAGGATGGCTGAAATATGTTAGTCCCACTTCTTATGGTGCTCACCCCCACAGAGTCTGATTCACTTTTTGATTTCCTGGTTCCTGCACTCAGTGGGATTTGCCTGTATGTATCTGTATGGTGTAGGTTGGAAAAATGCAGGACTTTGCCACTTCTCGCAAGCATTCCTCCATCATTTTCTTGTAAATTGAGTACCATTGTCTCTCAGGATGCTTATTGGATACCCACACCTGGGGAAAATATCTGATTTGAAGTATTTGATGATGGTACCAGCCTCTGCATTCATGAGTGCTGTGGCTTCAATCCAGTGGTAAAACTGATCAGTAACTATTAGAATTAATTACTTCCCACTTCTTGACCTGGGATATGGACCCATTAAGTCCAGGGCTAGTTCGAGCCATGGCTTTGTTGGCCTTCTGGCTCGTGGGGCGAGATGGTGCAGTGAGTGGGCTTACAGATGATACATTTCTCACACTCTTGGATGTACGTTTTCACATCCCAGGTCGTCTCTTTCCACCAGTATCTTTCACCAATGGCACGTAGAGCCTCTTGCATTCCATGGTTATGGAAATGCCACAAGTGTGACATGCACAGTTCAACTGGGACCCATATCTGGCATTCTTCTTTTCGTGGTTGGCCCACACCCACACTACCCCCTCCAGCTTCTTCCTTAAATTGTTCGTGGTGTTTCTTACTTTCCCCTTCTAGCTTCGAGTTTCGATACTGTGCGTTTATGAACTCTCTTCGGTCGGTGGGGTTTGCAGTTTGATTCCTTGCCTGTTGAATAACAGCCTTTTGCACGGATTGGGTTTCTCACTCCATTTTCCTTTCTGCATTTTCAGGTGGTAACATTTTCTCACAGTCACTTGTCTCAGGGCTCACTGGCTTCTGTTCAGCGCAACACAACAGAGCGTCAGATAACTGATTCTCTTCACCCTCACAATGCTTTACCTGGAAGGAGATTTATTGAAATAACCGCACCCACCTTGTTAGTTTTGTGTGCTCTTTTTTGAATTTGTTTAGCCATACTAATGCTTGATTTGTCGGTATGTAAAATAAACGGTTGATCTTCAAGGTAGTGTAGGCACCTTTTAATAGCCTAGACAATTGCGAAGAACTCCTATTCATTTACGTGATATCACCTTTCTGTTTCAATTTAGGCAGCATTCACATACCTGATGATGTTTAGTGTTTTCTCTTCATCTTCCTGGAACAGCACTTTGCCCATTCCTATGCCACTAGCATCTGTCTGTAAAATTAAGGGGCAAGACCAGTCGTGTCTGTAAAGTACTGGGGGATTCTCAAAACGTCTTTCATTTTCTGAAACGCCCGTTTGCGCTCCTGTTTCCACCAAAATCTTATGTCTTCCTTCAATAATTGATTTATCGGCTCCACGATTTCAGCCAGATTAGGGATGTATTCGTGCACCCAATTACAATTCCTGAGGAACTGTCGTAGTTGTTTCTGGTTCTTGGGTAGAGCATATTGACTCTGGTTTGGCTGTGTTTCCATCTGGTGTCACAATGTGCCCTAAATACTATATTTCTTGTTTGCCAAAGTGCCATTGGAACGTAAGTTTGTGGCATTGTGGGCGTTCCAACACTAAGCCGAGTTACAATATATGTTCCTCCTAATATGTGGAGTATACCAAAATATCATACAAGTAGGCGCAACAAAATTTTTTCCGTATAGCAGACTAATACTTCGGCCAACGTTAGCCATTGAAACGTGCGTGTGGCATTTTTCAATCCAAATGACATGACCCAGAATTGAAGTGTTTTGCCATCGGGGGTGGTAAATGCAGCGCAAGGGCAAGATCCTGGTTCCATAGGGATTTGCCAGTACTCACTTTGCATATCTAGTAATGAAAATATTTTTTGTGGCTCAAATCAACAAGGGTATTTGCTATGTTTACTGCTGGTGGTACTGCATCATAAGTTATCTAGTTTAAAACATGATAGTCCATGCAGAATCTAAACTCCCCTGACTTCTTAGGGACCAGTACTGCCCGTGAGTTACATGGTGAACTGGCAGCCTCCACTAGGCATTGTTGTCTCATTGCATCTACTTGTTCGTCAATGTTTGTGCTGTTTCTCTGGCGTTGTGTCTCCCTTGCTTGACCCATACAGGTTTGTTGGTTTTTAACAAAATTTTGTGTTGGATACTTTGAGTTTGCCTCAGGGGTTCCTTTGGGGAAAATACATCTGTATATTGTTCCAAGATTTCGTATAATTCTTCCGCCTGCTCATCTGTTGGTAGCTGGTGCTGTACCTCATCCTTCTGAATTTCCGGTATTGTTTCTTGCGAATCTTCAGGTATCCAGGGGACAGTAAGGCGCTGATCATTACCCATTTAACTTCTCCCTTTTTGGAACTCTTGTCACACCATCGTGGGTTCGCAGCCATTCTATGCCTAATATGGTTTCCTCCTGAAGGCGGTCTGCCACCAAGAATTCAGTTTCTTCCCTTATTTCTCCCGCTATTTCCACCAGTAAGGTCACCTTTCCCTCAATTGTCAATTTCGCAGTTGAATCCTCAATCAGCACTTTCTGATTCTTGAGTTTGATACTAGCCTTGTCCTTGTTATTCGGGCAATCTGTGCAGATGAAGTTGGTCAACGCCGCAGAATATAATAAAACGCGGGTTTCCCTGCTTGCTATTACAGCCAGTATACGAGGAGCTTCTGTGTATTCTTCCTCATATTTTAGATTTTTCAGCCTTTTCCCATTTATTTCTTTTTGGGGCCTTCTTTGTTTTTTCCCCATTAGGCCGGCAGGTCCCTTCCCGGCTTCGGTGATGGGGTTTCCCTGCCTTTATTTCAGTGGGTTTTCTAACTGCATGTCCCTTGTGGGTGGATCACAATTCATTCCCCTTGCTTGCGACAGATTCACTAGTTTATCAGTCCTGCTTTTCATTAGTTTTGGGCATTCCCTCCTCCAGTGTCCACTATCCTGACATGCCCAACAGTCTTTTCTATAATCAATAGCCAAAAAAAATAGTAAGACCTTTGATGTAAATGGTATAAATAATTTTTACAAAAGCTGTATATTGTATCTGTGAACCATTGACTTATGAAATTAATTAATGTATCAAGGCAAGCCTAAGTATTCTAAAGTAGTTCTAGTAAATAAGAAAGATAGAAAATCCTGACTACAAACAATATTAGTATAATGTCAAAGGTTTTTGAGATCATACTCAACCAACAAATAACTACTTATTTTGAAGTTATTTTTTTGTTTACTAGCTGTCTGTTTATATTTATAGTCAATCATAGTACTATTGAAGCAGTTATAGCCTTTCGTCTTAGCTCTTCTGAAGGTTTAGAAAATTAGTCAAGTGTTGGTTTGCAGATTTTGTGATCTTACAAATGCCTTTGGCACAGTATCACATTATATTATTTTACAGAAACTTTTGTTTTATGGGTTTTGTAATTCCAGTATTGTTCTTATTAGGTCTTATTTGAATGTTCATTATCAAACTGTATGTAGCTATAGATGCTGATGTGTCTAATTTAGTTTGATTAGTAATGATGTCCCTCAGGGATCGGTGCTTGGTCACCTTCATTTCATTATTTATATTAATAACCTTCTCTCTTCTGTTTGGGATGGACACACACAAATTTATCTTTATACTGATGATTTGGCTCTTGCAGTCTTGATCTTCTTTCAACTACTGTACAGGACTGGTGTAATGCCAATAGTATTAGTATAAATGATAATAAAAAAATTGATATTTATTTTTATGAATAGCTGCATAGGTAAAAATTGTACTGAGTCGATTAAGTTTATAGGAATTCATTTTGAGCCTAGAATAAGCTGGGGAACTCGTCTTAATTATATTACACTAAAGTATATAAAGGTGTATTTTAATTTGTAGCAGTTCTATTCAGGTGTTGAAAATGGTATACTAAGCACATGTGAGTAGCCATTTGGCATATGGCACACTCCTTTGGGAGAACCATGTTACAGCTCATAAGCTACTATTGTTACAGAAAAAAAAAGCAATTCACTAAATATTTTGAGATCCAATTAGATCCCATGCTAAACCTTTTCTTATTCAATTAAACATTTTAACCTTGCCATCTGTGTTTGTTATTGAATGTATATTGTATGCAAAAAGATATTGGGCAAATTTTTATTATGTGTGATAATGTCCATAAGCATAACACAAGGCAAAAATGATAATCTCTTTATTAAACATTATAAATATTTAAGAACTCATAAGAGTTTTGAATTAATTGTGCCTAAATTATTTAACCTGTTACTGCTTAATTTTATAAAATTGACTCTCAATCAAACTAAAAAAAGTTTAAACATTTTTATCCAAGAATCCTTTTTATACAGTTAAGGTATTTTTTTTATTTATATTTAAGTAAATTGTAATGTTTATTTTTTTTATGTTTGTTTTCCCATTGTTACAAAGTAATTGTTAGACTCATAGCTGTGTAACTCATCAGACAAATAAAGTCTTGATTCATGTGCACACCAGGAATTCCAAGATGTAAATGGCCAAGCTAACCATCATTTGCTGGCCCAGACCCAGCCGGTAGCCTAAGCAATCGGACAACAGTTGCTGACAAGGAGATAGCAAAAGAGCAAGAAGGTCACAGTAAAACAGGGGTGCCACCCTCATTTGAGTACATGCTTGGTACTGCCATTTGAGCATAGTTTCCTGATGCCTGGAAATTCTGTCTATTCCTGGCTTACTGTTTGCGCTTTGGCAGAAATGTATTAACACTATTCTTAATCTAATTTTGGTGGTACTTTTAAAATTGTCTTTATTTATATATAATTATTATGACCATAATTGGTTGTTTTTATAATTATTGTTCATTTTATACATTAAAGAAATAAAATGAAAAAAAAATGTGGTTAGTGTCTCTTATTTTTTGTAATGTTTCAAAGAATATCTCATTATGAAATCATGTTTCATTATACCTTTTGTAAAGTATACTATATTGCCCTTTTGTATGTAGACTACTGTGACCTTGTTCCTGTATACAACTTAAGATAACTCTGCAACATACAAACACAATCGCATCATGCACTAGAAAACTCAGTTACCTGTCACTAAAAAATACAAGATCTCTAGATAGCAGCTACAAAACAACAATATATCATCCATTTATGCACAAGACACTGACATACAAACATCCATTCAAAGGTTAAATTAAGTGTATCAATTAGATTGCAATTCATTACAGACATCATATTACTTCACAAAAACTTTGTCACAAGGTGTTTTTACTTACCACAATGTTGCACAAAATTAAATTCAAAATATTTTAATTCAATGTTAAGTTGGTGTTAAATATGGAAAGTGGATCTAATATTTGGACAACAATCAAGAAAACAATGTGTATGTGTAAACCCTTCCATATATAGACAACTCATCTGTGAAAACATCCCTGCAAATGCCAAGAAAAATTCTAATAGTTTACATACACACTTCACTTGCAAATAATACAACAATGTAACACTATTACACATCACCATATTACAAGAAAACCATCTGGGAGATTATTTACTATTACCATTACTTTCATTTAAATTAAAAAATTATGGTTCACAGTATTGACTCGATTACCTCAAACTTAATTTTTCATCAAATATTATGTTTATAAGGAAAATCTTTTAAACGTACTTTTAAATTTCTACAATCCATTTAAATTTAGGATGTATCACTTTCCATGTCATAGTATTTTCAGTTATATTACCCATATTTACTTTAACTCATTACTGGGATCAACACACAATATTTAAAAAGGATATGGATCCAGGTCTGTCCCAAAATTATAAAAAACCATTGCCACATTTACTATAATACATCTTAAAATCTAGATTAGTGTTTAAAAAAAAAGGACACAGGCCTGTCCCATAGCAACACTTCCTCTAAGAGCGAAGACCCAATGATACAAACTGGAGCAATCCCTCAACACTACACCTCTAACATCTTCCACACTTACTACACACCACCTCAACTTGCATCCTTTGTCAAAAAGTAAAACCAGAAAAACTCATAATTTTAATTTCAATCTTGGATTTCAATACCAGTTGCTGTGGCCCTTCCAGAAGGGAAAGGTCGCACACTTAGAAAGGAGTTTGACGTAGTCAGATGGTTTAGCGTTAAATCAAAGGCGAAATTATGTCTAATGTCTTTATATATAACCACACTCAAAATACAAGTGACACAACTCGTACAATCTTTACTTAGCAGGGGAGTTGATTGACGTAATTAATTTTATCTTTATCAGCCACAATATCAATATCAAATAAAGTCTCTGTTGTAACTCACTGGAACGATATCACCTTGTTAATGATGCCGAAGGCTGCTTGCAGAAGTCTCTGAATCGGTAGCAACGGAACACCCTCTTGGGGTCTGTATTCAGGTGGCAGCTGTCTGACGGCAGGTCAGCGACAGGCCCCGCTTCAGTCCTCCATGCACGCTAAATACACAGTGCTGAATTGTTATGAATCTCTTGTTTTACTAACAGTTTCCTCGTGTCCTCATCCCAAATACTGTTGTGGTTGGAGTGATTTTCAGCCAAGCGCAGGAAGCAGCTTGATAGATCACTGCATCAACCCCTGGTTCGAATTAAGAGCTGGTCTCCAGCTCTGGGACAGAGGTTTGTTAAAATCTGGTATAAAATACTGATGTATAGAATACACTCAACTACTGCTGCCTCGCAATTAAATTTATTAGTGCTTTATAAATATTATCTCTTGTAAGTTCTCAATATTTTCTCATTTGTAATACAATATCATTGTGTACAATGGGATCGTGCATTTGGGCGCTGGTTTGGAAAACAAGGAAGCGCGGTTAAAACACGCTGTGTTGACACTTGTCCGCCGGCGGTCGCCTCATGCGACGCGCCTTTGCAACTTGCTGCAAAGGGGGGTGGCATTTGTCAGGTCACCATGAAATGAGGTCACAGCGCCTGGCGCACACTTTGACGGCTCGTGTCGGCTCCTCACTTTGCAATTTGCTGCTTGAAATTTTTACAGTGTGTACACTGAAACTGACTTAATTTTCACATAGTTATACATTAACTATTTACGTTAATAGTGACACTTCTCTATATATTCTTATTTGATTGCGACATAAGCTCTGTGTGAAATTATATTAAATGAGTATATTCATTAAACTTGAATTATATTATTTCTATGACCTGTTATGTTATGCTGATAGTTTTTGACATGCCTAAAACTGTTCCTTAGTTTGGGATCTTGTTATAATTCTCTAGGCAGCTTCCTAATTTAAAGAACAGTTTTACTTTTTATCACGCTTTAATTTATATTATTCAGGTACCTATGCATATTTCTAACGTTTACTTTATTGAACTAACTTAATATTTATATTTTATATGGAAATGACTTCAGTTTTGCTAAAGGCTTATTTATCCCTTAATTACTAATACTAATTAGTATTATAGCACAGTATCTATATTATATAATCCGTTTTTGGGTGGTTTTTCACTCTTTGGTGACCAGGTATGAAACGAACGACTGCAGAATATACCCGATTAATTAATGAGACGGATAGCGATAATGATTAATGGTTAGAGGGCAGTGGGGCAGTTTATGCCCGTGCGTACTTCCTTGCACTCAAAATTGCTTGGCTTAGCAAGGATGTTGCTATGTTGCAGCTCACGTTAACTCATTCGTCACCTGCCCACTCCTGAAAGTCGCTTAATGTGCCTGACCTACGTGGCAATAGTAATCAGTCTCATGAACTAATGAAACCTCGTTTCATTACCTTTACGCATTAACGATTCTCGCGTGAGAGGGAGGCGTATCCAATTGTAATTGGGGGAGGTGGCTTCGACTTATCCCTCGCAATAGTGTTGAATTTTCCTCACTTAAAATTTATTAAATTTCTCCGTAACAATGGAAATAATCAAAAGCTACTAATGCTTTTGGTGGATCTTGGCTTGCAAAGAGGATGGGAAAATCCTAACCTCCACCAGTTGCTGTGGCCCTTCCAGAGAGGAAAGGTCATGCACTTAAAAGAGGGTTTGACATAGATGGTGTAGCTTTAAATCAAAGGCGACGTGTCTAATGTCTTTATATAAAATCACACTCAAAATACAAGTGAAACAACTCGTACAATCTTTACTTTATGTTTAAAAGTGGGGGAGTTGATTGACGTAATTAACTTTATTTTTGTCAGCCACAATATCAATATCTAATAAAGTCTCTACGGTAACTCACTGGAACGATGTCACCTTGTTAATGATGCTGAAGGCTGCTTGCAGAAGTCTCAAAATCGGCGGCAATGGAACACCCTCTTGGGGTCCGTATTCAGGTGGCAGCTGTTTGGCGGCATGTCAGCGACAGGCCCCGCTTCAGTCCTCCGCACGTCCTAAATACACGGCGCCATATTGTTACGAATCTTTTGTTTTACTAACAGTTCGCTGCTCATGTCCTCGTCCCAAATACCATCGTGGTTGGGGTGATTTCCAGCCAAGCACAGGAAGCAGCTTGGTAGATCATAGCATTGTGATTAAATTTTAAAATAATTATCAGCAACTTTTCAAATCATATATATATTTTTAAATTATATAACCACTTTTGAAAACTCACAATTTTTTTTAATGCACGTCCCATATTTGAAATTGTTCCGCACAAGTAATAATCTTCAAATTTTAATATTCATGGTTACTGGTCAGTATTTTCATAATACAAGTACTAAACTTCATAATTAAACAGTCAAACAAAAGAAAAACAATCCTTACCTTTGGTGGCACATATGCAGCACATTTTCACATCCCGTTCACTTATCCACCTAACCCTTTATGCAAGCAAACAAAACTTTTTCAAAACTTCAAAGATAAATGTTCCCATAAGATTAGTAAAATAACATAAGACACTTAGCAAACCTGTGTGCTTAGTCCTAACACAAGCACAAACACTATTCACCCTACACATATACACTCGGCACTGCACAATGATTATTTGCATACATTACCTTTCAAAAGTTTCATAACACTCAACATATTTCTTTTTATGGAAAATCTTCCTTACAATTTACAGTTGTTTTGAACTTCCTTCCTCTTCTCTCACCTTCCACTACACACAACACACACCCAGGCTATAGTCGCCTCATGTACTTCCTTCCTTTTAAGGGTGTTAACCCTAAATTACAGAGGTATGGCCAAAGTGGCGTGCACCCACAAGGACTGATTTTGACTGGTCATCTGTGATGACGCTCTATAATAATAAACGTCGCAATGGTTCATGCGGCAAAGCATGGGGATGGACAAGTCGTCCTTGATCGGGTCTGATCATCTGTAATGACCCTATATAGAAACAATTCATCACTATTAATAATGCGGAAAATCATTCAATCTGAAAAACCATTCTTTCGGCGTTGTCAAAAATATCGGGGCAGGGCTAGCCCCGAAAACCTCCCTGAAGACTTTGGCACTGAAGAAGGTAAATATTAGAAGTTAAGTACAGGTACAATTAACAAAATAGAAGACAACAGGATATGTTTTTATGGGTGGGGCCCCTTTGATGACTAAGGGAAGAGTCGACACAAGCCACCCATGAAAGAATAGATATGAGAAAGACAGAATAAGAACAGTGGAAAAAAAAAAAGTTTAAAATTCAGAGCACAGGTCGTACCAGCTTTCCTGAAAACTGCTGGTAGCAGACGCCACCCTTTATGCCTGACACGACAGAAATATTCCTAACCATTGGTTATTCGTGATACACCTACATATATATACTACCTGTTTCACTCTATTTACCCTTCAATAATACAGTTACAAATTCACTCTTAATTTAATCACATGACAACTTTGTATACTTTGAAAATTTGCACTAATTACTAAGTGACATCAACTTACACTAGAAATTTCCCTTAACCTCACAATTTACTGAATACTCTGTATATCCACTTGGATCTCACTTCCCGAAGTAAATATATTCCTTAAACTTAGTTACTTTCCTTACTTCTGCTTCTTACACACTATCCACTTACATTGGTACTCTGGCACTCATATGTATATATCAAAAGAAAATAGTAAAACTACAATTTATACTCATAAATTTGATAGAAAATAACCATGTCCTAGTTTGTAAACAATACCCTTCACTCACAGTGACCTAGGCCTACGTGTTGCCTATTCCAAAGCTTTAACTCACATGCTTTTACTTTCAAACCTCATGGATGCACATAACCTCACTTTCTGTTTGCTCATTTAGATAGAGTACATACAAACTTCAAACACTTTAATATTTATAATTATCCTCTCTCTGTACTATTAGACATAATTAAAATTAACATTATAAACATCTTAAAACTATACCATGAACTGTACACACAAAAACAAACTTAATTCTTAACTTAACCTACATTGCAGTCAGTCTGCCTTGCTGCAATTTTCTTTCTTTTCCTCCTCCACATCACTCTCCTACTGTCTTGCCTTATCCTTTCTCTCTTTCTTACAGACTTCCTCCTACTATTTCTCACAATTTTACATTTTCCAACAGTCTCACATTTGTCCCCCTTTTTCCCCTCTCTACCTCATGACAAGACTCATCACTTGTTTACCATTTGTAACAGACTACTGTCCTGTTCTCTCATTGTTTCTCAGTAAACACCAATGAACTAGCTCAGCATGAGTTGGAGACTTTGACTACATAATAATGAAAGTTTGTTGATGCCAGGATTGCCAATAAATAAAAGAAGAAGTTAAATGTTTACTGGAGATTTATTGTCATCTTGGTAAAACAAACCATTGACACTCGCAGGTGACTAACAAAAAAAAACAAGACAGAATAGCAGCCTCCGCAAAACAAAACTGCTCACTTCAAGAGTTACAAAGATGAGAGAGAATCGTTACTTTTCTCTCTTGGCACCCTATTGACTCCTCGCACCGACAGAAAATAAATTTAATAGATATTTGAACTGAAATGTCCGAAATACAAAAGAAGGTTAAAGTCGCAGGTGCTGGTCGGTGCGAGTAACGTGATCACTCGTTGCAGGCTCTCCCACTGACAGCTTACAAACGATTGTGCTGCGACAAACTGTTGTGATGCCCAAGAAAGGTCGTGCTTCCTTATATATTGATCAAAAGTTTCCTCATTGAAAACATATTGTTTTCGTCTAGTCTGTCACGTCAGCTAAAGGTGATGTCTGTTATTTTCCTCGTTTCACCATGTCGTGCCCTGCGGTAATGATGTTTTTAGTTTTCTAACCCAGTGAGAAGGAAAAGATGCGCGATCATCCTACGATGTCTGTTGTTGATGTCTGTTACTGCTGATTAAATGAGGAAAGAAAAATAATACATTTGGAAAAACAAAAATATCTGAAATACAAACAAGTTGTCATTGCCACGACCTTTCAGATATTACATGAATTACTATCCTTGACTGAAATATAGACAATTGAAATACTTCCCGAATATGCTAATTATATGTATCTAGCTGCAATGCTACACCTTGGTTTTCACACCTATTCTTTGCATCACAAAACTCCTCTCAAACCAAATACTGCAGCGTTGCACCCAAGAGTACCCCCTAGTCTCCCAAAACTCTTCCACTTCCTGTGCAGTACTCTCGGTAACCTTCGACTTTGACAACATAACTTTTGACTGGTAAACACTAACCTTAGATTAAAATTGTAATTTTATTTTCTCAGCAACAAATGTGTTTACCCCCCCCCCCCCCCCAAAAAAAAAATACCTGAAATTTTCCCTTACTTTGACTGTATTTATCTTTACCCCCTGGGATTATGTAAAACATTTAATTACATTTTCTTCAAAACTACTACTTTGCCTTAGCAATCTATTTTCATTTATCTGAACCAAGTCGCTTACATCCTTATTACATTCAACATCTAAATCTCTTACACAATGTTTACCTGCAGTATTCCCTTCTACATTATTCTCCTCACCCTCTGCAATTTTACTTTCTTATGCATACACAAGCTCCTTTATTTCAGTTGTGCAGTCCTTTCTAACCTCGTTACTTTTTAATTCTAATGTCCATTCTGCCAAAAACTTTGTGTTTTCCTCTACTGCATTGTGTACTTTGTTCACAATGATTTTTAACTGTTGGAACTGGTTTAAGTGTTCATAAAATTTTCCCTCTAAATCAGTTTCGAACCCATCGAACTCCCCTGCTAACTGTTGAAAATTTACCGTTGGCTTGTTTTTCTATTCCTCAAATTTCCCTGCTATTTGTTGAAAGGTATTGTTAAACTCAATATTTGACTCCTGATATTTACTTTTCAATTTATCCAATTTTCCTGCTATCTCATCAAGCTTTCCTGTTAAGAGCTATAAGAGCATACTTTTGTCCATCTGATTCCGTGTTTCCAGATTTAGATTCCTAACCTCTGAACCTGAAGGGCTCTCTTCCACATTTAATACATTTAGGTTAGTTTCCAGAGTCAATGTTTCAAAACCTACGAAATCTTCCCCCTCACTTTTGCTGACTAATTCTTCCCCTTTTCCAGCCATATTGAATTGATTTGACCTTAATCCCTTTAAAAAAAATTACAGAAAAAACATTTCATTCATGTCCATGTTTTACCCCATAGTATATCGCACCATTTAAATTTAAACCAAAAAATCATCTGACGACTGCAGTGGAGTGATGTATGTTGAAATAAATAACTTTTCATTCGTTGTTGATGACTGTAAAACTGTTTTTACATACCTATCTTCTTAGCTTGATGAAACGGGGACTGGAACACCGGACTGGACATCTACTTCTTACATAAACTCAAACTGATGGACTCTTGAACTGGTGAATGAAATTGCTCTCGAACTGTTCAGAAAACTGCCATCATTCCGTCGTTTTTAACTGTTGCACAGCACGGAATGTGCTCTCTCTTGTTGCGGTTACTGTCGCTGATAGCTGCTACAAAAATTTTCTGTTTCTCAAAGCATGTCCAAATATGTGCCAGGTATTACAACACCATGAATGTAGCGTCATCCTCTTTAACCCACACATTTGGGGCCAAGAATGTACTTTGGCAAAAGTCAGTTTTGTGCCCTTTTACAGTACATTCCGGTACTTGCTCAGTCAGTTTACTTATAAAAATTCTGGTACCATGGTTTTAGACGAAATAAGAATATACTTCCATTTTAGAATATGGTCAAGTTTTATTGTTGAAGGTCTAACACAGTCTTACTCACACACCGAAACAAAACGAACAGATCTTCCTTCACTGTACAACTTTACAGGTTCACAGCATCACAATAGATTTTAAAATAAAGTTCTAGAAAAGGCTCACCTAGTGAGAACAATTACGGTGGCAAGGGAGAGGAAAAGAGCCTTCCCCGTTGATGCCTATCAGCCTCTCACACCCGCGGAAAGAATTTTGTAGAAAGTGATTAAATCGAAAAAGTACTTTACATGATGGTTGCTTAAGAAAAAAGAATTTCCGGCCGTCTGCAATTGCGGGTGTGGGTAAAGTTATCCCGACATCAAGTCTTCTCCTCAAAGGTTCTTAATGATTTGCAAATGAGTCCAGGGCTCGCAGCCCCCAGCTCACCACACACAGCTCTCCCCACTCCTCGAAACAAATCTAAAAATAACTTTTGGCCAGGGCTTGTGACCTACTATTGGCTGAAACTTACATCACTGCGAGGCTTCAAAACAAAAATTGCTGATGGCAGGGGGACATCAAAAGAAGTCTGAATAAAACGTAATCTCAAAAATGACTGCTCGGACCCTGGGAACTTGAAAGAGCCACATAATACAGATAATATCTTGAAATACAGCCCCGCATTAAAACTGATAAAGCCCTTACTTCTACACATGGCATGAAAGCAAAAATTTAGACTATTACACTCACTGACAAACTAAACTGGGGATTTTAACCTAAAGGCAGATGAAAAATAATTATAAACGCGATTAAAATGTATATAAACTGCAATGTTACATGCTTATTGACATACTAGTAACTTATATTATCAAGTTTCATCATTAAAATCTTTCAGAGTATGAGGTGAATGCTTGGCGTAATGAAAGAGTTTAGAGTTTTGGACAACATGTTGAGAGGTGTGTATGAGTGCCTTATATGTCTTCCTTGGAAAGCCCTTGGGTGCACTAGGTTGCTGCCACATGTAAATGTTAAATGCACTACCCTGCTTCATTTTTTCAAGTATTGTTATGAGTGTGTAATTGTGTATGTTTTATGCAATCTGTAAACCATGATTACTCATACAGATGCAACTAAACCTGCTTAGGTCCTGCCCCTTGTTAAAAAGTTGTTGGAATTGATTCTGAGGGAGGCTGGTGTGTCATTTATAGATGTGGATGACATTGAAGTATTATATCAATGGGCAAGTGTGCTTTTCGGAAAAGAAGGCTCAGAGAAAGTGTGTAAGTCAGTACATTTTGTTCGAAATCATTCAATTATTCTTGTCGGAACTTGAATCTGGAATCTTGTTAGTAAAAACTCTCTATTTAAGGGGAATAGTAAATTTTTTGATTTGTATCTCTAAAATTATAATTCTGAAATTTAGTAACTTAAAGGTGTGTACTTGGATGCAATATTTAGTGTCTGTTGTTGATACTATTTTAGGTAACTGGGAAATTTCCAAATTTGGCCAAAATCTGTTAAATCAGGTTGGTTCTGGGGTTGCTGTCGCTAAGATTAGGATTAAAATTGTTAGAGGAGGAGTTAAGTTTTGGTGAATCTATGCAGAATTTATTGTAGGGTATGATTAATTTAACTAGAGTCATGGGTTGGCAGTGTAATTAGCCTACCCACTTAGAAATGTTGTTTCTTAGTGTCTTACCTCAGAATAGTAGACTTTTCTCATGTTCACAAAAAAAAACTGGAAACCTTAAAAGAGTTGTCGGAACTAGTTACACAGTTGGAGATAATGTACTTAGTTTTGACGAAAAGTTCAAGAGATAGTATAATGTTTGTCATTGTACTAATCATTCAACTGAAAATTGTTTCTACAAAGATACAAATAATTGAAGAAAAAGAGGGAAATGTCAATGTGAGGTAAGTCTCCCAGAGTATATGAGTGTTAGTAAACGGGGGGGGGGGGGGGAAGGGAATGGTAAGAGAGGCAGGTAAAGGTGATATGCAAAAGGATGAGAGGTGGTACATAAGTCTGGTGCACAGCTACCACTTAAGCAGGGTGACCAGCAAGCGAGAAATGAATGGGATTTGAAATTGTGCAGGAAATGTACGGGAATTTTTCTGAATGGATGGAATATTTTCTAGTTTAGGAAATTTGCTGTAGAACTTTAGAAATGGCACCAAGTTACCTTAACTGTAAATAATCTGCACCACTTTAAAATTCAGAATACCACAACGTGTTACTAATGGTGTCAAGGTCACAGAGAGAAAAGAAGAAAATAATAAAATGATGTTCGCAGAGCCCTTGCTGTAAAGGACAGGGTGGCATGGGGTGGGTTTATTGCTTCAGGATAATAGAAGGGGGTGTAGGAATGCTTGTAATCACACCATGGCCTGTTCCTGACAACCTCTTCTGTCTGGTCTAGTTATACTGCAGACTTTTTGTAAAGAAAGTTTGTGCTTGCGCATCATCACTGTTGTATTATAATAGCATAATTCCGCTGCTTATGCAATTTTACTTTACATCTTCTTGCAGATGACTGACATGCTGAAGAATTGAAGGAGAGGTTTCAGTTGTAATTATACAATGCAATATGGTGTGATATGCAGGTACATATTTTAAATGTGATTTAAAATGTTTGCCCAACTTTGGTTATAAATACGTCCTCTTTCTTTACCTTTCACGCCATGATCAGCTGCATGTTTTTGTATTAATCATATGTAATAATTTCAACATGAGCCACAACTATTTCACAGGGCCGTGCAACTGTACACAAGACATTAAATTGTTCATATTCTCTTTATCGCAGAAGCAAGCCTTAAAGTGAACTGGGAACTGGGAAGCATTATTCCATTGTATGTTGTCAACTTGTTGTGTCACATGGAATGAGTTGTGTGAGGACAGGCTATATCTTGTCTGGGGATCAAAAATGTAGCTTTAAAATTAGTCTTATTTTTGGCATCAGAGGATCGTCACTGCTTCATGTAAATATATGTCTGAACGTGTGTCTCTTTGTCTTTAAGTAGATTCTATTTTCAATTGATGTTATCCAGTTTCGTTGTAGCATGTACTATCACATTTTAAATTTTAAAAATATGTCATAAAGCTGTTGGCAGCTATTTTCCCTTTGTTTCTTCTATCTCTCATGCTATTTCTCTCTCTGGCATCTCCCCTCCATGCCTTCCTTAGTTGTGCAATGCCTTTGGCTGCCAAGTAGCCAATCAAAAATCACTTCACTGTTACATTGTGACTGGTACAGATGCACTTCACAAAATTGGTTCAAAATAAATAAATAATTCGCAAACAGTTAAGGTATGTGTTTATGTGAAGAGCCAACTGCGTATTTATAGATTCCTTGGCAGATCCAAGAGTGTTTAATATACCAGCGGACACCCATTGAGGTGTGTGTGTGGTTTTTTTTTTTTTTTTTTTTTTTTTTTTTTTTTTTTTTTTTTTTTCACGCAAATTCTAAAGTTTTCATTGCTCGTTTTTAAAACTTGTTCGAATTACTTTTGTATATCTTGTAATGCTTGAAAATTATAAGGAGTGTATGTACACTTTTATTTTACAGAGGAAGTGTTCAAAAATTCATCGGTTGATGTTTAGGTACAGATCCACGGAATTTTCAGGATAGTTGAATTGGTGGATCATTTGGTTTAACCGAACTCGCCCAAAACAGTAGTTTTTGAACATCCGGTGTACATAGGTGAATGCACTTGTGTGATTTTTTGAATACGCAGCAGGCGTGCATGGCACAAGGTTTGGTATAATTGTTGGACACGTATAAACATAGGTTCCGAAGTGCACCAAACTGTATTTAAAAGATTTGTAGCATTGTTATCTTTGAATAAAAGAATTGTAAAAATAATATCACATAAATAAAGATAGGGCTCACATATTTGCATTACACTCACAGTAGATACCCATTATTTATTGGTTTATAGGCCTAAAAAATATATATAAAGTAAGTCTTCAACAGTGGAATGTAAACATCAAATTTGATGCATGAATTTAAAATTACGAAGGATTAAGGGAAAGTTGATGACTTAAAACATATTTTAATCAGACTTTTCGAAAGTTTCTAACTGTTAATTGCAATCATTTTTTGCTTTTATTACTAACATTCAAGGTTAACCCAAAATGCCTGCAGCTCTTCATAATTTAAAATGGACAAATTATCAGAACATTTAAATTTATTTCCTATTTTTTGTTTGTGTACCACAGCTGTCAGCCAAAGCAACATTTCAACATAATCATCAGCTTTCCTAACTTGTGATGTATGCATAAGAGCAAAAATTGCTTTATTTATTATATGCAATATTCTGTACTCATAGTTGATATTCACATTTTTCATTATGGAATTTACTTTAGAAATATGTATTATATATACTAGGTCTTAAAGTCATAAACCAAATGGTCATGTGAACTGTTTTGCCTACAAAATCTATGACGTACATATTTGTGTAATCTGTGTTCTGCATTTTGTTAACTTCAAAGCTGACAAATTACCAAACTGTCACCATATAAGTTTTGCCTGTTTGAAATGTTTAAATATAGGTGAGGTTATTGGAATAAATAAACATTTATTATACTCACAATGATTATTTCTTATAGTAAAAAGCTGAGATATTCTTAAAGTAGGTATTTTCTCATGACACAGTTTTTGTTAAGTAATAAAATTTTGCATCATGGTTGTTAATTTTAAATTTTAAACAGCTCTCTAACAATTTTCAGGATGATTACAGTTTATTTTAATACTTAGTGGACTTTTAATTTTGGAATCACAACACCAAAATAATAGTAGTATGGCATGCTAGACAGTTGAATGTCATGGTGTTCTGACTAAAACATTACAAAATGTCAAATACAAAATTACAAAAAAAAAACTTGAAAGGAATTGGAACATGGCAGTTAAGTAAAACACTTTTTTTTAATGGCGGACATATTATTTTGTTGCCATGGTAGTGAGAATTTCATGCTTTAGAATGGTGGACTTTTTTTTTTCACAGTCTCGAAAATTGGCATCTCTCCGTGAGCCATTCAATTACATGTGGGTGTAGTGTAGTGTAGTAAGAATATGTTGTCCATTTGTCACAGTTTTCACCTGAATGCTTGTTTCCAGGATGGCAGGAAATAAATAATGTTTATGTTTTATTTTTACTATAGTGATAGGCAGCTTAACTCACATTTTGTTTACAGTCGTATTCTTGTTACTTTAAATATTGGTCATTAATAATTTTCTATGGCAGCATGAATGAAAATCTCTTTCAAATACTGTTACTTCGAGCAGAGATGATATTCGTAATTTATACATATTTGTCTACCTACAATGATTTGTATTTATGAACCCATATATGTTTATATGCTACTTGAAACAGCAGGTTTACTACAATTATGGGTTAGTTTAACAATAGCGCAATGTGATATGGTGCGATGATCTGTAGCCAGAGTGATGCCGGCTGGCTGTTGCGGGCCGACTGCAATAAACACGTCACTGGCAGACATTGCTCTTGTCGGTGTTGGATGACGATGGAGAAGAAATAATGTTAAGTACATACTTTGTAAAAAATATATAACAGCAGAAAGTACAGTATGTAACACGAAAAAAAACTTGTTAGTTATTTTTATCCACAATGAAAGTAAACTTGAATTAGTTGAACCATTTGTTATTGAGAATCTGTTCGCCAAATGTTTACATTTATAATATCTGTTGTATTGTTTTTGCTTTCTGTAATGTTTTAAATGCAGTTTTCCCCTTGGTATGGTCTCCTCGCTGGTAGTAACTTATTCACTCTAAAATATACTGCAGCATTGTATGAGATGACTTTAATCGCCGACCTTGAAAATTGGAAATTAATTGAATTTTTTGTCTGTTGGCGTCGGACATGTCACACCGCATCGTGTCATTGTATCGTGAAACCAGTTTTACGTTCAACAGAAGTGTTCACAGGAAAGCCGCATGATTATTATGTAGAATAATTTCTCGTGTAACTTTCTTGGTGTATGGGAATTTGAGGAAAAAGCGGGAAATGTATAGGAAATTACATTTACAGTCTCTCTGGACATTTCGTATAAATTCAACACATTGACGTGAATTGCATCTATCAACATGTTTTCCCAATGCCGGCCCACTGTTACGAAATGAAGCAGCCCTCTAACGATGGCAGCTGCCCAGCCTGAGGATCTAGGGCTGAGCTTCAGCAGCAAATTGCCACGCCCGTGCCCAGCCACGCAGAGGATCTAGGCGCTCGCCCAGCTATGTACATGCAGCAGCCAGCAATGTATTCGCTGCCAGTCCCAACATGCAAGTGATTTATTTTTTAATATGTATCTTCATATCTATTATCAATAAATAAAGTGCTTCAAACATAAGGCACCTCCAACAGTGTTTAGTCTAATCTTTTCACACACTTTCAATGTCCATGTCATACTGTGTTTAGGCCTTCTTTTTTAAGACAAGGGTTGGTCCAATATGCCTTTCTTGGGTATCAAATTAATCAGGAGACATCCAGCTATTAAAATATATATTTTTATATCTAATTTAAAAAGTTGTTTTTATGTGCTAGAGACGATTGAACATGAACTTCATCCAAAAAAATGGCAAGTTTGGGGGCATAGGGATTAGGGTTGAGTCAAAATCGACCCAAAATTTTCCACAATTTTTTATTTCAACCCCCCCTCTAGTACGACTCTATTCTCGGGAACCGTGAGGGGTCGTAATAGAGAGACTTACTGTATAAAATTTGAAGAGACATTATTTATATTACAGTTACCTGAAATATGTATAAACACAAAGATTGTCACTAATATTTTAGTTATGAATATTTTGCTTCTATATAATTAATTTTTGTTTACAAATAATACGTACAACTTATCAGTTTGTTATCTTTGTAAACAGACTGGCACTCTAGGAACCATGATATACACTGTGATTATTGAGGAGTTACCAACACATACAGAGCTTATTCATTACATCATTTGGAGCAAAATGTGTCATGTGGGTCCTATTCATAAGATTTACAGAGTTATTGTAAATGCCTAGATTATTGCATATCGGGATGGATGGAGGATATTTTTTTACCAAAGGACTGCACAAACACGTGAGGAACTAATAGAAGCATATCATGCATGCAGCTACAGAATTCAAAGCCAGCCAGCCATGTGCAACTACGTAGAGCAACACATGAAACATTCTTAAACATCTTTTGTAAACTTGTTAGACACAATTGTGATGCTCAACTGTAAACAGTATGGTCTGATAATACATCACTGTATTTACTTCTAAAAGGGTTATTATTTTATTCGTCATTTTTCAAAGGTTTCAGAGTGCTTTGTAAATATTGGAAAAGGGCCTACATGTATATGACATATTTTGCTCCACATGATTTAAGGAATAAGCCTTGTGAAGGGCAGTAACTCCTAGTGAATCATCCTGTATATGTATGCAAACCATTCTTGCAATTTGTGCAGTGGTATGCATAATACAGGATGTTCCAAAATGTTCTTTACAAATTTCATTGCCAATAGCTCAGAAACTGTTAAAGATAGAAAGGTGCAGTTTGTTGCATTATTTTCACACACACTGTAATTTTTAGTAGCCACATAACAAATTATAACATGTGCTCCATCTATAGCATGCAGGATATTGATGCGATATCGTAGTTCCTCTCACGTCTGGCCCAGTAATTACACATAAACCTGTGTAATTACTGCAGTTATGCAAGCACGAAGTTCCTGCAGGTCCCTGACTGGACTCTTGTAGACCACAGCTTTCATAAAGCCCCATAAGAAAATATCTAGGGGGTTATGTCTGGAGACCTTTGAGGCCAGGGTATGGGCCATCCTCTGTCAATCCAGCAACCAGGGAATTTGTCACCCAAAATAGCTCTAACGGTCAAGGCCCAGTGAGGAGGAACACTATCCTTCTGAAGCATGATGTCAGGTTGAAAGGCTTCGACATATGGAAGTGCAAACTGTTTCACCATGTCCAGATAAATAACCAATGTTATTGAAGCCACTGCAAAGATAAAGGGTTCCACCACATGGTCATGAAGCAGACCACACCACATGTTTACCTTATGACTTTCTCACATAATTTCCATTCTGAAGTGGGGGTTCTTTGAGCCCCAATTTGTTATATGGTGATGGTTTTCCTTTCCGGACACATGAAAACATGCTTCATCCATGAACATCACGCTCTTCAGGAAGTCTGGGTTCATCTTGATGCGACCCATCATCTCAAGAAGGAATGACATGCACTGTGGCCTATCATCAGGTTGAAGCGCATGCAGTAGCTGCACCTTGTAAGCATGCAGCTTCAGTCTCTTGTGCATCACCTGGTGCACTGTGGTCATTAGTAGCTGCAACTGTTCGGATGCATAATGGATTGATTTTATGGTGCTCCGGAGAAATGCCTGTTGCACCCGTGCTAAATCTGTAGAACTTGTGCTCAGTCGCCTCCTCTTCAACGCTTCTGGTCTCCTTGAATCTCATCTACCACTCTGTGATTGTCAGGCGTGATGTGATTGTGGTTTGCTCCCATGTGTCCGGACTTCTGTTGGACCTGCGTGCCGAATTTGGTTTTTATAAACCTTTAATGCACTGGCCATCTGCTGTGGGGTGGCAATTTTTGTCGCACATTAGTCTCCAAAAACAGACACAACATTGTTACATGACCACCAAAATTTTAGGTGTGTGTAAACATTTTGCAACATACCACACATTTCTGTCTTTAACCTTTTCCGAGCTATTGAGTAGCTATCAAAAGTGTAAACATCACTTTGGAACAACCTGTACTTTATACTGGGAAATTTCATAATGGCCAATCAATAGAAAATGTTTCAGTTACTGTTATAATGAAAATAATTATATAATTTTTATGTTTGGATAATCTCTTTAGTAATTGGAATAGATGCTTTATTTGGGAATATTTGGTAATTTTTTTATACAAATTCCAGTTTATTATTTTTGTGATTTGGTTCATCATGAGCATTGTTACAGTTTTGATAAAAAATCTTTCTTGTTTCGTCCCGTATTGTCATCTCTGAAATTTTTGAGAAAGCAGGTATTGAAAAGGCACAGGAGAGTAACAAAACCATTAGCCATTAGCAGTATGCTGCTGAGCACAAGTAGATTTATTCTTGGTGTGATAAAACTAAAGTGAGAGAGAGAAAAAGAAATATTTGTGTATACAGGTGCAGCAGAGTATAGTGAAACATTCCATATTAGAAAGATCTATGTTTATCTGTTATTACTTAAACATCATGTTGAGATTGCTACCATGTCAGATTAGACTTTAAAACACAGTTATTATAGTCTTTATAAATTATAGTCTGTAAAATTACAAACTGATAACTGAAGACAAGTAACAAGTGAGAAATTACAAATAATTACTGCAGTATGATTATTTACATTCATAATAAAAGAAAAGTTGTAAGCTACTGCTGCAGTAGCCAAATATGAATCACATGCACATTTATATATCAATTTAGTGAATCATCCAAATAGTTTTTTCACCTCATCAGTATAATCGCTTTATTGCTACAGCATATCATCTATGTCACGGTCTGAACAAGAGGCAGTCTTATTTCTGTTAAAACACTCTTAGATTTTTCCCTCTGCAGTTTCTTACCTCCAGAGTAATGGTAATGGAATATTTTCTCCCAAATGCCGGCCTTCCGGGGCATGGTTCATGCGCCGCCGGTCTGGGGTGCAGGAGTTTCTAGGTTTGAATCCCAGGTAAGGTATGGGTGTTAGTTTAAGTTAGGTCATAAGTTAGTTTGTAAACAGTCCTGTGATAAGCCTTCAAGCATAATACCAGGGGACGTTAATAAGTCCTTTTCAGTACAATACAATGCAATTTTCTCCCGAACCCTTCAGTGTCCTGCTTGTCTGTGATGTGCCGATACAATTTCTAACTATGCAGAATTAATGTTATTTTACCTGCTCATGTAGTTGTTATGTTTGTGTATCCTACCATGCATGCTGAAAGATCTCTTAGTAGAAGCAGAGGTTACAATCATACCTAGAATCCTGGTGAATACTTTTGGCAACTGTGAATGCCCATGAAGATCTTTCCACCAAGTGCATGGCTCAATTTTGCCGTTTTCAAGAGCTGTGCAATGACCAGCACTTTGTGTTGTATTTTGTTTTCCTTCTGTAGTAATAAAAAGGTTCAGAGATGGGAGGGTAATAGGTATGGGAATGGAAACAATATGCCTTGTACAGTTAATGATGATGTATTAAAAGGTGACAGAATAATTTATTTTTCTGGTAAACCAAGAAGCACTTATTCTTATTTGTCATTTTGGGAGAGAAATAAGGAAACAGAAGAATGAGTGTATTTTGAAATAAATATTTATCAGGCTTCGAATATCTGACTGTGAAATAGTACCTCATAATTATTTTGTGACAGATAAAAGGGGAATGAACAAGAAAATGTTTTGCTTTCACAGAAGAAAATTAAGCTGCTAAGAAAGTATGCAAGTATTTTAAACTACAGTTATTTCACGGAAGGACCTCAAAATAATGATACGCTGCTAAAAAAAAATGCAATGTTTTCCCAAAGTTTCCACTTTTATTTGAAGGTTTTCATATGGGATTCAAGTTTTCAATTTTTAAAAGCATCAAAAGAAAAAATTTCCAGTGGAAACTTTCCACTACCCATCCCTACTGCCAAGTTAATAAGATAATTGTCAAGTCAAAAGAGAGTCCATGGCTTACTGAAAAAATGTTGAGGTTATACCGTGGTGTAAAGTATATGACCACTATAGATCTGGCCCATGGCTATTGGCATGTACCCCTCGAGGATGTCAATGCAGTACACCGGCTTTCTGTTCTGTAACCTGCAATTTGTAGGCTATTCAAAGTACTACAGTTTGGCTTATGTAATGCAGTGTCATAGTTCACTCATTGCATAAATAGCACACTAAGTTAAAATTGCGCTGAGTTTGCATGGTTGTACAAGGACAAAATTTTGATTGCCTCTGCCACATTTAAGTGGCACCTAAAACACGTCAATATTGTTCTAGTTAAGTTACCTGAAGCTATAATGACTGTGGATTTTAAGAAGTTCCTTTTCGGCAGAGCAGGAGTCCCATTTCTCTGTCACATTCTGACTAGTGACAGAATTGAAATGACACCAGAGAAATTAATTACAATTGCTCATTTCCCTATACCATGAAACATTAAAACAGCTAAAAGCATTTTTGGGCATAATCAGTTTCTACTGCAACTGCTCTGCCAGAACTACATTGCCACTGTTCAAGTTTCTACGTAAAGGTGTCCCATCGAATTGGAAAATGGAACACCTAGAAGTTTTTGAGTGAATGGAACGTTTATTTTTAAGAGGAGCATGGGATCCACCACCCGAGGCAAGGTGTTAAATTCTACCTTTATATAGACACCTCCTCATATGCTCTCAGAGCAACACTAGCTGAACTATAAGAAAACACTGTGGAAAAAGCCGTACCCATGACAAACAGGACCTTGAGTAAAGCAGAAAATAACTACACAGTATCTGAGAAAGAGATGCTCAGTATTATTTGGACTTTACAGAAATAAAGAGATGCCCTTCTAGGAGAGGACATTATTTTACAACTAGGTTGATCACAAAGCCCTGTTAAGCCAGAAAATCTGCAAAATTTTTAAGTCACCTGATCAGATGATCACTGTTGATTCAAGAATTCAACATTGGATATCAGTAAATTAAGGGCACTAATGTGTCAGCAGACTACTTTAGGCTGATTCTGGATGAGGACTCTGACCATACCAAGAGGAAGACTTCTGAGTTTGTTGTGCTCCATTGAAAAAGCTCTCAGTTGCAACAGAGAACTGGCTAGATATTAATTTTCAAGGCTGAAAGGATGAGCAAAAAGTGGATAATTTTTTGCAGCACAGCCATAAAAAAGTAAGCGCAAATTCAGAGAGAGCATCAATTGAAAATTTGTTTTGTGCTACAGAAGACAGTATTTTGTTCGACCTAGGAAAACCAAAGTCAAAATTTGAGGACGAATGGAAGCTGGTTTTTCCAGAGCAGCTACAGTTACAGTTGGTATTGGACACACATGGAATGTTAAGCCACACGGGTGTTAAAAGATACATAGTAATTTGCTGGCAATTCTATTGGAAGAAAATACAGCATGTAGTAACAACTGTAGTACGAACACGTGACCTGTGCAGAAGTGCAAATATCCATACGAGAACTTAATTCAACAGATTATCCCTAAGCATACGCTAGATATTGTGTCCTTGGATTTGTTTGATCCATTGCCCCAGTTACGAGCAAGAGTTACCTATGTTTTTGTGCTAATGGAGTGTTCTTTAAACACAAAGCTATACGCGATAGTTCAGGCCAACTCACGCACTACCCTAAATAAGCGTAAGTTATTCATTGAAGAAGTGAGCCAACTCCACTTAGTGCTATTGAACAAGGGGACCCTGTTTACGGACCAGGCCTGGCAAGAGGGCATGCGGAAGCTGAACATACTGTGGCGGAGGGAAAATTGGGTGGGGGGGTGGGTAATTTAGGTTGCCCGATACTCAAAACTAAATGTAACAGAAATGCAAAATAATTAAACCTGAGAAGAAATTTAAATTTATAAATAAGCATAAAATCTCGGCATTTAAATCAAACTCATTCCGAATCACAAAAAAAAATACGAAAAAAAGAAAGCCTCCGCCATAGGACTATTCTGTAAGGCCGTCCTGAAACCCTCAACAATAATTCTCAAATACTTCAGAGAATCCACACAAATAGCAAAATAAATTGTACCTCTCTCAAAATGACTGATTTAAACATTAATCAATAAATAAAACAAGATTTAAAAATCTTAAAACTTCTGAATGAGAGAAATAAGGGAATAAAAAAAGTACAAAAGGAGAAGGGGTGGGGGGAACAACTCACTCGACTCTGCGACAGGTTACAGGGGATGGGATAGCTTCATGGTTCCAGGTGCAGTATAGGGAAGTGACATAATGTGTAGTCAACTACAACCTCTTATTCATGTACCCATTGCCTCAAGATATATGCTAAACCTCTTTGGTGGTGAGACGAGAGAAAGATAACCTTATCCTTAAATGAAACCCACTAGCTGAATTATACTTGAGTCAAATATAATAAAAAGTGAATAAAAATAAAACCATAAATTTTCAGAAGACTTACAATGACTATTTATTCAAGCTAACACCACAAAGAAGAACAATTAGGTGTATTAGACCATAGCAGAAAGTATACTCTGATAAAGGTAATCAACGATTGTAGACTAATAATAAATAACAATATCAAGAGTGAAGAAACAGTGGAAATGCAGAAACAAGAATTATTTAAAGGCAATATCTTTAAGTGTGATAACAAGGATAGTAATTTTCTATCCTAAAAAAAAATTGTGTAATATATAGATATTTGGTTAACCTGCCTGACAAATTAATTTAGTTGATCTTTGCTTTAATCCTTATAAGGTTTTTGTTTACCAAAAGAGAGAGAGAATAAAGAAAATAAGAATTATATAACAACTGGAGACATCAAATCTGTTTAAAGTTAAAACAATTAAATTTTAATTCAATATAACCTTAGAGCATAATTCAAAACAATCTCCAGTAGTGACTCCACAAGAAGAACAATCTCATTAACTGAACTGATAGGTGTGTCTCAGAGTTTCAAACCTCAAGTTAATAGCAACTGGGAAAACTATCTTGAAGCTCTTTTTATTTTGAAGGGATGCCTGCATTAGAAGTTAAGTCAGTATAAATGCCAGTGTAAACCTTGACAAAAACATTAAATAACTTCTCACAGCGACTAATCTAGATTTACTTTCATAGATTGATTGGCCAGAAATTATCTAAAAAAAAATAGTAGAAATTACTATAGGCTAAAAATTATGAGATAGCAAACTCTAAACAAAACAGTTGGCAATCGCTAAAGGACTGCTATCATAACAAGTTGACGTCAAAGCCAAGTACCAACCTTCCCGACCTAAACAAAAAAAAATGAACTCTAAAATAAAAACAACAAATAAATAATACTTAGTTTACACGTACTTCTAGGCACTTCTCAACTTAGTCATGACTAAAATAAACAACCAGTAATTAACGACTTCAATTTACTAACAGCTGTTCATAAAAATTATTGTCTTACCTTACTAACGGCTTAGAGGGCTAAAGTAAATCTCGGCGTCTCACTCCAAACTACTTTCAAGACTCTATCACTGCCCCAAAAAAAGGACTATCTTTGTGATTAATAGCTGCCATTCTTCCTGAGGTAAGGAAAGAATATCCCGATCAATCAAAACAAACCAAATTGCCTATACTTAGCTCATCATGGATGATTCTCGGCAGCCTCCTCCTGGCTGCGACTCTGCCACATGTCCTCCTAGCTCGCCATCTTCACGACAACAGCCACGCTGCGCCTGATCTCGTTTTGCCTCACTTTTCATGCCATCTACGTCTACCAATCACAGCGCACAATTCTTCCCTAGCAACAGCTGGTCGGCAAAAAGTCCTTGCCGCGACACCCCCTTTTCCCCTTAACTGCCTATACTCTCTCTGCTGTTTTCAACACCTGTCACCCCTGGCAGTACCACCAAACTTGCGGCTGGCGTGGCACAAACAAACCTCCATCGGCAACAGCTCAGGAACTTAGGAAGTAAACATTTCTGTATAAAATCCCACAAAAAATGTTCTGGAAAATCCTGAAAGTGTAGATACGAAAAGAAAATGGCATTTTTACTTCAAACATTGTTAATTCACAGAAAAAGTGAAATCCTAAAGCTAACCTCAGCGCAGAAGTTTGGGAAGGACAAAAAAAAGTGTAAGTGACAACACCTAACTTAGCCCCTCTAGCACTCTCTACAGCAAGTATCAGTGAAAAAATAGAAAATCTCAAAAACATCCAGCCGAAAAAATCCTAACTTCCCTTGAAATAAATGAAGAACACGAAAATGTATCCAGTCCTTACAAAAAACAATAACTCTTCCTAACCAAAAAGACCTTCCAAAAGATAAAAGTATCTGAATAAAAATATATAACATAAAATTCAAATGTAAAATTTCACTTCTTCATAATACTACCTACTACCGCAGCTGTTCCGACAAACCCAGGGGAATACCATGGAACAATGCATGAAATTATTGGGGAACATGTTAGACTGGTCCGTCACACCACATGGTATAACTGCCTAGACAAGCTCCCATTTAGAATTTGTTATGAATAATACAGTTTATGACTCTACCATGTTAACCCCTTTGGTTGTTTTGGCAGGCTAGCAATCAATAATATTTAATCCCAGAAAACTACTTGTGCCACCAGAAGAAACTTTGAGATGTGAAAATCAGCTCTGAAGACCTCAATGTAAAGAGTCGTCCAAATCTCTAATCGAGATGTGACCATGAATGCTGATGAACTAAAAGAAGGGAATAGACACTTTGTGGAATGCTGCCTTATCTCTGCAGCTGAACATTATAATAATACTGAAATGTGTAAAATAGCTGGAAATTGGACAGCTTGTTTAAACAAGGGGCACCTGTAAGCAAATGTTGGGAACATATTGCTAATACACTGCTCTCCCTTTATCCTGGCCCATTTAAATTAGAAAGAATAGTAACAAAAATCTGCTTTGAGATGACATGTCTGAATACCATTCACATCATAGGCAAGTTAATCTGTGCTCTTTAAAAGTTTTTCTGCAGCTTGCTACACAATAGTAATTCTCGCAAACCTATTTTTATGGCCTGAGAGAGTGCACTTTATGTTTATTGTAGAATATTTTTCCTTTGAGAGAAATTGTGAAATTGGATTGTTTATGTGGAATTTATTTATCATCATTGAGGAAATCTATGTGTTTGTATTAACTGTGTTATTTATTATGAGGATATTTTGTGAAGACAAATGCCACAGTGATTTATGAATTGAAACTGCACAATTTTTTTTTACCCTAGTAATCCTGTTAATCCACTGTTGGTGCCGTCTAGTCTCGGAGAAAGAAGTAGGCCTAATTTGAAACCCGAGATACACTAAGAAAACAGCTTGAAATTTTTTTATCAAGAAACGTAGCTGGAAAAAGTAAACAAAATCTATGCTGAGAATGAATTTTGTACCTAACCGAAAATCTGAACTTTTGTATGAGCAATGTCTACCGGAAGTTCCCATTTCTACATATGCATACCTGCACTCAGCTATAGAATTGGAGCAAAGGTATTTGTGTAATCGTTGCAGTGAATGTTAATGAGAGAAATGTCTGGAGACCTGGAAGTACCGTAAGCAATAATTGAGGGACCAAGTAGTGAAGTGTGCACAAGTGTCACCAGTCTTGTTAAGAAAAAAAAAAAAAAAGGAATGGCGATAATTTTTTCCAGTAGTGGAGTTCCACCACCACCACACTGGCTGGCAGTTGAGGAAAGTGGGGAAGCAATGCAAGTCATAACAAATACAACCACCTCTGAGGATAGATGGTAGCTCTGTAGCATTAGTGTCGCCCAGCCAGGAGTGGTGAACGGGAACTGTTTTAGAATTTTGTTGTGCGGCTGTTTTCACTAAGTAATTGCATTCTTCTCTAAACCTGCGGGTCAATTACATCTTTAAACTTTGCTTGAAGAAGCAGTTTACCTTTGTCTGTATTAAAGAGAGCAAGCATAATAGTTTTCTTTGGATCTTTGAGATTAACTGATTTGTTTCGTATTTTTGAAATTATAGACACTGTCATAAGTCAAGTTCATCTTGTGACCTGAAAAGTGTATAAAATGTTTTCTTGGAGAATCTGCTGTGAAAATATTCATGTAACTTATTTTTTTCTGTTGTTGTCAGTAATAACTGCTACTACAGTCAAGTCACATGCTTCTACCATGTTCAAGATGTTTGATCGTCATGTTATGTAATTCAGAGACTGATGGATTTTTCACTGGTAAGAGCTCAACAATTTGTTTGAAATTGCCGAAAGCTGATGATACCATGTAACATTGCAGATTTTTGGGGTTATGTTTACCGTTAGTCGTAGAAATTTTCATTATATATGATTTTCATTATAATTGCTTATGTTGTCACTTCATATAATATTATTCCAAATTATGCTTTTTTAGATTAGTTAACACTATAATCTTTGGTTATTTTAATAGTTTATTGATGGGCCTGTATAGATCATATGTAAGTATTTTTCATTTGTTTCAAGACAGTATTCAGTTTTTTTTTTTTTCTTTCTTATAGGGCAGTCAGCATTAAATGTTTATTAAACAAAAATACTAAAGAATATTATCCTGATTTTCTCTCGTCTCGCCATTGCTGATTGGCCGAGAGACGTGTCATGGTCAGATGACACCTATCGGAGGACAGGAGACAACATAAGTAAGGCAGATGTAAAATAAAACTAATTTTTTCTTTAGAAGAATTCTCATGACATTCAATGAAGGACGTGTGATTTGTAATATGAAAGTTTTTATGATTTAATATATAATAAGTTTACCGCAATGCGTTTTGAGAGATGAATAATTATTAATTGAAGAAGAGTGAATATTAATTTTAGTGTGTTTGAGAAGATAAAAAATGATAAATGTATAATTTTGTTGAAGAAGAAGCATGAGTAAGATAAAAGTTTTCAGAAGATTTTAATTGTAATATTATGATTTCTATTTAAATGTAACAACTGACAAGTTGGATATTCATTTTAAATGTTACAAATGGCACTCAGTGTATTAATGGCAGAGTTATTATTATTTTTATGAAATGTAGTAACCATGCAAGTGACAGCAGTTTTAGCTTCTTGTGAAATGTCATTATAGGCTGTTCACGGTAAAGTGAGCACTTTGGAAAGCCCTCTCATTTGGAATAATAGTGAATAAATATATTTAATTTTAGCCTTATACATTAACTTCTGAAGACAGTGGAATATACACACTGTGTTTATTACTTACATGGCAGTGTATATTTAAAAAGGTGGTTAAATAAAAAAATATAGTTGAAAGGAAAAAGTAAGTAGGGTCTCAAAAGTGCTCACTTTACCATGAACAGCCGATATCTGCCATGCCAGTTAGTTTTTCCACATTTGTAACTTATATCAACATAGACATGTATTCTGTCACATTATAAAACTACGTACTTCTCCCACGTATTTAGTCCTTCAAGTATTGTGGTTAGACAGTGGTTTTCATTTGCCTCATTAAGAGATGCCACAATTCTAGGCAGTAAGTTATTTGTTGCAGGTACTTAGGGTGTTGGAGAACCAACAAGCTATTTATTTTATCTAATATCATTGTAGCACGTTCATGGCCTGTTGTATGTTAGAAATGAATGAACTACCGTGCTTACAGAATATTTATTTTTTATTACAAAACTCTAGTGGTTCTTGCAGAAATTCTAAATGCTCTATATGTTACATGATGTAAAATGAATAACTTCTTGTAATGATGAAGTAAAATACTAATGTGTATTCTGAATGACAGTCTGTACTAAAGGAACAGGCGTAATTACTTAAATACTTCCACAAAATGTTTTCAATCTGGAAGGCCTTTATGCAAAATACTTTGTGTCTTGTTCTCTTCATATTAATCAAACCATTGCCTTATTTCTTTAAGGTAGCTTCGCTGAGATGTCTGCGGTTTCCTCAAGTAATACGGAAAATATGGTAAAATACTAGGTACCACGTTTTGTTTTAAAAATAGACTATTTCGAGGATATTGCTGCGCAAAACCGTTCTTACCACTATCAATCTCAATCATTGATATGTCACGTTCAATGAAATTGTTATACACACAACTGAATTTACTGAAGGCATCCATTTACCCCTAGGAATGCTTATAATCCAATTTAGATTTTGCTCTCATACTTGCGGAAACAAAAAATACAGTTACGTAGCTTGAACTAGTTGCTATGGCAACTTTGCATTTTTTTAGCATAAAAAATGAAATGTAACTTGTGGAAAGATTTTTGTGTGAAGCTCACACCTGTAAAACCTTTTTTAGAGGCTCCAGCACGAACAACAATACCCAGGGAAGTGAACAAAACACACATAATTCACAAGCGCGTGCCTGGCCAGGCCGACCCATGGGGGTGCGAGACCGGCCATGGGTGCAGCATTGCCACATTTCAACACCCCCACTTTAAAGATGGCCATGGTTTAGCACATCTTCAAAACTACTCTTAGCCATATGGCGGAGACTATAGTAAAAAATAAAAAAAATTAATTTCCTTCCAAGTGGCAACTTTTCACGAAATAAAAAGATTACAGGTGTTGTAATGTGAATACAGTTTTTCACCCTGATTTTTAAAGCAGCTAACTACTACAATTATTTATAAAAAATTCAATTTAGTTTTATTAATTCTTGCAGGGGGCCATCATGTTTAAGAAATACTTTAAATGTGTGTGAACTAGATAGTAAAAGACTGGAGCAGCACCTGCTATGCTACAGGATGAGGCCGATAAATGGAAGCAAACTTCAGAAGGTGGTTCCGGAAAGGGGAGCGAACAAAAAATCCATAACATACGTCCATAAATGTACAGAAATACTGTAAAACTTACAGCAACATTGTAATTAGAGTAATGGTACAATACAGAACTCAGTGTAAATATCATTGTTGCAAGTCATCAAAATGCATTTTTGCAATATCAGAGGAAATGTTTGAGGTGCCCACCATGCGCTTCAATACGTGCATCCACATATCACTTCATAGACTGCCACAACTGCTTGTACCTGAAGAGTGGCAAAAGCATCATATCATCGCTGCATTGTTCAAATGGGTGCAGATTAGGTACTGGAAAGTTATATATCTCATTCTCCCTCGCTCATTCTGCTATTGAACCCCATGTCCATTTGCTCTAATTACAGCATTTCTGTACATTTCATGACATATATTGATGTTGCGTTTGTTGTTCATTTCTTGTTCAGGAATCACCTTCTGAAGTTTTGTAACCGTTGTTGCACCTCAGCCTGTATAATGGCGTGGCAATCCCCTGCTTGAAGTAATCATTGCTAGTGAAATTGTTTTGTAATTTTAAAATAGGTTAATAATATTATACTTAAAGTCAAGGAGCTTGCTTTGCTACACATATGTAATTATATTCCTACTACATTGTCCCCACCTCAGTAAATAATTTAAAAACTTTTCAGTGGTAATATAGATTGGAGGATCACATATGTTTATTTGGGAAGGTCCCATGCATGCCCATAATTATTGGGGAGTCTACAGACCTCAACAAACTGTGTACGTAGCTTTCCATATTGTGTTCATCTGTAATGATTCTCTGGAACATACTACATTTATGCCTCCTGTCCATCATGAATTCAGGTCACACAGGCTTAAGTTCAATATTTACAGCATCACCTATCGAAGATAACAACATGGTTTTTGATTCCCCATTAAACAGCAGTACTCATTATAGTTTTCCACATTCTGTAGCATTCCAGAATGTTAATTGTTACATTTATTATATTTATATTTGTAGGGTTCATTATTTTACTATATTAAATTTTAAGGGACATACATTTAAATTCTGTTTGAAATTTTAATTAAAGGTATTTTTTATTATTTCTTTGTAAATTTGGATAGTGTGAAATCAAGATAGCGACAGTTATTCATGCAGCAGGCAGGTGTCTGGATGAACTTATAATGGAGTCAATCTGGGAATGATATACACTTGTTTTTCTCATAGTGTTAGAATGAAAAAATAAAAAGCTACAGATAAAGTTTTAGCCTTTCACAGTGTACAGGATGTATTAGTAAGGATGTAAAAAGGGAATAGTATCAAATGTGATTGGTGGTTGGTTTTTAGATTAGGAAAATTATAGTGTTGCGTACTGACATGTATATGTTACAAATTTTTTTGTTAATGGTTCACTGTAAATAGCTTACAACCACGTAGAGTTGTGGTATGTGTGTCATATTCAGAAGCTGTCAGACTAGATTGTAACATTTATTAGTTTTTAGTCCCCTACTTGTTATTGTTAATATAGAATTATCCTAACTGTAGTCTGGATTGTCTTATGCCGTATGGGCCTAAACCTAAACTTATAAGGGAGTGAGACAGACTGTATTAAGAGCTTATTAACAGGGAGGTGTAGGCAGAATCCTACGGAACAATATCACCTCGTTATTGATGCCGAAGGCTGCTTGTAGACTCAATATCGGCGGTCCCAGAACGCCCTTGCGTCCGTCCTCAGGTGGCAGCTGTCTGTCAGTAGGTCAGCGACAGGCCTTGCTTCAGTCCTCCGCTCGTGCTAAATACTCGTGCAGCAGTATGTTACAATTATCGGTTTTCATAACATCTTGCTACATGCGACCTAGTCCTGGATACTGTCGTGGTTGGGATGGTTTCCAGCCGAGCGCAGTGAACCACTTGGCCACCCGCTACATCACCCCCTCGCTCAACGAGAGCTGGTTCCCAGCTCTGGGACAGGGGTGTGGCGATGTGGTACGACATTCCGGGCCCTTAATGTCCGCGTCTGCTTCTCGGCAGCAGGAATACGATCGATTGAAGAACTCTTCTTATGGTGGGAAATTAGATGAAGGTGGTTAGGATGCAACAAGGAAATTTGGATTAGGGAACTGTCTAGCCTTCTTACTCGCCAGTTGGGTATTATCTGCTTATTATACGTTGTTAAATAAGACAGATATTGTAGTGGAATTCTGACTATTACAGATAATTGCATTATTCCAACTGAATTCGGTATGCTCAATACTGGGTAAATGTCCCTTGACTTCATTGTTATTGGTCATGACCTTAAAGTTGCACTTGACTGGGCATACTTCTTACGCAGAAGCGTGGCTGAAGCGAGTTTGCAGTCGTGACACGGCAGCCTGCATGATATTCTAACTAATCTAGCGTGGCTTGATATCTTTTAAAATCTCATTAAAGTGAGAAGTGTTTAACAAAGAAAGAAAATTATACTACCTGTAAAAGTTAAAAACACTGTAATCTTTGCCCGTTACAAAATCTGATAAGGTGAATACATTATGTAATTATTTGTGTTATAAAAATAACATACATAGGGATCATTTAAGTTTTGCTGAAAATAAATTTGATTAGACACATCACATGATTACATTGAAAGGAAACATGACTACACACAAAACAGATTACATGGTAATTCTTAAGAATAGGGGCTTTTTCGAGAATCAGAAAAATAATACCTGGATATGTTATATATGATTATTAGTAATTATAATTACGAGGAATTTTGGAGGGGCTTCAAGTAGTTTTCTGTAAAAAAAAATATTATGTGGTAGGGAAGAGGGTGAACAAGATTACTGCTTTTATGCTATAAAATACATATAATTTATGTAGAATATATTTCTATAGGGTCGCTGAATTGTTTTATGTGTAAGAATACTATTTGCAACTAATATTTAATGCGTAAAACGTAATTTATGTGGTATTTTTGTAGTGCGGCGCTGAGTTTTATACAGGTAAACAACACAGGTATGGAGCCGTGTCAGAATATTATGTATTTCTGGTGAATTACTCAAGGCTTACCCGTTCTATATTGATGAGAGGATAAAACATATTACTAGTGGAATAAATATGCATATCGTATATGATACAGAGTCTCATTCATAGACTGTGTTTATCTTTGGAGGCAATGCACACTGCCATTTTAATTTTAATAACATGGCGGTATACACTTATTTTCAATACACTGCACATGACTGCGCAGTTGATGTCAGATGGATTGTGGGAAATTGCCAGATACTGGTTAGCACCTGTCCTGTCTGAGGCTTTGGATTTACAAGTGGTTAAACATGTGTTTTATTGCAATTCATGTTGTTTTAAAGTGTTAAATCTAATAATTGTGTGGTAATTACAAGTGTTTCAATGCTATTATAGCAAGGGAAAAGGTAAATTATAATATATGTGCGGTGATTAGTGTGTCTGTGTAGTTTGGTCAAATGGACAGAAGTTGTGGAGTGCATATTCGTATATACGCTGTATGAATGGTGAGTGATTTGTTGAGTGTTGACTAAATTAAATGCATTTTTTGGAAAAATTTTGGAAAGTGGTATAATTCCACTCTACTAATTACACAGAACACAAATTTACTAGGAGCATCAATATTTCACCAATAGAAACCCCAAAAACGATAGGGGGGAGGGTTATGAAGAACAGAGAAATTGTGGGGTAAAAAGAGTGAAACGTATATACATAATTTAATATTTATTGATGAAAATATGTTAAATTGCAAAAATACCGTACAAGCGTAGCCATACATAATGCACCAAGCCAGAGTCCCAACCCCAGCAGAGGAGTTAATGCCCAAAACAGTGATTCAAGGCATGTCTGCAATTTATTTTGGTTGGTGACGCAAAGCATCACGCATCAGCGAAGCTTGGAGTTTCCCCACAAATGATTTTCAATCATAGCCCCCTCGCACTTAAAAATACTTTACAAGCATAGACAAACATTATGCACCGAGCCAGAGTCCCAGCGCCAGCAGGGAAGTAAATCCCCAAAACAGTGAGTCAAAGCGCACCTGCAATTTGTTTTGGGTGGCGACGCGAAGCGTCCTGCATCAGCAAAGCTTGGAGTTTCCCCATAAATTATTGTCATATGTAGCCTATTTACACTGAATGTGTGTGTGTGTTTTGCAATTTAACGTATTTTTTTACTATTTGTGATATTACTATAATATTGTCTCGTGAAAACATGTTTAATTGCAAAAAAAATTGAACTGAACATGACCTAAATTGACAATATTACCAATACAAGCTATGAATACGACAGTGGGGAGGGCTATGAAGATCAGGGAAATTGAAGGGTTAAAGTTTATAATGAAAATGTACTTGTTTTGTATTTTTTAACCCCACAATTTCCCTGACCCTCATAGCCCTCCCCACTTTTGTATTTGTAGCTTGTATTGGTAATTTTGTCTATTTAGCCTAGTTAATGTTTGTTCAGTTTTGTTTGCAATTTAATGTCTTTTCATGAATATATATTCCATTATTCACATATATTTCACCCATTTTACCCCACAATTTCTCTGATCTTCATAGTCCTCCCCACTATCGTTTTTGGGGTATCTATTGGTCAAATGTTGATACCTCTAGTAAATTTGTGTTCTATGTAATTAGTAGAATGGAATTATACCACTTTCCGAGATTTTTTTTGCTTCAGGAAAGGCCCTATTCTTAAGAATTACTGATTACATTTCATTTATAAGGTGAACATAAATAATAGCAATTAAATATTATCACTATGAACTTTTAAAATGTTATTTTAGTTTCTATTTCCTATGCAATATATCGCTAAATACAGGAATGGCATGGAGTTCGTAATAAAATGTAGATTTTATTATTCCTTATTTTTACGTGTAAAACAAGTTGTTAGAAAAACTGAGGTCCGCTTTTCTACGTTTCATTACTAAGGAAGAAGGTTTCACAAGGATTACTTATCCTAATTTAAAATTCTCTTGACACTAACATTATCAATCTGCATGTCTGCATTATTATTTATATTACTGATTTTAAAAAATGTGAGAAACTTCAGTAGGATGACTTCCATAATAGCAAGTGCATTACTGTTTTATTTTTAAAACATATTCTCATCTATTCTGCTCAGAGTGATAATGCAGGATGTGGTAAACATTAATTTTAACTCTCTGTGTTGTCAAAATGTAATTGTATACTTTTAGCTATGTGACAGCTTAATTAGTATGTTGGGCAAGGTGTTGTGTTAAATTCCTCTTAATGATTATACAATTTAATACATAGTCGTATATTCTATACATTACTTATCAAGTACTAAAAAGACAATAGAATTGTGTTATAAATAAGATACATTTAGTTTTCACATGTCTTGAGTCTCGGTGTAAGAAATTTATAATTAAAATGTTTATAATGAGACTCATTTTCATCATAAGTCGTGTAATTGATTACAGTCACCATTTTTGTAACTTATGCTATGTATACTTTAAAATAGTTTCTCACATAATACATTTCTTTGTTACTGGAGTAATATGTCTTAAGTAGTAATTATGAGTGTATTCTTATTCATGTGCTTCGTTTGTAATTGTGTTCGTTTTTATCCCGGCTGGGGTGTGTAGGTGTAAATATGTATTGTAATAACTGGCTCGGTTTTACGTGAAATGAAATACGCGCTGCCCACTTCAGAGCGTCGCTGGTGCGCGCACGTGATTTATCACGTTGGGCCTGCCTTCACCGGTACAGATGTTGTAGAGTAGTGCAGTACTGGGTTGAATTTGGGGGTCAGCTGTTTTCCCTTTGCCTACTTGTAACACTTTAGTTTGATGTTAGCACTCAGACATATACCGTAAGGAATTTAGTACTTTTTAACTAATTATTATTAATTTAATTAAATACATTATAAATAGGTTGTATACTTTATGAAACTATGGTAACTTTGATTAGCTTTGGCTTTTATAAGTAATTTAGTATAATGTTAGCAGTAATTGCAGTGTCTTTTGTTCTTCGTGGTCATTAAGTCTGATAGTAACTTTATTTATTTAAAAAAATTAATTATTGGGATAACATTTAAATTCGTATTTATAACTTGTGTTGTGAATTTGAAACATTTTCCCTTTTGTTTTACTCTATTGAAAGACTATTTCTATCAACCATAAAACCTTATTAAATTTTATTTATATCTGAAGCACAATAATATATATATTACACATTAAATTCTCATATATAATAGTGGCATATTGAATGCAGTTTCTCCTGCTGCATAAGAATTTACTTTATTAGTGTTCTATAGTCATCAATTCGTGTGGGTTCTCAATGTTTTCACATGTTGAATGCAATACATTGTGTATATAGGACTTGCGCATTTGGGGCACGTGTTTTTAAAACAAGGAAGTGCGGTTGAAACACGCTATTGATAGTTGTTGCCAGCCATGCCTTCCGCCTGGCTCGGCGGGTTCAAGCCGGGTGGCATGGGGGGTGTCTGTAGAGTGTGATGGCATGACACAAATAATGGGGTCGCCATGCCTGGCGCATCCTTGAAGCCCATGTTGGCTTCGTGCTACGCAATTTACTGCTTCGGATTTTGACGGTGTGCAAACTGTACAAAACATAGTTAACTTTACAATTTGTTCTACCCAACATTGTACTTAATATTACTAGTACTCCAAATGTTCGTAAAGAATTCCCACTTTAGGGCCTGTGGAAATTATATATAATTAATGATTTCATGCAGTAATTCATATATATGTATATACACACACGCACGCACGTGCACACACACACACACACACACACACACACACCATTCTCTGTCATGCTTTAAAACTTATTCTTTAGGCTACGAATTTGTTATTACCCTAATTGGAGCTTCTGAAGTTAGTTATAACTTTAACTTTAGTATCTATGTTCTCATGCTATTCTTTGTGAAAAGACTCTAGTATATGCACGCTTTTGCAAAATATTCTTAATGAAAAAACTGAAATTATTACATTATTAGTAGAGGTGATGGAAAATAGCATTAATTTTGTCTCCTTGTAGCATATTCAAAGTGTGTTCATAGCATTTATTAGCATTTATTTTCATATTTACGTAGTAAACAGGATTTTAGCAGCAATATAGATGGTAAAAATGGCATTCCTTTTGTTTATAGAATTAAAACATGCACTCAAAAGCAGTCATCATTCTACTGCTCTAAAAAAAATATTTTCTATTAGCAGAAAATATTCTTGAAAAAATATCTCTGCAGTAAATGATACCAACTGTTAGTGCTGAGCCGATACAGGTTTTTACTGATTTCAGTGCGAACTGAAACTTCCTTGCTGATACAGCAGATATCCGATACTAATACAATGGAAGTATGAGCAATGAACTGAAAAACTTCTTCCAGCACCTCAAGTATTTTGGAAAGCTGATGGAAATCTGTGTTAAGTCAGTATCACACTATGTACTATTTGATGCTTTAAGTAAACATACAAAAAAATAGGTAAATAAATGTCACATAAATTCTTCAAAATCGGAGAATAAAAGCAGCACTCAAATAATACTTTAGTAATTGTCTTAAACAATTTATGTTTTAAACTTATCAAATAAAATTTATTAAATCTACAAGGTTGTGTGCCACATTTCGCATCATAATTTAACTAGTTTTATATTCATAAAATTAAACATTATTAATATGTATAGTTGTTTTAAATTCAGCACACCCATATTTTACTGAGAGTAAAATGGAAGCACTGCCATTTTTCAGATATTTAATGTCAGATTTCATACAGCTTTTAAAAGATTTCAAATACTGAAATGACAAGGTTGGCCTGCAGTGGAACCACTGCAAAGCCGGTAATTAGGCGACCCGCAGCACAGGCTACTGATGATTATCAGTGCCTGTCACAGCAGACGGCAGTGGGGTGAGAACAGCATCTCACTCTCTCCCTCACTCTTTCGTGTTCCAGTAGATGATTATCACACAGCAGGGTATCTTCTCCCGCCCTTCCACTTCCGTGAGTGACAGACATTCAGTTAGTTCTTGAAACAAGAATGACAACTGCGGCCTCAAAACAGCAGGAGTTGAGCATGTCTTACTCTAAAGTCACCACCCTATTTGGTGTTACTCCAACAACAACCAACCAGCCTCTTGCTTTCTTCTCTACCTCTCTCCAGGCCATTCCTATCAATCACGCTCCGCCCCTCCTATACCATTCATGACCAGTCCATTTCTGCTCCCTCTTGCTTGCATTCTCTTCCCTCTCACTTCATGTCTGCTGCCTCCCTCTCCCTGACAAGGTGGCCAATCCCAACAGGATGCAGCTGTCAAAATACTCACCCGCCTCCTAGCCCGCACTGCTCCCTTTATCTATACATCGACTATCATGCAGGCCGCCTGCCCCGTCAGGAGAAACATGCGTGATGGGAAACCTAAGTTTGCCATGCATTGCCAATCAATGATGATGTGACAACCACTGGCTCATAGGTGAACAGTTTCTTCTGTTTCTACAAGTGTATTCTAAATATAAACTATTTTGTGAATGTTGTTGACAGTAAACATTTTCATATTAATTAACTTTTAAATTCAATTATAGCATTTAATCGCGAAAATTAGCAAAAATTATTTTCCACCTCCTCTAGTTATTAGGTTTACAACCTTGAAATATCTAACTTTGATACTTCATTACAAGAACTTAACATTTCTCATATACATACATACGTGTATTACTTTCACTCTGAAATTGAATTCTCTATATGAATACATGTATATATTATCAACTTTTAATTTAGTTGATTCTTACTTATAGTCAACGTCCCAATATCGCTCCAGTATGGTTAATGGCAACATTTATTGTATTAAACTTACTTAATATTACTGTGTTTACATGATTACTTTGGCTTTGCTTAAAACTTTATTATACCTTATATTCTAAAATTACGTAACCTTGTGACATCTTATACGTACTCTATATGGCTAGATTGAGTGATTTTCCACTCTGTAGTGGCGCTGTTGCAATGTTGTAGTCTAAATAAACTTTATCGCTGCAATTTCTGGTCATCACGAGCTGTGTATGCACTGCTCATGCGACTTCGTGAGGTTTTCTGTTTTCCCTTTTCTATTTTTCGTACAAATTCCATTTACTTCCATTACGCTTTGTGGTACGTGCCATATTGTCGGCGTCTCAAGTGTTTCCTTTGCCTCTTAATTACGCCTTTGACCTAATCAAAAAATTTCCATGCTGAGGCGGGAAACGAATATACAAAATGTGCCCGATTAATTTAATGAAATGAATATCTGTAATCATATATGCTTAGAGGGCAGTGTGGCAGTTAACACCCGTATGTACTCGTTGCACTCAAAACTGCTTGGCTTAACAAGGACGTTGCTACGTTGCAGCTAATGTAACTCCGCCATCACCTGCCCGCTCGTGAACTTCTGTTAATGTGCTTTCTATGTGGCTGTAGTACAATATTTTAATGAAACCTCATTTCTTCAAGTGCACTCAAATAACTTATCCTTGCGTGGGAGGGAGGGGTATCCAATTAATTGGGGGGAGGTGGCTTTCTCTGATTCCTCGTAATAGGTTTTTAAATTATCTACTATTTAAAATTTATTAAAAATGTCCAATGCAATTAAAAACCTAATAAAAGCTAATATTATCTTTTGGTGGAGCTTGGCTGCAAAGAAGGAGGAAAAACCCTAGCCTTCGCCAGTTTTAACGTTTATTAGTTTTTAGAGCCATAATTGTTATTCTTAATATAAAATTATCCTAACTGTATTCTGGATTGTCTCATGCCTTATGGGCCTGAACCTAAACATACAAGGGAGCGAGACAGATGGTATTAAGAGCTTATTAACAGGAAGGTGTTGCTGAAGAATACTCTTGTCATTGTGTCTAATCTCTTTATATAGATCACTATCAACACAATTAACACAACTTTTACAAACAGCCTTACTCTAAGCGGGGGAGTTGAAAATATATGATTGGTTCCAATTGCTATCAACCACGATAATATCTAAATTGTCTCTGCAGAATTCTACGGAACAATATCACCTCGCGATTGATGCTGAAGGCTGCTTGTAGACTCTCGATATCTGCGGTCCCAGAAATCCCTTGTGTCCTTCCTCAGGCGACAGCTGTTTGTCAGTAGGTCTGCGATAGACCCTGCTTCCATCCTCCACATGCGCTAAATACTTGTGCCGCTGTATGTTACAATGATCTGTTTTCATAACATCTCGCTGCACGCGACCTCGTCCTGGATACTTTTGCAGTTGGGGTTGTTTCCATCTGAGCGCAGGGATCCGCTTGGCTGCCCGCTACAAGATGCTTGAGAATGCCTGAGTTGACATCTCTGTGAGAATTTTTATTCGAAGGAGATGATCTGAACAAGATGGTCGTGTTGCTGGGTCGTTCTCATAAGTGCGAAGGTCTGACCCCATAATTATATTATTTTGGAAGCATTTAGGCAAATTAAACTTATGTTGGCAAGCACTATGACAAAATATTTCCACTGATGTGATAGGTCACCAGAAATAGTAATTTCCACTGTGATTCAATATGTGAAATATGTTTTTGTTTCCCTTGATGGGCTGTTGTTGTCTCAGGAGCAGGAGAAGGATGGTTTTACTTATGGTACCAGGTTTTAGAATGTTTGGAGAGTTGTGAAGGGCACCAGAGCACAAGAGACTCATCCAGGGTGTGGGCAGTTTGCCCATGTAGCTCCTCCTGAGATCACCCCACGACGAGGTGATGTCATAATGATGCACAATCCATTTATGCCTACCTTACAAGAGTGTTTGCCCTCTCATATGTCTTTAAGTATCACATGAGATTGCTAGCTGGCCATCTCATACTTCAAAAACATAATAAGTTAGACAGTGTTAGGTGCGGTGAAACAGTGTACAGAAGACCCAAAACAGTTACATGGCAATGAAGCAGCCGCCAGTGAAATACAAAGAACCGCTTTTCACTTAAATACTTTTTACTTAGGTCTACTTGAATCCCCACGAAGAGGTACTTACACTAGTCTAGCTGCTATGGCATGTTAGTAGCCTACACAGAACACAGTCGTACATGTCCGATGAATATTACAATGTACTTATGCCACCCGTGCAGTTTGAGCTGGCGGGGTCGAAAGTGGCATGGCCTCCGGTCTAACAAATAAAGAATTAAGGTCCCCACAAAACATTAAACAATTGATACACTATGTGGTCAGCACAAAGAAATTGAAGTGCCCGGAGGCGCGCAACACGCGTCCACTCTCAGAGTCTGCAATACCGGCAGCAAACCTCCACCAATTGCAACAACAGGTGGAATTAGCATGGAACACTATTTCCCAAGATGACATCCACCATATTTATGATAGTCTCTCTGTACGACATCAGCACTGCATCGTCGCTAAAGGAGACTACATAAGATACTGATGTTGTTCAAGACATTCTGTAGCCTCTAACCATAGGTGTATGACCATGTGATCATTCAGTGTACAACCTGTATAATTATTCATTAAACCCTTCATTCATGTGGGACCATTGCATCTGGGTATTTATTTTCCATTTTCCACCAGTGTATGTCCCTTAGTTCCTTTTTATCTGGACCAGGTCCATCACTAGCAGTGAGATTTTTGGTTGTTTTGAAAACTTTTCAGAATTTCTAGAGTCTGTTTTCCTCACAACCACTCCCCCTTTTGCCTTGTTCTAGCTATACTGAAGCTGCTGTGTCGAGTCACAACATGGTTGCACAGGGTATTGGATGACTGCCGCCAGCACGCCGTGGAATTATGGTTACATTGTGCCAGCCACAACATCGAGTATCTCCTTCATAGACATGTGAGGATGGCACGTTTGCACCAATTTGATCTTCTGCGTGGCAAAGGTGGATAAGAGTTCACCCAGTTTTGGTTCTCTAGAATGATGTGGTTGCGCATATGCATAGAAGTGAACATACCTGTAAAACGGCACTCGAAGGCACAGCAAAATTCTTCCCATGTGATGCCGTAATGTACTATACCATGCTACCATTGTTGAGCTTCACCACTCAAGCAGTCCCAACATAGTTCGGCCAGTCATCTTCCTCCACGCTGTAGCACTGCAGCCTGCTCGTGCAGTTGCGTAGGAAGGCTGAGGGATCTTCAGTTGGCAGGCCTGCAAAGCCTGATGGAGACTGGAAATGGGCCAGCATGGATGCCGGTGCTGCTACGGAGAAAGCGTGTGACGTGTTGTGGCTTGGGTGGACGTGCACCATGCGGCCACGTGGAGGAGTGGTGTGGAATGCACTGGTGGATGGACTGGTGGCAAAGCTCGGCTGCACATGCCCTGGAATGTACATTGCAGTGGCGGCATGTTGAGTTGCTGCATGCACTGTTGACACACAAAACGCTCATTCCCGGGATCACACCACTCACTCCTGGTGAGGCGCTGTGTACAGGCCCTCAGCCTATAGCTGTCACAGCACGTTAATTCTGAGTTCATTCCCTGGCAGTGGGCTTGTTGATATCACTCTGGTTGGTTGTGGTTGGTGATAGTGAAGGTAGGTGGTTGAGCTGTTACGGAAAATTAAAGGTGGGTGTGACGATTCTTAACACCTCACTCACGGGAAAAAGTTTTCTGAAATGATGGTGGCAAGTTCCTGCTAAGTCACACATTTGTTCTGGTACGTACACTCGGCGGCACAGAGTGCATGGAAGTGTGGCTTGGCTAAGTCCATCACACCAACATACATTGCTGTATTTTCAAAGTGTTTTCCAAAATTTGGTTGATGTGATCCTGAGAAATCAAACCAGGAGTACTTACAGCTCGCTGTGTCATATACAGAGTCAGTGGTATCCTGGACCTGACAAGGTCTCGCACAGCGGCAACAGAAATTGGCCACTTGATCCACGGTTGTACGTTCCTACCTCGGAACACAGTTCATTATTGATCTGGACAATGTACTCGCGCAGTCGCTGGGCTTCTACGGAGTTGTTACACTGGCCAGTGCTAGATTGAAGCTGCACTAATGGAAATGGATCTGGGTCTGGTAGTGGGCGCGCACACTTCAAGCACAGACGTTCCACTATGCTGTTGGAGGTATGCCAGTCTATCTACCTGCTATCATGTCGTGGTTGGCAGGGAAGCTCCATGGTTGTATCCAGCTGATCTTCACCAGGGTCAACAGACCACCCGGCTCGCGGCTGTCTCCCCTACATAGCATGTGGGAGGTGTGTCCCACACGAGTGAAGGTAGGGATGGTGCATCACACACGCACGCTGCCACCTGCAGCCTCCCTGTGCCCAGTGGGGTGAGAGAGGGGGGTTGGATGGTGCTTCTCAAGACGGAATTTGGTCCCATTACTGTTGTGGAGCTGGTTGAGGGCGTGGTCAGCCAATGGTCGCCATGTTGTCATTGCTTTTCCCACACTGGTGCGGAATCTGTTGAGCTGACATTGGAGGTTTGCAAAAAACACAGGATTTATACAGAAAAACTTGGCATGAGGAAAATTGCACTTTTAATAACAAGGATAGGCTCATACATTCAGGTTAGACATAAGACAGGTTTTGCATGGCGTAGGAAAATTTTACACAGTTGGAATGTTTAGTCAGAAAAGGGCAGCAATGAAGGGAGACATTTAATGGGATGTTGTGGTCTCAGGAGCAGGGAGAAGGAAGGTTTGACTTATGGTACCAGGTTTTAGAATACGTGTAGAATTGTGAGAAACTCATTAAGGGTGTGAGCCGTTTGCCCACATGGCTCCTCCTGAGATCACCCTGACTTACAGGAATCCCCTCCAAAGAGGCACTTACACTAGTCTATCGGCTATACCCCCCGTGTGGTTACAGCTGACGGGATCGAGTGGCATGGCCTCTGGGTTAACGAAGAAAGAATTAAGTTCCCGACAAAACGTTAAACTATTGATACACTCTGTGGTCAGCACAAAGAAATTGAAGTTCCCGGAGGTGTGCATGACACCTGTCCGCTCTCGGTAAGCGCTCGGAGCCAACTGAAGTATGGTAGCGTCCACCATGGCCCTGACTCAAAAGTGCACTAGTTCCACTAAAAATTACAGGAAATACACACACACACTAACACAATTGCAATGCATTAGAAGACATAGTTTCCTGTAGCAATTAATTTGTGTAAATAAATTACATATAGAAAGAAAGTACAAAATCATTTAAGCAACGTATTATGGTTTAGCATTGGAGCTATCTTTCTTAGTCCGTTGCATGTTTGAATGGTTTGTTTTCATGTGGAAAATTTCAATACAATTATTGAAAAACCATTTGCACCCTCATTTTTGTATATAATAGAGTGGCAATGGATGGCTCGTGGTGGACGAGTCCATTATCACCCAGGGAGAGGTGCGAGTAGCCAAGCTCAATTGAGCTATTAACAAGGCACGTTTATTGGGAATCACACGTAAACATGATCTCACATTGCCTTTGAACTTTTCATATTTTTATGAATCGTTAGCACACACACACTTAATGCACACCACACACACACACACAGGGACATGAACATGAAATTAAGATGGTACACAAGGCATTTCTGGTGCTTTGTGACAGATGTGTCCCCCTCAGTGCATCCATTTCCCTGGCTGTATTTTTACTAGGGACTTATCTCGACTGTATTGGTCAACCCGAATTATCATACCTTTAAAATATGTCTCTTGAGGATATAAAAGCGAGACATTCACCTTACTCCAGCAGTACCCGAGTGTAGCGAAGGTGGGATGCACTCATTAGCACATTGACTGGTGTTGGGAGTCATAGAGGGGGTGACCACCGCATTCAGATAAACTTGTCCCCAGTAGAGGGCATATCATAGCTGCACCGGTGTAGCAGGACGAACGAGCTAAGGGAGGAGAGAAACGGCACACATCACCCTTAACATTCGCTATATGAAGGAACTTCTAACTACAATTATTTTAACACTGCAAATATTTCCAGTTATATTATATTGTGTAGTAATTTCACGTAACTTCCTGTTATAGCACTCTTCGCAAGTAAAACAAACAACTTGGATGAGCTGGTGGGAGGTGATTTGTTAGTGCAAAAACACAATGTGCACATGTACCCAGAGTAATGCTGTTTTAAACGTGTTTCCAGGTAACTTTAGTAATATGTTCAGTGAAAATCATTGATTGGCTTTGCATTTCACCCATGTATGATGAATGAAATCAGTGAATGAGAATTCATTATTGCATTAAATATCTATTTAGATGTTCTGGTTTAGATGTCCAGCAAATCTGTTTTCTTATGTATGTGGTGTGTGTCTCAGCCCACGTCGAACATGCTTCTTGTAATTGGCCAGGTACTGTCACCCCAAGCATTATAAGGTGGAATTCGTATCATTGCCACTAAGATAATGGTGTCACACACACTATGCTTGAGATCCTCATTCCTGCCTTTACTAGGCAAAGATGAGTTATGTCCTGTTTACAATTTAAATAATGCCTAGTGCCACCCCGCCCCTTCAGCTGTCCCTGTGCAATGGTTGACAATGCCTATGTGACTGCAATAGTGTTAGCCAGGTGCATAATATAACCTTGTTGTAGCTATGTCATGTCATGCTATCATAATTTGTCAAACATATAAATTACCATGTAATAGTTGTAAAAATTGTCATCACCTATAATTTATCTTCTGTGCTGATAGCTTACATCAATTTATAAAGCATACTAGCATAGTTTTTCAATAGTTATCAAATAGTTCAAATTCGTAACAGAAAATGTTTACTAAATTATTTAATGGGTGAAAACATTAGAAAGACATTAGTATGAGTTTACTTTTGAACGTGCACAAAAATGTATTTTGTAACATGTTATTTTGGGTATATTTTCCCCAGCTCTGATGGTATATATATGTGAATATATTTGCAAACTAAATTCATTACACAAGAGAAATGTTTTCGTAATTTCATTTAAAATTGTGTGCAATTCAGTTTTTTTGCTAAATTTGACTAGCGGGATTTTTTAATGGGCATGTATGACAATATACTATCTGATCAAAAGTATCTGGAAGCCCGTCTGTAAATGTAAACTTACCCCCTAGATGTTGCTACAGCCACTGCTGTCATCATAAAAGGAGGCAGAGGACTACATGTTGGTCAGTACTGTGTGATACTGGCAGAATGGGTGGAGCAAGGGAGCTCATTGACTTTGAATGTGGCATAGTTATTGGTTGCCACATCAGTATTGTAAGCAATCCATTAGGGCCATTTCTGCCATTCTCAAGTTGCCCAAGTCCAATTTTTATGATGTGATTTTAAAGGTGAAACAAGAAGGCACAACCACAACAAAACCGCTACCAGGTAGGCCAAGTGTGTTGACAGACAGGGCTCATCGAGCATAGAAACTTTATACCCTTGTTATTAATCCTGCAATTTTTTTCTCGGGTTTTTTGCCTGTTGTCTAATTTGTTGTCCTCCTAATTCATGTTTTACCCATTGTCCAAAAGCTCTAATTGGACAGCAGTGGCATATCCAGGGGGGGGGGGGTGATGAGGGGGCTGCAATCCCCCCCCCCCCCCCAAGACACACTTTTTTTTTTACCCTATTACCAAAATGTCAATAATTATATTTATATAGTTGTTACTACCCACATGAGACACATTTTTACACCCTAGTATTAAAATGGCTGTCATTATATTTATTTATTTGTTATTATCTGCACATATGATTACATCTTATACATCAAAACTTAGTTTTCTGAATAAATGGGGGGGAAAAATGGTCAAGTACGTAGTTCCTAAAAATGTGAGTTAGTTTGCAATATATTTTCTAGCCTTCCACTGTGACTTGTGAACAACGTACTGGTAGTGACAATACTAATACTCATCAGCCCTCCTCCTAAGTAATATTTGATCCCTTGTGCAAAGGCCCTAATTTCCTGTATTATTCCCTGTTCAGTATGCTTGCCTTGTTCTTTCAACTCTTGAATCTCATTTTTAAACCATTTTTCAACTTGTTTTTGTGTTTGGTCAACAGTTGTACTATCAGACTTAGGTTTATTTCGTGATTAGGCATATAATTATCGAAATCTAAAAACACCTGCTCTTTCTCGCCCTCTCCCTTGGTCAGCCATTGAAAAGTAATTATTTGGCCTATAGCTGACTACAATTTAGAAACAAATTTTTTAATTTAAACAAACTGTTTGAAACACGCAAAAAAATACCAGCATGAATTTAAAGACTAACAAATAACATAACCTATGTTAAACAGTACAAAAAATGAATTGCAATTACTTAGATTGCCATCTTCATTGTTGACTAATGACTTCTCTGATGTGGTAAATATCTGTTTGTTTCCTTGCTGCTGGAGATTTGTTGTAGTGAGGATCTTTCATAGCTCTCTGGAACACTGTACTGTAATGCTGGAACTGCTGCTGTGGAATGGAATTCTGTTACGTCACTCATCGACTCGTTCTGAAGAACTGTTGCGGACTTGTAATTAATGTTCTGCTGCTACTGTTGTGTTGAACCGAGCCCCAAACAATATCTGTCTGAAATAATTAACTTCTCAGGCGTGTTGACAATATGTGCTGTGTGTGGGGGGTGGGGGGGGGCATTTTGTGATGTTGGTTGTTACCAAACAAATAAACTTGAAAGTCATGGCTCAACTTAGCTCAGTCGAAATGTACAAGTGATTTTAAAGGGTGCCATATTAAATTAAAAAATTATTTTTATTTTCAAAATAATTCTTTAATTTTATTTTATAAATTTTTCAGATAACACTTTCATATTTTCCAGAAATGCAGATACACGCACTGTTAGTTCCTCAATATGACAGAACAGTGTCACAGTAATTCAGGACCAATGGTACTTGGCACTCGCATCACGAGACGATGGCATGCTTCTCCTACATCGCGGCTGGTAGTACAATGACCAAAGGAACAATGACTGGAGGGCAGAGATGTGCAGCGCACGAACTCGACTGACCTTGCCATGTGCCTGCTTCACGTGGCACCAAAGAAAAATTTAGAATATTACACTCACTAACAAAAGAAAAAGGTAGTTTGACTAAAAATCTGATTGAAAATATTTAATAAAAACTTACATAACCTACCACGTTACAATCTTCTACCATTATCAGCTGTCTTTGTAAAAGGTAGCTTAATAGATGAACATCATTAACAGTGATGTAAGCACATAAGTTTTTTGTCATTGTTCTAATATTCATCAGTGTCATGAGAACACATTGATAATAAGAACTGTAATAAATATTTTTATTGCCACAATTATATGAAACCTTTGTCGAACATTGTATTTACAAATGTTATCCAACACAGTTTTACTGTGAAATGTAACAAGAGAAATATAAGTATGGTGAATAGAAAATACACTTGACAAGCGCCACACACAGGAAACACACATGTTACACGTAGGGAAAACTACCAAAACGTTTTGATACAAAATATAGTAGGCCAATATTATTCTTACTGAGGTACAGCTCAATTCTTATAATATTCAGGTAAAAATAGCCATTTGAACATCTTTTATCAGAGTCAATAAACTGGTTGGTTTCATCTGCAACACAATATCACTCAACCAGAAAACTATAGTTCTATAGACTATTTACGGTAAAGTGAGCAGATTTTAAAGTCCTGCTGACTATATATTTTCAGCCAATTTGTTTATTTCCACCGTGTGTAAATATAAACATTGACATGTGCTTTACTTTTCAAACATAGCGTTCACATTTAACTGCTCAGAAAATTAGTCTACCGTACTTGCCTAATAAAAAATGAATAAAAAATTTTATTATTTAAGTAGTTATAAATACCTGGGAAGGATATTTTTAATATTTGTTTGTTAACATTGGTTGTTTCTTTTTATATAACACAATTTATCTGTATTCTTCATTCCAGAGACACATAAATGTAGAATATTTTTGCTGATTATGCTATCAGCTTAAATAGTAATGGCAGTATACTGTCAGGGTGAACATTTTCTTTTATCTTAAACACTTGTTGCTGGAAAGTTTTAATGTGGACTGAATTTTATCCTGTCGTAGATACAAGATCTCATAGATAAAATATTAATGTTTCATTATTTAGCTCATCAAAAATCAGGTATGTAGTGTGAAATTATGTCTATGTTATGTAAAACATGTTCAAAAATGTTTGTAAATAACATCCATACAAATGGTCTGAAAACACAGCGAACTGATTCCTAATTTGAGTATATGTACACTTTTCCCCATGTCAACTAAAATACTGCTGCACGGAATGCGGGCGCTATGCGTGGACTTAGCTCTGTGGGGGGGGGGCAGGTGGTTGGGAATGATTGACAGCCGACATGGCTAGCTTCATGGTCCCTCTTACCCCCTCTGGGGAAGCCAACAACTTTAGAGGATGCACAACAATATTTTGGTAACTAGGACCCTCGGCGCAACGCAGCATTTGGATAAATTTCTGGGCGATGACCTATGACCCTATAATGCAGAGGGGGGAGAAATCCAGAAAGCTCGCACAACATGCTATAACCGCTGACTTTTTTACAGCAAGGTGGACGGATGGTGGCACCAGCTCACTTCACCGTCAATTCTTCCTCCACCTCTCCGGCACCGTAGCGTGTCTGGCCAGCAAAGGGGGTAGGGAGGGCAGGTCAAGCATGTTGATCCACCCTCAGATGCATCAAAGTGGTCCACTCTCCCAGCGCAGGGAAGGGGGAGAGCCTGCGTGCAATAGTACATATTTATATAATATACGTAATTGAAACAAAAACTTAAGCACATAAGAAATATGTTTTTTTCAACACACCTTTGAAACCTCATTAAAGTCTGCATTTACCTAAAACACACCCCTTTTCTGTACAGTCTCTAATTATGGTAAAATAAAATACATTTCAGTTAAAAACATTTTGTGCATGCTTTCACTTAAATAAGTGTACAAGCATGTAATCACCACTTCTTTGTGATTTAGGAAATTGGAAATGCTTGTCAGCCTTGTGTGGGTTATGTTGACTTTGACATTTTACGTTTCAGAAGATATAATGTGGCACATTTATCGTTAAGCTGTTTTGTATCAGTTTAACCCAGCAGAACTTGCACCCAAAAATATAACATCAATTATTGCACTGTGTCTGTTGGACCCATTGTTTTTAATGGAAATTTATAAGCAGCTTAATTAATATTATGAGATAGTAGCAGTGTTTCACTTAAGTTTATAGTTTAGAAGCATGTTTATTTTTAAAAAAAACTGAGAGTCATGACTTACATTTACAGACAAAAATAATTAATAAATTGAAAATTCCTCTATAAAAATATTACTGCGGACAGTCAAAAAAAGGAATTTATCATATCTTGTATTTTCACAGAATGTAGGGTTTTGAAGCACCATCTTATCATTGCCTTTAGTTACTTTAAGTCTTTCTTGTCAATAATTATTTCTTATACATTCTGAGCACAAAATATGTTCCTCACTTCATAACTAGGGCAAAATTTAAAAAAAATGACTACAGTAAAAATATAGGTGAACACAGTAATACATAGCTATGATCACTAATTACTGTGTTACATATTAGAGTGTTGGAAGCAAAAATATAATTTCATAGTTGTTCATAATTTTGTAATAATTTATTTTACTCACTATCATTTCGACTACACTCTCTGCACATAATACAAAAATGTTCCGTACTCAAAAACTTGAAGCACTTTTCACGTTAATACTGTGTTTTTCTATCCATTCCTTTGCACTCTTGACATCTTCCACGTTTCCCTTTCTGTGGTTTTTCATTTTTGAGTTCTTTATCTGAATACCTATTTACACTATCTTTCATCTGCCTTGGCACATTTTCAGAAACTGTTCGTGAATTGATTTGGTCAGTTACACGTTTAGTTGCCAATTTCTTGTTGAATTCTCTTTTAAAGGTTGTCATTTCTGCAGTGAATTACTAATGCATTAATACGAGCTACATTGAGCATGCTGTAAAAAACTACCATTGGCCAACGCCAAGTGTTTCTCGCACAGCTGATGTGGCACATATTTCATCCGTCACATCAACACCTCCTTTCGTCAAGTTATAGAATATTATAATTTCAGGCTTTTGGAGGTCTCCTAAACTACTGTCTATCTTGCCATCATTATGCAATGTGAAAATCAGCAGCGCATTCTTTTGTTTCTTTGGTAGATATGAAACAAGTGTACATTTGTCCTGAAATCCAAACAGAGAAGAATTCAGTGCCCTTCCTTTTGTGTTAAAAAATTTTAGTGGAATTTGCCATTTGTTTTGTGTAATGTTCCAACAATGGTAAGCTTGTGCTTGATCAACATTTTTTCTGCAAGTTCACAGCTAGTGAACCAGATATCAACAGTAATATTTTGACCTGTTCTGGAAAGTGGGGCAAAAAGACGTTCGACAACATCTTCAGGACTGTTGCTAACTTTGTATGGACCATCTGGCTGGTTTCCTGCGTATACGTCCATATTGCACATGTAAAATGTACAAGCATCAACCATAGCAAAACATTTTTATTTCGTACTTGTTTGGCTGACTCTGAATGTACTGTCTGAAATACACATCAGCCTCGGAACCCCTCAAGCTTTTCATCAATTGTCGCATATTCTGAAATGGTGTATGCTACTTTACAATTCCTTAGAAACATTTCAAACAGGTTTCTTACTGGAGCAAGTCGATCCATTCTCTTTCTTTCAGTTCCCGTGCAAAAAAGTTTTACACCTGTCCCATCTGTAGCCCACAAATCATAAATATTTTGTATCCCACTGCGCAAGACGCCAGCTAAATAAAGGAGTCCTTTAAGGGCCTAGATTTCAACATACGTGGTTTCCTTGGCATCTCGTTCTCTACTATACTTTCCTTTTATAGCTGCAATGTACTCGTTTGTATTTACCACTATCAGTTATAGCATATCATTAGTGACCTGAGACGTCCAGTAATCTAAAGGTGATTTAGCCTCATTAGCTATAACCTTTACCACAGGAAGGTGTGACACAATATTGGGTGACCTGGTTTTAACATTTGTTTCTGGCTTTGTTTTCTTCCATTTTGCTGCCTTGTCTTTCCCGATGTGATGTGTAGCATCTTCCCCAAAATCGTGAGCAGTATCATCTTCACTACTTGTATCCTGTTCTGTCTGTGAATTACTTTCTTTTACCTCAACGTAATCTTCGTCACCTGTGCAGGAACTACTGGCTTCACTTTCTGCATCATCTTCTGACAATGGCTCTTGTAACATTTTCATAGCTTCTTTGACATCTTTCTCGCAGTATAGATTCCAGATTGCAAAAAAATTATAATTTAGCCGATCTTACTAATGGGTGTAAAATAAATGTAGTTTAGGAACGAGACAGTCTTAAGAAAGGCAGCAGTGAGATAGTTATGCAGGTAAAAATATTATATATATATATATATATATATAAAACTGTAAAGATTTATTATCCTAAATGAATGGAGCTTTCAACAAATCAATTATCACACTCTTTTTGACTTAAAAAAGAAAAAATGAAACAAATATACTAACAACAGCTAGAAGGCCAAAAATAAATTTACTGAAATGCACAATGTTGAAACTATCGCCGCCATACATATGGCCTACGTAGATATGAAAAGCAAATTGCCTGATTTCGGATCAAGCCTTTTTTATTTGATATTCTTACAGTGTAGACTTATTTATATTGTTATTAAACATAAAATGTATATTAAAATACACACAATTAAATATTATGTTTCTAATTATAACCCCGCAATATATGCTGTAAGAAACAATAAAAATATGAACTTACATTTAGGCATCAGTTTGTAGTACGAATAATCACACTGGGTGTCCGAGACCCTACACTACACTTTAGATGAAAACTAAGATTATAACTGGCACAAGCCCAATAAAATAAATGAAATGAACATGGCGTCTACTACAAGAACGTTAGCTCGAAAGGTACTGAGATTTACAAAGTTACAGTGTCTACCATCTATCGGTGGTGAAGTGAAACAACTCAACTGGGTCTCTCAAACCCACTGCGAGCTCTGCTGGGTTAACAGCACTTGCATATTATTATGAAAGAAACATCACTATGATACATATTGTCTCACTATTGTTATTGCCTTGTTCTGATGTAAAATTATAATGAATTCGTTACGTAAACAGGGAAGCTACAAAGGTACCAACAAATAGTTCTATAGAAATTAACACTAAAGTAAGAAATATATCATCTGACGGATAAGCAAAATGCACAAAATTATTTCATCTCATATCATAAATGATACCTCTGTAAATACACATTGCTGTGGCCATAACACAATGGAATCCATTTTAGTAATGTACGACAACTGAAACTTGAAATGTTATACAGAGCCGAATGTAAATAAGAACAATTACGTCGGTCTCAGAATGATTTATAATTATTACTCTCACAAGTTCTGGTCCTCTTTTTTTGCTCAAACATTTGAATTAAAATTCAGTGTGTTGTACAGGCCTTTTGTTCAAGATTATATAAACACCCTCTTAAAACCTCTAAATTCTCTATATCAAGGAAAAACATATTATTTGTATTCAGTCAGATAGGGCTTGCCATATTATAAGTCTAATTTAACATAAACAGCAGTCAAAATTTACTGTGGTAAATTTTTAAACCAAATTGCCATTCTACAAATATATAGCAGTTAAGATAGTGAAAAGTGTTTGTGCTTTTCATGCGACAGTTTTTTATTTACTCTTCACATTTAATAAGACATACAGAGTACTTACACACACTTATGTTAGATTTGTTGTTTGTCATGTACATCAGTGCCCACTCTTTAGCAATATCCTTCAGGAGATTAATAGCTGTTGTCCCCCATAAACTACGTAGCTCTGCATAGTGTCAGACTCTGAAGTTATCATAATTATAACACAGCAACAAGCAAAAAATGTTTTACTTTGAAAGAAGTCCTGCCTTCTTTCCCTAAGCTGACATTATGGAGGATGGGCAAAGGAGGGAGACACGTACGTTACTTCAAGTTACCTCTTTACATCATACACCCAGTTAATTTTGGAAATCAAAAAAGCCACAGTGTCGCTCAATAAGCCTATCAGGATTCGTGCCACCTTCTGTCCTTAGAAGAGTGAATTGTTTGGGTTATCTTTGCAAAAATGTTCTGGTCATTGCTCTTGCCTTCCTTTGTGTGACTCGGGGAGTGAGGAACCTTCAGGAAAAGGCCGCCGGAATTATATAAACTACTGCAGTATCCCAAGCCAACAGTTCAAGACTTTGGTTTCTGGCGTATTTTGTGAAATTAAGCAGTAAGTGTGCATAGCCAGCAAAGAGACCAAGTGGCGGTAACAACAATGATCAGCGAAAGTGAAGTCTGCGGACTGTGAACATTGGTACAGAAGCCAGACTGACGGGCAGGACTATTGGACTAGATGTGTGCATGACAGACATTTGGAATGATGGCAATAGGCAGCTGGTAAATAATAAGTGTGAATTAAATCATTCATGCATTTGCCCAACATAACTCAGGTAAGCAATATGTTCCCAAAATAATTTGCCTGAGATTTCTGGGGCTGGATGAAAATATTTTTGTTCAATTTCAGCATCCCGAAATAACTCGTTCTGTTCGTTCATATGGAGTAGTTTACTGTTTTACCACCAGAAAGCAGCCATGGTTAATCCTTTTATGCGCTGTTGGTTTTTCTGTCACTAGATAGCAGCATTAATGCCATCTTTATAAGTAATAAGCAGCAAATGATGTGACACAGTATTCTGTGTAGTTTAGTTACACATCAACTACAGTTCGTACTGCCAGATCATGCAGGTGTTGCCATGTGATTACTACATTTTTCCTTACAAGATCGCAATACTGATGTGACAGCTGCCAGAATCTAAAATACCGATTTTTCACGTGCAGATTTTTGTAGTGTATTCAGTGGTATCTGGTCCATGTTTTTTATTACTATTTCTTATCAACTTTGTTTGTAAAATTTTACAGTCTTCCTGTTGCGAAATAAATAATTGTGTGCACAATGCACAGATGTTATTTTATACAATATTTACACATAAAAAATTTTGAAAAGTTATTAATTGTTTACGTTTGTGAACATGGTAAGTTCTAATTGGGGTGTCATCTATCATTTTTGACATGAATTGTAATTTATTTTATGTGCCATAGTAAGTGATAATGACACTAACTATTTTGACATTAACAGTTTGGGAAGCGAATCATAATTTTTAAGGGCAAGCAGTGAGGAAATAAATGCTGAAACACTTGATTTGGCTGATGTTTTTGTGTGGTGTGAGATAAATACAGCAGGTGAGCTACCACCATCTCCTCCTACGTTTGGTTTTTTTTTTTAATCTGAATAAAAAATGTTGAAGTTCATCCATCTGGAGACTTTTGTGGTTTTTTGAGCAAATGTTTGATGAGATTTTGATTTGTTTGGTTACCAGAGAGACAAACCTATATGCAGAACAATACATACAAAGAAAATCAGCCATCACTTCTGTCAGTTCCCTGTGGCGGCCAACAACGAATAATGACATTCTGACATTCTTGGCTGTAATTATTTTGCAGAGTATGATGAATAAGCTTGAACAGAAACTTTTTTGGGTTAAAAATCTTTTTTGAGCACACCAGTTTTCCCAAGAATTATGTCTTACCGAAGATGTGTTATGCTGAAGAAATACCTACACTTCTCTGATAATGTTACCAATGATCCAATGCAGCATCCCTATACAAAACTAGGAAAAATCTGGTGTGTTTTTAATCATCTTATTAAAATAATGACTACACGCTAAACAAGGATATGACCATCAATTAAAGCAGTATGCTTGGTTGGCCACAATACATTCCCCAAAAGAGCGAAAGGTTTGGCATGAAGACATATTTGTTGTGTGAATCAAAATGAGGCTATATCTGGAATTTTGTAATCTTCTTGTATCATTCCATGTTATTGTTTCACTGCTAAATTCTTTGTTAGTCAAACGTTATTGTGTTACAACAGACAATTTCTACACTTTGCCACAACTGGAACATTTTCTGATTCAACACAAGACTGACACATACAGGACTGTAAGATTGTCTTGGAAAAATGTTACCAACTGTGAAAAACCATGGGAAACAAAAGCTGGGTGAAATTATAGCAGCACAGTGTGGGACGGTCACAGTTATGCTCTAGAGGGACAAAAAAGGTATTTGCTTGCTCTCAACCATCCACAACAGTGAAATGGTTGAATTAAAGAGAAGGAACAACATTATGAAAAAACCTAAGTTAGTTGTAGACTACAACCACACGATGGGGGATGTTGACAGGGTAGACCAACACTTTGTTAACTACCCTATTCAAAAAAAAAGAGAGAAGAAATTTACAAAAAAATTCTGCTTGCTTGAACAGGCCTTATGAAATTAATTTATTTTGTAGAGGAAGTCTGGAGGGCCCCTTGCTCATCTTGAGAACTGGTTTATTTTGTTCATAAAAATGTTTTTAAAATATCATCCACATGAATACTCATCTGTTAGAGGTCGGCCAGAGACAACACTTAATCTTCTTTGACAAAGCACCATTTTCCAGAATGTATCCCACCCACTGGGGAAAAACGTCACCTACAAGACAGTGTGTTGTTTGCTGTTCCAAGAGAGATGGTAAATGCCAAAGGATTAGGAGAGAGAGCAGGATTATTCTGCCCTAAGTGCAATGTAGGACTGTGTGTTGCACTTGGTTGTTTCAGAATTTCACACACAAAAACAAATGTCTTTAATATTTTTCAATTTCAACCTTGTGTGTCAAATGGCCATTTTTTGTCATCACAGTAACTGCTTTATCTTCTAAATAAAAATTCAAATAGCGAGTTTTAAATACTATGCTTAACTCTTCTTGTTAGTGCGTGTTTTGATACTGTATTGTGTATCTGTGTATGACAGGAACATAACTCTCTTATTATTTACGTGACAACAAGACCCTTTTAAATGAAAATAAACATAACAAATGATGGCATGGAAATGGGTTGGATGAGATTTTGAAGGCAAAGAAGTGTAAGGTCTGTGGAATGTTGGAATTACCCAACTACGTGCCAAGTATCGTCAAGGTAAAGCCATGATGGTGGATGATGCTATAGCACGATGACTCTCGATGACCTCAGGATTGCGGGCGGTATGCCCGGATGAAAACTTCCGTTGAACTGTTAACCTCTGCCTCTCCACAGTTAAGGCTGGAGAGGTGCTACTGTTGGGTGTTTACTAAACGCTAACCCATTCGCTGATTACATGCCATACTGTTGTAGTGATGTTTTGGCGGCAAACTGCTAATTACTATTACGTCTCACGATGTGGATTTTCAGGGCTACCCACACGCCCATACTGATATGGTACAATTACACTGACACATGCTTACGTTGAGTCCTGCTGAAAACACTTGCAACTGAATGTGGGTATTGTAAGGGCCTGTCCCCTTAAACACCTTGTGGCCACCGAAATAACCTCACTGATAAGTTCTCGGGGTATTTATTCAGCTTAATGAACACTCCTCTAGCATGTATGGGGAAAAATATGGGAAGTGGGGATACGATGTGATAAGAACTCCCAAGGTTTGAAATTGTGTTTCATTTGGACATGGATCGTTTTAATGTCCATTTCATTTAGAACACCTGTACATTACTACTTTAGCATGAACTTTAGTTCATAAACACTAACAACCGCTGTTTTGTGTCCACATAAATAAAATGTATTAATTAATGTAGGCAATCTTTCCTACCAGCATATTTTCTGCTTTTCTGATGTGCATCTGCAGTGCACTCAGAATAGCCAACGTAATATTAATTTTTGTTCGTTGTTTCCTCAGCTGATACAGGATTTTGTAAATTGTACATTTGTTTTGTATACATCAAGTTGCCACTCGCTGACTATCATGATCTTGCTAAGTTATATGAGATAGAGAGTACAACGTTTTCTGGGTTTGAGTAATAGGTAAGGCACGTGTGCGTTTGTAATATTCTTACTTCTGTTGCATATGTTTCTCGTTACATCTCTAATGATATTGCTGTCAATGAGACATCAATGCTTACATTCCCCATTTAAGCTTTTAAGAATTTCATTAAAAATTGTTTGCACCCATGTAGAGAAAAATAGGTTCTTTAGTTATATCAGTAACTGCTTGTTATTGTTTTATACATTTACATTCCAATAAAGTGGAAAAGTACTCAAACTGCAGCCTAAAATTAAATTTTTTAAGTTAGTGATGTTATTTTGTTCCTTAACTGTATGTTTAGTTTTGTGCTTATATATATATTCAGGAATGGTAGGGATTTACCACAATGCATTCCATAATTTGTTTCAGATGCTATTGGCTACTGGTGAAGAAGGAAATGTAAGCCAGATTGGCAGCGTGAGCAAATCAGCTGGATAGGGAACATGGATGTGCCCTAACTAAGACAATTGAACCAATTCTAGAGAAACCATTCAGAGCATCAATGAAAAAGATGAGAAAATGCAAGTCCTCTGCAGTCAGTGACAGCATAGTTGCCAAAGCCTCTGATGTAATGAAAAATGTACAGTCAAAATGTAACAAGAGTGATGTCTGTCAGGTTTATGGAGATTATTAAACTATATATTCTATCTGAATCAGCCAAAAACCATGTGTTGGGTAGGATCAACAAGATCCTCTTCTGGTCTTTCCAGGGGATGTATGGTTCTTCACTACATACAGAAGTTGGCCAATGCACCCTTGCATCAAATTACTACCGCTGTAGCTCAAGCAGTATGCAAAGCAGTTCTCTGCAAACAACTGAAAGAAACATGTAACAGGTGCAAGAAGGCATATTGACAGCATTAAGAATATCTATAACAATGCATTAAGTGCTGAATGAGTGTGGGATTACTAATGGAATGTAATTTTATTGAAAGTGTATAGTTGGAAAATGAAGTACCTACATTTTGAAAAGATATTTTCCAATAAAGGTCGTGCATCTCCATCCCCTATATTTTTTAACTTTATCAATGTAGACTGATAGAAAATCACAGTAATTAGAAAACATAGTAAAACATTAAGCAATATCTTATTGTATTAATATAGGTAAATTCAATAATGAAACAAATTTGTTAATATGTGTACATAGTAACATCAATATTTTCTGTACTCACCTTCACATAATCCTTAAGATTATCTGGTAGAGCTTCACAAACTTCTAAGACAACATTTCATATGCCTGGAACTGATGCCCTGAATTTTAACATCAAACTATGAAACCCATTGCCAGTTGTTAGAAAACGCAATGTGATGCCAACCATTTCATAAACGGAAATAGCTTTCATGTAATAAGTGTCTTGGCATCTTATCTTTTGGCCTATATGGTTCACAAGGTATTCAAAATCTGTGCTTTACATCTTCGCAAAACATTAGGAAATTTTACAAGACAGCTAGCTCTACATTGCAGGAAAGGCCTAATTAACATTCTCCTGCTGTTTTTGTGTTAACTGACACACAAAATCACTACACAGTCACTGCAAGATATTTGTCATATATTTTTATGATGACTTACACTAGCAGCATACTGAAAATAATATCCAAGATGGCTAACATGTTAATAACTACCTAAACATGGTAGTGTTAGTGACATATCAAAATAGCATACATGATATTGATAACATCTCAGAACACTGCAATTTCTTTTAAAAATTGGGCCAATAATATTTTTCCATTGACACACTATCGACGTGATGTGGGCATGTTACTGACAGAATGTTTGAACCATTTTTGCCTTTAATCTCAGACAGGTGTTAAAAATTGTTATAAATAACATTTTGAGATAATGATTTGCTATCAACATTTGGTGTAAAGGAGGCTTAATGTATTTACTACAGACAGCACAGTGGCTTCAATGCACATTCAGTTACTTCCTCCCTTGCACATATACCATTTGCTATATATTGCTTTTTTATATTATATGGCTTTTCTGTTACAGATTTTATGCATGTGTTAGTCTAAAACGTGTTTCATTTAGCTCCTTTTTCAGATTTGGAATGACATTTCATTCAAATAATGATTTGCGGAATTTTACTATATATATGTCCATGTAGTAATTCTATATTTTTTACTTCAAAAATATAATTGTTATATAATTACAAATTCATATTTTTTCTACTTTTTTGTATTTTAATTGTATCTAAAGTATAAATTTTGTTTCCTCAAATTTGTGTGCATTTATTGATATATTTAAAAGTTGTTCTTACATTTATATTTTCAGTTGATATTTCTACTTGATACTTTTTAAACTATCATATTTTGTTATGATTACTTTAACCATCCAGATATTTACTACATGTTGGATTTAAAATACTCTTCATGGCATTTAAAATCTCAATTCAGAATTTATTATTTCTTCATTGAATATTGTTCTTGTAATTTTGCTTGAATATGTTTGTTTAGTCCAACACAACTCCTGTTAAATTTAACTCGATATTTTAAGAAAATCAACTATTTCTTCTAGTATATAATTTTAATAATTCGCTAAATCATATTCAGTTCCATCACAATGTACAGAGTACTGTAATCTATTTTGTTCCATGATACTTTTTATCTTGAAATGTAAACATCATCTGTTAGTCCAGGCAAATTAGACAAACTATAAGCAGAAAAAATCTCTTAAGTTTTGAAAATTGGCACAGGGATTCATCTTGACATTCTTTTTAACATACTAACCCACTGGTGGGGGTTTTCATTACATTACTACTTAGAGCATAATTTTAAGAAATAAGTTAGCTTGTTAAATGCTATTTAAAATTTTATGTTTAGTCATATTGCTTATATTCAAGACCATTTATGTATTCAGTTTGAGATAATTTTTTCGGGATTTGCCAAGACAGTAAGTTAAAGATGCCATTGAAAAAAAAAAATGAATGCAGAAAACATTACGAGCATGGAATCAGTTCCAAGTGGTTTGGAGCCCGGTATGATTTGGGAAGTTATTTTAATGTTCACCATTGTGTTTCAATTAATGCAACATATAACCTAATATATTGTTAAAAGCAGGAATTTTTTCTTCGTAGCCTTCACCTTCCCCCTTTGGCTGTGCATTGATATCACCATTAACTGGAGAAGAGAAGGCATGAGTTACAAACAGACTGCTGTGTTCCATGATAAGGCTATCAGGACTCGTGTCACTCCTCTACTTGGATGATTAAATGTCTTGGAATAGTTGCTATGCAAGTTTTCTGGTTATCATACCACCTCCCACTCTGCATGACTCGTGGTGCGAAGAGCCTTTGGGGCCAGACCAACGAAGCTTTATAAGCTGTGACATGCCTCTGTGGAGTCTGGGAGGGTCAGGTGAGTGGTACTGTCGGAACAACAAGCAACGACAGTGACCAGCGAGTGGGACTGGATGCATGAGTGGCAGACATTTGAAATGCTGTTAATTTATGGCAGTGAACATTTTGGGTGTAAGTGTGTGAATAATAGTGAGGATTGACTAGCTAGTATAAAAAAACATTTATAAGTACTTTAATTAAAATTGAGATTGGTATTAAATGTTGTGCTCACTGATAGGATAATAAGTATAATAGTAGATACGCAATTTAATGTTGTAAATAATACCTTTGTGAATTTCTATAACATTGTAAATAAATTAAGAAATTAAATTCAAGTTAGCTCTTATTTTTATCAGTTCCTCTATCCCCCACAAACTCTGATGCACTCTTAGTGACTTGTAACAATGTGTTTGTTTGCCAATCGACACAACATAAATTTCTAAACTTTTTGTTTTGAAGTAACAATTATCTTATCGAGCTACTGATATAAACTTAAGACTGAATTTTAATTATATAATTTTCACATTCTACATGTCTGATTTAGTTGACTTCTAACTTTTGAATATGATGGACATCTGGGTCCATATAATTAAAAAGTAAAAATCACAAACAATGGACTGATTATTCAAAGTCAGTTATTACTCTTTGTGAAGAAACTGGCTTCCAACCCAAGATATCCACTCTGTAATTAGGTATTTAAAAAATAACAAACATAGCAATTGTCATATGATCAGTGAGATGACCCAACACTTGCACAGAGCGTCAGCATCTACTGGAGTCATGGTTCCAGAGTTTGTGTTCACAAGGTACTAAGAAAGCTAGGGCTTTCATGTTGCAACAAACAAAATAAATATGGTGGTTATTTATTTATAAGTAACAGTGTAATAAAAAATTGTGTGTTTTATGATTATGCTTATACTTTGCAAGCAAATGTAAATTTACAAATATATTCAGTTATTTCTCAGAAGAGAGAAGTGCGGTAGTGTAGGGGCCATATTTCTTTACAATATATGTGATTGCTGGAATCTCCTCGAGGGCCATGGTGGTGGTGGTGGTGCAGCAGATAGAACACTCGACTCTCATGAAGGTGAATCAGGGTATAAACCCAAGCGAGATGGCTCCTGAATTTTCGCACATGGGAATCATGCCAGATTTCTCTTGTATTAGCAGCAGTTGTAGCATCAGTGATAATGACAATGACAGCACAAGTGACGTTAACTAAAGCCAAACATACCAAGTCCCCAATGTTAAAAACCACCTAAACTGCTCCACTGGAATCTCCTCACTTTTTTTCTTTAGCAGACAGGTTATCCTTGTACTTTATTTATTTTACCCACTGTGGTGAATGAGTTTGAATTTACAAAGGCTATAAATAAGACTTTTTACAGATTTTTTTGGCTATGTTAACCATAACAGTGCTATAAATAAATTAAATAAAGTTTTATTATGTAATAACATTTGCTAAGTGTTTCCATTTAAAAGATTACATTTATAAAACTCAAAAATTGAATTTTACAGCACTGAACACATTTAGGTCTGCAAACTATGAGCATATAATTTATGGTTATTGTGTGTTCACGTTGCTCGTTGTTTTCAAATTGACTTCAATTGTTTGAACCCTAAAATTCTACGTATCAAACTTTCATTATCACCGGCCATATTCAGATGTTAATATTTTAGGTGTTGAAGCTAGTTAATTATGCAGGATGTTTGTGGTTTGTTGAGCACTTTTGAAACCCTTGCTTAAGATTACAGTGACATTTTCCCCGACACAGGGTCCCTGGGTGGTTGCCCGGCCTGCTCATGTCTGGATCTACCACTGCTTTCAACCCAATGAAGCAACAAATTTTGGTTTGCACCCTATTATGTTTTACTATCTGATAAAAATTGCTGAGAAATTGTTCAGAAACATAAGTTTTATATATATATAATGTTCAAACCGTGGTATATTAAATTACTTATAAGTAATTGACAAAGTTGAAGTTGTTTGATTTATCTTTCCTTATGTATTATTTTTATATTAATTTGCAAAAATTAACTTCCATTCATTTTGTAGGAGGTATGACCTATTATTTGGGATCCTCTGAAAATTAGGGTAAATTATTTTGCTTTGTGCAGGTTGATTGTTGTTTGTGATCATGTACAAAATACAGCAAACTATTTTTATTTATTCAGAAGTGTACACTGTGCTAGCTCTCCAGTCACATGAATCACCTTGCCTATACCAGCCTGAATCATGTACTGTACTATACCCCACAACGTTGTACATATAAATGTCAAATTTCTTTGGGAAAAAGAATTTTTCGAAAAAGTTAACCCTTTGGTATTGTTTTCATACCTTGAACAATTGCCAAGATTTTCTAGAAGTATTTTATTCAGAATATTGCCTAAAAATATTGGATTGGGCAATAAATACACAATTGTAGCGTATTTGAAAGTTATTTTGATTTAGATTGTTTTCAATGGGGTAGCTCTTTTCTCATAGTTTTCCACTCCTGGGCCAGATAAATGTTAGCACTGTCTTTTCTTATTACATTTCTGACTCCCTTTCCTCCTTTATTTATAAAATGTGGGCAGCATATCAATAAATTATTGAATTGAAGCATACATAACTTCTTGAATGCATCTCTGCACACTTTTAATTACAACAAAAACTAACACATGGATATAGTCAATTTTCAATCTCCTCCTCCTAGTTGGTTTATGGTGAAGAAAGGATGGAAGAATTGATATACACTGCTGGACATGGAAACCACTACACTCTTTTTCCTTACGTGAAACTTTATTAAACCATTACAGGTTGATAGATGATAGCACAAATGAGTAATGATTAGTCTTAAGAATGGAGGCCATATCATTTAGCATCCACAAAACATAAATTCAATATGGGTAGAGCCTTCTCTTATGGCTACACAGGCAGTAATGTGATGAGGCATTCCATCAAACAGGTGGTGAATAGTGTCCGGAAGCATATACCACCGTGCTTCCTGCAACAGTGTGCATATATCAGCCAGTGTTTGGGCAGGTGGTATACTGTGGTGCAAACTGCAAACGTTGCTCTAATCTATTATACCTTATATTTGTTCAATAGGGGTCAAATCTGGAGACCTGGCAGGCCAATGAATGGTGTCCACATCTTGTGGAGCCTGTTGGGTGATGTTAGCTTTATAGGAATGAGCATTATCATGCTGGCTGATAACATGAGGTATGCTGTGCAAAAATTACAGAAAATGGGACAGCAGAACCTTATTGACCTATCGCTATTCTATCTCTGTGCCTTCAATACCTATGAAACATGACCAGGCATTATACTAGATCCTGGAAATTTCCGCGGACCATGAATTAATGCGAACTTCCAAATAATTTACCACTATTGACGAATTTCTACAATAAACCTGTATTCACAAAATAAAAACAAAATTTGGTTATTAAACACATTTTACATGAAGTTCATATTGCCTAAATACTTATTTATGTATAAATTCCCGTTAAGAGACACGTAAATGATCCGAAAACGTGCTGTAGTGACAAGTTCTCGCAAACAAAAATGCAATTGTCATCAAATTGCGTAATTTTTTTTTGTGTTCTGAGGTCTGTATAAACAACCTGTCATTTTCAGCTCAGTTGGTACAAAAGTAATGCAAAAATGTTTATTAGCAAGGATTTACAGAGTAAGACATTATTTCATGCTGTTTGCAACAAGATTTGCATGTTTGGATCAATAAAATAACCACGGCAAAAATGTAAACAAATATGGCATACAGTGTGCAGGCCATGTTGAATGATGCAGCTTTTGGGGGGGAAAAAACACATATTACAATAAGTTACTGTTTCAAAAAACAAATGTGAACAAATGGTAAACATTGTGATATCACAACAAATAACATGTAATGTTTTAGCCAGAAAAATTACGTAATTCCTTCATGCTTTTCAACAACACCAGGGTGTAGGAATAAACTTCAAAATATACATTTCAAAACTGTTACGATGTTGGTATATTTTAAATCTGATAAAATTTACGTCATGAAACGCAATAATGAAATCACGTAACTTTCTTTGCAAGAAAAAGCACTCTTGGTTTGTCTTCTTTATTTGAATGTTATTCACTTTGTCATGGCAAAACTTTCTACGTGTTACTATTGCTCACATACAAACGACTGCATTGTCATGTACACTTTTAATATGTAAAATTCATGGTACAAAAAATAACGGAAGCAGCTGGTATGTTGAAATCTCCGTAATAAATAGTTCACAACAGCTACGTGCTAGAACGAATATGATGGTAGCCATTGTGTGATCATGTGGCATGGGCCTGCCTGTTTTGTGCGTGTCGAGTGCCAGTCAGGCATTGACAAATATAGTGGTCAATCTATGGGTGCCACATCAACCATGCAGTTTCTAAAACAATTGTCATACGCGCTAGTGCATAAACTTATTTTCACTTCAGATTTCCTGCAATAGCAAATATTCCATGCGGGAAATTGTTGTTGCATTTCAGTTGAGGGATTTCATTACCGGCACCACATGTTCAAAATGCCAAAAATAGTGATTGTTTTTTATTGTGCGTGCAAATTCAAGAGCGATGGATTTTACATGTTTGACAAAATAAACAAAATTTTAATGTGCTAGTATTGCAATGTTAAAATCGAGTGGACTCGTAAAGACACTTGCCTCAAGCATTGCCAAAGCAGTTCAGTACAGAAACAAAAAAAAAGGCAGTTGCTGATTCCCTAGCCAGCACAAGCAAACTACAAATTTCTGTTGGGGACAGCTTTCGGGCTGTCAAGAAGATAAAAGTCGACAAAGATGTTTTTGCGACATCTCTGACCAAAGCATTTGTGAAAGCCAATATCCCATTGAAAAAATTTGGCGAACCATCTTTAATAAACTTTGTGGAAACTTTTGTTCCAGGTATGTAGAAATATTTTTTGAAAATTTAGTTTTGTTTGTATTTATTGCTTATTTGTGCCCCAAATATGTAAGTTATTTAATTTTGAATGGATTCTGTTGGGAAGGCAATGAGATGTGATATTTCTGAGGTTTCTTAACATTTCCCCTACTCCTACCCCTTAGTTTTATAGGTAGTAAAATTTCCCTTGTAAGATTAAAAAGAAATATGCATTGTTGCAAAATATTACACCTGAAGTTTATCTCCTGCATTACTTAACAAAAATTCCCAGGTTTTTATTTCACTGTTGTATTTTTCTGAATGATGTCTTAATCACTTTTTGTGAACAGGTGGAGGGCAGTTGCCATGCATCAAAGCATTGTGAGAGACGTATGTACCTAGAATTCAAGAAGCAGCTAAAGAGCATTGGAAAGAATCAATTGCAAGCCAAGATGTAGCAGTATTGTGTGATGAAACTACAGATAAGCAGGGGCAGTGTGTTTTAAAACATTACCAGCTGCAGACGAGCAAAACCTTCTAGTGTGCAGAGTTAAGGTGTTGGAAAACTCCAGTGAGTGCTCGTGAGCTATTTTGGAGGTACTATCAAAGTATGGGATCGAACACACAAGTGTAACTAACTGCAATTGTATGTGACAGTGCATGATATATGACGAAGTGTGTCAATTCTCTGCAAGTAGTACTTTCATCTGAAGGTAAAGATGTCCTTCACGTGTATTGTTTGAAGCCATAAACTGAACCTTATTCAAAATATCTGGCCCCAAACTCTTCCAGAACGGAATGATTTTTCACCAAAACAAAAACGGCATTCTTAAACACTTGGAAATGGAAACACAAATATTTGTGTTTTCTGAAAGAACGGAATCTGAATTAATAAAAGTGTCACATGCTGTTTCCATCACCAATTTTAACAAGATGGAGCTCTTGGTTTGAGTCTGTGGAATATGTCAACGAATACCTTGAGGTTTTTGTGGCTTACCTTCAATCTCTGGATGTCGAGTCAACTGTAGCTTTACAATATTTCAAAAGGTTATCAAAAGAACAGCTTGCCATAATTCAGTGCCAAGCTAAATTTCTTGTTGAGCATGGCTGCTCTTTGGTAGAACTGATGAAACAATTCTAAGGTTCACACTACCACATGCCATGGCTCACACTATCACTGGGAAGCTCTCTGACTTGTTAACATCCTTTCAGCTAATTAAAGATTTTCGGTTTGGTTCAAGAACAATTATGTCATTAAAGTCATTGCCAGCAGTAAAACAGGGTTTGGTTAGAACCCAGTTCCAGTCATGTGCCTTGAAGTGTCGCACAAAACTCGTGAAACTGGTAGCTGAAGATCCTTCCGAAATTTTTTTCAAGAATCTAGGACCTCTCTTCAATCCCAGTGAAGTGATATTGAATGCAGTTTGTCATGACTTGGTTAATGCGGGAAAGTTGGACACCCTTTGTTTCTAGTATTTCAGAAAAAGAACTTTTGGAAGGATATTCAGCTTTCAAGCAAATTGTCACTGATAAAATTAAACAGTGAAAATGGTGTAGACATTGCGCAGATACTTCTGTCTCTGAAACTTGACCATACAACTTTTGCACGCAATGCGCTGAAAGTTATGTGGATTCCCATTTTAAATATATATTCAGAAAGAGCATTTTCTGCCTATTCTGATGTTTTTTCAGACAAACTAAGAATTCTGAAACCGGAAAATGTTGAACTCATGGTACCATTATACTTCAACAATAAAATATAGTAGTATTAAGAAACCTTCAATTATTAAAGTCCTTATTGTGAAGACTTGTTTGTACACAATTCATATAAAATACTTTGAATCAGGGAAATTTGTTACAAAATTGAAATGTTTTCTCATGAAAAGAAGTTCAAAACTTGAGATCAGTTATGAAATGCAAATTTTTAGAGAAACTTTGATTTCATGTTATTTTTTGTGCATTTTTTTGTTTCAATAATGTGGACTGTTAAAATGGGTTAGAAATTTATTTACATGTGTCTATTTGTTTAATTTGTACTTCAACGTAATGATTATGAACACTATCATTTTATTGCAGCAGAGTAATACTGTTGTTTGTGTTCTCTACTTTGAAAGTGTGATTTATTATGTAGAGTTTTTGTGACAAAATCAGGAAATTTTTATGGCAAAATGAAGAATTTTTTATGATGAAATTTGCTTATTTTATTTACCGTAAAAATGGGGCCCTAGTTATAACAGATGGTACCCCATGCCATAATACCATGTGTGGGATGTATGACATTCACAAATAAATTGGTGTATACAATATTCACTTGAGTTTTTTGTGTTAACTGTGAAATTTGTTGGTGGTATTCTAAACGTTTGGGGCAGTTTCTCTTGGTTAGTTTTGGGTCATTAGTTTCATTTGATTGAGCAAGGCATTCTAGCTAATGCCAAGAAATTTTGGATAATAACATGCCTCCCACATTCTGGAAACAGTTAAGAATAATCTGTTTCTCGTATAAACATGGTAATTCACCTGTCCATATAGTAAGGTCATTAGAATTGTGGTTTAGAGACGGTCAGGTGGGACTGCTTAACTGGCTCACTCAGAGCCCTGTCTTGAATCCTAGTACATCTATGGTAAGAGGTAGAACTTTTTTATGGCCAGATTTACTCAACCAGCAGGCACACATCAACTATTGAATATGGTATAGGAAGAATAGAAACAAATTCTGCCATATATGTACAAGAACATATTGATCAGCCAACCCTGAAAGATAAATGCTATAACAACATAAAAGAGAGGAGGGGTGTCTGCAGTGCTATTAGTTATATGTATTTTCTTGTAATAATCAACAGAAATGGGTGTTGTGTCTCCTTTTGTCCATGTAATTTATATAATAAATATTAGTATTTATTGTTCAGTCCTATTCTCCCATGAGTTGAAAATTACAAGTAACCATTAATATACTTGCATATACTAGTACAATTTCATAATTAAAAAATTGTTGTTCTGCACCTTTAATAAAACAGTTTTTTTTTATGTGCTAAAGTGTAGTTATATATCTTGAATTATATGGATACTAATAAAAAAAAGGGTAGGCTATATGAATTTAGAATAAGTTGGCCATCATTTAACCTTTTCATGATTAAATTATATTTTTTTCCCCTCATTTTACTTTAGAGATAAGTTAAATGGGTACACACATGTTATATATTTATTATCATAATTGAATAAAAAATGGTAATACTAGTGGGATGTATACTTCTCACCAATACTTGTGCTTCGTATATTTTTTCTGTTGTAAAATTGAAAACTTTTTAGGTTGACGTCGGGTGAGACAGAGACGAACGAAGAGACAAATTACTTACTGATGATGGGTGCCAGCGGTGCTTCCCAGTCACTGCACTGTTGAGACTCAGGGTTCTCAGGGATGCTGTGGGTTCTGTGTGTCCGCCTCACCCGAGCGTACTTACGAAACACTTTGTAATATTAGAATTTTTTAACGCTTTAAAATAGGTATGGCAAGGATACTGTCACTACAAAGAAGAAGCTTGAAACACTGTAAGACTTACTTTTTATTTTACCGCTCATACAAATATTGTGCCAGGAATTTTACTTGTGATACAACTCAGACATGTCTAGCTAACTCCGTTTGGGTGCTCCCCAGCCCGCAATTACTCTAGCGCACGTCTAAATGGATGACATCTTCCGTGGTGTTTGATAACACAGCCTTCACAAGAATAGACGTCTACAGTCGCTAGGGTGGACTGTAGGTGTTTCCTGAAGACAAGGCACGGAGAATTACAAAGATGAATCTGAACATGAACATGTGTGATTATTTAGCATCACTAGCATGGACTCTTCAGGGCTCACCCTCCAGCACGTGGTTAGTGTGGTGATGGCGTATACACATAGCCAACTAGGACGGAAATAATATCACCATACAAAATTACACAATTACGCAAATATAGATGAAACAAAATGGGGCACAATATGAGTAGTCACAATAAACATGCAAAATCAAGCTTAGATGACACGGATGCCGCTGGACAAAGTTTGTAGCGGACCACGTGGTGCAGGTGAAGTTGCAATGTTTCTCCGTAAAAACTGCAAATTATGATCAGACAAAATATTATTGCTGCTGGGAAAAATATTCACCTGACGATTTAAGCATTCATAGGCTAGTAATTCAGACATGAAAGTGACAGCATGGTCATACATACAAAGCATCATTTTACGTGAAATTACACAGAACCCTGAATGAAAAATTCATAGAACCATGACATTTATTAAAGCACATATGAAATTACACAAATATACCCTGAGAGCGCATGGATGGTGCAGATATGGACTTAGTGATATCTGACTGTGTGGCCATGGGTGATTTGGCCTCAACACAATAAAACGTGAAAAATACCCTCAAATAAATACATAGAAATATAGCTCTCAATATTGAACGTAGCAATTATACAGAAATTACACTGAAACACCTTTAACATTGGCAGATGGTGCTTGATTCAAAGTTACGCAGGCCGCATGGCCTCTCCGACATCTTTCTCCGCTTTTCCTTGATTACAATTCAAAAAGCCACAAGGATGCAAACAATTATTTTAAGCAGAAGCATAATGCTGGGGAAATGTCTAGCTAACATACCCAAAGCGAAGGTTGACCGTATACTAAAATGAGTTATTGAAATCTATATGAGTGTTCAAAGGTTGTAGTGCGTATGTGACAGCGTTGTACCTTGCCATTTCTCCTCGATGGACTGTCCAGAGGCAGGCATTGTGCGGATGTACCATGGCTGCCTATGGGGATCACACAACCAGAAGTGCTATGCACTCCGAGTAAAACTTTTTATATTAAAATTGAAATGGCACAAAAAGAATTCAGATATTGATTTACATTTGCTATTCAGATTGTTAATTTTCTGTATTTTCTCTATGTCTTTTATGATGGCGTTAATGCTGGAATAATACTGTTCATTTTGTTTGCGGAGTGCACATTTCAAATTCATAACCAACATCGTGCAATATTATCAAACTTCTTCTAATTATTTTTTAAACCATGGTGCTTCTCAGATATTTATTATTTTGATTTTGGAAAGAGAATGCTCTGCACTGGCACTTAAATTTTGTATACTTATGGTTTAATATAACTTCACTCAAATAATTTAAACTGGATTATATTTTACTTTTTATCATATTCAGCACTCTAAAAAAAAATTATGAAACAAACTTGAGACAGTCCACTGTACTGATGCTGCACTTTTCTATAATGAATACAAATAAATTAAAGTGGAATTTACCAGATACACTGGTGCAAAATGGAAAATGAACACCCGGATGCAATGGTCCCACATGAATGGTCTTATTGAAATATTATACAGGTTGTACACTGTATATGGTAATGATCACAGAGTTGTACACCTATTGACAGAGGCTACAGAATGTCTAACAATGTCAGTACCTTGTGTATCCTCTTCGTGCATAGTGATGATCATAAAGGTGTCGGATGTCACCTTGGGGAATAGTGTTCCATGCTAATTCCACTTGTTGTTACTATTGGTGGAGGTTTGTTGCTAGTATTGCAGACCATACCAAATGCCATCCTACCATGTCCCACATATATTCAATGGAGGACAGGTTGCGCGATCGTGCTGGCCAGGGGAGATGACAAACACCTTCAAGAGCGTGTTGGGTAACACGAGACGTGTGTGCATGGAAATTGTTCTCCCAGAAGAGGACATCTCCTTGCCGTTGCAGGAATGGCATCAAAATAGGCTGGATGATGATCTGGATATAGTGTTCATTGTTCAGTGTTCCCTCAATAAACACCAAAGGCGTACTGTCATTGTAGTGTATTGTTCCCCAGACCAAGATGCCAGGAGTTTAGTCCTGTATGCCGCTGCTGTACACACTCTGGTTATTGCTGCTATCCTGGTCGATGCCGCACTCGCTAACGACCATCACTGGCACCAAGGCAGAATCTGCTCTCATCACTTAACACAACTCCGCACCATTCATCTCTCCAGTCACGTCGTTTGTGACACCATCCGAGGTGGGCTTCCCGGTGATGAGGTGTGAGAATGTGAAGAAATTTGGGCGGCTCCTAACTGCGAGGTCTTGAGAGCCAATTAGGGTGACACGTGAATATGGAGTGGTGCTGGAATGAATGGGCTGGGGAAACAGAAGATCACTGAGAAAACCTGCCGATTAACGGCATCATCCGGCACGATTCCCACTTGCGAAAATCAGGTGAACCACAGCGAGGGATTGAACTCGGTTCGCTGTGGGAGGCGGTGGGGCTATGGTGGCTGAGCGGTTAGCACGCTCAGCGACCGTAGCCCCATTAGGTGTGAGAGGAAGCCTGGCAAGTGGCACCCTTGATCGTAGCCCAGGGTCCAGAAAACGGTTGGTGATGATCCTAGCCTGGATGTAACAGTGGCCTTAATCTGCGCTGCAGTCACCATGCAATCAGCAATGGCTGCTAGTCTGATGCGGCAGTCCAGACGGGAATCCGTATATCACTGCCATCCGGAACCAGGTTGACAAGCATGTACACCATAGTTGGACCACCAGCATCATCATTGATGCACAGCAAACACTTCACATCCTACTTGGGCAATTCTTCGAAGGACCATCCAGCCTCCCTCAGGCCCACAATACGACCTCGTTCAAAGTCTGTTAGTTGCACAAAGTGTGGTCATCTATGCCGTCATGGCATGCCTACAATGCTTACTAACAGATCACTCTTTCATAGAGTCACCTACTGTTGCTTTGGCCGCAGTGGTGTTATGCCTAATACATAGTTCTTACTCTGTCCACAGCACAGCACTATTGATCTTTGCATGTACTGCCTTCTATCAGTACCCCATGCGCATATGGTGTTTCTACATTACTGCTTTAGTGGTGTTCATTTTTCATTTTCCACCAGTGTATTTGATATTATGTTTGCAAGGTGCAAGCATGAATTAATGTGTAGGTGAACAGGCAGTGTTAATAGTGTCATAAACATAGATTGAATATGGTTACATAATGTTGACATTCTTTTTATTGTGCTGCTCGCTCGCCCTGACCACAGTCACATCAGACTGCATAAAACGTCGCAGCATAACATTACGAAACAATGTTCAGTCACCTTGCCGAGCTTCTAATATGATAATCATAGACCTATTATTAGATTATTACCATGCATAAATAAAAAGTATAGTAAATATTTAAGAGTAACATTATAATTCTAGAAATGAATATCCATATGTTTAATCTGTGTAATGTAAGAATATGGTTTTCTTCAAGGAAAAATGTACTCCATTCTGGTGCCCCCTTCATGTTGTGGGTCCCTGCACATTTGACAGTCCAGCCACCCTGTAGTAACCGATCCCCCCCCCCCCCCCTCCAATGCACACAAACTACTAACGTATATTGTGATACAGTATATTCAACACAGATTCGGTTCTTCCTTGTACATAATAATCATTAATTTAAAATATAACTTTGCGATTGTAAACACACACTTACCTAGGGCAGGGTTTTGTATCACATCCTATGCACTATCTTCTATACTACAAGAGTTGTCTATTAAGGCAAGATTTAGAAATGTTTGTAAACTGATAATAATTTTGTTCATACTGGCAGAACTTATAATACTGAGCTACTTCTATGTTATTTTCATTTTAAGAAACAAAACACTTGAGTTAAAATTTGATGATTTTTTTTAAAATAGTTCTCTTCGTAATTACAGCAGCTTTAAATTGCACTTGTAAAGTAAACTTATTCACAAAATATATATTGTGTTGAATTAGAGTAGTTTACAGGCTGTATCTTGTTAACTGCTTAGTCACGAGTGACATTTGAAATAAGTGAGTATTTTTCTAATGTTTTAAATATTCATATTATAAAGAATTTACAACAAATGGCATATTTCGTGTGAAAACAAAGATGGCTATTATAGAGATAGTGTAACTCACTCCCTTAAATGTATATTTCTATTGTATTGTTTAAGTTGAATGACCTAGCAGTGTGTACGTATTTGAGTAGTGCTGAAGTCGCACTGTGCTACTTGAAGATTCGTATTTACAAGAATTGAATTCTAGCCACAACACAAGAAGGTCTGTTCAATTAGCGACCCTTCAGACTCATCAAACAAGCCCACGGACAAAATATTTTACCACCAATTATATAGGATGTCGGGTAATTCGCAGATGTGGACTGCACTACGCGAATCTATCGAAAATACTCTTACATAAAAATACATCAGACGTTTCGTTTACGAGAAAAATGCCATGAAAATTTCAAAAACCATTGTAGCAATTATGTGGTATTCCAATTAGATAAGGGTGAGGTGATGTGGCGATGCTGCAATTAATGTGTCCATCGTAAGACATGCTGCTAGGGGAGGAGCCGAACTCATTAGTGCCAAGGAGGCCATGGAGTTCACATGCACTGAGTACTGGGACATGGTAATGGCCATGGGTGCATCTGGCAGGCAAGCCCCATGCATGCTGCATACATCCAACCTGCGAAAACGTGCATTGCTATGGGTAGAGCAAACTTTGAACACCTGTTATGACGTTTCGACGTTTTGTATGCTGATGATGTTTGCTGTGCTTAACGTGGAGTAAAGTAACTTTATCTACTTTAATGTTGTTTTCCTCGTAAATTAAGGCCCTTACATATTTTACCAAAGATTATTTTCGACTTAGTTTTGACCATAGATTCGTGTGGTGTAGTCTGTATCTGTAAATTCCTCGACATTCTATATATATATGTATATAAACATCAACTGTAACTCCCTCTAGCATATAACTTTTAATAAAATTATGTAATATGTATTTTATCATATATTCATGTAAATAAACTGTGTATATTTCAGCCACGACTTTATAATAAGTGAATGTGGCCTGTCAAGCATTGTAATTATTCATAAGTGGCCCGATGGGTCAACTAATTTAATAGCCTTGCGTGAAACCGTAAGTTTTGCAATTGTAAGAACAATAATGATAATTGCATTAGAAATTAATTCTGCTGAGTTTTATTGGCAGGTGGTGTCCAAATTCACCACTAATAATTTAGTTTCAAAACTGTGTACCACATCTCTGCAAGCTGTTTACACAAGCATCGTTATTATGTAATGAGCTAATGTGAGAGCCTTCCCTCTCTCATCTAAAGATACTCTGAATGATATGTCATTTCAAGGCTATACAACCATTCAGCTGTGTTTTAAGTTAATTGTAAGTAAATGCATAGTTCCAATAAAATAGTAAATGCCGGTTTCAGGGTTTGAAGTGTGCTACGTTGAGATAGACACCACAACTCTTAAAGTACATATCTTAACAACTGCTTCCTTGTATTTTTCCAAATTCCCATATTTACCAACATGCGTAGCTGTTTCATACCGCAGTTTAAAAATATTATATATGTTCGCAAATTTTTATTAAAATGTTCACGGAAAATTGTTGAATTCCCTGGCGTGAGGCGGAAGGAGGGGTGGGCCAGACACTGTTGTTTGCCCTGGGTCCCAAGAAACCTCTGGACAGGCCTGCAATACAATGAAATATTTGCTTTCACACTTGTTAATACAATATGGTGAGTTCGTAACATTTAGTGTCAGTATTCAATATGTGATTAATTATTTCTCACTTCACATGTTTTTGTAAATGTGAATTTTATGTGATTCTGGTTGTTTATGGTCAGAGTTTGGAAACTGGCACAGTATATTAACTGGAAACAAATTTATCAAACGTTCTTCCTTCATCAGCTTCTAATGGAAAACTTAACAATGATTTAAGGATGAAGAGGTATAAAATCCCATTAGATGTACAGGTGTGTTTATTGTATACTTTAGTCAGTTTCTTTTTATGTTTTATTGTTTTTAAAGGTTGTATTTGTATATTGTTAAGCAGAAAATGTACATATCCGAAATTGATACATTTAACTAAATCACTACTTACACCATGAATAAAGCAAAGATGGTCACCTGTGGTATGGGGATAAAGCTCTTTATCACTACTGGGTTAAATGAACAGCCACAAATTGGCATTGAAAAAATACGTACATCATACAAACTTGGCCTATAAGATTTTTATAATTTGGATTGGTCTTCACTACTGAAAGATTGGTCATCCCTGAACTGGTGTATTAAAGTAGCATCAACCGAGAATTGCATTTTATTAGTTCAGTTCACAGTTGCAAATGTATATTGCATATTACCATATAAAATATGAAGGTTATTCATTTTCTCTCAAAACCTTGTCATTAAGAGCTGCCCAAATATCTTCTTTCTTATTTTTAACCTCTGCTAAGCCACCAGGTAAGAAGCACGTATGATGCAGATGTGGCTGTATACGTTGCATAAGCAGCGAACTGTACCCACAAATCACCACTGGAGTAACGTCTTCCAGTCTGTCATTGTTGAATAACGAGAGTGTAAAACATGTCCAGTATATTGCAAGCAGCTGTCAAGTTTAAAGTGTCTATATCATATTGTTACAACTCACCAGGGGTGTATCTGAGTTAATGAGCGATGGAGGTCCGAATAAATATTAAATAGTCAAGTCGAATTTCTTTAAATTTATTCATAATGATATAAATATACACACAACTATCTATTTTTTGCAACTTTAAACTGTCTCTCGCTACTATTAACATTTATGGTTCTCAGTGAACACAATATTTAATGACAATTCTCAATTCTAATTTATTAAAGTTCTTATCACTCTCTTTATACTTGCTACAGTCACTTAATATTACATGTGGTGACATTGAGAGACTGCCTGGCATCTTCTGAATTTTATAGGGAATTGTTAATAACTTAAATTACGTAATGTGCTCAGTATTAATATTTTTGTTTTAACACTATTTGTATTGACAGTCACATACTTCAAACATACAGTTTTTATACATATTTTCAATAAAATATCTGCCATAGCACAGAATTGACTATTATAATAAAGTTAAAATTCAACACTATTGGTTACTTTATTTTGGGTTTGTTTATTGTTATTTTTTTCTTTTGTTTTCATGATAATTTTCCAGTTAGTATTGTTGGATGCTGCGCTCTATGTTCATTTCCTTGCCCCGTTCCCCATCAACGTGTAAGGCGCAGTGCTCAAGAACATCGCCAGTAATTGGAGAGGATCAGATATGTTTACAAATGAACTGCCACGGATTACTGATGTGTGCCACTAATCTGATAAATGTATCGAAACTCATGCTGATCCTGTCCTTAGAGAGTTGAATTACTTGGATTATTATTGCAAGAATGTTCTGGCCTCACCTCCCTCAGCATGGCTCAGGTTGTAAGAAGCCTGGATTGCCATATAAATTGCAGTGGGCCTCCGAGTCAAGAGTCTGGATCCTTGTATGGCCTTAATCCCAGTTGATTCAATTTAGAACCCCGCCAGATGTGCGGAGCCAGCAAAGTGATGAGCAGCGATGACAGTGACCAGCGAGAGTGAAGTCTGTAAGCATCTGTACAGTGAAGAGTGATTCTGACCAGCAGGACTGTGGGACTGGATGCATGAGTGACAGACATTTGAAATGATTGCAATAGGCAGTTTGATTGACTATGTGCAAATAATAAGTGCGGATTACATGACTGTAGCAAGTATAAACAGTGATATAGGCCATTCACAGTAAAGTGAACACTTTTTGAAGCTGTTTCCTCAGACATAATAACCAATAAATACATTTAATTGTGGTCTCGGACTTTTGGTTTTGGTGAATGTATACACTGCATTTATTACTCACATGGCAGGGTTTGCATTAACAAGTGGTGGATGGATATAAATGGGTTGAAATAAAAAAGTCACTAGGGCCTCAAAAGTGCTCACTTTACCGTGAACGGCCTATAAGGACTTTTATTATTATTAAGATTGTCATTAAATATTGCACTTATTGAGCATAATAAATGTTAATAGTAGATATAAGTAGATTACTGTTTTAGATATTAGCTGTGTGTATTATTTATAGCATTATAAATAAATTTTTAAATAAATTTTGTTCTTTTATTTTTATAAAGACAGCCATCCCTCATAAACTGGGATATACCCCTGGTGACTTATACAGTGGCGTTTATTCCATAGACGCAAGGTAAGCAATGCTTACCCTATATATACATATTGCAAATGTTTGACCCTTTATAGTTTTTGCCTTAATTTTAAACACATTTTATTCTGAGTCTCCCATACTGTACACGCATAGTGCTGCTATTTAATATTTATTTCCACATACAGGAGAAACTAGTGATGAACCGAACTCGCAAGCAACAACGCGCTCGACCGTGTTCCTTCGGCAGGGCAAGCAGTCGTTCTGTTTGCTACCTCCAGTCTTATATTTTCCCTTGGAAAGTGGATGAAAGTGTTCTGGAAAATGGGAGTTTTCTTATCATTTGTAATATGCTCTCTAAATAATATTCAGTTAATTATTATTACATTCATTTCATTTCAATTTTTATAACTAATGTTAGGTATTATAAAACTGTAAATATATGTGGTAGGTAAGCAAAGTTGGAAGTTGCGTTTGTTGGTAGAAATTACTTACTCTGTAAAAAAACTCCCTACACGCCACTGAACTTATAACACTCGTATCAGAAGTTGAATTGAAGCATTTGCTTGTAATTGAAAATAGGCAATAGGCCAATAATTAGTAAAAAAATATATATATTATGATAGCTGTACGCTACAAAATTAAGACTGTTCTCTCCCTCGTATTGAATGTTAACAAGAAAACCATCTGCAGAATTTGAAGCACTGCAAGTGTTATTTGAGGGGCTAGGTAGTCAAATTGTTAGTGTGAGTGCAAGTTTAAATAGTGTTTTGCGCAGGCTCGATAACTGGGTGCGGGCGCTGTGTTACCTAGTTAAGGGCGGACCTAGCGCTGGGTGGCGAGTGGGAGGTTGGCAACCACCTCGATCCTCCCCTCCCTCCAGGCAGATGCACTTGCTGTTCCGTCACCAGCGGCCGGGAATGATTGAAGGCTGACCTGGTTGACAATACAGCTCCTCCTTCCCCCTCCCCTCCCTGACGGAGCAGTAGACAACTTGGGAGGATGAGCAAGAATATTTGGTTAACTATGTCCCTTGGTGCAATGTGGCCTTTTCAGAAATTTCTGGGCTATTGGCCAATTTACACTATAAATACCACCACATCTGGAATGTTGGGAGTTCCGGGGATAGTCATCTGGCTGTTGTGATCCCTTGCCCTTTCTCTCCCCTCTTGTGTGCGAGAGAGCGATCCATATGCAACCATGTTTTTATTGTAGATTATTACAATCGCAGAGCAGTTGTTATTTATGTTATTTAAGATTTCTGTAATTAATATAGAGGAACTAACTTAAATGTTTTTTTTTTTTTTTTTCAGGTTATTGACTTTGGTTCCAGTTGCTATGAAACACAGCGAGTGTACACATACATTCAGTCAAGGTTTTATCGTGCTCCAGAAGTTATTTTGGGTGCTCGATATGGAATGCCAATTGACATGTGGAGCTTGGGTTGTATTCTGGCTGAGCTGCTAACGGGATATCCCTTGCTTCCTGGTGAAGATGAAGCAGATCAGCTGTCGTGCATCATCGAGCTCCTAGGAATGCCACCTCAAAAACTTCTTGATACCTCCAAACGTGCAAAAAATTTCATCAGTTCAAAAGGGTATCCACGGTACTGTACTGCTACCACCTTGTCTGATGGTACTACAATATTAAGTGGAGGTGTATCTCGGAGGGGAAAGCCACGTGGTCCTCCTGGTTCTAGAGACCTTCGTAGAGCTCTTAATAGCTGTGATGATCCACAGTTTTTAGACTTTATTCGTCGTTGCCTAGAGTGGGATCCTGATGCAAGAATGACACCAGCAGCTGCCTTACGTCATGGTTGGCTGAGGCGCCGTTTACCTAGGCCGCCTCCGGAGAAAAGTGACTGCTCATCTGGTGGTCGTAATTCATCTAAGAATTCAAACAAAACTAATGTAGTTACCAGTGGTGTCTTAAATACCAATGCAGTTAGGCTCCAGTTACCTGATGAAAGAGCAACTACTGCCCATTCGAACAAGTTACCTCAGATTCCCAATCACTCATAACTATAATTAATAATAAAGTATTTGTTTTTAAGAAAATTGATTTTTTTTTTTATATTTTGTTGTTACTGTGTTTATTCACACACATGGGTCCTGCAAGACCACCCCAACAGAACCTTGACTGTTGCCTTAGATATATTTTATCATTTATAGTAATCAGTCATTTTTATATCTATTAACAATACATTTAAATTTTTTACTTTAAAATTTACAGTTTGCTGTTTTCTGATTAACTAACATGAGGCAGTCTAGAGGTGTATAATGTAATTTTCACAATTTATTACATCACAGAAAAAGATTTTTAACCCTTTTCAAACTTGCATAACTGAGCTAGTGTTAAAGATTAATAACTGCATGTTAATACAAGCTATAATTCACAAGTTTTATCACAATGTGTACACACCTTAACTAGTCTTGTAAAAAAAATTTCACTCGTAAATAGTAAATGCTATGAATTTGAGTTACTATGAAATATCATATAATGAATTCATTTTAGTGGTGTCAAAGTTTATTCGTTTTTCTACACCTTGATACCATCAGATCACAAGATACCAAAATAATGTTGATAGTCAAAAGACAAATAATTGTGAATAAAACCTTTTATTTTCCCAACTTATATGATAACAACAGTTTTTCACCAAAGACTTTAACATGGCACAAATAACAGCAGGCACAAAGGGTAACTGTTGTTTGCACCATTAAACAGTTAAAATTCACCAAGTCCTGCTATAATGTAGTATGCTACGAAACTGCTTCATTAAAAATTGTTGGTAATCTGTGACCATGTTTAGCTATAACATCACCCATGTGTTGCTACAAAATTGTATTTTTCATGTGCATTTACAACAGTTTTTGTCTCATTCATATTTTATTACAATGTGTTGTTTTACCCCAAATTTGGCACTATCAGACTTGGGTGTAAATTCTGCTGGAGGTTTTCATGCTTAATTAATGATAAATATATATTACTTAATGAATGAAAAGTATAAATAATTTTTTGTTTGTCTCCATTTTTAATTACTTAGTGTCAAAATTTTCTCTCATAAATGTGACAAATTTTTTATAATTTTGGGCAATAACCAATAGACCTGACTTTGTTCATTAAGGAAGATGTAACTTTTATCAACTTGTATTTATTTTTAATTTTCGAGAAATTTACTTATATTTTTAGGAGGGCGTGCTAAATATAATTTCTTGAGGCATTTTTAACATAATGAATAGTGCTTGAAATATATTTGCCACTAATATACAAAAAGTATCTAAATTAGTCCGACAAAACTCGGCTGCAGGTTAATCATGAAAAAAGAAGATGAAAACATTTATATGACCTATGGTCTAAAGTGAGTTCTAAGGGCAGTACATATCTTTGAAGTTGGACCTGAGGCACTAGTTTGTTACAATTACTAGAGATGCAAGACTGATTTTTTTCATAAAGTGTAGAGTTAATTGTGACATATGGGTTAATAATCCATCTTGTAAATCCCAAGTACTGTGAAAGCTCGGAATACTTCAGCCCGTTATACCGCGGATTTGGTTATACCAGGGGGCAATTTATGTCCCCCGGCCTTAATAAATAAATAAGTGGAAAGCGTGGGGTCAGGTAGGCGTGTTGTCTGTTGGCGGTGGTCGTGAGTCTGGGATGTTGATGGATAAGGCGGAGAGAGCGAGCGCGCATTTTCCCTTCTTTCAATGCAGAGAGCTATTTTACTGATTCATTACAGCAGATATTGTATGGTTTTCCATATTCAGTTTCGTTGGTGTGGTGCGATAGATTTAACAGAAGAATTCCTACTAATCCTTTTTTTGTGTGACCCTATTATACCTGTTCTGCTGTTTGGTTGTAAACAGGCCAAAAAATGTTACTGTAGGGCAACCTTTCCATCTTATCTGGGCATTGTTTCAGTGTGGAGGGATGGCATGGCTATATTCCAAGCCATTATATCATACTTGCAAGTGTCCAGCTGTCACATTCACTGGCATTTACAAGTTAACATGAAATGTGCGTGCGTTGTATAGCGCAACACATTTAAGCAATTACAATTATTCATTACCAAAATGTTTAATTAAATAAGTTAAAATAAGCTGCAATAATGTCGTAAAAGGGATGCCGACTTCTGTGGCGCATTCTGTGTAAAACTGGCTTACAATGCGATGGGCTCTGGGTTCAGATTCTGGGTAAGGTAGGGACTAAGTCATTTACAGGCCTATAATTAATCACCTAAGGGGTATAGTGCTACGTAATCATTATAATAAGATTTTTGACACTTTTATTATAATTTGTATATAGCAGCTATAACAGTAGGTCTTCCCATTTTCGGGAAAAAAAAATCAGAAATTTGAGGCGGGCCTCGAAATTCATGCTTCTAAATCATTTACAGGCCTATAATTGATCCCATATGGGATATAGCACTACATAATCATTATAATTATGATGTAGTCACTTTGATTATAATGTATCTGTAGAGGCTATTCGGTATGTCTTCCCATTTTTGGAAAAAAATTTTCCAAAATTTGTGTTTCTAAGTAATTTACAAGCCTATAATTAATCTCCTACGAGGTATAATGCTACATTATCATTATAATTATGATGTAGACACTTTGATTATAATATATATTCAGCTATACGGTATGTCTCCCATTTTTGAAAAAAATTCCGAGCAGACGAGCTATTGTGGACAAGGCTTAATGCAGAAAAGTGGCCTTTATTTGCATTCCACAAATACAGTAATCATCCATCGTCAGCCGCAGGGGATACGTTTTTTAAAAACACTGCAGTTGAAAAAACCACGGTAGAAGAGTACAAGTTTTTATGGGGAAAAGAGTATATTTTACGTTGACCGAAAATTGGATGTATTACCCACAAAACAGTAACTAAACACACTGTTGGAGATGCCTTACATTTGAAGCAAAACACAGCACTTTATTTATCAATAATAGATATGAAGATGCACATTCAAAATTAAATCACTCGTGTGCTGGGGCTAGCAGCGAATACATTGTCACGTGCACGTAGTAGCGAGAGCAGCGCCTAGATCCTCTCCAGTGCCGCTGGGCACGGCGGTTTGCTGCTGTCGCTCGGGTCAAGAACCTCGGGCTGGGCAGCTGTCGGTCGGTCGCTACAAGATTACTCTGGTGGGTGCCACTGCAGTCCGGCTGCTGCCACTACCGTCGTTACAGGGCCGGTTCACATCGTAACAGCGGCCCGGTATTGGGAAAACATGCCGATAGATGGAATTCACGTCAATGTGTTGAATTTATTCCAAATGTAGGCGGTGTTGGCCTCTGCACTGGCATGATGAGGCCCGGCAATGCTTACGGGAATACAAAAATTTAGTGGGGTCTACTTGAAATATTAATTATCCTGAATTTTTCATCAAAAACTTCTGACATGGCCTGTACACGCACAAGGCCTTACTTGTCAAAACACCAAACACATTTTATTTGCACACACATACCTTTATTCACTTTACACATAATATTGACTTTGCAAAAAAAAAAAAATTGCTCACCATAAAAAAATTAACATCTTGCGTAGGTATTGATGCACATCAATTTAAAAAAATTGTTAAAAAAAAAGGACATGGAATTAAATTTGAAGTTATCATACATACACTGATTAAGAAACTAGTAAGAAATGTGCCACTGTTTTTACAGCAAAATAGGAGGGATGACGGAAGTAAAAAAATGACAGGGATGGTAAGAGGCAGCGGTATGTGACTAGGTCAAAGAATTCTAACTGACCCGGCCTGCAACTCCCCCACCCCAAAACACTCCAGTCCCCTTCTGGTATGAAGTAATTTATTGCTTCACGCTACTTGGGACAACTAATATCAAAGTCTATGATGCCAACTTGAGAAATGTGCGACCACTAACATCAGTACGGACTAGTTTTTCATAGACTAAAACTTGTACCGTGGTTGGAGAAAAGGTCTACAAAAACAAATCCATGCGTAACTGAAGCAGCTTTTCCAAGATACCGCGATTGGCGTGGGATTACTGTAATTTGCGTTATTTTGTTTAAGTTTTCCTTTGTAAAATGCAAATCAGACGAGCAAGCGACATGTTTCACAACACGTGAGGCACTGTTAAATCTCATCTGCAGTGCAAGCGTGCTTCAACCTCTGTTTAGGTTTATTTGGATGTGAGCTTCCTTTCTCGTCACCTAGAGCAGTATTCATAAACATATCTTGAGCTCTAGCTTCGTCAAAACAATCTTATCTGGTGTCTCAAATGCGTATTTATGTTTAATGAACATCGCTTAAGCTTGTCTCAAGCACCGGCAAACAGGGCGGTCTTCATGAAGACTGTCTTATTTTTGTTAGCCTTAAGGCTGAATATTTCTGTTCCATAGTCGCTGCTTAAGATCGCAATTTGGAACCACTTTTCATGGTCATTGAGACTTTGCTTAAGATGGCAAATAAGTTCATCTTCACCAAGTCCACTGTAGAGATGACTTGAGACTGTGCTTGTTTAAACTGTGGGTGCTTATTGGATAACTTAAAATGTCAAATTAGTGAAGATTTATGCAAAGTGGCGATAGCAAAACATGTGTTAGGTTGAGATTAATTATTTAATTACACATTTTGACGAAAATCTAAATTGTTCTGCTCTGAGAAAGCTTTTATAGAACTGTAATGGTACTATACCATTAATTTTTTTATTAAATTCACATAGTAGAACTTAAGTTCTACTAATGACAAAGTAGTAACTAGATAGCACTAAACACAATATACGTTATTTACAGAAAACTGTTACTCTTTATCATATTTAATAGTAATTTACAATAAGCGTTCATGTGCATAACAAGAAATCAAATATAATGTATTATACTGTGTCTTGAATTGAAATTAAAAGTAGAAATTTGTAAATAATAAAATATTATACACTGCAACTTCGGAATCAAAAGGCTATATAAAATGTCTTGGCCCTATATTTGAATTTGATTATTTGCATTCAAAAGTGGTGCTTTCTATAGTGTACTGAGTTATTTGTGCCTGCCTGTGAAAAAAAAATCTCATTCGTACAGTTTCACTTACAACCTCTCTACACTCATCCGCAACATTTTAGTAAGCGAGAAAAGCAATTTCATTATTTTTCACTACATTAACATCACTTTATTAGTTTTAACCTCATTTTTATGTATTTGCAATACTTAGTATAATTTTAAATACTTTAGTTTTCAACTTGCAGATAATATGCACATAATATCAAGCATACATAACGGTGTAGTGAAAAAAAATGTGTATTTATTTCTATTTTGTGTCTAGCCGCCATGTTTTGTTTTAATTTGAGCCTTGAGCTTGTGCTTGATGAAGCCGGAAGGGGTCAAATACAAGCAACGCCTTGAACATGCCGCCTTCACGAAGATCGTCTTTGTTAGCTATGAAACGTGGTGCAGAAATAACACTGTCGTGAGAAGTAAGATGGTCTTGACCAAGATCAGCTTAAGCTCAGCCTTGAGACATGACTGTGAATACCACCCTTACTCCCAATCAGGCCTGCCAGGGAGCCTCTCCAACCAGCATGACAAACACGCAGTGAACACCGCCCTTGGTGGACTAAGTATATCCTTTGCCTAAAAAATGTGGTATTTTTTAGTTATTCTTGCTTGAATGCATGTGATCCCCTTAATCACAGAGCGTTTCTCTTCTTCTGTTTCCCTCTTTTGGGTGCTGTCAACTTCAGTGATGCAGATAAAAATAATAAAGTTCAGATAGCAAGGGGCTAAATGTTTCACGAGTTACTGCGGTAAATAACACTTGCCCCGTGTTTGACAGATCATTAGAACACTGGCTTTTTTTTTTTTTTTACTGTACTCGGTCACTCCCGGAATAGCACGGAAAGCTATAACGCGGGTCTAAGTTTTGTTCCCCAACAGCCGCGTTATATTGAGCTTTTACCATATGCTAAAGCTTCACAAGGAATTAAATCAAAATAAGGGAAGTAACCATGATTATTTCCATGAAATAATTTGATGAGAGTGACAGACAGGTGCGGTGCTGTGGTGTTTACAGATCTTTGTTCCATTGCATACTATCCAGGCACTCAATGGTCCATCTTAAAAATGTTCTCCAGGATTTGGAATAAACTATTATTTTGCATCTAACTTCAAAGATGTGTACCGCCCTTAGAATTCACTGTAGAATAAAAGGTGTGATGTTTCCTCTCTTTTTTATTTTTATTTATTTATTTATTTATTTTTAGATAAACCCGCAAGCCGACGTTTGTCATTTAGTTTAGTTATCCTGTATAAATGTTTCAGGTGAAAAGTGGAATTTGCGTTTTCGATGTTATTCTGATGCTATAAGAAAGTGTCTAAAATTTGATATATCAGTTTGGTGTTATCATCAGTTTTTGCCTTGCTTTTTCATTTGTACTTTTAGTGGATTCTCTGGCTATTATTTTTCAGAGGAGGGACAGAAAATTTCAATACATGCAGACATACATTAGGTGCGAGAATGACTTGTAGATCCAAAAAATATATTCCATAACCTCTAAATTTGTGTTGAGCATGCTTGTACACATAAGTTAGTTGTAATTAAAGAGGAACCAAAAGAAAACAATTTAAAGGGACCATTTGAAACCTTAAAAATACTGTAATTACTGAAAATATTTAAGAAAACATTTCAGCTCAATTTACTCAAATTATGAAAATATATAATACAACAAAAACAAATTCTTTGTAAGTACTTGTCAAGCCCCTTATTGTGTTTTCATACTTATGTTTTCTCCCACAGAGTTTGGAAGAGCAATTGCAATAATTAAAAAACAATAATTTAAAAAATACCTTATAAAAAAGTTAAGCATTGATATACATTAAATATTGTTAACATTTTTAAAATAATTAATACATTTTACGAGCAGAAATATTAGTTGGTGGTATGGCAACGTTGTGTAGCGAGTCTGTACATACCATGAAAATATGGCATCACTGCTGCCTACTGTGCCCACACCGTACGTCGTTGCTAACATGGCTGCCAACATACACAGTAAACACTGTTGTAAGTGAGTTTCCACTTGTTAGTTGTTTTGTGGGTATGCAATTTATTGTTTGCTAAATACGTAGTGTGTAATTTTAGACGTCAAATCCTACATTGTAACAATATTTATAACTGTAGTATTGTACAATGTGTGATGTGTTGAGAGTTTAGTACAACTTGACGATGCGGTAAAATTATATAAATGCTTTGGATGGCAATGAAAGTGTGTGTGTTTTTAAAATTTATTTCAGTTTTACCATACATTTGTTAAACGCAGATAACCTTGTATAGGCTAGTGGTGTGGTGAAGTGTTTCCATTTACCATATGTTGTCTTTGTTCGTTATCCCTACATCAATTAGTGGTCTGCAAGTGATTAAGAATGTCTAAAACTGATTTTTATACATTGCAAACTTAATAGAATTGCATTTTTTAATGACACGCTTAAATACTGTACAGCTCGCTTGTAAGATTTGCTGTTAGGAAATTCATTGGTTTGTTCACAACTTTTTAAAAATGTTTATGATTTGATTACAGCCTAATCAATTATTTTGGGTTGTTTGCTTTCTAATACATTAATATTTCCTCAATTCACGTTCAGATCATCACCAGTTAGGTAGCCCATTGGTTGTAAATATTTGGCAACAGAGTTAATATCATTAATCATACTAGTTAGCAGGTTCAAAGGAACTAGCAAGGGTATTTGTAAGTAGCCAGCTTACAGGTAATTTGTTTTATAAACAAGAAGAATAATGTTGACACTACTAATGAGCCCTGCAGCACCCAGCACTCTTTGATTACATGAAGACCAACATGAATTAAATAAACTGCTGGTGACCAGTAAGCTATGTTCACATCTGCAACGTTACATTTTCAGAAAGACTAAAATATGACATGAGCTATCAAGGAGAATGGTGTAGCCTTTTCGTAACTAAAATCATAATATATCAATCATCCATAGCAAGACTTTCATCTTGATTTTTTTTTTTTTTTCTCTCTGGGAACCTATGATTTTGGGGTGAACTATGGGGTATAGAGAATGTCATTATTTGTACAAGTACAGAATATAACAATAATAATTACTAATACAATAATTACATCAATATGGAATTTACAGTAATATTAATTAGGACAGTGCACATGCTGCCGTGGCTGTGAAAAGCTAGTAGATAACTATGGAGGAGGGATTTTTAGTATGCATAGTCAAATATAGGAGTTGTGCAAAATATAGTTCAGTAAGGAATCTTTCCATCTAAGTTATGTAATTTTTCAGTATAAATGGTTTTTCTTTAGGCAACCGTATTAGTAGACTTCAGTTAAGGTGGGCCCAGTCAATCAGACAAGTTGATAAAATTGTGAAAGGGACAATCCAAGCACATCAACTGGACCATGAACTATTACAGTTGTTTTTGAATAGATTGTGAACTAGCCACAGTTGACCTATAACATTTTATGATGTGTAAAATGCAATTTTCATAATTAAATATTTGCTTGAGTTTGACGGCAAATGACAGATAACATTTGATTACCACGTGTGTTGTTATCCCATCATATTATGTGCATTTTGCAAAATAGACTGTTTTGATACATGTAATTTTTTTCATATTATGTTGTTTCTACCTTGTTGTTAATACACTGTTGTTTATATATAGCTGCTATGTGTACCTGATATTTTCTTGTAATTTAACCTTGCATCCCATGTATTAATGATATATTTTATTTTCATTTATTGTTTCATTGTTACAGCAAGTTACAACTGGCTGGCTTTTACTTACTTTGGTATGCCTTATGCTCGGGCACTAGTAGTGAGCTTAATAATATGTGGCTTTTTGCACAAAGTTACTAGTTTCAAGTGTTCAGAAAGTACTCTGTTTACAATAATTTTATTAACTTTTATTACACAAAAACAATCCATTGATTAAAAAAATAATCTATCAAATTTGAAAATACTGATGTACACTACCAGACAGTGAAAATAGTGCACCAAGAAGAAACAATGTGGCAATTATGAAACAGTGTAAATAGCAAGAATATAGGCTGATATGCACATGATTCCATGTTGGTACATTTTCATTTGATCACGCAACTCGCAGTGGCGCTGCTAGTAACAACCAGTGGTCGTAAATAATGGAATGTCGTTGAACCCGCATTTACACGAGAAACACCAGACAATACCTAACAAATGTAGCAGAGTGAAGAAGAATGCTAGGAAGATGCCAAAGATATCACTTCACACAATTTACAGACTTCGAGAATGAGTCATAATTGAGCTGACGATTGAAAAATGCAGGATGGTAGTATCACTATATAGTCCATCGTGTGAATCGTTCAGACCATATTGCCCGATACTGTTGGGAGCACTGGATATGTGAAGGCACCAATACATGAAGGACCAGCTCAGGATGGACGAGATCAACTACCAGTTGAGAGAATCAACAGATCATGCACCAGGCATGGAGGGATCCCATGGCAATCCAGTCCATGATATTGGCCAGTGTTGGGGCTCCTGTGTATCCACAAACCATTTCCAGAAGCATTGTGATGACTATTCTGCAATCTCAGCATCCATTACATGTTCTGACATTAACTCTGTAATAGCGGCAGCTCTGTTTGCAGTCGTGCCAGGCCAGAACAATGTGGAATGCCGTAGACTGGCAATGAGTGGTGTTTAGTGATGAGTGATGCTTCATTATCGAGACTGATGATCATTGCATTTGGGTGGGGAGGGCCCCTGGTAAATGCTACAATCCAAATATTACTATTGAGCGGCATGGCTGGCATTATGGTCTGGGAGCCATAGTCTACAATAGCCTAAACACTTTTGTTTTGTGATATTACGTGGAAAATCGATGACCCAGCGGTTTGTGGATGATATCCTACACCCCTGTTAGCTCCCATTTCTGGTCAGGATTCCAGGTGAAATATTTCAGATGGATAATGCCCTATCGCACATGGCACAGGTCGCCCAGAACTGCCACCATCATGTCCAAATACTACCATGGCTTACCCACTCCACTGACATGTCTCCAATTGAGTATCTGTTGGCCTAATTAAAACACCAGCTGCCACCGTGCCACAGTACCTGGGATTTGGAACACACCATCCAACAATTGTGGATGTATCTGCCTCAGGACAATGTCCGGTATCTTGTGGACTCCATGACGGACTGTGTTGCAGCATGTATTGCTGTGCGAGAAGGTGTGCCACACTATTAAAAATTTAATGGATGGCATATCACAGATCCTTCAATTGTCCAGCTGCTCTGTTATTGTTACCATGTGTATTACTCATCTGTATCACTACTTCCTACAAAATTTTGGTACTATCCATTGCATCCTTCTGTGTGTGCTATTATTATTTTATGGCAACGTATTTCAGTGATGACGACTCATTGTGTTTTTTCTCAGTAACATTTTATACTAGTATATGATAAGCCTTACAAAATCAAATAGGTATAAAACATTAATTGAAAATAAGCTTTAGAATTTAAAGGTGTACATGCAAATTTTTAGTATGCATACTCATCATAGTTCACATAGATAGGGCCAGGTGGGCCTAGGGCCTGCCTAAAGTTTGGAATGGCCCTGTAAGCTAACCATACTACTTAAAAAACAGTTATCACTATTTTTTTTTTTTTTACAGATTAAAATCAGTTCATTTGAAATGCAGCTGAAAATGAAAAGAGCAATTAGTAACTAAAAATGTATTTAATGTGTCAATTATGGTAATTATGATATCTTGCCATTATAACAGTGTGATATTTTGATGAGCCAACATACTAATATACTGTTATTACTTAACCTCTAGCTGCCACAAACACCAGTGCAGATGCTTATGTAACTAATATGTCTGCTATAGGATGCATATGGAAAAAAAGGGATGTGATGGAAAGTGTAAGTGACAACAGAATGTAATAGTCTTAGAGACAAAAACAGTATAGTTTAAGTGGTAATGCCATAGTCAACAAATCTGTCGGTTTACGAATTAGTTTTAAGAACTGTGAGGTGTGTTCTGTTCATTCATGGTGTAAAGTATATTTAATTTTGAAGTACTAGGTGCAAAAAAGAGAAAGATGAAGAATGAATGTGACTGAGACTTTTGTTCCATGAGCATTCCTGCAGCATTCCAATGCGCTGTCAAAAGGCAGTCAAACAAGAAAGTTAATTAAAAATTTACGCAATGATAAATCGGACATGGCAGAGGATGTTGGGTTATGTGGGTTGGGTAGGTAATGGTATATTCTTCCTGTCGGGCCCAGCGCTCAGGGCAGAGCACAAGAATAATTATGATGCTGGGTCGTGGACAATTCGCCCACGTGGCCACGATTCATCGATTGCCATTTTCCCAATCTCAATATCCAACAATTGTTTTGCTAAACATTCAGGGGATGCATCATGTTGTACTTGCACATGCATATTTGCCTTCAAAATCAATTTCTGTCCATGTTGCCATAAAACTGATCTGTTCCCGTAGATTGTAGATTTGAAACGGAACAAATTGTCATATTTTGATTAGGTACGTCATCTTCATTCATCATCTGTCTTTTGTAAGACAATAGCTAAAATAAACTCATTTGTTGAAATGACTCATGGCCCACCTATTATAAAATGGTTGTACTAATCGCAATCGGATGATCGCATTCAGATGAATGGTATATATACATAGATACTCATTTTTTTAAATGACTCGCACGCCACTAATTGTAAAATGGTTTTACTAAGTCAGAAATGTTGGCGGGCGTGCATATCACACTTGCAATACAAATTACACACACACTATTCTGGCCACTGTTTTATATTATGAAACTCAGTTTTTACTACTCACGAACAAGGCCTCGCATCACCATATTGTTTACCTTACTTCCTAAGTCAAAACATGTTTTACAATACTTGCCCATCAATTGAGATACTTAACAAAAACATATAAACAACAAAACTGATCATTAAGTCCTAGATGCAATCATAATTCCCAACACACCCTCATAATTTTCCATTTTCAGTGTTCCGATGCAGTTCTCAGTACACCATTTGACTCAGGTGTGTTTTGAATTTAACACTAGGCAGCGGTTTCGTAAGTATGTCCGCTTCCGCTTTCTGTCTGTCACTGGGGCAGTAGTGTACATTGACAAGACCCTCACTTACCTTTTCATTGATGTAATGAAATTGTACGTCAATATGTTTTGACCTCCGATTCAACACTCCCTTTTTCATTAAGCTCAGTGCAATTTGATTGTCCAGATGCAATCTTGTTGTTACCTCTTTGCCCAGGATCTCTTCCAGAACAGCCTTCAGGTACATCAGTTCTTCTGTGCACTCTGCAGCCGCTATATACTCTGCTTCCACAGTAGTAAATAACCTAGCCCGTAGTACTGCTTCAGGACTGTGGGTCCCCAGCAAAGTCGGGATCACAGAATTTGACCAGTTCTTCCATTGGAGAGCTGCCGTAAAATCTAATCCCCAGATTTTCAGTGCCTCACAGGTACCTCAGAACTCGCTTGATTGAAACAATGTCCTCTTCAGTAGGGTTCTCAACACTTCTGCTGCAGCGGTTCACCGCATACACTATATCTGGCGTTGTCTTGTTGGACAGATACATTAGACTCCCCAGCAATCCTCTGTAAGAGAAAGTTTTATTCAGTCATTCCGTTTCTTCTCCATTTCTTTCCACCGCCGTAGTTGGGGCAGGCGTCGCTTCAGTCATGTTGTATGCTTCCAGGAGTTGAGCCACTGTTCCTGTCTGGTTAAGGTAAAGACCTTTCTCATTCCTCATAATTTCCATTCCCAGTAATCTGATGGGGTTTTTCTGAATATTAACTTCAAATTCCCTCTCCAGACCTTCCAGCAGACTATCAACAACTTTGCAGTCTTTGCCAACAACTACGTCATCATCCACATACAAACCTAGGATAATAGAGCCATCAGCATTCATGAAAGCACAGGGTTCAGATTTCAGCTGACACATGTCAGCCGATTTCAAGTGATCTGTAATTCTCACGTTCCACCTCATGGGGGCTTGCATGAGGCCGTACAGCGACTTTGTGAGCCGACACACACCGCTGATATTCACTCCCTTGGGGGGGGGGGTACATGTACACCAGTTTTTCCAAATGACCCTACAAGAATGCTGTTTTGTGTCAACATTCTCAGTAAATACCCTTCCCTCTGAGCCTTGTCGAGAAGAGCCCACATTGGTCCACTGTTTAGGACTGGTGGGCTGTAAGTTTCACCGCAATTGATGCCCATCACCTGCTGACTGCCTCGTACAACCTGCGTCGCCTTATACTTTACATCTTCCTTTTTTTTAAATATCCATTTGCTCGTGAGTATTCTCTGTCGAACTGGGACATCTTCCTTTTTCACTGCAATCCATGTCTTTTCTTAGTTACCGCCTGTTTCTCTTCTTCAACAGCCACCTTCCAATGTCTTCCTTCAGGACACGAAAGAGCTTCTTCATATGTCAACATCATATAATCTTCATATCTTACAGGGGTCCTTCTGTTTCTTTTCTGGTTTCAAATCCACTAAATGATTCCTCACTGTTTGTGAAAAAAATAATAATAATTCAGGTACAAATTTAATACTAGCCTCGTAAGCAAGAATAATGTAAGCAGAGTCATTTTAGTTCAATAAAATCACTGATTATTCAGAAGGCACATGAGATAGTACACAATTGAAGTCACAATTGAGTGGGCATGCAGCATGATGCCCCACACTGGCTAAAGCTGTGAAGTGCCATTAGTGTGAAAAATACTGAAATGCAAAATAAACCTGAGGGGCAGTGAGTCTGCTCCAGAAGGTGGTATACTCGGAGGTGTACGAATGATTGAGAAAGGTTCCAGAATCATAAGTCTATTGCAGTTACTGATTAGTTACAAAGTTGCTTCACCTCTGAGCCGTGTTATCGCGACCTACCCTGATGCCTGCTGAACCAAGACTGAAGATGGTGGTGTGGCATCTGCGACACCTCGTGGCCAATGTTATACCAACTACAAAAATCCCTCGCGGGGAAAACATGAAATGTATGATATGGAACACAAAACTGCATGAAATACATATTGATTGACACCTGAAACCTAGCACTTGCATACAAAAATATAACAGGTTGTAAAAAATAATTACCTCTTAGTAATTTTTATAAAAAATATTAAGAAATCCGTTTAATGTTGCGGGCATTTTTGGAAAATCATGAAGACGTTATTACACTTTAAATTAAATAAGAAATGCTCAATATTTATTTTAATTACATCGATGATATATTAATATTAAAAATTATATGTAAAAGTAATTCTGTCTGCTCAGTTCGACCGTGTCGCTTCACACTAACAGTGTCAACATGGTGATATTAACATTTCACTACTTTACTGGAATAAATTGTCCCTGATATGTCTCTTAACTAATTTAATTATGCTGAGCATGATGTGCTAAACAGTTTTCCATAATATTGAAGGATGGCTGAGTTCTGAACACCCACGTGCATAGACTTTGGCACAGGTATTATTCTATTAAATTTCATGGGGTTTTGACATATTCATTTGTAGCATGCTATTATTTAATGGGGTTAATTTTACACATAGTGGCACTGTAAATAAAGCTTTAATAAGAATGATACCCCTTGTGCACATTTACAAACATTGCACTGATTCACGTCATGCTGTTAGTGTTGATGGCCTTCGGCAGGGCCAGCAATCTACCCCGTCGGTGTAGCAGATGCTCTCAGAGTTCAGTTGTCTGTCGGGGCTCTGGGCACGCTAGTGCTCATGGGTCCTACTGCGTGGGCGGGTAGTGCTGCAGCTGTTGGTAGCTTACCCCACGCTTCTTGAGAGCAAATTGATGTCTGCGACGGCATTGTACCAATTGATGTTGTTGCCATGACAGCAGTTGTGTTGTCGTCCTCTTCCAGCTGATCTCTATTGGGTGTCAAGACACCGGATGTCGGTTGTAAAGTTGACGTAACCCGAACTGTGCTAGGTGTGTGTGTTTTGATTTGTGTCCCCTTCTCTTCTGCTTCTTCCTGGCTGGAGGGTGTTCGATCCCTATTGGGCATTGTAATACTGCCATCGAAGCACTATTCCCCACTCCTGTAGCATCAGAACTAACCATTTGACTTTGCTCAAAATTCAGGGGGGGGGGGATGTCGTCATGTACTCCTTTGCCTGTCTCCCTCATATCACCACGGTGTAATTTTACAATCTTCCTCGCATTGATTCTTACCTTGTTTGTAGTGTTGTCTAGTTTGCTATTGATACGATAAGGTCTGCTCCACTTAGCCGCTAGTCCTGTACAAAAATTTTTATTTCCTGCCAATTGTGGGTGTTTACATATGCAAACAAGATCTCCTTCATTAAGTTCACGTGGCGGGTATTGTGTTTTATCCATCCCTACGTGTAGCCATAGTCGAGTTTTTGTGTTTGTTCTGCATTATTTACATTGAATTTTTAGGTTTTGAAGTTATTTGACATTAATTTTACGGCACTGAAATGGGTACAAGGCCCCACATTACATTTCTTATGGGTGTCGAAATTACTACTGAGCTGTCATTAACCTTTACGTGTCCAATCACATCCTCCCTCGACATTTCACTAACCTTTATGTTCTTATTGCTTTGTTGATATGCCAGATCATCTCTGGTTGGTGTATACAGCGGCTCCTGATGACTCGTTGGTATAGGGTGCTCCGCGATGCTGGTGTGGTGTAGCGGGCCTCCACACGAGAACACATCCTTGCGCTCGTTCAAGATGTTTTGCGCCGCACTTTGGTACTTTTCAGGCACTGTATGGTCGAAGTCACTCACCTGATTTCTTCTAACACAGTTGGTTAATAACATAAATGGTACACCATTTTCCTCCTAGTCTTCCCGAAGTGTATGCGATCCCACCAAAATTCGATCACTACTTGCTGATTGACTAGCCACGGCACTCCTAAGATGACGTCTTCTCGAAGATCCGGCATAATCAACACTGGAACTGCTATTGTTTCATCTCTGATGTTCATATTGACTGTTATGGTTCCATTAATGTGTCCATTGATGTCACTCTTAGCAAGTTGGACTGTTATTTTACACTTATTAAACTGCTTCTGATCCACTTATCTTTCGTTGATAAAATTGTGTAATTCGGTGTCGATTAAGGCCATAGTGGAAATAGTGTTGACACTGATAGGGATGCGTAACAAACTTTCATATTTCTGGTTGATCTGGCGGAAGTAGTTGTGTGCAGTTTTTGTTTAGGGGATGTGGTCCCTATCCTTGCACTCAGTTTCCTGAACCCGTGTTTTGTTGTTGTTGGCAGGCCGGACAGTCTCAGTTCCAATGCATCTGTTCACCAGGGCAGTACCTGCATGGAGTGGACGGTGGCCGTTCCGATCTGTCACTTCCACATGTCAGTTGCATGTTGCTTCTGCCATCCGATCTGCTTGCTCCTAGAGCTGCCACTTGTGAATACCGCACCACTCCGCTCAGGTGTTCAGCGGGTGTCTGGCCTCCAGACGCCCTGATGTTATTGTTTTTCTGACTGGTGGGCATGGCAGTGTTTACATTTGGCGGACCACATGGCGGTGCTCCCCATTGACGTAGTGCTGTGTTGTCATGTGCGATGCCGGTGGCTGTTATGATGAATGTTTCAAAGCCATGGTGTATTGCTGGTCGTAGAACTGTTCAGTGTTCTGGTAGCGCTGTCACCGCTTCTAATACGTTAGCTGTAGCAACATGCGGGTTAAAATGTGTCATTAGATTCACTTTGCATCTCACAAAACATTTACAAATCTCCATGTGGCCGTTTTGCGGTAAAAATTCAAACCTGCGTTTTTATAGTAGCCAATATGCTGGTATACCTTGTAGAAAATTTGATTAAAAAACTGTTCCCATGTCATCTGATACTCCACAGCTCTCCACCAAACTCTTGTGTCAACTTTCATCCTACCACTCACTGCCATTCTTCCATTGCTACACCATACTGTTGCAACCTCTTAGCACACTCCCCAATAAATTCTCTAGGGTACTCTGTGCCATGTCCCGTAACATTAGGAAGAATTTGGAATTTGGCACGTGTTTTTCACAGGATGATGGTATATGGGGGTGGTTGTAGTTCAAGTGGTGAGGATCTTGCGGCAGGTTGTTGGGTTGGTAAGCATAACATGTTAGGAATAGGTGGTGGTAAGGTTATGGTTTGCGGTTGTCCGATTGGCTCGAACACTGCAGTTTGTGTTAGTGGTTGTTTCACTACATCTTGTCAGTCTATTTAGCCGCCTCGTACACGTTTGACATTGAGAGGGTTGTTTCTGGGTTCTCCCCCACACACACACACACACAGCATTTACCTGGGCTTCCTGACACTGGTGGTACTCGTCCTGGTTGTTAGTGGCCCTGTTAGTCAGCTTCCATGTACCTCATGTGTAGTCCCACGCCATGTTGTCCACTGTTTTTGAGCTGTTATTGTGGGTTCTTCGTAGGGCTGGGCAACACTTCTAGCACTAGAACTGTCCCAAACGTGCACATCCTTTATGCTGTATTTAGTGTTCTCTCCAACTCTCTGTTCCAGCAACGTGTACAGGAAGCCACACCTCGCTCTGGCCCCTTCATATTGCGGTCGAAATGCATTTTCAGCGCATGAGTGTCCTACTGGTTCGTTGTGTATGCCACCGGAATATATCCAGGTGGGCATCTGCAAATATTTTCTAAGGGTTCCTACTTGGCGAACAGATCACACTGTTATTTTCTTAATTTCTGCCTGTCACCATTTGCCAACACAAAAACATGTACACATCGGGGTAGCATGGCTGCACTGAGATCTTCATGGGGACTACAGGCCTCCTGCTCACGTTTTTGTCCCACGCCTGTGGACAATGTTTCTTGGCGAAGTTAGTCGGGGTTGGCGAATGTGTTCAGCTCCCCAGTGCATGACTCGGACGACTGAGGTATGATATCGACAGAACCTTTGCCTCAGGCCATCCACCATGTCGTGCCAGCCAACATGTCGTAGAGCACAGCAACGCCACGAAGTAGCACTTGTGTCACCAGGCCAGTGCCACGTGTGCATTTATGTGTGATGTAAGGCAAGGAAGTGTAGAAAGTGTATTTTTGTGTTCTTTTTAAATGGTTAGGTAAGTGTGAGTGAGTGTACTGTTTGTTTACTTGGGTATCTATTGCTGCAATGCTATATGTCAGTGTTCTGTTTAGGTTAAGAGTATCATTTTTGTTTCGTTCGGCATCGCAATTTACTGCACAAGTTAAGGTGCCACGTATATTATTAATTCAGGTATGTACTCATTCAACTTACAAATACTTTCCGTACATCCAAGATAAACACTACGTGCTCATGTTTACTTCTCAGTAATATCATTTGAGGGTTATGTGTGCAAGTGTCATGTCAAATTTTTTTTTATTTTCCTGTCTCACCCTATCCACCACGTAAGTACGAGACAAACAGTCTCTCAGTGTTATGTTTTTATTATTAGTTCATTTTAGTGCCATATAGTGTTGTGTATATGTACTTGACGTGTTTGGCAGTTCATGCGCTCGGGGTGCCATATTGTATGAATATTAAAATGGCCACACACAGGGCAATTGTAGCATGTAATGTGTATAATAATATTTATTATCATTATTTATTTAGGGAATTTGTGCATATTGAGTGTTCTCCAAATATTTAATAATACGAATTGTTTTTATCCAATAAGGACAATACAGCCAGTACTATGATACTAACCTTTTGGTTCATGTTCTGCAACTATGCACCAAGGTCAACCGATGCACACATTCACGTGGTCGAATAGCCACATATTATTGTAACTGTATTTAATCAGTGTTTATTAGTATTCAGGTGTGAACTCGCATATTTTGCCAAGATTAAAACATGTAAAGACATAGATGACTTTATTGGGGAGAGACCTTAAATAGATATTGCACTGTTTCTACATGCACGCTAATTGAGGTTATGTTGTCAGTGCAATTTAGAATGGTTGAAGTAAATTAACTATTTTTATGTTTTCAGTGTATTCATTTTTGCTTTGGTAATGTGGGTTTATTAGTGTTCTTATCCCATCGGCATTGTAGTGTTTATTTCATTTAATTACTTTCACAATGTTTTCATCGGCGGGAGTCTCGGCCACGAGCGAGCTCTACGCCAAGGGTACAGTTAGTGAGGTGACCACTGCGTCGTGGTGCTCTGGGCACATTAACTTTGTAACTAATCACTATGTAATTCTGTTGCATTAATTTACCGGAACCGTTTGTGTTTGCTTGCCTGGAGTATGTGTCATCTCACTTTTCGGCTCGTCTTGTATATATAACGCATTAATAACCATGTAGGCCCTACTGCCATCTTTGTCAGCAGCTTGCTTGGCTTTAATGGCAGTTTTTGTATCATGTGAGTGTCCAATTGGGAATTAAGTGAAAACAAATATACGTGATTGTAAGACCCGAGATATTGTTTTAGCAGCTTCATGAATACTTAACATATACCATGCTGACTTGTATTTTACCACGTCTGAATAATGGGGTTGTGGGGCCTCAACAACCCGTCGGGTGTGAGCTGGCATATAAGGGTGGCCATCAGCCCTTACTAGACTAGGCACGTATGAATGTAGTACCTGACTGGCGGTTATTTAACCGAAACTGGTAATATTATTGAAGACGTACATGAGGGATGGCCAACGGTTGTCTGTGATGTGGCCCTGAGGTTCTACGTATCAATAACTTTCTCGTGCTAACACCATGAGCTGGCGCACTACTCTGGCAAGTAAACGAACACCATCATTCCTATCCTCATCATTCAATCCCCTCCTGGTTGGCTATCACCTAACATCAGGTAGTTCGATGGAGGGAAACATGTACTGTTACCATTCCCAGAATGCCAGTGGTAGCTGCCTCCTCGCTTTCCACGTTCGCCAACATAAAATTGTGGTTCCACGCTTGGTCACCCACATGACCATGTCGTTTAGCTTCACGAATTGGGCGACATTTGATGTCTGGCAGGCATGGGCATGTGTGAAGCCCAAGTACAGGTGTGCAGATTCAGCTCTAATGGGTTTGGGACAGGGCCATGAGTACAATCGATAATTATTTATGGGCACCAGCTAACCTGCAAGGGGAATTCGCTCGGGTTAAAACGAGACACTTGAGATTTATGGACAGAAGTAATGTAAATAATGAATTAATTAAGGTTAATGAAAAGTCTATTCATGGGATTAAAGTCTTTTTATGTTTAGTTGTGTTGTAATTTGTTTTGTAATGGTGTAATTGATTGTTTTAATAGTTTTGTAAATACGTTTTTTATGTGTATAGTGTTTTGACGATTTTATATATTTAAATGAATTTTTTAAGATGATAATATTGTAAAAGTATTATAAATTTTGAAGTAATTTACTTAGGTTAATGAAGAGTATTGTATATTTTTAATTTTATTTTAATATTGCATATTTTAAATTTAGCTTAATTTTAATTAAAACATTTAGCATAGCATGGTGACTTAATTTGAAAAAAAAATATATTTATTATACTGAAATGCACGATGCAGGGCAGAAAAATGGGCCATAGTCGAAAAGCTCGTTCTATTGACTTTGTGCTCCCTAGTGTCTACTTTCGATAGTAGTAAGCGGTGAAAACACTTTTCCAAACATAAATGCTCTTGGACTGGGATATTCTGTCTCCCCAGCACGCTATTACTGAACACCCTGAATACTTCGCCTTACGTGGATCTCACATGCTGGGATATATAGACTCCTCAGCACACCTTACCAATACTGATATATTCGACGTCAAAAGACATGCAAATTTTCTGAACAAATGTTGGTTTTTGGAAAAAAATAATAATACTGGCAGAAATTTAATACTAGCCTCACAAGCGAGAATAATGTAGGTGGAGTCATTTTTGTTCAGTAAAATCAATGATTATTCAGAAAGCACATGGTTCACGATTGAGCGGGCATGTGGCACATATCCCCACACTGGCTAATGCTGCGAAATGCTATAAGCACGAAAAATATTGAAATGCAAAATAAACCAGAGGGGCAGCGAGTCAGCTCCGGAGGGTGGTATACTCTGAGGTGCACAAATGATTGGAAAATGTTCCAGAATTATAAGTCTTATTGCAGTAACTGATTGGTTACAAAGGTGCTTCACCTCTGAGCTGCATCATCGCGACCTACCCTGACGACTGTCGAACCAAGACTAAAGGTGGTGGTTTGGCATCGGCGATGCCTTGTAGCAGATGTCATACCAATTACAAAAATCCCTCGCTGGAAAACATGAATTGAATGATATGGAACACAAAACTGCATGAAATAAATATTGATTGTCACCTTGAACATAGCACTTGCAAACAAAACTGTAGCAAACTGTAAAAATTACGTCTTGGTAATTTTTATGAAAAAAAAATTAAAACCATTTAATGTTTTGGCATTTTTGGAAAAGCATGAATACATGATTACACTCTTAATTAATAAGAAATTATCAATATTAATTTGAATTAGATCAACCACACGTTAATATTAAAAATTAAGTGTTACAGTAATTTTGTTTGGCTTTGTTCAGGCATGCCGATTCGCACTAACCTTGTCAACATCTAAATATTAACATTTCACTATACTGGAATAAATTGGCTCTTAAATAATTTAATTATGCTGAACACGATTTGCTAAACAATTTTTCATAATATTGTAGGATGGCTGAGTACTGAATACCCATGTGCATCGCTTTTGGCGCACACATTATTTTGTTACCTTTCATATTCATTTGTAGCATGCTATTATTATTGTGGTTAATTTCACACATAGTGGCACTGTAAATAGAGCTTTAATAAGAATGATACCCCATGTGCACATTTACAAACACTGCACTTATTCATGTCATGCTGTTAGTGTTGATGGGCTTCGGCAGGGCACTGCAGGGCCAGCGGTCTACCCCACCATAATGCTTTCCTTCCTCCAGGTGGACAAGGGTTGGCGTTGCAAGAGCCACAGGTGGCGTCATCCTGACACAGGTAGCTCAATATTTATAAAACTTATTATCTACATCAATTAATTGGATAGGAATTGACATTGCAGTGGTTAGCTGGACCATGAAGGGATTGAATGATGAGGATAGGTATGGTGTTGTTCGTTGACTTGCCAGGGAAGGGCGCCAGCTCGCAGTGCGAGTATGAGAGTGTTGTTGATGCTTAGAATCATGTCACCAATGGCCATTGGCCATCCCCCATGTCCGATGTCTTCGATACTGTTGCCAGTTTCGATTAAATCGCCGCCATTCTGGTACTACATCCATACTTGCCTAGTCTAGTAAGGGCTGTTGACCTCCATTAAATGCCAAATCTCTCCCGACGGGTTTTTGTGGCACCTAAAAATTATTCAGACGTAAAAATTCAAGTCAGCATGATATAGGTCAAGTAGCTGTGAAGCGGCAGGTACAATAATAATGCAGGTCTCGCCATCACTTATATTTATTGTAACTTAATTCCCAATTGGGCACACACATGATACAAAATCTCTGTTAAAGCTAAGCAGGCTTTTATGCTGACAAAGATGGATATAGGGCCTACATGGTAATTAATGTGTTATGTCTCGGCCGTATACAAGACAGACCGAGAAGTGAAGTAACACATACTCCGGGCGAGCAAACAAAAAGTTTCTGGTAAATTAAATTTAAGTGACAGATTTACTCAGTGATTAGTTACAAAAGTTGATGTACCAGAATCATGATACACAGTGGTCACCTCACAAGATGCTACTAACTGTCCTTTTGGCATGGAGCTCGCTCGTTGGCTGAGAATCCTGCTGGTGAAATCACGTGACTTGATTAAAACATTGTGAAAGTAATTAAATTAAATGAACACTGCAATGCAGATAGAATGAGAATACTAATAAATCCTTAGCAACTAAGCAAAAATGAATACACTGAAAATATAGAAATAATTAATCTACTTCAACCACGCTAAGTTACCATGGCAACATAACCTCAATTTACCTGTGTGTAAGAACCGATGCAATATATTTTTAGGGTATTTCCCCAATAAAGTCTAATATGGCCTTATGTGTTTTACTCTTGGCGAAATATGTGACCTCATATTTGAATACTAATAAACACTGATTAAAAACATTTACAATTATAAGTGGCTATTCGGCCACATGCTTGTGTTCACCAGGTGACCTTAGTGCATGGTTGCATAACGATAACCAAAAGGTTAGTATCGTAGTACAAGTTGTACTGTCCTTACTGGATAAAAACAATTTGTATTATAAAATATATGGAAAACTCTCAATATGCACAAATCCCCGATGAAATTAATTATAAGAAATATTATTATACACTCCACATGCTACAGTTGCCCCGCGTGTTACCACTTTGATATTCATACAATATGGAGCCTCGAGCACATAATAATCTACCATGTCAAGTAAATATACACAACACTAAATTGCACTTAAATTAGCTAATAATAATAATAATAATAATAATAATAATAATAATAAACATAACACTGAGAGACTGTCTCGTACTTATGTGGTGGATAGGGTGGCATAGGAAAATAAAATAATGTTGACATGACATGACATTTGGCACATTCACACATAACCCTCAAATGAAACACAGTAATGTAAATATGAGCATGTCGTGTTCATCTTTAACATGCTTAACATATTTGTAATTTGTACTAAGTACATACCTGATACCTTAATATGTGCACTAATGTGTGATGCAGAACGAGCTCAGAATATGTGACATTAATTATGTTGCACTAAATACAACTAACCTAGACAAACACTGACAAGGTTGCATTGTATAATAAATATATACATAACAACATGGCGAACATACGACTTTCAAACACTTCCCTAACAAATTTAAATTACCATGAGTATACACTGTTAATACTTTCTTGCTTTATGGCTCACATGAACAGATGCACACATGACACTGTCTCTTAGACACAACAAGTGCTGCTCTGTGGTGTTGCTATGCTCTACGAAGTGTTGGCTGGCATGACATGGTGAATGTCTGCAGGTCAAGGTGCTGTTGAAGTCAAACGCACTCCCCTTCGGAGACCATTCACTCGTCGTGACGTCTTCAGTTTTTGCTACAGCAGCTCGCAGATGGCTGAAGTGTCCACCACGGTCGAAATTGCAGATGTGTGGCTCTTGTTGTTGTTGTTGTTGTGATGATGATGATGATGTTAACACACATGGTTGCAGATTGCGAACATTTGGTTCCCCATGTTTTATTGATTCCACTGGTCCACGTGGTTGTAAACTGTCAACACGTGATTCCTTATGTTTCGGTACGAACTCACATGGCCACAGATTGTAAACATTCAGCTCCCAGTGTTGTTATTATTCTGCTGGTCCACGTGGTTGCGAACTGTCATCATTTGACTCCCGGTGTTGTTTAATTTTGTACCAACCCACGTGGCCACAGATTGTAAACATTCGGCTCCCCATGTTTTTGTTTTGATTCTGCTGGTCCACGTGGTTGTGGAAGGTAAACATGCATCTTTCGGTGTTTTGCTTTGCTTTTGATAGGCAGGGCCATAATTTTTGTGTTGGCAGCAGTGCTTTGAAGGCTGTGGCTGTCCCAGGGGTGTGTCGGCAAGCTACGGATGTGGCATGCAGGAGATGCCGTGGATGTTTGGAATGTCACAGAGGGGAGAAGAATTCCTTTGTCCCCAACTCGTAGCTGCTACTGTCCTCTTCTACGTGCGGGTGATGTCTGCTCGGGAGCGAGATATCCCCAACACTTTTTCTGACATGCTTCCTTGTGTCTGACTGACTGATATTATGCTCTGTTGTGATTCACTCCTCAGCCCTGTTGCGACATGAGCAGCAGTTTCCTTTGCACACGTGTTGATGTCGGACGTGACAGTTTTCATCAGGTTTGTTGGAGAGTCAAATAAATTTCCAACATGTGTGGCATCGGCTAGCGGCGTTGTGGCTCCCTCAGTCTCCACTTGCTTACTTTATGTTGTTACTTTGTCGGGGGTGGTGATGTGAGTGTTTGCTACTGTGAGTGATCGCGATGAAAGACAGCCTGCCTTCGCACACTCATCTGCACTTTGTAAAACATGTCCCCTATCTTCCTTGTGATGACATGCGAGCATTCCATTTTTCGACGAGTCCCGTACAAAAATCCTTCTGCCCTACAGACTGGTGGTGCGCTCGGATGTATACTATTGGCCTGGTCTGAGCAGTGGTGGGGTTCATGATGATACCGGCGACCACTGTGATATGGTGCACTGCTGGTTTTCCCTCGTCTTTATTATTGCGCATGCACACCACTCTTCCCTTCTCTCACCTCCTGCACCACTGGTGCGATCTCTTTCCCCACTCGCGAACTCGCCTTGAAGGGGGAGATCTCGGCCTTGGAGCAACTGGGCTGGCGTCATTCCTGTGTCCTGATTCATTCGTGTCCTGAGTGTGAAGAGGGCTGCGGGCAGTTGTTCAGCCCACGACGCATACTTCTCACCCACACACAGATGCAGTATAGTTTTCAACTCTTGATTGCGGGGTTCTGTTGGGTTTGCGTGTGGATGGTATACAGCAGCGGTAATGTGTCAGACACCCCATCTCTCACACATGTATCGCCATACACTGCCAGTGAACTGGGTTGCGTTATAACTCAGCTGTGTGTGTGGGTATCCCCAAAGTGTGTGCAGAATTCATTTTCTACTACTTTTCCCATGGTCCTGGGTCGTGCACATGGCGCAGGATACGATTCCGCCCACCTGGAAAATAAGTCAGTCACAACTACAATGAATCTCTTGCCCATCGAGGTGTGTGGGAAGGAACAATCCCCACAGTTTCGAACACAGCAATCAAATAAGAAATATATACAAATCCCACACTAATGCACTGCTCTTAATATCTGGTGTACTCCCTAGGGATTGCTGGTTGCTGCTCGCTACTGTTCTCACATTGTGGCAAAGGGGGTTGTGTGGGTGTTGATGCTGGCGATGTGTGGAAAGGCTTGAGGGTGCGGACATGTGGGCCCGACCAAATACCCTCTCCTTTCTGAGGCCGTCCACTCATTGGTATTTCCGCTCCACCGCCGGCTGCCGGATGATGTTCCGGGGCCACAAATCATATCTGCCAGTCTGGTTGTGGCGACTGCAGTGGGCAGTGGTGAGTTCCCTAGGCCATGCACGTAGAGTACCAGACAAGATAACCTGTTGGGAATGGCAGGCAGGGGAGGAGTACCCCTCTCTCTCCGAATCATCACTGCTGTTGTAGCTCTCGGCATGATGTGGGTGGCGTAGTGTTGGATTGCAGGCATCCCCCGACACACAACAGTGGTGTGCCTCCTACTCTGTAGGCCAATATTCCCAATGATGATGATTATTCTGCTAATGATGTTGATGTAGGAAGTTTTTTATTCTTTGGGGGCATCACGACGCCATCAGGTGGGGCCCACACCTGGCTATCTGAGCTATCCCCAGGTGGCCTGCCCGGCTTGTCGCTCCTGATGTCACAAGCCGGCGGCGGCTGGATGTTTATCTGATCAATGCTTTCCAGGGCAAAGTCACTCCTGGGAACTCCTGTAGATGCCGTGGCATCGGGCATTGCCACTGAGGGCAAGGCTGGAATGGCCTTGACAGCATGTTGGTGTTACGTGACCACCTCTGCATTGTTAGGGGGTGATGGTGGATGTGCACCCCTGTTTTCCCCAGGGAGAGGGTTTCGATGTCGTGCGTTGGCGAGGCGCAGGGTGTCTCTGTGAAAAACTGCTGGGCATCATGAACTGAGGCTTACTTTAAAAAAGGTGTCACCAATGGCTTGGATGATGGTGTGCGGACCGATCCATTTCTCCACGAAAACCACACAGAAGTTCCATTTGCCAGTTGACTGCAGATGCGTCGTTACATAAACATGCTGGCCGACGTAAAGCTGGGCAGAGTGTTGGTGGTGGCAGTTTTCCATTGCTGCGAGTACCGGGTGTGATTTTTTCTGTACCTCACACACCACCTCCCTATCTTGCTTCTCCTCACTGTTCTCCTCCATGGGACTGCTTGTGAACTCTCCAGGTAGGTTAGGTTACGACCTTGCAGCAGCTAGGCTGGGGTTTTTCTGTGGCCAGGTTCGTCCTTGTCCGCAATGAAAAACTAATCAGCGGGCAGTTGTCCCTCCCACGATGCGTGTAGATCTCCGACATGCAAATGGAGTTGTGTATTGAGTTACTGGTTTCTTTTTTCTGTGGGTTTGTCATGGGTGGTACACGGTTGTAGTATGATGATGTACAATCCTTTTGGTACAAAACTCCCTCCACAAACAGCCGGTAAATTGTGTACCATTGTCACTCAGCAATTTGTGGGTAGCCTCAGCAGGAGAAAAACTCATTCTCAATCACTTTCCCCACTGTCCTTGCTTGTACACTTGAGACCGGGTAGGCCTCCAGCCAGCATGAGAACATGTCGGTCACTACCAGAATGAAGTGCTTGCCGTTTGGCATGCATGGGTATGGGCCGATTAAATCGAGCACAACCATCTCGAAGGGCTCAGTTGGTAAGTGTTGTTATTGTTGTGCACCATCCGTTCATCTGCTTTTGTACCAATTTAAAGTTACATGGTTCTGCACGAAGCTTCTCCCTTGTGCCGACATATCTGGCCAGCGAAAATACTTTAATATATTGTGGTGGGTCTGTGCTTTATCTGGGTGTTCGGTAAGATGGTGTGAGTGCGCGAATCATAGCACAAGTTCTCATGCAGTTGCGGGCACTAGTGTACACCACATGTCACTGTTTACACTATCCCAGGACTGCACAAAACTGTCAATTATGTGCCATAGATCTGTAGTTTGTTTAGTGCATGTGTTACGCCGTTTGTTTGTATTGGGACATTTCGCCTGTTTGATGGTGATGTCATCTTGTAATTCTGGCAGTATGGACACAGTGGACAGTAAAGTGACATTGGTACACTGCACTGGCATCATGTAGAGTTGGTTTACCCACATGAGGGGAGGGGGTAACACACAATCCCATACCCCATTGTGCACTAGTGTTTCACCTGGTGTACGAAAGAGATAGTCGGTGAGTGAGTTTTCCTCCCCTGCCACATACTGCATTTCAAAGTCGTAAGCCTGCAGCAGGAGCCCCCAGCATGTTAATTTACTGCTGCTTTCTTTGGTGTTATGTAACCAGAGCCGGCAATGATTATCTGTACGGAATGTGAAACACTGATACTCTAAAAGCTGACAATATTAATCAGGCTCCACACTACCACACGACACTCTCTTGTTTAAGTCGAGACTGTTGTGTTGTTCTTGTTGCCACTTGATGTGAATGTTTTTGGAAATGAGCTCTGTAAGTGGGGTGTTGACAGTTGCAAATTCCGGAATGTACTCGCATATCCAATTAATGAGACCAAAGAATTTTCTGATTTCTTTCCGCATCATTGGAGTGGGGTAATTCTCAAAATAAATTGCAGTTGTTCATGCGTAGACAGATTCCCATTCTCGTCTACAAAATGCCCTAAGAATTAGATACTTGTTTTTCCAATGTGGCATTTATGGATGGTGCATGTCAGACCGTTGATGGCCAGGCATTCTAGTACCAAAGACAAGTGCTGAATATGGCCTGTCCACAAGTTTCACCACACAGTAACATCGTCTAGATACGCTAATGCACAGCCACCCACCAGGCCATCCCACTTTCGCATCATCGACTGAAAAGTTGAGGGCGCACATATTAGGCCGAACGGCATTGTGAAAATTGGAAGTACCGACCATCAGGGGCAGTAAAAGCAATCTTGTAGCTATCTTCCGGCCGAACTGGAATTTGCCAGTAACCGCTCCGAAGGTCGATGGTAGGGAAGATCTTTGTGGGTCTCAAGGTATATAGGGCATCCTTTATGTGTATGTATAGTGGTGACACACTGCTAGTGATGAGGTTAAGGCGTCGGAAGTCTACGCAAAAATGCCAACTGCTGTATTTTTTGGCGCTAGCATAATGGCAGCTTTGTAGTTGCTTTCGGATGGTTCAGTGACCCCTGCCTGGAGCATCTCGGTGATTTTATTCTTAATAATTTTGCACTGATAGGGCATGTATCTCTGTGGTATGTCATATACCAGCTGGTCAGTGATGAGTGGTATGTGATGTTCTGCCACCGTAGCTGCCCAGTGTTCTGGTGGCATGGCGTAGTCAAGGTCGTCTAGCTGTACTGAGTTGGCGTCCCCTGCTGGGCGATGTTCAATGTTGTAAATCGTGCATCTTTCTATCTGGCCAAAATGTATACACCTCGCAGCAGGCTCTGCTATGGTATTTTGTTCGGTTTACCTCGGGACACTGAGGATGATGTCTTCGCGAATGTCATTGGAAACAAAAGCTGTGGTGGTTGTTTCAATGTATCTGATCCTTACTACAATGTTGACTTCCGCTTTGATTTTACCGGTATGCTGGCAGGTCGTGAGCTAGATGGTCTGCTGTACACGTTTAATGTTTCTGATGTTGATCAAATTCGTCGGAATAAAATTGTTGGAAACAGCAGTGTCGATCAGTACCCGACATGGGTTCTGGTTGACCAGGATGGCGACGCGAATTAAATTATGGTTGGGTCCTGTTATTTGCGGAAGTAGAATTTGTTGTGGCATTTGGTCTGGTGATGTTGTTGTTGGACTGGGGTGGATAGCATCAGATTGCCCTACTCTCAGGGTCCATTTTCCGATGGTGGTCGGCCATTTGTGTCTTCCCGGATTTTATAATCTGCTCAGGTGGGACGCTGGTTGTTCCAATGGAACCCATCGCACCACCAGCAAAGATGAGATGGCGAATTGGATCCACTAGGTTGATGAGTTGGTACAGTTCTGGTTTCTCTTTGCTTGGTGGTTGCCAGTTTGATGGTTATGGTTGTGTTCGGGGCACTGCTGTTTCCGATTTCACCGATCCCAGTTATTATTTTGGTCGACCCGATCTTGCGGCATGTGTGCCCTGGATCATGGTCGCGGTGTGGTCGGCTGTGTATGATTGCGTCTAACGACATAACTGTCTGGATAAAATTGATTTCAGTTGCATGTATGACTGGGGCCAATGTATCTTGGTATTCTGTCCTCGCAAAACTGGCAATGACCTCCAGGATTTCCTTAAGAGACAGTTCTGGGTGATGTGTCCTAATTAGACTGATTTTCTGTGTGGCAAAATATTAGAGTGACATCTCACCCTGTTCTTCGAGAATTACTTTGCTGCGGATGTGCAACGATGCAAATGTATTGGCGAACCTTCATTTGAACGTGTGCAGGAACTCTTCCAAAGACATCCTATAGTGGGCAAGGTCTCACTACCAGTCTGGCGTCGCAGTACAAGCATTCTCCAATACAATTAGTCTAATCCTCCTGATCCACAGGATCAGGAGGATTGAACTAATCCTCCTGAAAAAACGACCAACAGCGAGCGTTCGCGTTGTGTTGCTGTCTGACATCATGAGCTGTGGTAAAGTTCAAGATGGCTGACTTTTGGTAGGTTCCTTGGCAATGGCGATTTTTGGTGAAAATAATTTCTGGAGGATTTTTTGTGTTTCCTTTAGCACAAACTCCTTGATGTGAGGTATGGAAAATATGTAAATTTAAGGTGGTGTTTGCCAGTAGCAACAATGTGTGAGCCAAGGCTCAATAGGACCTACTATTGTGGGATACATGCTCGCATGTGGCCACAATGATGAAGTACATGAAAAAAAATTGGGAACATGGAAAACACTGGATACATGAACAAGGAATACTTAGATGATAAATGTCAGAATTACAAGGATTGGTATAGCATTGGAACACTGGATGGTAGTGTATGCTACTTGTGTGCGAGATGCAACACAAGTGAGGTTTAATTTGTGAATTCCATAAGGCACTAGAAGTCTGCAGAATTTCAGGCTGTGGTTTAGGGCCACACAGAGAAGCACTATTTTGACAGGATGGTAAATCGGACATGGCAGAGGATAGTGGGTTATGTGGGTTGGGAAGGTAATGGTAGGTTCTTCCAGTCGGGCACCAGCGCACACGGCAGAGCACAAGAAAAATGATGATGCTTGGTCGTGGGCTGTTCGCCCACACATCCTCTCCTGTTGTCCGGCATCACTGGTCTGATGCCGAAGATTATGATACTGTATCTCTATTCCAATGGTCTAGGCTAGTGGGGACTGTCTGCCAGCCTCAAACACAATACTCACTCCCACAAGTTGTTATGGGCCACCTTATGCCCCTAGATAAATTATGTAAACAGGTATTCATAGGTACAGTTATGCAGCTATGATGTGTTTGTGTAAATTAAAGCCAGAAAATTTTAACATGTCCTTTTATTAATGTGAACACCGAAAAGGAGGCACTGACAAATTGTGTTCGCCATTCAAACTCGGCGAGCTCTAATGCTGTAATAACCCGGCACAAAGGCCAACATGATTTATGTT